>OY757310.1:175381799-180181799 GCA_963583905.1 Stenurella melanura
AAAACTCATCAGTATAGATTTACAAGGCCAAGATACCCATTCTCATAAAACCATTTTCGTCTAATTCTATGGCATATTGTGTATGTTAACAAATTTTTCAATTAATTTAATTAAATTGGCCGTTAATATTGGACCACTATTGGACAAAAAATGAAACCAAATATTACGGCCAAAAAATAAAAGGTACTGTTTTTTCTAAATGCGGGTCTGAATTCTTTGCAACAAAAATGAAGGCAATTGACCCTGTACCTTTCTTTTCAGACGTAAAATGCTAAAATGACGCGACAAAATAATGACAAGAATTATAGAAAACCTTCAATGTCCAAATTTGTCCTTGGAAGAAACATTTAACAAAGTAGATACTGTTCAAAAAACAATTAGTGAATTCCGGTTGCAACTGGTCAGGTAATATAAAAAAGTGTGTTGCTGTTTTACAAAGGAATCCAGACTTGGCGGTCGTATTTGTCATTATCAAAAAAATTGTAACAGAACCAGACGCCTTCCTTGATCATGTGCCTATGAATATCTTTAGATATGGTGCCCTCACTTATGTGGAATGCGAAAGATCATTTTCGACCTTACAGTGGATATTTACATAGGAAATCGTCTCTCACATGAAAATTTAGAAAATATTATTGTATACTTTGAAACTATGAACACTTAGTACAAGTACAAAATTTGCAACTTGAAAGTGCTGATTTATAACAATTTATGTGTGAAATATGTGTACATATATTTATTATGCCAAAATGCATCATAAACTCATAAGGTAGGTTCGTATTATATTTAATTTTAAGAGAGAACAAACTTACATTTAATATTTGATGTAAAATTTCATATATGTGCGCCACTGGAATTAAACCCAAATTCCGAACATTGAGTATCACTGAATTTACAAAATTATGCAAAATTCAAAAATACAATAATACATAGGTGCTCCATTCGAAAATAAAAAGTTAGTGTCACTTTCGGTTAAATCGGAAGTGGAAAAAAAATTATATGTAAAAAATTGCGTTCATTAGGTATATAGGATGTTCCAAATTTCAACTATTTATCTTCAAAACTGAAAGAAAAAAGAGGAGTGTACCATGATCGTATTACATCCAGTATATCAAACTCCAGCTTACTTTCACTGTCCCTAATCACTAATGTATCTTAGAATGGTCGTTGTCTGCTGGTTTTTATTTCATATGTAAATTTCTGAAACGATTATTTCATTTTGAAAAAAAACATTCTACATCTCCAACCTTTGTAACGAGTACTGTGAATATATGATCCTTAACCGTATCCATATACATGAATTTTCCCTTTATTGTTCTTTTGAACCTGCTTATAAATATACTAGCAACGAAAGGTGTAATTTATTGAAATTATTTCACTCCCATCCGTAAGACATATTCTAACATGCACTACTGTGTTGAATGGGGTATTTTCCCATATTTTTTTAATTTGAAAATTGAAAACTAGAAATAAAAATAAGGAATACGTGTTTTTTCTTTCTTTTTTACGTCTTTATTTAAGCCGAAAAAAAATTAGTTAAACTTTCATGACGTCATTAAGCGATAATTCAAATAGATCGCCAAATGTACTTATTTCTAGGGAGTTTCAAGTTGGTGATTTGTGATTTGACATTTCATGTAACTATAACCTTATTTTTTGTTTGTTTCATAAACAGATGTTCAGTTTTGTGTAACACCTAATACCGACCTGCGAATGAGTATAAAATTTCATTAAAAACGACGTTTAGTTTGGTTTTTTAAATACCTAATTGTTAGTGTGTAAGTTTGGTTAAAAAACCATTATAAGTAAGTAAAAATAAAAAAAAGGGCAAATAGCTAAACAAACAAAATATTGAAAATTAATGAGTCACACCACTGTCACCAGATTAACAGTGTGGTGTCAGTGTTGCCAATAGTTTTTTGGTGATTTACCTAGTTTTCGCTTAGTGACGTTATTATGAAAAATTGAAACTTCTAATTAAAGTTATAATTTTATAGTTTTATATAACATATTTTTTTCTGTGCCAAAAATATTTAAAAAATATGCATTTTTCAAATATAAGCATTTCCACTTTCATCTCAGATTAATGAAAATACCCTATTGAGACGTCATGGATATTTCATATGAAGATATGTACTATGTGAAACTATATGATTCGTGCTGATATAATCCCATCTTAAATGTTGTACACTTACTCTAAAAAAATAATGTTTTTGACTAAAGAAATTGACATTTCAAAGTGTATTGGACATTTTATTTATGAGCAACAGATGGTAACAGTTTAATATTTTAATATCGTATAAAGAAACTAATGTAGATTTGAAATAAAGTGGACCAATTTTCGAAAATAAAAATGAAATGCGGTGAGGGATTTTTTTGCAGAAGTTGTCGACAAAGTGACCGATTGGAGCCGATGTAACGACAATAACAAATCGACTTTATTGTAGAAGATATTGTAGTCGTCAAATAGGATGAGGCCGGTCGAAAGACGAATTCTAGGCATACCCCTCCTAAACATATAAATACACCAATTGTAGCAAAGTGGGCTTTGGCAGAAATCAAGTGCATGCACACATAAATATTCCATATCTTTTTTGGTCAGTAGCACAGTGACGTACGGTTTTAGAAAGAACGGGTGGCTTCTTCCTATTTGGGAAATACAGTATATAAATTCACCGGACACCAAAAAAACATAAGATTATGAGTTCAGATGAAATTGAAGAAGAATAATTAACTCCAACCATGGCGAACTTTTTTTATAAATATTTAATATTTTAAAAGAATACTTATAAATAGTATTATTTTAATCGCAAAATATTTTTAAAATGATTGGTAGATGGACAAGAAAGAATAATAGTAGATTTTAATTTTTAAAACATATTTAAAAACTGTTTGTTACAACTTCAATACTTTGGGCAGCATTTCTTTACCACACATTTTTACTTCCACATCCACGTAGTGGATTGGTAATCCTAAAAAAAAAACAAAACTTTTTACCTGAAATAGGCTTAGAATGTTATGAAACGTCGAGATTTTAAATTAATTAATTTTCTGTCTGTCTGTCGGTCTGTAACTTATTTTGTCCACACATTTGGGGATTTATAAAATAAAATTGAGATATTCACTTGAAATTTGGTACACATATGTATTATAACGACATCTGGAAAAAGAGTATATTTTGAGATGATTCCGTTGAAGGGTTAGGGGCTAAATAGGGGTAAGTAAGGGAAAATAAGTAAAGCAAGCTGGTATGAGTACAGAAACTTGAACTTCGGTGTATGTACTAGAAGCCAAGGCCTCAGGTTTTCTTATAATATTCTCCATCCCCCCACCACCCCCATTCCCTTATTAAGAGTTGATAAAATTAAATTTTAATTTTCACTTGAAATTTGGAACACGTATTGCGTTGAAGGAGTGGGGGGTAAGTAGAGGTAAATGGGGAAAAATAAGTAAAGCAAGCTGGTAAGAGTACAGAAACTTGAAATTCGATGTATGTCCTAGAAGCCAAGGCCTCAGATTTTTTAATAAGATTTTTCAACCCCCCACGACCCTTACTCCATTATTACAGGAGTTGATAAAATAAAATTGAGACATTCACTTGAAATTTGGTAGACGTATGTATTATAACGACATCTGGAACTAGATTATATTTTGAGATGATTCCGTTGAAGGGTTGGGGGTTAAATAGGAGAAAATAAGTAAATCAAGCTGGTAAGAGTACACAAATTTGGGATTTGGTATATATACTAGAAACCAAGGCCTTAGATTTTTTTCTAGTATTCCTCAAACCCCACCACCTCCTCTTCATTATTAATGGGATTGATAACATAAAATTTAGATATTCACTTGATGGTACATGTATGTATTGTAATGACACCGGATTGAGATGATTCCACTGAAGGGGTGGGAGGTTGTGAACAGGAGAAATTCTGCCCTCCTAATCAAGAAGGACGTATCTGACAATTGGGTCAACAAAGGCTTAAGACATTTTTAGGTACTGTTTCATCATTTTATATCTATAGTACTAGAAATAAGAGTCGTAAGTCAGTATTTACCGATGCTATTCGTTTATAAAATTTGTCATAACTGCACGTTGCTGCTAATCCCAATAAAATTCGTCGTATGTGACTTATGATAAGAGGAATTGTCGTATATTACAAATTAACTGTCAGATACAGCTATTCCATTTAGCACTGGAGCATTAAAAGAGTACAGTGATCCCAGTAAAATTCATCGTATGTGACTTATGCTAAGAAGAATTGTCGTATATTAATTAAACCGTAGAGGAAGTTTCCTTAGATTAATTAGAAATATTATGAATTAACATGTTTTAGAGTTTAGTATTTCGTTACCTAACTTGGACTTTCTTTTTTGACAGTATCATAAATTATTGTGACAGATATGATGATTTTTCCTATAACAAAAATCGGCAAGGAAAAAAGTCGTATCTGCATTTCCCTAGCAGTGTGGCCTTGAAAATATACAAAGCTTTTCAAAAGAATAGCTTCCCTATGTATTTACTTCATACTATACCCACATAGCAAGCACCGGTAGTTTTAGATGGGAAAAATAGCTTCTTCGTAAAAACACGTTTTTCTCGAAACAATAAAAAGTGCAGATACGACTTTCATGATTAGGAGGGCAGAATAAGTAGGGTAAACTAGAAACTTCATTTTTAACGTATATGGTAGAAACCAACGCTTCAAACTTTTTTATGACATCTGCCCCAAATATTATTAAAATTCTATGACCAATAATTTCCACATACTAGATTGCAAATCTAATCAAGATGTTTCCTTTAAAGTGACTTGGATGACAAATCTAGATGTGGAAGTAGTGATTCCTTAGGCAGCGGTTTTTTTACTATTTTTATTATTTAATGTTCTGAGCGCCAGTACAGGAAATTTGAGACATCTTTACATATAGATCAATTTATATATTCTGTTATAATTTTTTCAATCTAAATCACATCATAACAAACGTCTTGCCAACTCGCTATAAATATAGAAACTTTTTCAAATTGTTATCATCATCAAATGCAATAAAGTCTTGGTGCATATAACAAGTTTGACCTATTTATAAGTCTGGGCGGTAAACCAAGTTTAGTAATAGCACGGTGTCACGATATGCGATACACATATTATATACATAAAGTACGAGATAACTTTAATTAAATGTCCTTACACCGCCCATTCATACGTATTTACTTAAATATAGTGGAAAAATACGGTCGTGATTTTCTCTAATCAGTACTGTGAAACATCTGGGACATATCTTTTCAAGTAAATAGAGAGTTCACATTTTTTATTACAATCTAATGAGAAGGCATACACATTCAGTTCATATCATCCCTATTGGCATAATCCCTGACAATAATAATACGGTAAACTCGTTGAAGAGATTTATAAAAATGTGGCAACAAGATGAAATTGTTATCCTCCCTATAGTTATAAAAGTGTAGTTTCCAAAACTATCTCTTGAAACCTCCAACAGTTTCATATCCACCCTCATACTTGTCACTCGAATTAAAAGATCCTTTATTAGGAAATTCCCTCACTCACGCATAAATTTAATTGAAAGCCGCTACCTCCTCCTAAGGAGAGAATCTGACAATTAATAATAATAAATAGTCTTTGATAGATAAATGAATTATATACATTTTACCTTAATAATATCTTCAAAATCGCAGATGCTTCACATGGAAAGAGCAAAATTTCTTGCTGCTCAAATTGATGATCTATGTTTTGGTTAAATTTTTCTAGTTTTTACTGAAAAGATAAAATCCAGATACCGAAGTCATTTGACAAGGGATCATATTGATCATCTAAATGTTAGGTGGTCTTTTCGGCACGTCATCGATTTGTTTTTTACATCGGTTTGCGGATGATAATGATTCACAAAATCTATTTCTGGCGGAGCACCTCACCATTCTAATGGATCACATTTTCATGAAATCTCTCATTCAGTTTCTTGGAAATGCTTAGCCTTTGAAACCTTTTTCGCCCTTATTCTGAGCTCATCAAAAAGGCACAAAGCCACATTACTATAAGCAAACTAATAATAAATGATTCAGTTTTAAGCATGCATAGAGTATATAGGCTCCAATACTAGTTAGCTAATAGATAGGTGAAGATCTGTTGTTTTTTATCAGTCAATGTCAAATATAAATATTTCATACTTATTCATGGATATTGCCCGTTTTGTATGAAACATCGTTATGAGTGGCTTTGTGCCTTTCTGATGAGCTCAGAATAAGAGCGAAAACATATAATTTAAAAACAGTAGAATTCTGGAACTACGTCATAGTTACAAGGCAAATTTTTTGGTGTACGTACACTTTCTATGCCTAAAATAAATAAAATAAGACCAGAAAGTGTACGACGTGATAAAGTGCAGCTAAAAAGGTTAAAGTTGATTGATTGATTGATTTGCCGGCGTAAGGTGGGCATTGCTGCTGCTTTCGTGCATCCATGGAGGCTCATTCCAATACGCAGCTTGGTCGTCCGTCGAACATGCCCAACGGACGGCCAAACCGCGTACCGGAACCAAATCTCGGATGTTTTATATACCGCCGTACCGGCTGCATACGCCGGGTTGGGCATTGGACATGCTTGTTGTCGGCAGCGAGACCCGCATGACGCATGAGGTGGGAATACAGAATGGGAAGTGTAGGTGTTTGTGAGATGCTTCTTTTAAGTTTCCATGCTTCTATTTAATTTCCTTCTTTTAAGTTTTCTGTTTCTGAATCTGGTAGCTTTTATTTTTTATTCAATTTTTGTTTTGTTTGTATTTATTAACCGCTTCACAGGTAAATATCCATTTACAGTGGGGTTGCTGGGAAGGGCCTTATCTCGGGGTAATATTTTTGCGCGTTATGAGAAAAAGGCCCGGAGGGATAGTTTGCTCCTGTAGATATGTCGTTTCTCTTAAACAGTCGGTTTCAATTTACAGTGATTATTGTCATCTGCCGCCCTCCAACCCCGGTTACCCTCCATTTCACCACCTATATGTTTTCTCTTTTGTGTACCAAACTGTCCTGTGACAGGGATCAACAAACTAATAAACAAATATCTCTTCAATTCCAATTTCCGACTTTTCAATTAAAAAAAAAGGAAACAGATTTCATTAATGAGCTAAGCTAAATTAGAATAAAGAAAACAAAACCTATCTGTCTCCTTCACATCTAGTTGGCTGGCTGTTGCTCACCCCCTATTACCTACTTAAAGAAGGGATAAAAACAATATTCTGAATCAAGAATCCGCTGCCCCAACCGGTAAGCAAATAAACAAATTCCCCATACAAGACTAAAACTCTGCAGCAAGAAACAAAAAGTTTATAGCAAATAAATTCTTTGTTAAACAAAAGTACCTGCTCCACATGAAGAATTCATTCATTTGCGTATATATGAAACAATGGATTTCCGAATCACAACATTGTTCCCATCTGTGAAGGAATAGTAAACCAATATTTTAGTAATAAATAAAATAAAAATAACACTTATCTTTCATCCTTTTCTTATGTTACTATTTCCACTCGTTAGAAGCCAGTACTGTTGCCTTTCGCTTCGCACTAGTCTCGGTCGTTTTAGGTACACGCACTTGTGGATAATTTACGAGTTTATGACACGATCCCATTGGACGTGTTTATTTTCTTTCATCAGAGTTATCTTATGTTGCCAGATGTCTGTACCTGTGTTGATTTGCCCATATACGCCTTTAGTCATGCCATTATCAAATATCAAATATCAGGTATATGAAATAGCCAAATTTATGCTAATTTATATCAACTAATGTAGGATTATCACTCTTCAATTCAACACATTTTTGCGCGTATTCACACAGTTTTTACTCGAGTTTTTTGATATTTCATGGGATCTACTTAAAAACGCGTCTGCCTTCGTCGGCGACCGAACCGAACTCCTGCAGCAAAAAAGGTCAAAGTTGCAAAATAATGGAATTGTAGCAAGTGATCATCCGAAGCTTTTGTTTCAGGTTGAAAAATTATTAACCATTTTGAATTTTTTATTTTACATATTATTTTTGAACTCTAAAGTCATCGTTAAAATGCTTTCTCTTTTTTAAATATGTTCCTAACAACAAAATAACTTTTCCAGAACGTAATAATTGTTAATAAAAGTACTACAAAGCTTTGATGTGCAGAAATATAATGTATTCACTAGATTGAGTTTCTACCGCATATCAAATGCATTTTACCATTATCAAATTGTCATTTTTATTTATAATAATCTGTTATATCAGCTTCATAAATAAGAAATTACGCACTCAGACTAAATTTTCGCCACAATAATTTCTACACGCATGCAATAACGAAAAAATGTGTGATTTTATGCGAAAGTAATGTTACCGTCGTATCCCGGAGGTCACAAATCATTGTTAAAAGTTCGTCTCTTTTTTTTTGTTACTTTAATGTAAATCCCCTTAATTAAAAATTATGGTCTCCAAAACGAAATGACCATTAAACCAATTTTTACATGCATATAACAGCAAAATTAATACGAGTTTCACCTTAGAGTTCAGTTATTATTTATTAACTATGGGCTTGTTCCATGATATTCTTTTTAAATGGTTTTTATACTTTTTCATATAGTACTCGATATTCTCATTATACACTCAAAATTTCGTATTATTAACTTTTTCCGTTCTCGAGATATAAGGAGTTGAAATTGGTAATAGTTGCAAAAACCGAGGGCTCATATGTGACGTCACTATACGTAAGAAAAATGGCTTCTGGGATCTTTCAAATTTAACCTGAAAAGTCGAAAAACATGGAATTTTTAAACGCTGGTAACTAAATAAATACGTCGAGTGAAAGTTCGTTCTATGTCTCTAAGGAAAGGAGAAGGTCGGCGATCAATTCTAATCGTAAATTGCATGGTCAAAATCGAAAATTTGTCCCGGCAGAAGCGATAGAAAATTGTAATTATTTGACATTTCACCAAATTGTATTCCCCTACTGTCAAGTAGTAAAGAAAACAAACAATACTTTGAAAACACTTATAATTATAACAAGTAAGGAGCATCAAGTCTACTGAGATCGCTGAGTCTATGCGTATAGTGACGTAGCGCCTGGCCACGCCCCATTTTCGTGAGATGGAGATTTGTAATAGTTTTTAAGATACTAAACGTGCGAATAAGATTCTAATTTTTTGCAGATCCATTAATTTATACTTGCACTTTCGATTTATGAAATTAAAAAAAAATGCTGAACAAGCCCATTACATTATTATATAATTAATTATAATAATTTATTATTATACTGGGTTACTGGCAATTTGATATATTCCTTTAAACACGTGATAGTGCAGACAATTTACTATACTATCAGCCAAAATATGCATTATTAAAAAATCAATAGTTTAAGAGCTATTGTAATTTTTGTGTCTTTTCGGAAAATACAAATGCAAAAATGAAATGTGATACTGTCACGTAGAAAATGCCTTTTAGGGCTGTAAGACTTGTTTCTGAGCGAAACACGCGGTATCCCCATATTATTCTGTTGCTGAGAGCAATACTGCCGGTAACCATAGCTGAAGTCATTTTAATTCGCTTGGCATACGAGAGGGTTAAAGTTAATTATTGAATGAATACTTTACCAAATAAAACATAGTGGTAGAAAACAAGATACAAGTTTATTAATAAAATGTGACCATATAAAAAAGGTGTACTTACATTTTTAATACAGATGTAAATCACCCCTGGTGTGCCACCCTCGAGGGGAGGAGTTGCGGCCACGTAGAACCCAAATAGAACCTTATATTTCCGAACTCAAAATCCAACTGCCTTTCTTACTATTCGCCGGTACCGTTACTCTTTTTCGCGATTCAGCCTAGTCACAATGTAGCGCCCAGTCATAAGGTAAACCGTACTTTCAAAGATAAAATAAGTTAAACGACGTTATGTAATAAATTATATCCGTTACTAAAAAAATGATGTACCGGGTGTTTAGATAAATCTCAAATACTGCGTGACAATAAACTTAGTAACACGCGCCCTAGTTGGAATGTTTGTGTTTGTAACCTTTGCGGATATGTTTCTATTTTCTTTATGTACCCCCAGACATAGAAATCTAGGGGTGTGAGATCTGGATACCTAGCGGGTCAAGGTATTGGCCATTCCCCGATATCACCACGATAGTGGTTGAAATATCTGTACCTGTCCGCTAAAAGTATTTCATCGAATGAATTAACGAAATTATGATTAAGAAAACATCCATATACAGCACCGTTTAACCGCACAGCAATTGTGACAACATATTCGGAAATAAAACGGAATTAAAATTGGTAGCATGGTATTTTCGGAACAGTTTATACAGAATCTGACATCAAGGTAAAATATTCAAAATGACATATCCAATAGGTCTGCTCTAATTAAAAATAGAAAAAAAATGAACTTCGGTTAAAAATGCGATTACTATGCGCTAATATTGAGGTCATCAAAATCAAACGTATTCTTAACCGAATACAAAATCACTTCTACGTAATGACCCGCGACGGGAAAATTTTATTTCATAATTACTTCCACATCCACGTAGTGGATTGGAAGTATAGTAATCGCAAAAAAAATTTCAAAAATTTTTATTCGTGAAATAGGTTTAGAATGTCATGAAACGTCGAGATTTTAAATTTGAGAGAAAAAAAATTCTGTCTGTCGGTCTGTCTGTCTGTCTGTCTGTCTGTAACTTTTTTTTTTGTCCGCACGTTTTCTCCGGAACGGTTTAAGATATTGACTTGAAATTTTGTACACGTATATATTATAACGAGATCTGGAACTGGATTGTTTTTTGAGGATATCCGGTGAAGGGTTGGGGGTTAAATAGGGGTAATTAGGGGAAAATAAGTAAAGCAAGCTTGTAAGAGTACAGAAACTTGAAATTCGGTGTATGTACTAGAAGTTAAGGCCTCAGATTTTTTTACAGTATTTTTCAACCCCCCACCACCCCTACCCCATTAATGGGGTTGATAAAATAAAGTTGAGATTTTCATTTGAAATTTCGTACACGTATGTATTATAACGACGTCTGAAATTAGATTATATTTTGAGATGATTCCGTCGATGGGTTGGGGGTTAATTTGGTGTAAATAGGGGAATATAAGTAAAACAAGTTGGTAAGAGTACAGAAACTTGAAATTCGGTGTATGTACTAGAAGCCAGTGCGTCAGATTTTTTTATAATATTTTTCAACCCCCACCACCCCTACTCCAATATGAAAAGGGTTGATAAAATAAAATTGAGATATTCATTTGAAATTTGGTACACGTATGTATTATAACGATAACTGGAATTAGATTATAATTTGAGATGATTCCGTTGAAGGGTTGGGGGTTAAATAGGGGTAAATAGGGTAAAATAAGTAAAGCAAGCTGGTAAGACTACAGAAACTTGAAATTCGGTGTTGTACTAGAAGCCAAGGTCTCAGATTGTTTATAATATTTTTCAACCCCCCACCACCCCTCCTCCATTATTCAAGGGGTTGATAAAATAAAATTGAGATATTCACATGAAATTTAGTACGCATATGTATTATAACGACATCTGGAACTAGATTATATTTTGAGATGATTCCGTTGAAGGTTTGGGGGTTAAATAGGGGTAAATAGGGGGAAATAAGTAACGCAAGCTGGTAAGACTACAGAAACTTGAAATTCGGTGTATGTACTAGAAGCCAATTTCTCAGATTATTTATAATATTTTTCAACCCCCACCACCCCTACTTCATTATTAAAAGGGTCGATAAAATAAAATTGAGATATTGATTTGAAATTTGGTACACTTATGAATTATAACGACATCTGGAACTAGATTATACTTTGAGATGATTCCGTTGAAGGGTTTGGGGTTATTTAGGGGTAAATAGGGGGTAATAAGTAAAACAAGCTGGTATGAGTACAGAAGCTTGAAATTTGGTGTGTGTACTAGAAGCCAAGGCCTCAGATTTTTTAATAATATATTTCATCACCCCACATCCTTACTTCATTATTCAAGGGGTTGATAAAATAAAATTGAGATATTCACATGAAATTTAGTACGCGTATGTATTATAACGACATCTTGAACTAGATTATATTTTGAGATGATTCCGTTGAAGGGTTGGGGGTTAAATAGGGGTATATAGGGGGAAAATAAGTAAAGCAAGCTGGTAAAAGTACAGAAATTTGGGATTTGGTGTATATACTAGAAGCGAGGGTCTCAGGTTTTTTTATTAGTATTTTCCATCTTCCCACCACCCCCACTTCCTTATTAAGAGTTGATAAAATTAAATTTAAATTTTCACTTGAAATTTGGGACATTTATGTATTATAACTATATCTGAAACTAGATTATATTTTGACATGATTGCGTTGAAGGAGTGGGGGTTAAATAGGGGTAAATAGGGAAAATAAGTAAAGCGAGCTGGTAAGACTACAGAAACATGAAATTCGGTGTATGTTCTAAAAGCCAAGGTCTCAGATTTTATAATAATATTTTTCAACCCTTCCACTACCCTTACTACATTATTAAAGGGGTTGATAAAACAAAATTGAGATATTCACTTGTAATTTGCTAGACGTATATATTATAACGACATCTGAAACTAGATTATATTTTGGGATCATTCCGTAGAAGGGTTGGGGTTAATAGGAGTGACTAGGGGAAAATAAGTAAATCAAGCTGATAAGAGTACAGAAATTTGGGATTCTGTGTATATACTAGAAACCAAGGCCTCAGATTTCTTTCTAATATTTTTCAAACTCCACCACCTCCGCTTCATTATTAATGGGATTGATAACATCAAATTGAGATATTCACTTGAAAATTAGTACACGTATGCATTGTAGTGACATCTGATTGCGATGACTCCATTGAAGGGGTGGGAGGTGGTAAGTTGTGTATAGTAGAAAATAAGTAACGTGAACTAGAAATTTAATTTTTAACGTATATGGTAGAAACCAACTCCTCAAACTTTTCTATGACATCTTCCCCAAATAATATTAAAATTCTATGACCAATCATTTCCACATGCTAGAGTGCAAATATAGTCAAGATGTTTCCTTTAAAGTGACTAGGATGAAGAATCTGGATGTGGAAGTAGTGATTCCTTAGGCAGCGGTTTTTTTAGTGGTCATCCCTTTAAGGACGGTTCAATTTTTATCGAACATTTTTCTTGGAGGGTCATACAGATAGCCCACCCATATAAACTTCTTAAATTCATTTATGATACTAATGTTACTCGTATGTGAAATTCCAGCTGGTTTTGTTTTAATGAAAGGTTCTAGGTTAAATAATTCATCGAATATTCGAATTACTATAAAAATGTTTTCTTCCTTTTATCCAAACAAATAAATTATTTTCAACGCAATATAACCCACATTACTTTGTAATAGCTGTTATAGTGATAGTAATCTTTATTATTTTGGGACGCCGCCGGTCCCGAAGAAAAACCACCAGGGGTTATCAGGAGCAGCAGCAAAAAGTACTTGGCAAGATAACGGTCCGTTTTTCGTTTGTTACAAAGGTATATTGCGTTAAAAGTGTTAATTAAGTGCGCAAATGATAATATATTCACATCTGGAATTAAACTGACCGTAAATACATAAATAAATTTGCCCCATGTAACAGACTCTGTACCTCGGAGATATAATCATATTATCCTAATTCCTTTCTGTAGCGAACACAGAATTTCACCAAGAAAATATATATCGTATGCGTCGCTTCATAAAGTGATGGTTTTAATGGGTGGTTTACACAAAACCCATGTCATTATTGTGTATAACGTAATTGTACGTAATAATAATTACTTATTTAAGTAAAGTAAAGTAAGATTTATTATCCAATAGACTATAATACACAATGTAGGATAAGTAGTAAATAAAAGAACAAAATTAAATATTTAACATGAGAAATTATTAATTAAAAAGAATGCTTGTAACTTATTCTTAAATAAGTTCTAAATATCTTTAATTGTGAATGGCAACTTATTATAACATTTAATACCTATATGATTACAATTTTTTTCAAAGAGAGCACTATTGTGATTATTTCTTGTATTGTAGCTACGAATATCTAGATTTCTATCAAAATTGTTTTCATTAGACTTTACGTTAATACTAGTTCTGTAATATACAGTGTGGACCTAAAGAAACGCAAAAAATTCATATCTTTGGTATGTGTCATTTTCAAAAAAATCCTCGAACAGCTCGATTTCAGTTTTGTAAACGTTACATTTCGTCATTATACCAAAATTTATGACGTCATTGGTTTTTAAGTTATGACGCCATCATAATTTTTTTTTAATGGGCACAGACATTTTTGTTTACTGTTTTTGGTGGTACATTCCCTTAGCTTTCTGGCGATATAAAAAAAATGATATTACCTGAGCCATAAAGATTGACTGATCATTGAGTTCAATGGAAGTGCAAGTGTTAAATGCGCTGCCCTAATAAAGGCAATTAATAATAAAAAATAGCAATAAAATGTATGGATAGAGTAAATAGCGTAATTGTAATTAAATAAACAATTGAATTATAACGACTGTCAATATACGTGTTGACTTACCACAATGATGAGAGGCACTTCTTGTTCACACATGAGTGGCGAAGAGAGCTCAGAAAAATTGTTAATTCTTGGTAAAATACACTTTTTGGAGAGCGATGCGGACCGTGTCGATTCTAACTTATATATATGCTGCCGTCCATACGGAAGGCAAGCCTCGACGAGAATTGACAGTATTTCGCGTAAATATTTTAAAAGAATTAAGTATTATTTGAAATGCCAAACAATTGTTAAGAGAAAATAATAATAATAATGATAATGTATTAACCTAAAATAAAAATACTAAAACTAATTTTGTGATTACTTAACAGCAAGCATGTGATAAATTAGCACCAAAGTGATTTTTTACTTTGTGTAGAGTGACTGAAGCGAAATAGTTTGCAAAATGTTCTGCAACATCATTAGGATTGTCAGTGACTTTACTCATTTATGTTTAACTTATCATCACCTGGAGAAGAATTGTTGGTATGTAATTCAGATTTGATGAGTCTCCAGATTTCCTTTGTGGAATTTGGTGCATTTAAAATTCTATGGGAGAAATACTCATACTTGGCATTTCTTATATGGTTGCTGTATTCACGTTTCATACACTTGTAGAGGTTAACAAGTTAACAAGTTGTATTTTTTTCTTTTTTTTGCAATGTCACACCTACGTTTTGACCGATCTTCTCCAAATTTGATAAGGAAACATTTTTTAAGCTGACAGTAATTTATGTATCACATCACACTAGCCCGTAGAGGGTGATGATAAATATTTTTCTCTCTTTTTACGAAACGTTGTGGAACTTTTGGTTAGGAAATCTCATGCAGGAGTCATCTATACGTAAAAAAGGTACACTTGACAGAATTTGATAATTTCAACCGTTTTCGAGAAAACTGTTGCACAAGATTTCAAGAATTCATTCATTCAATTTGAAAGAAACAAATTGTATTTATTGAAAAGTGTGCTTTGGTGACGTCTAATTTTATTAGAGAACAGCAGAATGTATTTTTTATTATAAGAAGATCTGTTATCAAAAGAATTGGAAAATGTATAGAAATAGGTGGAGGCCACATCAAAAATGTAATCTAAGTTTCAGCAAATAGTTCATAACAAAGTCAGTGTGTTTGCGTAGTTGTCACTCTATAGTTTTTACTTACGCTGTGCAATTTTGTCAATAAATGCAATTTGTCATTTTCAAATTGAGTTTGTTTTCAAGGAATTTTTTAACTCTTTTGCGGTATTTTTATCGAAAACGGTTGGAGTTATCAAACTTTATCAAGCGTACCTTGTATACGTCGAAATGACTCGTTCCTGCATGACATTTTCTAGTGAAAAGTGCCACAACGTTTCGTAAAAAAAGAGGGAGAAAATATTCATCATCAGGTACAGCTCATGAGACACCCTCTACGGGCTAGCGTGATGTGATTCATAAATTATTGTTTTTTAGCTTAAAAAATGTTTCCTTACTAAATCTGAAGAAAATGGATCAAGAAGTAGTTGTGATATTGCAAAGAAAGAGAAAAAAATACAACTTTGACACCCTATATAAAGATACAGGTTGTTATGAAAAAAGTTTCATAGCAACAACCTACGTTTGATTATATCCTGATATTTTGGTCCAATGAACGTACCCTTGAATTGTGGCCTATTATTAATGGTTTACCCTGTATACGATTTTGGACAACATAACACAGCAACTATCTTGTTTCGATAAAATTTTTAATTATCGTGCAGGCATTACACACTAATTGCCTGTGAATCCCTATTTACATACATATTATTCGCGGCAGAATTTCTTTATACATTTTAAAATTAAAATTTCAATCTGACAACTATTCATCAACTTTGGAATAATTTATGAAATAATTAAAACTAATGTGCTGGAAAATGATATTTCACGAAATTAATCAAAATATTATGATGTTGTCACGTAAATACATTTCAGCTCAAATTATCTGGGTAAATATTAATTTTAGGTCCCAAAAAATATCCTCACATCACGGTGTTCTTAAATTAATAGCTAAAACGTCAGAGTTATAAGCGGGCAATTTGTGAATGTGACTTGACGGTCTTTCAGATTTCATTCGTCTACGAGCTGAGTCATTCCCGTCGCGAGTGAAATAGATGATACGTCGACGTTGTCATAAAAAGTTTAGATTTAGTGGCGAAGTGTCGCTACAATTTGTGCTTACCTCATCCTTTCCTTTCATCACACACATTTTGGCGTCATGCTCATTGGAATACCACGTCAGTCTTTGTTGTTCACTCAACTCGGCGAAAGTCAGATTGTACACCACGTTCCTGAAAGATAAAAAGAAAAATGAGCATCAATCATGTATTAAGTAACAAAAGATGTGGTTGGATTTCAGACGTTCGTTGGATGGGTGAAGCCGGGGGAGGTTTTACTACCCGCGAGAAAAACGTAGTAAAATGATACGAACATGTGCAGAGAGTGAAATAAATTTTTGTACAATTTGCTTACAAGAATTATTTATTCCTTTACTCTGAATGGAGGCAAAATATCAATAAAAACAGTTGTAGTTGTTGTAAATCTTGCTTTTTTGCTCAGATAAAATTAGATTTACCCTTACTGAGAAATTTAAATAAATGATCATGCCTTACATTTTAATAAACAAAATAAATTAGAAACCTAGGATTGATTCTTGAAACTGATCTCCACTCCAAGACCCTACTGCATCATTAGGAAAGAAGACATACCATACGTTTGCTTGAATCTTTCACATATAACACATTCTTATAGTCAATTATAAATTGAGAAAAGAATATTGTGAATCACAAGTCTCAACATTATTTATTAATTTCGGTTTTAAAGTTAATATTCCTGTTTGGATTAGTCAACGCAGTATCGACTCCAAAGAATAAAATAAATTGATAAATGATTTGTATATAGAACATCAAAAACACAACAACTAGAAATTCACAACTTGTGTCAATATTATTTGTGTTTTTGTCCATAATCTCTTATTGACCTCATCCCCACCTTACCTTCATGGGGCATTAACTTGCCAATTTAAATAATTTACTAGCTCTTCCTCAATATCACACTAAAGTTTTTCGACGTTCCTTTTCTTTCTTCTTACAACCTTGGGTCACTCCATGATATCATTAACATTAAATTGATATTCCTCTCTGTAAATAGCTATAGTAAAGGCTTATTTCTTGTTACAACCGAATATTATTTAAATATGTGAATATTCTGTAAATACTCGCGCTGAGTTTCAGATACAGAGGACTCCGCATTCATGGTTAAATTTAAGAAAAAATATGTGATTCACGCTAAACGAAGTACAACTCGTTTGTCAATAGTAATTAATCATTTAAATCTTTGCTTTCAAAAAGGTTGGATTGGACGTGAGAGCTAATTTCCTTTGCCATCTCGTAACACAGAATTTAATGTATCGGATTTTTATTCTTCATTCATTAATGTAAGTGTTGAACATCAGTAGAGCTATAAGAGTTCTGGGACACTTCAAAACAGCCAGAACGCTTATAGCTCTACTACTAACATCAGTCCCTTGTCCAGTCTCACTGCAAGGCACTTTACACACTTCCTAGTTGAAATTTGGCGACGCACGATCGAAATTGACCTTATAAAATAAATCGCCAAAATTTTAATATTGTTAATGGGAAGTCACCACTTTCTATGCGCTAATAGGCAATGCAGCCGCAACATATGTGCTATATAGCAATTGGAGGCCGACCAGAGTAATGCATTACCACAAAATGTCTGTAGTCCTGAAGCTACCGCATGAGAAAAACGTGCGAGACTTAGCACGCGTTTTTTCACGGAAAACAGTGTGACTTTTAATTTCAGACCCATATTAGAGTATATCATCTTTGCGAGGGCCGAGGCATAACTGTCAGTGGGCGTCGAAAGTTCTAGAATTCGTATAATTTAAATAGTTTTACTTCGATACGGCGAAAGTAAAAATACCATACAAGAAAAACAATACTTACTTATTATTATTTACTTTATTAACTTTTTAAAAATTAGCCTCTACTAACGTCATAAAGTGATAAAATGATCACAGAATAGGTATAGTATTATTAAGTAATAAGGTCAGCAAGTGTTCTTTACTGGTTGAAACCAGTAAAACACTTAATGAGCGCAGTGCTTATGACGTTTTCTGCTCAAATATTAAATTTCTTAGTTCTTAATTTTATTTTTAATAAAAGTGGATCCTTAAAATTTCTATATTAATTAGTTTATTTTTACCGCCTCTAGTGATCGGTAAGTACTTATCGATCACTAATTTGTAAATGCCACTTACAAATATCTTAATCAAATCAGTGCAGGTGTAAAATTGTGTGCAAAAAAATAGTTAAAGTAAATAATCAGTTTGATTAAAAAAAATTGTTGCTCCAATAAGTTTGCCCTACCCCCCAATCGATAACCGTTGCAGTTAGGATGATAGTCTTAAGGAGAAAAGGTATAGTGCTCGAACCGCTCTCTACGCTAGGGTGACCATATGTACGTAATCGCTGTATTGTCCGGAATTTTAATGAGGCGTACAGCATTTTTTGATGTACAGCAAAACGACAGCATTGCTTTTTACTCGGATCATATCTGATTTTTATTACTATTGTCGTTTTTAATTTGATTTAACATTTAACATTCATGGAGTGGGAATAGTAGCTAAATATTTTGTTGATAAAGTAGAAAGTATATAGGCGCAGAATAAATACCGACTGCAATATCTTGCGGCAAGTAAATTAGACATGAGGCAGAGCAGGCAGAATGGGAAACTTTTGTATCGGTTGACGACTAAAGAAAATTCAGTGATTCACCGTGAAAACAGAAACAAATTTGTGTTTGTCTGTGGCCAGTGCTGCATGTTTATTCCTTCGTCGAAAAATATTAGAAAGAAATCTGATGTCTTGGCTTCTAGTATATACAGCAAATCCCATCTTGCTCTATTTTTTTTCCTATTTACCTCTGCCTTCCCCCCACTGCTTCAACCGAATCATCTCAAATACAATCCAATTTCAGACACCTGTACCAAATTTCAAGTGAATATTTCTATTATATTTTATCAGCCCCTTTAATGATAGAGTGGGGGTGGTAGGGATGGAAAATCTAAAAAAATCTGAGGCCTTTGCTTCTAGTATATACACTAAATCTCAACATTCTGTACTCATACCAGCTAGCTTTACATATCTTTTCCTATTTACCCCCAACCCTTCACCGCATAAGTTTCAAATTCAATCGGGCTCCAGTTCTCGCTATAATACATATGTGTACAAAATTTCAAGTCAATATCTTAAACCGTTCCAGAGAAAACGTGCGCCCAAAAAAGTTACAGACCGAAATTTTGTTTTGCTCGAATTTAAAATCTCGACGTTTCCTGACATTCTGACCCTATTTCACAAAAAATTTTTTAAAGTTATGTTTACAATTACAATACTTCCATTCCACTATGTGGATGTGGAAGTAAATGGTCCCAATCCACCATGAAGTCTCCCCAGCAGAAGTGTACAGCAATTACTCAACAAAAATCTGGTCACCTTACTCTACGCTGATATCGACGCTTTTATCATAGATTCAATGAAAGAAGAAATAATTGCTCCTATTAGGTTCCCATCCGGGACAAAAATATAGAATTTTGTGCAGATGGGATACTGAGGGGGGGCCTTCAAACGTGTTCAAAAAATCAACGAGGTAAGTGGACTTGTCACAATAGTATATCTGCCGCCTGGACTAATAATGAAATTTCTTCTGACGCACAAAGGAGGGCTGCCAAAAAAAATATAACGGTTTTTCTCGAAAAAAAAAAATAAAAAATAAAAAATCGGTAAAGGTATTTACACAGGACTTTCTTCCCTCTTTATTTGTGCATGGCGGTCACTCTAAAAAATTATTAATTACGAAATGACATTGAGAATAATTATCGGAATGTAGTTACCACTATTAGTATAAAGAAAACCTGATAACTTTTGGTCAGAAAAATATACAGAGTGCTCATCCAACAGCAAAAATTCAATATTAAATAACCTTTACAAATGTCCACCATGGTTGAATTATTTCTTGGGATGACCACCCTGTACATTTTTCAATAAATGTATAATATGCCAAATATTATTGCCATCTGTCACATGTTCAATTCCACATTTACATAGTGGAGTGGAAGTATAGTAGTGGTTAAAAAATTTCATTTTTTTAAAAATTTTTCAAAAATGTTGATAAAAAAACTTTCAATTTTTTTTTTCTTCTGAAATAGGCTCAGAATGTCATGAAACGTGAAAATTTTAAATATGAGCAAAAAGGAATGTTTTCTTCTATTCTATAGTAGTGGTAAAAGAAAATTACAATTAAAAAAATATATATATTCAAATCTTTTTCTAAAATAGGTTTAGAATGTCATGAAACGTGGAAATTTTAAATTTGAGCAAGACATTTTTTTTTCATTTTATAGTGGTAAAATAAGATTACAAATTCTTTCAAAAAAAAACTTTTTTGAAATAGGTTTAGAATGCCATGAAAGTTTTTCCAAAATGGTAAAAAAATGTTCCAATTTTTTTTTTTTTAGGTTTAGAATGCCATGAAACGTGGAAATTTGAACAAAGAAAAATTATATTTCCATCTATTTTAGTGGTAAAAAATTTTTTAAAAAATGTTTGTAAAAAAATGTTAAACTTTTTTTTCTTTCATGGCGTTCTAAACCTAGAATGCCATGAAACGTGGAAAGTTTAAATTTGAACAAAAAATAACTTTTTTCATTATTCATTCCCTTTAGACGGTCCAACCTGTATATTTTCCAGTGAAAGTTTAACCATTTCTTCGCTGACAGTGGCGTCAGCTACCTACCAAACTTGACTGTTCTCTGTCAAGTAGTTTTTTTAGTTAATGCACCAACAGACAGACAGACAGACAGAAGACAGACAGGCAGGCCGACTGACGGAATTGGAAAAACCTATATTTTCGTAATCTACATGACCTGAAACGTGAAAATCCGGAAAAATCTCGGAGGGTGATTTTTTCTCGAATATAATACTTCCCTTCGGTATGCGAGGGAAGTAAAATAGGAAAATAGCATTGGGTTGTGACAAAGGTAATTTTTAAATGGCTACCAAAAGTTTATTTGTCGTCAGATCGACTTGAAATTTTGGCTGTATATCAAGTATCCCCCAAAGATTCTAGTTATCTCGCCGTCATTCGCTAATACAAACTAGCATTATTACACTCTTCGCAAATAATTTTTATTTACGATAAAAATGTGGAGAGTATTCTATAGAATGTGTAACAAATATATAAAAAGTAGAGTAAATCGTCGAAGAGTATAATGGTTAGCTTGTTTCATTACAGCTTTGGCGTTATTTTCTCTCTGGGGATTGGGCCACGTAGGCAGACTTCATAAGTTCATTCCAAAGATATTATTTTCGTACATGCCATTCTAGAACGTGTTGCCATATGATACGAGGTGAATAAGTTTTTAATGTAAATGACAGGTAATTTATGAGATTTATGTTAATCGATATATTTTCAAGAATGTCGGAAGGTACCAGTCCGTGTCTGTTCTTTTCTGCATGTTCGAATGTGGTGTCAGCAGTGGGATAAATGGGGCCATGGCGGATCGATTCCCAGACCAAAGAACACTTTATTGATATGAGAAACGGTCACCTTTGAGCCCCAACATCGTCAGCTATATTCAAATCTAACACTTCCAAATTCCCAAATTGAAATCCAGCTTATCTGCCTTTCAAACGGGCACTTTTGTATTTCTGCAGGCTCAACTGGTTTTCCAATCACACTGCCGTCGTGTACCGATATTGACTTTTGATATGAATGTGTATACGTTTTACCATTGATTGTAATCTCTATGGTAATATGACTTGTTAAATAAACATGATTATGACCGCGGAGCGAATTTAGAATAGCGAGAAAAGCCACAGTTACGGGAATGTGCGTACTGCCGAAGTTCATAAATTCTGGAGTTTGATCGTTTTATATGGAAATAGCAAATCGTCATATATTGGGGTCTTACATCTGCCGCTTTGGTAAATATGCAGACTTTGGATGACAATATTGACTGCCGGGTTTTAACTTTTAATTAGAAAATTCATCACCCTGAATTTATTAGTAAAATAACTACAATAATTGATAAAAGTAATAATTATTTTTTACAAATACGCAGTGTGTCCAGTGATTGAGTTCAGTGGAGCGAAAACTTACTTATTTGTAAGATACAAGAAAGCCATTCTTTATAAAAACAACTGCTTTTTATATTATTACACTATTTTCCAAAAGTATACAGGCTGTCCCGTCCCGATTCTATCCAGACAAGCATTATCTGGAAAAGGGTGAGACAGAAAAAGAAATGTGACATGGAAACGTTATTTTGTGTGAAAGGATGCATTTACTCGTTTTCTTATCAAATGTACAAGGCGCTGTAAAAATGCAGCAGGTTATGCAACGGTACTTTTTCAAATGGAACACCCTGTATATGTTTATATTTTCGAATTATCCCTTTATTTCCGAACAAATTTTAATAACCATGTCCTATACCTATCATTGACGGTTTACGATATATCAACTGTTCAATCTTGATCCTACAATGTTCCATTTTCTTAAACTAATAAGGCTGGTCATGAATACATACAAAAGCAGAAATTATTGATTGTTATCCTGTGACAGTTACACTGATAGTTGCTAATTTTAAGACTATTTCATTTTCAAATCAGAAATATGCTGTCACTGTTTACATCTAATGAATACGTTATTATGTTACTAATTTATGGCGAGTGCAGAAAAAGTTACGAGCCGCCAAACAAAAAATTTTTAAAAACAATGAGCGCCTCACTACGTGATGACAGCATAATGGAGCACCACCGCATAATTCAAATATTGTAACACGCTTCTTGACAGAGATGTGGACGGAACTGGATTGGTATTCAGGGAACTGGATTGATGTGGCCTGCACGGTCACCTGATACGTTGCCCCTCGATTTTTCCTTATGGGGTCATTTAAAGCAAGTTTTATATACTGCTTGTCGCCAAATAACTCCAGAAACTATAAGGAATTCTTGTACACGAGAATTTTTAAGGAGGCATAAGTCGTGCCAAATAGAATATGGGCGATAATTTGAGCATATTTTATAATAATTATAACAGTTTCTGTTTTTTGTATTGTATTATTCCTTATGATTACGTTAATAGAAAAATGTTATCCCAAAAATGTAACTGCTAATATCTCAACAATGGTTAATGATCGGTATAGGACATGGTTAATAAAATTTGTTTGGAAATAAAAGGATAATCCAGAAATACAAAAATATACAGGGTGTTCTATTTGAAAAAGTAAAGTTGCATAACCTGCCGCCATTTTAAGGTGCCTTGTACATTTGAAAATATAATGATTAAACAGAATACCTTTTCTATTTAACATTTCTTTCTATGTCTCACCATTTCCCAGATAATGATTGTCTAATATAGCTGGAGCACCTTGTATAGAGTGCTAAATATTTGCAAAATGTGAAACGTGCAAAGAGTAAAGTGACTTCATACGTGAATATCTTGAAAAATGTTATCGTTTATTCTGAAATCGTAACCTCTAACTGCAAAATTATTTTCTCTTCTTTAACAGTTTTTCTCTAGTATTTCTTTCAAAACTGTCTAAATCGTTATTAAATACTATTGCATAGATCTATCTTCTGATATTCCATAAGTGATAATCCACAACACTCACATCGGAGCTACCAGGTGTCTAAGGATTTGGGCAATTCTGTGTTTCCACTCCACTATGTGGATTAGGGTGGATCGAAATTATTGTTTTTCGAAATTGGCTCTCGGCCATTGTGGGAAAGATGCTACTTAAACACAAAATAACAACTGTTAAAAGATTTTCACAAAATTTGATTGCTTTGTACTGCTCCAAAGACACGAAAGTTTGAAGAAATCGTGAAATTTGCCCAAAACAACAATATACTTTAATAAATAAAAACAATAAAATAGGTTTAAATATTTTTATTATTACCCTAAAGGTTTGTACATGTAAGGTACTCAAAGCAATATAAGTGTAATATAAATAGTTGCACGATATATAACTTGCAAATATTTTTACATTTGTGTACAATTATTAGGCTCATTGGGGCAGTATTAAAAGTTAGGATTTTTGGGCTTTTTTGTAATCTTCAGAAAGCTTATTTATTGGAGCAACTTTTGCACACTGGCCCATTTTCTAAAAAAATGTTTTTTATTGGTACCTTATTTTGCTTATTTAAAGTACGTCTCAGAGTGTTTAAATCCAAGTTTTAAAAACGCGCGTGTTTTAAAGTTATCATGGCAACAATAACAACCCGAGAAACATGAAGTCAGAATGTCAACTGTTTAATTATTGATCTGACAGAAGTACCTTGTAACTCAAATAAAATATTACTAACAATTGTTCTAAAAGCTTTATTCAAATATTTAACAATCAGTAACAACTGTAGTGACAATAATTAATCCAATGTGATAGATTGTAAATTAATTTTTGTTTCTCTCATTTCCATGACACTAACGGGTATCCTGATGTCACAGCACGAATTCAACCATTTTACACTCTTAATTCTTATTTTCTTTTTTGGTAGTAATAATACCAGTATTTATGATATCAAAGTGTACCAATAAAAAAAATAGCGTAAAGTATTCGTGGATAACTGGTCTTTAAAACACTTGCTCTATTTCTAACATTTCGGCTGCGCATGTTTAAAAGACCTTAATATCAATTAATACTTTAATATACTATTTTTTTCTTCATATAGCATTTATTCACCTTAATGTGGATAACGAAGTAATAATAATTTTTGTCGTATGTTCCTAGCAATGTACAAACTTTTTAAACTATTCATTATAATAAATATTATTAGAAACAATAGAATATTCTTGTTAAATAAATTCTACGTTTCTTTAAATAATCCCAATCCATATCAATGTTCCTTTATTAAAAATCGCATTAATGAAAATTCTAAATTGTTCATTAAAAAGTCAGTCTGCTATGCTTGAGTACATTTTCACACCGGTTGACATATACAGACTGTCTATTTTACGAGGGCCACACCAAATATCTCGCTTAATATCTATTGTAGAAGAATAAAGTTTTAGAAACAGTTATCCCATTTTTTGTGAGCTATATTTCAGTAAAAAGAAATTTGAAATCCATAGCCTACTTTATGAGATATATTACAAAAACCTGAAAAATAGGAAAACCACAAACGGTTATAGCTTCCTTATTTGAGGAGATACGAAAAAAGTTAAAGGAATGGAAGTTGACGGCAAAGACAATAAGAATAATAACGTGTAACAAAAAAATCGAAAAATGCAGTTGGCTTTGACATACGCTATTGTGCAAAAATGAAAAATACATATCTCAAAGTAGGCCATGACGCCATTAATTCCGTTATTTTTTTCTCATTCCAACGATATAAAACATGTCACAGAAATTTTAACCGATAGTGTCAATATTTAATATTTTACGAATACCACAATTCATATAATTGAATCGTAACAATCAGCTGTGCCATAATTAGTGAAAAACAATGTATACAGTTATTAATAAATTTGACAGATTGTCACTGTTGTATGTTGTATGTTGCGTTGTCGAGTTCTAAGACAAATTTTATATCAGTAATTATGGTGTACACCAATAATAACAAATTCGATATGATTAGCATTTATTGTCAGTGCAATTTTGACGCTGAGATGGCAGTCACGGTTTACGGAGATAGATTTCCAGATGCTCCGCAGCCAAATCGAACTATGTTTAGGAAGTTAGTTCAAAATCTAAAAACGCACGGTTCATTTTCAAAAAAAATAGTACGGCGAGCGCATGTTGCGGATAATGTAAGAAAAGTGAATAGAGTAATGAATTATGTTAACCAAAATGAGGAAACCTCTTTGAGACAAATTCAGAGAAACTGTCGCATAAAAAAAGACAGTGCAAGAAAAATATTGAAAAAAAAACGGATTTCGATGCTACAAAATGAGGAAAGTTTAACATTTAAATGAGGGAGATAAGCCAAGGAGAGTAAGATTTTGTAGATGGTTATTAAATAAGAAAAGGAATGACGCGCTGATATGTAGCAAAATTCTTTGGTCGGACGAATCAAATTTTTCTAATAATGGATTTTTCAATAGAAATATGCATTATAAGTGGACACAAGAAAATACACATTGGTGCAGAGAGACTGCTTTCCAAGAAAGATTTTCTACGAATGTTTGGTTGGGTCTTTTAGGGACTAAAGTAATTGGACCTTATTTTTATGATGGCAAATTAACCGCTCGTAGATACCTTAATTTCCTGCAAAACGAATTTCAAGATTTTCTTTATGAATTAACAGTGGCAGAAAGATTAAATTATTCATATTTTCAACAAGATGGGGCTCCACCTCACACTGCTGTAATATGTACAAATTATTTAAATCAAGTTATGCCAGATAGCTGGATAGGCACCTATGGACCCATTCTATGGCCAGCTCGATCACCAGATATTACTCCCTTGGATTTTTTCATCTGGGGTTACATTAAAGACAAGGTATTTCAAACTGCCCCTGAAAATATTGAGGACATCAAAACCAGAATTCGAAACGCATGTGAGGCAATTACTCCTGAAATGCTCCAAAATGTAATGCGTGACGTTTCTCGTAGAGCACGTTTATGTGTCAGAATGCATGGTGCACAATTTGAGCATTTGTAGTTAGAAAAATAAATAGACACAATTTCTTTTCAATATAGCAGTAGGTAGTACTGTTATACATAGTTTTTCGTTTTTTTCTTTGGATGTTCGTTTTGTACTTGTATTTTTATTTATGAGATATGTATTGGTTTGTATTAAATTGTAATAAATAATTACGGAATAATAATTATTATAAAGTGAATTTTTACTATTATGGCACAGCTGATTGTTACGATTCAATTATATGAATTGTGGTATTCGTAAAATATTAAATATTGACACTATCGGTTAAAATTTCTGTGACATGTTTTATATCGTTGGAATGAGAAAGAAATAACGGAATTAATGGCGTCATGGCCTACTTTGAGATATGTATTTTTCATTTTTGCACAATAGCGTATGTCAAAGCCAACTGCATTTTTCGATTTTTTTGTTACACGTTATTATTCTTATTGTCTTTGCCGTCAACTTTCATTCCTTTAACTTTTTTCGTATCTCCTCAAATAAGGAAGCTATAACCGTTTGTGGTTTTCCTATTTTTCAGGTTTTTGTAATATATCTCATAAAGTAGGTTATGGATTTCAAATTTCTTTTTACTGAAATATAGCTCACAAAAAATGGGATAACTGTTTCTAAAACTTTATTCTTCTACAATAGATATTAAGCGAGATATTTGGTGTGGCCCTCGTAAAATAGACAGTCTGTATATGTACATATCATATTGTACATCCTTGTAAAGAAACATTTAAACTTGTTTGATGACGTAGGCGACAAACTGAACATTTATTATTTGGGAACAGTGTGCTAGGTATGCCAAAAAAAAGACAAGCTAGACTAAGTTAATAATAAATAATTGATATACCTCTATAACCTGTATAAATTCTATCCAGTAAAGTTGAACGTTAGTAACGTTTTCCTACTAATTAATTTAATTTAAAAAAATCGAATTGGACTGTCATGAATTTTCTGTTAATTTCACTAATAAAATTTCAGAAGTATTGTCCCGTAGACTTTCGTATTTTTTCTCTTTTTTCTTTCGTAATCATTATGATCTGTTAAAACACTATTTACTTTGTTTTTTATCGCTGAATTCATTGTAAAGAAAAACGTTACTGCAGCTTCGGCACTTGACCTGCCATTTTCAAACGTTGACAAGTGAATGCAAGAGTACAAAGGTGTGTCACAATACTTCAAGTGATTCACTTGGAGTATTGTGACATACCTTTGTACTCTCGCATTCACTTGTGAACGTTTGAAAATGGCACTTGAAGTATTGTGACACACCTTTGTACTCTCGCATTCAGTTGTGAACATTGTCTAAATGTTATTATCTTAATTTTCTTTTTCCTTCTTCAATTCTTTGAGACTTCCTGCCACATATATGTTTTCTTTTTAAGCGGTGCTAGGGGAATCTACAAAATATATCACAATTAACCAGTATGATACTGGTAAATAGCCTCTACGCCTGTGACGTTTACATCAAAGGATCAGTTAGAGGCTGGTTTTTTTAAATAAACAAACAAGTATAAAAACTTGAAATTAAATATTTCGCCGACGTTTCGGAAATCTAATCTGTTTCCTTTTTCAAGGCTTTTTAAAAAAATATTTTTTGTTGTGTATGACAAATACACAGCTCTAAGAATGTTTGTTATATTCAATATCCATAGATACTTACTATTTACATAGAACTGTTGATATAGTTAACAGTTTTTTAGTTTTTATACAATGTTAAGTTTGTGAAGTTCTTCTTTTAACATTGGCAGCCAAGTTGTACGGACATCTACGGAACAATTCGACACGCAACTCATTCAATAATATTATCGCGGATTCTTTAATATTCCTTTTTTTGCTATCTGCCTCTTTTGTTAAAATTTTTGCCGAGTCCCAGTTTATTCTATGTCCGTTCTCCCACGCGTGTTCGCAGATCTTGGACCTCTGAATTTCATTTTTTCTGATATAATTTTGATGTTCACCCAATCTTACAGTAAAAGGTCTGGACGACTCACCCACGTATTGTTTGTCGCAATCACACGGAATACTATAAATGCAATTTTTTGAATTTTGCTCGTGGTTCTTTGGTCTTGTTTTTGTCAGAATAGATCTTAAAGTGTTGCTTGTTTGAAATACCGTCCTAATATCAAATCTATCACCGATGCGGCGCAAATTTTCGGACAATCCGCATACATAAGGAATTAACGCTGTGTAACGTTTTTCAGGTTTTTGTCATACCTGATTGTTATTTTCAATATTTATCGACAAAACCCCCAGGGTATCGATTATTAATAAAAACTTCCTTTATAAACCGCTTCTCATTGTTTAGTATTTCATCATTAGAAGAAATGATTTTGGCCCTATCATACAAACATTTTACAACACCCCTCTTAACGTGCATCGACTGAATTTAGTTGAAATTTAAATATCTGTTGGTATGTGTTGGTTTTCTATTCTCTAACACTTGTTTCAATTGTACCATTTACTCTTTTAATTAAAACATCTAAAAACGGTAATTCATTTCTAGTTTCCTTTTCTAAAGTGAATTTAATAGAAGGTTCTTTATTATTTAAATGATCCAAAAAACTATCTAGTAACTCAATACCATGAGGCCAGATTGCAAAGATATCATCTACGTATCTCCACCAGATAACCTTTGACGTAAACGTCACAGGCGTAGAGGTTATTTACCAGTATCATACTGGTTAATTGTGATATATTTTGTAGATTCCCCTAGCACCGCTTAAAAAAAAAAACATACATGTGGCAGGAAGTCCCAAAGAATTGAAGAAGGAAAAAGAAAATTCAGTTGTGAACGTTTGAAAATCGCACGTTAAGTGCCGAGACTGCAGTAACGTTTTGGTTACAATAAATTCAGTGATAAAAAACAAAGTTAAAAGTATTTTAACAGACCATGATCGAACTATAATATTTTAGCATTTAATAACATAGTAATGAATGACGTGAATACACTCAGTGCAGCTTTCCTAACGGCATTTAAACTTCTGACGGAGGCGCCGGTGAGATGTCCATAACGGCGAGGCTACCTCGACGCCGAATAATTAGAGGTGTTTATTTAGGGCTAACTGAATGGATTTCGGTTTAAATGTCTTAATGGCACAGAAAAGTTGATTAGTTAACACTTATGCAGGGTTTCAGTGGTTTCCCAATTGAACTGCTTGAATATGTGTGTGTATTTAATTTGTCTTTGATTCGGTTTTTAATAGTACATTATTTAACGAGCGGTAATGTAAGTTCAGAAAATATCCGAAACAAAAATCTAAATGCATCGATCTATTATCTGACTTCGTCTTGTAACATATGCATGTATATTACCAAAGTATATAAACATAACACATGCTATAATCAGTCCACCAGAAAATTCCAACCTTGAGCACTGTAATGATCCTAGTAGGTTCCCCCTTTCTTCTTGCAGTTACATAAGTGCAACTACATAATTGCATGCAACTACATTAAAAATAACACAAATGTGAATACCAGGCGCTGATGTTCATCGTTGTAATAAAATTATAATTGCTCAAGTGTACATACTTACACGCTCGGAAATCCTTAAAACTATTTTTGCACTTATCGTAATAATTAGTTGGCACAAATAAAACTGAATTTATTAAAGCAGGTAAATATGTGAGGTTTTTTAGTATACAGGTGACTTCTCTATATATAATATATAGTAATAACGCGTTAAAAATTTGAGACCAAATCAGTCGTCCGCTTTTAAGTAAGAGCGAGTTAAACGAAAACATTTCCTTCTGATATTATTTTTAATTATTCATCCAATAGACACCGAGAACGAGAGATATGCTTCGCGAAAACTCGTGGCGGTGTTAAATATTTATTTATAATAATTAAACTACTCGACGGATCATAGTGTAATTCGGTGTTTTCATAAATTTGAAAATCTCTTTGACTGTGAAGATAATACTTAATTATCGTTAAAAAAAATTGAATCCCAAGCAATCGACTTATTCCTGAAAATAATCCATTTTAAACTTGAATTTAAATTATACCGCGAAAAACCGTACGTTACTCTATCCCGCACTGATGACGTCGGAGGTTACATTATTGATAAACAAACATGGGTTGTGTATTATAAATACACGTTATTTTGCAAAACCTTAACGTTTTATAATGGAAAGTAAGTGGTGTTTGTGCCAGGATGCAAAAATACATCCAAGAACGCACCTGAAAAGGTTCTCGTGACACTACCAAAACAAAAACAACGCAAAATAAAGTGACTTAAAGCTGCTAGACGTGATCCACCTACAACAGCATCAGTATTTTTCTGCTATGAGGATCATTTCAAAGTAAGTTGAGTAAGCAAAGTGAGTTTAAAACTTCATTATCATGCATGAGTCTTAGTCTAAAATATTGAATAACCAGCTACTTAACCCTGTTTACGTTACAAGTTTATGAGCAACATTTATAGGTTATGTTTATATTATATCAACCTTGTATGTATATTATATTGAGCAACTTTATACAATAATCATAATACAAGAATCAATAGACTACATTAGTAATAATAGATAAAGACAAAGAGAATAAAAAAAGTTTACTACTTATGTTGCAGCTTTAGAGTCCCTCACTTCTGCTATGTTGAAACGTTCATCTTTCTTCATAAATTCCGCGATAATGAACACATCCACTGCTGGTAAATTGCCTGAAGTAGCTCTTACGAATCGTAATTAGCCATTTCGAATTAAATCACAGGTAAAAACTTACAAACAGTCTTTAAAATGCCTTGTTTATATACTACGTCCATGCGATATTACGTTTGATGTAATCGATGTCTCCACCAATAATGGCGTGTTTCGAGTAGCTATTCAAATATTCAAATTTTATGTTATTTTATTGTTGAAATATTAATTTAATAGACGACGGATTGTTTTTTAAATACAGGGAAATGTTTTAATACAACAAGTACTTCATTTTAATAATACCGAAAAAGCTAATTTGCATATAGTGAACCTAATTATGTAATGTAAATTTCACCGTCGCGTTTCGCGTCGGTGTAAAATGTTAGTGTGACCGGTTTTATAGGCGCTTCAATTAAAGAAACAACATTTTTTCGCTCAGTTATACAGCTCTCTTGGATTCACCATTATTCTCCAATGGAAATTACTTCTTTCCAATGTTTGCTCACATTATACCAGACATAGCTTGACCAAAAAAATATGCGGCCACCGCTGGCTTATACTGTACACTTTGCAAAAGATTTTGTAGAAGTAAATTAAGCCATTCCAGAGAAATCGTTGAGTAGACAAGAAAAAATAATAATGAAACATATTCTTTATAGCATTTTGCAAACAGCAGAAAAAACTATATATGAAAACAAAAAGAAAAAATATTTGTAAAATTATTGATTTACAATCTTTGCATTCTTTCGATAACCCGAATTCTGGTTATGTTAGCAATTGAAATCCTAAAATAAATTTGTCTTTCTGATGGACAATTCTCATTCTAACATTAGTTTCTACACAGTCCCCTAAGGTTATGCACATAACCCCCTACGGCCATGAAGATTCAGTTAAGTAGGGGGTTATGTGGATACTGGTTTAGTCTGCATAGCCGTAGGAAACTGTGTAGAAACTAGTGTTGGAATGAGAATTGTCTAATAAGAAAGACAAATTCATTTTACGATTTTAATTGTTAGCATAACCAGAATTCAAGTTATCGAAAGAATGCAAAGATTGTAAATCAATAATTTTACAAATAGTTTTTTCTCTTTGTTCTCATTTTAGATAGTTTTTTCTACTGTTTGCAAAATCCTATAGATAATATGTTTCATTACAATTTTAAGCAAACAAAAAATAATTCCCTTTTAAAGAAAAAATAAAATATACAAGTCGAATTGAGAATCTAACCCTTAATTTTTTCTGTTAAAAATAATTTCATCAGCGAAACTGAGCGCTGGCGTGCTGAGCGAGAATAGAGCACACACTCAGGGCGGTGTGCAATAAAAAAACTGATGATGCACTCGTAGTTAATTAATATATTAATAAATTGCCTGTATCAAAGTTTGCAATTGTCCATAATATACCTATTTCTATGATTTCATATTCAAAACTGAATGACGGAACTCTTATTTGTACGTCCGTTCGTACGTTTGTCACAGCGGGTTATTCCTGAAGCTGTGAAGAAATTTCATGTGTAGTTAGAGTTTGGTCATCTGTGAGTAGCTCAGCTGATGATATCTCCAAAATGTTATTAGGCCAGGCAAATGAAGAGAAAACGGATTTTAGATAAATTAGCAGCCGCAATGTTTTTGCAGAATGGCTTTGGGAGTGTCTTCCTATTTCGCGAGACAAGAAATTCCATTTGCATCATCGTTGTTTATCAACAAATAGAGCATAAAATCATTTTCCTTAAAATACCTACTGGAAAAACTATCGGTCGTAGAGGAAAGTGAAGAATGGGTGATTTGAGCGCAATTAAAATCCTTACAATATAAGACTTTCCAAATTAGAATCGCTCCAGCGATAAAAAATTATTTCAAATAAACCTGCTTTTTTTAATTATTAATATAACTTTTTAATTTGTTGCTAAAATTTTATAAAGCTTTCTTAAATAAGTGTGATTATAGTGCATTATTATAAGTATGCAAAAGATGGGTGCTGTCGGCGCAATAGTTTTTGCACAATCCTATTTGTTTATCTCACCGATGGAAAAATGGACAACTTTGACCAGAGAGCTCACAATTTTCAACTAAAATTGATGCGCAAAACATTTTTGTAATATTCAAGATCTAACTAACCTTTTTGCAAAAAGAGCAACCAATTTTTGCAAAGCATGGCTGCGAATCATTACCTTAAAATGGCTTAATTTTCGCTAATAAACAAAAGGCATAACGTTTTTATTTTTTAATCTACGTTCTTGCAAATGAAACGAGTGAAAACTTGGTTAAAACGAGTAGTTAAGGTTGACTAAATATACTTAATGTTTCTGATTATATATTCCTTACATGACGTCAATGTGTAATACTTATTTCTTTGACAAACATATTATTATTATTATATGATTTCATACATCCTTGTATTTTCGTTATTTTTAGAGGTAAATGAAAAATTTCTGTTACAACAATATAGCTTTCTAAACTAAATCGTTTGACATATTTAGCTTAAGAATAGGCCTACTACGATCGCTTGAAGAAGGCAAAAACGCGATTTCTCGTTTCATGTTAGAAATATCGAAAGAAATTATTCGAAAAAGTTGCTCAAAATCAAATTGTTAGCATTCTGTGTACATTAATTTCTAATTTTGGTCATTATTTTCACTAGTGTGCTATGGGAACAAAAATTGTTTATTCCCTCTAAAAAAACCGCTGCCCAAGGAATCACTACTTCCACATCCAGATTATTCGTCCAAGTCACTATAAAGGAAACATCTTGACTATATTTGCACTCTAGTATGTGGAAATTATTGGTCATAGAATTTTAATAATATTTGGGGTAGATGTCATAGAAAAGTTTGAGGAGTTGGTTTCTACCATATACGTTAAAAATGAAGTTTCTAATTTACCGTACTTATTTTCCACTATTTACAACCTACCACCTCAATGGAGTCATCTCAATCAGATGTCACTACAATATATACGTGTACTAACTTTCAAGTGAATATCTCAATTTGATGTTATCAATCCCATTAATAATGAAGCGGAGATGGTAGAGTTTGAAAAATATTAGAAAGAAATCTGAGGCCTTGGTTTCTAGTATATACACCGAATCCCAAATTTCTGTAGTCTTACCAGCTTGCTTTACTTATTTTCCCCTATTTGCCCCTATTTAACCCCCAACCCTTCAACGGCATCATCTCAAATTATGATCTAGTTTCAGACGTCGTTATAATACATACGTGTACCAAATTTCAAATGAATATCTCAATTTTATTTTATCAACCCTTTTCATATTGGAGTAGGGGTGGTTGGGTTGAAAAATATTATAAGAAAATCTGACGCTGTGGCTTCTAGTACATACACCGAATTTCAAGTTTCTGTAGTCTTACCAACGTTTTACTTATATTCCTCTATTTACCCCAAATTCACCCCCAACCCTTCAACGGAATCATCTCAAAATATAAACTAATTCCAGACGTCGTTATAATACATACGTGTACGAAATTTCAAATAAATATCTCAACTTTATTTTGTCAACCCCATTAATGGGGTAGGGGTGGTGCGGGGGTTGAAAAATATTATAAAAAAATCTGAGGCCTTAACTTCTTGTACATACACCGAATTTCAAGTTTCTGTACTCATACCAGCTTGCTTTACTTATTTCCCCATATTGACTCCTAAATAACCCCCAACCCCTCAACGGAATCATCTCAAAGTATAATCTAGTTCCAGATGTCGTTATAATTCATACGTGTACCAAATTTCAAATGAATATCTCGATTTTATTTTATCAACCCTTTTAATAATGAAGTAGGGGTGGTGGGGGTTGAAAAATATTATAAATAATCTGAGACCTTGGCTTCTAGTACATACACCGAATTTCAAGTTTCTCTAGTCTTACCAGCTTGCTTTACTTATTTTCCCCTATTTACCCCTATTTAACCCCCAACCCTTCAACGGAATTATCTCAAAATATAGTTCTAGTTCCAGATATCGTTATAATACATACGTGTAGAAAATTTCAAATGAATATCTCAATTTTATTTTACCAACCCTTTTCAAATTGGAGTAGGGGTGGTGGGGGTTGAAAAATATTATTAAAAAATCTGACGCTTTGGCTTCTAGTACATACACCGAATTTCAAGTTTCTGTACTCTTACCAACTTGTTTTACTTATATTCCTCTATTTACCCCAAATTAACCCCCAACCCTTCAACGGAATCATCCCAAAATATAATCTAATTCTAGACATCGTTATAATACATACGTGTACGAAATTTCAAATGAATATCTCAACTTTATTTTATCTACCCCATTAATGGGGTAGGGGTGGTGGGGGGTTGAAAAATATAAAAAAATCCGAGGCCTTAACTTCTAGTACATACACCGAATTTCAAGTTTCTGTACTCTTACAACCTTGCTTTACTTATTTCCCCCTATTTACCCCTATTTAACCCCCAACCCTTCACCGGATTTCCTCAAAAAACAATCCAGTTCCAGATCTCGTTATAATATATACGTGTACAAAATTTCAGGTCCATATCTTAAACCGTTCCGGAGAAAGCGTGCGGACAAAAAAAAAGTTACAGACAGACAGACAGACAGAAAATTTTTTTTTTTGCTCAAATTTAAAATCTCGACGTTTCATGACATTCTAAACCTATTTCACGAATAAAAATTTTTGAAAATTTTTTTGCGATTACTATACTTCCAATCCACTACGTGGATGTGGAAGTAATAACGAAAATACAAGGGTGTATTCTTATTAAGAGCAACACACTGTATATATTAGGTACTCTTTCTCGCTCTGTCTGATTTCGTAAAATTTTATAACAGTTTAGAGCTGCATCTATCTGGTATAAGCCTATATATGTAGTTATACAATATTTGAAACAATTTTTTCTTGCTTATTGCAGATATTCATAAAATATTTTCATAAATTTTGGACGTGAAATCTACTACAATGGATTGTTGCTTTCCTCTTGAAAATTATATAAATTGTTTGTTTACAACTTTCACAATAAATTCATCACCCAGAAAAGAACCATCTGTATTATATGACGCTTCTTAAAAAATCTCTATTCAATACTCCACATGCCGTATCCAGGTCACGACGCAAACTACGACAATTGCTGGAATTGTATTTTGCGAGAATTGATGAAATTCAGTTATTTATCTCCAGGTTTAAAGGATAAAAGGTGATGAATGTACTAAGAAAGGAGAAATGGCGCGTGCGCTCCTGGAAGCTACTGTGAATGCAGCACGTATTGCAGACGATATAATTTGTCAGAGTGCACGGGATTATTGACTTATTTATAGTGATTGTTGCAGACTGCACCCAGCGATCAATTGTCACCTATTCCACAACATACGTGTGTCTTGGGGCGAATGCCAGATACATCAGAACTGCTTTACTTAACTTAATAAGAAAATGTTTTCAGATCAAGCGAAATGCTTCTAGAAATTTTAAGACGTGAAATTTTGTTTCATTTCTATTAGGCGAGGAACTTACACGTCCGACCAATAGTGTGGTGGAGAGTTTTCTTCCTCTTATTAAAATACGTGTGCCTCAGATTGAAATTATATAAGTATGTTTTCTAGTTTTAGTAGGAGCAAAGTAACTGAAAAAAGAGGGACTGTAATCATAATAAGAAGTTCTGTCAGTTGGCTTCCCAAAGGTATCCTTGTTAATAAAAACAAATTTAGTTATTATTATTTGGTATAATATCTACCATTATTTTATTTTCATTCCTTAAGAACCTAAATTTTGAAGTCACAGACCCTAAAAAGAAAATGTATTAATGTCGCGTTAGAAATTGTAGTCATTCCTCTACAAGAATTTCTTCAATAAGTTCGAATGAGATCTTTGTTTCATATGCACATTTCAAATATCTACAAATATTATTAAAAATGCTATTTTCCACCATGTTCTGTTTAATTTTAATGGCTTATGATTATTTTTCGAAGTATGAAAATTTTATACAGAAACTAGTTTTTATATTAAAACGTTTTGATATTACGTCATTTCGGTGATAACGTCATTTCGTCATTTTATTATACTCTTGGCAAATACAAAACGAAGAGTATATTGCATTCGATTGACACATTTCTAAAACCGGTAATATTGTTCGTAGAGAAAAAATATCAGTGTGTTGGTGATCGAATTATGAATAACTTTCAAAATGTCCGTCCGTCCGTCCGTCTGCCCGTCTGTCTGTCCGTCCGTCCGTCCGTCCGTCACGTTTCTTGTAAGCACGACAACTTAAGAACGAACGGTCCGATTGTATTGAAACTTGGGCAGTAAGTTACTGCTAGCTAGAGGAAGAACCCTTTTGTTTTTGAGCAAAATCTATCTATAAATAAAAGAGTTATAAATTTTTTAAATCAAAAAAAAATTTTTTTTACATTATTTTTTTATGTTGTGTAATTAAACTAAAAATGTCTAAAACTAATATTATTTACAAAAAGCTGCGAAGAGTACCGTATATACTGTGTAATTATATAGAAAGTGCAGTAAATCGATGAAGAGTATAACGGTTAGCTTGTTTTAATAACAATGATAAAATAAACCCATCTATACACTTTAGAGATGGTCACGTGATGCGATATTCATCGCATCATGTTGTGTCATGACATGTCATGACGCACAGTGGGGTAAAAAGCTACATTTGTGGACAAAAATCGCCTGCCAGCTCACATTTTGACCAAATTTAATACATATATTTTTTAAATGCTTGTGAGGAATGTAGCCTCAACGGCCGACTGCTACAATTTTGAAATAATAAAACATAACTTAAAAAATAAAAAATAAGACTACACAATTTTTATAAATAAAAAATTATTTAGATCAAGTGAATCTATTATCGCAAAAAATGTTCTATAATGGAACAACAATTAATACCTACGAATATGTGTTACATAACCTAAAATTTTTTAATAAATCAATTATATTGGCTAGCATCGCCTGTCAGCTTTATATTTAACCAAATTTCTTTTTTTTAATATTCAGGATAAATTCACTTTCAATGGACATTTGATAACAGTAAAACATAACTTAAAAAATCCAAAATAATAGTAGAACATTTTTGTAAAAAAAGATGTATATCAAATGAGCCTATTATAGCAAAAAATGTTCTCTAAAAATGGGCTAAAACAACCGAATTTTCATTTTCCGAGCGAGGAATTGTAAATTGGGCAAATTTCCCCACTGAAACGATGAAAATTCGAGAAAATGTCCTGATTTCTAGAATTCGCTTGTTTAAGCGCATTTAGGCAAATGGTAAAATTGGCCAATTTTATCAATTTCCGCACTCGGATGACGGAAATTTGCTCCTTTTAGCCCATTTTTTAGAAATCGGGACATTCCCCCGAATTTTTATCGCCCGAGTGGGAAATTTGCCCAATTTACATGTCCCTGTTTGAGATTCCTTTAAAGTACCCTCATAATGAAGATGTTCCATGTTAAATAAGAAGCCTACAATAAATTCAGAGAATAATTGTTAATTATAAATTAAACACTGCTTTTAGATGAATCAATCAATGTATTATAAATACTCTACATATGTTTCGGCTTATTAGGCCTTTATTAAGAGTATTACATAGTGAATACTAAAGTTTCCAACGTGGTCATTCTAATTTATACCTAAAATTATTTATGGCTTAATCTATTTATGACCTAATCTATTTAAGACTTAATTTAACATCCTTAATTATGGGAATGTTTGGAGTGGACCTAAACTGATTATTTAAATCAATGGACAGTTCTTATCAATTTGTTTATTATAGGGGTATTCAAGAAATTTTGTTGGTTGTTTGTGGTACAAGGGTTGTACTTGAAAGATTTTTTGATTTCTAGTTGTTCTAGCAGATCTAAACGTTTACGTTTTCTTTCTGAATGAAGCAAATTTATGTTATGTGTATTCATAAAATGGTTGTTTTCAATACAGTGTGTTGACATTCCTGCATTTTTATTGTTATTTAAGATATATTTTGCATGTTCTTTTACCTTGTTCACAACGCTTCAACCACTCTGACCGATATAGACAGCATTGCAATCTTTACAATTAATTTTATATACACCAGATTTATCCATTTTATTTATTTTTTATTTGTTATTAACCAAAATGTTTCCTATATTTGTTTTGTTCACACTTATTGTAGAGATACCTAAATTTATAACATATTGATTGATTCATCTAAAAGCAGTGTTTAATTTATAATTAACAATTATTTTCAAGATGTTTCACAAGGTACCTACCACAAGTTTAGTTCAGTGTATTAAAAATTCAGAGAATTTTTGTTTGTCTTTAAGTCAGCCTTATTGTCGTGTAAGCCTTTAGTTCTTTCATGATTTGACCAATTAGGTTATGTTAGGTTCAGAGCTTGTCGTGTAAATCATTCTGCTCGTTTATAGTTGTTGTTTTGTTAGGTTTTGCGCTTCTTATGTATACCTTTCTGCTCGTTCTTGATTTGATCCATTAGCTTATATTATAGGCATATGTCGTGCATACTTTTCTACTTGTTTATAGTTCGATCCTTTAGATGCTGCTAGGTCTTGAGCTGGTCGTGTATACCTTTCTGCTCGTCCATAGTTCGATTCATTAAGTTTTCTTATGTTTAGAGCTTATCGTGTATACCATTCTACTCGTTCGTGATTTGATCCATTAAGTTATGTTATAAAGTTTAGGGCTTGTAATACCTTTCTGCTCGTTCGTGGATTGATCCGTTAGGTTATGGTAGATTTTTATAGCTTATCGGGTGTACTTTTCTGCTCGTTTATATTTCGATCTATTTTAATAAGACAAATTTGTATGTATTTTGGTGCGCAAAAGTATTTTTCTTCATTTGCTACCTTGCAATTCCACTGTAGAACATTCTTTGCTATAATAGGCTCATTTAATATAGATAAAAGTTCCTTACAAAAATGTTCTACTATTAATTTGGATTTTTTAGGTTACGTTCTACTGCAAGCATATGTTCACTGAAAACGAATTCATCCTGAACATTAAAAAAAAAAGAAATTCAGTTAAATATAAAACTGACAGGCGATGTTAACCAACAAAATTGATTTAATAAAATTCTTTAGGTTATGTAACACATATTCGTGTATTATTGTTCGCAAAAGTATCTTTCTTTATTTGTTACCTTGTAATTCCATTATAGAACACTTTTTGCGATAATAGATTCATTTGATCGGGACAATTTTTTTTATAAAAATTGTCTAGTATTATTTTTGATTTTGTAGGTTATGTTTTATTTATTTCAAAATTGTAGCAGTCGGATGTTGATGCTACATTCCTCACGAGCATCTAAAAAAATATATTAAATTTGGTCAAAATTTGAGCTGGCAGGTGATTATTGTCCACAAATTTAGCTTTTTGCCTCACTGCGCGACGTGATCGTGTAAAATTGAAGTAGTAAAGCACGAAAATTTACGTGCATGAGCTTGAGCGTGAGTGTAAATTAACGATGACTTGATTTTTCTCACGTGTCACGTTTGGTCACGACAGCGCAAGGGATCTTGGATTTTAAATCTTAATCAAAGATTAGAGAATTAAAAGACAAGACAGTTAGGCAGAGAAGATGAAACAGACGGAGGTCGTCGTTAACTCCAAATTAAAAAGACACGACATCCTATGGAAGCGATTTCGGGATTTGTCGGGTACGGATTTGACCAAGATTACCAAAAGACAGGTTGCCTCGTAAGAATAGGCAAGTGCTACGTCACGTCCAGCCCTCGATGACAGCCGCGTTTAGCGAGAGCCAAATTTAAAATCCTCACGTTTCCTGACATTTTAAATCTATTTCCACAAAAAAATATATTTACGATTACAATACTTCCACTCCACTATGTAAATGTGGAGGTAATAACAGAAGTATTGTACCCCTTTAACTGCAACTGAAATGAATAAAAGTTGGTATTAGTTAATTAAAAAATCTATGTTCATCTTTATTTTAATTATAACAATTTTCAAATTAGACGAACGTAAACCGACATAACACTCTACGTTCATAAATATAAGACTAAAGGATCAAGAGCATTGCATCATTTGCAAATTCCTTAGACTTTCAACTTTAAGTAGGACATCGTTCAGAACTTGTACAATGTAACAAAGATATATTAAACTTTCGAGCTGCACCAGCAGATTTTCCGACCAATTCCGTATATCATCTGCACACTTCTTAAATATCCCTAACTGAAGTCATATACCGACAGAGACGAACCATCATCCCTCATGCAATTTGTTTGCATTGTGCTGCCTTATTGGAGCAGACATGTCTGCTATGTGTCTGGATTTACTAAAGTACAAATAATCATCATGAATTCAACGTTTATAGTCAACTACAGTAACTTTAATGGTTCAATTTGTTATAACGTCCCATTGCTACAGATACAGACATTATTGTCGTTTCTGACTGCGAAACGGTGCTAAGCAAGTGGATTACTTTGAATAAGGAAGTGACCTGGAATATCACGAACGCGTCTATAAACGAGATGCATTAATCGATAAGATTATACAATATTATATCATCTCTGTAAGTGTATAGATGACTAGATGGTGAAAATAATAACCTTATATTGTTTAAATATTAAGTCAAATAAACCGACTACTATATAGCCTAGCAAGCTGCTTCATTCATGGAAGGACGATAGAAGTATAGGCCTGACAACGTCCAAATTATTCAAACATGTCAAATCACATTCCTCCCTCAATATTAATGGACCATTCTATTATATTTTGCGCGTTACATCGATTGGACGGGCTAGGCATCAAGTTAAAGGTGATTGGTGTAGGACTAAATCACTAGGGAGTTATAATAAATCACGCTATTTGTTTATGAATACTATTATCCTTGCAATCTCCTAATACGTCCTAATATGGAAGAATAAGTGACAAAAATATTGATTTATATAATTTATATATTTTACAGAATTGAGGAAATGAATATATTACTAGCAAAAAATACTCGTAATTATTTCAAACTTTTACTAAAGACTTATCATAGATAAGTACAAAAACATATATCTTACTAAACAAAATACTTTGCTGGCTATATGCCACGAACAACATTGAATTAAAAGAAAGAAATATGCACATTACGTACAGGCAACTGTCACAATAATGTTAATTTCAATTTTAAATCATCCTGTTCAACAAAACCAAAAAACAACTAAAGACAAAAACACTTACCAAAAAACTTTAGAAACTTTCACATACTCGTGTTTCGGTATCCTACATCAAGGATACACTCTTCAGTGCTACTTCTTTCAAAGTTTAAAATGGACTGAATAGTCACTTACCAGGTAATACGTATTTATGCAATAATTATTTATGGTTCTAACAAACAGGATAATCCAAAACAGATTTCGAAAAATTACCAATACAGGTATAATAATAAAATATAATTAAATGCAAATGCAAATTTCCTAGAATGTAATTCACAAGTTCAAAAAGGTGTTAATTCTTGAAATAGTTCCTAGAAATATGAGCCGATAGCTCATTGGATTCGGAATGGTGTCTAGAAGAATGTGTTAAAATGTTTTATTAGCACATAAAAAATTGCAAAAGTTATAAACAAATTAAGATGAAAGAAAAATGGTATTTAGTTTTTCGCTTATAACCAGAGCCCGGCGCAAAAGTAGTTATGCCAGAGACGGTCTTCACACACAGATAAATATAATGTTTTGTATGATTCACATAAGCAAATGAATACAATATTTATAGGAAACAAATACCTACTTTTGCGGTAAGAAATAAAAAATATGGCATAAAACTCATAAAGTAATAAATAAATAATTTATTATTGGTTCGGAGAAATTATTTATTTGGTATTGTTGAGCAAGTAAATGTAAGAGATGTTTACCGAAACTGGTGGATAAAAAACACCAGATTTCGGCCGCACATTATATATACCTGCAGCGTCGCTCGGCGGTGATTGTGATTGTCTAATCAAAAACAAAAAACTCGGCACTTTAAACGGCATACGCCACTTCAACTTTTTTTATCAGTTAAGAAAATGTAAGCATCTCCCATATGTTTCCTCGCAACTATATTAAACAATTTTCAATTTAAAACATAATTTTTACCTGTGCACATAATATGAGGCAGTACAATTTAAAAAAATATAAGGAAAATTTTCGACACCACAAAGTCACCGCCACGCTTGTCACTCTCTTTCTGCTTTTTTACGACAGCAAATAGGATACGGTAAACAATAATAATAGTAAAATAAACAGCAGATTGCGTTTTATATTTTGCGGAAGACTTTAAACATACAGAAAGCAGTTGAAATAAAGAAGGTCCAACAATTATTATTAATTTATTACACAATGACCAATGCCATGTGAGATTGTTTCATATGCACATACGCATTATGGAGTTAACACTACAGACTTGTCAGTACATTTGATAGAAGTAAATGTGTCGTGATTTCTTATGGCGTCGAGTATCTTTCCATTAAATGAAACAGTACTTTCGTAGATTAAAGATTTTCTGGAACTGCGCTTTAACGGTGTAGAACTTTTCTGTACCAGCTGTGAAAAAACACTTTCGTGGACATGCAATTCGAACATTTTAAAACAAGTTTCATCTGAACGTCATAAAAACTAAAATTTGGCATATTTACATGGATATTTCTCACGGATCCCTCTAGCTATACGCAACGTTCAACGTAAGCCGGAATCAGATCAGTATACAGTAATTGATGCAATAAATATTACAGGTATTTGATCTACGTCAATATATTTTTAGATTCTCAGGGGATATTGCTGAGTGAAATACAAATTGGATACATAACAGTGTTAAGAAACAACTCCGGTTTTTCAACATTTTTGTGTGCGGCAAAGAAATGGACTGTTCAATGCCGGACATAAATCTGCCATCTATAAGAAACCATACTTATTTTTAAATATGCGCCGATTACATCGGTAGACGTTGAACGGTTGAACGATCCTTTTTCTCAACACAAGTGGGATATTCAGTGAGAGTTATCGGAGTTTTATTTCGGACGATTTAGAACAAGTGCAAATAATATATTTTTATTATTCTAATAAGGTACAGTTACTAGACGTTTGTGTTTGTGCATCCAACAATAAGTGCATCAAGGTATGACTTTTCGGGGCCATTTATACCTTTAAATATTACGGAATTCACTAGTTATAATCATAAGGTAAAATATTGTATTTTTGCCCATGAAAATGTGTATATAGTTCATATTGAGCAAAGCCGACTCTGGCTTTTACGTCATAACTACCTCCGAGCCGGGGTCTGCTTATAACTCAAAAACTATAAGCGATAACGGAAATCGGAAAAAAGATTCTTAAAGAGGAGAAAACTTCCAATAAAAAAGCCCCAACTTCCGGAACTCTATCTCCATTATTTATCATTTTAATTTAACGCTGAAAATAGGATTCCGCGCGACCGCTACAGTATACAGTACATAACATAAAATCATTTTTTTATACTATTAAATACCAATTAAAAAATTTGAAAAAATTATGGTGTATTCGTAACACTTCAAGAAATAAGGTCCCGTTGGAAAAAAATGCTAAAGTTTAGTTTTCAACAAGTGAGGCCATTGTTAACTAACGAATTTTTATGGGACCTACGTTATCATTGGAAACAAAATATTTTTTGAAATAATTGGCCTATAAAATTTTGGCTCCTTGGAGCCCTTTTTATAGATATACTTAACAAGATCACATTACAAAAGTTTTTTAAAAATTGTTTATTTTGTTTATTATAATTTTTTAAAGTAAACAGAAAATTAAAAACCAAAGTAAAGTTGCAAAATTTTTTTTTTCAAATTCGTTGTCATATTACTATTTTTACATTGAAGAAAGGCATTCATTAACGTAAATGTTTACGCCATTTGTTTATAAGTTGTTTATAAACAAATTGACTAGTTTTATATTTAAAACATTTTTTTTACAACTTTGTTGTCATGAGAATATTATGATTTTTAAATAAAAGTTCTTTTCTTAAACACATTATCTCATTGTTTATAATCGTTTTAGGGAGTTGGGACTTTTTTTATTGAAAATTTCCTCCTCTTTAAGAATCTTTTCCGATTTCCGTCATCGCTTATAGTTTTTGAGTTATAAGCGAAAACTAAATGCCATATTTCTTTCATCTTAATTTGTTTACAACTTTTGCACTTTTTTATGTGCTAATAAAACATTTTAACACATTTTTCTAGACGTCGCGCGTCGTTCCGAATCCAATGAACTATCGCTCATATTTTTAGGAGCTATTTCAAGAATTAACACCTTTTTGAACTTGTGAAGTAGACTATAAGAGTAATCTAAAATAGAATCGAGGAAATGAATATATTACTAGCAAAAAATACTCGTAATTATTTCAAACTCTTACTAAAGACTTATCATAAGTACAAAAACATATCTTCTAATGTGATTGTACTTTTAATAAATTTTCTAAGGTAAACACTGGTTTTTGTTATTTTTACATTTTAACCGCATTTTTCTTAATTTTTTATCAATTATTTTACTAGTTAAAACAACTACAATCAAATTTCCTATTTCTAATTTGGTCCTTCTTTAATTCTATTATTATTTTACTTTTTAGTTTTATTCTACTTGCTACTTATAAAATTACATGTCAATATAGACAGACTTAAATTCCATTTTCTTTGGGATCAATTAGTTCATCTTGTATTTATTACTATATAATTTACATTAAGTTTTAAGACTATTGGTTTATTACTTCATAGGATGAGGACGTGATTTTTTTAACAACTGGGTGTATTATCGAGCTCTTAAATTTCGTTCGAAAGCTGCAAACTGTATTATAAAAGCTTTAAAGAGCCCCTATGCAAGGTTGTTTATCACTTCTTGCTAGACCACTTTTCAATTTCTCTCTGAGAAATATGTGCAGGACCTTACACAGCATATTTTAGATGCAGTCGCCGGACCCGTCCTCTAATTATGGCATGCGCTAAAAAGTCACTTGTGTTTCGCACACCAAAATCACAACGAAAAGCACTTTGGATGTCAATAACAGAGCTGGTTTTTATGTAACACTGTACTACGCGAATATCCTTTTATCTCTTGACCAGGATCAATACAAACAAATTCTAGCTACACCAATTATATACGTTCTCGTATTTTTTTATACAGTGTGACACACTTAAGATGCAGACACCTCTGTATTAATTTATTTTTAGCAGTAGAGACTTGAATTTTGATACAGTGGTAGAACTTCAGGGGCTGCATTTCTCAGAGTATTCAACTCAAATGTCAGGTGTATTCCAAGCATTCTGCGACCTTGTGAATAGCACAGATTCTAAATTTTTTGTGTCACGTTGCAGATATTGAAAAAAGTTAGTAGAAAAAGTTATTCGGAATTTAATTTTAACCTTGGACACCGAGTTTCGAGACAAACTTCGAACTTTGAAATTTCAAACATGTTCACTCGGAAGTTGTGCGCACATTTTCTCTAGATATTGGCTTTAAGTTTGGTATACATATATACAACGATGAGGCCCGGAATTAGATCATATTTTGCGCTAATTCCAGTGAAGGGTTGAGGGTAGAATTGGGGTAAATAAGGGAAAATAAGTAAAGCAAGCTGGCAAGAGTACAGTACTTTGGGATTTGGTTTATGTGTATATACTACAAGCCAAGGCCTCAGATTTTTTTACAACATTTTCCACTCCCCCCACTTTATTATTAAAGGGCTAGATAAAATAAAATTCAGATATTCAGTTGAAATTTGGTACACGGATGTTTAATAACGACATCTGGAAGTAAATGATCAGATCAGATATTTTTAATTTAACATGTTTAAAAATTCAGTTAAGGTTATTAAGAAAAGGTTGAAGAAGTGCTTCAAATTTTAATGTTCGTTGTATAGTTTTGATTTCGCTAATTATAAAATTATCATCACCTTTTGAAGGATTACCATAGGTACTTTAGTTTATATCTTTCCAGATCGAGCGTGTTTAGGTTGTCTTTATATGCAGCTTTGTGTAATTTGTGCCTACATGTGTTATAATTAATTTGCCTGCCACAGTGAAAATTATTTTGTTTTTAAGCCATTGCAGCCAGCCTTTAACTTCTCCCTATATAAGTCGTATTATAACCCTTACAACCCTTACTGATTCATTAAGGATCAGCTTATATATACTACTATACTTTTCTCAATTTTAGAATCGCACACCTCTGACTAAAATCAAATATGGTTACGTCTAAAGACTCACCTTATAGAAATATGTGTACAGGGTGTCTGAGAATTGAGTTCCCGGACGGCAACCTGTGATTTCTGAGTTAATATTGGGCCCATACAACTCAACTTACTTTAGTTCAAAAATGCATCCCTGAGGAAGGACAGACAACAAAATTTTTTCAATAGTTTCCGTTACACTGAAGATGAAATTTTCAAATTTTGATAAAAGCTGTACCTCTATAAGTTCTACACAGAGTAACTTGGTAACAACCAAAATCTTTTGTTTCTCAATTCTTTTCACAATTATTAATATTTGACTTTTTTTCTCGATTTGTTTTGAATATGTATTTGCAATTCTAGAACAAAATGTTGTAATAAGTAGTTTATTTAAAAAAATACTTTAATAACAAATGCTCCACATGATGTCCACGTGTTTCAATATACAAATTAATTAATACTTTTAAAATTTTGTGTAATATCAACCAAAAATTACCATTTTTTCTCTGTAGGTTGTAGGCGCTTGTGAAACAGGAAATCTGTCGCGTTTGAGAAACAAAAGATATTTGGTTGTTATCAAGTTTACATAGAGTACTTACAGGGATACAGTTTCCATCAAAATTTGAAAATTTTATCTTGGATATAACTGAAATTATTGAAAAAAATTGTTCTGCCTGACTTTAAGAGGATGTACTTCCTCAGAGATGCATTTTTGGACTGAGGTAAACGTGTGTAAAAAAAGTAAACACAAAAAAGTAAAAAATAAAATTGTATAAAAAAATATTTAAAAAAAGCTTTTTAGTAAAGAGACAACCCTGTAGTAGAATTTCTACTAAACGGGTTGAATTTCGCCATTTATTTTCAATATCAACGTGTAGCTAATGCATTAAAATGTAAATTGAAATACGTTTATTATTTTTATTATTATGTACTAGAAAATAAAATATTTTTGAAATTCATACGTCTGGAAACCAAGAGCTTTGACCGCCCCAAAGTTTTTGATTTCCAGATGTATGAAATTTGAAAAAAAAAATTATAAAAGATTTTTTAACTATTTTTTAAAATTTTATTTTATTTCTGGTTTGTCTTAGGTTCTTTAGTATGTATAATCGTATGCAACTATAATATTTTTTTTAAGTGGACCACTACTTTTACCCCCTTTTTCCCACGATTACCATATTTGTATCAATTAATCGTCATTGATACGTGCCTTATTGTAGTTCCTGTTTTGACTGAAATGTTACATTTATAAGCAATATATAAAAATAAGTGACTCCTGATGATTCTTTGAACACATAATTGACCTGATATTAAACCTACCGAAAGAGGTTTCTTTTACAAACGCCTTTAATCACGTATATGGGATCTATATTCATATTTCTACACCTTGCACTCGCCCTCTTTCACGCTAACATTTAAATTGAGGTGAATATCCTTTCAAAGGACAAGCTAGTTTATATACACAATTTCTGTGGCTATTTCACCAGAAAATCCGCACTAAATGTTACTGCAAGATAGGTTCAAATATCGCAGGCGGGCAGGGTCGTACTAAGCAATTTGGACTGAACAGGATCAATTCTCTTACATTTTTATATACGCCCACAAGAGAATTTTTTAAAATAGGCTAGACGTCAGGGAGGAAAATATGCTAAAAATTAATTTTTGGCCCATAGGCGAGATTATTGTTGGTTGCTTCGTTTTAGGGTGTAGCTGAACACCCTAAGTTTGCTTACAAATTAGTGAACTGTTTGATTTTATAATTAACAATTAGTGAGTAAAATAGGCCCTTTTTCTATATTTCTTTAAAGATCTCTGTTCCTCCTAACTCTGAGTATAACATATGCATTAGGAAAATTGTTCGTTATGAAATTCTCTAAAAAATGAGCGATAGAGGTATGCTCATAAGTAATCAGCAGAAATCCAGATTATTCAAAGATATGAATTTACCAATCAAGATCCAAGAAGTAAACTTGTCATTGGTTTCAGAAATCAAATATCTAGGAGTTATTGTTGATTGCAACTTGAATTTTAAAAACCTTGTGGACTATACATATTAAAAAATATCTAAAAAAATCGGCGTTCTTAAACGTAAATGTAAGAAAAACTGTCTATAACTCTATAATATTACCTCATTTCAATTATTGTAGTACGATACTATATATGACCAATCAGACCGATCTAGAACGACTACAAGCAAGTTGCAAGATAGAGCAATGAGAGTTATACTAAAATGCAATATCTATAATATAGACAATTTTCTTAAGTATAACGCTTTAGTTCTAATACATAAAATTAATAAAGGCATAGTTCCAGATTACCTAAAAAATATTTTAACTAAATCACGAGATTTGCATAATTACAATACCCGAGGAATTAATTATTTTGTAATAAAAAAATCTAATAATGCACCCATCTATGCGCCGTTCAATTTTCTATAAGGGAGTGGTTGAGTACAACCGTTTACGTATTGATTTACGTGAAACAAATTTACATACTTTTAAAACACTATTAAAAGTTGTTTTGTTATGAATTATATACAATAATATACATATTTATGTCTACATTATACTTCTTAGTTGGTTCTGGATAGTTTTAATTATATATTTTTGTAGCGTTAGTATTAGATAGTTTTTTAGTTTAGTTCTAGTTTTATGCCTATGTGGATACTGAGTATCAATGTAAAACAGCAATGTAAATTACGTATTTTAATGTATAGCCAAAGAGTAAATAAACGTATTATCCATCTATAGAGGTCGCTAGGTGCAATTGTTAACTTACAAATGGCTTCCAAAGCTTTCAAAACACGTTATTTTCACTATGTCTTTACTTGAAAACAACTGCACATAGAAGGCTAAATGATGGTGTCTATGTTGTCTCGATAAAGTACAAAAAATTTGAGCAAGATCGGTTTATTATTTTTTGAGTAATTAACGATCTATTTTTTTTAATCCTTAATTAACAATTAGGTATTTTCACTATATGAGTCGTGTATACGAAAAAGCTGCTATGCAAAAATTGAGGAATACTAGGTTTATATAGTAGCACATTCAGTTTTTTCTTAGGAATTCGATTTCATGTCCGTAAAGATTCAAAACCTGCTTTAAAATTATAACCTTTGGGGAAAAAGCCTCCTAAAGGTTACAAATCCTCCATTTCCAACCATCCCTCAATCCACCAAGAGCAATGTATCTACTAATTTGGAGTCTTAATTGATAGATCAATGTCTTCGTGCAGAAGAAGTAAACATAATGATTTGAATTGTTTGACTATTATATTTTTATTTTATTTGTTATCTAGCTGTTCAGTATTTTTAATGTTTTATAATAAAAGAGTTACCCTACAATACTGTAGTTGTGATAATCATTCTTGAATAATATTTTCGGGTCAAAACTTGCTTCTTGCATATTTAAAATTTAAAATTATCGTCAGCTGGTGGATACTGATTACAAACATTTATGAAATTTATAGGTCAAGTTTCATCTATTACCGAGGTTCAGAACTCTCCGACGACAACAAATTCATGCATACGCTTAAAGTTCATCTCCAGTTGGCATTTAAAGCATGTAGCGGCTCATCTACACGAAGTACTTAATGTATTAAAGTATTTCCCTGTATTTAAAAAGCAATAAGTCGCCTATTAAATTAATACTTCAACAAATAAATAACATAAAATTTAAATATTTGAATAGCAACGCGAAACACGCCATTATTGGTGGTGACAATGGTGACGTCATCGATTACATTAAACAGTAATACCGCAAATAAAAACATAGCATTTTAAAGACTTTTTGTACGTTTGTACCTGTGATTTAATCCGAAATGGCTAATAAAGAATTCGTAAAAGCTACTTCAGGAAATTTACCGGCAGTGGATGTGTTCATGATCGCGGAATTTGTGGAGAAATATGAACGTTTCAACATAGCAGAAGTAAGGGGCTCTAAAGCTGCAACATAAGAACTAAACTTTTTTATTCTCTTTGTATTCATCTATTATTACTTTAACGTAGTCTATTGATTCCTATATTATAATTATTGTATACCTATAGTTGCTCAATGTAATATACATAGAAGGTTGATATTATATAAACATAACCTATAAATGTTCCTCACAGACTTGTAATGTAGCTAGTTATTCATTACTTTAGACTAATATTCATGCGTGATAATGAAGTTTTAAACTTACTTTGCTTACTCAACTTACTCTGAAATGATCCTCATAGCAGAAAAATACTGATGCTGTTGTAGGTGGATCACGTCTAGCGGTTTTAAGTCAGTTTATATTGCGTAGTATTTGTTTTGGTACTGTCACGAAAACCTTTTCAGGTCCGTTCTTGGATGTGCTTTTGCATCCTGGCACAAAACACCACTAATTTTCTATTATAAAACGTTAAGGTTTTGCAAAATAACGTGTATTTATAATATACAACCTATGTTTGTTTACCAACAATGTAACCTCTGACGTCATCAGTGCGGGACACGGTGACGTACGGTTTTTCGCGTTAAAATTTAAATTCAAATTTAAAAGGGCTTATTTTAAGGAATAAATCGATTGCTTGGGAAAATTCAATTTTTTTAAACTATAATTAAGTATTTTCTTCACCATTGTGCCACTTTTTGTAAAATCCATTTATAATTGGGAAACTCGTTTAGAAAATTCAAGAAACGATTGTAAAATGATACCCCGTTTGAATTTTTGAAAAATCGCAATTTTGGCCGATCTTATTAGGTTTTCTACGCGTGAACCTTTTAATGCGCGACATAAATAAACAAATATTTTGCTATAATTGAACTTTAGAGAATCCGCTCTTGCATATCTAAAAGGCTGCGGGGCCGTCAATTGAGTAAAGTAACTATGCAATAGAGCTATATGACCGTCTCCAAGGCCTTTGGTTTCCAGGTGTATGAATTACATTTTTTTTTTTAATAAAAGCTTTCTCTTAAAAATATTTTTTTACATAATTTATTTTGGGCTTGAGATGCACTACTTAAATGTGCTGTTAATTTAAAATTGTTTAAAAAGTTAGTTAGTCAATTTCCTTTACAGAAGTGTTATTATAGTGTGACTGAGTTTTCAACTCACCCGCTGTTTAAAGACATTTTATCAATATGTGTTTTAAGTAGCTTAGATTTTGTTTTTTAAATGTCTTTGTGGCGAGGTAGTTTCTTGCAAAATTGTACTATGACTAGTCCTATACCACTTTCTTTTGTGGTCATTTATTATGAACAATAAAGATTATTATTATTATTACTAATTGAATCTCAGGTAAAATTAATGGTGGTTACGTTGTGCGTCAAACAGAGCCAGATTTACCACACGACAGTCGGGGTGGGGGCCCCAGGGCCTTCATAAATTAAGGGCCTCCACAAACCACCTGATACAAAATTTTATAACTATAAAATTTTTTGATTTTTAATTTATGATTTTGAAAGTAATAAAATATATTTAACTGAAGGATATTTTCATTTATTTTCAATTTCATCGTTTTCTCATTCTATTTAATGCGAATATACTGTTGCGCCACGATTAAAACTACTTTTGCGGCCTTTTCTTGAAAGATCTCGTAAACTACGAATCATTCAGGGAATAAACCATTTAAAGGGCCTCCACTTTCTCCACTGCCCCAGGTCCTGATCCAAATCGGGCTCTGGCGTCAAAGAAACAAATAAAAGATCAAATAGTAACAGATTTATATTGAAGCTTTCAATAAATAAAACTAGCAACAGTCTACTTCGCAGTAATGTCAAAAACAGTGGCACAGTGCTAAGGTGGTTGACTTGCGATCGCGGAGTCCTGAGTTCGAATCCTGATCAGGGTATGGATGTTTAGTGGCGTTTTTAATATGTTACCAAGACACCATAGCAGTGGGCTACACCGCTGTCTAGACACTACTATCTCTCCTGAGTTCGAATCTCAGCTGCGGTAGTCTGCAATGTCGCAGGGAATGGTTGCTGTATTGTTGTCTGTGTGTCCTGGTCGAGTAGTGGAATAGCATGGACCTAACCTCCCTCAATACGTTGTTAGAAATAAGACCATTAAAAAAACACAATGGTCAAATACATATAGTTTAAAACCTAAACCATTCGTCGTTAATTCTACTTCTTGCTTTTCGTACAACTCTACTACATTGACTACTGCTCCGCTCTCTAGCAGACTTCGCTTTCAGCCCGAAATTTTACACTTTCACGTGCACAATTACTATTCTCCAGTTAAATAGGGAACATTAGAGTCAACTAATGGATGGAGTTTTAGAACTTCGCAGATGATCATTAAAGCTTACTGCTAAACATACTGGAAATTCCCGGCTCCATCTGTCGAGCTCGAGTAGCCATCTTGAAAAAATGGTGCGCAAATTAGGTTTTTCCGTATAACTCGTTCATCACTAGCGATATCGAATAATATGTTCTATATATAAAATGAAGCTTATAAAGAAAATACAGAGAATACTATGAACAGTTCTTCCGTATCTATGGTAATACTATTCGAAAATACAAAAACAAAACTTTTATCGATGCATTTCTAAAATATCGCCCCCAGAGAACAATTTTCATATCATTGTATTGGCATGTAATTCTGAATAACTTTCAAAATGCCCATCATTTGTCGGTTCGTTTGTCGATTTGTCCGTCTGTCAGTCCATCTCGCCTTCCGACATGTTCTTTTAAGCACAATAATTTAAAAACGAGAAGTCCTATTTTATCTTCAACTTCATTTTATCATCAGTGTTAGATTAGATTTTCTACATCTTCATGTGTGGTAATTTTCGCTCGCATTGAAAATTAACGAAATTACAAGCGTTTGAAAATTCTATTCAATTCAGCAATATCGCATAGAAACTTTTTTAAGGCGTAAAAAATTAGATTTATACATTTTTAGTTGAAAAATTAACGCCATCATGCATCATATGTAATGAATGGGTTTTACTCTTTCTCCTCATAACCTGTATTTGTCGAGTCATTTTAAACACTATTTTATTTTATTTTTTTATTTTATACTACAATTCAATGGTGAAGCTGTCAGTTTTTCGGCTTTCCATTTTTTTGCAACAATCATTATTTAAAAATATATTTATTAAAAAGTGCGCAAGAACGCACTATCATGTCTATTTTGGGAAATAAATCCAATAAACTTGCCCTTTTGGGATCCGATGCGGAAAATGGTGGCGTTCCCCAATTTTATTAGAGCCTGGCGCCCCTAAAAGCCACTCCTAACGCGCCCGTTTGCGTTTTCTTAAGTAATTTTACTGCAAAACCGCTAAGATTTCGCAATTTTAGCCTCTGAACTAAAGTAATAATCCTTATAAAACTCTGCACAAAATAAGGTATTTACCTTTTTCCTATATACAGTGGTTCCCAAACTACAAGCGCTCCAACATAAGGGTAGTTCCTTATTGCTAATTTAAATCCATTATCGCGACTTCTCAAAAAGACTTGGACAAATGTTTTTGTTGAATATTTAATATAAAACTATAATGATGATTTTTTAACGGAAAACAACAAGAATTTTTTTTTCAAAAAACTACCCCTATATTGGGGCGCTTATAGTTTGAGAACCACTGCATACATACAGAGGCTGAAATTGCGAAAACTTTTCCGTTTTCCGGTAAAATGCAAAAAAACAGCGACCGTGCTTGTTGGGGGTGATTTTAGGGGTCAGGATCTAATAAAATTAGGGGATGCCATAGAATATTGAAACTCACCACTTTCCGCGCCGGATCCCAAAAAAGCTAGTTCACTGGATTTATTTCCCTCAAAAGCCCATTTTTCGTCTAATTTTCAATGTACTTATAATATGATATTACACTGAATTTTTCACTGCATTTCCTGCATATATTATAATTAAAAATATATTATAATTAAAACGGTATGCGACATTTCGACGCCTAAAATTCTCACTTCCTTAATTTCCAAGACAATTATCCAAGTTGATATTTAACGAATCAGGAACGAAATATCTTATTCTGTGTATTCTTTAGGGAGCCTTTCAAGCAAATTGCCATTGTTCCAGTCCGGTCCTACACTAAAGAGATCGTTATTGGTATCCGACCGAACCGCGCAATATTCTTGCTTCTCCTGCATACATTGACCTCCTAAACTGCTGTATTATTCTTAAGAATTCTTGGCCGAGTCAGTTTTATAAGTAGGATATTTTGTGGCCACCGAGGGAGGTTGTCCAATGAAACCAAACTAAATTTTATAGCACTGGGTTGCAGATGTGAATAAAAAGATTTGCCGATGAAACTTTCCCACCTCTTTCACGTTCGATGAACGGTTTCTCTTTTTCTGTCGCTTTTTATTTTGCATTGTCCCTTGTAAATCCTGGACTCGCTTTATCCTGACAGAAAAAAATGGATTGATTAAAGCGCTGTCAGATCGCGCTTGACAATTTAAATAATTTATATTCGCTTAAGAAAAAAATTGATAAAAATACGGTTTTTACAATTACTGAAATTGTGAATGTGCTTCATGGTCACGTTAATTTTGTCTCGTCTTATAATGATTCTTTTCTTGAATCAGTTCATTTGTTTAGAACAATGCACGTATCAAATAAATGTTCTGCTTTGCAGTGACTTGTAAAGGTGACCTGGATTATGTTTTCTTCCAGTGTTCAAAATATAGAGCAGCAAGTAATAGCTTTAATAATAATATTATTAATTGTAACATTCAATCTCTTTATAATATATCCATTTTTGTTCGATATAATAAACAAATTTTCGATTGTATTGTTACGCCATCTCAGTGCCGTTCGTGGGATGAAATTACAGCTACTTATGCTGCTTGGGTGTATTAATTAGAAATCTGCATTGGAATTCAACAACCACTTTAGAGATGGAGCTAGGAGTGTGAATCGAGATTACTTATGAAATCAAATAGATTATTCAAAATTTTCTATGCCGGAAAGGACTTCAATATTCGAAAGGTCATCTGTGGGTATATAAGATGACCAAGTCAACGGTGGAAAGTCAGTTTAGTTGGTTCAGTTCAGATAAGTTCGGAGTGATTCCAAGTAAACTTGAAGTGATCAAATAATAAATACAATTTGATGTTATGTTATGATCACAGATCGAAAATTTTATCTCGGTGTCAGAGACGGCTTTCATATAGACGTAATATTATATTGCAAACATTTACTGAAATAATTAGAAAAACGACGAAGTGGTGAAATATTTTTTATTGCCAGATACATTGTATTTTGGTAATAAATTTGACTTAAAAACGGTAATAGTGATTTTTTAGTATGTTGTTAGGCTTGGGGCCCTAATGAAAAATACAAGTTTTCGACCTCGAGGCGCATGCGCTCGAGCCTCCATCTTGGATTGTAGGTACAAAAATTTGTTTTTTTGATAATAACTCAAAAACGGCGGCTTTCACGGCAAAAGATGTTCTATACAAAGTTAAAGAGGACAAAATTTCCTACATTCGCTGTTATTTTTTTTTTTTGTAGCACACATATGTCAGGAGTTACAGCTCTGTGAAGTTGCACTATTTGAAAAAAAAGTATTATATTTTGTTATTTGGCTGTTAATAACTAAAATAAATAATTTATTGCCAATCATATCGAAATAATTTTTAAAGAGACTCTACTTTAATTTTATATTAATAGGTTGCCCTAAACCTTAACGGATAGGCAGGTAGCGAGAGAACAGCTGCTGTCTAGTAGGTATTGAGAGAGGGTCATAAATGACCTTAAGTGCATCGAGTCTGTATGCAGGAGCGATTTTTAGCCAATGAAAAAAATAAAGTTCGTCTCATATCGATGCTGAAGAACACATTTGAGCTGGCTGCATTTACAGTTAAACAAGCTGAAGATGATGCCGATGTACCTTTTAGTACTTGTGACAGACTTAGCACCAGCCGAAAGTTCTATCTACTTCCGTAAACCTGGAAGAGGAAAAACTGCTGAGAGGATATATTCAGCAAGTAGCCTCAAATACGAAGAAGCAATCAAGCACAGTCTGTTCTTGCATGCCTTCAGTGGTTGTGACACAACGTCATCCATATTCAATCAGGGAAAAACTAAATTTTTTACGCTGACAGAAAAAAACAGAGCGGTTCATGAAATAATTGAAATTTTCAACCAACAAGATGCCACGTCAGAGGAGATTGCCGAGGCCGGAGTACGCTTTCTTGTAGCTTTATATGGTGGCAACATGGATAAAGAGAGTTTGGAAGAGATTCGTTTCCAACGCTTCGCCAAATCTACGCTGAAAAGCAAATTTAATCTTGCCTCTTTGCCACCTACAAAACACGCGGCGCAATTCCACGCCTTTAGGACGTACCACCAAGTACAGAAATGGAGAGGCATAGAGAAAAATCCTGAAGACTGGGGTTGGAAGCATGGCGCTTACGGGCTCACTCCCATAACAATGGCGGAAAAGCCAGCTGAGCTCCCGATTCCTTATTAAAATCGGTATCTTGTAACTGCAAAAAGGGGTGTGGTGGGGCATGCAGCTGCCGAAAGGCTGGACTTAAATGTTCGGTTGTATGTGGCTTCTGCAACGGAGAATCTTGCGGAAATATGCCGGAAATCTGCATTGAAAGCGAGGACGAAGATGACGACATTTTTCAGGATACGGACCAAAACTACGACCAGGACACCAACAATAACCAACCCGGACCATCGAAACGTACCAAAATGTAGTAGAAATTAATTTTTGTAACGCTCTAAAATCATAATTTACTATTCTTAAATTTAAAAAAAAAAATGCGACATACTTTTCGCCTTTAACTTTGTTTACGATAAATATAATACTGTTAAATGATAATATTCAAGTGCCTTTTAGTTTTTTTTTATAATTATGTACAAATATAATGATATATAATAAGAATAATAAAATAAAACTCAACCAAAATGAAGTTTCCGCATTTTTTTTTTAAATAGTTCACGGAGCTGTAACTCCTAACATATGTGTGCTACAAAAAAATTGTTTTTGCAAAAAATGTAGGCACTTTTATCCTCTTTTACTTTGTATAGAACATCTTTTGTCGTGAAAGCCACCGTTTTTGAGTTATTATCAAAAAAACAAATTTTTGTACCTAAAATCCAAGATGGCGGCTCGAGCGCATGCGCCTCGAGGTCGAAAACTTGGATTTTTCATTAGGGCCCCAAGCTTAACAACATACTAAAAAATCACTACTACCCCACCTTTTGCATTCAAAAAACCCCCACGTACTGGACTAACAATTTACCGTTCTCTTTAATGTGTGGCGTGTTTATTTTCATAATAATTAAATATGAAAACCCAATTAACTGCTGGCCACAAAACTTTTTTCTTCATAAAATAAATCAGTTTTATATAATATTAAGTCATACATAATAAACAAAGTTAAGGATTAACGGCATAAAACTGTCATGGACCGTGTGCATCACTTGATAAAGTGGATTTTATTTCATATTCAAATGCTAACACGTATACTTAACCTACTTTTATCGGAAATCTACTACATTTCTGAAACGTACTGACAACTATCTAAAATGCGGTTTTATCTATTTACCTACCTTGCCTTTAAAAAATTTTCATTCTAATGAATTACATTTTCATAAAATCTCATTCATTCATTTTTAACTGAATTTACGTATCGTAGGGGATCATGTAGATACTAGTTTAACCTGCCTAGCCGTAGGGGACTATGTGGGATGCTAGTGTTATAATGAGAATGGCAAATAAGAATTTTTACTTGTTAGCATAACCAGAAGTCAGGTTATTGAAAGAATGTAAAGATTTCATTAATATTTTTACACATAGTTTTTCTTTTAGTTCTCATAAATAGCTTTTCTTTCCGCTGTTTGCAAAATCCTATAAAGAATATGTTTCATTACTATAAGCAAACAAATAATAAATAATTCACTTTTAAACGTCTAAAACAAATGATAATAGATATATTTTCTTACAAAAGCATATTAGTGTTAATGGCTTTACTGATAGTGACAGTCAACGTAGTTTTACCTTAGATTTAGTGGAAGCTGGGATATAACATACCGTGGTCAAAACTAGTTAGAGGTGTTTTAAAACCTCATGAGCTGTGACCTTCATATGCGCAGAGGCACTAATCCGTCCTGTTGACTCAGTTACACTTCTTAAAAATATTATATTTATTGTTTACAATTTATCCCGAGCTCTTGTTTATGTATACAGCAAGGCAGCCTCCAGTGTCTTCAAAAACATACTTATAACTCAGATTAAACTTTGCCTTTTGCGCATTTCGCGGCTCATGAGATTCTGAAACACCTCTAATTCACTTTTTTAGACAATTTTTGGAAAAGTGTATTAGTGGCAAATATAACAATGTTCAGGTGCCGTTGGAAACGACACAACGACAAAATATTTATCAACGGAGTCTGATAATGTTAGACAACAAATTCCTTCTGAGTTCACTGGTAAATTCATCTGGGCTAGTGTGGACGAAACCACCAATGCTTGTGTTGAGAAGGTAGCGAATGTTTTAGTGGGTGCATTGGAGGAAATTTTTTCAGCACGCGGACACTTGATCGCCTCTAAAGTAACGACAGATTGTCGCGTTATAGAAAAGACAGTGGATTCAAGTCTACAGTCATTCAAGTTATGGAATGACAAATATGTAGAAAATAGTAAAAAGGTTTTATCATTTCTTTCTGATGGAGTGACTTAGATGAAAGCTGCAAGATGAATTATAAAGAAAACCTATCGCAATATGCTGCGTGTAACATGTCTATCGCACATGGACTGAAATTGGGTACTAGCTAATGTTGATAGCTTAATATCTAGTGTAAAGAAAGTTTGTTCGATTCCGAGAGAAAGCGCTGAGCGGATTGAAACAAAATTTCAAAGAGTTTTAAAAACCAATCCCGGATTTGTAACGATGTCATCTGTAATATACCTATTAAATAGTGAAGAAGTAGACTTTTCTACACCAGGCGTCAATAGGGCGACTTCACAAACTAGAGCTTCATCGCGAGAAAGAAGCAGGTTGCACTTGAATGAAAGATACTGAGCGCTATGTAACAAATTCCATTAGATTCAACGCGCGCTTGCTGCGTCTAGGAATTCTCCTCTAGTTTATTTTTGTATATAGTGATTTTCCCAAAAAGTGCATATTTCCACGTTATATGCAAAAAACCAAAAATTTCGAATTTTTTGGTTTCCTCATTTTTTTGATATTATCCTAAAATTTTCGAGGTGGCAAAATCGAAATTCGTAATCAGCACCCCAAGAAACACAAAGGACCCCAAAAATCAAAACTTTCCAGGTAGAACTCTTCTCGAACACTGATTGACTAGACTATTACCGGCATGAGCTTACTCAGCTGCCAATTATTCCGTTTGTGGTTAAAATACGTCTTTATTTACTTGTAACATAAATCACTATTGAAGCATAGCATTTTGTTAGAGTATCAAACGTTTCAAGCATTCACTCGAATCTCTCAGACAGCTTCTTTAACCATTTTCAGATTAAAGCAAATAAAGGTAATTGATCTTTTTCTGTACGTTACTGAAATGCTCAGTATTTGTTTTGTAATCTTGATCCTAGTTGCGCAAAAAGCTCCGTCCTATTACTATATTTTTATCTGACATTGATCCATGACTCCCTTTATATAACAATTCTATCTCAAGATTGACTCGAGATTGTATGGCATTAATAAAATTAAGTTTATCGCAAACATTACAATAAAAAGAAACTTAATCCATTTAAGTATTATTTGTCTGTGTCCGCCTGGGTATGACAGCTTATTTTCTTCATCAAATATCGATTAGGGCCATACACGGCGAATGTAGCGGACGATCAAAGAAGCCTGCGTCTGTTACGTTCCGAACCAGATATAGGGAGAGACATTGCAATTACTGGATTGCACTCTACCATCACTTAATGGGCTCCCTCCGGATAATCTCAGAATCTCACCTGCCCTAATGGCGACAGCAGTGTAACTCTTCTTATTTGTTGAAATCTTAGGAAAGTTTCGAGATTTATGTGATATTTTCGTTTCCGCGTTTCGGTTCTTTCAACTTTCGCCTCGCTCTTTTGTCGGCTTATGAAAATTAAAAATGAAACGTTCTTGTAATTACGGTTCAGAAGTTTCAGCTCTAACTAACTTTTACATTAAAATAGGAGCGCATTGTTTGTAATTTAATTAAGTAAAAATATTTTAAGAGATAACGCGAATATTAAAGGGAACTTTTAAGATGTTTTTCTACCAGCGGGATTTGGATCGACAAGGCCGTTTTTCTGTTATACTTGTTAAACTGTTTTCGTTTTCATCAGATTTCTTGCTCATTTTGCTCAAAATTAAAAATGCAAATAAATTGTTAAAAATAAGTTTCCTTGTATTTATCGCTTAAGATACTCTCTACAGTTACAAAGTCAAAAGTGTTAATCGATCCTTTATGAAGGATCAAACTTTTGATCTCAGTAAACACACATACATTGGAAAGCCGCTTATACTGACCAAACACCATTTAAAATAATGTGCCTTTTTACATACAATCAACTTAAAAAATCTGTAGTTTTGCGCGTTTTAGATAACGAAAGTATAAACGTTTAATAGAGAGATATTGCAGTCAGCGATACCGCACGACGCTCGCTAATTACGTTACGTTATTAACGGAAATAACTAAGCTTTGTTTTAGACTTATTGCGCTGCAGTTCCATTCGTGCGTAACTAGGTTATGTAAAACGTCACTTTTTATGTCAAGTAGTCGTCAAATTTAGAAATATATTATTACTGTTGTCAAATATTACAAAATTATTAAAGATACATTTTAAGTATGTAAATTTTAAAATCAAACTTGTCTTATTTATAAAAAGGGGGCTCCAATTTACTCAAAAAGATTTCAAAAAAAAATTGTTGGGAGTCGATTGTAAGCCAAAATAAAGATAAATTTTTGTATATGATATGATACAATATTTATATACATTTAGGCTTTAATGGAAGAAATGTTGGAAGCAGGCATATTGGCTGGTGGTAATATAGAATACACAAATACAGATCGGCTGATTTTGGTTGTTCCCGATTTTCACCGAAGTGAGGATAACGTCGTTCATACGACGCTCGCTAAACGTACGGAAATTACGTCAGGCGCTAAGTTATTACCGCATGTCTTAACGCAGATTAAATATGCGCATGCTTAGATGTCAAATAACGCGATCTTGTAATAGCGGATGCCGTTATGTGACAATGCAATATCTCTCTAATATTAGTATGTCAAACGATAATTTTCCGTTATTAATATGCTTTAATTTTTACGTTCCGGAATAATGTTTGATTGAGGTTTTTAAAGTGAAATTAATCTGGAAATGAAAGTTTACGAGACGTAATCTGATCAAAGTGTCGCACTTCTTCCGACGGGAACACAAGTCGGGTATTACAGTTTTTTATTATTTCTAATATTCGGAACTATAACACCCATTGACCCAGTGGCTCTCAAATGTTTCCTACCTTTATATTAAATTTTTAAACCTATGTCAGTTTTTTTCAAAGTGTCCCTAGAGAAAAAAGTCATATAGGTTCTTTGTTTGTCTAGTCGGTCTCTATTACCAGTTTTTTTTAATGACATGAAACTAATTACACCCTGTATATCGAGAAGTTATAAAATGAAAAAAAAAAAATGTTTCGAGTGCATAAACCTAGTCTGGCAAGTCCTTGAGAGTAAGGAATTGGGTAATGAAGTTAACCAAATGAAAGAAAAGTGTTAACGAACCTAAATACCACAAGTGTTGTGGTAAAAAAGAGGAAGAAGCATTAATTCCTTCATAAATAAACAAGCTAAGTGGATTGATTGAGCATTTTCAGCAGTGCTTAAATTAACTTTTTTAAAACATAATATTGATATTTGTTAATGCTAGTAATTTCAGTAGTAAATTACATAAACAGATCATGACAGCCGACACAGTTATTCTGTCCTAACGATTAAAAGTAAATGCTATTGATATTGAATCCATTATAAATAACAATGTATATAAATTAGGTGTTTCATGTTTTACTGAATTTATTTTGTGCTCCCAGTGACAAATAATTCTATTTTTCATTATCCACTTATATTCATGATTGTCGGGAGATAATGAGCTTTGCAATTATAAAATTTACATGTTTTCCACGCCACAGTCCACATAAAATTTTAAACTCGAATATGGTTTCGTTAAATCTGTCCTCTTCACCATAGATAATTCACAACTTTTAACGATGCTTTTAAAGGCAAATTGTTAAATAATTATGAATTTAAATGATAGTCATTTAAAAAGACAAAAAAAAACGTGCCTCGCCATCAAATGCAAAAAGTGTCGTCTCGTCGAGAATAATTACCCAAATTTAAAAAAGGCATGCGTCGGGAGTGGCTTTTTCCATTCGAAAAGAACAACCACAGTACAATACATAAAGGGCTTTATGGCTCTTGACATCTGATCTGGATGGGCCGGGGGAGAGCGCGAAGCTTAACTACATATTTGAAGGCAGCGCTTCATCCGGCCGCAAATAACCAAGGACATCATCATCGTAAAGGGGAAACGAATCCTTAAGCCGGTAAAGAGGAGTTATTCCGCTGCCGTGGACAATGGCTGTTTGTCACGCACTCGACCACCCTCTCCTCAAGTAGTATACGCTTATTTACTATTATAAGAAAACATGGTGGTGAAGCGAGACTTATATTTCAACACTTATCATTAAGAATTGAGTTGTGGTACAGGGCTGGTGTTACGTGGCCGAAGAGCAGAGCCAAATGACGATTATGATCAGAATCATAATAATAACCTATTTTTGTTTATGAAACTAGTACAAGAAGTGATATCGAACACAATAATAGAATAATGGAAAAATAATGGAGTCAGACAGCAAAAATAAAATGGAAAAATCTTGGAAACTGAGTCAATAGTACATTATGAAGTATCTAAACCGGATAATCTAAAAACTTACTGATGTAAAAATGATAAGCAGATAATGCCTTACTTTTTGAAGTGAAACTTCTATAGTGAGGGTAAACTCGTTTGACACCGACACAAAATCTGAACTGCCTGGAGTGGGGGATATTGTAAGTGTAATGGGGGTACTGGTGCCTTGCATTGTTAGCTTTTATTATGCGTAGACGTAAAGTGACATTTGTGTGTGTGCGCGAACATTATTCGAGACGCGGAGATTTTATGTTTGTATACAAATTGTATAATTTTAAATATTAATTGAATGTTTTTGTATTCACAAGAGTTTCGTATCAAGTTTGTTTCATTATATCCGAATTAAATAACAAGGGAAGTACCTGAAGATGAAAATGTGTCGTCTAATGAGACGATTCGTATTTTGGCAATGTACTTCGAGAGAAAAAGGCAGGTAAATCTAATACTCCAGTAAATAAGCTGCAAATGCGTTGTGTTCCTTGAACCCTTAGGATCATTCGTAACTACTAACATCTTTGAGGACGAACAAAATGGGGGAGTTATGGGGGTTACAAGCCCCAAAAATTTAGCCTTGAAAAGAAAATTTTTAAATGATAGTTTCGACCTGGAAATCTTTACTCGGGAGTTTTCGAGGTCGCTGATTACGAATCTGAGGTTCAATTTAGGAAATTCAAAATGGCGGATAGGAAATTGGACCATTTTCCAAAAATGAGAATGGATATTTTGGCCGTGAAAATTTGTACTCGGGGGTTTTCAAGGTCACTGATTACGAACCACCTGTTGGTGAATCAGAATTAATTTGTGAGACAGAAAAATTAATCGACCCGGAAGATAACAGCGATTCTGAAGAAAGACCAATTGATTCAATACGATTCAGACTACGATTGACGTAAATAATGCGATTCATGTAAGAAAATAATGAAACACAAGCAGAATAAAAATATAGTACTTACATTACAACATTAAATCACGTCCCTTTTGCTATGTTAAAAACATTCTTTTCATAAATTCGGCAATCATGAGCACGTCCGCAGCAAATTTCCTAAAGTAGCTTTTATAAATAAATCTCATAGCCATTTCATATTTAATCACACGGAAAACGCAGAAAAAGTCTTTAAAATATTGTATTTATAGCAGATAAGTGCGTTACTTCCGTTTCAGGAAATCGATGACGTCACTGCCAATAGTAACATGTTTTGCATATTTGTTCAATTATTCAAATTGTAAGTTATTTGTTTAATGAAATTTTAAGTTGACAGGCGATAGCCTGTTGTTTAAATATTGGGAACTGCATCAATATTTTTTTCTCACCTATTTAACGTCGGCCTATTTCCGCTACTGAGGACCTATCACCGACGCCAGGAGATGAGCTATCCCCAACCTGGAAATTTTGCTGAATCTCTTCTCTAGAGACATTTAATAAACAAGGGACCGACTGCTTTACCCTCTTAAGGATGGTATATCCGCTATGTAACTCGCGCCTAAAGTTACATACATTCTACGTATGCGCTGATATGTAAGCAGTTAGAAGATGGAACGAGAACGCTGTATTTCCCTGGACTGGGTCACCTGTCCAAGTACTAACCAGGCTTGACGTTGCTGCATTTTCGTATCGAAATACGAGACGTATCTAAGCTCGCTCCCATCAATTATTTTAATAAAAGTAAAAAAGTAAATCTGCGTATAGTGGAAACATCTATATGTAGGTAATTTTTTTGTACCTAAAACACTGCTTTATAGCATCTAGTTTACTCACACTTAATTATAAATAGCTTGAAAATTCAGAGATTTCATGACATACGAAAACATAATTTCACAATGATTTTAAATTGCACTGTAAAACTTTTTCATTCTATTACGCTAGTGTTTAATTAATATCGCAAATCAGATACACAACAGGCGCTGTAACGATAACAAGTGCATGCACAGGCATGAAGGAGGATATATCCAGGCTAAAAGTTATGTATCGACATGCGAATTTAGTTTACATTCAACAAATTAATTTCATCAAATGAATAATTATAAATAAATTCATCAGTACTTATCTATGATAAGTCTTTAGTAAGAGTTTGAAATAATTACGAGTATTTTTTGCTTGTAATATATTTATTTCCTCAGATCCTATTTTAGAGTACTCTTACATTATAGGGAATTTGCATTTGCATTTAATTATATAAATAAGATCGTTTGAAATCCAAAGTATGATAAAGCGTACAATCAGTTCAGAGAATGGTGCAAGAAAAAGAAGGTACAAACGTACACGGAAAATGTTATGCTGGCCTATTTTCATGAAAAATCAAAGGAATATAAATCTTCCACGATATGGGCCCAATATTCTGTTAAAATCGTGTATGATTGTGTACGATAACATAGATATAAGTTAATATGCAAAGCTGATGGCATTTTTGAAAAGAAATTCCGATGGTTATAAAGCAAAAAAATCAAAAATTTTGACCAGGGATCAAATTGACTCTTTTTTATCGCAAACAAATGACGATGAATATTTAATGATAAAGGTGTTTATTAAGGTATGATTATGCATTAATGTTTTGTTACTTTTTTAGATTGCGTTGATCTTCGGGATTTCAGAGGCATGCCGTGGAGGCGAATTAACTAACCTAAAAGTTGATGATATTAAAGATTTAGTATCATCTTTAATAACAACAATACCTAATACCAAAACTAAAATATCCCGAACCTTTGTAGTAACCAAAAATGAAGGAAACATAAATTTACTCGATCGATATCGTAAATATGCCGCACTGCGTCCCTCTCACACCAGTTATGGTCGATTTTTTGTATTTTATAAATCAGGAAAATGTACTACACAGCCAGTAGGCAAAAACACTTTTGGAAAAATCCCAAGTATAATAGCCACCTACCTAGGATTATCAGATCCAACCTTATATACTGGTCATTGTCTACGTAGATCTTCAGCAACTCTATTAGCGGATGCAGGAACAGATATCACGACTATAAAACGTCACGGAGGTTGGAAGTCGACGACAGTTGCTGAGGGGTACATTGACAATTCGGTGCAAAACAAAACAAATATAGCAAATCAAGTACTACAAGCTGCAACTACGGTTCAAAAAACTATAAATCTGAGTAAAGAAAATGTTTCATTTAGTGAAGTTCCTTTGAATATTAATTTCAATAGTTGTGAGAATGTAACATTTACTATCAATGTTAATAAATAAGAATTACATTTTGTTTAACTATTGGGCATGAAATAAAAACTCCCCTAGGGAAATTGTTGTCTTATTTCGTCCCTAGGGAGTAAATGCTTTACTTCTGTCACAATTTCGATATTATAGAAATCGATTTCTACTCCCGGTCGTGGAAAAAGTGCTTTATTAACGAATTCAATATTACAATTTGAAGTAACGATTTTACTGGGCGAGGTTTAGTAAAGCCTAAGCCATCCTATTCTTCCACCTAACTCAAGACAAACAATGTAGCCTAAATAGTAATATCGAATTTTCCTAAATTATTCTTACAAGAAAAAATAACAACCTATGTTCTCTAGACAAAGGGCATAAAATATGGGAAACAGAAATAAAGAAAAAAAATGTGCGAAATTTTTACTCTGCTATAACTTTCGCATTATTTTCTATTAAAGGAAAATATAATCACAGTTCAGATAGATGCAAAGAAAAATTGTGTATTTGTCTCTTTTCTTTGACGATCTAGATGACAAGTTTTAATAAACATATATTTCTGTTAAAATTCGTGGATAGTAGCGGATGCTATCCGAAGTTATGGTTAAAGAAATGACGGCACAAAACACAAGTTGATACTTCATATAATCCTCCATCTTTTGAATTCCTATTTGATACTGAAGTAAATTTTACGCTGTAGGTATTCAGATCCGATTCAGACTGACTTTTCTTTCGACTATAAAGAAATCCTCAAAGCGCTGCGGTACGTTGGTTCAAACATAAAGCATTAGTTTTTAGATGGGTGCCTCTGTTAGAACTGAAGATATAATAATACTTCTATGCATTTGGTTTGTGTGTGGGTGTGTGAGGTGGCTGCTTTTGATGTGGCTAGCCAGCTTATTATAGTATGTTGTGCAAATTTATCTGTAGAGAACATTTATTCAGCCACATTCCCTTTCATGAAAGTCATGTTTAGCCATTACATTTTAACGTGGTAATTATATACGAAACATATTTTAATAAGTAAAATTGCGGAATAGTTAGTATACTTGTTATAAAGCCAAGATATTACGTCCTGAATAGAGGGACCTAGCTACATTGATTAAGGATATGATCAGGTAAATATTGTGTAAACATGTTTGAAAATCACGTTCATCTGAATATATTAATCATGTTTGCTATGTAGGCTCTTGGCCGCCGCCATTTATATATTTCATAACGTATTGAGATGAAACTTGGCACGTGTCACATTTACAAAACTTCCCTTCTAGTCCAGTCAACTAAAATGACTAAAATCTCTAACGTGAGTGCTTGTAAATGGATTTTGATGAAACCTTGTGCAATGTATTTGTAAGGAAGTTAATAAAAAAGTTGAAAAAAAGATTAGAGTGAGAATGACCCGAAGGGATAGAAAACACCCCTTGTATCACGGGTTCCGTAACTTGTAGAATTAGGTCAAAAATGGAAAGAAAACTAAATTAAGATGTTTTTACTCTGGTGAATTCTTTCTAGAAATGCTTATTTTTCGAGATGAGGCCATTCGAAGATTCTTAAAAGTGGGAGAAGGGAAATGTAGAAGTTGAAAAAAAATCTGAAAAATTCAGATGAATGTATCATCAAAAGACAAGGCCTTTTTTTATTTGCTACTTTTTTGTGAAATGCGTTTGCACCGAGTTTCTCTGGAAAAACATGAAACACTACCCCTATTTTTAAAATTGGAGCGCTTTAAGAATATGTAATTTAAAAATTTGAAAAAATTCAGACGTACGCCTTGAGGCCTTCTAAACATTTTTTGCCTTTTGGAGTTTTTTTGTAACTTGCTAATTTTTCGAGTTGCATGCAGCTTTTCACGATAAATAATGTACTACATTTTTTACACATTTTAAATTAAAAAATTATACTGAATCTTTAAAAATGGTATAACTATATTAGGTTTCATATTTCTTTATAACAAAATTCACAGATCTTGCATCTTTCGCAAGTATCTTAAGCGTATTGAAAATACCAGATGCAACTATACTGTTCTTGGAGTCCAAGGGTGGATGGCTAGGATGATAGGTATTTTCAGCATTTGCATTAGGTACCATTAGCGATTAGTGATACAATAAAAAAAGTAAACATTTTTATCAAATTTAATAATACCACTTTGTAATTGGACCCATGTTCATCGATACAATTTTTTTAGATTAACCCAGCTATCATCTGTCAAATTTTGTCATAAAGCTTGTAGAACACCCTGTATAGTGATTTTCTACTGTACTTTTTTATATCATACTTAGATGTGTTTGATAATTTTATTTACATAATTTTAAATATATTTGTTCATACGATCGAATTAAGTTAGTTCATGTTTTATTGGGTTATTTTGCTTTTTTAATGTTAATTTGAAAGTGGCGATGTTCTGTAAGAAATAACGCAAGTTATGCAAACTAAGTGAAATACGATATGGTAGTGTCGGCATGTATCACAAGAGACCATTAAGTTTAGGAGTGTTTATGTTTACATTTTAATTTCGAGATACTGTTTGGATTGTTACTGAAACGTGATATCCCTAATAGCATGGCCTTGAGTGAACGGTACGGTTACAAGGCCGGCACAGCGGCCTAGACAGATTAGTCGCTCTCGATACGTTTTTCGTAAGATGGGTCCTATATCATGCGCCCAGTAGTATTTTCAATACTAATATATATAAATAACGCTCATTATTTGAATTTTCATGTATTTTTTAATTGAAAATGTGCAAGAAATGTAATACGTTATTCATCGTGAAAAACTGCCCGTAACTCGGAAAATTAGCAAGTTACAAAAAAATTCCAAGAGGAAAAAAATGTTTAGAAGGCCTCAATGCGTACGTCTGAATCAAATTTTTAAATTACATGTTTTTAAAGCGCTACAATATCAAAGAAAGGGGTAGTTTCTCATGTTTTTCCGAAAAACTCGGTGAAAACGCACTTCACAGAAAAGTTCCAAATAAAAAAAGTCTTGCATTTCGACGATACATTCATCTCAATTTTTTCAGATATTTTTGCAACTTTTAAAGAACACCGCACCAATCTTATGGGAATCTGTCTTTCTGTGGAATTGGCCAATTTTGATATATGTTGCAGCTATTGTCGTTCTGAACAAAAGCCTCCATGGGCACAACATGATTCTATGAACGGATTTTCTGGTACGCGCATTCCAATCAAAGAATCAACATATGTCATGAATACTAATATTTTTGGTATTTATGATTTATACCTGTATAATATATACGCATTATTAAATAATATTGTGTTTAAATGGTGAAAGCTTTATAAATATTTTAAGGAACATTTTAAGAAAAAAAAATTCAGAAAAATTATAAAATAAATAATGTTTCTGAAACTATATTTTTTTCTTAAAATGTTCCTTAAAATATTTATAAAAATTTCACAAGTTAATCACAATATTATTTGATAATACATTTATATTATACAGGTATAAATCATGAATACCAAGAAATATTAGTATTTACGACGTACTTATGTTGATTCTGTGATTGGAATGTGATTGCGTATCAGAAAATCCGTTCATAGAATTATGTTGTGGCCATGGAGACTTTTGTTCAGAACGACAATAGCTACAATATATACCAAAATTGGCCAATTCCACAGAAAGACAGATTCCCATAAGACTGGTGGGGGGTTCTTTCTCTTCCCCTATTTTTTAGGAATTTTCGAATGGCCAAAGAAGGTAAACATATTGTTTTCTTTTCGTCCTTAACCTAATTCTACAAGTTACGGAACCCGTGATAAAAGGGGTGTTTTCTACCCCTTTCGGTCATTTCCTGCTCTAATCTTTTTTCAACTTTTTTATTAACTCCATCACAAACACATCGCACAAAGTTTCATCCAAATCCATTCACCAGCACTCATGTCAGAGGTGAAACTCCCCATTGACTGAAATATTCTTGACCTGCCTCTCAATGCTCTACGACTTCCGGTTTCACAGGAAGTCATCCCAACGTTTGATTTCAACTCAGATACCCCGTATGTATTTTTGCATTTTTGGACTCTGGTGGTTATTCTACATATGACTGTACTAATGGGCTTGTTCCATGATATTCTTTTTATATGGTTTTTATACTTTTTCATATAGTACTCGATATTCTCATTATACACTTAAAATTTCGTATTATTAACTTTTTCCGTTCTTGAGATATAACGAGTTGAAATTAGTAATAGTTGCAAAAACAGAGCGCTCATTTGTGACGTCACGCAAGTGACGTAAAAAATGGCGTTCTGGGATCTTTCAAATTTAACCTGAAAAGTCGAAAAACATGGAATTTTTAAACGCTGGTAACTAAATAAATACGTTAAGTGGAAGTTCGTTCTATGTGTCTAGGGAAAGGAGAAGGTCGGCGATGAATTCTAATCGTAAATTGCAGGGTCAAAATCGAAAATTCGTCCCGGCAGGATCGAGAGAAAATTGTAATTTTTTGACATTTCACCAAATTGTAGTCCCCTACTGCCAAGCAGTAAGCAAAACAAACAATACTTCGAAAACACTTATAATCATAACAAATAAGGAGCATCAAGTCTATTCAGATCGCCGAGTCTATGCGTATAGTGATGTAGCGCCTGGCCACGCCCCATTTTCGCGAAATGGAGATTTGTAATAGTTTTTAAGATACTAAACGTGCGAATAAGATTCTGATTTTTTGCAGATCCATTAATTTATACTTGCACTTTCGATTTATTAAATAAAAAAAAAGTGCTGAACAAGCCCATTTCATGACTATGTAATTTTGAAAATTTTATAACCGATTTGAATTTTCAACTAGTGTGTTACCCACCTGAAATTGTTCTAGCATTCAAAAACAACACAAGCACAAAAAAAGACATCAAGAAATAGCTGAAGATCAGTGAAAATCTTAATTAGGAGGGCTCCATCCTTACATGATGAAACCATTCTGACGGCGGTATCGGACTCAGTGCTCACACGGAAAAATCTCACATTTAATTGGACAAACATACTCAAGTTTCAATAATCAATACATTGCATGTTGTTTGATCTTGGGCACCATATCTGCATATAATTAGTCAGAAATGTTGGATTTTTTAATAAGTAGAAACTTTTAAATTTTTTTTCTTTTACAAAAAAACAATTTGTTAATTTTGTTTTACATAATATATTTATCTCACATCTGAAAATTATTCAAAATGGAATAAGTAGGTACATATTTACAATAATAAGGGCAACGCTTCTTCTGGGCTGTAAGTAGTGATTGTTGGAATTGATTCGTGTGCTGTTTTAATTTTCTTCAAACTCTGTGGACTTAATAATGTCGCAAGCTTGATTACATCAGCAGTTGTCCGTTTATGGCTCTTGATTCGACTCCTCTGCATGCCAAAAGCTAGTTGGTTGATGGATTTCTTGTTGTGGTTACTTTGTGTTAAAGATCAAAACTTGATGAAATCACGTTTTTCGAAATTTTTAGAACGTATCACTTTCATAATACGGCTAGATGTAATTTTGCGTCCACATCCACGTAGTAAAACGGAAGTATAGTAATCGTAAAAACAATTTCTTTTGCTGGAATAGGTTTAGAATGTCATGAAATGTCGAGATTTTAAATGCCATGTGAAAAAATTTATTTAATGCCTTCCCTGCAGAATTGCAGTGACAAAGTAAAACTTGTTTAAAAGTGAATTATTATTTGTTTGCTCTTAATTGTATTGAAAAATATTCTTTATAGGATTTTGCAAACGGCAGAAAAAATAGCTATCTATAAGAATTAAAAGAAAAATTGTGTGTAAAAATATTAATGATCTTTGCATTCTTTCGATAATCTGAATTCTGGTAAAATCTTAAAATGAATTTGTATTATTTCTTATTTGAAAACTCTCTTTCAACAACTGCATGGCCGTAGGGGACTGTGTGGATGCTAGTTGTTGAATGAGAATTTTCAAATGAGAAATTATATGAATTCATTTTAGGATTTTAATTTGCTAGCATAATCAGAATTCAGGTAATCGAAAGAAAACAAAAATTCCATTAATATTTTAACACATGGTTTTTCTATTAGTTCTTATAGATAGTAATTTATTCTGCTGTTTGAAAAATCCTATAAAGAATATGTTTCAATGCAATTAAGAGCAAAGAAATAATAATTCACTTTTAAACATGCATAGAGTATATAGGCTCCAATACTAGTTAGCTAATAGATAGGTGAAGATCTGTTGTATTTATCAGTCAATTTCAAATATAACTATTTCATACTTATTCATAGAAATTGTCTTGGTTTTGCATAAAACATCTTTATGAGTGCCTTTCTGATGAGCTATAGAATAAGGGAAAAAACGTTTCAAAAGTTAAGCATTTCCAAAAACAGAATGATAGATTTCATGAAAATGTAATCCATTAGAACGAAAAATTTTTACAAGGGAGGTAAATAAATTCATTTTAGGTCTTTGTTCTCATTTTTAAATGAATCTTCATGACCGTAGGGGGTTATGTAGATATTATTTCAATCTGCATGGCCGTATGGGACTGCGTACATGCTAGTTGTTGAATGAGAATTTTCAAATAAGAAATTATACAAATTCATTTTAGGATTTTAATTTGGTAACATAACTACAACAAGTAGTTCAAGGGCTTCCTAACAAAAAAATATCATATGAAAAAATCGATTTAATGCCTTCCCTGTATGATTACAGCGAATGGAAGTTAAAAATCTTTGAAAATTCCAGTCACTACCGACTCGGTGGCTCAGCGCTAACACGTTAGGCTTGAGACCACGGAGTCCCGGGTTCGAATCCTGGCTAGGGTATGGATGTTTAGGGCGTTTTTCATGTGTTACCGAGATGGTAGCAGTGGACTAGACACGATTGTGTGAGAGACAACGGCTTGTCGCTGTTACCTATCGTGAGTTCGAGTCTCAGCTGCGGCAGATGGCAATGTCGCAGGGAATGGTCGTTGTGAAGATGTCTGTGTGTGCGTCTGTCCTGGTTGAGTGGAAGAGTAGCTATAGCTAAACTCCGCCAGGACATTAATATAAATAAGACAATTGAAGTAAAATTAAAAACAAATAAAAAAAATTATTCTGCAGGGAAGGCATTAAATCAATTTTTTCATCTGACATTTTTTGTCTGGATCTATATTATATTTTGAGCTTACATCGGTGAAGGGTTGAGGGATAAATAGAGGAAAATAAGTAAAGCAAGCTGGCAAGAGTCGAGAAACTTAGGATTTGGTGTATATACTAGATGCAAATTTATTTATAATGTTTGCCACCCTTCCACCATATACACTACATTATTAAAGGGCGATAAAAGTGAGATATTCACTGTAAATTTGGTACACATATGGAAATACATTATATTTTGAGATGATTCCGTTGACAACTTGGGGGTAAATAGTCGGAAATAGAGGAAAATAAGTAAATCAAGCAAGAGTCCAAAAACTTGGATGTATATCTTAGAAGCCAAAGCCTCTTATTTTTTTTAACCTCTGCTGCTCCCACCACCACCATTATTAACGACATCTGGAGCGAGATTATATTTTGAGACGATTCCGTTGAAAGGTGGAGGAGGGGGTGTGTATAGGAAATTAGGCAAAGTAATCTAGTAACAGTCCAGAAAGTAGGGATGTGGTGTAATAACTAGAAGTCTGAAAGGCATAATAATGATTCTCTATTTAATATTACTTAAAAAACACCGTTTTGACAATTAACAGTACGGTAGACCGTGCACGAGGAGAAGCAGTTTAAACGAAACTCATGATTCGTTTGGTAATGCTTGCGATAAAAAAAAATATAGAAACAAAATTTCCGTGTTTCTCCCCTTTTCAAAGATCTTTATCTCACGTTTAGCAATTCATCTGACAGAGAATGCAATCTCGACCGGACTATTACGTAAGAAAACTAGTTCGGTAATGATATGCGATTTTCAAGCGTGTTAAATAAGTGTGTTGGAGGTTATACTCTAAAAGCCTCTCCATAATATGCATATGAACGTTGTAAAGACTCGAGCTCTGATAAAAGCAAAATATAGCATCTTAATGGTGTTTAAACTTTCAAGAAATTATTTTACAATCTCAGAATTATTACATACTCTGTCACAGTTTTTATTATTCCGGGACACCTAAAATCTGGTTCGTTGCATGTAAGTGTCTCATAAAAGAATCGGTTTATAAATATCTTGGGGGCAGCAAAGTGGCATTGTCATAAAAAAAAGTAGTTTTAAGGGTAAACCTGCAATCAATTCTCACAATCAGCTATATATCTTTAAAGCTAGGCAGTATGTGTAAAATTTAATGTGACCATTACAGTTTTAATGCTTTCATTCGTACTTCAATTCTATGAAGTTATCTAAAGTTTTATAGTTATTGTTAGTGTCCCAATGAAATGTTGCACTTGAAACAACTGAAGAAATTAACTTTTGCAGAATAAACGTTTTGTGCCCAGCGAATTTCAATAGATTTGAAAGAATTTCGCTAGCTCGGGGGTAACCGGGATAATGGCTCAGGAAATGGAAGCGGCACCCATTCTACCTCGACTTCGTTAAAATCCATTCCGTTTAGAGGTGTAATTCAAGTGCATCTTGGAGGAAAGTTGGCGGTGGGTTTCATAACCCGGCTTCATTAAATGTTCACGTTCGGTTTCTACAGAACAAGAACCAGTCGGATCTCATTAGTCTCCATTAAACGACGCTCAATTAATGCACCTCGCGGTTATAGTGCGACGCTTCTATGCCCCACAATCGCATATTGTTATTCGACCTTAGAGATCGCCTGATTTACTTTATACGGCTTTATTCATTTTAATAATTGTTGACTCTTTGTCATTACTTCTTTAAAGACTACAAGTGTTCAATTCATACAGGGTTAATTTAACTCGTGACAGTATAGGCAATTTACTATATTATGAACCCAAATATGCAATATTCAAGAGTCATTACTTTCAGAGATATTACAATTTTTGTGTGTTTTCAGAAAAAAGTTCCCCGCAGTAATAATAATAAGTAGCATAATTTATTAATCTTGTCAATCACAAATGAGTGCATGATATAGGATAAGTAAATATTACATAGCAGTTACAGATATGCTCCTAACAGAATTAAAAAGTTTATACACTAATAAACTATGTTATTTAAAAATAAAAAATATATTTATAAGTATACACATATGCATGAAACATCGAAAGAAGGTAAGGAGACGTTATGCAGTACTTCTATGCAGTTACCAATTTTCGTTCAAGCGGTGTCGCAGTCGAGTGAGACTGTCGTATATGCAACGGTTGATATATGCAAATGTAACATAGGTTGCATATACCACAGGGGGTCAAGTTACCAGTTTTCATTTAAGGTCGAAATGCAGCGGTGTCGCAATCGAGAGTGGATCGTCTAAAAGTTTATGTTTTATATATGGTGGTATCATTTCCAATGTCCCGATGGTTGCAAGAATTGCGAAATCTGTTAATTTTTTATTTTACTAATCAACATTTACACTTGATGCACAAAGTGTTTCGAATATAAACATGAGCCCCCTTTCTAAGTTCCGTCCTTTTAACCCTTGCGGATATGTTTTTTTCGCAAATGTTGTGTGGCCATTTGATTTCGTTTAGCCAATTGCTCCCTGGTGTCTATTTGTACGGCATAAACTATTTCCTTCATGTACTCCTAGACATAGAAATCTAGGGGTGTGAGATCTGGACACCTAGCGGACCAGGGCATCGGTTCTTCTAATCCAGCGATTGGGAAAATGCTGATCAAGACATTCTCTTATATCGCGAAGATAGTGTGCTGGACAATAATCATGTTGAAATATGATTCTGTGCCGTTCGGCTAAAACAACTTCACGGAGTAAATCTAAGAAATCCTGGTTTAGAAAACCTCTATATGCAGCACAATTTAAATGATCAAATAATACGCACGCCGATAAAATGATTTTTGATCACTCCCATCCTCCCCCATTCATTCACGATGCATCCCTTTTGGAAATTTGCTTGTCTCTAAGTGGAGCTCAGATGCCTTTAGCAGACCGGAACATAATGATTTATCAACAAGATGGTTGTCCGGCATACTATTGTCGCGATATCACGGAATGGCTTGATCAGAATTTTCCCAATCGCTGCATTACAAGAGGAAACTGACGCTAGGTGTTCAGATTTCACACCTCTAGATTTCTGTCTGGAGATACATCATGGAAATAGTTTATTCTATATTCGACATAGGAGTTGAATACTTTGAGTAGCAACTGTAACTGTTGATTAGTAAAAATAAATAAGTAGTCAAAGTCTACTGTAACTTCATAAATGTGGCCGACAATATATTTAGAGCCCTAGATGACAAGCAAGCTACTGCTTTAGTCCTGCTTGATTTCGCGAATGCTTTCGATAAATTAAATCATCAACTTTTATGTGCAAAGTTGCACTATTTTGGTTTTCCGACATAACTTTAAATTTTATCAAATCTTATCTGACTGGTCGTAGTCAGGGCTTTTATTGAAAATAATTATTTTCGTAGAAAGTTAATATCATCTGGTGTGCCTCAAGGCTCTGTATTGGGACGTCTCGCAGATATGTTTGTAAACATACAGCACTGTCTGTGCCAGCATATGCCGATGATACGCAAGTCTATTTCTCATTCGATTCTAGCAATTACCGCACAGTTACAAACTTAGATGTTAAAACTTTATGGGCTAAAGACGTTTACTTCAGTTTTTGGATAGTACTACAACAGGCCCTCGAGGCTTTTCTGGAAAGATTGGAAAACAATTAGAATGCTGTGAAAATCTTTCTATTGCACGTTTTAGACCTATTCAAGTTAATGAACATAAAGTTGGCACCCAGAGTTAGCACCCCATATTCACACTAGGTCTGAAACGGCAACGTAAAGAGCTGCCGCGCCGCCTCTCGCGCGGATTATCTTGCTTTAAGGAGTAGAAGAGACCTGGCGTGGGTGGAAAGCGGCAGCTCGTTGCTGGATCGAATTTTCCGAAGTAAAAACCTTTCCGGCTCTGAAATGCACATGCAAAAAGCTGCCGCGATTCGGGTTGTGGCAATCATCATGATTCAGTCTAAACTAACCGCCCTCCAATTTTCTGCGCAGCAGTTCAATGCCAAGTCGAGTTTCCCGGGAAAAAAAGAGTTTTCTGACCGTGGAAGGGAAGGGCCAAGAGCTGCCGCGATTTTTACTCTGTGGATGCTTTTCTTTTACCAATAGTAACCCTATGACCCACTTTCAGCGCGGCAGCTCAATGACAAGTCAAGTTTTCCGACGGGAAAATAGTCTTCCGACCGTGGAAGGAAAGGACCAAGAGCTGCTGCGATTTTCTCTCTGTGGGTGCTTTTTTTTTATCAATAGGTACCTTTTGACCCACTTTCAGCGCGGCAGCTCAACGCCAAGTCGAGTTTTCCGGGGTGGGGGAGGTTTCCGACCGTGGAAGGGAAAAGAGCTGTCGCGATTTTGTGTCTGTGGACGCATTTCATTTACCAATAGTTACCTTTTGACTTAGTTTCCGCGCGCCAGCTCAATGCTAAGTCGAGTTTTTCGAGGGAAAAAGAATTTTCCGACCGAAGGAATGGTGAAATTAATAGCAGAAGCATCGTTAACGGTTGCAGGAAGAGAAGCAAGAGATGGTTTTGCCATAGCGAAGTTAAAATCAAGATCTGAAATGCCTAACTTTAATACGAAAGGGGAATTAAAATAGATTTTATTGGAAGTGGGTGAGTGAATGGTCGGGTGGTTGTAAATCCAGGCACAGATACCTCCTCGCGGTGATTTCTGGGCAGTTTATGGAACTATTTAAAGTTACATGATGAATTAGCAAAAGTCCGTGCAGAATTTTTAATTTTAGCCTCTTTTTAGCGGTATTGTGGCACCTGAAGATGATGTCCCTGAGAGAAGAAATTTTGTACAGTGAACAAGAATTATAAGTAACAACTTCTAGTTACTATTTCGAATTAAAAAAAATGTATTACAATTTTTCACTCCACCCTACTGTTTATGGTTTACCAAAAATACATAAACAGAATGTCCCATTAGGACCAATTGTTAGTTCCATTAATTCGCCATGCCACAATTTGTCAAAATTCTTGCTTAAAATTGTTAATCCATTATCTGGAAATACTAATTCGTATATAAAAAATAGTAAACATTTTATCGAAAAAGTTTATGAAAACAATATTCATAATACACATCTGATGGTTAGTTTTGACGTAGTTAGTCTGTTCACTAACGTCCCAGTAGACAAAACTTTAAAAATAATCAAAGACAAATTGTTAAATGAAAATAATTTGGAAGCTAGAACTAAATTGAGTGCAAATGCCATAATGGAACTTTTAACTATGTGTATAAAAACAACTTATTTTCAATTGGAAAATGATTTCTATCAGCAGGATTTCGGTATGGCAATGGGTTCTTCATTGTCACCGATTTTAAGCAATATATTTATGGAGGATTTTGAGACTAGGCATGTTCAAAATTGTGAATACAAACCGGTTTTCTGGTGGAGATACGTAGATGATATCTTTGCAATCTGACCTCATGGTATTGAGTTACTAGATAGTTTTTTGGGATATTTAAATAATAAAGAACCTTCTTTTAAATTCACTTTAGAGAAGGAAACTAGAAATGAATTATCATTTTTAGATGTTTTAATTAAAAGAGTGTATGGTACAATTGAAACAAGTGAAAACCAACACATACCAACAGATATTTAAATTCCAACTCAAATCAGTCGATGCACGTTAAGAGGGGTGTTGTAAAATGTTTGTATGATAGGGCCAAAATCATTTCTTCTAATGATGAAATACTGAGAAGCTGTTTATAAAGGAAGTTCTTATAAATAACCAATACCCTGGAGGTTTTGTCGATAAAACCTTCACAAATATTGAAAATAACAATCAGGTACGACAAAAACCTGAAAAACGTTACACAGCGTTAATTCCTTATGTATGCGGATTATCCGAAAAGTTGCGTCGCATCGGTGATAGATTTGATATTAGGACGGTATTTCAAACAAGTAACACTTTAAGATCTATTCTGACAAAGACGAAACCAACAAACCACGAGCAAAATTCAAAAAACTGCATTTATAGTATTCCGTGTGAGTGCAACAAACAATACGTGGGTGAGTCATCCAGACCTTTTAGTGTAAGATTGGGCGAACATCAAAATTATATCAGAAAAAATGAAATTCAGAGGTCCAAGATCTGCGAACACGCGTGGGAGAATAGACATAGAAAAAACTGGGACTCGGCAGATAGCAAAAAAAGAAAAATTAAAGAATCCGCGATAATATTATTGAATGAGGATAATTGCGTGTCGAATTGTTCCGTAGATGTCTGTACAACTTGGCTGCCAATGTTAAAAGAAGAACTTCACAAACTTAACATTGTATAGAAACTAAAAAACTGTTAACTATATCATCAGTTCTATGTAAATAGTAAGTATCTATGGATATTGAATATAACAAACATTCTTAGAGCTGTGTATTTGTCATACACAGCAAAAAAGATTTTTCAAAAAAAAAGCCTTGAAAAAGGAAACAGATTAGATTTCCGAAACGTCGGCGAAATATTTAATTTCAAGTTTTTATACTTATTTGTGTTGTTTATTTATAAAAACCAACCTTTAACTGATCCTTTGATGTAAACGTCACAGGCGTAGAGGTTTTTTACCAGTAACGAACTGGTTAATTGTGATATTTTGTAGATTCCCCGAGCACCGCTTAAAAAGAAAACATACATGTGGCAGGAAGTCCCAAAGAACTGAAGAAAGAAAAAAATAAGATAATGCCACAAATAACATTTAGACAATACTACTGTATATGTTATAATTAAACGATTTATGTATTTTAGTAGAGATCAGTTTTGGTATTAAAAAAATCCGATACTGCATAAACGGCGTACCTACATGCAATTAATGAGTGTATATGAAAACTTTCCAACTGACACGATAATAATGGGGTAATGCTATGAGTAAACCAATAGTTTGTATAAACTAATTATGTGTTAGCCCGAAGGCAGGCGTTTAATAAAAGTGAAGTTTGATGTAGAGCAGATATTTAGAATATAAATTGCGACTAGCGCTCACAATGTAAATGAGAGAAATGCTCATTATCCGAATTGTCTGGCGGTAATGCGATATTCTGTTCCAGTGAGACCTCTCTCAGCAGTAAAACTCGAATAGCATCGGGACCGATAAAAATTAAATAAATATATTGTCTCCTCGGTCGGGCCGGGCCTTGATGAAGCCGTCATGTTAGATCAACTTTACTGCCGTTCGTTCCGTTTAATTTTAAATGCGTTTGTAAAATAAACAGATTTTATTGAGGTGAATGCTCGAGGAATAATGTGACCAAACAAATTGACGCAATTTGTCTCTAAACACAAAGCACTATTCTGTGTGAATTGTTACTGACAATGGAAATAATAGATGCTTGAGTATCGTTTAATGCGATGGCAATTTTAATGCTGCGCACAAAATAACTTGCTTTTATTATCCAATTTGGCGTTTCAGCCACAATGACAATGCACTAAATTCTACCTCAGAGGAAGAACGCTAACCAGTCTAAATCTAACGGGTAAAAGCTGCAATCGGGCGCGGCCGAGTACGAATTATTGTATTAACGCTTTGCTCGAGTACTGCCAATTAACTTTTACGTGTGACTCAGATTAAAAGCACAGAGAATATATTTTTATTTTCGTTGTTTGCATAGGTATTCACCGGCTGCAAAATAACTTGATAACATTTTAATCGACATGTGATGATATCACCCAATAATCTGCGTCAGGTTCACTTGAACGTAAGAAATGTAAAACATGATAGTTTCACACCTCTGGCGATTATTTTGTATGATGGGTTTGGCCTAATGTTCATGATATGTCGTTCTAAATATGAATTACAGAATGCTAACGAAAGTTATCGTGTTTACAAATAACGATGTGATCTACACGTATATATTTATACCATAAATACACGTACACACTGTGTACATAACGCAAGAAATAAATTCAGTAACTCTGATTGAGTGATTGATTTGCCAGCGTAAGGTGGGCATTGCTGCCAATTCCGGGCATCCATGGAGGTTCATTCCAACACGCAGCTTCGTCGTCCGTCAAACACGCCCAACGGATGGCCAACCGCGTGCCGGAACCAAATCTCGGATGTTTTATATACCGCCGGTCCGGCTGCATACGCCGAGTTGGACACTAGACATGCTTGTTGTCAGCAGCGAGAGCCGCATGACACATGGGGTGGGAATATAGGATGGGAAGTGTAGGTGTTTGAGAGATGCTTCTTTTAAGTGTCCATGCTTCTATTAAGTTTCCATTTGTCATCATCGGCTGGGGTGTGGTGCAGTTGTTTGCGAGGTGGTTCTTTTCAGTTTCCATCCTTCTTTTAAGTTTCCATCTATCGTCATCTCCTTATTTTTCGTCTTCCAAGTTTTCTGTTTCTTCTGTCTCTGAATCTGGCAGCTATTATTTTTTACTTTATTTTTGTATTTTTTTCCTTCTTTCCCTTTCTTTTTTTTATTTATTAACCGCCCCACAAGTAAATATCCATCTACGGTGGAGTTACTGGGAAAGGCCCTATCTCGCGATAACAATTTTTTTTTGCCCGTTAGGAGAAAATAGGTCCGAAGGGATAGTTTGCTCACCCTGTATGTCGTTTCCTTGAAACAATCGGTTTCACATTCGGGCAGTTTTTCCATTTCATCACCTATATATTATGTTTATTACCTATACATTATGTTTAATATCTTTTCAATTTTGCTCTCCAATTCTTGTTTAAAATTTAATAAAGACAAATAAATGCTAATGCTTCATAAACAAAAAACGTATCTGTTTCATTCGCACATCTGGATGGCTGTTGCTTATGTTATATCACCCACTTCAAGAAGGGACGAATTCAGGTATAGATTTTACGCTCAAGCACTCAAGCAGTACGCTTTTCTCGAGTTGTTTATATACACTATTTTGTGTTGCTTTATGCAATCCACATAATTTAATCAAATATCAACTATATGAAATAGCCATAATCGCGCCAATTTATATCAATCAATGCAGAATTGTTCACGCTTCAATCCAGTATAATTTTGGCGTTCTGTTGCCGCTTTATCCGGATTTACCTCGATATCCCGTAGGAGCCACGAAACATGCGTCTTTCACCGAACTCGACACACTTTGAACTCCTGGAATAAATTCAGTAATTCTGAATACAAAAATATTATGGTAAAGAAATGCAAATATTTAGATACCGATACCACCAGTGTATCACCTCATACAATTTGCTAGCCTTCATTCTAGACCCTACGAAAACAAAGCATAAATTAACAGAAAGCGAAAAGAATTGTGCTTTAGAAGCCGCTAATGAATTATATCCCGAAAGTGGTTTACTACCACTGATTATTAAATTTCTGGCAAAATCTGAGCCGTTTGCCAATATTATGTTTCACGAAGAAATTCTTAAGAACATAAAACTTCTGGACTGGTGAAACTCCCAAAGAAATATAGATATTATTGACAAATTATTCCCGATTATCAATCATTTTCTGATGCAGCTAGTTCAGCCTCGGTTGAGAGAATATTTTCAACATTTGGTTTGATTCATTCTAAGATTCGAAATCGTTTAGGGACCGAAAAAGCAGCTAAATTAGTTTTTTTGTACAAACTTTACAATAAATAAACTAATTTAAAATTTTTGTTTTGGAGTAAATCATGTTTTATTTTCTTTTACACTTGGTTCTGTTTAATTTGTTTACTTTATGTTTCTGCTTTTAAGTAGGCACCTAATTTATAATGTTAGAAGGTAACTTTTGTTTTATATGTGTAACCTAAGTGTTCTTTTCTTTTTTTTAATAGAATTTCTTGTAATTTGTATTTAGCTTTTAAATAAACTGTACTTTTTATTTGAATTTTCTGAACTTTGATTTACTTAGATAATTGGCTTTACACAACTTTAAATTTAAAAAATTGATTTAAATCGTCGCAGCCCTGTCTTTTTGTTAAAATTTCTGCGCGTTTGCCGGCAACCCCGTAATTTTGTTTCTTATTTTACGCGAAAACGCTCTTTAATTTTCGTATCCATGATTTGTATTCCTCGTATTTCAAAAGTTATTTCCAATTTTTCGATGCCATTTTATTTTATGTCTATCTTAGTGACCTAGATAACGTTTTAAAATATTTCTCTACTACTAAAAACTTACCGCAAAATCAAAAGCTATCCTAAGGATTATTTAATGCTAGTTCAAATCCTCAATGAGAACTGTACTACAATAAAATGTATGATCGTGTAAAGTGAAACATCCGTTGCAGTTTTTTCTAATTAAAAAAACAGGTAAAAGAGAACTCTTTCACAAGTAATCCAATTTAAGAATTACTGGCTGTACCAAATGTACAAAAATTTAATTTCTAAACTTCACAATCTGAACAAATTGTAATTCAAAAAGCTGCCAGCATTAAAAAGCAGACCATGTAAGCGCAGTCTGGCGAACTAATAACGTTTCGATTAGAGAAAAACTTTTTGGCACATCGAGTATTTAAAGGTTTTTGTAACATTTCCGCGAACGTCATGTTACACCAAGTTTCAACATGTCTGCGAGAAACATGTTGACACTGCCTTGATTAAAAGTCATATTAGTGTTACAGTTGTGAAGATTTTTTTATTGTACACATGAGATTTTAATCGATGTATCTATGCCGCTGTTCAGTTGTTTAATTCTGTTTTAATTCGTGTTTGATTGTATTCTGTCTGCATTGTAATAATACTTTTAATGCAGTTATTTAAAAATCCATGATTGATTTTTGGGTAATATGTGCTTTGTTAATGTTTAGGTGCAAATAAAACAATATACTACCGATGTATTTGTTTAATAAAAAAGTATATATTGGAAATAAATTTAATTACGGACGCAATACATACGAATATTAGTGGAAAATGCGTTAGTCGTTTTATTTAATTTGGCTAATAAAATAACTAATTGGATTTGGAGCAAAATGTAACAATACTAATATAAAATTATAAAAAATTTATTGAATACAACGTGGGCTACGATATTTAATCTTGGGCGGGGCTAGAACTTTCTGCCTCTGGAGACGTAGTTTCCACAATATCCAAAACACTTGAACACAGCTCTCGACCACTAAATCTCGACGTGCGTTTAGCCAAAAATATAAAAAAGATGCACTACAAAAAATTTAAAAGATTAACACAGAAAGAGACTTGGGAAGAGGTTATAAAATGTGAGAAAGTGGAAAAGGCATATTCTTTATAGATGTCTAAACTGTCTTTGTGTATTCAGGACACCTCAAAAAACTGATATACAGGGTGGGGCAATAGTGCGACGGATCTCGATATCTCGAGTTTTGCGAATGTTTTAAAAAATTATTATTATTAACTTATTAAAAACTTCACAATACTTTTATTAACTAAAATACACTTTACTGACTAAAAGAGCCTTTAACAATGTTTATTACTAGATATATATATATATATATATATATATTTTAATGCCTTGTTTATATTAACGTCCTGGCGGAGTTCAGCTATTGCTGCTCTACCACTCAACCAGGACACATACACATAGACATACACAACAACCATTCCCTGCGATATGATATTGCCATCTACCGCAGCTGAGACTCGAACTCAGGAGAGATAACAGCAACTAGACATGTTGTGCCACCCAACAGCGGTCTAGGTCACTGCTACCATCTCGCTAACACATGAAAAAACGCCACCAACATCCATACCCTGACCAGGATTCGAACCCGGGACTCCGTGATCGCAAGCCAAACACCTTCAGCATTGCGCCACCGAGCTGTATTCACTTCGGATTTCTAACTTTACTTTTTCTTACAAACTGTCCTTTCCGCCTGTTTACATTAGCTTATATACTCTAAAGACGCCTCTAGAGCCACCTAGAGCAAAGTTCAGAACATTCCTTTGCAATCTAGAATAATGTAGAAATATCGATCCTCTTCTATAAAATTGTAGAAAACGCACTACTACCAGTGTCTCAGGGATCGCGTGCACTACAGGCTTTGATAAATCCAGTTACAGTTCCCTAACCATTGCTACTTAATTTCGGCCATTATTCTTGAGCCACCAGCCCCTAGAAGGCGTAACGCGTAACAATTATTTACAAAAAAAGCGGACAGTATCCTATAGAATGCGCAATAATTGCAGAAAAAGTTCAACAAATCAGCGAAGAGTATAATGTTTACTCTAGCTTTATTTAAATTTAATTTATAAAATTATATTAATTATCATCCAAAACTTCATGTTTTTAATAAAAACCGTACATAATTGATAAACAAGCTGGATTAAAGCCACCAAAGGATGCATAAAAGAGGAGAAATAAAAAAACTTCAATCCAAGTTAATCAGACAAAACTGTCACAACACGCCGTAAGTGGACTTTGTTAATTATAACCTGTAAGGCACGTCCGCAGAGAAAAGCACATTTTAACATTAGTTTTGTTCAGCGAAATAGCCAGTACACGTGACTGCCTTTGTCTCTCTTTAACTGCATGAAGAGACAGAGAACCGGTGGCAGGTTGACAGAGCAGGATTAAACTTTTTTAGTTCTCGGTGTCAATAGTGGTTTAAATGAAAAATTACTTTTTAATACAGCTTTAATGCCTCTCTCGTGACAGATATTAAACGCAGAAGTTTTAGTTAGCCAGTCCACTTGACATACGAACATATTTAAAATTATAGTATATATTGGCAGTACTGTTTTAATTTGATGTAAATTTTGTTGAACAGTAAGTTAACAGTTAATTATTTCTTTTTGAATAATGAGATATTGTATACCGATTTTTTTAAAATTTTCTTCACCACAGCGAATAGTTGTAGCTACATTTTGCTACGGACTTCAAACCACGGTCATCGGTTGCCAACTTACCTACCTTGAGTTTTGCCCTACTGCTTTGCTAACAGGCTAATGGTTTCTTAGAATTGAGTACTGGCCAACAATGTAATAGGAAAATTCTACTGAAAGAGACCATTGATGCATATAAATATTCAAGAGATTGTGGTTTAAAAGCCATAATATTTCGAATGGTCCTAGTGGACGGCCCATAACCTAGTAGCGGGAAGTTGGCTTTCTAATTGATCCTAATAGTGGAGTAATTTTTTTTTTTTTTAATGTTTGAGGAGGAGGATTTCTTTGCTGAAATCTGAAATACACATATAAAGACGTATGACTGTAAGTTTTGAACTTCGGGTCAAATCGGGAACACATTCGTTTAAACAACTGAAATCTCAAATCAGCTCTTTGGAAATATTTCCCTTTGTATTGGTCGTATTGAAAAAAACCGTTGCCTAAGCAATCACTACATCCACATCTACATTTTCCATTCTCTTAAAAAAAACGTTTTGACTATATTTGCACTCTAATATGTAGGAATAATTGGTCATAGAATTTTAATAACAAAAAACGACGTTTCTGGACTTTTGCTCTACTTATTTTCCCCAATATAAAAAAATCTGAGACCTTAGCTTCTACTATATATACCAAATCCCAAGTTTGTGAAGTCTTATCAGCTTGCTTTACTTATTTCCCCCTATTTACCCCTGTTTAACCCTCCAACCCATCAACGGAATCATCTCAAAATATAATCTAGTTCCAGGTGTCGTTATATTACATATCTCAATTTAAGTTTATCAATCCCTTTAATAATGGAGTGGGGGTGGTGGTGGGGGAATGGAAAATATTATAAAACAATCTGGAGACTCGGCTTCCAGTATACAGGGTGTTGCATCATGAGAGGGACATAGCTTAATAGGAGGTAGAGAACATCAGTGGTAACCGGAACCTCCCATAGAAATGTCTCATTGGGCCTTCACTACGAAATTACAGGGTGTTAAATAATTTTTGGCCAAACCTGTTTTTTGTCATAACTTTGACAGGAAATGAAATAACGGATTCATATTTGGTACGGCTAATGTACAAACGAGCCCCAAGAGGTACATGTATAAAAAAAATATATCCAGGTCCGGACTCACTATAATTTATGTTTCTTCTTTGCATCAATAAAACATCACCCTGTATATATTTCTTTGAAATTTCGATACGATATTCGAAAAGAGCAAGAAAAAACAAACAAAATGGCCTATTTCATTTTTTTGTTACACTTTCGTGGTTATTTAAATACGTTGTTAAATGTGCAAGAAAATGGATTACAGAACCCTATTAAATGAGAGGCACGTGAAATAAATAGTTTTATAACTAAAATTTGCAAAAATTCTATTGAGCCTAGGTGGTCTGGGTGAATCCTAATTCCGGCACGTTTTAAAGGTCCATTTTGGTAAAAAACTGTGGTCCTAATAAGTAATCGGGTATGAAATAACAAAATTTTTAATCAATCACAGTAGGCTTGTTCAAAGTGACAGATAATAAAAAGAAATCTCCTAAACAGTTGAATAATTGTTTGTTAGTAATTTAATGTGTCAATAATCCGCATTTAGTTAGTGAAAACTTGTGAAAATATTTTAACTATGCCAGTAAAATTTACAAACGGTGAATATGCTGACATAATATTCATCTATGGTTTCTGTAATGGAAATGGTAGGTCGGCGGAAAGAGAATATCGGCTGCGTTTTCCTGGTCGTCGATGCCCTAATCATAAAACCTTTAGTACGGTGTTCCAGTATGCAAGACAACACGGAAAGTTTCCTACTTCTGCAGTTGTGGAGCGTGTTTTACAAGGTGTGCAGGAACAAAACAATATTATAAACGTAGTTCAAGAAAACCCAAATATGAGCACTAGACGAATCAGTTTGGCAACTGGTATTCCTCATTGGCGAGTATGGAGAACCCTAAAAAGAGACCGTTACTATCCATATCATATCCAGCAGGTACAGCGTCTTCAACAAGGCGGGTATATCCCCCGCCTGGCATTTTGTCGTTGGTTGTCTAATCATCGCCCAGTCATTTACAGAACCTTATTTACGGATGAGGCACAATTTACAAGGGATGGAGTAAACAATTCACGAAATAATCATAAATGGGCACAGGAAAACCCACATGCGGTACGCCAACGCCGTTCGCAACACAGGTTTTCTGTAAATGTTTGGGTCGGACTTGTGAATATACATTTGATAGGGCCACATTTTTTTGAAGAAAGATTGAATGGTGAAATTTACTTTGATTTTCTTCAAAACATTTTACCGAATATGTTAGAAAATATCGGTATAAGAGGCATGTTGTTTCAGCATGATGGGGCCCCACCACATTTTAACCTTCAAGTAAGAGAACACTTAAACAATGTGTATCCTAATAGATGGATTGGACGCGGGGGTCCACATGAATGGCCACCAAGATCTCCTGATTGTAACCCTTGTGATTACTTTTTATGGGGCCACTTAAAAAACGAGGTTTATAGCATTGAAATTGAAAGTAGACAACATTTAATCCAGCGCATCGTTACAACCTGCGACGAAATACGGAATAATCCAGAAATGATACGTCGAGCAATTGACCTTTCTAAACGCGCAAGAAAATGCACAGAATTTGGGGGAGGACATTTTGAAAATTTACTTTAGTGTCAATTACGTTTTATTTTTAAACACATTTAGTTATTGTTTTGTTATTTATTGTTAATTGAATGGAAAATATTTTATTTATTTAGATTTTAGTTTGTTCTCTTCCAATTTTTATTAAGTATAAAATGTTGATGATTTTCTTGACCAAAGTAACTGGTTGCTTAGGCCTAAATGGTTTAAATTATCTGTCACTTTTATTCTTTGAACAAGCCTACTGTGATTGATTAAAAATTTTGTTATTTCATACCCAATTACTTATTAGGACCACAGTTTTTTACCAAAATGGACCTTTAAAACGTGCCGGTATTAGGATTCACCCAGACCACCTAGGCTCAATAGAATTTTTGCAAATTTTAGTTATAAAACTATTTATTTCACGTGCCTCTCATTTAATAGGGTTCTGTAATCCATTTTCTTGCACATTTAACAACGTATTTAAATAACCACGAAAGTGTAACAAAAAAATGAAATAGGCCATTTTGTTTGTTTTTTCTTGCTCTTTTCGAATATCGTATCGAAATTTCAAAAAAATATATACAGGGTGATGTTTTATTGATGCAAAGAAGAAACATAAATTATAGTGAGTCCGGACCTGGATATATTTTTTTTTATACATGTACCTCTTGGGGCTCGTTTGTACATTAGCCGTACCAAATATGAATCCGTTATTTCATTTCCTGTCAAAGTTATGACAAAAAACAGGTTTGGCCAAAAATTATTTAACACCCTGTAATTTCGTAGTGAAGGCCCAATGAGACATTTCTATGGGAGGTTCCGGTTACCACTGATGTTCTCTACCTCCTATTAAGCTATGTCCCTCTCATGATGCAACACCCTGTATACACGAAGTCCTAAATGTTTGTGTTTTTACCAGTTTACTTTACTTATTTTGACCTATTTATCCCCAACCCTTCACCGGATAAGTTCAAAAAACAATCCAGTTCCAGAACTTGTTATAATACATATGTCTATAAAATGTCAAGTCAATATCTTGAACCGTTTCAGAGAAAACGTGCGCACGGGTGTCCCTTATAATCATATAACTAGAAATTTTTTTCTCGAATTTTGGGGAGTTCCGGACATAATTTTATTCCAATGGATCTAAAAACAGGTCGTACCAAATTTTAGCTCAATCTAACACTGTTAACCAGTCGCGCTTGGCGTCTAACGTAATGAGAAATTATGCGTCATGAATTTCGAAATATATATTCTGAAAAAATAGAGGAGGCATTTTCAACTATCAATACGGATTTTATAACCGTTCACTGGGATACAAAACTATTACAAGACATAATCGGTAAGCCAGTGGAAAGATTGACTGAAATTGCTATAGCAACTAATAAGGAACAATTACTAGGTGTTCCAGACATTCCAGATACTACCGGTGCTGAAAGGCTTCAGCGGCTTATGAAACGTTGGGAAATTGGAATTTAATTGAAAATGAACAAGCATTTACTTTTGACACCATAGCTTCAAATACGGGTAGAATTGAAGGAGCTTGTACACTGTTATAACAAAAATTGAAAGAAATATATTGTTTCTTGGTTGCCGTCACCATGTTTTCGAAATTACTTTAGCAGCAGTTTTCGAAAAAAACAAATTCACTATTTCAGGACCAGATGTTCTATTATTAAAAGACTTAAAAATTATTAGTCTAGAATCAACGTTCAAAATTTCTGTCCAGCTGTGGCAAACCCTGAAATCAAACAAATTTTTACTATTCTAGAAATTATAAATGATGCAATTTCTAAGAAGTTTCCACAAGAAGACTATCGTGAACTTTTCAATCTGGTATTAACATTCCTGGGAGGCGTTTCTCCCGGTGGAATAAAATTTAGAAAGCCGAGTGCTTACCATATGGCCAAGTGGATGGCAAAAGCCATATATTCCTTAAAAATAATTTTATTTCAAACAGAATTCGATTTAATGAAAGGCGAGGAAAAATTACCTCGTCAAACAACACACTTCATTGTAAAATGATACGTAAAATACTGGATTTATGCGTCAGAAGCAATGTCTGCTCCACTAATGGATACCTATCAAATTCTTGCGAGAATTAGATCAGTATAAAGAAATTGATAAAAATATCGCCGAAGTAGCTATCGAGAAAGTAAACCATTTGTATTATTTGACTGATGAATGTGTCGCCTTCGCACTATTTGATGACTCTATTACCGAAAATACAAAATTAAAGATGGCATAAAACATTTCAGGAGACGCAGTAAATATAGAAGATGAAAATGAAAGTGAAGACGACACAGAAAATAATCTTAAGACATTGCAAATGAGGAGAGAAGACATTTACGAATTTTTAAAACTGTCTTATGAAGAAATTTTAATACAATTATTTAGTAATAAGTCAATAAATTTATTTCACGGATTTAAAATAGAAATTTTTTTATACTTACGTCCATCCCAACGGAATAATTCTAATGCGTATAAACAGCTAGTCACTGGGGAATTAAAATTTGTAAATGACTGCGCCGAAAGGGGAATAAAACTAATATAAGATTTTAAGGAAAAAGTTACAAAATCCGAAATAAACAATTTTTATTGCAGGTGGGTCATTTATTCTTTGAGATTTTCAAACTCTCTACAAAATTCGTTTTCTTAATGTATTTGTCTCTTTGGTTTTCATTTTAGACTGTCCAAGATTACTGCCGTATACATCCTCAGGCAACTAAAGAAGTATTGCAGAAAACTATCGAAATGTAGAACCTTAGGTTATGGCCTTATGGTTTTAAAACTTTGTGTTTTCAAATCTAGCAATAAATAAATTAATACCATAACATACATTTATAATGTCCAAAAAGTAAACCAATTTTAAAAGCAATGTAGGGATAAAAATAAAATAAAATCGATAAAAAATTAATTTTTGATTTTTGAAAAATTTAGGCCACCTTCCAAAAAAATTAAATAGCCATCACATGGCGTTTTCAAACAATTTTATATAGCTTTAACAATTTTCGAAAAATATGCTTAACAAATATGTTAATCATTACAAAGAATTTTTAAGTCAAAATATTTATTTAAACGGTCAAAATCATAAAAGCATGTCAGCAAGTCGTAGAAAACATTATTTTTTTAAACTCTAGGTTTTTATAGGTACTGATTGAATTAAATAATTTTTCTTATTTTAATAATAAAATTCTTAACTTTCTTTAAATGTCTACCAATTAACATAAGAGGGCATTTATTTTCTTAAATTCTTGCATTTTGTATGTACTTTTTAACAATGTTAAAAGGTTTTAGTTTGAAAAAAAAAACAGTAACTTATTGCAATACCACTTAAATTTCAAATATTGATCAACAAGTTACGAAGGAACTCTGAAGAATCATATGACTTACTTTATGTACTTTCGGTTTGATCATGGTAACTGTATTTTCTTTATACACATATGCAAAAAGTTTGTTGGATAAATTACGAGACAAGTCCTCAGTCCAATCCTGTGCCAAAATAAAAGAGTTATGTTGTTATTTCCTAGGAAATCTCGTGTGAACCATTATCATACATGCGGAGACGTCCCATTATCACATATTACAGCTTGACTATCTACTAGACGACCTGCAATTTCAGGAATCTCCCAACTCGTTAATTCACAGTGCATCATAACGATGCATATCTAAATTCTAAATTAAGTTTCAAGCACCTAAACCTTAATTGCCAGCAATATAACGCTGAACCTTCTGTGCTTTTTGTTATCCACAATTATTAATTTGGGGAATTACGGAAGGCACTTATTTAACAACGGTTGGCTAGACAACACTTATGGGCGACATCTTCCAAGGATGCTTTGCTTTATTGCTTGTGTCTATGTTGTTATTTTGCACACAAACTATTTTATCAACAAGAATGGAAAACTCGTACACATTAAAACAGCTTTTGAATACAATACAAGCTTTCCATGAAAGCGGTTGCATGATTCGTGATTCTGATTGTTACTTTATCCGGATTAAATGTATTTCATGCAGTGAATATTTGCGAGAGACATAAAATAACTCTGAAATAGATACCTTGTTCAACTGGAGTAATTAGGGTAGGATATCTGTTTAATGGATTACAATTAAACGTCAAATAACCATTCCTAAACATATGATTGATATCTTTGATATCTGTTACCATCAATAAAATTATAATAGGTACGTTTAACAGAGAGAGCATAAAAAAATTTAAAGTCATGAACGCTACTTAATTGGATGACTGTAGCTAGGTTAGATTCTTGTCGCTAACATTGTCGCTATCGGTTTTGTTAATGCGAACTCCTATGCGGTTTTAATTCAATACAGTCGCCCAGATACCCGTGGCGTGCAAGTAAACATTCTTATATGGTTTTGAAAGATTCCCTTTTACTTTTCTTGCTCCATCGTATATGTATAGATCTGTTGTACATTTTATAATAAGATAAGACCTCAACCATTCACATTTTACTTTGGGAATATATGTTGGCGAGATACCCAGGGATTAAATTGATTGAACATAAAGACAAATTCTTATTTTTTCATTTTGGGATTTGCTACTATACAGGGTGATTCAAAAGGAAGTACATTAAATTCAACTGTAGATTGGGGTGGCCCAGAGATGAAGATTTTCTTAATAAAAATTTTTCCTACTGCGTCTCATAACCGAATTACAGCCTCTTAAACTGGGTGCGTGGCAACCAGATTTCTCCTAATAACCTTCAAGGAGATTGACGTCGATGATCAAATTGTGGATACGGCTCTTTATTTTGATGAACTACATGCTCATTACAGCAAGTTCGTACTGATGTACAAGATGTGTCCTATACAGGGTGGTCCAAAAACTCAAGGTCAAATATTTCTTGTCTTCCATCAAATTAAGAATTTTGATTAAGGTAGTATTATTGCAATTCACGTTATTCAAGAAAGTCGTGAAATTTAACTCATATATCAATAAACATTCTGATAAAATTTGAACTACATTTACCGTTCTGTTTCCGAGATTTATTCGCTCAAAGTTTGCAGTTTTTATCGGCATTTAACATTACGCTTACGGACGCCATGCGAAATAAATTGATGTCGTGACACTATTTTCCCTTTTACGACTGATCCTTATTTAAGAATTATCTCAAAAACGAGGCAAATTTAAATTAATTCCTGACCAAGCATGTGTATAAATATCGAGATGATTCACCGTAAAATAACGTAATGGCCGCTACCCGAAAATTACTGAAATTATGGAATGGAGGGCATTAGTAGTAGACGTGGCAACGCCGCACTATTTCTAATACTTGGCGCGGATATTTGAAAATACTCTGCGTTTATTTTAAATGCAGTATCATATAAAAAAGTAGAATATTTACAAATTTTCATTCCGATTTTATTTATTGTATGTATAATAATACATATTTTCATTAATTTATAAAAAGAGGTAAAAATATATTGACATTAGTGACGAGTCGAACAGCTGGCGTCAGAAATTATATGCGGCATTGCGAAATCTTTCCCAATTCTCTCTCTCTCTGTCTCTCGCATCTCAAATTTATCGATTCGCTAACAGATGTCTCACCTCTCGCGATATAACTACCTTAACTAATGAATATCTTTTTAAATCCAGATTTTTTTTTTGCTCTGGTGATTTCTCATTCAGTTAGGCCGGTTTGAACAAAGTGTTATTAGGAAAATCTTCATCTCTGGGGCACCTCAATCTGCAGTTGTATTTAATGTACTTTATTTTGCATCACCCTGTATATAATAACGTCTTTCTAAAATAATATCCAGGTAATCGACAAAATAATAGAAAAATAATGTATCTGGCTGATATTTAGAAGAAGCGATCTGTGTTAAAACGAAGTCAAGTCATATGTACCGTTTTTCTAAAGTTTTCGGCACACTTGATCATGGTACTTTATTAAAAAAAAATGATCAATTTTGGTCTTACCGAAACATTTTTTACCTTTTTTTTATTCTTACCTGTCTCACCGAAAACTTACTGTACAGTACCGTGGTTTTAAGTCTAATGAAATAACAGAATTATCTCACTAATCTCGAGTGAGTGAGTGAGTGAATGAAAGAATAAATAAATAAATACATAAATAAATAAATACATATTTTGATGTTATATTAATGAGTAACAAATATAAATTATTACTTGAGTACCCTTTGAAATCATCTAAAGCAGTATTCACGTGCCAATAACCTGTATATTACATCCGTAAAGCATACTATTGTGGGTTCTACCTCTCGCAAGAACTAATTCTTTTTGAGTGCACTGGAAATAGATATAATACACTTAGTTTACTAATAAGTTAGTACATTGAAATATATTATAAATGACGCCTCTTTGTGTATATTTAGTCTATAAGTGTTTATTAATTTATTACATGGTTTTTGGCAATATTATCATTTTCCTTCGGCTCAAGGGCAAAAGTTGAGTAAAGAAAATCATTCGGAGCCCTTTCACTCATTTTACGTTATACATAATTTTTCAAAAAGAAAAAGAAAATGAAAAGGAAAGGTGAAAGAGAAAGGTTAAAGAAAAGGAAAAGACGGAAAAAAGAAACGAAATTATCTTTCTTTGAAATTCATTTTGCCGCACGCCACTGAGAAATTATCTAGCCAGTATAAAACGTATGATACCTAAAAAACATTATTTAATTGGTTTAAGTAATCGGGGTAATAGACTAAGAAATTGTTCAAATTTAATTTGTCCACTCAAGATGTCTCGAATTTATTAGCAATTAATTATGTTTCACTTATCCCACTCAAAGGCTGTAGCTTCATATTGAAACATATTCTTTATAGGATTTTGCAAACAGCAGAAAAAACAAATATCTATAACTAAAATAAAAACTTTCTGTAAAGATATTAACGAAATCTTTGCATTCTTTCGATAACCTATGCTAGCAAATTAAAATCCTAAAATGAATTTGTCTAATTTCTTATTTGACAATTCTCATTCTAACACTAGCATCCACACAGTCCCCTACGGTCTTTTTCTGCTGTTTGCAAAATCCTAAGAATATGTTTCAATACAATTATAAGCAAACAAATAATAATTCTTTTTTTTAAGCTGTAGCTTCCTTATAAACCAATTTAGTGCAAATGTTTATAGACCAAATTCGATTAATTCCTTTGTGTTCTACGACCCCCACGAAGGGCAGCACTTAATTATGAGACAAGTTGTATAATAGTAACCCTGATATCTAAGAAAATACTCCACATCCACAAGGGAAAATGAGAGAAACTATGTATATTAAGTCAGTTTTGCTTATGATTTTTTTTGCGGAAAACGTGAATCAGTATAGTATTTTTATCATTTAAGAGTGTTTATGTATGACATCCTCCAACAAAGAAGAAGAAATATTTCTAACTAATGTTTCCGTCGAGATGAAAGACTTTCAGATGAAAGAAGATTTGTTCCTCCATGGGTAGGTGGTCAAAGAAGGTTTTTACTTTTTATGCCTCCATTGTGTCCCTATCCCGATTATTAATGATGTTTCCAGATAGCAGGAGATAACGCTTAACGAATTACTTTTTCTAAAATATTTCAGAGCGTAACGAGTGAAAAGAAGAAGAGGGTTAGTTTTTAATTTAAAAGTGAATTAACTCATAACGTTTAAGTATATTCACTCAAACAAACCGTGTGATGGAGAATATTCCGATTTAAATAAAATACATATTTCACGTTAGAAATTACACAGAAAAGATCTATAATAATACAGGGTGATTTTGAAATATATCCACATATTTGTAATAATTAATTATTTGTTTGCTTGTGGATACATTTCCACGTATATATTATTTTATAGTTCATTTTTTATTAACACATTTTTATAGAGAGTTTTTCTACATACATACAACGGTAATGGGAAATAAACCAGAATAAACCAAAATAGAATGGTGTCTAATTGACACGTCCTTTCAACATAATAACAATTATTATAGTACAAGTTATTACAATATTGAGATCTATGGATGTTCACATCTCCCTGATTCAACAGCTTAATAATGAAAAAGGTCGGATGCTTACATTAAACCCCTGAGTATTTAGAAAAAATGTATTTAAATATCTTGAAAATAGAGCCGGAGAACGACTGGTGTCCATTTTTATGTTTTATTCCACTGTGCGCGCAGACTGCGTTTGGACTAAGAGAAAAAGCTAAGAAAAATGAGAATGACCGGATCCTCCGCCATTTCCTAGAATACGTCCAACAACAATGAGAGCTGGGCTTCAAGCAGTCTAGTCCTTATTATAGCACTTTCGATAGCGTCAAATTAGTACTCCAGCTTTAAATCCAGACGAAGCAGTTTCTATTACACAGCTTCAAGGGGCATTTAGCATATGTGCAAGAAAATTTACACAGGACAGTATTCATGCATTTCTCTAGTCATATGTAAACTTGAACGTAAATCAAAGACAACCAAATTTAACCACAATTTCAATGCAATGAGTGTTGCACTTGGCATTCGACAATACTATTTTATTTATTGACAGGCTTTGCCAGGGGTGAACTGGCACTGGAAAGGCTCAGTAGGGTTTCAGTCTTAGAAATTGAACACTAAATGAAGCCGAATCAACTATTCTGCCAACAATATTTCATTACCGTGCGTATCTACACTTTTCGCTCGTCAGATATTATATCAAAATTTGTTAACATGGACACTTATTTGCTTATTATACTTACAGCACATCAGCCATACTGAAACGTGTTTATTATGTCTGAAGACAGTAACTTACCTGAAAATAAAGAAAAACATTTAGAAAACAAGAAGCCAGAGTTGTCTAACTATATGTATGGTGACAAAAAAAGATATAAATTGTAAAATTGTAGGAAATATCTCCAATAAAACCCGCAGCATCATATGGGAAATTTTTATTTTGAATTTTGATTATGTTAATAGTTTTTGCGTTAAAAAAAATGCCAAATTGCTTGCACAAAAGCAATCATGTGATTTTCTTCACTTGTCATATTTGAAATCCCTTTGAAATGTCAAAAATTGACGTTATTTTTCAAAATTTCGACAGAATAGATGTCAAAGACAAAAGTTGTCTAATTTACAATTTTACACTTGTTCATCAATTTTTGAACCCTCTAGTAAAGCTTTAATTTTTTTGCATTTTTTAACCTAATCTTATAACTGTAATTTTAATTTTTTAACCTAATTAACCTAATTTAGCCGAATATACCCAAGCTTGCATAAAATTATTTATTTTTATTAAAGTTATCGACTAAATACCTTTTATGACTAAATTCCGTTTCAATTACTTTTTTTTAATTTCGAAAAATATACATCCGCAAATAAAAATTCATCAAACTTGATGCAAAATTTATCCAACTTGAACAATTTATTCCAAATCCCACTTTAACTGAAATATTTATTAAGTAAATAGATAATCAAAAGTTTACCAGTTTCTTAATAACTATTTATCACGTATCTCATTGTTTTTTAAATAAACTTGAATATTTAAAAAAGTTGTTACTGTGTGGCATCAGTTAAATATAACTGATTGTTGAAACATTTAAGCAAAAATGTTTTGGGTGTTTCATTTGAAAACATTGATTGACAATTTAAAAATGTAAACACTTGAATCATTGTGGAGAACACCCTATATGATTCGTTTCAACTTTGAGAGATTTGGAAGTTAGTACACGGCCTCGACTAATATTTAAAGTGAAACGATAACCAAATATATGAAAATACGTTTTTTGCAGAAGTCAATAATAAGGGGGATCATCCCCCTTAAAAGGGGGATGATAAATTTCAGTTTTTCTGCAATATCTTCCTACTCTCTTAAAATATCAAATTCATTCCCACTTCTTTTGAGACGGAAATATGAAATGTACACTAAGAAGTAAGAAACAGTGTCATAAGCTCAGCGATTCTCAAACTGTGTGATTTGGCGACGAATATTATTTATTCCCGTGAACTAACACCACTCTAAATATGAGAAATGTCTTTATATGAAATATTTAAGTTATTTTTAGTGGTAAATAGTGGATATTCATCCGTCAAATGAACAATGTCAAACTACTAAGTCTTACAATTGTATGTACATACTACACGTTTTAGAATATAATGAACATAGGATCGAACAAATTATTTTAAAACATAATTAGATAAGCCTTAATTTTTACTTGCCTTTTAATTTACTTTTTGTAAAAGGAGTTGGTATTTGTTAAAACAAATTTGTAATCCTACTTAACCTCAATCCGTCCAGCTTTACAGGTATTATCGCATTTCTCGCTATAGATGTTCGGCTGGCTCTGGACATGGGTGTTCGGGTGGGACAGATTGTTCTTAATTTTTAATAAATATGTTTTTGATTTGATTTGACTCGGGCAGTGATAAATGTAAACGGGGTGGTTGCGAGTTCGATCCTCACTTATGTTTTTTTTTATTTGATTAAGCTCTATTAAAAGTCAATAATTTTCTTTCTAATATTTTTATTTTGTTAAACTGCGCCGCGAGTTTTGTTAAAATTTTAATTTCCCCAAACACGTGTCTTTTATTACTACTAGCGCGTATTTATCTCTAATAAAATCGACTTTCTTACGTCATATACTAATACACGAATGGTGAAACGTGCGTCGAGTAGATAAATTGAAGTGTTGTATTTATTGTTTATGAAACCACGTCGTAAATTGTTCAAGTGTCTTAGTGTTTATGAAAACGTGCCAATGCGTTGTTCTTTCAAAATTGTTTAAATTTGTTTGTTTTAAAATTATTGTTAGTATTTTTAATATATATTTTGTCAACCAGAATATTTATTTATTACCACTAAAAGAAAAATAATTTATTTTCGTTATTCTCATAGAGATTTCAGATTTTTTTTTTTTATTATATGAAATATTTTATTTTTACTAACATCATTTCCCCTACTAATACTACGATCCTATACTTTCCTGACAAGAAATTTATTTATTTATTTATTTAGATACAACCACCCAACAGAAAACCAATTAAAGGGTGGGAATGCCCATACCTGCCCGTGGTTCTTGCTGGACTGTAACAATATTAGTCTTTGATTTCTTTTTCTGATAACTCGCTGTTATTGACTGAATTGGGCAATTCATTTTTTGTTTTATTTGTCCCCGAGCCTATATACCTACAGTGTCCGCTATAAAGTTGGCTACATATGGGAAAAATTTGTATTATTGAGATTTCTAAAAAATACTATATATTGGGGGTTCGTTTCTTTTTTTACATGCAAATACCTTTATTCAACTAAAATACATCAAGTTTTTGTCGAAACTAATCAAATATTTGTGAAATAAACAAGAATTTATGATTTTTCATATAGTAATTAATGGTAGCTGTAAAATTTGAACTTTTTTATTTTCCTCATATCTGCTGATATATGGGGTCCTTGTTGTATTCTATACACTTTTTATTAATAAAATTTTTCGATATCTTAACAATTTTACTCATTTTTCGGTACCACCGTCAACTATTTTTACACTTCTTCCAAACTGGTGATCACATGACATGTGTCTAAATGTAATTTTTTGTTGTCGGACACGCATAAACGAACTTTCAATAGAGTTCTTTAGAAATGTTAATAATACAATTCTTTCCCATATATAGCTAACTTTATGGCGGATACTGTATAATCAGAATTCCACTAAAATGACGAAGTTACTAAATTATCTTAACACTTTATGATGACATCTTTCCTATTTTTTTATAATTATTTAGCGACATCATTGCTGTTATAGGAGAGAATTATTTGAGTACTACTGGCATTTCTTATGCGTCAAATAAAATCTTAGTTCAGACGTTTTAGCGACCATGAAACAAGTCAGCTTAAATTGTACCCGACTCTATTTTAAACTTGGTCCATGTGGATACTAGTTAACATCAGTCAAACCCTCCCCTCTGTTTAAGGTGTAGTTTTAGGGGGTGATTGTCAGTATTTTACTCATAACTCTTTAATTTTTTTCAAATATCTGAAAATTATTGTAAAAAACTAATTTTCAGACAATTGTAAATAAAAAAATCGGCAGCTACTGGAAGCGGCTGGAACCTCGAAAAGTCGAAAAGAGCACTAAATTGTGTGCCATAACGGCACTAAACCTTTTTAGATCTTCTAGAGCACTAAAGAAACCCTTATGCAAACTTTTATCCCATTTTAAGGAAAATAGAACCTATTTGATTTAATGAAATAGTACATTACACAATCTTCAACAAATACCTACAAGGTGTTCAAATTTCAATTCTCCTTATAATTTTAATGTTATTTAAACGTTTCAAAAACTGGTCACAAATGTCATGTGACCATTTCCTAAAGCGATTAAATCATATTAAAATGAAAGCACTTGTGTGACTGGGAATTTAAAGTGGAACTCATTATACGTGGTGCCCAAGCACAGCAAGTTGAAAAGTTCGGTCAGATCAATAAATTACGCTTAAAATTCTGGTTGTCTAAAATCTAAAAAAAAGAATAACCTAAACAGCCCAAACCAAAATTTTATTTGATAACAAAAAAATAAAAATAATTTCTTGTATAATTTCAAATTAGAAATATTCAGTTATTTATTGCATTTGAAATGCCATTCCATAACAATGAACAATGTCGCTATAACAATTATTTTAGTTGAAATTTTAAGATCAGTCGAAATTTCAACATACTAAGTTGAGTCTTTGTTCTGTGCAACAATTAATTACATATAATTGATTTTTAATAACTGTCAACAATTAGCAGTTACGGCATGAAAAAAGCTAAAGCGCCCCATACCATAACGATAGAACATTATTGTCGATTATATAAAAAGAAATCACACCAGTGAAACCTAAAAAGTACTCGTGGTTTTACCGGAAAGCTCGGTTTTAATTGCGATACAAGCAGGGACAAGTTGTTATAATTCGTTAGAGATTAAAAGCCATTAAATCGAAAAAGTATTTATTGCTTCCTGCGGCTAAACCGATTTCCAACACGTTATCTTCTTAAATCATATAAAGCCCAGAATGTAATTTTTTGCGGGCGAGGCATCAGCGGTGAAGAGCCGCCGCCGTGCTGCAGCACATGGCACTAGCTTTGGCATTTTTGTGCGGCACTTTTTGCGGATATTTCTGAGTTTGAACGGGCTGATATATAGCCCCCGAGCACGGCCACGCCGCGACACAGAGATAGATTCATGCGATACGATATACGACCGCTGGGTTTTATAAAAACTATAGGAATGAAATTTATGTAGTGTCTTCAGGCGAGGGAAAGCAGGACCGTATCCGGAAAAACAACGTGGGTTGAGTTGTTCGACTAATCTGTTATGTATTAGGTTTACGTAGCCAATAAAAATACAGGTGAAATGAAACAAACTTCCAAAACAATTAAAACAGTCAGGGGAAACTGAACGAACACAATAAGTCGAGCGTGGCAACCGCGAATCCTATTCGATTAACAATTTGCTCAAGTATGACTAAATTTACTTTTACGTAGTGTGGACTGAGATTAAGAACAGAGTCAATATTTTTTATTTTTACTACTCGAATAAGTATTTGCATTAACACTCTACTCCAACAATTAAAATAAATTAAAAATACCTCTGAACACCGTTTTAAAGTTAAATTGATATATTTCCTAATCTACGTAAAGTTCCCCCTAACCTAACAGACACACTGTATAAAGAAGTTTTCATATCTTGGGGATCTTTGTATTTCTGTGTACTTAATTCTAAATATCAGCGACATTTTGCTCCAAAATTATAACTAAATATATTTTATATAAAGCATTATTTCTACACGCCTCTAGGCGATCATCCTTTATGGCCGATATGTCCCGATTTGTAATAGAGAGTATTCTACGGTGCTATTTGGAATATGTTAAAAAGAAATCATAATTTTAGATCCAACACAAATTATCATATTTAATGTACAGGGTATAATTAGTTTCATGTCATTAAAAAAAACTGGTGGTAGGGAACCACAAGACAAACAAAAAAACCTTACATAACATGGGGTCTAAAGCTCATATTTTTGGAGAAAAAAAATAAACAAAAGTTTCCAAAATACTTAATAACATAGTTTGAGAACTGCCTGCATATTGGGGTAGGATTTATTGCCTCGCGTCTTCTCGCACATGATACTCTGAAATTCGTGCAAGGAAGTTTAGTGAGCCTAAGAGATAATTAGGCCTCGACGGGGGTCATCGAAAAGCATGCCAACAAAGCAGTAAAAAGCGACCGACAGAGGACACCGCCAAGTTTTTTGCTTCTTCGTGGCCAAATTATCTTATTACGCGTGCTACACTCTTCCTTGTAATATGCTCAAGTAATAATTTCAGTTTGTGTCCTTACTTGGTAAACAACATACACACGACGCGACCTACCCGTTTCTTGGTTTTGTGCGTTGCTTTTGTTCTTTTTGAATTTTGAGCTACTTGTGTTAAGATTTATTTTACTGACTTACTTTTTACTGATCGTTCAAGTCGTTAGTACTTTAGTACTTAGTTACGTAAGACACTACTTCTCGTTCGTGCTTTTTGTATACTTTTTGGATTTTGGACCAAGTTTTTCTTTTTGTTTTCTTTATTGATAACGTTAATTCACAGTGTAGTGTGGAGTTTTAAAACGCAGATTTTGGACATTATGAGAGATTACACTTATCCAGAGCTCGCGGATGTGCACTTGGTACATGGAGAAAGTGGTGGAAATGCAGCTGGTGCGGAAGAGCTTTATCGTTTAAGGTTCCCTAATCGACGTTATCCTTGTGCTCGTACAATTGTTAGTATTGACCAGCGTCTTCGAGAAGCAGGTTGTCTCTATGGACATGGAGGAGAACGAGGTCCACAACGCGAAGAGAGGCTAATTGACGCAGAGGTTCAAATGAGGATTTTTTAAACGTTCTGTGTTCCTCCGATGAGTCGTGTTTTACCAGAAATGGAGTCTATAATTTTAAAAACATGCACTATTGGGCAGACGAAAATCCACGTGTAATAAGAAGGGCGCACTTTCAACGACGGTTCAACGTTACTTTGTGGGCAGGAATTTGCGGTAATAAAATAATTGGACCCATATAATTACCCGCGAGATTAAATGGTGATGTATACTTAAATCTTTTGCAACAAACATTGCCAAATTTGCTGGAAGATGTACCCTTGGCTACGCGCAGAAGAATGTGGTATTTGCACGACGGCGCGCCAGTCCATTTTAGTCTAGCTGTTCGAAATTTTTTGAACACAAAGTTTCCTCGACGATGGATAGGACGTGGCGGACCAGTACCATTGCCTGCTAGATCGTCCGACTTAAATCGGATGGATTTTTATTTCTGGGGGCATTTTAAATCTCTGGTTTACCGTGATTCAATTGACACCTTAGAACAATTGCAACAACGTATTTTAATGTGCATAGAAACCATAAAAAATGATCCTAATTTACCAAATGTGTTGAACGGAGTGCGTATGTCCGTTCGATGTGCCGAAATGTGTATACGTGGAGATGGAGGTCATTTCGAACAATTATTGTGAAAAATTCAAAAGAATTGTTTAGTTATTGGGTGTCACCTATTGGGCATTAAAGTTATGATTATTATTATTATTATTATTATTAGTATTTACTGTCTTGTTTTGATCTGTTTATTATTGTTTACATTGATTTTCATAGAGACCAAAGACTCGATTTTTAGTGTTCGATACCTAATTGGGAAAAATTATGCGCTCAATTCGTTAAAAAAATCAGATTTTAATAATAATTACTATTTTTTAAAGATTTTAACACAATGTTTTTTTCAATAATTTCCGTTATATTGAAGATAACATTTTCAAGTTTTGATTGGAGCTGTATCTTTATTAGTACTCTATGTACTTGGCAATAACCAAATATCCCTTGTTTCTCAATTTTTTTTTGATAATAATTGATATTTGACTGGCTATATTTGTTTAATCACTCTGAAAATTACGGTATGCTTGAACATTTTTGCAGAGCATTGAAAGGGCTGCATAAAAGGTACTCTTAAAATTGTTTGTAATGTTAATCAAAATATAAGAAATTATTGTTCTTTCCTGGATTTGTATTTAACATTTGTTTAAATCCTAGAACAAAATGTTGTAATAATTTAAATCAACTAAAAATCAAGAATTATCGTTTTTTCGCTATAGGTCAGAGGTGCTTGTGAAACAGGAAACCTGCCGCGTTTGAGAAACCAAAGATATCTGGATGTTATCAAGTTTACATAGAGTACTTACAGAGAGAGAGAGAGAGAGATCCCATCAAAATTCGAAAATTTTATCTTTGATATAACTGAAATTATTGTAAAAAAAAATTTCTGCCCCACTTTAAGAGGATGTACTTCCTCAGGGATTCACTTTTGGACTAAGGTAAGTTGGGTGATATGGGCCCAATATGAACTGAGGAATCACCCGGGAACAATTCTGGGACACCCTGTACAATAAAATACAAAAAAATGAAGGTATTGATATGTTATTGAACAATATCAATATTATTAAGAGTATCAAAAACATGCAAAGTAGTTGGACGATATCCGTTTCAGCTATTCTCAGGTTTCTTCCATCTTTTGTCGTTGCCGCGTTCTTAACATCATACGTCATCGTAGGCAGTATAATGGTCTTTTCACCCAGACTCCACGGTGGTTTATTTTTCACAATGAAAGGTAGTACAGCTCTTGTGACTCTACCTCTACCTTACTGTCCTTTATGTACAACTTAAATAATAGAACCAAAACTGACCCTTGTGAACTACCCGATGCGGCGTTTAAAATTTTTTATTTGCAATATTTGCAATCGACGAATTCTGCTCTCTTAATTAAACAAGTCAAGTAAATTAAATGATAAACACAATTCATTTTAGATAATGATATTCCATCATCTAATCGATCAAAGGCCGTTGAAAAATCAGTGTACACTACCTTTACCCGACCTTCAAATGTGTAGTCGTCGAACTGCTTTTCATGAATTCTTATTGGTAGTGACTAACAATGGTCTGAACAATGAAGAATCCATCAATGTTTCAAAACCCTTTCAAAATTTTAAATTATAATCACTGATTTAATGCCTGTAACCCTTGATTACATTGTTTCACGTAAAAATAAACTTTATATAAATATACCTACTTAAATTTATAAACAGTTATGTTTTTATAAGTTCCCCATAAAAATACCTTCAAATATTTTAAATCATAACAAAACTAATAATTTAATTTGACATTTTTCTCCATTCAATCCTGACAAGTTATTTCTCATGCATACAATACTGAAAAATTCGTACCAGATATTCTTTTGTTCCAAATCTTTGGGAATACTTGAAAACAGTTCATTCGAGGGAACAAAGCTTTTCACAGAATGGTACAAAACACACTTTGACCTGTCATATTTCAGAACGAGACACGCAACATGGACTTTTATTGATACGAACAGAACTAAATTTCAAAAATGCTGACAAGAAAGCATTTTTTAAATTACATGTACGGTGTGGTGAAAAACTGGGACAAGCGACGAATTAGGTATAGTAGTAATTATACATACATCATTTTACACGACCCTTAAATTTACTAACAATTCCTGCGGTCATATATTAAATATCTGTATATCGTTTTATGTATGAAGGTAAAGATGGTTTGATATAAATTTTAAATGGGAATATTTCAACACAGAAATCTTCCTCATCTACAAGGTGTTTCACAAAACGGTGGCAAGCTAATACGTGAATTTTTTTAATGGAACTTCCAACATTTTATAATGTACTTATATTTAACTTATAATTCTCTATCCGCGCATGTATCATTTTGGGCTTACACTGAAAAAACATTTTAACCTCCCCACAATTAAATTGTGGGAGGTTACTAAAATTGGTCCAGAATCGAAAATTGAGATAACATCAAATCTTTACGTTTTGAGGTCCCAGGAATCCAAAAAAGTGATTTTTGAAAAATGTCTGTGTGTTAGCACAATAGCTGCGAAACTGCTGTACGGATTTGGATGAAACTTTGCATGAAGGTTTCTTTAGTGCTTTAGAAGATCTGAAAAGGTTTTGGTTGAGATCGGATTACGTTTAGTGCCATTTCGGCACAACAACTTGTTTATTTTATTATTACTTACAATTTGTAATCTAACCATTGGAAAGCAGTTAAAATTCCGATTTCAACGGTATATCACACTTGCATGTTTTTTTACATACCTACATTTTTTTATACAAATTATTGTATAGAGAACAAACAAAATTCAATGTCTTTATACTATCAACATATGTAAAACTATGTCGTAAGTTTTCAGTGGTCGAGTGGGCTAAAGCGTCGACTTATGAACGGGTTTTTTCATTGATTTTTTTCCCGTCTCAGCAATCCAAATTCTAAAATGTGAAACAGTGCGCGACCAAACGTTTTAAGTGAAATATTTTAATTTTAAGCTTACTGCGTAGGCAAAAACAATGTTAATGTTAATTTTAAGCCGCCACAGGCGGCAGCAGTTTTAACCTTTAAGTGTAAGTTTTATTGAGTCGAACCGGTCGCGATTCGCCCAACCGCACTAACACCACGGCGCTGCGCGACGTGGTTGTACGGTCGACTCAGGGTCTCGATCCGGGGAGGCAATTTACTGTATTAAAAAACTAAATAAATTTGTTATGATGATGATGATGATGCGACTTACAAATCAAGAGATCGACGGTTCCATCCCAATACAGTGCGATTTTTTCTTTATTTTTTCATTATAAACTTTATTAATAATTGCGGAAAATGTTACATGATTAAATATCATCATATATTAGGAGTTTATAATTATTCAGAGTTTGAGGATTGGTCACTAGTTTTAAATGAAATATAACTAATTCTATTGCTGTTTTGGCGGCGAACACATACGACCTCGTAAATTAGATAAATATAGGTGGGTCATATTACAATAATATATTTGATTTAAAGGCACGTCATGACGGCTGATTTGAATTGACTAACAGAGCTCGTAGCATTTGCTACTGCTACGAATCAAATTACAGTTAAAAAGTAGCAGATTGCTGTTTAGCAGCCCATCACTAATTTCAACCGGGTGGGGAGGTTCCAGTCGCTTCCAGTAGCTGTCGATTTTTTTGTTGGAAATCGGTGAAAACAATTTCCTTTTGTTATAAGCAAAATTGTTTTAAACAATGTCAGATCATGTTTCTGTCTGGATTTTCATAATGTACTATCTCATTATAACATTGCCATTGCTATGTTCATCTCATTAGCATGCAATAAACAACAAAGATATGCAAAATAAGAAAGGAAATTTACGAATTGTTCGGGAAAAATAGTAAGATCTTGTAAACAATGTAAACAAAAGGAAAAGAATTTTTGATGTTCAGATTTAAATTATTAACTTGGTTTCCCGTCGGAATGGATAGCAAGTTCTACAGTTAAAGAAGAATTTTAATATTAATATATTCCCAGTAAGTGTACCTCAAACTTTGCCCTTGAAGAATTTATTTTATTTACTCCTTTTCGGACATACTTTTGCACGCTGGCGCCGCTGCCAATCGATATTCCAACTTTTCTTTCTCCCTTTGGGAATTACCTGCCAACGTAAATACACTTACCAGTAAAAAATTTGATTCACCTATAATTTTGATGATGTTTGATTCTATACATATTTTTTAAATTTGGACCGACTTTAATAATTTTCTTAGAGATTATTACGTGTTTCATAAATTTCAAGAGATACTGAATTGGTCATATTATACAGGGAAAATATGTATTGGTTTTTTTCACTAACGTACAACAAAATGACACACGATAGCCTGTCTATCATCCAAACTCCCCTTCCTCCTACTGACATGTAATGCATCGTAGAGTATTCATTTTCCCTCATAACACACTATTTTAATGATTGATGCATTATCCGCAGCGTTCAATATAAGGTTTTATGATTTTCTTTACATAAGGCTAGAATACAAGTTACTGGCTCATGTTTAGTGGTTTTTTATGGTTGGATATTCTATTTCTATGAATGAGATAGTCTAAACTTTTCGGGCACTTAGAATCTATAGCTGGTAAAATGACTGAAACCAAATTTAAATACTTTCCACGCCAATAATTCGGATTTAATTACTGTGCGTATGAGGTTTAATAGCCCATAAAATAGCTCAAGTTAATGAATATTCAAACCCGTCTAACATTGCGGCAAATATATTATTTAACTTTGCTAGGAAAACCGCGCTTAGGTATATAGGAAAACATTTTTCGCTTATCCGTCCTCCAAGCTTTGGCATTTAGTACGGAGATGGGGCAACGTGACACTGTACTTTTTTCATTTATCATAAATATTAAAGAGACAAATGGACGGAAAGGCTCATATTGCTTCATAAAAACAAAGTTGTTATAATATCGGTCTTATACTTATTTATTTTAAAGTACACTCTTCCTCTTCTTCAATTTTTTTAACAGATACTTTATGATTAAGGCAATATTCTAGACAGTCTCTTTTTACTGCATAGCACGACCGACACTCTCACACCATTTGTAGCGGTTGTCGATGTCACCAAAGCTCATTGGCGACATCAACCCTACGCAACGTTCTGGGTCATTATAATTGATGACAAGAGATGCTAAGGATTTATTCTAAAACCACCTTGTGGCCTTTGAGCCGATAATTGCAGCGATTTCTTTCTACAAGTACTTCATTTTCTTACCTTACCTACAGACCAAGGACCAGGGTTGTGCAACTGAAACTATTGGTTGTATGTTATCAGGTATAAATTGAGTACTTTAGTTAATAATATATTTTATTATTATACTCTTTGTTATACTGCTTCCACTTGCTTCTTTATTATTGTTGTACCTTCAACCGTGTCTTTTTATTTTTTCTCGGAATAAGAATATTAAAAAAATGGTGGCGCCCTCAAAGCAACTATTTTGCGCTTTCCGCAACTTTCTATTACATTTCTATTATGTCTCGCTTATTCAGTAAGGCCAAAATAACTATTAATTGCGCTTGTTCCCTGAAGGTTCTCGGTCTTCAGGCTATATTAAAATTAAAAATGATATTGATTCTTAGCTCAAAACCCTGGAGGTTTTAAGGTCGTGTCACATAGAAGTTACTACGTCAGAGACGGTCCTGAATCAGCAACTCCTTGACTCACCAGCGAGATAAAAATGAAAATTAGTTTTGTTTCACACATAAATATAACGCCACGACGTTATATCTCGAGCGAGAAAACCCTCGTTCTTAATTCGCTAATTTATTTTATTGCCGCAAACTGAGGCCCATGCTTCCTGCACTGTATATGGAGACGTCGCGCGTCGTATATTAAAGGCAACTATTAAGGTAAATGGCGTAGCTGTGTTTTCCATATTAATTTGTAAACTGGTTAATATCTCGGCGATTTATGTAGAAAAATAGAAGTAGCTGGCTGCTTTTGACGTCATCTGGTGCCTCGTTTATAAAATATTTAGTCCTATTCATACGGCTGTTGAATTTTAAACTAAGAGAAATATCTGGAAATGCAACGCTGGGTTTGTTGTTTTTCCACTAAATCTGAATTATTAAATTTATTTATTGTGTTAAATTTCACGTCAGCGTTCAGTGTTAATGCTGATAATTTATTTTATGGTTATAAATAAAGAAATACGGTATGTGCAATGTACAGGCTTTATGAAGATGAGAGTGAAATACACTTATGTAGAAATTTAAAAATTCTGTGCTCCTTAATAAAATTTAATGGTAAATATTGCTGATGTTGAATTTGTAAATGCACTTTGCTTTAAAAATTTTCAAAAAGGAAGAGGTCCTCAAGTGGACCAAAAGTATGTTCTTTATGGTTGTTCAACTACTACGCTAGAAAATCTGTTGTAGGTAAACTGTAGAGTATGGCTCAGCGGTAGTCCAATATTAATTTCTAGAGGCGAAGAAAAACTGGAAAAAGTTTTTCGTATTGGAGAATATGCGAGAGAATATGGCGAATGTGTTATGAATAAAATTAAGCTAAAATTGGTAGTTAGGTATTTTCGATGTAGCTGTTACTGAATCTGATACCAGAAGTTAAAAAATCAATATTATGGATCCAACAGACTGCTATAATTGCATTACTTTTACATGAAATTTGGTACATGGACATATTTCTTTTATTTTGTGGATGCCTCCAGTATGCCGCCAAGAAATACAGTAGCCACTTGAAGATCCTTGCACATGGAAAACCACAGCTTACGTTACTTTCGGGATGTGATAACGACACACCATCTAGAGTAATAGTAGATCTCTTTCAGTAAAATGAACACTATATTCTCTGATGTGGTGAATGTTGTGTGAAAGCACGATACTTATGCTCGTAATGAAGAAGGGAAGCTCTTGATCAGTTTCTATACCAATTATTCACGGGGAAAGATGACCTAAAGTTTGTTTTTATGGAACTTTATTTCAGACCTTGTATACGTGGATCATAACGCAAAAGTATCATGGCACACATATACAAGATATGCTCGTCCGAATTTTACTTCTTACTAGAATTTTACTTGTTACTGCGCATTGAACCAACGTGAATCATATTGGAATTATATATCATAGTATATTGCCAGAGAATCCTAATATTCTGTGATATTGCACATATTTCAGTTCTTATATCATCCCTCATATGGTATTGATGCAACCCGGGGTCAAGTAGCTATGTTGGAGCGTGTAACTGCGTAATACAATTTTTGTGTTTGGTTTTTCTGTGGTGTGATATTTGTCAGTTTAAAAAAGATACGATTATTTATAATAAAAATAAGTCACTCCCACGCAAGGTGTCTGCTGGAATACAATTAAGAAGTTTTCTTACCTATGGTGTATGCATTTTTCGTTAACATTGATTACAATTTACTGAAGATTGCAAAAATTGAAATTGATTATATTATATTAAAAACTCATATAATATTTATGAAACATGTTATGAATATTGACTATAACTATTCAGGGTCGGGCAATAGTGCGTCGGATCTCGATATCTCGAGTTGAAGAAGTTGACATCATTCTACGATAGCTAGAAAATTTTCAAAAAATTGCAAGTAAACTAGATAAAAAAGTCTATAACTGAAAATTATTTTCGAACAGACAGGGCGAGCCAAGACGAAATTACAGGACCCAGTGCCCTTTATTAAAATAGAATAATGCTATGTATATCGGTACATTTTTTGGATGTGATGAATTTATTTGTTGAAATAATGCAATCTGCAGATGAATATTAAAAAAATCACCACAGTCACAGTTATGGGTTTTAAGAAAAACTTATGTGAATGTTAGTTACGAGACACCTAATTAATGTTTTCAAATCATTTTCATTTCCTAAAACTGTACAGGGTAGCCAAAAATTACTTTTTAATTAAGAACTTTTTAAATAGAATTTTCTCATTTTTTTCAAATGGAACACCCTGTATATTTTTCAACGATGTGATGTAGAAATGAAAAGCGAACATTCTTTGTACTTCCCTATTGCAACCAATTTCGTTTTATTGAGCAATAATTACAAAATTCAAAAATTAACTTAAAAAAAGAGGTTTCTTCAAATACCTTAGTCCTAAAAATTATAATAAATGTTCTACACGTTGACCATTTTGATTGACACATACCTCTATGCGCTTTTGAAATGAGGTTCCCACTGTTCCTAAAACTGCCGGTGTGATAGATCTAAAGGTAGTTATTATTCTTTCCTTCATATTTTGTACTGTTGTTGGTGTGTCTCTAAGAACAATTTCCTTCACGTATTCCCATAAAAAGAAATCCATTTTTGTAAGATCTGGAGATCTAGCAGGCCATTTGGTGGGTCCATTTCTTCCAATCCATCGATGAGGGTAGGTATTATTTAAGTGGTCTCTACCTGCACCATCTTGCTGAAACCACATCCTATTTCGAATTCTTTCAGGGAGATTTACCAATAATTATTGTGGTAGATAGTTTTCCAAAAAATGAAGATAAATAGCTTCAGTCAATGTACCATCAAAGAAATGTGGCCCTATTACATATTCTCCAATAATTCCTCCCCAAACGTTTATAAACCATCTGTGTTGGTTATCAACTTGCATAAAAAGGTGAGGATTTTCCTAAGCAGAATAATAGAAATTGTGCCTATTAACAAATCAATTTTTATGAAAAGTTGCCTCATCAGTGAATAAAACATTATTGAAGAAGTTGACATCATTTTGCATTTTACCCCTGGCCCAAGTACAAAATTGTAGACGCTTTTGAACATCAGATAATTCCTGGTGCATTTGAATATGATATACATGCAACTTATTTGTTTTTCAGATTCGACCCACAGACCGTCTACTTATTCCTATTAATGAGCTCACTTCTCTTTGACTAACATGGGGATTCTCAACCGTTGCCAGCACCACAAAAAACTCATTTTCTTCGTTCACAACACTTTTTGTTCTTTCACTTTTTTTATATTCGACATTTCCAGTTTCCAGAAATCTATCGAGAAGGTTTTGGAAGCTGCTAACATCAGGAATCCTTCTCTCAGGATAACGTTAGTGATACATTCTATTGGAAACTAAACAATTTCTGTCTGACTCGTCCAAAACAAAAGTCATGTCTACAAGTTCCGCTTTATTAAAATTCATATTGTACAATTCCAAATATTTTCAATTCAATACAAATTGTGACTAACGACCGATAAGTATGATAAATGCTCCGTTGTACACGACAATTTATACCAAATTGAGGTTTTATTGCTTGTCGAATAACGAAAGCGGCAAAAAAATGTACAAAAAACAGTACAGTAAAGGACCTGTTAAATACTATTTACTCATTTCAATGGATTGGAAGAAATGGTCTCACTAAATGGCCTCATTTCAAAATTGCATAAAGACGTGTGTCAATCAAAATGGGAAACACGTCGAATACCTATTACAAATTTTTCTAATGAGTTATTTGAGGGAACCTCTTTTTTTAAGTTTATTCTTGAATTTGACACTTATCTATTTATAAAACGAAAATGGTTGCAATTAGCCATAGGGATGTACTTACAAAAAATGTTCATTTTTCATTTCTACATCACAACGTTGAAAAGTATATAGGGTGTTCCATTTGAAAAACATTTAGAAAACTCAATTTAAAAAGTTCTTAAATGAAAAATAATTTTTGGCCACCGTGTAGAGTTTTAGGAAATGAAAATGATTCAATAACATTAATTAGATGTCTTGTAACTGGTATTCACATAAGTTTTTCTTAAAACTCATAATTGTGACTGTGGTGATTTTTTAAATATTCATCTGCTGATTGCATTATTTTAACAAAAAAATTCATTACATGCAAGTGGTTGGGAGATATTCAATGCTAATACAGGAATAAATAGAGCCTAGAAAGAGGCTTCAAAAAATGTACTGATATACAGAGCATTCCATAAATAAAAAGGCTCTTGGTTCTGTAATTTCGTCTTGGCTCGCTCTGTATGTTCCAAAATAATTTCTAGTCATAGACTTTTTTATCTAGTTTACTTACAATTTTTTTTTAAATTTCTAGCTATCGTAGAACTCGAGATATAGAGGTCCGATGCACTATTGCCCCACCCTGTATATACATGTTGATACTATCAGTATAGATAACTTACCTTATAACCTCTTTAAAGTAGTGGAACTGGATCATATAAAATGAAATTTGTATATATTGCATCAAAAAGGTACCTTATTCATACCATATTTTTTTACAAAAAATGTCTTGCATGTTCATAATTACATCGATAGTAAAAAAAACCACTAAAATTACAATGAAAACTTTGCTACATCAATGTAGAAATCTAGGTAAAATCTTACATTAATATTCAAAACAATTCTCAAATAATTTTTAAATTTTTCAATCTGTTTTTAAATGTTATGTGGAATCGGCTCGTTTTGTACAGAGGAATACACTATATTATTTAAAATATGCGCACGAAACGCTATTGGTCTGATTTATTATCAACATAGTCCCGCTGGGCCGAACGCACATGATTGGTTACTGCAAAGCTGCGTAACAGCACACCTTGTACATTTGTACCATGAATGGTGTAAGTTAGCGAGTACGACCGCTGCCTTCTTATGTTCTTATAATAATAATAATAATAATAATAATAATAATTTATTGTCCATAAGATCATACAAATAAGGATATGGAACATGTCAAAAGCAATAGTAAGTAGTATATTAACAAAACATTATAATGTATAGGTTGTAAAAAACTTAACGCTATGAAATATAAAACATATATATATAAAATGGATAAAATAATTACATAAAATATATAGAACAATGATATGAGTGTGAATATTTAAAGTACATTAGCAGTATATTTTTAGTTATCTAGGCTTCTAGAAGAGAAAACAGAACAAAACATTGTTTTTTATTTCTTTTTTAAATCTTATCTAATCTGTATAATAACTAGGTGAGCTTAAGACTCAAGAATGACATTTTGGAAATCATAAAATTCCTTGAGACTGTAAAAACAATTTTTACAGAGGAAAGAGTGTAATGCCTTTTTATAGCCATTAAAATTATTTATTTGTTTGATATTTCTAGGTAGATGGTTATCACTGCAGGAATGAAGTGCGCTTTTTTTGGAAGTTGCTAGATTTATATTTTTTAAGTGTATATCATTTGAAGAACGAGTATTGTGATTATGGATGTCATTGTTCAATGGAAATTTATCTAAATTATTTAAATTATTATATGTAACTCACAGCTTAGGTTCTATAACCCAGAGATAATTAAATACAAATTAGGGATGAATATTCAATAATTATAAATTTCTTCTTCAAATTTAAGAGGGCGCGGGCGGCAGAAACCTCTAAAAATGCTCCAATTTGAACTGATAGTGACTAAGGAAAATTAGATTTTAGAAATCCTAGTATGAATGTTTAGTCGAACTTTTAATATATTATCGAGCTGTTAGTAGTGAATAGGGCGCAGTTACATGAGGCACCATGGCTAGTCGCTGTTATCTTTACCGAATTCGAGTTTCAGCTGCGGCTGTTGGCAATGTCACATGGAAAGTTTGTGTCGTTTGTGTGTGCGTGTCGGGTTGAGTAGTGGAATTGCTATGGCAAAACTCTGCCAGGACGCTACCAACAAGGTGTAAAAATAGAACAAAAATAAATTGTTTGTTATAGATAAACAGCTAGTGGTTAGGCAAAGTTAAGTCAGCCACTTTACTTAAAAAAATATAATAAATACTAACATTATAAAACGGTTCACGGATTGCTTACAATTTATCATGTTTTTTTTATTAAATAAGTTAATGGCATTCCATAGGGATATCGGAATATTAAATATGTCTCACCATAGACGATGACAACTTACTGTACTAAAATAGCACACGTACACAAAGCACGCTATAAAACAATTTCATAGATTTAAATCACTTAACACGAAATCAAAGCTCAAGAGTAGTTTTTTCTCACAGCTAAATTATTTTTTCAATGCGAACTGCTATTTCGCGACATACTAGTCACTTCTACAGCGCTATTGTAATTCCATTAGGCACGCTTTAAAATAATTAATGAAACTTGGAAGTGGATACCTGAGGTATTAATTTTAGTTACAATAACTAAGAAAACTGGAGTGTCATTAAAATTTCCCGGAATTTGCTAAGGCAGATGAAGAGAGTTCCAGACTTCCTCGCGGAAACGTATCATTAAATCTTAATAAAACGATCCCGGATTCCAAACTAGAGAACAAATAATAATCATGATGATAATAAAACAGTAATTACGCGGATACCTCAAGTAATTGTGGAAAACGTTGGTTCAGTGCTTTATCTTAATTTTTATCATGCCTCACAAATTCTAATTTTCTTTAACGAAACAAAATTTCTTTAATAATGGCGAGTTGGCATGTAATGAACACGGCGTATTAGATTCGTTAAACTTTAATTACAACATACTGATCTCTCTTCCAAAGTTAAAACAACGAAAGCTGCTTCGAGAGTGATCTCGCTTCGGGCGTTTTAATTTCGGGGGAAGTTTCGGGACTCGCAACTCGAGTGGAGTTTCATGACTTAATATCGGCCCGCCGCTGCCGCGTACGCAACTACTTACGCTTTCAAAAGTCATCAAAGGACCCATTATATGAATATTATGAACATATTTTTAGCGTTTTCTTTCTGGAAACGTAATAAAAGGGTAAGTGTTCGGTAAACAGTAAACAGCTAAACTGTTTCATTAAAAATGAGAAATTTAATATTTACATTTTGTAACTTTGTAGAACAAAAAATATTATTACATTCGATCCAATCCCCTATTTCCATAAATATAATAAATTGTCTTTGCTTACCTTGTTTTACATTTACTCAACTCTTACGAATGGGCATAATACTGCTTTCTTTATTTTAGCCTCTGTAAGGCTCACGTTTTGAGACACTATAATTTAATTTGTAAATCTCAATTATGTGTGCCAAAGCGATAAAGCGCGCGATTATTACTTTTACTATTTAAATTTAAATTATAAGATATTGATCTTAGCATTATACGCGTTTAAATTTTATCGGCTAGTCATGACAAATGCTTGACCAATAGTGTAGTAGCTTGTACGACCAAGTTTAACCAATAGCAAACGGGCATATTCCTACGCCAAGTCGGCAACAAGGAGATGCTACTGCAGGGGCTCTTGTTCGTTTCGAGAGGTAATGACATACGGTCAAGTTGTTTAGGCAAGAATATTTAAAGTCTTTTTATGGTGACGATTATTCATTTTGAGTATTGCCGCTACGTTTTATGTTAAATTGTGCATCAGAGTAATGTGTAAATCACCAAGTGCAAATATTTAATATTCAATTAAATGACAGAATGAATCCGTATTAAATAGCAGCAAATTGCGTGATTAATCTGAATTATTTGCTTTCATGCCATCCATGATTATTGGTGATTTTATGTACCGGGTTTGTAGTTTGTACGTTCATTTTTGTTGAGTGCCATACGTTCATTGGCCTTCATGTGTCCAGGAATTAAACTGTAAGTTTTTTATTTTATGTACTAGTTGTGGTAGCTCAAGGCTACGCGCGTGGAGAAACAATATTTTTAGTGCCGTTAAGGAACCGGTTTCGTGATTGATTTTTCCTTCCCGAGTGAGATCGGTAGACAATTTGACCGCTTTCATGTTAGTCGTAGACATTGGCCACATTGACGTGATTTGTTGACAATTTCGATGCCCCAATAGGCATACCTAGTGGCTTAATTAGTGTGTGCTCGCTAGCAACATTTGAGATTATCCCGGAACAATAGAAAAACCGTTACGCGCCGAAAGCTTTTTGTATGTCTCTCCAATTTGGGTATTTGGTTGTGAAACATTTTGAGGGTTAAAATTTAGAGTGCCATGTCAATTTATGTAATTAGTTTAACTGGTTAATCCTTGTAAAATGTTATTTGTTGTACAGTTCCTAGTAATTTTAGTGAGTAAGTTATAAGTTTTCTTAGAACAGTCATTGAGCTTAGGCCGGGCGATACAAAATATTGTATCGATTTATCTCTGTAATACCATTTTTGACTAGAGTATTTTGTTTGTTTTTTGTAACACCGAATGTTAATAGATTATTTGTTTTAGTAGTTGTTTAATCTCATTATACTAGCCCTCGTTTAAACTGGGATAGCTCGGTGTTTCCTCATTTTGCCGGGCCAATTTATAGTTTAAAGTGAGCAGAAACTGTGTATTATTTGATTTCCAGTAACTAAAAATAAGGTGGCATCCAAGTATCGTTTTTTGTTGACAATTGTAGAGCTGTGTATTTATTTTTTGGTAATTTCCTGCCATTAAGTATTTGCCAAGGTAAGTTATAACCAATTAATATTGGTTATATAGCTTGGCTTAATAGCCAAGCTATATCTTAAAAAAATTATGCATTTCTAGAAAATCGAAAAAATAAACAACATATGTGTTAATAAGTGTACAGTTGTATTCTGAGTATTAGTATACGGCAGGTGATTGATTCCAAGCTATTATTTCTGAAAGCAGAGCAACTTGATGAAAACATTGTTTTGGGTAAGGTCTACCACGCAAAATGTTGTTCACAACACACTTCCTTTGAACTAAAACGTTATCCACGTATACATTTTTTTAATAAAATATTAAATCTACGTGTAAAGCGTTAGTGTTATTACAGAAACGAGAGATAAAAAAAATCATCGAACAATAGGTATACTTTCCCCTTCACTTTGTTCCTGTGAAGGCGATTAAATTATTCATAATTAAACGGGGTTGTTTTTTACAAGTACAAAGTACAAAAGAGATGGCAAACGTTTTTAAATTTACCTTTCAACCACTGCTTTTGTTGGATATCAAACATAATCATGCCTTTTTTCTGCAATTTATATGAACATGAATCATAATTAAAAACGTAAGAGGAATTCAACACCAATTTTTGTATGTTTACTCTCACACACGTATGTACACGTGTAATTTAATTTTCTTTCATATATTTTATTAATTTTATTTAGAATTAATTATAATGAAGTTAAACGCTTTCATTTGATGTTAAATTATTTCACGTCTTATACATTATCTAACCAATCACTTTTACATAGTTCACTCAGATTAAGTACACAATAATATTATTTATTTTTATTGGTCAAAGACATATTTGCATCGGCAAGGTTCTACTGACACTCACAATTGTTTCACAATAATCTTATTAAAAGTAAATAATTTAAAATAATTGAAAAACACGTTTTCAAACACAAAGTGAAACTGTAAAAAATGCACTAAAAAGAAGAAAATTATGTTAAAAATAAGAATAATTATGTCAAAAAACATAAAAGCATGGGGCGCTGGACAAATTGTAAATTTTACTCATCAAGCGCCCCACGATTTTACATTTATTAACACAATTTTTGTTATTAATAACAAAAAACGTAGTCATATTTTAATCTCTAGTACCTCAGGTTTTGAGATTTTCTATTTATAATAATTCACCCTGTGTAATGTAAAAGGAGACGAGTTGCTATCAATTATTCGTCTGAAAAGAATGCAGACATAATTGTTAGACTGCAGTAATCAGTTGGGTGTCTGTTAAACCGATTAGTTAACTTAACTTTTGCATGCTCTAGGGAGATTCAAATTACCGCCATGATTTCAGGTAGCGGCACTATGTGCATAAATATCAAGAACACTGTAATATTACTTTAAATGCACGAAGAAACCATATCTACTAATTATTTTACAAATTGGAGCTTGTACTTCGGACCAAACTATAAAGATACATGGCTGCGAGTGTTAATTTCTATGAACTTTAAGCCGCCTTGTGCTCCCGGGCGAACTCTAGCGCCAGATAATAATGTGAAGGAATTCAGTTCTGTTCATAGATGAGTTTAACTTGCAACGTGCAATGGGAGCCTGTAATTCTAGTATGTTATGGCCTGCGTGGAAAAATTTAATTAAAACTGGAATTGTCAGAAAGAAGGGGTGCGATATTTAACATTTTTATTTGTAGTAAATAGTATAAAATAGATATCAAAGAGTTTGATGCGTATTTTTTCAGAATTAGAATCTTTTTAAAACAATCCTTTAAATGATCAAACTGGCATTATTTTGTCAAACTATACATATATACCTATACGAACATACTGTACAGTATCTATTAATAGATGATGCCTATGAAATTAAATTAGTTCCAATACAGTCCATCGAAAAAAGACCACGTTTGGTCCAATTGTTGGAGACGATATCGATTTACTCGTGTTATTGATAGCTTCAACTCCTTTGGAGCTAAATATATTTTTGGTTACACCTGGAAATATCAAACCACCGTCTCCTCGTCGATGATGGAGTTTTGAAGGATGGCAGTTCGTTTCTTTGCATATTTTTGGATTTGATTTTACATCTGCGATATTTGGAAAATGTAATATAACATTGTTAAATATGCTGCAGAAGAAAGAAGATCTGGCTTAAGCCGTCTAAACCGTTTAAAATGAAGGATCATCAGAAAATAGCAGTGCAAAGACTGGAAAAAAATTCTCTCGTACTATATTTACTATTTCTATATTTACGTTTTTTATAGACATCTTATATCTTACAAAAAGTCTGATGAAAAAGAACATATGTATTAAAGAAGAGTTTGTATACTAGATTAAAAGTAGTATTAACAGTGAAATGATTGTTTAGTTCAAAGTAAAGTAAAATGAATATATACCACTCAGCGGTATATAAAAATCAGTTTCAATAGAAAAGTTGCTGTTAGAAAAAAACATCTCTCATCATTACCAGCATATTGCCTGACCTCTAAGATTATTGTTAGAATGGAGGGGAACAGCTGATTGGATAGAGATCTCGATGAAAATAGTTGTTCTCATCGAAATGAACCGGCTGCGAGCATACGGCGTAGTCTGTACATTTAAGGGTGTGTGGCACTTTTGCGAATAACACAGGCACCCACAAAATAGAAAATAAAGTCCAGTGCGAGAAGGCAGACCTATGTATTCCCTTGTATTTTGACTTGTTGAACACGAATCCGATGTCAGTCTTGCCCGATTGGTCCTTGTATTTTTCCTAACCTCTAACAACACCGTCAGAATGCCCGAAAAATCTCAAACAAGTAAATGAAAAGCTTAAATGTGGGCGGCACGATGATCTGTGGTCATTTTTAGGCCAGATACACACCGCAAAAGTCAAAGGTCCGAGGATATTGCTTCTCCGGCGACATGGGCCCGTCTCGGGAGCAACTGCATCCGAACAAGGGACCATAAAATTATGAAAAAAAATCAGAGATACGCAAAAGGAACAGAGAAATCGACTGGAGTAAACCAGAGATCGCTACGGTAGTTCGTTTCCGAGTTAGGGCTGTTCAAAGTCACCGGAAGGAGGAAATCTCTATTCCTCTTCTCGAGACTTTATCTCGGAAACCAGAAAAGCTCCTAGTTTACGCCATTCGATTCCTCTCACCATTCTACGTATCTTTGAATTTGTTCATATTTTTAGCGATACTTTCATTTTATCCCAGAATTTTCTAAAAATGTACGCGTTTTCGATTTTTGTGCTCAATCGAATCAAAATTAAATTTTCTATCCGATGGCGAGCGGCACGAAAATCTACAATTATTTTGTAGCTAGACACAAGCCGCCAAAGTGAGAGATCCGAGAAGTTCGCTCCTCGAACGAAAAGACCCAACCTCGTGGGCCGCTGGTCCTAAACGAGGAACCCTAAAATCCGATGTGCATATGGAGATATAATAAATCGAATGGCGCAAACCGGAAGTCTATAGCTTTTTTGGTTTCCGAGATAGAGTCTCGAGAAGTGGGGCAAAAAGAGATTTTCTCCTTCCGGTGCCTTTGAGCGGCCCTATCTCGGAAACGAAGTATCTGGAAGTCTTGTTTGTGCCATTCAATTTGTCTGTTCTCTTTGCATATATCTGAATTTTTTTATAATTTTATGGTCCTTCGTTCGGATGCCGCAGCATATGAAAAAGCTACATGACTAATTTTGCAACAATTTTGTTTATATGGGGCCTAGTATTTACAGGAGCAGTAATCGGAGGAAGTCTATTACTCAGAAGTTTGGTTATGTGTGGGACTGCTGAGATTCAAAGAAGTTTTGATTTGGAAAGTTGTTTGCAGCAGTCTCCAAGAGATTTAATGCAGGGAGTCTCGTGTCCGGCATGCATTTATGGTTGTAGTCGTAGCCAACGTCGAGTACGTCTAGGAAGTGGCGACAGGTCACGCTGCAGTAGTCACGGAGAATGCCAAGACTCCGATCAGGTTTCTTTTGTTTCATTATAGTTGCATATTTTTAAAGAGATTATTACTGATTTATTAAGTGATTTTTTGTTCACATATTAAAGTAAATTATACTATCATTTTTGCAATCATAGTTTAACGCTAAGTTTATATGTAGATTATTGAAATGCTTTAAGATCTTGTTGTGAAGACTACACGTACTGTACCACGCAAGGTTAGTATGCCTTTGGTCACTTTGTACATGAAATATTTTAAGGGAGTACACCTATTTAATAACATTATTAACATCTGAGTTGCACAGTGAATATTGCAATTTATTAGCATATGACTTTTTGTCCATTTACGTCACACTTTAGTGACAAATGAACTCCTAGTGATGTTTTTTTAATTCACTGTTGAAAACTATAGCTCGTTGTGCATAATATATGATTCATGGTTGCAGAGAAGCTCTTAAAGATATTTTAAATCATTTGAATAGTTTTGTTAGAACAAATATACAGAATTTTCTTCATTAGGTAAAATCAAGTTAAGTAACTTTATCTATTCTTTGTTGTTGAACATCTCACTTGTGTCGTAATAAATGTTTAATGTCTACAAGCTCTTGTTATTTGCACTAGTGCACCTGATATTTGCCTAGATTTTGAGATTTTATAGTAAAGTGTAAATTTTGACATTGTTAGTTAATTTTAATATTTCCATCGCAGGATTGCTAGTAACTTAATTTTGTTCCTAGCTGGCAAAATTATTTATATCACTACATTTAGCATCCAGCAGGTGACGCCTTTTGAATGTCCACACTCTTAAAACCCACGGCCCTATGCTCTCCAACAAAAAAACTAGCCGCCGTTCGCACAAGTGAAGCCTTTTTAATATTTAGGCATTAAAACTGTTACAATGCAGTTGCTCCCGAGGCGGACCCATGCCGCCTGAGAAGCGAAATCCTTGACCATTTGACTTTGGCGATGTGTATCTCCCTTAAAAATGACCATAGATCATCGTGCCGCCCCAAAATACGTATGGACATGGTGGTCAGCTCATTTAATCCTCCGACATCGGATTTGTGTTCAGCAGGTCAAAATGCGTAGGTCTGCCTTCTCGCACTTGACTTTTTTGTGTGTGCCGATGTGTAATCATTACATTTAGAGCGAGTTCTTTGTTGTTAAGGGAGCTCATATTTACATTAAAAAGGCGAGAGAACGTATAACGATGACTTTAGAGTTATGGGATAGAATATGCGACAAAATGTTTAAACAAATATTCTGAAGGAAGATAGTAACAGTGACGTCCTTTACCTCCATTTTTCTTTATAACTTCTGACCACTCTGGCTGCGCATCAAACACTTTCTGGTGATATTATTTTATTTATTTTAGGCACAAAAATTCAGCGGATACAAATAGTGAGCTTTGTAACATCATCAACCATAAAACGATAAAAGTAACTCATATAGAATAAAATGCTGACGATTTGAAACAGTCATCTAGCTCCTGGACTATTACATAAATTTGATTCTTAATTTTCACCAGTTAAATATTCCATAAATTGAAAAACAACTGAACAGAAATATTTGTTAAAATTCTTTTCATCAGTTCTGGCAATTTTTGTTCGTTTCCTATCTCAAAGTTTTGCATATTATTCGCCACCAAAGCCACAACCACTGTAGTATTCTAAAACTTCCCTTTCGCAATTTTTTTCCAGTTTTCCACATTATTTAATAAAAATCATAAATGCGTTGAAAAACCATCACGTTGCACTGTAATCTAATTTAGCTTAGCGCAAACATTAAGGGAAACATACAAAATACAAAGGCGGTTTTGCTTTCCTCTTTCCTTTTATCCTCATAGTAGTTTGCTACGAAATGTTATTTTTATTAGATATATACTTTGTTTGTTGATTCAGGTTTCTGTTGTATGATAAATAAACACTGAATTAAACCAAATATTTATACTGCGAACCGCTTTATTGGCCGTTATTGTTATTATATTTTTGTTAAACGTATTAATTTATATGAAGGGTTTTGTGATTTATTTCTCTCTCATTCTGTATTTACGTGCGCACAGGCGGTGGAGTATTTTCCTTACAAAGGTCGCTTTCGTCGACTAAAGAATTTAAAATGGATGGATATATACTCCATTTTGTATTGGTTTAGCAGGTGCGTGTGCTCAAACGTTTTATAAATATTAAATTGTACAGATATTGATGATGCAAAAATAAATCGAGTATGGGTAATAAATAATATGGGGAAATATGTCTTGTGCAAGTTCTGAAAATTAAAAACCTATCAATCTTTTAAAAAGAATAACCGAATTCGCTGTTCATTGTGGAATATATTAGCGTGCTACGTGAAGTTTTTGGTCTACATATACTATGGGCCGGTCGATAAAGGTAAAAAGTAAAAAGGTACCCGCACAGAAAAAAAATTACGTACTATAAAAAGTCTGTCTCAATTACGAATGCGGTTGTTTATGTTAAGAACGGAGCTCAGTTTCCACAGTCATAAGGGACAAGTCCCCTAGGGCCGTCTCAAGCTCATTCATGGGGTAAAAAAAAAAATAAAAACTTAATTAAAATCTAGAGGCTGATTTTCTCATGATTTAATCGAAATCATTTAATTTCAACTGCAGCTTAAATGTACACATTTGACAACAGTGAAAATAAATGCTCCTTATTATATACAGCGTGTTTTCTATGTTTTGCCAAAATATCGATCGGCCATATTTTTTTAATGGCTTCAACAAAGCGAACCAAATTTAATAAGCTTGTTTCACTAATAGAGGTCTTCACAATTCAGTACCGCTAATAAAAAAATTTCAGGATCAGGTTCATTTTTTTTTGGCATTGCCTAAAACCATCACCCTGTATACAGATTTTGACAATTTTGAATAACGAATTTAAAAATACTCTAATAACGCATTTAAAATATGTAATTAGTTTCTTTGGCATACTTTTGATGGTTCGAGAATTAACAACTGAGTTTCACAATAAAACAATTACAAAAATATTTGGGAGACTTCTGGTTACAAAAACACCAGTACCAGTATAGGTGACTTTAATTTTGCGATAAAAAAATGAGATTAACTCTCTGTTAGAACTTGCGGTAAGTGTACTAGTATTAGCACACTTAAAACGCGATTTGTGAGAAATCTACGAGGTAGATATTTTTTTAAATAATTTTATCGGCTTCAACGCGTCAAAATACATGGGAATCGATGGCTTCCATGCATAGATCAAGACTTTTCTATTGTAAACTTGTGTAACTTTCACAGAAGATTCACTATTACGACACAGCCCTTCACTATGTACTGACAAGAACAACTACCACTTTTTAAATGGACCAGCGATAGACCATCACAGACGGTTTTGTATAGCTACATTGTACAGAAGCAGACGGATTTCAAATTAAAGGAATTGCTTTAGATATTATTACTAAGCAGATAGCATAAATTTATTGTTCCAAATATAACAACTTTTGCAAAATTTTGTTATTTTTGTATTAAAACTTAGTTTAATTTTCTATAATAAAATATTCTTTCATTTGTTTATTACTGATAACGTATTATCCGGATCTGGCAAGAAGTCTGTTCTGATTTACAATTTTTTCCTGCATAAACTTGGCCTTCAGATTTATCAAGAAGAGATAAGATCACAAGTTCCCTCTCGTTACAAGTACTGCATACTTAACTGAGACAGACTATAGTATTTTACTTGACAATATTAACTCGGGTTCAGTTGAAGTGGATCACTCTAAATGATCACCAAATTCAAACCGGCAAAGCTTCTAAACTACTCGAAGTAATTCGACGATTCTTTATCGTTTTAATTGTCGTTATTTCCCCTAATACGTGTTTTTTCATTTGTTTCTAACTTTAGGTTGAAGTCTTATTTTTCTTTTAGCCGTTTATTTGCGTTATTCTTAAATGCAGTTGTGGGATTTGCCCGTGATGGTAGAAAAGTATGTATCATCCCGTATGATAAAAGGACTTTTCCTACGTTTAGAACATTTAGTTTTGGAATATCTGTAATACCAGTTAAGAAGAAAAATATTTTCTAATGTTATGCATTTCAACATTTTTTTTTTTCTAAATTGGTTAAGAAAAATGTCAGCAACCGATCATAACTGTCACACTTTTCTAATATTAAAATGTCTCGATTCAGTAGTGTTCAAGTAAATCACGCTATGGGCATGATCCCAGTAATTTTTGTCTATTTTTGTATGTGAAAAGTACTTGCCTTTTTGTCAGTTATAATTTCTTGATATACAGCAAGTAATGCTATAGCTCTTGATTTTTGCTATAAAATTTTACATACAATGTAAATTGGAACAGGACCAGAAATATGCAATATATTAGAGTTTTTTCTATGGTGGGAATTTTGATTCGGCCGAAATATACCAAACACATTTTCTTCTCTTTAAGGACTCAAAACTTCTTATGCACCTTTTGACTACGGCATATTTGACCAAATCGGTCCAGTTTGATCTCAGGAAGTCATATTTAAACTGTATCTCTTTACTTACTTATATTACTATCTCTACCACTACCTCGACCACTACTATATATTTACCCATAAGTTCTGATGTAGAATTTAGCATACCTGAAACAAAAATAAATAGAATTAGTCCTATGAATATTAAAAACCGTGAGATGAAAAAAAATTACATTTATTTAATAAGAGTCCAATAAATCACATTATTAAGACAAATAATATATTATTTAACGAACGATAATGCAGATGAAGGTTGCAGCGCGAGCCATAGGCGAGTACTTTAAGTCATCCTCGTAGGGGTGGGTGTGGATTTAATTTGCATATAAATCTTTCTAAGACTCATGTCTCTGGTACAGAACTTTTTTTTGTGGAACTGTGGCCTCCTTTTGGCAGATATGTTTATTTCTCACTTGGAAGAACAAATAATCAGCACAGCTAGGTAAAACATGGAATTTTGATATACAGTGTGTCCCAGGATAGATGTAACAAGAGGTGTAAGGGACCAAAAATTTTGGAATTTTGGAATGGTATTTGGGGATCGAGTCCTGCTTGTTGTAAAACTAACGTATACCAAAAATGACTTGATTTGGTGTTCTACAGGGTATTTTACAAGCAAAGTTGTAAAAATCACCACTAATAAAGTACCTTTATTTTTCAAAATATGAAAAAATTCCACTAAGAAAAGTTATTTAGAGTGCAATTTTATACCTCTTTACCAAATTTCAGGAATATAAAATTATTTTTTTGAAACTTCCCATTTTTTGCGAGAGAATTCATATTTAAAGTTGTGTAGGAGCAAATGTTAATCATCTCAAAAAGTAGGCTATTGGTAAATAAAAAATTTTAGCTTCTACATACATAACTTTAAATATTAATTCACAAAATATAATTTCTATGCAGTTTTAATTGAATGGTTCAAAACAAAACACTAATTTATTGAAAAAAAGGGAAGTTTCAAAAAAATCATTTTATATTCCTGAAATTTGGTATAGTGGTGTAAAATTGCATTATAAATAACTTTTCTTAGTGGAATTTTTTCATATTTTGAAAAATAAAGATACTTTATTAGTGGTTATTTTTACAACTTTGCTTATAAAACACCCTGTAGAACACCAAATCAAGTCATTTTTGGTATACTTTAGTTTTAAAACAAGTAGGATTCAATCCCCAAATACGATTCCAAAATTCCAAAATTTTTGGTCCATTACACCTCTTGTTACATCTATCCTGGGATACACTGTAGATGTAGACGATATATTAGCCTGCTTCACAAGTACACAGAGACAACTAAATACATTTTTATATTACATAAACAACATTCACCCTAATATTAAGTTTACAGTGGAGACAGAGAAAGACAACAAAATCAATTTTCTGGATCTAACCCTAACACACAAAAATAAAATTGAGTTTATTATTTATAGAAAACTAACTTTCACGGGTACAACAATCTCAAATTCTTCACCTCAAAATCACTTAATTAGCAGCATATAATTCCATATCACATAGAGCTTAAAATTTAAGAATTGAATTAGACACCATAAAGTCAATAGCATTAAATCACGGTTTTGAAGAGGGCACAATGATAAACTTAATTAACAAAAAACAGATGAGTGTGTGTGCTACTGAGTTTGTACTTAAACAGTAAACTTTAAAAAAATCGATGAAAATGTAACGTATACGTTTTTGTTCTGGCGCAATGGTGGGGGTCGGTGGTTTTGCCTGTTTCATAGTCCCCCGGAGACCGGGAGTCGGGTCACGCTCTGATTGTAGTTTTCGTTTCTAAATCTTAACAAGCCGCACTATCTCGTTGGAAGCTCCAATCATGCTTAAAGCACGCCGGACCTCGGCGCAGAATGCTAAAATTACATTCTCATTCTGGCTTAACAAGACACTGACTTCGTTTGGGCTCAATAAACGGATAATTTATAACACTAAGAACTCTGACTAGAATAAATACAATATGTACTTCTGTTTGCGTTTATTTGGCTGCTAGTAACTTGCTTTTCGAACTTTAAACAAGACGAGTGAGATGCTTACACATAAGAAGGTTTAAATAATACACATATAATAGCTAATTGTGAAATTAGTATGGAAAATGAATGCTTATTTCACGCATACAAAAGTTGTAGTACTAGGTGTTAATTAAGTTTTGTAACCGCACAAGGAAAATTAAATGTAAACATTATATTTCTCGCAGATTTATTAAAATCTTTATATAATGGCTGAACATTATACACAACGGCGCGGCAGCTTTAAAGAAACGGATGGCATCTTTTTCTACATATATTTCTTTCTCTCAACAAAGAATGGAATCTCTTAACAGGAAAAGTAGACTAACAGTTAATTATAGCTTGTTTTGCAGAGCTTCATTCATTTTGGAGCCTGTTTAAGAAACAATACAAAAAAGCTGCTGGCTAAGGAATCACTACTTCCACATCCAGATCTCCGATCCAAGTCTCCTTAAAGGAAAACATCACCATATTTGCATTCTAGAATGAGGAAATAATTGATCATAGAACATATAATAGTATAATATTACAGGGAGATGCCATAAAAAAATTTCAGGCCTTGGCTTCTAGAATATACGCCAAAAATGAAGTTTCTGGACACTTATTAGCTTGCTCAACTTATTTTTCCTTATTCGCCTTATTCATGAGGAACTGTACATACTTCCAGGGGTGGTAGAGGACAACTTTGGTATTCGGGAACCACTGAAATTTTCCTGTCCCCTTAATTTCTGAGATACAGGGTGATAAACTGATTTTGGTCTAAATTTATTTTGCTCAGAACGTCCTTACTATTCATCGGATTTTGTTTAAACTTTAGACGCTTTATACACTTATGAATACCTAAGTATGTACAGTTGGAAGTATGTACAGTTCTTCATGAAACACCGTGTATACAAATTTAAAACCAAGTGAATGAAGAATTTTATTATTGCATTATTACTATTATTATTAATAACTAAAATTATAGTTTTACGCTGACTAACATCAAACGTATTTATAAACTGATTATGCGTAAGGAAGATACGTACTTTTCAAATGGCCTTTGGACATTACAAACGTCATTTTAATGTACATATATGGCTTTAATGGGGTGATCCGACTATTATCTAACGGAAGTAGAAAGAATATAAAAAAACAGATTTAATAAAATGTATCAAAATATGTAATCATTATGCGTTACTAAATTATTACATCGCGCAAATAGGTCAAGTAAGACTGACTTTATTTATACCGTCGTAACATAACTTTAACTTAAAATGATAAGCAATTTGTTTCGATAAACTTGTACAATTTTCCTCGGAGGTCCGTAAATCATTAACCTTAAGTATCGTAAGTTTAGAAGTTGAAAACTTCTCGATTACCAGTGAAAAGTTGGATTCACCTAATAACCGCTTGTTAAATCAATAGCCACTGAATGTAAATCAACTACGATGTTGTTGCGAGCGTCCATTAGAGGGATAATCATCTGAATTTTTAACAATGTGCTTTTTATTGCGCATTACACGTAACGAAACGTATTAATAGGCAATAACGCCTACTTTTAATGCGCATTGATGGTCCCAAATAACCTATTTAAAAATGTATACGAACACGTCTACTAGTTATAGATGCGTGATTTAATGAGTATTTTCTTCGTCATTATCATATTCAGTCAAAACGATAATGAAGTGTAATTTTTAAAGACCGGCCGCTGACAAGAAATATGTCCAATGATATTGATACATATTTATTGTACGACAAAATATTTGACCAGTACCTGGATTACTATACTTAACATCTCTAGACAATTAAAACTAAAGTAGACCTACCAGCGGATATAGTTACTAAACAAAACTTTCAACTTTTATCCAATAAGATAAGGGACAAGAAGTATTGATTTCCACAAACACTGGTTTTACGGCTGACGAAATCGATTTATTTAAGGCTCCAAATCAGTTTTGACCCCTAGGCGACCTTGACCATATCTTTTTTGGCTGTTCAAAATATAGAGCAGCCTCTGACAGGCTAATACAAAGTATTACTGAAGAGTGCAATACTCTCGCGCCTTTCAATTTGCTAAGCTTGCTTATAATTGGAACAAGGGAAATATATAAAAATATTATGATTTTTATTAAAGAAACTATTAAGCTATAGGTTAATCTCGTAATCCCTGTGTTTTTCCGCATGTTTTTTTTTACCTCACTTACCGTGGTCTACCTTGTATTGTCTAAGCTATAAAAATGTCCTGATCGACCCCAGGATGAGAAGCGTGTGTCCCCGTTTTCCCTCGACGTTTTCTTTTAATTGCCTCCCCCTGTCGATGTATCTAGGTTTAGGCTATTGTTTTAAATATAAACAGGTTTTTTCCTTTTTATTAATTTTGTTAGATTTAGGTTAGGACATTCTTAATTTTAAAACTTAGATAACTGGCTGCATGGTCAATGACCTAATGCCATTAAAAAAAAAATCAATTTTGATCACTTCTTTTTACAAGGAACAACTCCAACGCTTCTAAGAAAATGATCTATAATGATGATTCATTAAAGAAGTCAAACCATAGTAGACGGTTTGTCTACTTTGGTTCAGTACACCTAGCAGAGATATTAGAATGTCCAGAAGAAAAATAAACTCATTTCCTAGCGTTGCTATAACGAGTCAAGACATATGCAGTAAATGTATGTATTGTTCTAGTTTTCCTTAGAACCCCTTATCTAGTTTTGGCCTTTGTCAGACTCTTGAGAAGGACTCCTTAGCATGCTGTCAACCAATGATTATTCCTCGCGAATAACTTGGAATCTCAATATAGCTAGGCATACCACGCGGACTGAGATATCCTCTTTCTCATAGCAGAATCTTCATATGTCCCTTAAATCAGCACTCTGCGGTTACCGTTCTTTAGCGAACTCGTTTGTCATAACAAAATCTTCCACCAGAAATTTATTTTACGTCCACCGTACGCACATCTAAGCTACATCGCAAAAGAGTTCGGGTCCTTCTAGGGCCTTAGACACATCTTCTCCAGCCAGTCTATCAGCCATTTAATTTTCCTTGGGTCCTATGTATATATGTTCTAGTATCCATACCACGCACGTTGACTTCTTATCTAGGCATTCAAGCAGTCCAATACCAGTATTGCATGGACCTGCATGGGATCGATAAAATCTCTTACAGTTTATTTAGATCTATACGATAACTGTTACACTAAAGAGAGTAATACAGTAATACTGAGTAAAATTAAATGATTCATGTATTGTCATCATGAAATTACTACGAAATTTCAAGTTTCTAGATACAAAGGAAGTGGGTTAAAATCTATTTCAAGATTTGAGACAAACAAACACCCAAGCTGATAAACCTTGTTGGTTGAGAGGCTGTCTAGGTTATCTTGCAACAGTTGTTCTTTGTTAAAATGGTGAGAACCGGATTCTACTCTTTCAACCTCGTCTAAACAGCCTCGGTGATTTCTGCTAGTCTGTGTAAATCATGACTTAATATGCAGTTTTTCTCTCAAATCGGGTTAAGACAGAAGTTTTGGTAATATGCTAATTGCTGGTTCTTTTTCTATAAATCTCGATATCGCACATTCGGCGATACAGTTAATCGACACCGGTGTATTTTTTAGTTCTACACTAATGGTTTAAACCTTACTGGTAGTTTCAATTTAGAATTACAATGATAGGATTCGAACTTTAAGAGTTGTTGGGATGCCTTTATTCCAACTCCAACCTCCGTATCCTAAAGTTTCATCCCGACTGCCCGACTGCCACGAAGAGCTGAAAATTCTGATTGAGCAGAACAGAGTCAAATTACTCTGGGTGCCAGGACACTACAGAATTGATGGCAATGCAAAAGCCGATGAACTTGCTAGACAAGGGGCAGCTAATATATTTTATGGCTCGGAACCCGCGCTGGGCATTTCTAAAAGCTCAGCCAGAAGGGCGATCAAAGAGTAAACACAAAAACCACTGGAGGAATATTTCAGGAAATTGACATGGCAAAACATCCATTAAAGGTCCATGTGCTAAACAAACTGAAGAACTGCTCATAAGGAACAGTACGCAGTTAAGACTAATATAATAACAAGACTTCTGAGAGGACACTTTCCTGTAAAGAAGTACCTGAATACAATCGGCAAATGCGATGGCAACTTAGACTGCAGACTATGCAGCAAGGAACCGGAAACGGTTGATCACATCATATTCAACTGCGAGGCACTGGCTCGCAGAAGATATGGGCATCTACGGGCAAACACGAACAGACCCGGAATTCACCAGCACCCGCCCGACCATAGACCTATCACATGATTAGGGGTACAGGGGTACTGGAGTGGGCGGAGTGAAGCATGACAGGGAGAGCACAATAAGCAGTGCCCTCGGAGTTTTCCAACAGACGAGCCCTGAGAAAAAAAAAACTCCGTAAACACACTTTAATAGGTCTTAACCTGAGAGACTAATTTGATTAGCCTTAATCACTGCGACCCTTCGTGGATCTGTTACGGCGCTTATATTGGAGGTCTCCTTAGAGTTCCTTATCCAGTTTTAGGTAAGGATCAGACTCCACAGCCATGATAAGGGCCCCCTGTTCTTCCTCGCCTAGTAGTTGGAATCTCAGTCTAGCCACGCCTTCATAGTAACATAGTGGATGGACTGAGGTCTTCTCTTTTCTCTCTCCTGGCACAATTTGAATATTGGGTCCTCTGGCACACCTATTATAGACTACTATGTATATTAAGCCGGCAGTGACCGCCGTGACCGGTAACTTTCTACGTCCATACACTCAAGCGGTCCCATACTAGTCTCGAACCGATTGCCTTTAGCGCTTCTTGACCATCAGAAAAAGTTACAATCGACAATTTCTTACTTTACTGTCTCCCGTATTGCGGCCATTTTAGCCTGATGTCATTAATATTTTTACATAAAGTTTTTCTTTTAGTTACAGATAGTTATTTTTCTGATGTTTGTAAAATCCTGTAAAGGATATGTTTCAATACCTGAAATACTGTGGCGTATATTTACAGATTTTCCGAAATCTTAATGTTTAACCTCATTTCGTAAATCCCCTGTTCTGCCTTGGAGCAGTTCGTATACCACAGTGTTTGTGCCGATACTGGGTGTCGTTGTCACATTCTTTCGCTTTCTTATATTTTAATTTGACAATTTTTGGATAGTGTCCGTGGGCATTCCTAGAAAGGGATCCGCCTGCAGCTCTGTGTATAACTTCTAGTGCCGAGCTACTACGCTTTTGGTGTTGAACTTTGCATTAGACTGTACACCACTGACTGAACTTCTCCATAGATAAATATATGTAATGGTCACAGTGTAAAAGGACTTTCAATGAAGCTGGATGTGCGATTTTATGGTTCCCATGGCGCATAAGCAAGTTCTCTATTTAACAGCCTAATCGGTCTTAACTGCAATGTCTTAGTCGACTATGCTACTGATACGTAGGTTACCGTGGGTCTTACTAACCTAGTGAATAACTATAGCGTCAATCAGGGATTTAACCCCCATTAGCCTGCATCTTCCCAAGATAACTGTTGTTTTCTGGGTGATTTTTTTAATGTTGGCGTTCCACGTCAGTTTTTTTTTCAAAGCTGACTCTTAGGTATTTGACCTTATCGGCGAATGAAATGTTCTCATGATTATGTACTAAGCACCTGTAGAAAAAAATTTACAGCAACAATGGAATTTTTTAAACATGAAATATTATAAATTATTTTTCATGTCACTGAGTTCAACACGAAACCATAAATGGGCAGCGTGGTCGTTATTTTAATACACGCTTCGGAATTGACTTTAACATTTCCACAAAAAAGAATATCGATAGACCCTCTAATTAAAAATTTGTCAACTACGTCCGCGTGATATCATATCGGCAAATCCAAACAATAAATGTAACACAGTTCAACGGCTGCATGCGACCAAAGTAGTCTTTATAAAGAACAATGATAATGGAAAATCAGCAAAAAAAGTTGAACAATAAGTTGAAAAGGTGCCCGAACACATTTTGCATTCACAGATGAGCAGTTTCATTACAAACAACAGAGGATGCTGACTCTTATTATTATCCGGCATATCTCTGAAGGGTAGATGGTCAACTAAATGCGTCCCCCGCTCTGTTTTTATCTAATGTAATTGCATTTTCCGACGACATTGACGCTGAAAATGCATTTGTGTTGTAATTTTCAGTTTGCTAACTGCAGTTTTCCGCTAGTTCGCTTGTATGGTTCTAGGATATTGTCTAATTAGGGAGGTATTAACGGAAATAAATGGACGAATGCTTTTAATTTCGAGTAAATTGTCCTTAGTATAATTATATCTAACTAACTGGAAATTTTACTGCTTAACTGTAACTATTGTGTTATCTTTAAGTATCCGTAAAAAATAAATTTATTGTGCAAGCGGTTCGCTCGGAATCGTCTCTGGTTACTGCCGGGAATAATAAAATTAAATTAACATTATTTCACCTAGAGGTGGGGCACTGTATATACTCTAATTTCTACTTATTTTACAAATGTAGTAGAAGATTGAAATAGTTTGGTATTGCACACTGCTGTGGAAGGATTCTATTTTAAACTTATTTTATCTTTAAATGGATTTTAATGGTTCAAAAGCATAATATTACCTCTTTAGCCCTGGTACTACATTGTACATGATTATCAGAGTTGTGTCAAGTTGCAGTATCACAATTATAAGGGGTGGACTCAGACGGGTTTGTAAGTAAGAACGCCATTACTATGTGCTCATTTCATGTATAATAATCGATTTATTGCAGTCGCTCAGTCGTCTATTACATCTTTTAATCGCTGTGAATATTCATACAATGACTGGGCGGTTCCACTCGACTGCTCAATGGATGACTAGACCGCATGCTGCAACAAACCTTGGATGCTCTTATATACCGCTGGACCGGCTGCATACGCTGGATTGGACATGTGACATGCTTGTTGCCAGCAGTGAGAGCCACATGACGGATCGGGTGGGAATATAGGATGAGATGTATAGGTGTTTGTGAGATGCTCCTTTTAAATTTTCATCTGTCATCATCGGATGGGAAGATTAGGCGTTTGTGACATTCTTCTTTAAGGTTTCCATGCTTCTTTTAAATTTCAAGTGTTTGTGAGATGATCCTTTTAGTTTCCGTCTGTGATCATCTTCTCACCTATTTCTCTTCTGAGTTTTCTGTTTCTTCTGTTTCTGAATCTGGAAATGTGTATATCCCTGATATTTCTCAATTGTATTCCTTCTTTCGCTTTGCTGTTCTTTCCCAGTGTATATAATCCTTTCCTAGGGCTTATTTGAGTTAGTGGGTTTATTTTTATTCCAGGAGTCCAGATGTGGTGTCATGTTTCTTAGAAATTTAATGCTGTCTTGTTCTTCTTCAGTGATGATGAGTATATCATCGGCGTATGCAGCACGATGGGAGGTCTTATCGTTTCAGCGTTTTTATTGAAATTTTGATTATCCTTTATTGTGCCTTCTATCACCCGATCCAGGACTGTGGTGAATAGTCGGGGGGATAGCGGACATCCTTGTCTGTCCAAATCATTATAGTTCCGTGTTTTCGTATAGGCAAGCTTTTATTATCCTCCTTATTAGGTAGCGCGGCACACCCCTGCAGACTATAACCTCATTTCACATATAATAATGATACAATAATACATTCTCAACGTGATGATGTTAAATCATGGTGAAATAAACACAATGCACAGTGGGTCAAAATTCTTAAAAGCTGGCCAAAACTGCAAATTACCAACTTTTCAGAAAGTTCCCAAACAACTTTTGCCACGAAAGAGAAACCCCCAGAGCACACAATACAAAAGGTTTTATGGTGGTAAGTAGGCAAATTTGCCCTGTACAGTAGAGGAGTTCGGCAGTTCTTATCGTGCTATCGGCGTGTGTCGTGAGGGAATTTGAAAGACGTTATCAAAGAAATTTAAGATGGAATATCTTCCTCTAGGTAAGTAGTATTACATGTTTTTGAAATAACCTATCACTTTTAATTTGTCAAACGTGCATTAAAGTACTTAATGCCGACGCTTTTAAAAATCACGAGAAATAAAAGTTTCTGTTGAGCTACAAATCGAAACCCCCTGTGTTTTTGACATCAATTGATCAGTCATGGAAACTAGTATCTGCACACACAAAAATGGCTAATACGTGGTATTCCGGGAGCTTCGAATTTTTTATACAGCATTGACAATTTAAAAAAAACCAGACATGTTACGATTTTGTGGCCTATAGATTTAAGTAGTGAGTAAAACATATATTTTAAAACAGAAAATTTGCAATTACGTGTTGGTAATTAAATAATAGTAATAATAACCCTAAAGTAATGATAATAATATTAATACTCTTAAACAATTATTTTATTGTTTCCAGCAAAATATGAAGCAGCGGTATTATTATAATCAATTTAGCAAATAATTAATTGGTTTGTACAGAAAATAAATCCATCAGCACAAGAATGGAGCTATTCCAAATTTGGCATGAAAAAGCTGGAAGCGAAAAAAACAAATTCGTAATCAACACGTGCAGACAGTAGATTTGAGTCGTTTTGAAGACAACGAGTGTACTGAAGCCGATGTCAAGTTAACTAAAAAAAATTTAAGCGGATTTTGCAACTTGGTAAAAGTTGGAACGAAGCTAAACGAAATAAAGAATAGTTTTGAAAAAGAACAAGACGTGGTTAGACCAAACAATTAATTTGAAAGTGTCTGGTTATGAAATCTATATTGAAAAATTCCCAACTTCAAGTGCTGGTCGGCCGGCCGTGTCATTTGAAGACAGTAGCGAGCGTTCAAAAAGAAGAAAACTGAAGGAATGCGTAAGAAGTCAGACCCGAAGGCATTGACGTATGCTACTAAAACGAAATTACGTTCAGAAGGTAAAATGGATGCAGAAAAACTATTAATCGAAGCTATTGATACAACTCCACAATGTTAACAATATATGGCTTTTTTTAAATCTTTTTCTAAAAACATCGATTAAACAATTTTTTTAACTCTTACATATCACTCCCAAGTATTTAAAAATATTTTTCTCATAAATATCTAAGTGCAATCAACACGTATGCCAAGTTTGAAAAAAATTGTGGAATATTTATATCTTCAACCCTTATAACTCATCCCCAGGTTATCATTTTTTTCATAGAAATTTAGATATCGAAAGTACGTAAATTGAGTTTCAAAAATATCAAAGGTTGTTTATATTTTCAACCCCTATATCTCATTCCCAGAGGGTTTCAATTTACTTTACTATTTTTCCCTTAATAACCTATGCACAATAAGTACATTTGCAGAGTTTCAGAATTTTGGCCAGACATTTTGGACTCTGTCAAACTGTACAATGAAATACCTAGCTGTGTTTGTGATAGCACAAGAATAAAGTTACTTAGTAAGAATTGCTGTAAATATTCAGACTTGACCTTGACTTTTCTCGTAAAAAATTAAAGAATACTCCGAAAATGATCTTTTAGCATCCACGAATGTAGTAGGATTACAGAATGAGTGGTAGAATATCATAGTACTGCCTTTACCTGTTTACAGAATGACACTTGGTGACCCGTCTATCGAGATCGATCGCGCATCTGTTTTACTATTATTGTTGTAGATTGTAAAGTAGCTACATCGTAGTTATTTGGTAATTTGCTCATTTGCTAGCAATTCATAAATATTTTAGGTTTTAAACTGTTGTAAGTATGCACGTTGTGGTAAGGCATGGAGAAAAGATATTTATGCACTATGAAATATTTTCCGTTTGCATATAATTGTAATAAACCATTTGCTTTATAGAATTTAACAAACTGCAGAAAAAGCAATCTAAATAAGTAAGTATTTTATGTCAATAGAATGCAAATATCGGAAATTAATATTTTTGTAAATAGGTTTTTTTTCTATTTTTCATAGATATGTTTTATTACATACTTATATGCAATATCAAATAATGTATGCCTTGTTTCCATTACAACACTTACCTTCTGATTTTCAAAATAAAACATAAGACTGTACAAATTTTCTTTAAAATAAATTAAGTAAGTGCACTTTTGCAACCCGCGCTTATCTCTACAAAATATCAAATTAGTCACTTAAAAAGAATTTTTTGAAACAACATATACAACCTGTTGCATTACAACGGCCAACTCGCTCTGCGACTTTTCTTAATGCCGTACATTTTCTGCAGTTCTAAAAACAGTTTGCTTTAAAGAGCATTCGTAAATGATTACAAACCACTTGCACAATTAATTCCTTTTAACTAATGAATTGCTATTTTTCACATTGATGCAGAAGTTGTACTATGCATTCTTCCTGTCCTACTTGATGCGTTAAATGCCATTCTGAGCATTTTCTTGCGAGAAATCCGATGCCGTTAAGAAACGAATCATTGAATGTCAAAGGAAAAAGTTGCGGCAGAAATGTTAATTTTCTGAAAGAACTTAAAAGGCGGATTTTTGAATTTTCTTAATTGTCTATCTAAATTTTCAACAAATAAACTAGTTTCAACACAATTCCTCTACTTTACACTCAGTAGTCTAATTCACACTTACCTAAGGTGCCAAAATAATACGAAGTTAATGCTTATTCTGACATTAATCCACATAAGATGCCTGAATTAAGGATGACTAAGAAAAATGTATTCAAAACAATTTCCATCGGAACATTAGTTATTTGATTTCTACAGAATTACGTACTTATATTATTTTTAATACAGCAACATTTTATATAATCCAGAAAGAACCCCGCAGTTTTTTATAGTAAAAATGGGTTTCAGTCGATTGTTCTGAAACTTGGGGAAAATGTTCTCCTATGCCCCGTGATTAAAGTTCTCTTTGACCACCAGTCCGACCGAATTCGATTTTTTAATCTAGAGGCGATTGAAACTGTGAACATCTGCGAAGGTTTGCTTAAATGTTCCATAAAAATTTAGAAAATTTCAGGCTTACCTTTTGGAGAAAAATAAGCATCTTTTGTCTCTTGATGTTTTCTTTTCAAAGTGTTTCCTTCTCCCGGAAAAAAATAACAAACAAAAAAAATTATTCTTTTTGTATTTTTGTTTATGGGAAAAGGAAGCACTTGTTTTTGATGTTTTCTTTTCAAAGTGTTTCCTTCTCCCGGAAAACAATAACAAACAAAAAAAATTATTCTTTTTGTATTTTTGTTTACGGGAAAAGGAAGAAGAAAAAGTTGGGGGGCATAAGTTGCCTATTTTTGTTCAAAGAGCACGTCTGCTGGTTTTTAGAATTTCTTAGACAAAAATAATTTCGAAGAAGAATTTCCCTACATTTTTATTTTTTTCTACTTCAGAAAGATCCCAAAATATTCAGGTATATTCTTTAGGTAAAAATAATCCACTTATGCCCCTCCAACTTTTTCTTCAAAGTGCTTCCTTTTCCCGTAAAAAAATTATTAAAAAAATTTTTTTTTTGTTTGTTATTTTTTTCCAGGAGAAGGAAGCACTTTGAAAAAAAAAACACTAAGAAACAAAATATACTTATTTTTCTCCAAAAAAATGTGCCTGAATATTTTCAGAATTTTTATGGAACATTTAAGCAGACCTTCGCAGATGCTCAGTTTCAATCGCCTGTAGATTAAAAAATCGAATTCGGTCGGACCGGTGGTCAAAGAAAATTTTGAGAACGATCAACTGAAACACACTTTTACCATATAAAACTGCATGGTCCTTTAGAATTCTGTCTATAAATCCCGGTTTATTTAGTTATGTAGATGAGTCTGTAGGACAAAAATGTGTGAAACATAAAGGGTAGGGTGCCTTTGAAATAGATGAGAACATTCAAAACTATGAATGAATACTCATACTCACATAATACCTTCAAACATCCTTGTTTAGAAAAGCTCGCACAGATAGCCGAGAAAATAAATTTTGAATCTTGTATACAATTATTGAGCAAGTCGTAGTACCATCTTTGGGTGGTGGTCTTTCTGGATCTCACCTTGAACCTCTACCACAAAACACCGCGCCGCTGCCAAACGGGAAGCGAAATGTAATAGATGAACTATGGTATCATGTTTGAAATTGTCAAGACGCGTGTATTAGTCATTTTTAGCAATGGCTAATTTTACAAGCATTAAGTAGACAATTCTGCATTGTTGTGGCGCGGCACGAGAAAATGCACATTAAATTCATTTTAATTTTTTTTTTTAATTATGTTGGGGCATCGACTACTAAGGTCATTAGCCCTCATTAAGTTCATTTACTTTTCGATCTTTTGTCTAATGACTACGGACATTATTAACCGATGGTTATAACTTACTTTAATGAAATAATATATCAACTTTGTGAGTGTTCATTTTTAGCTTTATTTATAATTTGATCATTTCATGTAGACTTGGCAACGTTGTAATAAAACGCAACAACGTTGTGGGCGTCGATATACGAGGGATAAAGGCGAACATATTTTTATTTAAAATAAAAAGTGACATTGGTCTTTGCATTAAATAAGAACTCACAGATTCAAAAATGACGAATTTCAAAAGCACCCTGTAGAATCTTAAAGATCTGTTAAAAAGCTGACCGCTAGATACCATCCCAGAAACGTGAAGTATTTTAAAATAAATTTGTCTGGATAAATAAAATTATAAGTCATCGATAGCAATATCAGAATTTTGGCAGCTCTATCCAACTTTTAGACCACTGCACAATGGGATAAGTGAATAATCACTCGTTCTTACAAAAGTGAACCTAATTTAAACCACTATATAAATTTTGTGATATTCGGCCGTATCATGACCTATAGGAAAAGATACTTTATAGCTTTTTATCTCATTTATATTCATTTTTGGCATCAGATGCGATAAAAGCCCTATCCCGAAAAGTAAGTCGATTGAAAGAATTAAAGTATCCGGTTACTGCTTGAAGGTTTAAATGCCAATTTATGTAGGCAGGGCTGACATGGGGAATGGAAAAAATTATTTGGGAAAATTTAATAACGGCCATACATTTATTTTACATATCGTTCAGCGTCTGTGCTTTTACAGTATTTAAAAAAATAATTTAAGAGCGAATTTGGCAATAATTTTTTCAAGATGATGAAAGAACTTTTTTCTTTATCGGAATTTAGCTCTAGTAGTAATAATTACTTCAAGTATGATCAAACAATGGTTTTCAAGCACTGATTATTATTGCACATCCGGCTTGGTTTGTGCTCTATTCTCGCTCAACGTACCAGCGCGCAGCGATCAGTTTTAATTCTGCTAAGAATCAATTTTAATAATATAGTTTTCTGAAAGATTCTACTCCATTGATTGATTGATTTGCCAGTGTAAGGTAGGCATTGCTATCGATTCCGGACATCCAAACTGGATGTTCTTATATACCGCTAGACCGGCTGCATATGCTGGATTGGATATGGAACATGCTTGTTGACAGCAGCGCGAGCCACATGACGCATGGTGTAGAAATATAGGATGGGAAGTGTAGGCGTTTGTGATATGCTTCTTTTAAGTTTTCATCTGTCATCGTATCCTTATTTATTCTTCTTCCGAGTCCTGTTTTTTCTGTTTCTGAATCTAGCAGTATGCGCCCCTCGTGCCCGCTTGCGTCCATATATGGTTTCATGTTTCCCAGAAATCTGTGTTTTCGTCTCGCCGCAAGAATCTTTTTTTATTATTAATCGTTCCACAGGTAAATATCCATTTACAGTGGAAGTACAAGGAAGAGCCCCGTGAGAACCTTTTAGACTGTATACCGATACGCCAAGGAAAAGCAAAATAAAAAATAGAATCTGCAAAAAATAAAAGAGAGAGAGAGCTAGGAGAACATTTGGGGCGCTCTGTATATCAAGCAGACCCCAACTGCTTTGACCTGAGACATTTTTGCAGTCGTCAATAAGCCCAATATAGAGACCATGTGACAGATGCCAGTGGAAACCTTCTTTTTGTGGGACCCGCCCTATGTTTAATACACTTTCAATTTTAGAAATAAAATTGTGATTAACAATTAATAAGGATTTTTTAAAATTAGGTTTTAAGTTAATAAAAAATTAAGTTAATAATTAAGTTAATAAAATTAATAAAATAAATTGTAGGGCCTTACTTTCTCCTGGTTTTGTAATTGCTCGTTTATTTTCTATTCTTGGGCTTAAGCTTTCCACTGCGCACAAAAATATATTATTTATTTACACTTTCCAAGAACAATTCTAGTTGACGTTTTTTTAGTTTATCACTCTTATAGGTTACAACACAGTTGTTGTCTATGTTGCTATATAAACACATATCGCCTGCCCATTTGACACTAAACACGTTCTTCATAAAACATTTAAAAACACACTTCTAATAACAAACTAAAACTGTTAAAAAATGCACTAAAAAGAAGGAAATAATGTTAAAACAATAATGATGTTAATAAACGTAAATGCCTGGGGCGCAGTATTAGTAAAATTATATGTTATTCCAAATATTTTGAGCGCCCCAATCAGCTCATAATATAAACTAGTTGTAGATCTCGTTATAATACATACGTATACCAAATTTCAACTCCATAGGTAATGTTGGTTTGTTAACTCCTTTAATAATGAAGAGGAGGTGTTGGTGGGTGGCCGTTGTCACAAGAAAATTTAATACCTAGACTTCTGTACATACACCAAATCCACGTTTCTGGACTCTTACTTGCTTGCTTTACTTATTTACCCCTTTTCACCTCATCATACTAAACTCTTTTTATGTGTCTATGCAAGTGGGAATATATAATTCTTTCAATTAAATTAGCAAGAGCCACACATTAATGCCAAACCCCTGCAGTTTACGATATCCACTTTCTGTGTAAGAGCATGCACTAATAAATAAAAAATTTTAATATTAGATTCTAAATATAAAGCATGGCTAGCCATTTTTAACATGTCTCTTAATTATGTACGTTGGTATCCAATCAACATCTGCTGCTCTTTAGGTTTAAGTTTATTTTGGCTGCATTATCATCCGATTCGTCAATTATAATCAAGTTGAATACAATTACAACAATTTCCATTTATTTACTGTGAATAAACTCACTCCATTAGTTAAGAGAGAACAACTCAAAAACGTGATTATTCATATGAAGTAGTTGTCATCAGCAAATGTTTACTTGAAGTGTAAATTACACTTACTAGGCTTGTCGATGAAAAATGAATGATTACTACATTATGAAAGCTAAATGTATATATCACAGTCAATTCACGAACTATCGGCAACATCAATTCTGTTATTACGCCTTTTAAAATGGTCTTTTTTTACAGCCGATTTGTACTACAAGTTATAATACATACCACCCCAACTTAGGGTGAGATTAGTATTAAAACAACTAAAACTATAAATTAATCAACTAAACTGGCTTGAGAAATTACAGGAGAATTATAAATTCTCCTCTATGTGCAGCTTTTCGAGATGCCAGGTAGTGGTTCTGCACCTGCACCTGCCACCAATGACATTATAAAAATCAAATTGCCTACACTGTATTCCGTTTTTACAGCAAAGCAATAGCTATATGTGAAGCACTAAAATTTATTTACTTATCTAATCAAGATACCTCCATAAGTTTACCAAATTCTCTATCAATTCTCACCTCTATTACAATCAACCTTTATATTATTAAAATTAGAAACTGTCTACACAACGTACTAACCATGGAAAAAGAGGTTTGCTTTGTATGCGTAAAAGTACATATTGACATAAAAAAGAATGAAACTGTCCACTCATTAGATCCAAAAATACATCCATCTAACTTTTCCAATATGTTGAAATCCAAATTTAGAAATAGATGGTTAGCATTGTGGAGGCAGTTCTGCTACTCCAATCTTACAAGATACACACTTCTTCATCCAGATCTTCGATCTAAATTATGGCATGAAAATTATGACCCAAGAAAATATGTAACAACAACAATCCGAATTTTCGTAAGACGTACAAATATCACTATTATTTTAAAATAAGCGTTACAAATGATGCAAATAGGTAATGTAAGTAATTAAGCGATCTAGGTAAATGTATTGTATGATGCAGATATTATAACTATACGATTAAAATCCTCTATTACCTACTTCAGTCAGGTACTAATATTCCGATTCGGATTATCCGAATCATCCCGAGCGTATTTAATCTTGACGTGTCAAATCCACAGTAAAAGTCCGAGGTCATCGGCGGCATTTCTGCTAGATCAAAGGAGTGTCGCATATGGGATTTATATGTGTTAAAGGTGACCTGGACCATATTTTCTTTCAGTGTTCTAAATTCAGAGCACCAAGTGACAGATTATATAATTATTTCATAATTTGTGTGATCAGTAGTATGAGAAAATCCATTTAGCGATTACATTTAAAAAAATTATTGGTTGTATTTTTCTAAAATTAGAATTATATTCGAATTTTTTTTCGAGGACACAATTATTTCTGTTGTGAAAATTATCCCGAATCGTAGACGATAATTTTTTAGCAACAAAAACTAAGTGAATCAGAGAAATAAATTCGGCTAATTCTAGCACATAGGGGATTTGGTAAGAAAATAAAATATGACAAAAAGAGTCTACCTCTGGCAGTTAAACATTTCTGGTTAAATCTGGTAGGTATTGGTGTGTTTTATTAAATGCAAAAGTAACTTTAGTGAAAAGATAAAAATCAATAACTAATTTAAAATACTTTATGTTTTTTATTAAATTCAATTCGTTAAAGCGATGGAATATTATTTTTGCATAATATGGATGAAATTGGAACGTAGGATAAAAAGTTTCCAATGATTTTAGTACAAAATTATAAAATGTAATAACTTTAACACAAATATATGGTAGTCAGCAAATTTATCAGACTTTCCTTCATCGTTTATTATTAAAGTTAATTCACTAAAAGCGGTTAATTTTTTGTGCATTATTTGGAATCATGAATTACTTATTATATTATCAAATATTTAAGTTCTAGGAAAACTTCCATCAACTTTAGTAAAAATAAGTAAAAACTTAAAATAACTTGTTCCATCGTTTTTACTGGATTACTTATTTCTGACAAATTATAATTAAAATATTAATCTCTACTGCAACACGTAGTAGCTAACTATCAAAAAAATAAATGAAGGGCTATGACTTCCTTCACATCCATGTTGCATTTTTACTTTTGAAATGCTTATTAATCAGGCTAAAAAAATGCATTGTACTTGATGTTTAAGAACACTTAATATTTTGAAGACAAGTCTCTTTCAGTTTAGTAATTATCCCCATGGTTTTATATAAATTTATAAGTATATGATTATTGTCATAGAATAATATACGAAATATTTAAAGCTATAAATAATAAAAATAGTTTGTTTCAAAACATCTATTTTATGTAAGTCCTGTGACGAATTCCACAAAATTAAAAATGTCAAGCTAAATCAAGATATCTACCTGATTTGATGCAAGAATGTAATATTCCTATTGAAGGAAGAATGTTATTCAAGGCGGTTTAAGAGTGTGTTAAGGATATTTTAAAAGTTCTTTAAAATTTCTGAGAAAAAAATTAAGAGAATCCTAACAGTATTTAGAGTTGGGCTCAAGATATAAATTAAAAGTGAATTGTTGAATTATGGTTAATAAAACTATTAAATTAGTAACACCTTAAGTTTTCATTTATTATTTTTTAAATAATGTACAACACGTCAATGATCTTGACTACTGTAACAACAAATGACATAAAAATTTCCAGTATAATACTAGGTAGCTACCATAGCAGGCGAAACATTTACAGACATTTTGTTGAATGCCATTTAATATTAAAGTCTCCTACGGGATGTAAAATACAGGGTGTAATGAGTTTCATGTCATTAGGAAAAACTAGTGGTAGGGAACGACAAGATAAACAAAAAAACATTATATAACATGGGGTCTAAAGCTCATAGTTTTGGAGAGAAAAATAAACAATAATTTCCAAAATATTTAATAACATAGTTTGAAAAGTGCTGGCATATTGACGTAGGCTTTATTGCCTCGCGTCATGTCGCACAGGATACTCTGACATTCGTGCAAATAAGTATGGTAGGCCTAAGAGATAATTAGGCCGCGACGGGGGCCATCGGAAAGCATGCCGACAAAGCAGTTAAAAGCGACCGACAGAGGACGCTGTCATGTTTTTGCTCTTTCAAGGCCAAATTATCTTATTACGCGTGCTATACTCTCCCTTGTAATATTCTCAAGTAATAATTTCAGTTTGTGTCCTTACTTGGTAAACAATGTACACACGACGCGACCTACCCGTTCCTTGGTTTTGTCTGTTGCCTTTGTTCTTTTTGAATTTTGTGCCACTTATGTTAAGATTTATTTTACTGACTTATCGTTCAAATCGTTAGTACTTAGTTACGTAAGACACTACTTCTCATTCGTGCTTTTTGTGTTACTTTTTGGATTTTGGACCAAGTTTTTCTTTTTGTTTTCTTTATTGATACGTTAATTCATAATTTAGTGTGGTGTTTTAAAACGCAGATTTTGGACATTATGGGAGATTACACTTATCCAGAGCTAGCGGATATGCACTTGATGTATGGAGAAAGCGGTGGAAATGCAGCTGGTGCGGAAGAGCTTTATCGTTTAAGGTTCTCTAATCGGCATCATTCTTGTGTTCGTACATTTGTTAGTATTGACCAGCGTCTTCGAGAAACAGGTCGTCTCGATGGACATGGAGGAGACCGAGGTCCACAACGGGAAGAATGGGTAATTGACGCAGAGGTTCAAATTTTCGAACTTGTAGAAGAGGATCCAACTTTAAGCACCCGCGATATCGCGTATTGGGTGGGAGTATCCCATTTTGTGGTATGGAGGAATTGAGAGATATGAACTTACATCTCCATCACTGTCAACGTGTCCAAACACTAGAACCTCAAGATTTTGCCGAGCAAATGCAATTTTGTAGGTGGATTTTAAGAAAACACGCGGCAAATGAGGAGTTTTTAAACGTTCTGTGTTTCTCCGATGAGTCGTGTTTTACCAGAAATGGAGTGTTCAATTTTAAAAATATGCACTATTGGGCAGACGAAAATCCACGTGTAATAAGAAGGGCGCATTTTCAACGATGGTTCAGCGTTAATTTGTGGGCAGGAATTTGCGGTAATGAAAGAATTGGACCTATACAATTAACCGCTAGATTAAATGGTGATAACACTTAAATTTTTTGCAACAAACATTACCAAATTTGCTGAAAGATGTACCCTTGGCTACGCACAGAAGAATGTGGTATTTGCACGATGGCGCGCCAGTCCATTTTAGTCTGGCTCGAAATTTTTTGAACAGAAAGTTTCCTCGACGATGGATTGGATGTGGCGGACCAGTACCATGGCCTGCTAGATCGTCCGACTTAAATAAGATGGACTTTTATTTCTGGGGGCATTTTAAATCTCTGGTTTACCGTGATCCAATTGACACTTTAGAACAATTGCAACAACGTATTTTTATATGCATACAAACCATAAAAAATGATCCTAATTTGCCAAATGTGTTGAACGGATTGCGTGTGTCCTTAGTTCGACGTGCCGAAATGTGAATACGTGGAGATGGAGGTCATTTCGAACAATTTTTGTGAAAAATTCAAATGAATTGTTCAGTTATTGGGTGTTACCTATTGGGCATTAAAGTTACGATTATTATTATCATTATTAGTATTCGCTGTCTTGTTTTGATCTGTTTATTATTGTTTACATTGATTTTTATAGAGACCAAAGACTCGATTTTTAGTTTTCGATACCTGATTGGAAAAAATTATGCGCTCAATTCGTTAAAAAAATCATATTTTTTCCTAACTTAAAATACACAACTATTTTCTGCTATCGTATCTCGGACGTCTAACTGTTCGTTTTCCAATTTCATAAAATAACTACAAATTTTTCAAGCTTTTAACACAATGTTACAAATGTTAATAAACCACTTTTAAATTTTATAAATTCTTATAAACGACAATAACAGCTACAATAACTTTGTTCCAAATTAAAAAACACATGTGAACAAATCCCATTTAAACCCCTGCGGCCATGCTATGCTTGCGTTGTGCGGAAAGAGAAGAAATTATTTACATTTTCATAATTAGTGGTATAAAAAGTTCGGTACAATTAATCCCATCAAAGTGCCGCACTTCTTTCGGCGGAAAGTCGGGTATTACAGTTCTTTTTATTATTTCTAATATTCGGAACTATAACATCCATCGACTCTGAATGGCAGTGGTTCTCAAATGTTTCCTACCGTAACATTCAAATGTTCCACCCTAGGTCAGTTTTTTCAAAGTGTTCCTAGAGAAAAAACTCATATAGGTTTTTTGTTCGTCTAGTCGGTCCCTATTACTAGTTTTTTTAATGACATGAAACCAATTACACCCTGTATAGGTGTGAAATTTTCTATAATATAATTTGATCTACATATAAATTTATTAATAATGTAGTGGAAAATATTAAGAGAACAGGCGAAATTTATTAACTTTTCTTTTCATTACATTAATACATGCATTATTTATTTTAAACAAACGATTATTTGATTACTTGGCAATCTGACAAATTGAACACTTGATTAATGGGCCACGGGAGAGAGTGGATTAAAAAAATGTAAGATTAATAATAGATTTTCATTAAATACAAACATGAGAAAGGCTAAGTGAAAAAATCAAGGCATGGAACTTGAAGTTCTAGTTTGTATCTCGTTTCTTTCGATTGAATAATTAGGTCAAGCTGGCAAGAATCCTGAGAGAAACAAGACGTACGTATAAATTCAGAGGCGTGCAAATTTTCGATGATAATTGGGTAAGGAAATAAATATTGCATCGACAGGGCAGCGCAGCGAGCTAAGGCGTGTTAGTGGAGAGCACATTTGGTCATATTGTTTATCGTGACCTAGGTTCGATTTCCAGCTCCTACACTGAAAATTTCGGTGGGTAATGTATGTTGTCTCCATTTTTTCAAATGTGTAGCCCACTTCCGGACAGCCTAGGCTTTGATGTTAGGTGGAATCTGTGTGACATGATGTGGTGTATACTTATATAAAAACCCAGAAAGATTTCTTGAAATGAGTGGCCTCCACCTCATATAATGCAATTACTATTAAGTTATCAAAGAAAGAACTATTAATTCATATGATAGGCCCTTCCAAACCAAAACACTTGTTTTATAATATAAATGTTCTACGATTATTTTCTCTTATTGTTATTTTATTAATGCTTCTAAAAGCTAATAGGTTATATTAGAGTTTAAAAAATAGTATTTTGTTGTTTGCAACCGAACAGTTTTATACATTTATCATTAGAACGTTTCTACAACAAAATTATAAAATACCTTAGATATAAACGTTATAAAATATTTCAGCTTCAAAGTAAATTGTTTTACAACGCTTTTTTAGTAGCGCAAAGCAGCATTTTTAGTCTTAAATACAGAATTATTTTACAGCTGATTCTTATCGTCTTATAAAATGTTTTATTCAAGGGCTATTTGTGACAATTTTGCTTTTAAGAACAAATTGTTGTTGCAGTCTTTTATAACATTGTTATATAGTTGTATTCATCAAAATGTCAATTTCGATTAAGTGGAGTTAGGTGGTTTGCTTGAGATAATGGATTTCCTGCGTTAGCTGTGTGTTTATATTTTATCATAATTAAAGTCTGATGAATGAAAGTTTGTAATAATCATTGTATAAAAGTTTATAATAAAATTATTCTCCCAAAATTGTTGTTACCAACACTGACAGAGCGATGCAGATCTTGTCAGATCGTGTAAAGATGAAATTAAAAACATCAGATTAGGACGATAGAAAAAACCTTTAAACAGTGGTTATAAAAATATATGCCTTGGCATATATGCACTATACAGTATTTTGATATTGATTAGGCTTCAACTAGTACTAGTAGCAGTATGTTTTGGCAATAAATAAACAATAAATAAACGCCTCTACAAATAAAGTGATTCACTTCCACTAATTTCTAGGGACTAACTGATTTACCATAAGAGGTGTAAAAGTATCGCGAAAGTGAGTAATTATTTTATAAGATTCATGCAAAAGTTACTATAAGGCTACTAAAATGCTTGCTTTCTATTAACGCAAAAGAAAAGGGAAAACATTTTTAAAGGAGATGGTAGATATGACAAGATATAAAAAGTTAAAATATCAAATGTTTATAAGAATTTATGGAGATAGAAACGTGCTCATTATACAGTTATAACTATGAGACAAATTAATATCATTGCAAGAAAACGCAAATTCGTAAAGTTAATTTTTATAGAAATTCCAAAAATTATTAGAAAACATCAATAAACGTGTGGTGCGCTGAAGATGTATTAAAAAATGGTAATATTTCCTCTGCATCAAGAATTGTAGTCACTGTGAGCCTAGTATTAAAACACAATGCTTTTAATATCCAAAATACTCTTTATAACTTTCAAGATACATTTAAGGAATCGTTTTATTTTATTAGTACGTCTAAATGTTTAAAAATAAATTATTATTTGTTTGCTTATAATTGTATTGAAACATTTTTTTATAGGATTTTGCAAACAGCAGAAAAAATAACTATCTATAACTAAAAGAAAAACTGTGTAAAAATATTAATGAAATCTTTATAACCAGAATTCAGGTTATCGAAAGAATGCAAAGATTTCATTATATTTTTACACAGTTTTTCTTTTAGTTCTAGATAGTTATTTTTTCTGCTGTTTGCAAAATCCTATAAAAAATGTTTCAATACAATTATAAGCAAACAAATAATAATTTATTTTTAAACATGCATAGAGTATATAGGCTTCAATACTAGTTAGCTAATAGATATGGGAAGATCTGTTGTTTTTATCAGTCAAATATAATTATTTCACACTTATTCATAGAAATTGTCTTGGTTTTGCAAGAAACATCTTTATGAGTGGATTTATGTCTTTCTGGTGAGCTCCAGAATAAGGGCGAAAAACGTTTCAAAGGCTAAGCATTTCCAAGAAACAGAATGATAGATTTCATGAAAATATAATCCATTAGAATGAACATTTTTTAAGACAAGGTAGATAAATAAATTCAATTTAGGCCTTTGTTGTCATTTTTAACTGGAGTTATGTAGATACTAGTTTAATCTGCATGGCCGTAGGGGACTGTGTGGATGCTAGTGTTGGAATGAGCATTGTCAAATAAGAAATTAGACAAATTCATTTTAGAATTTTAATTTGCTAGCATAACCAGAATTCAGGTTATCGAAATGATGCAAAGATTTCATTAATATTTTTACACAGTTTTTCTTTTAGTTATAGTTATTTTTTCTGCTGTTGGCAAAATTCTATAAAAAAATATGTTTCAATACGTCTAACTGCCGTATATTTTTTATAACGGCTACTTAACTGTTATAAAACAGGTGTTTAGTTGTTTCATAGAGCAATTAAATGAGGGTTCAATAAAATGTTATATAGTGACGGTACCTAATATTCTTAACACCTGCGGAAACGTGTATATAATTACTTTGTAATGGTTCCAATAGGCTTTACAAAATATCAACAGCGACTGAAAAGTTTTACAAGAGTGTTAATTTTGCATTTACAGCTGTTGTAAACACGTTTTGAAACTGTTCCTGAGAGTAATGTTGTCTTATAAAATTTGTATCAGAAACATTTCTACAGCTCTTAAAAAATACCAAATTGCTAGTTGGGATGCAGCATAAAATGTTAGACCAACATACAGTCTATATATGGCCATTATTATACTCTTCGCAAATACAAAACGAAGAGTATATTGCGTTTGATCGGCACATTTTTAAAATCGGTAATATTGCTCGTAGAGAAAAAAAATCCACATCACCGTGTTGGTGATCAAATTCTAAATAATTTTCAAAATGTCCGTCTGTCTGTCTGTGTGTCTGATAACTTAAGATAGAAAAGTCTGATTGTATTGAAATTTGGATAGTAAGTCAGTGTTAGCTAGAGAAAGAACCCTATTGATCCAAGTCGATCAATAAACAAAAAAGTCATTAATTTTTTTAATTAAAAAAAATGTTTTGTAATTGAACAAAAAATGTCTAAAACTAGTATTATTTCCAAGGATGAGCAACAATTATATAAAAAGCGCAGTAAATTGGCGAAAAGTATCATGGTTAGCTTGTTTATATGTTTGGCTATACATTATTGGTTCAATATTTTGTGCTCCTGGGGAAGCTATCTAAATTGGTACTTCTAATGACTACTAAATTACATTTTAGTTTTATGTCTAATATCCATATCCTATATTCTATGATGGCTAATAAGATAATTAAAATCTAACTTCTATCTATTTGGCGATGCGAAACATTTGAATTGGGGAAAATAATGTTTTCCTTAACCCTTCAACTACAGCTGTCGTCAATAGACGACAGTACAAAACTTTGCGAGATGCGGCCGTCGCGTCGTCAATAAGCGATCTGATGAATTATGCCGGGAACGGGCGTCGCGTATTGACTTATGTATGTGTATTTTATTGAAATTACGTCGATGAAAAAAGTGTCCTTGAACCCTCAGAATCATTCGTCATCTCTAACATCTTTGCGGACGGACAAAATGGGGAAGTTATGGGGGTTATAAGTCCCAAAAATTAAGCATTGAAAAATAAATTTTCAAAATGAAAATTTCAGCCTGGAAATCTGTACTCGGGTGGTTTTCGAGGTCTGTGATCACGAATCTGAGATCCAGTATGGGAAATTGAAAACAACGGACCAGAGATCGGGTCATTTCACAGAAAAAGTGGGAATGGATTTTTTGGCCTTGAAAATCTGCACACGGAGGTTTTTGACGTCACTGCTTACGAATACGAGGTCTAATTTGGTAAATTCAAAATGGCGGACCGGAAGTAGTCAATTTCTCAGGAAAAACTAGTGTTTGTTTTGATTTTGGGCTGAAAATGAGTACTCGGCTGTTGTTGAGGTCGCTCATCACGAATGCGAGGTACAATTAGGACATTCAAAATGGCGGACCAGAGGTACACTTAATTTCTCAGAAGAAACTTGCACTTTTCTCATTTTTGGGCTCAGAGTGGGAACTCGGAGGTTTTCGTGGTCGCTGATAACGAATCCTATGTCCAATTAGGGAGAATTCAGAAAAGCGGACCGGAGATAGAGCCAGGTCCTCAGGACCTTTTGGTTCAAAATCACAAAAATAGAAGTACACTTAATTTCTCAGGAAGAACTCGTACTTTTCTCGTTCTTGGGCCGAAAGTGGGAACTCGGAGGTTCTCGTGGTCGCTGATAATGAATCCGATGTCCAATTAGGGGAAATTCAGAAGAGCGGACCGGAAAGTAGAGCCAGATCCTCGGAAAAACCTCACATTTTTGTTTAAAATCACAAAAATAGAAGAAATACGTGTCTTTCTTGAGGAAGTGGCTACTTCCGGTCCGCCATTTTGAATTTTCTCAATTTGACCTCGCATTCGTAATCAGCGACCTCAATAACCACCGAGTACTCGTTTTCAATCCGAAGGCGAAAAAATACAAGTTCTCTCTGAGAAATTGACTCTACTGCCAGTCCGCCATGTACCAAATTAGACCTCGGATTTCTAACCAGCGACGTCGAGAACCTCCAAGTACAGATTTTCAAGGCGAAAATAACCATTCTCATTTTTTATGGCCATAAGCCCCATTTCCGGTCAGCCATTTTGAATTTTCCATATTGGACCTCAGATTCATGATCAGCGACCTCGATAATTGCCCAAGTATAGATTTCCGGACCGAGGTTATTTTTAATTTTTTTTTATGGCTTATTTTTGGGGCTATGGCCCCCATAACTCCCCAATTTTGTCCGTCTGCGAAGATGTTAGAATGATTCCGAGGGTTCAAGGAACACAACGCAGAAGGAATTTTTAAAATCGGTGCTGTTTCTCAACATTTGGCACCTTTTTCTTTATTTACTGGAGTATTCCTCTCGAACGTTTGGGGTTCATAACGCGCATAAGAAATGCCAGTTTAGCAGTAATATTTGATGTGTCTAGCTGCATTTTATACTTTATTATCTAAAAATATTAAACATGGAACTCTGACTGCTGCTAGACCGGGGAGAGAAAGTATGGAAGTAACAGATCGCTTAGCTGCAGTAAATTTCATGGAAAGACTTGCTTTTTGACTTCATGAATGTATCAGCATTTGCACAATTTTTTTTTTGCGTTTAGCCAGACATATTTTTGAATATATGCCAGTAGCTAAAGGGTTTTAAATACAAAGATTGTAAGTAGCTTCAGTTTCAGCAAATATTGTAGAAATAGTTCTTAAGAGAAACAATCTACAGTTTTACACTTTAATTTGCGAAACAAAATGTGCAAACTCTGTAAGAATATTATTTACATGTTATCGTGACCGCATTTTGCACCGTCCCATTTCAACAACTTTCTTCCATTCAAATAAAAGTTCACCGCCTCAAAGAAATTATCCTCTTTGCTTCTTATAATTGACAACTAGTTGGCACTCTTTTAAATCCCCACATTTTTCGTTGGGAATCTCCTCACGAGCAGCACAGCCAATTTAGTTCGACATTATTCGTTAAATGCAATGACCACAGTATATCCATGGGGTGAGAGAGAGTCATGTCTGCAATAACAATCCGAGTCGGATATTGATGAGTCCGTCACAATGCCCGTCTCTTGGGTTACACAAAGCAAAATGTAGAATGCGAGTTAACGTTATCAGAGGATCCCATCCACGGGCGGATTTATTAAATCTAGTTATAACCGCCTGCTTACTTTCAAACCGCACAAATTTAATTGATTTTCTCTTTAGTAATACCGGTTCTTTGTGTCAGCGGATTATAACGTATATGATGTAACGAGCGAATCTGTTTATAGAGGGCGTTCCTGTATGAACTGCCAAAAGGGCGAAAAAATTAAAAATGGAAAGTAAAACTATATTCGGACAAAATCAGATACCTAAATATAGAAAGATCTAGTAGGTCTAAAACAAATTCAAGAATCGTATATCTCCAGGTTGACATGGAATCCCTACAGACCTTCTAAAGCATGGAGGAGAAACACTTCATGAGGTAAGATTTAAAATAGTTTTGAAAGTCTGACACGACCAACAAATGTCAGATAATTGGAATATAGGACTGATACATTAATACATTCAACGAGAGTAACTAGAGTGTGGAAATTATAGAGGGATAACACTGTTACGCAGTGCGTTATAAAATAATTTTCTACATACTAAGGTCAATAAGAAAGAAATGACAAAAATCTAGAGATCTAGAGTTATGTTATGTTTTGAAAAATTGTTTTTAGCAAGTGAACCACCAGACATAAATTCAGCTGATAATAGCTCAAATAACAATAGCATCAATTTAGTTCTTTTCTGAAGATGCCTAAAAGCATTAAAAAGAAATGAAACCGAAGCGCACCATGGGACCGAATGGCATTCCTGCATTTTTGTTGAACGATTGTGCTAATATATTCGCCCATCCACTTATGGATATATGGAGATATTGTAAAGTCTGTCCAGTTTATAAAGTATTCTAAAGTGTTCTCAGTTTATAAAAAGGACAACAAAAGTCATATAATAAATTTCCGACCAATCAGTATCATTTGTAACTTTGGCAAATTTTTTGAAACTTCGCTGCATAATTGCATATATCCGAATGTCAAAAACAGTATCTCCTCTCAACAGCATAGATTTATGAAAAGCCGATCTACAACCACCAATTTAATATGTGCTACTCAATATATATCTGAGTCAATTGAGATGCAAGTTCAAACAGATGCGATATATTTTGATTTCACAAAAGCATTCGACAGGCTTAATCATAACATTCTTATTAAAAAACTGTCTAACATTGGACTTCCACAGAATCTTACACACTTTTTAAAATCATACTTGTCAGAAAACTGTACATCGCGTATAATGGATTTAGATCTACTGATTACTTATATTGTTACGGTTTAACTCAGAGGACTGTTCTTGGACCACTCTTGTTTAATATATTTACGAATGTTACAGCATATGAGCTAGATGTTAATTTTTTAATGTATATGTAGATGACATCAAGCTACTACATAGAATCTCTAACATCAGTGATTGCATCAAATTACGGAATAAACTATCTAAATTCCGCGCTTGGTGTGTGGAGAATAGTCTCACACTAAACGTAAAATGTTACGTTAGGACAAAAATGTTACGCAAGGACATTTTCTATGAAGGATATTAATTATACATTTAACTACTCTTTAAAAAGCGAACCTTTAACTCGGCAGTCCTTTGAGTAACTTTTGACGAGACTCAGCTTTGTCAATCATATAGACACGTTAATCTGCGACGTAAATAGAACTATTAGTTTTATCATACGCAATGGGCGTGATTTCGCAAATATCTCAACGTTAAAACTATTAGATTTTAAATTATTTAAACTAGAATATGCGTCTCTTGTTTGGCAGCCCTGCTATAACATTCATAGTCTAAAATAAGAAAATGTGCAATCTTAAATTTTTATATCTAAAATCTCATCGTATATATCCAGCAATTGGTTTTCCACAAAATTATTATATTGACTGTAGTGAGATACAGAGACTTATTTTCCATATTCCGCGATAAATTGAAGACAAGACCAAACCTTCTACCCCGCTAAAGCTAGGACTATACCTTAAACTTTGCTCTAGCTATAACCACAGCCAGCGTGATATCGACATATTTAATAAATAGAAGATTTTGTCTAAAATCATATTATGTATGTATTTCTCTCTCTCTCTCTCTCTCTATATATATATATATTGCAAGTAAATTCAACTCTCCGTTCTCTTTAATATTTACATTGTTTTATTGTGGTATATCTTTATTGAAATGTATGCTAGTAAATACAAGCCATTTTGATATGATGATCCCATCTTGAAAATGGTCCTGTACTGTTAGATGGTGTATGAATAAAATAAAATAAAAAAATAAAAATAAAATAAAATCAGAGCATATGCAGAACCTATGTTTGGAGCATATCAATGTAAATTTGGACCAGGATGTACAAACCACGGATCAAATCTTTATTTTACGTCAAATACTTGAAAAAACTAAAGAATTTAACATCGATACCTTCAACTTCTTTATGGACTTCAAGGCAGCCTATGATAGTATCCTTCGACCAAAACTATATGAGGCTGGAAATCCCTGAGACACTTACTTATATTGCTAACACAAATGACGATCAAAGTAATAAGCTACATTAAGATTTAGAATGACAGCTCAAGTTCCTTTTGAAACACAAGTTGTAGTGAGACAGGGTGACGCGATCGCGTGTCTCCTGTTTAATTTAGCACTAGAAAAGGTTATCCGAGATGCGAATTTGAAATTAAAGGGCGAGGTACGATTTTTAATAAATTGATGCAAGTTCCAGCCTACGCAGACGACGCCGACGTAGACATAGTTACAAAATCTGTAAGAATATCGAAGGATTCATGTTAATTAAATCTTTCTAAATACCTGCGCAACCGTAGCCCCTCAAGACATGGAAAAATTAGAATATACAGGTCACTCCCCTTGCTTAATTTATGGCCCTTGTTTTAATTTATGGCTCAAAAGTTATGAGGAAAATATTCGGAGTAATCTGTGAAAATGAAATATAGAGGCGCAGGTATCATTTTGAAGTATATAAGCGAAACAAGCAGGTTGGGGGGAAAGACATCGTAAGATGGGCGGACTATGTCATAAGACACTAAAAGTAGAACTAGTAGACTCATTGAGAAGAGGAAGACCAAAGTTGAGATGGAAAGATGGCACGGGATGAGGACGCTAGAAAAATTAGGGCATAGAACTTGATACCACAAGCCAAAAACAAGAACGAATGGCGAAAGAGGCTTGGAAAAGTCAATGCCTTTTACACTAGGGCTGTATGGATAATGATGATGACTCGTCCACAGACGGCATAGCAATTCCCGCCTCAATTACCTATCACAATACTTCAACGCGAAATATTACAATGGTTAAAAAAAAGGGAGAAAGATTACCACAACATATTCTACCAAAAATTGGTATCTAGGGATTCCTGGGGTCGCAGATTACATATAATATATATGATCAAAGCTCAGAAATTCAAAATGGCGGCGTCAATATGGCTAATAAGTTTTATCGTTTATGGTCTGATTCGACTATAGATCGGTATCTGAGGGTTATCTAGGTTGCAGATTACAATTATCTGGTCATTTAATAATTCAAAATAGCGGCGTCAAATGGCGGATAGGTCTGATTCGTATGAAAACCGGTATCTGACTTTCGAGGTCGCAGATAATAAATATTTGGTAGAAATTCAAGAATTCAAAATGTCGCATCAGAATGACGAATAAGTTTTGACATTTATAGGGAATGAACTTTATCAAACAAAGACACTATTTAGTACAGGCAAATTAATAATTTAGGATAACAAAAATTAATAAAAGGATCATCTCTGGGATTTAAGTAGGTAATAACCTGGAGAATGAGATGATGCATTCTTTGCACTTCCAAGTTCCGGAAAAATTTAAAAAAAATTGGAAAAATTTTTTGATTTTCGTTTTTTTGCTCTAGCGGCCAAAATAATGAAAATAGAGAAAGAAGTTCCCAACAAAAGTTGTAGCTCGTCTTTTTCTCTACAAAAAAAGTATTACTTAAGCCATTTAGAAGATAAATCGAGTTTTCCACTTATAGTTTTAAGCTGCTTCGAAATGCGCGAAAAATGAGAATTCTCCAGGAGTTTCATACGATCGGGCTCATCGATCGATAATTCTTACTATTCAGAGCCCCTAAAAAAATGTAAGTAACTTAAAATGTAGAGAAAAGTCTCAGCTTTAATGTGGAACTAATCACAAAATTCATAAAAAATTGTATCAAGAAGAGACAGTGTCAGAAGATGGCTTAGTGAACTTTGTACGTTGATCCACAGATTTATTCATATCTTTGCCGGGAGTCGTTAGAATGATAATTCATTTTGCTTATATATTCTTATATAATGATATATTAATTCAATTAACATTTTATTGCAATTACTTTTGTTGGAAAAATATGCCTTGCGATCAAAGTAGAGTATTTCTCATCGATCAATTACCTCAAAAATTTGGAGTTCAATTCGCTATATCTTAAGTAATAATAATAGCACAGTCTTAATTTTAGGACTATAAGTACAATAAACATATTCTTTCGACTGGCTTTAGGTTTTTTAAATGCGCGCAGTACTTTTGAATTTTTCTACATTATTCATACACGTTCAGAAAATGCACAATTATACAGTAGAACATATACAACTTATTTGTTTCTTAACATTCTTCAATGAAATTTTCACGAAATATGAATTAAAGTGCGTGGAATCAAATCCATGCAGTGAAGAAGCACCCATTGTTACGGGATAAATAGGCAGGATGCATAAAACTCAAAGATGTGAATAAATCAACTGTATAAAGTTTACTAAGCCATCTTCTAACACTTTTTTCTCTATGATAAAAATTTGTATGAATTTTGTTCCACATTAAAGCCGAGACTTTTCTCTACATTTTACGTTGCTTTCATTTTTTAGCGGCTCTGAATAGTAATAATTATCGATCGATATGTCCGGTCGTACGAAACGCCCAGAGAATTCTCATTTTCCGCGCATTTCGGAGCGACTCATAACTATAAGTGGAAAACTGGGTTTATCTCCTAAACGGCTTAAATAAGACAAAAATTGGTAAAGACCTATTTTGTAGAGAAAGAGACGAGCTACACATTTTGTTGAAAACTTTTTTCTATATTTTCATTATTTTAGCCGTTAGAGCAAAGAAACCGAAAATCAAAAAGTTTTTCCAAATTTTTTTGCATTTTCCCGGAACTTGGAAGTGCAAAGAAGGCGTCATTCCATTCTACAGGTTATTAACTACTAAATCCCAGAGATGATTCTCTTATTAATTTTTGCGAGGTTTTTACAACAGTTTGCCTTCATTACCTGTACTAATTCTAAGTGGAACGAAACTAAAAAGATGAAAATAATTTAAAAACATTTAAAAACATGCTTTTGAACGCAAACTCAAACTGTAAAAAAATGTACTAAAAGAGAACAATAATGTTAATAATAACAATAATTATATTAATGAATGTAAAATCGTGCAGCGCTCAAAATACCTGGAAAAGCAGAAAACGCCCCACCCTTTACGTTTATTAACATAATGATTGTTATAATTAACGTTATTTTCTTCTTTAAATCAATTTTTTAGCAGTTATACTTTGTGTTTAAAGGTACGTTTCTATTTTTTTGAAATTATTTATTTATTTTTCACCCAATAGATTGATGAAGCTGATAACCTTTTTTTTCCTTCTTCAATTCTTTGCGGCTTCCTGCCACATGTATGTTTTCTTTTTAAGCGGTGCTAGGGGAATCTACAAAGTATATCACAATTAACCAGTATGTTACTGGTAAATAACCTCTACGCCTGTGACGTTTACGTGAAAGGATCAGTTAGAGGTTGTTTTTTTTTAAATAAACAACACAAATAAGTATAAAAACTTGAAATTAAATATTTCGCCGACGTTTCGGAAATCTAATCTGTTTCCCTTTTCAAGGCTTCTTTTTGAAAAATCTTTTTTGCTGTGTATGATAAATACACAGCTCTAAGAATGTTTGTTATATTCAATATCCATAGATACTTACTATTTACATAGAACTGTTGATATAGTTCACAGTTTTTCAGTTGTTATACAATGTTAAGTTTGTGAAGTTCTTCTTTTAACATTGGCAACCAAGTTGTACAGACATCTACGGAACAATTCGACACGCGTCTATCTCATTCAATAATATTATCGCGGATTCTTTAATTTTTCTTTTATTGCTATCTGCTTCTCTTGTTAAAATTTTTGCCGAGTCCCAGTTTATTCTAAGTCCGTTTTCCCACGCGTGTTCGCAGATCTTGGACCTCTGAATTTCATTTTTTTAAATATAATTTTGATGTTCGTCCAATCTTACACTAAAAGATCTGGATGACTCACCCACGTATTGTTTGTTGCACTCACACGGAATACTATAAATGCAGTTTTTTGAATTTTGCTCGTGGTTCTTCGGTTTCGCCTTTGTCAGAATAGATCTTAAAGTGTTGCTTGTTTGGAATACCGTCCTAATATCAAATATATCACCGATACGGCGCAACTTTTTGGATAATCCGCATACATATGGAATTAACGCTGTGTAACGTTTTTCAGGTTTTTGTCGTACCTGATTATTATTTTCAATATTTATTAAGGTTTTATCGACAAAACCCCCAGGGTATTGGTTATTCATAAGAACTTCCTTTATAAACCACTTCTTATTGTTTAGTATTTCATCATTAGAAGAAATAATTTTGGCCCAATCATACAAACATTTTACGACACCCCTCTTAACGTGCATCGACTGAATTGAGTTGAAATTTAAATATCTGTTGGTATGTGTTGGTTTTCTATAAACACTTGTTTCAATTGTACCACTCTTTTAATTAAGACATCTAAAAATGGTAATTCATTTATAGTTTCCTTTTCTAAGGTGAATTTAATAGAAGGTTCTTTATTATTTATATGATCCAAAAAACTATCTAGTAACTCAATACCATGAGGCCAGATTGCAAAGATATCATCTACGTATCTCCACCAGATAACCAGTTTGTATGCACAATTTTGAACATAGCTAGTCTCAAAATCCTCCATAAATATATTGCTTAAAATCGGTGACAATGGAGAACCCATTGCCATACCGAAATCCTGCTGATAGAAATCATTTTCTAATTGAATATAAGTTGTTTTTATACAAATAGTTAAAAGTTCCATTATGGTATTCACACTCAATTTAGTTCTAGCTTCCAAATTATTTTCATTTAACAATTTGTCTTTGATTATTTTTAAAGTTTTGTCTACTGGGACGTTAGTGAACAGACTAACTACGTCAAAACTAACCATCAGATGAATATTGTTTTCATAAACTTTTTCGATAAAATGTTTACTATTTTTTATATACGAGTGAGTATTTCCAGATAATGGATTAATAATTTTAAGCAAGAATTTTGCCAAATTGTGGCATGGCGAATTAATGGAACTAACAACTGGTCTTAATGGGACATTCTGTTTATGTATTTTTGGTAAGCCATAAAAATGAGTAGGCTTGCTATAATGCGGTGTAAGCTTCCGTCGTTTAAAGTCAATAAAAAGAAAACATACATGTGGCAGGAAGTCCCAAAGAATTGACGAAGGGAAAAAAATTAAGATAATGCCACAAATAACATTTAGACAATATACTGATAACCTTATTGGGCGAAAGACTGCCCAGGACCTGCGGCAATAGTTGTCTTTTGTCTAATGAGAACCGAATCTTTTGTATCATATATATGTATCATATACTTTCCTTCATTAACCAATTAAGAACACACAAGCCGCTATTTCGATTTTTTGGGTATTGTCACAATTCAGTTGATTTTAAAATTACAAAACATTAATTTCTATGAATTTATCGATAATTTGCAAAACAAAATAACAAAATCAGTCCAAGGGTGAAAACATCTTCAAACGTCACAAACTTCGCCAAAATTATGTACATATCGAATTTTTTGCCAATAACTGTACATTTTTAGGTGCGACACATTTTCTGATAGTCAACAATATAATCGAAAACACTGTATGTTGCTCGTGGAGTAGAAATATTTATAATGAAAACTATTATTAACCAATTATCGAGAAACAACAGAGACAGGGTAAAAACCTAAAAGATAACATGTATTATCTCATGTAAAAAGAACAGTTCATTTATTTTATTAATTCGCCCAAAGGCGATACCATTGGGTTATTTTTACAAGATAATGAAAGTGGCGAACCGTACAGCCTGGTAACGCGTTATTTATCCAGCAGCGATAAGTGTTGATGCATGGCCAACTTATCCGGCCCCAGGGATGGGGGTTGCTTTGGATACAACGCAAGATAAACGAAGAGTACATGAGATATCCGACTTTATGTCCCGATATATAAGAACCAATTTCAGACCAAGTGCTCATTAATAAATTCTAAAGCAGAGACGTAAAATATCTAAGTATATTTTATTTTGTAGCGTCTAAATTATATTTTTACCGTTTTGTAGAGGCGGCCAGGATTTTTATTGTGAGATGGGTATTAAAAGTATTTTCTCTCTTTTTTATTTAATAACGTAATATAGGATAACATATTTTACTTTCAGTACTTTTGGCTGGTTTCCATGCCGTTACAACCCAGAATATGTAATAAATGTACAGCATAAATATAAGGGAATCATGAAATATTTTTATTCTAATGACTATTTTTATTTACATTCCTCGGTTACCGCAAGAATATATTGCTTTTGCAATCGTGATATCTTCCGACTTTTACGTTTCAAGATATGTAAATTACGAAAATAGGTCTTCCAATTCCGTCAATCTGTCTGTCCATCTATCTATTTGTCACTCTCTTGTATGTATACTAAATTTCGTGTAAATAAACAATAGTTTTTCAACCATGGCAGACCTATTGGATTCGCCAGTTGGAATTTTGACTTTTGTTATCAGATTCAGTATGAGCTACTTCGAGAATACCTAACTACCAATTTTAATGCAATTTCAATTAAACTTACCAGTGGCGTATGGAAAATTCCCGAATAGTAAAAAGTCTTTCCCAATTTTTACTCACCTTGTATTAAACCCAATTTAATGAAATTAATATGGAACCACCCCAAAGGCAGTACTGTACAGTTTACGTATGATTTAACAGAAATTGCTTGAGCCATTTTAGGCTAATGATAAAAATACATATATTGGGACCATTGAGAACTTCCAAGTTTTTATTTTATTTTTAAAGTCGGTAAAACTTAGATAATACTCAATGACATTCTGTAACTTGACAATATTTCTATTTTGATGTAAAATAGGCTAGAGGCCTATTGGCAGTGCTCATGAAAACCCTAAAATAGTGTTCAATAGTTTCTTATAATTCCCGTACAAGTAATAATACAAAGTAAAGATAAAAATGCAGTAATATGTTGGAAAACTATACAAAACTAAAACCTTAAATTAAATATTTATACTCTTTGCTAATTTAGTAAACTTTTTAAATAATTGTTGCACATTCTTACTTACTTAAGAGACATATTATAATTACCAATGAACAATATTTTCTCCCTTTTTAGTCCCAATTACTAAAGATAAAAAATGCTCAAACTCGGAAAAAAATAAGAATGGATCAAATTTGGCAAAGGTCCATATTATTTACAAAACAGTTAAAATTTCAAGTGTCTCAAATGTCTCGAAAAATATTAATTAAGCCAAAAAAAGCGTTAAATTATTTTTTTTGAAGAGGAAATTCAGAAAAAAAATTGATGACATTTTTTTTGTAGAACAAATAGTGTGGATAAAATCGAATTTAATTTTATAAAAGGACCCGCCACCAAATGCATGGGTAATTTTGTTGTCGACGGAATCGTTGCAAATTCTCCTCAATGAAAACTGTTATGGATACAGTTTCAAAACGTCTTTATTTTAAAAATACAACAGACGAAGCACCAAAATTCAAAATTTTAAAAACACGATTTTACGTATTTTTTATCGAAACGGTACTTTTAATATTTAATTTGCCTTAAGAATATAATATTCATGCACAGTGTAGTATAGGAAAATACACTATTCTAATATTCATATAAACAAATATATAAAGATTCTTACGCAAATAAGAAGATTCCTATTTTTATTCCAATGGAAATCAGCAAAAGAAACAAAATACAAACGAGATCGTATGATTCGTGTTCCAGATAACATATTTATAAAAATTACTAAAAATTAAAAAAGTTTGCTCGCACAATAGAAAAAAGTGCATTTCTGTTGGACCTCAGAAAATATACCTTTTTCCTTCTGTTTTCATGATTATAATTTTTTTAAGTAAGCAGTTTTGTTATATTAATTTTTATATGAGCCCTTTTTATAAGAGTATTATACTTGTTTTTTCCTGTATTGCACTGAATATCAGTAAGATTTTATTCTTAATGCAAACTAAATAATAAAAGTAATAGTAATGAACTGACTAGAATTTTACGTTTAAGCAAAGTCTGGATTGGTACAATCATGGTACAATACTTCATAAATCGGCACCTGCCTAGAGTTGTAGAGAGAGAGAAAGAGAGAGAGAGAGACTTTAAAACCATGATACGTCATAAGTGGAACGTCTGATTGATCTGGTGTGTGATTCAACCTTTCCAAAATACTATATAATACTAGTTAAAAAACTCGCACTAAGTAGTACATAGTTTTAGTCTTATTTTGCAGCTTCTTTGTCAGAATTAAATTTCGCAATTTCACAGCTATTTTTATGAAAATGATTTACTAGCAAAATACAAAACTAGGAAACTCTGACTCTTATTATATCCAAAACGTTTGATAATTATCTGATGATATAAAACGAGTGACACGACGGTAACATTGAAATTAGTAACTATCTCAAACATTTTTGACAAAGTACCCAACCAAAAAATTGACAATAAACATTTAAATAATAATAATACCTTAGGAGTTCTGCAGCAGGCTTGCTAGAATACATAAAAGGAGATGCTCTCATGGTTACACCTACACTTAAAACATAATCACACAAGAAACACGTATTACTATAATATAACGAACTTCCAGCGAATCTATAGTTTACGGCATAACGTTTTAAACTGACTAAAGGACCAGTGCCCAACAACAAAACATCTATTTCGCGATACATACACACTGATTGTGTCTTGTTTTGCGTTGAGTATCAGTACTAAAGCGGAGTAACAACTGAGATCACAACCTACTTAGTTGTGATTTTTTGTCGTTATGATAATAATAACTTGAAGAAACTGCGTTCAATTAATGTTTTATTTTTATATATAAGAAATAAAATCAATGATGTAATTAATACAAGATACGGTAGATTTGGTGTTTTCAGACAATGACTTTTATTAGAAATTATTACAATAATTATTGTTGATTATCTTAATAACCGTATTTTTAATAGACATGTCCACAATAACAAATTGCAATTTCGGGACATTGTCGTAAAAGATATGAATTTTTCCTTTCGCATTTTATAGAAATTTCAAAGTAAATGAATATTTCATAATAGTGTTCTAAAATAACACAGGTTTAAAAAAACGTCTGACCGTACCCGAAGGTTTTTAATTTGCTGAACACGATGCTGTAGTCCGTTTTGCGCCATCACTTCAGTATTTCGAGAAAACTTAACCTAAAGGTGCTAAAAATACCTTCTTCGCCTTCGTTCATGCATAAATTAATTCACTCAATATTTTGGACTGAATTTTATTACAAATTCGGATTGTCTGACCAAAAATAGGCTACTTTTGTTCGAAACATTTTTTCTGAAATTGTCACCTTTCTTTAGATATCCGACGAGGAAAAATCAAAATTTTAGAACTTTGTGATTTTTTTATTCGAAAAAGAAGTTTGGACAAAAATGGCAAGAGGCAAGAAGAGTTTGGAATCATCCACGGGATATTCTCAATTTTTTTCGGAAGTGTCCAATGTCCTTTGCAGAAAAGAGCATTATGGAGTTTTCAAGCGCATCAAAAAGTGTATTGGACAATTCCGAAAAAATTTAATAATATTCCCCGGGTGATTCCAAACTCTCTTTGCCTCTAACAATTTTTGTCTAAACTTCTTCTTTTCGAGTAAAAAAATAACAAAGTTCTAAAATGTGGTATTTGTAGCACAATTAGGTTAAGTTTTCTCGAAATCCCGACGTGATGGCGCAAAACGGACTACGGCATGTTCAGCACGTCAAAAACCTTTGGGGTACGGCAATGGAATCTCATTGGTCGGATATTTTTTTTTTGTAAACCAGTGTTATCTACCACTTGCTGATTCATTTTATATCAAGGAAACAAACTGCATAGATATTAAGATATAGAGTGCGTCATTAGTTCGTGGAATGCTCAATATTTCCTCAACTGTTTGAGATATTAAAATAATGTCTCAAATAAAAATCGTAGGACATCAAGAGAGCCATATTGTTGCAGGGCTCCCAGATAAAAGGGGAATAATATGAAAGAATTTAACTTTAGAGGCTGATATATCAGCTATACTGCAGGGTAGGGTGGTTACCCTGTTCCCTGAACAAAATTTTTATGTTTTACGTGATGTCCCCTCTCTGAATTTAATTGGTGGCGAAAGAGGCTCACACGGCCGACAAGTCAAGTCCTTGGGGGTGAATTCGATAAATTGGGGTGTTGGATGTATGCTGGTGAAAACACATAAGCGTCTTACAATAACAGATTTAATGATTACATTTAGGTACGCTTACAACCATATCCCACAGAAATAATATTACACACAATCAATATACCCAGATGTGTGGCCCACGCTTAACCTAACACAAAATGTACGACAACGTAAAACTAATAAAATCTTAACTAATAGTATGCAACATATGATCCCCAAAATATACTATGGCTTAGACAGTTACATTAAAACACTGAATAATAACGTAAAATGAACAAAATAATGTGAACTAGGTAAATGACGATGGGTTAAATTGACAAAAGTGAAAAAATTGCAAGCGTGGTGTTCAAAACTACTAAAAATTTAATTGGTTATGTGCAAAATATTTACAACAACGACAATTTAAATATAATGTGTAAAATATTAAGTGGAATATGTGGAAAAACCGTAGTTATGTGAGTCGAATGACAGCAATTTAGTACCGCAAAAAAAAACCTGACGGGCTCTCTATGCCTCACGAAAAAGGTGGGATGTTATATCAGGTCCCTCGTTATGCTATTTAAAGACGCTTACCCCCAGCAGGTTTCACAATGTCTACAGTAGGCCTACCAGGGGAGCGTAGCTTCCAATGGAACCAGGCAGGAGTCTCACCGGTACAACTCAGGATTCCAAATCCAACCAACAGCTTGACAACCAAGTTTCAGAAAAATCAAAGTTCAATCCAGACTCAAATGTACAAATAACCAAAAACGTAAGACGTAGCGTCAAGCATACAGGAAACGATACCAACAAAAGTCCAAAATAAAAGTAACGTAAAGGTGGAAGTGAAAATGAAACTAAAAGCCCTGCAATAAAGAAATAACGGACATTACAAATCTATTTTCCAAAGATCTATCAGAGGCATACCTTAGACGTTGAGTGGGCTTAGAGAATTCCTTTGCCATGTGCTTCCAGCAAGTTGATTTATCCGGAAAATTCCGTAGCAGTACTTCTCAACAGAAAATAATACACAAATATCAAAATAAAATACTGCTAAATTTGTCACTACAGCACCATATCTATTTAAAGGAGCAAACTCACAAAATTCCTATACACGTGCTCAGCGACACAACTTATCTTCGGCAGGCAAACGGGAAAAATCACCAAAAATGGCCAAGACGGAAATAAAAAATCCGAGGAAGACCAAACGTCTTCATGGGTACGTTCCAAATGACCACTATACATCGTAACCCACAAGCCGGTAAATCTCCCTAACGACGTTTATATTCCACACATAATATTGCATTTCGTAATTCCATTAACAAAACAATAAGTTTAATTCACAATAACGGTCTTGAAAAGGTTATAATCGAGACGTTAGGAACTCGCGGCATGGAACGCAATGGTAGGCAACCAGTTATACTACACTGTTTCGACTAGAACGATAACATTGGAACAATTACGATATTTAAATTTTAATGTACAGATACGAAAATAGACTGTAACAATATATTAAAATTATCTTTAAATGTACAGGGTGTTTCACATATTGACACCAAGCGAATATTAAAAAAAAAATTCAAAATATTCTGCCTATATTGTGTCTTCATCTTAAGTGAGTCACACTGTATATTTATATACGATTTTTAATTATATATCCAGGAATATACCATTTTTTTTACTTACTGTGACGTTGCTATGTTATTTCACTTTTTCCAATAAAAAATGCATTTACAGAAGTATCTGCAAAAAACGTGTTTTCATTAATTGGGTCGTTAACCTTTTTATTTGAAGTTTTCGAAAAGAGTCGAAAAAAAGTGGTCATTCTGAGAAGATTTCAAATATATAAAGAAATGTTGGGTGTTCCATTAAAGAAATCCAAGCAATAGCTTACCATTACTATGTGAAACACCCTGTAGATTTAAAAACAATTTTAAAATATATCTTGATCTCCTACAGTTGTATACTGAGACATTTCTAACCCATAAAAATAGGCAGATTACATACCCAGTTATTAACTGAATTAAGTAATTTTCGTAAACATTTGGAGGGGAGGTTCCCAGTAGCCACCAATTTTTTGTATTTCAAGCTTCTAAGGTGATATAAGTGTTCAGGAGCAAAAATAAATCAATGTGTCTGAAAGCCTTCCTTCGCTTTTTCATTAAGATGATTTTTTTTTCACATTTTATGCACCTATGATACTTTTTACGTTGCGTCTACGAAATCTCTAATTTTTTAACTTCCTGCTCAAATCTTAAAATCCGAGCACACTTTCATTTCATTTTAGAATACAAGAAAGACATATAGTAGGAAGAAAACACTATAAGTGCAGTGGCCGATGTTGTCGGTCGTTTCGTCCCCGCTGGTTACTTCATCGGCAATATTTTCGACGATCCGCTTCCTCTTTAACCGCTACTATACACAGAAATTGTTAATCCTAAGAAAAAAAATCATATGCCTTTTTCCCCTTCTTCAAAAAGGAGTTCAGCTTGATGCTGGTCGAGGGTAAATGTGCAGTGTGATGCTCCCGAAGAAAACACGAAAAGAACCGGAACTCCTTTAAACTCGATCAAATTCATCGGCAGATGCGTAAAATGTAAATGTAAAGATAGAAGAACAAACAGCGATTTAAAAATAAAAAATCACTATAAGATGAAAAAATTAAATAAAAACGTGTCAAGTGCCTGGCTGAGCCGTCGCGTCGTGAAATTTATATCTGGGCCCCTTTTCAAGTGGATGATATTTGCGAAAATTTTTTTAACACATGTAGTAACTAATACCGACGCAAATCAAACATGTAATATAATCAATGTTAGTAGAAAGGTAGGAGAAAAAGAGAAAGGAAGGATCCTTATACAAAATTGTACTCATTTTACTGTCACTTTCCTGCCTAGGCAGGGAAAGAGACACTTTGCTGATTGACATTAGTCAGCAAAGTTAATACTTTGCTGTCAATCGGCGAAAGAGAATGTTTCGTTTGCCCCATAAACATTTTCCAAAATATTTAAGATTTCTACTCAATTTTTCCCATGAAGCGCCACCTGGACATGTAAACACTTTCTTAAATACCATACTTCAAAAATATAGTGTGTCAAATTTCAGCCCTTCTTATTCCTTTCTGAGACTATTTTACATAAAGGAATAATTTTTGCAGTTCCTTCACGAGTTATTTTCCGATAAGCACCCCACAGTAGACAAAAACACATCCTAGTAATATTTTATTGCGTGCATCAAAAATATTTCACGGCTAATTGGGGTCTAATTAATTGATTTATAGTGCATTCGGCTTAAGATTTATTGCTTATTAATTACCGAGGATGACAGTTGTATACCCTAGGCGTGCCGACAAGGGGCCGAGCTGTCGACGCAAATTCACATCCAGCATTCATAATTTTTAAGTGGCTGTCATTTGTGCTGAGAAGCAAAATTATCCAGACGCTGGTACGGCATTAATTTACCTAAATACTAAAATAATAAATTAACGCAAATGTACTAAAGATAATTAAGTAAATTCTGTGCGACCCAGATTATTCAGGAAATTGCGCCGTTAAGTCAGTCCTAGATGATTGCAGAGCTCGGTTGCGAGCAGCGGCGGTAATGTAGTAAGTTGGTTAATTAGCCATCTTAAAGTTTATACATCTGTGGAATGGATTCGCGTTTGCAACTATCTACATGTGCGATCTCCCGTAACCACGGACAATAGAGCACAATTGTTGATTGCGACTTTACTGGAAGGACCGAGATAAGCGCTGTCTTCTGCAGAACTTCAGGCTCAAGAGTGAAATCATCCTGAATATCACTCGAGTGTTTAACTCTGCTCTCATCGAATGCCTGGTTTGTCACGGGTACGACTACGAGCTAGTTATTGGTGTTTGCGGTGAATGCTTTTTATACATGAAATCAATTCAGTCTTGTATAGAAGGGGTAAAGGATTACTCACAAATTATAATACTGAGATCTGAAAACCAAAACTTCACACCCTGCGAGTTGTCTTATCCACTAAGTACTATGCGTATAACATTAGTTCATTGGACAAATTATTATTGTATTCTTTGCAAATTCGAAAATGAAGACTATATTGTATAGACAGAGAGCCAGCGACGATTTTAGTTAAGAAATTTCAGGCAGGCTAAAAATGTTAATTTGCGTTAAAAGAAGGATTACTAAACGTAAAATGGCCGGTCTGGCAGTCATACGTGGTCGGGTTTACCTACCCTGGTCGCCTAAAGTGGTGAAAAAAACTACTTACCAGGTATTTCAGGCAGGCTCACGTTTTAGTGTATTAAAGTGACATTCGCCTAGCAGGGGAAAAAATATTGGCAGACCAAACGAACGCCGGAAAGGGCCGGCAGACGACCATAAAGTGGTGACAAAATACCTTAGTTCTATTTAAGGTATATTAGGCAAGCTGAAATTTTCAAGTGATAAAAAAGGCAAGATGGCGGACGCCCCAATATCGCGGATTATCACTTTTTCACAACCCCATTGATATGGGTTTGACGAGTAAAATATGATAAACTATGTAGCGCCATTCTATATCCAATATGGAGGACGCTCTAGGATTGTGTAATGAGGCATTCATAAACTCATGTCACATTATTAGATTTACGTTTATCTCTACCAGCGTATGACCATCGATGTTGAACCACGTGTGGGGATTTCGGACATAAAAGCACGACGAAATTTAACGCAAACCAGTGCTCTAATAGCATTGCTAATATCAGTATAGTACTCTTTGCGACGTTACCAAGCCAGACGGAATATAAGTTGATCTCAAGGCTCTTCAGCGTGCTAAGCTGGAGTCTTTTGTGTTGACAAGTTATTTATCCGACGCCGTTATGCCACTGCTGGTATTCCACACATGCTTAGCTACGTCATCGTGCCGGAGTGAATATAAACCGACCGATGGAACTCTTCAGCGTGTTGCGCTGGGGTTCTCATGGTTATTTGTATCAGGCCGAAACCGCTGACATCAGGAACATCGACGCCACGACGGAATAGAAAGTATCTTGTCACATTACACTCTCGCCAGCTTCGCACAGGTACGATTAGATAATATCAAGAAACCGTAAAAGATATCGAAACCAGTAGATAAATGTAGATTTTCAGAATTTAGAAATGTGTTTTTTTTCCCAACCCCTTGACATGGGTATCAAATGAAAGGATTTTGTCTATCTGTTTATCTGTAAAATATATAAAGACTAAAAACTAAAAAATGAAATGATATAAAAAAATATAAAAAAAAAAAATGTTTTCTTAACCGCTTCTCAAGTCACCGAGGTAACTCCTTGAAAATCCAGAATGATTTTGTGTAAGGTAAAGAGAAACGAGGCCCTACAGTTTATAGTGGAGTCCGAACCACATCTTGGGGATAATTTTATAATTAAAATTATTTCGCGGTGAGCAGGGATTGAACCTGCTTCGCTAGGTATACCAGTATGCAAGCTAGACGCGCTAAACCACTGGGCTACCGTAACAAGCTTTTATTTAAAAAAATGTGTTTAATTAACTTTTTTATTGATTCATACATTTGGAAACCAAAAGCTTTGGGTACCGCCCCCAAAGCTTTTCATTTCCATTTAATTTATAAATTCGAATTACCCTTTATAAGTCCACCTCTGTACTGACATTTTAATTCGCCTCAGACGATAGGAACATGGTAATTGTCTCAATTTTATTTTTAGTTGATCAGCCCTATTGGATGTCCAGTCCTTCAATTGCCATGGCGCTGTGTCGTGGACATCTGGCTAGCTTCGATACGATTTTCAGAAAAACCAGGTTGTTATGCTTAACTTTGAATATTCGGGTGCGAGGTTCCGACCCGGAAAAGATATAAATAGACCAAAAATCCATTAAAACTCGCCCAGTCCCACACATGTAGCATCTGATCGGTAGAACACGTAGTACATAGACATAGTGAATCAGTACAGGGAGAGAACAATAAGTCCAGTACGCTGGGGCGGTCTCGAAGTTATTTACAGACGAATAGTGAGCAAAAGAATATAATACGACACAATATTTTTGCTTCTAGAAAAGTGTGGCCTTGGTTGTAACAATGATTCCGCTGAATGGGGATGACATTGAAAAGGATATCTTAATTACCATTAGCATGTCTACTCTATCAACGACAACTGATTATTTATGTTTTAGATGCTAATGATGAAACAATTCGGTAGCCATAAAATTTCCTAAAAAAATAGGGCCACATTAATTTGTCTATAGCTATCCAATTTGGTTTGCGCAATTGCAGCTTTTGTTCATATTGAAATTTTTGAAAATTCATGGTAAAATCTGAAAAATTGCTTCAATAGCTTAATCCTCAATATGGCATAAATATTTTTTTAACAAGCATTTAGTGATTGATTGATCGATCGATTAGCTAGCGTACGGTAGGCATTTCTGCCACTTCTGGATATCCAATATGGATATTTTTATATACCGCCGGATCAGCTACATACGCCGGATTGGACATGGAACATGTTTGTTGCCAGCAGCGAGAACCACATGAAGCATGGTGTAGGAATATAGGATGGGAAGTGTAGGTGTCTGTGAGATGGCTCTTTTAAGTTTCCATCTATCTTCTTGTTCTTTCTTCCTATGAATCTTCTTTTTCTTCTGTTTCTGAATCTAGCAGTGTACACCTCCTCCTGTCCGCTTGCATCTAGATGTAGTTTCATGTTTCCTAGAGAGTGTTTTCGTTTCAACTTCTTGTATTTTGCTTGTTTGCCAAGACATACATTAGCTTGCTGTAAGAAGCTTTTAATTATTAACCGTTCCACAGGTAAATAGCTATTTACAGTGGAACTGCAAGAAAGAGCCCCGAGAGAACATTTGAGACATTTCTTAAACTGTTTAAAAAGTGAATTATTTTTTATTTGCTTATATGTAATAAAACATATTATTTATAAGATTTGGTAAACAACAGAAAAAACTATCCATGAGAATCAAAAAGAAAAACTATATACAAAAAATGTAATATTTTTACAGATAATTTTTCTTTCCAGCTTTCACAGATAGCTCCCCCTGCTGTCTGTCAAATCCTATAAACATTATTTTGTACACTCTATACAGGGTGTAATTAGCTTCATGTCATTAAAAACAACTGGTGGTAGAGAACGACAAGACAAACAAAAAAACCTTATATAACATGGGGTCTAAAGCTCATAGACAAGAATTTCGCAAATTTTCAATAACATTTTTTGAGAACTGCTGGAATATTGAGGTAGGTTTAGATCTAGATCTGATCTATACTCTAACTCTCCCTTGTGCAAAATTTTAGTTACTGTCGGTGTTTCGTTATGTAAACACGTCCAACCCCGTTCGTTGTTTTTGTTATTTTTGAATTTCGCGTCATTGTGTATTTATAGCTAAGATTTATTTTATTGACTTACCGCTCAAGTTGTCAAATTCTTGATTACGTACAGACACAACTCACTTGTTCGTTCTTTTTGTATTCCTTTTTGGCTTTTGTACCAAATTTTTAGTTTATTTTTCTTTATTGACAACGTTAGTTGATAGTTTAGTGTTTAGTGTTGAATGAAGTGCGTATGTACTTAATTTGACGTACCGGACAATTGATACAGGTGCAGGGATTTTGAATCATTCTGGTAGGTGGTAAGCTTTTAACCCAGGACACTCATTTATGTTACAAATGTTAATAAACCACATTTAAATTTTCTAAATTATAAACAATCCAATATTTTGTTCCAAATTAAAAAACACACATGTAAAGAAATGCTCTGTTTAAACCTCTATGGCCATTATTTGCTTGCAATTGTGCACGAAGAGAGAACGAATTATTTACCTCTTTATACGTGCCTCAGTTTAGTTGAGGCGGTTCATCAAAGGCGGTCGATGATCCTTTGACACCGCGTGTGGCGGCCAGCACTTTTTTATGACAATTTAAAAGTTGTATAATTGGGGAATACATCCATCGACTAAGAAAAGCAGTGGTTTTCAATAGTTGTCTACCATAATATTAAATATCTTAACCTAGATCAGTTTTTTTCAAAGTGCCCCTAGATGTAAAAGTCATAAAGGTTTTTTGTTTGTCTAGTCGGTCCCCATTACCAGCTTTTTTTAATGACATGAAACTGATTACACCCTGTATTTTAAGCAGACCTTAATTATTTTGAGAAATATTTTTGTATTAGTGAAAAAACTATTTATAGAACGGTGCCTGGTCTATTTATGTATAAGACTAAATTCGAAAGTTACTCCGAGCTTAGTTACACGTTTTGCATAAAACGTCTAGAGAATTCCTGGATCGTGCCACTCATCTGTGGAAAGCTCTGATTCGTCTAAAGTAATTTAACATTCTGGACTATTTGCTGGTTGTCTCAAAGTACAAAGGAACTCAACTACTCTTAAGGCGATGATCCGTTGAACAATGAAGTTTCTCTAAGTGATCTTAACTAATGCATTGAATGTGGGACAAAAAGTAACTATAATTTAGCAGAAACATTGGTACAATTACGAGGATTCATAAAGAAGAGTAACGAACGGTAACAGGGTTTGGATTACTAATCGCTAATTAACCATTATAATTATAATAACACTCCTAAAAGACATGTAAAGTAAATAATAATTAAAGTAATAAATATAAGTAAATATAAATAAAAACGCACTATCAACACAAACAAGTTGATAAGAGGAATTCTCATCACCTCCGCTGTCTCTGAATCTCTGAGGAACAGTATTAATAATAATTAACAAAATATTGCTGTCAATCCCCTCTATGAATCTTTATTCTCATAAGGACATTAAGCGGAATACAAACAAACAGCTATTCTCCGGACAATATGTCCAGCCGAGAGTTGAATTACGAATTGTAAGCCTGACGCTTTAAATGTAAAAATTACATTTTATCAAAAAATGCTTGGATTCCGGACCACTCGCAGACTGCAGTTTCAAGCTGTTAGCTTTCATCAGTGCAAGGGAGGTCTGAACGATGCATTCTTCGCGGAGGTTTTATTGCTTAGCCCCGAAGGTCTCCTGACTTAAACCTCTTGGATTCCTTTCTTTGGAGTCATTTGAAGCAATTGGTTTACAGTGTCGAATTAAACACATGTGAATAATTACTTGACCAAATAACAGCTAGATATAATAAAATTGGTCAAGATGGTGCAACAATAGCACGTGTTTACGACTCAATGGTTCGCAAGTGTCACGCTTGCATTCGAGCTCAAGGAGGGCATTTTGAACAGCTGCTATGGGCAATAGTTTTGTGGTATATTAATTTGTTTTCTTTATTTAATTTTCCTAGACAGTTTTTGAAATGTTCCTTAAGAAGCGTTACCAATTCAATAAAATTTGCAATTCTGTAACTAAAACAAAATAGGACCTATATTTATACATTGCGCGCCCTTAGGTGCGTTAAGGTATAGGCATCTCCAAAGGCAATTTCTACAGCCGGAGGAGTTACGGGATCAACCATGGAACAGACTGCTATCCTTTGCGGAGAGCACTGGTCTCTTCTAGAAGATCCAACATGACGCGAATGCACAATGGGCTGACAGGCCTGAGTGCTGCGGATTCCACAGATCTGCTCGCGCGATGATAATAATAATAATAATAATAATTACATGGTGTTGCATCATGAGAGGGACATGGAGGTAGAGAACGTCAGTGGTAATCAGAACCTCCCACAGAAATTTCTCATTGGGCCTTCATTACGAAGTTACAGGGTGTTTTGTCATTTTTGGCAAAAACTACTTTTTGTAATTACTTTGACAGGGAATGGAATAATGGATTCATATTTGGTACAGCTAATACAGTAACGATCCTTCAGAGGTACATGTGAGACATGAAAAAATTCCAGGTCCGGAGTCCCTAAAATTTAGATTTCTTCTTTACCTCTAAAAAACATGACCCTGTATATATTTTTTTGGAATTTCTGTACGATATTCGAAAAGAACATAGAAAAACAAGCAAAATAGCCCAGTTCACCTTTTTGTTAAACCTTTGTGGTTATTTAAATTCGGTGTTAAGTGTACAAGAATATGAATTTTAGGAACGGTATTATATGAAAGTCACGTGAAACAAACAATTTTGTAACGAAAATTTGCAAAAATTTTATTGAGCGTGGGTGATTCCTAATTCCGGGACGTTTTAAAGATCAATTTTAGTGAAAAATGTAGCCCTAATCAGTAATCGGGTATAAATTAAAAAAAATATTTAATCAATCATAGTAGGCTACTATGTTTTCTACCACTATGTATTTATAAAAATTGCGACTGCAGTTTCGACTTACAAAGCCATTGTCAAGCAGTGAATCAAAAATGACAGTGATGTGAATGACAGTCATTTTTGATTCACTGCTTGACAATGGCTTTGTAAGTCGAAACTGCAGTCGCAATTTTTATAAATACATAGTGGTAGAAAACATAGTAGTGTGTTTTATTTAGTTATTTGTGCAAAATGATTAACTACCACAGAGTAACGGCTCCTTCAATCAATTTTTTTAACCATAGTAGGCTTATTCAGAGATATTGAGCATGATCTGCCATGTGGCATCAATACAAATCTGGGTCCTTTCATTTGAGGGTCTTGGGTACAACTGTTTGACTGTTATGTTCCAGACCATCCCGTACCCCTTCAGCGGTGCAGGAGCTCAAATGTCTCGAATTCGAGTTGTTGCAGAACTTTAGGTATAATGTTAAACGTACCAAATAGAACCATCAGCTTTACAAAAATGCTTTGCCGTTGTGGCTATTTTAGACTTAAAATTTCTGGTCTACGTGTACCATTTCGAAAACCGTGGTAATTTAAATGACATAATAAAGATTAATTAGGAACATTATTAAGTTTCAGATAAAAATCTAGAGCTTTTTTACAGTCCACTTATTTTGCATGCACTACAATCACGACGAAACAATTAATAGATTGTTAACTTTGATATTGACAGATTATGACGTCAATGTAATTATCAGGAACATAATTAGTAATATTAGGAACATAATTAGTATAAAAACGTACAATTGCCGATTTAAAAATATTCAATTAACGGATAAAACGACATACACACTTCTGTATTAGCTATACAACTTCGAACACTATGTAGAATGCCTCGCTTTATTTGTTAGTTAGTTTTTTTTTGGGGCTAAACAACAGATTGCCATTTGCATTTGAGTACAGAGTAGTTAATTCGGTTGTCAATAAAATAAAAAGACAGACAGCAAACAGACGCGGAGGTTAATTTGCAGTGAAATCGACTGGTGTAGAGTATGTTTAACGGGAGAATAGGAGAACAGCAGCTTCGAACCGTCGTATTAACTCACAACACTTCAGGACATAATTAGAGCAATGTGCAATTATTGTCGGTCCCCAACCTGGAGTTTGCCAAAGGACGTCTAATAATGACACAGTTATTTGTCTTCAAAAAAAGGAAAAAGAATAGGGCTGAATATTGCAATTTCAGAGGAGTGCGTATTTACTTATTATTTTCCTTATTTCGAGCAGAGTAGGATTTAATTAAAATATCCGTATGCCCTATTCATGTTAGTACAGTCATTTTACGGCAAAAATCAGATAAAAGACAAAAGAATAGTACGAGCAAACTTAGTTTAGCTGTAGTAACAACTATTAATAAGCATAATATGTTTTTACTTTTATTACATTCTTTAATAGCATATTTGCGTAGAGAAACAACAAAATATTCAATTTTATAAAACCATGGAAAAGGTAATTAATATGTAATTTATCATTAGTGTGTGTTAAAAATAACTTAATAATATGTGTCTTTAAGTTTGTTTATGAATTTAAACGAAATAAGCACCATTATAATATGATTGATGAAGAATCTATGAAGAGAGCTAATATTATCCGTGACCTTGGCGCGATTTTCGATCCTAAGCTACCCTTGTCTGATCATATGCAGATTCGGAAAATGCAGTTTAGGGTATAGGAATAACGATGTAATTGACCACGCCCTGCTAGTCCCACAAATCGTGAAAGCAGAGGCACACAATGAATTGAATTTAGTACGGCATGAACTAAGGATGGGTGCGGACGTGGGTAATAATTTCTAATACGAAACGAGACAACATCTCTTCGTCAAAAGCAAAGAAGTTATTTGTCTTAATTTTGACAAATAATTTCTTCCATTGAAAGCATTTCTGCAGTTTCTTTTTAGCCATAAATGCTATGGGAATAAAATAATAATTCTTATTAAAACCGAAATGAAAATAGATTAATAATTATCAAAAAATAAATCATTCTTATTAAATTACAAAAATGGAACTTTAAAATTAAATTAAATAACCCTCAGAAACTAAAATCAACTAATAATTATCAAACAAGAAATTAATGAAGTAAGGATTCAAACAAACCAAACAATAGCCAAAGCGATTATACAACGAACCTCTCATATCATTAAGTTGATTTGGAGTAATGCTTGCACAAAGTTGTATAAGTTTTTCCCGTAATTCAACTAAATTATTGGCTCGTTCAAACGCATGTTTGTACGCGGTTTCCTTTAAAAAGCCCCACAGAAAGAAATCAGGGGTGCTAGATCCGGTGACCTGGGGGGCCATTTTATCATTCCCCTCGTAGCTATTATATTATTGTGACTTGGGCAGCCATCTTGTTGAAACCACATGTCGTCAAAGTTGACAGGAAGATTTTGAACTGCAGGAATTATTTGGTTTTGTAAAAGCTCTAAATATTTATTGTCATTTAAATTGCCATCGATTAGCAGTGGGCCTATAATATGTTTGTCCAAAATTCTTGACCAAACGTTTAACTTTTGAGGATACTGAGTTCGCACAGCAACACTCAAATGTTTATTTTTCCGAGACCAATATCGTACTACGGATGGATTGTGTTTCCTATGTAATGTAAAGGATGATTCATCTGTAAACAATATATTCTTTAAGAAGTTTTCATTCTCATTCATTTTATTTATCATGATTTCGCAAAATTCCATCCGTTTGAAATTGTCCTCGGGAAATATTTCTGGCGTTGTTTGAATTTTAAAACAACTGTACCCATTTCTTTTCAAAATATTTCTTACAGTTCTTTCCATCATGTCAACTTCATCAGCAATTTGCCTGCTAGAACAAGGTTCACTAGTTTCAACAAGTGCACAGACATTAGTTTCGCGAATTTCACGTTCTTCGCTCATTTGTTGATGACGGGGTTCGGGTTGATAGCATTTTTTACAATAATTCACGACACACCCGAAATACTCCAAATTTTTAATAATGGATGAAATTATGCTAGCTGAGAAGATTGGTCTGTCTTGATATGCCACAGTTATTGTGTCTTCAGTGGAATGGCCCCGAAGTACCACTTCACAATTTGCTTTTTCTGCAGTTGTATAAACACACGGCATTTTAATAACAAAATTGAGATTAATTTATTTTATTCCCACACGTCTAAACACCTACGCTATTAAAAGCAGAATGGGTGCGCTGTTCTCAACTCGACGCGGTCAAGCGATGGCGCTATTGTTCTCTACCAATGCCCTGCATTGTTCTACGACAAGGCGTGGTTTATCTGCGCAGAAACAAGTTTACGTACCTTAAACTAAATTTGCTGAAACTGTATATGACATGGTAGCTAACTCCGTCAGATCTCTTGATCTTCTGATACAAAATACTAGTTACTATCTAGATACCATCAAATTATTGTAATACACCTTTGCCAGACCTCATGAGGCCTAAATTGCATACTATTAAAATATATTAATATTCGACTCTTCTAGAAATTATTGACAAACATTCATTATTCATTTAGTTCTTCTTCCAAACGAGTAGAAGTTGTAGTTGAGCATTATAAAAATAAAGCAGGCCAGGCATTATAAAAATAAAGCAGGCCAGACAATAGTAGTTGTAATATTTACTAGGTCAGTAAAGTTTGTCAAATTAATTCAACGTTAAGATCATTTTGCGACCTACATCTCTCGTTTCATTATCATTATATCCATAAGAAGTAAGAAACGCAAAAAACGCCAGATAAGTACCACCCGACCGACATATTGAATATTGCCAGCTGTCTTTAATAAAAAATGCCACCGTTGTCGGCATCGGCAGCTCTCTTATCTTTATCTTTTGGGCCAACGTATGCGTCGTGTAAAATATTTGTACGTATACACCACACACCATGTATAGAATATTATAGTTTACACGCTCCTGGCGAGCACCCTGGCTGTATGATATTTCAATTTTTATCTGGATACATTAAACTTATTTAATTAAATCAAATCTAATAGATAAAATAACGTTGTTCAGTTGTTTAATACATTGTATTTATAGGCTCTAACAGTTCCTTGTTATGACGCAGATATTGACGTTATCGCCGCTAATTTAAAACATGTTAGGAGTCAATGTAGTCCCTTACTCGACCATGAAAATGCGTAAAGAAACAGCAATAAAAAAGTTTGCTCTCTAAACATAAGCTCGGGTTATAAAAAACGTTTAATATTGAGGACTCTAAATGTCTTCTACATATTTGAGAATAGTTAAAAAGTACGTGGCAGAGACAGTCACTACGTAAAGTTGAGAGAACTCCTGGAAGATTCAAGAATCGAGGGAAAACTTTTAAAATAAAATATAAAAGTTCCTTACAACAATTTCGAAAGTAATCTAATACTAAAACTTGGCATCCGTTATATTTTATATCGTATGCAAGGCGAGTCAGTATAAATAAATACGCTTAAACTTTCATAGCGACACTAAACCAACAAACACTAAGAAACAGAATTGAAGTAGTACAATTTAAGTTTGATGTTTGTTTTTATTGAACAATTTCATATATAGAATTGTAAAACAAAGCTACCTCGTCCGTGACGGTTGCCTTTAGAACGACACAATCCGTCACGATGCAATTACAGCTTTTCACCGTAATTACCTAAGCACCTGTCAAATGAAAACTGGGCTAGGGCGACGTACAATAAAATTTCTTTATTACTTATCTGTTTTTGCTATGGCACAAAGCTACGACTCTAGTCTTGTGTAACCTATAACGTTATAACTAACGTCAAATACGCTGCTTTCTCGCTTAAACGTGCACTCTGAAATTAATCTTAATAAAGACAGTTATAAAATCTTCAATTTTCCGGAAAGGACATTTTCTGTCTGCTCTTTCCCCTTCTATATCGTTAGTTTATCACATTTAATAGTTTTCTCGTGTTCATTCGGTCACTCCAATAAAATTACTTAGTTTCTTACGTTTTGATTTATCAGGTCATCGTCAGATACGCTATATACAAAGTGATATAATAAATACCGTAATTTTTAGTAGTTAGTTAAATTTTCATATCGCATGTTTATTTTCACATACATGTAGTGGAGTGGAGTGGAAGTACAGTAATTGTAAAAAAAAATCAAAAATTGTTTTTGCTGAAATAGGTTTAGAATGTCATGAAACGCTGAGATTTTAAATTAGCGCGAGAAAAATTATATCTGTCTGTCGGTCGGTTAGTCTATCTGTCTGTCGGTCGGTTAGTCTATCTGTCTGTTTGTAACTTTTTTGTGCGCACGATTTCTCTGGAACTGTTTAAGACATTGACTTGAAACTTGGTACACTTATACACTTATATATTGTAATGAGATGTGGAACTAGATTATATTTTAAACTTACTCCTGTGAAGAGTTGGGGGGTAAATAGAGGTAAACAAGGGAAAATAAGTAATGTAAGTTAGTAACAGGCCATAAACTTGGGATTTGGTGTATACACTAGAAGCAAAGTTATTAATTTTTTTATGACATCTTCCACTAATAGTAGAGACTCAGAATACGAAAAAGTCGTCTAGAAACATGTTCCGTGGAACATTGAAAGGTAAAAATGTACTGAGTACTTTATTATATAGTACCTAACATGTATATACACCCCCTAAATTCGTCTGGCGATACCGGTGTCCAAGCACCCCCCAGGGGTGAAAAACCGAAAAAAACGAAAAATTAGATATTTGTCTCATTTTTCTGCCAAATTTTTTATTTTTGATAAATTATATATGGTAACAAAGTTATGGCTATTTATAGGTGAGATATGTGTATTGTTTAAAGCGTACACTGTTTCCTAAAAACTAGCATAGTTCTCTTATCGCGCAAATATTCATTTTGCTATTTTTGTAAATTCATTCCACTTGTGATTGTAGGCAGACGAACGAAAATTTGAAAAAATTGACAAGAATAAAAGTTGTAGTCTATACTATCTGGATTAGACCAGTTTTTTGGTTTTAATTTTGGATTATAAATGAGCGAGTTATGAAGAAAATAGTTAGTTGTTGTTAAAAATGTAATTCAGCCCCCAGTTGCAACTATCTCTACTCCGTCGTTTTCCCTCGCACTTTAACACGTCTTCCCGCTCGTCACCTCGGCCCGCGAAGCTGTATATGCTCACATATTAAAGCATACTCCTGTGTAGAATATTGTTTCATCACATGTTTTTAGTGGTGTTTAATTAGATATTGTTATATATTTATAACATTATTGTAAAATATGGAGTCTTTATCAAGTAATACCGAAAATGAATTAAATGCGGAATTTAAATTGCCGATTAAAAATTGAAAATCACTTAATTCAAGGGAATTATTATCTTTTAATCATGAAGAGGCAGATACTAGAATATTGTTGCACATATCAGCCAAATCTGAAGGTTTTACAGAATGCATTATAATATAAGCTGTAAGGATACTGATTACGTATGTACTGGTTATCTTACTTCATTTTATAGAAAGTCTTGACGTAAATGTTTACATGCAGACAGCACACATGGAAATAATAGATATATAAATTCTATCAATATTGATAACATATAAAATAAAATATATTATTCGTGAAAATCTTTGAAACAAATTGCAGTCTGCGATGAAAAGTATGTTTCTTTAGAAGTAACAATATTTAAGGAGTTGGAAAAGTTTTGCATGTTACTGTACTCTCCCACTAATTGCGATAATATTAATGATTTGAAGGCGAAGATGGCATCTCAAATCAGTATAGACAAATTGCCCCCCTATAAGTGACGCCTTGAATCAACACTGTTTGGCAGCATTTTACCAATTTATTGTATGGAGCAGTGCTTTAAACCCAGTTATTAATATGCCTTTGGAGTACGGGTGGAGAATAAATGAAGATAATTCTTCCAAGAAATTGATTGAGGAAGCCGTTACTCTGTGGTAATTCATAATAATAACGAAATTGAATAAAAAAAACACTACTATGTTTTTTACCACTATATTTGCATAAAACGTGACTGCAGTTTCAACCCTTTAGGTCATGTGTTTCTAGAAATAAACAGATTAGAGAATTATGAAAGTATACAGGTAGTTTATGATATCCTAACTATCTAAGGGTGGGGTTTCTCAGAAATATTAAATACATCTTGGCAGCAGTAACAAGAGGTGAGTACATAATATCTAATTGATCATTTAACAAAATTAGTAAGATAATAAGGATGATTTAATTTTGTTAAATGATCAATTAGATATTATGTACTCACCTCTTTTTACTGCTAACAAGATGTAATTAATATTTCTGAGAAACCCCACCCTTAGATAGTTAGGATATCATAAACTACCTGTATACTTTCATAATTCTCTTATCTGTTTATTTCTAGAAACACATTTAAATAGGGACCAAATCTTTTGTATTTCATTCTTAGTTGAATCATTGTTTGAAAATGACCTAAAGGGTTGAAACTTGCGGTCATGTAATGTTTTACTCAATTTCGTTATAAGATAATTCTTATTTACCCATATGGACAAATAAATCGCCAAATGCCAACTCTGACTGCAGATATGTCATTTTGTTATTGTAAAACATGTAGAAGTATTGCAAATCGTTTAAACAACGTTTTTTAATAAATGTCATTTCAGGATGCTCAACCATGAGGTGTCAGTGAAAAAAATATAAATTGATATACAGACAAAATTACAGTTGCAGATGAAGAAACGGACGATGAATGATATTAGCAAAATGATGATTTCTGAGCTCATCATCACGTTTGTATTTTATTATAATGTGCATTTTTCAATTAATATGAAAATGTATTACCTTGTAATAATTTCAACATCAATTTTATTTGTTTAGTATTATTCTTAATTGGTTCATAAATAATCAATGTGTCTTATTATTATTGTGGCATTCACACGCCTCTTATATTATTATTAAGACAAGTAAAGGGTGTGGGTAAATAATTATTAATTAAAAAAGTAGTTTTTCTTCCCAAAATTCATTATTTTTTATTTTAAAAACTATGTAATTTAGGTCATTAGTATCTGCGTTAATGTATTTTTAACTTATTTTTGTTAGGACAATTACGTCCTAAATTATTGTTATGTTTATATCACATTATCGAGGCTAATTTCTAATGAATAAATTTAAATGGCAATACTTTTACGACTATGCGAGCAGCGAGTGAGAGAGAGAGGGAAATAGACAGATCTTGCGATAGCTGCAACAGGGGTGCTGCGGGAATTCTGTCAACACGATAGTATTTCTTTTATAACTTTCTTATTTATAAGCGGAATATAAAAATCAAAAATCGATTATAATCTAGACAGTACAGGCTACAACTTTTATTCTTATCAATTTTCTAAAATTTTCGTTCGTCTACCTACAATCAGGAGTGTAATGAATTTGCGAAAATAGTAAAATGAATATATGCATAATAAGGAAGTTACATAGGTTTATAATAACCATTATCCGCTTCAACTAATGCAATTTCTTCACATGTAATTTGCTATAACTTTATTATTATACATAATAAAACAAAAATTTGAAAACTGTTAGAAAGACTAGGGAGAAACTTAATTTTCTAGTTTTTTCACTTTTTCACCCCTGGGGGTTGTTTGGACACCGATATCGCCAGACGAATTTAGGGGGTGTATATACAAGCCAAATACTATGCAACAACGTAATCAACACATTTTTACCTTTCAATGTTCCACGGAAGTCGAGATAGATCTCGTTTTGAACTCTACTATAACCAAATCAAGGAATGTTCGCAAACATTTGGTGGGCATTTTTTTAATGATAACCAAAAGTTCTTAAAAAATTCTGGAAAAATTCCCTAAGCTGTATTGGTTTTAAGTAAACATTTTTGTTTTCGGCTTTTGCTATTTTGTCCTAAAATTGATGTAAACCAAAGTAAGAAATTCTTTAACGCCTAAAATGATGGAAATTGTCTAGTTTTGATAAGTCATATCTCAAAAGCTATTCAATATATAAGGTCGTGTCTTTTGAGATTTTAACCTTCAATAGGTTAAAATCTATAACATGATAGGAATAGATGATCCCATCGAAACTTAATTTTCCATAAAAATCGTGCGGAGTTCTTTAGATTCAGAAATGTCTTGGTCTTTGCTTGCTTGAAAATTACTGGTTTATGTGTAATACACTATCGTATGTAATATCACTAACAATAATGCTTAGAATTTTGTCCTTTGTTACGGGTCAAATTGAATTTAAGAAATACAAAGTGAAATTTGACTTTAAATTACAATTAGTTCTTAAATCTTAAGGTCGGCTAGCTCTCTCACGAGACTCTCAGAGGTGAAGATCGTTTATTTTTAACGATTTCAATTTTGCCATAAGTTGAAATGAGCGCCAGGTAATTTCCTATAAATTCCAGCCCCCTTAGATTGAGTATGACACACCGATTATAAAAAAAACTACCAAAAACCGTGTTAAATTTAATTTAAGTCAAAACACAATAGAAATCTATTTGAAATAATTATTTAATTTACATACAAAATACAATTAATAATGTACAAATCGGCTCAGTTTTCTGAATATTATTAATAGGAAATTATTAAAAAAGAATCTTATTCGCTAGATCTACGATTAGTAATACTATTGTACCTATAACTTTCAAATAAAAATATTCTACTTTTTTACAAAAACCACTATTGGTTGATCACTGATATTTTGCAAATGAATTGTTAAAAATATACTGACGATTTACTAACGATCTCTAACGATGTACTGTCAATGATTTATAGTTAGGTTAAATTAAAATATGTTGCTCTATATTGACGCTGCCAATAAACAACGTAAATAAAAAGATTGATATACCTTACAAACTAATGATATAACCATAAAATACCTGTAAATAAGATGTTAACTGCGCAGTTACTCACATGTCTTATTTTCACATATGCTTAATTGAGTAACTAATAAAAATATTTGACCATAAATATCATATATATAGAGAGAAATAAGTAAAGATTAAAATATAACGGCAGATTATTAATACACATATAACTTTTAGTTATCCTGGTAACATTAGAAAAAAAAAAGGTACTCATCCGGTAGCCAGCGTTGAGCAAAAATCTGTTAGTACAGATTACTATGCTGTTGTTACTGCAAAAAACCTCATGTACACCTCAGATTCAGTATCTCATCAACATTTAAATCCATGTGACCTCATAACCAGAAACCATGTGTCTCAACTGTGACATGTGACCATACCAAAACGACGACTTCAGAAAATGGCTTCGCGGGACCTCCCAACAATCGATTCACCAATTTCCAAGTCGATAAAAACTACATAGACATACACAGCTTATCAGCTTCACAATTTTATGTAACTTAGTACCAACCACTTGAGTACAATGTCTAATTTTCCAGATTTTCCAAATTATTTCAAATTACCCAAATTATCCAAATTACCCAAATTATCCAAATTACCCAAATTGCCTACATAAAAGAATGACAAAAATTAGGAGTCAGTATTTCCAGAAAATTCAAGATGGTGCTTACCCGCAAAATCGTCAGGGCACAAACAGGTATTCAACAATGTCGTATTTATTGCCTATTTAGAAGTCCTCTATAACAAAATTTGGCTTCAAACAGCTACACACAATTAGACCTTCCAAATGTAAGAATTTTATAGTATAATCCCCCGTAATTAAGTTGGGGTTGCTTTTACAAGCAATTATAAAAATCTTGACTAATCGGCTTGACGAATCAATAAAGAAAGGAAGAGCACGCCAGTTTTCGAAACCAACCGTTTTTTTCCTAATCACCTGTTTTTTTCTGTTTTAACGACCAATCACAATTCAACATCTCATAGGAAAATACCCTAGGAATTGATAAGTAACAGAAAATTAGTTCCAGCCATAGAATGATTAAAACTCTCCTTAGAATAGAAACTAAGATACACAAAACCCATTATTGGACCATATAAACAATAAAATAAATAAAACCACGATTTAATGACTTTAGTAATGTTCCATTTATAACCAAATGTTGGTAACACGTTATTCCCTAACTCTTAAATATGACAGCTGATCAAGGAGAGGTAAATTCGAATGTTTACAACCTTATTTGTTTAACTAAATGAGGATTCTCCACTACAGGTGAGAGCAAATAGCATTAGCTTGAACAATTACAAAAAGTCATAAAATATATGCCCGCTCGTAGTGATTACTAAATTTCGTATGTGCGTTTATCATTTTTAGGTTAACCAACGAAATTTCCTTCTAACAATAACACGGAAAATTACCTTAAATGAAGTTATAATAACACCCCAGACATAACAAAACAATGAACCTAAGTTATAATGACTAAAAATCACATAGTAAACATTAAGGTTCTTGGAGTATTCTTACTTAGCCATCGATAAATATGAATACACATTATTTTACCTGGTCTCCTTGCTATCAACAAAAGTAAAGAAGAAAATTCATATCCTTTTTTTCCTCAGGTACCAACAGCAACATTAAAAAAAACAATCGTAGCCTCACTAATTTTTAAGTTTATATTCCCACATACAAATATATGGGCGGAATCTAATTTAACGTCACACCTTAAAATGTTTTCGAAGGCGTAGCTGTCTAATAATACAAAGATTGTAAATTACCAGTTTATTATCTGGTTTAAACTTTGATAATAAACTGCCAATTTCCACGAATATTGCTATTTGGCAACTTAGAGAGAAATTTAATAAATAAAATTTAAAATCACTAGTGAAATTTATGGAAAATATTTCACAAATAAATTAATTAAATACATAAAACATATCTTTAATATTAAGTTTTTGCTTTCAGATGCTTTCTTGATATTTTCTTTCTGTTTCTTAATCTACTTTTTCAATACCATCATTTATGTCAAATTAAGATGTTTTCAAAGCGAAGCCAGTGAAAACGAAGTAGGTATAAATATTTAACAAATGCAGCTGCAGAAACTTAAAAGTGTCCATGTTTTAAATGTAATGTAGCGACTGACATAACAATCCAGAAAACAATAATACGTTAAAGCCATAGGTACCTATGTACTATATTAGACTAACATGTGGTCGAAACGTTTATTGAAAAGACTTCTCAAACACTCTTCGACAACATGACGAGTAAAGACATAAATGCATTGTCTATTGTACCCCCTATAGATATTATATTATATACCGATGGTATTAGGCATCTTATAATGGCTGCTACTAGATACTACATGATCCAGACAGTGAATGATGCAATGATTAAAAATTTATTAATAATATATTTATATAATTAATTTTAATTTTTAATTTGTATTGTTTAAACACTAAGGCTGTTTATAATGAAACATATACATCATAATAATATACAATTATAAGCAAACAAATAATAATTCACTTTTAAACTAGGGCTATTTATTTAAGCAGAGAATAATTTATGGAAAAGTGAATAAGTGCTGTCTTCTATGAATAATTGTAACAAACAGTGCATGTTTTGGTTCTCGAATTACAAACTTTATGTTACATTTTGATGTTATATTTTCACCTTACATGTGTTCAAAGTTAGTGTGTTTACGTAGATTTGTCATTTGTATCTACATACATATGCCTGCTTCGTCAAGCATCGATTAAATTGTAAAATCCTATACAGGGTGTCTCCTCGATCGATATTCGGAAAAGTATGGAACACGGAATTTTTAAAATTCTGGGAGTTACTAAAGTTATGTGGCCAATCCAATTAAAATAATTACAAGTATGTGGTATTTCCGGTTGTATCGGAACTCGACACCAACTTGCTTATTTTAAATGGAACACCCTATATATTTTCGACTTTTCGAAATGACCATGAAATTTTGAGTCGAAACATGTAGCACACCCTATACATAAACCCAGCAGTTTCGGAGTTATTTGCCATTTTATAAGAAGTTTGACAGGTGCAAAGGTTTGCATTATAACTTTCTTTGCGTAGATGATTCTTATTTGCTCCTTGGCAGGTTGAAAAAACATAAGATGATCTAGCCCTTGCTATAATAATAAATTCCCTAGTAGTATGCCAAGTATTCTATTTCTCACGTTACATTTTGTTAAATTCAAACCTCGAAAACTTTTTTATTTTAAATGGAAACTGTATTTTTACATCAAATTATGTAAAATAAATCCTCTTTTTTACTAGTATCGGCATTGTAAGGGTTAAAGTTATAACTTCTTGAAATATTGGCGATTTTCTGAGATGTTCAAGAATTCTTTATTAAAATTACCATAAACTTGCCATGATTAGAAACAGTCAGTCCTTCTTTAATATCAAAAAATGCCAGTACGTTTAAATTAAACACACGAAGACTCTTTAGACGGATATATAGATATATAGACATATTTATGGAGAATATAGTAAAATAATATCAAGAATATGTAACACATTTGCTACTCGATACCCACAAGAACAAAAACCGCCACCATACACTGTACAACGCATATCGGATAATTTAGAATATTTATCTCAAGAAATTTTTGTAACTTTAAATTTAAATTTTTCTCAAAAGAAAATGTAAAGTCATCACTATCGCTTCTCATGGCACAATAAACATTAAACTGCTTATGTTCTTGAATACTTCGCTCCTTGAATACATGAGGATTAGAGATACTCCAGTAATGGGAATTGCATCGATTAAAGAGTTCATTTTTGGTTAAACATCATCTGTTCATACAATATTTCTCAAAAAATAATTGTCATCTTCATGTCTTATTAAAATAAATTCACAAAAATTTTCTCTCATCAGAAAATCTGCATTTAATTGTTGAACAATATGAAACGAGAATGGATTTATGTTTTGGCAACATTCTGTGAACTGAATTCTTGGATAATACCGATTCCAAAGCAGCTTCCCTTAATCAAATAATTGGAAATGCCCGAAAATACCCCAGAAATTCTATGTTTTCGTCATCAATAATAGACCTCCTCCTTAGAATTTCTGCCTTGACAGAGACAAATATTCGAGAAGCATCACCATACACTGTAAAATGCATATTGGGCATTTTACAGTGTATGGTGATGCTTTTTGTTCTTGTGGGTATCGAGTAGTTATATATTCTTGATATTACTTTATCACATTCTCCATTCCATTCTCCATTCCCACCCTTTAATTGGTTTTCTGTTGGGTGGTTGTATCTAAATAAATAAATAAATAAATAAACAATAAATAAATCTAAATAGTCTTCATGGATGTAATTTAAATGTGCTGGCGTTTTATGACATAAGAGAATGACTGATGTTAATGATTGTTCTTAATTGATCATGGCTATGTTGACGGCAATGTTTATCAAAAATTCTTGAACATCTCAGAAAATCGCCAATATTTCAAAAAGTTGTAATTTTAACTCTTACAATGCCAATAGCAGAAAGAAGGGAATTTAATTCTACATAATTTGATGTAGAAAATACATATTGTTCCATTTGAAATAAAAAAAAATGAGGTTTGAACTTGACAAAATGTAACGTGAAGAATAGAATACTTGGTATAGTATTTTTTTACAGGGTTCGGACTCTTAATAGCCCATAGAATTCCCTGACTTTTCCAGGTTTTCCATGACTTTTTTAAACTAATTTCCAGGTAACATTAAAATAATATAAATAATAATTTTTTTGCCAATACTCAACTATTTTAACTAAATTTAGCCATCCTACTACAGCCATCCTTGTAATGGAATAAACATTGAATTCTTTTTAAAAAAAACAAACTACTTACCATTACTTTATTTAAGAATTAAGATATATACTACACATAAACTATATATTTTATAAAACAAAACTATTTCTTTACTTTTAAAATTAATAAGAAAATAACAAAATTAAGTAAAAATTTCTAACTTAAATCTCTTAAAATCAGGCAATGCCAAGATTAATAAAATATTTTAACCTTGGACACTATATAACAGGTCTGACTGACCAATGGCATATATAGTTAAAGAGTTACATATATTTAACAATAAGTGCATTTTTTCATGTCAAATTTCTCCTTTCTGGATTCCAAAACAAAATTTGCCTTACATAATATTTCTTTGGTTTATAAAAAACACACTGTACGAATATGATAACGCTAAAAATATGTTACTATAACTACATACACTATTGATCACATCTCTAATCTATCGTATCTAAGCGGTATAATATCACACCTTTTTTTAAGCGTTGCTCTTGATCTAGAAGAGAAAACATAAAGACATTGTCTACTATTAAACTGTAATTGATAATTTTGTCAACATAAAAGAAACTATAGCTTTAATTACATTTTCCAGGTTTTTAATTTTTTTCCCTGACATTTATCAATATTTTAAAAATTCCCTGACTTTTCCCTGACTTTTTCACATGTTCTTAAAATCCCTGACTTTTACAGGTTTTTCAGGTTTTCCAGGTGAGGCCGAACACTTTTATTGCAGAGACTAGTTCATATTGTGTTCTTTCCACATGCCAAAGAGCAGTTGAGGATTTCCTACACAACGAAAGTTATAATGGCTGTTGGAAACCATTGCACCGCATCGGTCGATTTTTTATAAAATGATATCTCCGAAACTGCTGAGTTTAGGTATGGGGTGTGCTACATGTTTCGACTGATCATTTCGAAAACTTATAGGGTGTTAAATTTAAAATAAGCAAATTGGTATCGAGTTTCGGTATAACCGAAAGTATCACATACTTGTAATCATTTTAGCTGGACTAGCCACAATGACTTTAGTAAGTCCCAAAATTTTCAAAATTCTTTGATACATACTTTTCCCAATATCGACCGATTCAGTTTCCCGTGAGACACCCTGTGTAGTATTACAATTTACACGAATTATATTAACTATTAAGCTCAAGAAAAAATTTATATCTAGATAAAATTTAAAAGTGCAAGTGATATGTGCGAAACATATTTCACGAAATAAAATATGGCACGTGTCAGTATTTACATATTTATCGCTACAATAATAAGCAGAGATAAATATTTCTAAAGAAACATTACAGTAATAATACTTCTCTGGATACTAAATTTACTACTATCGTGCAGTGAAATAGTTGTGAAAGTCTTGAAAGCCATTGTTAAACGCAATTAAACTTATCAGACAAATTGTCGCGTTGACTATTGAGTCAACATGATGATTTGTCCATACTTTAATGTGCTTTAATATTGTGAAAAATGTGAAATACAGTTAAGAGTATTTTGTTATTCAGTAGTAATTAGTAAGTCGTCTCAAACTGATTACTAGCCAATATTCGTTAGAAGTTTTTTAAATTTCATCGTAGACACGGGGAGTGTATAGTCAGAAGGAGCATATTCCATCCTAGATTAATTCTTTAGTTCGTTAGTGACCGTGTAATCCAACGTTATGTGGAGTAATCCTGCATGTAACGCATCTGAGCCGGTCCGGCCGATAACCGGAGCTTGACTCATTTCACACTCGAGCGAGTCCGGAGTCCGGACCCGTGCCCGGACTTGTCTGCTCCGATAAGCAGTGGCCTGATTGGATAAATCATTGTACTATTGGTTCCACAAACATGTTTCCAAGCTTGAATAGTCACAGTCCACATCTTGATTGAAAAATAAATGATTCCTATTACTGCCCAAGAAAATTCTTCTGGGAGTTATTCGATTCCATGCAATACGTCACCTGTACGGTCTATCCAATTCCAATGAACTGTTAGCTGAACAGGTAATTTTATTTTAAATTTGTCAATAGTAAAGTATATAACTTACATGAGATAAAGCTAAAATCAGCAAAAAAAGAAGAATTAATATAGTGTAGTCAATGGAGCCGTAATAACGGCAAAACCTCGGAATTCATGGGCAGTGAATGTATTTTCAGACTATGTATATTAATGTTACAAAACTTACAACGTCGGTTTATTATTTGGGGGAGGTTTTTCAACCCTTCTAGGAAGTGAAAAATAAATTAAAAAACTAACTGATAAGCCTGATAGAAATTGCACTGTGAGGAAGAAAGAAATGTATATCTTTTTTCATGAAAATGGATATTTAATGAAACATATCCTTTATAGGATTTTGCAAACAGCGAAAAGAAAAACTATCTATGAGAACTAAAAGAAAAACTATATTTAAAAATATTAATGAAATATTTGCATTTTTTCGATAACATGACTTCTGGTTATGCTAACAAGTAGAAATTCTTATTTGCCATTCTCATTATAACACTAGCATCCAACATAGTCTCCTACGACTAGGCAGATTAAACCAGATATGTAAATTTAGTTAAAAATGAGAACAAAGGCCTGAAATTAATTCTTCTTTCCGCTGTTTGCAAAATCCTATAAAGAATATGTTTCATTACTATAAGCAAACGAATAATAAATAATTCACTTTTAAACGTGGATATTTAAGTTATAACGATTTGAAAATTGTGATTTTACTACTGAAAAAACCACCGCCTAAGGAATTACTACTTCCATATCCAGATTTTCCATCCAAGTCTCTTAAAGGAAAACATCTTGACTATATTTGCCCTCTAGTATGTGGAAATAATTGGTGATGGAATTTTAATAAGGTTTGAGGCAGATGTTATAAAAAATTTGAGGCGTTGGTTTCTGGCATATACGCAAAAAATTAAGTTTCTGGACTTTTACTAGCTTACTCTATTTATTTTCTCCAATTTAAGTGTCAAATTTCAAGTGAATATCTCAATTTTATGTCATTAAAAAAATTTGAGGCCTTGGCTTTTAGTAAATACACCAAATCCCAAATTTTTGTTCTCTTGCCACGAGGACCGTTAAGTTTTCAAAATTACTTATTGGCATGTTCTCTGTAGGTAGGCTTAATTGATTCTTAAATCTAGTAAAATAATTTTCGTATCTTTCCCAAATTAATTTTATGTATTTTATTTAACTTATAGCATATTACAATATTTAAAGGAAGCTTAGTGTCATATTTCAAACACATAATAATTAATAGAGTTCACTTAACTATAAATTATATTCTACCTATATGGAATATGCCGACTAAGCAAGTAGCATTTATATAAATACTCGAATCATTTAATGATGGTCAGTCCATTGGCGTCCAGGCACATCTCCTCTACTATGATGATTGGGTAAGAACACTTTTATTATATGTATTATTTTTGATCAATTTTATTATGTCTCATTTTTAATTATTTTATTTGCCAGTTCCATTTTATTTCTCTTTGATTTTTACCATGATTTAGTGTGTTAAATAAATATATGTAAAAGTTATAATAATTTATTTATTAAAAAGAGCAACCTCTTCTCCCTAGGCTCCCCCAGGTCGTGGCACTCTTATCAACTTGTTTTACTTATTTTCCCCCATTTATCCCCCAACTCTTCACCGAATAAGTTCAAAGAACAATCCAGTTCCAAATTTCGTTATAATATATATACGTGTACAAAATTTCAAGTCAATATCTCAAACCTTTTCAGAGACAACGTGCGCACAAAAAAAATTGACAGACAGACTGACGGGCAGACAGATTTTTTTTCGCTCAAATTTAAAAAAAACAAAAACTGGTGGATTATGATTTGATTCTCTGCAAAGTGGATAAGGGTAAAACCATAACAATTTTAATCAGAATATAATGAAAAAATACAAACAATCGTAAATAGCGAAGACTTTGAAAAAATCAATGAAAACCCTACCGATAAATTTCAACTCGAAATTGTATCTTACTTAAAGAAATGTAATACTGTTATTCAAAGCAATGAGGCATATATATTGAAAATTATGAACCCTTCAGCCTCCATTCTCTATGGACTTCACAAATTCACAAAGTAAATAACCCTGTACGCTCCATAGTGTCTTACATCAATTCTCGGTCTTATAAATTGTGTAAAAAATTGAATTGCATTTTACCAAAATTAATAAATTTTAAATTCTTTTGAATTTATTGAGAATACAAAAAATTTAATAATACTAAATAACGCCAAATGAATCTCCTTTGACGTTAAAAGTCTGTTCACCTCAGTCCCGCTCACAGAACTAAAATTAATTTTAAATAATTTAATAGATAATTCACAAATCAGCGAAAACGTAAAAACAGAGTTAAAAAATCTTCCGAGAGTTTGTATTGAACAAAACTATTTTCAGTTTAATGCTGAATTCTTTAGACAAAAAAAAACGGGCTAACAATGAGTTCACCAATTTCTTCTTTGTTAGCTGAAGTGTTTATGTCAAACTTAGAAAACTTAATTTTTAACAGCAATAACAGTTTAAATACACATGTGTTTTATTGGACTCGATATGTAGACGATATTTTTTGTATATGGACCGGTACAGAGAGGAAACTAAGTAATTACCTTAATTTCTTAAATTCTTTTAATAGTAAAATTCAGTTCACAATGGAATCGGAGCAAAATAGTCAATTAAACTTTCTAGATATTAACATAAAAAAACAATCAGTTAAAATTTAGCATCTACCGCAAACCTACTACTACAGATACAGTAATACATTATAATTCGCAACAATCATGGCAAAGTAAGATTTCACCCTTCCATAATCTAATCCATAGACTCACGAATTTTCCTTTGGATCAAGGTGATTTCGATAGAGAATTAAATATAATCAAACAAATTGCAAGAAATAATGGATACAACGAGTCACTAATAGATAACATGGTCAAAAACAAACAACGCAAAATGCTTAAAAAATAATTTTTCACTGTGCCTAACAAACCTACAAAATACAGTTTTATTAATTAAGTTCCAAAATATAGTAACAAAATTTCTAGAAAATTAAATGATTTAGGTGTCTCTACAATAAGTGTGAACAAAAGAAATATAAGAAACATTATGGTTAATAATAAAGAAAAACTAAATAAAATTGATAAATTTGGTATATATAAAATCAATTGTAAAAATTGCAATGCTGTCTATATCGGTCAGAGTGGTAGAAACGTTGTGAACAGGGTAAAAAAACATAAAAAATCAAACTTAAATAACAATAAAAATACAGTAATGTCAACACACTGTATTGAAACAACTATTTCATAGATACAGATAACATAAATTTCCCTCATTCAGAAAGAAAAGGCAAACGTTTAGATTTGCTAGAACAACTGGAAATCTTTTAAGTACAACCCTTGTACCACGAATGACCAACAAAATTTCTTGAATACCCCTATAATAAGCAAATCGCTAAGAACTATCCATTGATTTATATAATCAGTTCAGGTCCACTCCAAACACTCCCATAATTGAGGATGTTAAATTAACTCTTAAATAGATTAGGTCATAAATAGATTAAGGCATAAACACTTTTAGGTATAAATTAGAATAAGCACGTCGGAAACTTTAGTATTCACTATGTTACTCTTGATAAAGGCCTAATAAGTCGAAATATATGTAGAGTATTTATAATATATTGTTTGATTCATCTAAAAGTAGTGTTTAACTTATAATTAACAATTAAATTTAAAATGTCAACGTTTCATGATATTCTAAATCTATTTAAACAATAAAAAATTTTGAAATTTCTTTTACGATTTTACTATACTTCCACTCTACTACGTGGATGTGGAAGTAAAAGAGAGGAAAATTTAAAAATCTATAAATGCTTATTTAAGAAATGAGTTTAATTATATAAGTAATTAATGTTATTAATGATATATGAATTTAAAATTTTATTCTTCTTAAGGAAAAATGTTATGTTGCAAAAATTTGTGGTAAAAATCATTGTGTAAACATATTTTAACATTGGAAATGTTAATGTTCGCGCATAGCGCATAGGACAAAAGTTAAGAGTTTTTTCCAAGGCCGTCGACATAAAAGTATCAAGGTCAGATGATGTAATACTAAGCGAGAGCGTGTTACTATGTGACGGTACGGAGAGAGAGAAAGTCTTGTAGCATCGAGCCGGGATGCATTAGTGCTGCTGCGGCGGACGAATAGAGAAGCGTGATATCATCTGTCTCACTGTTTATTCTTTTCCCTAGTGTCCATCATCAGTCGTACGGTTGGCGCATAGGTAATGTTCTCGCTTACGGTGCGAAAGGTCCCGGGTTCAATATCCTATACCTGCTTAATTTTGTGACGATTAATACATTTTTTCACAAATTATTTTCTATGATTTCTTTAGGATAAGTTAGTAAGTTTTTATTCTGCTTAAAACAAATTCATTCTTTCGTGTGTGTTTAGTTATTTTTGTAACAAGTACCTAATATCATGTTTTTTTGGGACGGATCGTAGCTGTTTTCGGACGAGGCGAAGCCGAGACCGAAATAAGTTTATGTTTTATGTATGGTGCTATCATTTCCAATGTCCCGATGGTTGCAAGGACTGTGAAATCTGTGAGTTTTTTAAACATCTTTATTAAATTTTAATGCCCCATATATTAACGTTAAATTGAGAGCAATTATACCTAAATAGGCATTTACGTCATTGAGGTGAATACCTGGAAAAATTTCAAATTTTCATAATTAAAAAAAAGTCTTAAAATAATCTCTGGAAGAAAATAGTTTACCTCTAAATGAACTATAATAACTGGAAGATCATTGAATCTTGTCTTTATTGGACGTTTACAGCATAACGAAAAGAGAACGTCAACTTAGATATTCTTTAATGATTTTCTAAAAAATTGAATTAAAAAAATTAATGTTAAGGGCTATAACAATATTTTTAAAGAAATTCGATCCACACATTATTTAATAGAACAAAATTAACGCTCTCATATAAGGATGTATGAGTGTTGGGACACTTAGCCATTCTTAAGGAAAATGCTGATAAATGCTTTATGGTTTTAAACATCTTTAAGCATCTAAATGCTCTAATTGGCAAACACGCTACATGTTGTAGATAAGCAAGTAAATATATTAAGTATTAAGTGAAATTTAAAACTGTTTAAAACTACCATAAAGCTTTTAGCATAGAGGCAATATTAATATCAAAGTTGCTTGCTAACTCATCCAAGTTTGAAGTTAGATAAGTCTTCATGGTTTTTAATGAATAACGAAACAGTTAAAGTTTTAAACTTACACTTAACTTCTTCTGTGCAAACATCCGATCCCTAGTTAATATCTTACCTGAAAATGAAAAAAGAAACTATTTTAAACACTGTCGTTAAATAAAACAGAAAATGTAGCTTGTCAGAAAATTTCAGGACATTCTAGACATAATACAATGTATGGTAATTCGTCGTTCCTCTGACAAGGTTTTCATTGACCCATGATGAGAAGAAAGAAGTCAGAATTTTAAGTGGGGACTTACATAGTTAGGACAAGAATTTATCAAGTAGGTTTCCCGGAAAGTGGGAGAAAGTCCGCCACCTTGGTTTTAATATCAAGCCGCTGGCTGATTCGATTCTATTTTTTTTTATTTTGACTACCTCTACTTAGAAAAATAAACGTTTATATGCATTTGTTTGTACCTCTTAAGACCTTCTATATTACACAATAGAGAGATAGATAGATAGCTTTATTTGTCTACATTTATGTAAATAACAAAGAACATTTGCAACAAGTCACAAAATACATGACGTTGATTGGCTACCAGTCTACTATAAAATAAAAAAAGAGGACCTAAAAAAATTTCATGGTGACTTGTCTGTAGTAGAATAAAGTTTTTGATTTTTGTTTTGGGGGAAATTTGATTTAATTCTTTGATTTGCAGAGATAGATGATTGTATAGGTTAAATTATAGTATAGGTTTTTAATAGTAGTCCTGTAGAACGGGTGCTATGTTCATGGTAATCAAAGTGAGGAGAGAAGTTGCAAACATCCCTATGCATTTCTATCAAACTATAATATACGTAAATTGAGAGAAGAGGCATAATACCCTGCTCAATAAATATAAGTTGAGAATGTTCTCCAAAGTTAACGTTTACGAGAATTCTTACAATTTTCTTTTGGAGACAAAAAGCTTCTAATGAATGATGCAAATTTCCCCACAGAACAACTTCGTAATACAGATTTGAGTGGAAGAGAGAAAAATGAGTATTCATTAGTGTATTAAAATCAAAGTTTTTAGTTTCATGAGAAGAAAAATAGTATTGGCAAATTTCTTTAAATATTCAAAATGTTTTGATCAGCTAAGGTTATCGTCCAGATATATCCGTAAAAGTTTCACATATTCACCTTTACTTACACATTTTTTTGAAGGATATAATAAGCTTTTGGGTGGTTGAGTTTTAGTTTATTTGATGTACCCCTTGAGGTACCCCTTGTATGACGTCTAGAAAAGCAAAATTCTTGTTATTTATAGGCACACTCTGTTTGCGGTTTGGTAATTACGGCTCAAGAAGGGTACGTGGTAGCCCTCTAATTGCATCTTTTCTAATAGTAAGTCAATAAACCAACAGAAAATGACCAAGAGCTTGTTGGACACGCACATGATAGGGATCCGTAATTATACTCACTCACATTCTCTTCAACTTTATGCTCTATGTACCTACGTATTAGGAGCTATTTTGCCTTGACTTGGCTCATTCTCCAAAAACAGCGATTTCAAAATTGTCCAAAAAATACTAAGCTGGAGGGCTATATTATATGGTCCCAACAAATTTTTTGTTGCATTTTAGGCGATCTGTTGAACGGTATCCCATTCGATATGGTAAGGTAAATTTTCTATTAAATTTATATATTTTTTTAATTTTATTTTTTCTTTATTTTTTACATACACCACCAATAGGTTGAGAGACCCAATTACTAGATAGGACAAAAAAGAATTAAAAAAAAAGGAAAAGAGTAATATAAATATACATTTATTAAACAAAGAAGTGCATACATGCACGAGCAGATGGAGTAAGTAAAATATTAAAATTATTATAATATAATAATACATTTGAAGAACACAAAATACAATTAGTACAATAATGTGCAATGTGTTAATTAATATTAAAGATACATAATTTTGGAGAGGCAACGTTGCAGTTGAAAATATCAACGCGGTCGTGTATATCATTGTACGCAGTACACATAGGTACCTTGAAGTTGAGATTTTTTTTTATATTTGTCCTTGTTCAGTTTAAATAAATTTGATTGGTGTGAAGCAATTCTGTGAGCATGAAAAGGCAGCATATTAAGTACATAAGTGCCGTCGGTGATATTATGTATCAATCTGTAAAGAAAAGTTAGATAAGAGACTTTACAGCGATCTTCTAACGATACTAATGAGAACCTAGATAACAGTTCAGACTGGAGAGTACCAATAAGTGGGTATGTTCCATCAACTTTAAATGTGGAATACTTCAAAAACCTATGTTGAATATTTTCTAAGTTATTTATATGTGTCTTATAATATGGAGACCAAATGTTTACCTAATATTCCAAATTACATCCCACAACAGAAAAATACAATAGTTTGGGACCGGAGGCGTTGTGAAAACTATTCCTAATAAGAAATCCAAGATTCATAGGATCTTTTGACAATATGATTAATATGACACTACACCTAAATCAGTAGATGTCTCAGATCTAGAGAGTACGTTATTTTCAAGCGTATATTTTATAATATTCTGTTTAGCTGTTATTGATAGAACATTTACACTTTGACGAATTGAGGAATAATTTGTTTCTTACACACCAGTCATTAACTCTATCTATAGTGTGTTGCAAAATCAAACAGTCGTCGATGCACGATATTCTACAGAATAATTTTAGATCATCAGCATATAGAAGACAGTTCAGGGCGATATCAGTAACAACGTCGTTAATAAACATAATGAACAAAAGTGGACCTAGATTAGATCCCTGTGGGACGCCCGAGGTTGGTAAAACCTATGGCCACAAACATTAAAAATTGAACATTTTCTAAACATTATTTAGTAACATTTTGATAGTAGGTATCACATTGGTCTTTCTTTTGCCAATTTTTCACGTATACAGTAATCAAAATTTCGATATGTATATTATTCGCGTTTCCTAATTTTTAAACACGCCACAGTATCTCGTAAGCAACTACACTATTCACGAGCTTCCACAAAGGCCTTATCGCAGTCATAAATATCCAAGTTCAGCGTTATTAAACGACAACAACACGATACGCCACTGTACAAAATAACCTGTCTCGTATTTATGGGTCCTACCCCCTTTGTAAAACACGAAAAATTCTAATAAAATATCTTGATTACACTCATCGAGCCCTTATCTGACCAAATAAAGCGGCTGCGGGAGGTAGTAAGAGCGAGAAATGATGATGGCGTATATCTTTATTATGGTAATAAAAGCATATATAAATGTGGCTCATATGAGGGCTTTTTAAGATTTACTTGGAAATATTTATTATTTGCAGCGCTGCGGAATCTCGAGTGGCGATATTTGGCGTGAACTAATAGTCAATTATTAATATTAATGGACGAGCTAATAAAACAGAGCGTTTTCTTAGTTGCTGCTAGAAAATACATCGTTACATAACTACACTAAAGTTATCGACCAGTTAAAACCAGTGAGAACTAACTTACTAACTTTCATATATATGGTGTTCGCTAATTGATGATACTCTTTATACAGGGTGTTTGGTGCATGGTGTGCCAAATTGAAATGGCCGATAGAAAGGGTTATCTGCTATCCTTTCAGGCCCCTTAACACTTCCCATGCCCTGCGGGATTTTTCATATAGATTTTTTATCTTTTTAATGAAGAAAATCCCAAATTCTACGTTTAAATTCAAATTATAAAAAAAGTATTAGGCATAGACTGCGAATTTAATTTTTATGTTGATGTGTACTGTTGAAGGGTTCTTTTAAATCCAAAAATACTGGCATTAGTCATCTAGTTGTTTTTTTATTCACTCGCAAAGTTTCGGAATAGGTAAAATTGAAATTTAAACTTAGACATTACATGACTATAAAAAAAACTCAGAGCGACCGGGATCTTCCAACTCCCTCAAAAATTCTCTAGTCTATCCTCTTGCTAATGATATGCCACATGTCATAAAAATATTTTAATAACTTCATGAATTCGCTAAATTAGTGAATCGGGTCACATAAGGCTAATATTCATAATTCTGAATAAAAATTTATTTTTGCTTAAATTATGCATGGGAAACAGGTAAAATCTATTATCTCACTCTTGCGAAGTAAAATCTATCTTCAGTCTCTTTCTGTTCATGGGTTTTACTTGAAATGAAGAAACAATTACATTTTTATCTTTTATTAAAAAAAAATAAAAATCTTGCTCAAAGTGTTGGCCTCTGTTGCGAATGTAGGCCCGACACCTGCTTCGTATTTCGACAGTTGTTGTATGAAGTCGTATTTCCTCCCTAATTGCACCGAAAGCCGTTTCTATGCGTTGGACAAGTTCCTCCCTAGTCGCAACCTCTGTCGCGTACACGAGCTCTTTGGCAGGTCCCCAGACATAAAAATCCAACGGAGTTAGGTCTGAGGAACGTGGAGGGAGACCATTGAATAGGGCCATCCCGCCCAATTCACGCATACGCCTATAGTTTTTAAAAAGAACGGCTGTCCCGCGCACTGGTGATTGCTTGTAAGAGAATATCTAGACAATGTGTTCCCAAATGCGTGGATTGGGCGGGATGGTCCTATTCAATGGTCTCCACGTTCCCCAGACCTAACTCCGTTGAATTTTTATGTCTGAGGACGTGCCAAAGAGCATATTAAACTTTAATAAAAGCTTCCCCAGTCATTTTCAACAAGGCATTTCTAGATCTTGTCACAACACTCGCATGTACGTCGTTGTATGTGTTGAAGAATAGGTTCAAAAAGCTGTTTTAACGCAAATGGACGTGATAAGTCCTAAATCAAAGCAAACTGCATGATCTTAAAAAATAATATTTTGACATCTTTCGCTAGAACGCTCACTTTTCGAGAAATTTGTAAAAATACGTATGTCCTTTAATATAAAAACTATTTTAACAGATCCTGAGGTATACACATCAGTTCCCTAAAGACTAAATAAAAATGAACATATGTGCAAAGTCATTGATTCCCTAATTTCTTCCAGTGTATTTCCTATTTTTATCGGAAAGCTTAATAAAAACACAATTTCAATATTGTGGAGGTTGGATAATTTCAATAATAAACAGTTGTAATTGCCAATTTTCAATATTGCAATGTAGTAGAACTCTCAAGTCACTTAACAGTAACTGTTTCATTTTCCGTCTAAAAAGTTTCGCAATTAGCATCGCCGCATTGCAATGCAACTTTGTTTCCAACTCGTTCAGAATATTTTAATTAATTTTCAAATATTTTGGATTGGAACAATATGAAAACAAATGAGGTACTTAAATAAACACAAGCAAATTTAATACCGCTAATTCAAATGAATATTCATTCTGGCTCGCGAACATTATTTTTATTAATAAACTCTAATATTTTAACGAATTATCAATAATCCGCGGCAATAAATTATGAAGTTGATCAATAGTGACGATATAATTCGGAATTGTATTTTCTCTGTAAAGCTGATTTGAAAATAATGATTTCCAATATTTCCATGTTAAATATGCATCTGAATATACAGGTCTGTGGTATTAATTTTAATGAAATATCATAATATGTGCATACGGCTATTGTCATTTAACTGAAATAATTGGAAATAATGAACAATCAATGGCACGAATACAAAATGAACAAGCGCTGCATGTTTCCAGAATAACAAATAAAAACTTCTGCGGAAAACAACAGGAGTATTAAATCTCGGTTTGTGCAACATGCTGTAATGAAGTTACACGCCACGAGATTACAGCAGAACGGGTTACGCTCCACCATTCAATTTTATAATGTTTAGTTATCGTATATCATTCATTTGTGATTGAATTGGTAATAGCTTCGCCCACAGTGATAAAAACTAACGCTCTGGACTAACTGCCACAGAACTAGCATCCTGAACACCGTTGAAAAAACAAACGTTTTTAACACAGATTAGGCTTCCATGAAAGCCGTAACACTAGACACTATACTTTATTTCATCAACCATAAATACTATACATGGCCTGGTTAAAAGCACTGAGAAGACATTTACAGCAAAACAAGTGCCTATGAAACATATTCTTTATAGGATTTTGCAAACAGCGGAAAGAAAAACTATCTATGAGAACTAAAGGAAAAACTATATGTAAAAATATTAATGAAATCTTTGCATTCTTTCGATAACCTGACTTCCGGTTATGCTAAAAAGTAAAAATTCTTATTTGCCATTCTCATTTTAAGACTAGCATCCAACATAGTCACCTACGGCTAGGCAGGTTAAACTAGTATCTACATGATCCCCTACGATATGCAAATTCAGTTAAAAAAAACTTTCAGATACCTCAAAACATACAGGAGAAACAACAATACGCAGCCAAGAAAATACATACCACTGCAGCATTGGGTCAGGAAACTAGAAGAAGAAGGAAACGCAGAGAGAAGTCAAATAGAACCAATACAAGAAATGGACCACTGGCCTTTGGGCAAACCACCGTCAAAGGACGAACTACTGGAAATAATGGCCAGAGCTAAGAGAAACACAGACCCGGGAATAGACAAAATAAATAACGAACTACTATACTATGGACCGGACAGCATAAAGCAGCTTACCCTAGAAATAATCACCAACATATGGACGGAAACCACACCCCTGCCTGAGGAGTGGAACACAACCATACAAATACCGCTCCTAAAAATCAAATCACCACAAAACGTGGACGATTACAGAAGATAACACTCTGCAGTGTAGGGTACAAATAGTACGCACAATTCCTTCTCGGAGAAATGGAAAAATACATCAGCAAACTATCAGATTCTCAAACGGCATTCATCAAGGGCAGATCAACAGACGACCATATGTACACCACCAAATGGATCCTGGAAGAAAAGTGGAATGGAGGAACAAAGCTATATATAGTCTCAATTGACCTCCAAAAGGCATTTGATACCATAATGCATGAGGCTATAATCAACACTTTACTCAACAGGGGAATACCGCACTACTTAATAAACAGAATAATAAAAGTATGCCTACACGAAAACCCTGCAATACAATTGTTTGGACAGACGACGGATAAGACAGCAACAAGCTGAAAATAGGGAGGCCATGCTACACATGGATAACAACAATGGAGAGGATTATGAATAAGCTAAGAAAGGACTATACACACTGGGAAAGAACGGTACAACAAAAGAAGGAATACAATAAAGAAATATCACTGCCAGACTCAGAAACAGAAGAAACAGAAAACTCAGAAGAAGAGTAGGAGAGAAGATGATCACAAACAGAAATAAAAAGAAGCATCTCACAAACGCCTACACTTCCCATCCGATGAAGACAGAAGGAAAACAAGAAAAAACAAACACCTACACGCTCCATCCTATATTCCTACCCCATGCGTCTTGCGGCTCTCGCTGCTGACAACAAGCATGTCCAATGTCCAATCCAGCGTATGCAGCCGGTCCGGCGGTATAAAAAAGCATCGGGAGGTTTGTTCCGGCACCCGGTGGGATGGTCCGTTGGTCGCCACATGAATATGTAATAGACGATTGGGCGACTGCAGTTGGCCGTTCGGCGGGCGATCGGGCTGCGTGGTGGATCAAATCTCCATGCCCCGGAATCGGCAGCAATGCCCACCTTACGCTGGCAAATCAATCAATCAATCAATCAATCAATCAATCAATCAATCAATCTAATGAATTACATTTTCATAAAATTTCATTCAGTTTCTTGGAAATGCTTAGCCTTTAAAACGTTTTTCGTCCTTATTGTGGACTCATCAGAAAAGCCCAAAGCCACTCATAACGATGTTCCATGCAAAACCAAGACAATATCCATGAGTAAGTATGAAATATTTATATTTGACATTGACTGATAAAAAACAACAGATCTTCACCTATCTATTAGTTAACTAGTATTGGAGCCTATATACTCTATGCATGTTTAAAAGTGAATTATTTATTATTTGTTTGCTTATAATAATGAAACATATTCTTTATAGGATTTTGTAAACAGCGGAAAGAAAAACTATCTATGAGAACTAAAGGAAAAACAACATACTTTCAATTAAATAATGACTTCTATCAACAAGACTTTGGGATGGTCATGGGTTCTTCATTATCTCCAATATTAAGTAACATTTTCATGAAAAATTTTGAGGAAAGTAATTAATAATCTAGCTTATAAACCCATTGTATGGTGGAGATATGTAGATGACATTTTTGCTATATGGCCCTATAGTAAAGAATATTTAAGTAATTTTTTGAATCAGATTAACGAAAAAGAACCTTCAATTAAATTTACATTAGAAATAGAGAATAATAATGAATTACCTTTCTTAGATATTTTAATTAAAAAATTAGATAACACATACCAAACCATTGTGTATAGAAAACAAACACACACAAATAGATACTTAAATTTCAATTCAAATCAACATATTAGTGTTAAGAAAGATGTTGTTAAGTGTTTGTATGACAGAGCCAAAATTATTTCTTCAAATGATGTAATATTAAGGAACGAAAAGCAATTTATAAAAACTGTCTTATTAAATAATCAATATCCTGAGAGTTTTGTTGATAGTTATTGAACATTGGTAGTAGAGAGAATATACTATCACAACCTGAGGTATCTAAGTCAATGGCAGTAATTCTATATATACATGGTTTGTCGGATAAATTACGAAAAATTGGGAATAGGTTTTCCGTACGAACGGTTTTTCAAACGGGCTCCACGCTAAGATCGGCTTTATCAAAAACCAAACCTCTAAATATTATTCAAAATTCAAAAAATCGTATTTATAGTGTTCCGTGTGAGTGCGGAAAACATTACGTAGGTGAATCATCTAGACCTTTCAACGTAAGGCTTGTGAACATAGAAATTTCGCTAGAAGGGGAGAATTTGAAAAATCCAAAATTTGTGAACACGTGTGGGATAATAATCACAGGTTTAAATGGGACTCGGCGAAGATTTTGGAAAAAGAGAGCAACGAAACAAAAAGAAAACGCGATTATTTTATTAAACGAGAATAGATGGGTTTCAAATTATTCAATAGATTTTTGTACTAGTTGGTTGCCCATCCTTAGAGACGAAGTAAGTAAAAATAAGATAAATATAATTTAATGTCTCACGTGACGATGGAAATACATAAACAAAGAACTGTCATGGTTGACGGTCAAAAAAGTTTTGAAAACGCAAGTAGATTCTCTTCCGAAACGTTAACTACCTATAGCTTTCATTTTCAGTCTTTAGTTTATTACATTGTTCTAGTTTATATATTTTTAGGTGTGAGACTTTTTGAAACAGTCAGGTATTCAAGAACCAACCTCTGTCTGATCCGTTTGGCGCAGAGGTTTTTTCACTAAAATTTTTAAATATTTTTTCAGTGGAAAAATACCCAATAAAAAGTAAGAAAATACTTAGATACGTTTGACAATTTTATTTATATAATTTTAAATATATTTGTCCATACGATCGAATTAAGCTAGTCCATGTTTTATTGGGTTATTTTGTTTTTTTAATGTTAATTTGAAAGTGACGGTGTTCTGTAAGAAATAACGCAAGTTATGCAAACTAAGTGACATACGATATGGCAGTGTCGACATGTATCACAAGAGACCATTCAGTTTAGGAGTGTTTATGTTTATATTTTAGTTTCGAGATACTGCTTGGATTGTTATTGAAACGTGATATCCCTAATAGCATGGCGTTGAGTGAACGGTACGATTACAAGGCCGGTGCAGCGGCCTAGACAGATTGTCGCTCTCGATGCGTTTTTCGTAAGATGGGTCCTATATCATGCGCCCAGTAGTATTTTCAATACTAAAACGCAGCAACGACAAAGGCGCCTAGTAGAAGTTAGAAAAGCCGAAAGGGACATTGTCCAACTGCTAGCAAAAACAGGAAAACCACAAAAACGACAGAAAACGTTAGCATTACTAGAAGGGAAAACAATAATTAAAAGAATAGAATCATATGCAATGAAATACTGGGGGCACGTCCAAAGACGAGACACGACACATCTACTAAAGAAAGTGCTAAGACTGAACAGCAACAAACTGAAAATAGGGAGGTCATGCTACACATGGATAACAACAATCGAGAGGTTTATGAATAAGCTAGAAAAGGATTATGCACACTGGTAAAGAACGGCAAAACAAAGAACGGCAAAACAAAAAACGGAATACAATAAAGGAATATCTAGGATGTACACACCGCCAAATTCAGACACAGAAAACTCAGAAGAAGAATCGGTGAGACGATCACAGACAGAAACTAAAAAAAAACATCGCTGGTTAATCAATCAATCAATCAACTATATAAATAAGATGATGATAGATGGAAATTTAAAAGCATGGAAACTTAAAAGAAGCATTTAAAAAACGCCTACACTTCCCATCCAATGATGACAGATGGAAACCTAAAGGAGGCATCTCACAAACATCTGCACATCCCATTCAATATTCCTACCCCATGCGTCGTGTGGCTCTCGCTGCTTTCAACAAACATGTCCCATATCCAATCCAGCGTATGCAGCCGGTCCGGCGGTATATAAAAACATCCAGATTGGATGTCCGCAATCGGCAGCAATGCCTACCTTACGCTGATAAACCAATCAATCAATTGCAATACCGGCTACGTATAAATTTCACTAATGTTTATAAACATAACTAATAAATTTGCCACAAATGCTTGGTGGTTTAATTCAGCTCGCAGTAGATAAGGCTAAGGTCATTCGCTAACATACCCTGACATTATTTATTTACGTTAAAACAGTGAAGACTATCCTATACAATGTTAAAAAGTGCAGTAAATCGGCGAAGTGCATAATGGTTCTCTTGTTTTATAATATGTTTACCTGCCGGTATCCATCAAGCAAAGCATTTCATTATTGTAAAGTGTTAAAATCTTCTGCTATATTAATTTTTTTCTTGAAACTTTTTGTCAGATGGACATGTCAGAATACAAAATTGACTTTACCAGCGGCGTTTGGATGCCAGAATTCAAGAAGCCTTCAGTATTTACTATTTAGTGAAGACGTCATGTGACTAGTTTCAATTTAAAAACTCCATTTTAACTTTGATATCTGGCTGAGAAAACTTCCGAGAAAAGTTTAAAAGTGGACCTGCTTTCAGTTGCCTGCCGTAATATATTAAGATTCAAAACGGAGACTCTACATCAAAATTCTAATAAAACTTAGTTGAAATCTATTTATCCCGACCGTCTATGGATTCGGATACTAGAAAGGGTAACAGTGAGCATTGTCTCCAAAGAGTGCGTGCCTGAAATTTCTATGGAACACCTGCTCTAAGGTTTCCCATGGGCTGGCAGAGAGGCCCGTATTGTAAATTATGTCTCTGTCAAGTATAATCCTTGTGTTCCAGGGAGACGTATCAAGGACTTCTTGGATAGACTAATTTCATTTTCAGCGGCGACAAAACACGCAATGAAATATTGCCCGTACTGAGCCGCTACATTTGTTCACATTCAGGGTTTCATCAACGATTATGATTTAAAGATGTCCTTGTTCATGAAGCCCGTATAAATAATACTTGCTGTAGAAATAAGAAACCGGCAGTTTAGTTCTGAAAGCAATACAGTAATTAATGTATCTCCAGCTTACGAAAATGAATTAATACCAGGATTAACTCGAGTAAATAAATATACTCTTCGCAAATTTATGAAACTTTAATATAATTGTTACATATTTTATAAAATACTCTTCGCAATCTTTGTAAATAATATTAATTTAAAGACGTTTTTAATTTTCTAATGCACCCTAATTTGGTGAAACACGAGTCAGTATAAAATTAAGTAAAAAAAGAGAACATTTGTAACGAAGCGTTTTTTCAGTACCCAAAATGTAATTTAAATAAATATTATCCTTCGTTACTTGCTCCGCTTACCGTCAAACATCTTTGTTTTACATCATTGTATTCAGGATAGAACCCTGCCCGTGATAATTATCCGTCAAATAATTCATTCTTATATTACCAAAGACGTCTAGAAAAACCTGAATGTACAACAATTATAGATTTCCCAAATATTAAATATCTTAACCGCGGTATAGGATTCCACCTTACGTAGAAAATGTAATAAGCCAGGCTATGAAAAAATTTCAAGAATTAATATTATCTGAATAATTACAGAAATTAACACTAATGAACGCTGGCCACCCAGAGCCAATCATTTTTCATTTGAAACAGATTTGATTCACCATTCCTTACCGAACCGCCTAGCAGATAATTACGCAGTTTATATACCGACAGCCGCGCCCAGTAAGTACCGATTTGATAAACGCCAAGCCACCGTTTCTTGTCAGAGTTTTTTTACGTGTATAAAAGTGATAATTTAAAACAATTCCGATTCGATATATCGACGTAAAATTGTCGTTTTCCGAATAGGAAAAATAAATATCACATTAAATATAAATTATTATGAAAGTAGTTGTGCTCTGTTAACAGCCTTTTTGATTCTCAAGATTTTGTCCGAATAACAATGTTCCAAGAATTTTTCTTAGGCCCGTACCTTGAAAGAGGAACACAGACGATATTTCGAGAGAATGTCAGAAAACTGTTTTTGCTCCTGTTATTTTAACTTAGACCGTTTTTCCAATTTAATAAGTTAAAATAATTTCCGCCATTTTGCCGGTAGAAATTAGTTTTGAGTTTATTTTATTTTAACTTTTCCGTATCTTGTACGAATTGAAATAAAATCTGTTGCCTCACACAATTTTTGTGAAATTTGTTATTGTCCGGGAATTTAGTGTAAAATTTAGGAACACCACAAATACATTGATTATTCTAATATTTTGATACTTTTGATACTTTTTCCGCTTCAACTCTGACAAAATACCACGTGGCTGGTGGTCTCGACGCGCATTCCGCTGCGCGCCGATCCCACCCTCTAAATTGAGTTCATTTCACAGACAGCTCTTGTTAGAACGATATCAGAGAGGCATTGCCGATCTGACCGCCGACCGAATCAGCCGTGTACACAACAACCAGTATATAGTAAATGACTATAAATAATTTAAGGCTGGACAGACTTATAGTAATCGTGTTTAAAATAATTTTAATATTTCATAGCTGAACCAAAATAAAGAGTATTATGATTATAACTGATATCAATGATAAGCTAAAGAAATTAACCAATCCAAATTCTGCTTTCTTTTGTAGTTTTATCGTGCCTTTTTCTTTTTTTTTTCTTTGTTATACAAATCAAACCGAACCTGTGTATTTGGATTTTTATCCACGGCATACGTACAGTAATAACCGTTGTATTTATTTAATATCAGTTTTATTCAGTTTTGCTTAGTTCTTCAAATACATAGTGCATATTTATTACTGTAAATATTTTCTTACTACTGCCTGTTATTTGCGCACTGCCTGCTTTACCGTCCACTGCTTTCTTGCCTACTGTTTTACCGTATACCGCTTCAACGCACGCACAGCTTACACTTTGTAAACTGCTTGCTTACCACTGCTAGTTTCCGCAATAAACATAGTAATTAGTAAGTCTTCTCACCGCCTGATTCCATGTTTTCGTATTATTCGTAGTTTTTCATGTAAAATAAAATAAAATAACATATCTTAAGTTTTGATATGATTTATATTCAACTCCACCGAAGCATATTTAGTACCTGGCCATTTTTATTATTTTTGTGAATTTTATTATATTTAATAAACTTCGATATTCACCGATATGTGCGTTTTACTGTTGAATGTGAGTGAAAATCTAATCTGCCGTCCAGGACCCCTAGACATAATCGCTTCTTCACTGTAGCCCTACTGCAACAGGCTAGGTTAAGAGACTTTGGGACCTTTACCCTACGTAAAAATTGTAAAGATGACGCTCGAGAAAACCGAATATAACGGAAATAAAGCTCATACGCTATAGTGACGTTTCCACTTGTCTATGCGCTAGGCAACTGAAAGAAATTACGTCACATTTTGAATGTTTTAATCGATATTATTAAAAAACAATAGGTTTCCTCCTCCTTCACCTAACGTGATCGACGTACGAACGCACAGATGGACAGAAGGACGGGAAAGATTGTTTAGAATTCGATGACTAACACAAAGATATGAGTTTTTTCTTCACAGCTTGATAACAAAATTTTGTCTTCACCATAAATTCGGCGCGCGTTATTGAACCTACAGATATAGATTTTAAAAAAATTACAAGCAGAAATTCGAATTGTGTAAAGTCTAAACTAACCAGTATAGCACAATCTCACTATGAACAAAAATATTTTGTCGACAAAATTTTTATCAAGGCTTTATCTCAATAGATATTTAGGGCTGCACATCAATAAATGTGACAGGAGTACTAGATATACTATGGGACCTTCAGTCCAAAACAAACATATCTGCAGGTTCTTTCTTAACTTGTTTTAAGTGATGATACCGACTTGGTGCATGAAACCGCAGCTATAATCAGGTGTATTTCTAATAATACATGCCTGTAAATAGCTTCAACAAGTTTGTACAAGTCTCTGTACAGTTTTTCACAGGTCTGCAAGGAACTATTACTTATGACTCGCGTATTTATCCTCATTGTATCCTTGTGTTGCCTTTATCCTTACTGTACCCTATTTTATCCTTATTTATCCATACTCTACCCTATTATACCCTTATTTGCCCTGGTTATCCTTTTAAAGTATTGATATGATATAAACAATACTCAGACCTCTACAAACCTGTACTATTACAAGTACACCTGATGATGTTTACCGCTTTGTACCATTACAAGTACACCTGATGCTGAAGGGGCACAGTGGTTCGTGGTTCGAGAATAAAGATATGTAATCCCAATGGAATTTTCCAAAGTTTTAAATCAATGGCAAACATTCATACAAAATTATACAAGAATGTCCAAAGATTGACTTTCAAGAAGAATTAGTCCCTTTGTTATGATTTTATATGAGGGAAGAGGTCGATAAAAATGCAATTCGACTAACCCCAATACGTAACACACTTTCAACAGTTACTGTTGTGCGCTGTTGTGTTTTAGTGAATTAAAATTTTCGACCGAAATTTACAGGGTACTGTACTCAAAGTAATGTTAAAGCTGACACAAACTTTATTCTTACAAAAAAATACCGTATGGTGATGCATTATTTCTTATATTATTTTTCATTATGTTGGATAGAAGTTTCATTTGAAGATATTTGCAGATTTTGGAGTATAGGCTAAAAAAGTTAGGTAATGTTGTTAGATGTTAATATGTGCTTGGATTCTATTAATGTTCACGTCATTTGGAGTCTTTCCCAAAAAGTTTCTAATATATCTATTTCAGATCTTTTACAATCATTATATAGACGTTTATAGTTGTCATTAGTGATCTATTAGCAAGCTACACATACAGGTCGATTAACAACTTCTCTAAGTGATTTTATGACCAATTTGAAACTTTATAGTTATAGATGTCTAAAGAGACCGCCCACGTGAAGAGGATTATATGCGGTTTTATGACAAGAATGGAAATGTGACAAAAAACCTGCCACATTGCCAACTGAGGCAATTAAAATTTTAAAAGCATGTTCAACAGAAACAGAGGAATTTTAACAACGTATCTGGTGATGATTCGGAAAAAGCATAGAACTAGGGGAAACATCAACAATGGTATGGTTAAAAAATAGAAAGTTCTTCGATCGCCTTCTTTCGCCAGGACGTTTAAAATACTGAGGTCTAGAGGTCGCCTAACTTCTACTGCACTTCTACTCATTGAATCGGTATTCCATAATGCACTTTTACTGTAGTTTCCTCCACCTTGTAGCATTTAAAGAAGCTACATGAATAACTTCATACTTATTTGCAGTAAATTAATTCACTTATTGGAGTAGAGAGGTATGCAACCACTCTTACTCTAAAGGGCATAGCGTGTCGCATGTCTGCAAAGTCTTAACATTCAGAAAGTAAACATGTTTTCTTTAAGAAGTTTGAGTTAGTGTTGTTAATGTATATTCTTGTAGTTGAGGTATTACATAATTGTGAAATTCAGTCTTTTGATTATTGAGTCTATCGGTGGTGCATTATTATTGGCTAGCGAAAATAAAAGAGAAAAGAGTGCGTAAGTTGGCAACACTGAGGAAATCTTGGGCAGATTTTCGGGGCTCGCTCGACAGAGACCCGAGATGGACGGCGGTCTTGATTCTTGTGTAGGTTTTGGGGTTCTACATCGTTATCACAGCTGTGGATTTGTATAGATGTCCTCATAAATTCCTCACCGCCCTGCCGCAAGCGTTCTGTAAATTCTAGGAAGAAATTCTTCTGGTTGCCGTAATTTTGACGCCAAGTATTTCGCCACTCTCTACGTGAGAGTGTTTGGAACTGGCCATTTGGAAATTAGTTATATTTGGAGAATCAATTTTGCAGTTTATGTAAGAGCCCACCAGGTTCGGTCCTTTTAGTTATATGTGGCATAACATTTAGAGGAATAGTAATAGGAGAAAGTCTATTACTCAGAAGTTTAGTTATGTATGGTCTTGCTGACGTTTAAAGAAGTTTTGGCATGGAGAGTTGTTCACAGCAGTCTCCAAGAGATTTAATGCAGGAATTTTGGTGCAGCACGGAGTCGTAGTCGTAGCCAACGTCGAGTACGTCTAGGAAGTGGTGACAGGTCACGCTGCATTAGTTACAGACAATGCCAAGGCTCTGATCAGGTTTTTGTTTCATTTTGGTTATACATTTTTAAGGGAAATTATTATAGATTTAAATCAGTGATTTTTTTTGTTCAAATATTAAAGTAAATAATATCACAAACTTGCAACTATAAATTGAGCTCTAAGTTTATATATAAAATAATGAAATAGTTTGTGACGCAACGCATGGTACCGTGAGATGCTAATTTACCTTCTAGTACCTATGTTACATATGAAATATTTTTAATAGAATATACTTATTTTTGAACATTCAATAACATATAAGTGTCAACAGCAAACATTGCAGTTGTCAGCTCATGAAATGTCGTTTATTACCGAATAATTTAGTGATGAGCTATAAATTTAATTCATAGTAAATCTTAATTTGCTATTGTAAGTTTGAACTCATAGTTGTGTATCAGATAAATCGTAGTTGCAAGAGAATCTCCGTCAGAGAGTAAAGTTTGATTTCCAGTGAAGTTTTATTAGATCAACCATACAGAATTTCTTTAATGCGTATGAACCACGTTTAGGTAACATCTGAACTTTTTATTTAGTTTTTTTGTTGTTGTACATCTCACTTGTGCCGTAATAAATGCTTGGTGTCTACATGTTCTTGTTATTTGCACTAGTGCACTTGATATTTGCCTAGATTTTGAGATTTCATAGTAAAGTGTAAATTTTGACATTAACGATAGATTTAAAGAATTCCATCGCATGATTGCTAGTAACTTAATTTTGTTCCTGGCTAGCAAAATTATTTATATTATTACATTTAGTATCCAGCAGGTGCGTCTTTTGAATATCCACACTATTAATCCACGGCCCTATGCTCTCATACCAAAAAACTAGCTGCCATTCGCACAGGTGAAGCACTTTTTAATATTTAGGTATTAAAACTGTTACAATCCGGCTCCTCGTGATGACATAAAAAAACAAAAATCATCCCATCAAAATCGTTTCCGATGTCTTTTCTTTCAAAGAACACCATCCCGTTACTAGTTCTTATAAATATCTCTTTCAAGTACTTATGCAATACGTGGAGAAATAAGGATAGAATTTTTTTCTTTCTTCTCTTCTCACACGCATCTGTAATTAGTTGCTCCGTAAGCATTTCCCGGAAAATCGTAAAAAATTACTCTTAAAGGGAAAAAAATCGAAAATACATGGGTGCCATTATGGAATACTGATTCAATAAGTAGAAGTGAAAAAGAAGCTTGGGCATTTTTCAGCAAGTTCTAATCTTAATATACCTGACTATTCAAAGAATTAAATTAAATATAGTGTTAATTAAATAATGCATACTTCACTCCCCTCACCCAATTCCGAACTAGTATCACGAAAGAACAACACTGATACATATTTTTCAATTAATATACTTAATATATTACAATTACATTTAAATTGAAAAAGTGAAAAAATTTGTTGCACCCACAAAACTATCCCTAAAAACCCACCCCCCAGTATTGATTTCTTTTAAACAATTTTTTCTCTTACGTAAACCATTTCAGTGCCGTTGTGTATATAAAATCACACCACTTAATTGGTTGTTATCCAAATTACTACCCCTAAATACCACCCCCAACATTTTACTTTTTTAAAAACTTTCTATACATTCTAGATCGACCGAGAAATTCAGAATTTTGATCAAAGTTTTGTTTTTCGGCCCGTGTGCGGGTGTTTTATAAATATACAATTTAACTTATTATCACAATAATCTGCGGCTATTTTAAAGTTAAATTATGAAACGCATTAGGAAAACTAATAAAGATTATACAATTTTATCTTTATTAGTTTTTACACATTTTATTATTCAGTAAACCGTATTTCCCTTGCGGTATGCATAAAACTAATGATTGTTGCAAATCTGGCGACCTGACATTTAATATCGTAGTTAACCGAGATTCCAGTCAATTTAAAACTTCCATAGTATTACACATGCACAAAGTCACGAGAAAAACAAAGAAAATGCTTCAAATGCCAAGAAAATCACTTGAGACTGACTGTTATTTTCTTGTAACGGCGCAAGCTTTGTGCAATATGTAAATGTCACAAGGGGTTGCCTTATGTTCAATGCCTTTGTAGATGCAGCAGAAACTGATTCCATAGATTATGTTGAATAAACGTGTTAAACAGAGATGTTTTTGTTAATAGTTTAGAGAAAATAATGATCAGGGAGAAATATAAGTAAGGCGCCTGAAATGAATAATAAACGCTGCTTTTGCATTTTGTGTTACTAGTGGAATTATCAGAATTATACGGAACGCGTAGGGATAATGGTAAATTATTCAAGATTAAATTTTCGTGGTGAATACTAATTACTATAAAAAAATATGCTCGCTTATATTTAAGGCGAGATTATTAGTCTAATAATAAGCTCGTGCTAGATTTTTATTTATTAAAAAAAACCTTTAGGAAGTTCGTAGCACGGCGTCAGAAAACGAACGGTCGCTATTTAATGCTTTAGCCATGTTAAAATACTGCAGCAGAGGGGGGGCGAACAAGTTTTTCAAATACCTTTTTGTTCGAAGCCGCGGCGTTTTCCGGCAAATGATATCTGAAATTTCATGTGGTCCGGCCGAAGGTACTTTTTGCATTAAGTACCCAAATAGGTTTTCTCATGAACCAATGACTGAAAAAAATACTTTTTATTGTATTTTTGACCGCGGCGTTTTCGATTTCCGGACATTTCCGGAACATTTTGAAAAAAACGGATTTTGCTGCTACGACCAACCGAAGGCAACTTTTATTCTAACAAGGTGCAAATACTTCAACGCGTACTATATAAACACGAAATAAGAGTTAATGCATTTTTTGCGGCGGCTGAAAATTTAAATAAGCAAAAAATACTTTGCCAACCCCATAAAAAATGACGCTTTTCATCAAAATGGCGTATTATCTAAAACAAATGGTATCTTAAGGTTTTCTTAATCTAGAATTATTTGGCGGACTCTTAAATACACGTATGAATACGTAATGCAATTTTGAACCAGTGGATTTACAGAAAATTCTACAAAAAAATTGAAACTGTAGGTAAGTACTGTACAGTAGGGCGTATCGAAAAAAACTTTTCTTGGAAATTTCAAACTCCAAGTTGATAAAAAGTTGTCTCTACGAACCAGTATATCCCACAAAAATAATTAGCCCAATTAAAAAAAAATAGGTCTCCGCGAGAGGTCGAAAGTTTATAATTTTCATAAAAAAACTGCATTTTTCTATATTTTTTTTGGAATAAAGGATTAAGTGATTTTATTTTTCAAGTTGAAAAATTTTAACGATAGGGTGTGAAATGAAAATATTAAAAAAACATTATTCTAATGAAACGTTTAGGTTTCCCGCATTTTACTTAAACTTAAAAGATGAGGTGTTCTTCCTAATTTAAAAGATTTTTTTAAATGTCGATCAAAATTTTTTTAGGTCGTTAAATATTTTATTCTTCATCATTCTTTAATCCTTAATCCAAAAAAGTATGAAAAAAATCAATTTTTTGAAGAAAATTATAAACTTTATGCCTCTTGCGGGAGAACTATTTTTTTTTCAATTGGGCTAATTTTTTGTGTGATGTATATCGTTTCATAGAAACAACTTTTTATCAACTTGAAATTTTAAATTTCCAAAATAAGTTTTTTTTTTATACACCCTACTATACAGTATGTCTCACTTGTCATGACTCCCACTTCACAGCGCCCTTACTAACATTATTACTTATCCATCAGGAGATTGTGTCACGGTGAAATGTTTAAAAATTAACCAGTGGCGTTCGTCCTTATAAAAAAAAAGTTTCCAAAAAAGATATTAGGCAAAGTTTCAACTGTAAAACAATAGTTGTTACCAAAAACTCACTAATATCGAATTTTAATAAAATACTGGACTTGGTATTCACGTAATAAGAAAATAAAATTTCACTTTTTAAAGCACCAAATTATTAATTAGAATCATAACTTTATTCTCGGAGATAATGGAGTTAATTAGGCTGGGGGAAGACAGGCTTTCCGTTTATATAATTAATTACGTGATACTGGTCAGTTTACCTAACAGTCTAAATCAAATAATTATTGACTTGGAAATTAAAACAAGTTCAATTTTAAACAAATTTAATTCATGAACAATTCAATAAATCCTGAAAGAAGCGGTAAAAAATTCCATTTATAATTATTATAGAAAACCATTAAAAAAAGTGTTCAAGTAAATTTATTTAGGTCCAATCGATTTCTTTATTATAGTTGTTTTCATTCGTGTAATGCACATAAAAAACCTCACAGCCGTGCCGCTTATACTTGTAGTAAGGGGTCCAAAGCATTAAAAATTGAAATGACCCATTCCAACAAGATAAATAACTTTTGAGCTCGCATATCGAAAGAGGGTCCTAATGGGCATCAGAAATGGCTTGTTGGACTTTTGTTGAGGATTGCACAACTTCTCAACAAGAAAAAAATATGGCGGAATGTTATTTCAAGAATTCGTGTTTTTAAACGTATACCTCTCGCTAGAAACTTAACTACATGCGATATTGATCTGATTTTCTATACATACTACTGACATGAGCGCATATGTCTGTACTATTAGAGTTTCAAAATCACTTACGGTTTTTTTCTAATTAAATCCTAAATCACAGGAAAGAAATTTGTGTGTTTGAAATTTCGACGTGCGGATAACTATGTTAAATGTTTAATTTTCTTATATATTATATGCGAATGAAATATGGTGTAAAGATCAACAAAGTTTTTGCAAAAAAAATTAACTCTATATCTCATACAGTTTTCGAGTTACAGATTTTTTAATTCGATCGTAATAATGTCTTGTTATGATAACGCGCAATGTGACAGCTGCGGCAGGTCTGTGGATAGACATTAGTATAATAACTAATTTGATTAAGGTATTATATTACTATTAATCAGTAGGTCACCAATTGTCTGAAAATTAGACAATTATTTATGTGTTATGTTACAACTACGTGATTTTAAAATAGTCTGTTAAAATATAGATACAGAAATAATGGTTTAATGATTACTGAAAAGAGGAAACTTTGAAATACGTCCAATATGCTTAGAAAATGTTCAGTTACGTCATTTTGGCTTAGAAGGACTGTATATATCGAAAGGTGCAAATACAGTATGAAATCGTCAATAAATTACAAATTTGAGATTAAAAAATAAAAATTGTCCGAAATTTCATATTTAAGAAAATGTATGGTATGACTTAATAACCCATCAGAATTATATGAATTCGCCATAACAGACACAATTCTTATTCTAAACTGGAATTACTTTATAAATAGTAACAAATATAAAGCGAATAATCTAAAATACATTTTAGAATGTTGGTGTAAATAATGAAATACCTACGTTGCCCAATAATGTGAACTTGCAATCATGAAGGGAACCAATAATATTTTCGCAAGGTATGTTTAATTTTTCCAAAATAGAAAACCTACAAAAATTGTGTGGGTACATGACAACAAAGGGCATCTTAAGATACTCACGAAATCAGTAAATAATTAAGTGAAAAATATGAATAAGAAAATATTGTAAAAACGTTATTGGCAGTCGGTGTATTGTGTGACCTGTCAGTTATCCTTTCCGAAGAGGATAAATGAGCAGTTATTATTGCCTTAAAATGAACACGCCAACTATATATTTTGATTAATTTTGGAGATAACTGCGATGCAATTGATGATCGTGTAATTTAAGATGCTCGTAAGTCCTATGTGAATCTATCCATACAGATTCACATAGGACTTACGGATTAAGGATTTAAATTCACTACGGCCATCTGTAGTGAATTTAAATCTTTAGATTTGCTAAGGCAGTATTTAGTTTTCCTTAAGGTTGTTAGACTTACGTTAGCTACGTCCGCGTCCTACACAAGACACTTCCTTACTGCATTTAAAACGAGCATTACAGGGGACGGTAGTCCAGTGGTTCAGTGTACTTAGCTTAGCTAGCAACTGAAGAACCTAGCGAAGTAAGTTAAAACCCTGCTCACTGCGAAATGCTTTTAATTGTAAAAATTATCCACAAAAAGTGGTTTAGACCCCTACCTAACACAGAATCCTGGATTTATAACAAATTTTCTCGACTTGAGAGGCAGTTAACAAAGCACGTAAAATTTTAGTGTCCAAGCGATTTTCCGATCACCTTCCCAATTTACTCTTTCCCAGAAAATTTGGATATCTCATAGAGAATAACCAAATAAAATCACAAATGATGACAAAAAGTCACAACTGGTTCTAAAGAAAACAAATAGTGGAATTGTAAAGTAAACTGTGATTAAAAATGTGCGTCCACTTGGTGTTTTGTTGCATGTATAGCCTTTCCTAACAATTGTTTTAAGGGCAGAAATAATACAGAGCAGTTTTTAGCAGACAGTGCTTCTTAATAGTAACGCCTATGTAGTGGTTTGTCAATGCTTACTGAGCTGTGTATACTTATTATGCATTATTATTATTATTTTTATTACTTATGTGTATATTACAAGTTTTGTGTACGTTTTTATGTTTTCATATTTGTAAAATGCTATATCATTTGTACCACAATAATGATATACTTAATAAATAATATCTCTATACAACACCTTCATAATTAATAGATCGAGTAAATCATCAGCCAAATGAGTTTCTTTTTACCTGTTAATATTTTTGCAAAATTGTAAAAATGTAAATAATAGCACAATTTCAAAAATGTATTGGCTTACTATCTTAATGCATTACACTTAGCCAGAAAACAGCCGCATGCTAACAGGAATACCACGAATCTAATTATGGTTTATTTTAAAAAGTCGTTAACTCAAAAACTGTATAAGATATCGAGCTAATTTTTTTTGCAAAAACTCTGTTGATCTTTAGACCATATTTCATTCGTATATAGTATATAAAAAAATTGAATATTTAATATAGTTGCCCGCACGTCGAAATTTCAAACACACAAATTTCGTTACTGTGATTTAGGATTTATTTAGAAAAACACCGTAAGCGAGTTTGAAATTTAATTAGTACAGATAGATGCGCTCATGTCAGTGGTATATAAATAAAAAAAATCAAATCAATATCGCATGTGGTTCACTCTCTAGCGAGAGGTATACGTTTAAAAACACGAATTCTTGAAATAATATTTCGCCATCTTTTTTTCTTGTGGAGAAGTTGTGCAATCGTCAACAAAAGTCCAACAAGCCATTTCTGATGCCCATTAGGACCCTCTTTCGATATCCGAGCTCAAAAATTATTTACCTTGCTGGAATGGGTTACTTGGCGATTTAGACGGCTTTCGAAGGCGTGGACCCTCTACTATTGACTACAGCATTGAGGGGAGATCAGGGCATGTCGATTTTCTCTATAACATATTAAATATATTATATTACTTAATACATAGAACATCATTATTCACATATAAAGTATGTTCTGGAATGATTAAAGTAACAAATGGACGAAACCATACCTGTTCCAATTATTTAATTTATTTATTTTGTTCATATTTACCAACTCGCCCCTACGGAAAATATTTTACGACCTAGCGGACACGACAGAGTCAAACTTTTAATATTGTCAGTGTCACGGAATTTCAAATTAACCGCATCAGTTAAGAATATATTTGTATGTGCTTTATAAAATAAATATAGTTGTTGATCTATGTTTACATTATATTTAGATTGTGAGAGCTTAAAAGGGTAATATACTTTAACATGTACATTCTATTTTCCTTTGTGTTTTAGCGTATTTTATGCAATTGTGTTTTTATAAATATTTTGGCGGGTAGTGAATTATTCGGGTGTTTTGTGTTTATAAGTGGGTGTGGTAAAATAATATCGTGAAAATGTTTAGGCTTTGAGAAGGTTCTTTACCTAGCACTACCAGAGAATGACAGGAAAGTATGGGGATTATCAACAGCTCACAAATTACAGAGAATGTTTCTAGACAACATTCATGTGAACATACCCAGAAAGTAGTTTAAAATATTTATAAAAATATAAAAGAAAGTGAAGGAGAAACCGGAGCTGTGGAAAAAACCGCCTACTTAGCAGAAACTCCAGAACAAACTATTTATAAATTAATTAAGCAAGGACCATATAATCGAAAAGCAAAATCGGACAAAGGAAAATCACGAGCATTAGATTCGTCTGTGGTGAAGTTGTTAAGAGATTTAATTTATAGTAGGTATAAGGAAAATGACAACAGTACAATCAGTATACATGGAACTGAGAACAACAGGTGTAGTGTTATTTAGTGAACAAACACTTAGGCGATGGCGATTAAAGATAAGATTTAACTTTAAAGTGATTCATAAAAGAGCAAGTATTATGGAAAGCTACAGAATTGTACTGTGGCGTAATGAATGAATATTTCCAACGTATTAAAAAATTTCGAAGTTGCTCGAAGTTCTCTAGAATCGAAATTATTTATTTGATACTTATTCATTTGAATTGAATTGTTTATTTAATAATTGTTTTCTAGAATTGAATTTATTTATTTAATCTGGGTCAATTAGATCAAGTTAGGATTATTGATATAAATAGCAGTAACCTTAACTCTAAACCCACATTTTTGGCAAGGAATTGCTCGTATCTCCTCGTGGTCCTTGTTTGGCAACAATAATAATTCAATAGATTAAATTATTATTGCCGAAACTGAGCAATAAGAGAATATTTTATAATTCTAATTTACACTCAAAATTCATCATTGCTCAACAGATTTAAATTTCTATCAGTGTGCACAAAAATTTTAAGTAAGGCTCTGTGAGACATTAATTATCTTAACGAGCCAAATTTATGGTTCGTTTTTTACAGCTTTTTTTAACTGCACTAAACGAATGAAGGCAACTATACCTACTTTTCAACGAACTTTTTAAAAAGGTGATCTTTAATTCGATCCGTATGTATGTCCTTTGTTTGTTCAATTATTTCTGGAATGGATTAATCTCTATAGAAATTTTTTGCAAACTCAAGAGTATATCTGGGCGGCGCGGCGGTCCTATGTTAGCCTTAACAAACCAAGTCAGCAAAATTACAGAAAAGTATTTTCTATGCGAGAATACGACAACTGCACCATGGATAAAATTGTGTTAAAATTGGTAGTTATATATTTTGGTGTAGCTGATACTGAATCTGTAGAAACAAGTTAAGAATTCGAAATGGCGAATCCAATAATGTTGCCAATTGTATAACTTTAGTAAATTTACGTGAAAGGGGGTGGGTAAAGAAGACATTTTATCGCCCATCACAATAATGAAAATTAAAAGATTTTATTTGAGCCATTCTTTCATATTTATTTTTAGTTCAAGTGGTCAACATTATGTTTAGATAAAATTGATATAAAATATCCTACAGTAAGTAGCATTAAAAATGTCTAAAACAGAGCCTGCTTATTGGCTTTCTGACACTTTCGGACGTTTTTTCGAACTTTCAGTGACTATTTCATTATAAAGCGTTCAGTGAACCACAATTAATTCACGTTTTAGACAATAGCTTATAAACTTTAGGTACTATTATAAGAAGTAGTGGTTTAAGATGTTTCTTTATAATGAAACGTCCTTGAAAGCTCGAAAAAACGTCGAAAATGTTAGAACACTAACAAATATGATCTATTTGAGACATTTTAAATGCAACTTACTATAGAATATTTTATATTAATTTTATCTAAACATTGATCTAAAAATAAATATAAGAGAATGGCCCAAATAATTTTTATTTATGTACCAAGGGCGATATAGAAATGTTTATGCCCGCGGGTGACGAATTTCTATCCGAGGGCCTTGGCCTGAGGATAGAAAGTCACACAAGAGCATAAACATTCTATATAGCGAGTGGTGCTACAATGTTTTATATTTTACTCTACTTTAGATACCTACATAATTTAAATGTAATAAATGAATTTAATAACTTATGAAACAGATATGGCTTTGCGGTTGTCGGTTCTTTCGTTTGTTTTTGTATCCATAACGATGCGACTATTATTTTATTTATTTCTGTCAGTGAAGTAATAAAGTGTGTTGAAATTTTTCTAAAAGTGATAATACAGGACGAAGAAATTCCACGAATTCTCGCTCAAAGGGCCGCAGAAGTAAACGATATACTGCTACCAAAAAAATCATCACTGTATGAGAAAGAATATAAGAAATTTCAACAACCGACCAACAGAAATTTTGTAATTGTCAGCGAGACAGTTCAAATGGCTTATTTCATGTATTGTTATTTTCAAGTTTTTGTGTTCTTTGATACTGTAATAAAGTTTGTACCTGTGTAGGTAATAGCATTAAAGAACCTTAAACGTCTATACATTGCTTTTTCAATGTTTTTCAAAAGTGAGTATTGGAGGGCATACTAAGCGGACGTAATCATTACACCCTGCTCCTTTTGGCCCTAGGGTATAATGGTCTTGTTTATATATCTCGTATCCAAGCAATGAACAACAAATTATAAACAAGTGAAATATAGAAACATTTTATTTTCACGATTGTGATAGGCAAAAGAGGCCGGTTTTGACCCAACTCCCTTGGCAACTAGAAAAGTGCGAAAAAAAATTAACGGCTTTTAAAAAAATGATCGCTAAAATCGTGATACAAAATGTCACCATCGTTCGTTAATTAACCCTAGTAGCACAACATATTGGACCAATATATAATCCATATAGGTCCTATATGTATTATATATTGGTGCAATATTAGTGCTACTAGGGAAGCTTATTATCTAACATCGCGATATTAGAGTTGTAAAAAAAAACGAAAATTTTATTTTTAGTAACCGTTCTTTAAACGCAGTGTCAATATTTTTTCCATTTAAGTGCACACATTGTTATATCTCTTACATGCATTGCTTATAAACCACTGCATTGCGTATAACAAACATCCAGCATACAGACTATCGGACTACCGATACTTCTGTTCCTTTCGAGTTAGTTAACTTTCATTCCACGGCATCTGCTATCCATAGCATCGGTGGACTGTTCCAAAGCTTAGAATCCAAACGACCCGATCAACCTTTATAATAATTCGACTGAGTAAATGCAAATAGGAAGCAATTACTAAGCAGTTTCGAGACAGCACATTGCAAACAATCTCCGTGTCCCGCTCCGGTGAATGCAAATGGGAAGAGACCAGTCGACTGATTACATGCCCCCCCACATCATTTTGTAATCATTGATCTAGCACCGCCTCCAATTACACACTGCCAAGTTGCCCTAATTACTGTACTTGCAAGTTCTCTGCTGTGCCTAAACCGCACTGTTCTGCACCAAATAGGGCCGAACCAATTGACGCCAAGTTTGACCGAGCTGAGTGTCGAAGGTGCACACTGCCGCTGGCAGATTATAATGGCGCAACTTTATTCATATATGCAAGTAACTTGTCACAAGCTGATTTTGTATTTATCTTGATGTTTGTAGGGTTTTATAAGACGTATTACCTCAGGCATATTACCTGAAATTTCGCTCAAAAGTGTGTTAATCTGAAAGTTGGCTCTAATTTCTGTTTCTCTATCTATTATTTATTAAGAAGAATAGAGTTTTTGAAAAACCGAATTTGTTAATTAATATCTTAATTTATTCTCATTTGGGAAACGGCAGATTGAATTAGGCACTATAAAAATCAAAACAATATACAAGGTATGCAGGGGTTTCTCTCGGGCCTCTTTCTCATTTGCAACTCGCTGTAAAAAGCTATTTTACCGCGATACAGATAACATAATAAAAAGACTCTCTTACAGCAAGTTAATATAGGTCTTGAAAAACAAGGAAATAATTGCTTCAACAGCAAATATGAAAAACAGGGCAATAATAATTGTTAATAAATTAAACACTGCTTTTAGATGAATCAATCAATATATTATAAATACTCTACATACGCTTTGGCTTATTAGGCCTTTATCAAGAGTATTACATAGTGAATACTAGGGCAATAATAGTACACCAAGAAGACGGAGAGCATATAATCTTCCATCCTACTAACCAATAGGGAAGAGAGAACACACCACTAGAGATAGTACATAGGAAAGACGGAAACGAAAGAAATCACTACGATAGCGTGATTATTGCACAAGAAAAATATGAAGCAGAACAACCAGAAGAAACATACGCTCGAACTGGGGCAATAACACCCCTCCAAACGCCTACACTTTCCATCCGATGAAGACAGAAGGAAAACAAGAAGAAACATCTCACAAACACCTACACGCTCCATCCTATACTCCTACCCCATGCGTCATGCGGCTCTCGCTGCTGACAACAAGTATGTCTAATCCAGCGTATGCAGCCGATCCGGCGGTATATAAAAGCATCGGGGGTTTGTTCCGGCACACGGTAGGGTGGTCCGTTGGTCGGTCGGGTGGAGCCGCATGAATATGTAATAGACGACTGGGGAATGTAGATGGACGTTCGGCGGGCGATCGGGCTGCGTGGTGGAACAAATCCCCATGCCTCGGAATCGGCAGCAATGCCCACCTTACGCTAGCAAATCAATCAATCAATCAATCAATCAACACCTGTCAGACCTCTTTTTATACCTCAATTTTTTTCACGAAAAATAAATCTCATAGCACCATTTTGTTGTCAGCTTTTTTAATGAAGATTAAGACCTCTTCTATGTATTGAGATTAGTCTGATGATGATAAAACGTTTTTCACTATATTTGATTTAATTTTATTTGAGCAGCGTTCACCATGAGACGAACTGACCGTTAATATCAAATAACAACTTGTTAATGTAATATTTAAAATAAAGTTAGAAACGGATTAAAATTGGTTTGTCATCGATAAACTGCTTTTTACTATGTCAGACTTAATTACTTCCACATCCACCTAGAGGAGTGGAAGTATAGTAATCGTAAAACAAACCGTTTTTTTTTTTTGTTGAAATAGGTTTAGAATGTCACGAAACGTAGATTTTATATTTGTGCGAAAAAAGAATTTCTGTCTATCGGTCTGTCTGTCGGTCTGTCTATCCGGTCTGTCTTTCGATCTGTAACCTTTTTTGTGGGCACGATATCTCTGGAACGGTTTAAAATATTGACTTGAAATTTTATACTATGTATGTATATTATTGTATATATGTACTATTATGAGATCTGGAACTAGACTGTTTTTTGAACTTATCCGGTGAAGGGTTGGGGGGTAATTAGGGGTAAATAGGAGAAAATAAATAAAGCAACCTGGTAAGAGTACAAAAATTTGGGATTTAGTGTATATACTAGAAGTGGAAATCAGATTTTTTTATAATATTTCTATCTCCGCCCGTACCACCGCCCACTACATTATTAAAGGGGTTGATAAAATAAAATTGAGACATTCACTTAAAATTTGGTACACGTATATAGGTATTATAACGACAACTGGAAGTGATTATAATTTGAGATGATTCCGTTGAAGGGTTGGGAGTTAAATAGTGGTAAACATTGGAAAATAAGAAAAGCAAGCTGGTAAGAGTACAGAGTCTTGGAATTTAGTGTGAATACTAGAAGACAATGCCTCAGATTTTTGTATAACATTTTTCAATTCCTCTACCACCCCCACTCAATTGAGATATTCATTTGAAATTTGGTACACGTATATATTATAATGACACCTGGAATTAGACTATATTTAGAGATGATTCCGTTGAAGCATAGGAAAATAAATAAAGCAAGTTGGTAAGAGTTCAGAAACTTGGGACTTGCTGTATATACTGGAAGTGAAGGTCTCAGATTTTTCTATAATTTTTAATTCCTCCCACCACCTCCACTCTATTATTAAAAGGGTTGATAAAATAAAATTAAGATTTTCACTTGAAACATGATACATAATAAGTATTATAGCGACATCTGTATTTAGATTTCATTTGGAGATGATTCCGTTGAGAGGTTGGGGTTAAATAGGGGCAAATATGTGAAAATAAGTAAACCAAACTGGTAAGAGTACAGAAACTTGGGATTTGATGTATACTAGAAGCCAAGGCCTCAGATATTTTATAACATATTTCAACCCCTCTACTACCCCCAATTCATTATTAAAGGTGTTAATAAAATATATTATTTGAGATATTCGCTTGAAATTTGGTAAATGTACGTATTATAACGGCATCTGGAAGTAGATTATATTTTGAGACGATTTCATTAAGGGGTGGGGCGTAAGTAGAGGCAAATAAAATGAGTAAAGCAAGCTGAAAGTTTGGCGTGTAGCCAAGGCCTCACATAGTTTTTATATTATTTCTCAACCCCCACCAGCTCCACTCCATTATTATAGGGGTTGATAAAGTAAAACGGAAATATTCACTTGAAATTTGAAACAAACACCTCAAATTTTTTTATGACATTTGCTTCAAATATTATTAAAATTCTATGACCAATAATTTCCAAATACTAGAGAGCAAATATAGTCAAGATGTTTTCCTTTCAAGAGACGGATGGAAAATATGGATGTAAAAGTAGTGTTTCCTTAGGCAGCGGTTTCTTAAGCGCCGCGCCCACGTTTTCTACAAATACAGTAAGATCAGACCACTTACATGACATAATACTTTTAATTTTCAATGTTTACAAATGAGTTTTAGATCCCCTTTATACATTAAAATTGGTCTTTCATAGAAAATGTTTTTACTAGATCTGACATGGTAAACATCATTTTATCCATGAAAGATCAATTTTAATCCATAAAGGGGGTTTCTAATATTAATAAAAATAATAATACAAGCAAGCTTTTCCATACGCTAACAGCCATATCTGACTATATTCATTAAACACGTGGGCGCATTTTAATTTCTTGAATTTCGACTAAGTATCTATAATAATCCGGCCATAAATTGGAAAACGTATGCGTCTTATTGACGTCGCCATCTTGAATTGTTAAATTTTGACCAAATATTTATAATCTGCAGGCTTGATTACCGTCAGATATTGATTTTCAGTCCAATCAGACCACAAATAATAAAACTTATCCGCCATATTAACGCAGCCATTTTGAATGTTTAAGCTTCGACCACAAATTTATAATCTGAGACTTTAAAAACCCCTAGATACCAATTTTTAGTAGAAACGGATAATAAATTACAATAATCTGTTCGCCATCTTGCAAATACCATCTTGGATTTTTCTATAAAAATGTTATATCGTCATGTGGAACTACATACAAATACAAAATTTCAAGTCAATATGATATCTGGAAGTGGGTGAAAATTAAGTTGCAAGATTTTCTTACATACAAAGTTAAAAAGTTAGAAGTTAAGTTAACAAAAGCGTGTTAAAATGATTTGAAATGAAGTGTACAAATGTATAAGTTATGCCAAAAAAAGAAAATCCCCATATTAACGCCGTGACCTCCATCAAGAACGTTTTGACCATAACCAGTTGTGGTGATTTGCGCACATTCTACTCAATTTATCATTTTTATACATCTGTAGAAATAAAACGTTTCTGTAGTTTACTTACAAGAGCTTTGTTCAATGTTTTGTTAACGATAATGTAGTGCGTATGGTTTAAGTTTAGCTGAATTTTCAGCGTTCTCGTGTAATAAATTCACGCTGTTTAGACACTGTAAATGAGCAAATAATACCACTATGAAATAATAAATCTTGCCAGGCGAATTAAGAGTTACCGTAGCAATTATGACACTGGAATTACTGTTGATTGTGGCCTATGGCCTATTGTGTTACCTCGAAAATTCATCATTACATCAAGCTAAGTTGACCTGTATTAAGTTCATTTCAACGCTGACCTTTATTAGTGGTGTCAATTGTTTTAGCTTTGATTAAAATTCTCATGTCCTACTGTAATTTATTTTCAATATTTTTTATGCTTTTGGTGACAATATCTATATACCCATACGTATGTAGAATATACACATACATAGTGACAGGAATTACCACCAAAGTGTGTATCATTTCGAAAGAATATCTCGTTCAAGGTAATTTCTAATGATTCCTTTATCCACTTTAAACAGGTTATTTTTTACTCCACTCCAATACAAAAAGTAAGGTAATGTTTTTATGAGTCTATGTATATGTGTAGGTATATTTCTCCGTTCTCTGTTGAGGCCTAGATGGCACAATTTCTTGTGAAATGAACGTCAGTTGATTTTTCTTAGTCTTGGAAGTGACACTGGGCGTATGAAACCTGAGGAAACTACAATGACGGACGGTGGACGCCATCTGGATGAATAAACAGGTTCAGAGTTGTTGTAACAACTCAAGTGAGAAATCAAATGAAAGAGCTTGAAAGACAATTGGAAATATAATTAAACAGAATGTCCGAGAATGACATCAGCATTTTTGGGTGGCAGATTCCTCCCTCAAATTACCAATAGAAACTCAGGTCAATAGACGTCCCAAAATGCATCTTGAAGGAGCTACGATAGTCTGACGGTTCGGATCCTGCCTAGGATTTTTCGTTTCGAAGGTGTTAGGATGTGGCAGCAGAAGCGGTGGACTAGACTGCGGGTGTGTCGTACAACACGGCTAGTCGCTGTTCTCTCTCTCTCCTGAGTTCGAATCTCAGTTGCGATAGATGGCAATGTTGCAAGGAGGAGGAGGATAGTTTAGCCTATGGCTAAACTCCATCCAGCCCATTAATCTAAATAAGGCGATTAGAAATAAATAAAATAATACAATTACTAGTATTATTTATATTTATTTCCGAGAACCCTACGACTTATTTAGAAGAGCTCTACTGCTGTTGATTTATGAGGGACGTTACTCTTTTACTTAGCTCTTCTATTGTAGATTCTTTGTTTTCCCGCACGTAACGGCATCACCTCCAAATCTTTCATTCCTTCAACTAATCGATACTTGTTACAATTCTAAGAAAAAAATCGCACTAACCTGATATCTCCCGGCATAGATTGTCTTTTGTTGGAAGAGCAGAAGAGCGATATAACAGATGCTCTGCAGTCTTCTTACAATTGGAGTTGTTTGCAACTCCAAGGTATGAAGGTGTTTATTAATCAGCAGTGTAATGTTAATAACTCCACAAAAATGTGTATCTGCGGATGTCACAGTACCTTTCTTTAATGAATTAAATCGGGTAAGAATTAACGTCTCTCTGTCGCTCTGTAAAGCCCACGAGCTAGAAAAAACACTTTTTACATTATTATAATAATTTGAAAAGCAAGCCTTCGCTGCTGGAGATTATACACAAGCCACTCCCCCTGAACGAAGCGGTACTGATCGAATTTTCGGGAACGGCGAACAATCTGGAACGTCTAGAACGACTAGAACGCCTGAAATTTTCGATTCTCGAACACTTCCAGAAGCTTTAATTTATCTTATATAAACCGAGACGCGCTCAACGCATTCAGTCGAGTAAGTCGAGTGAGTCGAGTCGAGCCAGTCAGTCAGTCAGTTCGGGATCCAGCTACGCGACAAAACAACAACAACAAAAGGCAAATTTCTACTCTAAAGTGTTACTAATCAACATAATTAATTAATTTAAACATACTTAGTGATAAATAAATGTATTGTTAGAACGTGAACCGTAATATATCATTATTGTGACTCCAGAATTTTCGACTATTAATTATTCGCGTAAAATCGATACAGGGTGTTATTTTTTCGCCGAACCAAGTAAAAATAAAATCATACCAAAAATTAATTATGTAGTGTTCTTGTGCGCGAATCTGACCAAAACGAAAGTCACGTTCGTGTTCATGGACACCTGGAGACAGCGATTTCCTAATTTCCGACTGGGAGTAGCTAAAGTCACTCAGCTATGTCTGAAGCTGCTTAGGTTACTCCAACAGTATGTATGGTATTTAATTGTCTAGTTCTATATTAGGGAATTATGATCCGAATCCTAAAACTATTATTTGGATATTCCGACTCATACAAAGCACGTCAGAGTCTTTGCAGACTTGGGCATCCATTTCTGTGTTACTCTGAATTCCATCGTGCCCAATTTACTCAGCAGAGTTGGCAATATTGTTTTGGGTGAGTATATTAGGTCATGTTGATCTGTCGGGACATAACACGTAATAACCTTTACACAACCCACCGAATAAAATTGAATCAAACCAAAAGTCCGGGATTTATACAATTCAATGTAAATATTGTAATTTGAAGTATGGTATACACACAAAACGTCCAAATGTAACAAGATTCAAGGAACATATGATCCATATTAAAAATACACAACTGAAAAGTCCGTGCTTCGACCATACTTGGTAATATTATTTCTGAAACACACTCCAATAATAGTTATGTATGCACCAAGTGCGTTATACTCTAATAAAGCTCGTGGTACATACAATATTTTATTTTTCAACAAAAATATATATTTTACTTCCCTTGCATACCGAAGGGAAGTATTGTATTCGAGAAAAAATCACCCTCCGAGATTTTTTCGGATTCTGACGTTTCAGAACACGTAGATTACGAAAATATAGGTTTTTCAATTCCGTCAGTCTGTCCGTCTGTCTGTCTGTTGGTGCATTTACTAAAAAACTACTTGACGGAGAGCAGTCAAATTTGGTAGGTAGTTGACGCTACTGTCAGCGAAGAAATGGTAGAAATTTCACTATAAAATATACAGGGTGGACCGTCTAAACGGAGCAAATAGTGAAAAAAATTTTTTTTTGCTCAAATTTAAAATTTCCACGTTTCATGACGCGCTAAACCTATTTCAGAAAAAGAAAAATTTTGAAAATTTTTTTCACCATTTTTGAAAAAATTTTTACCAAGATGAAAAAAATTTGTTTTTGCTCAAATTTAAAATTTCTACGTTTCATGACACGCTTAACCTATTTCAGGAAAAAAAAATTTGAAAATTTTTTTCACCAATATTTTTGAAAATTTTTTTACTACTAAAATGAAATAATTTTTTTTTCTTTCTTCAAATTTAAAATTTCCACGTTTCATGGCATTCTAAGCCTGATTAAAAAAAAAAATTGAATTTTTTTTTACCATTTTTGAAAATTTGTTTACCGCCAAAATAGATGGAATTTTTTTTATTTCTTCAAATTTAAAATTCCCAAGTTTCATGATATTCCAAACCAATTTCGGAAAAAAAATTTGCAACATTTGGGTACCAGTTTGGAAAAAAATTTAACACTAGAATGCTCAAATTTCATGACATTCTAAACCTAGGTATTTCAGAAAAAAAATTTTGACCAACACTTCAAAAAGTATTTACCACTAAAATAGATAGATTTGCTGAAATTTAAAATTTCTGCGTTTGACATTTTAAACCTATTTCAGAAGAAAAAATTTTGAAAATTATTTTACCAACATCTTTTGAAAAAAAAAAATGAAATTATTTAACCACCACTATACTTCCACTCCATTACGTGAATGTTGGATTGAAAATGTGACAGGTGGCAATAATATCTGGCATATGCACCTATTATACTTTTATTGAAAAATGTACAGGGTGGTCATCCCAAGAAATATTTCAGTCATGGTGGACATTTGTAAAGGTATTTGCGCAAACCTGCCATATGTGGCACCTGCTATTTAGTATTGAACTTTTGCTGTTGGATGAGCAATCTGTATGTTTTTTTGACCAAAACTTATCAAGTTTTCTTTGTAATAATAGCAATAACTATATTCCGATTATTATTTTCAATGTCATTTCGCAATTATTAATTTTTTAGAGTGACTGCCATGCACAAATAACGAGGGAAGTTCTGCGTAAATACCTTTACCGATTTTTTTTATTGGTGCCCTATTTTGCATATTTAAAGTATGCCTCACAGTGTTTAAATCCAAGTTTTATCAACAACCCGAGAAACGCGAGGTCAAAATGTCAACTTTTTAATTATTGATCTGACAGGAGTACCTTGTAACTCAAATAAAATATTACTAACAAATGTTTCAAAGCTTTATTCAAATATTTAACAATCAGGAACAAATGTAGTTACAATAATAATTAATCCTATGTGATAGATTGCAAATTAATTTTTGTTTTTCTCATTTCCACGACATTGACAGGTATCCTGATGTCACATCACGAATTCAACCATTTTACATTCTTAATTCTTATTTCCATTTTTTGTAGTAATAATACCAGTATTTATGATTTCAAAATGTACCAATTTTTGTAAAAATTTCGAATTAACAACTTTAACAAATTTATTGATAACCAGCTGATTTTTTCTACATTGCTTAATAGTAACATGTAGACTCCAATTTTCGAATTTTCCGACACCATATATTTCCCGATTTTCCCGTACGACGCGTGGAAATCTCTCTGAAGAAGTGGAGGGGGAACGCCGCGTTTTCGAAAATTTTCGCAGAGGAAAAAAGTTGTAGATTAGGCGCAATTAAGCCATACAAGAAGTTACAAGAGGATATGTATAAATTCTTTTTTGTACGCAGGCACCTAGACCATTTGTACGTAGATAATAAGTTCAACAAAATAAGAAGAAAAATAATATGGATATACCACAAATCATCCGAAACAATGCAGCAAAATCTAATGCCGGTCAAATCCAAACCATTATACGATAAGGAATATGAAACATTTATTCTTTCTTTGTTTCTCATATAACAGAGCCTTATGGCCATAACGCCCGCTCATTTTGCCCGTAGTCATTATGACTGTCTTTATGGTAACCGTATCCAAGGTATGATAAACAAATAATATGCGAGTAAACGATAATAGCAGATCATTATATTATTATGAGCGATTATGATAGCTGTTATTCACTAAGATGGTTTGAGCCCACGAGCCGTAGGCGAGTGGCGCAAATCTTCTAAGTGAATAATGGTCATAATAGCGAATGTAATACTATGCTCTTTCTACATCTATTAAACAAATAAATCAGACTGAAAGATAGCATTAATCGGTACCTACTCGGAAGAAGTGGAAAACGTAAGCCAACAATATAGCCATACACTTGGTTGTCACTGTCAGAGAGTTGACTGTCAGCTGCAGTAAGAGTTGATCGCACTCGATTTAAAATATTATTGGACCGGTGAAATTGTCATTTGTCTGGATGCAGTGACTTATGAATGGATAATTCACTACAGTACGACTTTTCACCAAAAAAATGCTAATAATTGTCATATAATTAAATATGTGTAGAAAAATGTATTTTCAGCACTATTTCTTCTAGTACAAGGTCATACAAATGTCACTTTACTCAATGTTTTTTTCTGCTAAAATTAGGAGGCAAAATTTTTTATATGTAACAGAATCAAGGAAGATTTTTGTCAATCGAGTGTTCAAATTTGGATGATGCTCAGCAAAATACGTTAAATTTGAGATGAATTTAAAAAAAAATTAATGTACTAATTAGGAAAGTTTCAAATTAGAGCGGTCGTAATGTACTTCTAACAACATTTCGCGCAAGAACAGATATTACGAGAGTTTCAGCTCCCTTGACCCTCGGCCTGGCTACGGCCTTGCACTCTATACAGTTTTCAAGATATCTCAAAAAGAAATACGCAGTACATTCCGACAGACCCTTTACACTACGACAAAGAAATTAGACTAATTCCGTTTCCACACGCAGAGCAGAATATAGCGGAAATGAGCTTGTTATATGAGACATTAAGGTATGAAATGAAGATTTAGACCGACACTCAGGTTTCTGCAACGCCTTATAATCCACCTGAGCATTAACATTTGTACCATGTATGTCGCAGTGTATAACTGCACCGCACAACTTCAAATTCTCTGTGTACTTTCTAACCAAACCCCTCTTACAACGAATGCGGTAATTAGGTACGAGCACCAGTTACAACGCAACACAAATGTTAGTCTCTGGGCTCATTGTTTGATGGATGCCTTTCGTATTAAAATGTTAAGGGAGACGTTAGCCGAAAGTTTGAATTTCTTAATGTGAATTTACATATTAGGTTCTTCTTGGGAAGTATAGTGTGCTCAAAGCGCAGTTTTTGTTACAATAAGTAAAAGGTATCAGTGCCACATCCTAGAAATATTCCTATTGACAATTATTTTTATTTATTTGCTTATATGTTTATATAATAATATAGCTCCTCAGAGGGATAAAAATCTAATTAAAAAGCAGGTAATATACAATTAAAATAATATAAAAATATTACACAATATAATCTTAATATAAGTGGATTGTTATGTTAATTTCAGGATAAAAAAGAACCGATAATGAAGAAAATAATAAGTGAACAGGATTTTATATGCTAAATATGTATTAAGGGCAAATGACATTGTTCTATGCTATTAGACCCACAGTTAAAAATATCCAATTTTAACTGATAACACAGAACCACAAAATAAAATCGAAATGTACATTTGACCCGACCAGGTGCATTATAATTATTAGGGTTGGCTGAAACTAAATCCGAAATCCGTTTTATCCCATTATCTCTAACTTTTCTTATAACCTCAAAAACTAGGAAAAGAAACAGTAAAACAACAATATTAACCCAACCTAGTTAAATTACATACCTTCATATTCCTATAACCCTTTTACCTTAGAACCCATTACTCAAAATCTCCATAATCTCAAAACCCCCTAATCCCATAACCCTTCGACAACATAATCCCAAGGCGCAGTAGAAAAGAAACTTAACAGTTCGGTTTTTTTTGTGCTAGATCGATTGCAAATTAAATTTGTAATTCAATAATGTGAGGCATGAATTTCTTACGTCGCACGTACGTCAGCTTTGTCGATTTGAACGAGCGAAACCTCAATATCCAACTATTTCCTATATAATCACTGAGTGTTGAAAAGAGTGCCCAATTAACACACCAGTAAACTACAATAAATACATTCAAGCAATTGACTCGTCTTGACTTGTCGCGAGCGAACTAACCCACGCAGTTAGTCGAACATCTAAAGTGCTTCCGAGTTGACGTACCGGTGTTTAATTGTGTGATTTCTTCGCATATATCATAAATATGGGTTAGTATCTTAATTTTTACCATATAAACTCTTACAAAGTTTTTATTTGCATATCAAAAAAATAGATGAAAGCTGGTTATCGATATATATTGACGATTTTCTAAATATGCATTACATTTATTAGACTGGAAAAGTATCGGATTGATAAGGATTTCTAGCGATTGTGACTTTATTATTTCAAGCATGTATTAAGGATTGTATTTGTGCTGCATTCAGCTGCAGTAACTTGCATTCTCAATAGTTTTGATTTTTTTCAGCGTTGGCGACTGGTTTCACTCGGCGTATTTTATTCGACGTGTGGAGAAATGAACCAGTTCCACAGAATAAAACTCGATCGGTTTTGGACTATGCGTGTGAAAATAGTGATTATAATGACTTTGATGTACATTATCAGTGCATGATAAAAAACGGTGAGATTTTTTCGCAGATTCACAAATCTTATTCAGAGTTAAGTAATTTTAAAATAATATTTAATTTTCAACCCCCATAAAAACCATCCCCTTGGTCCTCAGAATTTTTGTACTATTTTTGGCGTATTCACGAGTACAATATTATCGATGCTACAAAGTTTCAGAATTTGAAAACTAAAAAATGTTTTCAACCCCCTCAAAAACCACCCCTTTTTCAATATTTTTCCTCTTTTCTAAAGAATATTTTCGGTTCATTTGCAATTTGTAGAATTTTGTCCCCCTAAAACTTGAAAATGACCACTGTGGTCGCTTCGGAGGTGAGTTATGGGCCGTCAAAGTGAGAGGTCCGAGGATTTGGCTCCTTAAACGGCACGGCCTCACACCGAAATGCACCTATTAAACCGAGTACGACAGAAGTTGGGGAAAGCAACTTATTGCAGAAAATTGATCGAGAAATCGAATGGCGGAAACCGCAGGTACGTAACTATCGCGGTTTCCGAGATATGGCGTTTCAAAGCGGCAGGAAGATAAAATTCGCGTTTCTACCGCAATTCTGAAGGCCCTAACTCGAAAACGGATGGGAATTCCGAGGTGCGGTTTGCTCCTTTGGATTTATCTCGTCTTCCTACGTACCCCTAATTTTGTTTCACATTTCTCCACAGACTTTGACTTTTTTGAAAAATTTTGAATGTCAATTTTTTTCCCTAGTTTTTGAGGTTATGAGAAAAGCAAGAGGTGATGTGGTAAAACGGGCTTCGGATTCAGTTTCAACGGCCCCAAAAACATATAACGCACCTAATCTGGTTAAAGGTACATTTCGATATCATTTTGTGGTCCTGTGTAATCTAAATAATATAAATACAACTAAAGTTGTACGTGAAGTAGCTAAACAAAATTAGGTATACGAGCGAGTTTGAAGAGACGCTACATTAAAATTTATAGACTTGAGAATATTCAGGGAATACGTCTAATTTGGCTCTGTGAAGTTGCCCTCCCCATTTTTGAAAATAGAACATTTTTCAATTTAAATCGTTTGCTCATGTTGAATATTTCAATCTTCAATGCCCAGTTCGCTTGCTTATCGTTTACTCGTGTTTGCTCGTCTATTGTTATCATTTGCACGTCACTATTTACAAAGAGAAAACCAAAATAATGAAAGGGAGGAATTATCTAAATGTACCTAACTACTACGTTTCTTTGTGATATAGTACAAGATTATCTTTGCGATATTCCTTTTGTCGTCGTTTGTTCGTTACTACTTATGCATTCTCTTCGTATGCTTGTCAATTTTAATTCAATCAAAACGTTTTTAAAAACGATTTTTTCTTGGATTATCAATTGCTCATTGTTTGCTCATTCCTGCTCTATTGCACTCTTTCGATTGACCAGAAAAAAATCATTTCTCGAAGGCGTTTTGACCACGGCACGCATATACACTTATGTTTCTGGACAATTTTTCAATCCAAAAATGACAAAAAAACGAACAGAGTGCATGAGCAATAACGAGTAAATGACGAGCAATTGAATACGCCGAAAAAAATCATATTCTGAAAGCGTTTTGATTGCGCCATCCCCCCTCCTTACTCACGTTCTTGGCCAATTCTGCAGTTAAAATTGACAAGAAAACAAGAAGAACGCGTAAGCAGTAACGAGCAAACGACAAGAAAACAAATAACACGAAGAAATGTTCTAGTTAGGTATATTTAGATAATTCCGTCCATCCGTTTATTATACTCTTCGTAAATACAAAACGAAGAGTATATTTCATTCGATCGGCACATTTCTAAAACCGGTAATATTGCTCATAGAGAAAAAAAAATCATATCACTGTATTGGTAATCGAATTCTGAACAACTTTCAAAATGTCTGTCCGTCCGTCTGTTTGTCTGTCCGTCCGTGACGTTTCTTGTAAGCACGATAACTTAGGAACGAAAAGTCTGATAGTCTTGAAAGTAGTAGTGGACAGTAAGTTAGGATTAGCTAGAGGAAGAACCCTATTGTTTTTGAACAATATCGATCAATAAATAAAAAAGTTATTAATTCTCTAAATAAAAAAAATGTAACCAGTGTAGTAAATCGGCGAAGAGTATAATGGTTAGCTTGCTTTTTTCTTTTCGGTCTAAATAATAAGGAGCAAACGAAGACGATAGACGAGCAGGTGACAAGCAAATGAATAGCACGAAGAAATATGCTAATTAACTACATCTAAATAACTCCTCCTTTCATTATTTTTGATTTTTCGTTGCAAATAAGGACAAGCCAACGAAAATAATAGATGAGCAAACACGAGCAAACGAATTGGGCTCTGAAGATTGAAAAATTCAAGAGTGGGAGAGCTGTTATCAATTTCAACCTTATGCCTTACATTTATTTTTGAAAGAACATGTAAATGACAACAATTTTCGCCACAGTTAATTGATGTAAATAATTTAAGATCATTAGCATGTAGAAGAACATTACATTGAATATCCTTGCAAATATTCTTGATAAATAGAATAAATATCAGTGGCCCCAGAACGGAATCCTATGGAACTCCTGATGTTACTAAGGCATCAATAGATTATAATTATAATTTTGGATGTGGAATTCAATGTTATTCTCTGAAAACTACAGTCGTTGCATGTTTCATCAACCAATGAGCCAACATCTGGAGATATTAAAAACTCATGTTTTGGAGTTTATAAATATTGTTTCAGTGTCATTGTTACTCTCGAAATTCCAGGACAAAAACTAGACTTTAAAATTTGTAAAAATAACGTTCGACTGATTTGTACACCTCTGCATAATATAAAAGTCTAAACAGTTAAAAAGGCAGGCGAACTACAGTAACAAAGTTTATAGTAAAATTTGTAGTTCTTGGGAATTGACATGCTGCAGGGTTTAATCAATATAGCGCTAATTGGAGAAAGCTTATCGTCGGGTTTATATAATGTTTAAGTTCTTTTAATGGAAAAATAGCAATAGCTTTAGAAAGAATTTACAGTTAGGTTGCGCAGAGAAAGTTTGTTAAGAACAGGTTGTATTACCTCATAATCCAGTCAAAATAGACAAAAAAAGTTGAAATTTCGTAATAATTCGCATAGAGCTGAAAACTGGTACAGACCTTGAATACACTATTACAAATGAAATGTCAAAAGTCCCCACCGATCCTATGTCGGCTGAAAGTTTTATTCAAGGTCAAAAGTCACAAATATCGGTTTTTCGCATATTTCTCTTAAACGGTAAGAGTGATCGTAAAAATGGGTCATACAAAATTTGTAATTATGGAATTATCTATAAACACTGTTTTTCCTACGAAACATCATTCATGAGATATCACGATTTCAAACACTGAAATGCTAATATGCACGTATACGCAGCCTGTATACCTCATCGGATGTTCGATATAATAGGTATAAGTATAAGACTGACTCTTCTCCATACGTCATCATCTCAAATGGAATTCGCTTTCTTCTTGCTGTGTATGGTACTCCAAAAACAATTGATTCTATAGACAAGTGTACATATTCAAGTATTGTAAAAAATACACGGAACAATGAAATAGTAGAGTTATCCGGTCTTCCTCCAACATCTGCTGCTGCTTATCAATATTTATATCGTGTCTACTATCAAATGAAAGTATGGCTAGGCAACGAACTGGACCCAGAAGACTGGTGATGGAAATTAATACACAGGAGCTTGAAGCCAATTCAAATTCTTCTCCCGCCTGTCTCAAAAAAACTTCTTAATACTATTTTTTGTAAATGCAAGAAGGGTTGTAGTAATAACTGTGGCTGTAACAAAGTCGAATTATTTTGTTCACCAGTATGTACCAATCCGCGAAAATCAGCCACCAATAAGTAGCGCTGTCAATTTCAAAATGTCTGAGTTAACAAAGTTTTGATATACTTATAAGGAAATAAATATTTGTGGTTTTAAATAAACAGTTTAATATAGTGAAAATTGTGTTTGGTGGTAGTCATAAGCTTCTTAAAGTATTTAAAAAATAAAGAAGTATGGCAAAACCCCTAATATAATGTTATCAAGAGAATTTTCTGATTTGTTTTGACAGTTTCAGGCAAAATGCCCAAAATAGAAATATCGATTTCGAATATTTTTGAGTATTTGGGAAATCGTGTAAGACCCTTAAAAGAAAGGGAGGATGTTTTCAAAGCTGGGCATATAATTTTATGTGGCTTAAATACAGATCAACCGAATAATATCAACAGTGTTTGCTTCCAGACATCTGGTTTAACTAAGCCCCCACACGAAATTAATATTAAATTGAATACACCACGGTCCTGTAAATGCACCTGCAAAGCTTTTTTCAGCAATGAAGATTTAGAATAGAAAGAGAAAAGAGGTATGAAGGAAGTGTTCAGTGTCAAACCGTTCACCAAATTTTGTCATCCGATAAAGAAAAAGAAATACAATTATCAAACAGACGATGATATTAATAAAAGAAACTTTAATTTACTTGTTTCTGGTAATCACTGATATTTAATTTTGGAGGTTTTTAATCAATAATTTTTTTAGAGATGTGTAGGTACATCGACATTAGCCCTACATCGTCCGAAAATTCGACTTGACAAATTACGGTTCTATAACTCTCTTTAACAATTTTGTCCGTGAATGGTAAATTATGATCTTAACAATATACCAGTATTTGTTTTTCTCGACAAATTCACAAAAAATTCATAAACAAAAATGTTTAAGTTGCACGAGGAAGTAAGTTTGGTGTTGCCTATAGTTTATTTAGGTATTGTAACTCTGTTCTTTCTAAAAGACAATTTATTATTATTAAACACTGTCATGTATTATATTACCTCGTATATTACTTTTTTTATAATTTAGATGCATAATAAAATAGAATCCTTATAAAATAATACACTCGTTTTATTTATATATAGCATGTAATCATACATACTTTCAATATTCATTAAGTAGGTACATTACCAAAAGGGATTAACAAACTTCTTTGGTTATTTACAAAATATTCTGACAACATAAATACAATGTTTATACAGACCACGCATCGTTTCGATAATGGAAATAGGTTGATTTAATTTTACATCTTTCGGAAAGAAATGTAGGGAAATGTCTTCAGTCGTATCACTATGTAGGTACTACACTGGGGAACAGAACAAAACTTTCTCGATTTCGTGGGAACAGTTTTATGAACTCTGCATTATGTTATCCTTCCTTAAATACTTTTACAACGAAATAACACTTTTTTATTCTAAAATCACGAGAATTAGTTAATTAAAGCAGCAACAAAGTCAGCCTTCCATTAAATGTCAATAATAAATTGATTTGTTGTTCACTCTTCGACAGGTTCTACTGTCAGAATCTAGATGTCGCCCACTCTGAGATTTTCGCGAATGGAGAAGGCCAGTCTTGGTCCAATGTTGAATCAAATACATCAGATGAGAATACTTGTGATATCAATGAGGAGATAACTGATCCATCTTTTTTCTTACAACCATTTACACAAATTCAGTAAGGAGAGGAAGAAGAAGGCGAAGAAGAAGACATGACCGTTGAAGTGGGATTCGCAGATTATTAATCGTACGATGATTTTTAAATGTCAACAATAATCCTTCCACTTTGATAAGTACCAACAGTACCAATTTTTTAATCAATAGGAAACTATCTGATCAGACATGTTTAATCATAATCCAACGTGGATTGTGCCTACTGGGGAAACCAAGTTAAACAAAATTCGCCAAGTACACTAACTCATAGGTGGCGCGGAAAAGTGTGTATATTATGCAGAATACGACGCTTCCAACTTTTGAAATCGCAATATTTCATGGAAAAAAATATTGAAACAGTTTTGTAGATAATTGCATGATCTACAAACTTTATATGACTAATTTTTGTGGTAACACTTATCGTTTACCAGAAATATGCGAAAAACTGATATTTGTGACCTTTGACCATGAACACAATTTTTAGCCCACATGAGACAGGTGGGGACTTTTGACATTTCAATTGTAATAGTATATTTCAAGGTTTATACCAATTTTCAGATCTATGCGAATTATTACGAAGCTTATTGTCTAGTTTGACTGGATTATGAGTTTGAACCAAGATCAGCTTGATCAAAGACCAACTTGCAAAACTGTGTTTTAACAAGATTGGTAATTAGTTGATTTAATTAGTGAATGGAACTAACTTACTTTGAAATTAGTTGATTTGTGAGGTTATCATTGTTTTATATCCGAATTTGTATCTCATTTAACCACTTTGTATGGATTTTGTAAGAGAGGATGTAAGAGTATTACACCGGATCATAGAAAACAAATACGGAATTTATATAAAGAACTAAAATATAACAAGGATCCGATAAAAGTATAAAGTTTCAATCGTAGCGGAAATAAAAAAGTGGAACACAAGGAGCGAAAGGTTTTCGATATATTCCAGTCATGTGGTCAAAGTCATTAAGAACAAACATCAAAGCGGCACGAGACCATCAAGGAACAATATCCGTAGGGTGGTCATCCTGAGGGTCGAGCCGGGGTCGGGATGCGTTTCCACTTACCTTCCTCCGACGAGCAGCGAGTCTCCATCTCGCAACACCAACCGGAAGTAGTCGGTGGTAGTTTCGTTCCCTGTGAAGTGGTGCACGTCATCTTCCGCTCCTGTGGACAACAAAACATTCATGAGTTTCAACTAGCAATGCAGCGGGAATTGGAGCAGAAATTCCACAAAAACTAACACACCTAGCACACAAAAATATAGGATGTGTAAAGATCGGCGGCATGTGAAATGCCGTTTCGCTATAAACGCGGATATTTCGGAATTTCAACTGTGGGGTTAACCATAATCTGAGGCACATGAAACGATATACTGTGGATATTATAGGCTTTTATTGTCTTTAGCTGTGACAGAAATAGATTCTTACCGGAAGACAAACTAATACTAGTCAGTTAGAAAATGTATGGATCGTTTCCTTTTCTTTTATCGATTTCAAAAAAATTTAAAAAGGAAGAGTTTATCTATTCGATCCGCATATAGTGTGTCCCAGTTTTCCCCTCATTTAATATAGCACCTTTAGAAACCCCATTGTACAAGACTACATCGTAATGGGTTCAGGTGTTTGAGATAGGGGCCTTCAATAAATCTATTCTTTCAACTAACAATAAATTCTAAATTCTGAAAACAATAAATAACAATATGCCGGATAAAAGTTGTGTACCTTGCTATAAGAGCAATTACAGTTCTTCATCTGAAGGTTATGTCCGAGTCTTTAGATTTCCCAAAGAACCAGAACTGAGGAAACAGTGCCTAAAAAACATTCCTAGAAAAAAATTGGCAGCCTACAAAATATTTATATAAATGAGTGTTATATTTCTTATTGCAAAAATAAATAATACTATGTTACTTATATTATTAAGATTTATTCTGTATTAACGTCCTAACAAGACGTTATTGTACCATATCATTGTTTAATTAATAAATAAATACATAGATAAACGTCATAATGTGTTGACGCTATGCTTATTTAACGACCGGCTTTATTGTGAACCCGGTAATGACTATTTACACAATATTATTAGGACTGACAGAGTTTAAGATTGCAGCGTTATCATATCGTACACTCCGGCCTGTTCACATTAGGTTTGTTTTGGTTTTGAGAAATGCCAGTCCTCGGATGTCAGGCACATGCGCAGCCAGTAAGTTCACAACGCGTTTTACTAAATGCGCCTGTGCCTGACGTCCAAGGACATCCGAGGACAGGATATTTCTCAAAATCAAAACAAACCTATTAAAGATGGTCGTGGCTGTACATATGCTATGTGACAGCTATTCTAGGAAATCACTCTCTGTCCCATGAGATAAGAAACACATGTTGCAATACTACCCAGGTATCGTTGCTGTACTCTCTGGTTGAGTTCATGTAACTCCAGCTTCCCCGTACAACTTGAGGTTTTTAATCCGTTAGTTGTAAAACATGGTATGGTTTGGTTATCTTCGCAGCCATCTTAAGGCTTTATCTTCCCTATCAGTCCTGTTTACCCTAAAGGGTTTTATGAAGTTATGCAAAATTATCCACCAGGAATTTTATATTATAGATAATATTGTGAATAGGACTACTTAATTTTATAACAGTATTTAGATCACAAATTTGAGGTTTTTTATTTTTAATATAATCAAATAATATGACCTCACAAAGATATTACCAAAATCATCACGAATGTGAGCTGGCGCCACCATGCTGGAAAAAATGTCGATTGATCACGAAAATTTTATGAAAAATAAGCAAACGTTTCCAAAAATTTCCGTGCAGGGTAAACAATAAAACGATTTATTAAAACACTTATTTTGTTTCTACCAATGTATTTTATTGTAACTTAACGCTACTATAGTTTCGATACTTCAACGTATCATCTTCAAAGCGACTCAAGTAAATGAATGAACATAAGAGAAAACCTAAGCTATTCATAATTTACATTATTTACCTAGTTTTATTACTATGGTGTAGGGGAATTAAAATTATCAGAACTAAAATTAACAGATAGTAATAAAGGGATTAAAGGATTATGAGTAAATAAAAAGGGGTGTGTTATATAGGTCCAACTGGTCATTAAGTAGGTAATTACCTGGGGTTTTGTTTGATTTGAAAATTTCTAAAGATTCTAATAAATTTAATTTAAAACCTTTATTTTGTTCATGTAATATATCAAGAGTATTTATATCAAGAAAATGGTGATTTGATTCTAACAAATGGTTTGAAAAAGTGGAGTCTATTTTTTGGAGTCTGAAAGACCGTAGATGTTCTTTGTATCGTGCTTCAAAGGACCGACCAGTTTCACCTATATAGAAGGCATTACAGTCCGAACATGACAAATTATAAACTCCTGAGTTTTTAAATTTTCCTGTTTTATCTTTTGCATTATATAATAAATGTGACATTTTTGTTTGTGGTTTAAAGGCAACCTTAAGATTATGATGTAACAATATGCCTGCAATTTCCTGTGAAGTGTTACTTTTATTTCTTTTTCTAAGGTGTCTTGTGAGAGAGGTAATGACAAAGCCCTATGTATCTTTAAGTACCTATGAAGCAGGCTATTATATCATTCACATATCTGTACCAAATTTTATATGATTTATGCCTAGCTGTGATTTTAATATTTTATCTTCTATATGTGACATATAGATGTCAGCGAGATGCTAGTTCAGACTGAATGAAAACTTGCCTTATCATAATCTTTTTTTGGGATGTCCACAGTTGCATTTGATTTATCTGCCTTTATTAGGATTAAGCCATTATCTTTAAGTTTATTCCTAATTGATTTAAAAGTTGAAGCGTCTAAATTATTTGGTCTCGCATTTTTATGTTTATTTAATTTATTGGATATTTTTGTCTTTAATACCTGTGCGTTATCGACACCTCTTAAAGCTTGTTCTTTTTCTACTACAAGGGTTTCTATGGATGAATTTTTGGTAATCTGTGGTGAATATTTTTAAAAACTTCAATTCTTTTTCCGAAAAAAAAGTTAATGTCATCCCAATATCAAATTCACTGTCGAGGCAGAAAAAGATGGCAAAATAAACTTTCTGGATCTAACGTTAATACATAACAAGAATAAAATAAATTTTGAAATTTTTCGGAAACCCACATTTACAGATACCACTATTCCAAATTCCGCATTCAGTCCCAATGCACATAAATTAGCAGCTTACAATTCAATGATACATAAGGCTTCGTCATTACCTCTCTCACAAGACACCTTAGAAAAAGAAATAAAAGTCATAGAAACAATAGCAATTAACAACGGGTTCCAAGAAAAGACAATGCAAAATTTAATTAATAAAAAGCAGTACTAATTAGCCTGTAACAGCATCTATCCCTCTATTAAAGAACGTGAGAGTAAATTTATATCTTTCACATATTACGGTAACATTTCACAGGAAATTGCAGGCATATTGTCACATTATAATTTTAAGGTTGCCTTTAAACCACAAACAAAAGTGTCACATTTATTATATAATGCAAAAGATAAAATAGGAAAATTCAAAAACTTTGGAGTTTATAACTTGTCATGTTCGGACTGTAATGCCTTCTATATAGGTCAAACTGGTCTGTCCTTTGAAGCACGATACAAAGAACATCTACGGTCTTTCAGACTCCAAAAAACAGACTCCACTTTTTCAAACCATTTGTTAGAATCAAATCACCATTTTCCTGATATAAATACTCTTGACATATTACATGTACAAAATAAAGGTTTTAAATTAAATTTATTAGAATCTTTAGAAATTTTCAAATCAAACAAAACCACAGGTAATTACCTACTTATTGACCAATTGGACCTATATAATACACCCCTTTTTATTTACTTTATAATCCTTTAATCCCTTTATTACTTTCTGGTAATTCTAGTTCTGATAATTTTAAATCCCCTACACCATAGTAATAAAACTAGGTAAATATTGTAAATTATAAATAGCTTAGGTTTTCTCTTATGTTCATTCATTTACTTGAGTCGCTTTGAAGATAATACGTTGAAGTATCGAAACTATAGTAGCGTTAAGTTACAGTAAAATACAGTGGTAGAAACAAAATAAGTGTTTTAATAAATCATTATGATCGACTACCACAAAGTAACGGCTAAATCCATCAATTTTTTAAACGATTAAAGTTTAAAAAGCAAATGCAGTCAATTAAAAAAGTTTTAAAAATAACTGCATCACATTAAATAACACTCATATTTTATTGAACTTTTTAATTGTGCACTCAAGTTGATATTGTCCATAAGCGAACAAAAGCATCGATTGGTTTCAAACAATAAAGATAAAATTTAAACCGAATCAATGAAATGGATTGTTTCAATCACATTTTCATGTTTTTATACTGTCATCCTATGCCATTAATCACAGAGACCCTAACGTTTATCCGTCCAGGAAACTATTGAGTTGCCACGAAGTGAAAAAGTCGAATCTTGCTAACTTGGTTGGTTTTTACAATATAAGTTTAGTAAATCCTCGAGAAAATAGAGTGACGGCAAAAGAAACTCAGAGCCCCGTGAATCAGCGAAAATTTCCACAGAAAGATTAGCACATAATATCGTAAATGTTATACCAAAGGAGTGTAGGTTTTACATAGACAATGGACATTGTCGATTTTTATACAACTCGATGAAAATAAGACATATAAATGAAAAGTTAGGGGGTCAATGAAACTTGGCATAGTTAGATGTGACATTGTCGGCTTAAATAACAAATAAAAACGGAAATTGCGCCATATAGCCTATAAAAGAAAGTATATAGCTAGTGACACGTGTTTCGAAATTATTGTTCCTCACCAGTATAGCGTAGTTTAAAGAAAAGGATCTGGTGGATTGGTTGTTTCCTCTTTAGGGTATGTGGCGCAGTAAGCTTGTCAAAAAAAGCTTGTTCGGTTTGCCGGCACACGAAAATATACCTGCTTTTTTCTTCAAAGCTAGTTTTAGGGGCTCCCCTAGACGATTTATGAAAGAAATGAAGAAAACCCGAAATTTTGTTTCATTTGGCTGCCTATTTTTTAGACAAATTAAGTAGGGGAGAAACATTATTAGGACTATGAGGACTATTTATAATTCACTTTAGGCTGAAGCTATAGATTAATGTCCGATTTTTCAGTTTATTTGAAACTGTACTTTGACATTTTTGTTATTTATTAGAATTCTATTTTTTCTTTGAAATAATTCCAGATTAATTGTTAATATTATTTAAACATGGGCGATTATATGTTGTCTGATTAACAGGTGTAATTTTGACTCTGGGCGAATGTTCTGGTAACGCTGCAGCAGCTGCAAATGTTATGAAGATAAAGTCTTGAACAGAAATATTCCTAATGCCAAAACTTTTTTAAGAACGTCGACTTAGAGAAACAGGAAGTCTTCAAGTGAAAAACAGAGACGCTGGCCATCCAAGCAACGCAAGAACTGTTATATTAAAATATTATAATGGAATATCCTACAATAAGTTCTTTAAGAGTACAACATGAACAACAACTGTATCCGTTCCATTACCGAAAAAGTCAAGAATGATTACCTGAGAATATGTCAATAAGAGTTGATTTTTATGAATTGTTGCTTGAACGAACGCAAATTGATTCAGATTTTTAAAGTAAAATACAAACCCATTATATACACTTTTAAAATAAATGTATGGGTAACAACTCTATGGAATTAGTTTGATGGCTACCATATATTTTGTGGAAATATAAATGGCGATATTTTTTGGAAAACACCTTGCATGAAATATTAGGTAATGTTTCATTGCGTAAGAGAAGAAATATGTTTTTTATATATCACGGAGCAACACCGCATTATACCAGAACATATAGAACATGATTACACAACCATTATCCTAATAGATGGATTGGCCGGGGTGCAGATGCACCAATTAAGTGGCCTCGTTCTAAATATCGTTATAAAACATACGTGTACCAAATTTCAATTGAATATTTCAATTTTATTTCACCAGCTCCTTTAATAACGGAGTGGTGGTGATGGAGGGGTTGAAAAATGTTATAAAGAATCTGAGGCCTTGGCTTCTAGCAGATACACCAAATCCCAAGTTTCTGTCCTCTTACCAGCTTGTTTTACATATGTTCTCTTATGTACTCCTATATAACCCACAACCCTTCAGAGGAATCATCTCAAAATATAATCTACTTCCAAATGTCGTTATAATATATACTTACGTATACTAAATTCCAAGTGAACATCTCAATTTAATTTTATTAACCCCTTTAATAATGAAGTGGGGATGGCAGGGGGGTGGAAAATATTATAAAAAAATCTGACGTTTTAGCTTTGAGTATATTCACCAAATCCCAAGTTACTGTACTCTTTCCAGCTTACTTTACTTATTTACCCTTATTAACTACACTACGCACCAATTAAGTAGCCTGCTCGATCTCCTGACCTAAATCCCCTTGATTTCATCATATGGAATCACGTGTTTATAATACTTAAATTGACACGACTGAACAGCTGAGAGAAAAAAATCTATCAATAGTTTACAATGCTACAGAATGATACAGGAATTTTATACTTAGATTGTGCATAAGGGAAAATTTCCAACAATTCTAAGGGGTATATATTAGGGTGGAGCGACAAAAACAATTTTTGTATTTTTGTTCTGTGTGAAAAAAAGTTGTTACTATTAGTTCAGTTATTATCATGATTTTTTTTCTAAAAAATCCGATATCTTCTGCCCTCTACGCACCCTTAAAATATAGGTGAAACTGAGAAACATTAATTGGCACCAACCGATGGGAAACGAGTTCATAAAGCAGCTCTTTGCTTTATCAGGTAAATAATCAACCCACAATTCACCACGAAAAGGTGTCCTAAGTGAGTCTTATCCCACCCACCCCCTAACCATTTTACCACTCTGGATTCAAAAGTAACTCCAATAAAGCCATCTCGAGTTTCAAAGCCGATCACATTTTTACAAACCTTTCAGTCATATGTTTCCACCGCCTGGGTATTACAGGGAAGGGGATGATTTCTACCAATTTTTTACTATTGATTGAGGTTCTAATTTCGTCATCGGGAAGATTAGATGAGAATGAGTGGGGTTGTTAATTTAGCAGCTTGTCAATCGATAAAGTTGATATAATAGCTTGCTTCAAAATTTATTTTTACAATGATGGATATTCTTTTCGGGGTTCTCTTCGCGTATCACACGAGTCATTCTAGCCTTTAGTATACGTCTTAATACCGATTCTTGGACATGTATTCTGTCATTTGGAATCATACCTATTGATAGGTTTTCGGGGTGAATGAAGAAGTCAATGCGTTGTATCACTGGGTCAACAACAGTTCTCTGTTCTGGTTTGAAGTATCGATTTACCTGAATTGTTTTTGCACGATGGGTTAAACTTTATCCCAAACAACATTGGTATGTAGATCATTTGAATAAACTGTCAAGCCTTTGAAATTGGAAGCCAGGTTCTTTATGCCAATATAAAGTCGCAATATCTGGTTAACCACTTGGAATAAGCAAGTTTGTCAGGGACCATTTTAGATAAATCTAACTAACGAGCAGTTACTGTTTAGTACAGATATTTTTGACCTGTATTTAACTCAGAAACAACTACATCGCGTCGGGAAAACTCCAAACAATCGTTTCAAAGTCTATAACTGGTAAATTATGGCATATTTCCAAATCCTTACTGTCAGGTTCCACGAATCTAGGAAATCTAGTTGTGTCACCGTCATGAAAGTAAAAGAGATATCTTAAAGGAAGCTCATAACCACGCAGCTGACACAAAAACTACTGCAAACTACGTATTAACTGTGCCTTCATTTGAGATATGGCTCCACTTTTTTGATCTAGTTACTACTGTCCCATCAGATCTGCTAACTGCTAACGAGCCGTCTAAGTTAAAATGAAATAATTTTAATAAAATCAATCAGATGATTGCTTTTGTAACGTCCTCCGTGTTGCCTCAACACGCGCATTGTTTCAGTGGATTACTACATGAACCTTTTAATAAGCCGGTAAAGAGTAAAAGTTGTCAACATATTTCAAGAATATTTTAGGGCGTTACTTTTTACATATAATAACAACTACTTTTCGCTATTACGCATCAATAATAATTATTTTCATTTCATCCCCTTTAAGGGGTGGTAGAGGGCAGAAGATATGGTTTGCTTGCAAAATGGTTTGACGTAATATTTACAATCTACTATAGCACCTTTTTTCACTATTACAATTTTCAATAGTAAGAATAAAAATCCCCTATAGTAGCGCTCCACCCTAGTATGTATCCATTATTCTCATTTTCGGAAATATAAGCTTAAGTATATAAGAGATCCATTATTTCTTGACGTACAATTTTTGGACTGCCTTGTATTTATCCGTACATAAGTTTAATTTTCTTCTATTTTACTACATTACATTCCATTCTATTCTATGTTTATTTGTACATAAAATCTAATTGTAAGAGAGAGAAAACATAAACGCATAAAATGGTACATAAAAGTATTTAAAAAATACTTATGTACATGTTTCACCAACAACACAAACGTGTATCTCGAGTTATCCCAGTCAAATTAGGCATATGGAATGCTCAACAAAAACGAAATTTTCAGTGACATTTAATTAGAATTAGTTTTAAGGTCATTTCCACCGCAGTCGATTAAGTTTGAACCGGTATACCATGGAAACAATTGTCTTAACAATAGTTTCTATAGTATCTGATCCAGAATTAAAGTTAATTCACTTCAACTTAAATAATAGCCAGTAAAGACGTTTAATTGGCTGACTTGAAATTTGCGGCATCTCTCTAGGAAATGATCTAGGTTTGTTTTATTTTTTAATACTAGCAGAGTGAAGCAAACAATTAAGAAAAGGAATATAAAAATTTAATTAGTGTATTACACGGGATTGCGAAAACATTTCATTTTACAACTTCATATATAATTTCGATGGCTATAATACATTACACGCCAAGAGACTGTTCGTCTGGAGCATCAAGATAATTTCATTAAGAGCAGACACATACAGAGGAGCTTATAAAACCAAGAATAAATGAGGAAATTAATCACATTGTTAATAGTGGAGTAAAACTATTTGTAGGGAGTTATCTTACTATGGCAATTTTCTTGCTGAAACTTGTTATAAACATTACAAAAAATGTAACAGAGTTTTAAATTATGTCCGTGTGGTGGAAAATGGTTTTAAACTAAAGAATGTTTATAATTAGTTTTTCTGTCTCTGGTACCCGTATCATAATAAAGAAAAAAAAGTAATTTGTTCACAGTCAAACTGCGAATAAAACTAGATTTAACTAAAGCATTCTAGTTAATTTGTAAAGTTGAGAGTGGCCGTTTTTAAACAACTGATAATACCTCAAAGAGACTTGTATCGAACTGCATAAATGCCCTTAGAGACCTAGGAAGTCAGAAAAAAGTGACCGTGGCGTGGGTAACAGGACACAACGGACGCAAGGTAAAGAGGAGGTTGATGAGCTGGCCAGAGAAGGTGCGTGTAGGGCATTCATTGACAGATCGACGCAAACTAAATCTTTAGAATAATGGTGGAAAAGTTTCCCACGACAGAGACAGGCCAAAATGTTTATTAAAGAACATTAGAAGAATACTGAGTCTTCTAACCGGTCGCTGCCGAGTTAATACACATGTGAATCTAATGGGTCTGGCAGATGACTCAACATGCAGATTCTGCAGAGAGGCAGAGGAAACCTCAGTCCATGCACTGTGTCATAGTGAAGGCCTTGCTAGACTGAAATTGCAACTACTTGGAGAGGAAAAACCAAGTGCTCATAGCTACACTAAGGGGCCCATTAAGGATGTAGAGTCTGATACAAAGGACAAAGATGGACAAGGAGCTTTAAATAGAACAAACAAGAGCACCACAATAGATCAATGAAGGTCGCGATGGGCAACGCCTATCAGCCAGCTTGTCCTTCCAAAATCTACCTCATAGAATAAGGCATTTACTTTAACGAACTTTAGAAGAGTATGCTCCTAACGGAGCTAAAACGTCATATCTTGTCTATATTAACGCCTCAAGAACAACAACAAAATCGAAAACTGAATTGTCGATTGTTTAAGTGCATTAAGCCGTACTTTTTTTTCAGATCGTAGTTTTCATTTTTTAAAATTCGTTTATTTTTTTTAACAATAGTACATTATTCAACGAGCATATAATGATGGCTATTATTCACGAGGGTGAAGTTTAAGACACGAGCCGCACGCGAGTGTCGTAAATCACCAGAGTGAATAATAGCCATTATATGCGAGTAGAATACTATACTTTGTCCACGACTATTAAATATTTAATATTTATTTAATTCATCTTCATTCAATGTCTCCTATTTAGGAAAAATTCATATGTCATCAGACATCATATATAATTTTCTTGATTTTTCGAGCCACAAGTTTAATGAGGCGATTTCTGCAGCTTCCATTATCTCTGGCGGTATCTTTGAAATCTAGTTTTCACTGTCAGTGCCGATTTATTTAATTATATTACCCTTTTTGAGTACCTAAAATGTAAAATTGTTGTAAATAACGTTGGCGTTGAAATCGCACAAATTTTGACGTTTCAAATCAATTTACGCTTTGACACATTGTCATGGCTTACTAATAAAATAATACAGTTTGTAGACATGTAGGTAAATGGTTTCAAGAACAATGTTGGGGATTTCCGCGTGTTGCTAATGTATTTCCATCATCCATATTTTACCCAAAAATGAAAATTATTAGCATATATCAAAAGTACATAGATATGTCATTACTTGCATTTTACTCATTTATAAACAAATTAAGTAACATAACGACATGAAATCAGCACTGAACATTTTTGACTGACCATGTTCAAATATTTCTAACATTTCTTATTTTCTGGAGTTAAGAAATCATCTGCAACATGCTGATTCTTTGTTGGTGACATATTCCACTTCAGTGGGCAGATGTAACATATCATAATGATAAAAAAACCGCTGCCTAAGGAATCACTACTTCCACATCCAGATTTCCCATCCAAGTCTCTTTAAAAGAAAACATGTTGACTATATTTGCACTCTAGTATGTGGAAATAATTAGTCACAGAATTTTAATAATACAATATTTGAGGCAGACGTCATAAAAAAATGAGGCGTTGGCTTCCAGCATGTACGACAAAAGTGAAGTTTCTGGACTATTATTATCTTGTTTGAAAAATATTATAAAAAAAATCTGTTGTTTTAGCTTTTGGTATATACACCAAATCCCAAGTTTCTGTACTCTTATCAACTTGTTTTACTAATTTCCCCTATTTGCCCCTATTTAACCCCCAACCCTTCAATGGAAGCATCTCGGAAGATCGTAGTTGACTAGAATCAGATGTAGACGTACCTCAGAACGTTCCCAAAGAAAACGTGAAAAGAACCGGTTAAAGCTCCGTTAAACTCGTCGAAATTCAAGGTAGGTCAGAAAATTCTACGTAAACTGAGGTGTCATAATAGAAGAACAAAGTTCATTTGAAATTAATATTTGAAAATTACTAGAAAGTACTGCTTGTTAAAAGAAAATAAACACGTACAACTGAACCGATACAGTGCTAGGCATCAAGTGGGTGATGAATTATCGTTCAAAGACAAACCATAGGGATTCACCAGTGACAGATACAAGAAGTGAAGTGTAAAAAATCAGCTCAAGAAAAGAAAATAAACCAGCAATTACAAATCAGGCGTATACAGAAAGCTAAGCTATATCAATTTAATGTATTAACTTAATTTATTAATTCAAAACCTAATTTTAAATAATTACTTGCACATCCACGTAGTGGATTGGAAGAATAGTAATCGTAAAAAAAAAAAATATTTTTTTTTTCTTGAAATAGGTTTAGAATGTCATGAAACGTCGAGATTTTAAATTTGAGCGAATAAAAATTTCTGTCGGTCTGTCTGTAACTTTTTTTGTCCGCACGTTTCTCTGGAAAGGTCTAAGATATTGACTAGAAATTTTTTACACGTATATATTATAACGAGATCTGGAACTGGATTGTGTTTTAAACATATCTGGTGAAGGGTTGGGGGGTAAATAAGGGCAAATAGGGGGAAATAAGTAAAGCAAGCGGGTAAGAGTTCAGAAACTTGAAATTTGGTGTATGTACTAGAAGTCAATGCCTCAAAATGTTTTTTTATAATATTTTCCATTCCCCCACCACCCTCAGTCAATTGGTAAAGGTGTTGATAAAATAAAATAGAGATATTCACTTAAAAGTTGGTATTCGTATATATCATAATGACATCAGGAACTAGATTATATTTTGAGATGATTCCGTTGAAGGGTTGGGGGTTAAATAGAGATAAATAAGGGAAAATAAGTAAAGCAAGTTGGCAAGAGTATAGAAATTTGGGATCTGGTGTACATATTAGAAGCGAAGGCCTCAGGTTTTTTTTACAAGATTTTCCACCCCCACTCCCTTATTAAAAGAGTTGATAAAATTATATTCAGATTTTCACTTGAAATTTGGTACAGGTATGTATTGTAACGACATCTGACTCTAGATTATATTTTGACACGATTCCGTTGAAGAGTTGGGGTAGTAGAGGTAAATGGGAAAAAGAAGTAAAGCATGCTGTAAGAGTATAGAAACTTGGGATTTGATGTATATACTAGAAACCAAGTTCTCAGATTTCTTTCTAATATTTTTCTATGACATCTGCCCCAAATATTATTAAAATTCTATGCCCAGTAATTTTCACACACTAGAGTGCAAATAGAGTCAGAATGTTTTCTTTAAAGTGAAGGGGATGAAAGTCTGGATCTGTGTTAAACAGAAGGCGGGCAAAAAATAGACAGTAGTATTAGTTTATTAACACTAATCAATTATTAAAGCTAAGTGAATTTCTTAAAATTAAAAATGTATTATACATAAGGCAGGTCTACAACAGGAAGGTTTCGACTAGCAGCTGTCAGCCACATGGTCCATTGGGCTTATTTGCCAATACAAATATATTTCTTAAGTCAAAGTAGTTGGGGTCTGCTTGATGTACAGAGCGCCCGAATGTTCTACTAGATCTCTTTTTTATTTTTTGCAGATTTTATTTTATTTTGCTTTACATTGGCACATCGGTATACAGGGTGTCTCAAAGGTTCTCTCGGGGCTCTTGCTTGCACTTCCACTGTAAATGGCTATTTAACTGTAGATCGAATAATAAATAAGAGATTCTTATAGCGAGTTAATATAAGTCGTAAATGAAAACACAAATTTCAGGGAAACATGAAACCATATTTAAATGCAAGCGGGCAGGGGGAGATGAACACTGGTAGATTCAGAAACAGAAGACAGAATAACGAACACCTACAATTCCCATCCTATATTCCATGCGTCATGTGGCTTTCGCTGCTGACAACATGTCCCAAATCTCCACCGGCGTATGTAGCCTGTCGGGTGATATATAAAATCATCCAGATTGGATATCCGGAAGTGGGAGCAATGCCCACCATACGCTGGTTAATCAATCAATCAACCCTTCATCGGAATCGTCTCAGAATATAATCTAGTTCCAGATGTCGTTTTCATACATACGCGTACAATATCTCAAGTGAATATATCAATTTAATTTTATTAACCTTTTAATAATGAAAGAAGGCTGGGGGGGGATATTATAAAAAAATCTGAGGTTTTGGTTTCTAGTATATACACTAACTGCCAAGTTGCTGTACTCTTACGAACTTGCTTTACTTATTTTTCTCTATTTACCCCTATTGAACCCCCAACCCTTCACCGCAATTAGCTCAAAGTATAATCCAGTTCCAGATCTCGTCATGGTACATATATGTGTACCAAATTTCAAGTCAATATCTTAAACCGTTCCTGACTAAACGTGCACACAAAAAATTACAGATAGACAGAAATTTTTTTCATTCAAATTTAAAATTTCGACATTTTATAACCTTCTATTTCAATCAAAAACAAATTTTGATTTTCTTTTACGATTGCTAAAAAAATTTTGATTTTTTTTTTACGATTACTATACTTCCACTCCACTATGCGGATGTGGAAGTAATATGTATAATCATGAGAGGGTAACGACTTTGTATTGGTACACGAATCACCGCTGCCAGAGCGTTGAGTTTCCGAAATGTTCACGACTTTGCGGATAAAAAATTTCTTTACGTGTACATTTAGAATTGTAGCCTCAGATTCGATTACAGCCAGCGCGCAGCGGGTCGAAATATGTGCTAGAAGCATACTCATTTCTGTCGTAAAGGACTTTTCAGGTAGCTATGTCACTTTCTCTTACAAAACCAGTATTTTTCTACAAACACCATTAAAAACTATATTTTTAACACGGCATACTTGAGAAAAAAATGTAATATTATATAAACTCGCGTTAAAAATGATCACATGATTTACTTTTAACACTAGTGCAAAAAGTGAAATGACGAGTCGTTTGTCATAATGACATTTATATATTTATTAACAAAAAATTATTAAGTTATTTAGAAATATTTATATTAATTGTATAATTGGAGCAATTAGTAATATTTATCCCTTGTGAGGAAGCCACTTCACAAGAAGAAATTGTATTGGAACTCATCATATTGCAATAGTTTTTCACATTTGACAAGCATGTGTCAAACAACGGGTAAACTTGATTTATTTAGTTCATAAATCCTACAAACTACTAGAATGGGCTTGTTCCATGATATTCTTTTTATATGTTTTTTATACTTTTTCATATAGTACTCGATATTCTCATTATACACTTAAAATTTCGTATTATTAACTTTCTCCGTTCTCGAGATATAAGGAGTTGAAATTAGTAATAGTTGCAAAAACCGAGCGCTCATTTGTGACGTCACTATACGCAAGTGACGTAAGAAAAATGGCTTTCTGAGACCTTTCAAATTTAACCTGAAAAGTCGAAAACATGGAATTTTTAAACCCTGGTAACTAAATAAATACGTCAAGTGGAAGTTCGTTCTATGTGTCTACGGAAAGGAGAAGGTCGGCGATGAATTATAATCGTAAATTGCAGGGTCGAAATCGAAAATTCGTTCTGACAGGAGCGAGAGAAAATTGTAATTTTTTGACATTTCACCAAATTGTACTCTCCTACTGTCAAGTGGTAAGCAAAACAAACAATACTTCGAAAACACTTATAATTATAACCAATAAGGAGCATCAAGTCTATTGAGATCGCCGAGTCTATGCGTATAGTGACGTAGCGCCTGGCCACGCCCCATTTTCGCGAGATGGAAATTTGTAATAGTTTTTAAGATACTAAACGTGCGAATGAGATTCTGATTTTTTGCAGATCCATTAATTTATACTTGCACTTTCGATTTATGAAATAAAAAAAAAAAATGCCGAACAAGCCCATTATGAGGTAACCATTAAAAGGATTTGAAATCTTTTTAAAGAAACTTTATTGTTCTTTTAATGGTGTTTGTAAAAAAACATTGTATGATACACGTCCCAAAAATGACTTTATTTTGTTCGTGGAGTTGCTCCACTCGCTTACGCTCACAAAATAAAAAGTCATTTTCAACACTTGTCATAAATAACTATTCATCAATTTTTTACCTATTTTTGTGTTTACGAGATATTTTGAAGACAAAGTAATAGTAGCAGTAAATTGGACCAAGAATTCGAAATTAGTGCGTCATCGGAGTGTTGTGCTCTATTCATTAGCATATTACCAATTTTTCTGTGTGCGGCTATGTAATCAATACATTACATGAACTTAAGACGCCAAGAAACTCTATTTAGAGCACCAAGATAATTTCATTAGAAGCAGACACATACAGAGGAGCTTATAAAACCAAGAATAAATGAGCGAATTAATCACATTGCTAAGTTAAAGCAATATAAATAAAGTTCTAATAGTAATTCCGAATTAAATACATCTGGGTAATCAAATTGTTCTTTGGTGTAAATGTCGGGTGACAAGGGGCCTTTGGAGAGAGAGTCGGGTTGTTGCAGACGACGGTTATTTGTCACAATGATTGAAGCAGCTTTCCGGGATATACATGTCCTCAGAGCTATTGCATCGATTAATCACCCCAGCAATTTCATTTCGCGTTGCCACTTTGCGCCATACACTTGCTAGACTTGTCCACACTTACCTGTGCTAAACGACACATTCTCGCATATTCAGAAATTTAGAACGCATCTATCTTCAATTTTTAACACAAACATTGTCTAGGTATAACTTAATGAATCCTTTCAATCTCAACATGCATCGTACAACTTGAACTAAAGTTTGTCTCGATAAAGTCACTCGATTTTTATCTTCACATGTTTGGGTATTAAGTGGACTCAAACTTTAAGAAAAGTTCACCAAATCTGTAATGCAATAATAGGATAATTTTTGCGATGCCAATATTTGTGAGAGCAAACATTTTTTAATACTGCACGGTTTTAAAATACAGTGCGATGGAGAAAGAATGAAGGTTGAAGGTCACGTGACACAGAAAAGTCACTAAACTTATCAAAATTGATTTTTATTCTACGTACATTATTAAAACTAATTTCTTATGTTATTATTCTAGGGAATACTGGAATGCAAATGGCTTTGTGATCAGTTGATGGAACACCTTGTTTTAACTGTATATTTTGCGAATTTTGTGATGTTTTAAAATTTAATTTTAGATTATTTAACATCCACAGTTATCCTCAATCAATTCATGTGGCGAACGTTGTTTGTTAAGATGGAGACGAGTTTATATTTTAAGAAATTGTCTTGTCATGTATAGGATGGGAGTATGGTAAAAAGCTGGTCCTATCAGTTTAAATCCCTATATGTTAAATAAAGAAGAATTCAGTACAGATGCCGATGTATTTCCGAATATTACTGCAACGAGGTGGATTTTTCGTTGCCAAAAATGCAAATTAAATAATTAATATACTTCCGTTATTTGCCCCGTTTACGTTCAAACATATGTTAAAATCATTGTTATAGATTTCTACTAATTTAGCTAGTTGAAGCCGAGAAACAGATTTCTACTTTAAATAGGAAATGTGGTAAACCTGGCCGTGAGAGGGCTGTCCGTAATATTAACAATAATTACAAAAATTGACATTGAGGTCATTGGTAAGTCAGCCAACGTAAATGAGTTTCATTAAAGCAAATTGGAATATCACTTTTGTCCTGTCCGTTGAATAGTCAAGTTGACTACTTTTTCCGATCTTCACCACATGTAAGTACACCGTTTTATCATCGCCGCTGGTTTCTTGTCAACGGTTTTATATTAACACCGATAAGACTAATTCACTAAAATGTGTGTTTTAAGGCAATAATTTTAAAATAATTTCCGACTAAATGTATCAGAATATAATTATCATTTTCCGACTTAGCCAAGTAAATCTTAATTTAAAGTTAAATATTATCAAAGTGCGTCCGAGTTAAGAGCTGTAAGATTCTCCAGATTTTATCCAAATAGCTATGTTCTAAAGAATTTCCAGAGGGAAAAAGGACATAGATGATATTTCGAGAGAAAACCAGAATACCGTTTACCGTTTATATTATTTTAATTGAGACCATTTGTGATGGTACTGAGTTAAAATAATATCTGTTGTACCAAATGTGTAGAAATTGTAATTACCCTGTATTTTATTTTAACTACTTCGTATTTAAACAAATCAAAATAAAATATGTCATCACAAAATATTTTTTGTGGAATTTGTTATAGTGCTATTGTTCTACTGAAAGAGTAAAAATATTATTTCACCGTTCATTTTGTTTCCATTATTTCGTACTGATACGAATTGAAACAAAATTCATTACTTTGAAATAACTTTTTTATAGTCCGGGAATGGAGAACAAAATCTAGGCTACCGTAAATAAATTAACTATCTTTATATTCTGATACATAGACATTTTCCGCATCAACTCCGACAAGATACCACGTAGCCGAACTGAAGTTTATTTAATAAAGGCACTCAGCTGTGGGGTTCGAGGCGCTTGGCAACCGCATGAAGTGTTAATGTAATTTTAACATTTCTGAACCGAACCGAAATACCACCGTTTTGACTATTTCTGACTGTCCGTCTCGACAGAATAATCTCCGCCGTAAGCTGGTACCGAATCAGACAACCGTTTTATTTTTTCTGATCATTAGGTTACACACCGCACCGAATCCGAAAACCATTTTATTGATTTGGTATCAGTTTTATTTAGTTTTGCCAAGTTCTTCACACTTACACTCTGACCGTTCATTTAAGCATGATTATTGCTGTAGATAACCGCTTCCTTTTGCCCGGTACTTGCATACTGCCTGTTTTAATTACTTACTGTCTTTATTACTTACTGTGGTGTAGTTTTTTTGGCTTAGCGTTTTTTTCATCTTGTACTTTTCTACTACCCATTATATTTTTTTAACGCTCTCACCGTTTGCTTACTTACCACCGCTTGCTTCCGAATTAATAGTAGTAACTAGTAGTCGGCTAGCTTCTCACCGCCTGGTATGTCACAAGATGGCGTCCGAACAGAGATCTAATTAAATCAAACTAAACTAAAATGACATATCTTAAGTTTTTATTTTTGGTACCAATAAACTACCCACACTATAGACGCTCAACGTAAATTACCGCAAGTTGGCCCAGTCACGTGGTACTTGAAAGTTGCGCTTCCAACCGAGAGATGTCGCAAACTCTAGAGAATTTTATGAGCAAAGTTGGCAGAGCTGTGTTATTGGTATGACGTTATTGGCAAATTATGCTGTCAATGCTGTCATAGTCATATGGCAAACTGTCAATTTTTACAAGTGTCTTCGTGGATTTGTGGATTATTTATAGTGGTGTTTCCTTGTGATATTTTTTATAATGTGCCGAAATTAGCACTTTTCAGTTTATTTTTAGGTCAGAAAATCGCATTTCATCAGACCGAGCCAGGAAATGTTTGTGAACAGTCCTGTAAAAGCTTTCATAGGACTCATTATATGGCTCAGTCTGATAAATGCGATTTTCTGACCTGAAAATAAACTGAAAAGTGCTACTTTCTGGCCGGTTTCTTAAAAAACTAAATAAATAAGAAACGTGTATTCTCAAGCTTGTGTAAATTTTTTCGCTAGAAAACTACCACTTGTTAACCAATCTACTATTTGTGGCTTTAGTATATATTGATACTATGATATAAATACAAATGAAATAAAACCCAAACTATATTTGCTTCTACAGCATATCAGCATAATTTTTGGAAACTGTGCTAGTCATATTTTAAGATCAAATGTGGCATAGCACTGTTTGAAAGAACATGTGTTTTTAAAATCATGTATATTAATTTGACAGTCAAAATAATTTAAAGTTCCCTCCAATCCTTTACTACCGCTTCCAACCATCAGAGGCGCGTCAATTTTAGTCCTATTCGAATGTACGGTCGTTGTGCGTCTATAGTGTGGGTGGTTTGTGTTGGTACCTGATCGTTTTATCTTCCTGTTGTAAATTTTATTACATGTTAAAAACTTTTGTTATTTACCGACATCTGCTTATTACTGTTGAATGTGAGTGAAAGTCTAATCTGCCGTCCAGACCCCTGGACATACCGTACCTCCACTGTAGTTATTCCAACCCTACTGCAACAGGCAGGGTTAGGAGGCTAATGTGGGACCTTTACCCCACGAGAAAATTTTAAAGGTGGCGTTCGAGGTAACCGAATTTAACCGAAATAAAGCTCAGCGCTAATGTGACGCTTCCGCTTGTCTATGCGCTAGACATCCGGAAGAAAGCACGTCACATTACGCACACATATATTGCTATTTTTGAAAGGAGTGCATAATTAAAAGAATAAGTCCAAGGTATGCAAAAGTCGAAGTTTACGAATTTGGCTTGTTCTAACCTCAACTTTTCCTAGTTGAAAAATCTAGGTAATTTAATAAAAACTGGTCCTATTTAGTATTGCCATACTTCCACATCCAAAACTTGGCATTCTGTACGATACAATGTCCACAAAAGTACAAACACAATGAAAAGTTCGATTAGTTTTCATTCAACATCTTGGTAATTTGGGTTTGACGTCCTTAAACTTTGACAAATGAATTTAGACGCCACGCGCACATGACCTATATGAATCCCTAAGTCACTATCGCCAATGTGCAAATATTGAAAGTATCACAAAATTGTGTGAGTGACACGCAAAAAATCTTTAGGGAGCGGCACATTCAGTCTTTCTCGATCTCTCTGTATAAAGTTTCTTCAGTAGTAGACTCGTTAACATTGAATTATCTAACAATATTATTGTAATGTGTTTTTATTTAAAAGCCATAACGTTATTAAGGATGTAAGGGGGCGACTCAAAAATGCTATGAAACTAATTAAATTTCGGGAAATTGTTGTTTTTGTTTTCATAAATCACCTCAATTTTATTATGTGATAAACCTGGGCCCATTTTGTGTAAATTTAGACGTGTTCTCTCAACTTCTTGCTCTGTATCCTCTATATCTTGCAAAATTTGGTCTGCTAAGAAAATTTCATGCACGCCCAAGTCTTTCAAAAACTTTTAATAAGAATTGAACACAAATTGTCCGTATTAAAATAAACTAGCTCATATCATAACACATGTGACAGATAGAAGACGCGTGCCCTGTCAAATGCCATCAGGTACTAAGAAGTGACTGTTCCTTTGCAAATTTGTAAGAAATGAAACCGGGGAGCGCGTTTTTCTACCTGTCGGAAGAATATGTAATCAAGAATACGATTTTCTATTCTCCAAGAGAACCACGTTCACTTTCTCTTGATTGTTCTACTCCCTGGAAATTAAGAACAGGGTTCCTTCAAAACGTTAAGCTGATGCTATCAAGAGAATAATGAGAAAAAATATGGGTCGTGCATCTTACAGGCAACCGCGAACAGGTGTGATGCTGACAAGCGTGTTCTACAACAAATGGAGGTCAACTGGAACTATGCATGGATCACAAACGTTGGCCAAGACGTTGTAAATAAGAAGAAATTTAAAAAAAGCATATTAGAATTCTTATTATCTATATTTCAACATGCGCTTTTCATAAATAAACAGTTTCTATGAAAGTGATGAAAAGTTATGGTTACTGATCTTTTTTTCGAACACACGGTAGCGACAGAACCTTTCAGTCCAAAGACTTGACATGACATTATTGAAAAATATTCCATGGAATTTGCAGAGCGACACTCAAATGCAACATATTAGGACCTCGGACTATCATTATTTTGATCCCGCGTCTGCTCTAAAGTCTCATTTGCTATGAAGCGCCAGCTTGTATTAAATTCTCATATAGCACACGTACAGCACTACGTTTTCATTTGGAGTGACGGTCTGATTTCCGCATGTCACTTGCCTCTGAAGTTATTTAACTTCATGCAACGTATGCACCAAACATCGGCGTGTTACACATGTTGCTGCCAGAATTTGCATTTTAACTGCACTTTTAATATGAGGGCATTTGTTTAATTACTTCCGACTGCACATTTTCTATATGTTCAATGGAATACCGGCTATTGTGTAGGATTTTATTTAATTTTTGTAGCGAAATCGTTTTTTCACTACGATTCGAATTGAAAGCGCATTTATATAATAGTTTTTGTTCCCTCAAAAACAACTGGATGCCTGTTATTTATGTATATGTAAATAATATCTGAAAGCTTTATTCGAATAAAAATAGAACTTAGAAAAAAATTAAAAGGTCAATGAAACGTTCCATAGACGATGATTGTTATGTACTCTTTCACCGATGAGCTGTTTTCATTAAAATTTCCCATTTTCCAAATTCAGTTGCTTGTAAAAAAAAATCAACAAAGGTGCGACAAAAAATCTAATTACATATTTATGTTTAGTGATGTATGTGGTTCTCTATCGCCCCTGGAAGTATGTACAATTCCTCATGAAACACTCTGTATATTTACGATGCGGCTGGATTTGCTAGAAGAAGACAGACATCCACAGCAGCTACTACCCCGCAGCAGTCACCCATCGAGCAGCATACTCTCCAGTAACTTTCATAACATCGGTGAGAGGTGACGCGACAATACATTATGTTCTTACTATACTAAAATATCACAAAATTTCAAAAAGTATCACCGAAACCCAAATTCTGTTCAAATTCAACCGGCATCTTTTATCTTACAACAGTATATTGAACAATCTCCCTATATGTTCTCTCTTTGTCAAGTATTAAAATACACCATTAAACTACTTTGACCAATTATCACACAAGAATTGTGCACCGTCTCCCTCAACAATGTCAACTTGTACATAGGAAACTGTTAAGATTGTCACATTAACTTTCATGTTCCATGCAATTCTGCGCTAGAGACACTCTCCACTTCAGAATCCCCCTATTTGAGCACATCATTTTAAACGAGCAATAACTGCAGCTTACAGCGACACCATAAACTTTCAGGTAATCTTCTATGCGTTCAGTGGTTTGTATCCGGATATTATGGCACATATTCAAGAAGCAATCTCGGTTCATGACCATCCAACAACTCATCTTATTTCTATTGGGTGCCTTCGATTCACCGCAATTCCCAATCGAGCTTTTTACAATCCCGGATCGCAATCAGATATTTGAAATTTCTCAATATGCTCTTTCCATCAGCGGGCACACTGTTCGCATAGTAATTGCACGTGTTCCATATTCTGCGGCTTTTATAATATTTATGTACCTTGTGTAGAGTTTTTCTTCGCATACTGCTGCCAGATATGCGCCATTACTTGCCTGCTACAAGATTTAAAACGTTTACGGGATTTCTGCTGCGGCGTCTGCAAAATAGAGCATGTAAATATTGTATTCGCAGATCCAAAACTTTGTTAAAGGAAACATTTGCTTGAAATATTTTCGTTTATTATACACTTTCAGTTAAATTTATTCAAAATAGTCACATAATGTCCATAAAAAATACGTATGAATATTCCTATCATAGCGGCTTTTATTGCGACTTCACTCCACATCAAAATTCCAATACAAAAATTGTAAGAATCATTACAAAATATTTATTATTTAGGATATTATCGTGTGTTTATTAAAAATATACAAAATTCTACCACTTTATAAAAAGATGCTTATGAACTGCTTAGTAATTATCATTCTTTTCAAAAACATGTGCAGGGCTCTTTGTAACTAACACATGATTACATTCTTAAACTTTAAGCGAATGTTTTCGCCAAATCAACACAAGAAATCTATAATAGCCACTCTTGTAACCACACTTGATCATTTCTACAAAAATTTGGATTAAAACAATGCCAGTTTTGACTGTGCTGAACACAAAATTCTTCTTGAGTATACGTGGAATTTGCAACGACTTACTTGGGTCATATTTAAGCTGCAATAAACAGTAGTATCTTTTATTTTTGCTGAATAGTCAAAGTAACTTTTTTCAGTTTATGTAATGTTTCGGTAAAAGTTGAAATAAACTACCGGTTGATACAGATATTCCACAAGGCAGTGTGTTAGGCCTACTGTTGTTTATGTACATTAATGACGTGGAAAATTTTATTACTTCTCATTACGACTCATTTGCAGATGAGTAACTATTATTTCTTATAAGACAATTTTGAAGTGGTACTAGAACAGCTTAAATCAAAACAAAACATTTCTTACATAGTTTCACTCGGTACCATCAAGATATAATTCAAGTTCGCTATCACAACATAACGAGAAATCAGTTCAACAGATTATCTCTTTGAAATTATTAGAAATTTATATTGATATATTTCTTGAATAGAAAACTCATACACATCTGGAAACTGTTCTTTTGCCTATGGCAATAAGAGCAAGCAAGAGCGAAACAATTAGGCTATTCTTTTTATCGCATCACACATTGTACACCGCCCCACCTGATCGTCCCACCACATGTGCGTGGGCAACTCTAGACACCTTCATTGTAGGCGGTCGGAAACTAGTACTAGAAAACTAACATTTTCCGAATCGGTATAACCTCAGTATGCACAAACTGTGGAAGTAAACGTATCACTTTAAAATACTATGCCATTGCGCCACTGCTCCGTGGCGCAGTGCTAAGGTGTTTGGCTTGCGACCATGGAGTCCCGGGTTCGAATCCTGGCCAGGGTATGGGATGTTTATTGGGGTTTTTCATGTGTGTTACCGAGACGGTAGCAGTGAGCTAGACCGCTATTGAGTGGCACAACATGTCTAGTCGCTGTTATCTTTCCTGAGTTCGAGTCTCTGCTGCGGTAGATGGCAATATCGCAGAGAATGGTTGTTGTGTTGATGTCTATGTATACGTGTCCTGGTTGAGTGGTAGAACTGCAATAGCTGAACTCCGCCAGAACGTTAATATAAATAAGGCCATTAAAAAAAAATAGTATCGAAACTGTAAGAAATTATTGTTGTGTTAATATGGAATCGCATATGAAACGCGGAGTATGCAATATGAAATTCTAAATTACGATTTCGAGAAGTTAAATGAACTCAAGGGCCAGATACAAAATCAGCATGTTTAAATAATAACAAAACGACACAATCACGTATCATCATTCTTAAATTAAAAAAGGCCAGTTGTGTAAATAACACAGGCACAGAAAAAAAACAAAGTCCTGATACAGAAAGGTGAAGTACCTTCTGGTACGTTTTTCGGTGTGCTAAAAACGAATCTTAGGTCAGAACTGACTCATCACCCTTAGATTTCACCCCAGCACACCCTAGCACCCCCCAAATGGTCAAATTTTCACATCATATAAGAATTCAAAATAAATAGCTCATTCTACGTTTTTAGGTGAGCTAAAAACGAATCTGAGGTCATAGTTTACCCACCACCATTAGATTTTGCCCCCCCCCCCCAAAGGGTGAAAATGTTAGTTTATATAAAAATTGAAAATAAATATCTCATTCTACGTTTTTCGGTGTGCTAAGAACAAATCTGGGGTCATGATTTACCCATAACCCTTAGATTTCGCCCCAGCACCCCCTAGCACCCTCCCAAATGGTCAAATTTTTACAACATATAAAAATTCAAAATAAGTATCTCATTCTACGTTTTTCAATGTAATTTAATAGCTTTACTCTTGCTATATCTCCCCACCCCCTTCACCATATGGTTATATTTTGACCTTTGTAACGTTGTACCAGTATTAGGTTATGACAATTTTTCATTTCCATGCGATGAAATCAGGCAACAGAATCATTCCTAGAAAGAAATGCTTCTATATTAAAACACATATAAATAAATATGTAGGTAATTACCTACGGTCACATATTGACACCGATAATACAGTATATCTTCCAAACATTTAAAATTTATTTATATGTGTTTTAATATAGAAGCATTTCTTTCTAGGAATAATTCTGTTGCCTGATTTCATCGCATGGAAATGAAAAATTGTCATATCTTAATACTGGTACAACGCTACAAGAGTCAAAATATAACCATATGGTGAAGGGGGGTGGGTGAGATATAGCAAAATTAAAACTATTAAATTACATTGAAAAACGTAGAATGAGATACTTATTTTGAATTTTTATATGATGATGTAAAAATTTGGCCATTTTGGGGGGTGCTAGGGTGTACTGCGGTGAAATCTAAGGGTGATGGGTCAGTTCTGACCTAAAATTCGTTTTAGCACACCGAAAAAGGTACCAGAAGGTGTTTCACCTTTCTGTATCAGGACTTTTTTTTTGTGTGCCTGTATAATAAATAACAAGCGTCCCAATATACTCCCTTGTGGTACCGCTGTGATTAATATAAATTTTAGTTTAGAGCTTGTGATCATGACCTACCATGTCGAAGGTTTTAGCGAAGCCTAATGGGACTAATGTAGTTATCTGCTATTCATCGCGCGAAAAACATCATCTGTAACATTTAAGAGCGCGGACGTAATACTATGAGATTTCCTCAATCAAGCAATTGTTGTTGTACGATTTTAGTATACAGTATGTCTTACTTTTCATAACTTTCATATCACAGCTCCCTTATTAACAACGCGATATTAAAAACAATTGGGTGGAAGGCACTTACTCTACAGGAGATTGTGTCACAGTAAAATATTGAAAAATTCAGCAGCGGCGTTCATCATTATGAAGAAAAATGAACCTAATTTTCCAAAAAAAGGACACTAGGCAAACTATTAACTGAAAAACAATCTCATAATCTTATTCGTTGCTATCAAAAACTCACTAATACAAAATTATCAGAATAAGATCAGAAATTACAATTTTCCTTTTTAAATTACCGATTATTAGTCATAACTTTATTCTCGGAGTTAACTAAGCTGAAGTAAGACAGTTGTTTCATTTAGAATTAATCATGTGATATATTGAGAAACTTACTTATCTATGTAAATAATATTATTTATTGAACTGTTCGTGAATCAAATTCGTCTTAAAATGAACTTTTTTAATTTCCAAGTCAATTATTGCTTGATTTTGACTATTAAGTAGACTAACTGACATCACGTGATTAATTCTAAATGGAAAGCCTGTTGTCCTCTAGCTTAATTAACTCTTAATTACGTCCAGAAATAAAGCGTAATAATTGATACTTACTTTAAAAAGGGAAGATTTATTTTCCTATTACGTGAACACCAAGTACATTATCTTATTGAACTTTGGTTCCAGTGAGTTTTTTATAACAATGAATAAGAGTATGATATTGTTTTGAAGTTAAAACTTTGCTAGTATCTTTCTGTGGAAACTTAGGTACATTTTTCATCATAACGACGGACGCCACTGCTGTATTTTAAAATATCTTACCGTGACGCAATCTCGTGATGAGTAAGTACCTTCCATCAAAATTAAAAACAAAATCGCGTTGTTAATAAGAGAGCTGTGATATGGGAGTTATGAAAATTGAGACATACTGTATATTCCATATAGGAAATATGCTTATGCGCGTTAAATCAGTAATCGCGTTAGAATAATTTGAGAATTGACTCTACAGGAACCATTTTCCAATCGTTGACAAGATGGCATTTTAAAGATAAGCCTTTATTACCAAATGCATTAGATGTGAAGCTGTCAAGTATATTAACTATAAATATAAAAAAATTATATTCAATTGTAATATGTTTTATTACTGCATTAAATTCACTAGATGGGTGAGTGTACTATGGTCTACGTATATGAAATAATAGGTATAATATTCAAAACGACCAACAAAGCTTGAACAATCCTGTTTTAACGGAAAATTAACGGATAAGAGTAGAGTGTGATATATCGTTGAAATACGAAAAACATCTACTTTCTATGGGTATAATAAAAAGGCACGTGTGAAAAGGTCACTAAACATCACTCGATCTGCACCAGAACCTTTCAGCTCTTGTGCGATACAAATATCACCCTTGTACCAAATTCCATGAAAATCCATTAGCAGGTTTAGGAGATATCTGTCCCCATACATGCACACATTCAGACATTTCTAAAAAATGACTTTTTCGTGTTCTCGCCCCTCAAAACGTACATTATCTCAATTCTTTGGATCACTGCAGGAACCTCCCCATTTTTATGGATGGGGAGATTAACAATAAACAAACATATTCAAAATTATTTTTCAAAAAGTTGTTTTATATCTTCTTCTATATCAAAGCATTCTAGTGAGACAAAACTTTTTTGGAGCAGTGTATTGTATAATTTTGATTATTTATTTTATATTTTAATTCCGTATTTCTTCATTAATACGATGTCACAGATGTGAACTTCTGAATTAATAAAATGCAGTCTAATTTAACCAAAAGTTACCTAACACAGTGACACCCAGTAAGTGAACCATGGGATATTCGAATAAAATATTCAAATAAATATTCAAAGTTCGCAACATTCGCCTGCAACTGTTACACGTTTTTATTTCGGATTGGGGATTCAGAAATTGAAAATATAAAATCAAGTTTAAAGGTTAAAAGATTATTTACAACCGAAATAACAAAAGACTTTATCAAAACAAAGGCATATATTTCTGACAACGCTATTTCTTTATCCCTACCAGGACAGGCAAAAAAGCTAAAGAAATACGACCAATGTTGTTTACCTCTCGCATACAAAAAATCTCACAATCTGATATAACCAAATAGATGTCGGGAATACCAAATGGCTGGGGAAGTTAATACACGTTTCGGTGCTGTAGCAAGGAAATGGAGGATTTTGAACATTATCTGAAATAAGCCTAATCGCGAGAACGCACTGCTAAATTAACAAAAGTATATTCCAAGTCTGCTTCTTGTTTATATCTTCTACGTCGCATTGTTGGTTCTTGAGTCCAGATTTAACGTCTCGAATAGAAAGTGACACAATTATTTCAATGGAGATAAGCGGCAGTTATTAAGAGATGTTGACTTATAAGTATGATGAAAAAGGAAATTGTAAAAGCGGAAAAATATTTGCTTCAAATTAAACAACTTCCAATCTATAGGTTTATTCATTTGTGTTTGTTTAAAGCAGCTTCAAGCAGTTAAATAACGTGCTATCAATCAATCAACACAAATGAATAAACTGTATTAGTGCTTAATTTACAATTTTTAAATGAAGAGATTGGTGATTTAACTGAATATTTCCACAATTCAAAACACAAGCTGTGTGACGTCATGATGGGGAAACTCTGTCCCGCTTTGGACATTATTTGCATTGAACCTTAATGATAGGTTGCTCTCGTGATGGTTTGCACAGTTTTACATCAAACAATTGTCTATTGGCTAAGATTGCAACTATGAACATTTTTTCATAACGAAATTTTTCGATGAACAAAGCATACCATGTTGTCAGGCCATAATCGATGAAGTAATTTTTTTTTTAAGCAAAAACAATTCGGTTTGCATGAGTGCCAAAAATTTGGTAGGAAAACTGAGGGCGATACGAAGATGAATAGGCGAAAACTGATACGCTGTATATAAGGATCGACTTGAGAACCGCCTCCTTTCAAAAATTTTTTGAAATCGGTAGGCATGTATGCAAAGGTTCGATGCTATTCCAATTGCATTAAATATACTACAGTCTACTCGCGTGTAAAATTTCAGTTTGTTTGGTTTGATTTGACTTCGGAACTACAGGTTCTACCTAATAATAGTAAATTAGGCGAATATGTACTATTTTCCTAAATATTATTATTGTACGCATCTACGTCTATGAAAGCTGATGTCGTCTCCCGGATATTATGTTTCTTAGATTGCATATATAATTAAAAATGAATAATTATTATAAAGTAGGTTACTTTTACGCAGTTAGCATTAGCCAGTCCCTTAGAACACGCGGTCTTGAAAACATGTAACATATTTCAATGTTCTATCTTTCATGTTTTACTAGTTTATCGTTACATTATCTTTTAATGCCTTTTGCATTACTTCCAGATTTCTTACTGTTATTCTTCTCCACTTTGTCAAATCATACTGTAAGGTTTTATTTACCCTAATAGGAAAGATATTTGCTTAAGAAAATTCGCCACGGCTTAGAGATCTCAATTCAAAGAGTGGGAATAATCTGACAGCTATTTGACAGATAAAAATATTTGTCATCGAGTGCTTATTGTATCCTCAATTTCATTACCAGAGGTGAATAGAAACACTAACAAAAAAAAAATAATGGGCGCCACTATATTTTTGAATCTCCCGTAAAAACTATAATAAAACCGGTTGAATATGAAATTACACTGACTTAGGGCAAAATTAAAAACATAAAAATACAACTTAACTAACAATAACAATATATTATGGTTTATTTTAAAACATGCACAAATAAACACTTTGAATAGGTAAACCAGAAAAATATGTAACATACGTAATTATACACGAACAAACAACGTTGACAGCTAAAGCTAATAAAAATAGTTTAATATTCTTAAATATAGACAAATAAAATACTCTGATAGGTGTGCTTGAAGATATGAATAAAGTTTGCAGCATACGTAAATATAAACAGATAAATAAGCTTGAAAGATATCCTCAAAGGTCAACAATTTACGAGCTCAATAATTATGCTCAAAAGTGCAGAGAAGGCACGAAGGCACGTCACATGCCTTAACTTAAATCAATAACTGATAATTACAGTGTTCATCATACAGTTAAAGTCAAAATTATATTAATATACAAAGCAAATCTGGTTATGAACAGGGTAATACCAGATAAACAAATGATTTGTCCATATTATTATCAACACAGGCAATACAAAGTTACTTTTGCTGTTTGGAAGTTAATAAATATATAAAGAGAATCGTGACAGTTCCAAATGTTTAGGGTCAGGAACAACAACGGACGACAAAGTTACTAGAATTTAAAAACTGAATGGTTGGTACCTGCTTTTCGTTCAACATTCTGAGATGTCGAAGGAACGACATTAGGCGACGCTACTGGTACGCCATTTTGGGCAGCAAAACAAGAGCCGGAACAACGAAATTGCATCTTCTACATTGATGCTCACTTTTCACAAAATCGAAGCACTGTTTTTACTACTACATTTAGTTTAACATACAATATTTCATTAAGGCAGCAATTCTTTAGGGACAATTCGTTATTTGGCTACTATCAAATGACACACTTAAGTTTCCTACACCTTCGGTATCGGTCGTTCTTAATGTTCAACGTTTACTCTAAGGCACTTAGACGATATATCCAGGTAGAACTGAATAATTTAGCTACTTTAGTCTCCCGCAGGGCTCGGTTCTAGGGCCACTCCTGTGGAACGTCCTGTACGACAGCATCCTGGAGCTAGCAAGTCCCAGTGCACGACTCGTTGCTTTTGCGGACGATTTAATCGTAATAGCCATCGGCAAGAACGAGGAGAGTGCCATGGCCACGGCCGAAGCCACAATCGCGAACATCTGCCGTTGGATGACCGAACACAGTCTCGAGCTCGCTCCGGAGAAATCCGAGGCCATAGCTCTAACCGGGCGCAAGGTCGTTAGAGACATGCACGTGACCATCCAGGATACGGTTGTACCTGCAAAGGGAGTCATAAAGTACCTTGGAGTGTTCATAGACCAAAGGTTATCATGGAATCGGCACGTCGATTACGCCGCGGGGAAAGCGGAGAGCGGCGATCCTGGCCCTCCGAAAGCTAATGCCGCGAATCGGAGGACCCAAGACCCTCGCCAGGAAGCTTAAGAGCTCCGTGGCGAACTCGATATTGTTATACGGCGCACCGGCGTGGATAGACGCCCTGAAAACAGGCAGAAACCGCAACCGACTACTCCAGGCACAACGCCTGATGCTGATTCGGGTGTGCTGCGCCTACAGGACAGCCTCTGCCCTTGCCCTTCAGGTCATCTCGGCGGTACCTCCCGCTGACCTCCTGGCCAAGGAGCGCGCCTACAACCACGGGGCAGATAAAACTGAGAAGACTACTTATAGAAACTACCTTTTAGATCGCTGGCAGGAGCGATGAGACTCATCGACGAATGGGAGATGGACGCATCTCCTTATTCCAGACGTACGTCTATGGATAGCCCGCAAACACGGCGACTTGAGCTATTACCTGACCCAAGCACTGACCGGCCATGGTAACTTCAACAGCTACCTGCACAGGATTGGCAAGAAGGCGAACGATCACTGCCTGTACTGCCCCACGACCGACACCCCGGAGCATACCCTGTTCCTATGCCCCAAGTAAAATGACCACAGAGACGCGGCAAGCAGACTAACGGGACAGACTATTACTGCTCAGAATTTCACCACTATCCTACTCTCCAGCCCCGACTCATGGTCGGCCATCAGTGCCATGTGCGACAACATCCTCAGGAGCAAGGACAATGAAGAGCGGATGCCAGGAATATAGGACGAATGACACCTCCGAAGTAATGTTAACACAGTTCCGGAGCAGGAAGAGGGGGGTTTTTTAGTGAGTAAGAATCTCACATATCCCCACACACTGGAACATCAGTGTGGGGAACCTTCCGAAGGTTTTTCCCCTCGAAAAAAAAAAAGCTACTTTAGTCGAACATGTTAACAACAATAGATTCAGATTTTTGTTTCAACTTATTGTACAATTTTTTATTTTCTATCGCCTAAGCTAAACAGATCTCCGCGCTTCTCGCTTCTCCCCATCTCACCGTAATTCTTCCCGAAGCCGGTACCAGTTCGTGCTATTGCGCAACTGTCGCCAAGTGTTGATAATTTAAATTACAAAACTAAGCAATTGGCATGTATAAAAATGACTCGTTACAATACATATTTAAATATATTTATATTAATCCGAGAATCTTCAAAACATTATTATCTCTCTCCGTTTAAAACTCACCACCCCCGTATGTGCAATTTCTTTACGAACCAGTCGATGAAATTACTCACAAGTCGAATGGAGTAGAGTGCAAAATGTATACGGAATTATTTGTTGTGGGAGTTCAATGAATTAATTTATTACGTAAATTACTATGCCTGAATTACTTTGACAAGGTAATGTATTTCAATTCGTGCATAACCGGAATATATGTGACAATATTAATTGTAAGTAATGTACGAGATTATGCATCCGTACAACCTTAATTCAATAGTTCAGACAGTGCTTCATGATGTCGAAATGTTAATATAAATTCCCTCATGTTTATTTAAACCGGAGGTTAACGGAATGCCAACTTATCAATATAATACACGTAAATGGTAAATTAATTTCCAGTATATACGGAAAAAGCTATGTTTGGCGCAATAGTCGCTTATGGGACATCTAGTTATTTATACAAGGTGTCACTAGTGCTCGGACGTTCAGTACCTCCTCAACCGTTTGAATGTTTAAAAAATGTCTCAGATAAAAATTGTAGATTATGAGTGTATTCTTAAATTATTTTTTATATATTCATATTTCACTCCGAATTATTTATTCAGGCATGTATCATTTTTGGACCTGGTGTTGCCACGTTATTCCAAAATTTCCAATAAAAAATGCATTGCCAGCGGGCAAGTGTAAAATCTGTAAAATATGTATTTTCATCAATTTGACCAACATTTCTATTTAAAAAATGCAAGCATTAGGTTGTTAAAGCTATGTAGACCACCCTGTAGATTTAAAGATAATTTTAAAATATGCTGCTTTTAAGCTTCCACAATTTTTACCAAACCATACATTCTTGCCAAAAAAAGGAATGTCACGAATAAAAATATTTTTCAATTTTTGAAAATCACCTTTAAAAAATCTCAAAGAACGTGTTCAGATATGCGGCTCAATTAACTCCACTTTCCAGCTCATCGACCCCACCTAGCTGTCCGCCCTTCTGGCGTATGATTTCTTAAATATAGACGATTAAATAGTGCAATTGCCGAACATATTCCGAATGGCGTTTTCTTTTTAAATAATTTTTGTCAACCTCTTGTGTCTACCCCCTTATCCACTGGGCTCCGCCTGTCTAGAAACATAACCCCCCTTATCCGAACATATTATCGTAAAGTTTGCCCATATTCCGCATGCTAAAATTTCGGACCCAGCTCTCCTATTAGTACGGATGAGCGCAGATCCGTCTTGACTATCATCGTATCTTGATACCAGAAATTAAGCAATGGTAGATGCGGCCAGTACTTGGAAGGGTGACCTCAAAGGAGATACAACGACCTCATCTCATCTTCTAACGACCTGTAGATTGTATAAGGTAATGCTTGGCTCTTTAATGTTTCCTCATCTCGACTTAAAAGATCTTTTGTGATTTACGATACAATTAGTTGTTGCCAAAGATTTACAAACTTTTTATAAAACTTGTGATTTTTCTAGCAGCTAACTTCTGTATGTCTTCCGGTGCCACTTCCGGTTTGCGGTATTGTAGCCTAATGTAAATTAATATCGAGTTCTACGATAGCTAGAAATTTAAAAAAAAATTGAAAGTAAACTAGATAAGAAAGTCTATAACTGGAAATTATTTTCGAATATACAGGGCGAGCCAAGATGAAATTACAGGACCAAGTGCCCTTTTTTTAATGGAATGCTATGTATATCAGTACATTTTTTGAAGCCTCTTTCTAGGCTCTAGTCATTCCTATATTAGCATTGAATATCTCCCAACCATTTGGAGGTAATGCATTTTTTTGTTGAAATAATGCAATCTGCAGATCGATATTGTGACTGTGGTGATTACAGTCACAATTATTGGTTTTAAGAAAAACTTATGTGAATACCAGTTACGAGGCATCTAGTTAATGTTTTTGAATCATTTTCATTTCCTAAAACTGTACAGGTTGGCCAAAAATTATTTTTCAATCAAGAACTTTTTAAACTGAATTTTCTCAATTTTTTCAAACACCCTGTATATTTTTCAACGATATGATGTAGAAACAAAAAATTAACATTTTTTGTAAATACTTCCCTATGGCTAATTGCAACCAATTTCGTCTTATTGAGCAATAATTACAAAATTCAAAAATAAAATAAAAAAAAGAGGTTTCTTCTAATAACTCAGTAAGTAGGTCGAAGTTAACAAAACAAATAAAAACGCTCAAGGTGATTCCCTTTAGAAATGATTTTCTGCGGTAGGTGGCACATTTTGAGACAACACGAATACGAATATACTAATACTTTTTGCGAAAATATTCAAATGACATGGCCGAAAATCGAACCCAAGACTTCAAGGTGAGAGACATCCATCTCTATCGGCCACGCAATTATAAACCACCATCACCCTGAATTTTCCTCGTCGGGGTACTATTATTTTCGCTACAAATGAGACAACAAACTAAAAATAGCTAATAGCTTTATGAAACACTATGCACAATTACTCTATCCTCATCGGGGCACAGATTACGCTTCAGGAGCTCACCCGGGCTCTCCACAAACTATCCGCTACACTTCAGTTTGTTCAGTGCAACGACCCATTAGAGAACACTCACACGTTATTATCACTAAATAATGCATCGTATGATTTATAGAGAAAGCACTCTCCAACCAGACTGGGCTTTTGTGAATTCATGACATCTGATACTGTTGATTCAACTTAAGTAATGTAAATGATACTTAACGCTTGCAGTTTACAATAAAATCAGTCGCACACTGCAGAATACAATATCCCCTTGTCAGTTGAAAGCGCAGATGAATTTGAAGCCTCGGAGGGCAAAATTTGTTGCTGTTGTTAACAAATAAAGTCAAATTACATGCCCGATTTTATAAATGTATTTTTTAGGTCCGGTTTTTCTACGGACGAGGACAAATACGATAATATAGGTCAGTATGCTTACTGATTTAATTCTTGATTATATTTCAATATATTGCAATATTTTAATTAATTTTATATATTCCCAACCTCATAAATGTATATTGCGCGGAAGTTGTTCAGAATTCGAGAACCAACATAGCAATATGACTTTTTTTCTCTACGAGCGATACGACCATTGAATAAAAATAATACACTACCAAAGGTTGCAATGTTTACATAGCATAATCTTGCTATGCCTTGGGTGTCAGTATAGCTACTGGCTAAATAAGAAAAGAAAATTAAGTTTTTAATTAGAAATTACAACAGTAATATGATGTAATGCCTCTTTAGACTTAACAATTTTAATTAATCATTAACCGTATTATATAACAATTATAATAATTATGACTGTTATATAATACGATTACTGAATATTTAACTGTTAAATTAAATGAAACTAAAATATCAACATATAATCTGACATTTTATCATCGCCGCACACACGAAAAAATCTGGACAAAAATCAAATTTCGAATTGTTACCAATTGACGGAAGATGAATTTATAAACGTTAATAGATAGATAAGCATTATTTGTGTATGAATAAAATGAACCCCAGCGTTGTCGAAGTTAGTCTATTACTCGTCACAAAACCCGTGCTGTCAGTCGCGCAAAATTGTGTATGTCGGATACCACGGGGGCACGTAGGGTTAGACCGCTTGGACATATTAACAAGTACGACACTGATATTTCACTTAAGTAATACAAAATTTAATAACAAAGTCTAGTTAATTGTCCACACGAATAATACAAGTAAGCAAAATAGTATCCATACCACCGGATAAATCTAGTAAAACAAAGGAACTAACGATCCGCTACCCGCTAGCCCGCGATAATAAAATCTTAACTCTTGCACATGCACAGGTAATCATAGAATACCTTTCTGTTCCCGGGCTAGCTGATTTCGTTTCGTTCGCTTAAGATCCCCTAAGCGTGTTCCTATGTCCATATAAGGAGATGCATGCGAATCTTAAACTGTTATTGGTTAGGGTAAGACAACTTATATGTTTACATTAACAAAAATAATAAACAGTCATAAGTGCTAGTGCCGGGTTCCTAAGAATCATAGGCGTGCAGAAATTATTTTCGGTGGCGCCGACATGTATTCAATAACAATGTGATTTTTTTTGTTTACAATCTGATTTGCGGACACATTTACAGATGGAGTGCATAGCCATAGGTAAGGGCGTTTATATCAACATAGTTTTACAAACCTTTCTTTAAATATATTAACGGTTACGCAACCTCAAGAAAATCTTACACTGAGTCATATAATAAAAGTACCACTTAGCACCGCTTTCTTTCTTTGTTAAGATACAAGCCTTATTACTCAGTAAAATTTCATCAAAAAAATTAGCTGTCACTATAAATCACTTTCTAAAATAAAATCTATTATTTACAGGTAGCTATTGCGAAGGAGTTACAGGGACTATTTTTTTTAGGTTTGAGCAATTCTAAGTATATTGAAAGACTTCTTGAGTACCTTCTAGACAAATATAGTGTACGTAATCAGTCTATAGACTTTAGGACGAGATTAAAAGTTATATTAAAATGTTTTGTCTTAAAATTGATTTCGTAGTTGAAAGGCAGCCTTTACGAAAAGTTTGTGAAAAAGAACTCTAAGTGGCTTGATTCTTCATTATATTTGTCATCTCTGGTGCCAACTACAATCAACCGTATGGTTCAGTATAAAGTGAGCCAAGAAAAAACGGGGCAGACCGAACAAATTTAACGTGAGGTCAGCTCCTTCGCGTCAGGAACAGAACATGAAAAACTAGCATTTATCATGCAGAGGAGTCTAATCAAGAGCCAGAAACACACAGCTGCTTATAGTGAAGCTTGCAACATAAATAAGTCTACGGAGTTTGAAGAAAATGAAAACAGCACACGAATCAATCCCAACACTCACTACTTACAGTCCAGAAGAAGCTATTGCCCTTATTATTGTAAATATGTACCTGCTTATTCCCTTTGATTACCTTTTGGACGAATTTCAAATGTGTTGTTATGTAAAAAAAAAATAAACAAATTGTTTCTTTTGTAAAAAAAATTTAACAGCTTCAACTTATTCAGAAATCCAACATTTCTGACTAATTACACACAGAAATGGAGAACAAGATCAAGCAACATACAATGTAATGATTATTATTGAAACTTGAGTATTTTTGTCCAACTAAATGTCAGATTGTTCCGTGTGTGGCCCCGTACTTACATTCAACTTGCCAACATTATGTGAATAATTTTCTTACTTTTTATTGGGTATTTTGCCACTGAAAAATATTTAAAAATTTTAATGAAAAAACCTCTGCGCCAAACGGATCAGACAGAGGTTGGTTCTTGAGTACTTGACTGTTTCAAAAAGTCTCACACCTAAAAACATATAAACTAGAACAATGTTATAAACTAAAAACTGAAAATCAAAGCTATAGGTAGTTAACGTTTCGGAAGAGAATCTACTTCCGTTCTCAAAACTTTTTTGGCCGTCAACCATGACAGTTCTTTGTTTATGTATTTCCATAGTCACGTGAGACATTAAATTATATTTATCTTATTTTTACTTACTTCGTCTCTAAGGATGGGAAACCAACTAGTACAAAAATCTATTGAATAATTAGAAACGCATCTATCCTCGTTTAATAAAATAACCGCGGATTCTTTAAGTTTTCTTTTAGTTCCGTTGCTCTCTTTTTCCAAAATCTTCGCCGAGTTGAAAAATCCAAAATTTGTGAACACGCGTGGGATAACAATCATAGAATTAAATGGGACTCGGCGAAGATTTTGGAAAAAGAGAGCAACGGAACTAAAAGAAAACTTAAAGAATCCGCGATTATTTTATTAAACGAGGATAGATGCGTTTCTAATTATTCAATAGATTTTTGTACTAGTTGGTTGCCCATCCTTAGAGACGAAGTAAGTAAAAATAAGATAAATACATTTAATGTCTCACGTGACTATGGAAATACATAAACAAAGAACTGTCATGGTTGACGGCCAAAAAAGTTTTGAGAACGGAAGTAGATTCTCTTCCGAAACGTTAACTACCTATAGCTTTGATTTTCAGTTTTTAGTTTATAACATTGTTCTAGTTTATATATTTTTAGGTGTGAGACTTTTTGAAACAGTCAAGTAGTACTCAAGAACCAACCTCTGTCTGATCCGTTTGGCGCAGAGGGTTTTTCGTTAAAATTTTTAAATATTTTTCAGTGGCAAAATACCCAATAAAAAGTAAGAAAATCTGAATATGCCACAAATAAACAATTACAGACAATACGTGAAAAATGTTAGAATACATAGAACATATTTATGTTGAAGGATACCTTCAAAGACTATATTACAAAAACACTTGAAAAGTAAAAAGTTCATCACTTACCTACCCTTTTAAATATCTAATAAACTCTATTATGAGATAAGATATAACTTAAATTAAGCAGAAGACGTGTTCTACAGTTTTCCTTACTTAGACCTGAGAATTCGTTGGAAAAATGCAGCGGGAAGCTCAACTACATCCTGTGCAAACGTATTATTAAACGATCGAGTTTTTCTAACATTTCAATCTAAACATCCAGTTTAAAACAAATTTCGTTTGGAAGTGTTATATTTTTATCGATTTATGCAGCACGCGATAAGGTAGACAAGCAGCGTGTAGCTTCCAGCAGTGATTGAAGACAATTTATAAATAATTCCAAAGTAATTTAAAATCGCGTCTCGCGGAGACACGCAAGGTTCCACCACGCCCGATCGACCTCCAACCATGACAAGATGCTCGCTGTGCAAATTGTTATCGTTTTCTATTAAACTTCCATGCAACCAACTAACAATAATAGGGTCAGTGATATGATATTAACGTGAGTGAACCCATTTTTTAAAAGAGCTATGAAGTAAGGAAGATCAATAATGCCAAAAACGACTTGACTTATGCCTTTGCCCAATTAGTAAATTATTACTTTAGAACTAGTCTGAAGATGATATACTTCGAGTATCAGTTATGCTGCAAAGGTGTTATCATTTCCTGGTTGCCTGGATTTTCATTTTTGACCTGAGATTTCAACTCGGTGACTTAGAAAATCCTCTTGTTATCATTTTTAATTCAGATTTATAATAATCTTCAATTTCCTATTTTCGAACTCTAAGATATCGTGATTTTCCGATCACCGTACTGGATTTCATTGTTCTGACCTCAGATTTAAACTCAGCGACTTCAAAAACCCTTGAGTACCCACTTTTAATTCAGATTTATGATAATTTTTAGTTTTCGATTTTCCTATCCCAAGATATCGTGATTTTGCGGTCGCCATATTGGATTCTCACTTTTTGACTACAGATTTCAGCGACCTCGAAACTCCCCAAGTACCGATTTTCATTTTAGATTTATGATAATTTAGTTTTCGATTTTTCTACCCCAAGGTAACGTGATTCTCCGGTCGCAATCTTGAATCTTCATTTTTCTGACCTCATATTTGAATTTAGCGACCTGGCAAACTCTCAAAAACCCGTTTTCATGTCCCTAAACGCTGTACAAATTGACCAAATCAATTTTTCCGTTTTAAGCGGTTTGCCTGCTGGGCTTTGTCTGCCAAAATCAGTCCTATTTCAAAAGTTACATACAATTTATCCTAATTAATTATTATATTCATTATTAACAAAACAAAATAAATAAAATCCTGTTGAAATTATTCCTAAAACTATGTTCTAGCCGAATAAAGTCCTGTAATAAAAGGAAACAATTTTTTTAGTACGATTTCTACTTATCATAGGTTCGATAACGTCTAGCCTAACCAATTCTGGGCATTGTGACCATGGAGACTTTCGATCAGAATGACTTGAAGTATACCATACTGAATTTTCAGCCAATTTGACCGGGAGCCAATTTCCATAAGATTTATGCGGAGTTCTTTATGTTAATCTCAATAAAGACAATTTGTGATATAAAATAGTGTTATCTCCTCTAATGACAGAAATAATGAAGTGAACCAAAAACAAGAATATCAAGAAAAGGTAAGGTTAGTATTTCACTTTAATTCTAATTAGCTGTTACTGATTTACCCAACACGGTGTTACAAAATGTTATTAAAAAACACGTTTTAACTATTTCTCTTTGTATTCATACAAAAGAGGTTGATAAAACTAACTTGTATAATAACGTTCTCGACAAATTAACTAACAATAAAAAAAAATCATCCAAATTCCAGTCCAAACTTTAAGCAGTGTATTTTGCGATTTAAGTAAAGCATTTGACTGATTCTCACACTCAGTACTGTTAGAAAAGTTAAAGAAGTATCAGCACTGCCATAATACTATTACATTATTAAAATCATATTTAATTAACAGATATCAAACCTATTCTTTATAGGATTTTGCAAACAGCGGAAAAACCTATCTATGAGAACTAAAAGAAAAACTGTATGTAAAAAATATTAATGAAATCTTTGCATTTTTTCGATAACCTGACTTCTGGTTATGATAGCAAATCAAAATCCTAAAATAAAGTCCAATCTCTTAATTGACATTCTCATTATAACACTAGCATCCCAACATTGTCCCCTACGGCTAAGTATATTAAACTAGCATCTACATGACCCCCTACGGTATGAATATTCAATTAAAAATGAGAACAAGGATTTAAATTAATTTATTCACCTACCTTGTCTTAAAACTTTTTTCATTATAATCGATTACATTTTCATAAAATCTCTCATTCAGTTTCTTGGGAATTCTTAACCTTCGAAACGTTTTTAGCCCTTATTCTGAGCTCATCAGAAAGGCACAAAGCCACTCACAACGATGTTTCATACCGTAGGGGGCCATGTAGATACTAGTTTAATCTGCTTAACCGTAGGGGACTATGTTAGATGCTAGTGTTATAATGAGAATGTCAAATAAGAAATTGGACAAATTTATTCTAGGATTTTGATTTGCTAGCATAACCAGAAATCAGGTTATCGAAAGAATGCAAAGATTTCATTAATATTTTTGACATATAGTTTCTCTTTTAGTTCTCATTGATAGTTTTTTTTTCCGCTGTTTGCAAAAGCCTTCAAAGAATACGTTTCATTACTATAAGCAAACAAATAATAAGTAATTCACTTTTAAACATGCGTAGAGTATATAGGCTCCAATACTAGTTAGCTAATAGATAGGTGAAGATCTGTTGTTTTTTATCAGTTAATATCAGATATAAATATTTTATACTTATTCATGGAAACTGCTTTGGTTTTGCATGAAACATCGTTATGAGTGGCTTTGTGCCTTTCTGATGAGCTCAGAATAAGGGCGAAAAACGTTTCAAATGCTAAGCATTTTCAAGAAACTGAGTGAGAGATTTTATGAAAATGTACTTAATCCATTAGAATGAAAATTTTTTTAAGACAAGATAGGTAAATAAATTCATTTTAGACCTTTGTTCTCATTTTTAACTGAATCTTCATACCGTAGGGGGTCATGTATATACTAGTTTAAGGTGGCCATTCCCTAGAAAGAGGCATCCGATATGGAAATATTTATTATTTTTGGCCATAACTTTTTTTTCTTAGTACCCATATTAAAAAAAAAACTATAAGAGTACCTAAGTAGAACCATAACAACACTATTACTATGAATTTTCACTCAATAATTTTAGTGGTTTGCAAAATAAAAAAAATAAAAAATACGTGTCAAAAAGTTTTCAAAAAACTATCTACTCATACCAAAAATGACCTCCCCACCCACCAACCAGGGGGTGGGGCGAGGGGCAACTTTAAAATTTCAAATGGAAACCCCTATTTTTTATTGCGGAATCGGATTCTACGGCAAAAAATAAGTCAGTTTTATTCAGGACATTTTTTTCGATTCTTGCACGGTGTCGCTGTAATCGCAAAAAATGAAAAGAATGCATGACTGTTTCAAGAGTAGCGTCTTGTGCCCATAAAAAAAGTCCAATTCAAAAACTGAAAAACACGTATTTGTTATTTTTACGAAATCTATCCAAAGACATTGGATTCGACCCTCCCACCCCCATCCCAGTGGGTGGGGCGGGGGACAACTTTGAAATTTGTAATGAAAATCCCTATTTTTTATAGCGGATTCGGATTCTACGACCAAAAGTACGTGAATTTTATAACAGGAATTTTTTTCGATTCTCGCAAGGTGTCGCTGCAATCGCAAAAAATGTTACAACTCGTAGAAATTTCACAAAACAAATACTGTTATTAACAACACTTAAAAAAAACATTCATAAAAATCAAGATATCACAGATATTGTTTTTCAAACTGAATGTTTTTTTGTCAACACGAGTAGCTGTATTTACAAACTTATGGAGACTTCAGGTTTATTTCAATTTTTTGCGATTGCAGCGACACCTTGCAAGAATCGAAAAAAATGTCCGATATAAAATTCACGTATTTTTGGCTGTAGAATCCGAATCCGCTATAAAAAAATAGGGATTTTCATTACAAATTTCAAAGTTGTCTCCCGCCCCACCCACTGGGTTGGGGGTGGGAGAGTCGAATCCAATGTCATTGGATAGATTTCGTAAAAATAACAAATACGTGTTTTTCAGTTTTTGAATTGGACTTTTTTTATGGGCACAAGACGCTACTCTTGAAACAGTCATGCATTCTTTTAATTTTTTGCGATTACAGTGACACCGTGCAAGAATCGAAAAAAATGTCCTGAATAAAACTTACGTATTTTTTGCCGTAGAATCCGATTCCGTAATAAAAAATAGGGGTTTCCATTTGAAATTTTAAAGTTGCCCCTCGCCCCACCCACTGGGGGTGGGTGGGGAGGTCATTTTTGGTATCAGTAGATAGTTTTTTCAAAACTTTTTGACGAGTATTTTTTTATTTTTCGAATTTGATGCAAACTGTTCGTGATTCTTCACCGTTCCCATACTTTTCTAACACCCGGTATATATATATAAAGGAGGCTCGTTGATAAAGTGTTAGGTCTCTCGTTTTATTTGACATTAGAATCATTTGCACATTATTTGTAACTCTGAACCAATTTTTTTCTTATCATTTCATGAATCTATTAATAAACATACTTATCCGTGTCCTTATAAATTTAACTCGGTAAATTTTTCCAGTAACAAAAACATTTCAAAGTTTTTATAAGCTTTAAGGATCTCCGAATAGTGTTTTAATGAAGACAATATTCTTTCTTTTGGTTCATATTACATGTCTATAAGTAAAAAGTCAGTTACGTTATTCTTCAAATAAATGTCAAATTTTACCGTAGGTACTATAGATGCACTAATTCATTGTGCAATGTGCACCTCTGCATTTTAAATATTTTCTTGATGAAAGTGAGATAAGAAGTCATCTGCTGAATTAATCAATGAATGAAACATTATCTGAATTCCTAATTACTACTGTTAGAGTGCTTACCAGTCAGTGGAACATAGTGATGTAATTTTTTTTCAGTGCAGACAAATCAACATACCTGAAACAAACATATTTGCATTATATAATTCCATTTTTATTACGTAAGAAGATTTTTAGCATAATATTCTATTAAAACATGAACCAAATTTGTCATAGTTGTATTCTGCAGTATCGTCACTTATTCACATATTTTAAGTTCGGAGATTATAGTTTACAGCTGTTTACAAGAGATCTTTTATACATCAAGAAATTGAGCAGCGAGTTTCCGACCCTTGCAGGAAGTTTCCTATGGCCGACCAAATTTAACCTTAAAGTAACCTATGTGATACATCAAACTCAGTGCATAATGTTGTTGAAGTTTTTTGTGAGGGATAAATATGGTCCAAACCAAAGTTTAATACGTTACATTGTGTACTACAAACTGAGGAAAAGACCAGCAAATATTGATGCTTAATAATTTATTTATAATTCTGTTAGATTATTATATAGTCTTTATGACTTATTTATGGGTAATTACGATAAATACATACAAAAGGTAAACAATAAAGATTAATATATAGACCAAAAGTCATAATGTCTTAGTTTTTAAAGCAGTTCTTACTTCCTCATCTCTACGGAGGGAAATATTGAAATCAATCTGAAATTAATTTTATGGAATTTTAATACATATTCCATATTTTGAAGGAATGGGATGGGAATCGTTTGTGTCAATCATTGATTTCTTTCTGTGTACAGTGTAGAAAATCTTATTTTTTAAGTTTTTTTTTTGACAAATTGAGGCGGCAGCGGTTTTTTCTAAACAGCTAAGACTCGAACTCAGGAGAAGATAACAGCGACTAGACATGTGCCACGAAACAGCAATCTAGTCTACTGCTACCATCTTGATCTTACGCTCCAAATGGTGGCGTCACAAGTTAAAGATAATAAAATTCTCTATGAAAACGCCTAAAGGACTAACAATTTTTTGTGGTGTTTATGCCATCGAAGTCGCTGGATGTTTGGGTACTTCTGGTATTACTAGTAGACTTAATACTTCGGAAGGTAATGTTGTTGATCTCTTCTGGGGTAATTTTCTAAGTCCTGTGATGAACGGATCGGATGAAACTAACAGGCAATGAAGAGGATCCTCGTTCGTTAGTTGTCTAGGTGATTTTCTAGTGTGGCTTTGCCTGTATTGTTTAAGGCCTTTGCTCCTTGACTCCCGAGCTTCTTCTGAGAGTTGACCGATTGGTAACATCGCAGACTCAACAATTTCAGCTCCATGTATGAAGATTTTGTGCGCAGATACCGACATGTAATACCATCCGTAATTGGTGACAAATAGATTCGCCGTTTCTTTTGCATAGCTACAAAGGGTCAGATTTAAAAGATTTTGACCACAATTCTGAAACTTATGGAAACGCCCCAGTATCAGCTGGTAATTGCAGGATAAATAATTTAAAAAATCCATCAATAAATGGGGGTGATGGGTTTCAGAGGGTGGAAATTGAAATAATTGTATTAAATTGTGAAATTTAGCATTCGGATAATATATTACCTCCAAATTGAAGAAAAAATTGTAAAAACCTTTCACTGATAAACAGGGCTTGGGTTTAGGTTGTACAAAACGAAACTCATTGATAAAATGTGGAAACTTAGGATACTAATAGCATTTCACCTAAGAAACAAAACTTTTAATAATGTATTATTTTGCAAAATCAAAGGATTACAATGTTGAAAATAAATTTAATCTTTGATTAATAGTCACTTTAGTAGTCACTTTGTGGTTCACTTGAACTACTTTGGCTTTGAGATGTATGTGACTCTCCACAATCAGCTGAGATTTCCATTTCTATATTTACAAAAGGATCTGATGAAACCAAAAACAGTTTTTCCTTTAGTTCTCATAGATAGCTTTTCTTTCCACTGTTTGCAAAATCCCATAAAGAAAATGTTTCAAAAACAGTATACGCAACAAACCCTCGTTGGTCACAATTCTTTACTGACATTTCTCTCTGTAATTTTCAGATTTTCTCTCCAAATTTGAAAAAATTAAGTCGATTTGGTTTATATCGGCACTAGGATCTGAAAGAAATGCAAAAGAGGAGGAATTATAATGTTTACCAATTTCATCTGCTTACCTATCTAATACAGGGGTTGAAAAGCATAGGATGGTATACATTAGAGATGTTGTGTATTGAGAGTAAATTTCAACAAACAAATTGAATAAAATCAGTGACTGCAATATCAATAATAATTATTATTATATTTGAAATTCAATATTTTTCGCCTGCATCCACGTATTCAAAACGCCTAAACCCAAAAAGTGGCAGATATAGGCAGTTGCAATTCACACGACATATATTGTACACTGCATTCAATATAACAAAGAAGCTACAATGCGGACGCTTAGGGAAGTAAAGCATAACAGAAATGTAAAATTTCATCTTCATCAAAATTTACGGCAAAAACTCACTCGATAAAATGCTATAACATAGGTACCAAATGGCAAACAAAATCAACTCATTGCTTACAATAAAGCCCTTAACTTGTGTTGTGCCACACTTCGCCAATTCATTCAATTGAAGACAAAGAAACAAAAAATTCACTGTTCGAAAAACACTAAATATTCACTACACAAATTTAACACACAATGCATGTTTCGTTCTCGAGCCTTAGAACGCAAATGAAGCAGGTATTGGGTTCGGGGTCTTCTGTTCCCCTAAGTATAACAATCACCCTTACCAAGAAGCCTGTTTATTACCTACTTCTCGGAAATCTGTTAAAATCGGTTGATTTTAGTTTTGGCCAGAAATGCCTGAAATTGACCCACTGTGCGTTGGTCAGGAACAATAATTGCGATACAATTGTATCCATAGATGCGTACATATTAAAGCGGATGACTTTCATTTCCATTATTTTTTAGATACGTTAGTACGAAATATTGTTCATATGCACCATTTTTTTCAATTTAATTTTTATGCCTGACAGATTTTGGTTTACAGGCTAATAAGCTCTTACTCGGTAACAAACAAATGAAGTTTCCGCAGGTATTCACAAATGTAGTGAATTCTGCTTTAAACCCTCGGAAAAGGAAATCCATATCATTAATGCTCATTTTCGCGACGGGAACCGTTATGAAAATGAGAATGGTTTTATACTGTTTAGAAGTGCGGAGCGGAATTCCGAAATTGTTTTCCTAGCTAATGTTCAAAATTACGTTAAATTCAACACAAGACTTGCTGTGAGATGTTTTTATATTTAAATCAAATAACTTGGCAGGAAATACTTTAAAGACATTATAATAATATGATTTTCATCGCTAAATCTAAAAATTGTTCCCTAGATTTTTGTACTAACAGGTTGCCTAGTCTCAGAGACGAAATAAGTAGGAATAAGATAATACTATCTCACTTGACTATGGAATTAAAGAAACAACAAACTGTCATGACTGATGGCTTAAAAGTTTCAAAAACGGAAATCATTTTGCACAAACAGTAATTGTTTTCATCTTAATTTTCAATTTATAACTGTATTTTACTGAATATGCCGGGTGTAACAGGATCATGGTATACCACCTTTTTACTTCCCTCGCATACCGAAGGGAAGTATTGTATTCGAGAAAAAATCACCCTCCGAGATTTTTTCGGATTCTGACGTTTCAGAACATGTAGATTCCGAAAATATAGGTTTTTCAATTCCGTCAGTCTGTCTGTCTGTCTGTCTGTCTGTTGGTGCATTTACTAAAAAAATACTTGACGGAGAGCAGTCAAATTTGGTCGGTAGTTGACCCTACTGTCAGCGAAGAAATGGTAGAAATTTCACTGGAAAATATACCGTCTAACGGGAATAAATAATGAAAAAAATTTTTTTTTGCTCAAATTTAAAATTTCCACGTTTCATGACATGCTTAACCTATTTCAGAAAAAAAAAATTGAAAAACATTTTTGAAAAATGTTTTGCCAAGATGAAAAAATTTTTTTTTTGCTCAAATTTAAATTTTCTACGTTTCATGGCATTCTAAGCCTGGTTAAAAAAAAAAAAAAATTAAAATTTCTTGAAATTTTTTTCACCATTTTTGAAAATTTTTTTGCCAAGATGAAAAAAATTTTTTTTTGCCCAAATTTAAAATTTCTACGTTAATGGCATTCTAAGCCTGGTTCAAAAAAAAAAATTTAAAATTTTTTGAATTTTTTTTTTACCAACATTTTTGAAAATTTTTTTACCAAGATGAAAAACATTTTTTTTGCTCAAATTTCAAATTTCTATGTTTCATGGCATTCTAAGCCAAATTCAAAGAAAAAAAAATTAAATTTTTTTACCAAAATTTTTGAAAAATTTTTTTCTACTAAAATGAAAAAAACGTTTTTTCTTTCTTCAAATTTAAAATTTCCACGTTTCATGGCATTCTAAGCCTGATTAAAAAAAAATTTCGAAAATTTTTTGAAATTTATTTTTACCAACATTTTTGAATTTTTTTTTACCACTAAAATAGATGGAATTTTTTTTATATCTTCAAATTTAAAATTTCCACGTTTCATAGCGTTCTAAATCTATTTAAAAGAAAAATTAGAAATTTTGTTTACTATTTTAAAAACATTTTACCACCAAGATAGATTTTTTTTTTCTTTGTTCATATTTAAACTATCCACGTTTCCATGGCATTCTAAAACTATTCAAAAGAATTTAAAAATGTTTTTGAAAAGTTTTAAAAAAAATTTGAAAACATTTTTAATCTATTTATCGCTACTATAGAATAGACGAAAAATTTGGTTTGCTCAAATTTAAAATTTCCACGTTGCATGACATTCCAAACCAATTTTGAAAAAAAAAATTTTGCAACGTTTTGTTACCAGTTTGGAAAAAAATTAACACTAGAATAGATGGAAACTTTTTTTGCTCAAATTTTAAAGTTTCACGTTTCATGACATTCTAAACCCATTTAAAAAAAATACATAATTTTTAAATCTTAAACTTTTTTTACCACTAGTATAGAATAGAATAGACGAAGCCTGCCTTATGTGGCACCTGCTATTTAGTATTGAACTTTTGCTGTTGGATTAGCAATCTGTATATTTTTTTGAACAAAACTTATCAAGTTTTTTTGTAATAATAGCAATAACTATAGTCCGATTATTATTCTCAATGTCATTTCGTAATTATTAATTTTTAGTGTGACCGCCATGCACAAATAACGAGGGAAGTTCTGTGTAAATACCTTTACCGATTTTTTTCCTTTAGATTTGAAGATAATTGATTGAAATTTGGGATATACTACATAGATAATAAGCGGCACTGTTTGACATACAATCGATTTTTTTTTCAGTGACACTAACTTTCGATTTTTAAATGGAATACCCTATATATTATTGCGTTTTTGAATTCTGCATAATTTTCTGAATCCAATGATGCCATATAAGTGACATTTCAAACATCAATTTTTTTGACAATATAGATTTTAGTTTTCCAAGTGTGCCATGGCGGTTCCGATTTATTCTAAATCACCCGTATAATGCTACAAAAATCGAAATCCCGTTAAAAACACTAAATTACGTGATTTATGAACAAATAAAACTCACCAAAATTGTTTTTGGAGCAAAACTCAATTTCTTCAAACGGAACCATATCGGTACCGTAGCACCATTTATTAGTACCATTAATAAGGAATTTATTCATATGTCGTATTAAAATGTGCGATAAATACAAACAAAATTACAGCTAAAAGAAAATAAGAAAATACAATTTTGTTCTAATTAAATGTTAAGAAGTAACTAAGGTGGCTTTAAAAACAATGAAATGTCAGCTTGTCAAACATTTATTGGTTTAACGGTGTTTTTATTGTGTCTTTAAAAATTGATTAAAATTCTTGTTAATTGTATTCAAAATGCCACAAATTTATACAAGAGATAAAAAAGTGGACATGTTAATTATATATGGGGAAAGTAAAAAAATGCAATTGCAGCTATGGACTTTTATGGCCGACGATATCCTGATAGACAATGTCCAGCGAAATATTATTTTCAACGTGTTGAAAACCAATTCCGAAGAGAACCCAACAATGATCCTGAAGAAAACTTCATTATTGACGAAGGAATGGAAATTATTGTATTGACTCGAATAGAAGTTGATAAAACTGTTTCTTTAAGGCAAGTTTGCTTTGAATTGAACATCGGTCACCCAATAGTAAGCCGAATTTTGCACAAATACCACTATAAATCTTCTAAATACCAACTCCACCAGCATTTGCACGAAAGTGATTACGAACGTAGGATGGAATATTGCAATTGGATTTTGTATAATAACGTGCAGCTAAACAATGATTTCTTGGGACTGATTTTACTTTCGGATGAGTCAAGGATTGCAAATTTGGGATTATTTAACCGACAAAATACAAAATATTGGTCACAAGAAAGTCAAAATTTATTACGGGAGGGTAACTTTCAAGTGTGGTTCGGTTTCAATGTTTGGCTTGGAATAATCAGTAGTAGAATCATTGGTCCGATAATATTTGAAGGACCTCTGACTGGTGCCAGATACTTGAGATTCCTGGAAAATGAGATTGAGGACATTTTAGATGAGTTACCGCTAGATTTAGGACAGGGAATGTATTTCCAACAAGATAGCGCTCCTCCCCATAATTCAATTATAGTAATTGATTACATTCAACGGATATTTGGAGAAAACGTAATTTCGACGAACGGTCCTGTGGGGTGGCCTCCAAGGTCATCTGATTTAACGCCCCTTGATTTCGTTGTTTGGGGTCATTCAAAAAATATTGTCTATGCAACCGCCGTTACAACCCGTGAAGACCTGGAGCTACGAGTAAGACGAGCAATTAATAGCATAACGGCCCAGCAATTGGTGAACGTTCTTCGAGAAACAGCTATGCGATTTCAGAAGTGCATTGACGTTAATGGACAGCATTTTGAACAACTGTTGTAATGTTTTGTGTTAATTTTTTGTATTCCAAACCATCTTATGTGTAACAAGGTAATTAGAATAAAATTGTATTTTCTTTTAGTTGTAATTTTGTTTGTATTTATCGCACTTTTTAATACTACATATGAATAAATTCCTTATTAATAGTACTAATAAATGGTACCACGGTACCGAATGGTTCCACTTGAAAAAATTGAGTTTTGCCAGAAAACAATTTTGGTGAATTTTATTTGCTCATAAATCACGTAATTCAGTGTTTTCAACGGGATTTCGATTTTTGTAGCATTACACGGGTCAGTTAGAATAAATCGGAACCGTCATGACACACTTAAATGGAAAACTAAAAATTATATTATGAAAAAAATTTATGTTTGAAATGTCACTTAATTGGCATCGTTGGATTCAGAAAATTATGCAGAATTCAAAAATTTCAATAATATATAGGATGTTTCATTTAAAAATCGAAAGTTAGTATCACTTCCGGTGAAACCGGTTCACCGGAAAGTGAAAAAAAAACAATTGTATGTCAAAAAGTGCCGCTTATTATGTATGTAGTATACCTATCCTAAATTTAAATTTAACTTGATGTATACCTGGAATTTTTCGGTCAGTTTTAAATTATATTCTCTTACGTTTCGGTTTTATTAACCATCGTCAGAGGCAAAAAATTTTGTCTACACTATTTTACCATTTTACGTCCATTTCTGTTTAAGGTTTTAATGCAACTCCTGTTGCATTAAAACTTTTAACGGAAATAGATGTAAAATGGTAAAATGGTTAACAAAACCGAAACGTAAGAAAATATAAGAATTTTCGTTTAAAGTTGACCGAAAAATCCCAGGTATACATCAAGTTAATTTGATATCAACGGTCAAGAAATTACAAACATTTATTTCTAAATTTCAATCAATTATCTCCAAAACTAAAGGAGAAAATGGGGGGTATACAATGATCCTGTTACACCCGGTATACCTGTAAAATGAGTTCTTATTTGTAACCACATTTGATATTAGTCGGAGGCGTCCGATTCTAGGGTGGACAAAGGGGGACGATTTAGAAAAAGAAAGTATCAGCGATTTCTTTAGAAAAAAAATAGAAAGATATTTCTTAATCAGTACTTTTAGAAATCCCTTTGTATAAGATTGTATCGTAGTGAGTTCAAAGGTATTTGAGACAGAAGCCATAAAACTAAAAATAATTTTTGTCTGTAAATATATGATATGATAATATATGATAAGCGGGGGAAATGAGGGTGACTTTCTCTTAATAAGTGAGTCACTGTATAACTGCAGGAAATCAAATTAACTTTTTAATGAGCAAAAAATACTTTTCCAGGACTATAAATTTTACACGTACAAAAAGTAACAACAATTGATTCGATCGATATCTTGTGTTTACTTTGTGCGGTGTTCGTTCCGATGACAGGAAAGACTTCTAAGGGTGATAAAATGTCTTTTTTCCGCAAATACTGCGCTAAAACTCAAAAAAAGGAAGAAACAAGAATGATGATTAATTACAATGATCCCCTTTTCTTAAGGAACAAGATAATTTATAGATGTTTATGAAAAGTAATTTTAATTTTCTTTCTTAGAGATAAAATAAATGAAGCGTGTCTGACGCGATAAAGTAAGTCTATATTCTTACAAATAGAAACAAACAATGGAATATTGCGTTAAAATTGGACGAGGTTTTGTGAATTCTTCTTCGCCTTGGGAGTATAATAGAAAGACATGCGAAATCCATTAGTGTTGTCATAGCAACCTTTCACGTCTGTTTAACGCCAACATAGGTTTATTATAATTTTACTATTCAATTTGACGTATGTGTTAGCTAATGTTGTAAGAAGATCGTCTTATAATTAATTCTGAATATTTCATTTACCTAAATGACACAATTATTTAACATTTTAGGCAAGGATTTTGTTTTGTAACATAAATTAAGGGATGAAAGTTAAGTGGAATAAGACATATTTGTTTATTAAAGAAAATAACAATCATAATAAATTAATATTTTGAGTATTAAAATTATTATTAATTTGATAGACAACATTATAGATACGTAGATATTAAAGGTACAAAAGAATCCTATTGCCAAATGATATAAAATCATATGCCTTAATTAAAAAGTTCGTATGCAATGTTTACGAAGTTAGTGAACTATGTATAATAGGAAAAAACGCTATATAATTGTAGAATCCAATGCGTCGATATCTTTTCGTATTGCTGATGAAAGTATTTCTTCTAAAATGACATGTATATTATATATAGTAGACCGAGCTCCCATGACACAAAAGATACCTCATCGAACATCTCAAGTTTAAAAGGTGAAAATGGTTACAGAACATGTAAAAATCATGTTACATCCGCCACACTAGTAAACATTTGTTAATTGTTATTTTTTATGAATTTTTGAATTCAGTTAAAATAAAAGTGATTCTTTTTTTCAAAACACCTGGTTGAAATTTACACAATTTGTGGCAAATTATGAACCATTTTTGAAAAAATTTGTCTGGCTGACAATTTTTGTTAATTAACTTCTGTCAGACCTTTTGTTATAATTTTTTTTTAATGAAAGCGTACTTTATAACACCTTGACTTTTGTTTTAAAATGAAGTTTAAGATCTGTCCTATCTATTACAACTTATCTGGCTGACGATTTTTGTTAATTCATGTGTCAGACTTAATGCATCAATGCATCAGGATCAATCACTGGCATCTCATAACACCTCTTTAAAAAAAACAACTGAAGTTTAAGATCTCCTCTATGCATAAAAAATTGTCTGTCATTGAAAACATGTTTTTCACCATGTCAGACTTAATTTTCAAGCGCCGTGACTTTTTTTTTTAAACCCTTTACAACGGCCGCATTAAAACACCACTTTAATATTTTTCTGTAATTAAGTTTGAGATCTCTTTTATGCTTATAAATTGGTTCGCCAAAGAAAAAATATTTTTCACTAAGACAGACTTCATTTTTATTTAAAAATATTTTCTCCCTATTTACAAATTGTTGCATTTCATTTAGTCGCGTCATTTTGGCATTTTACTTCCAAAATTGAAGGTAAAAGTGCAATTTAACTTCATTTTTGTTGCAAAGAGTTCAGAAAGGCATTTAGAAAAAACACTACCTTTTATTTTTTGTCGGAAAAGTTTGGGTTTATTTTTTGTCCAATAACCGGCCAATATTAATGGACAATTGAATTAAATTAATTGAAAAATTTGTTATCATACACAATATGCCATAGAATTAGACGAAAATGGTTACTTGGAGTTTCTTGGGGTCGCTGAACACGAATCTGAAGTCCAATTTTAAAAATTCAAAATGACGGACAGGAAATCGTACCATTTTCCAGAGAGAAAGTGAGAATGGATATCTTGACCTTGAAAATCTGCACTAGGGGGTAAATTCAAAATGGGGGACCGGAAGTAGAGTCAATGTCTCAGGAAAAACTCGTATTTTTTTTCGTTTTGGACTGAACATGAGTACTTGGGAGTTCTTGAGGTCACTGACCACGAATCAGAGGTCCAATTTACGAAATTCAAAATAACGAACTAGAGGAACGGTCAATTTGTTCGGAAAACCTCGTATTTTTTACTTCTTTGGGCCAAAAGTATGACAATACAAGTATTTCCTGAAAAATATACTACTTCCGGTCCGCCATTTTGAATTCTCCCTAATTGGACCTCAAATTCGTTATCAGCGATAACGAGAACTCCCGAGTTCCCCCTTTCAGTCCAAAAAAGAAACGAGTTTTTCGGAGAAACTGACTGTTATTCCGGTCCGCCATTTTGAATTTCGTAAATTGGACCTCTGATTCGTGATCAGCAACCTCAAAAACCCCCGAGTACTTATTTTCGTCTAATTCTATGGCATATTGTGTATAATAACAAATTTTTCAATTAATTAATTTCAATTTGCCATTAATATTGGCCAATTATTGGACAAAAAATAAAACCGAATATTTCCGTCAAAAAATAAAAGGTATTGTCTTTACTAAATGCCCTTCTGAACACTTTGCAACTAAAATAAAGTCAATTGACCCTGTACGTTAAATTTTAGAGGTTTTCAGATCTTTCATGCTAAAATGACGCGGCTAATAATTATAAAGCTTTACCCTCACGCGGATGCTTTTGCGTTTTAGTAAAGAATTACCTAGTAAATCGGATTTTGAGCTGCCGATTCGGATTCGGCATTAAAAAATACACAAAATGTATTCATGTCTCTGGCACATAACTTTTTTTAACCCCTTCGTAGGGGTGGGTGTGGATTTAATTTGCATATATTTCTTTTTAATGCTCAAAATTTTATTTTAAAATGTTTTCTCAAAGTATTTACTAATTGTTGCATTTAATTTTAAAGCTTTACCTTATCCTCACTATTTCACTCTATTTTAGGGTGTTTTTGCGTTTTACTATAAAAAAATACCTGGTATCTCGGTTTTTGGGCTGCAGATTCGAATTCAGTATAAAAAAATACACAAAATCTATGTACTCATGTCTTTGGTATAGAACTTTTTTTGTGGGGCTGTGTAATTTCTCATTTTTTCTCTTACCCAAGTAGCATTTTAGATACAGTTTCGAAACAAATTTGGTAGTGGGAAACAGTTTTGTAACTATTTCGATACTTACGTGAGATACAATGGTTTACTTACATTTCCGACATTTCTCTGAAGTTTCTAAAAAAATATCTACTTTTTCACAGTTTCCAAGCATGGAAGTTACAAATTTAACATTTGATAACAGAAATTTGCAATGGCTTGTCTAACATAAAATATCATATACTACTATTGTTTTATAATTATATTTCTAGTATGTTTAGGGAAAAAAATTACCTTGTAATATCGTTGTTGTATCTATTTAAGAAGTATAAAATTATTGGGTAAACATTGATTTTAATAAATTTACAATATATTTTTATGAAATAAAAATGAAAAAATTAAACCATGAATAAAACTGTACATATATTCAAGAAATTGCGCCACTCGCCTAACGGCTCGTGGGCTCAAATATCAGCTTCGTGGATAATAATCGCTCATATAATAATACATTAAAGTTTTTAACCGACCATTGTTAAAAAAACTAGATATGTTAAGCGCAACGTGTTATTACGCAGCTACTTGCCGAAAGAAATGTACTGTTTTGAGCTGAATTATTATAAGGCTTAGCGCACTCTAGATACACGAGAGCAGCTGGCTTTCTCCCTTCCCAGAATATACATCAAAAGTATACCTCCTACATAACACGGGTCAGGTCAGCTTCCATTGAATTGCCCTGCGCTAGTTGTACCCGTACTGAAAACATGTATCCATAAAAAAAAATATTATAAAGCTTATCCTTCAAGGATTATATGTCAGCTACCATCTCCATGTGGTCAGAGTGTTAATTTTTTATTTACAGCAATTTAGTTATAATGCAATTTTCAGACTTTTAGAGTATAAAAATGTTTGTTTTCTTTTTCATTAAAAAAAACTTACGAAAAGTTATAATTATCATAAAACAAATTTTTGTATCTTAAAGTACACATCATAAACTTTAATTTAACCCCCTATAGAGTGCCGATATCATTTTCCAATACTTTATTATTTACAATCAAAGTTAGAAAGTCAAGGTGGAAAAATGCATTTTTCGTAAATCGACCAACTTTGAGGGTCCGATTTTCGTAAACTAGATTTTTCTAATTTTTTTGACGAAAGACGTATTTTGGGTAATCCCTTTAAATGAAATATCCCGCTGTTTGTTTATTTCTTTTACCTATTTTATTCGAGTAACGTTAAATATTATGAAATAATCGAAAATTCGTACAATATCTACTTAACTTCAAGCTTATGTAAGAAGTGTTTGAAATATGAAAAAAATATTTAAATACACGTTATACTTCAAAAAATTGATCCTTTTCAATATACATTTGGTACAAATTACTGGTCGCTCAATTTATATTGAAAAAACAAGTATTGTATATGTTTCTTTTGTAAAATTTTGATATGATATTCTACACACTTTCACGAACACGTTCCAAAAGGAATCATCGATCGAGGAATTTTTTCGAAGTAAAAATCTAACATGACTCCCCTATAATAGTTAACTTATTTATGACTGTAATCTTGTGATTCTCGTGTCACCACTATAAGTGTTTAAAGCTCATTCTTGTTTCCAGCACAAAATACCTTATTAACAGAAACTGGGAACTTTCTTACAAATTATAACAATTTAACAAATTTTGTAACTGTTATCAGTAACGTGGCGAAAGTAGCAGAGTGTCCTGTTTGGATAGAAAATATTGAGGAAGGTTAAAAATATGAAATGAAAAATATACAAAAGAAATAAACAAAGTCCCTCAAAGTACGCGTGCGCAACGCCGGCCGAAACACAGAAGAAATAGTTTCAAAACATGTTCCTTTCTTAAAATATGATCTAAATTTCCGAAACACATAGAGAACTATTTCCGTGGCCATTTTGGTTTTTACGTGTTGGCTTAATGATGTTTGTAATTCGGCGGCCATTATGAACAATTTCCTTTCGAGAGAAAACGTTGCTTATGCAAAAGCTTAAATGTCGATATACATTATGAAGAATAAACATTATTTGATGTTTGAATACATTACTAATGGGCTTGTTCGGCATTTTTTTTTATTTCATAAATCGAAAATGCAAGTATAAAATAATGGATCTGCAAAAAATCAGAATCTTATTCGCACTCGGCGATCTCAATAGACTTGATGCTCCTTAGTTGTTAAAACACAAGTGTTTTCGAAAAATTGTTTGTTTTGTTTACTTCTTGGCAGTAGGGGAGTACAATTTGGTGAAATGTCAAAAAATTACAATTTTCTCTCGCTCCTGTCAGAACGAATTTTTAATTTTGACCCTGCAATTTACGATTAGGATTCATCGCCGACCTTCTCCTTTCCGTAGAGACATAGAACGAACTTCCACTCGACGTATTTATTTAGTTAGCAGCGCTTGAAAATTCCATGTTTTTTCGACTTTTCAGGTTAAATTTGAAAGCCAATTTTCTTACGTCACTTACGTATAGTGACGTCACAAATGAGCCCTCGGCTCTTCAACTATTACTAATTTCAACTCCTTATATCTCGAGAACGGAAAAAGTTAATAATACGAAATTTTAAGTGCATAATGAGAATATCGAGTACTATATGAAAAAGTATAAAAACCATATAAAAAGAATCATGGAACAAGCCCATTATTAACATCAAAATAATCATAAAAAATTTATATTTATTTTTTTTAACTAAAAATATAAATTATAAATGGTCATATTTGTAAGGCGCATTTAATATGTCGAAGTACTTCCCGAAAATAATCGCATTAGTTTATTCTGACTAAACATCCGCTAAAAACTAGATATGTTTTCATACTTTCAACATGTACCTGCAATAATATTTTACACCTGTTTCCATTTTAGAACAACACATACCTATTCTTTATTACAGTAGATAATAAGACTTTTCGAAATTCATTGCATATATTCCGTTCCTCATAATATTAATTATAAAAACACTGATTTGCGAAACTATTTAAAAAGCTGTGAGCTACAAATTAGAAACATGTTTCTTTTTATTTTCGAACCTAGCAAAGAAACGCGCAGTGCCACCAAAATAGAAACACGTACTACACTCCCATTAGAAATTATGTATTTGTCGAAAATGTATCGCAACATGTTGTAAACAGTTCCCATTTTGTACATGGGAACAGGCACACTTGTTAGAAACGTTTCCCAAAATGTATCTTAAAATGCTACTTGTGTACTCTGAAAAATTACTTTTTCAATATAATATTATTGGAAAATTCATCTCACACCTCTATCAACTTATGCCCGTTTTGCATAAAAATTTTTAGCGTCAAGACATGGCTAATATATGGCTAATATATTCCTTTCTTCTATCTAATCGATAGCACTATCCCAACACATAGGTATTATGACTAAAAACAGCCACTAATATAGCTGCTCTCCCACGCAACAGCAAATTTAGTTTTTACGAAGCACACATACACAAAAGTCAAACAACTATCAATTTTACTCATTCTATGCGTTCATTCACGAAAAACTTTCACACTCCATGTTTACCATTTAGTGAGGAAATTCACGGACCGCGATAGAGAAAGAGGTTGAATAATGAAAGCATGTTTTTGTGATGCGACTATTCAAATAGGCGATTGTGTATTAAAGATTTATCATTCGTGCGCATTTGCGTTGATTCTCATAATTGGTTTAGTGCTGGAATACTGGCAGATATTAATAGCAACAAAACAAGAGGTGTCTCCTTAGCGTCTGCACCATTATTAATCAAGACTTGTTTGGGGAGCGGATAATGCGATAATGTTTTACTTCCTAGATACAACATTTTAACGACGACGCGTTAGAAAAAATGGGTAAATATTAATTAGCTTGTACATAAATTCACTTTGTTTGTAGAACGGAGTTCCTTTAGCGAGTTCACATGCTATTAGCTTAAGAGCCAGTGTGCAAAATCGACTTATTTTGAATATCTGCTAACAATTGTGGTATACTGAGGAGAATATTATACTAATCAGCGTAGGACGGGTCACAAGTTCCCAGAGTGGCTTGATTTTGGGCCCGAGGCCATGGAATAATAAATATTTTTGAACCGAATGAATACCTGCTAACAATTGCGGTACACGATAGTCTGTACAATTCTGAGTTGATAAAAAAAAGTTACATTTTTCTGCTCGTACAGGAAAAAGCGCGGCAAATTTAAAAATTGGTCAGGATCCACCGGATGAATACCACTTCTACTTTGCGGCAAAACATTTCTTACAGGTATTTGAGGCAATGTACAATAAGTTACAATTTTCCCATGGTCAAAAAAAAAGTTACAAGGGCATTTTAGAGTCAGAATTAAGCAAAATTTGAAAATTTCACAAAGCATCTGTAAAAGGGAAAGTTATCAACGGAAAACGCTAAAAATTGACATAAGCCTTCGGGATATGACATACATAAAAGTTACACCTTTCTGCCCCCCTCCCCATTCGCCTCCAGGGTCCCATAAATACGGACCCAAAACAGTCATATTGAGAACTTTCCGCTTTATAGGTGCTTTCTGAAATTTTTGCTTAATTCTGAGTCTAAAATGACCTGGTAACTTTTTTTTGGACCATGGGAAAATTGTAACATTTTTGTACATGATCTCAGATACTTATAACAAATGGTTTGCAGCAAAGTAGAAGTGGTATTCATTAGCTTAAAAGTGAGTTATTTATTATTTGTTTGCCTTATAGTAATAAAACATATTCTTTATAGGATTTTGCAAACAGCGGAAAGAAAAACTATCTATGAGAACTAAAAGAAAAACCCTGTGTAAAAATATTAATGAAATCTTTGCATTCTTTCAATAACCTGACTTCTGGTTATGCTAGCAAGTAAAAATTCTGAAATAAATTTGTCCAATTTCTTATTTGACATTCTCAATATAACACTAGCATCCAACATAGTCCCCTACGGCTAAGCAGATTAAACTAGTATCTGCATGACCCCATACGATATGTAAATTCAGTTAAAGATGAGAACAAAGGCCTGAAATTAATTTATTTACCTACCTTGTCTTTAAATTTTTTTTCATTCTAATGGATTATATTTTCATACAATCTCTCATTCAGTTTCTTGAAAATGCTTAGCCTTTGAAACGTTTTTCGCCCTTATTCTGGGCTCATCAGAAAAGCACAAAGCCACTCATAACGATGTTCCATGCAAAACCAAGGCAATATCCATGAATAAGTATGAAATATTTATTTTTGACATTGACTGATAAAAAACAACAGATCTTCACCTATATATTAGCTAACTAGTATTGGAGCCTATATACTCTCTGCATGTTCACAGATAGTTTTCTTTCCGCTGTTTGCAAAATCCTATAAAGAATATGTTTCATTACTATAAGCAAACAAATAATAAATAATTCACTTTTAAACATGCATAGAGTAGGTATACAGGCTCCAATACTTGTTAGCTAATAGATAGGTGAAGATCTGTTGTTTCTTAATCAGTCAATGTCAAATATAAATATTTCATACTTATTTATGGATATTGCCTGGGTTTTGCATGGAACATCGTTATGAGTGGCTTTGTGTTTTTCTGATGAGCCCAGAATAAGGGCGAAAAACGTTTTAAAGGCTAAGCATTTCCAAGAAACTGAATGAGAGATTTTATGAAAATGTAATCCATTAGAATGAAAAAAAATTTAAAGACAAGGTAGATAAATTAATTAATTTCAGGCCTTTGTTCTCATTTTTAACTGAATTTACATATCGTATGGGGTCATGCAGATACTCGTTTAATCTGCTTAGCCGTAGGGGACTATGTTGGATGCTAGTGTTATAATGAGAATGTCAATTAAGAAATTGGACTATATTTTAGGATTTTGATTTGCTATCATAACCAGAAGTCAGGTTATCGAAAGAATGCAAAGATTTCATTAATATTTTTACATATAACTTTTCTTTTAGTTCTCATAGATAGTTTTTCTTTTCGCTGTTTGCAGAATCCTATAAAGAATATGTTTCATTGGTATTCATTCATTCATGGTTGGATCATGGCCAGTTTTTAAATTTGCCGCGCTTTTTCCTGTACCAGCAAAAGATTGTAACTTTTTTTAATCAACTCAGAATTGCACAGACCACCGTATACCACTGTTGTTACCAGGTATTCAAAATAGTCGATTTTGCACACTGGCTCCTAAGCTATATGCAATCTTCTACAAGTCTTGTATCCGACATCTTTGAAAAAATTATAGATGAGCAACAATTTTGTGATATTAAAAATACTCGACTTGATAGTTTTTGCATTTATCTTACTATAATCAATTGTTGAATTAGTAACACAGCCATACAAAAAATGTGTTTGATCTGGATGACTGACCATGGGCGTCAATGATTTGGTACTTTTATGTATTTTTCGACGCTAAATTTGAAGCAGAAAAGAGTCGTACACCCCTTAAATTTTTATGTAGAGGCAAAAACATCCCTTCAATGAGGTAAATTTATGAACATAAGTACCTATCATTGAGGAATGAATAGGAACTTTTTATCTTTCGTACTTTTTTTTTTTTCAACGCCAAGGGCTTCGCGTTCCTTGTTTTTACAGCAGAATGGTCGCAGTGCATTAACTAGAATTTCCTTCTATTGCCTTCATCACACCCTGCAAGGGGCCAAAACTACCCCCAAAACCCCCAAAAGGGGCTCGGAAAACTTTTAGGACCTGACCTGATGTACTTTAAGGCTTTTAATTCTGAGAGGGAAGACAAATAGCCTAAGAGCTGACTACGGAAATTAAAACTGATAAGGTGCAGTGAAAATTTTTATGTAAAATCCCTCCTTACTAACTGAAAAGTACATAGCTCTGCAGCCAGAAGTTCATTCCGGGGAGGGAAGAGTGGGCAGGCGGTCAAAGGCGTTAATTTTTAGTCAAAATAAAATATTTAATTGCAGCTCTAAAATTTTGTGTAGTTATAGTTATTAACTGTACAAATTGCGTAAAATTATTACCATAAGTCTAGGTCGGGGATTAAACGTTGCCAGAAGTCGGTAAAGTTGTAAGAAAATTGTTAAAATTTGATATTGGAGGTGCAGTTCTGGAGATTTTGTTTTTATATTTAAAATCTCCTTATTCTTCCGAGTGTTTTGGTTATTGACGTACCAGTGACATTAATGGAACAAAAAAACAAACCAAATTCGCGAAATGTCAAAAAATGCTATTTTGTCATTTCTGTTAGATCGAATTTTCGATTTCGCCCATGCAGCTAACGATGCCGTGAAAATGCCAATTTCGATTTTTTCGTTATCGACATTAGGAAACCTTCCTGCTAATGTATTCATTTAGCTATGAACATTTATAAATTTCATGTTCTGATTTTTCCGACGAGACTAATTGAAATTTTAAGCCCACCCGACAGTAGTGTACATCGCGTTAGGCGACGACATTTACAGCGGATTTCCCGGTTCGAATCCTGTACGGGTGTACTTTTTAACATTGGAAATGTTTATGTTCGTATATGGGGGTCGAGTTAGCAGTTTTCGTTCAAAGTCAAAAGACAGCGGTGTCGCTGTCGAGTGAGACTGTCGGCTGATATATGCAAATGTAATATGGGTTGCGTATATCAGAGGGGGTCAAGTTACCAGTTTTCATTTAAGTTAAAGTTTTCATTACAGCGATGTCGCAATCGAGAGTGGATCGTAGCTAACAAAAAGTTTATGTTTTATGTACGATGTTATCATTTCCAATGTCTCGATGGTTGTAAGAATTGCGAAATCTGTGAATTTTTTTATTTGTTTTGAACTTTTTGGCTGATATTTCTTATCCTAAAATGACATCACATTTATTTATTTATTTCTATAGCTAAAAACTATAACTACACAAAATTTCAGAGCTTCACTCAAAAGATTTTATTTCAATAAAAAATTAACGCGTTTGACAGCCCCCCCACACGTTTCCCTCCCTGGGATGGACTTCTGGCTGCAGAGCTATATACTTTTCAGCTAGTAAGGAGGGCTCTTCCATAAAAATTTCCACTTCACCTTACCATTTTTAATTTTCGTAGCTAGCTCTCCATCTAAAACGGGAATACATCTCTGTAGATTTTTTTTTCACTCCAACTCACACTATATATATTGAGTGGAACTAAATTTTAGAGAAACAATAATGATTGAAGATAAAATGGAGTTTATTAATGAAGAAGATATGATATATAGGTGATACAAATTGAGATGCGTTGTTGGAGTGAAAAAAAATCTACAGAGATGGATTCCCCTTTGTCTTCCTCCTCAGAAATAAAAACCTCAGAGTGGATCTTTCCGGTCCTAAAAGTATTCCGACCTTACCTTGGGGGTTTGCACTGGACCACTCTGCAGTAAAAATAGGGAACACTTGCTCTCGCAGATCTCCCTCCACCCCTGTGTTCCTCATCCAGCAGGGGGTAGTTTATACCCTTCTGGAGGCTTGGTTCCAGAGGGGCATTCATGGCATTCAGCCTCTATCACATTTCCTTTGCATTCTCAAAAGCTTGTAAGCTAGAAACTTTTATGACGCAGTTCTACGCCCAGAAGGGCATAGAAGGGGTGCAGAGAGTGTATTAACCCCCTCGGGAGAATTGTTACTCCCTCGCCTTGGCATTGAAAAAGAGGAGCACGAGAGATAAGTCCCCATTCATATTTCATTCCTTAATAATACTTATGTTCATAAATATACCTTACTGAAGAATGTTTTTGCCTCTATATAAAAGTAGTTACTTTGCTCAACTGACCGCCCCAAAGCTTTTGGTTTCCAGGTGTATGAATTTAAAAAAAATATTTTTTCCTTTTTAGTCGTTTTTTAAAATAAAAGCTTTTCCTTAAAAATATTTTTTTATGTAATTTTTTTTCGACATAGCTTATGTCGCACTTTACTCTTAAACGATTTTCATATTTTGTACACTATATTTAACTTGAAGCCATTTTAAGTACACCTAAAAGAAAAAGTTTCCATTTGTTGCACACTTAATCGACCACACTGTATATCCTGGGTGTAGAATCAGGTCATGCCTATCATAAAAATGCATCGTCATCGAAACTGAATCAACGTGTAAAATTTCAACTGCGTAGGATAAGAGGAAGTGATTCTAATTCAGCTTGCAAGATTTGACCTAAACAAACACACTAACGTCGCAAGTTAAATAAAAGCTTTAGAAAAAAGTAGTCCTGTGCGCAATAGCAACATTATTATAAATAATATTCAGCTATTTCCTCCAGCAATTTTTGCAACATTTGAACACTATTATTAGCCTTGACGAAATATTTAAATGTGTACAACGATAAATAGCAACCCGCGGATAGATGATTGTGGTTTCCGTAACGTATGGAGGCCATAATGATAATGCTCCTCGTTTCACGGCCGAGCGCTTGTCCCTAATGGCCTTCCATCTAAATATCATAAGGCAGTATCGTAGATATTCGTAAACTACAAGCGTAATGAGAGCAATTACACTAGTTCCAAATCTGGCGAGAATCCAAAAATTGCCATGTAGTCGTCACCACCAAAATTTTAAATTTTCAACTCTAAATTCACGATTATATTTTTTAAATATTTAGTTTCGAAATCTTGGCTATAATTTATTCCTGCTGAATGGTGCGAAAGAAAACTTGAAAAACTTTTCAGAGTACTCACTATTCAGTCAACCACTCTTTGGGCACATTATTCTATGTTAAAGTCTATACTAATGCTGAAGATATTAGCAAATATCATAAATTAACAACTTTCTTGAAAGGCTGGTATGAGAATTGTAAAGCCATAAATTCTAAAGTACTAACTACATCTGAAATCAATAAATTTCCTCTCAATGTTGTAGACGAGACATTTTTGAAGGTAACTCATTTCACTACTTAACTATATATTTAAGACAATAATTTAGATTAAATATCATCAAATTTGATATACTGATATAGTCTTACCAGTTAGTAGCTTTTGAACCAATTAAGTTGACCTCTTACACCATACTTCTCTATATTTTAATAAGTCTAGACTAGAATAGCACACCAGATCGACAGTCTTATTTAGATCGATAAAAATATGTATGCTTTTTTTGTCGATGTGTAGGTTTACATCCAAATTATTTAAATATTTTATAACAGCGCTTATAGAAAGATCTTTGCGAAAGTCAAATTAATTGTTATTCAATAATTTGTGCATATTAAAGAAACTCTGTTGTCTGTTCAAGTGCTTCCAATTCTACTATGGGTTAGCCAAATAGTGTTATTATTTGTAATAATAGACTACATCAAACGAGTTTGTTTATTCTTTATATGAAGAGAGGAACATATTTTTCACATCGTTCGAGAGAGGATTTTTTGCACGCAGAATGGGCGAGAAAAATTCCAATTACCGAACGATCGTAAGAAAAGTTTTTCTACTGGACTGGTAGATTTGCAGCATTCGTCTGCACCTCATGGTAAAATCTGTGTATTATCTAGTAAATATCGATGCTTAAGGCATTGTATATAGACTACCTAGTAGTATAACCTTATGGAGATTTCGTTGGATGTGAAAGGACACTAAATGTAGATGGCATAATGATCGAGGGATGCCAGCGATTTAATTGGTAGATTGAAATGATTATTATTGGTTGAAATCTCTGGTCTTGACGTTCACGAATCTGAAAATACACAGGTCCGCATTTAGTTTCATTTTCCGTCCATTCATTTTGAGTAATAATAATATTCCATATGCAAAATTAGGTACCTATGTTAATATTTTCGTGTTTCGACTTTCTATTTAATGATCAATTTGTCTCAAATTTAGTTGAATTTGTGTAGTTTTTAAACTGATTCGATTCGATTTTATTAGCAAGTTTCAATATTTGTACGAATTATATGTCCGTGTGTTGCCACATGAAAAAAAATTCTTTAGTAGGTATAAGATATACTTATGTTGGAAATTATAATTATAAATATTACCTAATTGCGTGTAAAATACAGCTAGAATTTGGTTAGGTAAATTCGAAAATGGAGGTGAAAATAATGCATGCCGTGTACAGCTAATATATAGGGATATATTGTATAAATTTTAAAATTAAGTACCTAGTATTATTTTAAAATGTAACCACATTATTAATTTTGAATTAAATAAGAAACTTTTATCAAAATTATGGGAACACATCAAAGTTTTGTCTCGGTTGTAAATATGTCCTTGAACGTAATAAAATGTGTAGTAAATTTCTAGCTACTTGAATCCTTTGATGTGCCGCCCACCAATTAGAATTGTTGTCATCGGATAATTGGTTTACTGTAGTTTATTGGTATAATATAAAATACTCAAGTTTGGTAAATTGAATATAGATACATGCATTTTGGAAATGTTCTTGTCCAGTATGGTTTCGGTCTCAGTGATTTCTGGTGTTTATTGTGTTCCTTATAATTATTATCAGCATTATTTTAGCGTGGTGCATAATATGAGTACATTTTATATTTGTTTTACTTGGTTTTGAGTGAAAACATGAAATAGGGTAAGTAGTTAGGGAAATGGCGTGCAAAATTCACGACGAAAAGTTACTGTCTGCCACTTGGTAATCGAAAAGAGCATATATAACTACAAACATTTTTTCTCTGAAAATTTTTGGTATGGTGGGAGAATATGGAGAGGGGGGGATATTTTTTTAAACGAATGTTTATCGATATCTGTCCCCATAGGTAGTTAGTCAAAGAATTTATATAAATAGAAGCAGATACACATTTACAAGTGTGTTGACAACATAGTTCAGACATTACATTTTATAATCATCTCTTTCTTTATGACCAAAATTACCATAACCCCATCTTTGTTGCAGCCACCGTCATTTTGACGTGGCAAATAAATGTAAATATAACCTTATTCACTCAATTTGCGAAGCATTTTGATCTGTAAATAAACAATTTTCAAGTGATTAGGAGCTAAAATATGACTTATTAAAATTGCATCAAATAACGTTTATATGCTGTTTCTATAAAGCGACGACAATTTAAAGACAAAATATGTATCGGTTGTCAACCTATTCTAAGCTGTATACCTACATATTTATTTTCCTAAAATTAACACTTTTATTTACCATCAAACTACAGCAATACAATTAATTTGAAGGGGCCATGGATTCGGAAAAGGATGTGTACTAGAGTCGAATTAAGTAGAGGTTGTTTCATTTAATAAGCCGATTCAGAAATTTGTTTACATTCCTTACGAATCAGAAAAAAAGGAAGTAATTTATAGGAAATTATGCGGCAGTTCATTTCTTAGGATTTTAAGTAAATGACCCCTTATTGGTTCATTTATATTTTGACAAATGGACCTAGACCTTTTTTATTTAAAAAAAATACCTACTGTGACAAAAATACAACTACCTACCAACTGTTCTTAACTCCTACAAGGCTATAAGTAGTGGATTGTCTAGTAAAATGGAGTTCTACCCGGCCACAAATTGTACTGCGAATTTGAGCATCTGCAAGCAGGAATGTTAAGGGGAAAGGGAATAGAACAATCGTTTACAATACTTATATATTTTCGTACAAAAGTATTTGCACTAAACATGAAAATAATTTAAAGTTAGGTGAGTAAACATGAACAGCTGTTATTAATAACTAGATGTAGACATAGTCTATGCTACTAGAGGTATTTCAGAATCTTATGAACCGCGAAATGCGCAAAAGACAAAGTTTCTTCTGGGTTTACAAGTGTATTTTGAAAACACTGACAGCTACCTTGCTGTATACATAAACAAGAGCTCGGGATAAATTGTAAACAATAAATCATTAGATTATATTAATTTCTAAGAAGTGTAACTGAGTCCACCAGAGGGATTTTGTCTCTGCGCATATGGAGGTCACAGCTCATGAGATTTTGAAACACCTCTACGCTCATATATACCACGGCCTTGGACAGGCTGCAACAGAGATAGCGTTATAGGCAATGTTGTATCATCTTAGAACGAAATGGTGAGAAAAAGGTATGTTGGACATGTTGGCAACAGTATTGTATAACTTTTACACTTTATCTCTGCTTCTATTTATATAAATTCTTTGTAGTTAGTATATGTACTTCACATGCCCCAGTTGCACTGGCAGACGAAAATTCCGCTCGGTGCGCGGTAGAGGGTATTTTAAAATTAAATTTTTCTTCTCTTTAAAATCCCCTTACCTTATAGCGTTCAATCTTAGTACCTATATTATAAAACGTTGTATTTCTGTTAATTTTAACAACTGTCTTGTGTTTTAATGTATGTATACATATCACTTTACTTTTATTTTACTGTTAGCTTTAAATTACAGACACGTTCTACATATTTTGGGTATTGTATTTTTTTGTACACGTGAACTAGTAAAGTTTATCCTAATTCTAATTCTTTCAAATACTTTAGAGACAATCAAATTCTTCTTTGTATTTCTGCAACTAAACAATTTTCTAGCACATATCTTAAAATTTTTAAATTCATACATAAAAACTTGTATATTTTACTCATAAAAATTTAAAAACTTTAAGATGTGATAAAACAATTTTTATTTGTAGAAATGTAATAAATAATTCTGTTGTAAAAATAAGGAACCAAAAGTAACTTTGTTAAATACCACTAAATTTAGCAAAGTAACATTTGTTTTCGTTATTTTTAAATTTCCGATTACGCATTTTCATTTAGCTTGCACAACGCACAGTCACCTGAAAAAACCTTAATTCGTCCCTGACTCGATAACCACTAGTTCAAATGAAGTCTGCATAGGGGTCACATCTGCATAGGTTAAAAATCCATTACTTTCATTAGGTCCGTGTAGATGTCTAGATGACGCTTGACATCGCATCCAACAGTTGATACACGCGTATTATACTACTAGGTAGTCTATATACAATGCTTAAGGGATCCCTACTTTCACGTCCAGATTTTCAATCCAAGTCCCTTTCAACGAAAACATCTAATACTTGCACTCTATTATGTGGAACAGAACATAAATAGTATATTTAAAACAGTTCTGCCCCAAGGTAGTAATAGTGGTGGTTGGCGCCCAAACATTTTTTGAGAAATTCTGTTATCATACCCGAATTGAAACACACTCCTTTAATAATGGAGTATGTTGTTGGCAGACGTCATAAAAAAAATTGAGGCTTTTACTTCTAGTATATGCACCAAATCCCAGGTTTCTGGACTCTTACTAGCTTAATTTACTTATTTCCACCTATTTATCCCCAACTCTTTACCGGCATAAGCTGAAAATCTTGTTCCAGATCTCATTATAATACGTTCGTGTACTAAATTTCAAGTCAATATCTTAAACCGCTCCAGAGAAAACATGCCCACAAAAAAAGTTACAGGCAGATATTTCTGTTTCGCTCTTTAAAATCTCTACCACAGAATAATAAAACAATCAGAATGGAATCTTTCAGGGAAGGGGAAGTTTCGCGCATTTCTAGACGCGCATCCAATTCTCCATGTTCCTGGGGTAAAACAAATTATAATTGTGTGCTCTATACGGAGTTGCCAGATGTACAATAATTTCTGATGGACTAGGAATAAATAATTGTATAAATAGTTTTGTCACAAATCACATTCAAGTAATACATTTGCAGTAATCAAATGTCTTCAAATTCAGTTTCTTCAGAAATGAGATCGTTTATTACATGAAAAAAATTATGTACTAAAATTAATCATAATTTTCCTGTACCTTATGGTCATTTCAAAAATTCATCTGTAGCAACATTACAGATAACCTATTGGTCATATGTTTTAGATTTATTTGTTTCCTTTGTTTCGCTGTTTATTTACGTTGATCAATGCCAATGCCTGACATATGTGGCCTGACTGCATTTGTTTTGTGATACTCTCATGTAAAATAACTCAATATATAATATTTTAAAGTAATATTGACATATCATCTAATAATCCACTTATAATTCGTTTGAACGTGGATACATACAGACGTATGTATACTATGTTTCCACATCGATCTCATAGAGTTCAGTGATCTCATCTTGTACATCTTCACATTTTTGTGTACCTAATCAATCGCGTCATCATGCAGTAATGTTTTGCACTAAAATTATAATATAACATATAGTCAATATATATATTTCCTTTACACTCATAATGAAACAACAATTTATACACACCTCTCATGTGTGATCCACTGTTTTTTAGAAAATTAGTACGATGAAACGAGAAGTTCAGCACTAACATACAAAGAGAACTTTTAGAAAATTCAGAGACAATTATTTTATAGTGTTTCTTGAGAAAAGTTGTAAAGTGTATTCTACAAAATTAAATTACAAATTTCTAAGTGCGGACCTGACTACAACAGTACAGAATACGCCCCTGATTTTAACCCCAACAAGATGGCCGATTCTGGAGTTAAATTGTATATGGGCAATGCTGAGAGTTTCCCTTCTGATTGTTTTATTATTCTGTGTCTCTACCTTTCATGATATTGTAAACCTATTTCAACAAACATAATTTTAGGATTTATTTTTTACGATAATGGAAGGATAGTATTCCACTATACCTACTACTTGTATGTTGAAATAAAAGTACATTCCGCAGTAACTACGTTAATAACTATTTCCGGATTACGTCTGTAAACATTTGCTATAAAGTACTTTCCTGCTTAGAAAGTGTTAAACAATAATGATTCTCAGAACGGGTGCCTGAAATATTAGTTATGAGAACCCGCTACACTCATACGCCTATAAAGAATACCGACAAATCTAAACAACGAATGTTATCTTTTGTTATATTGTTCTCAAGATTTCAAACGCCGGTTATTATTCACTTTCCCAAGTTGTGTTATTATATTCCGTTACATTCGAGCAGAAAACGCTAATTAAATAAGTTCACTTAGATTTTCCACTCGAAGCAAACTCGCTGAAACAAATCTAAGCATATAAAAGGAGTAAACTTTAATCAAAGTATGGGTGCAAATAAACCGGCAAGAATGAAGAGTGGCGTTGTATCTCCCTCTGTTTGGCAAAGAGTTAATCCCGGTGTGCAGCAGGGGTATGGCAAATGTATAAATTCTGGTAATTACTAGTAACCAGCATAAGGCACAGGCGATAAACTGCTCATTAGCAAGTAGGACCACAGCTAGGAAATTGGGAGGGGAGCGTTCTGCAGGGCAGCGGCGGCTCTGTGGCATCAGAATACACACGATATAAAATATAACAAGTAATTATGGAGTTAAATCGTTATACCTAAAAATCTAATTGAGATGTTTTAAATTGCACGCATTTTTAGTTATTGTTCATAATAGTTCAACCGCTAGGTCGTACGACATCATTTCACTCTCTATAAATCAATTCCTTGGCTCAATTTTTAAGGAGGTTCTCATTTCGATCCACTGTATGTTTTTTAATTTCTGTTAAATCATGTATCTAAGATGGCTTAAACGACTCCTATGGATATCGTTTGCAGACTGTAGAGTATGGTTCGGCGGTGAGTTCATTAACGAATGAACTCAGAAAATGCATTCAAAATTAAAGATTCAAAAAATAGAGTAGAAATATGTCTCACACTTAAACAAAAGAGCACAAATAAAATTTTTCTCAAGCTGAACAAAATTTTATCGAATGTACCTTAAAAAGTTATTTTCTAATAGTACTAAACTGTACTGGCGTAGGGAGTAAAATCCAGTAAAAATGTAGCGTCGAACACAAATACTAACAAGAAACGGGACGGACGGACGGACAGACAGACAGACAGACAGACAGACAGACAGACGGACGGACGGACATTTTGAACGTTGTTCAGAATTCGATCGCCAACACAGTTATAAAAAATTTTTCTCTACGGGTAATATTACCGATCTTAGAAATGGGCCGATCGAATGCAATATACTCTTCGTTTTGTATTTGCGAAGAGTATAATAACAATAATAATAACGAACGTCTTTATTTACAACCACAAGCTTTGACACAGTACAAATACAGAATTTGGCATTAATTAAAAAAAGAACTGTGGTATAAAAGGGCGAAGTTCAGTTTTTACGGGTATTGCAGAAACTGTTCTACCACTTAACCTTGAACAGTTGCGATAATATCGAATAGATTGCGACGTTGATAGTTACCATAATATAGACAATATCATCACAACTATACTTAAAGCTAAGACTAACCTACGTTTTCTGTTATGAACAATTGCAATTTCCATGTAAATATACATTACAAATACTCATATACATACATACATACATATTATACATACATACACATTATACACACCTGTACATAATACAAACATAGTATTAGTTTTCCTCGCATTATGAACGAAAGAGTAGTTGCTTATATTTATATTTAAAGGAAGTTGCTCTTAAAAGGTTTAAATAATCAGGATGAGAGTTATATACTTTGCAAATTTGATATGAGAAAGACTGTTTAAAAAATTCTGTACGATGTACAGGAGGCATTAATAACCCTCCAACTCTTAAATTAAATGAATGAAAATCAGTTCGAAATTGTATTCTTCGATATAAATATGGAGGACATTTACTAATAACTATTTTATGATATAAGAAAGCTGTGTGTAGCAACTTACGACGCTCCATGTCTAATCGCCCTATTTCTTCCAGTTTAATAGAAATTATCTCCTACGAATGCCATAGATTAGTCGTAAACTGGAATTTTGGACTTTCCGAATCTTAGTTTTATATAGAGATGTTAAGTCATATAATTTAATATAGAGAGCACTAAATTTTCGCATAACATTTTTGTTTTCTGTGGTAGAAAGCGTCTATTACCATATAATAGTTTCGGGTTAGTGTATTAATATAATTATAACTCCAACACTTTTAGCTTTTCTACTATTTCAAGTTCATACCATCAATGTTTGTTTATTTTGGTGACGTTCTAATATGGCTTCGAATTCTTCTGGGTCCAAAAATCATAACATTTGACTTTCTAGCATTAATCATCAAAATCAAATCATATAAGAAAAAATGTAAAAAGTTCGTAGGACGATTTGTTAGAATGAAATCAAGCAAAGAAATTCCGCAGACCTGTTCGTGGGGGAGAGTACTCAAATACCGACCCACTATAGCATACATTGACCTGAATAGCTAACTTTAAATTTTGAGAGGCAAACTCCCTTAAACGAAAATTCATGTAAAAGAGACCTTGACGGACCTCGAATGCGGTGCGGAAGTATTTAATCTTTATTAGGTTCTATGCCGTTAGCACATTTGAAGAAGCTGGAAAATCTCCTAGAACTTATATGTACACTTCTTGAAGCAATAAAAGGTGTATCATCCTGACGAATGATCAAATTGTCAATAAGGAATATTTTCAAACTAAAGCGATTCGAAATTCAAATGAAGTTATGAAACATATTCTTTATAGGATTTTGCAAACAGCGGAAAAAAAACTATCTATGAGAACTAAAGGAAAAACTATATATAAAAATATTAATGAAATCTTTGCATTCTTTCGATAACCTGACTTCTGGTTATGCTAACAAGTAAAAATTCTTATTTGTCATTCTCATTTTAACACTAGCATCCAACATAGTCCCCTACGGCTAGGCAGGCTGAACTAGTATCTACATGATCCCCTACGATATGTAAATTCAGTTAAAAATGAGAACAAAGCCCTGAAATTAATTTCAAGAAACTGAATGAGATTTTATGAAAATGTAATTCATTAGAATGACAAATTTTTTAAAGACAAGGTACGTAAATAAATTAATTTCAGGCCTTTGTTCTCATTTTTAAGTGAATTTGCATATCGTAGGGGATCATGTAGATACTAGTTTAGCCTGCCTAGCCGTAGGGGACTATGTTGGATGCTAGTGTCAAAATGTGAATGGCAAATAAGAATTTTTACTTGTTAGCGTAACCAGAAGTCAGGTTATCGAAAGAATGCAAAGATTTCATTAATATTTTTATATATAGTTTTTCCTTTAGTTCTCATAGATAGTTTTTCTTTCCGCTGTTTGCAAAATCCTATAAAGAATATGTTTCATTACTATAAGCAAACAAATAATAAATAGTTCATTATTAAATAAAGTTCTTTAACACTCAGTCAATAATTTTAAAGAAATCCAACACAAATTTTAAAAACACATTTCATTGGTATTCTCGCCGTTTTATGAGGTTACGACTCCTCGAAATCTACGTCCTCAAGACCTGACTCCCTTACCATGAGTGGTGCTCTCTGATTTACTTTTATTTTACTTACAATTAGCTAGACAGGCTTGAATATTTTATTTTTATACATATTGGATTTTTACAATCAATAAAAGATATTTTGAATTCCTCTTCTTGATCTACTTAATCTAAAATTACCTGCGTTTGATTTTGTGGGGTGAATCGAAAAACTATGGCTTCGTATTGACTTTGATCTCTTCAGGTATATAACACTATACACACGGAGTCTATTAATGGTTTTTATGGTCTAAAAAGTGTTTCGTAAGTGCTAATTTATTAGACAATGATCTGAGCTGAAAGTGCACCGTTAGACGACAGCATACAACGGAAGATAGATAGCAACAATCACGGAAAGTAAACATTTCCATATTTAACTTTGGGTGGTCCTAGAAATTGCAAGAAATTGCCTGAGATTGGAGGTAGCAACAGACCGCAGCGAAGGCACGTCTGTCGCCGTTAGCTATAAATTTTTTTCGTGGCCCTCAGACGCACGGTACTGAGTTAACTCACAATATCTTATTAGCTTCATCCAACTACGTCTAGTATAAAGTGTTATCGTTTGCGACGCTGCAGTTCTCCGACAAAAATGTGTAACAATCATGCACATTTTTGCAAAAATATTATAATTCACTTATCTTGTTTCAATTTAGTGATGGACTCTCTTGAAAATCCACTCCAACGCATTTGAGTTTGTCTCGCCCTTGCGCCTGTTTAGCGCATCCGTCTTGTTAAGAGTATTCAATAGTACTAAATTCGATAAATCGATAATAATAATAATTTATTAATCCCTTCGATCACAATATATGACATAGAAACACAAGAAAAAGTACATGTATGAAATGCATATGTATAGCGTATAGCTTTGACTAAGTCATTTACGTAAATTCAGAATAGAGTTGGTCCTAAGACCCAACCTTGAGATACCCCACTCTTGGCATACTAAGATGTTGAGCTGATATTATCTAGATTTTTGTATTGATGTCTGCGCTAAAAATGATCTTATTAAGTTGCAGCTGATTATATACAATTTAATATTCTCATTTATCCCACACTAAATTATTTGCGAACAAAGACTAATTTGTGAATACATGGATAGTTTAACTGAAAGGACATATGAGCAAATTATCATTTAGAAACCATTAAGCGTTTTTTTCTTTACTTGTATGAGGGGCAATATTCAACACTAGACATTTGCTTTAATTGAACGGGATTTCAGGTGTTCAGGTTTCGTTTTAAAGGAAGTCTTTCATTTTAACATTGGAAATGTTAATGTTTGCGTATAGCGTATAGGACAAAAGTTAAGAGTTTTTTCCAAGGCCGTCGACATCAAAGTATCAAGGTCAGATGATACAATAAGCTAGAGCCTGTTACTATGTGGGAAGCGACGTGGTGTAGTCAGTCAGCGCCGATCGATATTGTACCGCCTGTTCAACAAAAGGAGAGAGCAAATCTTGTAGCATCGAGCCGGATGCATTAATACTGCTGCGGCGAACGAATAAAGAAGCGCGATATCATTTGTCTTAGTATTTATTCCTTGCCCTAGTGTTCATCATCAGCCGTACGGTTGGCGCATAGGTAATGTTCTCGCTTACGGTGGGAAAGGTTCTGGGTTCAAACTCCTATACCTGCTGAATATTTTCTCTTTAATTTTGTGACGATTAATGTATTTTTTCACAAATTCAGGTTTGATTTGATGGCAGAAATAATGTTTTCCTTCTTTTTCTCATAATGATTTCAACCTTTCATGGGATGGTGGTTAGGTTAGTTAGGTTGATTTTCATTTTGCTATCTAATTGTTAATAACTATCAGCTCCGCAGGCAGTATTAGCATCGCAGACAAAGAAAGGGAGGTGCGGGGGGTGTCCCACCGCCTCTTAACATTGGAAATGTTAATGCTCATATATGGGGCCAAAGTTACGAGTTTTATCCAAAGCCGCCAACATGAAAGAGTCGAGATCAGATGACGTAATACTGAGAAAGTGTGCACAGTATGAGTATGCACGGAGAACATGAAGTTATAATGCGGTTGTGTTCAGCGCCAATCGTAGTCGCCATGGATTCACAAAGTTTGACAAATAGTGAGTAGTTATTTTTGTAACAAGTACCTAAAATCATGTTTTTTGGGACAGATAGTAGCTGTTTCCTTACGAGGCGAAGCCTGTTTACTCAATTGTGAGTCTATTATAGTTATATCAAGCTATGTCTGGTAGAAGATGAGTAAGAATCGAAAAAAAATAGTACCGGGTATTCGGTGCATCCCTACCTTGATTTCAGAGCTTAAACAATGGAAATTTTCTTTCGATATGTAAAAGCAATATCACAAAAAAAAAACATGAAAAACATTTTGAACAAAACTGAGCCGCCATCAAAAAGAGGTCATTAAAAATCTCCGTTAATTACATTAAATACATTTTATTATCTACTACCAGTATTGAAGTTGCTGTAACAAATCCTCGAATAATCTTAAACATTTCAAAAAGGGAAACCAGCTATGGGTACCTTCCGTTCAATATTTCAGAGAAGTGTGAAGATGTTTATTTAGCATATGAATTCGAAAATCAGCCAATTATGGCACTCAAACAAAGACACATAATGGACGGCTGGTATAAATGGCATTTACCGTTTAATATTAATAGTTTAAATATCTATTATACTACACTGTACTTTAAGGTAAACGTACGTATTCTATAACCTATATATTGCTCCTAAAGTTCCGTCACTGATGCTGGAGTTTCTCCGAACGGAAATTGAAGGCGTACGTAGGATTTAGCAGAAATAGATTGAAATTTAATATAAACTGTTTGCGAAGTTTCGTAATATAGCGGATGAGGAGATATTAAAAATCATTCCAAATTAACAGGAGGTAGTTTTTACTTGCAAATCAGCTGGGACCCATTGTAAATGTAAATTATTGTGTGACTCACCGGTCCACTCTCCCCTTTAGATGAGGATATTAACAAGCTTTCAGTTTCTTATAAAGCGAGTTTTTCAATTTCCCGTCGCGTTGGATTTATTTCCTCATAGAGAGGAGGAGGTTTATAAATAAATTTGCAAACACATTCACTTAATTTTTTTAGCTTTTTTAATCTCCTCGAAATTAATTAATTGATTTAAATATTGCAGAACGCACTAAAGTAAACGAAAAATTATATCAGTACATAAAAAAGTAATCATTTATATAATATCACTTACTCAATTACTAAATATGTAATATTTCAACCAGTCCTCGAACTAATGGAAAATTGTTAAAAAAATCTAATAATAAGTTGAAAAAAATATAATTGAATGAAATTCTTATCCGTAGTTCCAAAATTGATATATGGTGTTCCGCAAGGTTCCCACGTGGAAGTAGTTTTACTTTTTTAACATATTAATGATATAAGGAAAGCGATAAATTTTAGTAATGTATTACTCTTAACTCTGATATTTCTTTACGCAGCACTGATTTGTTATAATTCATCTCCAATTCGGGCAGGTACACCTCCCTCAGAGATTTATATGATCGTTACAACGACATAACGCCACTAGCGTCCAGGAAACAATGCAGAAATTCAATTCTTTTGAACTGGGCGACATGCGATAGTCCGATACGCGCAACATAACCAGAATCAAACACCCCTACCATACCAGGCGTTGCCTATCTTCTGGCAACCTCTCTAGCCACACTCTTCTATACCATAACTTTCCTCTACCGCACACTTCCTACTTTCACATCTATATACATCCTATCTCTTCTTTCCTATTTCTGTTTGTTTGTCAATTTTTGTTTGACTTTTTGTATCTTTTGTCCTTTTGTCATTTTTTATTCATTCCCTTTAGGGCGATAAAATTAATGAAAAATCATAAATTTTAAAACTAACTTTCATGCACAGGTGTTAGGAAACATGTTATGGAATTAGTCATTGACATGGATAATAAAGAACAGAGGCCCCAAACCTGAACCTTGGGCTACTCCATGAATAACTGACCAATACCCCGAAACATTATCTTTCTTACAATCAGTTTGTTTTCTATTCGATAGATAATCTAAAAAATGTTTGCATAAATTTATAATTGCATAGCAGTACAATCTGTTCAACAAAATATCATGCGAAATTAAGTAAAAGGTAATTAAAATAATCATAATGTAATTAACACACACATACATAATATTTACTTCTGAATTCAAACTGGCAACGGTTTAGTTTGGAAAAAATGCTCGTCGCTTTCTTGGTGTTATTACAAAAACCTTTGTGATAATGGGGATGATTTATGTATCATGCATGAATCGGTAGTTTTCTATTACCAAAATGTCACCCTAAGCCGGCACGGTATCTCAGCTGGCTAAGCGTCTTGGTGGCAAGCGTTCTTGGTCAGACCGACTATCGTGTACTGGGTTCGATCCACAGCTTCGACATTGACAATGTTGGTGGCTAATGGATGTTGTCTGCATATTTTCAAACATATAACCCCCTTCCGGACAGCCTACGATTTGGATTCGAGAATTCTCTACTATGTTATCTCTTTAAAAATTGGTATCACTTTTGTAATTTTAAAAGCATTAGGATAGCTTCCTATACATATTTAAGCATTAAATAGAAGTGTTAAAGAATAAATGCTTAACATAACACAGCAAATCTAATACTTAGGCTGTCCGGAAGAGGGGTATATACTTGAAAAAACGCAGACAACATCCATAACCCGGTGGTGTCGGAGCTAGGGATCGAACCTAATACACGATAGACAGTCTGACCAAGCGCGCTTGTCATTAACACGCTTAGCTGGCTGAGCTACCATGCCCGGTCTCCGGTAAAATACTTGCCTAAAGTTTCATGATAATGTTACTATACATTCTTGATAACCTTACTATGTAAAACATAGTAATTAAAGCCGCAGCAAAGTATTATTAGGATCAACACTTTGCTACAGCGTTACCAACACATTAAAATAGTTACACCTGCCAGCTGAATTAAGGCGACATATTTCGCAGTGAGAATTAATAATGAAAACATTTTTTTACGCTTTGCTTCAGGTTTCAAAATATTTTTTCGGCTTAAGATCAAGAGGTATAATAACAACTGGAGCGAAGAGAAATCACTTGAAAACGTTTTGTAAATTAATATTAGCTACTTGCTGAAATCTAATAATCTCAAATTGGGTTCGTGTACTTAAATATATTTTACGTCGCATTTAAGCAATTTTTAAGATACATAAACCGGGGCTGAAGAAGCTTTTAGGGCTAAGTTGACGACTAAACAATTAGTCGAAGCATTTAATACCAGTATCGCAGAAGTATTAAACACTAATCAAACGCTACTTCAAGGTTATCAAATATGAATTTGTTGAAAATAACCATTATACGATATATTAAGAAATGCAACAGGTGATAATAAATACATTTAAAAAAAATTGCAGATGGTATCATCGTTCAAACAACTTAAAAAGTAAGATAAGATAGTCTATTATTGGGCAGTTTATCATCATTGTGTAGTATTTACCCATGGGTGTCGTTGTAAAAATTTGTCATGGGGTCAAGGGGAAATTACAAATTACAAATTACAAATCGAAAATGGGTCAAAAACACAAGTTTATGTATATAGTAAGCACTTTACAGTTATTAAAACTTTATATAGTAAGTATTAACTAAAAGTTAATCGGTATGATCGATCTACTTCAGAGTTTGAAGAATTCTATACAATGTAATCGTCGTCTTCATTGGATGGATTATGTAAAATAATCCGGCGTTGACCGTGAAGGAAATGTCTTTCAACCTCTATATCTCACTTTCGGTTAAAATTTTAACGGTCTTGGATCCTTTCCTGTATTCTGAAAGCATTACCTTAGACGAAACAATGCATTTAAGTTTATAGAAACTTGTAGTTGACTGTACAAAAACTATTCGATGTAACCACCGCCCTTCTCAATAATTCATTGATGCTTTCTAGCGACTATAAAAGGCAACTTGGAATTGAGGTTTTACTTAAATCGACTTATTTTGACCACAACAGCCTAGAGTTGGCTCACATACACGGAATATTGGGACATCCTGTATACATCGCGATTTTTTTTTAGTTTTAAATAGATTTGATCTACATACAGCATCTCGCACTGCCAAACCCAGATTGTGCAATTACCTTGATTTCAAGAACTACTTTGACTACCTACTTATATCTTTTTAATAGTCAGAGAGCTGCATATATGTTTTTGTGACAAGTAATGGGATTGTCTGATGACCATAAAATATTGCTGGTAGTGCCACAAGTGAAAAAAAAACAGCAGACATTTTTATTGCATATTTTCCAATATTTAACAAAGATTGCAGAATTTTGTGAAATTTCGGTCTTTTCAAAGTGCCGCCACACATGCCCAAAACCACTTGCGCGTCTGCCAAACGTATTTTCCCATTCCTCTCGTGAGCCCCAAGACAGCTAACAAGGTTTTGAGCAGTTACCGGACCTGTCACCTCATTCATGTAACAGTCGTAACCGGTAAAATTCCAAAATGATGGTTTTTCGGGTATATCTCTGGATCGCAACCACTTGCGAGGGTTAAACTTTGCAGTAGGCATGTCCAGGATCATATCTACCGATATATCAAAACGACAGACAGTTACCGGACCTCTCACAAACCGACCGTATTTCAAAGCCCCCCCCCCCCTTCAAGGGAAGTTGTCACGTAGACATTCCAAAACCCTGATTAGGCGACTTGGGGCACTACCAACTACCCTAATATTTTATGGTCAGCAGGCAATCCCATTACCTGTCACAAAAACATATAGGCAGCTTTCTGACTATAACTATTACGTCCGGAAATAATTTTGTGAAGATAAAGTTCCCAGTGTATGCCTAATGAGAGGATCTAATTGTTCTTACAAGGTCGTGAAATAATAGACCGAGCTCAGATGATAAAATTGTACCCCATCGAACACCTCAAATTTGAAAGGTGAAAATGGTTGCAAAACATGTAAAAATTATGCTACGCCGGCCAGACTATTAAAAATTTGTTAACTGTTATTTTACTTCCACATCCACGTAGTGGATTGGAAGTATAGTAATCGCAAAAAAATTTTCAAAAATTTTTATTCGTGAAATAGGTTTAGAATGTCATGAAACGTCGAGATTTTAAATTTGAGCGAAAAAAATTTTCTGTCTGTCTGTCACTTTTTTTTTGTCCGCACGCTTTCTCCGGAACGGTTGAAGATATTGACCTGAAATTTTGTACACGTATATATTATAACGAGATCTGGAACTGGATTGTTTTTTAAGGAAATCCGGTGAAGGGTTGGGGGTTAAATAGGGGTAAATAGGGGGAAATAAGTAAAGCAAGCTTGTAAGAGTACAGAAACTTGAAATTCGGTGTATGTACTAGAAGTTAAGGCCTCAGATTTCTTTATAATATTTTTCAACCCCCCACCACCCCTACCCCATTAAAGGCGTTGAAAAAATAAAGTTGAGATATTCATTTGAAATTTCGTACACGTATGCATTATAACGATGTCTAGAATTACATTATATTTTGGGATGATTCCGTTGAGGGGTTGGGGGTTAATTTGGGGTAAATAGAGGAATATAAGTAAAACAAGTTGGTAAGAGTACAGAAACTTGAAATTCGGTGTATGTACTAGAAGCCAAAGCGTCAGATTTTTTAATAATATTTTTCAACCCCCACCACCCCTACTCCAATTTGAAAAGGGTTGATAAAATAAAATTGAGATATTCATTTGAAATTTTCTACACGTATGTATCTGGAACTAGATTATATTTTGAGATAATTCCGTTGAAGGGTTGGGGGTTAAATAGGGGTAAATAGGGGAAAATAAATAAAGCAAGCTGGTAAGACTACAGAAACTTGAAATTCGGTGTATGTCCTAGAAGCCAAGGTCTCAGATTATTTATAATATTTTTCAACCCCCACTACCCCTACTTCATTATTAAAAGGGTTGATAAAATAAAATCGAGATATTCATTTGAAATTTGGTACACGTATGAATTATAACGACATCTGGAACTAGATTATACTTTGAGATGATTCCGTTGAAGGGTTGGGGGTTATTTAGGGGTCAATCGGGGGAAATAAGTAAAGCAAGCTGGTATGAGTACAGAAACTTGAAATTCGGTGTATGTACAAGAAGTTAAGGCCTCAGATTTTTTTATAATATTTTTCAACTCCCCCACCACCCCTACCCCATTAATGGGGTTGACAAAATAAAGTTGAGATATCCATTTGAAATTTCGTACACGTATGTATTATAACGACGTCTGGAATTAGTTTATATTTTGAGATGATTCCGTTGAAGGGTTGGGGGTTAATTTGGGGTAAATAGAGGAATATAAGTAAAAAGTTGGTAAGACAACAGAAACTTGAAATTCGGTGTATGTACTAGAAGCCACAGCGTCAGATTTTCTTATAATATTTTTCAACCCAACCACCCCTACTCCAATATGATAAGGGTTGATAAAATAAAATTGAGACATTCATTTGAAATTTGGTACACGTATGTATTATAACGACGTCTGAAACTAGATCATAATTTGAGATGATGCCGTTGAAGGGTTGGGGGTTAAATAGGGGCAAATAGGGAAAAATCAGTAAAGCAAGCTGGTAAGACTACAGAAATTTGGGATTCGGTGTATATACTAGAAACCAAGGCCTCAGATTTCTTTCTAATATTTTTCAAACTCTACCACCTCCGCTTCATTATTAATGGGATTGATAACATAAAATTGAGATATTCACTTCAAAGTTAGTACACGTATGTATTGTAGTGACATCTGATTGAGATGACTCCATTGAGGTGGTAGGTTGTAAATAGTGGAAAATAAGTACGGTAAACTAGAAACTTCATTTTTAACGTATATGGTAGAAACCAACTCCTCAAACTTTTCTATGACATCTACCCCAAATATTATTAAAATTCTATGACCAATAATTTCCACATACTAGAGTGCAAATATAGTCAAGATGTTTCCTTTAAAGTGACTTGGACGAATAATCTGGATGTGGAAGTAGTGATTCCTTAGGCAGCGGTTTTTTAAGAATGTTTCAATTTAGTTAAAATAAAACATGATTTTAATTTTCAAAACACCTGCTTGAAATTTACGCAATTTGTGGTAAATAATAAACAATTTTTGAAAAAAATGTCTCTTGTTAACTATGATTTAATTTTTTATAAATTAGTTTTTTTGATGTCACAACACCTTGATTTTTGTTATAAAATGTTAGGATCTCTACTATCTATTCGCCTGTCTGATAATTTTTATTAATTAATTTGTCAGACTTTTGAATGCGCAGCATTAGAATCAATCACTGGCATCTCGTTACATATCTCAAAAAAAAATAAGTTCAAGATCTCCTCTATGCATAAAAATTTATCTGTTATTGAAAAAAATGTTTTCACCATGGCAGACTTAATATTTAAGCGCCGTGACAAGGTTCTTTTTTTCTTAAATAAGCTTTTACAATGGCCGCTTCAAAACACCACCTTAATTTTTTTTCTGTAATTAAGTTTGAGATCTCTTATGCGTGAAAATTGATCTGTCAGCGAAAACATGCTTTTCACTACGACAGACTTCATTTTTTAAGTGCCGCGACCACATTTTTTAATGTCTGACATGCAAACAAAAATTGTCAGACAGACACGTTTTTTCAAAAATGGTTCATTCTTTACCATAAACTGCGTAAATTTCAAGTAGATGTTTTGAAAAATTAAATCATTTTTTTAAGTTAAATTCAAAAATTCCCAAAACATAACAATTAACAAATTTTTAATGGTCTAGCAGGAGTAACATGATTTTTTAATGTTTTGCAGCGATTGTCACCTTTTAAAGAGGTTATCGAAGGGGCACCTTTTTTGTCATGAGAGCTCGGTCTATAAGTTCTTGCAAACGGTTCACTCTGCGTTTGGACAAAATATCGTTGATTTTCAGGTTGCATACCTAATTTATTCCATAGCTGTGCAGTAAAATGGCCTGTCAGAATAAAGAATTTAGCGTATTTTCGAAGCAATAAAACTTTCTTACCAACGGCGGTAAATAAAACTTCCACAACATAAGCTACTAAGAAAATATGACTGAAATAATACCTAAATTTGCTAAATTACCCGCTATAAAAGTCTCCTTTTATTAGGTGAATAAAGCACAAACAAACATTTTCTTTGCATTTCATTTATTTTATTACGTAGTTATGTTATACTACACAGGTAATTTTGTGAAACACAGATATTTGTTAAAATTCTCGAAGAGGTATTTCCTAAAACTAAAACTTCTCGCAACAAATGACCTTTCATTTAATGTAAATATAAACCCACTAAATGAAGAAAATGGTAACAGAGAAAAATATTTTCATAAAATGGTGGAGGCGCAGGTCACAATGCGGTTTAATAACGTACAATGCAATACACTAAATATATCAATATATTTAGTGTATTCTTCATAATACACATAACAGCACTTTTTATTGGCTATACAGACTACATGGGTTACTGAGGTTCTTGGACACAAGTAATGCAAATAAAGGTGGTAAAGACGATTTTTCCAACTATAGGTCAATCACTATAATTTGACTTTGTCAATATCTTCAAAAACTATTCTATAAACTTATGACTATACATCCGGCATGATATCGTTCAACCACCACGGTTTCATGAAGGGCAGATCCACAATAACCAATCTCGCTTGCATCTGTCAATAGTTAAGGTGGCCATTCCCTAGAAAAAGACATCCGATAGGGAAATATTTATTATTTTTGGCCATAACTTTTTTTTCTTAGTACGTATATTTAAAAAACTATGAGAGTACCTAAGGAGAGCCATAACAAGACTACTACTATGAATTCTCACTCAATAATTTCAGTGGTTTGCAAAATAGCTCGATTTAAATTTAAAAATTATGTTAAACCCATTAACGCCGGAATTATTTTTTTTTAGTTTTTAATATTTTTTTTTGTACTAGGTGTGTTACACTGGACAAAAGGAACAAAAAATTACGTAAACTTTTTTTTGACAGATTGACAGGTAATGAGATATTGGCCGTTGCCATATGGCAACGCTAGGCGTCTGGGCTACCGTAACTCAAAAACACCCCAATTTTGTATATTGTTTTAGATAATTATTAAAAAATTAAATTTACATGACTTTATTATTAAAAAACTATTTTATTACAAAATTTAGGATACACAAAAATTAAAACATATTTATTGTGAATGAAATGGGACAAAAATCTATGCAAAGACCAATTTGCACACAAACAATTTTCTTTTTTTTTCAATGGTGTGACGAATAAAATAATTGATGCCATCGAATCTGACAGTATCCAGATATTCGACTGTCTGATGCTGCAGGTGACGCTGAAGGTCTCCCAGCTGCTTTATGTGGCACACCGTATTTCTTCAGATATAGGCATTAGTAATTTCTCGTTTATATTCAAGTTGTGATAATTTTAGCCCAGATTTGTTGTATAGTATCCAACTGTTTTACAAAGCTAAATCTAAAAGCCAGGTAAGTATAAACCAGTATCACTTTCTTCCACGTATTCCAATACGAGAACAACTGACAGTTTGATCCATTTGATCTATCCCTCCCATAAATGAGTTGTATTTTGTAATGAGTTTGCGTCTTGAAACCATGACAGGACGTTTGAATTTTTGTGAAAACCGTTCTGTCTGGGTATTCTCTTGTGTGCCATGTGAAGAAAAAATCATAGCAAAAGCGGCATTATCAAACCAACGTACATAAAAATTACCATCATTTGCTTCTATGGCTGATTCGTAATAACGACGCTCTTTTTTATAGAATCTTTTTTAATTGTTAGGGGACATAATTTTAGAGTTCTGTTTTCGTGGATTGTGCCAATTGCTGAATAGCCACGAAATTTCATATATGAAAATAATGCAGAGCAATGCAATGTCCATTGCCTCTGCTAAAGTCAACTCGCCCCTAGAAAGAAAGAAAACCTTTTAAGCTACTACAAACGCCTAGCGTTTCCATATGGCAACACCCAAGTTTGAAGAGCTATATCATATGTAATAAAAGCCATATTTTTTTTAATTGTTAAAACAACAAAGTTCCGAGTCTATAAAATACCATCATAAACAAAAAAATATTTTAGAAGCACTGTATAGAAAAATATAATACTTACATAAAACGTGCATCCATATTTTCGGCCATTTTTAATTCACCACAAAATTGTAAACAAATGCTTAAATTACTGTCAACCGCAGATTAATTTGCGGAACATGTGCCAAGTTAGGCATGTTTTGACAGATAAAATAACATATTCCCCCACGCTTATCGGCACGTATAACATACAGGGGTGATATGAAAATGAAATGTGTTTACCGTTGCCATATGGCAACGCACGGCGTTAATGGGTTAATTTTCCTATTTCGTACTTTTAAATCGAGCTATTTCCCAAACCACTGAAATTATTGACTGAAAATTCATAGTAGTCTTATTATAGTTCTGCTTAGGTACTCTTATAGTTTTTCTTTAAATATATATACTAAGAAAAAAAGTTATGGGCAAAAATAATAAATATTTCCCTATCGGATGTCTCTTTCTCGGGAATGGCCACCTTAAATCAAACATTTGATTTCTCTAGACACTAGATTGGTTGACACAGACGTCTCCAAGACCTTCGACATACCTGATGATGATGTTCTTCGTCCAAAGATTGCCACATTGGGTTTATCAATGGATTTAATAATACACCCAATTAAAACATATCTGCAAAATTAATAGCAATGTCTGTCGAATTCTTGCAGGAATCTGGTGTTCACCAAGGGACTATACTGGGTCCGCATCTCTTTAATTTGTTTGTGGACGATATTACGTCTAATCTTCATGCCAAAACGTTGCTTTATGTAAACGACTTAAAAATATTTCTCGAAATAACATCTGTTGAAGATTGTGAGAGATTGCACAATAATCTAAATCGACTGAACGACTAACGTGTCATCAATAAACTGCCACTAAATGCACAAAAGTGCGTTCACTAGAAAGCATAGCCTACTTATCTGCGCTCATAATCTACAGGATATCATAATACACAGATCCTAAAGTTAATTTCATAAAAAATATTGGTCAATAATCGCTTGTGAAATTAAAGTTTTAGGATTTTTAACATTGACATTGTCTGCATCCCATATGTTACATTTGTAAGAATTTGTAGCCCCACTTAAGTGTCACATCCTCCAACCACAAAAAGTACGTCATCGCATTGATGTGGACGAACTAGGCAAAAGGAGAGTAGACGAATCGGTAATATTTTTGTATAAAACTAGAGTTTTATACAAAAATATTACCGATTCGTCTACTTAATTAATCGCCTTGATTGTATCAAACTCTCCAATCCAATCTTGTATATTTTGCTCTCAAAATTCGCAAACCTAATTTTTTTAATGCTCTCAAAATTCACAGTAGTGACCGAATTAACTAAAAATTAAATTTTGGTCAATTTTCAGTCCCTCAAGTGTCATGTCTGACATCCTATTCGCGTGACTTTTCCTATTTTAAAATCTGAGGCGCCCTCCACTGTCTTTCAGTACGGTATGGGCCTCTGCTTCACAAGAATAATTTTTAGAGAAGGATATTATCTTCCCAAAAACTATAATTTATTCTCTCTGCTGATTGGCAGTAATATTACATTTAAACTAAAAATATCAATTTTATGTGAAAATATTTAATGCAGATCCTATTCATGTTTTCAATATGTATTGATTGTATAAGATTCTGTAACAATAGTTGTTCTTTCCTACTCTGTAATTGAATTTTTATTTGTCTGGGTAGTTACATCATACATAAATAAATGCGTTATTACGTTTTAATAGGTTGTAAATGAATACACGTTACACAATTTGTAAATGTTCCCTAAAGTGTTTAAGGCCACGTTAATAAATATTTATAAAACCAAAAGTATAAACAACGAATGACTGTGACTTACAACATTTATGTTTATATTTGAATGTCTACCCTTGACTTTGGTCTACCGTTTCATCCAGTCGGCGCCAAAGTGGTCAATTCTTAAGTTCTAGGAGGATAAAATTCTACAAATTTGTAAACGAATAGAAAATATTGAAAAAAATTAAGATATTGAAGGAATGGTTTTTAAGGGGATTTTAAAAAATGATTTAGTTTTAAAATACTGGAACTTTGTATATACGATAATACTGTACCCGTGAATATACCAAAAACAGTAAGAAAATTGTAATGAGCAAGAGGATGGTTTTTAAGGGGGTTGAAAATTAAATGTTATTTTAAAATTAAGTTAACTTTTTCAAGAAGATTTGTGTGAATCTATGAAAAAAATGTAAAGTAAACGTAGTGAAATAAATGTAAGCTCTTCAAGGATGGTTTTTGAAGGAGTGCAGCAGATAATTTTATATTTCTAGGACGACGAAAATATTTCAATGATATTTTTTCTGTTCTTGATGCAAAATGGTTTACTTTATAATTTTAGGTTGTTCTTGAAATAAAATTAAGATATGTTGTAAATTAACTTTTATTTAAAATTAATTGCTTAAATTAAAGATATGTAAATTCCTGCAGATGTATAGTTTTATTCAATCTTGATTTAAGTTTTGTCGTTTTAAGAACTATAATTACCTGTTATTACATTATCGTTTTATTAAAGAAAAGCTGCTACCATTTGCTACTTTAATCATGGTTTTACTTTTTAGTTACTTATGCTATACCACGGAGAAGTCTCTTTGAGGTATGGTCAATGGAATCTGACAAAGAGGAAAAACTAATACGATGTACTTGTATGTCCTTAATCTCTGCGCCTTTTAGCTCTTTCACTAACTTTATCAAACAATTTCCTTGGTCGACCAGGTGTTTTGGAATTTGATAGATGATTAGGCGTGTCCTATATCAACTTTTCCAGTTCACTAAGTTTAATTTCCCCATCCAACCAGTAATCATTAATTCATGAAAACTTTACCTTAATCCTACAACTTTTTCGCCATATTTCAGAAATTTCATATCCAATTTCTTAAATTTTGTCCATTATTTCCTGTTCTGAAGTTCCTCTACAATGTTGTACGTTAAGGGCATGCAAGTACACCCTATTATTTTTCCTCTTTGTCAGATCCATTGACGATACCTACCTCAAAGAAACTTCTCCGTGGTGAAGCATGAGTAACTAAAAAGTAAAATAACGATTAAATTAGCAGATGGTAGCAGCACTTTTTTCATACAATGATAAAGAAATAATAGGTAATAATGGTTCTTAAAACTATAAAAGTTAAATCAAGATGAATAAAACTAAACAGCTGCAAGAATTTGTAGATATTCAGAAAATTACAATTCCCTACTTTTACATCTCTCTACTTAGAGCAATTAATTTTAAATACAAGTTAATTTACAACACATATTAATACTATTTCAAGAACAACCTAAAATTATAAAGTAAACCATTTTGCATCAAAAACAGATAAAAGATAATTGAAATAATTTCGTCTTCCTAGAAATATTGTCAAAACAATACTTTACATTTTTTTCGTAGATTCACAAGTCTTATTCAAAAAGTTACGTAATTTTAAAATGATATTTAATTTTCAATCTCCTTAAAAACCATCCACTTGCTCCTTAGAACTTTTTTACTATTTTGGTGTATTTGTTATTGAACCACGTAAAACGATCCATTTGAAAATATATCCAATTTACTATAAAAGGAAAATCAGACAAAAATCCCATGAAAAAATAATATTAAAACCATTAAAAAGACTTCTACCTTTGGCCTAATATTAAATCGAAATCTACGTAAAAAATTATTTTACTAAAAATGACCAAAATATTGACTTCAGTCAATCACCTTTGGGCTCCGGCGTTCGAATTTTCGAAAGTACTCCAAAAATTGACTTAGAAAAAATTTCAAGTTGCACGGAGCGGTTCCGCCCGACGAACTTTTCGAAAGTACCCCGAAATGGGTTTTTCGAAAGTACAACGAATAAAATCACATAAGACGGAAAAACTGCTCCGCACAACAAATTTTTCGGAAGTACCACGAATTCAATTTTTAAAAATCTCAAAACATTATTTTTAGAAAATTACCATAACAAGACGCAATTAAAGCAAAAAACCGCTCCTCGAGATGAATTTTTCGAAAGTACTACAAATATGGTTTTTTCGAAAGTACAACGAATTTGGTGTTTTACACGTAGCCATCCTCAGTCAGGCTGTTGCGAGTAGCTATTTTAAACGTCAAAATTTAGGAAAAAATCAATGGGACGGTTTTTCCAATAAAAACCAAAATCCTCATTTAATATTCCTCAAAGGGTTGGAGCATAATCCTCATACAAAACCCCAAAAACGTGCAGAAAAATAGTCAAAGAATTTAAAGTTGGAGGGTCGATTTCGACGAACACAAAATACTTTTTATCCCGGCTCAGGCGGACAACGCCATACTAATCGCTCGAAGGCGAGTCGACGGAAAAAAAGTATATTTGTGTTCGATGCCGTCAATACGTTTTTAAAAGCAGGAAAACCATCGGACACATATAGATAGGTTCTTTAAGCATCTTGATAATAATTTCGATGATATTAGTGCCAAATTCAAAGTGAATAATTTTCAAAAAGTTTTGCATACATTTTACATATATTACTAATTGGGAGTCTGAATCTTTTTGTACAGTCGATTGTTATAGTTCTCTCGACGCTGGATAAGTTACACTCCTACGGGAGGTAACGGCTTGCCGAGTGGTGGTGCTCTTTGATGTTTGCCTTATACAAATTAGCTAAGTATTGAATATTTATATTTTTTACATTTTATGAATTATTTCAATAAATGAGAATATATTTTGAATTCGATTTCTTATTGATCCACTAATTATAAGATTTGTGACCGACGGCGATTCTGTGGCGTGAGTCGGTCAATTACTTTCCGCGGGTCACCTTTGATCCCGCCAAGTCTGTGTACTTGTCCGAATACTCATAGAATCCATCGACGGTCTTAATTATTAAGAAGTGTTTCTGAGATAGTGCTAATTATAAGCTATATTCATTAAAAGTGCACCGACCAACATAAGAGTTCGACGGAGAGAGCAGACTGTAGCAATCACAGTAAGTATAATTTTGTCTATTCTCGTCTTGGGGAGTCTGGAGTGTATCTTGAATCCCCCTTGTGAGTAGAGTTGATCAGTATGGTAGTGGCGACACGGCTCCGGCTTAAATTATATACACTCCTTGTCGTGTCCCTCAGACCAAAGGAACTAGGTTCATCTACATATTCACGGGTAAAATATATTCATATCTACAACGTGTCAGAATATTAAAACTAAATAATTGTAGACATTAAAGGGGTGGTTCCTTTAGTGTCTAAATTTTTTTCAACATTTTTCCGCCTTTCAAATGAACATTTTCTATTCATTTGCAAATTTGTAGAATTTTGTCCACCTACAACTTGAAAACTAACCACTCTGCGGCGGCGGCGGGGCGATCCGAGAGAACTTTCGCATGTTGCTTTATTTATGCTTAAACGATAATTTCAATATTAAAATCGTACCATAGCTATAGTTGCTACATTCAGCAAAGTGAGTTCACTAGTAACTTATACTATTCATTTCACCTATCTCCGGAAATATCTAATAAATTAAAAGTAAATAAAACTTCTACTTCCAAATTGAGTTACTATGTCCACTTTGTGATTTCTATCTCGCAAATGTATTTTTAATGATTGAAATCTTGATGGCGAATTAAAGTGTTGACACGCATCAGCCATACTTTATACAATTTTAAGTTATAATTTAATAAAAGGAAATCAACCACAATTTCCGAGGGCTTCTATAAAGGGGACACATTTACTTTACCGGCTAACTTTTCATAATTTAATCTATGAATTGGGTTGGCTGGCCTACTTGAAAGTTATATCATGAAATTCTTTATTAAAAAAGTTTACTTTCCCTCGGATTTATACTACTTGTAAATATGTTTCCGAGGGATCGATACGCAAGTTACTTTATTTGAGAGTGAAGTTATAGGACATCTAGAAAAAATTAAATTCAAAATTCGTGACTTTTTCCTGAAGCTAAACTTGGGATAAATACATGTTACATCATACGATAGCAATTGAAAATAGCTACCAAAGAAAAATTATCACATCTGTTTCATTTAAGAAACAACATAATTTCTAAGTTAGGCATCTGTTTTAACATCGTTTTATTAACATCATATAGAAAAAGAACGTGTAAAAGTATTCACACAAAATTTCTTTCTTTTATTTATCAATTACTTTTGCTATTGGAGGACCACCCTGTATGTTTTCTTACCTAACTGGTATACCAGGTATCTCTTATATTAAAATCAAATATTATTCAAAAATTCACAGATCTTGCATTTTTCGCAAGTATTTTATGCGTATTGAAAATACCAGATGCAACTATACTGCTCTTGGAGTCCAAGGATGGATGGCTAGGATGATAGGCATTTTCAGCATTTGCAAAAAAAATAAAAACTTTTATCAAATTTAATAATACCACTTGGGTTCATTATAATTGGACCCATGTTCATTGATAACATTTTTTTAGATTAACCCAGCTATCATCTGTCAAATTTTGTCATAAAGCTTGTAGAACTCCGTAGGGTAACAAAAATTAATAAAAAAAGTAGGTAGTAACCTGGAGAATGAGATGATGCATTCGTTGCACTTTCAAGTTCCGGGGAAATTTAAAAAAATTTGGAAAACTTTCTGTATTACGGTTTTTTTTCTCTAGCGGCCAAAGAAATGAAAATAGAGAAAAAAGTTTCCAATAAAATTTGTAGCTCGTCTCTTTCTCTACAAAAAAGGTCTTTGCAAATGTTTGTCTTACTTAAGCCGTTTAGAAGATAAATCGAGTTTTAAGCCGCTTCGAAATGCGCGAAAAATGAGAATTCTCCAGGAGTTTCGTACGACCGGGCTCATCGATCGATAATTCTTACTATTCACAGCCCCTAAAAAAAATGAAATAACATAAAATGTAGAGAAAAGTCTCAGCTTTAATGTGGAATTAATCACAAAATTCATAAAAAAAAATTATCACAGAGAAAAAGTGTCAGAAGATGGCGTAAACTTTGTACAGTTGGTCCACAGATTTTTTCATATCTTTACCGGGAGTCGTTAGAATGATAATTTATTTTGCTGATATATTCTTATATAATGACATATTAATTCAATTAACATTTTATTGCAATTACTTTTGTTGGAAAAATATGCCTTGCGATCAAAGTAGAGGGTATATTTCTCATCGATCAATCACCTCCAAATTTTGGAGTTCAATTCGCTATATCTCCATTAATAATAATAGCACAGTCTTAATTTTTGGATTATAAGTACAATAAAATATATTCTTTCGAATGACTTTAGAGTTTTTTAAATGCAGTACTTTTTGAATTTGTCTACATTATTCATACACGTTCAGAAAATGCACAATTATATAGTAAAACATATACACCTTATTTGTTTCTTAACATTTTTTAGTAAAACGTTCACGAAATATAGATAAAAGTGCGTGGAATCGAATCCACGTAGTGGAAAAGCACCAACTGTTATGGAAGAAATAGGCAGAATACATAAAACTTAAAGATATGAATAAATCAACTGTATAAAGTTTACTAAGCCATCTTCTAACACTTTTTTCTCTATAATAAAAATTGGTATGAATTTTGTGATTAGTTCCACATTAAAGCTGAGACTTTTCTCTAAATTTTATGTTGTTTTCATTTTTTTAGCGGCTCTGAATAGTAAGAATTATCTATCGATGTGTCCGGTCGAACGAAACTGACAGAGAATTCTCATTTTCCGCGCATTTCGGGGCAGCTCAAAACTATAAGTGGAAAACTGAATTTATCTCCTAAACGGCTTAAGTAAGACAAAAATTTCTGAAGACCTTTTTTGTAGAGAAAGAGACGAGCTAGAAATTTTGTTGAAAACTTTTTCTGTATTTTCATTATTTTAGCCGCTAGAGCAAAGAAACCGAAAATCCAAAAGTTTTTCCAAATTTTTTTGATTTCCCGGAACTTGAAAGTGCAAAGAATGCAGTATTCTATTCTACAGGTTATTACCTACTTAAATCCCGGAGATGATCCTTTTATTAAATTTTGCGAGGTTTTTACAAACTGTTGCCTTCATTGCCTGCACTATGTATGATGTGCGAAGAGCGCCGATATGGCCACTCACTCTCATTTAAAATAATGGTTTTATTTGACTTCAGTGTGCGATGTGCATTGTGCGATAGACCGATAGGCAGACAGATTTGGTGTCTCAGATCTAAAATCTCGACGTTTCACGACATTCTAAATCTATTTCAACAAAAAAAAACATTTATTTTTTTTACGATTACTATATTTCCACTCGACTATGTGGATGTTGAAGCAAAGAATGAAGAACTGCTGGAGATGCCACAAGAGCCATTCATTATACTAAGCGTTTTTAACTTATAGAAAAAAATAACAGTTTACTCTAACTTAAAAAAAATCTATAGAGACACAGTTAATGCCTCTGAAGCGGAAGTTTCCACAAACACCAAAACTTTCAAACGTAAAACTAGAATAACAACACTTGATGCGCATTCACCAACCACGCTGGCATCATCGGGGGACGATTAATCATGTTTTAACTATCTCCCGTTGATCCCCACGTGGTTGGAGAAACGCAAGTCGAATGTTGAGTATTCTAGTGTTGAGTTCAAGAAATTTTGATATTTGTGGAAACTACTTCTTCAGAGACAGCGTCACACCGATAGTTCCAACACGGAGGGGACTGTAAATTAGCTGTGTTCTGGGGGTGAACACAGCTAATTCACTTCGGTAATTTCGCAACCCTTTACGCGAAAATACAACTAAAGATGTGTAGTGTTACTGTAAAACAAACAGTTTTATTACCAGAATATCAAAGACCTATTGCATATCTCGATTGTGATCATGGCATGAGACATGAATACCTAAACTTTTTGAAGTCGTTTTATTATCTCTGTACTTAATCACAAGCCATTATTTGCAGAACGCGCTGTGTATAGGAAATGAAATGCCCGACGACACACACAAACTAGCAAAAACATGATTGATATTCCTTAGTGCAATATCAATCATTTCCTTGAGACCTCTCTCTTCCTTAAGGATAACGACCAACAATGCAAATTTTATATATTTCCATATTTCTATGATAAGACGAAATAAATTATCCCCTATTAAAACGAATGGTAGATTTATGAGTACTATAAATTACTTGTACTGATGCGAAAGATAATTTTTTTAAAATATGACCTACATAGGAGATAATTTTGCATAATTTATTTTTTTATAAGGGAGATTTTGTGCAGTAAAGGATACATTCTAATGTGTGAACAGTGCAATTAGACTTGTACGAAGTTTGCGCATTATTTCTCTATAACCACGGCATTATTATAGAAAAAAAACTTAGACATAGTTTTGACCTTCTAAAATTTATTAAATACAATATTATCTCATCTTTGCATCATGTCAACTTTAGCTCATGTGGCTAATACTTTGCGGTGATAAAGATAAAAATGTATTCCTTTCGGAATAAAATTATTTTAGTGAATAATCTACCTGGCCGGGCGTCGACGTTGGAAAATAGGGGTGGCAGTGCGTGCAAAAAACGTAAATAATGCTATTTTTATAGGTAATAAAATTATACAGCGTGTGTAATAAGTAAGGTTCGGGAATTTTATCTCTGCGTCAGAGACGGCCCTTATACAGACAATATTATATTGCAAGCGTTTACTATGAAACAATCAGAAACACGACGAAGTGATGAAATAGACACTATTGTCAGCTGAAATGTATTTTTGTAATAAATTTAACCTAAAAACGGCAATGATTCTTACAAAAACATGTAATACATATCTAGAAAGTAAAAAGACAATTTTGAATCAAACACATACTTTTCTGTTCTCTTTAGTATGTGTGGCATGTTTATTTTCATAATAATTAAATAAAATAACCCAATGTTAATAGATATGTCTCCTCACAAAAGCATATGAGTGCTAGTGGCTATACTGATAGTAATAGTTAACGTTACTTTCTTTTTTCAAATAGCAACCTACTTCTTATTATACTTCAAAAGAAAGGTATGCAATAATTGTTTTATTAAGGAAAGAAAAACATGAATAAACTATATTATTAAAAAAAAATAACAAATTATCTAATAAGATGTTCAAACTGGCCCCCGTTAATAACTATGTAATATGTAAGTCGCTGCTGAAAGTGACGTAAACAGTTATGGAATTCCGTTTGGCGTATTCGACCAATCTCCGCCCGTATTCGAGCCTTCAGATCCTAAATGCTATTTGACTTATTGTTATAGACACAACTCTTTAAATGACCCCATAAAAATCGAGGGGTGTAAGGTTAGAAGATCTAGCTGGCAATTTCTTATAGAGGGTAATTTAACATCCGTAATTTATATGGACTTATTATAAATCCAAATAGTTCCCGCAATTCCTGCAGTATCCGATGGCGTGTGGTTCCAGCAAGATAGTGCTCCTTCATACTACAAAGCTGATGTAAGACAGTCCTTTGTGAGGTGTTTCAAGGCATGAGTAGGCAGAAGATGATCAATCGAATGGCCAGCTAGATCTCCATACATTACAACCCTACATTTTTTATGGGGTTATTTAAAGGGTTGCGTTTCTAACAATAGGCCAAATAATTAGGAGGATCTGAAAGACAGAATTGGTTGAACACCCCAAACGGCATTCCATAATTTTTTACGATACTTTCAACAGCGACTTGCATATTGCACAGCTGTTACCGGAGCTCAGTTTGAACATCTTATTATGATTTGTTAATTTTTCTTAAACAATAAAGTTTATTAATATTTTTCGGATTTCGATTTTTTTTACGCCGTTGAAAAGTCTATTAAAATACCTTTCTTTTGAGATATCACAAAGGTTACGTTGCTGGTTGGAGAAAAAGTAGGGTGGCTGAGGATGAGGTTGGGTGTGTGTAAAAAACTAAAAATTATAAATTGCACCAAAAGTTGTGTAATTAAAAATAAAAATCGACCTATCCGAGGGGTTTTTTTATACAATTAATATATTAAAAGTTCCTTTCAATACTTATTTCAACACATGCACTTCATTTTAATATTACTATTACAAAGTTATCTGTTAAATACCCAAAATAACATTTTCCAATGATTTTGAAAACAAAGATAAAATATATTACAGTTAATAATGTGAGCTTTGATTTTAAAATGACTTCAACTGTTCAACTGAAGTAATTAATTAAGTACTTTTTAATATAAAATCAAATGCTTGTGGGTCTGACAAAATTTCTCTAGTAATGTTAAGATACAGTTTTCCAGTCACTGGTGACTATCTCACTCACATTATGAATTGTTGCCTGGAACAAGGGTATATCCCTGAACAATGGAAAGAGACACTAGTTAGTTCTTTGCCAAAGGTTAATAATCTTCTGGACTTGCGTCCAATAAGCATTTTAACTCTTCTATAAAACATTTTTGGGAAAATTGTACACCAGCAATTAAATGATTATGTCAAAGAACACAAAATCATTCCTTCATTTCAGTTAGGTTTCCCAAAGGGTCATAGTGCAACATCTGCCTCAGTAAATGTGACCAACAATATATTTAGAGTCCTAGATAGCAAGCAAGCTACAGCTTCAGTTCTACTTGATTTCACACAAGCTTTCGATAAATTAAACCAACTTTTATGTGCAAATCTGCACTATTCTTGTTTTTCCAACATAACCGTAAATTTTATCAAATCTTATCTGGCTGGTCGTAGTTAGAGAGTTTTTATTGAAAATAATTACTCTCGTAGACAGTTAATATCATCCGGTGTACCTCAAGGATCTGTATTGGGACCTCGTCTTTACCTCGTCTATACAGCAGATATATTTGTAAACATACAGCACTGCTTTGTGCAAGCATATGCCGATGATTCACAACTTTATTCCTCATTCGATCCTACTAATTACCGCACAGCTACAAACTGAATAATTATGGACCTGCAAGAGATTTATAATTTTGCTACAAAACATGATCTAAAAATTAACCCAAATAAATCGACAGTAATGACTTACAGTCAAAATATGCATTACCAAGTGCTGTGTGAAAATATAAATATTTGACAGCAGAAAGTTAAAAAAATTTAGGTATCATTTTTTAATCAAAACTCAGATTTATAACAGATGTTAACAAATTGGTTAAAAAAACATACGTTGTGCCAATATACATATAATTAATTATAAGCTAAGGAAAAACTGTGTTAATATTTAGTTTTATTTATTCTTAATTATGGTATTATTGTGTATTTTTCATGTCTCCACAAAAGAACAATAAATAGGTTACAAAAATTTAAAACACATTCGTTATATTTTTGGACTAAAGAAATTTCAACATGCTTCACAGAAACGTTTGCAACTTGGATGGCTTAATCTTGAAAATACTTACAAATATCACCTGCTGATGTTTGTTCATTGAGTTGTTACTACTTCAGTGTCGGATTATCTTAAGCAAAAATTAAGTCGAGGAAGTGTTCACAATGTAAATATAAGATCTACCGATATTTTTGCAATGCCACAACATAGTACTCCCATTTTACTGCGCTCTCCTACAGCGCTATATCAGATTATAATCTGCTTGAAAATTATTTGAAACATTCTTCCATAAATATGTTTAAGTGCAAAATGAAAAAATTGTTATATAACCAACATAATGTGTAAAACTGTGTAAAATATATGTATTTATATTCAATCGCTTATTTGCACAATTTGTTTTGTGTATGAAATTCTGTGCCAATTAGTTATTCTTAGTCACACTTTATAATTATTATTTTGCTTTGCTACTTGAAAGAATTCTGTTAGTTTGTATAAGTATCTACTTAGTACAAGCATCTTATTCACATGTTTTAAGGGTATTAGTGGTGGAATAGCTGCTGAGCTAAATTTCGCCCTATATATTAAGAAATTGTATTTCTTTTTTCTAATAAAGATCATTTATTATTATTATTAAATACTATAATACTAAGATACAACGATCCCAATATAAATTCTCTGAGTGGCTTTGGATGTCTATTAGTTACTTTGAAGATATACACTATACTGTAACGCGTGCTAATTCAATTTATTAAATTTCTTTCAATGCTACAAAATCGCTAGTCAATAAATGGATCACGTTGTACACCGTATTTATTCAAAAAAGGTAAAATCATGTTACACATTCGCGATGTTAACAGTTGGATGCAAAATCCCTTGACATTCAATAATGTTTTCCGTTTGTTTGAAGAGCGGAGCGAAAAGGTCCTGCAACAAAAAATCAGCGCGGAATTCTATTTGGAGCTAACAATGAGAAATAGGTCTGATTAGGTTTGTTTGGTTGCGGACGTGTCGTAGATCTGGGTCGACGTTCCAGTCTGCTGCTCTTGTCAACTTACAAATTCAATTTAAAGAAGTGTGAGTAAGTTACGTAACAATATCACATCGAGTTTAACATACGACTCGTTCATTCTTCATCTTATATAAGCATGCGAAAATAGTGAAGAGGCATTTTCATTATGTCTTATATACGGTCTCATTTTTCTCTTTTGTACCCTATTACGCTAAACCGTTTGCTTTAGAAATACTTTACTACAGTTTTGTAACTTGCGTCAGACAAAGAAAGTTATGATATTCATTTCTTTACATTTTTTGTGACAAATTTTGTTTATTATTTATTACGTCTGCATGAGTTTTAGACTAGGTGGAACGCACTATTTTATTTAAAATAAGAAGAAACATTTTTGAATGAAACAAATTTAAAAATATATTTTGGACCGATTTCCAACAAGAAATGTTCGATAACTTTTTCTCGTAAAGTTAATATCTTCAATGCTACTAATTATTAAAAATTAAAAAGTCGTCAATTTTTCGCTTTTTAACGATGTGAAAGCATCATAAACAAATAGTTTTAGTACAATATATAATTTTTCATAAAAGCTTTAAAGCTCGCATATGAATTTTCAAAAAATGAAATTGCCGATTTCTAATTTCACCTCATAGAGACACTATTATTCATAATAATAAACTCAAACGATTAAAAATGGCCTTCTATCTAATTTTAACGCAAAGAATACTCTGGCACTTAGTCTATTTTGCGTGCCGCAAGTAACAATTGTCTAGTTAGCTGCATTTCTGCTACTTTCTAATAAATCAAAAGTTTTATTGTTTTAATACAGTCGTAAATTTCAAAACTTACCGAATGTTGTTATAGATAGTTGACTATGATTGCGATAACGGACTTTATTAGAGGTTACGTAGTTTGTTGTAATGAAGCTTATCAAGTAGTTACTGCGAAAATTTTTTAATGTTATAAGGTGTGTAATGAAGCATTTCTCTAGTGTGGAAATTGCACCCAAAACCGCCGTCTATTTTTATATTTAAAATGTTAATATTTTATACCATAGGTACAGAGCATAAATTATTGATGATTATTTACTCAGAGATATTAAATTACTCCTCCAGGTGGGGCTAGGGCCCTATCACCGACCAGTAGTAAGCTCCGTCTAATCGGTCACTTGGCCAAGACAGCGGAAGATCGAATACGATCCACTAGGTGGAGCTAGTGTCCCACCACTGACCTGAGCTGCCTCCCCGTTAACGAATATTTGGCCCAGCCAGCGAAGTAATTATCCATTAACTTGGATACCGAAGTGTAGTGTGTGTTTCACCAGTGCGCCGTTGCGAATTACCGACCGACTGCCGAAGCAGTTCCGTGAAAGAGGTACCGTCTTCTGTGAGAAACTAAGTAAAACAGGTTATAGGCAAGCAGCTTGGCTAGGTCTAAGTATCATTTTGTTTACTAACCGTAACTTGCTCCGCCTTGTGTCCGAGAAGATACTTTGGCTGACAACAGGTTCTGCGTTTGCCCTCTGGCCTAGTCCCCGCCAGCCGGAGGACAGCAAAGACCTGGGAAGTCACGTGAATGCTTTCTGGCCTAGTATCCGCTAGCCGGGAAGCCAAGATGACTTCTAGCAGTCCAAAGTGTTATCCGTAACTAAATACGTGGGTTCTGTTCACTCCTTGGAAGGAACTAAACCAGCAGGGAAATTTTCTGCTGACGACAGGTTCCGTGTTTGCTCTCTGGCCTAGTCCCCGCCAGTTGGAAAGCCACGAAGAGTCAGCTCAAAATAGTGCCCGTGGCAGGATCCGTAAGCCTTGTTGGTTTGATCCATCCCTTGGAGTGGATTACGTTGGCAAGGAGCCGTGACCAAGAGTATGTACTAACCTTAGGCACTGCGCCTTAGCCAAGTTGCGTGAGTATCTTCTTTTTTTTGCATGTGCTTTTGCTTTCTTCCGCCTGGTATCTGCGCTGCCCTGTCCGCTTTTGCATCCGTAGCCCTGGCTTGCTGCCCCGTTTATTTTTTGTAAACTCATACACCGCTTATAACCGCCCTCTTACTCCATCACCCCACTTCGCTTCCGTAGTCGCTAAACCCATAGTAACCGCAGCAGTTGTAGAATAGTTGTAGGAGAGTTAGAATTGTATATAATAGGCATAATAAATATCTGTATATAGGATCTGAACTGTACCTTTTATTTGGTGTGTGAAGTCTGCTATCCCTAGATCCCTGGACGTATCGTGTCTCCTCTAACGCTATTCCAGCTCCACTGTAATAGGCTGTGTTAAGAGGCTAGTGTGGGTCCTTTATACCACAAGAAAAAACTGTAAAGGTGGCGCCCGAGCTTACCGTAACCGCACAGAGCTCGAGTGTCAAAGTGACGTCTTTTCACTCGACTGACGAGTGAATAAAACGTCATAGGCGGTTTGAATTTTATTAACATGTGTTTAAAAGTATGTAGATATGGCAGGTGAGAGAGGCAATTATTAAATGTTTAGAGTGTCCAAATTGTGTACTGACGAGCGGTGCAATTCTGATGATCTACGACAACAATACGATTTTATTTTTATCTTAGGTACTCTGCTTCTTAATTATGCCATTAGGCTATTACGGTTCATTTATAAATATTGATAATACGTTGATCAGAGTTAAATCAGTGTTCATATAAAAAGTTCGTTGTATCAATAAGATTTTTGAATACGATCCGTCAATGACTTACTTATATCGTAGGCAATCATTTACTTTTAACCTCCCCACCCATTAAAAATGTCTTTTTTTGTATTTGTTTTTGTTTGTGCGGAGAACAAATCTTCAAGAAGACCACTCTCCTCTTCGGTGTTTCCTTGTGATTTGGAACTATTTTCGTTTGCATGAAATCAGCGGGTACATCCATCCACTACCATAGTGGATGTTCTACTATCGTAGTTGATTTCAATGTGAGAGCTTTGAAAGGTTATGGAGTAATACAATGTGTTAAAATTTAATCTAAGTTTTAAGTTTCTCGTGATGGTACAAGAGACTTTTTAGTAGATATCGGTAAATAATTTTCTTAAATGAAAGAGCTGTTATCAATGTAAGGTTTTTAAGAAATTGATAATATAAAAGCTAAACATATTTATGGTATCAAAGTGATGCACCAAATCGGTGTCATGTGGTTTTTATAACTTTTTGTATTGGGCTCAAAAATGCGTATCTTCGACACCACTTTTTAAGAAAAGGAAATACAACTGTAATTTCAGATTGGTGTGTAAATACAAAATGAGAAAATTAGCAAATAATAAAGTATCTCGTTTTATTAAAATTTCGTAGAAATTAAAATGAAAATTTCACACGTCAACTTTCTAGCCAATCAGAAGTTTGTATTTGTGTCGTTACCATTACCACGGCAACCTAAAAAACTTCCGGAAATTTTCATCCTCCGGGGTACCCTGAACGAAATTAATAAGTGGAAATTTTTCTGTCAAATTATTGGCATATGATCATACATTTGACATTTGTTATTACATAAAAATGGAATTTTATTTTTCATATTAAACGAGAAATATTATGTTCTTTTTCCATACTCTAAAATCTTATTCTTTAAAAACCTCGAAAATAACTTCAATAATAAGAAATATTGAGCTTAAACTGGTTAAACTGTCAATGAAATAATGATAAATAACTAATGACATCTGTTACAAATTTGATAACAGTAAAACATAACCTAAACAATCCAAAATAATAGAATATATTTGTAAAATTTTTTTATATATATCAAATGAGCTTATTATAGCAAAAAATATTCTGTAATGGAATTACAAGGTAGCAAATGAAAATACGTATGCATAACAAAATGGTGAATACTGAACCTAGCAGTGTGTATATCTTTGATATTTCTTGATTATATCTGTCTTTTGAGTTCTTCATTCTATACTGAAGCATAGGTAGTTCTTGTAGAAAAAATTAAAAACCGTTTTTATTATGTACTTATACAGAATATAAAGACCACAATATTGTCAAGGTGAAGGAAACGGAAGATTCCATGGCAAATTAACTGTGCATATTTTAATCCTGAAACGGCTTATGAACTGTATTGTGCGTGCTCAACACGATCTTGGTCGGTCTTTTGTATGTTTGGTGGAAATGTTCAGAAAAGTCAGTTTTCAATGATCTTTAATATTAGCAATAATAATCATAAATGTCTTTATCAATTCCAATTGAAAATAGAAATAAAAATACAGCTGCGTATCATATACGTTTTTGGAAGTAAAGGGTGAAGTTCAACTTATTTAGTGATTGAAATCGCTTAAAAGTTGCTAACCCAAAAAAAATTACCACTACCATCTAAATTACCTGGTGGAATACACATACCAAACTAAGACAATAAATGCAATAAATAAAATAAAAAATTATAGCACATTTAAAGGTAAGCTATACATGTCTTCCACTGTTGTTGCATATTTATAAAAAGTGCGTAAACCTGTACTGTCATCTTTATTTTGCCACCAACTAGATAGTCCAATAATTATAAAGATTCTCATAACAACAAATGTTATCTGAGATTTTCCTTCAGTAACTGTTACACAAAAATCAGTTCTGAGGGTACCGCGCAACCCCCCAAAAAACCACCCTTTCGGTGAAAAAAGCCTTATTTTATTGATAACTCGTTAACCGTTGAAGATATAAAAACATTGCTCATCATAAAAAAGAAAGCTTGACTAATTGCCTAAAAAAAGTCCTTTTCTTCTGTATGCCATGGTTTTCAAGAAAATCTATATTGAAAAAAATTGCAAAATTTGTATTTTTAATGCACACGAATTTTCGTTTATTTGAAATTTTTTGCGCGCTGCCTACAGAAAAAATTGATTTGCTCGAAAACTAAACATGCCAGGAAGAAAAATTAAAATGGGTTTTAAAGGGGATATAAAATACTATTTGGTGTGTCCATTTTTGATGGCTAATAATATTTATCAGTATATAAAAATAACAATATAATACTTGCCTCTTGATTTTTTGAACTTTTACCTATTCACAGGCCCATAAAATAACTGACTTTAATACATAATAATATACATATATAAGTTATAAATGCATTGACTTTTAGTTCAAGGTAGTATTTCAATGCAGAAAAAGTTAGGAATAAAAATAATTCACATTTACAAATTTACCAGCATGTTGAAGTTAGCAAAATCTTGGCCATTTTTTCATTGTTTCCTAAAAATGAAAATTTCGCCCACAATTTCTTTTTTTTAGTTTATATCATTAACTGTTGTTTCTAATCATGCAATAGTTAAAAAAATGTATTAAAAAAATTATCGTCAAAGAATTAAATATGCAGCCTTTTTTTAATTTTTTTTTGGCTAACTTTAACATGCTGCTTAATTTGTAAATGTGAATATTTTTATTCCTAACTTTTTCTGTATTGAAGTGCTACCTGGAACTAAAACATAATGCATTTATAACTTGTATTATAGTCAGTTATTTTTTATGGGACAGAATAGTTAGATGCACAAAAAATCGAGAGATAAATATATTATATTGTTATTTTTATATACTAATAAATATCAATAGCCTTCAAAAATGGCAACACAAGAGAGTATTTTATATTCCGTTTAAAACCTATTTTGATTTTTTTCCCTAGCTTGTTTGGTTTTCGAGCAATTCAATTTTTTTATAGGGCGCGCGTAAAAAATTTCAAATAAACGAAAATTCCTACGTATTAAAAATATAAATTTTGCAATTTTTATCAATATCGATTTTCTCGAAAACCATGGCATGTACAAGAAAATTACAAGAGGACTTTTTTTTAGGCAATTAGTCAAGCTTTCTTTTATATGACGAGCAATTTTTTTATATCTTCAACGGTTAACGAGTTATCAGTAAAATAAGGCTTTTTTCACCGAAGGGGTGGTTTTTTGGGGGGTTGCGCGGCACCCCTAAAACTGATTTTTGTGGTTTTGTGATGTTTAATCCTCGCACTAACAGTTACGGAAGGAAAATCTCAGATAACATTTTTTGCGAGCTTCTGGTGCATTTTTAACTTTACCTACTGGACTAAGATTTGGCAGGTGGGTATTATACTTTAATAATTTTTCTTAGTATACGTTAGTGCCTATAAGTATACGTCATTAGCTATACTACTAAAAAGTTTTAGTCAACCATCTATTTTTGTGTAATAGAAAAATATTTCTCTAATAAATATTAGTCAAAATATCATAAAGTGCACTCTGGCGTAACGAACATTTTCAGGTCTCCTGCGATTGTTGTCCTCGACTACGTGTTGGGCAAATACTTTAACAATTAAGTTCACAACCACAAATTTACACTCTTAGTACATAAGTAAGTATGTTTCATATGTGACATGAAAAAGAAAAATATTTTTAAACTAATATTTTAAGTGTAGGTTTGTTTGTTTTACGTTTTTTTTATTGCTAAGGGCATTGCTATGAACTCACAATGAATAATTAGCTATTTTATTCACCGATTAGAGAAATATTTGATGAATCCTTGTTAACAAAATGTCGCTTTAGAAACGAGATTTCAATTATTAAACAGTAACTTTATAGGTATTGGAAAAAATACAATATTAAATGTTACATATTGTATTTTACAATAGAATATTTACTAACTACTCTTACTATTTCTCCTCTTTGCTTCATTTCCTGGAGAATTAAACTTGCCCCATATCCCCATTTTCCTTTATTTGGGTTCATGTAAAATCCTCAACATACCTGTAAAAAAAACAGGAACTTTAAAATGCATTGGGGAACGAAAAACGGGAAATAAATCACAAAACGGTATAAGGCAAATATGTCGTAAAATAAAATAATATTTTACTGGAAAATGTGCTGGAATCAGAAACGATTTTAAAAGCAAATTCAATATTCAAGGGTATTATGGCTGATATAAAAATTCAATGAATTCGTCAAGAGCTATAGAACCTGACATGAATCGCCAATAAATAATTTACATTCAGCATTACAGAAATGGGGCTGTGTCGAAGGCACCCCGTAATATTAGCATTAATGAACGGGAATAAGGCTGAAGTAGGTAACGGTTTTCGAACTATTCAGTTATAGGAGGGTATTGATGTAAGAATAATGAAAATAGGTCGTTGGAATCGAATCGAACAAATCATCAGCTTAATTAATAAACAATATTTCATTGAATTATAATTTCCTTAACATGGGAAATCGCGATTCAATGGAAATTATTATTTTTTAATTGTCTTTTTTATATTAATGTCTTGGCGCAGTTTAGCTATAGCTACTCAATCAGGACAGACGCAGACACAGATATCTTCACAACGACCATACCCTAGCCAGGATTCGAACCCGGGACTCTGTGGTCTCAAGCCTAACGTGTTAGCGCCGAGCCACCGAGTCGGTGTCTATCTAATGCATTTATCAAAAACGTAAAGTAGATTTTTCTTTCGTTCGCGATATAAATAATAGCTTAGACAATAAATATTTCTAAGAATATTTATTCAATGTATCCCAAGTTACATTTTTCCGATGTCGGACTGTTTTTGCACTAATAGCAACATGTAGGTTAGCCCTACATATATTAGAATTTAGCATACTAATATACCACTCAAATGTATTGGCCCCTCACTTTAACTGCGAATATGTTAAAAACGAAGGAGCGGAAAAAATTGATATAATTATATGTTATATGTTATTACATGGGAATTGTACATCACTAATTGAAATTTTAATAATTTATGTTAAAACGTTAGGAAAATATTTACTTACAGCACAAAATGTACCCATTTTTAACGAGATTGTCGTCACATTAAACTATAAGTGGTCATATCTCGAAAACCACTTATTATTTTTGTGTAAAATTTTGGTATGGCATGAACGAATACTCTCTTATTTGTGGTAATTTTTCAAAACATTTTTGTCCAAACTCCTCGATATTATTTATAAAAATGTGCCGCCATGTCTGTTCAGTTATTTTGTGAGACGAGACGAAAATTCTTTTTCGGGTATTCACTTCTAATCAAATAAGCAGTTATTCCGAAAATAACAATTAAAAAATTTCAATTGTTAATTAATTATAGCATTTGAAGCAAGTAAATAGAGAATGAAATTATTCGATCCCAAGAGGTGAGGTGCCGTGCAGCGCGGGCTTGCTTGCTTACTGCTTAGACGTACTGTTGACCTCGCTATCTTATCTACATCTCTCTCGCGCATTAATACTATCTATTGGGATTAATAACTCAATTAATACTTGATACACCCGAACTCTGTTTTCTGAAAAGGTTTATAATTTATGTAATTAACCATTTTATCAAAATTTAGATACTTTGATAAATAACCAATAAATATGAGGTCACGTTTTTGAGAAAAATTTTAAAATAAAAAATTATGAAAAAATGTCCTCGTATAAAAAATTAATGGGTATCTAAAATGTTATTTATATAGTAGGCATATTTTCCAAGATATAATGGATTTAAAACTGGTATGGTCAAGGAATGACATTCAATATAACTTAGCAGAACTTCAAAACTGTCCAATGTACATTATTCAAATTATAGTGAATAATTTACAGTAGACGCATAATGAACACATAATTTTTTCAATTTTTTCCGCTTCTACGTTTTTGAGATAGTTGCGGTTAGAGTGAGGGATCAATACATTCGAATCGTATATTAGATCTATGTAATGACGTTGTTGCAACTTCGCAAAACTGTAGCGGTAATTTTAGTAATAGGTTAACGTTTATTAGCTTTTGGTTCATTAGTGATATTTGGTATGGTTAGAAAACGTTAGTTGAACCTCTCGGTAATTAACTAAACATATTAAGGCCTTCATTCCTCAATTGACCGACGTAGACCTCAGCTCAGCAGCCATCTTGATAATGCTGGATGTTTTAGTTTTAATTTTTTAACATATGCTGCCTTCCGTGAATGAGACATGGTTTGTCAAATCGGTTTCGGTTTGTCTCTGTCATCAAATACACCATAATCCATTGGGGTCTATCGTAACCAGATCAGCATATGAATAAATACTTGCCTTTTGATCCTGACATAATTGAAATAAAATGCATTTGTATCAAGGTAGATAGACAGATATATTTATTTAATTCTGTGTGCCAATTACAAAAATTCGATAGAATATGTCAAGTAAAAAATATGTCAAAAATACAATATATTGCAAACATTTTACAATAATTTACAAACATTATAAAATACATATATACAATAATAACACAAGTAGGTACAATTTACGAATAACTAAATTTATAAACAGACGTCAAATTAAAAAAAATAACTAAAACAATAAGTTTTAAAATATATAAAACATTTACCATTTAAATGAGTTTCTTCTATTAACTAAAATTTTGAAATTCATGAAGAGAGTAAAAACCATTGTTAGATAAGATTCTAAATAATTAGATTTTAATTCGACTAAATTCTTGACTAGTCTAACGTATGAGGGCAATTTATTAAATAAATAGTTTCCAACAAATATGGGAGATTTTTGATATGGGGCTAAATTGAAATTATTAACATATAAATTATTACGGTTTCTTGTATTGTATTCGTGTTTGTCACGGTGTATTGATAAGCTATTTTTTATACTATAGAAATATAAAAATAATTTATATAAGGAAATGCATGCGACCGTGAGAATTTTATTATTTTTAAAAGTACTACGACAAGAATCTCGGTACCCCAAATTGAAAATTATTCTCAATACTCTTTTTTGCAGAACAAATCCCTTTTTAGACCTATACCTTGACCCCAGGCAATTATATTATAAGATAGTTTTGAATAGAATAAAGCATAATACACATCTATCAAAGAGCTTCGATCTAAATGACTGGATGAAACCTCATTTAATTCCATCTTACTTCGAGTCGCATGCTGAAATTTCTCGATGCGGTTTTGTGCTAAAGGCAAAGTATGGAATATTACACAGTTTGCAATACTGAAATCTTCTTTTTTCCAAAAAAAATTTAATACCAAATTCGTAGCTAATGAGATAGAGAACATCAAACCATTTTCAAGGTTTCAACCCGTCATACTGAATTCACCATTTTGTTGACGCCGGGAACGGGATCGAGAACATTAACAAAAATGTACACATACATGACACTACGCGGTCTCGAGCAGCTCGGAAAAGTTGTTTCGAGGTCAATTTCTTTGCACATATTAAGTTAAGTTTTGCATCTGCTCATTTCATGTCTCGATCGCTATACACAATTTCACGACATAGAATCGAAATAACGAATATTTATGTTTCGTTCGTCCTAGGTCATGACTGAAAAAAAAAAAAAAATTGAGAGTATTCAATACTGTTAACATTTACAAAAAAGAAAATCTCCGATTTTAATATACATGCACTTTCATTATTGCGGTTGAATGCGAATTGTAATTAAAACATGGGTATGGCTAATTAAAAGTAGAAGCCATTAGCTTTAGGTTGCATATTTTCAAATGCATCAGTGTTTTGAAATAAAAATTTTACTATAGAATAAACGGAAAATACAAAAAATGTAGTCAATCCGTCTTCTGCCCAGAACATTAGCATATTTTTGACTATCATGCTATCGAAAAGTAATATGAGAGGTCCAAAATTAAATGAACTTGTTATATTAACGAGTATATAGATATGCATAGATAATTTCCTGGAGTAGGCTCGAAAGACTGCAAAGAACAAGTTTAAATTTGTATTTCTATGCAAAAACAAATATTACCGTTAAAACCTTACTTTATAGCGAAAGCTGCACTCTTTCCCTTTAATTTAATATACTCTTCGCAAATACAATACGAAGAGTATATTGCATTCGATCGGCACATTTTTAAAACCAGTATTATCGCTTGAAGAAAAAATTTTTTCATATCTCTGTGTTGGTGATCGGATTCTGAACAATTTTCAAAATGTCCGTCTGTCTATCTGCCCGTCCGTCCGTGATGTTTTGAGGTACTTGTTACAGAAATAACTAAAAAAACGGGGGGACACCCCGCACCCCCCTTTTCTTTGTCTGCGACGCTACTACTGCCTCCGGTGCTAATAATTATTAGCAATTAGATATCAGAATAAAAACCTACTAACCTAACCTAAAGAAATCATACGAAAGAATGAATTTATTTTAAGCAGAATAAAAACCAACTAACCTAACCTAAAGAAATCATAGAAAAGAATTGGTAAAAAAACATATTAATCGTGACAAAATTAACGAAAAAAAAATCAGCAAGCATAGACTGGGACCTTTCGCTCTGTAAGCGAGAACATTACCTATGCGCCAACCGTAAGGCTGATGATGAACATTAGGGCAAGGAATAAATAGTGAGACCACTGATATCACGCTTCTTTATTCTTCCGCCGCAGCAGCACTAATGCGTCCCGACTCGATGCTACAAGATTTGCTCTCTCCGCCTTTTGTTGACCAGGCGGTACAATATCGATCGGCGCTGACCGACTACACCGCATTCGCTTCCCACATAGTAACAGGCTCTCGCTCAGTATTACATCATCTAACCTTGATACTTTCATGTCGATGGCCTTGGAAAAAACTCGTAACTTTTGTCCTATATGCTATACGCGAACATTGAAATTTCCAATGTTAAAATGTCTAAAACTAATATTATTTACAAAAGAAACTGCGAAGAGTATCCCATAGAATGTGCAACAGTTATATAAAAAGTGCAATAGATCGGCGAAGAGTATAATGGTTAGGTTAGCTTGTTTTTTACTACGGTCCGATCACTTCTTCAAAGGCATCACAACACATGGAAGAAGGCTAATGTTAGCATTTATACTTTGGCTCACAACCCTACAACTTTAATTCTTATTTTACACGAAAACTGCTGCATTTGCGATTCTTTAACATTGGAAATGTTTATGTTCGTTATGAGGGTAAAGTTACCAGTTTTTGTTCAAGGTCAAAAGACACAGGTGTCGCGGTCGAGTGAGACTGTCGTATATGCAACGGCTGATATACGCAAATGTAATATGGATTGCATATATCACAGAGGGTCAAGTTACCAGTTTTCATTTAAGGTCGGAATACAGCGGGGTAGTGGATCATGCTGTTGAAAAAGTTGAAAAAGTTTATGTTTTATGTATGGTGTTATCATTTCCAATGTCCCGATGGTTGCAAGGATTGCGAAATCTGTGATTTTTTTGTATAATTCTGTGCTCTATAATTTTTACCTCTACGTGTTTCGATGTTCAGCGAGTTGTAAAACTTATTTCCAAAAACGATCTTTGGGAGTTTGATGCCACATTATTTTATGTTGCAAGCACGCCAGCGTTGAGAATTTTTTTTATACTTTTATACTAGCAAAGACTTTAAAACTTCGAATGAGAATTATATAATTCCAAATCACAACCTCTAAGAACTAAAGCACAATAAGTGGAATAAAAATTTGCACCAATCAAACTGGTGCAAATGTAGTACACCTTGTATAATTATCGATAACAAACGGCAACCTCAATTGAACTGGGGAGGGCGACCAACTGGAAGAAACCTTTAAAATTTGTTTAAGTACAGAACAGAGCCGACAATGATTAACACGGCTTCTAATGTGCACAAATCACCGAAGTTATTTGGCAAACAACAAAAGGATCCTAATTCACGAATTAATTCAGTTGTCGAAAAAGGGAAACGGTATAATTCCAGTAAGAAGTTAATCGTTTATATAATTTTACGCGCTGAAACGTTAAATGTACATTAAAGTAACGTTTTGTGTGTGTTTTTTATTGAGGGTTTAAGCACTTTGGAATGGTTTTAATGAACTAATTTAACGTTTAACTAAACTTTAAGAAGGTTTTAGAGAAACATTCTACAACCGAGAACAAAATAATGTGTTCCGTGTAGAAACACGTACTTATTGACCCAAAACTTTCTGTATTCAAATACTTACTAAGTATAACAGTTAACGGCGATGCTTTTGTACTTCAATTAAGAGTACAGGGTATGACCAACAACATAAAAATAAATTTAAAGCTTTACTACTTTAACCGTAATGTAACATGTAAATAGGACGCGGATTATTTTCTGTTGCTCATGTATACGACTGAAGCACCAACCATCGTCTATAATGAAAATTTTTGTAGGCCCTTGCAGATTTCGCTCAGGTAAGAGGTGCGGGAATGTCAAAACAATATCCGTGTAACAGGTGGTATCGTCTCCAAACTTTTTTTAAATTATTATAAACGCTACGTATAAAAGTCCACCCATTAAAAAATGCCGCTGCTTTCTTATTGTTGCAATTATTGTAAAATGATAAATTGTATTGTGCACTAAGTTGAAAAGAATGAAGCCGGAACAAATACTAGTAGATTACGAATATGATGTTTAAAATTCAAAATGTCCAAAATAGCGGAATGATGAAACATTGATTGATATTGCGTGCAAAATTTGAATTAAAAGATAGAAACCTCGTGGCAACTTTCTGTGTTTAAATATACATTTTGGTTTAGTTTACTATTTCAAAGAAATTCACATTTTGAACAAAATAATGTTATAGACATTGGTTAACAAATTATTTGAAAAATCTAAAGAGGCACATATTGAAAGATATAGGTCTCAGTTACAACCTCTATGCATTTAGAATATTAATAAAAGTTTTTATATTTCATTTTCTTATAATGTGTTGTTTATTTCTTGGATACAAGATGTACAAACATTATACCCTAGGGCCAAAAAGAGTGGGCGTAATTACTACGTCCGCTTATTATGCCCTCCAATAATCACTGTAAAATAGTATATTATTCAACGAGCATATAATAGCCATTATATGCGAGTAGAATACTATACTTTGTCCACGACTATTAAATATTTAATATTTATTTAATTCTTCATTTCATTTCTCCGATTTAAGAAAGAGTCATATGCCATTATATATAATTATTTACATTTTTCGGGCAACAAGTTTAATGAGGCGATTTATGCAGCTTTCTTTATCGCTGGCGATGTCAAAGAAATCTCGTTTTCACTGTCAGTATCCATTTATTTAATAATATTACTCCTTTTGAGTACCTAAATGTATAATTATTGTAAATAACGTTGGCTTTGAAATCGCACAAATTTTGACGTTTCAAATCAATTACAGAATTACACATTGTCATGGCTTACTATTAAAAACATACAGTTTGCATGGTTTCAAAAACAATGTTGGGGATTGCGGCGTGTCGATAATATATGATGCTTTGAAAAAAACTTATTAATGTACTTTTTGAGTGTTCATTAAAGTACCTCCTCGGCATGTACCATTTGAGTGCTTCCTAGAAAACTTAGAGAAACAACACTTGTCTTTTGGATGCTACAATTTTCACATTTTAAATTTTGAGTAAAAAGTCACTACTGACTGTCCTCATTATTCACTGCAGGGAATAATGGATAGCATTATCCTTGAGGAAACACATACAAAATAAGTACATTATTTAATAGTCGTGGACAAACAATTTTATTAACGGCGTTTCGTTTAAGGTTCTTTAATGCAATTAGCTACACAGGTACAAAATTGATTACATTATGGTAACTTTTTCCAGCAGGTACGTCTCGTCCGAAGATTCTTTAAAACATTTTAAAACATTCTCCCGTGTCAATATTTATATATTTTAAGATATCCCTTTAAACATTGTTTCAGAAAGGCCTCCAGCCGATTATATTCTCCTATGTTCTTTTTCTATTCACCAGTAATGTTGCCCTCAGCATTGAGTATTTTGACCACAATGTGTTCGGGCAGAATATTTCCGCCTATAAAAAATAAGAAGTATGTCAGGGCAACAATTTATCAAAAAAACAAAAAGTTGAAAATTACAACAATAGGTACGTACCAGTTCATGTAAAAAAGCCATTAGAACTGTCTTGCTGACAGTTACAGAATTACTGTTAGTCCATTGTTCAAATTTTTCATATTCTTTCTCATACAGTGATCGTGATTTTCTTGGTAGCAGTGTCTCTATTAAGTATGATTCAAAGTTAATTGTCAATATTTAGGAAAACTAAAGCCAGTCTTGTCCCTCCTCGACACTTTCCTAACAAGACGGAACGCCGGTATCTTTAATGGTTTTTGTCACGTTTTTTCCACCATTATATCGATGAGAAGAACTATACGCCAGTAGCTAACTCAGTAACTATTATTATAATTAATGTATTTGTTGATACATATTTAGTTAGTTACTAATTATTTTCAATTTAAGTTTAAGTTTAAAAATTACATTAAGGTTACTTAGTTCAGTAATCCTCTGAAAGGCTGAATAAGCACTATGAATTCTAATATACAGCGTACAGTTTAGATTTATCGAATTATAAAGAATTGTTGCTTTTTGATAGATTACTGTAAATACATTTTTAGCATATATCCTCCTAGAACGAGTGTGTTTAAGTTGCCATTTGTGCCTATGCATATAATAATAAATTTACCAGCTTAGTAGTCATCTTTGTTCAATTTTAGTTTTACTTCCTCATTCACGTAGTGGAGTGGAAGTATAGTAACCGTAAAAAAAAGTCAATAATTTCTCCTGTTTAGTTACAGATCTCTGCGGCAACTAAAATTAGTAGTAAATATGATAAATTAAAAAAATACTTAATTATATTTACTAGATTCATGTATTTTTCTTTAATCTCTTGGTTTTTATAGAAAAGGTTATGACGCAATTCACACGTAAATTTCGACATTTTTTATAAATAGCAAATAAAGTTATCGTTATATGAATGTCCTTTTTATTTTCAATAATGAAAGTAGTACTTTAACTTTAGTAAATGAATATATCATTCAAATACAGAAATACATTAATATAATAAAACGAAATTTAGTTTAGAATATATGAACCGTGTGCAAAGCTCCATAATCTATTCATCCACTTAACCACACACTCTGATATTATCCAACAAATTAGACGCTCAGCTTAAAATTAAGCGTAATGTAAGTAAAAGTATAAACATGTTTAATTACTATTTAGGAGATACTAAATAAGGGGTTTACAGATTTTGGAATTGTGTTAATTACATGTATGGATAATTGAAACAAGTTTCCCAGGATTTTCAAATTATAATCCACTTACGTTTTTCTTGTTAATAGCAAGAGATCTCTCAGAGCGTATTTGAACTTAATTTTGATTTGATTTAATTCATTAACAGAACAAGAAATTGAAACATATTTGTTCTCAGGGTACCACCAATTTTTTACATTATTAGAAAATATTAGAAAGAGAGAAAAGAGACGATTTTAGGCACACTGAAAATAAAGAGGAAAAAAACCTTACAACAGTACAATAAAACGTATTACTGAGAAAAGTGATGTGTTTTTTTGGGTCAGTTAATTCGTTAAAGAAAGATTGAATTTGATGTGAAAACAAACGATATCGATGTGGTTGAAAAACCAGGAAAAGTATTTACAAGAATTGTATGCCATCGTAGTCGCGTCTTAACTATACTTGTATGTCGATACATGTTAAGTTACGCTAATTGCGGTTAAAACTTGGATACGTGGACATCTAAGGAAGTATAGCAAACTCGCCTCACCTTCTAAGGGCTTGTGTATCCGCGTCTGTGTAGAAGCTATGCAATGTATGGCGGGAATTGCACAGTAGATATACTGTCCTACGGAGAGGATGTAAAGCAATCGGTCCCTTGTTCATTAAATGTTGGCAAGTAAAAAATCCCCACTCTTCGATAAAGAGGTTATCGCAATATTTCCGGGTTGGATCAGCTATCTCCCGACATTGCCGATTGGCTTTAGTAGAGAAAATACAGTAATAATACTGATTAGAATAACATGTGCATCAGCGACTTTAAAATTAAATTCTCGTACGTTTGCAATTGTTTAATGTTTAGGCAGAATGTAATTAAAACTATCGCTATAAGTTTAATAAAAAAGTTAATCATTACATATCTGCATAATTTAGTACAGATAGAGAAAACTGATTTATGTTTTTACATCAACATTTACTACTTTAATAGCTGGCACATCGCATCGTTCAGAACCATACACAATTAGGTGCTGTTATTTAACTGAAAATAAGCGTAAGTTGTACATAGATTATTGAAAACTATTTTTGGCTAAAAATTGAGTATTAGGGAGATATCTCCTTATTCTGCGCTTTATCTCATTCCCCACTAGCCTTACGTAGTGTTCACTCTTAAGAATATACCAGGAACTGATCAAAAGCACTTTGAGTCTAATTTTTAAGCGAATATATTGTTCAAGTGTGTTCTTCTCCCTGACGACACAACCCTAATTGCCCCAAACACAAATTAATATTCTAATTTACAAAATTGTTTAGATGAAACTGAAAAGCTACTAATAAGTGGGTAAATGCAAGTGGGTTTAAACTAAACAGTAACAGATCACAGAAACTTACTTATTCTGTTGGCACACTCCAAGTATGGGAAAAAGTGTAAGAGAACGTGCATTTTTGATTTTCCATATATTATATTTATACTGTTCTTTTTTTATCCTGTCATTTAACAATATTTGGTGTTTATTATTTTTTTAGTAATATTTTACTTATATATTCATTTTATATTTACTTTTATACTTTATTTTACACCACTTATTGTTATGCACTGCTACACTATCTATGTACCTGTAAGTTTAAGAGACGGAAACACTAATATTTAATACATTTATATTAGTTTCTAATCAATTTACTAAATGGATTACGTTTTATAGAGTGTTATAATAATGTTAACAATTTACTCTTTATTTGATAAAGTCCTAGGGGTTTTACCAGGGGGATTCACCACCGTCCGCCGAGTTTTCAGAACGACTATCCGAGCATCACTTCATCAGAATATCTGAATGAGAAAGGGAAAAGTTTGAGACTCGATTTATCTAGATGAATATTTTATTTCTTTCAAATTGAAATTTTAGTTGCGTCTTCTGCACTTCCACAATATAACTTAAACAATGTATTCGGCGACATCTTTTATTGAAGAATATATAATTCATAAACTGTTATCTGTATTCATGAAGTTAATTAAAATGTCAACTTCTGGCTATGGCAACTCGGCTAGCGTGAAGGCATCTCATATTTTCTCTCGGGGCATTTCCTTGTTTTTCTACTTAAACTAGGTTTATTTTGAATGTAGATTCCAACTTGATATAATAAAATTACATTGTCTCTATCCCAGTACATTAAATTAAAGGGGCAGATTCCTGTAAACAGCTTAAACACGGAAAATAATAATTTGTGGATGCATGTATTTCGGATTTCCTCTACGTTTCCGCATTGTCGATTTATTGATAATAATGAATGAAACAACTTGGAAACGGATGTTTCAAGCTACTGTCAAAAATGATATTTACAGGCATTGCCGATTTCTAGCTTACACATATCTTTCAAAGAGCACTGCTTTCATGTGGTTATATTAGTAATACTAAGTGTGTAATGGTCTTATGTTTATCTATTAATTATAAGATGATATTTCCTTAGTTGCAGCAAGAGAGGATGAGCTCATTCACCTCCTGGGTAACCATCAAACAATAAGCTCTGAGTACGGTTTGAGTACCGATTGAAAAAACGAAAATTGATATTTTCTGTATTCTTGATAGAAGTGTATAATCGATAAATTTCTTGGAATAAATTATCTCAAATAGAGCTGAGCTATGTAGTAACAATGTTCAAGATATTTTATTATTATTAATGTTACGCAACATCACGAACTGGTACGACTGTGAGAGGGAGTACGGTGAGGCGGGGAAAAGCGAAAAGCGCGGTGAGTTTAGCTCAAGCGACAGACGAAGACAGTCAAGTTCCAGTCGAGCTAGAATAAGAATTGTGCAATAAGTTGAAGCAAAAATCTGGGTTTATTGTCAATATCATGTTCGATTAAAGTAGCTAAGTTATTCAGTTCCACGTGGAAATATCGTCTAAGTGCGCCTTTTAGAATAAACGTTCAACATTAAAAACGAGTAGGCACCGAAGTTGATAGTATCAAAATGACGAATTGTATCTAAAGAATTGAACGAAGAATGAAATATGTCATGTTAAACCAAACATAGTTGTGAAAACAATGCGTCGAATATGTGAAAGTGAGCCTCAATGTGTTCCGGATCCTGTTTTCCTGCCCAAAATGGCGCGCCAGCAGCATCGCTTCGTGTCGTCTCTTCAAAGGTTCCACCAGAAAGCAGGTACTAACCATTCAGTGTTTAACTGTTAGTAACTTTTTCGTAAGTTGCCGTTCCTGACCTTCAACAGTTGAAACTGTCACGATTCTGTTTATTAACTTCCAAACAGCAAAGTAATTTTGTATTGCTGTGTTGATAATAATATGGACAAATCGTTTGTTTATCTGGCATCTTGTTAATAAACAAATTGGTTGCATATATTATAGCTGTGATTTCAATTAGCCTGTTTCCTCGGAAGATTTAAAAAAGATCCACTAGAGGCAGCACTAGGGGGGGGGGGTACACATGTTTTGATTTTCCTATTGACAGCATTATGAGATTTATAATTCGAATAAGTGTTCCCTTGTTGGTTAAAATTTTTAGACTTCCGCATATTCCATTCAAAGCTATCGATGATGACACGAATATTTTTAAATTTTCTAAATATTTTAGGAAGATTGTTTTTTTTACTCGTGTTAGCAGAAGAAAAAATATCTAATTGTTTAACTCTTGATGCACGACTTGAATCCAAGTTGTAAACATTTTGGAGAGGTATCCAATGCTAACATTTAATCTAAAGCGCATATCAGCAAGCAATAACCCTGAATGTAATCGAACTAATGTTAAAAAAGTTGATATTTTGGAGAAATTTTTGTTTGTGACCGTAATGATTCACGATTTGTTTTTGGTTCCGTAGTAGTAAGCCACTTTTTAAATAATTCACCAGTAGGAGGTCCCAAAAATTCCCATAAAGTATCAAAATCTTCTGGTTTCAAACCAGTATAATATTTAAACTTTTTGGCATTTTTGCGACATGAATCAACATCCAAGGCTACATTCTCCAATTTTTTTTTCCAGACATTCAATATACTTTTGTTGCGTACATCTGGCAACTTTAAGTAATTTTATTAAATTCTATTAAACAGAATGAATTTTTGAGAAATATGTACAGGTATTTACCATACTCTAGTAACTAAAACCTCAGACATTAAATTATCATAGGTAATCTGTTTAAATTTAGGAATGTACACATTTATTATATTTTCATGTTTCATCCATTTAACTCTTTTTGTATTCCAGTTTTTGCTAACAGCTCTCGTAGAACACAGAGGCTTCGATCGCATAGTAAATATATCTATTTCACAGCACAAATTTCTTAATTATTGGTTAAACCAAATATACTGCAGGAAGTATTATGGGTTGCATATAACAACGCGGACCCATTCTTAGTAATTTTTAGTTTATAGTATGGTAATATGTTAATTGAGACTTGAGAGGGGATATCTCTTTTATTAGCTAGCTGGTAGGAGAATGGCCATTTTCTGTAGCCAATTCTGCAGCAGCAATTACTTTGACTTTTAAGTTTTTTTTGATAATCATTCAGTCGCGAGTTGTGACACTTCTGCCGTTATCAAACTTTTTCTTAGTGATCTATCTAATAAAAGAGTTTTGCTGCTAAATAGATGATTATATAACTGATTATTTTAACAACTGATTAAATAGATGATTATATAGATGATTATATAGATGATTATATAGATGATTAAATAGATGATTATATAACTGATTATTTTAACAACTGATTACATAGATAATTAACAAATAACTGATTAGATAGTTAATACAAATTATTTAAATCATTTACCGAAATAATTTGCATAATTAGTACAAATAGTCTACATAATTTACACATGGAAAATCATTTTCGTTTGATGGTTAAATGTCTGCTAGATTTCATAAGACGGATAGTCCAGTCAAGCACAGTTTAGTAAAGTTCAGCAGTCGATTGAAATTCCGTTTAGTCAAGTCCAGTTTAGTCCAGTCAATCCCAACCAACAGCAAAACCCTAGCGTTATACAGGTTAGCAAGACGTCAAACCACGTCGAGGAGCAGTCTGTGTTCGGAGAGGCTGTTAGGAAAGGCTACCAGAACTCACCAGGAGCCCTCATCCACTATCTATCCATCATCAGGAGGATTGGTGAGATTCTGAGAATTTCATTGATATTTTTTTTTTGTTGTATAATATTTACTGTATAACTTTCATTGCACAATATATTTCTTTTCTTTTAATGATAAATTAATTAAGCTATAAATATTTTCTGTTGGAAATTGTGATAATATTACTTAATATTTCTATTTCATAATTGATAACATTATTTTATAATTTTTAAATTGATTAAAATCGCTGATTTGTTTTTACATTGATGATTTTTCTGAAGTAATTAATAAATAAGTATCTTTTATCGTACAATTTAATTTTTCATTTTTTTTTGTTTGTCTGTCCGCCATAAGATCAAATCTTTCCACGGCGGTTGGTTTCAACATCACAGGGGTAGCAGTAACTCTTAAATTTTCCGTGGATGGCGCTCATAATTTTTACATCATTTTAAGCTACCTTTGAGTGTTGGAACAAACTAGCTAGGCACAATATCACAAAAATATTGGTTCACCCTCTGGCTGATTTAAAAAAAAATATATTAATTGAACCCACGAAATCCCAGCCACGCACCAGATCAGCTAGCCGTTCGCCGTCACTATTTGTGTGTTGGTTGAATTGCCTTTGGTTATCACCTTAACCGGTGATATCATTGTTAATTTTCCTAGGGCCAAGTAGTGATGTAACAATGGCGCCCAACGTGGGGCGAGGGACGAGGTAATTACATTTATTTATTTGATTCCTCTCATTAGTGTTTAACGGCCTTTAGCCATATTTTTCATTTCTGCTAACTAAACAACCATAATTCTGAAACATGTGCTGATAATATTTTTTTTTCTTCCCAAACGCACCCTTCTCCTCCGGAAGAAATATTTTAGCTTACTGAAATATTTCTTGATCAGCTTTGATCCAAAAAAAAATTTAAGTAGCAAAATGTCTAACTGAATTGTACTAACATCAAACTGTACTAAAGGAAACTGTACTAAAAGTAAACTGTACTAAACTAAAATTGAAAACATTATGAATGCGTGAAATTTATTTCCTCGTAGTGCTAAAGTGAAATAGTAAACACCTCGTATACGTGGCTAAAAAAAAATAAATAATTAAAAAAAATTATTTACTATATGTCCCAACTTAATGGTGACAAACTCACAAAGTCCAACTTCTAAAAAGAAAATATTGGAAACTAACCTGTATGCCCATAGACTAGAGCCATACATTATACAACCACGTGTAAAAAAAAATATTTACAACTACGAGTTAAATGTTTGTTAAATTTCACAACGAATTAAAGTGTTCAACTACGAGATAAAAATTACAACAACGCATTCAAAACTATTTTGGACTAAGCGCCCGGACTATTATCCAGTTGATGAAAAGTGAAAACCAAAACTAAAAACTTACTGAAATTTCTTTAAAGTATTAATAAATATGTAGTAAATCTAAAATCTATCAACATCGTCAAACCCGAAATTTCGCAAATAAAATTTAAAATAAAATATTTACAAAAGTGTTATTGGATATGCATCGATCCAAACACACCAAGTTGCGAAACCGAACTAAACTAAAAAGGCAGAACTGTGTCTGTCTGTGTGTGTCTTCACGCGAAATTAATCCGTAGTGTAAAGTCACCTTAACCCAAAAGTTTGACGATTTTTTTTTAAAGCAGATATTTGGTGTTGAGTATCGCTTTGTAATGCGGCTAAGTTGGAAGTTACGCATTTTAAGTGGCCCTATTTAAAGAACCTCCACCCTACCACCCTATATAATCTCAGCGACAAAAATTAAAAAAAAAACTATTAAAAATTCTTGCATTTGCCAAGAAGTATCACAGTAGATGCATGAAGTATGAAAAAAAAATTATGTCGCTAAGTCTTCGTGCGATGTTATGCACTTTTGAGTGCTTGACTCAAAAATTGAATAAACAGAACTAAACCTAAAAGTTACTAAAATTAAATGATCGGCCAATCAAACTAAACCTATTTAAACCTAACTAACTAACACTAAGTAACAGTATTACTAAGCTATTTTACTAAAATTACTTTTACCCTAACTGACTGTTACGGTGGCGTCTAAATATTATCTGAATACTGCGACGCTCTACCGCAACTTATCTCACTATACTATACCTAACTATACCTAACTAAACCAAAGTTAAACCTACAAATGGTTCTAGAATCATTAAAGATCCGCGGTTGAGAGGTTTGGTTGCAAATCAACCCTCTTCTTAACACAAAAAGCATTAAATTAGTACTAAAGCACTATAACTCAATTGAAAATGCGGTTTGAAAAATTTTCATTAATTTTTCAATGTTGAAACCGCAAACTAAATCTGACAAAGTCATTGTCCTACTTGACCTGACCTGACTAAAAATCAAAACGTCGTTCGAACTAAGCGTCGAGACGGCGCTTATACTGAACTGAACTAACGAAATTGTGCTCGTCTTAAATTAAATTTATTTTAATGTTTCGTAAAATAAACTTATTTTATTCCATTTCCTTTCAAAAGAAATTTTAGAATATGTTAGGCGTCCCTAACCCAACCTGACTGAAATTTTGTTTACCTACTCTCACGTATGATTAAACAACTCAAATCTAACTGAACCTAACTGTCGAGACTGAGCCCGAACTAAACTAAATTTAAACTGTGCCAGATTAAATTTATTATATTCCATTTACTGAAATAGAAAATTTTGAAATATTTTATGCTTGGCGTCCCAAAGCATACCTGACCTGACTAAACTAAAATTTTGTCTTGACTATACTCCGTGGCATAATCGGACTTACGGGCAAACTTTACTAGACCTGACTAAACTGTAATGTTTGGGCAAACTAAACTGACTGAACTTAAAATTAATCTTTAGGGACGTGCACTGCATACAAAATGTTTACAAAGCACTAAAAGCATGTCAGAGCTTATGGTTCTAGACCTCATGCAAGCTGGCGTTCGAGCCCAAATAAGGCTTGAGCTTCGATACATGCCAAGTACCAGCTGGAGTTCCGTCTAGGTGGTTCAGCTCATATGCAACTTTAGATAATACTTTCTTGACAATGCACATAGCGATTAGCTAATTTAGCAGAAAAGAATTCTGCGGCGTTACTCAACACAAAATTTCTGAGACAGACTTTTTCTCCAACTTTGAAAACTTTGTCTCGTTTTCTCAAATTATAATATTTGGCACCCTTTTGATACGCAACATTTAACTTAACTTGAACATCCCTATATAACTGAGGAAGTTTATCCATTTCATTGGCATATGATCTTCTACTTTCCCCAAGGTCACTCACATCTGAAACGTCGACGTCGTCATAATAATCACCCGTTACAGGCAGCTTTCGCCCAAAATTCAGGAATGCCGGGGTGAATCCAGTCACCTCGTGTACGGCTGAATTAATCGCAGACTGAATATTTAAAATATTTTCGTCCCATTTCTTATGTGAACCCTTGAGAAAACTTCTGATCATAGTGCCAATTGTACGATTTACCCTTTCTACATGGTTTATTTGGGGATGATAAAAACAACTATACCACAACGTAGAAATTTTGAATTTCTTAACAAAGTTATTAAACATATTGCTAGTATGTGCTGTAGCATTATCTAGCAATAAAACTTGGGGTGTGCCATAAGTTAAAAATACTTGTTCGAGAAAAGTTGTGATAGCTTTTGAAGTGGCTTCACGCGCGGGTTTCATTAGCACAAATTTAGAGAAATAGTCTACGGCTACTAACAAAAACCTATTGCCCTTCGTACTTCTGGGAAAAGGTCCCATTGTATCGTATGCTACAAACTGAAAAGGAAAAGAGGCTTTCTTTTCTGCGCCCATTTGCCCAAACCTCTGCGTGTTCAGAGACTTTTCTCTGCCGCAGATTTCACATTTTCGAATGTACGTTAGTATGTCCTTTCGCATTTTAGGCCAATAAAAGTTTTCTGCTACTTTGTGTAGCGTTTTATAATAACCTAAATGCCCAGAATTTTCATTCTCGTGGCAGTCAACCATAACTTTTTGCCTTTCTGCTAGAGGAACTACTAATTTCCATTCTGAAATGTTTGTACGCAAAATTATTTTACTCTTGGTATGTTTGAAAAGATACCCGTCTTTGACCATCCACTGAGGAAACTTATGTGCATTTTTCATAATTCTCTCTCTAAGTTTTAGATACCAAGGTTCGAGATTATTTAAAGAAATACCCAAAGTATCAATTTCTGCTACTGGTACTGAACGCGACAAAGCATCAGGGACTACATGTAGAGTACCCTTTCTGTGAATGATCTCAAAGTCATACATGGAGAGTCTGAGTGCCCATCGAGACAAACGCCCGGTTGGATTTGACAGTTTACTTAAATATCTCAAACTAGAATGGTCAGTGATGACCTTAAAGTGAACCCCCTGTACATACCCGGCAAAACTCTCTACCCCATGCAATACCGCTAAAATTTCTCGTTCACAAGTTGAGTAATTACGTTCAGCCCTTGACAAACTTCTACTCGCATAGGCAATTACTTTTTCAACCCCTTGTATAGTTTGGGTAAGCACTGAACCTACGCCAAACGCACTACTATCAGATTGAATGCAAAATTCCTGAGAGAAATCAGGTGATGCAAGTATAGGAGCAGAAATTAATCTTTGTTTTATTTCCCTGAAAGCTAATTCGGCCTTATCGTTCCATGGTGTCGACTGTTTCTTTTTCCGCCCCTTAAGCAAATCGTTAAGCGGACTTATTAAAGTACTAAAATGTGGGATAAAACGTCGATACCATGAACACATGCCCACAAAACGTCTGATTTGGGTTGTAGTTTCCGGTCTTGGATAATTTAACATAGCCTCGATTTTATCACTTGAGGTTCTCAAACCTTGCGCATCCACCACGAAACCCAGATAATTCAGAGATTCTCTGAAAAATTTACACTTTTGGAAATTAACAGTCAAGTTTGCTTGTGACAATCTTTTATATACTTCTTTTAGCAAAGCTATGTGTTCATCAAAAGAACTTGAAGTTATAATAATGTCATCTAGATACACAAAAACTTTAGGTTGTAGTTCTGGGGAGAAAATTCTGTCCATTAAACGCTGGGTAATCTGCGCCGAATTGGCCAGCCCAAAAGGTAAGACTTTAAATTGGAACAGACCTCTCCCCGGAACTGAAAAAGCTGTTTTCTCTTTGCTAGATTCATCTAGCGGCAATTGCCAAAAGGCTGACTTAAGATCCACACTAGAGATAAACTTTGCATTAGATAACATTTTTAAAATGTCGTCGACTAAAGGCAATGGATAAGAATCCTTCTTTGTGACTTCATTTAAAGCCCTACCATCAAAGCAAAAACGCCATTCCCCACTACCCTTTTTAACTAACAATACTGGACTATTCCAGGGGCTAAAAGATGGCTCTATTACGTCCTGCTGTAACATTTTGTCCAATTCTACATTAAGGTGCTGCTGCATGTAGGGGGATAATCTATATTGTCGCTTTTTAAACGGCAAGGCATCACCGGTCTCAATGTGTGCCTGCATTAAATGTGTTCGCCCAAGTTTATCTCTAGATAAGGACTTAAAAAGATCTACTACATCTTCCAGTTCCCTATTTTGAGCCTTACTAAACTTAATGTTGACTTCTAAACTTGACTCACTTTGTTTGGGTGGTTCGGCAATCACATTGATTAAATAATCGTGGACGTCACTAAAAACTTCCCAGGTGTTATTTTGGAAATTAAGTCTTAATGAAAACTGTTTGATAAAATCACTACCTAAAATCAAACTACAGCGTAGTGACGGTACTACACGAACTTCAACTAATTTACAAATCCCATCTATACATAATGGTAGTTCACAAATCCCTGTAATATTCTGGGCTGTTCCGTCTGCTGTTCTTACTACTTTATTTAAACTTTTGTCAAGTTTAATTTTATATTTGTCCAACAAATTTAACGACAACGAACCTAAACATGTGATATTTGCACCACTATCAAGCAATGAGATTACCTCCTCATCAAACAAAGTTACTGAAATATAGGGCCTATTGTCATAGGGCTTCTCTAGAAAAACTGGTGACACAACTGACTTACTAGACTTTAAAAAGTTTTTGACTGTTACTTTCCAATTGTTCCAATCGGATAAATCCGTTTTAGGCTTGACTATATTGAGAGAATTACGACTACTAGACTTAGAAATATTCTTTATTTGACTTAATCGTGAATTATAAAATATTCGGCCATTCTGAGGAGTTGTCTGACGTCGGCCTAAGTCGACAGACCTCCTTACTGGTTTTTTGGAACCAACCTAACCTCATTACAAACGGTACATGTTCTAACGGTACAGTCTGGCTTACCACACTTAAAACAAAACCTTTTTCTAGGTTCTTTGCACTGTATAAATTCGTGACCAACTTTTTTACAGTTGAAACACGTGTTTATACTTGAAACTTTATTTTCTGAGATTGTAGTTGTTGTCGGCACAACTTTATTAACTGAAGCTAAGTTTTTATTAGAAAAAGTCTTACATTTTTTTCTGAATATTTTATGTTGCCTTTTTGAAGATGACGGTTCTGAACTTTCTACATAAGCCAAATCGGATTCAAGGGCATTAGTTGCACTTGGAGGCGAATATTTATTCTTGGCCTGTAAGGCATCATCGATTTTCCTGCAAAATGTCACTAGTTCACCAGTGTCCCTAACATCAACTAAAGCCAATCGCTCAACATAAATTGGTAAAATATTTTTTCTAATTATTCTTAACTGTTCAGCATCGCTGACAGGTGATACTAATCTATTGAATAAATTCTGCATGGTGGCAACATATATAGTTATTTTTTCACTACGCCCCTGCTTACGTGATTTAATTTCATCTAATAAAATTTCATTATACTCTAATGGTAAGAAAGTATTATGCATTTCATTAACTAACTGGTCCCAAGAGGTGACCTTATCTCTAACAGATCTGTACCAAATTAAAGCATGACCTTCAAATAAGTCTATTGCAGACTCACAAAGTTCTTTAAAAGTGACGTTGCGAGCTTTTGACAACTCCACAACTCTTTCTAAAAATGCTTTTACGCTTGTTCGGCCATCATATTTTATATTCCACTTATATACTGGTATTGACTTTTTATTGACAGAGGTTGAGGGTAAAATTATGTCGCTATTATCTAACTCTACTGTTTTGATAACATTATTTGCTAGTTTAGCTTCTAGCTCTAGACATGTGGCTTGAGCATCTTGTTTAAACTCGGTATACAAGGTTTTAACTTCAAGTGGTTCCTCTGGAACTTTAAATCTATCCACTCTATACGTTAATGAAGCTAAACGCGAAGAAATAATTAAGTACATGGTATCAATTACAGTTGCTGAAAAATCTAGAATTAATGATTCGAGTTCGATAAGTGTTGTCTCAATCACATTTTTCTCAGTGTCCAATTCAAAGTTTGGATCTTTTAATTTCTTAATCTCCCCATTTGATTTTTCTAAAAATCTTTTCAAAACGATTTTCTTGTCTTGCAATTTTCTACGAGTACTTATTACACCCCTGATTCTAAGTTCATAATCTAACTCAGCCTCTGTCAAATAAGAAGGATTTATGACAAGCGGTGAGTCCATCTTGTCCACTAAAGATACTTAAACTGACTCAAAAACAAATTAATAGTCAATACCTGTATATGTCTGTACAAGAAGAACGTACTATAAGTGGTATTAAAATAATACCTAACTGAAATTTAATTATCAAGTAAAGAATACTCTATAAAATTAACGTAAAAAGTCTAAACTGAAATAAAGATTGTACAAGCGTACAATCGCTGACTCACTAAACTAAATAAATTTGTGTTAATTTCAATGTAGCAAATTTATTAAAATACGCAAAGTTTTTACTTGCTATTTTAAAATATAATTGCTTTGATTTAAAATCAAATTTGCAATACCTGACTCAACTGAACCTAATATTAAAATAAACGGAATTAATAATTCGCTATTTTAAATTTTTTAATCACCTTGATATTTTTAATCTAATAGGTAATTTTAAACCCAAATGTACTAAACTTAATCTTTATCACTGGATACTAAATTCCTTAAAAGTGATAAGATTTTTTTTATGGTTAAATAAAAACAAAGAAAACATTGCCTGTTTTATACTGCTAGAAGAATTCATATAGTCCTCTAAATTAGATATAAAATATCGAATTTTATACTTAGTTTCTGTACGTAGCATTTACCATATTATAGATAAAATAAATTATCATAAAATAACTTCCAGACATAAAATTATTGCACAAATAATATTTTCAAACTCAAAACCTAAATTTCTGTGTCTCATAAGATCAAACTAGCTTATGCTTGATACCACAAAAACTCTAAAATTCACCTCTACTCATTTAAAAATCTGAAACTTACATAACTTGACTAAAAAAAATGAAACTTACTGAACCTTATTCGGGCCTCACGTTACTGGGCACCACATTGTTACATCACTACTTGGCCCTAGGAAAATTAACAATGATATCACCGGTTAAGGTGATAACCAAAGGCAATTCAACCAACACACAAATAGTGACGGCGAACGGCTAGCTGATCTGGTGCGTGGCTGGGATTTCGTGGGTTCAATTAATATATTTTTTTTTAAATCAGCCAGAGGGTGAACCAATATTTTTGTGATATTGTGCCTAGCTAGTTTGTTCCAACACTCAAAGGTAGCTTAAAATGATGTAAAAATTATGAGCGCCATCCACGGAAAATTTAAGAGTTACTGCTACCCCTGTGATGTTGAAACCAACCGCCGTGGAAAGATTTGATCTTATGGCGGACAGACAAACAAAAAAAAATGAAAAATTAAATTGTACGATAAAAGATACTTATTTATTAATTACTTCGGAAAAATCATCAATGTAAAAACAAATCAGCGATTTTAATCAATTTAAAAATTATAAAATAATGTTATCAATTATGAAATAGAAATATTAAGTAATATTATCACAATTTCCAACAGAAAATATTTATAGCTTAATTAATTTATCATTAAAAGAAAAGAAATATATTGTGCAATGAAAGTTATACAGTAAATATTATACAACAAAAAAAAAAATATCAATGAAATTCTCAGAATCTCACCAATCCTCCTGATGATGGATAGATAGTGGATGAGGGCTCCTGGTGAGTTCTGGTAGCCTTTCCTAACAGCCTCTCCGAACACAGACTGCTCCTCGACGTGGTTTGACGTCTTGCTAACCTGTATAACGCTAGGGTTTTGCTGTTGGTTGGGATTGACTGGACTAAACTGGACTTGACTAAACGGAATTTCAATCGACTGCTGAACTTTACTAAACTGTGCTTGACTGGACTATCCGTCTTATGATATCTAGCAGACATTTAACCATCAAACGAAAATGATTTTCCATGTGTAAATTATGTAGACTATTTGTACTAATTATGCAAATTATTTCGGTAAATGATTTAAATAATTTGTATTAACTATCTAATCAGTTATTTGTTAATTATCTATGTAATCAGTTGTTAAAATAATCAGTTATATAATCATCTATTTAATCATCTATATAATCATCTATATAATCATCTATTTAATCAGTTGTTAAAATAATCAGTTATATAATCATCTATTTAGCAGCAAAACTCTTTTATTAGATAGATCACTAAGAAAAAGTTTGATAACGGCAGAAGTGTCACAACTCGCGACTGAATGATTATCAAAAAAAACTTAAAAGTCAAAGTAATTGCTGCTGCAGAATTGGCTACAGAAAATGGCCATTCTCCTACCAGCTAGCTAATAAAAGAGATATCCCCTCTCAAGTCTCAATTAACATATTACCATACTATAAACTAAAAATTACTAAGAATGGGTCCGCGTTGTTATATGCAACCCATAATACTTCCTGCAGTATATTTGGTTTAACCAATAATTAAGAAATTTGTGCTGTGAAATAGATATATTTACTATGCGATCGAAGCCTCTGTGTTCTACGAGAGCTGTTAGCAAAAACTGGAATACAAAAAGAGTTAAATGGATGAAACATGAAAATATAATAAATGTGTACATTCCTAAATTTAAACAGATTACCTATGATAATTTAATGTCTGAGGTTTTAGTTACTAGAGTATGGTAAATACCTGTACATATTTCTCAAAAATTCATTCTGTTTAATAGAATTTAATAAAATTACTTAAAGTTGCCAGATGTACGCAACACTTTTTTAATTGTTTAACTTCAATATCCTCTTCTGTCTGACTTTCAGCATCACGGACATTTACTATTAGGTACACTTGAATCAGACTCCGACACTGTTTCAACTGATGGTTCAACGATGAGCTCATTAATATAAGCAACCACTAAATTATAATGATTCGTGCACTCAGAGATTTAATTGACCTTATTTATTGTTGTTAACATTATTAGTTATTTAATCCAGTATGTAATTGATCAGTAGAAGCAGAACAGATAAGATTTGGACGTTTACATATTACAGAGCAAATCCTCTTCAGAACATTTCTGTTTTCTTTTACAATCTTTCAGAATATAAAAAAAAATCATATATTAAACCTTAATATTTGATATTTCATGTACAATTAAAGAAAAATTTTAATTTTTTATTTACTAAATATCAATAATGTTAATGAACTCACTGGTCTCGAATAAAACATAACCTCATAAAAAAAAACAATTACTAACCTTTGATACAGTCGCTGATAACGGATTTGGGTTTTCAGTTGTTGGACCATTAGAATTTATAAAATGTTTAGTACAAACATCAGTATATTTTTTTATTTTTTCTATTGTTACATATGTTCTTCGCGATAAATGAATCCACTCCAAACACTTTTTATTGTCAACTTGTGATTTTATAAAAGGCACAAATTTTACACTATCCTGCTTGTATCGATTATCAGATGTACAATTCGCGAATGCACATTGTTTAGTGGGCATGATAAATTAATTTTTTAATTGTTTTATTTGCAGTATTTATTTATTTCAATAATAATAAGAGGTACGTTCAACGTAACTATCAATAGAGAAATCAAAACATATGTACCCTCCCACTAGTGCTGCCCCTAGTGGATCATTTTTAAATCTTCCGAGGAAAAAGGCTAATTGTATGATGGCACTGTAATTATCAATTCTTTGTTTAAGTTAGAGATATGACGCGCCTTCTCTGTACTTTTGAGCCTAACTATTAAGCTCGTCAACTTTTGAGTTTATCTAAAGTACTGATTGATTCGTATCTTGAAGGATATCTATAAAGCTTATTTCTTTGTTTGTTTTTATGCACGCGTCAAACTTTAGTCGTATCTTTAAACATGCCTACCAGAGTATTTTGGTTGTCTAGATTTTTCAATTTTGTTTATTTATTTACAATTACCTACATACTTTTTGTGAGTTTGCACGTCAAAACTGTTTTTGTAGACAATACATTGTTATTGTTAATTAATTTGTTTTTTATTCTTCAATTTTGTCTAAAGTCAGAGTAATTTCATATTCAACCGATTTCTCTATAGTTCTTGTGGGAGATTCAACAAAAAACATAGTGGCGCCCATTAGTTTTCTTTAGAAAATACAGTAAGAATTTGGTGACACGTTTACATTTTTATCTGTCAATTATCTGTCCGATTATTCCCAATCTTAGAGTTGAGCTCTCTAAGCCGTAGCGAATTTTTGAAGCAATTATCTTTCTTATTAAGTTAAATTAAACGTTACAACATGGCCGTGTCGTCGGCGTACTTAGCCAGTTTCGTATTCGGGAATTAATGAAAATCGGCGATATATAAATTATAAAGAAAAGGCGATAGGCACGACCCGCGCGGATTACCTCGCGAATATTCCGTAGTGTTGACAGTTTATTTACTCGCACTTGCAGATTTCGGTCAGACAGATTGAATCAAGCAGTCGTAGGACCGGTATATCGATCAAACTTTCTCTAAATATACAAAACATCAATGAAAATAATACATATTAGAAAGAAATTACTGATAAGCACCCTAACTATCTTCTAATATGGTTTGCATTTACAATGAGCTTTAATTACTCTCTTTCATTTCCAAATAGACTTTAAACTATAAATGACTCTTTTATATGTCCCGTGAAGGTCGTCGAAATCCTTAAAAAACCTCTCTGCTTAAAATATGGTGGCTGTTCAGTTTTACAAATGCATTTAACCGAACTTTTTGTCTAATCTGATAAAGGATCCCCCAACACGCGAAACTTTGAATTAATTCTTTGTGTAACGAATTAGGAAGTTTTTATATTTATTTTCAGCAGAGCAGTTTCGTATCGCTGGAGGCTTTCACATTTACAGTCGAAGCAAGCTAATGCGTATTCTGTTTTGCGTTTCGTAAGAGAAAATTTTTAATAGAATTCTGTCTCTGGCAGTCGCTGCCAGTTGTCGTCTGCCGAAGAGTGACAGCGTCACTGCAGCATTTAAGCAACCGTACACGCTCCGCAGACACTTGAAAATTTCCGTTTTATTACAGGGTTGTCTAAACTCCAAATGGTCTACTAGTGGTGAATTACTTTATAATACACTTTAAATCTACAACTATATAATTACGTTTTATTTTATTTTACTTTATGAATACAGCTGTCCAGATTGATGCGCATCCAATTACAGGACAGAAAATATACAAATAAATATGTACACAGTACAGAGTACAAACTTAAAACTAAATATTTTACATCCAATAATTGTCCACGACTGTTAAATATTTAATATTTATTTAATTCATTTCCATTTGATTTCTCCAATTTAAGAAACATTCATACGCCATCATATATAATTTTCTTGTTTTTTCGGGCAACAACTTTAATGAGGCGATTTCTGTAGCTTCCCTTACCGCTGGCGGCGTAAAAGAAATCTCGTTTTCACTGTCAGTATCACAAATTTTGACGTTTCAAATCAATAACAAAATTACGTACGCTTTGACTAATTCGATAACACCATGTGTTTTGTAAACAGAGCGCGAGCATTGTATGACTAACATAACCTTAAATATTACATTTTTGTAAGTTAATACTCATTTTTAATATTTTTATTCACATCTTTAGGTTGGCACATGTGTAACATTGATGAACTCTCTCGGATAGGATGCATATAATTTTTTTAAATCATTGATTTTAAAAAATATACTAAAATCTACCGGTTTGAAATCCAACCTATAATCAGCGGTCTATTTAATATACCAGCGCCGCGGTGGTAAATCCTGAACTCAATAGTTGTTGAATAAAAAATCACGTGACGTGACGAAAAGCAATCTTGTGCTTTTCATTTATTTTGTTTTTTATTTATTTTTAACGGAAACCAAATCGATAGATTGCAAGTGTGATATATCGTTGAATTCGGGATTTTAACTGCTTTTTAACTACTCGATTACAAACTGTAGTTAATGGTAAAATAAACAACTTGTTGTGCCAAACGGCATAAAACGTAATCCGATCTCAACCAATTTGAAAAGGTTGAATTTCAGATCTTCTGAAGCACTAAGGAAACCCCCGTGCAGTTTCATCCAAGTCCGTTTAGTAATTTCGCCGCTATCGTGCACACACACATATACTTACATAGACATTTTTTAAAAGCCACTTTTTTGGGTTCCCGAAACCTCAAACCGTAAAGATTTGATGTTGTCTCAATTTTCGATTTTGGACCAATTTTACTAGCCTCCACAATTTTTTTTTTTGAGGGGGGAGGTTAAAATGGAAAATACAAAGTAATGTGAGAAGATAGTTTAAACTAAACGGTGATATAGTAGGAACTAAAGACTAATTTAAGAGTGATATAAAATACATGGGTTAGAGCACATATTGTGAATAGAAGATTTTAGTACATGTTTTATTCTTGGCGTAGCTAAGTAGAATAGAGCGTATGAGCGAGTCTGAAAAGATGGAACAATGAAACGTATGAAACTAAGAATATCCGGGCAGTCTATCTGACTTGTTAATAACACAGCCCCACAAAAAAAGTTTGTGATCTGAATGACTGACCTTGGTACTCCTATGAGATGAAAGAAATTCCTATATTCTTCAATTTGTGTGTAGAGGCAAAAACATCTCTTCAATAAGGTAAATGTATGTATATAAGTACACATTATTAAGGATTGAATGGGGACTTTTCATTTCTCGTATTCTTCTTTTTTAATACCCAGGGCTTCAGCGAGGGGGTAACAATTCTTCCGAAGGAGTTGATACACCTTCTGTACCCCTTCTATACCTTTCTGGACATAGAATTGCGTCATAAACGCTTCTGACTCACAAGCTCTTGAGAATGCAAAGGAGATATGGTAGAGGGTGAATACCGCTCCGGAACCAATCCTCCAGAAGGGTGTAAACTATCCCCTATGTGGATGAGGAACATAGGGGTGGAGGGAGATCTGGAAGAGCAAGTGTTCCTTATTTTTAGTGCATAATGGGCGCAGTGCATTAACGAGAATCTCCTTCAATTGCCTTGACAAGGGGCGAAAACTAACCCCCCAAACCCCCAAAAAGGATTCAGAGAACTTTTAGGATCAGAAAGATGCATTTTGGGGTTCTTAATTCTGAGAGAGAAGACAAACTGGAATCCAACTCGTTTTTTTTCAGTTCAGCATTCAATGCATCTATATGTCCCTCATAGCATCACAGGTATTTCATGTTTTTTTCATTAATAAACCCCATTTTATCTCAAATCATACTTGTTTCTCTAAAATTCTTTTCCACTCAATAGTGCTGGAGTGAAAAAAAAAATGTACAGACATGGATTCCCGTATGTCTTCTCTCTCAGAATTAAGGAGGTTGAAGCGTTAAACGAAAATAGTGAAAAAAAAATTTGAAATAAAGTTTTTTTAATACATTTTTACGTGACACAATTTTTTGCAAAAAAATCCAAAGTCAATGCGAAACTCATAAAGTCAAAATTTTTCAAAAACTTTTACATGTAGTCTTATAGAAAATATGTCAACACAGTATGCAAACGGTACATTTTAACACAAATAACTAAATAAAACACACTACTATGTTTTTTATTTGTGCAAAATGATGAACTACCACAGAGTAACGGCTCCTTCAATAAATTTTTTGGTACATTTTAATTTATAGCAAATAACCAAATAATGTCAGCAGTTCCGAAAACTAACTATGTAAAGCATTGATGTGTTGACACATATTTTAATATTGTTTCCAATTCAATTAGGAGACTTTTAATAAATAAAAAAAAAATTAAACCTTTGCAATCTGTCAAATTTCTCTTTTCGTTGATGACTTTTAACTGATTTTCCAATTATTTTATGATTTAATTTTAATTTTTACTACTTCTCATTTTTTTTATTAAGTATTTAGTGAAACAAATTTGTAAAATACACAGATATTTACATAAATTTATTATTATTTATTTTAATAAGTTTGGACAAAACATCCAAAAGTTAGTTCATTAAGTAAAATAATTAAATCTACTTAAATAATTAATTAACAATAACAATTATGACAATAATTATTGGTATTATCGACTTATAACCTTTTGTAATAATTTATTATGGAAAAGTTCCGATTTAGAATTCGACTTACTTTTGGTTGGGACTGTAACGTCTCAACCTCCTTAAAAAACACAAAATACATCTTTCCGGTCCTAAAACTTTTTTGGGAATTTGGGGGGTAATTTTCGCCCCTTGCAAGGTACGGTCAAGGCAATTGAAGGCGATTTTCGTTAATGCACGAGCTTGAAAGCTAAAAGCTTTTATGACGCAGTTCTATGTCCAGAAGGAGTGCAGAGGAGCGTATCAACCCCTTCGGGAGAATTGAGTGATAAAAAATTCCCATTCATTGCTTAATGATACTTATATTCATAAATGTACCTTATTGAAGGGATGTTTTTGCCTCTACACAAAAATTAAAGGGTATAGGAATTTTTTTGACTTCGGATTCGAATTTAGCGTCGAAAAATACGAAAGTAATTCAGATCAAAAACTTTTTTTTTGAGGGGCTGTGTAATTTATATACATGAACAACCCTTACGTGTCGTTAAGTCATTTAGATTAAATTTGGCTAATGAGTCAGATTACAGCGTGCCTCTGAGAGAATAAGTTCCGTCAGTTTTGGGGGAGAGATATTAAACGTGTTTTTTCTGAACCCGTTCCAAATTAAGGATATGAATATTGTATCATGGATTCCAGACAATACCACCGTATGCCAGTTTTGACCGTACAAAAGCTATAATAGGAGAGAAAGTGTGGAAATATCTTTAAAGTGCCTTCAGTTTCGCATAATAAAGCTTAGATTTCTGTAGACATTAACAATTGTGTGATCAATGTGTGCAGTAAAATTTAATTTTGAGTCAGAGATGACTCCAAGATCCTTGAATTGAGTGCATTTAGTTAACATATCATTCCTTATTTTGTAAGAAAAGTTTATAAAGTTATTTCTTCTCGTAAAGGTCATCGCATTACATTTTGATATATTTAAGGGTAGCCTATTACTTTTACCTTTATATTTGTGAGGTCGTGTTGTAATCGATGGCAGTCTTCTTTGGAGTTAATAGATGTAAACAGGACGTTACTCAGTATACCTTGATGAAAATGATCAATAATAGTGGGCCCAAAACAGAGCCCGATGGAACTCCTGAACTCGCTAACACTTCAATAGATGCAAACCCATAATACATCACATTTAATGTTCTGTTACCAAGATACGACTCAAAAAACTTATAAAGTCAAGACAAACCAAAATCCCATGTTCCTAATGACTTGAAATCTCTTAATTGTAATTATTCCAAGTATAATATTAAACGATATTTTCTAAATCATTGATTCTATTCTGTTGAAAAATTTTAAGTAAATAAGTGTAATGTTTAGTTTTAGTATACCCATCCTTGTGTGTATGTCACAGCCCTCACATTCTGTCATTTTAAAACTTTTTGAGATAAATTTGATGTACAGGCGTAAACTAATGACCCAAAAATAGAAATGAAGATATTTAAAAAAAAATGGATTATTTCCCATATAGTGAAAAGTGATAAAAAATGTACACTTACCCCGTCGAGTGAGGTATCATTGGAGGTCTACTAAATCACAGTGAAAATTGTTTTGGGATCGTATATTTTAATCCTTCAGATATTTGAGATATTCGCTTTCAGTCATTATCAACGCGTTCTCACCCTCTAATTTCTAAACTATTGCTTAAAAAAAATTCTCGAATGTAGCAGTTAGCTAGTACTTTGAAATATTATAACGGACGCTGCGGCAAAAGTACTTTCCGAGGAAAATTTTAGGGATCGAGCAAATATGTCAAGATGAAATAGCTTTTAATATGTAGGTATATAGTATCAAGTTGAACACAATATTACTGAATATGGCTACGGAACTCATTGATGTGTATGTCCAACACGCTCCTGGCTCGTTTGTTATTCTTAACACTATGCAGTTTGTCTCCTACTTGTATGTGATGCACTTATGTACCGTATTATAAACCCTATTCCAACTTTTTTTCTGTTTTAAATAATTGTAATTTTGTAATGGTCTGTTTTATTTCATTTTCAATCTTGCTGTATTGTATTTTTCTTACATATTTGTAATTCTATACCATCGCATCATTTTGTTTCTGCATGTTGCTTACACTATACCTATAAATGCTAGGCATTTCCAAGAAACTGAATGAGAGATTTTATGAAAATGTAATCCATTAGAATGAAACAATTTTTAAGACAAAGTAGGTAAATAAATTCATTTTAGGCCTTTGTTCTCATTGTTAGCTGAATCTTCATACCGTAGGGGGGTCATGTAGATACTAGTTCAATCCGCTTAGCCGTAGGGGACTATGTTGGATGCTAGTGTTATAATGATAATGTGAAATAAGAGATTGGACAAATGTACTTTAGGATTTCAATTTGCTAGCATAACCAGAAGTCAGGATTTCGAAAGAATGCAAAGATTTTATTAATATTTTTACATATAGCTTTTCTTTTAGTTCTCATAGATAGTTCAATTTCCGCTGTTTGCAAAATCCTATAAAGAATATGTTTTATTACTATAAGCAAACAAATAATAAGTAATTCCCTTTTAAACATGCATAGAGTATATAGGTTCCAATACTAGTTAGCTAATACATAGGTGAAGATCTGTTGTTTTTTATCATTCACTGTCAAATATAAATATTTCATACTTATTCATGGTTTTGCATGAAACATTATGAGTGGCTTTGTGCCTTTCTGATGAGCTCAGAATAAGGGCGAAAAACGTTTCAAAAGCTAAGCATTTCCAAGAAACTGAATGAGAGATTTTATGAAAATGTAATCCATTAGAATGAACAAATTTTTAAGACCCGGTAGGTAAATAAATTAATTTTAGGCCTTTGTTCTTATTTTAATTGAATCTTCATACCGTAGGGGGTTATGTAGATACTAGTTCAATCTGCTTAGCCATAGGGGACCATGCTGGATGCTAGTGTTGTAATGACAATGTTAAATAAGAATTTCGACAAATTTATTTTAGAATTTTAATTTGCTAGCATAACCAGAAGTCAGATTACCGAAAGATTTCATTAATATTTTTACATACAGTTTTTGTTCTAGTTCTCATAGATAGTTTTTTTGCATTGTTTGCAAAATCCTATAAAGAATATGTTTCATTACGCTATACCTCTCTTGTATTCTTCGTTAAATAAAGATTCTATCTATGACTGAATGCTCAGTTAATAACCAGAAACAGTATGAAAAACTTCATCCCAAAGCAATTTTACCATTAATTAGTATTGAAGCTTTGCGCAACTTTAACATGTGTCTATTTACGTAAGTGGTAAGTTGTACCTTTAGACAAACTCATGATACATTTTGTATAATTTATATATAGGAATATCCCCAGCGACGGGCCAATTTGAAGTCAACCAGCGGAACTACACAACTCGCTTTAAGTTTTCTGCATTTTAGAGTAATGATGCGCACGCGGCCATAACTCCATCATTCTGCTTTGTAAAGAGGAAGCCCTAACTTTCATGAGCTTTAATTCGGAAGCAAGTTTATTTCAAAACTAATATAAAACCGCCAGTAAACTCAGTTATTTAGGACTTATATGCATCCGAATGACTTCCGGCGATAAAGATTAATTTGAGTCAGTAATCGGTATAACTTATACGAGGAATTTCTATACTCCCCACTACAAAATGCTTTAAATCAGAAATGGTGGATAATTTGCTAGAATGTATAAAACTAAGACTTAATCCGTCAAGTAATATTTCAGCTTTAAAAATATACTTCAAATTAGATATCACACGATTATTTTCACTTTCGATATTTAATGCAAATTTTATATTATTTAAACCAAATATTATTGATTGGTGATCGTTTATTGGGATCTTTTTTTTTTAAGAGAATCTTACGGCCGCAAGATATTTACAGTTTTTGCGAGTTGAATTAGTGCCAACCTTAGCAATTATGTTTCCGAACAATGAAGATGAAGATATTCCTGCTGAAAACGTCTGATTTCAGCAAGACGGGGGGCCCACCTCATTTTGGGATTTTAACACTTTTACTGGAAGGTGGATAGGTCGTCGAGGTCCGATTGAGTGGCACCCGCGCTCACCGGATTTAACCTCCTTAGACTTTTTTCTTTGGGGTTACTTAAAGTCGAGGGTGTCCTTTAACAGACCGGATACCATAGAAGAATTGAAAGACACAATTGGCTTGGAGATGAGACGAATTGCCCATGAGATGATTCAGAACAGCGTGCAAAGTGTCTACACCAATCTTGGTCAATACCAAATGGTTGGAGGGTCGCACTTTGAGCAATGGAGATGATTTTTTTCTCACAATTACTTATGTAAGGTATCAATCAATTTTAATGTATTGTGTGGTGTCCCGCAAGGATCGATATTGGGCCCCTTATTGTACACACTGTACACATCGGAATTTCAGAAAGCTGTTAGGCACTGTCAAATGCATTTATATGCGGATGACACACAACTGTACCTCTGTTTCGATCCAAGTGAGTATGTAGATGCAATGAATAAAATTAACCAAGACATCGGCTCGTTACTGGAAAAATATAAATTTCACTCACTAAATATTAACGCCAACAAAACATCGGTTCTTGTATTCGGACAACCAAGTGTTAGATCCCAGTTAACGGGAAAAATTCAAATAATCATGGAAGGACATAATATAAGCCCCACTGAAAAGGCAAAGAATTTAGGGTTAATCTTTGACAGCTCACTAAGATTTAAACCTCACATAAATAATTGTATCCGATTAGCCTACATGAACCTTAAAATGATTTACAGTAATTGATTGTCTTAATCAAAAAGTAAAAACAATTTTATGTAAATCATTAGTGTTATCCAGATTCAATTTTGCCGATACAGTGTATGGTCCATGTATAGATGCGGAAGATGATCGCAGAATTCAAGTCATACAGAATTCTTGTTTAAGGCTAATTTTTGGAATACAGCGTAAACAGAATATTTCACATAAACTGCCCGAGATAGGGTGGCTTAACATGTCTGGACGACGCCTGCTTCATTCCGCTTGCTTATTTCATAAAATTGTAACCAACAAAATTCCTAAATATTTAAATAAAAAGATCTCTTATCGAACGGACATACATAACATAAATATTCGTTTTAAAGGTACTCTTACTCCTCCCCTTCATCGTACTGAACTATTTAAACGTTCCTTCTCTTACCAAATAACTAAAATTTATAATTCAATACCATCTGTTATAAAAAGTAAGCCAATATCCGTATATAAAAATCATTATACAGGGTTCCCACCAAAAACTATTAGTGAAATTCCATGACTTTCCAGGTTTTCCATGACCAAAATGACATTAAATTACATGACTTCTAGGACGTTAATCAGAAAAATGTTTATTTTAATTTTTTAACATATACAGATTGACCCTTAATAACGCACAAAAAAATTAACTACTAATTCCTTATCGAAAATAAAGGTGGATTCTTCATATAAAATTTTTCAAAATAAGCCTTTCCTGTACAGCTGTACACCTTAAAGAGGCGTACAAAAGAACGGTTATTAATTTTTATCTGAAAATAATTCATAATCACCAAATGATCATATCGGTACATAATGCTGCCAAATTATGATTTGACACTAGCCTACTTAGTGTTTTGGCTAAAGGCTCGTCACTTTTGACTGACCACTTAGGCAGATGTAATTTAGTTCTTTTTTCTCAAAGACGGTCGATTTTACGAAATTTTTTCAAGAGGTAAAAAAGTTTCTAAATGAATCATAATGTTTAGTTCTTTTTAACGTGTAGAAAAAATAGCAAACAGAAAGATATTTACAAAATTATAAGAAGGGTAGTTAATATCACTCGTATACACGCTAGATGGATGAAATCATTTTGTTAGATGCCTTTTCTTTAGTAATCGAGATTTGATGAATTTCGTCCTTTTTCGATTACGTTATTTTCAGATAGAAATTAAAAACAGTATTTTGCATACCCCCTAAGGTGTAGCTGGAGAAGATAGGCTTATTTTGAAAAATTTTATATGATTAACCCATCTTCATTTTCAATAAGGACTTAGCAGTTAAATTTTTGTACATATATTTAATCAGTAAAATCACATAAGTAATATTGATCAAATTTTGACCATGTATTTTTTTATGATGTTGCCATACAAAAATATTAAAATATATTAGCCTACTTTATTCCTTATATTGGAGTAAAAAAGGACATTGATGTGCATAGTTTTGTAACAGCAATTTTATGATTTCATATCTTCCAGAGTATCACCTGGAGTATATATCTGAGTTTTGAACTTCCAAGGCTTATTGCGCTTTTTTCTATAAACAATTTTGTTTTTTGAACACTGTTTTTTTAGATAAAAAGGTGAATATCTCCGGTTCTAGAGGTTGGATCGGAACAAAGAAAAAACCAAAAACCTTCACAATTAAAATTCCAACAAATCCGCGGTTTTGGGTCATTTGAGTATGAACATAATGTACCAAATTGAATCAACTGGCTGAAAAGCGTTTTTCTTTTTTTCATTGTAATGCAAAGGGACGTCAAGAGTTCCGATCGGCTTCAAACTTTTAGAAAATATACCTTGTGTTGAAAACAAAACGCTGTAATTTTGGAATCCAAATATTGAACCTTGTGGACACAAATGAATTGGTTATGTGAAATTTGAATTGCCCGCCATTTTGTGCCATTAAGTCCAAAATTGATTACTTTATATCAAAATGTAGATCTGGACATCAGCTTTCCGATGAGATTAAAAATAATTTCTGTGATAGTAATTTTGGCCACATTTTTGTCATTTATTTATGAACCAAGTAACAACAAATGGACTTTTTCGGCCATTTTGAAAACATTTTTGAAAAGAATTCATCAGAAAAGAAAGAGAATTCCGACAACTTTAATTTTAAAATAAGAAAATTAATTTTCGTCTACTCGAAATGGCCGAAAATATTCATTCATTGTCATTTGGCTTATAAATAAATGTCAAAAAGGTGGCCAAAATGACAATTTTTTTTTTTTAATGTCGTTGGAAAGCTGGCGTCCAGATCCATATTTTGAAATGGCACAAAATGGTGGGTAATTCAAATTTCAGATAACAAATTAATTTGTGTCCACGAGGTTCAATATTTGGGCACCAAAATTTCAGGGTGTTTTGTTTTTAACAAAAGGTATACTGTCTGAAAGTTTGAAGCCGATCTGAACTCTTGACGTCCCTGGGCATTAAACTGAAAAAAAAACACCTTTTAGCCAGCTTATTCTAATTTGTACGTTATGTACATACTCAAACCCCAAAACCAACTCAGATTTGTTGCAATTTTGATTGCGAAGGTTTTTGGTTTCTTGTTTGTCCCGATCAGACCTCTACAACCGGAGATATTCATCTCTTTACCTAAAGAAACGTTGTTGAAAAAAAAAATTGTCCGTTACAAAACGCAATAATAAACTTTGGAAGTTCAAAACTCAGATATATACTACTGGTGATACCCCAGAAGGTATAAAATCATAAAATTTCTGTTATAAAACTATGCATATCTCATGGTATTTTTGGTTTTTTTTACTGCACTATTAGTTATATATCTTTGCAGTTAAGTCTTGTATATACTTCTCGAACATTTTGGCTTCTAATATAGAGTGTTGTTCTTTTTGTCTCTTTTTTCCTCTAACATTTTTTTCTCTGCTATTAACTTTCTTTTAATTCCAAAGTAGTTCTTTTATCTTTTTTCTTTTTTACTAAAGCAAGATTGCTTTAGTAAATATAATTTGTATTTGCAGAACAGGAATAACTTATTAGTTTATTATCGGTATATATTTTCATCTCCTCCTTTATGTAACAGACTATCATATACAATTCTTTGAGCAACAAGTGAGTTTTCATGTAAGTTCTCTACAAGTACTTCCTTATTTATTGGAAATCCACTTTCCACCGAGGCATTTTCATGTGAAATAATCAATATAATTTTTACAATCCTATAAAAATGCTAGTAATGTTTATGTTTACTTAATAATTTTGTAAAAAATTGGTCCAGTTTTAAAATTATTTATATATTCAATAATATACTTACTAAACTGCATTTCACATTTATCAGCTACATCAAAATTAATAATTCCTTTTTCATAAAGTATTTCTAGTGTTAAATTCATTATTTGTTCAGCTCTATTTGGATGATTACATATTAATGAAGGGTTTAAACATGAAATTCCGTTAACGATATCATATTTTAAATTAGATCTGGAAAAAGACAAACGCTATTAGAAAAGTCCTACATCCTCTATAAAATATATTTTCTTAGAACCTGCAAATTTTTTTATCAACTTACGAGTTGCAAATCCTATGTCAATTTTATTTAAAGGTAACAACATTTCTGAATCTGTTAAATTTATATTTAACATTTTTTTGGAATCATTCGGAATTTTATCCTCTTTTCTTCAATGTATAACGTAAGACTAAACGTAAATTCCCTGACTTTATCAGATAAAATAGCCAATTCCATGACTTTATTAGAATTTAATGAAATTCCCTGACTTTCCATGACTTTTTTTGAACTACCCTAAATTCCCTGACTTTTCCAGGTTTTCCATGTTTTCCAGTTTGGTGGGAACCCTGTTATAAGAAATTTCTCGTAAATCAACAAACCGTAAATACAACATCTGAGCTAAGGTAATCGACAGTAATCCTATATGCCTACCCATTGCACTTAAAGATAAAATGTTTTTAAAATTGATTATTTTTTCTAATATTGTAATTGCATGACAATTAATTTGCTACTACAAAATAATCGTTTACCGCTATCTTATTTACTAACGCTTAAGATTAAAGGGGCATGCCTGTGCATAGCCATCTGATCTTCGGCGTTTTTTCTACTCATTTGATTTGTATTTCCTTTATTTAATTTATGTATCTGTAGTGGGAAAACAAAGACCATTTATTATTATTATTATAATTAAATATTTTTCTCCGATAGAATGGCTTAGGTAATATCAATTTTTTTCATATCACCAGAAAGCTAAAGGAATATACCACCAAAAACAGTAAACAAAAATGTCTGTTCCCATTAAAAAAAAATTATGATGACGTCATAACTCAAAAACCGATGACGTCATAACTCAAAAACCAACGGCGTCATAAATTTTGGTATAGTGACAAAATGTAGCATTTACAAAACTAAAATCGACCTGTTCGAGGATTTTTTTTGACAAATGACACATACCAAAGATATGAATTTTGTGCGTTTCTTTAGGTTCACACTGTATAATATTAACGATTCTTTGATTAATAAACATTCTCAACAACTTCTTGTTTCATTCAAGTATAGAACAATGGAATGACATAATATATAATTTGGTAATATCGGATTATGATTTTTCTAGTTTTATTAACATTTCAAAAATAGTATATTTACATGTGCCTTCCACTAAAAAATAATAATAAAAACCATATTAAAAATGGATGGTTTAAGAAGGTATAAGAATATCATCTTGAAGACGAAAAAAAATTGCTAGCGTATAATCTAGATGTTGAATTTTATCAAAATGCAAGAAAATCTATAATGTTATAGGTCTATTACGCTTATTGTTAATTAAAAATGATAAGGAACAGTGAAAATGTTTATGACAAAAGCCAGAAGTCGCTCTCGGGGTGGGAAGCGTGGGCGGACGGTCAAACGCGATAATTTTTAATCAAAATTACATGTTTGAGTGCAGCCCTGATATTTTGTGTAGTTATAGTTTTTAAACGAAGAAATTGCGTAAAATATAAAACATAATTTTAGAATAAGAAATATCAGCCAAAAAGTTAAAAACAAATTAAAAAAGTACAGCCGTACAGGATTCGAACCTAGAAATACGCTGTGAAAGTGGCCGCTTAACCCGATGTGCTGCGGTTGGAGTGGACTTGAAATTTCAATTAGTCTCGTCGGAAAAAGCAAAACATGAAATTTTTAAATGTTCATAACTAAATACATACATCAGCAGGAAGGCTTACTAATGTCGATATCGAAAGATCGAAGTAGGCACTTTCACGGCATCGTTAATTGCTTGAACGAAAAATAGCATTTTTTGACACTTCGTGAATTCAATTTGTCACGTTACGTCAGTGGTATGTTAATAACTGGAAAATCCGGAAGAATAGGAAGATTTTAAATATAAAAACAAAATCGCCGGAACTGCACCTTGACAATGAAATTTAAACAATTTTTTTACAACTTTACCGATTTTTGGCAACGTTTAATCCCCGACCTAGACTTCTGGCAATAATTTTACCCAATTTCTACAGTTAAAAATCTATAACTACACATAATTTCAGAGCTATACTCAAAGATTTTATTTTGATTAAAAATTAATTAGCGTTTGACCGTCTGTCCACGCTTCCCACCCCGGCAGCGACTTCTGGCTGCAGAGTTACGTAGTTTTCAGCTAGTAAGGAGGGTTTATACATAAAAATTTTCACTTTATCTCATCATTTTTAATTTTCGTTACCAGCTCTTAAACCATAAGGCATATTTAGTAAATTATTCGATACCGACAGAAGGTTTTCTAACAGTCCACTTGGTGAAGATTTATTATTGCACTCTTTAAACAATAAGATATTACGTTATCTGAAAACTATAGACCATTGATTATTTTGTTAATTATTTCAAAAATATTGGAAAAAGTTGTTTTCAAAAAAGTCGAAACGTTGTCACAAAAATAACTCATTTTCTCATTCACAACCTGGTTTCATTAAAGGAAATTTCACTGAGAAAGATCTATTTTAATAGTATTTGAGCACCTGGAAAGGCAATAACCGCACAGGCATTTTTATGGATCTGAACAAGACATTCGATTTCATGCCCTGTTCCTAGAAAACCTTCAAAAATATGGATTAAGAGGAAAAGTTTATAACTGAAATACTCTATACCATTCTCAAAGAAACAGTTGGTTCAAGTGAATGATGCTAGATTTGAAGAAATCGATGCTGAAATTGGGATACCTCAAGGCTTTATTTCGATTCACTTACTATCATTGCTATATATTAATGACCTACCTCAAATGTTCAACCAAAATACCTTAATAATGTTTAATGCTAATTGTTTCTGAAAAAACTATGCCAGAATTATTAGCAACGGCTCAAAATTTGACCAACAGATGATAGTTTGGTACAGAAAACTATTCTTCAAAACCGCAATTATCAATTGCACATCCAAACCCTACCCAATCTAATTGGTTAGCAGGTGGGAGGTATATGGAAGTAGTGGGAGATATCTTAGACTAATGGTTGATTGGAAATGGTGAGAAGTACCACAGAATCCGCATTTTCTAATCTACTATTATTTTCAGACATCATTATGCTCTTATAGAAAAAATGAATGTTATATTTTCTATTGCTATGTCAAGTCAAAATAACCGTACTTATGTTTCGGTATGTTTGTTTGCCATTTTGTGCTTCAAATCATCCTGATTAAAAGTGATCAATGTGTAATATACAATAGCATATCATAGTAATAATCTAATAAAAGTCTAATAATCTCATACATACATATACATAATATTTCATGTATAATGGTTGACAGTTTTATAATATACCTAGTTTCAGTATGTTTATACGTTTTCTAACCTACACAAGCACTCATAGATGATCACTCTGTTATTTGTTCATAGGGAATTGTTTTGATCCTGAATGAAATCGTCTATCGAATAGTAGGCTTTTTTATTAACATGCCTTTTACTTTTTTTCAAATTTCCTTACAGACAGATTTTTCGTTTCTATGTGAAGTTTATTATACAGTACAGTACCTTTATAATAACAGTGTTTTTCATATAGAGAGGTTGTAACGTGGCAATAGTATTAAATCATTATTTTGTCTCGTATCTGAACTACTGACGGTGTAAGTTGATTTATTTTTATGTACTAGTTGCAATGTTTTTAATATATACAATGAGGGTACTGTTAAAATATTTACTTTGGTAAAGTGCGGTTTACAGAATTCTTGACTACTTTTTACTCCGGAGATAATTCTGATAGCACGTTTTGTGTTGTAAATATTGATGCCCAATCAGCAGAGATGCCCCAAAAAATTATACTATATGAAATAAGGGCTCCGAAGGCTGCGTGATACAATATTTTCAGGATGTTATTGTTTAGACCCTTGTTTGTCATCGCTCTCAAGCAATAGCATGCGGTGTCTACTTTCTTATTCAATAATAAAATATGTTTCTTCCAATTCATTTGACTGTTGAGCGTAAAACCGAGGGACTTTATTTCTTCTATAAATTTGATATTATAGTTTACAGTCATGATGTCCGTATTTCTTCCTTTGGCTAAAATTTATACAATATGTTTTTTCGAAGTTTGTTTTGATTTTATTAGCCACACACCAATTACAAATACATTCTAAACATTCATTTACACACGGTAAAATTTTTGTTGATTTGTCGCATTTCACCAAAAAAGTGAATCGTCAGCGAAAAGTGTTGCCGGTGAGTTCGGGACACTAGAAGATAAATAATTTATATAGAATAAAAACAGAAGTGATCTTAGGACTGATCCCTGAGGTACTCCAGTTCCTATTTTACGCCAACCCGAATGCGAATAATCTGGTAGCTCTGTTGGTTTTCTTAAAATTGTTCGCTGTTCCCTGTCCGTCAAGTAGCTCTGAAACCATTTTAGAGCTAAACCACGTATGCCATAGAATTCCAGTTTCAGTAGAATTATTTCTAAATATACACTGTCGAAAGCTTTCGAGAAATCACATGCTATACCAAATATTTGATAATTTGAGTTCAAATATTTCACAATGATTTTTGTTATATCATAAGTTACAGTTGTTGTTGATTTGCCACTTAGGAATCCAGGATTTATTACATTACATCTATTTAGGAATTCCAATAATCTTTTATTCATAAGTTTTTAAAAATTGTTTGATACTGTGATTAATAAGGATATTGGTTGATAATTTGAAATAGATTGCGGATTTCCTTTCTTAAACAGTGGTGCAACAAGTGATCTCTTCAGGGCCCTGGGGAAAACACCCTGTGTGAAAGATTCATTGAAGAGATCTAGGAGTTCATCAGCTAATAGGTTTACAATTTTTTTGAATAAAATTGGCGAAGCTTCATGACATTATAATGAGAGTATCCCGGAGTCACACAGTTTGTAAATGATTTCAATAGAAATAGTTCGTCATTTGAGAGTAATTAGGCATACATGAATATCAATTATAAGGGTCGAATTGAGAAATTCCTCATTTTAAAGATTTTATTAGAGTTTCTTAAGAAGTTAAAAGGATACGATTGTCACTTCTCTTTATTCTCATCAAACCGACATGCGCGCATATAGATTAATGCAATTTAATTGCTCTTTGAGCAAAAGCAGCTCAAATGAGCTTTCTAGAGCGAAAGCGGTTCATAGGAACGAGTTGTAGCAATAGTAAATTTTGGTCAACATGACTTGAAATACAAGATGGCATAGTTTCAACCAAATTCACCAAAAGCAATCTTCCACGCATAGTGTATCATTAGTCAAATATATGGATATTTCTACTGAGTTTCACTAATTAATAGGCGATTTAATAATTCTTACTTCGGGTCAGATTTAATTAAATGATCATCCAAGTTCCCTTATCTTATAGTCAGCAGTGTTTGAACCCTCTTAAACTATTCGGTAAACAAGTCAGACCCTTATTCCTAAGTGAGGCATTACAATCAGTTCTCCCAGATAGTAAAGTCAACTTATATTTTCATACTATGATTTTAAACAAATAATGTACTAAGGAAGGATGAAGAAATAATGAAAAACTAAATTGAAGTATCGATGGGGCGAGACTAATTATATGTCTCATAGAAAAAAAAATGACGTGATGTTTGGAAGCTGCACGAGACAGTGAAATTTAAATCGGGAAATGATCATGAATATCTCTTATCGTTAACTGATGGTAGGTTTTGTAACTTTAATTATTTGAAGGTATGATTATTGTGGTTAGTGTCACTTTGTTGTGGATACTGTATAGAATGTGAAAAGTGATGTGTACATTCGCATATTGCTGTTTATGTAAACCGATTCTTTAAATATCCATATGGGAAGAGACTTTGTGACACCATGTAACTCGATAATCTATTAGATGTTACCTCTCTCAAACATTTAAGTAAAAGCTGGTAAAATGTTTATTGGTCTTTAATTTTCAATCATCGACTCCATCTTCCTTTTTATGTAAGTGCTATTATTAAAGAATCTGATCAATGATACTAAAAATTATCGCTTTGTGACAACAGGCGCTACCTTCGTAATTTGCGATGAGAATCTACATTAAAATGTCTGTAGTAAGTAAAATTTTAAAGGCTGTTTACGAGTTTCATTGTAATAAAATAAATGCACTGCACACACGCCAAACTGAAGGTATTTCGAATCCTGTGTCGGCTACAAAAGCCGCATAAATTGTGTAAGAATAGAAAGTTCAAAGTTGAAGTAATTCTATATTAACTGTGAGAAACTTTAAAAGTGTACAAAACTAGCACATATTACTTAGCTTTCTCTCATATTGCTTATAAAAGAATGGAAAGGAAATTCAAGAAAAATCTGTCTCGTCAGCGAAGAAAACGAATGTTTTATTTCATAAAGTTTGTTGAACTATTTTCACAAAATAAATGTACTGGTTAATGCGTTTTGCTAGTATAGTAACAGACTACATTTTAAAAACTATTTAACTTTAGTCTGATAGCTGATATACATTCAAAACTGAAAATATTGTCAATTTAAGTCAATGTCAACTGATTCCTTAGTAACAAACAACGGATATGAGAAAACAATTTAGGTTATTTCTCTCGTTATTTTATTAAAAGCTGTAAGAAAACACATAAAATGGATACACTGGATAAAAATATTTATAAATGCGTATTAAAACAACAAACCTCATATAAAGACTGTTAGTCCAGGCGGCAGAGAGATTTTCCCAATGTTATTGTAACAAGATCACCAACCTCGCTGATTTCTTGCATACGTTTTAAGCCCCCCTTAAGTATCACAAATGCACAAAATTCTATATTTTTTAAGGCCCGCGGGGGTAGGGGGGCTAACAGGTGCAAATTCATTAGAAGTGCACCGCTCGACATAAGATTTCGACGGAGAGAGCAGACTGTAGCAATCACAGTAAGTATTATTTTGTCTATTTTTATCTTGGGGAGTCTGAAGGGTAACTTGAATCCTCCTTGTGAGTAGAGTTGATAGATATCGTAGCGACGACACGGCTCCGGCTTAAATTATATAAAATCCTTGTCGTGTCACACAGCCCAAACGATACATCTACAGGATCACCAAAAGATGTCTTGTATTATACAGATGATTATCTGCTTAGGTGGTGAGCCGGAAATAGGGGCCATAAAAATATTATATTCCTTAAATGATTCCTTCCAACTATCTCTATTACTTACGATGAGAATTAGTCTTAGCCTTCTTTTTTTGGAAACAAAGACTACTTGCATATGACTTGAACGTCCTCAGTTAAATAAGTTTAAAACAAATGCGAAAAAGCTAAAGCTAATATACGCTTAAGAGATCCGTTTGGGCAAATGTATTCTTTAATTATAAAACTGTAAAGAAGGTTTTATTAAGTAAATATACAAATGTGTTGTAACTCTCATGCTAATTTATCGTCTATGTAGGCGCCAGGGAATTTTATAGATGCTGTAAAAGTTATGTTATCACTACAGATTAATATTTTTCTAAAATTAAAATTTATTAGAACGTATTTTCGTCATTCAAAATGATTCTATTTCTCTGGTATCATCTATATACATTGTGGTAACGCTATGCTGAATATAATTTAGTAACTCGTTGATGTAAATAAAATATAATAGGAGTGAACACGCAGGGTTACATCACAGACCTTCGATTGAAATTTCTGAAGGTTCTAGAGGGGATGACTCCAATCACTCCTACCTCCTCGATTCAACTCCTATAGGGCGTGGATCTTTTTTTTTTTTTGGAAAAAAAATTACTATTTTTATGAAGGGGTTTGTTGGAGGGAAAATTAATGTGGCCAGGGTTATAACCAGGGGGTGGTTACAGAGCCCATTAAGGGGGTGGCCTTTTTAATGTAAAAAATATTCAACACCACCACTAATATAGGAGTTAATGGAAATGTGAAGACATCCTCGTATAAAAATTGTTTGACATATTTTGAATAGTATATTTCTATTCATCAAGAGCTTTCCACAGCGACACAACATATTTCACGTCGACCTAGCTGTTTATATACAGGGTGAGCCACGGTGGGTGGAGTATTAAAAGTATATGCAGAACGGATTGACCGATTGCTTTCAAATTTTGGTTACCAAAATAATTGAGTATGATCTCTCCAACTAAAATATTTTCGAAAGTGTGGTGTTGCCACTTATACGTAAAACTGGCAACATCTTCGTTCTTTTAAATGGAATACCCTGTATATTTTTACATTTTTTGGATCGTCGTCTCTTTCTGAGTAACTTTTGTTAATATTTCCCTATACTTACCTCAAGCCGTTTTCGAGATAATAATTCTTTTCTGAATTTATTCCCAAAAATTTGACTTTCAGTAAACCGTATTTTCTCCTACCTACGCAGCAATTAAAAGATAATTTTTTAGTTGCTGCTAGGCAAGGCCTGGGGCATCTCCTCCATTAATCAAATGTTTCGAATATCATACAGGGTGAGTTAGAGAACGCTTCCTATAAGTGACTTAGAAAAGTGCACGAAAGTCAATTTTTTTAAATGGAATGCCCTGTATATTATTACTGATTCGGAAAGGTGATACATTTACCTATCTAAAAATGTAATATACCCTATACTAATGCGCACCGTTTTCGATTTATGGACACTTTTCTGTAACCTTACCAAGAATATTAGTCTTTTGGTATATCATAACGAGTGGGCCATGAAATTTTTATGTTGTCATTTTGTAATGACAACTGACATGCAATTTTTCTAAATAAATTTGACGTTAATGATATTTGCACTTAACTTGAATAGCTGTAGCACAAATATGGCAGAAAATAATTATACAAACACAGTTTTAATGGATTTGTTTATTATCCATGGAGAGTGCAATAAGATTATCAGCAGAACCTGTAGAAGATTTAATGAGAAATATCCGGATTTTCCGCAGATGAACAACAGAAAGTTTCTACGAATTCAGAGGAATTTTACTAATTTTGGTTCGTCATTAAGAAAACCAAGATATTTACCTAAACCTGTGACATCGGACGAGGTAAATGAAATCAATGTGCTAGCATATTTTCATGCAAATCCCCAGTATTCCATACGTTGTGCTAAACGGGATTTAGGATTGTCATATTCATCCATTCGAAAAATACTAGTAGAGCCTCAGGATTATCTACAGAGAATAGAATTTGGTGAAATGATACTTGTACGAACGCAAAAGGACCCCAATTTTTTAAAGAAAATTATATGGACTGATGAATGCAAATTTTCTAGGGAAGGGATGTATAACGCACGAAATTGTCACCCTTGGGCCACAGAAAATCCCCACGTTACTAGAGAGGCTGGTTTTCAAGTCAATTTTAGTTTCAATGTGTTTTGTATGTTAATGGATAACAAAATAAAATATATACATATACGACGGAAAATTGAATTCCAGAAAATATTTAGATATAATTAGAACAATTGTGGAAGACTTCCTTGATAATTTGTCAATTGAAAAATATAGAACTTCTTGGTATCAACTCGACGGGGCTCCTCCACATTGTACACACTTAGTATGGAGTTGGACCGCCTTTTCGATGACCGTTGGATTAGACGTTTGGGACCGTGGAATTGGCCTCCGAAGTCCCCTGACCTTACCCCGTTAGATTTTTATCTTTGGGGTACTCTTAAAGATAGAGTTTATAAAACTTCAGTCCACAATAGGGAAGAATTAGAACGTCGAGTGATTCAAGAGATTGAAAACTTGGTCCCCGCTGAAATAAGAGCTGCTACAACAAACGCCGTCCACCGTCGTATACAAAAGTGCCTGGAAGTTAACGGTCTATATTTCGAACAATTATTACCATAGTTTTAACATTTTTATTATTTATTACTGTTATTAATATTATTTGTTATTGCTACTTAGACTTTGTTGCTGTTATTGCTGCTTAGGTATTATTTTTTCCTAATGACACTGTTATTGTTCTGTTAATGACGAACCAAAATTAATAAAATTCCTCTGAATTCGTAGAAACTTTCTGTTGTTCATCTGCGGAAAATCCGGATATTTCTCATTAAATCTTCTACAAGTTCTGTTGATAATCTTATTGCACTCTCCATGGATAATAAACAAATCCATTAAAACTGTGTTTGTATAATTATTTTCTGCCATATTTGTGCTACAGCTATTCAAATTAAGTGCAAATATCACTAACGTCAAATTTATTTATAAAAATAGCATGTCAGTTGTCATTACAAAATGACAACATAAAAATTTCATGGCCCACCCGTTATGATATACCAAAAGAGTAATATTCTTGGTAAGGTTACAGAAAAGTGTTCATAAATCGAAAACGGTGCGCATTAGGTATAGGGTATATTACATTTTCAAATAGGTAAATGTATCACCTTTCCGAACCAGTAATAATATACAGGGCATTCCATTTAAAAAAATTGACTTTCGTGCACTTTTTTAAATCACTTATAGGAAGCGTTCTCTAACTCATCCTGTATGATATTTGAAACATTTGATTAATGGAGGAGATGCCCCAGGCATTGCCTAGCAGTAACTAAAAAATTATCCTTTAATTGCTGCGTAGGTAGGAGAAAACACGATTTACTGAAAGTCAAATTTTTGGAAATAAATTCACAAAAGAATTATTTTCTCGAAAACGGCTTGAGATAGGTATAGGGAAATATTAACAAAAGTTACTCAGAAAGAGACGATGATCCAAAAAATGTAAAAATATACAGGGTATTCCATTTAAAATAACGAAGATGTTGCCAGTTTTACGTATAAGTGGCAACACCACACTTTCGAAAATATTTTAGTTGGAGAGATCATATTCAATTATTTTGGTAACCAAAATTTGAAATCAATCGGTTGATCCGTTCTCCATATACTTTTAATACTCCACCCACCGTGGCTCACATAAATCTAGTTTAAGAAATTCGTTAATTAATTCTATATATCACACAATGACATTAGTTTAATTATCCATTACTGTACGGAAGGGGTTACACATAAATGAAATTATATTTAATAATACCCTGGAAATCAAGTTTTGCTACTGCAAACGAATGTTGCTTGTTACTGGCACCTCCGCCATAATTTAAAATCGTTGTTTTGTCATACACTTCATAGTATATTGCTAATATTTATGCATTTTTTAAACGTTGTTGTACCTTATATTCTTAAAACGATGTAAATGAATGATATCAACTTGTAGAAATTCCTATTTTATGGCAAGCTTTTGTGCTAGTTTAAGGTTACATTCCAAGAGAAAAATATTTCTGTTCAAAATTTAGTACGTATGTTTTCAAAATACTATAGATACACCCAAGTACAGCTATAACAGATAGAATTCTCATTTATATTCAACGTCAATTGTTGCAAAATTACTACTAACTTTGTAAATACTAATTAAATTATCTTATAAGTAAAGATTTATTTACAAATACTTATGAAAGCTAACTCACCTCAGGCTGAATTTGAAAACGGCGAAAACCTCAAAATTTGTAATTACTTACCTGAAAAAAAAACACAAAATATTAGAATTCAGAAGGTAACTGTTTTTTGCCGATTTGGAAGTACTTTTTAGTCAGCATTATAAGTCAGCGAAGTAATACCCACAAGTACCTCCAGAACCAGGAAAAAGAACGATTATAATTCCTACTGGAATTTGGCCTATATAACACGATTTATAGAAATATTATTAATTTCTATTTGTTTAGTTCGTAATAGTTTACATGATACGAAAAAAATTCGTTCTCAGAGCTGGGAGTACTTAATTACTAAAGTAATTGAATTATTAATTTAAACACTTAAAAAAAAGGAATTGTAATTGAATTAGATTTTTCAAAGCAGTAATTATACTTAAAAATTATTAATTCCTCAAGCGATACTCTGAAAATACCTTTGTAGAGTAATTAATTACTGATAGAAATTACGTTACGTAATTTAAATTACTTCAAGTAACATTCAACTTTTTACAAGGAGAAGACAATACTTTCGTCGGTTATTTATTACCTAATATTTTATCGTTAAAAGTTAAGTTAGAAAAACTGAGTGATAGTGATAATAATGATACTTTAGGTTTTGAAATTAAAAACAGCAAAATAATTCTCGATAAAGTTAGAGCACTACAAGGACGGTTTTTATATTTATTTACCATCAATGATAATTCAAATTAGACTATTATTGCTGCTGTGACTATTCCTAGCTTAAATTTCGGTGGCAGAACGTACTTAAAGAAACAGACAATTCAGCTGACAAGTAAAGGATAATACAGCTGATATTGAATAAAACAGCAAGTTTGTTCTCTCCAGTTATTTTAAGCAGGAGGCAATCACAGCCAAATTTGGAAAATGAAAGGACACAACAATTTTTTTTATTTTAAAGAAGATCCATTAGTACTAAAATATCCGCAATTTCCCGTTCCCGAAACTGAAAATACCAAAGGGTTAATTAACAATAAAATAGATTTGGAGTTACGAAAATATCTAGAAGATCCTAGAGGTAATATTGAAATTCTGGAAGTTTACCTGTCTATTAAAACAATATTCATAAAATACAACACCAGTTTACCGTCTTTTGCCCCTGTTGAAAGGGTATTTTCTTTCGCCACTTACATAAACTCGCCTAGACGCTACGCAGTGACAGATAAATGTTTGAAAAATTAGTCCCAATAAAAGGAAACGTAGACATACATATATATTATTCATATTTCATAGTTTGTTATTTTTATATTTGCTTTTAGTTGTAAATGTTCATTCCTTTGTAATTACTGTCTTCAGTGATTAATACAAAAATTACATTTATCTTCCTTCTGTATTATTCAGCATTTGTATATGTTTATAATTATTTGTACACTAACAAATGATCTTATGATTCACTAAATGTCTCCCATTTCCATTTTAACAAATTTAGAAGCTGTAGAGTAATTGATTTATTCAAATACCATTACCAAATAAATAGCAATTTAATTACATTTTTTCAACAGTAATTGAATTACCTACATGGTAATCAAATTACTTTTTAACATAAGTAATTTTTATTTTGCAATTAACTACTTTATCAAAGTAATTTTCCCATCTCTGTCCGTGATAAATTATTATAAGAAATTCTAAGTCGACACTACACAGAGAAAAATGATCACTTTATTCTAATTGCAAAAAATTACACTCCAAATAGGTCCATTTCAGTTTTCCACTTTTTCCTCATTACAAAATAAAACGACAATAAATGACATGAAATCGATGACGTCGCCACCAATCATTACGTGTTTTGCATACCCGTTCAGTTATTCAAAGATGTTAATTGCTTGTTGAAATATTAATTTGAAACGCGATAGAATGTTTAAATATCGGGAACAGCTTAACTGCTTTAACAAGTAAGTACCTCATTTTAATATCAAAAAAGGAAATTTGCGCATAGTAAATACACCTGATTTTGGGCAAATCTCTATGTATATATTTATTGCTCTTTGGTAGTGTTGGCACTCTGGAGTACATCAAACAATCACATTCCGAAAAAAATCAAGTGCTGCACCTTGGCTTGAAACCTGGATGTCCAGGATCAGTGCAAAGGGTGCTTGCCTCTCGACCAAGTAGTCATTTCCTGTTTGACAAATTCCAGCACGGAACAAATTCATTTACACTTAGCCATCCCAGAGGGTATACGTGGAATTCATTACGAAAACTAAATATGAAACTACTCCAGACATATAATCGCCAAAGAATTATTCCGTTTCGCTTGCACATATAAATTAGGATAATATGCAATAATTATTATGAAAATTACCGTGAATTAACGATAATCTGCATTACCGCCTTATCCTAGTATCCTAGAGTAATGAACGTAAATGGCTGCACAGAGAGCGCACGTTATAATTTTAATCAGAAATAAGGAATATAGCCGCCTTATATTAAACCGGATTCAGACACATTTTCTCTCTATTATGCAAAACAGTCCACTCATATTGTATTACTCAGTCCTGGACGTTAGTGCCTGAATTCACGGCTCTAATTCACAATTACCCTTCTCCGCCCGAATGCGAGTATAAGCTTCTCTTACGTTTCTCATTAGAACTTGGCTTATAGCACGGTAGCTGGGGCGTTCTATGCTCTATCAGATATTTATTTCGTTTTATCGATGATAACGATTCACGAAATCGACTTCTGGTGGAGCATGGAAACTGAAAGAATCGTAAAATAACGTATGTACTACTTGGACGATATTACAACATACAGAGAAGAAAACAGAACTATTTATTATTTGGACGAAACTTGGTATGGCAACCATGACAGTCCTAAAAAAGAATGGACGGATGGATGGGTCCAAAAAATGCATGGTATACTTACCTCTGAATAAAGGAAGTCGGCAAACAATTGTACATTAGGGTTCTGTGAATGGGTGGATGGATAATTGTCTGAAATTATATGGAAAAAAAATAATAAAAGAGTAAAATGTGAATTATCATCAATGCATGTCGGCGAAAACATTCGAGGAATGATTTGAGAATACACTAATCCGAAAATTGGATAATAATGGTGTGATCGTAATAGACAATACCCCTTATCACTCTCGGCTAGCCGAAAAAATACCAAATAATGTTACGAAGGAAGGATATAGGATACATATAGTTCTTATATCACATAACATAGAATTTGATGAAAAATTAGCAAAAAAAGGATTATTGGATATAGTTAAGAAGTATAATTTTAAGAAAAGATTGTCATCGACGAGATGGCAAAACAATACGGACATACCTTTTTACGTCTACCACTATATCTTTGCGTATATAATCCAATAGAATCATTACGCCAGTTAAAGAGAGCTGTGCGAAGAAACAACACATTTCCAAAATTTCAGTCTAAAGTAGTAGACCTTATTCGGGCCGAACTGCATAAAATTACTTCATAAAATTGGAAAAATGTATAGAAAAGGTAGGACAAATTAAAAACTAGAGATAACTGTTGCACATTCTATAGGATATTCTTCGCAGCTTTTTTCTTTTTTTGTAAATAATATTAGTTTAAGACATTTTTTAAAATTACAATACATAATTTTTTTTCAAATTTAAAAAATTAATAACATTTTTATTTATTGATAGACTTGGTTCAGAAACAATAGAATTCTTCCTCCAACTATCACTAACTTACTGTCCAAGTTTCAATACCACCGGACTTTTCGTTCTTAAGTTATCGTGCTTACAAGAAACGTAGCGAACAGACGAACGGACAGACAGACGGACGGACATTTTGCAAGTTGTTCAGAATTCGATCGCCAACACAGTGATACGAAAATTTTTCCTGTACGAGTTACCGGTTTTAGAAATGTGCCGATCGAATGCAATATTACTCTTCGTTTTGTATTTGAGAAGAGTATAATGAGTATACAGGAAGTGAGTGACAGATAACGAATAGAGTTGTTTAGTGAAAAGTGTTTAGTGAAATAAATCTTGTTTAATGACAACTGTTATTTAGTGAAAAGTGCTGTTTAGTGTTAGTGAATATAAAAGTAGTTTACCAAAAGGTGAATTAACCACAAGTCCAACAAATGTAACCGCGTCTAGGTAGTGCAGTCGTATTGTAATTTATAATAATGAGGAAATTACTAGAGGATCTTTACATACTTCTACAAAAGGTGGACAAAAGTGGAGAACATATAAAAGCAGATATTAGAGCTATAAAAGATTAACTGAAAAATACTTCTGAAAAATTCGAAACTAAAGTAGAAATTACAAGAACTGGAAATCAAGTACTAAAAAATTAAACTGTGACATGCGAAAGAAAAATAAATAAATACAACAGCATTATATATGGTTTAGAAACACAGGACACCTCTGTTCTAGAAACTGTTATGGTGAAAAGTTTTTGTTTCATTGCAAAATTAGTCGTATCGCTATTTGGTAAGAATTTTCCGTTAATTTATTGCTAAAATTCAAATTCTTGATTACTTTACTTTTCTTATCGAATACTTTATTTATTGTCACAAACTTATGATATTGAGAATTAAGTAAGTATTAAGTTTAGTTAGAAGAAACATTTACGTCTACAGTACTAAATTAATAAAAAAAAATTTAACACTTCTCTATTTGATTTGATAAATAATATAATTAATTATTGAAGTATCAAGTATGGTTAAAAGGTAATTGTCAATGTTTAGGAAAAACTAAAGCCAGCCCTGTCCCTCCTTGACACTTGCCTAACTAGCCGGAACTTCAGTATCTTTAATGTATTTTGACACATTTTTTTCAATCCAGTGTATAGATGAGAAGAACTATACTTCCAACGATCTTGAACTATGGCCAAGTTGACGGGTCGCCATATGTCGGAAGATTGTCGCGATTAGGTTCCATAGAATTGATTAATTCAACCAAATCTCATTTAATGATGAGTTTCCAAAAAAGCCTCCTAGCTCCCGGACTATAAGCTTCTCTTACGTTTCTCATTAAAACTTGGCTTAGGTTTTGAACAGTCGCTATGTATATTGTACGATACTATACAGCACATCTCCGTTTATCTTTCTGTTACTGCTGACGACGTGTTTTCGCTTTATCTAAATAATGTTGTACACGCCCCTCAGCACGAACTTGGAGAGAGAGCCGGTAGTGTTAGTGGGGATCTGATAATAAAATGCACGTTATCGGTTGATTTTGATAAAAGACACATACGAAACTGTAATTAAGTAACTGTAATTTTATTCCTAACCTTTTAACTGACTGACATAGAAAAATTGTAAAAGTAGTTGTAAATTATACAGAATATTATACATTTTCTTGATTACTGCCCAAGATTAGAAAATAGACAAATATCAGCTTCAAATTTTACTGTTTTACTTTTGCGTTAATTGTATCTATTATAAAATTCCCCTTTTGAATTAAGAGGAATTCAGCAGAAATTTATTAGCATTTTTAATTCTTTTGTTACACACTCAAATAGGCAAACTGCCTAATTTTTTCTCATAGTCTTTAATAAAACTATACGCATCTGATATTTAATATCTCAAACCGATCATTTGAAATTTAATCTAGACTATAGGGTGCCGACGAGACCAGTACACGCCAACTTTTTCTTTTTTTAAGATAAAAAATTGAAACTAATATACGATTTAAATGTATTAGCCCCTCACTTTATCCGTGAATATATCAGAAACGAAGGAGCAGTTTTGAAGTTCTGCTAAGTTACATTGAAAAACGTCCACTTTTTAAGGAAATTTTGACCATACCAGTTTTAAATCCAAAATATCTTGGAAAATATGACTATTATATAAATAAAATTTTAGATACCGATAAAACACGGCTCTTTTTGTACGAGGAAATTTTTTCGTAATTGTTTATCGCAAAATGATAAAATAGTTAATTATATGAAATGTAAGCATTTTCAGAAAAAAGGATTGGTATATATCAAATATTAATTTAGTTATCAAGCAACAGAAAATATTATTGCAAGCTTCCAATGATATTACCTATTGCGCTTGATAACTAAATTATTATATAATATATACTAATTCTTTTTCCTGAAAATTTTAGAACAAAAAATTATGAAAAATTTCCTCGTACACAAAATTCCGTGCTTTATCGGTATCTAAAATATTATTTACATAGTAGGCATATTTTCTATGTTATAATGGATTTAAAACTGGTTTGGTCAAAATTTCCTTAAAAAGTAGGACATTTCTCAATACAACTTAGCAGAACTTCAAAACTGTCCATGTACATTATTCAAATTTCAATGAATGATTTAGAATAAACACATAATGAACATACAATTTTTTCAATTTCTTCCGCTCTTCCGTTTCTGAAATATTCGCGGTTAAAGTGAGGGGTCAATACATTTGAATCGTATATTAGGATATAGGATGTTTGGTATAAAAATGCATTGTCAGACCTTGTTACAGTCTATTTTCGTATCTGTACATTTAAATTTAAATATAGTAATTGTTCCAATGTTATCGTAGTAGTCGAAACAGTATAGTTTAACTGGTTGCCTACCATTGCGATTATAACATTTTCAAGACCGTTATTGTGAATTAAACTTATTGTTTTGTCAATGGAATTACGAAATACGATATCATGTGTGGAAAATAAACGTCGTTAGGGAGATTTATCAGATTTGTGGGTTACGTTGTATAGTGGTCATTTGGAACATACCCATGAAGAGGTTTGGTCATCCTCGAATTTTTGACAGAGGTTTCCGTCTTGGCCATTTTTGGTGATTTTTTTCTGTTTGCCCGCCGAAGATAAGTTGTGTCGCTGAGCACGCGTATAGCAATTTTGGGAGTTTGCTTCTTTAAAGGGATATGGTGCTGTAGTGACAAATTTAGCAGTATTTTATTTTGATATTTGTGTATTATTTTCTGTTGGGAAGTACTACTATGGAATTTTCCGGATAAATCAACTTGCTGGAACCACATGGCAAAGGAACTCTTTCGTCTTTAAGCCCACCCAACATCTAAGGTATGTCTCTGAAATCTCTGTGGAAAATAAATTTGTAATGTTCGTTATTTCTTTATTGCAGGGCTTTTAGTTTCATTTTCACTTCTACTTTTACGTTACTTTTACTTTGGACTTTTACTGGTATCGTTTACTGTATGTTTGACCCTACGTCTTACCATTTTGGCTATTTGTACATTTGAGTCTGGATTGTATGTGGACTTTGGTTTTCCTGACATATCCAACACACCAATTTATCGAATTCACCCCCAAGGACTTGACTAGTCGGCCGTGTGAGCCTCTTACGCCACCAATTGAATGCAGAGAGGAATCTGTACGTAAAACATAAACATTTTGTTCAGGGCACAGGGTGACCACCCTACCCTGCAGTATAGCTGATACATCAGCCTCTAAAGTTAAATTCTTTTATACTATTCCCCTTTTATCTGGGAGCCCTGTAACAACCTAACCAAACCGAAAAATACTCTTCCGATTTAACTGGAAGTACTAATTATTATAGTTGACTACATATATTTAATGTACATAAAAAACCTTAAAGCATTGCCGCTTACGTATAGATGGGAGAGCGGAGCATGCTCTATTTTTGTAGAAAATGTTAAATCATAAATATAATGTATTACTTACTACATAGAACAACTAACACTGTTCTCATGTAAATTAATGCTCCAAAATTATATAAGATATTATTCCTATCTTGACACAAGCAAAACATACGGTAAAATGTTTTAATGTGTATTAAATATGTGTAGTCAACTATATGTTATTTTATATAGAAAATTTCTTTATGTTATCTGATAAAGGTTTTAATTATCTTTACAACGATTTTTTGAAAATCAAATTTCATCATAAATGACCTGGAAACATATAATTTATGTAATTACTCATTGGGCATGACAATCACATTTAAGTTTATAGTACCTACTTTACCCACAGTATTTAGTCGAAAAATATTATACATTTTTCACCCAAAGCAAATGATTGATTATTTTTACAATTTAATTAAAATGACGGTTTTTTTTAAATAAATATTTTGTGAAAATAAAGGACTCAAAAATTCACTTTTTTAAAATGATACCATATGCATATTTGCGTTCCTTCAGTAGCGCTTTAAATTATTTTTTCAACGCAATTTTAAAATTTAAATCGAGCCATAAATGTGAAACTACAGTTTGAAGTTGGAGATAACAATGAAGTTTTAGCATTTTTAACAGTAATTAACAACTAGCATAGTATTTTTGAAGATCATTTCTGTTTCGATTTTGATTTCTAAAAAGCCATTGTAAACGTAATTTAAACTTCTGTCAGATACGATTAAAAAGATACACAATGGGTTGGGAAAAAAGATACTAGTACTTTCGATTAAGTGTATTCTTGGATTTGGTTAGGTCAGGTTAGGTTAGGTTGGGCTTAGGGTGGGGATATACAAATACCCTTTAGACATATGTATTCTACAGCTACATAGTTTAACAAATCTGTAACCTTGAGACTATTTCACAGATTAGTAGCAGTTTCTGTAAAACTGCATATTTATGAAAACAGTAACAATAATAACTGTATTGTCATATTATAAAGATGTTGATAACGTCAATAAATAAGTAAATTAGTTAATAAAATACGATATCAATACCTGATAAATAAGTATAATAAAAAAGAGGTTAACCATTATACTCATTTGTACATTCTATAGAATACCGTTCACAATTGTATTGTAAATAATATTAGTTTTAGACACGTTTTTGTTTAATTACAAAACATTTAGAAACATGATTTTTTTAGTATTTAAATAATTCATAACTTTATATTTATTGATCAATTTTGTTAAAACACAATAGGGTTCTTTCTCTAGCTAGCACGAACTTACTGTCCAAATCCCAATACAATCGAACTATTTACTCTTAAGTTATCGTGCTTATAAGAAACCTGACGGACGTACAAACTGACAGACAGACGGACTGACGGGCGGACGGTCGGACAGAGAGAAAGACGGACGGACATTTTGAAAGTTCTTCAGAATTCGATCACCAACACAGCGGTATGATAATTTTTGCTCTACGAGCGAAACTACCGGTTTTAGAAGTGTGCCGATCAAATGCAACACACTCTTTGTTTTATATTTGCGAAAAGAATAATAAACACTCTTATGAATGAAACAAATTAATAAATCAAAACAGTAAAGAGGTAGGTATAAGTATTAAAGGAAAAAAGCTACGTGTAGTCACTTTGTGGTTAAAATCACTTGATGAAATATTTTTGGGTAAAAACAGTTGTCTTAAAGGAAGCCCTTCATCTGTTTTTCAAATTTCGTTAGTGAATTAATGGTTTTAAAAGAGTTGGGCAGTTTATTATATTATAGGAAAGTTTCCACAAAATAAATCAGTACATACACATGACACTAGACCAAATACTTATGTATTTATGTTGATATCTTTAATTCATCAATGAATAAAAAACGACCTTATTGTTTTTGTAGTGGTATATAGATCCGACAACGAACTATCATGGTTGACAGCCAAAAAAGTTTTGAGAACGGAAGTAGATAATCTTCCGAAACGTTAACTGTCAATAATTTCCATTTAGTTTATATATTTTTAGGTGTAAAACATTTTGTAATAATCAAGTATTCATAGAAATTCCACATCATGCCACAAATACCACAAGAACCAACCTCTGTCTGTCCATTTGGCGCAGAGGTATTTATCAAAATTTTTAAAAATTTCTCTGTGGCAAAATACCCAATAAAAAAAGTAAAACATAATTACTTAAAAAGTTATATATTATAAGATTTAAATCGCAATCGGCTATATTGTGGTCCTCTTACTCCTCTGGTAGATAAACGTAAAAGAATTTTTTTTATTAAACTTGTCGCTATACACACAAGCATTTACTCTCATATTTTTATTTCAACATGTCAATATTCCTCTTAACCATAATGAAAAGAATACCAAGTAATAAACAGAAATTTCAATCATGAAAAGCATCCAATACGTTATATAATATTACAGTTTTTACTGCAGTATAGATTTACTCTAGTGGAAGCAACAATAGTTTGAAATTTAAACTCTCTGCTATTGAGATCCGCTGTTAATGGCACTGCTAGGTATTGACTCACAAAGCCTATATTTACTGTTTTAACACAAGTACGCCGCTTCACTGTATTCCAACATGATCCTTCCATTTGCCATTAGTATTTATCAAAACGAGATATTTATTCAAGCAATGACAGTCTCCTTGTTTAATAAATGTTCTGTGCATATTAGACTGCTCTACCCTTTACGGCTTTAATTTTAATCTATCTTTTACTATTATGTATAAAAGTGAAAACTCACTCACTTATAAATTCATCATCAATACTTCAAATGCCCTGGCGATATGAAGTAGAAATTTAGCATTTTTTAGTTTAGACGCAAGATTAGAAAGGATTTTTAAGTCCCCATCTAATAAGAGGGTCACTGTATATATTTTCTTATCATCAGAGTGGTTGGTTTTTGAAAAAGTGGAAATGGAAATGTTCCCGACGACTGTTTTCATCTAAATAAGTATTTATTTCTGTTACTTGGGAATCAAAATAACTAGTTCATACGATCGATTCAACTATCATATTTCTAACATTGTTTTTTACTTATTGGTCCACATTATGAATACGTAATTAGTTGCTTCTCATATCAAATATTAGATGAAGTGTATGAAAGCTATCTGAAAAATATCCAAATGTTTTTCTTAGTTGTGGGGCTTGCCCGTCATAGTAAAAAATTGTAGATCATTGATACACTACACGACAGAAAGACTCTTCCTAAGTTCGGAATACTTTTTAGTTTTTAAATATCTGTAATAGAGCGATCGTAGATACGTCTGCCCATACTCGTGTTTCGATACGAAACTGCAGCAACGTCAAGCGCGGTTAGTACCGGGATGGGTCAACCAGTCCAGGGAAACACAGCGTTCTCGCTAACGGTTTGTATATCACTGCATGCGCAGAAGTTATGTAACTTTAGGCGGTGGTTACATAGAGGATATACCTTCCTTCGGAGGGGATGTAAAGCAGTTGGTCCCTTGTCTATTAAATGTTTGGCATGTGAAAGATCCCTACTCTTCGATAGAGAAGAGGTTAGGAAAAATTTACAAGCTGGGGGTAACTCGTCTCCTGGCGTCGGTAATAGGCCTCAGTAGCGGAACTAGGCCGGCGTTAAATAAGTGAGAAAATAAAATATCTGTAATATCGATAAGAAAATGACGTCTCAGATTGTCACACTTCCACAAATAGCAACATACCAACTTGTCATTTTGTATGTAATAATGTTCACAAAGACACAAATAGCATGGAAAATACAATCAGTTGCCATATAACACAAGAAATTTCGATTAATTTTTTCCAAGGTCTGAGCTCAGCCAAACCACAGTAGAGAATGAATAGGCTGTGGACAAATGTGACGTATTCGACTGTTTTCGTATCCAATCCGACAGATGGCACCGTTGCCTACATACGCGAATCTTCAGGTATATATAATCTTCCTTGTTAATAACTTAACAAACCATATTGGATATGTTGAAACGAACACCATAGATTACAGGAAGGAGACAAACACCAAGGAATGAAAGTAAGTGAGGTTAGGTTCACCACTGACAAACGACTAGCATGAATTTTGAAGCTATGAGTTATACGTCTTACATTGTTCCAACGAACCACACATTTATACTATCCAGAGTTCCTTTTTATATGATGCAAACGATTATTTTCAATTTCAGATCAATAACTTTATAGTATTTTTTTTTCCAAAATTCCACTCAAGTTCTATGACTTCTGTTATTTATTTCACGAAATGCAAACAGTCCAAGAAAATCAAATGCTCATCTGCATATAAAATAGGTAAATAACTAAATCGTTTATCTATCTTCAAATCCCATGGATGCTCAAGATATTATTCGGATTTCACAGTAAACCGTACAGCTTTCCGTCACTTTACTCACTAAAAGAAATCCCAGATTACACTGGCTCATGTATCTCTTATACAGTACGATACAATTTAGTCTAATGGAACATTAAAGTTTGTGTATAATCTGGAAATTATTTTTACTACTTTATAAGGTGTGCTCGTCACTCTGTTCATTAAGAACGATATTATTTTAAAGAATACATACGCGCCGGAAAAAAAATGATGAAAAGAAAAGTTAAAAAGTAAAACAGGATGTTATTTAAAATAGTAGTGTTAGTAATATGAAGTGTAAAAGAGATATTGATAAAATTGAAATAAATGTAAACGAAGAATGAATAATCTGAAAAATAATTACAGTTCAAAAACAGTAACGATGAAACACACACAACAAATATGTCAATTATTTTATTATGGTAAATAAAATTCAATAAAACAGATGGAAGTCATATAATAAAAAAAAATTGTAGTATGAAAGTCTTATGTCTTCTGGTTTAAATCATAACACATCTAAGTTTTGTGATTAATGACATTATTCTAGTTGGACACTCTTTGTTGTATGGCACATTTGACAGCATAGTGTCGTGGTTATCTGTTAGGTGAACGGCTTTATTAAAATTCCTTCCCATCCGCGCCTTAGTGGCATTAGCCTAACGTCTTGGTGGGCATAATTTTCGTCTCTTGCGATCTTCCATCAAATAAAGCAACAAAATATATAGGATTTAAAATTTATGGTCACTTCAGGTTAAGCTATAGGAAGCGGGTCAAAAATTACAACTTAACCCTACAATCACCCTTCCACATTTTAAACATCTATGTCAAAAATTGTATAAAAATGAGATATTTTCTAGTGCTCAAGCCATTTTAGGTAGGTATATTTTATTTTTCCCGTAGGTTCATTAAATAATGTAAAGTGTAGGTATATGTGAATCGAATTTCGATATGTACGTATGTATGAATTTAATAATAATTTGAAGGATATTATATATTACCATACAAATGATGATTTACAATATATTCATGTGGGAGACACAAATATTAATATTTAACACTGGGAGGAATATTATAGCAGTGAAGAGAATCTGAGTTTTAGACGACGAACTTTCAATTTTGAATTAATACCCTCCCACGCAGGATTTATCTAGAAACGAAGTCATTTATTGATCGTGTGTATGGAAATATTTTTAGGTTCATTTTCCTGCTTTGTTACAAATTCACATTGAGGGTGATTTGGTACGAAAGTGCTAAAGTACTATACATAAGTATTACTAAAAAATCGAACAGTGTCTTTAATGATTGATAACAAAAAATCAGAAAAGTTGCGTTATAAAAGATTTATCTACAGTAAATTTTCAAATATGTCTTCACAGACAACCAGATATTCTATCACTAGTTTACGAGGAAACCATTCTGCTCTTCAGGGTTCATCTTGATGTCCATTTATCTCAGCTGAATGATTTAAAATATGATAATTATTATGTATCGCGACTGTCCACTTTTAATTTACACACTTCACTTTTCATTCATCACAATAAGTAGAAGTCCAATGGTTTGAGGTATGAAGACCTTGTTGGCCAACCAATTCATCGTCCTGGAAAAGTTTTATTTAAATGCTGTAGCCAGATGAGCAGAGTGTAGACCAGCTCCATCGTACTGATATGTCAATAAAGATTGTAATGATTGATGCACTTGTTTAGTATATTACAGGGTGATCATTGAACAGAGAAATAAATAAGGAAATACTGCCAAATAAAGAGTGACCTTTACGAATTATTTTATTCATTGTATGACTACCCGGTATTTTTTCCATTAAAAGTATATCAGGTTTCAACCTAGATAGTTTTATTTACTATATGCAAGGCAGTCAAACAGCTGTCTGACCTCCCAATACATATTTGAATAAAATTGTGTTACCTACATGCCAAATATTATTCTCGTTTGTCAAACTTATTTCACTAACTATTTTTTTAAGGTGTCCACCTTGCATATTTTACATCAAAAGAATACTTTAGCAGTGGCTTCAACTACCTACCAAATATTCCTTTTCTTTGTCAAATAGTTTTGTAGATATAGTGCCAACAAACAGACATACAATAGACCTAAATACAGATAGATAGAATTATAGATGGAGAGACGGACAGATTGAACAGAAATATCTTAATATACATAGTCTAGTTTTAAAGCGAATTTTTTGCATATTGTAATAAAACATATTTCTTATAGTATCTATAAAAAACCTTTACCTAAGGAATCACTACTTCTACATCCAGATCTTCCATCTAATTCTCTTTAAAGGAAAACATCGTGACCATATTTGCAGTCTGGCATGTGGAAACAATTGGTCCTAGAATTATTTTAATAATATTTGAGGCGAATGCTATAAAAAAAATTGAAGTGTTGGTTTCTCGTATATACTCCAAAAATTAAGTTTCTGGACTCTTATTACCTTGCTCTAATTATTTTTCCCAATTTCCATCTCTTCAACGGAATCATCTCAATCAGATGTCGTTACAATATATACGTGTGCCAAATTTCAAGCGAATATCTCAATTTTATTTTACCAGCACCTTTAATAATGGAGTGGGGGCGGTAGTGGGGTTGAAAAATGTTATAAAAAATTTTGAGACCTTTGCCTCTAGTATATACACCAAATCCGTTTTCTATAGTCTTACCCGCTTGCTTTACTTATTTTCTCTTATTTACTCCTACTTACCCCACTCCTTTAACGTAATTATCTCAAAATATAATCTAGTTCCAGATGTCGTTATAATACATACGTGTACCAAATTTCAAATGAATATTTCAATTTTATTATTTCAAATTTTCTCATATTTTCTTATGTAACGATTTCAACTTTTTGTATTTAGTCAACCTCAAATCAATCATCAATGATGCAAATTATAAATAATAACTTTAAGTCACTGGCATTCGTTAAATAATTAATCTTCTCCAACACGTCATTCATAAATGCTACAGAAACCGTGGTTCAAGAACTGTGATCCTTGTGGTACTTCAAAGATAGTAACGTGTTTGACAGACTTAAATCCATCATCATACTGTTTTCTTGACATATGAATAGAATTACCAAATAAGACATTATTTGGCCAAAGGAAACAAAATAACTTGAAATATTTAGTTAGGTCAACTTAAACAAATCATCCGGTATATATTTTTTAACTATCTACTTTACTCGTCTATATCCTGTAGGATATTGCAACAAAGTAGATAAAAGTCGAATCAAATATTAGTCTGCAACTTTTCAAGGAAAGTTTCTGAAGTCATATCCTGCACTTTTGTTTGAGGCCGGCACGATGAGTTATAGGAAGCATTTCTCAAATTCAGATGACTCCTCACGATGGCAAAATAGCTTCACTTAACAGCAGAGATGACATAAATCATGATAATGCAAAAGTTTTAAGATTCAATTTACCCTCAGAACTGTGTGAATGAAGACAAATTCCTATAAACGATGATGACAACGCGACTTGCCTGATAACTCCACAGTCACATCAAGTGTTTTAAAACTAATCTACCGAACAATAATTTATTTTAATCCCGAAAGAGCTGCGGTTGATTTGATCTATTAGTTTTCAATATCATTTTATGATTTCCATTATTTTTATACGAATGAAAGATCCGACAGAAAATTCTCGAATAATAGAAATGTGGAAACATTTCTATGATCTGGTACTATTACGAACTATTCTTATGATAGACGAAAAAAATGTCAGTAGCTCACGTTAACGCCTCGAAATAATAGATGGCGCATAATACATCATCGTGAAATAAATATCCAAATTAAATTAACAAATTGTTGATATTGTCGAATATATCAAACTACTTAAAATAAAGTCTGTTACCCAGATAAAAATGTAGAATTATCAGAACAAATGTAAATCGTTTCGTTAGTTTAATATTCCTTAATAAAAGAGATTTACTATTCCGATCAAGGCCATGTGACCATTGGTCCGGAAAATAATATAATATTTAACGATATAATGCGCGGGGAAAAATTCTCTTTTGCTTGAGCAGTCAATTAATATGGACGTAATTGAAATTTTGTTAAACCCCTAAGGGGGATATTAAGTACTACGTTTTTTGATATAAGAACAAAATTTCCATGCACTGCGCTTTCTTGATTCAAACAACATCTTCTGTATAACAAGAATTTCTTTTTAGAAATTTTTTAATATTACAAATACTTTCGTTACGTTACGCGGAATATCGAATATTATCCAAGGCTATGGCGGTCGAGGAATCCCAGTTGTGTAAAATGGAGGCCCTCGATTAACTAACATTCAAATGTGCTACCATCGTGAAATGGGAGCATGGTTAATGGAATTTTCTTGATAAATAAGAGATTATTTCTACGTATCATTAATTAGTTTTATTCATGCTGATATGTCTGCAAAACGTAGAATGCCAAATCAAACTAAACATGTTTCCAAGTAAACCGGAAAATATTAAATCTTAGGTTAGGAAATTAATTTTAACATTTAATGGGTAAAGAAATTTAAGTACTCGTATAATTACTACTTACAGTATTGTCGTTGTGTACATCTTTGCTTAACGCCATTTTAGTATTTGATAACGTGATTATTTGTGTTTTGCCAGTATCGCAGATTCGCTTTGTCAAAGTACTTTTGTTTTGGATATGTCTCAGTGGTTAGACATATCAGTAATTATCTACACACAATACGCATCGTGTAAACTGAAATTTCATGGATTTGACTCGTCAAATCATATCACGTATGTGCATTATTTATTTAAAAGGAATTTGTATATTCGGGGCACGGTGTAATGTGTATCTATTTGTTAGGGACTGAATCCACTAGGATTCAATCCCCAAAGTTATATAACCACAAAAAGATACTACTAAGTATTTTTTACGGTTATATAACTTTGTTAGCTTAACTTTTTATTATCTTTTCGCTGTAATATATTAATTAGTTATTTAATTATATCTTACTTCGTGTGGTAAATTATTTCGTGGGTACCTTTATCTTAGTTCGCTGTTACCTATATCTTATCTTATTTCGTCGTGTATTTTGCCGTTTTGTAATATACCTATGATTTTGTATAATATTGAGATAATTTACGAGCCATCTCTTTGGTAATATATTTAATTTGGCTCTGGTAAAAGTCTCAAGTTTGCTTTAAAGTAAATTGTAATATAGCATGTTTTGTAAATATTTCAACTTGATATCTAACTTTACTATACAGTATCGCCGATGCCGTGATAGTTTACTTTCTTGTAATATAGTATTCTTGTAATATATTTTGTATACAGTACCTTCTATTTGATTTATCTCTAGCTTTCTTTTTCTTGATTACACTAGTTAATCATGGAGCCCAAGCCTTGAACTCACTGCCCTACTTGCTCTCCGTATCTTTGCTGTGCTAGCCAGGTCAAACCAGTGACGCTAACCACGTCGCTCGAAGGGTGGCCTACACTTGAATAACTTGGCCAATATTTTAACACAGATTAAACTTTTATCGCCACACGGACTAAAATACTAGAATAGCGTATTTTGGGACCTGAAATTGCGCCGAGAAAGTTGACAGTCTTGACCGATTTCAGAAAGAATATTTTCTTTAAGTCTTCCACCTACGAAGACATTTCTAACTTTTTAAAATTCTACTAAATACTACTAAAAACCTACCAGAAAACTGAAAACTTTGATTTTTTGGATTATTTAAGGTTCTTGGTTCAAATACCCCGAGGCCTAAATGAGCAATTTTCATTTTCTATTTTGTAAAGTACCTACAATCTACAATAAAATATCGAGCATTTCAATGTCAGCCCAATTCAATTAATGATGAATGCTAAGTCAAATAGCAGAAACTTAAAGACATATCTCTACCAGTTTTTGCAATCTCTCACAAGTTTCACTGAGACAATAAAACTAAGAAAAATGTAACAGTACTTGCGATATATATTACACTAAATGAATGGAAAGAAAAAATGGAGTCATATATTGTTGTCAGTGACAGGCGGCATGCGATCAATCCTGTCCGACTTCAAAGTCGTCGGACCGGGAAAAACTAATTAAAGAGATTAATTGCGGTCGCCCGTGATCGATATTCTAATAAATGGGGAATAATATATGTATGTTTCAGCCAGAACACGAAGTTTGAAAAATCTATTAATTACTCTAATTAAAATTTACATTTAATTAATTGCTAATTACGCTTACGTCGTCATTAGTAAAACATTTGCCGGACATTAATTCTGCTGCTGCATTTCTAAAATTTAAAGGTTGGTCGGTAACGAGGTCGAGCCTACTTATGTAACTAATTATATACAGAGTGTAAGGCAGAATATTTATATAAGAGGGACGATAAGAGCGTAAATTCAAAAGCAACTTTTTTAGCCTTTGACGTTCTGCTATTCGGATGACCTACTGCGATTTTTTGATTAAATATACACAAAAAAGACATTCTTTATGTTTTTTGCAGAAACACTAATTCTCGAGATGTGACATCCAAAACAATCATATAGATGTGTAAATGTTGGCTATCTCTTTCTCTCTGTACTAATAAAGTTTAGTCAGACTGGAGTACAGAGAGCATTACCGATCCGACCACTGACCGATTTAGCCTTGTGCACAACAAACAGTAGATAGTAAATAGCTTGAAATAATTTAAGGTTGGGCAAACTTATAGTAATCGTATTTAAAATAATTTTAATATTTCGTAGTCAAACCGAAATAAGAATATAATGATTTTAACAGATATCAACGATAAGCAAAAGAGCTTATCTGATCCGAATTCGTTTTTCTTGCTTTCTTGTCATTTATCGTTTTTTTTAATTTTCTTTTTATACAAATAAAATCAAATCTATGTATTCTTTGGATTCTATCCAATGCATACATGTATTAATAACCGCTATATTTATTAATATCAATATTATTCAGTTTGGCCAGGTTTTCAGATATACACTTGCACGTTTATTACCGTAAATATTTGCTTACATTTGCCTGATATTTGCACATTACCTACTTTACTATTAAACGTGATAATTTCTTAAGGGAAAATAAAACGAATCATTGAATTTAACTTACTTTAATGATTTACAAAAAATATACAAACATTGCAGAGTCATAGACATCAGGGTTGTGAGTAAACTTTACAAAAACTTTCGTCAGAATAATCATATAAAGAAATCGTTAGTCCATCTGACATAACAAAATACAAAGTAAACTGTACACAATAAGAATCCGTATACGGTAAATAATTAAACTAAACTAAACACGATATGGCCGGAGCGGTAAAACAAAGAATTTTTACAATAACATAATTAAGACACACAAAAGGAAAATAACATGGTTTCTTGAGAAAAAAATTCTCAAAGCTACATAACATCAAATATGTCCAACTTTTAGGTTAGAATATCTCAAAATACTGACGTGATAAAGCAAAACTAAAAACAGATTCGAATTCAGCGTCGAAAAATACATAAGAAACGTTTGTAAACCTGCATTCTTACTGTTGTTATTGAATTTTATTATATTTAATAAATTTACCGACGTTTGCCTTTTACTGTTGAATGTGAATGACAGTCTAATGTGCCGGCCAGGACTCCTGAACACAACCGTTTCTTCACTGTAGCTATCCCAGCCCTACTGCAACAGGCTGCATTAGGAAGCTAATGTGGGAGCTTTACCCCATGAACAAAAATTGTAAAGGTGGCGCTCGAGATAACCGAATTTAACCGAAATATAGCTCAGCGCTAAATTGATGCTTCCACTTGCCTATATGCTAGGCATCTGGAAGAAAGCACGTCACAAAATGACCCAATTAGACCCCTCTACGTCACACCTACCCATACAGTAATCTTAGATCCACATGTACTAGATGAGTTGACTCTATTGCCAACCGCTTGACAGCTCTCAATCAGCACATCAAAGACACAATCAAAGTCCTACTTGGTCCTATATTTGGTCATTGATTCCAATTAGATTCTCTCTTTAAGCGACCAATCAGATCTCCCGGTTTCAAACTGAATACTGCTACAACCTTAAAGCACTAAGTACTGTCCTCCCTCAAATACAACACGAGGAAGCAGATTTAGCATTGCTTATTGCTTCCATAGCTGCTGTGGGATCAGAACACATTGTCTTTGTTATCCCTACAAGGCGTTAAAATGTCTGCAACTTCCCTAGTGCTGATTTTTCTTCAGTCTCTGGCTGACCATTCACCTAATGTACGCATTATGACTTAAGGTTGTAATAAATGATTCCCAGTAACACTTGCTCAAATCGATACTGGTTAGTTTTAATTTTCCTTGTATGTCGGAGAAGAATTCTATTTTTATTAGACTTCTTTATTGGTTTGTAATTAATGACACGGCTAGTTAAGATTGTTTTTACACATAATACTGACAATTGTAGATGTCTTTATATGATTTTCTTTCGAAGAAAGCTTCTGGTTATAGTTATTTACAAGATTGTGTTGTTTAATGATGAAAAACTCTATATAATGTATTAAATACGGATATTTCAAGTTAAAAAACATTTATTCTTGAACATATTTTAAACTAGAAACATATTCTAATCATTGAAAATATTCAAATAAACATAGTAATCAGATACAATAGTTAATCGCAGAATATGAATATATACATACGATTCTTGAAATCAAATTAGAAAACAAAATTATAGTTAAGTAGCACATAACTTTCCTTGGTATTTAATAATACTTTTCTGGTGAACAAACATTTTATGTAGATTAGTTTTATGAGTTCTTCCGCAAGACAAAATGCAATATGTTAACAATGGCTGTTCAAGAGCACATCAGTTTCCAATCAGTATACTTTTGAGAATATCGCTTAAAATTTTCAGCGTGAATATGGTTTTTAAACATAGCATGGTAAATAAAGATATACCACAGCGAAGACAAATGTATTGGTATAATTTCTGTTTCAAACATACTTTTCCTAGGATTCTTATTTTCACAGCATTTTAAAAGGGTGTTTAAGAAATATATTTTTCCAAAATTATCTCGTTAAAGATAAGAATATCGATATGTACAATAATGAAACTATTTATTACTCTTTAAATTATGGAAATTTGTAGGTCCAAATGAATCTGATAACTCAAGAGGTTACCGACTTACAGACAATTGAATATGTTCGCCTTCGAAGGGGTGCATCAGGTGGTGAACGACGAGTACCTGGGTTGGCCAAGAAGTGGCTTAATATCGTATATTATAGAGATGAAATCAAAAAGGTCACTTGACTTCATCATTTCAAACCTAGAGTATTTAACATAAACCTTACCTATCTATATTGCCGCTTCAGTTACATTTCAGAAATCGAGTATTCTTCCTATATTTCAATTATTTACCCCCCGCAAGTTAAAACATGATCATATCTAACAGAAGTTAACAATTTCTATCGAAGGTATATCTTTGGTAAAATTTTTATGTTCAGTTATTTACAAAATACTGATAAGAGTACTAGAGATGTTTCCCTTAATTTAAAACATCATGGTAACTATACAATTTTATGTATATGTTGTAAAGAAAATAATGTACTCATTTTTAAATTACAAGAATTTTGATGTCTAAGCCAATCCGATAGCTCATCACATCACATTTCGCCATTCAAAGAGGGTGCAGGGAGTAAACGGTAAACAACACATATCTAGGTTGGAGATGAAGTGACTTAGTGTTGCATATTATTGGACCCGTAGTCAGATGATCTACGTCTCTAGTTTCATCATTCCAAGCAAGCTTTACACCTAATAAATATGACATATGGAATTCTTTTAAAAATATGTCAGATACTCCTAAAATAAAACAAATATATTATTAATAATATTTAAATAATATTTGGGTCAAATCTAATTTCGATTGCAACACAACAGAAGATATTATTAAACATTTCTATTAGAAACAAATTTATTTATCTACCCTGTATTTAGTAGTAACACAGAATATAGATCTCAAGGAGGTTGGAACATTTATTGTGTCACTGTCACTGAAGAAGTCTCTACAGACACCAAAACACTTGAACACTCGAATATTATTACTCGACACTCTGAAACATGTACAGATGATGCCAACACGGTTGATGAAATCCCGTTGAGTACTAGTATTTGAGAATAGTATATTAGTGGAAATTACTTAGGTTCATACAAAAAAAATAGAACATGCATTAATTAAAGACGAAAATCACTATCATTTTCAAATTATCACTAAAGTTTTACATAAATGATACGAATTAAAAAATTAATAACAGAAGTAAGCGATAAATAAATGCCCCTAACGTTATTTACGCTGTTTTTTAATTGGCCACCTGTCGATGGCGTGAGGCGAAGTATCGGTAACAAAGGCTAATATATCATAGTGGGCTCTCCGGCTCTCGTTGTAGGTTGTAGGCGTCGTCAGGTCCGTCCTACCTGAAGAGGGCAACATTATCGACCGGCAGATCCGACATGCTTCACTACTAATAGCCCAGTAAAACTGAACCTTTACTATAAAAAAATTATTAACAAGTTAGATTTTTATGGGATTTATTTTTATACTTTAAACAAAACCTTAAGAGGCCCCTTCGGTAGCACCTCCCCCCCACCGCATAAGATTTTATAGGGGGTGAAAGAGACAATAGAGAAACACTGACAATATTATAGAAAAACGGTTATTATTAAATGTGTAGCTCGTAAAATTAGCTACAGAAAAGGTCTATTGTATTTTTACTTCCACATCCACGTAGTGGATTGGAAGTATAGTAATCGCAAAAAAATTTTTAAAATTTTTTATTCGTGAAATAGGTTTAGAATGTCATGAAACGTCGAGATTTTAAATTTGAGCGAAAAAAAATTTCTGTCTGTCTGTCGGTCTATCTGTCTGTCGGTCTGTCTGTAACTTTTTTTTGTCCGCACGCTTTCTCCGGAACGGTTTAAGATATTGACCTGAAATTTTGTACACGTATATATTATAACGAGATCTGGAACTGGATTGTTTTTTGAGGAAATCCGGTGAAGGGTTGGGGATTAAATAGGAGTAAATAGGGGGAAATAAGTAAAGCAAGCTAGTAAGAGTACAGAAACTTGAAATTCGATGTATGTACTAGAAGTTAAGGCCTCAGATTTTTTATAATCAACCTCACCACCACCCCTACTTCATTATTAAAAGGGTTGATAAAATAAAATCGAGATATTCATTTGAAATTTGGTACACGTATGAATTATAACGACATCTGGAACTAGATTATACTTTGAGATGATTCCGTTGAAGGGTTGGGGGTTATTTAGGGGCCAATAGGGGGAAATAAGTAAAGTAAGCTGGTATGAGTACAGAAACTTGAAACTCGGTGTATGTACAAGAAGTTAAGGCCTCAGATTTTTTTATAATATTTTTCAAGCCCCCCACCACCCTTACCCCATTAATGGGGTTGACAAAATAAAGTTGAGATATTCATTTGAAATTTCGTACACGTATGTATTATAACGACGTCTGGAGTTAGTTTATATTTTGAGATGATTCTGTTGAAGGGTTGGGGGTTAATTTGGGGTAAATAGAGGAATATAAGTAAAAGTTGGTAAGACTACAGAAACTTGAAATTCGGTGTATGTACTAGAAGCCACAGCGTCAGATTTTCTTATAATATTTTTCAACCCAACCACCCCTACTCCAATATGAAAAGGGTTGATAAAATAAAATTGAGATATTCATTTGAAATTTGGTACACATATGTATTATAACGACGTCTGAAACTAGATCATAATTTCAGATGATGCCGTTGAAGGGTTGGGGGTTAAATAGGGGGAAATAGGGGAAAATAAGTAAAGCAAGCTGGTAAGACTACAGAAATTTGGGATTCGGTGTATATACTAGAAACCAAGGCCTCAGATTTCTTTCTAATATTTTTCAAACTCTACCACCTCCGCTTCATTATTAATGGGATTGATAACATCAAATTGAGATATTCACTTGAAAGTTAGTACACGTATGTATTGTAGTGACATCTGATTGAGATGACTCCATTGAGGTGGTAGGTTGGAAAATAAGTACGGTAAACTAGAAACTTCATTTTTAACGTATATGGTAGAAACCAACTCCTCAAACTTTTCTATGACATCTACCCCAAATATTATTAAAATTCTATGACCAATAATTTCCACATACCAGAGTGCAAATATAGTCAAGATGTTTCCTTTAAAGTGACTTGGACGAATAATCTGGATGTGGAAGTAGTGATTCCTTAGGCAGCGGTTTTTACGTAGAATCGACCATTTCAAAGAAATGCACAGTGAGCCTGAATCCGCAAAAGTGAACAAAAATCTGAAACTTCGGAAATGTAACTGCACGGAGTAGATAATCATTGAAATTTTTTTTTAAATCAAATCTTTTAATGGGGTGAGTGTCAGGGGGTGAAACATGAATAAATTTCTTGAAAGTCTAAAACTTCTGGTTTGTGTTCACATTGAGCAAACAGTCATTGGAATTTTTTTTTAAAAATTCAAATCTTTCATTGGGGTGAGTTTTACGGGATGAAAAACGAACATATTACTAAAAAAATTAGAACTTTAGAGATGTGCTCAATTTGAGCAAGGAGTAGTTGGAAAAAAGGTTAAAAAAAACAAATCTTTAAAGAGGCGAGTCGATTAAGAAATTCATTCTCATTGTATAAGCATTCTTTTCAGTCTCTGGAATTGTTTGGCTAAACATGATACTTATCTATCTTTTTGATGAAAACCATTTTGAAATACTTGTTTTCTCAAGATGAATCGAAATTTTTAAATCGTTATAACTTTAACTTTATATTAAAAATTTATATAGAACCACATTTTGTCAAAAGTTTATTCTCTTTCGGTTCCAGTGGAAAATTTGTTTGCCCCTCCCTGAAAAGGGGTAGAATCCAAGCTCTATAGAATGGAGAATCCTCGAATAATATAAAAATATTTTTTGATGCGTTTACTATTAAATTATAAAAAAAAAATACATTTAAAATGCCACTTGTTCGTTCCGCGTGCGGTCTGACGATGCATCATGTAGTGATGAATATGTTGCACGTTACCAAAAATAACATATTTGGAAAAGGCACTTAAAGGAACTTATGGCTATCTTTTTATCATAAAAAGGAAGGTTTAAGGTATTTTCTAAATAATTTTTTAAGGCATGATTGAGTAAGAGTTTTTTGTTTCTCTACACAAAGCTAGAATGTAAAAACTGGTATTACAATTAGCTCGAAACCCGGTCGATCGGTGCCAGGTAGAAGAGTTGTGTTTAAGATCCATAGCAGGTAGAGATTTTACCTAATGAGATAGTTACTCTAGAAAATGATACATTGGTCTTCTTTTTAACTATTCACAAAATATAGATATAATATGCAAAATTTGAAAATAATAATTTTTGTCCACGTTTTGCGGATTCTGGCCCACTGTGATATGGGCTGAATGAAGTTTGGACGAAAAGGTGCACTCCACCATAGTATTATATGTAACTATAAGGTGTACAAAAGTTATATTACAAATAATTTTTTTACTGCCCAAAAGGTTTTAAAAGTTTTTACTGATGATCTATTGGAACTTTATTTGCAGGAACTCCACCTGATCGGTAAATTTGTTTTTTAAAACCAGGAAGAGGGACAAAGCTGAAACTAAAGTATACTCATCCAAACGTTTTCACAATTTTGCAAATAGCAAAAATAAGATTTTTTTCCGCTATGCGAGGATGTGTTACGTGTACTCTATTTCATATTGGAAAAAAAGGGTAGCTAATTTGGTACAGAATGGCAAAGACTTATTGGGCTAGGCTGAGGTTATTAAAGTGCCAAAAAGTTCACGAGATACAATGAAATGCTTCCTTCTGATCATATGCAATGCTCGATATAAAGCGAAATCTATCGATTCTCACAGATACTATTCATTTATAAAGGCGACCAGACTAAACAAGTGAATTTATTAAATCTTGCGCATTATCTAGTCCAAAAATGGGTAGATAATGATCTAAATTCAGAAGAAGATGAGTGGAAGATCATTAACAATTTGGAGCCGATTCAAACACCTTTGCGAGCTGTAGTTTCAGAAAGATAGGCCTTCACTGCTCTGCGGTATGCGGGTACTGCTGTGGACAATCATGTTTAAACGTGAAACCTGAAGTGACTGAAAGCAATTAGGATGCCTACGCTGATATAGAACCTATAGCTTTGTCAAGAAAGGAAATGGAACAATCCGAAATTGAAGGGAAAAACGTTGAGAAAATCCCTGAGCAAATTGATGAAACTCTAGAGGAAGTAGGGGAGCCTTCAGAAGTTGAGCAAAAGACACAGTAATATCTAGTAGTCAAGCCCCGAGGTGCTGCGGCAAGAAGTGACTTTCTTCCACGCTCTACAGACATTGCAACTCTCGTACACGTCTTTGTCGAAAACGATTAGTTATATGGAAGAAATCAGCAAATATTACGGGCTACAATTTTGAAAACAATCTCTCTTCTCGAAAAATTGAAAGTTCTCGAGACAACAGTGAAGAATATACTACTCCCTTTAACATCCTATTAAAATTTTAGCGGGAGAGCTATCCATGAAATTTTGGTTGAAGCATTAAAATAGAGGTCCAAACAAAAATCTAGTTTTGATAATAGTTTTTAAATAATTTTCCCCTTTTATGGTGTCTAATTTAACTGGGCTATAATCCTGATGTGGCTAAAAGTTTATGCCGCAGTAATGTGAGAAGCTGTAATGTGGTGTAAAATGACTGGTGTTTTACGCAGACACATTTTAACAGCGTTTTTCTTTTCACTAGCACTTTCTAAAATGGACGCTTTTAAATGGCGGGTTTTATTTCCTCGCTGTTTGTGATGAATCCCAGGGCTTTTACAGAACTCATCGTATTATTCACTCGGATCAAATATTATGCTCAACAAAGATAATATGACTTACAGAGGCGGTAAAATGACGGGTGCATTCAGCTACATAGACTCATCGGTTAGTTATAAATTGTCAACCCAAGGCGTTTATAATAGAAATAAAATCTAGAGCTTTAAGGGGACTAGTTAGTCTCCATATGTACCACAGTGGGGTCAAAAACAGATAAAGTTGACAAAAAGACAATTTTAAAATGATGATCTAAAGCCTCTGCATTACAATCCACTAAGAAAACGACAGTGGAAGCACGCCTCTTCTTACCACATCATTCGAGACTTGCTCAGTTTTAACTACTGGGTGCCCCATTATATTTTGACCCTTCTTAAACCTATATAACTTTTGAACTAGTTGAGATACTGAAATGTGGTTTTCTCTAGTCTTCCTTTAATTTTGATAAGTTTTTCCTGAGTAATCGTCTTTTTTTGCTCACTTCCGGTTCAACCGAAAATGACATATTTTCGGGGGTAGGGAAACTTTGTTATTTCAAATGGAACACCCTGTGTATTTTTTCATAGTTGGAGAGCCCATTGTTTTCCCTTTCCGAAAATGTCATATTTGTCATGAAAATTATACAGAGTGATGGTCTTATAAGGTTTTAAAGTGAATACTGCGTTTTATCGAAATGCTACGACAAAAATAATGATTCACAAAGTAGACTATGTAAACAAAAGACATCACTTGTAAACGTCAAATTAGTTCATCAACAGTTGCATATTACTTCAAAATTGCTAATATTGAAAATGTATACAGGGTGATTCACGTAGGCCATTCATTAGAAGTTTTTCTACTTGCAGTTGGATTAGAAACTTGAAATTTGGTATGCAGCCATAATCGATCTATCTAAAATATTTTCAGTCCTCCAACTATACAGGGTGTGCCACAAATTGATACCAACTTTCTTATTTTAAGTGGAAACCTATATTTTTTTTTACATGGTTCGATTGGTCTTCTAATTATGAATTTAGAGAACCCAAGTTATGTTAACCTATCTATTACAATTTTTGACATATGTCCAATTTTTTTTAAAAAATGGCCGCTGTAGTAGTTTACGAACAAATTTGTATCTCGCAAACCTTTCAAAATTATGAAACCAAATTTGTGAAGCAGTTAGCTGGAAGTTCAGGCTAACTTTTGATGTCCCATCGGTGGTCCCATTTTGTACCATATGGGCGCAGTCTATTTTCAAATGTCGCAATCAAAAATTGTCAAAAAGTCAATTTTTTCAAATGGCACCTACTATTTTTTTTCAGACCATTCGAAAGAAAATTGAATTTTAGGGTGAGTTACTTAAGCATTCCCTATACCTAACCTCATCCCATATCGAGTTATTCAACAAAAATCAAGAAATACCTTATCTTGCCGAGAGATTACTTCATCAAGTATGTCATGGAAACAAAAGAATAATTTTTAATGAAAAATATGGATTACACACAACACCAACAAATTATTATTAACGAACAAGAACAATGTTGACGAAATTCTGACGTAAATGTTCAATGTGACCACCATATTTTTGTTCAATTATTCTATTATTCTACTTTCAACGGATTGCGTAGCACATCTTTGCGCCTACCATTTCTGACGCCAGAAATCAATGCAAAATTGAATTTTAGGGCCACTTTTATTAGCATTGTTTGTTTATGTCTATCTATAGTCGTTTTTGAGTTATTGGCATTTTTTGAAAAAAATATTGTTTTTTTTTCTCAAGGGTAGTAGGCTTTGAAAACAATCATTTCATTTTAATTTTTATTCAAAAATTGTATTGCAATAATAAATAATAATAACAAATAAACAGATTAACAAAATAATTATTTCAATACAAATGCTCAATGTGTGCACCGTTTTCACTGACAGAATTTTGTCAACATTGTTCTTGTTCGATAACAATAATTTGTTGGTGTTATGTGTAATTAAATAAGAATCCATATTTTTCTTTAAAAATTATTACAACTGTCTTTTGTTTCCATGGCATACTTGATGAAGTAAGTAATCTCTCGGCAAGATAAGGTATTTCTTGATTTTTATTGAATAACTCGATATGGGGTGAAGTTAGGTATAGGGAATGCTGAAGTAACTCACCCTAAAATTCAATTTTCTTTCGAATGGTGTGAAAAAAATAGTAGGTGCCATTTGAAAAAATTGATTTTTTGACAATTTTTGATTGCTACATTTGAAAATCGACTGCGCCCATATGGTACAAAATGGGACCACCGATGGGACATCAAAAGTTAGCCTGGACTTCCAGCTAACTGCTTCACGAATTTGGTTTAAAAATTTTGAAAGGTTTGCGAGATAAAAATTTGTTCGTAAACTACTACAGCGGCAATTTTTTTCAAAAAATTGGACATATGTCAAAAATTGTAATAGATAAGTTAACATAACTTAGGTTCTCTAAACTCAGAATTAGAAGACCAATCGAACCTTGCAAAGAAAAATATAGGTTTCCATTTAAAATAAGAAAGTTGGTACCATTTTGGAGGACTGAAATATTTTAGATAGAACGGGCATGATCGATTATGGCTGCATACCAAATTTCAAGTTTCTAATCCAACTGCAAGTTGAAAAACTTCTAATGAATGGCCTACGTGAATCACCCTGTATATGAAATTCGATATAACAAAGTGTAACAGAATATTTATTAAACAAATAAGAAATAAACAAAATAATACACATTAATTCAAAAAGATGGTCAAAATGCTGGCCATCAACTTGGATACATTTATTTATTCTCTTTATAAAGTTGTCATAGCTTCTACTTAACTGTACGGGGGTAATGTTATTAAAGACATTTCGAATGTTTTCTTCAAGTTCTTCTAAATTTGGTGGCTTAGGGCACCTGTCTATTACATACCCCCATATGAAAAAATCTGGAACTGTGAGCTCTGGGGATAGATGGGGCCATGTTGTAGCACATCCATTGCCTATCCAACGATTTCCAAAGGTGGCATTCATGGAATCTCTAGTTATCATAGCATAATGAGGCGTAGCACCGTCTTGTTGGAAGTGGACGGTCCTCAACAAATCATCCTGTTTCAAGTTGCGAATAAAAGAAATTTTCGAACATGTCCAAATATGATGGGGCATTGACAATTGCATTATTTAAAAAAAGGGACCGTACGATTTTTGTTTTGATACCGCACACCAAACTGTAACTTTTGGAGAGGATCTGACATACTGATGGAAATTTCTAGGATTTTCTGATTCCCAAATTCTACAATTATGCTTATTCACCTTGCCATTTAAGTGAAATGATGCTTCGTCTGACATGATTAACTTATCAAGAAAATGACCATCTCTAGGTAAATCAAAATTTTTCTACAAAATTGTGCTAGTTTTGGAAAATCAGTTTCCTGGTGAATCTGAATTTTATAAGCATAACTTTAGAACATTTCTCATAATAGTATGAACAGTAATTTTCTGAATATCTGTTGCGGAAGAAATTTTTCTCGTAGAAGAAGGATCATTTTGTGTCATTTCCAAAATTTCAATTGGATTATTAAGCCCATTTTCATTATTTGGAGTTCTTTTTTTACGGCCTACAACCCGAATTCCAAAAGTTTGTATACCATTTTCTAATTGAATTTTTTGTTTCTTGAGGTACCTTTTTAAACATAGTTTCAGTAAAGAAGATTACACACTTAGCTTTTTCACTTAAAGGAAATAAACTAATTTGACGTTTACAAGCGATGTTGTCTTTTGTTTCCATAGTCTACTTTGTGAATCGTTATTTTCATCGTAGCATTTCGATAAAACGTAGTATACACTCTAAAACCTTATAAGACCATCAATCAGTATAATTTTCATGACAAATATGGCATTTTCGGAAAGGGGAAACAATGGGCTTTCCAACTATGAAAAAATATACAGGGTGTTCCATTTGAAATAACAAAGTTGCCCTATCACCGAAAATACGCTGTCATTTCCGGTTAAACTGGAAGTGAGCAAAAAAGAATGATTACTCAGGAAAAAGTTATTAAAATTAGAAGACTGGCGAAAACCGCATTTCATCATCTCAACTAGTTCAAAAGTTATATAGGTTTAGAAAGGGTCGAAATATAATGGGGCACCCGGTAGTTACTCGTTGTCCAGCAATATATTTATAATTTGCATAAATATTTTGGAAGAAATAACGCAGGAACACTAATTTATCGAGGACGTCGCACAGTGGGAAGAAGTCCCACTGTGCCATCCAATTCAGTTTACAGATCTTCAAGTTAATGTTATCAGAAACTTTTTAGAATGTTCGTTTTGAATTTATCAATCTTTCGAACCGAATTTTTTATTTTTAGCTACAATATTTTTAAATCTTTTAATGTTATTTTGACCCAAACTATACTTTCGCGAAGTATTGCTCTATAGTGCCGGAGCATCCTGTATTTGTGACCTGTAATTGAAAAATACAATATTTTTCAATAAAAATTTAATTTTAGATCAAATTATAACAGAGTATAACTCAATTTGAAAATTCCCCAGAAAATTAACCAGATATGTTATGCGCTGATTTCAAACGAAAGTAGTCCATTGTTTCCCTGATTCACCATTACAAGTCCCTTATAAGGTTTTGGTTTCTTCTTAATATTGCCGGTAGCATAGCCGCAGGTTAAGTGATATTTATTAATTAATTTTTATTGAATCATTTATGGAGTTGTTCATTAAACTAACATTATTTATTATAAATAAATACTGTATTATAAATAACAATTTACATCATGCCTATCAATAAATATAAAGTAGTAAAACAACATTTAGAATAATCAAATAGTGATTGATAGAAATTTTTAATTCAATTCATACAATTTAGAAGTTCAATTTTATTCAATTTATAGTACAAGTAACGAACTGGAAAATTAAATAAAAAAGACATGTAATAGGTCCAAAGCGAAACATGTTTTTTGCATTCGATTCCTGGGATGATATGGATCATTCATAGCCATTAAAACCTTATCGGTTACCCCCTCCAACCCTTGGGGGCCAAAAATGGCCGAAATTTGGCAATGAATGAAAATTTCGAATTTCAAATGCACCAAGGGGGTTCAAATATTTCGAAAATCCACTGTAGAGGTAGTACATATAAATTTGAGCTTACAAGAGTGCATTTCAACATACATAAACGATTCTTGATTTTCAAATAAACAAGCCAAACCTACCCTTTTCGATTTTCAAACTATGAAGTCAAACTATTAACAAACAAACGAAACAATTCCTCTCTCTCTCTCTCTCTCTCTCTATCTCTCTCTCTCCCCCTCTCTCTCTCTCTGTAGGATAATGTGCTTATTAATTATGAAAAAAATGACACATATATTTAATTTTTTTATTATATTCTTTAATTGGCTGTTTCAAATTTTATTGCATATTTCAGTACAAATAATATCAAATTATAACTATGCTCTTTCTTTACTTTTTATAATTTTTTATATTTCGCCTCAACTAACATTTCTTATAAATAAAATATTAGAAACCGGAATATGTCCTTCTGCATTCAAGACTACAATTGTAAAACCATTATTAAAGAGCGGCGATAAAACCGAATTGTCGAACTACAGACCGATCTCAATAATAACAAATTTTACGAAAATATTTGAAAAATTAATGAAACTCAGAATTAATGAATATCTAAAAAAACACAAAATAATTTCGGACAGACAATTCGGTTTTCAAGAACAAAAATCCACTCAAGATGCCATTTCATTTATCACCTCAAAAATTTATAAAGCATTAGATTCAGGCAGACCAACTTTGGGTGTATTTCTAGATCTAGCAAAGGCATTCGACACTGTGAGTCATACACAGCTGTTAGATGCATTGGAGGATATTGGTTTTCGGGGAATTACCCTAAATCTCATGGAGAGTTATTTATTAGAGCGTAAACAACTCGTTGAAATAGATAAAACAATGAGTAGCGAATGTACAATAACTTATGGAGTGCCACAAGGAACGGTCTTGGGCCCCTTATTATTCATTATATACATAAACAGTCTATTCACACTAGAATCCAAAGGCACAATCATTAGTTTCGCGGATGATACGGCAATAATATACCAAGGCGAAAATTGGCAGGACTTAAAAGACACCTCTGAAAGTGATCTAAAAAATATAAAAAATTGGATGGACCATAAATTACTTACAATTAACTTTCAAAAAACAAAATACCTACCATTTACATGCTACAATAGGAATATACCATTATACACGTCCTTAAATATCGATGAAAACACACAAATATCGCAAACAGACACAATAAAATATCTAGGTGTAACTATGGACCAGCATCTTAGATGGAATCATCATATACAAAATGTTACCCAAACACTGAGAGGTCTACTATATAGATTTAAATATCTGAAAAACATATTAGACGTGGAAAATTTAAAAACCATTTATTATGCCTTGATTGAATCTCGACTCCGCTATGGTATTATAGGATGGGGAGGAGTCGTCAACGAATATTTAAAGAAACTAAATGTTATTCAAAAAAGATTCCTAAAAATAATCTTTGGTAAACCAAGTACTTACCCCTCAGATGATATTTATAAAGAATCCAAAATTTTTGATTTGCGTCAATTGTATTTTACAGCAATAATCAATTTACAACACAATAATAAGGACAATTTAGTAGAAATAGATCATAACTATCACACTCGACATAAACTCACATCTTATAGAACGCCGTTCTCCTCTAAGTCAATAGGCCAACGTCATGCCGCTTATCTTGGTCCGAGACTATATAATATATTACCGAATGAATTAAAAGCATGTCGCTCCCTATTCGGCTTTAAAAAAAAACTAAAAAAATTTGTATTGAACTTTAATAGAACCGAATTACAGAAATTAATAGAAATGAGACCCTGAATATACGCTACCGAGACGCTACTATTTTTTCAGAAATCGCATTTTATAGTCGTAGGTCATCTATTTTATAATACATACATGTCTAATTATTTTTTAAAGTTATGGAATGTTAATATATTTAGCTGTAGGAAAAATTAGATAGTTACCTATTTCATTATATACCTATTATATTACCTATTTAATTATATGTGTAATAGTATATCGTACGTATATGTAATGTACTGCTTGTATAGAAGTATAGTTATATTATAAGTACATGTATTTAAATATAAATGTATTTTACAATATTTCAATAATGTAAAAAATTACTGGTAATTCAACCGCGGACAGCCCTGGCTTTGCGGGTTACCTTAGTTTATTTGCCTGTTAATTGAATTTGTTGTGTACTATTCTGTTCTCTGTACAAATACTTAGTAGCTAATAAACAATTATTATTATTATTATTATTATTATAATTATACATACAGTTTAACGTAAAATACACTATAATAAAAATAACAAAATATACGATTATTTACAATGAGTTCAATCATATTCATCGTCAGATTCCTCATTTTCAAGAATTGGATCATCTACATTGAAATTCTTCCGCGAATCTTCATCTTCGCACTCGGTAAATACTATATTCGAAATTTCTCTTTTTTGCCAAAAATAGAACTACAGAGTTGAAAATTTTGAAAAATTGGGCCAAATTTCGGCTATTTTTGGCCCCCAAGGGTTGGAATGGGTGACCGATAACATTTTATGGGCTATGAATGGATCATTCGTAGCCATTAAAACCTTTATCACCCCAGGAATCGAATGCAATAAAAATTTCTCGAATCGGACCTACATGTCTTTTTTATTTTATTTTAGCTCTTTACCGGCTTATTGATTGCCTGGATTATTATTAGTAATTATATTTTTGCTTTGTTTGTCTACCTAATTATAGTAAAGTTAGATTGCTTTAGTTATCAATAAAGTACAGTCTTAAGCATATATTGTAATTGTGGCTACGGATCAAATTATCTATCATTAAAGTATATTAAGCATTACGGTAAATAATGCAATAATACTATTCATTTTTTGGAACAAAAATCACTCTCCAAATCCTGGCAACGATATTACTGAAATTAGTTTATACATCCATTCGTCCTGAATCTAATTTAATGGAAATTATGCTCTTTTAATTTTGTTCCCTAAGGTAATTCCAAGTAGTTGAAACTATAGATAGAAGTGAACGAGCGACTCCATCATCATTGTAATATCGTAAAATAAGTAAATTGAGATGGCATTTTTGTCTGCCAATGAATTACAGCCACGGCTGTTCGCCTCGCCTTTCGCGTGTGCTAAACTAATATTGTTTGTATCAAAACTTTAAAACTATAATAAATTTGTTTGTCTTTATAGAGCAAACTTGCAAAGTTTGTCTTAAATTCGGTTCGAGGCAATAAAATTTACAGCAACTTTATAAACGACACATAACGACAAAAAACGGTCTGTTTTCGTAATCTAAATTATATCAAAATTAATGAAAGCATGTTTCTTATGTTCCAGGCTCAGAATTAAAAAGATGAGACGCCGAAACAACTTTCAACATTAATCAGGTTTATAGCAGGAGTGGTTATGGATTATGACTGCAACTTCAAGGGGTTTATCGTTAATTTTACAGAGCTTGTAGACTACAAATAACACACGAAAACTAACAAATTTAACAGTTTGTTTAGGCAGAAAATAAACAAGCCTTGCGACGAAAAAGTGATGACAAAAAAGTTGCGACTAGATACGAAATGCACACGTAGTCTATATACTTGTAGCAACTTAGTCTAGTTAATGCAAATAAAAGACTATAAAAACAGGCGATTAAAGTATCAAAGTCGGTATTTTTGCTTGCCGAGACAGTCCTACAGAGCCGTACTTAAAATTTCTTAGTATTAGAATAAAGAAAAATACTAGAGAATTAAGAGTCGTGTTTTCGGCAGAAATTTAATGACGTTTTTGGTAAATTAAAAAAATCTTACTCTGTTTTGCGTCAAGATAGGATATCTTACGCATTGGTGGACGTATTGCCTGTCCTTCGACATATTGATAGATAAATTCAAAGTACGGCTCTGCCTGTATGTTCCCTGGGTATGACATTCTAGTTACAGGTGATTTGCGTAAGTATATTTCAGGAGTTAAGAAATCTTAATTAAGAAAGGCTTTTTTTCTTATTTTAATTATGCCAGAACATACCATACATGAGAACAATGTCGTTCTATGTATTAAGTAATACATTATATTTATGACTTATCATTTTATCAAACAACTATACTGAAATATTTCACTTCCGGCCACCAGCTAGAGACCTTATGCATGAACCGAGCTGTGAAATTTCACAGGGACATACTCTCTCGGACGTCCTGCGCGCCAATGATGACGTCATCGACATGGCGGCCATGATGTGGCTCCTTGATTGCTGCCAAAGAATTTATATAAATAGAAGCAGAGATAAAGCATAAAAGTCATACGATACTGTTGCCAACATCTCCAACATACCTTTTTCTCGCCATTTCTTTCTAAGATACAACATTGCCCTTAACGCTATCTCTGTCGCGGCCTGTTCAAGGACGTGGCATATGAGTGTAGCATAGACATATGTCTAAATCTAGTTATTTAATAACAGCTGTTCATGTTTGACGTTTGACTCAACTAACCTTTAAATTATTTTCATGTTTAGTGCAAATATTTCTGTACAAAAATATACAAGTATTGTAAACGATTGTTTTATTCCCTTGCCCCTTAACATTCCTTGCGGATGCTCAAATTCACAGTCCAATTTGTGGCCGGGTAGAATTCCATTTTACTAGACAATCCACTACTTGTAGCCTTGTAGGAATTAAGAACAGTTGGTAAGTAGTTTTATTTTTGTCACAGGAGGTATATTTTTTTTTTTAAATAAAAAAGTCTAGGTCAATTTGTCAAAATATAAATGAACTGCCACATGATTTCCTGTAAATTAGTTAGGTACTTCTTTTCTGATTCGTAAGGGATACAAAAAAATTTCTGAATCGGCTTATTAAATGAAACAACCTCTACTTAATTTGACTCTAGTACACATCTTTTTCCGAATCCACGGCCCCTTAAAATTAATTATATTGCTGTAGTTTGACAGTAAATAAAAGTGTTAATTTTAGGAAAATAAATGTAAGGATACAGCTCAAAATAGGTTGATGACCGACACATTCTGTCTTTAAACTGTGATCGTATTAGAGAAACAGCATATAAACGTTATTTGAGGCAATTTTAAGTCATATTTTGTCTCCTCAGCACTTGAAAATAGTTTATTTACAGATCAATACGCTTCACAAATTGGGCGTTTAAGGTTATATTTACATTTATTTGTCGTGTCAAAATGACGGTGGCTGCAACAAAGATGGGGCTATAGTAATTTTGGTCACAAAGAAAGAGATGATTATAAAATATAATGTCTGAACTATGTTGTCAACGCACTTGTAAATGTGTATCTGCTTCTATTTATATAAATTCTTTGATTGCTGCAAGTTCCAATATCTCAACAACCAATAATTGAATATTAATTTTGCTAGTCTGATTTTGAGGATAAACGCACTCTCAGAAAAACTATGCATTTTCAGCATAAGTGTGACAGTTTTCGTTTTATTACAGAGACAAAGAGGAAGGCAAAAATTTTTTTTTCAGTAAATCCACTAAAATATATTTTTTGTCGAGAGAATTATAAGTAGACATTACTAGACATATAGTCGGAGAGGCAGCGTTGCTTCCTTGGAAGTGTTTTCTTAGCGATTGATTTTTATTTTTAGTAATGAATTTTACATAAACAATAAGCGAAACATCAGACGGATTTTGCAAACAACTAGCTGTGAAAACTAAAAGAAAAATTATTTGTAAAATTATTGATTTACAATCTTTGCTTTATTTCGATAACCCGAATTCTGGTTATACTAGCAATTAAAATCCTAAAATGAATTTGTCTATTATTATTTACATTCCTCGTCTTTTGGAAAATTTTTCATTCAAATGGATTACATTTTCATGAAACATGTCATTCCATTTCTTGGAAATGCTTAGGTTTGAAACGTTTTTCGCCCTTATTCTGGAGCTCATCAGAAAGGCACAAAGCCACTAACACGATGCTCCATGCAAGAACCAAGACAATTACCAAGTTTTTGATATCAATTTTTGACATTGACTGAATGAAAAACAGATTTTCACCTATGTATTACCTAACTAGTAATGGAGCCTATATACTCTATACATGTTTAAAAATGAATTATTTTTTGTTTACTTATACTTGTAATGAAACATATTCTTTACAGGATTTTGCAAACAGCAGAAAAAATTATCTAAGAGAACTAAAAGAAATTCATTTTAGGCCTTTGTTCTCATTTTAACTGAATCTTCATAGCCGTAGGGGGTTATGTGAATACTGGGTTACTCTGCATAGCCGTAGGCGACTGTGTGGAAACTATTGTTATAATGAGAATTGCTCAATAGGAAAGACAAATTCATTTTAGGATTTTAATTGATAGCATAATCATAATTCAGGTTATCGAAGGAATGCAAAGAATGTAAATCAATAATTTTACAAACAGTTTTTCTTTTAGTTCTCATAGATAGTTTTTTCTGCCGTTTGCAAAATTTGTTTCATTACACGTATAAGCAAACTAAAAATAATTCATTTTTAAAGCATCAGACGGACACACGCGTGGACTGGGATGGACTATCGATTTAAATTTCGTCAGAAATCCTAAAACTTCAAATGGTCAATCATTCATGAGTAAACACATCGAGTGCAAGGTCGTACTATGCCTCTGTGGAAAAAAGAAGAGTGGCATTTTCTCGGCATCGTAAATTGCATCGGCGAAATCGGAAATTGAGCATGATTCAATCAAAAATGGCATTTTTTGACATTTCGCCAAATCGAATTTGCTTCTTTCTCGATATTACCTAATAAAACAGGCGAGGAGGTTGCGTTTAAATTTTTGGTAATGTTTTCATATCGATTAATTTTTATTTCTAGTAAAAGATTTAATAAAAATAATAATCGAAACAAGCGTCAGACATCGCACCCGCGGTGGAGCTGGTTGTGGCCAAATGTTAAACTTGAAGAAAGACAAAATTTGCAAGTCATTTCAAACCACTTCAAATTTTTCACACAATTTTTTCAAACGAAGCTTTGCAGCATTGTCCCCTTAATCTGATGAAAGAAGACATCGCATATGGTTGATATGTTCACAACCTGTCTAAGGAACTAACTGAAGAGAATTCGCCTCGCTTCATTGACGGTCTATATGCAGAACTTGAGGCATGGTACAATAACACCACAAGATGTTGGAAGAACTAAAAAAGAATCGAGATGTTGTGCGCCATATCAAGTGGCATCGTCAACTTCTTTGAAAGATATTCATGATTTAGAGGCACTGTATTTTTCAAACAGTTCCAAAACTGAAAATCGGGTCTGTGAGAGCCAGGAAAAAAGTAGGTTGGAAACATCGGAATGAATATTTTCGTTCATTTTATACATTGGTAGATAATGAAGGCGTCTGCAGATTTCGCATTCAATCCTAAGCTGTTCAACATCCTTCAATTGAAGGAAGGTATGCAGTGATATAACAACGATGGCATTGTCCACTGTCTTGGTGTTAATTTTAAAGTATTCAATATAACTAGCATACTTTTGAGTAAATTGCGAAAATAGACCTCAAACATTTGATTTCTTCATAGCGTTGTGAGCGGGTCAATTATTATTGAAAATGAATTTAACAAAATGCATGTGCTTTTTCCGTCACTCGAAGCACGGTTTGCCCTCGGATCCTGAAAGAATAAGTAAAATGAACATCTATGTAGAGTTTCTCGTTGACCTAATATATTGCCAATTTGAAGTTATTTTTACCGTACCATAGTACCAAATTGGATATTCATTCCGGATTTAGTACACGGTATTAAAGAAGTCAATATTTTTCTACACAAAGTAACTTGGAAAGATCTCTAAAAATCGCAGAATCATAAAACATAACTCCTGCCTTGGGTGAAAATATTCCACTGCATCCACTGTGAGACTACCGCATTTAAACATGCACGATCAATTTGGCTAGAAGCTGAAAAGGACTTATCGGTTATGATTATGGCTTCCTCGATCAAAGTACCAATTCAACTAACCTAGTTTAAAATCCTCGCGACGCCGATAAAGACTCTCAAGGATGCGGTAGATACGCCACAGTGCATCAATTTCGAGAAACTGCTTTGCGCAAAATATGAAAGGTAGATATAAAGCGTATATTTATAAATTTCTTTCACGTACAAATTTTATATATGTATGTTTTTTCATGAATAAAGTTATAATGGAGGCATTCTGAACTTTTGATCAATGTAATCACTATGGAAGGTTGGCCGCACAGCTACATATCATGTGCAATGTGCATATCCACTCGATTCTGATTCGTCATTAACAATAACGCTATGGCCTTTTCACCAATGCAACAACATATATTCATATATTAGAATAGAAAAACCGATAATAAATAGCACAAACTGCAGTTTTCAGAAATTCAGGAAATGTTCAGGACAAATATTTGACGTGTAATTTAAAAAAAAACGCTGTAAATTATCGAAAAATATCAAAACACCTTTAAAATGGGTTTAGGTAAATTAATCTAGATTCATCAGTTCCAAGGTTATTATAAATATGTAACATCAATTCCTGCCCCTGAGTGGAATAGGAACGATGATACTACCCGGTTCTCATTTATTTTTGTGGAGGCTGGGTCGTGGTTCGAAAATTAATAAAAATTTAGGATTGTTAGGCGCCAATAGCCAATTGCTCGATACCTATGCCTTACTGGTTTTCAAAAATGTAATACTGTGGCTATTCAGTGGCCTTATTGTTACATAGGTATCATGAGTTTTTAGAAAATTTAATATGAAAACACAATTTAAGAAAAATAAGTTGTATATTAAAATTTTAAAGACAAAAACTTGAAAAGGTAAATATTTGTATAAATTTAGATATTTGATTAACAAACAAAAAATAAAATTTAGAGGGTAGCTACCTTCCTTACATAAATTATATGTAGGAGTAAGAATGTTATAAGGCTGACGGCCGATGAAAAGTTAAAGATAAAAATTTACATTTGCTGAAGGCTAAAAATTATATGTTCAATAAAAATTTCACAAGAAGTTGAGCGTATAGATGTTCAAAGGAGAATGACACTCTCACCAAAGATCCTGTACTCGAACTGCCAGAGCGCCTCGTCCCACTCAAATCTCTTCTTCCCCTTCCTCTGTTTGTTACGTTTACTGATAAACGTTGAGACTAGACTGATTAATATGTTGTCGCTATTCAAGTTCCATATTCAGTGACATGTGTGGATATGGACAAACAAATTCCCTCCTGGGCTAAATAAGGTTATCCTCACAGGACCATCACCATCAAGCTGGTCACTTTAATTGACACCCAAGGCTTATCATTGGCTGGTCATTACCACCTCTTCAAGCTGGCACCTAATACTTCATCAGGCTGGTACTTAATAGCTCAGGCTGGTACTTATTACCACACAGGCTGGTACTTACTACCTCAGGCTGGTACTTATTACCTCACACCTAAAAGAGTCCATCGTGTTACTTTACCTTGCATTTACCTGTTTGAAAAGGCACTCTGGGTGCGTTAATACCCCCACGTAATGCTATAAGACCTTAACGTTTCTTTTAAAAATGCCCAAATATCCCCTACCAAATTCCAAGATATTTTTATAACCTTACTAAATTTAAAAAACCGCGTTCTACTATTGCCCAAACCTATATTTAAATCGCGTTTAAAACTTTAAATTCACAATTAATTCCCCTTAACAATAAGCAACAGAATTAAATGTAATTCCTTATCCAACATAGATTTTAGCTACTGACGCTGTTTTTTATGGCACGCGTGCATCGCTATCCAAGCGCTTCAAAAATTAACCTATTAAATATCCCTTAACATCGGATTGAATGCTGGCGATTTTACAAATTAAATACATATACATTAATCAATAAATGTCAATGATTATAATTTAGTAGATATTGGTTTATTTAATTACCTATCTCCAGGAATTTGAGGCTTTAAATCTGCGGCAAGACAGCACAATCACGTCTTGTTCTTGGCTTCAAGAATCGGAAATGCCTAATTTATTGTCTCCTTTAAAATAGCTTTCAATCGTTGCCAACCGCAAAATGATAAAAAGTGTTTACTTAAAATTCTGTTTTTATTATCAAATCTACTTAATTATTGCACTATTTTACTTCCCATTAATAATTCTTATTTGTTACTAAATTTCTATCGATTCAAATTATTAATTAAAGTTTATTGTTTAATTTTTACCAATACTATCTAGATTTCTAACTAGTAGGAGCCGGTGGTTTGCTGGTAGAATAACAGATGGCGCTCGGTGTATATTTTAAAGTTAATTCAAGTCTACTCGTTAAGAATCGGTTGGGTTTGCTGGTAGAATAACAGATGGCGCTCGGTGTATATTTTAAAGTTAATTCATATTTATACTGTAGCGAAAGGGCAGGTTGATAGATCTTCGAGTGGGAATGAGGACTTTGGCAGCTCTAGAATCTGTGAACAAAACGTAAATAAATTTAAAGTATCTGCTATTATAGTGGTTTTAAGAACCCCATAATTAAATTATATATATTGTAGCGTCCTGGAACTTTAGGACGGTACACTTTCTCTCTCCCTCTACAAAAAAATATGTGTACTTCCATACATGTATTTTTTCCTATAAATTGAGACTTCAATTTCTACTTATCCGCTGATGGATATAACTAAAGCTAACTTAAAAGAATTGAGATATGGTTACTTAGCCATAAATGATTATAAACCAAATTGTAACTAAATTAAGCTATAAGACAGCTACGGTTCCTAGACCTTAACTTCTTACTAAATAACTAAAAGTAAATATCTTACATACTAGTGAATGCTGCTATAAGAGAGGATTTAGTACTCAATAGTAGCTTCGCGTACTACACGCCTAATATTTCAGGGACAAAATCAGTAACGACAAATTCAATAATGACAAAATTGGGAAAGACACAATCGGTAAAGTCAATGTAGTACTAATCCAAGCCATATTAGCATATACACTATACATATTTCACTTACTTCAGAGACCGAGAGGCTCCAAAAACATAATCTATTCAATACCACATTCCACCAGATATAAAATATCCCCTGAATACTAATTATTCAGACACAAAATTGGAAGTAGAATTAAATCGATATAAAGCTTGTATAGCATTTCACATACAAGAAACCCTTTGCAGAGAGTTCGGAAAGGAAACATAAAATGTTTTAGGAGAGGACCCAATCATCAGTCTCCACAGACACTGTGGTGTAGTGCCTGAGCAGCGTTGTAGCGGCTGCCAGTGCTGAAATTGGAGTAGACATAAGCACATCTAAACCACGATACAGGAACCAAGTTCTCTGCCTATCCTTAACAGTGGGATAAAATATCCAGACTGTTAATAAATCAAACAAATTTATTTTGGATGTAGCTCCAAAGGGCTGAAATTAGACGTACGTATCAACTAAAATACTTTGGATATAGCTCCAAGGGGCTGAACTAGAAATACGTGACGACTAAACAACAAAAAGGACCATTGTTCTGGAAAGCTCTTGCTTCAGGCGCGATGAACAGTGTTTCGATCGAGCGATTGGCCAAGGGCTGAGGTGAAGCGGGGAGGTTGAGATATGTCTCTCGAAGACCGTCAGACGACCTAGGTCACTCCTGACTGACAAGCTCCCTTACCCATGTTTACGCTCGACCCTCCTAAACCACCTGTCATTCAAGACAGCCCGGCCGAAACTAGTCCATCCCCATCCTGGAACAAGTTCCTTTAATGGCCGTTAAATATCCTACGAACTAGGATAATGATTACTTCTTACCTGTAAACATCTAGAAAATATAATACGAAAAGTAACTAAAGTTTATACTAACAAAACTAGAATGAAGTTAGTCAGAACACTTAACCAAAATTAAGACACTAGAAGATTTCAAGTAGGATGTTCTCCAGAAACGTCAGAAATACTAAAGGAATATACAAGCAAAGCATAATCTTTTTGAGTCAGGTTTGGTAAAGACATCACCCCTGATCTAACGAAAGGAAAACTAACTCACTGTTTATCAAGGGGCAATTTGACCATCCAGGAAAAATATTCCCTCCAAACAAATTTCCCTTGACTTTCAAACCACAACTGAACCATTATATTTATTTACCAGACCACGAGAATGCCTTAGCAAGACTGGCAAATAGAATACAATAAATATAATAAAAACTAACAGGTGGAAGGTTTCCCTAACGAAATTCAGTCTGCCCTAACCCTTCCTCAAACATAAACTTAAGTAGAGTAACACAAAAGAATTATAGAAGTGGAAAAATAGAAAGGATAGATGAAAATAAGAACAACACAAAGAAGAATGACGATGTTCTGTCATTTATTGATATTTTCCAAGCGCATGAAAATCACCAAAATGTCGTATAATCACAAAAGGCTTAACCGTTACTACATCGGATTCCATATCCTCGAGACAAATCTTGCTGAGTTTCACTTGCTTGGTTCACATCAACTGCGTGGCGTGCAGACGTTGAAGACGCTACACCCACTAAACGTGGCCCACCCTTCAACCCTTGGATAAAAGATATCCAGCCGGAAAAATATTTCCGAAGTTTACTGACAACAAACTACACTACTAGAAAACTACTATCAACGCAAGACAAAACCTTCCAGGTATCTTAATTAAAATTAGTGCGCCTAATCTAAATTTATGGGTAATTAACTTAATGGACAATTCATTATAAAAATGTTTACCCGACTGAAACGTCAGAGTTTGATCCATAGTACGTTTTTAAATCAGAAACATGCCAATGACCTGCATCAGATCCGTCTGCATGGTTTAATGCATATACTAATTTAGAAATTTTCTGGCGAACTGTGCAAAGTACAAATTTGGGTGCTAACTTAGCTGAAAAATGTTTGGAAGCATCTGACAAAACCTTATTTTTCTTCCATACTTTATCACCTACTTCATATTTAACTTCCCGCCTACGCAAGTTATATGTTTTCTGATTTCTCTGGTAAGCATTATTTAACCGCTTTACTACATCTTTATATGTATCCGAAAGGTTCGATATGTCATCGCAATACCTATTCCTATCACCCGGAGCTAGTTGAATGCCTGATGTTGACTCTACTTGCCCGTAAAAGTCTCCTGAAATGGGAACTTTACGGCCGAAATTCAAGAAAGCAGGAGGGAAACCAGTTACTTCGTGAGTAGCCGTTCTGATTGCGTGAGCAACTCTGAAAATTTCTACATCCCAATCCTGATGATTATCTTGGATATAACTGCGTATAGCTGTACCTATCGTAGCGTTCGATCGCTCGACTGGATTTACTTGTGGGTGATACAATGCATTAAACCAAATTTTTTGTACTTTGTACCGATCGGCCAGTTTCTTAAAAACTGATGAAGCAAACTGCTTCCCGTTGTCTACCATAATGAACTGTGGAACACCGTAAATCAAAAATACGTCGTTCTCCATAAATTTAGATATAGTCTGAGCTGTGGCATTACGCATGGGATGTACGAGAACATATTTAGTAAACCAATCTAAAACTACCAAAAGATATGAAAAACCCCTTTTACTTCTTGTTACCGGACCAAAAATATCTACGCTTATGACTTGCCATGGAAATTCTACTTTCTTCTCTTTCCCCATTAAACCGTAACGTGAAAATGACACTTTTTGCGAACCGCAAGTCTTGCATGACTTGACATATCTCAGTATATCCTTACGCATTTTAGGCCAATAGTAGTCTTCACAAATTCTCTTAAGTGTTTTAAAATACCCCAAATGTGCTGCTGTACTTTCATTGTGACATTGTTTTAGAACATTATTTCGTTGTGAAAGTGGTACCAAAAGTTTCCATTCTGTTAAATTAGTTTTCACCGGTAATTTATTAGCAACATGTTTAAAGATTAAATTATTCTCTACCTTAAAAAATGGATACAAATTTGGATTTGCCAAAATTTTTGTCCGTAATTTAATATACCAATCATCTAGATTCTCCTGATTAAGTGATAATGAACCTACTGTGAAATTTTGTTCTTCATTATCTGACGGTTCGTCCCGCGGCACTCTAGATAAAGCGTCAGGAACTACATTTAAATTACCTTTACGGTGCACTAAATTAAAGTCATATTGTTGCAACTTAACCATCCAGCGAGCTAATCTGCCGGTAGGTGACTTTAACTTATGCAACCAGCTAACCGCTAGATTATCAGTTATGACTGTAAACTTCTGACCTTCCACGAAGGGCCGAAATCTCTCCAAACTAAATAATAAGGCTAATACTTCTAACTCGTAAATACTGTAGTTTCTTTCTGCCTTATTTAGTGAGCGACTGGCAAAAGCAATTACCTTTTCTTCTCCTCCCTGTACTTGTGTCAAACAACTACCTAATCCTGTACTAGACGCGTCGCACTGTATAACAAAATTATTTGACTTAAAATCAGGACTAGTTAGGATTGGAGTAGAGATAAGCGCTTGCTTAAGTGCCAAGAATGCTTGTTCTGCATTTTCATTCCACTTAATTGGTTGTCTTTTACCACGTTTCCCTTTTAGCAAATCATTTAACGGAGCAACTAAAGTCGAAAAATGAGGTAAAAATCTCCGGTACCACGAACACATGCCTATAAATCGTTTTATCTGAGTTGTATTTGTAGGACGAGGATAACTGATCATCGCTTCTACCTTCTCAGGGTTTGTACGTAATCCACCTTCAGTATCAATTACATAACCTAAATATTTTAGAGATTTTCTAAAAAACTGACATTTTTCATAATTTACTGTTAGGCGAGCATCCTTCAACCTATCAAACACTTCTTTTAAAATTGATACGTGTTCCTCAAAACTAGAAGCGGTGACAATTATATCGTCTAGATAAACAAAAACTTTATTTTCTAATTTTGGTGTTATAACAATGTCCATTAGCCGTTGCATAGCCTGTGCAGCGTTTGCAAGACCAAATGGTAGTACTTTAAAACAAAATAAGCCCCTTCCCGGAACAGCAAATGCGGTTTTGGGTTTGGAAGTTTCAGAAAGTGGAATTTGCCAAAAAGCGCTTTTCAAATCTATGCTACTGATATATTTAGCGTCCCGTAACATACTCAATATACCGTCTACAAAAGGTAAAGGATATGAATCCTTAACAGTTACTGAATTTAAAGATCTACCGTCAAAACAAAATCGATAATTTCCATTATCCTTTTTAACTAATAAAACTGGCGACCTCCATTCACTAAAAGTAGGTTCAACTACATCTTGTTCTAACATTTTGTCAAGTTCTTCATTTAAAATATTCATCATATGTGGTGATAAAAGATATTGGCGCTGCCTGATAGGTTCAGCATTTCCAGTGTCTATATGATATACCATCCTATCGGTAAGGCCTAACTTCCCACAACTAAGTCCCTTGAATAACTGCTTGACCTTTTCAACTTGCCGGAGCTGAACTCCAGTTAAGTCAGCCAAACCGCCATCATTGGTCTCAACTGTGTTCACACGACACAGAGCTGAAACTCTTATGCTACCAACTTTATTTACCCAAGTATTTGATTCAAAATCTAAATGAATGCCAAATAACCTACAAAAATCTATACCAAAAATAAAAGAACTAGGCAAAGATGGAACTATATAAACCTTAAGTATTCGAACTATGTTGTTAATCTTGAGCGGTAAGTGAGCTATACCTGTGACAGTTTGAGGAGTACCGTCTGCTGTCGTTACATATCTTAGATCTGACGTTACAAATTTACATTTAAATTGTTCTAAAATTTTCACACCATTGCTTCCAACTACAGAACGATTACAACCAGTATCCACTAAAGCTAAAAATTTCTTATCGTATAAAAAAACTGAAATGTAAGGTCTATCGTCACCATTTTTAGACAACAATAGAGGTGTTACTCGTACTTCATCACTAACTCTATGGTAAGTTTTGTAAAAATTTCTTACTTTACTTAACCAAAAATTCCAATCTGATTTGTTAGTCACAACATTTTTAAACTTACTATAACTACGGGGGTTTGGACATTGACTAACCTTATGTGGCCCCCTTGTTAGTTTTTTGAACATTTTTTACACTCTTTAAATGTGACATTTGATTCACCACATTTAAAGCAAAATTTATTTCTCTTAGCCCTACATTGTTTAAAAACATGATTTTCACCTTTACAATTAAAACAGATTACTGGTGTCTTGGTAGTTTTGATTTCATTAACATTTGATTGCCCAGGTTGACTTCTACGATTAGGTTTAAAATTTGATTTTGGTGGTGATACAGACTTAACAGACTTTTCATGAGATTCCCTAACATTATTCTTATCTAAAGAAGGCAATCCAACATACAAAAGATCCTTTTCCACTAAATTACTTCTCATAGGAGGCGGTATATATTTTTTGGTACTTTCCTCAGCGTATTCTACTTTTTTGCACTTTGAAATTAATTCTAAAATTGTATCTATAGTCAATAATGCTAAAGGAGTAGCAAAATATGGCAATAAATTCTTTCTAATTTGTTTAATGCGTTCTTCTAAACTTGGTTTTGTTTTTAGTCTATTATATAAAGCTTCCATGATTCTAATATAAATATGTACTGGCTCATCCACATGTTGTGTTCTCTTTTCAATGTAATCACTCATACTCTTATCAAAATCCTCATGTAAAAAATCATTTTTCAACTGTTCTACCAAATCTTCCCAAGTTCTAACCTCATTACTACCTCTAACAGATCGATACCACTGTAGAGCTGGTCCCGAAAAAAGATCTAACCCTGACTGGAATAATTCTCTTTTAGTGACGTTTCGAGCTATTGCTAACTCTTCAACTCGTTCAATAAATGAAATTACATTATTAGGCTGACCATCAAACGTGACACCCCACTTATAGATAGGTACAAACTTAGTACTAGGACTAGTTGCTATATTTACACCAGTGCCTACTTGTAATGCTAAATCATCTACTACTTCTAAATTCAGTTTATCATAAAGATCTGCTTCTAGTAAGTAAATCGTAGCCCTCGACTCATTTTGAAATGTTACCGTCTCCTCAGAATTCTGTTCTGGGATAGGCATTCTATTTATACGTACCATAATATGTACTAACTGTGACTTAACCTGTTTTACTGGCAAATCATCCTCCGTAGGATTATCTAAATTGTTAATTATGTTTTTGATGGAATCTAAAGTATTGTTTACTTGTACTTTCTCTGTATTAAAATTAAATAATGGATCTCTCAGAGATAAATCATTACATGGTTTGGCTATTAGAGCTCGTGTTAAAAGTCTACAACATGTTTCTGTGTCCCTAACTGTAGTACAACCTCTTACGCGTAACTCATAATCAACCTGATCAGCTTGTAATAACGTAGGTATGAAAATTTCAGACATTTTGTTTACTTTTGATTAACTCGACTATTCAAATTTAACAAACTGCAAGGTATATCAAAATTCAATTCACTGGCTTACTAAGTATTTATAACCCCTGTGCCCCTGTATTATTTTTCTAGACTTTCTCAAAAATACTACGATAACTCGTATTTCACCCTACGATTATCTTATTCCTACAATAAGGACTCAAAAATTTTCCTATAACTGTCTTACCGCAATGTTTAACCTTCTTTAATTTAACCCAAAAGTATTCACGACTTTGCAAAACTAATCTAATCAAATCTTGAGGTCTCAACCATAAACAATACACATAATATCAGTAATACACACAAATATATAAACAGTAAGAAAATTCAAAAAATAGGACAAAATTAAAAATGTGACAATTTGTCTCAACAGCTCAAAGTTTATTTTTTAACACTCAACTTCTATACTCGCAAGCCCCACGTTGTGAATGCGTCACTTTGTAACATCAATTCCTGCCCCTGAGTGGAATAGGAACGATGATACTACCCGGTTCTCATTTATTTTTGTGGAGGCTGGGTCGTGGTTCGAAAATTAATAAAAATTTAGGATTGTTAGGCGCCAATAGCCAATTGCTCGATACCTATGCCTTACTGGTTTTCAAAAATGTAATACTGTGGCTATTCAGTGGCCTTATTGTTACATAGGTATCATGAGTTTTTAGAAAATTTAATATGAAAACACAATTTAAGAAAAATAAGTTGTATATTAAAATTTTAAAGACAAAAACTTGAAAAGGTAAATATTTGTATAAATTTAGATATTTGATTAACAAACAAAAAATAAAATTTAGAGGGTAGCTACCTTCCTTACATAAATTATATGTAGGAGTAAGAATGTTATAAGGCTGACGGCCGATGAAAAGTTAAAGATAAAAATTTACATTTGCTGAAGGCTAAAAATTATATGTTCAATAAAAATTTCACAAGAAGTTGAGCGTATAGATGTTCAAAGGAGAATGACACTCTCACCAAAGATCCTGTACTCGAACTGCCAGAGCGCCTCGTCCCACTCAAATCTCTTCTTCCCCTTCCTCTGTTTGTTACGTTTACTGATAAACGTTGAGACTAGACTGATTAATATGTTGTCGCTATTCAAGTTCCATATTCAGTGACATGTGTGGATATGGACAAACAAATTCCCTCCTGGGCTAAATAAGGTTATCCTCACAGGACCATCACCATCAAGCTGGTCACTTTAATTGACACCCAAGGCTTATCATTGGCTGGTCATTACCACCTCTTCAAGCTGGCACCTAATACTTCATCAGGCTGGTACTTAATAGCTCAGGCTGGTACTTATTACCACACAGGCTGGTACTTACTACCTCAGGCTGGTACTTATTACCTCACACCTAAAAGAGTCCATCGTGTTACTTTACCTTGCATTTACCTGTTTGAAAAGGCACTCTGGGTGCGTTAATACCCCCACGTAATGCTATAAGACCTTAACGTTTCTTTTAAAAATGCCCAAATATCCCCTACCAAATTCCAAGATATTTTTATAACCTTACTAAATTTAAAAAACCGCGTTCTACTATTGCCCAAACCTATATTTAAATCGCGTTTAAAACTTTAAATTCACAATTAATTCCCCTTAACAATAAGCAACAGAATTAAATGTAATTCCTTATCCAACATAGATTTTAGCTACTGACGCTGTTTTTTATGGCACGCGTGCATCGCTATCCAAGCGCTTCAAAAATTAACCTATTAAATATCCCTTAACATCGGATTGAATGCTGGCGATTTTACAAATTAAATACATATACATTAATCAATAAATGTCAATGATTATAATTTAGTAGATATTGGTTTATTTAATTACCTATCTCCAGGAATTTGAGGCTTTAAATCTGCGGCAAGACAGCACAATCACGTCTTGTTCTTGGCTTCAAGAATCGGAAATGCCTAATTTATTGTCTCCTTTAAAATAGCTTTCAATCGTTGCCAACCGCAAAATGATAAAAAGTGTTTACTTAAAATTCTGTTTTTATTATCAAATCTACTTAATTATTGCACTATTTTACTTCCCATTAATAATTCTTATTTGTTACTAAATTTCTATCGATTCAAATTATTAATTAAAGTTTATTGTTTAATTTTTACCAATACTATCTAGATTTCTAACTAGTAGGAGCCGGTGGTTTGCTGGTAGAATAACAGATGGCGCTCGGTGTATATTTTAAAGTTAATTCAAGTCTACTCGTTAAGAATCGGTTGGGTTTGCTGGTAGAATAACAGATGGCGCTCGGTGTATATTTTAAAGTTAATTCATATTTATACTGTAGCGAAAGGGCAGGTTGATAGATCTTCGAGTGGGAATGAGGACTTTGGCAGCTCTAGAATCTGTGAACAAAACGTAAATAAATTTAAAGTATCTGCTATTATAGTGGTTTTAAGAACCCCATAATTAAATTATATATATTGTAGCGTCCTGGAACTTTAGGACGGTACAAATAATATTGCAAAAAAGGACTTTTCTCTTATCTTTTGCACATTATTGTCAAGCAAGCTATGAGGGGAAAAATTAATTACCTATTATTTAAGGCATATTATGCATACACTGGTGACGTGATGTTAATTATTCAATAGAAATCAGTAATTTTAGCTCCAAAACTGGCCTGTGACAACAATGACAGTCATCTCCTGACTTCTGTCCTGAAAATCCTTAAGTAAATGAGTTGGCTGAGGTTATTAGTGTTCGAATAATAGAAAAATCGATAATAAATAGCACAAACTGCAGTTTTCAGAAATTCAGGAAATGTTCAGGACAAATATTTGACGTGTAATTTAAAAAAAAAACGCTGTAAATGATCGAAAAATGTCAAAATACCTTTAAAATGGGTTTAGGTAAATTAATCTAGATTCATTAGTTCCAAGGTTTCAACAACTACCTTGGTGGACCCACATATCTTAATTTTCTTCAAGAAGACCTTGTTTCACGTTTGGCGGCTTCATTTTCAAATTAATTAAATCCAAATTTACCCGATAAACAAAATTCGACAATATTGGGGACCTGCAGTAATAATCAGCAATGAAATCTGTAAATCTAACAGTCAGCAGTTACACAGGGTTCCATTCTGGGACCACATTCATTTAATGTATTTATCAATGATATTTGCAATATTCAAAGTAATATTCCTCTACTTGACATGATCTGTCAAAAACTAATACATTACCCTCAAATACATCAGAGTGCAATGCCATGACTTTCAAGAGGAAACAATCCAATATATGTTTCATATAAAATAAGCAATGAAACGGTTAATGAATGCTGCGAGTTTTAACAATTTCGCCGTCACCGTCATTCAACACAAACCATTGTTGCCTTTTGACTATTTTGTGCATTATTTTTCATAAACTTCTAAAAAATCAGAACAACTACCTGGATATTTTTAGCTCTATACCTTCCAATGTTCCGTTTTCCAGCTCTTATTCTAACTATTTTAGCTACTTTGATGAAGAATTTGTTAAAATGTCGGTCTATTTATAGTATGTGAGTTCTATGTATATTATTATTAGCACTGCAGGCGCTAGAGAATCAACGTAATATAATAAATGTACCTGCAAAAACGGATTCCGATTGAAATATTCTCGTCTCACTTTCATCCTGTAATTATATTTTCGCAACCTATAACAGGTCTTAATATGTTTATATTTTGTATAAGTAAAGTATTTTTTTAGTATTAATATAAGTTTTGTGCGTATCCTATATACATTTATTTGAATATCTTCATTCCCTTAATTTAATGCTTATATGCGTGGACAGCTGTGCTCTGAATGAAAATGAATAAATGAAATAAATGAATAAATAGGTAAAATCAGTGTTTTGACATATTTTTTTCCATCACTATGTCACTTATTTACTTCTTAAAAAACACCCTTGCCTAAGAAATCGCTACTTCCACATCCAGATTTCCCATTCGAGTCTCTTTAGAGGAAAAGATGTTGATATTATCTTAGCACTTCAGTATGTGGAAGAAATTGCACATAGAATTTTGATAATATAATATTTGAAATCGTCTACCCCAAGGTGGCGATGGAGGCAGCTAATGCAAAAAAAATTGTTGAGAACTTTTGCTCTCGTAATTGCACTAAATCACAATATTATCATGTTAGCCCCCTTAATAATGAAGCGCGGCTGGCAGATATAAAAAAATTGAGACCTTGGCTTTTACTATATACATTAAATCCTAAGTTTGTGAACTCTTACTAGCTTGCTGTACTTATTTACCTCTATTTACCCCAAAACCCTTCAACAGAATAAGCTCAAAATATAATCTAGTTTCATGTCTCATTATAATAACATGTATATAGTAAATATCGTCAATATCTTAATATTATTTTGTTAACACCTGCATGGGGTTAACCCATGCATGGTGGTGGTGGTGGGGGCGGCAGAGCTTGACTTCTGATATATACACCAAATCCCAAGTTCTTGAACTTTTACTAGCTTGCCTTACTGATTTATTCCTATTTGTCCCTATTTAGCCCCAACTCTCAACGAGATAAGCTCAAAATAATATAATCTAGTTCCAGATATCATTATAAAATACAGATTCGGAAAGTGTTGGTTTTGGTATTGCGCTAAAACGTAAAGAAAGACGGAAACAAATTTAAATGCCGGAGACAAAGCTGCTAACGCACATGTGGTGGGGAAAGCAGGTGATGTGTTATACGATAAACAAGAATTAGCCTAGTTGCTTCGCTCTCGCTTGGTCCTATTGCCATGCCTAAACGAACATTTTCCGAATCTATATACGTGTACCTAATTTCAAGTCAATATCTTAAACCGTTCCAGAGAAAACGTGCACACAAAAAATTTACAGACAGGCAGATCCACGAAATGTTTCTAGTTCAAATTTAAAATCTTGACGTTTCAGGGTATTCTAACCTATTTCAACAGAAAAACATTTGGAACTTTTTTACGGTTACTATACTTCCACTCCACTACATGGACGTGTAAGAAGTGTCGCACTTCTCTATCATTTAGATTTAGAAACGTATTACCTATCAATTCTCGCAGGTTTTAACTATTAATTAATTAGTTAAATAGTTGAAACTACCTCTGATTGGCCTATCTCACATATTTATTTCTAGATTTTTCTTTCTTCCCCTTCCTTAGATTACACATTCCAACAGAAGTCTAGGTTAGTTGCATGAATCTCTCTAAGAGGCCATGTGACAACCTTAACGCACACAAAGACCAGAACAGGGACACTCACTTGGAAGAACTGTTTTGAACACTCAAAAGGTAACAACTTCTTGTACTTTTGATCGTTTGAATAATTACGACCATTCCCTAAATTCAAAAAAACATGAAATGCAGTGACTCATGTAACCTCCCTCAAAGCGGTATAAAAATGCAGAGAATCGTGAAGGCCAGGTACGTTCTGCATATAGCGTGAATTTTTCCACGTCAGATCCGGGACTCTCCCCTGACTACTCCAGGCATAATCAATCATGTGTCGCAAATCCCCAATGGCGGCCGGCTAATTAATAACGTAGACCCTTGACCGCAAATCCACCTAATGCATTCAGCAGGATCCTGAATTATTCATGCCTTTTATATTCTTTACGTATTACATAAAGGCCAAACGGAGTCAGTTTTTTGTAAATCAAGAGCTTTGATATTGTGTTAATACAAAAATAAATCGAAGGAGACTGCAACTTTATAAAACGGACAATTTTTAAAAAGGTAATTATTCAATTAAATTTAAATGTAAGCTTAGTAAACAAGTTTGCGTGATCTCTCCGGAAGTTTATCAATAATTCAGCTGAATTTCAAAATGGTATAATCCAGTGATGATAAAAAGTAGAAAATTGATACTTTATTGAATCGTTCTTCATAAATTGTCTTGAATTGTTGATTTGTGGCATGTTCGTATTTGCATGCCTGTTGTTGGGTATTTTACCACTTCTGTAAACACTTTTTAAAAATTTAATGAAGGAAACCACTGTGCCAATGGATCAGACACAGGTTGGTTTCTTAATATTTCTATAACGCTACAAAAAAAATTGAGTTCAATTGGATCAACGGATCAACAGAGATATTCGCATTTGAATAGAAATACACTCCGAGCCTCGGTAAGTGACGTCACGAGGCACCTCTACCTATGATATAGTCCGTTAGAACTGCACGCCAGCGCAGACAAAAATAATTTTTAGTTGGCTAATTCTGCAACGAAACGATTTTAATTGCAGCTTTTTGGAAAAGGAAGATTGTACTCTAAAAGATTATACTATTTTCAGATTAATTTGTACTATTATGTTATGTTCTAAAACTGCAATATATTTCCATCAGTTAGGCAGTATATATGGAAACACTGCGGATCGCAATTAGACAATGCAGAAACCTCGTATGAAAAAACTTTTCCATTAGATTTTGTAAGCATATTCACGTTCGGGACATGCCCCTGAATAAGAATCAAAAGTTTGCTGGAGGAAAATCAGGTACCAATTTGTTTACATTATTTTTTTAAAACAAATTGCAAAAATCGTTTTCTTTCGCCCGAATCTTGTAGGTTTTTTGGTCATGTTAAACAAAAAAGGTTTCTTGTCTGGCCATTAGCATAAGTTTTTTTTTTATATTATGTATGTAAAATTGTGCCTAAATGACCTGTCCTATATCATGTACATGATCAACAAGGATCAATAAATATTTGAACCTGAATTTGAATTTGTCATTTTTTCGTAAAGTTGGCCGTTTCCGACTTATAAATAATTACATTTTTGAAAAATGACCATTTCAAGGTTGAAACACAATATAAAAAAATGAATTTTTTGAGTTCACCAAACTTCTTGTATAATTTTTAAACATCCATTAAAAAAGTCCTGAAAAGTAAATGCAGATTGTTTCATTCCAAAGCTTAATTACTTCCACATCCACGTAGTGGATTGGAAGTATAGTAATCGTAAAAAAAAATCAAGTTTTTTTTCTTGTAATAGGTTTAGAATGGCATGAAACGTCGAGATTTTAAATTTGAGCGAAAAACATTTTCTGTCGGTCTGTCTGTAACTTTTTTATCGGTACGCTTTCTCCGGAACGGTTTAAGATATTGACTTGAAATTATAACGAGATATGTAAATAGATTGTTTATTTGAAGATATCCTGTGAAGGGTTGGGGGGTAAATAGGGATAAATATGGGGAAATATGTAAAGCAAGCTGGTACGAATCTGGAAACTTGAAATTCGGTGTATATACAGAAGCCAAAGCTTCAGATTTCGTAAAAATATTTTTCAACCCCCCACCACCTCTACTCCATTATTAAACGGATTGATAAAATAAAATTGAGATATTCATTTGAAATTTGGTACACGTATGTACTATAATGACATCTGGAAATAGATTATATTTTGAGAAGCTTCCGATAAAGGGTTGGGGGTTAAATAGGGGTAAATATGGGAAAATAAGTAAAGCAAGCTGGTAAGAGTACAGAAACTTGAAATTCGGTGCATGTACTAGAAGCCAAGGCCTCAGATTTTTTTATAATATTTTTCAACCCCCATCACCTCTACTCCGTTATTAATGGGGTTCATAAAATAAAATTGAAATATTCACTTAAAATTTGGTACACGTATGTATTATAACGACATCTGGAACTAAATTATATTTTGAGATGATTCCGTTGAAGGGCTGAGGGCTAAATAGGAGTAAATAGGGGAAAATGAGTAAATCAAGCTGGCAAGAGTACAGAAATGTGGAATTTGGTGTATATACTAGAAATCAAGGCCTAAGATTTCTTCCTAATATTTTTCAAAGACCACCATCTCCGCTTCATTATTAGTGGGTTTGATAACAAAAAATTGAGATATTTCTTAAAAGTTAGTACACGTATGTATTGTAATGACACCTGATTGAGATGATTCCATTGAAGGGGTGGGAAGTGATAGGTTGTGAATAGGGGAAAATAAGTAGGGTAAACTGAAAATTTCATATTTAACGTATATGGTAGAAACCAACGCCTCAAACTTTTCTATGATATCTGCTTCAAATATGATTAAAATTCTATGACCAATAATTTCCACATACTAGAGTGCAAATCTAGTCAAGATGTTTCTTTTAAAGTGACTTGGATGAAAAATCTGGATGTGGAAGTAGTGATTACTTAGGCAGAGGTTTTTTTTTTATTGTTAAACAGACGTTTTCAGCCGGGCCCGCACTCTTTCTCTGCCGCGAGCGCGCGAACTCGCTACTGACGACTGTACTATAGAGTATCTTTTGTGTTCTCAATGTTTTGCTTCTACATACGCTTTAGTTACTATTGCTGTATGTTCTATACATCAATAGAATTTGTATAAAGTATTATAAATACACGTGGTAAATTAAACAAAAAAGTGGAAAAATCTTGAATTACCAAAACACTTATTTGAGGATATTCTTGCATTCATCTATACTACAACCACATAAAGGTACACAAGTAATATTATTTTTTCTACTTACTTACACTTATACTTACTCTTCAGGATGTTCAAAGATTATATGAGAATATTGGTGACCTCAGATATTTTTCTATTCAATATTTTGGTCTACTGTTTGTAACTCGTGGGTATTTAGAGGCGTTATCACGATTCTGGAGTCTTAATTCTGAAATTCTTAAATTCAAACTGGTGGAACCAATTTGGTGGAATGAAAAATGTTCTTAAAAGTTGGTATTTACCAGCCAAAGAAATGTGTTATGAATGTTTAAAAACATTTTCAAACATATGTAACTCAAAGGGGTAAGAAATACCTAGGTCTGTAGAGGTGATTTCAAGCCCCTTAAAAATAAGATTATATTATATTTTTTAGGTATATTGTCTGTCAACCTACATTTATAGAGTCGGGTACAATTTAAACTGACTTGTGTCATGGACGCTAAAACGTCTGAACTAAGATTTTATTTGATGCATAAGAAATGCCAGTAGTTCTCAAACAGTTCTCAGCAATGATGTCGCTAAATAATTGAAAAAAAAAAAAAAAGGAAATATTATCATAAAATGTTAAGATTATTAATTTAGTAACTTCATAATTTTAGTGGAATTCTGATTATACAGTGTCCATACAGTTGGCTACATATGGGAAAAATTGTATTTTTGACATTTCTAAAAAACTCTATTGGGGGTTCGTATATGCATGTCCAACAACAAAAAATTACATTTTGACACATGTCATGTGATCACCGGTTTGGCAGGACTAAAAAATAGTTGACCGTGGTACCGAAAAGTGGGTCAAATTGTTAAGATACCGAAAAATTTTATGAAGAAAAAGTGCATATAGAATACAACAAGGACTGAATATATCAATTTTGAAGCAGATATTAGAAAAATAAAAAAGTGCAAATTTTACCCCTACCATTAATTATCATAAACTCTTGTGTCTATTTCACAAATATTTGATTAGTATCGACAAAAACTTTATGTATTTTAGTTGAATAAAGGTATTTACATGTAAAAAAGAAACGAACCCCCAATATAGTATTTTTTAGAAATCTCAATAATACAGAATTTTCTCATATGTAGCCAACTTTACGACGGACACTGTAGGTATATAGGTTGGGGCACAAATGAAACTGATAACAAAAAATGAATTGCCCAATTCAGTCAATAACAGTGAGTGATCAGAAAAATGTTTTTATTAAGAAAAAAAAAAGTATATAATTTTGTTTTGTTTTGTAATTAAACTAATAATGTCTAAAATTAATATTATTTACAAAAAAACTGCGAAGAGTATCCTATATAATGTGCAACAATTATATAAAAAGTGCAGTAAATCGGCGAAAAGCATAACGGTTAGCTTGTTTGAACTTAAAAGTGGAATTAACCCTCTCGTAGGGGTGGCTATGGATTTAATTTGCATATATTTCTTCCTAATACTCAAAATTTTATTTTAAAATGTTTTCTCAAAGTACTTGCAAATTGTTGCATTTCATTATAAAGCTTTTTCTCTAATCATCTCACTTTATTTTAGGGGATATTTTTGCTTTTTACTAAAAAATTACCTGGTAAATCGATTTTTGGGCCTGTGGATTTGGATTCAGCATAACAATATACACAAAACTTATGTACTCATGTCGCTAGTACAGATCTTTTTTTGTGTGACTGTGTTATCTGACGCTCAGTCTATTTGTTTCAGTTTATTTCTCGTGCGCTAGTTAAAAATGTTTCGAAGTTTAATGCAACTTTTCACAGAGCCGTAATTCGAGCCCGCTCACCTCAGAAAGGCACGCGTCCATATATTACAGTTTACTCAATCTGTATGAAATCAGCTAGTCGCTACTAGCCCGCCGTAATAACGAAATTGGACGGGCATTAGCCATCATTCAGACAGGTTTAATAATGATCCGCTAACCCGCGCATTCATCACGCTCGAAACCACGACCAATTATTCAAGGGAATGACTTCCAGCGCCAGCTCCGTTCAACTTTCCAACGCATTCAAAATTTATTACGACGTCCGTGCACTGTCAAAAATATGCACAGCGAGCATTTCAAAGGGAAAACTACAACTTTCAGTTTAATTTTATTCAATGCTGATCCAGTGATCTCATTTAGCCTGATGGTCTTCAAGCGACGTCGGGCTGTTTCAACTTTTTAATGCGGTTCGTTTAATCTTTTTACTTTGCCATTCTACTATTTTGAATAAAAAGCCGACTTTTAAAGGCATTAAAACTTTAATAACTTTGGTTATTTCATTCCATTCTTGTGTTTTTATTTAATAGAGTTTTCGTTTCTATTACTCCATTTTACCTATTGTGTTCGGAACATTTATGTTTAATTAAAACTGTTTTCCTTTTTAATCTTTAATTGAAAAATACACCGTTCGGAATTTATACATATTTTATTGATGCACCTTTCGCGTAATTAAATTTAACTACATTAATATATTATTGGTGCTCATCTGAAAATATATGCTAAATGTAAACACTAAATTAATATAAAGAGTGTACTTTGGGAAATTTGTTAATTTTTTTTACAACTGTTCAACATTCCGAAGGAGGAGGAGTGAGTTAAGTGTCGTTGTGAATAGACGTGTTTTTAAGATGCTCTCTAAAAAGCTGTAAAAAAGTGGTAAAAACCCTGAAAAACTGGAAAGAATTTCAGCCACCGGTAGATTAAGAAATTCTGCGTGAAATGAAGCGCCTCAATGAAAAACGAGTTCATATGGAATTAATAATTACAAGATTTCCTAATAATATTAAATCAAATAAGGCAACAAGCTCAAGTGAAGTGCAGTGTCCCTACGTACACCCTAGACGATACAACGAGACACTTTTTAAGTGGTTCATGGACAATAAATAATAGCACAGTCAGTGTCAAAATGAGGCACATTTGATTACAAAGCAATATAGCTGTGTTGTGACCTAAAGTAATTGTATACAGTGGAAAGTTTTTAAATGGACAAAATCAACTCAACCCAAGAAAGAAAAGGAAAGGAAATAAAACAAAACAGCAATCACAAGAGGCTGCAGAAAGACAGATAAGCTAGAAATTTATTTATTTTATTTTATCTGATTTAATTGGTATTATTATATTTAATCTTTCTATTTGATTTTTACCATCTTAATTTTTATCAGCTCGATTTATTGATTCAAAACATAATAATAATTAATAATTTCGCCAAGGCATTTGAAATTCTCCTACACCATTATATTTTTAACCACGTAAAGCATCAAATATCAATAGCTCAACATGGGTTCTTCAAGGGCCGTTCAACAGTCACCAATTTAATTAATATTACAGAATTCATTTCTGATTCTATTGACAGGAGTGTACAAACAGACGTTATATACACTGATTTTTCCAAAGCTTTCGATAGACTGAATCACGGTATCCTCTTACAAAAATTTGAATGTTATGGCTTCTCGGACAACCTTATTGAGCTTTTTAAGTCCTATCTAACTGATAGAAAGCAATATGTTGTATACCATGGTGTTAGATCTATTGAGGTTTTAGCCACGTCAGGAGTCCCCCCAAGGTTCAAACTTAGGTCCACTTTTCTTTAACTTGTTTGTAAATGATATAGTAGATAATCTAACTGTTAACTGCCTTCTATATGCGGATGATTTAAAACTCTTTTGTAATATTGCAAGTGAAAAAGATTGCTATGAACTTCAAAACAATATTGATCGTATTAATACATGGTGTGTGATAAACAAATTACCCTTGAATGAAACAAAATGTAACGTTATGACATTTACAACAAAGCAAAATATTATCATGCACGATTACAAATTAGACAATCATATACTTTCCGGCCAGACACTTTTCGGGACTTGGGTGTGACATTCGATAAAAAACTAACGTTTGTAAACCACATCGAACTTGCTGTCACCAAAAGTTATAGAATGCTGGGTTTTGTTATTAGAAACTCCGCACATTTTGAAAATGTACGCACATTAAAGCAACTCTACACTACTTTTGTTAGACCTCACCTTGAATATGCTTCAATAATATGGTGTCCATCCTATAATGTACACATACAAAATTTGGAAAGAATACAACGCCGTTTCCTAAAACATGCGACTTTCAAGGCTGATGGGACTTATCCAGCTATTGGTTATCCACATGAAGAATTGCTCTCTAGGTTTTGCCTAGATAGTCTAGAGATCCGTAGACACCGATCGCAATTAACTTTTTTATACAATATTTTACACAATAACATCGACTGTGGAGATATTTTAAGTATGCTTAATTTTCAAATTCCTAGACCGGCATCTAGACACAACAATTTATTTCACTTGCCTTTCTCAAGGACAAACGTAAAAAAATATCTTGTATCCAGCAGATGTGCAGTATGTACAATAATTTAAATAATCGATTAGATATATTCACTTGTAGTCTTACAGACATAAAGAATCTGTCTTTAACTTAAATTTTGTATTTTGTTCCTTTTTGTTGGCACAAGTAGCCTCACCGTGTACTATACTTCTTGTAAAAGCTGTATATTTTTTATGTATGTATATTGTATATGTATATTTATACTAAAGTGTATTATATAAGTTTAGTTTAGTTAGTTGTCTCTTGGATGAATTCACATGTATTCATGTATTTATGTGTGTATATGTATTTTTCACAAGTTACTATTTTTAATTTTAGTTTTTATCTCCTATTCTGTAATTGGGTTTTTTAACCTGTTGAATAGTGTATCAAATAAATAAATAAATAAATAAATAAATAATATTTTATTACTAATTTGGAATGCGGAAATTGAAACCGATTGTCTCAAAGAAACGACATACAGGATGAGCAAACTATCCCTTCGGACCTCTTTTCTCATAACGCGCAAAAACAATACTGTTACCGCGAGATAGGGCCCTTCCCAGCAACTCCACTGTAAATGGATGTTTGCCTGTGGAGCAGTTAATAAATAAGAAAAAATTAAAGCTGCCAGATTCGGAAATAGAAAACTTGGAAGAAGAAAAATAAGGAGATGATGATAGATGGAAGCTTAAAAGAAGTATGGAAACTGAAAAGAAGCATCTCGCAAACACCTACACTTCCCATTCTATATTCCCACCCCATACGTCATGCGGCTCTCGCTGCTGACAACAAGCATGTCCAATGCCCAACCCAGCGTATGCAGCCTTGAATCTCCTATTGAGAAATGAAGCACCTCCCTGTCAGCAATATACTATAATACTTACCGTCGAACACATTCTGCAAACATGCTCTCAATACAACGATTCCCGTCGATTATATCAAATCACAAATATGTTAAGTGTCACACGGTCTAATACCATCAGATCAATCAAGGCGTATTGGCTTATATCACAGAATATAAGCGTACAGCGATATGAGGCAGATGACTTCAGATGATAGGGCTGCTTAAATCTTAAAAAAGACAAGAAGATGTTTAAAACTAGTTTTAATCGTCTCCAGATGCTGACAACATGATTGGCTAAGCTTACGTCGAATGTAGAGTTTTGGTGTTTGTGGAAACTACTTTAGATGCAGTGTCACTCTGAAGCTTCCAGATACTTCCAGGAACAATCTTGGTAAGATAAACTGTCATATAATGTTATATATACAACAAAATTCAGATAATAATAACTGAAATAAAAAATAAATAGTGTATTTTGCCATTTCATCTACAGTGTGTGCTATTTAATACTACAACACTCTGTTAATGCGAAACGCATTGCCCGATTTAGTTATTTCTTTTTTATGGAACATAATACTCGATGAGCTCTATTTGACCATTTTAAAAATATTGTATTTTTCATATTTCCATGGCCTACGAAGGTCCCATAAACGGGTTAAAATTTCGAGATCGATTGTTAGGCATTTTTTATCGTAAAAGTGGATAGCGTAATCGATTCGCAGTTATATCAAATATATAGGGCGTTAGATCCAAATTTTAAAATTTATCTCGTTTCGACTGCACCTATATAAGAGTCTGTTATGTTTACTAAAATGGTAAAGTGGTCATTCCACTTAAACTTATAGGTACATTAGATACCCGGGTATTAGATAAAAATTATTACGAAATTTCTCTACATAACTAAAAAATTAAAAATTAAAATCGTATTTTGGAATTTTCCCATATTTTAATTTGTGATGTACCTGTAAATACAAAACAAGCTAACCATTATAGTCTTCACCGATTTACTACACTTGTTATATAATTGTTGCACATTCTATAGGATACTCTTCGCAGTTTTTTATTGTAAATTATATTAGCTTCAGACATGTTTTGCTTATTTAAAGTGAATTATTATTTGTTTGCTTTAATTGTATTGAAACATATTCTTTATAGGATTTTGCAAACATCAGAAAAGACAACTATCTATGGTAACTAAAAGAAAAGCTATATGTATTAATATTTTTACACATAGCTTTTCTTTTAGTTCCTATAGATAGTTGTTTTTCTGATGTTTGCAAAATCCTATAAAGAATATGTTTCAATTTTTTGTTTAATTACAAAACAATTTCTTTTTATTTCAAAAACTTATAACTTTTTTATTTACTGATCGATTTTGTTTAAAAGCAATAAGGTTCTTCCTCGAACTAATACTAACTTACTGTCTAAATTTCAATACCATCGGACTTTTCGTTCTTAAGTTATCGTGCTTATAAGAAACGTGACGAACGGACGGATGGACTTACGGACAGACGGGTGTACGAACAGACGGACGGACCGACAGACAGTCAGCCAGCCAGACAGACAGACAGACAGGCAGACATATTGAAAGTTGTTCAGAATTCGATCACCAACACAGTGATATGAAATTTTTTTATCTACGAGCAATATTTACCGGTTTTAGAAATGTGCATCGAAACATTTGATGAATCATTTTCTTTATTATTTTATTCAGACCGCTATTCACAATAACCAGACCACGGGGGCGGAGAAAAATGCTTTTGAATATTATCTTGAATCTACAATAATTGGAAATCATTCTCAATTTATTCTCAAGTTCAATTTATTCAAAAATGTTTCTCACTGGCCAACTACATTTCCAACTAGACGAATAATTTCATTTAATTCTGCAAAATTCTGTGTCTCGATATCGATTACCCAAAATGAGAATTTTCTACATAGCATGCTTTGTACAGATTTTATTTTGTTTTTCTCTCCGTTGTATTGTCAAGTGAAGATTGTTGTCAGATGATCGTTTATTGAACAAGATAATTCTCTCGGCTAAGTTCAAATTTGCCATTTTGAAAATAAATACTTAAAAACAGTTATTTTGAAGTATTTTCAAAATGGCAAATTTGAACTTAGCAGAGTGAATACAGATTAATAGTTTAGATTATGACAATGCTCGATGAATGAGGGAAGCTGCCCAAGAATTCAATAGAAGAAACCCAGATCGTGGATCAATTCTTCATACGACGGTCTTCAGGATAAACACAATATTCAATGGAACAGGGAAAGTTTTTGTAAACGCAGGGACAGACACGCAGAGAACTTCTACAATATTTCCATGAAAATCCAACAACTATATATGCATGTAAGTATCTCAAAAATAGGCACATGTAAAGTGCTTCCATTTAAACCAAAAACCATGCACACACTAGAACGAGGTGATGATGAACGTAGAATGGAATTCTGTTCATTCTGCCAAGTAGTATATTTAAATGAAAACAATTTTTTAAGAAATATTCTCTTCACAAACGAGACGACATTTACTACTAATGGTATGATTTCTACTCAGAACTCTAGGTACTGGACAGCAGAGAACCCACACTGGGTTATCAATTCAAAGAGGCAATATTGATAAAAAAATTAGTCTGGATTGGGATCTTGAATAATCGTATAGTGGGTCAAGCGTTCATCGAACATTAAACGGCGAAAATTTTCCAAACAGGATTGGACGGAATGGCCCTCTTATTCATTGGCCGCCTCTTTCACCAGATCAAATACTTTTAGATTTTCCTTTGTGGGGAAATAAAAAAAAAGCTTTTACCGCACGAGACTACAAGTGTTGACGAATTAAGAGCAAGGATTGAACAAGAATGCGCGGAAATAACACCACAACAATTAATGATGACCCGTAACAATTTGAAACGCCGTTATGAAAAATGCGTAAGCTGGAATGGCTTAAGCGACTTCTATGAAAGGTTTCGTATAACTCGTCAGTGGTCTCGTATTTTCTTTAATGTGGCGAGAATATTCTAAGTTATGGCGGAGGTGCCGGAGCTACAATTGGGTTTAATGTATTAACTAGGCTTTTTCGGAGTAGGTTATGCTCAATTTGATGTCACAAATGATTAAGTTTCAAAAGGGCGAATCCAATTGCAGATATACACAAAATTGGGTGACTAAGAAGAGTGACATATTTTTTGTTCAAAAAATTACAGCGTCACTGAAAATGAAGCGTCGTTCAAATTCAAATTCAAATTATTTATTCAACTTTGTAGCCATACAATTATGGATTAGTTTTGTCATTAAAAGTAAGAGAAATGATAGTGTCGAGCACATGCACACAGGTTTTTTTTTTTTTTTTTGTTGCGATCAGAATAAGATACAGAACAGAATTGCATTCTACTACAAGTAGAATTGTTAAATAAATAGGCTAAATGTTGTGTTAAAATGTTACAATAACGACATCTACATTAAATAATATTAAAAACATTTACAATCTGTGTAAGAAACAAATAAGTTAGACGTACGTATATAAAAATTACATTATACAGAATTTACACATTTTTAAAGTATTCCTCAAATTCTGCCAAGTTATAAAAGCATTTCTCCAATAATATATTTTTTAATTTCTTTGTAAATAATTGTAATGATTTAATACCTGTTAGTTCAGGAGATAGCATATTATAATATGTAAAACCGGCAAGGTATGGAGATTTTTTATAAAAGGTATGATTAAATTTATCTATATAGATATTGTTTTTATTTCTTGTAGCGTATGTGTGGACATCTGTATGTTTTTTATGATTATCATAGTTCCGATGAATGAATGTTAATAATTTTAATAAATAAATACATGTGAGGGTTAGCAGTTTTTTTGTTTTGAATATATCTCTGCACGATTTAGTTTGTGTCTTTTCAAAAATTAAGCGTATTATTCTTTTTTGAATAATGAATACTCGTGAATGCTCAGTCGCATGCCCCCATACTATTAAATTGTATGACATCGCTGGATACACTGAGCCATAGTAAAAATGTATTAAGGAATCGACAGTTAGGGTGTTTTTTAGCGTTTTTAATGCAAAAAAGAAACTATTTAGTTTTGCACAGACGTGGTCAATCTGCGCATTCCAGCTTAATGTGCCATCTAAAAGAGTACCTAGGAATTTTGATGAATTATTTAATATTCTTTGTTCAGTGGCGCCGTTTAGATGTAAATTCAATGATTTTTTGTACATACCTGTAAACTCTAGATAGACTGTCTTGTTTAAGTTTATTATTAGGTGGTTTGAGGTACACCAATCTGTGAATTGTTTAACTACTATATCTAGTTTATGAGTTATCTCTTGACTAGTTCCTCCTGAGACTAGGACAGTGGTATCATCTGCATACATAAAGACCCTGCCTTCATGTATGTAGTTCGGTAGATCATTTATATATAGTAGGAACAACAGTGGTCCTAAAACACTGCCTTGAGGGGTGCCAAGATCCACATCAAACTGGTCCGAAAAAGAGTTTTCAATTTTGACTACTAGTTGTCAGTTTGTTATATAAGATATTACCCATTCTTTTACGTTTCCCCTTATTCCCATGTTGTCTATTTTTTCTGCTAAGAATGCAGAATCCAAGGTATCGAACGCACGTGATAAGTCGAAGAATACACCAACAACAGTATCACCTTTGTCTATGCCACTTAATATGTACTGAATTAATTCTGTGGTGGCAGTCTCCGTTCAATTAATGGAATCTTATTACGTAGTATCAATTTTGAAGTTGGTGTAAAAAATAAACAAATAACAAAATATAACGAATTTTTAACGTACCTTAAGATCAATATTACATAATAAGGTTCAATTAACAGAACAAAACGATGGTGAAATTCTATTTCATAATTTTTAGTGACCGTGCGCTTTTAAAGGCGGTTCAATCTCTATCAAAACATTTTTTTATTACTTGTAAATAATATTCTAGACATATTTAGAAACAACAAACTTGCTTAATGTATACATTCGTATTTTATGACAAAAACGTTAAACAATATAGCGGCCCATTCCAACAGTACGGATCTGATTGGAACATCGTTGCTCGTCTCGCCTGCCTGAAGACAACTTCTTGGTTGCTCATCGCATTCACAAACACTCGCTTCATCCCTGCCACCAGCTCATAAGCACTACAGTTCACCTAATCCTCTCATTTCCCGCAGACAACCAAACTTATTTCCATAATATCTGATGAATAGTGGAAACTTTAATAAGAAACATCTGCTTTGTAGATACATTCCCCGACTCCAGAATCTCTCTTGACGGATTGCGATCTGCTGTAGTCAATGCTGTGTCGTATTACTATTTGCATATTGAAACATATTAACCTTGTCTTGTAATCCAGTGTCGAAATGAATTTATTACGTCGGCCTTGTTAATTGGCGTTTAATCCGATTTGACATAATCAGGAGTTTATTACATGCGTTATTGAGTGATTGACGTGAAAAGTGAACAAATAATTCTTTGAGCCATCAGCGCCCTTCGGAAAGAGTTTATCAACTTCTCAAATATAAAAGTTAGGTCAACTGAAACAATACAAACAAAACATACATACACATATAGGACAAATGCTTCGCAATAAATTTAATTAATAGGCCCCTTTACATTTTTTTCTATTATTACAATGAAGTCGGTGTTTTTAAAAACATAGGAATAGCCAGATAGTTAAGTTGTAACGCCACATAGCCCTAACCGTCCAGAAAATGCGTCTAGTGATAAATCTAGGCATGATGCGACTATTTTATTGTTACCTCTCTCACAAGACACCTTAGAAAAAGAAATAAAAGTCATAAAAACAATAGCAATTAACCACGGGTTCCAAGAAAAGATAATAAAAAATATAATTAATAAAAAACAGTAAAAATTAGCCTGTAACAGCATCTATCCCCCTATTAAAGAACGTGAGAGTAAATGTATATCTTTAACATATTACAGTAACATTTCGCAGGAAATTGCAGGCATATTGTCACCTCATAATCTTAAGGTTGCCTTTAAACCACAAACAAAAGTCTCACATTTATTATATAATGCCAAAGAAAAAATAGGATTATCAAAAACTCAGGAGTTTATAAATTGTCATGTTCGGACTGTAATGCCTTCTATATAGGTCAAAGTGGTCGGTCCTTTGAAGCACGATACAAAGAACATCTACGGTCTTTCAGACTCTAAAAAACAGACTCCATTTTATCAAACCATTTGTTAGAATCAAATCACCATTTTCCAGATATAAATACTCTTGATATATTACATGTACAAAATAAAGGTTTTAATTTAAATTTATTAGAATCTTTAGAAATTTTCAAATCAAAGAAAACCCCAGGTAATTACCTACTTAATGACCAGTTGGACCTACATAACACACCCCTTTATAATATATTTACTTCATAATCCTTTAATCTCTTTATTACTTTCTGTTAATTTTAGTTCTGATGATTTTAAATCCCCTACACCATAGGAGTAAAACTAGGCAAATAATGTAAATTATAAATAGCTTAGGTTTTCTCTTGTGTTCATTCATTTACTTGAGTCGCTTTGAAGATGATGATAAACTAACTGTTTTACATGTATCGAAACTATAGCAGCGTTAAGTTACAATAAAATGCAGTGGTAGAAACAAAACAAGTGTTTTAATAAATCATTATTTTATTGTTTATTCGTTAATATCACTAAATGACCCTATTGTAGAAAACTCATAGCAGTAGAGTCATTCCTATTAAGGGGGTAAATATTAACCTTCCAAATGTTTAAAACCGACCCCCCTATTTAGTTCCAATATGAAAATTTGCAACTTTATTTAAATTTCCACTGTGCTTCCTACACGAGCTTTAATGTATCACTAGTATAATACTCTAACTTATTACAAACATAATAATAATAAGAATGTCTTACCTTGAAAATGTTATACGATTGTAGTTAAATTTAATTAAAATAATTAAAACTAATAATAAGGAAAATCTGTCAGATATCGTCAGTGTTTTAATACGTCTTCTCGGTGTATAGGAAGCTTCCAACAGCCATTGAAGTTGAATTAAGTATCAGGGTATAGTATAAATTAGAACTCTAGTTCCATTAAATCTCAAAGATTTTAATTAGTTAAGTATCTCTAGTCATTATTAAGTGACTGATGACAAAGGGAATAGACAATAAGTAAACGCATCAAAATCAACAGCGAGAAATTTATATTCCACATTATAAACGTCTGAGATATTTAGCTTTAGATAAAAGCATTAACCTCGAGTTATCTTCAGACAGTAAAAATTATGTTGTTAAACTAGTAAATTAATATTCGCGTTGTGAATCTTGTTTGTCACAGAATGAATATTTTGCAGGCTGCCTTAAATCACTGTTTAATACACCGTATGTTTCAAATGCACAATACCATAGTGCAACTATTCTTCTCCTCATTCAGATCTTGATAGAGGTTTGGTGATCCACGAAATATTCTAGCTGCCCTGAATTCATTGTATGGCACGTTCGACGGCAACATGGCATCTGTCGCGGTTGCCTGCTATGTGCACGGCCGCATCAAAACTCTTTCCCATGCCGACTCACTAGCATGAATCACTTTGAGGGACGTATTTGTTGGAGAATGGAGCGAATTCATAGTATTTATTACAATGTATATATTAACTGTAATTTATTCTTAAACCATAATCAGAGATTATTATTTGAATGTTTTCCAGTAGGTGCGTGGCTCTTCCTCGTTTGTTGCAACTATTGTGCTATTATCTATAAGTTAGAAATTTTTGTTCTGCCTACAACTACTCATCCTCCAATCTGCCACCACACGTCGCATCATGTATTCACAACAGATCTGAGCGACTGAACACATACCTGTCTGACGCCTTGGCTTACTTTACACATGCCAGTGTTAGTATTGTTGTTGACTTTCACACGTTTCTTCATACAATCGGCATAATAAAGACCCAGGCGCTTGGGTACTCCCATCATCTTAAAAGAACACTAGCGTTTTATACAAATTCAAAACAATATAGACGATGTGAGCTCTAAATGTTAATTGACTATCGGAGCTTACATCATACCTAAACGTACACCTGTAATGTTTTTATATATCGTACTTATTGAGTGTATTGTGTAAGTAATCATACTCTTAAAATTTTTTCCTTCATGAAAAGCATAGAGTTTTTAACTCAATTCTGAAGCGTTCTGCAGTCACTGTTATTGTCATTTCTTTGTAGATTTTCAAATTATCTGTAAACAATCTGAACAGTTAATAACGCAATTTATGTCGATGATGAATATGAAAAACAAGTGGTCCTAATCTGGGCCTTTAAAGTACTCCAGAAGTATTCGTATAAGATTGAAATTGCAAAAAATTGGTGAGCTAGGGAACAACACGGCCTAGTACATCTCTCATAAATCAACAACAAAGAAGCTCTTCTAAATCTATTCTAGGGGAAATAACAACATAACACAACGTCTAGAAATGTTTTTCCTGAATCAATAGCAGAAGCTCTGATCAATCTGCGATAGGGTTTTCAGAACTGAATGTAAATAATTACAGTCATTGTATTATGAATATCGATGTTTAAGCTATGATATTTCTTAAGGTTGATTTCTTTTTTCGAAATTTGTTTTTAAACTAATTATTTTACAAGTCTGATCAGTGCAGTAATACGCACATACGCATTTTCAGGAGCAGGAACTACTTTATATACTGCTGTAAAAAAAATATTTTTGTAACTAACTCATGCAACCTTCATGCATGCTGTATAAATAATTCGAGGTAATGGGTATCCCTCAACTAAACTAAAAGAAAGTTATCTAACCAGTAATTACACCCTTTCAGACCTATTTAACTTACGTTGCCCTCCACCTTTCATGTATGTGAAACTACGCTGAGGTCAATGGGAAAGCTGACAAATAATCCATTTATTAAGAAAATTATGCTTTGAGTATTTTGCAGACAACATTCATACACTCTATTCAATACATAATATGAAAAACAGCAAACTACTTATTCTTATACTTTTAATCTGAAACCATGACAGACTTCAGAAATTATAATAATTTCATTTTTATCTGAAAAACAACACCGAGACCTGCCCCTTACGACGACCACTTTGTGAGTTTTGCACTTGTATCTCTAGTCGTACCTAGAAAACACTTAACTGAGTGACAAATCACCACATAAACAAATCACGTTTTTTAAGTTAGAAATTATTTAAATATAAAAAAGAAACTAGAAAAATAGACTAACTGATGTCTTATCCAATAAAATACTTTTTTCTTAACTGAACTGCAAAGAATTTATATAAGTTCTTTCATTTTTTTTTTAAATCTTCGGGAAATTTTTTAAAATAATTTCTAATATTCAAAGGGCTAGAAATGCATGTGCCAGACTCATAAAGAGGCAGTCGTAAAACGCGTGTCTCTTAGTGTTGTTTGTTAGATAAAAATGTATTATTATTATTTCAGAATAATGTCATTATGTGACGACTTTGGTAGCATGCTAGCGTGATCAAAATTAGATGATCAGTATAAAAATAATAATAATAATAATAATCGCAGTGCGCATAAGTCATAATATTGCTATTTAATGATACTTTTAATTTCGGTTGTGTAATTTTTGTATGCTTAAATCTAGTTATGTTAAATTTAGTTGTCATGGAGATGTTGTGTATTTTGATAATTAATGAACTTAGGAGGTACTTGCTATTACAAATGTAATGCAAACATTCTAAGACGGTCGTCGAACGATTAAAGTCGTAAGTAGAAAAGGAAAATAAGGCATTAGAATTTTCATTGTGTAATGAAAATTGTTGGTTGTGTTGTTGAAATCACATAAGCTGAGAAGTATGATGACATCGATGCAAATCAGGTATTTACCGACAGTTTTCAGAGCAAGTATTTTATAACTACTAACTTCGGGACTTTGAGCGAGAGATTCGTGTTACTTATATATCCTCTAGGGGACTTATTTCTTATTGTTAGTTTGTATTTTTTCATTTTCCAGTAATACATAACCATTCATTTTGCATCTATTACTTTTATTTATGCTGCAACTCCCATATTATAAATTTATTAAAATGAATCAGTTTAGGGTACGACTAGAGAACTCTAAATTCAACCGGCTCACTATAATTGGCGCCCAACGTGGGGTCTCTGGAGAAGGAAAAGGTATTAGAATTTTCATTAGGTGTAATGAAAATTGCTGATTGTCTTGTTGGAAGCAACCTTGTGAAAAACTGCTTTGATCGAGTGACTGATAGTTTTCAGTGCGAGTATTTTACAACTACTAACTTCGGGACTTTGAGTGAGATTCGTGTTATTTATATACCCTTCAGGGGAATTATTTGTTATTGTTAGTTTGTATTTTTTTATTTTCCAGTAATACATAACCATTCATTATACATCTATTATTTTTATTTGTGCTGCAACCCACATTTTATAAATTTATTAGAATGAATCAGTTTAGGGTACGACTAGAGAACCCTAAATTCAACCGGTTCACTATAATTGGGGCCCAACGTGGGGTTCCTAGAGAAGGAAAAAAGATATTAGAATTTTCATTGAGTGTAATGAAAATTGCTGATTGTATTGTTGGATTTCTTGGCTTTACCTTGTGGAAAACTGCCTTGATTGAGTGACATAGTTATAACTACTAACTTCGAGACTGAGCGAGATTCGTGTTGTTTATATACCCTTCGGGGGGTTTATTGGTTATTGTTACTTTGTATTTGTTTATTTCCCAGTAATACAACCATTCACTTTGCATGAATTACTTTTATTTGTGCTGTCCCCCCTCCTACTCTAAAATCAACTGGCTCACTAAATAATAATAATATTTTATTGATTATTTTTAATACACTTAGTATAAGTATACATAATGAATAAGTAATTTGTTGATGCTCATATTAAATATTAGACAGCGTATGAAAAGTACCCAAAGATTGTGTTAAGTATTAAGCTATTTATTCTTCCAATAATTAGGCTTCAGCAAATTAAAGCGAGATATTCGGACTTAGGGTTGCTAGAGGATTTTAAATTTGTTGTTGTAGACTTAAATTAACTTTATAATGAACCAGTTAAATAATCAATGTTTAAGTGGATATAATGTAATATACAATTTTCAGGCCATTTTGTGGAATAAAATATGTATGAAATTTCTCTTGAATTCTGAAAACATGCCTTTTAGCCTATTTTAGATTTAAATGTTGGATGAACTTCTTGGAAATGAAGGCTCGTTTGTTTCAGGGAAGCATTAAAATAGTTGAAAAAGTATTCCGTACTTGCTCAAAGCTGCACTACACATGCAATGTCTGGAAGTTTAAATTTTATCAGACAGCTCCGCGATTTATTAACATTTCAATGGCATTGGAATTACCATATTTATGAAGACAAATGAGGAGTATTAGACGGAACCATCTTTTATAAAATTATTCATAAGACTATTTTATTTCTCTAGGTTTAGTTCATAATGAAAATTATGTTTGGCCCTTAACTATGGAACAGTTCATTTAAGCATATATTACGAAGTAAACTTTACACACGCATCAGTAAATTTAAAGGAATCGAGATAAATTAGTGTATTGAAACATATTCTTTACAGGATTTTGCAAACAGCCGAAAAAAATAACTATCTATGAGTACTAAAAAAAATCTATGTGTAAAAATATTAATGAAATCTTTGCATTCTTTCGATAACCTGAATTCTGGTTATGCTAGCAAATTAAAATAGTAAAATGAATTTGTCTAATTTCTTATTTGAAAGTTCTCATTGTAACACTAGCATTCACACAGTCCCCTACGGCCATGCAGATTAAACTAGTATCTACATAACCTTCTACGGGCTTGAAGATTCAGTTAAAAATGAGAACAAAGGAGTCAAATGAATTCATTTACATTTACCTTGTCTTAAACATTTTGCATTCTTACATTTTCATGAAATCTATCATTCGGTTTCTTGGAAATGCTTAGCCTCTGAAACGTGTTTCGCCCTTATTCTGGAGCTCATCAGAAAGACATAAAGCCACTCATAAAGATGTTTCATGCAAATTCAACACAATTTCTACGAATAAGTATGAAATAATTATATTTGACATTGACTGACAAAAACAACAGATCTTCACCTCTCTATTAGCTAGCTAGTATTGGAGCCTATATACTCTCACGCAAAACTTGTAAAAAAAACATATTTTTTATATCATACACGTATTAAACTGTGCTTTTAGGATTTAGGTATTATACATAAAACAAGGATTTAATTAAAGTATGTTGAATTCGAACATTTCAACCTCATTCCAAATGGAGTAGGTAAATTCAGAGACAAGAGAAAATACTTTTCATAGAATAATCCGGTCCTGGCTTCGAGTGCAGTTTTCTTATCTGTCTCAGCCAGGCTGTCAACAGTGACGAGGTCGCATCGAGATGCATTTCATTTCCACTTCAATTTGTATGAAACTTTTTACAGCCTTGTCCTTTGTAGATTTTCCTCTTGTTCTCAACATCATTTGAATTTCGCCTAGCCAAACACGATTCTACATTCCATATCAACCACTGATTTCCTGCCGTCTAGATAGAGAACTTAAAGTTGATGTACGTGTGTTATTTCAAAAATACCTTTTTTACAATTTAAGACTGATATTAGATAACATACTCCATTCCCTGTTATTCTTCACTAATAGCTAGACAGACATTTCAAAATCAAAATGAACTTATAACCGAATTAATATATTAATTTGCACACCATTTTAGAGTGTAACCTTTTAAGTTGGTTATTTTTAGAGTACAGTGCCAAAGGTTTAGTTTAAATCCATGACCTTCAAGGTATTTCAGTAATAACGCACCTTTCTCGTCCAAATGCACTGGATTGCTACACAGCCCTCATTTTAAACTTGAATGGAAAGGGATTTTCTTCTCAGCGTAATCTTGGGTATTTATGAATTGGTATTCATATTTCCTGCACTTTCAAGAAAGTCGGATTTCAGCCGACACAACTTTTTTTTCAGAAAAAATTTGAATGTGTCAAAGGGGCCGACAATTAATTATTACGCCCCATATCTTAAGATGATTTATGGCCGCTATAAACATAATCACATCAGCCCGTGCGCGACACAGTTCTGAATAGAATTAATCGTGCTTGTATAACTTAGGCACACAGAATTTGCTGGAGCTTATTTTTATGAGCAAAAAAACACATTGAAATCGTATTATGGTGTATTGCTTAACTGTTGCAGTAGATTGATTGCCTGTCAACGAATGCGCAAAAGATTGATGCGACTAAAGTGATGCCGTGGAAGAGAAAGAATAAAAAATTTGATTAAAATACTTCTGGTGGGCGAACTACTGCTCCGCATGGCTGTTTCTCCGGTTCACCGAGTTTAAACATCTCATCTAACTTTAAATAAAAGTTATTTGCAATGGCAGTACTACAGTAACAGTTGGAATAATTGAATTCGAGCGTTGCTTACTATGAATACCTGTTTGTTTCAAAACCAATAAGTAACAAAATTTTACAGTTTTAATGGGAATTAGTGATTACGTTTTCAATCATGAGACTTTCTTTAACCGCGCTGAAGAATTCATTTAAGGTGGCCATTCCTTAGAAAGAGACATCCGACAGGGAAATATTTATTATTTTTGGCCGTAACTTTTTCTTAGTACGTATATTTAAAAAACTATAAGACTACCTAAGTTGAACCCTAACAAGATTATTACTATGAATTTTCACTTCATAATTCCAGTCATTTCCAAAACAGTTAAATATATCGATCTTGTATACCACTGAAATCATTGAGTAAAAATTCATAGTAATAGTCTTATTATGGTTCTACTTAGGTAGTCTTATAGTTTTTTTTAATATACGTACTAAGAAAAAAAAGTTATGGCCAAAAATAGTAAACATTTCCCTATCGGATGTCATTTTCTAGGGAATGGCCACCTTAAGACGTATTGATTTTTAAAAGTGAATTATCATTTGTTTGCTTAATTGTATTGAAACATATTCTTAATAGGATTTTGCAAACAGCAGAGGAAATAACTATTTATGAGAACTAAAGGAAAGGCTATGCGTAAAAACATTAATGAGATCTTTGCATTCTTTCGATAACCTGAATTCTGGTTATGCTAGTAAATTAAAATAAAATTGTATAATTTCTTATTTGGAAATTCTCATCCAACAACTAGCATCCACACAGTCCCCTACGGCCTTGCAGATTAGTATCTACATAACTCCCTACGGTAATGAAGATTCAGTCAATGTCAAATATAATTTTTCATACTTATTCATAGAAATTGTCTTGGGTTTGCATGGGACATCTTTATGAGTGGCTTTGTGCCTTTCTTATGAGCTCCAGAATAAAAAAGGCTAAGCATTTCCAAAAACAGAATGATAGATTTCATGAAAATGTAATCCATTAGAATGAAATTTTTTTAAGATAAGGTAGGTAAATAAATTAATTTTAGGCCTTTGTTCTCATTTCTAACTGAATCTTCCATTTGTCATCATCGGCTGGGGTGTGGTGCAGTTGTTTGCGAGATGCTTCTTTTAAGTTTCCATCTATCGTCATCTCATTATTTTTCTTCTTCTAAGTTTTCTGCTTCTTGTGCCTCTGAATATGGCAGCTTTCATTTTTTATTTTATTTTGTATTTTTTCCCTATTTTCCCGTTCTTTTTTTATTTATTAACCGCTCCACAAGTAAATATCGATCTACGGTGGAGTTGCTGGGAAGGGCCCTATCTCGCTGCAACAATATTTTTTTTGCGCGATATGAGAAAAGAGTTCCTCACCCTGTATGTCGTTTCCTCGAAACAATCGGTTCCAATTTTGGGCAGTTTTTCCATTTCATCACCTATATATTATGTTTATTACTTATATATTATGTATAATATCTTTTCAATTTTGATCTCCAATTCTCGTTTAAAATTTAATAAAGACAAATAAATGCTAATGCTACATAAACAATAACTTATCTGTTTCATTCACACATCTGTCTGGCTGTTGCTAATTTTATATCACCCACTTCAAGAAGGGACGAATCCAGATATATATTTTACAGTCAAGCACGCAAGCAGTACACTTTTCTCACTTTGTTTAAGTACACTATTTTATGTTGCTTTATTCAACCAACATAATTTAATCAAATATCAACTATATAAAATAGCCAGACTCGCGCTAATTTACATCAATCAATGCAGAATTGTTAACGCTTCAATTCAGTACAATTTCGGCGTCTTCATTGCCACTTTATCCGGATTTATCTCGATATCCCGTAGGAGGCCACGAAACGTGCGTCTTTCACCGAACTCGACACACTTTTAACCTATTATTAATCTCTCTTTATTGTAAATAAATTCAGTTCTCGGTTCTCTCTAATATTCATATTGTTTTATTGTTGTATATCTTTAGTGAAATGTATGTTAGTAAATTTAAGTAATTTTTGGATGATGCATGTGTTGAAACATACTCTTTATAGGATTTTTCAAACAGCAGAAAAAACTATCTACGAGAACTAAGAGAAAAACTATTTGTAAACCTATTGATTTACAATCTTTGCATTCTTTCGATAACCTGAATTCAGGTTATGTTAGCAATCAAAATCCTAAAATGAATGTCGTTATTACAATTCTCACTGTAAAACAAGTTTAAAAAACTTTGTCTGGCTCTTGCATGAAGCATCGTGTGAGTGGCTTTGTGCCTTTCTGTTGAGCTCCAGAATAAGGGCGAAAAACGTTTCAAAGGCTAAACATTTGAAAGAAATTAAATTATATTTCATGAAAATGTAATCCATTTGAATAAGAAATTTTCCAAAAGACGAAGTATGTAAATAAATCCATTTTACGCCTTTATTCTCATTTTAACTGAATCTTTGTAGCCGTAGGGGGTTATGTGGATACTGGTTTACTCTGCATAACCGTAGGGGACTGTGTGGAAACTAGTGTTACAATAAGAATTGTCTAATAAGACAAATTAATTTTAGGATTTTAATTGCTAGCATAACCAGAATTCAGGTTATCGAAAGAATGGAAAGATTATAGATCAACAATTTTACAAACAGTTTTTTTAGTTCTCATAGTTAGTGTTTTCTGCTGTTGCAAAATCCTATAAAGAGTATGTTTCATTACAAGTAGAAGCAAACAAAAAATAATTCACTTTTAAACATGTATGTGATGTTTCCCATCTTGTAAATGGTCTTGTACTGTCAGATGTTATATGAATAAAATTAAAAAATTAAAATATATAGCAGCGTTGAAATAGTATTTTGGTTATTTATCCTCCAAGAAAGACAAAGAAGGCAAGAGTGCTGAAATATTGTAGAGAATAATACAACATCCAGGTACTTCTTATCCTTCTAGAGATATTATATCGACTGTATGAGCGGTATTGTAGTAAAAAGTCCAAATTTAACATCAGTGAAAGAATTTTGACAGCATATCATAGTTACTTACATTTAACTGAGCCAACACTATCATTAATAAAGAAAAAATATATCAGTGGTCCAAGAATTGACCCTTGTGGTATTTCAGATGAAGTGACATTCAAATATGACATGTGACCATTACAAGTTGCAAATTCAAATATGTTTATTAGATATAAGCTAAATAATATCAGCACTGTTATGTGTTGTACTAATATCAGACATCGAATATATGGTAACCTAATATACTATTCAAATGTATTGATCCCTCTCGATTTGCATTCCGTGTTTCATTCACATTAATATTATCTGGTGTCCTTAATACAATTTCTCCATTAAGGATATATGTAATATTATATGGATATGACAAATTCTTGCGAGAATCGAAATAATAATAGCAGGCCTGTAATTGTCTAAGACAGCTCTATTTTCACTTTTTAAGGCAGGGCAAACCCTAGTACGTGTCGAACGTTCAGGAAAAACTAATCAGTTTTAATTACCTCCCGCTGATGCCAGCGTGATTGTCGAGACGCGCGTCAAGTATTAGTATTCGAGTGTACCGTTTTAGCATTCGTCAAGAATGTAGTGGTAATTACAATACCGATGTTACAAACACTGGAATACAATTCTTAACTGAAAAATTATTGATTTGGGACTAGGGACTTATAGTCCCAATTATTTCCTTCATATTAAACAAAAACTATGTTTATATGAGAAGAAGTAAGAAAAAGAAGAAAACCTGTAATTCCAAAGAACTGCATATTGTCCGCAGTCATTACTAAATCTCTATGACCAGTAATAAAACAGCACATAATTTAAAACTTTACGCCCCGCAATAATACTTTATATTTTTCGTATTAGTAGAAAAGAAATAAAATTTGCGGGTAATTTATGAGTCGCAAAATTTAATTGCTTTTCGATAAGCAAAGAAACGGGCTATTTACTTTAAAGGATAACGTTTAAAATCTTTCCCTCAATCGACTATAATTTTCGGTGAAAATCTCTAAAGACCGGAAGTAATTTCACAGTATAAAACACAATGGCTTAAAATAAGGCCCAATAACCAAAGGAGTGCGTAAAGAAGACCTTTCCCTGATTTAAAATTTTAAATAGGTAAATTGAACAAGCACTCTAACCAACCTTTTAATTAACAAAGTAATTTTCTTTTATTTTATATCTTCGTCAAAAAATCGTTTTATTGCCAATATACACTGAAAACATAAGCTACAAACGCACTTACAAGATAAAAATAAGCTAACAATTATAATCTTCATCGATTTACTATTACTACACGTTTTATATAATTGTTGCACATACTATAAGATACTCTTCGCAGTTTTTTTGCAAATAATTTGCTAATAATTTTAATTTCAGTTATTTTTTGTTTAATTACAAAACATAAAAAAAATTGATTTTTTTTTAACTTAAATAGTTCTTCTTCTAGCTAACATTAAGTTAGTGTCCAAATATCAATACAATTGGACTTTTCGTTCTTAAGTTATCGTGGACAGACAGACGAACTAACGGGCAAACAGACAGACGGATGGATGGACATTTTGAAAAATGTTGAGAATTCGGTCACCAACACAGTGATATGAAAATTTATTCTCTACGAGCGATACTACCGGTTTTAGAAATGTGCCGATCGAATGCAATATACTTTTCGTTTTATATTTGCAAAAGATATAACAAAGGGCAATATAGGCTAACGAGTCTGTCCAAAATTAAGGGGTAGAAAGGAACAACTGAGTTAAAGGGATTTTATTGTTTACTACATGTTAGTTTGCTACTTAAAAATGATAATCACAATAATAAATAATCACAAAAATTCCGGTTTGTAATTTGTTTTAATGGTATCAATTTTTTTTCGCAGCACCCACAAGGCACTGAATAAACTATATTCGACTTGTAGTCAGGGCAAAATAAGCGGAAAAACGCCTTTACTCGGAACCAGAGTGATTGTGCATAAAACTACATGTATGATGACTCATTTTATTCGTTAGAATCTCTAGATCAAAGTTGGAAACAGTTTTTTGAGGGGTCAGCTGATAATTTGTTTATTGTGGAAATATAAACAATAAAAGTGATGTTCGATGAAACATTATATGAAATAAGGCACTGGCTCCATAAATTGACGTCATTTTTTGATTTCAGTGTCATTTCTTATATTTTTGGGGTCACTCGTTCCGATTCTAATGTCAAAAAAGTGCCAATACTAGAGGGCGCCACAGAAAAAGTTGAAGATGAAAATAATGACCAATGAATATTACATGAAATAAGGTTTTATTTTCGAAATTCTGTGTCATTTTTACATTTCCTTGTCATGTTTTACGTTCTCTGGTTCACTCATTCTGATGCTGAAGGCAAAAAATGCGAACCGTAGAAGGCGCCACAGAAGAAACTAACATCAGATGGAAACAATTACCAACATGAAAAAAGTTGCTATCTCCCTAACTCTTGAGGCATTTTTCATGTTATTGTGGAGCGTTGTTTTTTTGTTCCAATGGCAAAATAGTGCCAATTATAGAGGAAGCCACAGACAAGATGGAGATCGGGTGAAAATAACGATGATTTGGGATAATTATATGCTGCAAACTTCATATCCTGTATTTTATTTATTTTACCAAAGGAAAACGCAATGCTCGATACGCTATAAGCGTTTTCATTCATTCTCACACGGTAAAAAATGAGACAAGATTTTACGAACTCTGTGAATTTCTTTGTAAAATTACAAACGTTTGTAATTTTATGAACAAGTTTGTGAAATTACCAAGAGTCCAGGAATTTTCGACAAAAGTTTGGAATATTACGAAGAGTTTGAAAATTTACAAAGAAATCTCGATAATATTACGAAAATGCATACAATTTTACAAATATTTTCGCACTGTTGCAACTATTTTTGAGACCTTCGTAAATTTCCAAGCTCTTTGTAACATTAGAACCCGAGAAGTACATTTCAAAATATTGCAGAATATAATCAGGGGTCATCGTTATTTTTACCCGATGTCCGTCTTTTCTGTGGCGCCCTCTATGATTGACACTATTTTGCCATTAGAACAAAAAATGAACGCTCCACAATAACATGAAAAATGCCTCAAGAGTTAGGGAGATAGCAGCTTTTTTCATGTTGGTAATTGTTTCCATCTGATGTTAGTTTCTTCTGTGGCGCCCTCTACGATTCGCATTTTTTGCCTTCAGCATCAGAATGAGTGAACCAGAGAACGTAAAACATGACAAGAAAATATAAAAATTACAAAGAATTTCGAAAAAAAAAACTTTATTTCATGTAATATTCATTTGTCATTAGTTTCATCTTCACTTAACTTTTTCTGTGGCGCCCTCTAGTATTGGTACTTTTTTGACATTAGAATCGGAACGAGTGACCCCAAAAATATAAGAAATGACACTGAAATCAAAAAATTACGTCAATTTATGGAGCCAGTGCCTTATTTCATATAATGCTTCATCGAACATCACTTTTATTGTTTATATTTCCGCAATAAACAAATTATCAACTGACTCCTCAAAAAACTGTCTCCAACTTTGATCTAGAGACTCTAACGAATAAAATGAGCCATCATACATGTAGTTTCATGCACAATCACTTTGGTTCCGAGTAAACCGCCTATTTTGCCCTGACTATTGTCTAAAACATTTGTTTTTTACTCATGTTTTGAAAATAAATTATTAACGGTTGTAACTGGATAGATTACTAGGCTATTCAGATGATTCTGCATTTTGCCTTACATATAATGACTATCACTGGATGATGACAACATATTCTCCCACTTCTATATTTAAATTTGAATTATTTTTTGTTTGCTTATAATTGTAGTGAAACATATTCTTTATAGGATTTAGCAAACAGCAGAAAAAAACCATCTATGAGAACTAAAAATAAAAACTATCTGTAAAAATATTAATTTAAAATCTTTGCACTTCTTAGATGATCTGCATTCTGGTGATGCTGGCAATTATAAAATAGATTTATCCATTTCTCATTACACAATTTTCATTGTAACACTTGTATCTACATAGGAGTTCGAGTTCGATTGGCAATGAAGGCAGACGAGTTTAAGTGACACCTAGAAAATCTCAAAAGAACTCGGTTAAAACGGTGCTAAATCGTACGAAATTGTGATGATGTAAGACGGGGACAATTCTACGTTAGTTGATATAAATTAGCATAAAGCTGGCCAATTCATATAGCTGATATTTGATATTTGATTATAACTAATCATTAAAAGCATATACAAACCACTTGAAAATGGGATACAGCTGAAAGAAAGCAAACACGTGCAATCGAAAGACCCTGTGCTAGGTATCAAGCGGTTCATATCATAAACTCGTAAATTACCCTGCAATAAAAAGCTATAGGGACAGATATATGAAGTGAAGTGTAATAAATCAGACAAGAAAGGTGATTACAGAAAGCTAAGCTATATTAATTTCATTTATTTGATATATTAATGCAGGAACTTAATTTATTAACAGAGATAAGTTTTGTTTAATTTGCAGCTTTAGTTTATTAGTGTATTAGTTTATTTATTTGTTTATTTCTTTATTAAAATTGAAAGAATTGAAATTGAAATTGAAAACTATTAAACATGGGCAGTGAAATAGAAAAATTACCCGGAATTTGAAAACGGAAATTAAAAATGTTTGCTTCAAAAACAAACCAATATACGAACTATTTCCTCGGATAGATTCTCATAATCCACTAAGAAAACCTTTTTTTAACGCGAGATAGGGCACTTCCACCGTAAATTGATATTTACCTGTGGAGCGGTTAATAAATAAAAGCTCCTTGTATGTATGTAATATAAACATTATATGCTCATATGAACTTTTAAGTTGTTTTCATGTATGTAAGTGCTGTAAGACAAACGAAGGGGATGCACTCGTGCACGACGTTGAAATTAAAACACAAATTTCTGGGAAACATGAAACCATACATGGACGCAGGCGGCTAGGAGTGTGCACCTCACACTACTGGATTCAGAAACAGAAGAAACGGTAAAAGTGGAAGAAGAATAAATAAGGACATGAAAACAGATGGAAACTTAGAAGAAGCTGGAAAACTAAAGAGAAGCATCTCACAAACACCCACACTTTTCATCCTATATTCCTACCCCATGCGTCATGTGGCTCTCGCTGCTGACAACAAGCATGTCCCATGTCCAACCCAGCGTACGCAGCCAGTCCGGCGGTATATAAAACGGATTGGTTATCCGTTGGTCGTGTTCGGCGGACGAACAAGCTGCGTGTTGGAACGAACTTCCAGACTGGATGCCCGCAATCGCCAGCATAGCTCACCTTACGCTGGAAAATCAATCAATCAATCAATCAATCAACACTAGTATTCACATAGTCCCCTACGGCCATGCAGAGTAAACTAGCATCTCTATGACCCCTTACGGCCATGAAGATTCAGTCAATGTCGAAGATTTAATGTTTAATTTTACAACTTCAGTGGACATTGTCTTGTTTTCGCACAAAACTTTTTTTATGAGTGGCTTTATGTTTTTCTGGTGAGCTCCAGAATAAGGGCGAAAAACGTTTCAAAGGCTAAGCATTTCCAAGAGATGATAGATAACAACCAGATGTAGGTTGTCAGAGAAATAAAAACTTCTGTTTTCAGTAGATTTTAATTATTTATTGAATAGATAGGCTTTTCCTCTTATTTTTAACTGAATCTTCATGGCCGTAAGGGGTCATGCAGATACTAGTTTACCCTGCATGGCCGTAGGACACTATGTGAATACTAGTTTTACAATGAGAATTGTCAAATAAGAAATTCATTTTAGAATTGTAATTGTTAGCATAACCAAAATGCACGTGATCGAAAGAATGCAAACATTGGAAATTAATATTTTTACATAGTTTTTCTTTTTAGTTATCATAGATAGTTTTTCCTGCTGTTTGCCAAATCCTATAAAAAATATGTTTCATTAAGATTCCTATACTTTCCTCTACGTTAGTAGCAACAGATAATAACAGGATTAATTAAAAATATGTGCCCGCCTGAAAAATAGCGTCTACGTTCATGTTTGCAATTTTCAAATCGGCTGAACACTCGACCGGTTCAACTTTAATAGCAGACCTTTCGATGCTACTTCATCGATTTTCGAACTTCAATTGTCCGAGCTAGAGGAAATTGTCTCAAGTGTGTGGCTATTCAGGACATCAAACTATGCTACACCAAAGTGCCAAATCTTGTACGGATTTGGGAGTTGGCCGGATGGGTGAAATGTATCTGAGATAGACATAGCACTTCTTGAGTTGTTTTCAACTACCTATTATATCTCTTTGAGACATATACAAGGTGTCCAACTTTTAGGCTTTATTTACGTGTGGTATTTATTTATGAGCCGCTTTATATTAGGCAACGGCAATGCCGTGAAATAGTGGTATTTCTGTTCCTCAGGAAATACTTCCTGAATTACAGGGGCACCCGACATAAACTCCAATGTTTGTTGTATAACATTTGAATTTAATGGAATATTCAGTTAATTTCAGAAGTAAAAAAAACACAAAAATTCATCGTTGTTCGGTTAATTTCGATATTGTTACGCACTTGCGCCCCCTAGAGGCAGGTGCTGATAGCTCAAGAGTGCTACCCTAAATTATGTAACAATGGGGATAGGAAACTCCAAACAAAGCCTGTAATGCACGTCTTCTCTGAGACACTGGTAATACCTTTTCTAGAAATTTATAGCAGAGGATCGATATATCTACATTGTTCTGAAAAGTAAGGTTAGAAATCCGAAGTGAATACAAAGTGTAAATATCAAGTAATAAATATTGTTAAAGGTTATTTTATTGTTATAATTTTTGGAACCCACGCATTCTTAAGGGAGCTTTCGCAGGGGTGGAAGCAGGTGACAATATTATAGTACAGAAGCCAGCGTGAAATTACCTGACACATTTGTCACTAAAAATGATTTGTTATTTGTTTGCTTATAATTGTATTGAAACATTCTTTATAGGATTTTGCAAACAGCAGAAAAATTAACTATCTATAAAAGAAAAACTTTGAGTAGAAATATTAATGAAATCTTTGCATTCTTTCGATAACCTGAATTCTGGTTATGCTAGCAAATTAAAATCCTAAAATGAATTTGTCTAATTTCTTATTTGACAATTCTCATTCTAACACTAGCATCCACACAGTCCCCTACGGCCATGCAGATTAAACTAGTATCCACATAACCCCCTACGATTATGAAGATTCAGTTAAAAATGAGAACAGAGACCTAAAATGAATTTATTTATCTATATTGTCTTAAAAAATTTTTCATTCCAATGGATTACATTTTCATGAAATCTATCATTCTGTTTTGCTAGCATAACCAGAATTCAGGTTATCGAAAGAATGCAAAGATTTCATTAATATTTCTACTCAAAGTTTTTCTTTTATAGATAGTTAATTTTTCTGCTGTTTGCAAAATCCTATAAAGAATGTTTCAATACATTTGTCACTAGTTGCCAACTATATCAATATGCAGATGACTCTTAAATATACAAATCATTTGATTCCCAAGAGCAACAAGATGCTTTAAATTTAATATATCAGGACTTAACAAACATTTCCGAGTATTCATCTAACAGTAGGAGAGCCCTGAACTCAAATTTCGTGTAATCGCAACATGGCTAAATTCATGAAAAGTGTTTAGTTCCAATCAAAATAAACAACTTTTTCCCTTGTCGGAAAGTCCCAAAGTGTCGCGAAAAGGGTGAAAATTCATTTTCACTCATTTCGCGCAAAATTACTAAACGTCAAAAAACACCCATTTCTCTTCGCTTGCGTCGCGCTAAATTTTCGATTTTGACCCTGCAATTTACGATGTCGATACATCTTTCGATAGAGACTTAGCACGAACTTCCACTCGAAATATTAATTCTGTTACGAACGTTTGAAAATTCCATTTTCTAAGAGGTCCAAATAGGCCATACTTCTTTCTCTCTTGCCGAGCCGAATTTTTTATTTTGCTGGCCCAATTTGATATCAGAATAACGACCAATCTTCCTCTTTCCATAGAAACGTCGCGCGCTCTCATACTCGACGTATTTATTTAGTTATGAATTTTTGAAAAATCCATGTTTTTCAATTTTTACGAGAAACGCCATTTTTCCTTCGTTCGTGACAAGCAGCATTTCCGGTTGCGATTTGGTATCAGAATAAAACGCCAACCTTCATCTTTCCATGGAGACATAAACGACCTTCCATTCCACGTATTCACCAAGTTATGAACGTTTGAAAAATCCATGTTTTTAAATTTTCAAATTCCCGCCCGGGTAAGGCGACAATATTCAAAGTCAGATGCTATTATTGTCTTGTACATTGTTATCCTAGAGTACATTGATAAATTGGCACTAACTCTATTGAAATAATAATTGTTTTATTTATTTTCTTTATTATAACATATTCTGCATGTTTGCTAAATTTTAACTGATATATTACAGGATGTGAAAACATTATTTCTTTATTTGTCGTCCTACTTCTCTGAAAATCGGTATGCAGGGGGTTTTCGACATCGTTGATTACGAATATGAAATCGGAATTGAGAAATTTAAAATGGCAGCGTCAAAATGGCAGATCATGTTTATCATTTATAGTCCGATTCCGCTGAAAAATTGTAAAAGTTAATTATTTGAAAATAAGTGTGTTTCAAACAGCTGTAACTGTTACAATATCAATGGTGCAAAAAAAAGTTAGATTAGAAATGAAAAATAGAATGATTTTCTACAACTTTAGTTCTTATAAATTTTCCGGGAAAACGAACAGAAACTGAGATACAACGTCATAGTCTCCAAGATGGTGACCGAAAGCCAGGAGGTAGTCCCAATTTTTTGGTTTTAGACTCTGCCCATGTCCCTTCTCCCCTCCACTCTGAACAAAAATCTTAAATCGTGTATTTTTTCAAAAACTTTATATTGTTATCTGTCTAAATGCATTCACCCATTTAGCGACGTCAGGCATGTCAATTGTAAAGGAACTTTTTCTTCAGGGGGTGATAAACTATTGAAAAAGAATCGAAATCTTTATACCGCGAGGAGGCTAAAATCCTCGTTCAGGGCTCCCCTACTATAACCTTAATATAAAATTAAACCCTGAAAAATCGCAGTAATGTTGACAGGTACCTCTGTCACATTGAAAAAGTTTCTCTTCATGTTACCATAAATAATAACGTTCTTGATATTGCTAATGAGGCAAAAAAATTAGGGTTTTGGTTAGACTCAATATTAAATTTAAAAAACATATTTTAACCAAACTGAAATTAGCATACAGTCGATTGAAAAAAATACACTGTTTTGCGAAAAATATGTCCAGCGAGTGTAAGTGAAAATTGACTAGCTCATATTATCATTAATTGACTCTGGTGATGTCGTATATGAAAAATTATTATCGGCCACGTCAGTAAAGAAAATTCAAAAACTTAAAAATTCATGTATGCCTTGTTATTACTGTATTCCATATAGACAACATATGTCGCCATATCTAAATGAATGGTATATTAAATATGGAAAATCGTACACATGTTTAAATTGCTTACACTTATATGGCGAAAAATTCATAATGATGGCAGCAAATTAAAACGAGATCACTTGCATAACACCAGATACATACAAAATTTCTTGGTACCTCAACATGAATTTGCGATATTTTTCAAAGATCACTTACCTAGATGAGACATCTTTGGAATGAACTTCCAAATGAACCTAAATATTACAAACATAAAGAAATATTAATGCAGTCAAAAACTACATCCTAATTGATCAGAGGTAGATAATATAACTTTTCTAACTAAAACATGTGGTTTTATATCCTATTAACCATACCAAAACTGAAAAGAATATTTAAAGTACTTTCTGAGATATTAAAAATTTTAAAAAAAATCAACAAAACTTAAGCTGTTGCGGACATTTGCTCATATGAACTTTTCGTTTTAAAATAACCTAAGGACTCATACCTTGAAATACTAGCACATTATAAAGGAACACCCTGTACCTTAAGAAAGTGAATATTTGCATCTATATACAGACTGTCTATTTTACGAGGGCCACACCAAATATCTCGCTTAATATCTATTGTAGAAGAATAAAGTTTTAGAAACAGTTATCCCATTTTTTGTGAGCTATATTTCAGTAAAAAGAAATTTGAAATCCATAGCCTACTTTATGAGATATATTACAAAAACCTGAAAAATAGGAAAACCACAAACGGTTATAGCTTCCTTATTTGAGGAGATACGAAAAAAGTTAAAGGAATGAATGTTGACGGCAAAGACAATAAGAATATTAACGTGTAACAAAAAAATCGAAAAATGCAGTTGGCTTTGACATACGCTATTGTGCAAAAATGAAAAATACATATCTCAAAGTAGGCCATGACGCCATTAATTCCGTTATTTTTTTCTCATTCCAACGATATAAAACATGTCACAGAAATTTTAACCGATAGTGTCAATATTTAATATTTTACGAATACCACAATCCATATAATTGAATCGTAACAATCAGCTGTGCCATAATTAGTGAAAAACAATGTATACAGTTATTAATAAATTTGACAGATTGTCACTGTTGTATGTTGTATGTTGCGTTGTCGAGTTCTAAGACAAATTTTATATCAGTAATTATGGTGTACACCAATAATAACAAATTCGATATGATTAGCATTTATTGTCAGGGCAATTTTGACGCTGAGATGGCAGTCACGGTTTACGGAGATAGATTTCCAGATGCTCCGCAGCCAAATCGAACTATATGTTTAGGAAGTTAGTTCAAAATCTAAAAACGCACGGTTCATTTTCAAAAAAAGTAGTAAGGCGAGCGCATGTTGCGGATAATGTAAGAAAAGTGAATAAAGTAATTTGAGACAAATTCAGAGAAACTGTCGCATAAAAAAAGACAGTGCAAGAAAAATATTGAAAAAAAAAACGGATTTCGATGCTACAAAATTAGGAAAGTTCAACATTTAAATGAGGGAGATAAGCCAAGGAGAGTAAGATTTTGTAGATGGTTATTAAATAAGAAAAGGAATGACGCGCTGATATGTAGCAAAATTCTTTGGTCGGACGAATCAAATTTTTCTAATAATGGATTTTTCAATAGAAATATGCATTATAAGTGGACACGAGAAAATACACATTGGTGCAGAGAGACTGCTTTCCAAGAAAGATTTTCTACGAATGTTTGGTTGGGTCTTTTAGGGACTAAAGTAATTGGACCTTATTTTTATGATGGCAAATTAACCGCTCGTAGATACCTTAATTTCCTGCAAAACGAATTTCAAGATTTTCTTTATGAATTAACAGTGGCAGAAAGATTAAATTATTCATATTTTCAACAAGATGGGGCTCCACCTCACACTGCTGTAATATGTACAAATTATTTAAATCAAGTTATGCCAGATAGCTGGATAGGCACCTATGGACCCATTCTATGGCCAGCTCGATCACCAGATATTACTCCCTTGGATTTTTTCGTCTGGGGTTACATTAAAGACAAGGTATTTCAAACTGCCCCTGAAAATATTGAGGACATCAAAACCAGAATTCGAAACGCATGTGAGGCAATTACTCCCGAAATGCTCCAAAATGTAATGCGTGACGTGTCTCGTAGAGCACGTTTATGTGTCAGAATGCATGGTGCACAATTTGAGCATTTGTAGTTAGAAAAATAAATACACACAATTTCTTTTCAATATAGTAGTAGGTAGTACTGTTATACATAGTTTTTCGTTTTTTTCTTTGGATGTTCGTTTTGTACTTGTATTTTTATTTATGAGATATTTATTGGTTTGTATTAAATTGTAATAAATAATTACGGAATTATAATTATTATAAAGTGAATTTTTACTATTATGGCACAGCTGATTGTTACGATTCAATTATATGAATTGTGGTATTCGTAAAATATTAAATATTGACACTATCGGTTAAAATTTCTGTGACATGTTTTATATCGTTGGAATGAGAAAAAAATAACGGAATTAATGGCGTCATGGCCCACTTTGAGATATGTATTTTTAATTTTTGCACAACAGCGTATGTCAAAGCCAACTGCATTTTTCGATTTTTTTGTTACACGTTATTATTCTTATTGTCTTTGCCGTCAACTTTTAGTCCTTTAACTTTTTTCGTATCTCCTCAAATAAGGAAGCTATAACCGTTTATGGTTTTCCTATTTTTCAGGTTTTTGTAATATATCTCATAAAGTAGGCTATGGTTTTCAAATTTCTTTTTACTGAAATATAGCTCACAAAAAATGGGATAACTGTTTCTAAAACTTTATTCTTCTACAATAGATATTAAGCGAGATATTTGGTGTGGCCCTCGTAAAATAGACGGTCTGTATATATTGCAATCTATAAAAGATTAAATCTCGGTACGCATTGGACAACATAAAGCATCATTTGCAAGAACTATGGACCGTATATCAACCTATTGTATAAAATATTTAAAAATGGAATAAATATCTGAAATAAAACTGATTCCGTACCTTGCATTATTTCAGCAGAAGAACATATGATTTACAGTATGTCTTCAAACCGTGATGTACGAAGATAAATTACATGCATTCACCGAGTTACAGTACTAAAGTAATTAATTAGAAATTGCATTTTTAAAAGCCATTACTCAACCTGTAGGCTGCAGAGACCAGCAGCAAAAACCCACAGTTGGTAAAAAAATCGCTTAATTTATATACCATTTAATAAATTAAATGAATAACTTATAACAACAGCCCGAATTGAAACGGGGTAGTTTATTATTAATTAAAAAAGTGATGGAAAAGCCACATATTTACACATGATGTGACCTCGGTGGACAAAACAAACATAATTGATTATTTTAATAAAAATATGTATTAATGAATTTATTTATATAGATACAATCGCCCAACAAGGTGGAAAATTACTGTAGTAATAAATTAACAATAATAATATAATAATTATATGCACTAAACATACACACAGAAGAAACAGTAGAACAGAAGATTACAAAATGTGAATCTGTACAAGAGAGGAATAAAAAAAAAGAATAGAATAATTATATTAAACATAAGCTTACTTAAACATCAGAGCAGACGATTGCTAGTTTTCGTCTCTTTCCCTAATACCCCTGCGCCAATAAGACTGGCTGCTATATTAGCAGTTTCTACTCCGCCCTCGTCTAGAGCACCGAAGTACGCTATTTGTTGTTTTTGCTCTCATAAGTGCCGACTAATTAATTCGTCTTCAATAATATTCATCAGACGTATTCTTGACATTACCAAGAAATACCCTCATCTCGCGCAGTCGTCGCTAGAGGTGCTGACTAGCTTATCTATATCTAACTCGCCGAAAATTAATCTAGTTTCAGATCTCGTTATAACACCAAAGGACTACCAAATATTTCAATATTTTAATTTTATAACGCCTTTAATAATGCAGTCGGAGTCACACTGCGGGTGGCATGTCATAAAAAAATTTGGCACTTTGGCTTCTATATTTATACCGAATCTAGGGAATTCTGGACTCTCACTAGCTTGTTTTATTTATGTTCCCTTATTTACCGCTATTTATCCCACAACCCTTCAGCTGAATCATCTCAAAATATAATCTAGTTCCAGATGCCATTATAATTCATATGTGTATCAAATATCAAGTGAATATTTCAATTTCATGTTGCTAATTCCTTTTATACTGGAGTGGGGGTGGTGATGAGGGTGGCAGATGTTAAAAAAATAGAGGCCTTGACTTCTAGTATATACAGCAAATCCCAGGTTTCTGGTCTCTTACTACTTTCCCCTATTTACCCCCTTAATCCTTCGACGAAATCCTAAAATATAAACTAGCTCCATATAGTACAGGCAAATTAAAAAATTAGGGTAACAAAAATTAATAAATGGATCATCTCTGGGATTTAAGTAGGTAATAACCTGGAGAATGAGATGATGCATTCTTTGCATTTCCAAGTTCCGGGAAAATTCAAAAAAATTTGGAAAAACTTTTTGATTCTCGGTTTTTTTGCTCTAGCGGCCAAAATAATGAAAATATGGAAAGAAGTTCCCAACAAAAGTTGTAGCGCGTCTTTTTCTCTACGAAAGAGGTTTTTACAAATGTTTGTCTTACTTAAGCCGTTTACAAGATAAATCGAGTTTTCCACTTACAGTTTTAAGCCGCTTCGAAATGCGCGAACAATGAGAACTTTTCAGGAGTTTCGTACGACCGGGCTCATCGATCGATAATTCTTACTATTCAGAGCCCCTAAAAAAATGAAAATAACACGAAATGTAGAGAACATTCTCAGCTTTAGTGTGGAACTAATCACAAAATTCATAAAAAATTTTATCAAGGAGAGAAAGTGTCAGAAGATGGCTTAGTGAACTTTGTACAGTTGATCCACAGATTTATTCATATCTTTGCCGGGATTCGTTAGAATGATAATTCATTTTGTTTATATATTCTTATATAATGATATATTAATCCAATTAGCATTTTATTGCAATTAGTTTTGTTGGAAAAATATGCCTTGCGATCAAAGTAGAGGGTATAATTGTCTCCAAATTTTGGAGTTCAATTCGCTATATCTTAAGTAATAATAATAGTACAGTCTTAATTTTTGGATTATAAGTACAATAAAATATATTCTTTCGAATAACCTTAGAGTTTTTTAAATGTGCGCAGTATTTTTTGAATTTGTCTACATTATTCATCCACGTTCAGAAAATGCACAATTATACGGTAAAACATATAGAACTTATTTGTTTCTTAACATTCTTTAATGAAATCTTCACGAAATATAGATTAAAGTGCGTGGAATCGAATCCATGCAGTGAAAAAGCACCCATTGTTACGGGAGAAATAGGCAGGATGCATAAAACTCAAAGGTGTGAATAAATCAACTGTATAAAGTTTACTAAGCCATCTTCTAACACTTTTTTCTCTATGATAAAAATTTGTATGAATTTTGTGATTAGTTCCACATTAAAGCTGGGACTTTTCTCTATATTTTACGTTGCTTTTATTTTTTTTAGCGGCTCTGAATAGTAATAATTATCGATCGATATGTCCGGTCGTACGAAACTCCCAGAGAATTCTCATTATCCGCGCATTTCGGAGCGGCTCAAAACTATAAGAGGAAAACCGGATTTATCTCCTAAACGGCTTAAATAAGACAAACATTGGTAAAGACCTATTTTGTAGAGAAAGAGGTGAGCTACAAATTTTGTTGAAAACTTTTTTCTGTATTTTTATTATTTTAGCCGTTAGAGCAAAAAAACCGAAAATCAAAAAGTTTTTCCAATTTTTTTAAAATTTTCCCGGAACTTGGAAGTGCAAAGAATGCATCATTCCATTCTACAGGTCATTAACTATTTAAATCCCAGAGATGATTCTTTTATTTTTTGCGAGGTTTTTACAACATTTTGCCTTCATTGCCTGTACTAATAAGTTAGAATACAACTGTACAAAATTTCAAGTGAATTTTATTTTATTAGCTCTTTTAATAATGGAGTGGTGATGGGGGATGGCACATGTTATAAACAAATTTGAGGTCCTGGCTTTTAGTATACACACCATGTATCAAGTTTCTTGGCTTTTACCAGCTTACTTTACTGATTTTCCCTATTTATCCTCACTTCTTCACCGGAGTAATCGCAAAATGTAACCCAGTTCTAGATCTCATTATAATACACACGCGTGCCAAATTTCGAGACAATATCTTAAACCGTTTCGGAGAACACGTGCGCACAAAAAACTTACAGACAGAACGACCGACAAACAGAACATTTTTTCGCTCAAATTTAAAATTTTGACGTTTCATGGTACACTAAACCTATTTAAACAAGAAAAAATGAATTTTGTTCTACTATTACTATACTTTCACTCCACTACGTGTCCGTCGTTTCCTTCCGATCGTGGCCATAACAATAAAAAGAGAAATATTAGTAAGCAACAACAAATAAACCACTGAAAAATTGATTGAAGGAGCCGTTACAGGTTACAGAAAACTGATTCATCTTTCGCGAACCACTGCCTCGAAAACAACCATAGTTTTCCAGAATTAAACGACATTGAAATTTTACATTTCTCAACAAAAGGCTTTAAATTAAACGTTTTAGAATCTCTGGAAATTCATAAACACAATAATGTCAAGGATTATAATTTGTTAAATGATCAATTAGATCTGATATATTCACCTTTATTTACAGCCGGCAGACCCATAATTGAATATTCATAATTAATAATCGTTAATAAATTAAACACTGCTTTTAGATGAATCAATCAATATATTATAAATACTCTACATATGTTTCGGCTTACTAGGCCTTTATCAAGAGTATTACATAGTGAATATTCACTATGTAATACTCTTGATAAAGGCCTAGTAAGCCGAAACATATGTAGAGTATTTATAATATATTGATTGATTCATCTAAAAGCAGTGTTTAATTTATTAACGATTATTTTCAAGATGTTTCACAAGGAACCTACCACAAGTTCAGTTCAGTGTATTCATAATTAAGTTTATTATTGTCATCTACCTGCCTAAGCCTCTTATTGTACTTATCTATCCAACCAATATTGTCTATATATTACATTTCTGTATAATTGTAAATCAGACATTTTTGATTCACTGCTTGACAATGGCTTTGTAAGTCGAAACTGCAGTCGCAATTTTTATAAATACATAGTGGTAGAAAACATAGTAGTGTGTTTTATTTAGTAAACCACTGAATATTTACAGTTCCTTATTACAAGTCCTAAGATTTTTAGTGCTGATGATAAAGTTAAATTTATAATATATTCAATGCAACTTTACTTCATTTAACTGATAATTATCATTGATATTACTACGAGCTATAAAAGACGTAAATGCACTACAATTGGATATATTAAAATGTAACTGATTTAGTGGACACTTAATCTTGTTCAGGTTATTTCTTAAGTCATACCCGTATAGTAAGCTATGATTTGAATATCAAGATTTGTAGCAATGTCATTAATAAATATTTCAATAATGGTGGTCCCAGTGGAGAGCCCTGGGGAACATCAGAACTAGCAAAGCAGTCGAATGAACTAAAACCACGGTACTCACAGTACTACCTCCTATTTTCTAAATACGAGATAATTAAGTCTAATAACGCTAATGACAATCCGAATTTACTTAACTTTTGTAATAGGATACCGTGATCCAGGCGGTCAAATGACTTGGAAAAATTGGTGTCCATGATATTAACCCGTTTCTGATCGTCAGTTTCTCAGAAACGTATTGAGTGACATAGGTAAGGTTTGTTTCAGTGGACCTACTAGGCACAAATCCATTTCGGTTTGGTACGGTTTGGATTTGTCCACGTCTGAATAGTGTTGTATTTAAGGGTAAAATCAAAAACTTTTGTGAAGTTGTAGATGATCGTTATTGGCCTATCGTCCTCAAATGCTGTCTTCTTCAGGGAATATTTCCGTACATCGGGAAATATTTTCAATTTTAGGGATAAATCCAACATTATAATAGATTCAGTGGTGCACTACTAAGGTGTTTGGCTTGCGACCACGGTGTCTCGGGTTCGAATCCTGGTCAGAGTATGGTTGTTTAGTGGTATTTTTAATATTTTACCGAGACAGTAGCAGTGAGCTAGACCTCTGTTGAGTGGCACAACATGTATAGTCGCTGTTATCTCTCCTGAGTTCGAGTCTCAGCTGCATTAGATGACAATATCGTGTGCAGTGGCAAAGTCCTTTAGTATAAAGGAAGGTATTATTTTGTCCTCTATTTGGGTTTGACTTTCTTGAGGGATTGTTACACTTAAATTATTTTAAATAAGCTGCTTGATAGAAGGTAGCAAGTGCATTTACATTTCGTTAGTGATTTGTACAGTGCGAATCTAAAGAAACGCATAAAATTCATGTCTTTGGTATATGTAATTTGTCAAAAAAATCCTCGAGCAGGTCGATTTTAGTTTTGTAAATGCTACATTTTGTCTCTATACCAAAATTTATGACGTCATTAGTTTTTGAGTTATAACGTCATCATAATTTTTTTTAATGGAAACAGACATTTTGGTTTACTGTTTTTGGTAGCATATTCCTTTAGCCTTCTGATAATATGAAAAAAGTTGACATTAAATAAGCAAAAAAAATATGGAAAAAAATTTTTTTATTGATTGATACCTTATATAAGTAATTGTGAAAAAAAATCATCTCCATTGCTCAAATTGCGACACTCCAACCATTTGGCATTGACCAAGACGTGTAGACACTTTGCACCACAGACTACTCCAGACGTAGCACTCAATACAAAAATTAGTACCGCAATAATATTCTATCTTTCTTAATTCTGTGTTCTACTCTGTCTCTCTCCTTGCAAAACAAGGGAAGATGTGCTTCGGACTCACTTGCAAAATGCTGGAAATTTCAGTAGATGGAGCCACAATCTGCCTGTCTTCGACAGGTGACGTCACGGGTATATACACGGTGTCCCATATATTACGCATATACAGTGTCTCCCAAAGAAATGCTCAGACAAAAATGCTAGAAAGGGCACGATATTTGATCGATAAAAAACCTATATTGTCAGGGTCGAAACGGCTTAGTGTTTATTTGGTGGGGCTTTCAATTTTTCTCTCTTTAATTAAGAATTGAGTCTTAGTTCTTAAAGTATTTCGGTAAAATAAACATGTACCTGTTTTTTTACTTAAGGTTATAAAACAAATTATTTTAATAAAAGAAAGATAATGTTTGTAGCAGAACAAATGAAAATGTAAATTTCTGTTGGTATTTATGTATCAGAAATAAACTCTATGGAAGTTGCCAGTGGATTGTGATAAAACTACATCGCAACTTTGTCACGTAAAAACACATATTATAATGTTCTTATTGTTTTTACTATATGAGCGGTGACGGTATAAAAGATACCCTGCTTATGACAAATAATAATTTGTTGACGGGGTTATAACCTTAATTAACTCAAAAATGCATTAAATTGCTTTGCAAAACATTTTTTTATGTAACTTAACTGAATAGTGTTTAAGATCTATGACACAATAATAGGGAAAAATTGAAAAGCCCACCAAAAAAAAACAAAATAGGTATGTTATTGAACAAATATCGTGTCCTTTCTTCCATTTTCATCTGAGCAGTTCTCCCTCCTGAGTCTCAGCTGCGACAGATGGCAATGGTATTCAAATAAAAAATAAAACTCTTACAAAGTATCTTTAATTTAAAATATTTTGTAATATAGATAAACATAAACTAAGAGTACCTAAATTATATATGTATTATACTGTTTTATTTTTTTATAATATTATTTATTTTTTTATATAAAATTTAAATTTTGTTGGGCGCCAGGTTTGTTGCCAAACCGATTTTATTTTTCTATCTCTTTTTTTATAAACAGTATAATTTATAACATGAGATTATTAACTCTTTCAGGGCCAAGAGTGGTTTCAATTGCTCAAAATTGCACGTTTCTTTTTCCTCAGCAAACTGTAGGTTCCAATGAAAAACACAACCACTGGTTTTTATACAAATTTTTAATAAGCTAATCAATTTAAAGATAAAAATGAAATGTGACAAAAGAGTATAAAATTTGGATAATGTTTAAACTTAAAACTAAAATAAAATTACAAATTGGCCTTTATTTAGTTGAAAAATAATCATATGTTTGATTTCAATTACCTAGGGTTTTATTTGTTTGGTTATTTAGATGTTACCTTGAATCTATCGATCGGTGCTCCTTATTCTTCTGCGTGCGCACGCTCAGCTTTCAAACTGTCGCTTCCTTTATGTCGCTGGCAGCACTGTTTTGACGGAGCTCTTGGCGTTTCGATGAAATTCACTTTGTTTTAAAATATCACTGGATTTATTATTAAATCTAGGTAAGTATTTACCTGATTATTGCACTTCAAAATATGCGTTGCACAAATTATTACCTTTTAAATTACTTCTTCTCATTCATAAACAAAACTTGTTGATATATTTGGTTATAGAAATTTTATTTTAAATTATGATTTCTTTCAGGAACGGAACTTTTGCTTGTTCAGCATGTATTTATCCACTTGGATATCGAATATTTTAAATTTTATCTTCAGTCTGGTTTACTTATTAATGTGAGTATGCTGGTTTCATTATTTATTTTGATTTTTTTAAAAGTGAGGTTATTTTTTCCTCTTAAATTTTGCGTGCTTACGCCTTCGATGCATTCAACATACTTTATATTTTATTTTTTTAAAAGTGTGGTTATTTTTTTCTTTGAAATTTTGCGTCCTCACGCTCTCGATACCAAATACATACTTTATATTTTATTTTTATAAAAGTGAGGTTATTTTTTCCTCTTAAATTTAGCGTGCTTACGCCTTCAATACCAAAAACATACTAAATTTGAATTTGTGGAATTCTATTGGCCCACACAAGCCTAGTTTGACATTTATGTTACAAAACAGACTACTTGACTTCTGTCATTTTTTTATGAAAAACTTTATTTTAATATAATTCTTTTCGTAGATTGAGAATGATAAAACTGATTTCATATTCATTTACTAGAGCTTATTCTGCGTTTTCTGATATGCCATACTATATGTTTTTGTCAATATTTAAAATTTTTCTATTACCAACTATTTTTACAAATATTCAGCTAAAAACTATCTTATACTAATATAACTATTATGTAAATTGATTAGCAATCCTCTCTGAACAATTCTATACTAATAACACTTATCCTACTATATTTTACATCAAAATAATGACCAAAGCATTTTTTGCCTTTTTAGGGTACCGCAAACTGTCATTGGTTTTCTTGATTGGCTTACAACTTATCTACCTTGATGAAATTTTAACATACAACTTATGAAAACTACTGGGAAAAGTTCCCTTCAACACCATGTCTGTGTTTTATCAACATAAATTTTCTCTTTTGTGAGATACAGTCTGAAATATGTAAGGTTATGCACCCTTATTTTAATTAATGGATCTTGAGACCTCTAATAGTCCAGGTATTCTAGAACTTTCACGTTCTTTAGTGAAATATAGTAAGTATCTACCATATTCATTACTTTAAAGTCAATACGATGTGAAATTCTACAGTTTTTATCACTTTTCACTTTTGCGGTGGAGTCTACCAATCTTACTAATAATGTTTTTTGTATCCATGATTTTGGATATGCGTTTATCAAGTCTTTTAGTGTTTATAGCTCACTCATGAGTACTTATTGAAAATTTCACTACAAATAATGTTTTTATTTCACATTTACATAGTTTTTTTTTAATTTTCATCTATATTTCCCACTACTATGCTACTTATGTTGACCATGGGTCAAGTCCTTACTTATATCTACATGTTATAGTTCATGGTGACGTAACTTAATAGATATCAAACCATTTTTAACGTCCTGGACATTATGTTATATAAAATATTCGGGTATGATACATTTAAATATTATTTTTGGTCATTTGACCTTTTACGTTTCGTTTACAATAATTTAATACTTTTGGTGTTTCATTAGAACTTAGGTTTGTTATCTTGTTTACAATATCATGCTGTTATTGCTCAAAGATTTCAGTAATGTTTTACATCTAACGCATAGGTTTTTATAATTTGATTTGGCCATTTTGTAGTGGATTTTTCAGTTTTCTCTGTGAAATCCAATTTTTAACAATCTGTACAATTCCTTGGGATGTGACTACCTTGTTGTCACAACAGTATATTTTTATATACCTAGTTGACATTATATTTTGTAAAAAATTTACCTACGTTTGCACAATTTCTTTCGTAATTTGAAAGACAAATATTAAATTTCACTGTTAAGAACAATTTCCAGTTTTTGCATTTTGTAAACAATCGACTGCCATTTCAAAACCTGACCGTCTCGGCTAATCAGCTGAACCACTAATTAAAAGAATATATATATCACTGTCAATAATTTTATACACTTATCGCTAATTGCCACAGTTCATTAATACTGAAAAATTATGAGGTGAAATCACTGAAAAATAAATACACTTCTCTAAGGTTTATTTGTTTATACCTAAAACAACAAAAATAATAACCTAATTAGTGAACCACGGCTATACATACATTTACTTCTGCCCTCTACAAGATTTATTCGGAACCAAATTAGTTTTCATACAAGAAGGATTAAAGTGCTCTACTATGGAAGTAGTTTCTGTACACACCACACTGCATATATGCATGTAGCGTCCCGCCCTCTACGACTGCTTTAGCAGAAGAAAGACGAGGATAAATTTATAGTCAATTTAATACGTGGAAGTGACATAGGGCAATCGGCATTTCTTTCCAATAAAGTAAACAGTCTGTAGTAGTCTGTGCTTTGCACGCTGTTCTGAATCATCTCATTGGCAATTCGTCTCATCTCCAAGCCAATTCTGTCTTTCAATTCTTCTATGATATCCGGTCTGTTAAAATACTCCCTTGACTTTAAGTAACCACAAAGAAAAAAGTCTAAGGGGGTTAAATCCGGTGAACGCGGGGGCCACTCAATCGGACCTCGACGACCTATCATTCACCTTCTAGTAAAAGCGTCATCTAAAAACTGACGCCCTACTATCCCAAAATGAGGTGGGGCCCCGTCTTGTTGAAACCAGACGTTTTCAGCAGAAATATCTTCATTGTTCGGAAACATAACTGCTAAGGCTGGCACTAACTCAACTCGCAAAAATTGTAAGTAACTTGCGGCCGTAAGATTTTCTTAAAAAAAAAAGATCCCAATAAACGATCACCAATCATACCTGCCCACACGTTTACTTTGCCTCGTCGCTGTGTATGGGCTTCTTGAGTCCAATGAGGATTTTCGCATGACCAATACCTACAGTTATGCTGATGTACAGCCCACTTTAAAGAAAATGTAGCTTCATCAGAAAAAACAATGTTATTTAAAAAATGTGGATTTTCATCGCACAAGGTCATGAACTATTCACAAAACTGTAAGCGCCGATCTGGATCGTTCTCATTCAATTCGTGGATTAATTGCACTTTGTATGGATGGTATTTTTCTTTTACTTCCACATCCACGTAGTGGATTGGAAGTATAGTAATCGCAAAAAAATTTTCAAAAATTTTGATTCGTGAAATAGGTTTAGAATGTCATGAAACGTCGAGATTTTAAATTTGAGCGAAAAAAAAAATTTCTGTCTGTCTGTCGGTCTGTCTGTCGCTCTGTCGGTCGGTCTGTCTGTCTGTAACTTTTTTTGTGCGCACGTTTTCTCCGGAACGGTTTGAGATATTGACTTGAAATTTTGTACACATATATATTATGACAAGATCTGACACAGGATTGTTTATTGAGGAAATCCGGTGAAGGGTTGTGGGTTAAATAGGGGCAAATAGGGAAAAATAAGTAAAGCAAGCTTGTAAGAGAACAGACACTTGAAATTTGATGTATGTACTAGAAGTTAAGGCCTAAGTTTTTTTTATAATATCTTTCAACCCCCCACCACCCCTACCCCATTAATGGGGTTGATAAAATAAAGTTGAAATTTTCATTTGAAATTTCGTACACGTATGTATTATAACGACGTCTGAAATAAGATTATATTTTGAGATGATTCTGTTGAAGGGTTGGGGGTTAATTTGGGGTAAATAGGGGAATATAAGTAAAACAAGCTGGTAAGAGTACAGAAACTTGAAATTCGGTATACGTACTAGAAGCCAAGGCGTCAGATTTTTTATAATATTTTTCAACCCCCACCACCCCTACTCCATTATTCAAGGGGTTGATAAAATAAAATTGAGATATTCACATGAAATTTAGTACGCATATGTATCATAACGACATCTGGAACCAGATTATATTTTGAGATGATTCCGTTGAAGGGTTGGGGGTTAAATAGGGGTAAATAGGGGAAAATAAGTAAAGCAAGCTGGTAAGACTAAAGAAACTTGAAATTCGGTGTATGTCCTAGAAGCCAAGACCTCAAATTTTTTAACAATATTTTTCAACCCTTCCACTACCCTTACTAAATTATTGAAGGGGTTGATAAAATAAAATTGAGATATTCACTTGTAATTTGGTAGACGTATATATTATAACGACATCTGGAACTAGATTATATTTTGGGATGATTCTGTAGAAGGGTTAGGGTTAATAGGAGTGACTAGGGCAAAATAAGTAAATCAAGGTGATAAGATTGATTGATTGATTGATTGATTTGCCAGCGTAAGGTGGGCATTGCTGCCAATTCCGGTGCAGGGAGATTTGTTCCACCACGCAGCCCGATCGCCCACCGATCATCCCACCGTGTGCCAGAACAAACCCCCAGTGCTTTTATATACCGCCGGACCAGCTGCATACGCTGGATTGGACATTGGACATGCTTGTTGTCAGCAGCGAGAGCCGCATGACGCATGGGGTAGGAGTATAGGATGGAGCGTGTAGGTGTTTGTGAGATGTTTCTTCTTGTTTTCCTTCTGTCTTCATCGGATGGAAAGTGTAGGCGTTTGTGAGATGCTTCTTTTAGGTTTTCGTGCTTCTTTTTACTTTCAGGTTTTTGTGATATGCTTCTTCTTAGTTTCTGTCTGTGATCATCTTCTCTCCTATTCTACTTCTGAGTTTTCTGTTTCTTCTGTTTCTGAGTCTGGCAGTGTGTGTATCCTTGATATTTCTTTATTGTATTCCATTTTTGCTGTGTCAACTTTTCCCAGTGTGTATAATACTTTCCTAGCTTATTCATAATCCTCTCGATTGTTGTAATCCATGTGTAGTATGGCCTCCCTATTTTCAGTTTGTTGCTGTTCATTCGCAGCGCTTTCTTCAGTAGGTGTGTCTGGTCCCGTTTTTGTGGTTTTCCTGTTTTTGCTAGCAGTTGGATAATGTCCCTTTCAGCTCTTCTCAGGCTTCTTCGGTTGGCCTTTATCGTTGCTGCGTTTTTGACTCCATATATCATCGTAGGCATTATGATGGTCGTGTATACCTTTTTGGTTAGGCACCATGGTGGTTTATTGTCCTCAATGAAGGGTAGTAGAGCTCTTGTGACTCTGTAGGCTGTTTTGACTTGGTCCAGGACTGTGGTGAATAGTCGGGGGGATAGGGGACATCCTTGTTTGACTCCTATATTCTTCATTTTTGATTCCGTCGTCTGTCCAAACCATTGTATTGCAGTGTTTTCGTGTAGGCATGCTTTTATTATTCTGTTTATTAAGTAGTGCGGTACTCCCCTGTTGAGCAAAGTGTTGACTATAGCCTCATGCCTTATAGTATCAAATGCCTTTTGAAGGTCAATTGAGTCTATATATAGTTTTGTTCCTTCTTTCCACTTTTCTTCCAGGATCCGTCTGGTGGTGTACATGTGGTCGTCTGTCGATCTACCCTTGATAAATGCCGTTTGATAATCTGGTAGTTCGCCGATGTATTTTTCCATTTATTTGAGGAGGAATTGTGCGTAGTATTTGTACCCTACACAGCAGAGTGTTATTCTTCTGTAATCGTCCACGTTTTGTGGTGATTTGATTTTAGGGAGTGGTATCTGTATGGTTGTATTCCATTCCTCAGGCAGGGGTGTGGTTTCCGTCCATGCGTTGGTGATGATATCTAGGATTAGCTGTTTTATGTTGTCCGGTCCATAGTATACTAGTTCGTTATTTATTTTATCTATTCCCGGGGCCGTGTTTCTTTTAGCTCTGGCCATTATTATAAGAGTACAGAAATTTGGGATTCGGTGTATATACTAGAAACCAAGGCCTCAGATTTCTTTCTAATATTTTTCAAACTCCACCACCTCCGCTTCATTATTAATGGGATTGATATCATCAAATTGAGATATTCACTTGAGATTAGTACACGTATGTATTGTAGTGACATCTGATTGAGATGCCTCCATTGAAGGGGTGGGAGGTGAATAGTAGAAAATAAGTAGGGTGAACTAAAAACTTCATTTTTAACGTATATGGTAGAAACCAACTCCTCCAACTTTTCTATGACATCTGTCCCAAATATTATTAAAATTCTATGACCAATAATTTCCACATACTAGAGTGCAAATATCGTCAAGATGTTTCCTTTAAAACGACTTGGATGAAGAATCTGGATGTGGAAGTAGTGATTCCTTAGGCAGCGGTTTTTTCAATAGACGTACAACAGAAGTTTGATTCACGTTATGATTTAAAGCCAGCTGCCTTGTCGAAAGATGGTGATTTTCCCCACTTTCTAGAAGAATATTTAATTTGGTTTCGTTGCTTGTGCTAGGGCGACCAGATCGAGTGAGGTCAGCTACACTGCCAGATTCATCATATCTAGCCACCAATCTACTTACAGTGAATCTAGAAATTTGCTTTTCGGGATACTTGGCATTGAAAACATCACATGCTTCCTGATAAGTTCTCAGCCTATCACCATATCCAACAATCATCAAAAGTTTTACGCGTTCTCTTTCACTTAAACGTGGCATTGCATTCACTAGTTTTACACTGTCTCAGAAGTGTCACAAAACTGAGGTTCCACAGGTGCCAGGAATAAAAAAGTTATCGATACTTTAAACAAAAAGGCCTGTATCTCTCGGTTGTTAAGGTGATTGTTTTTTATTATTTTCTTTGTTTTGTTTTTATGTCAAATGTTTTCATGCTAGGTTAATACAAAAATGTAGGCAACAAGATTGATCAGTCCATAAGAAAGTGGAACATTACTCGTGAATTTGCGAAAGGTAAGCTATTTTTACATAAAATGTCATTTTTCCAAACGATTGACTCAGATAATATCATTTTTTTTATATCACGAGAAAGCTAAAGGAATATACCATCAAAAACAGTAAACAAAAATGTCTGTTTCCATTAAAAAACATTTATGATGGCGTCATAACTCAAAAACCAATGACGTCATAAAGTTTGGTATAGTGACAAAATGCAGCATTTACAAAACTAAAATCGACCTGTTCGAGGATTTTTTTTTAAAAATGACACACCAAAGATATGAATTTTGTGCGTTTCTTTAGGTTCACACTGTATGTTGAACCTCATTATATGTAATATTTTATCTGGAATTGAGCTTTATCCATTTTTAGTATTTATATAAGATCAACATTTTCTTTAATCATTTCCTAAATAATCTTGTATGTTCAGTAACTAACATTATAGGAGTTTTACGCCCAGCTTTACTATCTCTTATATAATGTAATAAAAATAGTAATTGCGTCTATGTAGTCACTAAACGAAAATACTTCCCACAAAGAGACCACACCGTCTTCTATTATCTGATGGGCTTATCATTCTCTTTGTTGCATGCATTTTCGTGGCGATCCTGAGACCTAGAGCATCATAAACTTTGAGATGTATGAGATCGATATAGGAGATGAGAGTAAAAACTTAAAGATCAACGTTGATAACATACAGGTTTCTCTATTATGTTTTCATCCAGAGTAATTTATGTTATTAGAACATTGCAGTTTATTGTGTTTTTTATTTATTTTTTGAAATATTCATTGTGTAAGTTGATATGGTTCTGTTGTCAAATAATTTGGGCTTGAATTGGAATTTAAAAATTATTAAAACTCCGAATGGCGAACACAATCTAGAAAAATTAATTTTATTTACACATTGTGTTGTGGTTCATATAGTAGACTCGAAAATAAATTTTGAATGGAATTCTCTTACTTATTCATTGTTTTAACTTGTTTTCGTTGCAACAAGGGCAATGAGAAGTTTTGAATTAAATTTAACCACTGTTTCATATAAAATCTGAACAATTTTTGTTGCAAGGTTATTTCCTGGTATTTTCTGTTTTCTCCGATTCAAGTTCCTCAACTTTTACTAACTTGCTATACAGACTGGTAGGGGTAAATATGGGTACTATTTAGCCTCAACCCTTCAACGGAATGAGCTTAAAATATAATTTAGTTCAAGATCTCGTTATAACACATACGCCTACCACATTTCAAGTCAATATCTTACACGGTTCCAGAGTAAACGTGCGAAAAGAAAAGTTACGGACATACAGATAGACCGACCGACTGACCGACAGCCATAAATATTTTTTTCGCTCCAATTTAATATGAATGTGTAATAAATATTATGTCGCATTAAAATATACATCTTGAATCACATAAAAAGTAAATCAAATCTAAGGAGTACGAATTTTTTTTTTCGTGCTTACGAGAGGCAAAAAACGGCCCTTATCTGAATTCGTCCTTTCAATCACTTATTGCTTCCACATCCACGTAGTGGATTGGAACTATAGTAATCGTAAAAAATTTTTCAGAAACTTGAAATTTGGTGTATGTACTAGAAGCCAAGCTCTCAGATTAGTTATAATATTTTTCAACCCCCGCCATCCCTACTCCATTATTAAAGGGGTTGATGAAATAAAATTGAGATATTAACTTCAAACTTAGTACACGTATATATTATAACGACATGTGGAACTAGATTATATTTTGAAGATTCCGTTGAACGGTTCTGGGTAAAATAGGGGAAAATAAGTAAAGCAAGCTGGTATGAGTACAGAAACTTAAAATTTGGTGTACGTACTAGAAGCCAAGCTCTCAGATTATTTATAATATATTTCAACTCCCGCCATCCCTACCCCATTATTAAAGGGGTTGATGAAACAAAATTGAGATATTATCTTCAAACTTAGTACACGTATATATTATAACATCTGGAATTAGATTATATTTTGAGGTGATTCCGTTGAAAGGTTGGGGGTTAAATAGGGGTAAATAGGGGAAAATAAGTAAAGCAAGCTGGTAAGAGTACAGAAACTTGAAATTCGGTATGTACTAGATGCCAAGGCCTCAGATCTTTTTATAATATTTTTCAACTTCCCAATACCCCTACTCCATTATTAAAGGGATTGATAAAATATAACTGAGATATTCACTTGAAATTTGGTACACGTATGTATTATAACGACATCCGGAACTAAATTATATTTTGAGATGACTCCGTTGAAGGGTTGGGGGTTAAATAGGGGTAGATAGGGGAAAATAAGTAAAGCATTCTCGTAATAGTACAGAAATTTGGGATTTCGTGTATATACTAGAAGCGAAGGCCTCAGGTTTTTTATAATAGTTTCCATCCCCCCACCACTACCACTCCCTTATTAAAAGAGTTGATAAAATTAAATTCAGATTTTCACTTGAAATTTGGTACACGTAGGTATGTATTATATCAATTTCTGAAACTAAAATATATTTTCACATGATTCCGTTGAAGGAGTGGGGACTATGTAGAGGTAAATAGGGAAAAATAAGTAAAGCAAGCTGGTATGAGTACAGAAATTTGATATTCGGTGTATGTCCTAGAAGGAAAGGCCTCAGAGATTTTTTTATAATATTTTTCAACCCCCCACCACCTTTACTCTATTATTAAAGGGGTTGATAAAATAAAATTGAAATATTTACTTGAAATTTGGTAGACGTATGTATTATAGCGACATCTGGAACTAGATTATATTTTGAGATGATTCCGTTGAAGGGTTGGGGATTAAATAGGAGTAAATAGGGGAAATAAGTAAATCAAGCTGGTAAGAGTAGAGAAATTTGGTGTATATACTAGAAACCAATGCTTCAGATTACTTTATAATATTTTTCAAACCCCACCACCTCCGCTACATTATTAATGGAATTAATAACATAAAATTGAGATATTCACTTGATAGTTACACGTATGTATTGTAATGACATCTGATTGAGATTATTCCATTGAAGGGGTGGGAGGTGGTATGTCGTGATTAGGGGAAAATTAGTAGGGAGAACTAGAAACTTCATTTTTAACGTATATGGTAGAAACCAACGCCTCATACTTTTCTACCACATCTGCCCGAAATATTATTAAAATTCTATAACCAATAATTTCCACATGCTAGAGTGCAAATCTAGTCAAGTTGTTTCTTTTAAAGTGACTTGGATGAAAATTCTGGATGTGGAAGTAGTGATTCCTCAGGCAGCGGTTTTGTGTTAGTGCTGCGACACGTGGGACAATTTTTTTAAATGTACTTTTTTACATGTATTTGCAGTAGTGGAAAAATTTGAGGGGCTACCTAGTAACTGTGCCACCCGGTAAGTGCTTAAAGCCGCTGTCAACACTTCACCGTTGACATGCAATAATGTCTTTTAAATTACACTCTACAACAAACCGGTTGATGTATCTGAGTTGAAGCATAAACAGAAATCCGCATTTGCAAAGCGCAAAACCAATAACATTTTTACTTCAGGAAAATCGTATTGTGACACTGAAAACCAAATTTGCAATAAAGTCGGTTATGAATTCTTTCATAGTAAGGCATAACTTCAATTTAAATCTGCAATAACCGCAATGGCGATCACGTTTGACGTATAATTCCAATGTAGGTGCACCTGAGGACACTTAATAAAATTGTTCAATACTCTATCGACCCGGGCGGCTGCCGTTTGGCGACGTTTCTAGTTTAGTGAGCGAAGGAATTGGATCGCGTTCTTCCGATACAATGCAGAATTTTAAATGAAAATTCACTTCTGATTGACTTATTATTTTTTCGCCTAGCATATGTGAAAATGAATCATATTAACCGTAAAACAGTCTAATAATTATAAAGATTTCCATAACAAAAAATGTTAACAGAGATTTTCCTTCAGTAACTATTAGTGGAGAGATTAAACATCACAAAATCACAAAAATCAGTTCGGGGGGTACCGCGCAACCCCTCCAAAGAACCACCCCTTCGGTGGAAAAAGCCTTATTTTACTGATAAATCGTTAACCATTGAAGATACAAAAAAAAATGCTCATAATAAAAAAAGAAAGCTTGACTAATTGCCTAAAAAATGTCCTCTTGTAATTTTCTTGTATATGCCATGGTTTTCGAGAAAATCGATACTGAAAACAATTGCAAAATTTGTATTTTAAATGCGCACGAATTTTCGTTTATTTGAAATTTTTTGAATTGCTCGAAAACCAAACATGCTAGAAAGAAAAATCAAAATGGGTTTTAAAGGGGATATAAAATACTCTTTTGTGTTTCCATGTGTTACCAATGTTCGACAAATCTCTCTCTCTACAAATTCTCAATAGTTTCATTAACCTCCACCATTACATATAACTTTCCTCATCAAATCGAAGAGTTCTACTTGATTTTTGAATATTTTTTACGTGACCAGTTTCACGAAATTCGTTTTCATAAATAATTATTACATAAATACTTATTGCCTGATAAATGACTATTCAGTCCATTTTAAACTTTGAAAGAAGTAGCACTGAAGAGTGTATCCTTGGTGTAGGATATCGAAACACGTGTATGTGAAAGTTTCTAAAGTTTTTTTGGTAAGGGTTTTTTAGTTGTATTTTGGTTTTGTTGAACAGGATATTTTAAAATTAAAAATAACATTATTGTGACAGTAACGCTGTACGTAAGTGCATATTTCTTTCTTTCAATTCATTCATTTAATGTTATTCGTGGCATATAGCCAGCAAAGTATTTTGTTTAGAAAGATATATGTTTCTGTACTTATCTATGATCTATGAAGTCTTTAGTAAGAGTTTGAAATAATTACAAGTATTTTGTGCTGGTAATATATTTATTTCCTCAGATTCTATATATTTTAATAATTTAGCATTCTATAGCCGCCATATTAATTCCGCCATCTTGCAGGTTGGTTGGAGACTGGAGACTAAGAAAGCAGTGGAATGGAGAAGGGTGACTTGCGGGCTCCCACAGGGATCAGAAATAGGGCCAACCCTGTGGAATCTTATGTTTGACGACGTTTTGCGGCTGCCCTTAGCAGCCGGAATCACCCTAACGGGATATGCCGATGATCTGGCAGTGACCGTCACTGGAAGCCGGATGGTGGAGACAGAGGAGAAAGCGAATCGGACTATTAGTAGAATAGAGAGGTGGTTACAGGGAACTAAACTGGAACTAGCCCCAGAAAAAACGGAGGCCATCCTAGTCACAAGGAAGAGAACCCCCTTGGCAATTACCATCAAGGTGGGAAGAGTGGAAGTGCGTCCTGGAAATGGACTGAAATAACTCGGTGTCTGGCTAGATCCAAAGCTCACCTTCGGTCTCCATGTCACGAAAACGGCCGAGAAAGCAGGGAAGAAGCGACAGCGCTCGACAGAATAATGTGCAATAAAACGGGACCAAAAGCCAGTAAAAGGAGGGTATTGTGTAGTGTGATACACTCCATCCTTCTGTATGCAGCTCCAGTTTGGATACATGCGATGGGAGTGGAAAGAACACGGATTAAGATGGCTAGAGTTCAACGCTATGCCCCAATCCGAATATGTAGTGCCTACAGGACTATCACATCGACGCGGTTCTCGTGATAGCAGGCATTCCTCCACTGTCTCTACTAGCAAGGGAGCGACATGATGTATATGAAGGTAGAGAGAAGGCAGACAAAGAGAAAACCTCTGGAGAGTGTGGCAAACGCAATGGGAAGAGTCCCAAAAAGGTAAATGGACGAGACAACTTATACCGGATGTCATGAAATGGGCAGAGAGGAAACACGGGGAGGTTAGTTACTACCTCTCGCAGGTTCTGTCCGGGCACGGGTGTTTCATGGAATACCTCCATAGAATTGACAAAGCTGGCAGCGACGAGTGTATCTACTGCGGGGAGAGCGATACACCCGAACACACAGTATTCGTGTGTAATCGATGGAAAACTGAGAGGGAGGGAGTTGTAGCAGAATTAGAACAGCCTCTAAATGCAGGAAACCTGGTCGAAAGGATGCTACAATCGGAGTTTAGCTGGAGAACTGTCGATGATATGATCACACGTATCATGAAAGAAGTCAAAGAAGAAGATAACCGAGCAATAGGTCCTAACCCCTAATTCGAACAGGAGTTAGGAGGACGCACGAACAAGATAAAACATCTAAAAATAAAGAATGAGCCGTGGCCTGATGGAAAGCGGAAGCGGTTCCAGGTAACCGTGGAAACACTGAAGAGGGGAGGGGTTTTAGCCGGTCGAAATCCGGCACTACCCCGCGCAGACAGCCGGGAGGTCTTTTCTGAAGATTTCCCCGCCCCAGGGGAAAAAAAAGGTTGGTTCACGATAATTTGGATATAAGATTCATGATCAGCGGTCTCGAAAACCCCTGAGTAGCAAGATTTATGTAAGCTGATTATAAAGAAATGTTTCTGTAAGAGTCAGGTTTTCATATTTCAAAAATCGCCCATTTCAGATTTTTTCGTAATTAAATTACGAATATACATTTTTTTAAATATCCCAATCGGTTACAAAATAAAAACTCTAGACAATTTTCAATGAAAAACATTTTTCTTGACCACTCGGCGATCATCACTAAGTTTCAGAGCCACCCCTCCGGTATCTCGGTAAGGTACCACTCATAAAATCCATCATAAAGACATATCCTCAGTCACGACGTCAGATACTGCAAACGGTGATGGTGTCCTGGTGTGTAATAATCCAATTTCGCCTCCAGTCACAGTAAATGTAAACGATAGCAAGGCTTAAAGTAAATAAATTCTCTGGAATGCTATTAGCATTATAGCAATTGGACTATAAAACATCCACTTGGGATAACACGCTGGCTTTATCGCTGCTCGTATGTAAATGTCCCCGTGTTTATGAAAGCTGCGTTACTGTATTATCCGGTACGGATAAGGAGCTTTAAATGCAGCCAGCTTTCGACTTCCTTACACGGCGATAGGACTAATCCACCCTTTACTTCAAAAGGGAATTATATTCTATATTCGATCATGTGAAATTCGCTGTTATTTCTGAGTGCTGCTATTAAAATATTTATTTAGATATACGCGCACCTGCCAATTTAAAGGAACGTAAATTGGCATTTCTTTCTACATACTTTTTTCTCCTATAGCCATGAATTTCTTGGTGCAACTTTTTGCACATTCTTATCAAATTGGTCAATGTCAAATTTGATGTCAACATAAAAAGTTCAGTAGTTGCTGCATTACATGAAACACGTATTCTCTTTACATTAAAGTTCGTTGTGTTTTCGTAAGTAATTGTTTAAAGTTGTTCTGTTTTTGTTCACTATCTTCACCTTGATTGTGAAGCAGTTCATAATGGGTGATTTAGCACAGATTGATATCGCTAGGGTTGCGGTACTAGTCAATCTAGCAGTGATGCTGCCGATTGTTAGTAATCAAAATCGACGGTATATCGTAATGTTGTATGTTGGAGGAAAATTTTCAGTCATATTTGCAAGGATTTTAATGTTAAAGAAGTGCAAAAAATAAAAAAATGTTGTATTCTGAGAAGCACCCTTAACAAAATATTAATTGTGCACTCGTCCACTATCCCATATTTGACCATCATATTGAAAAAATGGCGCCCATCTTTTAAGTAAATCGCATCGTTTAAGCGCTTGGTGTTAATAATTTAACTTTTTGTAAAAAATATTCTCTCTCACTGGTACTATAAGAAGAGCAAAATGTCTTTCTTCTTCTTTAGTAACAGAAGCTTTATGTAGCCCATCGATTTGTTCTAATACTTTGTCGAATTTTAATTTCTTCTCCTTGAAAAATGTAGAAAGTGAATTTACTACCTCTAGCATTTAAACCCCTACACAAATAACAAATGATTTATTTTGGTCGCCATTTTTCCAACATGGTGGTCAAATTAGAAATGATTAACTTGTGAAAAGTTAATATGTTGTTAAGAGCTCTCTTAGGAAGACTGTCTTCGTTTTGACCATCGACTGTGTAGCTTTCATGTTATCGAGATGTTGATATATATTAATAACAACACCGATCCCTGCGGAATGCCATGTAATAGATTGTCTACATTAGAGCTGATGTCATTAACAGTTACTTATTGCTTGATATTGGTAAGATAGAAACTTATTAGTCCCACCGAATTATAACGGAACTCAGTAAAACAACTTTTCTACGAGTATGTCAAAGGATACATGGTCGAAGGCTTTTAATGCTCCAACATATTTTTCATTGTCGTAATAGTTAGTTATTATTTGGGTTAGTTTATTTATATCCCTTGTAGTTGGTGGTTTGCACGAAATCCGATCTTTGAACTGGCGTAACTTATGGGGAGGGCGTTCATATTTTTTACATAGACATGATACACCACGGACCACGGTATTAAACGTTTTTTTGGAATCCAACTATTATTTTACAAAATAGTATTCATATAATTTCTCGACAAAAAGATTTTCAATTCTAATTATTGCATGAAAAAAAGTTGTTGTCCTCTCTAATATATCAAGGCATATCTTTATTAAGATTGACGTGTTCTAACCATAAATCACGATCTTCCTCTTTTCTAAAGAATTCACTGTTATTTAATTATACAGATTTTATGGCACGTAGTAGTTTATTTATCCAAAAATAGTACAGATTCAAATACAAATAATATAATACAAAAATAAGCAAAGATAAGATCTACACAGCAAAAACAACAACGACTCCTAGCTTAGATGGAATGTAGGGTCTTTTATAAAATTTAATAATTCAGACTTAAACTGTTTAATGGTTCTACTGGTTTTAATTTCGTGAGGTAGAAAGTTGAATTGCACAACTCCTTTATAGAATATGCTATTCATTGAACTGTTCTTAATGTTCTACTAACATAAAAGTTGTTAGCTGTAGCCATTAGTGGATTATGCAGGTGTATATCAGTAACAGGTAACAACTGTCTCATGAGGTAATCTGGCGAAGTGTCATTGACCATTTTAAATATAAATGTCATAGTTTAAAAATAAAGAAACTGTCTTACATTAAGCCAGTTTAACGTATTAATATCAGCGGACTACTTGAGAACCTATTGCATCTTAATATTACTCTCATCATCCTGTTTTGGAGAACCTGTAACCTACTAAAATTTAACTTAAATATACCACTTATACAGGGTGTAATTAGTTTCATGTCATTAAAAAAAAACTGGTGGTAGGGAACGACAAGACAAACATAAAACCTTATATAACATGGGGTCTAAAGCTCATAGTTTTGGAGAAAAAAATAAACAAAAATTTCGTAAATTTTCAATAAAATCTTTTGAGAACTGCTGGAATATTGAGGTAGGTTTAGATCGTTACGCGTGTCTTTGCCTATGATACTCAATATTTGTGTAGACAGCTATAAAATGTCGGCGGTCTTTAGCGGTGCAGTAAATAATATTAAAGACTTCGACGTTTTCTGAGTGTATAGTAGATCTGATCTGCAGAAAACTATACTCTGACTCTGTCTTGTGCAATAATTTAGCTTCTGTGGGTGTTTCGCTATGTACACACTTCCAACCCGCCGTTCGTTGTTTTTGTTATTTTTGAATTTCGGGTCGCTGTGTATTTATAGTGAAGATTTATTTTATTGACTTTACCGTTCAAGTCGTTAAATTCTTGATTACGTACAGACACAACTTACTTGTTCGTTCTTTTTGTATTCCATTTTGGATTTTGGACCAAGTTTTTCTTTTATTTTTCTTTATTGACAACGTTAGTTGATAGTTTATTGTTTAGTGTTGAACGGAGTACGTATGTCTTTAATTCGACGTACCGAGCTGTGTATTGATGCAGATGCAGATTTCGAATAATTTACTTAGGTAAGCTTTTAACCCAGGACACTCATTTATGTTACAAATCTTAATAAATCACATTTAAATATTCTAAATTATAAACATTAATCCAATATTTTGTTTCAAATTAAAAGACACACATGTAAAGAAATGCTCTGTTTAAACTTCTACGGCCATTATTTGCTTGCAGTTATGCAGGAAAAGATAACGAATTATTTACCTCTTTATAATTGCCTCAGTTCGACTGAGGCGGTCCATCAAAGGCGGTCGATGATCCAAGGCCTTTGCACTTTTTATGACAATTTAAAAGTTGTATAATTGGGAACTACAAGTTCATCGACCAAGAAAAGCAGTGGTTCTCAATTATTTTCTACATTAATATTTAAAAAAAACATATTAAAGGGTTGACCTAGGTCAGTTTTTTCAAAGTGCCCCTAAAGGTTTTTTGTTTGTCTAGTCGGTCCCCATTACCAGTTTTTTTTAATGACATGAAACTGATTACACTCTGTATATACCACTGACCCGCAGTTGTGAAGATGAGGCAATATTAGCGAGTTGTAAATTGTTAACTTCGTGGGCATTGATATAAAAGAAGCCACTCCATTGAGAAAACCGATTTCTCTGTCAATCGTTTTCGATATAAAGTCTCCATGTTCACTGAATTTCAATTCACGGTCAATCATTAGTCCTAAGTATTTAATTTCTAGAACAAGCTCAACTTTTTCATTAATTATTTCAATACTAAGAGATTTAAATTGATAAATAAATAAAAGAAAATGAGATAAAGGCAGAAAATGCTTAACCAAGGCTATAGAAGCTAATTATAAGGTTCAAATAAGTAACAAACTGGACAAGTTGGTGGAGTCGTGTAAGTCCAAAAAGCCCCAAAATTCTAGACACACCATTACTTGGCGCGACTAGCTTTTACTCGAGAACACCAACATTGGAATTATGATCAGTGGGGTCAAGTTTTGTTCACCGATGAGAGCTGTGTCTGCGTAAATTCGATTGATGGTAGGGAAAAAGTATATCGACGTTCACGAGAAGAAATTGAACAATTCAATTTAACTCATTAAATGTTCAAAACAAGTCGAACTGGTGTATTTATTTCCTGCAAACACGTTATTTTTTTGTATTATTTTAAGAGACTCAGCTCAAATATGTTAAAAGAAAAAAAAATATGTAGAAAAAATTACCAATTAGGTAATGTGCGTTGCTTTAAATTTTCCGGTGGGTGTAGAAGTTGATAATAATCTGCAATGATGATTTAACAGTCTTAGTGGTCTTAATAGTTAATATGTTTATGTTAATTTAGTGAAAAAAGGCGATTTCTCTCAAATTCAATAAGATTGATTACAATTAAATGAATATGTGGTTGTAAAATAAATATAAAACGGGAATTGTTGGCACATACCCCAAAAGGAAAGAAAGAGGCATCAACGGATACATTTTCGGAGTTATTGTTCTTAAGTTATTTTCAATGAAATATACAACAAACATGTCACGGATGATTCTTTCTTACTACTTTTTATAAAAGAGCAACTAGTCCTAAATTATGTATATGATCTTCATTGCCTTTTTTCAATATGGAAATTGACTTAGTTATTTTAAGTTGTTTGGAAATAAATGTGAGTGTGCTTAATGATATCACTTACAGGTAAACTTACTTATTACTCTTTTAATGATGGTAGCTGGAATTTGATCCAAACCATTTAAAAATTCTAGTGGTAGTGAGACTACCACCAGAATATTATTTCTTGTATTTTATCAGGACAAGCTGATTTAAGAAACAGAATAGTGTCCTATGATTTTATGCTAGCATATTTTACATAGTTCTTTTTGTAGTACTATGTTGACATCAAGAAAGAAAACTGCAATTTCTTATGGATTAGTAACTTTTTAAATGCCTTATTCATATTAACATCCTGGCGAAGTTTAGCCATTCCCAGCGACAATGCCATCTGTCGAAGCTAAGACTCGAACTCAGGAGAGATCACAGCGACTATACAATTTGTGTCACTCAACAGCGGTCTAACCCACTACCACCGTCTCAGTAACACATAAAAAACGCCACTAAACATCCATACTCTTACCAGGATTTGAACCCGGAACTCCGTAGTTGCAAGCTAAACATTTTTTTTTTCATTTTTCCATTTCAAAATATTTGATTTTCTTTCACTAGCATACATGTTAGGTAAGTACATTATTCATTTCAATTATTTTCATTTTACAATCATAGTAATACAATTCGACCCGTTACATTGTTCATAGAACATATACGGCACAAATGTCGGTGGTAGACTGGAGACAAATGCTTATTTGTTCTAATTGTGGTAGCTATCAGTATCACACACTCTTCAAAGTTTCTATGTGTTTGAATTAAAATTTTTAAGCTCGTGCTTATCTATAAATTATATTACATTTATTTTCTTAAGAGGATACGGTTCTAATATTTCAAGCTTTCAGAGAAATCGAAACAAAATCCTGCTGTATATAATGTCAATGGTTAAAATTGTGGGTTTTAAGAGTATTATGTGCTCCACGATGACCTAGATGTCAGCGAGGGAAGGGAATTTCGGAAGGTAGGAGGGTGTCCAAGTCTAACACATCAGCACTGCGCCACTGGGCTGTCTTTTCACGGTTAAACTCTATTGACAATTCTGAATCTGCCTTATCGTTAGCCACTGCTTAAACACTTTAATTATAATATAAGTCACAGCACGGATTCATCGAATTGAAACGGATGCATTTCCAAAGAATAAAATATATGCCGTCATTTATGTTAACCTTTTTAATAAGGAGTTAACATGTTGGTGCGGGTGGTACATGTCATGAAAAAATGTGTGCCCTTGAGTTCTAGTATGTACATCAAACCCCAAGATTCTGGACCCTTTCTAGCTTAATTTAGTTTTTTTGCCTATTTATCCTTCGACGGAATCAGATCAAAATATAATCTTGTTCCAGTTGTCGCTATAATACATACGTGTACCAAATTTCAAGGAAATATCTCAATTTTTATTTCGATAACCCCTCTAATAATGGAGTAGGGCCAGAGCCGGATTATCCATAAGGCAATATAGGCAGCTGCCTAGGGGCGCCGCGGCTTGCGGGGCGCCGGCGACGAACAAAAAAAAACAACAAATTTTCAACAAAAAATTAAATTTTTCTTAAAACCTATTATCATTTATTTTCTGTCTGGTAGATTTGATCACAGATGTGGGTCGAATACCGGACCATCTTAAATAGAAACGTACCCGGCGTCTATTTCAATCCGCGTCGTTCAGCTTTTTTCAACTCGCTCTATCACAATTTTTCATCGGTCTGTGTGAAACTTTGTAGAAATGATCCTTAAACACAATATAACAATACTACTGTAGATCGACATTGGTCGAAACTTGAAACTCCCTCGATACTTTTTTCCTGAGAAACACAGAAAACGTAGAATTTTTCGGCTATTTGTTTACATTAAAATAACCGTAAACACTGAATGTTTTTCTTCATTTCCTGCAATCATATGGCAGCGCTAGCGTCTAGGGAATCGTCCAAGCCAAGTAATGGCAATTCATATAAACAAAAACGATAGATTTTCGATTTCGAGAGTGAAATTTTTTTGGTTTTTATTTTTTATCTCAAAACCAAATAATTGGCTATACGCTCATATTTTTTATTTCATATTTTGATAAACATTTTTCTCAGAAATATTTTTCGGTGATTTTTCAAGATTTCCCTAGGCTACGAGCGTTCAGCGAGTTATTACATGCGACACATCAATCATCATGACTAAACTAGCGCCTTTAATTACTTCGAAAAAAAATTTCAATTTTTTTTTTGTTAAAATAGGTTTATATAATGTCATGAAACGCCGAGATTTTAAATATGAGCGGAAAAAAATTTGTCAGTCGTTTGTAACTTTTTTCTTTACTGACATAAATAGTTTCGCCAGTAAGAAATTCAAAAAACGTACATAATAGTTATTTATGATACAAGTGGTAAACATGATATTTCATTTACAAAATACTTGTTTTTATTGTTTTGTCCCCACTCACAAAATAAAATTTTCAATATTTAATCATAAATAACTATTGCACCTACTTGTTTACCTTTTTCCATTTAATGTTTTTTTTTTTTTCGTTTGTGTTGATTGTATATTGTTTTTTTATATTATCTTATTTTATATTATAAATAAAAGCTAATAACATTTTAAAAGTTTTGCAGTCGCTATAATATAGTTGCCTATGGGCGAAAAAAGTCATAATCCAGCACTGATTAGGGCTGATGGCGGTGGGGGTGGCAGATGCCGTAAAAAAATTTGAGGCTGTGGTTTCTAGTATATTCTATTACTAGTTCGCTTCGCTTATTTCCCCTATTCACCCTCCAACCCTTCAACGGAATAAGTTCTAAATATAATCAAGTTCCAAATCTCATAATACATACGTGTACCAAATTTCAAGCCAATATGTTAAACCGTTCAAAAGTAATTGTGCACACAAAAAAGGTTACAAACCAACCTACAAATAGATCGACAGAAAATTTTTTTCGCTTAAACTTAAAATCGCAACGTTTCATGATATTCTAAATCTATTTCAGCAGAAGAAAATTTTGAAATTTTCTTTACTATTACTATACTTCCCCCTACTACGTGAAGGTGGTTACACTTCAAATATGTGTATAGTTGTTCTAATTTTTTCTAATTTTCCTGCCTGCAAGGACTTGTGGCGACAGTGAGACAGCTTCGATTTTAGAAAACATTTAGTATATTCAATAAGAGGGAAAACCTTTAGAAAATCCTTACTTGTTCTATTTTATTAAAAGTTCATGTAATTTTTTGTTTATTTTTCCTGCAGCGTTTATGGAAATTTACCGCTTAAATATTTCGGAATGCCGCAGTATTCCTATTTATTTATTCGTAATCTAAATCGACATTGGCGGTAAAAACTAATAGTATGCACACAAATTAGGAGTGCTACAAAACGATGTAATCAAGTACGTCGATAACATTGGAATAAAAAACGCTGCTTAATGTGGGCCAGCGGTGTTTCAATCAGCTCCTACAAATTACCTTTGGAGAGAGATTTAAAACGACATAAATTAATGCACATTTTTGTTCCAATAGGCCAAGCGCCTAGACAAGAAAAATACTCAAATACGTTAAATTAAGGTAGAAAGTTGCTGATTTTTTTTTATAACTAGATTCTTTGACTCTAAAGATATACCTAAATTGGCAAATACAAATCTCTTCTACTTATTTTTTTTTACAGCTAGGAGAATTTTGAAAAAAAAAACCGTTATTTTTTGGCGATATAGTTTTTTTCGGCAAAACTTTAAAAAATGGTTTAGATAAAATTGTTCACATAAAAATTAACTATTAACCTGTTTACATCCGATGCCAAAATAATGAAACCTAATCTCCAAATTAAAAAAACCCCCAACTTACTTCTTTAAACCCAGAAACATTTTAGAAAAAACATATGACTTACTTGAAAATCTATTTAATTAAGTAATAGGCCAGGAGCCACCGTAAAATCACTATGCTTATTTCTAACGCGATGAAACTTTGAGCAAAACTAGTATTTATGGTGACAATGCGGAAGCGTTAGCGTTATCTTGAGATATCCCGATGAAAGGGCGCGCGGCGGAGAGGGCTTCGCTTCAGGTGCAAAATGTATATACTTAATTAAAATACTTGTTCACTCCTGAAAATATTAAACCAACGCCAAATTACAGCTCGCTTGTACAGCGACAAAATTAGCCGATTGTTTACCTGACTTACCATTACAAGTCCGGTACCTGTTCTTGGTTCACTCTTAATATTGCCGGTAGCATAGCCGTAGGTTAAATGATATTTATTTACTTTTATTGAATCTCTAATGGAGTTGCTCATTAAACCCAACGTTTATTATAAATAAATAATGTATTATAAATAAACAATTTACATCATACCTATCAATTAACATAAAGTGGTAAAACAATATTCAATTTATTACAATAATTAAAAAGTGATTCTAAAAATTGTCGGTCGACAATCATGACACCGCTGGTATTATAGACTAATCCTTTGTCGGTCTCATACTCATACAAAGTTTTTCATGTATCTTATTCATAGGAAATCTATACAGCCAGCTCTCTACCTATAACTTCCTTTTTTTTTCTATTATTTATCAAATATAAAATTAGAAATTAGGTTCACAATTAATATTCTATTTGATATTTTCAATATTCACATAAGATTAAGTAGTTAATCATTCAATCAATTTTAACACATTTATTAATTAGTCATTTTTTCATTTTCCAGTTTGATTTTGATATATTGTCAAATGTAAACATATTCTATTCAATGATTCAAAATTCAATATTCATTATTCATAAGTTTATTAAGTTTTCTCTAGGCGTGGCATGCCCTCTGCTTAGATATAAATCGCCTAAAGACGCATGACATATACGAGAATGACCAACATATGCGTAGACGTAATATAACACAGTGTCCTCTGTTCACCCTGGTTACTAGTGGTTAGAGTTTAGGGTCATGCGCATAAAATATTAGCGACAAGCGACCCGGTATTAAGATTAAGAGGATTTGTATGTGAACTTGGCGCAGGCGGATTAATATGTAGTAAAATATTAAAAATATTATAGATAAAAATAATTTTTTAATCTTATAATTTTTATATTACAATTAACTAACAGCAAAATTTTATGACTAACTACTGCTTGGCCTTGGTGCTCTTAGATAATCGGGTAGGCACTGCATCCCTGAGGGGCCGCTACTGTCGGCAACACTGACTTGGATAACTAGAGTCTACACCCCAAGCGAAAACAAACATTCCCGCATGCGCATTAGTATTTAGAGATAAACTGAAATATTTTGTGTTATTGTGTGACAAAAAAAGCGGGGGGGACACACCCTCCGCACTCCCTTTTGTCGCTAATAATGCCTACGACGCTGATATAATTGACAATTAGATAGAAAAATAAAAATCAACCTAACTAACCTAACCTAAAAAAAATCACATGAAAGAATGAAATCATTATAGGAAAAAATAGGAATACATTATTTCTGCCGTCAAGTCAAACCTGTATTTGAGAAAAAATGCATTAATCGTTACAAAATAATTAAAAAAAAGCTCGGTGTCCAGGAGTTGAACCCGGGACCTCTCGCACCCTAAGCGAGAACATTACCCATATGCCAACCATTAGCTGACAAACAGCGCTATAGCGAGGAATAAATAGGTTGACAATGCGGTACAACCGTTATTTGCCCGCCGCAGCGGCACTAATGCGCATGCGGGACTTTTTGTGTTTGCTTTGGCTGTAGACGCTAGTACCACAGTAGAGAAAGTTGTTTTTCTTTACTGTTCTAGTACTTCGATACATTGGTACTCGGGGCGTGGAGAGAGAACTGGCGAGCTGTCGGAACTGACTGCTTGAAGCGGTCAGTCTACGGAGGGAGGAGCAGTTCCTTGCTGCCGATAGCATGGCGATTCTCGATTGCAAACTTACTGCATATTTTTGCGAACTGCTTGAGAAGCCCGTGTATTGCGAACGTCTAATTTTGCATTGAAACTGCAAATCGCCCAACTACGACAGCTTAAAGCTGTCGGCACCGACTGCTTTAAGTTGCTCGTTTATGGTGGCCCTTACTCTAATAGGTAAAAGCCAAATAAGGAATAACGTTTAATTCGGGGAATGAATATGCACAGTAAATTACAATAAATTTGTTAGCAGGTTTGTTTTACAAAGTAAATATAATTAGGTAAATTAATTAAGTATAAATGTAGAAGAAAAGTTTTGTTCGTTTAATTTGGAAACGCAAGGAAAAAGTAAATTAGTGCATTTGGGAAGTTTGTTTCCCCGAGTTGGTAAGTGTATGCAGATTAGAAGTTATGCAAATGACGTCCATATTCCGCACCAGAACCGAGATAAGGGAGCGTTGTTATGATAGATGGCGCGGCGGGACTTGATAAGTGCTATCTCGGAGCGCAGGGTCACTCGCTATCACCTGTGCTTTATTCGCTTGAATAATGATTACTTTCATTATGTTCCACCGTACAATGAGCATACAATTATAAAGGAAGCAGCCGCTGTCCCGAATATAATATATATACCGGAAGCAAACATATTCGAGGCGTCTATTAATGGCATAACCAAATTATACAGAGTGTTTAAAAAATGTAATTACCAACCTAGGGCAGGTAGTACACAAAAAAACCGCTGCCTAAGGAATCACTACTTCCACATCCAGACTTCCTATAAGTCTCTTTAAACGAAAAAGCATCTTGATATTATATTTGCACTATTAGCGCAAAATATAATCTACTTCCAGATCTCGTCATGACACATATGTATACCAAATTTCAAGACAATATCTTAAACCGTTCCTAAAAAAACGTGCGCACTAAAAAAAAGTTACAGACCGACAGACTGACTGACCGACCGACAGACGAAAATGTTTTTTCGCTCAAATTTAGAATTTCGATGTTTTATGACATTTTAAGCCTATTTCAACAACAACAAAAAATTGTAATATTTTTTACGATTACTATACTTGGATGTGGAAGTAAAATTAAATGATAATATATTTTTAATTGAATATATCAAGGAAGCGACAAAAGAAAGAAAGCCGTAAATATACTGAAAACAAATAGATACTTTAACTGGAAATGTATAACTGTCATAGTAACTGTTATATTATAACATTTACTATAGTAATTGTTTAATGTTTTGTCCATTTCGATTCACGCCAATACTATACCGACGCCTCAGTACAGTATCCGCGTCGCAACTAATAAAGTGTAGCAGTTAATAGCAATTAGCGTAAGTATTATTAACAAAATTTGCTATATTATCTGTAAGTTCCCCATAGACTACACTTTTTGGGTAACTCCATAACAAAAAATCTAGTGGGATCAAATCTGGTGGCCCAGCTGGATATTTCATTGGTCCATTTGTCCCCATCTAAGAATTCGGAAAACAATTCTACCTGCCAATATTGCCAATGGTAAAGTTGGGGGAACTAACCCAGTACGCGACAGATATTGTAACCCAGCACGATTCTCAAAACACTTCAGCCCGCCGTGTTCGTGCCTTACTGTCATTGACTTTATTGTCCTCCATTAAGATATTGTCACAATTAATTATCAACTTAACTACATTTAATACAAAATTCAAGTTTCAGTTACCTCCAAAATAGCATTCACGGTTTATGTGGAATGGAAAAACGCTCCTAGCACTAATATCAAAAGAACTGATTGACAATTTTGCAGTTTTGGTATCAAAGATGATATGGAAAAGTTCTTAACTGTTCCGAAGATTGCAATGGCGTTGATGGGGCGTAGTAGAAACTGTTCTGTAATACGACTGGATTTTAAAATATACAGGGTGTTTGGTGCATCGTGTGCCAAATGGAAATGGCCGACAGAAAGGATTATCTGCTATCCTTTCAGGCCCCTTAATACTTCCCATGCCCTGCGGGATTTTTCATATCGACCTTTTATCTTTTTAATGAAAAAAATCCCAAATTCTACATTTAAATTCAAATTATAAAAAAAGTATTAGGCGTAGACTGCGAATTTCATTTTTATTTTGATGTGTATTGTTGAAGGGTTCTTTTAAATCGAAAATTACTGGCATTAGTCATCTAGTTGTTTTTTTATTCACTCGCAAACTTTCGGAATAGGTAAAATTTAAATTCAAACTTAGAATTTACATGGCTATAAAAGAAAAACTCAGAGCAACTGGGATCTTCCAACTACCTCAAAAATTCTCTAGTCTATCCTCTTGCTAGTGATGTGCCACATGTCATAAAAATCTTTTAATAACTTCGTGAATTTGCTAAATTAATGAATCGGGTCACATAAGGCTAATATTCAAAATTCAGAATAAAAAATTATTTTTCATTAAATTATGCATGGGAAACAGGTAAAATCTGTTATCTCACTCTTGCGAAGTAAAATCAATCTTCTATATCTTTCTGTTCATTGGTTTTCTTGAAATAAAGAAACAGTTACATTTTTATCATTTATTAAAAAAATTTAAAAATCTTGCTCAAAGTATTGGTCTCTGTTGCGAATGCAGGCCCGAGATCTGCTTCGTATTTCGACAGTTGTTGTATGAAGTCGTATTTCCTCCCTAATTGTACCGAAAGCCGTTTCTATGCGTTGGACAAGAGGACAAGTTCCTCCCTAGTCGCAACCTCCGTCGCGTACACGAGCTCTTTGGCATAAAATCCAATGGAGTTAGGTCTGGGGAACGTGGAGGCCATTGAATAGGGCCATCCCGCCCAATCTACGCATACGCCTATAGGCGCGGCTGTCCCGCGCACTGGCGATTGATTGTAAGGCAATATCTAGACAATGTGTTCCCAAATGCGTGGATTGGGCGAGATGGCCCTATTCAATGGCCTCCACGTTCCCCAGACCTAACTCCGTTGGATTTTTATGTCTGGGAACGTGCCAAAGAGCTCGCGTACACGACGGAGGTTGCGACTAGGGAGGAACTTGTCCTCTTGTCCAACGCATAGAAACAGCTTTCGGTACAAATAGGGAGGAAATACGACTTCATACAACAATTGTCGAAATTCGAAGCAGATGTCGGGCCTGCATTCGCAACAGAGACCAATACTTTGAGCAAGATTATAAATTTGTTTAATAAATGATAAAAATGTAACTGTTTCTTTATTTCAAGAAAACCAATGAACAGAAAGAGATAGAAGATAGATTTTACTTCGCAAGAGTGAGATAACAGATTTTACCTGTTTGCCATGCATAATTTAAGCAAATATAATTTTTTATTCGAAATTTTGAATATTAGCCTTATGTGACCCGATTCATTAATTTAGCGTATTCACGAAGTTATTAAAAGATTTTTATAACATATGGCACATCATTAGCAAGAGGATAGACTAGAGAATTTTTGAGGGAGTTGGAAGATCCCGGTTGTTCTGAGTTTTTTTTTATAGCCGTCTAAAGTCTAAGTTTAAATTTAAATTTTACCTATTCCGAAAGTTTGCGAGTGAATAAAAAAACAACTAGATGATTAATGCCAGCAATTTTGTATTTAAAAGAACCCTTCAACAATACACATCAAAATAAAAATGAAATTCGCAGTCTACGCCTAATGCTTTTTTTATAATTTGAATTTAAATGTAGAATTTGGGATTTTTTTCATTAAAAAGATAGAAGGTCGATATGAAAAATCCCGCAGGGCATGGGAAGTGTTAAGGGACCTGAAAGGATAGCAGATAACCCTTTCTGTCGGCCATTTCAATTTGGCACACGATGCACCAAACACCCTGTATATGAATATCTACATTTAATTTTTTACATATTACTACTTTTTGTTCATGATATAGTAACAAATAATATTATGGCACGTTGAGATTTTTAGCTTAGCTCAATTACACATCCGTGAAATTATATAACAATTTGATTACCTACATGAATTCATTTGTGATTATTATTACTTCTATAAAGGATAGAGCATGTCTAAATTGTTTGCTTTTTTGACATCATCAAATACCATGAGAAAATATCAACCTAGCAGTAATGATATTTTCAAAAACAAGCAATGATACCAGGAATTCATTTTATCTCAGTAAGCCACTGGTTTATTAAAATTTGCGTCTATAATTAATATATTTATTTAAATACTTACACGGTCATAATTCGGTCAACTGACGTCTGTCAAAAACTCACCTGAAAATAAAAATGTTTGTTAATATTTCCTGATAACATTGTAGATAAGGCAACAGTAAATAAACGACCGGATGTAGTCAAGTTTATACTACACTTTTAAGTACAATTTCATAAAAATAGTCACATATAATAAACGCTCGACTGCAGGTTGCATTCTTTCTCAATAGTCGTATTACTTGTGTGCTTAATCAGAAACTATATTAATATTTTGCTTTAAAATTATGATTATCTTATAAAACAAAACAGTGTACCGTCTTTGGAGACCATCCTTACGACGACCATGACTTAACTTCAAAAATTATTCTACCATACTATTTTACATATGTTCCAAATTTAACATAAAAATTATAAGTCTAACACACACACTTAGATACACATAAAGACTTCCTCAATTCAATATATGAGTTCAGCACCAAAGGTAGGAATTGAATTTATGTGCTGTATGTTCCTACCTTTATTAGTTTTCTTCCTGATATATAAAAACATTCGTTGAGCTACGTAACCCTGATGAGGAGCAATAACTTCGAAACACATGTCCATAGCTGCATTGTTGTTTCTCTTTTGGAGTATATAGCAATAATTTCTGTTCTTGTAATGAATGAACCCCACTAACTTTGTCATAGGTTTTATATTGGCAGATTCGTAGTACAGTGTGCCCTTGATTTCATACAAGTCTCATTACTACACCGACATAAGAGAGAAGTGTTGTTAAACACATTTTAAGCAGAGTGGGTGAGCTCATTTCTTTGCAAATAATTTAGTTTGGAATAGGAAAATCCCCTAAAAACGCATGACCATGGATGTGCACGAAGGCCATTATTTATTACTTTTTACCATAACTTAAAAGTTGCCATTGTCAGACACCGAACTAAATTTACATATCATTTCAAGTAGAGAGTCCGAGTCAATTAAATAACATATTTTGAGTTCATGGCCAATTTCATGCAAAGCTGTTTCAATCATCCCCAGATGATGGAAACATGATTGGCGAAACTCTCGTCGACTGACGATACTCGAGAGTAGTATACACGTGTTTTGGTGTTTGTAAAAACTACTTCAGAGGCAGAGCCCCCTCCAAGCTTAACTCTCATAGTTTTAGCAATGGCGAAATTGGTAATTAAACACTGTCTCTTTGAATGTAAATTAAATTGTGATATAATTGGAAGCAGGTTTACAAAGAAACAAAAAAAATTATTAACGTAATTTAATTAGCTTTAAATACTGAACAGGTCGACAGTAAAAAAGGCTTTTTATTTAATCATGAATAAATTTATTTCTTTATAAAATTATTATATCAACAAAATGTAATTACCTGGGAGTTTTTAAAGAAGAGGAAATTAAAATTTAGACTTTCATCATTTATTATATAACAGGTCTGCAACACAACAAAAGCTCGGATCATCAATAACGCGATTTAGTGGGTCAGACCAAGTGACCCTAATAATTATTGTCCCTTTCCAAATTATTGTAAATAGCACTTTAGATGAGACTTCATTACTTTAATTATATCGGGAGAAAATTAGTACAGATTACCTCAACTTTAAGGTTCATACTTTGAATGTTGAAATTAAAGTTAGGCGTCCCATTGTGTCTGCCTGTAGGTGTTGGCATTTATAGGACTTTTTAGTAAAATTAATTACAGAAGGTAGTTAATGATGATGTAAAACATCGATTATCAATAGAACTTCAACATCAGCGTATGATATATATGTGTATTGGTTCATTGAAATTGATATTTTTTAATGTCCCATAACTCACCGAGCGCTGATGATGATTGACGAATCTCACTGTGACGGCATTCTATTTGTTGATGTTGTTATCATGTTAACGTCGTCTACGTGTGTTTTGAATTGCAATTTTACCACCAGTATAGCATTATTTAGTTTTCTGCCTTACCAAGAATGCGTGGAGATAACTTTGTAAATGCTCAGTAATATTTTGCCAACAGTTGATAAATTTATACATATGGAGGACAATCAAATTAGACTTTCTCGTGCCAACCGAGCCATCCGCAAGATAAATATGGAAAATATAGGAAACATTACGTAGAATTTGATGAACTCCCTAGTAGCATCAATATTACACCAATATATAATCCATATAGGACCAATATTTGAATATTGGTCCTATATAGGACCAATATTCATATATTGGTCCTATATTTGGTACCAATATTCATATATTGGTCCTATATGGATTATATATTGGTCCAATATACTACTAGGGATAGTTTTAGACTAGCAGTCCATTGCCGAAGTGATTCAAAATGGGGTCAAAGAGGCTCAAAAACAGCTAAAAGAAAATGAAAACTGTACAAAAAAAAGTTTTGTACAAAATTTGTAGAACTTTTTAATAGCCATAAAATAAGCCTAGTTCGATATCAATAAATTTACAAATAAATTATTTATTTCAAAAAGACCGCTAAAAATCGATTTTTCTTCAATTGATTATATCTAAAAAAAGATTATTTGATGAAAGTCGCTGAACGTATAGTCCTTGGCGAGTACAATAAGAGCGCGTTCAAAAAATATCAAACAATTGATCAGTTTTTGTAATAATCCACTTTTTTGAAAAAAGACAATTTTGTAGAATTCCACTGACTCAGCTTCCTAAACACTTTTTCGGGCTTAAAGTTTTCTTGAAGAGTTGTTAGTACAACAGGTGCATTTAGTGCACGCATTGTTAAATAATTGCAAATATGTGAAAAAAAGAATTTTGACTCCAAAAACTTCGATTATCCTCTTATTGTGAAATTGTACCGGAACGCCATCAGCGCCAATCGATAACTGCTAATTTTCTACAAGTTTAAAAAAAAGAAAATTATTCTACGACCCTTTGGAGCTGAGATATATTTCTCTTTCTTTTTTTTTTAAATTGGTACTCCTTTATTTACCGATTTTAAGAGCTGAAATTTGCACACATATTGGTTAAACACTTACAATTTAATATAAAAAATATTACGCAATCATTGACCGCATATTAGTTATTGTAAGCCTATGTTGGACTCCGTAAAATAATGTTCCGTTTAACGCGTTTGTTCCGTGTGCGTGAGATATTTCGAATCAGCGTCCTCGGTAACTGATCTCTGCAGGCCAACTCATTTTTATTGACGCAGTTGGCACTGTCAAAAAACATATATACTTCCCTAAAATCGGGAAAGGTCAAACGAACGAAAAAGTAAATAGGTGTGACAGTTGTGAAGTTTTATAAAAAAAATCTGAGTTCTTGGCATCTAGTCCATACACCAAATTCCAAATTACTGTAATCTTACCAGCTTGCCTTACTTATTTTCCCTTATTCACCCCTATTTAAGTCAATATCTAAACCGTTGCTGAGAAAACGTACGCACAAAAGAAGATACAGACTGACAGGCAGAAATTTTGCTTCGCTTAAATTTAAAATTACACAAAAATGTTTTTGTTGAAATCGAAGCTGATCCTTTTCTCGAGAAATCATCCGGAGAAGTTTAAAATCTAGAACTATTCGAGACTATATTTTTAAGCATATATGCTTATTGTTTTTTATGCTTTCTAGCGTTACTTGATCAAATAAACAAATACAAAGCACGTCGCAACTTGTTATTAATACAATATATCTATATCAATACATTTTTCCACTGCTTTACTTTTACACTGTTAACTTTTCAATTTTCAGTTTCTCTAGTAGCACAAAATATTGGACCAATATTGAACCAATATTCATATATTGGTCCTATATTGATTATACAGTGTGTTTCACTTCTCGTGAAGACACCCCTGTATCTTCTTTATTTGTGGCCGAATTAATTTCAAAATTTTATGAGGTATACAACTCTGTAAGGCGACTTTAATCAACACATAAATGTCGTTTAGATATAAAACCTCGGCTTACTGCGATAAAAAGAAAATCGCAATTTTCGAGAAATCATAGTAGGCTTAGATATAGACGAAAATTTTGTTAATAAAAGTTGTCCAGAATCACTAGATATGCCACCCTATAAAATTTGGTGAAAATTGGAATACGTTGAAAAAAAATTTTTTTGTTTCACTTCTCGTGAAGACACCCCTGTATCTTCTTTATTTATAGCCGAATTAATTTCAAATTTTTATGAGGTATACAACTCTATAATGCCACTTTAATCAACACATAAATGTCGTTTAGATATAAAACCTCGGCTTACTGCGATAAAAAGAAAATCGCAATTTTCCAGAAATCATAGTAGGCTTAGATATAGACGAAAATTTTGTTAATAATAGTTGTTCAGAATCACTAGATATGCCACCCTATAAAATTTGGTGAAAATTGGAATATGTTGAACAAAAAATTTTTGTTTCACTTCTCGTGAAAACACGTATCTTTTTTATTTGTTACAGAATTTCAAGACTAATTTATTTTAAAAAAATTATCAGTTACACAGCGATATTGTCCAAACATACGGAGAGAACTTTTTCCAACAAATGAGTCGTGCACAATTATTATTAAAATTATTTATTAAATAAAAGGTAATGAAACAGTATTTACAGTGAATGACTAAAATGCCACTTATTATACTATTATATTCGGCCCCTTTCTACTAACCCACCCTCAAGTGTAATACACTTCTCAATCCGCTTTCTGTTATTTATTACAACTCTTCGCAGTTCTTGAGCCGTAACTTCTAAACACGCGTGCCTTATCCTCACACAAAGCTGCTCCACATTTTGAGGTCTGGTCTTATAAACTTTATTTTTAATATGACCCCAAAAATAAAAATCCATGGGAGTGAGATCAGGAGATCTGGGTGGCCAATGTATTAGAGGGCTATTTCGTCCTATCCATCTTTGGGGAAAATGTTCGTTCATCCATGCTCTTACTACTACGGAATTATGGATAGATGCTCCGTCGAGTTGGAAATACAATTGTTCCAAAGGAAAATCGACTATTGCATTCCACAGATCATTATTTAAAAATTGTAGCATATGTAACGCATTTATATTTTGAAAAAAGAAGAACGGCCCTATTATTGTTTCATTAAAAATTCCACACCACACATTTACCTTCTGGGAATATTGCCTTTTACAATTTATTATCCAATCAGGATTTTCTACTGCCCAGTATCTAGAATTTTGTGATGATACTACCCCGTTGGTGGAGAAAGTTGCTTCGTCCGTGAAAATTACTTTCTTCAAGAAGTCTCTATTATTTAAATAATTACCTTGGATCCATAAACAATATTCTAGTCTTCTCTCTTCATCACCTTCCTCCAAGGTATGTACAAATTTTGGTTTAAACGGTTGTAACTTATGGCGTTTTAAACATCTCCAAATTTTTGACGCCGACAAATTGAGGTCACGAGCCATATTTCTAAGGCTGGTAGTGGGATTGGCGTTAAACGCCGCTAATATAACGTCATCCTCTCCATGTCTTCGACTGAGATGTACTCTCGGTTTAAGCACATTACCAGTTGTATTGAACAAGTGACATATTCTTGCAACGGTACCATGGTGTATTGGTCGTCTTAGAGGATGTCTTAAATTAAATTCTTCTGCAGCTTCTCTTGAAGACCGTACATTTTCACCGACTATCTTTATTATTTCTACTTTTTCATCAGTGGTTAAAAGAATTCTAACCATTATGATTAAAAAAATTAAATAATTAAACTTACGAACTGAACAATAAATAACAATAATCACTTCTGTCATAAAAGTAAGAATGGAGAAATAAACAAAATAGTTATTGACAGTTAATTTCACGGCACATTTAAAACAAAAAATCAAAAAACCCCTAATGTTCCTAAAATTCTGAGTCGATAAGAAGGATATGATGGAAAGTTACTCCTCAAGAACATTGACAACGAAAAAAACAAAAAAAAAGGAACAGTGTTACAACTTGATATGTAATAAAAAGTGGCCCTTTTAGCGTTTTATTGAATCATGATTTTTGTTCACGACTTTCGTTTGTTGGAAAAAGTTCTCTCTGTGGGTTGGATAAAGTCATTTTATAGAGTTGTATAATTGATACATTTTTTAAAATAAATTAGTCTTAAAATTCGATCACAAATAAAAAAAAGATGGGGTGTCTTCACGAGATGAAAAAAAAATTTTTTTTCAAAGTTTTCCGATTTTCACCAAATTTTATAGGGGGGCATATCTAGTGATTCTGAACAACTATTATTAACAAAATTTTCGTCTATATCTAAGCCTACTATGATTTCTCGAAAATTGCGATTTTCTTTTTATCGCAGTAAGTCGAGGTTTTATATCTAAACGACATTCATGTGTTGATTAAAGTCGCCTTACAGAGTTGTATACCTCATAAAAATTTGAAATTAATTCGGCCACAAATAAAGAAGATACAGGGGTGTCTTCACGAGAAGTGAAACAAAAATTTTTTTTTCAAAGTATTCCGATTTTCACCAAATTTTATAGGGGGGCATATCTAGTGATTCTGAACAACTTTTATTAATAAAATTTTCATCTATATCTAAGCCTACTATGATTTCTCGAAAATCTCGATTTTCTTTTTATCGCAGTAAGTCGAGGTTTTATATCTAAACGACATTCATGTGTTGATTAAAGTCGCCTTACAGAGTTGTATACCTCATAAAAATTTGAAATTAATTCGGCCACAAATAAAGAAGATACAGGGGTGTCTTCACGAGAAGTGAAACAAAAATTTTTTTTTCAAAGTATTCCGATTTTCACCAAATTTTATAGGGGGGCATATCTAGTGATTCTGAACAACTTTTATTAATAAAATTTTCATCTATATCTAAGCCTACTATGATTTCTCGAAAATCTCGATTTTCTTTTTATCGCAGTAAGCCGAGGTTTTATATCTAAACGACATTCATGTGTTGATTAAAGTCGCCTTACAGAGTTGTATACCTCATAAAAATTTGAAATTAATTCGGCCACAAATAAAGAAGATACAGGGGTGTCTTCACGAGAAGTGAAACAAAAATTTTTTTTTCAAAGTATTCCGATTTTCACCAAATTTTATAGGGGGGCATATCTAGTGATTCTGAACAACTTTTATTAATAAAATTTTCATCTATATCTAAGCCTACTATGATTTCTCGAAAATCTCGATTTTCTTTTTATCGCAGTAAGCCGAGGTTTTATATCTAAACGACATTTATGTGTTGATTAAAGTCGCCTTACAGAGTTGTAAACCTCATAAAAATTTGAAATTAATTAGGCCACAAATAAAGAAGATACAGGGGTGTCTTCACGAGAAGTGAAACACACTGTATATTGGTGCAATATTTGTTCTATTGGGGTTCTCTTCAACCAGCAAAGCGAACGTGTTCTGCTGCTACTTTTGCTATTTAAGAATGTTGGTGGAAAGTGTCCTTCGAATTATTTAAAAATATTTCAATTTCTTGTTTGTCGTTGTCTAATAATAAAGTGCCAATAATTGATAGATTTTTATGACGTACCTATCGTTTTGTGTATTTATTTTCTTTTTACTCTGCTCACAAGTTCTATCATGCCAATACATCCAAATGATGTATCTATATATGCTGAAAATAGAAAAAAATCTTGTAGGCCATATGGAAAGAAAATCATCTTTGGGAATATAATTTCAGATTAACAGACTGCCATGAAAAATTAATAACAACATTTACCTACTTGTAAAAATTATAATGCGAGGGAGAAGGATTTCCTCTCAGTATATGTTCCAGTTGTCGTCTGAAAAAGAAAATACAAAAAGCTTCTTACGAAAAATGCCAAATTACGAAAGTATTTTACTTCCAAAAGCTACAAGAGCGCGCGAATCGTCAACTAGTGATTTTCTCGTTTGTAATTGTTATATATGCTTGACCGGTAGATTCAAGGGTCATATAAAACATTATTAGGAAACATAGATATAATGAGACTCATAAATTGTATTAAATATTGAACAGAGCTTAAAATGTAATAATAACTAGCACATCGTTGTCATTAATTAAAAAGTTGCCTTGCACAGCATCACCTCATTAGTTTGTCATAAATGCAGCCATAAAAGCAGTTTGCAGTGCAGAGGTGCGTTGACGCAATATGTGCTCTATCTACAACACATGTACTAGACCTGTTCGGGGTCATGAAAACCCACGGGACACGGCAAACGCTTGTAAATTCATTTATTTATTCATCCAGCGAAACTATGAAAATTGTTCATTACAAAATTACAACGTAATTAGAGCAAAGTCAACACATTCATTAAAATTGTTTACTCTTGCAAACACTTTCTGAATTGCTTTGAGTGCACAGGTTCAAAGGGTTTTACTGCACTCTACGTATGGGATGTTTAATATTAATTTAACTGTATTGTTATTACTGAAAATGGGGGTAAAGGGCGTTAGAGATCTTCAATATTAGCTTTCTGATGGTTACTTAGCGACTTGTGGTTGTTTCCAAATGATCTTGTTAATCCATTATCCCAATGTTCCATGCTTACTGGGATCGTTTAACAACATTCTTAAATTAATTAATTCTTTGACGCAGTTTTCTCTGGAATGTTTACCGTAGCCGGCGTATATTATTTTTACGATAACGAATGTATTAACGCAAGAAAACGCCGTGCTGATACACAGTAAAGCTACATGAAACATGACGACTTTGATAACCCACTCTGAGGCAAGGAATAACTAGCAGCAGGACTACGAACTTTCAGGAATCAGTGGAGGCAGTTGATTGCTTGATTGATTGGCCAGCGTATGGTAGGCATTCCACTTCTGGACATCCAGTCTGGATGTTTCTATATCCCGCCGGACAGGTCATATGCCGGATTGGGTATGGGACATGATTTTTGCCAGCAGCAAGAACCACTTGACGCATGGGTAGGAATATAGGTTGGGAAGTGTAGGTGTTTATGAGATGCCCCTTTAAGCTTCCATGCTTCTTTAAGTTTCCATCTACCATCATCGGATGGGGAGGTGTAGGTGTTTGTGAGATGATTCTTTTAAGTATCCATGCTTCTTTTGTTTATTCTTCCTCTGAATCTTATGTTTCTTCTGTTTCTGAATCTAGCAGTGTGCACCTCCTCCCACCCGCTTGCGTCCAGATATGATTTCATGCATCCCAGAAATACGCGTTTTCGCCTGAACGTCCTTCATCAATGCGTCCACCTCGTTTGCTTGCCAAGACATACAATAGCCCACTGCGAGAACCTTTTATTTATTAACCGTTCCTTAGGTAAACAGACATCTACAATGGAAGTGCAAGGAAGAGCCCCGAGAGAACACTTGGAGGTACCCTGTATTCCGACCTGCCAAGGTAATGCAAAACAGAAAACTAAAATATGCCAAAATAAAAAAAGATCTAAGAGAACATCTGGGGCGCACTGTATAACCAGCAGACCCCAACTACTTTCACCTGAGAAACATTTTTCTACTCGTAATTAGGCCCAATATATGGACTACGTGACAGTCGCCCGTCGACACCTTATGTTTAATAAATTTTTAATTTTAAAACATTCAATTAGGTTCAATAATCACTAAGGATTAATAAACTAATACACTAATAGTATTAATGGAACTTATCTTTTCGTCCGTGTATGTATATGTTTGCAGCTTCCCTCTTTGTTCTGCAGAACTTCCACACTACTTGCACTTGTTCTCTCACCTCTTTTAAAAACCAGCTTGTTGCCATTCTCTGAAAATTTTATAGTGCACAGTTTATATTATATTGCCAGATGGTCGTGCCTCCTTTTCAAGTTATTTATATACGATTTTTTATGCTATATTCAACCAATATATCTTAATCAAATATCATCTATATGAAATAGCGACACTCATGATAATGTATATCAATCAATGTAGAATTGTCCACCCTTTAATTCAACACAATTTCGCACTCTTTCTCACAGTTTTAACCGAATTTATTCCAGAGTTCGTAGGTGCTACCAGAAACGCGTCTGCTTTCGAACCCGACGCCATCTGAACCCCCAATGAAGAAATCAGTAGAGGCAGTTATACAAAAATTAAAATGATCTAAACACGCTGTTGGTGCTGCGGTGCTGAAGTCGGTTGGCGAAGTTGGTGAAAATCCTTCACAGACTATACCAAAGGATATTGGAGACAGGTGCCTGGCCAGTTGATTGGGGAACCTCAATCTTCGTACCACTACATAAGAATGTAACGACAGATGTATGTGATAACTACTGATTACTGGTACTAACATTATAATTTGTCCAGTGATTCTTTGCGGTAATAACAATATATTAATAATAATAATCCCAGGATTACCTCCTACTCCTACTCCAAGAATAGGAGTAGGAGCTATGTGATTTCACGGTCTGTATTTCTTGGCATAATGCCCAGAAATCAGTAAAATTTCCTCCCCAAGAGAAGTACGAGATTATCCTACAATAATAATAAAAACGATTATCACCAGCCAGTGTCCACAGAATTCTGATGCATCGTGCTAAATTAATTCAATTTACCATATTACCAATGGGAGTTTTGTCAGAAGCGGCAAAGAAATTTAACCATAAAACCTTAAGACATTTTAAGCAGAAAAAAGAATTTAAAAAATTGCTTTTTTGGCCCATCCGTGATAAAGTCTATCTTTTTCTTTTACTAATTTAAGGGTGCTGAAAACGAATCCGTCGCCCGTCCTGGAGAAAAATCTCGAGAACCCATTAAAAAACAACCCTTATTAGTGCAAATAACAAGAACATGTAGACATTAAACATTTATTACGACACAAGTGAGATGTACAACAATAAAAAAATAAATAAATAAAGTTCAGATGTTACCTAAACGTGTTTCATACGCATTAAAGAAATACTGTGTATTTGATTTAATAAAACTTCACTGAAAATCTAACTTTACTGCTTGACTGAGTTTCTCTTGCAACTAGGATTTATCTCATACACAACTATGAGTTCTAACTTACAACAGCGAATTAAGATTTACTACAAATTATATTTATAGCTCATCACAAGATATTAGGTGATGAACGAGATCTCATGAGCTGACAACTAAAATGTTTACTGCTTACACTTAGATGTTAATGAATGTTCTAAAATAAGTATATTCTATTAAAAATATCTCATATGTGGCATAGTAGAAGGTAAATTAGCATCACATGGTACCATACGTTGCATTACAGTAAAAATCTTAAATATTTCATCATTCGATATATGAACTTAGAGCTTAATTTATAGTTGCAAGAATGTGGTATAATTTACTTTAATATAAGAACAAAAATCACTGAATTAAATTATAATAATTTCTTTAAAAACACATAACCAAAATGAAACAAAAAAAAACCTGGTTAGAGCCTTGGCATTCTCCTCGACTACCGCAGCGTGACTTGTCACCGCTTCTTTGACATACTCGACGTTTGCTGCGACTACAACTCCGTGCTGCACCAAAATTCCTGAATTAATTCCCTTGGAGACTGCTGCAAACAACTCTCCAACCAAAACTTCTCTAAATCTCAGCAAGACCCATACACAACTAAACCTCTCAGTAGTAAACTTCCTCTTATTACTACTCCTCTAAATATTAGGCCCCATATAATCAAAATTACAGTACCAAACAGTTGGACTCTTACATAAACTGCAAAATTGCCTGACCCATACAAATTGTCTCTGGCCTAACCCAAATATATGCCTCTCCAAAATATAACTAATTTCCAAATGATCAGTCCCAAACACTCTGTAATAATTACAATAAATAAGAACTAAATAAAACACCAAATTAAACAAAGTAAAAGCTTACCTCACATAGAGAATATTACATAACCTCGCGAAACACACGGCGTCAAAACTACGGCAACCAAAAGAATTCCTTCCTGGAATTTACAAAACGCTTGCGGCAGAGCGGTGAGTAATTTATGAGGCCACCTATATAAATACACAGCTATGATAACGATGTAGAACCCCAAAACCTCCACAAAAATCAAGACCGCTGTCCGCCTACCTCGTGTCTTTGTCGAAGAACGAGAAACCAGACCGGAAATTTGGCTGTTCCACACTGTATGTTTCGTAACAAATTTTAATAACGGGTATTGACAACAGGTAATTTTATAATAAAAGTTCCGTGATTATTCCAAAGAAAATATGAAAAAATAAGACTAATTCGTTTTCAGCTCGACCCATTTTTTCCAATGGATTGCACGATGCATGCAAGTCTCGTTCCAATCTGAGTAGTTCAGCGGAGGTTTTCAATTTGTGAGTGGGATTTATCGCGGATCGACTTTATAGACTAACTCGGATGCTAATGCTATTAGTATGTAGCATTCTTATGCTTTGCCGTACAGATTGATCGAGTGCCCCTCCATTGAAGATTAGTTTCCTTTGCATGAATGGGAATTTCATTTTTATTCTATTCCCATTCGCTCGCCTGGAATCATGACTATAGAGCCGGATTTTTATTATTTTTCCTTTTTCGTTGCAATAAGAACAAACTGAATATATTAGCACTTTACTCTGGTAGTAAGAAACCACGCAATTCTATAATTATTCAGCATCACTTTAATTTTGTAATTGATGTATTAGGTAAATACTAAGCCTTAATAACATAGAATGGTAAACCGAGGCTGATAAAGTTGCCCCAAAGTGGCTGTAGCATTTGCGGTCACACTAATATAGGAATTTTTCACGTAACATCCTGTACTTATGATTCAATAGCCGAAAGACTTTTCTACAAGAAATTTTAATTATTTTGCCGTAAGCGTTACAACATATTTTCAACAAGAAGGCATTTCCTTGGCTGAAAATTAATCACGTCAACAAATTAGAGATAAGAGACAGCACATCCATCAATCAATATTAAACACAAAATGAAAATCTACTTTTGTGTACACGGGTTTCCTTTGGAACTAGTACGAACTCGACAAATTCGTCATGAACCTTATCAAGAATAATATAAAAAACATTTTAGTATAATAAGTACTCAAATTCAACATACATTTTTATGCAAATGACCCCAAATTAAAATAGATAAAAAATTAAAACAACAGGGTGAATATTTTTACATATTTTATTGTAATGCTAGAGGTCCCTATGTCATATTGTTTTGAAGCCATTAACTGCTGGTTTTACATATAAATTGTTGTGTGTATAGGGTATTTTTCCCAATTAAAATAATGACCCCATTTAAATAAAAGAGTTTTCTACAACTAGTCACCAGCATGCTTCCTTCTAAGAAATATGTAATACATTCGGTAAAGTAAAATCATAAAGGAGAATTTAAAAAAAAAACGAAAGATTATAATAACGAATACAAGTAAATTGGTAAGTATGTAATCAGGGTGTCTATAACTGGACGATCAAATCAAGATCATTTCCAATCAAAATAACCAAATTGTTGATTGTTTAAAAGTTATATTAATTTTTGTATTCGTTCCTGAAATCGAATAGTGTGTGACCTTTTATTTACCTTAATAGGAAAGATAATTGCTTAAAAAATGTATCAAGGATTAGAGTTCTCAACTCAAAGAGTGGGAATAATCTGACAGGTAATTAACAAATGAAAAATGCACAGTTAGTTGAAACCTGTCACCAAATTCTTACTGTATCCTCAATTTCATTAACAAATGTTAGGGGCCATCCATTAATTATGTCACACTTTTAGGGGGAGGGGGTCCATAAAGTGTGACAGAGTACGACAAGAGGGAAAAAGGGGGACACATTTTTGTGACATCGCATTATTTAATTGAATGGAATTTAAAAAAATCAGAGAATTCCACCTCCAAAATTCAATGCTGCAAAATATGTAACGTCACAACGGGGGAAGGGATCGACTTGAATGTGACAACCTGTGACATAGGGGGAGGGAGGGATAGAAAAACAATTAAATTTGAGTGACATAATTAATGGATGGCCCCTTAATCGACAGAAGAAAATTTATGGGCGCCACCATGTTTCTTGAGTCTCCCAAAATCTGAGTTTAAATTCGGCATAAGCTATTATTTAAGTATGATAAAATAGCAGAACCAGTGAGTTACTCAATCGCAGCCACCTAATTTAATTAAAAGAGTGTGATTCGGTGATCTCCCATGGCAATCAGATAGAGCGCCAATTTTTTTTTAAAGTTTAATGTAGACGGCAACGTCGTTCAGAGTAATGGAAACAGTATTAGAGAAAACCAATGAATCAATTTCCCATTCTACAAATAGGTAATGCATATTCACACGTTTTGCTGTAGAAATCATCATATCTAGAGACTAAACAGTTCTCTCTTCAATTTTAATTCGACATAAATTTGAAATTACATTTCCAACTTACTTGTGAATGAAGCGAGACCATCAATATTCGAGTAACCAAGTACATGTACTCTATTAAACTACGATTATGAATAAAGATATACCCAAGCGCATCTATTTAATTATATTCACGGCCGCAGTGACCTCAGTGTGTGCCTAATTACATCAATTATTTGAGAGAAACTATGGCGCTGTGTTCTGTTACCAAACCTATACAACATCTATAGTGAACAGCTAACGTGTACTGAAAGACTGACAGGGTGGTGCCGCCATAGCTAATGTAAGATTTGAAGATGGCACTGTCTTAGTTGCAGCAGGCGAGGATGAGCTCATACACCCCTAGGAAGGTATCAGACAATAAACTTTATGGTGTAAATTAAAAAAATCTCTGAGCCCTTGTGATCAATACGAGCCACTGCGAATATGAAGTTCTGAGAATAATACAAATGTCAAGATCAGTAACTTGTAAGTTGAGCAAAATTTGGCGTGACGGAAATATCATGACACTTATTTACTAAATCCTTAGTTTTCGCTATGTTTCTTTATGCCTCTGAGGTATAGATCATTACAGAAGCATACGGCGTATTATTTGGACAGCCGATCGCATTAATATTGATTCAACAAATACGTCCCCAAAAGCGATCCTCCACCATCATGCTATTCCAAATTCTCTTATTTTTGACTACATCAACCAGAGAGAGAATAATATAGAATGGTTGATAGTTCAAAGAGAACAAGATGGCAGGAGAAGAACAGAGAAGCCTAACACTTTTAATGTAGATGAGGTAATTTGCATATAGTCAAAAAAGAAAGTTTGCTGCCTATTAGTGTTCCAAGGTCATTAATCCAAGTACAGATAGTTGCAAACTATTGTACGGCTCAAATCTGAAAGTGTATCAGCATACTTTACGTTTCAATATATTGATGAACAGTTTATTTCCATTACACCATCTTTCCACAATATCAATTTGCAATTGAAGTTGAATACAGTCATGAAAAGTTCTAGCAGTGGTACATAATTTCAAGATCACTGACGAAGATTGGAAATAATAGTGGTCCTAGATTAGATCCCTGCGGAACACCAGAAGTTCAACATACAAATCAAAATGTTTCTAAATGTCAAATCAAAAATATCTTTGAATCTGTGCGCTTAACCGGTAACGCGACAAATGGCGGAATGACCTTGCAAAGCTAGGCCAGCTAGGATAACTATGGATGACAAAGCGTCTGACAAAACGCTGTGAATAAGAAGGAAGAGTTCAGTTATATTTATTAAATCTGTGTATTACCTTGTCCATATTCAAACGGCAATATTGTCAGGCAGTATTTAAGATTTATTTGAACGCCTGGTATATAATTTCAGTTAAGAATATAAATATGTCATTTGCCGAAGTAAGATTATATTATTGTTTGAATGAAACATATTCCACTTAGGAAGAAAATCATCGCTCAGCAGAAACATAGCGCATTCACCTAGGCTACTTAGTAACCAGAGGGAAATGCTGGACTGCAAAAACGGTAACGTCTGTATAAAAAGGGTATTTTAAAGTTAGTAGGGATATACGTTTTGGCGGTTAAAGTCAGCACGGGTGCTGTGTGGCCCAACTCATCTCCTGGGGGTGGCTTACCCAGAGAGATAAAAAGTACAACCTTGATTTATATTTGTTTCTTTGCCAATAAATTTATACCTTGTTTTCTACCATTATGTTTATTTTATAAAGTATTTATTAAATAACTAAATTAAACGTGTGCCAAGCGAGCTCAAGTGATGAGTATCGCCGGTATTGGTCTGGACAACAGAGTAATATGGGGATACCTGTAGACGTCGTGCATTTTGCATATCAAACAAGAAAAACGACCCTAAAGGGTTTTTCAGCGCAACAATATGTATAAATACTAGCCAATTTCTTTGATTTTAACTTAGACAAAAAAATGTATGGATGATTTGCTTATACTTAATGGAAAACTTCTTAATTTTATTTGGCTATTTTAATAACACTTCGTAAATTAAAAGCCAACATAGCTTAACACATAATTTTCGATTTTCATTTGCTTAGTGAGTTTTAACTTTGAGCGAGCCGTTACTACCAAAACACAACGTTTATAATGAAACAAACCTAGAGACTGGTAAACTAGGCCAATGCTTTTAATTTTTATTATTTTGCGAATATGATATAAAAGTCAGCTCTTCAAATGACATAAAATTTTCAAATATAAAATAAAAATTGAGTACTTCAACGCCCACTCGAGTTTAACATCGACTTTTCAGTATCTCTGATTAAAAGAGCGCAAAGTCCGAATAAATCTTGTAGAATTGGATCTATCGGCATTAGTCTCCGTTATTTACTGCAGGCCATACAGAGACGATTGGAACCAATTGGTGCTTATGGTATTGATTTTGTGGGTGAAATGCGATAAAATAAGGATCCAAGTCCACTTGTAGGTAGCGCATTCTCGATATATCTTTATAGGAACGTTCAAATACACACAATTTACTCAACAGATCACCAACTGCAGAACTTTCAGTATTGAAGTTCCATTTCCGCTTTTCACGATTCCCTTCGACGCTTCCAATCTTTTTAAACAGAAGCAAAATAGTAATATTTACACTTGAATTCATAATATCGTGAGGCGCGAGACAAAGAGAAGGATTTCCATATCGATCAGAAGTTTTATTATTTAGGAAGACGGATAAATTTTATATCGAAAGATTGCATGATGTATGGAGTATGTCAACATATTATGCAGCGAGATGTTTCACAATAACGCAAAAAATAAAAGTTTTATTTTCATACGATGTTGAGTATTAAAGGGGTCTTTTTAAAGGGTATCGCACAAATGGCTAGACATTGAAGTGTGGCATGGAGTCTGAGAGTTTTAATTTCAAATATATAAAAATAAATTTGGAGAAAATTAAATCGTTTTCAAATAAGGGTAATTAAACAAGATTTCATCCAGTGGCCCGGTTAACTGAATCTGATTGCAATTACCTTCTGTCTATTGAAGGCGGTTCATAGCACAGTCTTTTATGAACAATTTTGTTTTTTTAGGTAAAAAATATCTCCAATTCTAGAGGTCCGATCAGGATAAACAAAAAACCAAAAACCTTCGATCTGCTTTAGTTTTTTGCCATTTGAGTACGTACATAATGTACAAAATGGAATAAACTGGATAAAAATCGTTTTTATTTTTCAATTTAACGCCCAGGGACGTCAGGAATTCCGATCGGCTTCACACTTTCAGAAAATTTACCTTTTGTTGAAAACAGAACACTCTGAAATTTTGGTGCCGAAATATTCAACCTTTTGGACACAAATAAGTTTGTTATCTGAAATTTGAATTGCCCACCATTTTGAGCCTGGACGCCAGCTTTCCGATGACATAAAAAATAATTTCTTTTAAAGTCATTTAGGCCACTTTGTTGGTAATTATTTATAAATTGCATGACAGAAAATTAATTTTCTCGATCATTTTGAAAATATTTTTGAACATTTTTTATCAGAACAGAAGGAAAATTGTGAAAACTTTAATAAAAAAAGAAGTTAATGTTGGTCCATCTAAACTCGAGATATTTAACTTTTAGCATTTTGGCCAATTGTTAAGTAACAGATGCATATTTTTGGTTAATATTTGAACTGTATCATTTTGAAACATATTGCTTTCGGCTTACTCAAGTTGGTAGTTAACGATTTGATATTCTGCTACCTTATATTATCTGTAATTGTTTATTTGTGGCATATTCAGATTTTCTTACTTTTTATTAGGTATTTTGCCACTGAAAAATATTTAAAAATTTTAATGAAAAAACCTCTGCGCCAAACGGATCAGACAGAGGTTGGTTCTTGAGTACTTGACTGTTTCAAAAAGTCTCACACCTAAAAATATATAAACTAGAACAATGTTATAAACTAAAAATTGAAAATCAAAGCTATAGGTAGTTAATGTTTCGGAAGAGAATCTACTTCCGTTCTCAAAACTTTTTTGGCCGTCAACCATGACAGTTCTTTGTTTATGTATTTATTTCCATAGTCACGTGAGACATTAAATTATATTTATCTTATTTTTACTTACTTCGTCTCTAAGGATGGGCAACCAACTAGTACAAAAATCTATTGAATAATTAGAAACGCATCTATCCTCGTTTAATAAAATAATCGCGGATTCTTTAAGTTTTCTTTTAGTTCCGTTGCTCTCTTTTTCCAAAATCTTCGCCGAGTCCCATTTAATTCTATGATTATTATTAGATTTGATTTTCAGTTTTTAGTTTATAACATTGTTCTAGTTTATATATTTTTAGGTGTGAGACTTTTTGAAACAGTGAAGTACTCAAGAACCAACCTCTGTCTGATCCGTTTGGCGCAGAGGTTTTTTCATTAAAATTTTTAAATATTTTTCAGTGGCAAAATACCCAATAAAAAGTAAGAAAATCTGCTACCTTATCTTTGTAAAATAGTCCATTTAAATGTTACATTAACCTTGCATTTTTTTAGGAGAAGATTTCTTTCTTTTGATGTTTAGAGGTGATCAGTGTGAGTATTAAACTTAATTTTCGGGGTTGAAAGCCCCCCATTTGGCCGTCATCTTGAAAAAGGGGACGCAAATAGTTTTTTCGCGATATCTTGAAAACCATAAATATATCTCACAAAAATTTTTCTTTTGTAGAGAATTGAATTATCTCTACAACCTTGGTCTAGATACTTCTTACCGTAAAATTGATAAACAAAAAGTTATAATTAAAAATAGACTAAAATTTTCCAGAAAAATGTCATTTAAGGATTATAATTCCTTTTCTATTAATTTTATTGAAAATACACCTCAGATGTTTCTCGTACACCATTTTATTGCGAACAATTTTCTTTAACCATTTTTTAATTTCTCTTTAGAGAGGTGTTAAGACGCTGCAAATGAAAGAATGGCATTGGACAATTCTGAAAAAAATTGAGTACATTCCTGGGATGATTCCAAACTCTTTTTGCCTCTTGCAACTTTTGTTCAAAACTTTTCTTTTTCGAATGAAGAAATCGCAAAGTTCTAAAATTTTTAGTTTCCCTCGCCAGATAACTAAAAAATTACAATTTCAGAAAAAAAAATTTCGAACAAAAGTAGTCTTCTTAGTTAGAAAATCCGAAGTTCCAATAAAATATAGTGGTTCGCTTTTAAAAACCGAATTTAAGCTTGAATAACCTTAACCCTTCTACCCATTGTCAAAGTGACATAGCGCCGAAGTGCCCCCCATCCAATTCTACAATTTTGTTTGAAACATTTTTTCGTAGAGTGCTTACCACTCGAGATATTTGAATGTTCAGGTTAAAAAGATCACCCGGGTGATTTCTTTAACCGGAAACTTTCAAATATCTCGAGTAATAAGCACTCTACGAAAATAAGTTTCAAACAAAAATTGTAGAATTGGAAAGGGGTACTTCGGCGGTATACGTCATTTGACATTAGGTGGAAGAGTTGAGGTCAAATACGGTTTTTTAAATGGGAACCCCTACATTATATTGCAAATTCGGATTGTCTGATTCAAAACAGACTGCTTTTGTTCGAAACATTTTTTTCCGAAATTGTCAATTTCTTAGTTATCTGGCGAGGAAAAATCTACATTTTTAGAGCTTTGCGATATTTTTACTAAAAAAAGAAGAGGTTTGGACAAAAATTGAAGAGGCAAAAAGAGTTTGGAATCACCCCAGGAATGTACTCAATTTTTTTTCAGAATTGCCCAATGCCCTTTTTGATGCATTTGATTCATTTGCAAGACAAAAGTTTCATTTGGAAAAAATGACCAAGTCCAAATGTACATTAATACAGCACCGTATGTGCATGTGGTTTATGACTAAGTCCCATATTTATTTTGTTACTGGTAAATCTGCCGAAGTCCCATAGCTGTCTAATTATGGACTTGGTCACTTTTACCAAGGAATCCACATTATAAATCCTTAAATGACATTTTCCTTGAAAATTTTAGTCTATTTTTAATTATAACTTTTTCTCTATCAATTTTACGGTAAGTATCAAGACCAAGCTTGTAGAGAATTCAATTCTCTACAAAACAAATTTTTTTAAAAATTTTGTGAGACTTACCGTTCTCAAGATATCGCGGAAAAACTGTTTACGCTCCCTCTCTCAAGATGGCGGCCAAATGGGGGGGGCTTTTAACTCCGAAAATGGAGTTTTATACTCATACTGCCCCCCCCTAAACATCAAAAGAAAAAATCTTGTCCTACCCAAAATGCAAGGGTTCGGCCAAAATTTTGTAATATTCCAATAGACTAAAATTATAACCTTATTTCTCTTGACTAATGTCAAATATTTGTTCTGTTCAGAGACAACTTTGTTTCTTTGTGTGTGTATTTACTGCTATTTATCTTTTTACAAGATGCTAAAAGTTAAATATCTCGAGTTCAGATGAATGAAATTTTTTAATTAAAATTATCGCAATTTATTTTCTTTTTATACAAAAATGTTTCAAAAATGGTTTCAAAATGGCCGAGAAAATCTACTTGTTGTCATTTGGTTTATAGATAAATGCCGACAAAGTGGCCAAAATGATCTATTTTGGACTTAGTGGTACAAAATAGCGGGCAATTCAAATTTCAGATAACAAATTTATTTGTGTCCACATAAGGTTCAATATTTGGGCACCAAAATTTCAAGAGGTTTTGTTTTAACAAAAGGTACATTTTCTGAAAGTTTGAAGCTGATCGGAACTCTTGACGTCCCTGGGCGTTAAAATGGAAAAAATATGCATTTTAGCCAGTTCATTCCATTTTGTACGTTATTTACGTACTCAAATGACCCAAAACCAACGCAGATTTGTTCGAATTTTAATTGAGAAGGTTTTTGGTTTTTAGTTTGTCTCGATCGAACCTCTAGAACCGGAGATATTCACATTTTTAACTAAAAAAGCGCTGTTCAAAAAACAAAATTGTTCACGAGAAAACGCAATGGAAGTTCGAAACAGACATATACTCCTAGTGATACCCCAGAAGCTATGAAATTATAATATTTCTGTTGCAACACTAAACATCAATGTCCTTTTTTTACTCCACTATCAATAAACAAACTCTTTCTTCCCTTTTTAGTAGACCCTAATTATAGTACAGAAGCGAGCGTGCAATTACCTGACACATTTGTACCAGCTAGAAACATGATTTATCCTTTGGATTAGGGCATGGCAGACAACAAGAGTGATAAAAGAATTTCTCTCATCAGTGGAAATATAATTACTAAATTAAATTAACAATAAAATAACTCAGTTTGATACTTATTAAGATTACGGTTTCCAGTTGAGGCACTAGTGGCTACTAGGAGATCGACCCGGGCATCCTCCAAAAACTGATGAACGATTTGCTACTGGAGGGAATACTTCCAAGGCAGTGGAAGGAAGCTAATCTCGTACTTATCTGGAAGGGCCAATTCCCAGAGATCCATCTGCCTTATAAATACGATAGGCAAGTTGTATGAGCGTCTCCTAAGAGACAGATTGGAGTCCGAGATACAGGAAGGAATTGGCCTATAAGAACACCAATTCGCATTCAGGAAAGGCAGATCTACCATACAAGTGGTGGAGAAAATCAGCGAGAAGACGAGAAACCTCAACAACAAACTCTGCATCCTGATGACAGTGAACTATAGGAAAGAAATATCTCTGGTTACTAATAATCACTGTGATCGGAGACTACTTTAGGACCATTCTGATCTCGAAAGTAGTAAAAATAGATATGACCACAGATGTCTCACAGGGGTCGGTGATCGGTCCCACCCTGTAAAACATACTAGACGATGGTATTCTCAGAATTAATCTCTCGGCGGGGGTATCGTCCATCGTCCTCGCCGACGACCTAGCGATTATCGCCATAGCCAACGATGCTACAACCCTAAGGCAAAGGGTGAAACAAGGCGCTCCAAAACATCGACAGGCGGCTCTAAGACCATAGACTCGCTCTCACATCTGAGAAGACCGACGCAATCATGCTAAAGGGCGACAGAAGCAAACAAACGACAACATTTAAGGTGAGAAGGTTCAAAATTACATAAAGTAACATAAAGTAAAGATATGAAAATGAAATTTGGTACACGTGTCGTATATGTTATAACTAGATCTGGAAATAGATTATCTTTTGAGCTTAAAAAAGCTAAGGTATAAAATTTTTTTATGACATTTTCCACCCCCAATTATATACCAAATTCCAAGTTCTGGACCCTCACAAGCTTGCTTTACTTATTTGCCCATATTTACCGACCAACCCTACAACAAATTAAGTTTAAAATATAATCAAGTTTCAGCTTTCGATATAATACACACGTGTACAAAATTTCAAGTTGTTCCTGATACTGCTGTGGTGCCTCCACTACTGCCGAAGATAAAACTACTACAGCTGCTCTTAAAAAAACTACTGTAAGTACTTTTGAAGAGAGAGAAAATAATGGTCGCAAAATACATTGAACAATGCATATTATTTCAAAATGAGTAATACAAAACAAACCTGAAGATTTAGACAATTCTGTGTATATATAAGCAATAATGAATACGTTATAGAGATAATAAATATCTGCCAACATCAAAGGAATATATAAAAGGTTTAAATTGCTTCTGTATACAGTGAAATTAATCCACTGTTGCTTGAAATACCTATTGGTAAATACCTTCAACTCCAGCGCTATTTTTGATATACGTGGGGAAGATAGCTAACCGGCCATGTGAAACACGGCTTTATTAAATTTTTAATTAGTTTAATAATTAAATGTGTACAGATCAAATAAAACACACACATAAACACAATTTTTCACTTTTATTGTCACACATGAAGGGCATAAGCGAAGGACACTGACCCTCGGGTCATTTGAATTTGAATATATTTGCATGGAAAAGCTGGCGCTGTTGGGGTGATTCGGCGCCTACTCAGCCATGAACACATTGTGAAATCAAAATATAAATAATATCGGTGGGCTTCCGTGTCATCTGCCTCGAGGTTCGGACCGGTGCAGGTTTTTGACCAGCCTGATGATGGAATATTTATGATGAAATTCAATATTAGAATTTAATAAAAAATATAACATACAAAGCATGTTATGTGCGGGCTGTTTGGTTTCAGTGGTCAACCTGCAATATTACTAGGGAATAAAAATGTTAAAGTATAAAGTATTGTGTTTTATTTAATGTTGCTCCATTCTGTAAAGCTTACTAGATACAAAACTATGTACGGTAAGGCTCCAGACATAATTCTCGTGTTGTTTTTGTTATTTTTGTTGGTATGGGATTTGTCTGATTACTTATATAGTTACTTAAATTTATCATAATTGTTTATTTACGTTTCTCAGGTTTTTTAAATACTGAGTGGAAGTTATTTATTGTTGGTATTGTTCTGGACAGTGCTTCCTTTCTGACGGTATATGGTTAGGGAAATGGCGTGCAAATTCGATGACGAAAAGTTGCCGTCTGCCAGTTGGTAATCGAAGACAGCATATAACTACGACTACTCTTTCTCTATGGAAATTTTTGGATTAAAGAACCCTAACCTTGACTGGCAGACATTTTTGTTAAATTTAATCCGCCAAACCATGACTTAAATGATAAAAAAAAATCCCTTTCTCGTGTCCCTTTTTTTAAAATAAATATTAACAGACGTTCTTCGATATGTTATTACAGTAGGAAATACACATAATTTGAGGTTAGGTTTATCATAATCCGTACATAATTAAGGAAGTTATTAACAAAAAAATCTATCATTTTTCAATTGTACTTTGCTTCAAATATTGCTGTAATAATGTCATTTTTTGATTTCTAAAAATCACTCAGGGATGGAACAATGATATACAAGTTTCATTTTCTTTCTATTTCAAAGATTTCTCAGTGCTTTTGATTTTTCAAATCAGCCGTCTAGCGCTCCACTTTCAGCCTCACGCGGACATTAACACTCATTGCGCGGCTAGCCCCCCCATCACTACTACTACTAAACACTACTAAACATCGTACATATTTTCTATAATAATAATAACAATAATAGTAATAGCCATAATTTAACTTTTTCGAGTTATTTCACAAAAACGAAATTTTCAATATTCAAATTCAATTGTTTCAACGATTTATTTTCAAAAATCTCTTCATTTTTGTTTTTGAGTTTTCAATTTACATCAGCTTAATAGGAATGAAAATAAGAGAAAAAGAAGGTTGTAAAATATAGACGGACGGATGCACGGATATACAGAAACCATAAGGGTCTAAAAACGATTTATAATAATAACTTTTTTGACAAATTATAGAGTATTAGTGATCCACGGTTGTATCGCTGTAATGTATTCATTAAGCTATGACAAGGGCACAGCGTGGCAGTAAAAATTAAAAAAAGATTTTTAAACTGAATGAAAAAGTGACTTTGGGGCACATCATTAATCAAGTAACTGTGGTTGTAGAAGAAAAATAATCTTCATTTATTTAATGCTAACAGAAAATTAAATATTTGCAACAAACAGCATTAGTAAACAATATATCGCTAAAAATATACCGGAAACATAAAAGACCAATACCATATTTCAAAAGCATTTCGCATTGAAATATAAATCAATAAATACAAGAAAAGATAGAATTCCACGGCTACTGCGACACAAGAAGAGTTCAGATAAAGTATCAGATACATACATGGATCTAAGTTATCGTCGACGTGCGTCAACCGCTCTAAAGATTAACGTGCTTAATCCCTAGGTCTAAGATACATTTTGATTTCAGTAATAAAATCCTACGGTTCTGAATTAGATAACTGAACAGTTTATTTTAGTTCCAAAGTCGAGTATTTGTTGACGTTTCAGATTAGCTTCTACATATGCCTATAAATTGAACTCCACAGTATAAAATGATAGCTTAGAATTACAACAGTCAACATGTTTTCCACTTTAGTACATTGAGTGCCTGCTCGAATAGTTCAATTTTTAAATCATATTTCTCTATAGAATAAAGCTGATATTATTGTCATTTTTCCAACAGTCTTCTATAAAGTGAAACGAGGTGACGTTATACTATAGTATAACGTCACCTTGTTTCACTTTATTTATGAATGCAAAAAAATTACTTTCAATGCAAAATAAAGTCAGATTTACAAAGTACTGTGATATTAAAAATTATCTTGCTCAGAGAGAGTAATGGAATTAAAAACGTTTCTTAACTATTAGGTATGTCATTCGTTTGTAATCATTAAGTCAAACATTTCTTGGGATCTGGTACAATTTAGATCTCGTCGATTTTGAAAGTTTTCTAAATGGTAATGAAAAGTATAAGGTGAATAGAACATATTTAAAAAATTGTTGGATGAACCATAAACAAAAAAGAAAACATAGGGAAGCTACAGAACCAAAGGGCTAGGTGGAGTATAACAAAACCTAACTGAAACCACAGAACTGATGGGGGGGCTTGCTCCCCCATCCCTCATCGGTGCTATGCCCCTGCACCCAGTTTTTAAGTAAATTTAACTGACCCTAAAAAGGTAACCATGAAAAACGTAAAGAAGTAACCATAAAACCCAAAACTCAGAAAGTATATTTTTTCTGAAATGTGACTTAAGCATGACTCGCCTGCGGCTCGTGTTGCAAACTTCATCTGCAGGTGTTATTACTTACATTACCTCTCGTTAAATAAATTACATAGAAAAACAATTTATCTTGCAGATAACTAACTTGATTCTGAAAATATGACAAGCAGGTCTGTTGAGGTTTGCTCTCTTTTCCAATCTAAAAATGAGTTTTTGAATCATTTTAATTGTGCTTTTCACCACAGAGCACAAAACCATAATTCAAGTCTATTTTCTAACTGGTGTGCAAGTTAATGGAGTTAGGTGTTTTCACAAATTTGCTTTTCCGACATTTTTAAAATGAAGTGCTTGTTATACTAAAGCACTTATTGATATTCAAATAGCATTCTATCGTCCATCAAATTAAAATTTCAACAAAAAAAAAAGTAATATATAGTTTTAGTGATTGAATGAGTATGCAAAACACGCTATGGTTGGCGGTGACGTTACTGGTTTTATTTGTGGCTTAAATCGTGTTTAAATAGTGATAAACACAACATTTTATTCACTTTACATGTAATTAAATAAGTAATGTCTAATACAGGATTGGTGAAAGTTACTTCTGGAAATTTACCTGCTGTAAAAGTGTTTTGATACCATTACAAAAAATTTTCTAGGTACTTTTTTGGATGTACTTTCTTGGCACAAAGCACCACTTAGTTTTCATTATAAAGCGGTACGACTTTGTGATTATAATACACAATGACGTTTGTTTATTTCTTAGTCCTAGAAGGGTTTGGAACATTCGGAGTGATGCTGCCTCTGGTACTTTCCACAAACACCAAAACTGTTGACCACAAAACTCGAATTCCAACATTTGGGAGATGGTTAGAAATGATTAAAACTGTGTTTTGACAACGCTAACATGGTTAGTGAACCAAGACAGGGATAGTACAATAATCTCAGAAGGCTGCAGTACTCATGAAGTTATTTATAGACGAGCTCTGAGAATAAAAGAGTGATTTTAAATAATCTGAACTGCGCCGTCTTTACATTAGGGTAAACGCGGGGCGGAAGTGGGGTGTAGAATAGAGATGCGCCAAAGCGGGGTTTTGGCCGAATAGCCGAATACCGAATATCGGGCCATCTCTGACCACCGAAGCCGAATAGCTTCGGTGCTCCGGCAGAGACATGAAATGGCACATGAAATTACGTTTTTGAGAAGAAAAAACTATTGAAACTTTATTGAAATACTATGATTGCGTTTAATATGATTTGGGAAGCTGTTTTCCCAATTACTCCTCGAGATATTTGTGTATCACATATTTTACACTCGGCAAACTTTTTATCCTCACACTAATCATAAAACTTCCAAATATCGCTTTCATTAGTTGTTTTACTGCTCATTGCAATTGTATACTGACTATTACACAATTTATAATCTACTAAAATGCTAAACACACAAAGCACATGAACATGCCTATAAATAACTGCAAGATATAATAAGAATATTATGCCTCGGCCCGATTCGTCCGAAGCTCCGCCCACTTCGGCCGAAGGACGAATATTTAAATCCAGCCGAAGCTGCCGAATACCGAAGCAGAACCGGAGCATCGGAGTATCTCTAGTGTAGAACTAACAGCAACGTATAATTTATACAGTATACTTATTGCTTTTTAAAATGATTCTTTCTTTTTAGTCATTGTAATGATTACTCTGCCTTTAGCACATGGGAGCATTTTACAAACGACGATCTTGAATCAAAGTGTGAAACAGGAATAAAAGTTTACATTATTAAATAATATGTTGTCATCTAACTTCTTCGTCTTTAATTAGGCTGATTTTTCATAAAACCATCCGGTATTGAATAAAAAATTGCTAGAGAAGAAATTTTCAATTATGTACTAATTTCAAATTTTAATAGGGTACGAATAAATATGTTAAATTACTTAATCTATTGTCCCAGCCCATAATCATTATCTCGCGTATAAATTCTCATGACGGCGATCCATTACCAGCAACAATGCGTATCGCTAAGTAATGATGGACGGAAAATGGTAGTACGCCGGTGTTGTGTTACATTAATTTAATAACAATAATCGGACCTTAATGCATTCAACAACTAAAATTACGAAAAATAAGTATTCCACAATTACGTATTAGTGTTACACGAAAGCTGCTTCATATTTTCATTAAATATAGTACAATTATTATACCAATACGCAATAAAATAAGATTTTGTTATTTAGGTTTAGATATTATTGTTAAATACGCTGCTCTGTATCTACAAAGAATGCCAAAAATAAGATGGTATAAAATCTGCTAGAAAATGTCGCAAATGTACGACAAGATTTTGCGCCGCACTGAGTAAAATAGATGCTTTTAATGTAAAGAAACAGTTGGAAAATATGTATCTCCGGAAACAGCAGGAGAAAACGAACTCTCTGCAGGTTTATGAAAAAAATAAAGCTTATAAAGCGATCTCTCATTTGTACTTCATCATTTTTTCGCTTAATACAACACTTTTTCCACTATTTGCAGAAACAGAATTTTTTCAGTCAAATAGGGAAATTTTTAAATAATTTAAAATACAATATTTTCTAAAATGAAATACTAATAATTAGGGCATGTTAAGAATCCGGAGTACTACCAAAAGCCAACAAGGATTTTAACAATTTTTATTCTCCAGCCAATATCAACAGGTATTCTCCAAGAAATACGTCCAACAAAACGACTCTTCAACATCGTATTTTATCAAATCCTCTCATTTTTTGGCCCTATTTTGCTCATTCTCCCTTGATCTCTTGTTTAAGCCATTTTAAAATAAAAATTAAATGTTGTACTGATTCTAGTCTGAAACCCTAGGGGATTTTAAGCTGGTTTCACAACGTGGTCAAGTATTCTTGGACGTAATACACCAGTACTGCCATTCTTTGGAGATTTTTTGGTTACACGGGTCTATAAACGAACAGGTTTGGTTCTAAGATTCTGATTTACCTTTCCTGAAGTATTTTGGCGCACTTAAGCCAATTTTGAACACACCATCATAATGCCCACGATGATATACGGAGTCAAAAACGCAACAACGACAAAGGCGAATAGAAGAAGTCTGAGAAGAGCCGAAAGGGACATTGTTCAACTGCTAGCAAAAACGGGAAAACCTCAAAATGACAAAAAACGTCAGCATTACTAAAAGGGGAAACCACCATTAAAGAATAGAATCATACGCAATGAAATACTGGGGAAACGTGCAAATACGAGACATGGCACACCTACTAAAGAAAGCGCTAAGACTGAACAGCAACAAACTGAAAACAGCGAGGCCTTGCTACGCATAGATAACAACAATCGAGAGGATAATGAATAGACTAGGAACACTCAGTAGAAGAATAGGTGAGAAAATGATCACAGACGAAAATTAAAAAGAAGTATCTCATAAACACCTACACTTCCCATCCTACATTTCTACACCATGCGTCATGTGGCTTGCGCTGCTGGCAACAGGCATGTCACATGTCTACCGGCGTATGTAGCCGGTTTGGCGGTACTTAAAAATATCCTACAATACGCTGGCTAATTAATAAATCAATCAATGTATCGACAGTTAAGAGACAATATTTTTTATTTTGTAAAATTATGAATACATGATGATATGATGTCGACCTTACGAATGTTCGAATCTTCCACACCCCTACCCCCTTTCACTACCTCCTTAAGGAGGTAAAAACTGAATTTTCTTATATCAATCGATATTTAATGGTCAAGGATCTTTTTTTTGTAGACCTACGTTATTAAATTTAGTTATTAGCAGTCACGTAGTTATCTAAGTGAAGGTGATTCGATGGATTTATTGGAAGTTAGTGCTCATTTTTGTTTAGCTGTCCTAACATATCTCTAAAATCAGCTTTTGAAATAGATTAAGCTTTGTCATTACATTAATGTATGTCATTACTAACTATACCCGTAGCAGAGAATACGAGATTCAACTAATTCAACTAATTATTTATACGCTCACATCGCACAAATTATGTACATAATAAAATGAGCAGATTTTCTCACAGGTCTATACCATTTCCGCTATTCACTAGAGAACAGCAACTAGAGATATCAACCAGTGTTGCATTTATTAATACATTTCCATGCACGCTGCAATGTTCACAGTCTGATAACATTAAACATTAATAAGAGGAAATCTAAAAATGTTTTTTTCAAATCAATGCTTCGTATATAGGTCTCGGATCGAGATTAAACCAAAGCTTTAAAAAGTCACGTTCGAGTTGGGCATCCTTTTGTTTTACAGATAATATCAGATCTTATAAAAACTGAATACATTTTTACCAAGAAGTTCGCTTTTTCAACGAGATTTCCGCGGGATGTTTTAAATTATACTGCGTGGCAAGGGGAATATTTTAAATGCTGGCTTAGTATTTATGGCGTCTATTTAGACTTTAGACCAAATTTCCACAGTGGAGGTTTCTAGATGAACTTTTTCGCCAGACAATAAAATGGGTTTTATATATCTTCTTAAGGTGGCCATTCCCTAGAAAGAGACTTCCGATAGGAAATTGTTTTTTATTTTTGCCCATAACTTTTTTCTTAGTACGTATATTTAAAAAAACTATATGAGTACCTAGGTAGAACCATAACAAGATTATTACTATGAATTTTCACTCAATAATTTCAGTGGTTTGCAAAATAGCTAGATTTAAATTTAAAAATTATGTTAATCTCCGTATTTCATAGTTTTAAATCTAGCTATTTTGCAAATCACTAAAATTATTGAGTGAAAATTCATAGTAATACTCTTGTTATGGTTCTACTTAGGTACTCTTGTAGTTTTTTTAAATACACGTACTAAGAAAAAAAAGTTATGGCCAAAAATAATAAATATTTCCCTATCGGATGTCTCTTTCTAGGGAATGGCCACCTTAAATATAATTTCAGATACGCAATAATTGCAGTAAAAAAGTCAAAAGAAAAAGTTTTGGTAAACTGAAAAACTACCTATTGTGGTACACCCTTCAAACCATATGTCACTGACAGCGAAACCTACTTCGATATATTTATGTACTGATTATTAAAATACATAACAATGGTGATTGATTGATTGATTTTCCAGCGTAAGGTTAGTATTGCTGCCGATACCGGGTATCCATAGAGGTTTGTTCCAACACGCAGCTTGGCCCTCCGTCGAACACGCCCAACGGACGGCCAAACCGCGTGCCGGAACAAACCTCGGATGCTTTATATACCGCCGGACCGGCTGCATACGCCGGGTTGGACATTGGACATGCTTGTTGTCAGCAGCGAGAGCCACATGACGCATGGGATAGGAATATAGGATGGGAAGTGTAGGTGTTTGTGAGATGCTTCTTTTAAGTCTTCATGGCTCTTTTAAGTTTCCACCTGTCTCATTGGTTGGGAAGTGTAGGCGTTTGCGAGATACTTCTTTTCAGTTTCCATGCTTCTTTTAAGTTTCTATCTATTACCAATTCCTTATTTATTCCTCTTCTAAGTTTTTAATTTCTTCTGTTTCTGAATCTGGCAGCTTTTTTTTATTTTTTCAAATATTTTTTATTTTATTAACCGTTCCATAGGTAAATATCCATTTACGGTGGATGTGCTGGGAAGGGCCCTACCCCGCGGTAAAAAATAAACTAAGAGCTTTTTATATAGGATTATGTGCGTATTGTGCGATAATACGTCCTCGAGATATGCTCCACTTGTCATGTGTGGTGTACGCTGATCTAAGTCATTTTATATATAATTAATTCAGAGATACTTTGCATATTCTCACAGTACATATATTGCATTTTCCATGATCAATAAATATAAACATTACTGAATTCTTCATTTCATCAATTTTTGATGAGTTTCGTACGATTCTTTGTTAAAAATTGGCAACTGCATTTTTAGGATCTCATATGATCCTTTTACGTCTGTATTCAGGACACCGATATATTAAGCTGGCGATCAGAGAAGTATAGTGAATTACTAGTTTACAGGACACGACACGACGGAGGGCAGACAGTAGCAATCGATGAGACGTCTTTACGAGTTCTAAGGAATCTGTCCACAGTGGAGAATACCGTCCACCATTACACATTGGGGCCAAACCGAACTTTTTCAGAAAAATTAACTTTCTGAAAGCACTTTATGGTCAGACGAGCTGTTTTTTTAATACTTAGAACCAAATTCCTAATCGATCCCTCCAGGCGGAATTTTAATTTTGACGATTGGCAGCTGTCTACCTGCTGTCTTTCTCGAACAATGGTATCTAAGTTAGGAACAAAAACCTTAGGGGCTCTTGAGAATTCTAATCAAGGATTCAATGTCAGTATAAAATATTAAGACTTGACAGCTGCCAAATCTGCTGTCAAAATACAAAATCACGGAATTTCTCCACAAAAAAGCCAATTTAACGGAAAAATCTGTTTAGGAATTTGAAGAATACTGATCACGAATCTAATGTCATAATGCAACCTTGGCACCTGGCACCTGTCAAGTTTGTGTACTGTTAAAGTAGATCTTTGAATTTCTCCCCAGAAGTAGCCGTTTTAGAAGAACAACCTTTATTTAAGTTGTTTGGCAATTAACGTTGAATTACTAATATTTTAAAACATCATATTTCAAGAAGTATATGTCCCATTACCTTGAAATTTATACGAAAGATGAAGGTCAATTAGTAACAATATTGCTCAAAATTTCAAGTCAAAATATTAAACATTACCTAAGAAAGTCTATTTTTTTGCAAGAAAAAGTTTGGCCATAAAGTGCGTTCACAAAAGTTCATTTGTCTACAAAAGTTCGGTTTGGTGGGACCAAACCTGTGCGTCTTAGAAGGAACTGCTGGCGCAAGTATTGTAATATAATAGATGTAAGATCATTTACATTCGGTCTGGTGTTGGTACGTTTGGTGATGTTTCCGCTAAGCCAAATGCTCCACGGGCAAGTTGGCTATCTTTTCATCTGTATTCTTCATCAACTCACATTCACAATTACCGTATTGTCCACAAGAGCTTCAAGATATGCCATTTTGTTTATTACCTCACAATCAACTATCCTTTATCCTGTCTGGTTTGCGTTTGCTCGGCCTACAATCATAATTCTCAATTTGTTTGACATAAAATCATAAAAAGATTTCCAAATAAAACAATTATCTATCGCCTCTAGTTATTGCGAGGTTTGTAATTGTTACGCCAAAATAACAAAACTCTAATAAAAGCCGGACAGCATACGAATACTACCATATTGATGCAAATTTATCAGTTAAATGAAAAACTACGTTGACATTATTTCAACTAAATTCACTTCATTTGTTATATGTCAAGTGCAATGACAAATGCATAACAAAATGACACATCGCTATTCACACAAAATGAATAATTACCAATGGAAATAAAATCATAAATTAAAAACAAAACAAAGCCCGAAATGTCACTGAATTCGAGCGTACATATGCATATGTAAAATATTGATGTGCGTCCGTGCTCGTTCACAAAAACTATATTTACACAACAATATAAATATTTGCTAATATAATGTATCATTTTATAAAGCAACCTGACAGAGTATGATTAAAATGTAGTGAAGTAATAGCTGTATATAGCACCAATAAACTGTATGGAATGAAATTTATATGTCCTCTAACATAGTACAAGAAGTTTCGGTAAAAAATCTGCATAAGTGATATGAGGGAATAGAAGGTAATGAATTACCTGACAATAAGTCATACAAAGAGTATCACGCCATTAGGAAAAACGGAAATTATTATAAATCTCGAAAGAAAGTGACCATTTACAAATAGCAGACCTCCCGTTTTTTAATTATTAAAAAATCATTCATAAAATTCAAAGGAATATTCGAAATGACCATACAAATTTGCAGAAATTTCCCTATTTCACAATCACTAAGTTAAAACGATTGTGAAACAGAGAAATTTCAAAAGTGAATTATTATTGCTTATAATTTCTTTATAGGATTTTGCAAACAGCGACAAAAATAACTATCTATGAGAACCAAAAGAGAAACTATGTGTAAATATAATAATGAAATCTTTGTATTCCTTGGATAACCTGAATTCTAGTTATGCCAGCAAATTAAAATCCGAAAATGAATTTGTCTAATTTCTTATTTGAAAATTCTCGTTCTAACACTAGAATCCACACAGTCCCCTACGTCCATGTGGATCAAACTAGTATCTACATAACCCCCTACGGTCATGAAGATTCAGTTAAAAATGAGAAAAAAGGCCTAAAATGAATTTATTTATCTACCTTGTCTTAAGAATTTTTCATTCTAATGGATTACATTTTCATGAAATCTATCATTCTGTTTCTTGGAAATTCTTAGCCTTTGAAACGTTTTTCGCCTTTATTCTGGAGCTCATCAGAAAGACATAAAGCCACTTATTTCATACTTATTCATAGAAATTGTCTTGGTTTTGCATGAAACATCCAATAATTTTTTAATAATTAAAAAAGCGGGTCTGCTATAGTCTGCTATATGCAAATGGTCCCTTGCTTTCGAGATTCATAATAACTCTCGTTTTTCCCAATGGCCTGATAACCTTTATATGACTTATTTTCAGTTAATTCATTACCTTCTATTCGCTCGTGCCCTGGTACCCACATCAAGGTAACCTGGTCGTTTTCTGGCAGTTTCTTCAGAGCTTGTCTGCATTCTCAAGCAACTTTAAATTCACAGGACTAAGACCTGAGAACCTTTAACCCGCCTGGCTATCTGAAAATATTATACATCTTTGCCTTTCGAATACCATTGCATTCCTACGCATACACATCTATACCACTGATTTCTAACTGGAAGATGGTCGAGGAGCACTAAATGGTCTGCATTTAGATCTCGCTACGCCTGTATTCGCCCGATCAGACATCCTGGATCCATTTATATAACAAATGAGTGTGTCTCTTTCTCCAATCGCAGTGCGTTGGTTTCGATCGGCACATCAAAGGGACAATAGATGTTCTGCATGGTCGGCGTTGGTTTGGTTATGGACTCCAATTGGATTGGCTACAGAATCCTTAGGTGATCAACCAGACTATCTGATTTCGGTCTGAGTAGCTCCTGTAGCCCCAGGGCGTTAAGTATTGCCTTCTGTCTCAATCAGATGCAGAGAAAGTAAGTCTAGCAATGCTACCATAGCCTGCTGCGTACTCCATCCAGAACATTTACATCACCCTCCGCTGAGTCACTTACATCAACATGGAATCATTTTTTTTAATCGATTCCCTATAAGAAAATGCAAGAAGCAAATAAAAATAACTACTTCTTTGAGTAGTTCCTTGGGGGGGTCTCAACCCACTCCCCCCACCCCCCGATGAATGGGGACAGGTCAACCACCTCCCGAAACCATCGCGACAACTCGCATGATATCCAGTAGGTACGAGCAGGCGTCGGGAACGCGCAATATCTGCTTCTGATTTCAGTCTGAATAGCTCTTGTAGCCCCAGGGCATTAAGTATTGCCTTCTGTCTCAATCAGATGCAGAGAAAGTAGGTCTAGCATTGCTACCATAGCCTGCTGCGTACTCCATCCAGAACATTTACATCACCCTCCAGTGAGTCACCTACGTCAACTTGGAATAATTTTTTTTAATCGATTCCCTATAAGAAAATGCAAGAAACAAATAAAAATAACGACTTCTTTAAGTAGTCCCTTGGGGAGGGGGGGGGGGGGGGGGGGGGGTTGATTAGGCAGGTCAACCACCTCCCGAAATCATCGCGAGAATCCGCATGATATCCAGTAGGTACGAGCAGGCGCCGGACATGCGAAATGTCTGCTGTATATCGTGCGATATACGTCGATATATACATGCGAAAGGGGTAATAGATGGTGGGTGCTCCAAGGGTGGCAGCCACCACCACGATATCATCGCTAAAACCAGGTTCCTACCACTCCTCACACGGCTAGCGAGGAAAAAACAGGGAAAAGGATGGTTTCTTGCATTTTAAGGGTTGTTCCAGGGGGTTGTGGAAATAAAATTCACCCGATTTCGATTCCTTACCCTCGAAAACGGAGGAATAAGTAAGTTTCATCGCATTCAGTGAAATTTGATGAAGAAAATATATTCTGGATGTAGTGGTGAGACAGTAGGAGCTCATTACTCCTGTAGTTCATAAAAGACAAGGGGTTGAAATTTCTGCAACTTTCCTTGATTCTTTATCACACCGCGCTACGCACTTAACGCATAGGTCACTATGGGTCACACAACCGAAAGATAAGACCAGTAGATCATTTTCGGTTTAAGACCCTTACCAAGCAGTTTGCAACACATAATCAACCAACGAAAAGGAAAAAAGAATTATTCGTTTAAGAAAGAGCAGATCTGCAATTTCATTTTGCAAGTGAGTGCCTTGTGACATTAGTGAAATCTTCGGTCCCTCACTGCTTTTAACTATCTTCGCATTTACTCAATTTATAAATTATTATAGAATTAATTGGAAAATAAATGCAAAAGCCGATGACGCACCGTGTGCGTTGTCGACATGACCGTTTTATTGAATGTACCCTATATCTCGCAACAGATGCTCTTCAAATTTATTACAGTTTGTGGTGAATATGTATTGTACAACAATTAAAAGCGCCATTATAAAGGATTAATACATTTTATAACAAAATATACTGTAAAATACATACAAAATATAAGATGCTTTTACAACTTCTAAAACAAATTATGTGCTGTGCCCACAAATGCATCAGATGCAATTCTATTGTCTAAACTAAAATGTACAATAGTCTCATTATTGGCTCTTGCATATCTCACACGTTTTGGTGTTTGTGGAAACTGCTTCAGAGACAACCTCTCTCGCCGGAGTTTTATAAATTCATTATGCATAAAATGTCTAATAAATTTATAAATAAAAAAATAAAAATAGGTTACATTTATTTACAGTTTATAAAGATACCGTTTAAAAATGTTATCAAATTAGAGGGAGGGCACTTAGAACCAGCTGTTCAAAACACCTACCATTAAACTTATATTACTGATTTACTGAAAAAGTGTTAACTCTCAACGAATGTAATATATTACAGTAAAATCTAGATAGAATATCGTCATCCACTATTTTGTTAATATTTAATCAAAACACAAGTATAAAAAGGTAATTTAATTGAATTTGCCAAAATTACATTATTAATTTAAATCTGTACCTCTGTATTTGTTCGCTTTTACGCGAATAATTAATTACATTATTAAATTATTTTAGGTATTATTAAAAATTCGTCCCAAATAAATTATTGCATTTCCTACGTAAAGTTGCATTCCACAAACAAAAATATTAATGGAAATAATTATTTATAAAATTAGAATTGTTCTAAACTTCGAAAATTAATTTATGGTTATGTTAAATGATAATAACTATGTATACATACGTAATGTAAATATACAGTCATTGTAACAACATCAAATCATAATATAATTATGATTTATATGCTATTCAGTGAACTGTTTATAAAAATATAAAATATCATTGTTTTAAAATAGGTAGCTACACATTGCATGAAATGTTTACTTTTACCATTACATTTTTCTTGGCTATTGCTTTCACTGATGAACTTATAGCCCAACTTCTGTTTATACCATAGCCATATTTATTATTAATATATGTATAAACAAAGCATTAAGTTTTCCTTCATATACTGCCTGCTTTCCCCCCTTCCCAGCACTCCCACTCTATTAATAAAGGGTTGATAAAATAAAATTCAGATATTTACTTGAAATGTGGACCACATATAAAAAGACTACAACGACATCTGGAATTAGATTATATTTTGAGATGATTTCTTTGAAGGTTTGAGGGTTAAATAGGGGAAAATAAGTAATGCAAGCTGGCAAGAGTACAGAAACTTGTGATTTGGAGTATATAATAGAAGTCAAGTCCTTAATTTTTTTTATGATATTTTTCAATCATCCTCCACCTCCACCACTCCACAATTAAAGGGGATAGTAAAATAAAATTGAGATATTCATTTGAAATTTGTTTGGTACACGTATGTATTGTAATGACATCTGATTGAGATGACTCCGTAAAAGAGGTGGAGGGTAGGGGTAAATAGGGGAAATAAGTAAAGCAAGCTAATAAAAATCCAGACATTTCATTTTTTTATATGTTAAAAGCCAACACCTCAAATTTTTTTTATGACATCTGCATGTATTGACCCCTCACTTTAACCGCAAACATCTCAGAAACGGAGGAGCAGAAAAAAATTAAAAAATTATGTATTTATTATGAGTCTATTCTAAAGCAATCACTGAAATTTGAATAATGTACATTGAAAACTTTTGAAGTTCTGCTAAGTTATATTGAAAAATGTCCTACCTTTTAAGGAAATTTTGACCATACCGGTTTTAAATCCATTATATCTTGAAACATGTGCCTACTACGTAAATATTATTTTAGACACCGATAAAGCACGGCATTTTTTGTACGAGGAAATTTTTTCATAATTTTTTATTCTGAAATTTTGCAGTTATTCTCAAAAACGTGACGTCATGTTTATTCGGTTATTTATCAATGTATTTAAAAAATGTTTGTTAAAATAGTGAATTATGTAAAATGTAAGCATGTTCAGAAAAAAATAATTGGTATATATCAAACATTAATAATTATCAAACGTAATAGATAATATTAGTGCAAACTTGGAATGATATTATCCTATACGCTTGATAACTAAATTAATATTTGTTGTTATGTACTAATTCTTGTTTCTGAAAGTGCTTACATTTTATATAATTAGCTGTCTTAACAAAAAAATTGCAAATGCATTGATAAATAACCGAATAAACATGACTTCACGTTTTTGAGAATAACTGCAAAATTTTAGAATAAAAAAATCTACAAAAAATACCGTGCTTTATCGATGTCTAAAATATTATTTACATAGTATGCATATTTTCCAAGATTTAATTGATTAAAAAAAGTGAGTTAAAGTGAGGAGTGAATACATTTGAATCGTATATTAATATTATATTGTTAAATTCTATGACCAATTATTTCCACATATTAGAGTGCAGATATAGTCAAGACGTTTTTCTTTAAAGTATCTTGGATGGGAAATCTGGATGTGGAAGTAGTGATTCTAAGACAGCAGTTCCTAATGTTCTAACCTACGATACACAGTAATAATAACCTAAATAAACATTGATGCACGTTAAATACAAAAGTAAAAATGTGGATAAGAGTGACCAATAATTCGACCCTAGTAGCAACAATACGGCAGTAAAAACAAAGCCAAGATCGGAAGGGCGCGGACGCAGCGGTATCACATTTTTACTGAAACTTTTTATAACCTGCATCACAAAGCTATATTCTTTTCAACAAATAGTATAAATTTCAATTTGATGTTTTGAACTGCTAAAGCATTTTATTTTCACAAAAAACTAGAAAATATTAAATAAAACATAGTTTGCCGGGCTTAAAGAAAATTAATAGGTTTTCCCTCCCATCATTCTCATATATTTAATTTTTGATGTTTTATGGGTACTTTGTTTTATGGCAGCTTGGACTACAACCAAATATAATTTAACGCTCCTTGACTGTCATAGATTTAGACGTATAACATACAGAAATTCGACAAAATATAGCTGGAGGACCCTGATATCTCTGGAACTTCTGTACTAAATTTATTTATTTATATATTCATTTTATCCAGTTCATTTTTTCAGCTTAGAAATATTGCATTGGTTCTTTTCGTTCAGTCCCCTAAATATATAGGTCATTTCCTAAGAGATTTCGCATTTCCCTGGAAAATAGAATGAAATGGAATAGGAACATTCGCCTGCTATAAATAGTGGATGATGTTTCTAAATTATTTAGTCCGTTTATGAAATTACTAATTTCTTAAATATTGGTTTTACGAGATCGTCAAGATTAAAGATAACATAATGAAATGAAATGCGTGGTATAAATAAAAAAGTTACTGTTATAACCTGATAAAATGACACCGAATTGTATATTTTCAAATTAGATACATAACTATACATCATCGCGAATAACAAATGACATTTAAAAAAAAATTGAAAAAAATTAATCCGCGTTTAAAAGAAAAATAAATTATTAAATAAAATGTTACTATTATTCGATGAATTAAGGAGGTTGAGGCGTTAGAGTCCCAACCAAAAGTAAGTCGAATTCTCAATGGGAACTTTTCCATAATAAATTATTACAAAAGGTTATACATAAGTCGATGACACCAATATTGATTGTCATAAAGGCATAAATAAATTATTTTTTATTATTAATTAATCATTTAAGTAGATTTAATTATTTTACTTAATGGACTAACTTTTGTTTTGTCCAATCTTACTAAAAAATAAATAAATGTATGCAAATATCTGTGTATTTTACAAATTTGTTTCAGTAAATAATTTAACAAAAAATGAGAAGCAGTAAAAGTTAAAATTAAATCATTAAATAATTGAAAAATCAGTTAAAAATCATTAACGAAAAGAGAAATTTGACAGTTTACAAACGTTTCATAATTTTTTTTTATTTTTTAGAAGTCTCCTAGTTAAATTGGAAACAACATTAAAATATGCGTAAGACATCAATGCTTTACATAGTTAGTTTTCGGAACTGCTGACATTATTTGGTTATTTGCTAGGTATAACTTAAAATGTACCGTTTTCATGCTGGGTTAACATATATTCCATAAGACTGCTACATGTAAAAGTTTTTAAAAATTTTTAACTTTATGAGTTTCCTATTGACTTTGGATTTTTTACAGAAAATTGTGTCATAAAAATCTATTCAAAAAACTTTATTTCAGATTTTTTTTTCATTATTTTCGTCTAACGCCTCAACCTCCTTAAACCTTATAGCTCCCATGATAAAAAAGGTACCATCGAATACTTCAAATTTAAAAAGTGAAAATGGTTTAAAAACATGTAAAAATCATGTAACGCTCGCCAGACTAGTAAAAATTTGTCCATTATTAAACGGCTTAATTAAATAAAATTGAGATATTCACTTGAAATTTCGTACTCTTATGTATTACAACGACATCTGTACTTAGATTGTATTTTGAGATGATTCCGTTGAAGGGTTGGGGGTTAAATAGGGGTAAATATGGATCAATAAGTAAAGCAAGCTGGTAAGAGTACAGAAACTTGGGATTTGGTGTATACCAGAAGCCAAGGCCTCAGATTTTTTATAACATTCTTCAACCCCTCCACCATCCCCACTCCAGTATTAAAGGGGCCTACAAAATTAAATCGAGATATTCGCTTGAAATTTGGTACACGTATGTATTGGAATGGCATCTGATTGAGATGATTCCGTTAAAGGGGCGAAGGCAAGGGGGGTTTAAATTGGGGAAAATAAGTACAGCAAGCTAATAGAGTTCCGAAACTTCATTTCTGGCGTATATGCAAGAAACCAATGCCTCAAATTTTTTTACGACATCTGTCTCAAATGTTATTAAAATTCTATGACCTATTATTTCCATATCCTAGAGTGCCAATATAGTTTAGATGTTTTCATTTAAAGATACTTAGATGGAAAATCTGGATGTGGAAGTAGTGATTCCATAGGCAGTAGTGTTTTTAAGCGCCGTGACAATGTTTTTTTTAAATAAACTTTTACAATGGCCGCGTCAAAACACCACCTTAATTTTCTTTCTGTAATTAAGTTTAAGATCTCTTTTATGCATAAAAATTGATTGGTCAGCGAAAAAATATTTTTCACTATGACAGACTTCATTTTTTAAGTTCCACGACCACATTTTTTTAAGTCTGACATGGTGAAAAACATTTTTTCAATGACAGACAAATTATTATGCACAGAGCAGACCTTAAACCTCAGTTGTTTTTTTCTGAAGGAGATGTTACGAGATGCCAGTGATTGATCCTAATGCACTGATGCTGCGCATTCAAAATTAAGTCTGATAAATTAATTAAGAAAAATTGTCAGCCAGACAAGTTGTAATAGATAGGAAAGATCTTTTAAAATTAAAATCAAGGAGGTGTTATAAAGTGTACTTTCATCAAAAAAAATAGTTTATAAAAAATTAAGTCTGACAAATTAATTAACAAAAATTTTCAGATAGATAAATGTTTTCAAAAATGGTTTTTGGTTTTTTTTTACTATAAATTGCGTAAATATCAAGCATGTGTTTTGAAGAATCATTTCTTTTCTTTTAAATTCAAAAATTCATAAAAATAACACTTATTATATTTTTACTAGTCTGGAGCGTAACTAGATTTTTACATGTTCTCCAACCATTTTCACCATGTTCGATGGCGTACCTTTTTTATCATGGGAGTTCGGTCTATTGTAGTCGATATCGAGATCGGTTAAAAATACGTTAGATGTTATTATTTGTGCATTTTTACATCGATTTGAATATCGACATTAGGTAATAACGTGCAATTAACCCAAGGAAGATGAAGTTTTACTTCACAAGATTTTGTGACCATTTCTTTCAAGGCGGTTCAATTCGTCATTTTGTGTCTGTAACTTCTGACATCAGATTCAGTATCAGCCGGAAACACTCGACCACCAATTTTTACGCAATTTTAATTATCGTGCATTCGTCTCCCGAATGGGAACAACGTAAAAAAGTCATTACTAACTGAACACATAGACAAACATAAAGGAACATTCATTCACGGGTCCAATCGGAAACCTCCTCTTCCTACCACTTTTCAAGTAGGTTAAAAAAATACACAAAATTGTTTGAATAAATAATTACATTTTTTAATAATAATTTCACCCAACTAGATTATAATTTATCACTGCAACTACTTCGTGATTTTAGATGGTATGTAAATCCAATAACTAGTTACTGAACGGATTTTGCAAGTGATAGGGTTGTAAATGCATTTGGATTTGTTTTTTTCTTCATATTTTACTCCATATTGTTTTTCTTTTGCACTTGCAATATTTTAATATTTTGTGTGTAATATGATTTTTGTAACATTTTGTAAAGTTTTTCTCTAAAGTTGTACATCCCTAGCATTGAAGCTGGAGACCAAGTATCTTAGGTGGGGGAGATGTGTCATGTAGTACTTAACTAACCCTCAATTCAGACGCTGTTAGTGCGAAATAGGAGGGGATAAGCTACAAGGTTAATAGAACATTTTTTATGCTCAATTTAATGACACATTTCTTATTTCCTATACTTCTTTCTTCTATGAAGAACGGTTTACAAGATAAAAGTGAAAAACCAGCGTTAAGTCCCCTATAGGGGTATTTTCTTGCAAAAAATGGACTTTCCGTTCCTGAATAGGGTGGGAACTTTTCGGGTATCTATTTCTAATCCTATCAAGGGTACGCATCTCAAATTTTATTTTTTTATAAATTATTTCTCCTATTCACTGTTTTTTAATCTAATTTCCGTGTAGTACGAAATTATTATTAATATTGAATTACTTTGATCCTTTTAACTGTTATGTAATTAAACAACATATAAATGGAATAATTATAATATAATTATAAGGAATCCAGCTAGAAGTCATATTTCATCACTATAAGTCGTATTTTATTACATAGCTGCAAAATTACCTAAATATTTAGTACGAAAACAAACCATTGACAAACCTGCTTTGACTTTTATTTCCACCGCCACAGATGATGAACAAAATGAACATCTAGCAGAGACGACCCTGAGCAGCAAATGAAAAAAGTAATAACGAAACTCGCCCAGCTCATAAATCAGTTATTACAACGACGACATGACAGAGGTACAACAACGTAACAAAGTGCGACGCTGCGCAAATATTACGTTGTGTAGCCGAAAATGTGTTTGATTTGCGGTGAGCGCTGTCGGGGGCCCCGCGTAAATATTTCAATTAGATTAGTGCGGTGTAGTTGTTATCGTGGTGCAGCCGATGATTGATGATGTACTAATCTGTCATGACGCCGGACAGTGCACGCGTTACAATTTATTGCAGAACAAGCCGGCATACGAGGCCTCGGGGACCCAGCCACGACTCCTGCCGGCTGCATTATGGATGCCGCAGGAATATTGTTAGCATCTCCTTTAATAATGCATGATTTTCCCAATTCCAGTGTAACAGATAACATACACAACCCATGAAATTATAATTGGAGCGCATTACTTCAAATTTATCAACGACAAGAGGAGAATTTCAATAAACGCAAGAATGGATTGCAATGCTCACTGAGTCCGATTCATCTTTATTCATCGTATAACTTTATGAATTCCCTGGTGAAATATCACCCGCTTGTAATGTCTATTTGTTTACCTTAGCTATCGAAGGGAAATTTTATTCAATATTCAATGAATGATTAAAATTTAAATAGTGTAATTGCCAATTGACAATTTAAATAAAGTTTACCAAAACCTATTTAAACGGAAACTAATTTGGTGTACCTGCAACATAATAACCAATCCAGAAGTTTTTGAAAGTGAATCTCCTATAATGAGGGTAAATCTGTTTGACGGCGTCACAAAATGTGTAATGCCTAGAGTGGGGATTACAGAAGGCGTAGAGTGATATTTGTGTGTGTGCGTGATGTCATGGGAGCAGTAACGTTTGTTGCTAGTATAGAGCTATAATATTTGTGAACATTACACGAGAGGCAGTCGAATTTTTGTGTTTGATTATAAATTGTATTTTAAATATCTGTTGATAGTTCTTGTGTTCACTTTTCTTAGTTAAAATCAATATACTTCAGATACGCGTCACGAAATACTTTTACTTCCATATCCACGTAGTGGAGTGGAAGTATAGTAGGTAATCGTAAAAAAATTATCAAATTTTTACTTCCCTCGCATACCGAAGGGAAGTATTGTATTGTATTCAAGAAAAAATCACCCTCCGAGACTTTTTTGGATTTTTACGTTTCTGATCATATAGATTATGAAAATATAGGTTTTTCAATTCCGTCAGTCTGTCTGTCGGTCTGTTGGTGCATTAACAAAAAAATTACTTTACGAAGAACCATCAAAGATAGGTAGATGACTTTCACTGGAAAATATACCGGTTGAACCGTCTAAGGGAACAGATATTGGAAACATTTTTATTCGCTCACATTTAAAATTTCCACGTTTCGTGACATTCTAAACCCATTTCAAAAAAAAATTTTTTCATTTGAAAAATTTTATATAAAATGAAAATTTCCACGTTCCATGAAATTCTAAACATATTTTTAAAAAAAATGAAATAAAAAAAAAATGGAAATTGTCTATAAAATGAATGGTGGAAAACATTTTTTTTTGTTTAAATTTAAAATTTCCACGTTTCATGACTTTTTAAACATATTTCAAAAAAAAATTGTTTTGAGAATTAAAAACATATATTTTTTTAAATTTTCTTACCACTACAGTAGAACAGAATGATGATAGAGAAACGCTTTTCTTCAAATTTAAAATTTCCACATATCATTACATTCTAAACCTATTTCAATGATGGAAAAAGGTTACCAGGTTTCTCTGTAATAAATAGGGCTAACTACATTGCGATTATTATTATCATGTCATAATTAACAAATTTTTAGAGTGACCGTATTGTATGTATAGAGGGGAAGTTCTGTGTAAACACCTTTACCGATTTTTTTGTTGTTGTTGAAATATGCTTAAAATGTCATAAAATGTCGAAATTTTAAATTTGAGAGGAAAAAAATTCTGTCTGTGGGTCTGTAACCTTTTTGTGCACACATTTTCTCAATGGTTTAAGATATTGGCTTGAAAGGTACACATGTGTATCATATTATTTGCTTACCCCTCCTCCACCCCCAATCCATTATTAAACGGGTTGCTAAAATAAAATTGAGATATTTATTTGAAATTTGGTACACGTATGTATTATAAAGACATCTGGATTTAGATTATATTTTGAGATGAATACGTTGAGGGGTTGGGGGTTAAACAGGGGTAAATAGGAGAAAATAAGCAAAGCAACTTGGTAAGAGTACAATGGCTAGGGATTTGGTGTATATACTAGAAGCTAAGGCCTCAGATTCTTTATAATATTTTTCAACCCCTTACCACCCCCGGGATTCCATTGTTAAAGAGGATAATGAAATGGAAATGAAATGTTCACTTCAAATTATATGTATTATAACCACATTTGGAACTAGATTATATTTTGAGATGATTCCGTTGAAAGGGTGGGCGGTAAATGAGGGAAAATAAGTAAATCAAGCTGGTGAGATTAGAGAAACTTGAGATTTGGTGTATGTATCAGAAGTCAAGGCCCCAGATTTCTTATATGTTGCAACCCCACACCACCTCCACTTCATTATTAAAGGGGTTGATAAAATTAAATTGATATTGGGCGAAGGACCTAGGTCGATGGCCTTTTGATTGTATTTTATTACATTGTATATTAATGCAATCAATAAATAAATTTTTTTATTATTATTTTTATTATTATTATTATTATTAAATTGATACATTCACTTGAAATTTGGTACACGTACATATTGTACTGATATCTTAATGATAAATAGGGGAAAGTAAGTAATGCAAGCTAATAACAATCCAAAAACTTCACTTTTGGCACACATGCGAGAAGTCAACAACTCGGTTTTTTTAGTCATCTACCTCAAATATATTATCAAAATTCTATGAACAATTATTTCCATATATGAGTACAAATATAGTCAAGATGTTTTCCTTTAAAGAGACTTGAATGGTTAACCTGGATGTGGAAGTAGTGATTTATTGGGCAGTGGTTTTTTCATTATCTTTGAAACAACCTATATTCCATAAAAATATATCAAACAAAAGTTGCCAATTTTTTTACATAAGATGCACTATTGTAACAAAAAATATAGGTTTCTATTTAAAACCAGAAGTTGATCTTGAAATTATATTAAACACATTATTATCCTGTTTCTTCCTCAAAGTAGAACTTTTGTCCAAAACATGTTCTTTCGAAAATACGTTGTCAATTTAAACGTATTACTCTGTATAACAAAAAGCGCTTTCATTATTTCAGTATTCCTAAATCGTTTGTGTCTGCACATGAAAATTAAAACGAAGAAAAAATTCACTCCGTGCTCGAAAGATCAAATAAAGAATTAAAAAATGATGAGTCCGTCATTTATAACCTTATATTGGAAATCAAATCACGTACGTACATTCCACTTGTACCGCCCATCAATTCACACCAAATAACCATCCAGAGCACCCATAATATTACAGTACTTGAGTGCGATTTTATGATAATCGAATCACCCATCAATTCCCTTCGGAGACAGGGACTTTTACTAATTGCACTCGCCATTCTTGGGGGACGTTTAATTCCATCGGTAAGCGTGAACTAAGTCGGAATAAAGAACCGCGCGTCCACTTCCCCAATACATTTCAGCCGATTCAGCCTCATAGAATTCGAGCCATATAATCGGATTTGAATATTTCAGTCATGCAGTATATCAGTATGCGTGATGCGATGTATGTGTACGGTTTAAAAGGATTTAAATAAGCTGAATAAATTTAGATAAAAAATTTGAGAATTAAATGTAGCTTGGGAAATTTGCAACGCATTAATAAATATTTATTTCATGTGCGCCACAGCGATTCATGGATTTATTTATACCAAAATGTTAGAGAGGGATTAGCATATTTTATTGCCTATTAATTGGAATATCGTATGAAATAAAATACGTATTTGGTGTTAACTGATTGTGCAGGGCAACAACTTATGGCGTATAGAAAATATTTTTACCACAAAATTCAAGGATAATAAGGGACGTAACAAAAGTAACTTCAAAGTAGGCATTCACTACAACTAATGCATATTTGCACGTTCTTGAAAATTACTCATTGGTAATATCTAAAATTTCAAACAACCATTGTATTTTTAAAATAAAATAAACACAAAGACAGGACGCAGAGATGTAACTTTGAGCCATCAAACTCTAGTGGGTTAGAACTAAATGTCTGATGAATACGAATCCTCGTGGTCGTACTCGAAGTGTAGAGGTGTTTCAGAATCTCATGAGCCGCGAAATGCGCAAAAAGCAAAGTTTAATCTGAGTAATAAGTATGTTTGTGAAGACACTGGAGGCTGCCTTGCTGTATACATAAACAAGAGCTCGGGATAAATTGTAAACAATAAATATAATATTTTTAAGAAGTGTAACTGAGTCAACAGGATGGATTATGTCTCTGCGCATATGAAGGTCACAGCTCATGAGGTTTTAAAACACCTCTAAGACTGGCTACCGTTGAGAGAATGAGACAAGCGGTCCTTCACAGCCCAGAGCACTGTGTTCGAAAACAAGCCGCAGCGCTAAGAGTCAGTGATCGAACTCGGCGTAAAATTTTACACTAAGACCTTGGCTTTTACCCTTACAAGATTATCATCGTCCAGAAACTGAATGAAGGAGACGGGCGATGAGGTTCATTTTCATTTATATGGCTCTGTTAATAAGTAGAAGTGTAGATACTGGGCTGCAAAAAAACCCGGCCAACTTCATCAGCGCCCACTTCACAACTCCAAAGTTACCATTTGGTGTGCTGTGAGTTAACTATGAATGGTACGTCTTCATGTTGGAACATTTTTTATTGCCGGAATTGCGACGACTACGAATTAATTAATTGTTTGGTTCCAACAGGATGATGCCACAGTGCCAGGTTATCTCCCGTTTCGGTGGTGTGCCGTGGCCTCCACGTTCCCCTGACTTGACCACTTGTGATTATTTTCTATGGGGCTACTTAAAGGCTAAAGTCTACGTCGATAAACCATGAACTCTGCAAGACTTGAAATATTCCACTACAAGAGAAATTCTGACAATCGACATTGACTTGATAAAAGTGATGCGAAACTTTCAGGAACGTTCGAGCAATGCATTGCAGGACATGGACGTCACCTCTCAGGTAATTTTTCAAAATTGATTATTTTCATTTTCGGTTGTTTAGTTTCAACATGTTAGTTTTCAATTTTCGTAATACTTCTTTTTTTATCTTAAAAAACAACTCATTTCAAAAACACCATACATTCTGCCATACCGTGAATTACTTAGAATGTCATAGTTAATCCTATACCCAAACATCATTCATGGCGTCTTCATATTTGGATGTCACCTGAGGGTAGACTTCAGTGGAGATCGTCAATAAAGCTTTGGAAAACTTCACCTGGCGCTGACTGTGTCCCAATCACCATCAACATTAGTTATTCATATGAATACACATTGCCGTTGAAGATGAAAACGTGTCGATGGCAAATGCAAAAACGTCTGTCAATCATAACACATGGTCCAGCTTTCCAACATAAATCCAAGTAATATATGTCGGAGACGATACCCCCTGTAGACGCCCTCTGATAGTCTTGTAGACGCCTATAAGCACATAATTCATTGAAGTCAAGAGAACGTTAAACGGTAAATATCTCCATATATGCTCATATGAATCGAACGTGTCATACAGCATAGGGAGGTCAACTAGAATCATTCATGAATCACACAGCGTTTGTCAACATGCTGTATTTACAGAACAACAGAATTTCTTGAAAAACTTGGTCAAAGATCATAATGGATTTTGTCAGATTGTAGGATGTTTAATCACCTTGCAATAATAATATGCTATTGAGACTATTTGCAATTTGCACAAATTAACTCACGATTTTCTGGTTCCTACCAGGTGCTCGTCTCCCTGAACGACAAACTTAAGACTGTCTACTGATGTTCGGATATTATAATGCACAATTCTCTTATAAATCTCTTGAGTGAGCTTCTGTTTAAGATGCTTATCTGTCTATTATTTAAATCAATACACTATACACTTAGTATAATCTAATTTAAATCTGCATCTACTTCCGTTAGTACGTTTACAATAGAAAATAAATATCCTAGATATAAAACTTTTTAAAATGTTTATCTTTTCATACGGTTAAACGCCGTGCGACACAAACACGCCTTTAAGAGTAAACTTATGTCGTTGATTACCTCTGAAAGCAGTCTGCAGCAAAACACGTCTTTTCCCTCAAAATAATGCTGCGCTGTCTCCCCAAGGAAAAGTCGTGTTTAATCTGACCGAATATTGCTCTACTTTGTAATACGGGATACCGCGGACCAAACAGGGGACATAAATCATCTTGTCACTTTCCGCGAGCTCCCCGATATTACATTAAGGTGCAGCAATTGATATCGTCTGGGAAATTTCCAGCTCTATTCAATGGATTGTGTTACTTGTCTGGGCATTCTAATGAAAGCCTGTCAATTTGGAGGTTGTATTAATGTCCCTGGATTTTGTTCGCCATTTAAATAATGAATTTGTACCACACCCCCTGCACAATAAGCGACAGAAGATACTTCTCGTCTTTGTCTGCCTTTGTGCTGGCGTAAATCTGGCGGTGACAATCACAAATTTCCTTATATTAAAAGTATTAAACTGTATTATGCGTCGTTTAATAATATTTTATTACAAATTTCTATTTAAATATCATGTCAAAGGTATGCTGCGTGTCTGCTCTATAATTTATACCTTTATTTGAATACGGACGTTTCGGTGTAAGTTTGCGCCTTCTTCGCTGTTGAAAATCTAAAAACAATATTCTTTTATAAAAATGTGTCACTTTGCACTGCGTCATTCTCATAGAGCTCTTTTATTTGAATAGATAGGAAACATAATTCATTATGGCCTGCACCATAATCTAGGATTATTACAAAATATGCCGTGATTGCCGTGGTATCAAAAATTACCTTGATAAAATCGTCATGGGATTAAAAACTGCTCTCTTAAGACAGGATGCCAGTGGGGTGATTACTCCTTTAGCTTTCTTTTCAAGTAAGTTGATTGCTGCCCAAATGAAATATGCCACTTACGATAAAGAATTACTCGCTTTATTTACATCGATAAGATATTTTTTCTACGTGCTAGAAAGTCGTGAGTTTGTGTGTTCTACTGACCACAAACCTTTGACTCGAGCTTTTTGTGCTAAAACTGACAGATCGCCACGTCAAACTCGATAATTAGAATATATTGCACAATTATCAAACATATTAAAGGAATAGACAGCGTCATAGCCAGACACTTTATCATGTGTATATGATACATCTTCCCTAGAGCAGAATATATCCTCAGTTCAAGGGAGAAATTCTGATTTAATTGATGTTAATTTTTATTTAGATTTACTATGTAAAGCTCCAACAGTAGACTCTTAACTTAAGTTTTTATTAACTGAAAATTCAAATACTAATGGTAATTACATATTAACAACGGTAAAAATTCCTAATAGAGATGATGTGACAGTCCCGCCCAAAACTTCGTCTATATGTTCCGATCATTTATAGACGAACCATTTTTGATATATTTCATGGGTTATCTCACCCTGGCATTAAAGCCACCAGGAACTTGGTTTCTAACAATTATTTCTGGTCTAAAATGAATTCGGATTGTAACGTATGGACTAAGTCATGCATCAACTGTCAAGCTACTAAAATCACTCGTCATATGAAAAGTCCACCAGCAAATTTTGAAATTTAAAAAGGTCGTTTCGATCACAAACACATCGATTTGGTTGGCCCTTTACCTCCTTCTAAAGGTTATTCTTATATTCTGACTATGATCGAACGATTTACTAGGTGGCCGGAAGCGTATCCGCTCGCGGACATTACGACAGAGACAGTGGCCCGTATCTTGTTTCAAAATTTCGTTTGTCGTTTTGGTCTACCATTAACTGTCACCACAGATCAGGGGGTCCAGTTTGAATCCAAACTATTCAACGAATTTGCAAAATTTCTAGGGTTTCACAGAATTCGTACCACATCATACCACCCGCAGAGTAATGGTATAGTGGAACGTCTTCACAAGACTCTTAAAACTGCAAACACTGAACATTGGGCAGATGAACTTCCTGTAGTATTGTTAGCTTTTAGATCCATACCAAAAGAAGATTTACAGTGTTCTTCTGCTGAACTTGTATACGGTCAAACTTTAAGATTGCCATTTTAACATGCGATTTTGTTTTTGTTCGTAAAGAGCGTGTTAAGTCTACTTTTGATTATCTCGTACGGATAAGTTAGCGAATTTTTTGAAAGTTGTTAAAGTTTTAACCGTCAGTATTAACAGGATTAAGGGCCGGTTTTTCAATGTCCAGTTAAATAGCTTAACTGTCAGATAAAATTTATCTGGCAGATAAACTGTTTTTCAATGTGCAGGTAAAATTTACCGGAGGGTTAAACTCACTATCTGAAAGTAAATTTTGCAGAGAGTTGAAAGTGCCAGTTAAGGATTTATTCTACTGTTAGTGGATTTGCACATGTGCACTACCATAGATATAACTGCCAGTTAAGCGTAACTAGCAGCTACCTATCTGGCACTTTTAACTGGATATTGCAAAACCAGCCCAAAAGCCGCATTTGTATTGGACAGCAAGTGTGTTGTCATTCCGCCGCCAAAAAAGGTTCAGTTTGCCATCGACTCTGACGCTGGTTCACTCGCCTATTTTTTAACGGGGGTATGTGTGTGGCAGTCCACTTACTTTTAGAACTTACTGTAAAAATATTTTTATTTTTGGTAACTAAGAATATAAAAAACAAAAAATAGAATAAAACATTTTTTGAAAATTAAAAATTAACTCCAAATTAAGATTCTGGAAAAAATGTAAAAAATGGCTTTGTGAATTAAAATTTATTTTATAATATATAACTATATATTCCATTACTATTTTTATTATTTATAGTTTATCGATTAGATAACTATATATGCCATCCTTTTGTAATTACGTCAATATTTTTTGAAATCCATTTAGAATCCATTGCACCTGATAATATTTAATTCATATGAAAATGTTATCATGTCTTATCAGCACCGTATTTACAGAGGTCGTAGTACGCAGACAAATCTTTGCCTATACACATCATTTATACATGAAGCGTTTAAGAATGCTTCCCAAGTTGATGCAATTTATACTGATATAAAATGGCCTTTGATCGTGTCACTCAAACAAAATACTCTTCTTTAAAACCTCTCATTAAATGGCAATAATGGTACTTTACTGCAATGGATAAAATCACACCTAATGGACAGAACTCAAATTGTAAAAATAGAGCAAAACAAAAAGGAAGTATCAATGCGACTTCCGGAGTTCCGCAAGGTGGTCATCTTTCTCCGATTTTATTTTCACTTTTTATTAATGACGTGCCATACAATTTTGGTTTTGCAAAAATTCTGTTTCTCGCCGATGATTTGAAATTGTTTGCAGTTGCTAATACCATAAGTGATGCTGAAAGGTTGCAGTGTGATATTGACAGCTTTTGTGTTTGGAATTTAAAAAATTGTCTTGAAATGAATATAAATAAATGTAAGATAATAACATTCTCTAAGAAGATGAGAGCAATATTTTATTTGATTCTTCTGTAAATACAAGAAAACTTGTCAGAGTATATTCTACTTGTAATCTGGGCATTACTTTGGATGTCGGGTTAAGATATCACTTGCACATTGAGAACGTTTTAAAGCGAGCAAATCGTCTATGTGGCTTATTAAACGATAATGCAGGGATTTCACTGATTGTTTATATTTTAAATATATTTAATTCATTTGTTAGATCAATATTAGAATATTGCTGTATTATATGGAAACCATACTCTCAATCTGACATTGACAGACTTGAAAGTGTTCAAAGGAAAATGGTAAATTTCATTTTATTTAAGTTGCATATTGATATAACCAATTATTCATACGAAGAAAAACTTCAGTTTTTGGGTATTACGTCTAAGGAAAGGCATCTCAAAATGATACAAAAAATTGGTTTTAAAATTATCAATAATAAAACAGATTCCTCAGAAATTTTGCAATTATTTAATTTTAAAGTTCATAAATCTAATACGAGAAATAAAGATTTGTTCTATGCTGATAAGTTTTATTCAAATTACAATAGTCATTGTCCTGTTGCAAAAGTCATATCAGCTATTAATAATTTACCAGCAAATATTGATGTTCACTTTTGTTCATTTATAAAATTTGTAAATTGTATCTCTGCTAGCAATAATCAATCTAGCTTAGTATGTTTTTACGTTCTGGATTTTGTTTTTTGTCTTTAATTTATATCTGTTAGTTTATAATATATATTGCCAATCTTCTTTTCTCTATACAATATGGCATTATATTGTTTTAATGTGATTTCGGATTCTATCCTGTAGATATTTTGAGTACATAAATAAATAAATAAATATTTAAGTGGTTATTAAATCACTAGTCACTCCATAATTTTATAGATAATCTATTTCAGTGTGGGCAAGTTAGTAATTATTTTCTTGAAATTTTCCTTCAAGCAGCTAGATACAGAGAGAATAGACTGTATCCAAACATTAACCTAATTAGAGGTTTGTTAGAAGCCTAGAGGCAAACCTTTAAGATACTACTGCCGAAATTTTAAAACGCTGCAATACACAAAATGATTAATTTTTCGTGCCAAAGTTGAAAACTTTCGATTTGACTTTTCTTGCTTCTTAAAAAATAATCATGTTAGGTACATTCTCCCGCTATTTCATGCAAAATGAAATTCCCCTTTACTTTTGTGAGTACATATATCTGTAGTATATTCACATTAATATCTTTTCAAATAAATTTAGAGTGCCACAGCCGGGAATCGAACCCAGGACCCCGGTTGAGAATCGTGCCCTCTTGATCACGTAGTCATGACTTTCTATGGCGCAATCAGACTTTCTAACTTTTGAGTATTTAGTATTTCCAAGAGCCTCTTTACTACTATTATTGGACGATGTTCGACTCAAAGAATTCCATGAAACACAACTTCCCTGGCAAGGGCAAGGCCTACCCAATCAAAGAAACTCAACCACCTCAACTTTTTCCTCTGAAAACAGAGTAATTTATTCTTAATTGAATCGACTCTTTCGACAATGAGTGTTCTAATTAATGCACGGCGCACCCTGTACACATTTTTATAAAACTCTATAAAAATAACTTTGTGAAAGACATTTAGTTTTATTTACGTCTAATATAACGTGTCCAAACGATTTGATGATAATGGTAGACACAGTTTCTGTTCGCCAGTCCGATATTACAAAAGTTTGGAAGTTTAGTACGATCTTGAAGCAAGATAATAAAATCAAGCAAATCAGCACTTTATACGGAATCATATACATAAGTTGCTAAGTGTCTCTCGAGATTTTCTTACAAAGTTACAAGTGAATTAGTTTTTGTATACTACCGAAAACTATTAAGAAACAGTATACCAAAGTAATTTTAATAGATATGAAATGCGAGGAATTCTGGGATACACAATGAGATGGATGTTTATTATTAACTTTAGAATCTTGTATTAACATTTATGATACCTTAATTATACATATTTCATAGTACATATTCGATTCTTCTCTTCTTTAGGACGAGTAGAAATCCTTTATAATTGGTCCTAAACAAACAGCACATAGCATTTTTCAAATGCCGTAATATTATAATACTAATACAGGGTTCGGACTTTTAATAGCCCATAAAATTCCCTGACTTTTCCAGGTTTTCCATGACTTTAAACTAATTTCCAGATAACATTAAAATAATATAAATAAGTTTTTTTTCAATGCTCAACTATTTTAACCAAATTTAGTCATCATACTTCAGCTCTTTTCCTTGTAATGGAATAAACATTGAATGCTTTTTTAAAAAACATATTACTACTTACCATGAATTTATTTGAGAATAAGAGATATACTATACATATAAACTATATATTTTATAAAACATAACAATTTCTTTACTTTTAAAATTAACAAGAAAATAAGAGAATTAAGCAAAAAAATGTAATTATTGATCGGGTAAAAAACAAGTTCAGTTTTGCACAACTTAAAAGCTCTTAAATGGCAATGCCAAAATAATATATTAATAACATATTTTAACCTTGGACACTATATAACAGGTCTGACTGACCAATAGCGTATATAGTTAAAGAGTTACATATATTTAACCATAAGTGCATTTTATCACATCAAATTGCTCAGTTCTTGATTTCAGAACAATTCAGTTTATAAAGAGCTGCATTTAAAAAGCATAATTTGCCTTAAATAATATTTCTTTGGTTTATAAAAACACACTAAGAATATGATAACGGTAAAATTATGTAACTGTAACTACATACACTATTGATCACACCTGTAATCTATCATTCATTAAGGTTAAAGCCTTTTAGACTCGCGTTATTCTAGCGTTGCCGTGATTTTCTATTAGTAATACTAAAATGAGCTACTAGGCCAATAACTACAAAAAAGGTATGATAGTATATCACTTAATCTCGTTTTTAGAGTCTAAGCCCTTTATTTTGGGTATTAACAAAATAGATTAAAGAGTATCCAAGCGGTATAATATCACACCTATTTTGAAGCATTGCTCTTGGCCTAAAAGAGAAAATCTAAAGACATTGTCTACTATTAAACTGTAATTGATGATTTCGTCAAAATAAAAGAAACTATGGCTTTAATTATATTTTCCAGGTTTTCAATTTTTTTCCCTGACATTTGTCAATATTTTAAAAATTCCCTGACTTTTCCCTGACTTTTTCACATGTTCTTAAAATCCCTGACTTTTACAGGTTTTTCAGGTTTTCCAGGTGAGGCCGAACCCTGTAATAGTCCAGGCGATGTAGCTAATTTTGTCTATAAACATATTCGGAGGCAGATGATTTATTTTTTATGAATTCTCTGAAATGTACTTAATAAGATATATAATAGCAGTAAAACCGGAGCCTAGTGAAGCCGACGCTTCCGCGCCGAAATTTGCACGATAATACAGTGCTTTAGGTATTGTATATGGATAGATAAATGTACCTTTCCACTATGTTCTATACAGGGTGTTCTATACAGAGCAAGCCAAGACGAAATTACAGGACCAAGTGCCTTATTTTTAAATGGAATGCTGTGTATATCAGTACATTCTTTTAAACTTCTTTTTAGGCTCTGTTCATTCCTATATTAGCATTGAATATCTCCCAACCATTTAGATGTAATGAATTTTTTTGTAGAAATAATGCAATCTGCAGATGAATATTAAAAAAATCACAACAGTCACAATTATGGGTTTTAAGAAAAACTTATGTAAATACCAGTTACGAGACATCTAATTAATGTTTTGGAATCATTTTCATTTCCTAAATTATTTTTTAACTAGGAACTTTTTAAACTGAATTTTCTCAAATTTTTCAAATGCAACACCCTGTATATTTTTAAACGATGTGATGTAGAAATGAAAAACGAACATTTTTTGTAAGTATTTCCCTATGGCTAATTGCAAGCAATTTCGTTTTATAATAATAATAATAGTTTATTTGTCAAAATTAATTGCACCGTAGTGTATTGACATGTCAGTTAGAATACTAAAAATTATAACATTAACAAATACTCCTAATATAGTCAAGAATTTATGAAAAACAATGCAAATGTAAGCAATATATATAGTCAATATCATAAAAAACAATATGCCAATAACATATAAAATTATAAGTTTACATATAATTAAAATCTGTAATGTTATAGTAAGCATTGGCCAAAAGGTACAGTTTTAATTGGGTTTTAAATTGTCTAGTCGGCAATTCCTTAACACTATAGCTATTCCAAGTCATAAAACCACAACATATAAGAATTCACCATGGTACAACTGTGTTATTTTATATAATGCATTGCCCAACGCTGTGCGAGAAGTCAGCAGTACGAAACTGTTAGGAACATTTTAGTAGAAGGCGGATTCTACAGTATTAACGAGTTTGTGTCCGGAATATTACAGTGATATAATTTGTGATATTATTATTTTTAATTAGTTTACGTCTAATCTTCTTTGTATGTAATGTGTTTTTTTTTCTTTAAATTATTTTTGTTGTTCACACCACATTTTTATTAGTAGTATCATACTTATGCCATTGAAAATGTTTGGACAAAGTCTAATTATATATTATTTATTTTATTTGTATTTTGCTATTTTTGAGGGAAATACTGACTTATCCTGTCATGTAATGTGATCAAATGGATTAAGAAAGATTATTATTATTATTACTATTTGGAAGTAAATTAAACAAATTAATTCCAAAGTTAATTCGCTTTGTATAGGCCAATCTCTGACAGGGTGTCCGTATTTTATCTCGATTTCTAGTGTTATAATCATGAGTTTCACCATTCTTGATGTACTCACTCAGATGTACTTTTATATGTAATAAGTGACAGTAGATTATCTCTGATGGTAAAGTCAATATGTTAAACTTAACAGACCATGGTTTACAACTTTCAAGTTGATTCAAGCCCGCTAAAGTTCTTATGGCTCTTTTTTGATTCTAATAGCATATTTTTTTTTGACAATTTCGTAATTAAAACACTGATATGAGAATGCCAAGTTAACCTACAGTCCAAAGTTAGGCCTAAAAATTTTACAGTGTCAGAGGTATTACTAATCGCAGAGAAAAGTGATGTGTTTGTTTTGTTCGTATTTAAGCATAACTTGTTTGCATTGAACCAGTCAGAGGCTCTATTTATAATGTTATTTTCTGAATCGGCAACGTTACTGCCAGTATTGATCAATAATTGCAAAATTCAAAAAAAAACTTAAAAAAAGAGGTTTCTTCAAATAACTCAGTAGAAAAAATTATAATAAATGTTCCACATGTTGCTCAGTTTGAACGACACACATCTCTATGAGTTTTTCAATTGTGGTTCCCACCGTTCCTAAAACTGCCGGTGTGATAGATCTAAAGGCAGTTATTATTCTGTTCTTCATATTTTGTACTGTTGTTGGTGTGTCTCTAACAACAGTAGCAGCTCTCGCTGCTGACAACAAGCATGTCCAATGTCCAACCCGGCGTATGCAGCCAGTTCGGCGGTATATAAAACATCCAAGATTTGGTTCCGGCACGCGGTTTGGCCGTCCGCTGCGTGTTGGAACAAACCTCCATGGATGCCCGGAAGCGGCAGCAATGGCCACCTTACGCCGGTAAATCAATCAATCAATTAATATTTGCTAAAGACGGTTTAATAAAAAAAAATTAATTATTCCGTTAATGCTCACTATATGAAACAAGTGTCACATTACTACATTTCAGGCTTTTCGAACACAGTTAACAAACCATTTAATGTCCTTTAACAATTTTAACATGTCTTTTTACGCTAATTAAATCAGTCAGTAGGTGCAGTTTTCTTATTCTACTTCGCAAACATGCCGAAATCCTTTATCTTTCTGGGTATTTTATAATTAGGTACCGCAGCCATTTGCGGCCGTCGACATGCAGCATGAAAGGCATTTTACACCAAAAAAGTTTTGTGATTATAAGAATTTCCATTTATCTCCGCAGTGATTTGCATAAAACAGCCATCCGTGGATCGAGTGCAAAATGAGTTTGGCAAAAAAGTCGGAAACAATGACATATTTCCAGTCGTTATTTCCGAAGTGTTTAGAAGTCGGAAGTCTAATATTTGTACTCGTAGCAATCTTGTATCGTCTCATGAATGCAAATAGCCTACTCCGCGGTAATCCCGCTATCTCTCAGAACACACATCTTAACACGTTTAGCTGAAAATCCCGATCTAGCGACAGTCTTCATTAGATATACGTCCCGATCCGGCTGTCCCTGAAATACTGGCTCTATGTGAGCTGATTACCATAAGGGCCCGATCCCCATCAGCATGCCTGGCTCACTTCCTGATGATTATTGCTCAATACTACCCGATAACCAACTCATATATTAATTATACGGTTGTTGTGAGTCGTGGGAACTACAGAGGAATCCAAATTAAGATAACCCTTCGCACCTCATTAATGAAGTCCGACCATTAGCTGAATACATACTTTCCGTTCCTTGTTTTCGAAATTAACGATGCAGTAAGAATTTATCTCGTTGCTAATTACTATTAATTTTTAATGATTACGAGGTTACGCCAAACTAATGATCTTTCCAATTTAGCGTACACTAGGTGTTTTCACTATATGCTAATTTGCTTTTTTTATATTATTATAAAGAAGTACTTAATGTAATAAATTATTTCCCCGTATTTAAAGGGCATTCTATCGTCTATTAAATTAATATTTCAACAAATAAATAACATAAAATTTGAATATTTGAACAGCTACGCGAAACACGCCATTATTGGTGGTGACGTCATCTATTATATGAAACGGTAATATCGCCTATACGTAGTAAATACACATAGCTTTTTGTACGTTTTACATGTGATTCAATTCGAAATGTCTAATACAAGATTCGCAAGAGCTACTTCGGAAAATTTACCGGCAGTGGATGTGTACATGATCGCGGAATTTATGAAGAAAGACGAACGTTCTACATAGCTAAAGTGAGGGGCTCTAAAGCTGCAACGTACCTAACTACTAAACTTTTTTGTTCTATTTGCATATATCTGTTACTACTAAAACGTAGTCTATTGATTCCTATATTATGATTGCATATAGTTACTCAATATAATATACATACGTACAAGGTTGATATAATATAAACATAACCTATAAATGCTGGTTATAAACTTGTAGGGATGGTCGGGAAAATATGTATATTCTATTTAAACGGTCTTTCTTCTTTTTAAACTTACTTTACTTACTCAATTTTCTTTAAAATAATCATCACGGAAAAAAATACCTTTGCTGTTGTAGGTAGATAACGTCTAGCAGCTTTAAACCACTTTATTTTGCGTTGTTTTTGTTTTGGTACTGTCACGAAAACCTTTTCAGGTGCGTTCTTGGATGTATATTTGCATCCAGGCACAAAACTACACTTATTTTCCATTACAAAACGTTAAAGTTTTGCAAAATAACGAGTATTTATAACACACAACCTACGTTTGTTTACCTATAATGTAACCTCTGACGTCATCAGTGCGCGATACAGTGACGTACGGTTTTTCGCGGTAAAATTTAAAAGGGCTTATTTTTAAGGAATAAATCGATTGCTTGGGAAAATTCAATTATTCTTAACCATAATTAGGTATTATCTTCACAGTAAAAGAGATTTTAAAATTTGTGAAAACACCGAATTCTCAATTGCTACATTTTATTTATTTATTCCTGGAATGACTAATAGTACAGGAGCCAAAGTGCGTGACATCTGTGTCAACTAGAGACATTATTAATTTTGATCCTTAAAGCATGGCAGACAACAAAAGTGATATGAGAAATTTTCGTAGTCGTGAAAACTTCACTAAATATAGTTCAAATCACGAATGTTGTCGTTCACGCCTTCATTTATGTACTGATCAAAGCCATTCGGCATGCTGATTTGCTAGGCCGCCATGCTACAATCCGATACCCTAAATCGCCATGCTACATTTTGATTCGCTAGGCCGCCATACCCTAAACCGCTCAACTAATAGAGAGTCTATACTCTAGACCTCCATCTAATTCGTCATGCGCCATTGTTGCCCTCGACACATAGGAAACTAGAGCCTAAAACTACAGGCCACCATCTGATTCGCTATCCACCATTAAGCCTAGGCCCCTCAACCAATAGGATCTCACACCCCTGGACCAATAGAACGATCCTACTCTCGACCAATAGGATTTTACGCCCCTCGACCAATAGGACCTTCCCGAGAGCGGAGTCTAAAAGTGGTAGAAGGAAAAATCAGACAAAAATATGTAAAATGAACCTCCATAAGAAATATCATGGGATTTTGTCCAAGAAACCCTCTGGCTATACTACTGATTTCATATATAAGTCGCAGATATGCATTCTGAATTTTTTGAATCCTGTAAGAATCATTTTCATCAATGCAAAAATGATATAAAATATCAGCGTAATTAAAAGGAGGTAATACCAAACTTATACATAACATAATTTTTAATTTTTGATTTAATAATTGTCTGCTATTGTATAGTAGTTTTAAATTAGGATAGGCTTTTTAAATCATATTGTTTACTTGCGTTCTGAGTCTGAAGGACTGATCTATTACTAAGCCCAAATTCTTAGCCTCGATTGCATTATGCAATTTAGGAGTACTTACTGAAATATTGAAAGTGTTGGAAATATTTTCAATTTTATTTTTAGCGCCAAAAATTACCAATGAAGACTTTTCTGCATTAATAAACAACGAAGAAAAAATATGAATAAAAATCAATTTTCTCAATCTTGTCTAACTGTGATCACTGTCGCCTAACGAATTCACACTTTTAATCGAAACAAATTATGTGTAAATACATAACAAAGTAATTAATTTAAAAAGGTTTTCCTTAGCCATCACATGCCATCTATGTATAAATCTGCACAAATATGTAAAAATTCCGTGCTGCATAACTAAGCAGATATCCTTTTTTAAGATTCCCTCATATATTTCAGTTCGCGTATGACTCTAGCATTCAAAGTAGGCACGCAAAATATGCGGCATATCAGAGAACGACAAATATATTTCTTTGGAAGATTAATATCGGTCCGTTACTTAGTCTAATATCAAGAAGTAAACAATTCGGGGGCGATATAGTTGTGATCTGAAAGTCAAATCATCTAATATATTTCGAGACGGAATCTCGTGTAGACTCGCCTACTTTATTTGTTCGTTTTGACAGACGAAATATCATAAGAAAAACACATACGTTCTTTATAAATTGCTGTTTTTATAGCCGCTAGATTAAACAATTGTTTTATGGCTTCAGCTAAAATGCAGTAATGCTTTTTTTATAGTGCTTTCAGGAGAAACTTCTGTTTAACTCTAGGGTTTTATTACTTTTCATTACTTCAGCGTGAAAATGCTATCAACCACATCGCGATTTCGATGGTACAATAGAAAGTTAAACAATGCTAATGGGTATTATGAAGGCTAATTAATAATTGTCAATCGTAAATTGCATTGTTATTTTTGTAGCTAAAATTGCAAACCAAATTTCAGAAGCCAAAGAATTTCACACCAAAAAAGCATATGAAAAGTTAAATATGAAAGTAACGTCTATTTTGCGGTGTGTGCTTTCAGTATGCAAAGAGAAATACACTGTAATAGAAAAATTTCCAAGAATTAATAAATCAGGATCATAATTTGAAACATGTTGCACAAATGAAACATCTAGTTATATATAGGCTAAAGGAGCATACAATCAGTATCAAATATGAAATTCTAGTGTGGTCTAACATGTCTATAGTGACAACTGTGGAATAAATATCAATCACTTTAGATGTATACTTCAGAAAGCTTAAAAACTGCAAAATGTGCAAAGTTCATTAAAGTACGACAATAGTTATAATATAAGGGGATATTGTTAAAATTACTTTAGTGTTAACCGTCTCTCGAGGATGCCAACAAGGTTTGAGTGTAACGTTTTGTTGCTGGTTGTGTTTAGGTGCTTGTAAAGAAATAGGTCTGTAATTGAAAACATAATCGGTATGACACTTTTTAAAAATGGTTATCAGTTTTGCTAATTCAAGTATCTGGAAAGACACTGAATTGATACACTAACTAAAATGAGTAGTAGTTGTAGTCTTGATTCAATTCTCTATACATACAATCCTGGCAACTAACTATGTTACTTGAAACTATGATAAAAAATCACACGACAGTTTGTGAAACCAGGGTTGGCAGTTTTAAAACAAAATGTTTTAAACAAATGTGTTTTAAGTGTTTAAAACACAGTAACCTGTTTTAAACACATTTGTTTTAAACACGTTTAAAACAATTGTTTTAAACATGATTTTTTTCAATGCGTTTTTTCAGTGTGTTTGATGGACAATTTTCGGAACATCGTTGTATTTGATAAGGTAAAAAAAAATAATAACGTAAAAAAAAATATGAACTTTTATGTAATGCAATACAACTAGTTATAATAATATGGTAGTATAAGTACAACGAACGAAACATATTACTATTATATAGAAGATATACCGTTATTATTTATTTTCTTAAGTGTTAATTTTAAAGCGATTAATAGCAAAAAAAAAGTCGAGTGCGGGAAGGTAGACCTATGTATTCCCATGCATTTTGACCTGCTGAACACGAATCCGATGTCCGTTTTGCCCGATTGGCTGTTGTATTTTTCCTAACCTCAAAAAAAAAACACCGTAAGAATGCCCGAGACAATGAGAGTGCTAAAAATCTGAAAAATTTCAGAGGTACATAGAATGGCGAGAGAAATCGAATGGCGCAAACTAGAATTCTATAGCTTTTTTGGTTTCCGATATAGAGCCTCGAGAATTGCGAACAAAACAATTTTTTTCCTTCCGGTGACTTTGAGCTGCTCTATCTCGAAAACGAAGGACCGCAGGGATGTCTGGTTTGCGCCATTCGATTTCTCTTGCCATCCCATGTACCCCTGAATTTTTTCATATTTTCATTTTTTCGGGCATTCTTACGGTGTTTTCTGAGGTTAGGAAGAATGCAAGAGCCAATCGGGCCAAATGGACATCGGATTCGTGTTCAGCAGGTCAGAATTCATGGGAATACTTAGGTCTGTCATCTCCAACTCGACTTTTTTGTATGTGCCTGTGTAGTCAATAACCAATCACCAAAAAAATTATTGCACTATTGACAACTTGACGTATTTGTTACACCGAATTGGCCGAGCCGTTGTCAAGTATCGTCCTCGTCTTGTTATGATGCAATATGGGCATGGCTTATAGAATAAACAATGTATTGGGGCCCGTATAAATTTAAGTTTAAAAACATATTTTTTATTGTTTAAAACATGTTTTTTTTCAACAATTAAAAATCCATGTTTAAAACACATTGAATTGTTTTAAATTAAAAAAAAACGTGTTTTTTGATTAAAATAAAAAAAACACAATTTTTGCCAACCCTGTGTGAAACCGGAGACCTTCGGCTCTAAGATATTGGTAATAATTTCTCAAAAATGTATTCAAGTTGCCGCTGTTCGAAAATTGTGAAACTCTGCGGATATATTTCTTCAATTCCTCTTCTGTACTTCAAAGTACATCTTTTAGGCTTTGAAATCTACACCTGTATGGTGTAAATATCTTATTTATTACTGAAATTACCTCTGTCTGATGTTTAAAGGTTTAAGAAGCAACAATAGATTTAAAAAAAATTATGATAAGGGCGAAATGTAGGCGCAAAAACTATTTTTTAGATTTTGTTTCAATTTACGCAGCTTATAAGTTAGTATTTTGAAAGTTAAGTTAAGATAGGTTAAAAAGTGAGTGCTTATACTCAGACTCTTCACTGCTACCATCAGATCTCTTGTGGTTCACTCTTAATTGTATTTCACCCAGTAAGTTTCGGCTTTTCAGCAAATAAAATTAATAATCTTGTTGGGTAAAAATCCGTCCAGGTCCTGTGACCAGCTGTCCTATGCCAAATAGTGAGAATCTGATTCTGCAACGGGAGCGGCGTACAGAATATGCCTTGAGGTTTCATCATCCTCTAGTCACAAACGACGTTCAACGCTTGCCTCTAGTCCGATTCTATGGAAATGATCACAATTTGCAATACTACGACATATTATAGGATAGTAATTGGAGTTTTTAGGTGAACCTAGTTAACTCTAATAATTAATTGTTTAGTTCTTGATTTGAACTAATCTCAGTAGTTCCTGCCACTATCTACTAGTATTTCTCTCAGTGGAGACTAAGATCTTATTCGAGGATATATCAAGTGCTGGTTCTGATTCTTTAAACCTCGATCCGCACTTTCTTTGGCCAAAGAATCTATTTCGATATCTTCCATGCCAGAGTGGCAGGTATCCAGATCAAAGTTACTCTGTTATTTCTGTAGAGCCTTTTGGAAGTTCCAAGCCGTTTTAGAACTACAGTGATAGGATTCAAGAGCTTTAAGAGCTACTTGGCTATCTGAAACGATTTTTACTGATCAGTTCCAGCGTCCATTTATAGTTCAATGTCATACATTACTGCTCAGGCTTCAGTCTCTTCAAAGATTTTGGAGCTGTCTGCAAACCAACACCTATCGGTCGTTTGTCTTGTCTGTCCTGTTCCGATCCCATTCATCTCTTCCATGGATATAGGATGTTGAAGGTCAGCTCATGATTGATCATGGTAGGCGTCACATCTGAAGGCTTTATCATGATATTGTGACTATCTGTATTATCTAAGAGCCTGTTAAGCTTCATGATGCTAGCCTGTGGCACGTTAAAAATATGCCACGTAAACGATACGTGGCCATGTCTAATTTCACTGCATTTTGATTTTTTAAATTTACTACAGTAAATTAAAAGTTAATCTGATTTTTGTGAGGCTCCATTGACTATAGGCACTTAAATGGTAATAAGAATGTTATACATAATTTTTGTTTAAAGTTTTTATCGATTTGTCAGTTTACAAAAAAACATTCACTTCACAATGTCCTTTACAAAACTTACGTTACTTAAATAAATAAACACGTTTACCTCCTTAATTCTTAAGATTTAATACATAGCTGCCTGTGTTGCGAGTCTATGTAAAATGAAAAAAGACTAAAGTATGGAACGAGTATACACCAACCGATATTATTTCCACTACAGGGAAAATTCCGCTAGTTTTCAGGTTCTGAGAGCATCAATTTCATTGCGGATCAGATGCAATCCTCACCGCAGTTATTTGTTACGAGTAGTTTGCAACAACAGAGATTTAATTACATATCCATACTTCACGGCTTGTGGTCAATACTATACATATTAATATTTGTATAATGAAATGTAAAGTAGAAAATAAATGTGGTATTCATGAAACATATTCTTTATAGGATTTTGGAAACGGTGGAAACTATCTATGAGAACTAAAAGAAAAACTATATGTAAAAATATTAATGAAATCTTTGCATTCTTTCGATAAGCTGACTTCTGGTTATGCTAGCAAAATAAAATCTTAAAATAAAGCCGTCCAATTTCTTATTTGACATTCTCATTATAACACTAGCATCCAACATAGTCCCCTACGGCTATGCAGATAAAACTAGTATCTACATGACCCCCTACTGTATTCAGATTCAGTTAAAAATGAGAACAAAGACCTATAATGAATTTATTTACCTACCTTGTCCTAAAAATGTTGTCATTCTAATGGATTACATTTTCATAAAATCTCTCATTCAGTTTCTTGGAAATGCTTAGCCTTTGAAACGTTTTTCGCTCTTATTCTGAGCTCATCAGAAAGGAAAGGCCGGAAAGCCACTCATAATGATATTTCATGCAAAACCAAGGCAATATTGGACAGATTTATTTTATGATTTTAATTTGCTAGCATAACCAGAAGTCAGGTTATCGAAAGAATGCAAAGATTTCATTAATATTTTTACATACAGTTTTTCTTTTAGTTCTCATAGACAGCTTTTTTTTCAGCTGTTTGCAAAATCCTATAAAGAATTTGTTTCATTACTATAAGCAAACAAATAATAAATAATTCACTTTTAAACGTGGCATTCATATTCAATAATTTACAGCTTTTATTTTAGAACTTACATAGTATACAGGATTAAGTAAATATATGTTTAAGATATCATTTAAAGACCTAAACTGAAAGCAAAACATTTATTTAACTTAACTGGAAAAACCAAATTAATTGGCGGGATAACCAAGCAAATAATCAAGATATAAGCATAATAATATAAAAGTCACACATAAAGGAATAATAACAGAAAGAATTAGAAAAAAAGTTTTAAAATTAGGCGAATATACTTTTTATGCAGTTTTAAGAATCGGGTATATATTTGCCCATGCTCAACGCAACACAAATAAAGTACTTATCTATATCTCATCTCCTACTTTTTCTATAGATCCTTGTTATCAGATTTTTTAATATCGAAAAATGTTAGCTAAACGTATTTTAAATTTTGTTAAGGTAAGTAAAAAATACGGATTGGTGTGAGTGTGAGGTTAAAAATAATACATGAATTTGCAAACCTTGTTTAGAATACCGGTAACTGTACATATGGGATTCGATAGAAAAGACAGGCAGCAAAGATATCACGAAACTTGCAAAGATCTAAGTTTTCTCTATCTTTCTTCATGCCTTTGATATCCCTAATATAGACTGTGATGGAATCAGATACATGAGGTATTGATTTTTTTTTAAGATGTGGGCCTGGAGAGGTTTATTATGAACTCGTAGCACCAACTCTATTTTTCAAGAAGTAAACTCGTAGCGAATTTTCCAGCATCGTATTCGTTCGCTCATCTTTTCATGTCTCAGCCACATCAACAAAACGTGGGACTGATATTACCAAGGAATAGACATCAGGAAAAAGTAGTCTCTTAAAAGGCCACTACGATATGATATGATGCTAGGAGACATGCTACACAGCAATGGAATGCCAACTAGATCTCAAAACACCTGCTAACACCTTATGAATAAGGAGGACGAATAGCATAGCATTTTCTAACTAATATGGTTCCAGATCGATTTGCTATTCCGGCCTAGTCCCGTAAATCCCAGCTCCGACTCCCTGTTCTGTCTTGAAACTATCTGTATACCAGACTGTTTTTGCCGACATTGGGTGATAGTTTTTCCAGTCTCCTCTGTCTGGTATTTTAATTTGAAATTTTTTATTAAAGTTTGGTACTACAGTATCCGTGGGTATTCTTAAAATGGGATCCACCTTCAGCTCTAAGTATAACTTCTGGTGATCTGTTCCGTGCTGCTGCCTTATCTTGCATTAGCACGTGCATCAGTGAACGAGCGTCTCCTTGAAAAACCTATATTTTCGTAATCTACATGTTCTGAAACGTCAAAATCCGAAAAAATCTTGGAGGGTGATTTTTTCTCGAATACAATACTTCCTTTCGGTATGCGAGGGAAGTAAAAACTATTGTAATTGTCTACAAATTTTAAAATTCTATATCACTCTCAGATACTGAAAAAGAGGTTTAGAAAAATACCTATGTAATGCGACAAATGCGGCTATGCATAAAATTATTTAATTTTAGTTACGATTATATAAGTTTACATATTATAAAACTAGAATTTACCTTTAGGGTATTGATTGAAATATGGCTAATTTCGATGTCAAGAACTATAAATGTTCCGATATGTGTACACGTACAATGCACATATTTTAATCAACTCAATTTATTATTCGGTCTTTTGTTATCAAATTGTTAATAGAACATCATGAAATAAAAATTAAATAGCTATTGTATATTTAGCACAGATAATATGCTGCTTGACTTTATGTATGGTTTTATCAATTTAAAGGGGATTTATAGCTGTTAAAAACATGTATCTAGATTGTATCCTAATTAAAATATCCATAAATAACGTTAAATAGATATAGATGACAATAAACACTAACTACCTTAGTCATAAATCAATGTTTAACAAGCTGTTTATAACCAATTTAGCTGGTATAGAATTATATTTTGAACCATTAAATATTTAATAACAAAATGTGATTAAATTTAGGATCGATATGTTTTCCTTTCTAGGTTTTATATTCCCTGAAAGGGAATCAACAAAAGGACTATAATTTCAACGTCAAATGGCATTTTAAATTAATGCAGATTGCCTGTGAAATGACTTCTATATTTTTCTTTGAAAACTGTATGTACAGTAATGGGCTGTAATTGGATTACGTGTACCTATAATAATGAAAAACAATACAAGAGTTTAATTGGAAAAATAAAGACTGATAGGACCAAACTCGACAATGGACATAGAAATGAATAGACAGATAAATGAATAAGTATAATTGACAATCCTCAAAATAGTTACATTCCTGTAGTAGATCACAAGGGTACACGTAAAACGATTTAATTAACATAAAGATGTATCGGCTCGATGTTGGGACGGATAGTGATATGTCCCCTCACATAGACACAGTATCTATCAAAAACAATATATGCCCTAAGACAACTTAGAGTCAACATAAACTTGCTCTAATGGCTTACTTTGGAATGTTTCACAGCACAATGGTGTATGGATTAATGAACTGGGGAAACTCGTGCCATACACACAACATATTTGTCATTCAAAAACGTACCATAAGAACTCTAGTGGGCTTATCCTATAGAACAAGTTGCAAACCTTGGTTTATAGATTTGAAGATCCTTACTCTACCTTCTGCAATAATATATTATAACCTTATATTTATAAAAACTCACGATATCTTTTTACTCTAAATGGTGATAATCATGAATATGACACTCGCTCAAGATCCAAGCTTAGTATTCCCACACATAGACTCTCATCGACAAACAGAAACCTTACTGGACTTTGATTTATCAAATCACTGCCGTCAGAATTAAAAAACTCATCCCTAAATAACTTCAAAGCAAAGATAAAAACTAATTTATTAAATAATGCCTACTATGATGTTTCAGACTTTGAAAATTCCTAAATGTGTTTTAATGTATTTTATGTGCTATATTTTAAAATGTTTCAAGTGCTATATTTAAATGTTGTGTATCTATTCTTTTTGTTCAAATGTAAATTTTGTGACGTATCAAAACACCAAGGTGTATCATTTTTAGATGAATAGAGAATCAATCAATCAGTATATCGAAACAGTATAAACAGTATAATATCAGTATATCGAAACAGGAAAACGCATAATAATCGACTGCCGAGTCAATTCTGCATAATTTAACAGCATTTCACCCAAGAAATATTATCGCATATTCTCAAATAGAAAATGCATTTTTTCCGGTTTTTGCACACCTTGTACTAGATATAGTCCGATGAAACTAATAGGGAACCACGACCGAAACGTACTGTACAGTTTAAATAATATGTCCAAGTCCATACAGATCGCATTCTAGAGAAATGACTAAATGCAAAAGAAAAGAAATGGGTCGAATTGAGAACCTTTTTAAAATGCTTTAAAATCTCAACTAACATACGGTACTTATTTTGCATTTGTAGTAACTAAAAAAGAGTTCTTACAACGTTTATAAAACAATGTGTGCTAGTTGAGATTTCACTATACTGATGCGGTATTTTGCAATACTGGGAACTCTTATCTTTTTTCTTCTCTTTAATCACCTTATTTATATTTAAGCCCTGGAGGAGTTTAGCTATAGCCATTCCACCATCCAACCAGGACACCTACACATAGACATCAACATAACAACCATTCCCTGCAATATTGCCATCTACTGCAGCTAAAACTCGAACTCAGGAGATATATCAGCGACTACGATATGTTGTGCCACTAAACAGTGATCTAGCTCACTGCTATCGTCTCGGTAACACATTAAAAACGCCATTAAACAGTCATACCCCGACTAGGTTTTGAACCCGAGAATTTCATGGTTGCAAGCCTAATACGTAAGCAATGCCACTGAGTCGAAAATAATTTTTTAATGAGTAGGTATAATAAAATGTTCTACACTTCTTATACATAAAAGATCGCACATATAGAGAACTTGCAACACCATTCTAAAAAATATCGACAAACTCACCTTTCGTTTAAACCCTTCTACATTGTCATTCACTGGACCTGGAATACTCAATACTATTGAGATCTACAGTGAGTGAGGGTTGTAACGAGTCATTTTCATACAGGTCAGTTGTTTAGTTTTATAATTTAAATTAACAAAGCTTGGCAGCAATTGGGCGATGACACTACCTGGTATGGCTACGAGAAGAATTAGGTGTTTTCGCAAATTTTAAATTCAGTTTCACTGTGAAGATAATGCTTTATTATAGTTAGAAACACTTGAATTTTGAGAAACAGTCGAATAATACCTTAAAATAAGCCATTTTAATTTTGTATTGAAAATTCTTCACCAAAAACACTACATCCTTTCACTAAGCACTCATGACGCTATCAGTTATATTGTCAGTGTTATTTTGTGTTATAAACACGTTATTTTGCAGATAAATTTCCTAAAGTAGCTTTTACAAATCCCGTATTAGGTAGGCGTTACTTATTTAGTCACATGTAAAACGTAAATAAAGTGGATAAAATTTTGTGTTTAACAATTTTTAAATGCGATTTAAGAAACTAATATAACCGATGACGTCACCGAGTGTTTTGCGTACTCGTTCAATTGCTAAAACTTTATGTTATTTATTTGTTGAAATTGTAATTTGATGGACGATAGAATTCTGTTTAAATATTATATATAAGTGATTTAGTATAACAAGTACTTCATTTTAATAATATCAAAAAAGCAAATTTGCACATAGTGAAAACACCTAATTACGGTGAGACGGGGAGAAGCGAGAAACGCGAGTCCTAACTCAGGCAACCGACGAAAACAGTCGAGTTCCAATAAGTCAGAATAAAAATGGTGCAATGTCGAACAAAAATCTGGGTTTATTGTTAATATCATGTTCGATCAAAGTAGCTAAGTTATTCAGTTCTAGATGAAAATATCGAGAGCAAACGTTGAACATTAAAAACGAGTGATATCGACGTTGAAGGAAGCTGAAGTATGTCATTGGATAGTATCAAAATGACGAATTGTATCTAAAGATTTGCTTTGTTAGAAAAATTGTATGTACTGTAACGTTAAACCAAATGCAGTTGTGAAAACAGTGCACCGAATTTGTAAAGAGTGAACATCAATGTGGAAGATGCAATTTATTTGTTCCGTCTCCTGTTTTCCCGCCCAAAATGGCGCATCAGCAGCATCGCTTCATGTCGTCCCATCGACTGATTGCTACGTAACTTTGAGGATATCTATTCAGCTTATTTCTTTGTTTTTATGTATGCTATACACTATTTCTTATCTTTAAGCATACCTATCAGAGTATTATTTTTGTCTATGTTTAAGTATATTAAACCATTTTTCATTAACTTTACGCATAACGATCAACCTTGTTTGTTCGTTTAAATTACATATGTTACATATTTTTGTGGGTTTACCTGTCAAAAGTGTTCATCTGCGTTCGTTTTAAAATAACACGTAATAAATTGTTATTGGCAATTAAGTTGTTTTTTTCTTAATATTACCTAAAGTCAAAGTAATTTCATATTGAACCGGATTTTCTATAGTTTTTACGGGAGATTTAACAAAAATCATAGTGGCGCCCATTAGTTTTCTTTTGGAATTATGTCTGTTAATCTTTGTTAAAAAAGTTGATGATACAGTAAGCAGTTGGTGACAGGTTTCAAATAATTGTACTTTTTATCTGTCAATTAGCGGTCAGATTACTCCCACTTTTTGAGTTGAGATCTCTAAGCCGTGGCGAATTTTTTAAGTAATTATTTTTCCTATGAAGGTAAATAAAACATTAAAGGGTAAAGGCAAATGGTTAATTTCATTCATTTACAGTTGTTGCAACACTACCCTAATCCTAAATGGATGCTATGATCCAGAAATCTGACATACGTACTGCTTACAAGAAAAATGCCTGAACTGTTGAACTGTTGAATTTGGTGTCCTGTTATTATGCTCTTCGCAAATACGAAAATGAAGAGAAATATTGCATTTTATTGGTACGTTTCTAAAACCGGCATAACGTTCGTAGAGAAAAACTTTCATATCATTGTATTATTGATCGATTTCTGACCAACTTTCAAAATGTCCGTCTGGCCGTTAGCGTTAGATAGAGGCAAATTATTTTTGAACAAATCGATCACTAAATAAGATAGTTATTAATATTTCATGTCTTAAAAAATTATGATTGATATATTATATTACTGACGTATTTTACTAATATAATACATTTCATAATAATATACCTAGTATCCGCGGAAATAAGATTTTTTACTTCATGTTAATTACTTTATGGATATTAAAATGTTTTAAAACAATGGATAATATTCTAGTGATTATAGAATTCGACTTTTAATACAATATATTTTTTTTTTCATAACAGTTTATATTGACGAATGTTTTATCAGTTATATTGTAATCATAGAAATGTCTAAAATTAACATTATTTACAAAAATATGTGAGGAGTATCTCATAGAGTGTGAAACGATTATATGAAAAGTGTGATAAATTAGCGAAGAGTATATTTACTCTAGTTATATTTATGCATTTTTTATAATAAAGTCGATATTACTGTTATTATTATTTCCGATTTATTATGAATAAGTTCAGTTGAAATTCCTCTTTTGCCTTTTATGCTGTACACGGCACGAATGTACATGGAAAATTACTCATTTTCAGTCCCACTTCATTTCCACGTGTCTTTACTTTTGTTAACTAGATGTTTTAACTATTATAATTTTTTCTATCGCGTTTTATGAATAAATTAATAAAAATAAATAAACATATGCCAATACATTTAATATTAAATTATTAACATTTAACATTCAACCAGAACGCCACTGGAATGTCTTGCTGTTATTCCAAAATACCAACGGTGTATAGTTAGTTGGTTGCATACATTCTGTGATCTTATGATTATTTGTGAAAGCGTTGTATGTTAAATAAATAAGTTTATTTATTGTTATTTGAAACAACATCCGAATCGTACATACTTTGGAATATACCTGATATCAAATAGCGTGTGTTATGCGTGTATCGATCAACCGTCGTTTGAGGGCGCTGTCGATGATTTTGTTATTTAGGGATTTCCTTAAACGCATAACGAGGGATCGACATCAACTGTCTTCTGCGGAACGAGACCAATATTTGATTGAGAAACGATGCCTCGGGTGAAAAAAGGGCGTGCGATCCCAAACTCCACGAATGCTGCCTTCGGGGGAGTATTAGCAACTTCAAAAGAAGAGAAGATGTCGTCTGCAGCAGCAATATTGATACCAAGAAAATAGATTTAGAAACTTCAATATCTCTTCGGGGGGTTTCGCAAATATTCCGTATATAAGATTTATCTAAAATATATTTTGCGTTCAAGCATTGTCATATTCAATCAAACTGCAGACAATACAACATAGTAGGAGGCAGTAACATCTAGTACGCTCAATTTTACGACATGTGTGTATAGGTATACTCTGCTACAGGAACAAATGTTAATGAATAATGTGGAATTTTACGATAGCGCTAAAATGGTTTTAATCAATGATATACCACAAAAGTGTTGCGTATATATTGTATGATTAGAGTGCAACACAAGGCATGCAAAACAAAAGGTTCAATTTTTCTTTACAATATATCAGTAATCGAGTTGCGATGCTATAGTAGAGGCGCTTGAAACAGTTTCTGTATTGCGAAAACCGGCAATTTAACGTTTCTGCTATCCCCTATTTCGGGAGGATTCTAAAACAAAGCTATGTATCTGAATTAATTTCATATAAAAAATTTAACGATCGATAAAATTTAAGGATATGATGAATTGGCGTATATAATACCACTAGTGTTTGGAATTTTATCGGTAAATCTATTTACCTGAGTTAATTTCATTTAAAAAATTTAATGAATGATAAAACTTAAAGATATAGTAAATTGTCGGATGTAATAACACTAGTGTTTGGAATTTTATCGGTAAAACTTATTCTAGGGCGGGAATTGGCAGTTTATTGTCTGATTAAATTCAGATGCTTTTTTGGACATTTTATGGTAGTTACTGATCTTTCCCTCAATTTCATCATTTGGGTCATAAGTAAAAGTCAGTAAAAACGATGTATTCATAAATACTTAACAAATGCAGCTGCGGAAACTTGATTCCTAGTTTGGTCGAGGAGAATAGACGTGTGAAATTAAAACGGCTCCTGCTAAAGAGAAAACCCCTTCAAGTGGTTATTGGTAAAGAAAGTTGATACTACTGTGTTTTTTTAACGTCAAGTGGGTGACATGTGTTTATAAATCAATATATACATATTAGCTCTGTTGTGACTTAAGGGTAATAAAACTCCACCTGAAACTGATTTTACAGACGGACAAACAGATAGACGAACAGACAGACGGACGGACATTTTGAAAGTTGTTCAGAAAGGTGCCGATTGAATGCAATATACTCTTCGTTTTGTATTTGAGAAGAGTATAATAAGTGTAGGAAACCAGCTCAAGAAAAGAAAATAAACTAGTGACCAATAAAGCTAGGTATATGAAAACAAAAGATAAGCTATATTAATTTGTTATATTAACTTGATTTACTAATTCATAAACCTAATTTTAAATAATTTCTTAATATCCTAATTTCAATAACAAAACTGTGTTAACCAGAAAGCAAGTAATTAAATAGAAAAATACCCTGGAATTGAAAGTAAACGGCAATTGAAATTTATTACTACAAAAACATTAACAAAGACCTGAAAGAATTTGCTACTCTATCATTTATATCCTCTGAAAAGAATAAGTTAAGATAGAAATTCACACCATAGTAAGGTTATTCTAGTTGAATAGTCATATTTGACAAGATTTTATTTTAGAAATAGATACATAATCAAGAAAGTTGAAGACATCGGAGTATTTCTAATAATAATCTAATCTCTAATCTCAATTAGATGTTTAATTGTATTCATATTTACTTTTACTTCTACTAGAAATTATAATCAAATGACTAAAATATATCTTTTAGTCTGAGACAGGCAGCGCTTTTAGAAATTATACATGTAGTAAAGATCCGTTAAAAATGCTCCACGAAGAACTGTTCTTAATGAATTATATTGTTACAGGGCCTAAACCATATTATTTTCTTATGCCCCGTTTGGCAAACTTACGAGAAGATATAAGCACCAATTTCCTCGATATCGATGACAATTAAAATCCATGACTAATCCCATTGAACTGCAGGCAGATAATAATTTCCCCAGTTGCTCGAAGCATGAAAATTATTACATTTCCCATAGACGTACGTGGAAAACATGTGTAGAGAAAACGGGGTTCAACAATCGTATCGATTTCTTAATAAAAGAGCTGAATGACGTTAAAGTGGTTTTTTCAAGATCTTTTTTTACTTTTATATTTTCACAGTCTTTACGATATTAACTGTTTATAACAACCTTTTAATTAGGATAATTTTACAGTTGTAGGAAAACGAGAATTACCATATATGGATGTAATAATAACAACAATCACAGTTTTATTGCCTTACAGAGAACCCATTTACAAGACAATATATAATGATACACAATAAAAAAGAAGAATATACCTCCTGATGAATATTTTATATACCAAATTTATTGGCGAAATAAGTGATAATTATATAATAAAATAGCATTATGGCAGACAATGTATTGGATAACATTTGCATCAATATTTAGAACAGCTATATCAAGAAGAATGTTTGACGAACAATAATGTATACCGTTACATTAAACAATTTTTTATAACTTTGACAAATAACGTAAACGGGTGATTTTAATAAAATATTCCTTCTATGCATATACACCAAAAAGTAGAAATAGTTAATCCTAGATAGAATAAATTTAATAATACTAGGGAAAGCGTAGCAGTTATTCCCGCTATATAGTAACTTGTAGAAAAATATTAATGACGACAAATCGTTAAGTCTAGGCTGATAATCTTGAATCTCCTAGAAGCTTTTCCTTGAATGTCTAAATTTTAATAATTTCCCTTAAATCTGTTTAACCACTATGGCGGTTATGGTATGGACTCGAAATTAGCGATGCATACTCAAGCCTAAAGCTTCGGACACTTTTAAAGTTATATATACCATTAAAAGTAAACTTTCAGTCAAACAACATACTCAAATTCTTTTTAGAATTACATCGAAGCAATCAATGTATCGTTCTCAATAGATATGACATACAAATTCACGTATTGCTTGCTTTCTTCAAAAGCTAGTAACACTGCATTTTGGGACAGTAAGGCTTAATTTATTAACCACACGTCGAGACTAAATATGACCTAAATCAACTTGAAGCTTTCTACAGTCGCCAATACAAGTTATAACTGGCCACATTTTCAAATAATCAGCGCAGAAAGGATTACAATAATGAGAAATCTCGCTTAAATCATTAATAAGCAGTAGGAAAAGAAACGGTCAAAGATTAGACCCCTGAGAGACACCAAAAGTAACACTAACAACAGCGCCAGAATGGAAACAAAATTTTGTTAGTTTAATAAGTAAGGTATGATCTACATTGGTCATAGTGGTACAAGCATAAACAGCAGAGACCAAGTACATAGAAACTCACTTTTACATAACAATAAAAATACAGGAATGTTAGCATACTTTAATGAAAAATAAACATTTTATAGACACAGGTAACAAACTAAATTCAAATTCCTTATAAGCAATTCTTGTACCACTAATGACCAACAAAAGGACATAGCCAGATAACCGGGTGTATCTTGCAGCCAGAGCACAGATCTGGTCGAAATTTTGAGCATAAGCTGATAGTGATGTGAGATGAAATTCTCCAGAGTGTTATAAGTGAAAAATAATTTTTGTGGAAGTTATAGTGGAGAGAAGACAAATCAAAAACAAATTCTCTACAACACATCAGCTGATGTTGAAAAAAAAACTGTTATAGGTTTTGACTGCACAAACCTAAAAAAAAAGTACTTAAACTAATTTTCAATACTAACTTTTTTATCAGATGAGCTGGAACTACACCCACCATCCTCGCACAAAAAATAGTTTAGATACTCTCTAGTTTTCAGAGCCATCGCAAAATCAGAAGGTGTTGAAAATATTGAAATTCGTTGCAGTATATTTGTACTATACTGCTTTAAATTTAATATTGGGGACAGTAGGAGAGTGGTAGTCTGTGACCGAAGCGAGATGTGGTAATGAACCTCACTGCACGCGGTACGTTCGAAATCGTCAATTTTTTTAATATGTTCTACCCTTTCGATCGCATTTAGTATTGAGAAGCGGACATGTTTACGAACGTATCTAAATATTTTTTTGAAGGAAAATGGTGGTCGTTCCCCAAGCTCATTCCATAAAAAAGATTTTTGGAAATATTTCTTGAACATAAGAAAATTTAACAACCAGTCGGAACTTTAAATAATTAACAAATTATTTCATATTTTTTCAAAATCTCAATTACCTGCTTTACTTTTTTACAGATTCACCAGAATTAACGATGCGAATACACATGCAACAAATTAGAAAGGTGGATGTGTCCCGAGTTTATCCCATAAAGGTTTTCGACAGATACACTTGATAACATTTTTCTAGGTTTGTGCCATTAATACCCATTACATATTTCTCTTTCACCAAGATCGGTCGACTTGTCCCTATAACTTCCATAAAAACTGCTGTTTAATTACAATACTCTGGGAAATTTCATCTCACACCACTATTATAACTTTAGTCTTCATCTTGCAATGCTCTTCACAAAGATCTAACAAGGCGAAACATATTTAGGATGGTCTAAATATATTATTTTGAAACATTTAAAAGAAATGTTCTCTTAAAATAAGAAAAGTTAATTGGATTTCCAAATCTGTCAACTGTAATAAATCACTAAAAAGTTAAAAACAAAACAAATAATTTAAAAACGACTGCGAAATGGGAAGTTGGATTTAAAAGAGACTAAACAAGATTACCGCTAATATAAAGAAATTTAACGGCTGCAGTCGGAAGTTTAAAGAATTAACAAATTTATTTATCTCCCATTTAAAATCTAAAGTACCTGTTTTAAAATTTCCACAGAAAAGACTGACCAAAATGAGCTCAAATGCAAATACACACACAATACGAGAAAAAGAATTTAGAACGCCTCTGAATCCCAACGAACTGTATGAGGATAATAATTTCCCGAATCATTCATAGGACGAGAAATACTTCGACAGATGTCCCTCAAGATAGTTATCAGAATAAAATGGTTGACCAGTCAACCGAAAGGAGGGCCTAATGGTCGAAGTGGATAAAAAGCCTAAATTCTCTCGACGTAGCGATAATCGCAGAAAGAATTGGAAATAATTTCCAAGATCCATAATTATGGAGGGCTGTACGGATAGCCACACGCGCACGCGAATCGTAAATTGCGTTGGGAAGGGATTACCAACAGAGACGGTCTTAGGGAATTACTGCGTTGGAGTGGTTACAACTTAATCCGCGGTTCTCTAAAAAGTTTTAACGATGACAACAACACGTCAAGGCTTATACGCAACGTTCAGAACAAATACAATGATTTAGAATGCGTAATGTACGTTCTCTCTCGGTTTTGACGATCTAGATGTAGGTCAACTAAAAGCAAGTTAATATTACCCTGGGAAAACTCCGGACTTTTACAACTTTATGTATCCAGTGACAATTGCAGTACTCAAATGACTATAATGACTGGTGTTATTTGATCTTCCGCAATAGGAGTAACTATAACCACACATAATGAATAAACAATAATTAGGGTTCGGATGTTAGAGCGTCATTTCACATTTTATGAGGGGCGTACTTAGACGCCTTCGTAAAAAACATTTTCACTTTGATAATCACATTGTCGCGTATTTTCACCCCCGAAGCCACCCTTCAGGATCCGTGGGTTCTAAATAATTTTAACAAGCTAAAAAAACTACATTTTGATATGCCTTTTATCCCTGTTGGGATGATTCAGTACATTTTCAGCAGAGTAGCAAGATGATATTAATTTTTTGCACCTATATCGCACGGGGAATTTATCAATTTAAAATATTTTTTAAATAATTCTATGGAATGCATTTTCGTAAATAACTCGTTTATTTTAAATTTTTCGAAAAAACTCTATTTCAGATTTTTTTACCAAAAAGGTCCGTGCCTTATACTGGTTATAGAGACTGATCGACGGAATAATTAATTTTCGATTTTTATTAGGAAGCTGATCGGAATTTGTAGAATTTATAAAAAAAACAAGTTTTCCAGGATTTGTAGATTCGCTTTTGTTTTGTCAAATTTCTCACGAACGTCACCTAATAGATCTAATCGTGGCCTGCAATTGATATATTTGAAAATAAAAATCAGTCGGAAGTTATTAATTTCTTTGGAAAATCATACTCGGCCTTGGAAAAAATACTTGCGGTCAACAGATTCGGGCCGCCAGCAACAGGCTTCATTTGTGGCCGGTACCTTTGATAATAATAATAATAAACATTTATTGTCCAAAAGAATACAGATAGTATTATAAGACTAGTCAGATATTGGTAATAATTACAAAGAAAAAGTACAAAGACTTGTACCAGTAGCTGCCGAACATCAAAATATACCATAACATTTAAGACATAAGTACTTACATAAATATACGAAAAGGTGACTGACAAAACAGACTAAAACGAAGTGGCAGACATAACTAAAATTTTAGACTAGTTTTTGTGAATTCACCTATGTTGTAGACAGACAAGCTGAGTAGCAGATCTTTTACTTCCTTGTTGAAGTGCTTTAAGTAAGATATGTTTTTAATATTGTTTGGAAGCTTATTAAAGAGATATAATCCCAATATCACATGGGATCTCTTTGTAAGACTAACCAAGTCTCATCGAAATCGATCAATATTCTAGACAGTTATCGTGCTTCCTAGCTCGATTTCGAGAAAACCAGTTTTTTGCAAATAAATTCAATTTTCATTTGTTTTTTGACATAGTCTCTGGTATACTTATTTGTAGAGCTTTGCCATCATTTCTTTTTTGAAATATCTCGATCCGACTACCCGTTACCGAGTTATTCAATTTCTTCCGAAAAACTCGAAACGTCTATATCGGGTACTTCCGGTTTCCGAACGGAGCCTAACTTCCGGCGTTAAGGTTTTCTAAAGACCTCCTATTAACCACCCAAGTTTCATCGAAATCCGAAAACGGAAGTTCTAGTTCAGTTCGAGCAACGAGGAGCAGCAATAGGAAGCTTTCAGCGAGAACCTGATGATGGCAGATGAGATTCTGCCGATACGTCGTTTAGACAACCATGGCTCCACAGGAGCCTATCAACTACGCGGGAAAACACCCGGAAGCACACCAACGCTTCATTCAACACCCGTGAATATCTAACAAACAATACCCATATATATCTATCGATACACATGATTATATTTACAGTTATCACACGTGATATGATTGAAACGTCGCGTATTTTCACCGTGTTTACCATTTGATAAATATGAATGTTCCTTTATGTAGGGACGAGTAGTGGAACGACTTGAATGCATTTTAAAGATGGCCATCACTAACTACACCGCCACCACCGGCTGCACTGTAACACACCCCATCTGCATGGTGAGCATCCTATTTGAATAAGCTTGTATGCGCTAACCGAGGCCCTATGCGCTAGCCCATTTTGAGGAACCACAGGAATTCGATAAGTTCACTTTTTCCTCCAGAAGACAGGTTATCGAAAGAATGCAAAGATTTCATTAATATTTTTTACATATAGTTTTTCTTTTAATTCTCCTAGATAGTTTTTTCCGCTGTTTGCAAAATCCTATAAAGAATATGTTTCAATTTATCGACGTAAGTCGCAATGCCAAAAAAAAAAAAAAAAAAAAAAAAAAAAAAAAAAAAAAAAAAAATATGTTTCAATACTATAAGCAAATAAATAATAAATAATTCACTTTTAAACATGCATAGAGTATATAGGCTCCAATACTAGTTAGCTAATAGATAGGTGAAGATCTGTTTTTTTATCAGTCAATGTCAAATATAAATATTTCATACTTATTCATGGATATTGCCTTGGTTTTGTATGAAACATCGTTATGAGTGGCTTTGTGCCTTTCTGATAAGCTCAGAACACTTTTCAAAGGCTACGCATTTCCAAGAAACTGAAAGAGATTTTATGAAAATGTAATCCATTAGAATGAAAAAAAAAAAATTAAGACAATGTAGGTAAATAAATTCATTTTAGACCTTTGTTCTCATTTTTAACTGAATCTTCATTCCGTAGGGGGTCATGTAGATACAAGTTTAATGTGCTTAGCCGTAGGGGACTATGTTGGATGCTAGTGTTATAATGAGAATGTCAAATAAGAAATTGGACAAATTTATTTTAGGATTTTGATTTGCTAGCATAGCCAGAAGTCAGGTTATCGAAAGAATGCAAAGATTTCATTAATATTTTTTACAGATATATTTACTTTTAGTTCTTCTAGATAGTTTGTTTCAGCTGTTTGCAAATTCCTATAAAGAATATGTTTCATTACTATAAGCAAACAAATAATAAATAATTCACTTTTAAAAATGTGGTAATGTATACAACCAAATATACAAAGTTGTATCCTGTTGAAATGTTATTCTCAGTGCCACTTAATTGTATGTGACACATACATTTGTGCGATTTCAGAGTTTTATTTTAGCGTGGGCTACATACAACTTTGTTATTACACCGGGCATGATAAGTCAAACCAGCAATAAGAGGCAGGCATTTAGTTTGAAGGGTTAAAAATCATGCAGCTAAAGGAACATGATTTCAAAGCAGTGCCACATGTGCCACATGAGTACAATTACAAAAATGGTACCTTTTACGAAAGGCCCTACCTACTCTATATAATTTTCCAGATAAATTTGTTGAGGTTTAGTATGAAAAAAAAGCGGTTTATTTTGCTTTAAATTGATGGTATAAAGCAGTGTTTTGAAGAAAAAATACTTATTTAGCGGAACACAGTGCCTTTAATATCAGTCGAGAAAAAAAAAACGTTCATTCAAAACTTGTGTCTCCACGGCTTTCTTTAAGAGTTATGAAGGAAGATCACGAGAATTAGAAATTCAAGGCGAACTTTTTTGCGAAATAAAATCTTATAACGAGGCATTATCTAATTTTTGTTAGAACCGCTAGATTCCGAGATTTACTTTCCAGAAATTTAAAAATAGGCGGGAAACAATGACATTAAATAGTGTATTTTCTCCATTTTGCAATAATATATCACATGTCATATTTGCTTATTAGACTAGACCCGCTAGATTTAAAAACAGACAGAGCACAAACTTATTTTCAAGTTACTTTTTCAATGTTTTCTTTTATTATTCTTTTTTTGTTGGGTATAGATCATGTTTATCTTTATAGAATGTATTGTTTACTTTCTTTATAGAGTAGACTTAAAATACATAGTTGTATGTGCTTCTAGTTTTCATAATTGTATGTTTTTTTTCAAAGTAATTTTTTTTCTAACATTCCTGATATGCGAACTGTAATCGTTTACTAAACTACTTATAGGTAATTCAAAGAAAAAAAAAATCTTAATTGTAATATTACTATTTCATAAGTGACTCTTCTTCCTCAATTTACTCCAAACAAGATCTATGTCACAAACAATACCATAACTTTGAGGTAACGATATGGCATGAGTTCATGCCACATTAAAACGATAGAAGTTGTTCGGTGGCAATAATACAAATTATGTTGATGTCTTTAATTTATATACCGATTACATCAGTGGACCTTTTATTAACCCACTAGGCGGCTCCACCTCTGGCTTATCAAATAAATACATCTGATGGTCCCAGCGCGCAGTCTCGTAAACAAATGAGCACCAGCACGATATTGCTGCTTAACATCTAAATAGATCCATAAATACAGATGAAAGTCATTAGGCTTCATTCGAATGTTTCATTAAACGACTATTAGACCTCTATTTCACGACACCACTGATTTTAAATCAAATTGCCACTTCTAAAACCCGTATTGGATGTTCAAATAACGTAATTCCGTTTGATGTCAATACTATCTATATTTATGCCTTATGCTAGACCGTCTGCTGGCCTATCATAAACTGCATTAATTTTCTTGCAATAAAAATCACACAAGTGTTAAAAGATAACGGGCAGTATCTAGTTATCGTGACCTGTCGTCGAGTGGTTCATGGACGCCTTTGCAAAATCTGATAGTAGAATCACGTAGCCACTCATTATAGCAGAATGCAAACTTGAAAGTTTCTTAACAACATCAAATTTAACAAAGTACCTATAAAACATTACTCCTTTTAACATTGGAAATGTTTGTTTTCGTAGTTTATGTTTTTCGGGGTAGGGTTACCAGTTTTCATTTAAGGTGGAAATACAGCTGTGTCGCGGTCGACTGAGACTATCGTATTCAACGGCTGATATAGGCAAACGTAATACGGGTTGCATATACTATAGGGGTGAAGTTACAGGTTTTCATTTAAGGTGGAAATACAGCGGTTTCGCGGTCGAGTGAGACTGCGTATATGCAACGGCTGATACGCAAATGTCATATGTGTTGCATATATCACAGGGCGTCAAGTTACCAGTTTTCATTTAAGGTGGAAATTCAGCGGTGTAGTAGATCGTGCTATTTGAAAGTTGAAAAAGTATATGTTTTATGTATGGTGTTATCATTTCCAATGTCCTGATGATTGCAAGGATTGCGAAATCTGTGAATTTTTTTATAAATTACTGTCTTGTATTTACTACGATTCAAATGTTTCGAGCCTTCACTCACTCCAAAAATCTCAAAAGCAGACGATAAAAAAAATTAAATAATTATGTGTTCGTTGTGTGTCTACTGGAAATTACTCACTGAAATTTGAAGAACTTACGTTGAACATTTCTGATGATCTGTCATTATATTGAAAAATGATGTACTTCTTAAAGAGATTTTGACCACACCAACTTCAAATCTATTATACCTGGGAAAATGTGCATCTTTTATAAATAATATTTTAGGTACCGATAAACTCACCTTTTTTTAAATTCCGAGTTATTATCAAAAACGTGATCTCTTGATTATTCGATTATTTTTTAAGGTAATTATCATCAAACATTAGTTGAGTTAGCAAGCACAGTATTAATATTAACGCGAGAGGAAGATATACTGCAGACGACAAGGTAAGTATGTCCAGGGATGCACCTAGGTCTTTCTCAACTAATATTACGCAAATCCATTAACATTAGGATAAACGGTCAAAGTGAAAAATACTGACTAAAAGTCTATTCTTAATCAGTTAATACTCTCAAATTGCCTAAGTTAGAAAATTCAAACATATGCTAATTTATACTGACACACAATATCATCAATCAGCTTTCAATGATTTGTTGGAGTGTTCTTTTTTATATTTCATTTTACAACTTGTACCAGCAATAATGATTACCAGTAATCAACAACTGCGATTACTTTGTAATCGTGATTCTTGCATAATGTGATTACAAATTACTTTGTAATCGTAATCATTCATGATTAAGATTACCGAAAGGTAATAGCGGTCTGTAGATAGGCGATTCCTCATTAATTATCATCAGTAATTAATTAGGGATCGATTACATTTTGACCAACTCTAATACAGAGATATAACGTATTGAAATCTTAGTAATAACAATACGGGTCTAATTAGGTCATCTGCGATTCCTTATGCCAAACTGATCAGATGTTACCTCACCAGATCCAATTAAGTACGTCATCACAGTGGGCTAGAATCCGAAAATCCTGGCCAAAAATCGAAAAACCTATATTCTGTTTTAATTCACATAGTTTTGTAAAGCAGGGTTCCCTGCGTGTAAGACTGAAAGGACAGCTACCTAGGTTTTCTACCTGCAGTTGTACCTTCGAAACTTCGCCATCTTCGAGTGCTTAACGGTATGAGAATCGGTCCAGAAATACGTGCGTATGTTGTGAATTTTTGTTATCACAGGATGTGCTTTTGCCTACGAAAAATGAAGGTTACTCCTGAAGGTATGTAAAATATTATCTATGCATTGAAATTCAATAGTTTTTATTTCTTATTATGGACAATAAATGTTAACTATACGCTTGTAATACAAACGCGCATGTTAAGGTAGCAAAACAAAAGTATGAAAATAGTTTGTATGTACACGAGATGTTACTCTAATTCACAATTTAGCATGTGGGAAATGTTTGTGGGATATGAAATTCATAAAAATTAGCTGCTAGAAACTGCTTATTTCAGTGAAATATGCAAAAATAGAAAGATGACGCGTTCTCGGAGCAATTCTAATTCTGCCTGCGTCACAGCAGGTATTCATTCCCGATACAACAGTAAGTACAAGTAAACCATTGTAGAATGGCCAACAGCCGCGGCAGCCGCGCAGAGAGAGAAGAAATATCGTCGCTGTTGAATAGAGACAAGTTTCGTAACTATGAACGTAGTACAGTCGGAGGAAGAAGTTCAAGTAAAAGGTGCTCTCTTATTCACCAACAATCCGGGTATGTCACAGGCGAGGTCACAGGCCAATTGATGTTTTCGATTGAACAACAGTTCTTTGTACACGTAACATTAATGTTTATAAGTAGATACTTCTAATAGGTACTATGTGGTAAATATAAGTTATACACTACGAGCACTTTTCTCAAGACTGTACCGATGTTTACACGAGGAAGGAACATAAACAAGTGAGCTCCGTAAAGGTGGGGTGGTTTCAACTACTGCGCATCCTAATCTCGTTGGCCATTCTAGGATGGTCGACCTGTACCAACCAAAGGAGAAAATGTATATACCTGGTATACAGTAATGACCAGTGGAAGGGAAATTATATATAGCGTTTCAATTTTTCGTGAAATATATTTCAGAATCAGGGAAGAGTGAATTCATCATGAAATGCATAATTCCATCTCATACTAAAATAAAAATACTTTCCTCTTCCTTTTTTTAGTATTTTTCCCTTAATAGCCCATGCACAATAAGTAGAGAGTTTCAGAATTTTGGTCAGAAATTTTGAATTCTCTAGCCCACTGTGCATCAGTCGCCTTGTTTGTATCAGTTTAATATTCAGGTGATCACAATTTCTGGTCAGAATTATTTTATATACGTCGTCTATCATAGAAACATTGTAATAATATTCTAGTCATTTTTTACTAGAATAAGCTTTTCTACAAACCATACGATCCCTGATATTTCAAACCGAAATGACCTGTATATTCGTCCCAGCGGATCACCAACATAATAATTTGTACTTACCCTCTCGTCTGGCTGACTTTAGAATACTCAGGTTTATTTTACTATAAAGCTGCTTACCTGCAAAAGAAATAAATTACTTATTAAATGGTTACAAACATACTCTGAAAAGAAGTAAGATATTAAATACACAAAGGTACATAATACAGTTTTTATCTTATATTACCAAACGTCTCAGGAACATTTGTTAACCTCATCGACATTTAAATTCAAGGAGTTCTATAACTAGAGGAGACATAGGCCTGACGTATAATCAGCAAATGGCACGGGTGTTCTCATCCTTCTCACACATTTCGTTCTCTCTTTGTCTTTTTGCTTTATAAAACAGAGAGAGAGGATACGAGGTGTGTGACAGGGACGAAGACACCCGCGTTGTGTGGCCAATCAACAGCTTGTCTCCTCTAGTTATAGACCTCGTTGTTTAAATTATAATAGTCAATAAAACTAAAGAGCACCATACCAGAGAACAAATACTAAATAACATAACGATAACATATCGAGAGGTGCGTAAGACCTGTTTCATATTCTACCGCTATAACCTTGCCTTTTTGTTATATTAAATCCGCAATCATAATTAATAACTCAAAATAAAGCATTAGACCTCAGGGGGCAGATTACCATTGATAGCTTGGCTTAATATTGGTTGTCACTTACCTTGGCAAATACTTAATAACAGGAAATTATCCAAAAAATAAATACACAGCTCTACAAGGCTCAACATAAACGATAGTTGGACGCCACCTTATTTTGAGGTTACTAGAAATCAAATAATACACAATATCTGCTCACTTTAAACTATGTTGGCCCGGCAAAATAAGGAAACACCGAGCTATCCCAGTTTAAATGAGTACTAGCTTAATGAAATTAAACAACTACTAAAACACATAATCTATTAACATTCGGAGTTATAAAAAAACAAACCAAATACTCTACTCAAAAAATCGTATTACAGAGATAAATCGATACAATATTTTGTCAGGCCTGAGCTCAATGACCGTTCTAAGAAAACTTATAACTTACTCACTAAAATTACTAGGGACTGTACAACAAATAGCATTTTAACAAGGATTAACCAGTTAAACTAATTACATAAATTGACATGGCACGCTAAATTTTAAAACTCAAAAGGTTTCACAACCGAATACCCAAATTGGAGAGATATACAAAAAGCTTTCGGCGCGTGCCGGTTTTTCTGTTGCTTCTGAACAACCTTAAATGTCGCTAGCGAGCACACACTAATTAGGTCACTATATATGCCTATTGGGGCATCGAAATTGTCAACAAATCTAGTCGCTGTGGCCAATGTCTACAACTAACATGAAAACGGTCAAATTGTTTACCGATCTCACTCAGGAAGGAAAAATCCAACACGAGACTAGTTCTTTAACAACACTAAAATTATTGTTCTCCACGCGCGTAGCCTTTTGAGCTACCACAACTAGCACATAAAATAAAAAACTTACTGTTTCAGTCCTGGTCACCGAAGGTCAATGAACGTATGGCGCTCAACAAAAATGAACGTACAAGCCAGATAATGAAAATCACCAACAATCATGGATGGCATCAAAGCAACCAATTCAGATTAATCACGCAATTTGTTGCTATTTAATACAGATTCATTCGTATTTAATTGACTATCAAATACTTGCACTTGGTGATTTACACATTACTCTGATGCACAATTTACATAAAACGTAGCGGCAATACTCAAAAAGAATAATCGTCACCATAAAAAAACTTTAAATATTCTTGCTTAAACAACTTGATTACCATTTAATTATACCGAAGAGGATAAATTCATCATCTCCCGTGGTATATCTCGGCTCTAAGCCGATCCTCGACTGCTTCAAACCGATCAAAAACATCGCCTTGAAATCAACAAGTCCCGCACCCTTCTCCTACTCCCTAGCACGTAAAGGTCAAACGGTCTTTTACCTGCTAGAATTTACCGTTTTTACGAACGTACGAAAATAATCTTATAAATGCACAAATTCTATACATGCTTTTATTTAATTTAAGGTACTGAGTGTTCCTTCAAAACGTGACCGTTACACCGCAAGACTCTTGACAATACACAATTTGATAAACTACGGCCTATATTGTTTGGGAGTTGGGAACATCCTAACATTGAGACTTCATTATTTGCACGAATCTCATTGACAGTCGGTAACTTGTCAACTGGGACAATCCTAAGATGACCGTGAACCCAGAAGGCAAGGAACCCAGACGTAGGTTATGTTGGCCGCCGAGGACTGTGGACTCCATCCACGCTAAACTGTGGATCCTCAGATATAGAGGGCTTATTGCGGCCTATTTAACGAGTAAAAAAAGTACTACTAATCTACTACGTTTCACCTATACACAGGATTATTCAGATCTCATCAGAAAAATTTTGAGATATGCACTCTTAAAAATTGAGTTGACACCATAAGAAAATAGAACGTGAGGTAAAGATTTATGAAAATTATTATACTATTAAACACTGATTAATTGGACAACTTCAAAATTCAATTTATTTAAAAAAATATTTCGTTAAGGACTTGGGCTTGTTAATTTTGCTCCTATCAGTTTCATTTATGTGAACTTTTTACATTTCGCCGAAGAAACTTATTATGGATTTATTAACAGCTGTTCTATTAGGTTTTATTTCAGTACAGCCGACCAGACATCAGTGGCGTGCAAGTACATATCTTTAAATGGTTTTGAGAGCTATTTTCATCTTCCACCATATTTGCACTACCCTTTCTAAGAAAAGATTTGAACCACCCTCTATTCTTTGTTTCAGTATTTCAGTATGTCATATTTATATTTATCAAATATATTGGGTAGCTCCTACCCTGTCGCACTGTATCTACTAGGTAATGTGTATTAAAATAAAATATTGATAGTAACTCATTTTGAAAACTTTCTACGTTTTGTACTACTATTGGACGTTTAAGAAACTTTTAACTTTCAATTGTGTGGGTCTCTCTATGTACTATTTAATTTAAATAAAAACTTAATTTCGTTATCAACGAAAGCGTATTTAAAAAAGTAAAATACATCTGAGGATAGATCACTACCGGTAGAAATGAACTTAATGTTCCGTATTATAATTGATGTTTTCACTCGTAAAAAATTTTAACTGACCGAAACTCCAGGATTTAATTTATTCCGGCAATTTGCACTACAGCGGATTAACTTTAATCCTGGATCAGACACAATATACTATGCAGTCTGGAATACTGCGTATAACTTTTTAAATAGCGGTATTTTCGCAAAATGCCGTTAATAAAAGTTGTTTGAATTGAATCACAGCACACTTTGTTGTTTAGCTATTAGCAGTGTTTTTTTAAGGTTACTCTAAATCCTTGAGGCAAGTCTTGAGAAGCGCATTTTTCTATTCGGTACAAATAAAATATACAATAGGTACATTCTTTAGAAATAAAGGTACAAGATACTTTTAGAGCGCCAAAATGCGAGCAATTGGCGATTTTTCAATTTTTTAAAATTAATAATATTGAACATATCAACTTTACGAAAAAAAGTTATCGTAAATCGATAAAAAAATAATTGAAAGAATTGTTTGATTGAAAAAATGTAATATTTCCTTCTGATATAAACAAATTGTTTTAAACAATATCCGACGAGGATACCGTCTGGTAACTTGGATTTTTATAAACGGTAATGTCTCCAAAACTGATGCCAGCAAAAAAACAAAAAATCGGCAGCTACTGGAAGCGGCTGGAACCTCCCCACCTGGTTAAAATTGGTGATGGGCAGCTAAACAGCAGTCTGCTACTTTTTAACTGTAATTTGATTCGCAGCAGTAGCAAATGCTACGAGCTCTGATAGTCAATTCAAATCAGCCGTCATGCCATGCCTTTAAATCAAATATATTATTGTAATATGACGCAGTGACGCACCTATATTTATCTAATTTACGAAGTCGTATGTGTTCACCGCCAAAACAGCAATAGAATTATTTATATTTCATTTAAACTAGTTACCAATCCTCAAACTCCGAATAATTATAAACACACAATATATGATGATATTTAATCATGTAACATTTTCCGCAATTATTAATAAAGTTTATAATGAAAAAAGAAAGGAAAAAAAACGCACTGTATTGGGATCGAACCGTCGATCTCTTGATTTGTAAGTCAATCAATCAAACAATCAAAACAAATTTATTTTAAATTCATAATACATAATTGTCCTCCCTAAGCACTCGACCGGAGCCAGCCAAACATCCACAGCACTAATCGCTGTGGTAATTGAAGGGATGAACACAGCGAGGCTAGGTTGGATTAAAAGTAAACTTAAATAATAATCACAATCTCCTTTCGCAGGATCGGCGAATTAAAAAGTGTATAAGATGGAACATGTAAAAAAAATTAACTTAAAACAATTGATACATGCAATGCAAAAGACGCTAGTGTAGATAAAATATCACAGATATATATGATAGTTCTGCACGGGAAAATTACTATCCAAAAAACCCGTTCCAAACAATGCAGCAAGAGAGAGCGGCTATATCAGACCGCATAATTTATAATTTAAAATGTTTGCTTTCTAAACAATTCAATAATCAACGAATAGATATGGTTTGGAAGAAATAATTTAGAGCGACGAAGCAAACAAAAAATACAAAAACGAAACGAAGAAGAGGATAAAGAAAAGGTAAAGATCGGAAATTGTGTTTGTGTTTTTATAGTTGGATAGAGAAAGAGGGTGTGGCTAGATATGTTGCCGAAAGATGGGCAACGCCTGGTATGGTAATTTGTGTTTGACGCGAAAATTTGCATTATGCTCTCTGATTCGCGTGATGTTGTTTGTTAGCGGGCTATTACCAAGTTTAAATTGATAGAATTTTTCCGATGTAACTTTGATGTAGTCCACTAGTGGCGTTATGTCGTGGCAACGTGCATGAAGGTCTCTTAAGGAGATGTATCGTGAAGAATTTGAAATGAGGCGCATAAATTTATGTTCCAGAACTCTCAGTTTATTCATTGTCGTGGCCGGTATGCTGCACCACACTGGAGCCGCATATGTTAGGGCCGGTCTCACAATAACAGTGTCAATTAATTTTTTATTTTGTCTGCTGAGTCTACTATTCCTGGCTAGGAGCGGATACAGACTCCTGGACATGGAATAGACTGTCCGTACAGTTTCGTTAATATGTCGGTTGAACGTCAGTCGCTTGTCCAGTCGTATGCCCAAATACTTCACGCACTCCCTTTCTGAAATTTTGTTTCCCGATTTGTAAGTCGACGCTTTAGCCCACTCGGCCACTGAAAACTTACGACATAGTTTTATATATGTTAATATGTTGAGAGACATTCAATTCTGTTTGTTCTCTATACAATAATTTATATAAAACAATGTAGGTATATAAAAAAAGGTGCAAGTGTGATATACCGTTGAAATCGGAATTTTAACTGCTTTCCAATGGTTAGATTACAAATTGTAAGTAATAATAAAATAAACAAGTTGTCGTGCCAAAATGGCACTAAACGTAATCCGATCTCAACCAAAACCTTTTCAGATCTTCTAGAGCACCAAAGAAACCCTCACGCAAAGTTTCATCCAAATCCGTCCAGTAGTTTCGCTGCTATCGTGCTAACACACATACACACACAGACACTTTTCAAAAACCACTTTTTTGGATTCCTGGGACTTCAAAACGTAAAGATTTGATGTTATCTCAATTTTCGATTTTGGGCCAATTTCAGTAACCTCCCACAATTTTATTGTGGGGAGGTTAAAAAATTGCGTCCTAAATGTATTCGAAACAATGAGCTAGAAGGTAGGGAGAAGCAGTCACGTGATCAAAAACGGCATCATTTCGCCATCCTGTTACTACTTTTCCGTCAAATAGTGACAGTTTGTTTTCCATGCGATTTATTGTGATTTTTACTGATAGTTTGTTAAATTTTAGACAGTAAACATTAAAAGGACTATGGTGTACTAAAAGAAGTTGCTCTTCTAAAGATGGCGTTGACAAGAAGAAATTAATGGAAATAACATTTCATAGGCAGTGTAAACAACAAACAGAGCCGTATTAAAAGAAACAGCTAATTAAATGTTTTTTTTAATATACTCAGGTTACATATTTCGTAGAATAGAAACAAATGGTTTATTTTAGGATAACATTGCACATTTTATATATCAAGGTAAACAGAAACTGTTAAAACTCTTGCATTTATTAAATTGAACATTTATATTTACGTTATCCATCATATAGACCGTCTCGTCGGGGTACAAAGTACTTATTATTTTAATTACTCCGGGTCTGGCAAAACCACCATAGTGTTACTATTTAGCCACGCCATGCTGTTTCTGTATAGGAAATTTGTATAGGATGTCGTCTCCCTACCTTCTAACTCAATGATTCGGAACTACCACCTGCCCTAAAAACTAACTTAATTTTTTTAAAGAAAATAATATATTTCACGCCGTGTCTGCACTCCCGTCGGACGGGAGACGATTGCACTCTCGTCGTCAGGTAGGTAACGTCGTTCTTAATGCGACATCGTGGCGGTCCCGTTACTCCCGCTAGTTTATAAAATTATAATCTTTACTTCAATCAGCTGTTTGAGCGGGAACTATTGGTGCTTGGTGGAAGATAAGTAATATTGAACAGCGGAACAATGTCTTGTTTGCAAAATTTTGAGGTAGGTGATGATCGTCCGTTGAAAGTCGATGGTATTCGAGTATTTGCGGGGGATGCCCCCCGCAGAAGGAAAGCATTATTTCTGCCGTCAAATCAAACCTGAATTTGTGAAAAAATACATTAATCGTTACAAGATTAAAAGAAAAGTTCAGAGGGTCTAGGCGTTGAACCCGGGACCTCTAGCACCCTAAGCGAGAACATTATGCGTGTGCCAACCATCCAGCTGACAATCATCGCTATAGCATGGAATAAATAGTCTCTCTTCTTTCATACCACTGATGGGAGCGCAATCAACTACCGTCAGATGGGCGTGTAGACACAGTGTATACTTTATAACACTACATCAAAATGGCATCACTTAACTTTCATAACATTAGGAAATTCAATTAAATTTCATAAAATTAAAGTTTGATGATGCTTAATGTTTAATTTTATATTTCAGAAATTTCAGATGGATGAGATCAATAGCTTTGTAAATCATTTTTGTTACGTAACAGTTTACGAATTAAGATGCAATTTTGAATTAACAAAGAAAAATTGAGGCTCCCCAAAAAAAACTAGCCGCTCCGGTCCTGACAATATAGATTATTTCTATGCTTTCTACCATTTTGGTCTGGATAGTTCTCTTTAGGACATACTGTATATGTATTTATAGGTATTGCGTAGAATAAACCCCAATTCCAATATATCACAAATTGGCACTTTCCACCCCTATGTGTGAAATTTATCTTAATCGTTGCAGAGGACGTGCCGCAATATGGTTAAAACGTCAGGATAGAAGTGTGACAGTAATTGGCCATATTTTCACTTTAACAAAGTCATAAACGCGTTTACTATTTTAATACAATTTACATAAGATTGAGCAACTGGGATTTACAGATTGAGTAAACGCAACGTGTGGGCTGAAGGTGATCGTTGTCGAATACATGCTGGCTCTTATAAATAGAAACGTAATTTGATATAAAAAAATATACCTTTCAAGTATTCGTGGATTTGATAAATGTGGGCATCGTTTATTAAGGTTGTTTTTTAAAAAACTTCAACGTTTGGAAAGTTGCTACTGAACCCTAAAATAACGACAGTTTTTAGATATTTTCAAGTTCAGCTAAAACCAGTTGAAGTAAAGTACGACATATCTCTGACTACCGCAAACACATGTATTATCTACTCTTATTAGATTATATATTAATTAAATAACTGCTTCTGAACATGTAATAATATTCATAAACAAATAGCGTGATTTACTCCCTAGTGATTTATTTTTACACCGATCACCTTTAACTTCATGCCTAGCCTGTCCAATCGATGTAACGGATAAAATTAAATAGAATGTTTCATTATTATTAATAATAATAATAATAATTTATTTGTCACGTAAGCTGATACATACGAACAGATGTGAAAGTCAAAGAAAAACTAAAATTACATGTAAATACGCAATTAATAGTAAAACACAAATAATAGATATACAGACTGTCTATTTTACGAGGGCCACACCAAATATCTCGCTTAATATCTATTGTAGAAGAATAAAGTTTTAGAAACAGTTATCCCATTTTTTGTGAGCTATATTTCAGTAAAAAGAAATTTGAAATCCATAGCCTACTTTATGAGATATATTACAAAAACCTGAAAAATAGGAAAACCACAAACGGTTATAGCTTCCTTATTTGAGGAGATACGAAAAAAGTTAAAGGAATGAAAGTTGACGGCAAAGACAATAAGAATAATAACGTGTAACAAAAAAATCGAAAAATGCAGTTGGCTTTGACATACGCTATTGTGCAAAAATGAAAAATACATAACTCAAAGAAGGCCATGACGCCATTAATTCCGTTAGTTTTTTCTCATTCCAACGATATAAAACATGTCACAGAAATTTTAACCGATAGTGTCAATATTTACAAATACCACAATTCATATAATTGAATCGTAACAATCAGCTGTGCCATAATAGTAAAAATTCACTTTATAATAATTATAATTCCGTAATTATTTATTACAATTTAATACAAACCAATAAATATCTCATAAATAAAAATACAAGTACAAAACGAACATCCAAAGAAAAAAACGAAAAACTATGTATTACAGTACTACCTACTACTATACTGAAAAGAAATTGTGTGTATTTATTTTTCTAACTACAAATGCTCAAATTGTGCACCATGCACTCTGACACATAAACGTGCTCTACGAGACACGTCACGCATTACATTTTGGTGCATTTCAGGAGTAATTGCCTCACATGCGTTTCGAATTCTGGTTTTGATGTCCTCAATATTTTCAGGGGCAGTTTGAAATACCTTGTCTTTAATGTAACCCCAGACGAAAAAATCCCAGGGAGTAATATCTGGTGATCGAGCTGGCCATAGAATGGGTCCATAGGTGCCTATCCAGCTATCTGGCATAACTTGATTTAAATAATTTGTACATATTACAGCAGTGTGAGGTGGAGCCCCATCTTGTTGAAAATATGAATAATTTAATCTTTCTGCCACTGTTAATTCATAAAGAAAATCTTGAAATTCGTTTTGCAGGAAATTAAGGTATCTACGAGCGGTTAATTTGCCATCATAAAAATAAGGTCCAATTACTTTTGTCCCTAAAAGACCCAACCAAACATTCGTAGAAAATCTTTCATGGAAAGCAGTCTCTCTGCACCAATGTGTATTTTCTCGTGTCCACTTATAATGCATATTTCTATTGAAAAATCCATTATTATAAAAATTTGATTCGTCCGACCAAAGAATTTTGCTACATATCAGCGCGTCATCCCTTTTCTTATTTAATAACCATCTACAAAATCTTACTCTCCTTGGCTTATCTCCCTCATTTAAATGTTGAACTTTCCTCATTTTGTAGCATCGAAATCCGTTTTTTTTTCAATATTTTTCTTGCACTGTCTTTTTTCATGCGACAGTTTCTCTGAATTTGTCTCAAAGAGGTTACCTCATTTTGGTTAACATAATTCATTACTCTATTCACTTTTCTTACATTATCCGCAACATGCGCTCGCCTTACTACTTTTTTTGAAAATGAACCGTGCGTTTTTAGATTTTGAACTAACTTCCTAAACATAGTTCGATTTGGCTGCGGAGCATCTGGAAATCTATCTCCGTAAACCGCGACTGCCATCTCAGCGTCAAAATTGCACTGACAATAAATGCTAATCATATCGAATTTGTTATTATTGGTGTACACCATAATTACTGATATAAAATTTGTCTTAGAACTCGACAACGCAACATACAACATACAACAGTGACAATCTGTCAAATTTATTAATAACTGTATACATTGTTTTTCACTAATTATGGCACAGCTGATTGTTACGATTCAATTATATGAATTGTGGTACTCGTAAAATATTAAATATTGACACTATCGGTTAAAATTTCTGTGACATGTTTTATATCGTTGGAATGAGAAAAAAATAACGGAATTAATGGCGTCATGGCCTACTTTGAGATATGTATTTTTCATTTTTGCACAATAGCGTATGTCAAAGCCAACTGCATTTTTCGATTTTTTTGTTACACGTTATTATTCTTATTGTCTTTGCCGTCAACTTTCATTCCTTTAACTTTTTTCGTATCTCCTCAAATAAGGAAGCTATAACCTTTTGTGGTTTTCCTATTTTTCAGGTTTTTGTAATATATCTCATAAAGTAGGCTATGGATTTCAAATTTCTTTTTACTGAAATATAGCTCACAAAAAATGGGATAACTGTTTCTAAAACTTTATTCTTCTACAATAGATATTAAGCGAGATATTTGGTGTGGCCCTCGTAAAATAGACAGTCTGTATAACATCATAAACAATAGACATTTAAACAAACTCATTAATACTGTAAAGACAACTTTGAATTAGATATTGTTTTAATAACGATTTAAAAGAATTAAAATTCCTAGCATTTAATACATGTGTAGGTAATTTGTTGTAAATTTTAATGCCCGAGAAATAAGGTGATTTTTCATAGAGAGACAAATTATGCACGGGAATAATTGTTAATGAAGATCCATGTCTAGTGGTATACAGATGAAAGCTACCATTATTTTTAAATGAGGATACGTTTTTTCTTACATATTTAGCAATGTTGTATATATAAATTGATGGAAGTGTTAGAATTTTATGATTTATAAAGTATGGTCTACAAGACTCTGTGGTTTTTAGATTAAATATGACTCTAATGACTCTCTTTTGTTGTATTAAGATTCGAGGAGGAAGGTGATTAGACATATTTGAATAGTTTGGACGTTGTCAAACTATTAAATTATTATTTATTGTTATAATTATTGGTAAAGTATAGTATTCAACTTGCGATAATGGTAATAACATGCCTAATAAATAACACGCCTACGGCTCGCGCTGCAAATTTCATCTGCGTGGGTTATTACTTACATTATCGTTCATCATTAAATAACATACTATCATTGTTTACTTGTCAGTCAGGGTTAAAAAACTCATAGTATTATTATAGGATTAACACATATAGTTGATGTTATCAGAGAAATACACAACGGAAAGTGCACTTGCTAATTTGGATATTAAAATATTTCACTGCAGTTATAGCCCAAGAGATCACGACACCGAGGGTGAAAGAGCTTTCTAAAATCTAATATTTATTTATTAGTTTATTGAAAATTAATGGTCAGCCTGCGCGCTGATAGAACAGCGCGCGGTCAGCTCTTATTTTCGAAGCGGACCCATGACGCTGGAGATGCGAAATCCTCGAACCATTCACTTTGGAAGACGTTATCGCACTTACAAATTACTGAAACATATCTTGGTAATTATCACAAATTATTGAAAAGTTACCTCCGCAACAGAAAACAATTTGTCCACTTTCTCGGCGAAAACTCAATAGAACTGCCAATAGAAATTGGACTGCCCCAAGGTAGCGTCCTAGGGCCTCCCTTATTTTTAATTTATTGTATTGATGTTAGTTAGCTCTTCTTTAAATATTTTTCATTGTGAATTTGCCGATGATACGACATTACTAGCTAGCGATGCAAATGTGAATAATGTTATTCAACATCTGTCTGCTAATCTAAACTTACTTTCAAAATATTTTTCCTCAGCAAATCTTATTATGACCAGGACAAAACATTTTCTTTGCAATTTCATCCACAAGCTTCAAATTATACAAGTAGTATCAAAGTAAACGGTAAATTTATTAGCCCGAGAGCTCCCGACACCGAGGGAGAAAGAGCTTTCTAAAATCTAAGATTTATTTATTAGTTTATTTATTTGTTTATTCGAAAATAATGGCCTGCATGCTAATAGAACAGCAAGCAGTCAGCTCATATTTTCGAAGCGGACCCGTGTCGCTGGAGAAGCGATATCCTCGGCTTCTATTTTGGCAGCCGCTACCTCACTTACAAATTACCGGAGCATATCGTGCTCCACATCATCAGATTGGAAATTTAATTTCCAATCGATCAAGCACAAAAATGGGGGTAAATTTTGTCTAGAAAAGTTAGAGCGGTTTATGCGAAGAGATGTGAAATCGTACAAATTATTTAATAACTTTCCAAGAAAATGAAAGTACCCCGCAAAAATATTTGAAAAATTCAGGGGTACGTAGGAAGGTGAGAGAAATCGAATGGCGCAAACTGCAGCTCTGTATCTCGTTTCGTTTTCGAGATTGTGCCATCGGAAGTAAGTAAAAATCGGTCTTTTTCAGATTCTTGCGGGCATTTTCATTTTATTGGAAAATTATTAAAAAATTCATGCGATTTCGACATCTCTTTGCATAAACCGCTCTAACTTTTTCTATAAAAAAAATAAACCCTCTTTTTTGTGCTTGATCGATTGAAAATTAAATTTCAAATCCGATAATGTGGGGCATGATATGTTCCGGTAAGTTTCAAATGAGATAGCGGCTGCCAAAGTAAAAGGTCCGGGGATTCCGCTTTTCCAGCGGCACGGGTCCGCTTCGAAAATGAGAGCTGATGGCTCGCTATTCTATAAGCGCGCAGGCGGACCACTATTTTTGAATAAATTAATAAATAAATAAATATTAGATTTTAGAAAGCTCTTTCACCCTCGGTGTCGTGAGTTCTCGGGCTACTTACTATCAACCTGTCTCAATGTTTTATGGCAAAATATATGTAAATCTAAATTTACCTATATTTTAACTTTAACGGATGGTATACCACAAGGGTCAATACTGGAGGTACCATTGTTTCCTCTATATGTTTCAGAAAGTTACCAAAAATTCCACTTTTCACCAATGTGCTGATGATTCGCAATTTATTGTTTATTTGGCCCAGGGTTGATATAAATCATGATTTAAAAAAAAATAATAAAAAATCACGATTTAAAAAAAAATAAAAAAAATAATGATTCGTTTGATATTTATTTATTTTTTATATGAACACCCTAATAATTGACATTAACAATGTATTTAGTACTTATATTGACAAAGATAATTTCTGTTTAAACTTACAAATTGAATAAATTGTGTACCTTGTATCTATAATTGTAAAATAAGCTAGAGCGTATATACATAAAAATTCCTGTCAGAAATTGAAAACTTGCCTGTCTTTATAATGCGGGGATGGTGCAAATTGCCATTATAGTCCTGTAGATTTAAAAAAAATATATAATATGCCGCACTTGATCTCCTACATTTTTATTTGACACATTTTTTTCAAATTACAACCGATTCAGGAGATATTGGCTGCCTACACACCCTGTATATATCTGTGGTCCTTTACACCGCTTACGAAGTCAGTAGGAGAACTGGCTCTATCTATTTATTTCATTTTTTTAAATAAATACATGCAAAAACATGCTACATAATGCAACCATTTAGCAAGTTAACCATTATACTCCTTGCCGATTTACTACACTTGTTATTTAATTGTTGCACATTCGATAGGATACTCTTCGCAGTTTCTTTTTTGTAAATGATATTAGTTTCAAACATTTTTTATTTAATTACAAAACAAAAACAAAAATTTTTCATTTAAAAAATTGATCGATTTTGTTCAAAAACAATAGAGTTCTTCCTCTAGCTAACACTGACTTGCTGCCCAAATTTCAATACAATCGGACATTTAATTCTTAAGTTATCAAGTTACAAGAAACGCGACGGACAGTCCGACAGACAGGCGGACAGACGGACGGACATTTTGAAAGTTGTTCAGAACTCGATCACCAACACAGTGATATGAAATTTTTTTTTCTACGAGCAATATTACCGGTACTCTTCGTTTTGTATTTGCGAAGAGTATAATAATAATAAGTACATTTATTTTTCCTATGGTTATTAAGAAAATTGTAATTTCTGCACTATCTTTTTGTGCGTAAAACACATGTTTAACCCTTAGAGGATGGTGATTATTCCCTTGAAATCAACGGAAAAGTTTTCCAAAAATCGACTACGCTTTATGAGGAGTTGTCAAGTTTCTGGGAGGCCACAAAACTGGCTAATCTCATTCAGAAGGTAAAGGCAAAATATTAACATTTTTAAGATTAAATTAAAAGGATATTTGAGGTATTTTGATGTCACTAACTACAAACAAAAAGTCAGATTTTGTAAACTCAGCCTGAAAACGGCGCTACAAACCAAAGTAAGTACAAATAAATCACAGCTGCTATACAAATCAGAAAAGACATGATGAGATCGTTACTTTAGTCCAGACGCCAGGTATAGTTCTGTATGCATGGAATACTACAGTCATAAAAATCACTTAATTTCATGTTCCTTGACCCATTGAATCAGAATCTCATGGCTCAAAATTGGTAGGATTCTTATGCTGAGACCATTTTTTGGCTATTTCTCGGTATTTTTGGGGATATTCATTATGCGATTAGAGTATTAATAATACAATAGCCCTGATAGTAATTTTTTCCTTGTTCTTTGACCGCTAAATCCAAATTTAATGATTACAAAGCTGAAAAGTTCGGATTCGGCGGGCCCATGAACTTAAGATTAGACTGCTTGATAAGCAACGTATCCAAATGTATACGTTTTGATCCTCCTACAAAATTTCCTCGACAAAAAATCCCCGACAAAATATTCCCAGATGAAATATCCCTTGACAAATTATCTCCAGACTAAATATCCCTAAGACATAAAAAACCCAGACAAAATATCCTTTGAAAAAAAGATAAAAAACAAAAAGTATCCTTCCTACATTATTAATTTCATTCCCACTATTTTCCTGAAAAACGATCATAAATTTCATTTACATTAATTAAAAATTAACGTTATTAATGAATAAAAAATACATGCATCAAAAATTTCATTTACATTAATTAAATATTAAAATAATTAATGAGTAAAAAATATATGAATACAAAAATTTGTATTTACATTAATTAAATATTAACTTTATTATTGTCTTATCTGATTTTAACATTTGTCTTATGTCATTATTCGTATTTGACCGCCAAAAAATTGTTAGTGCTGTGACATCTGTTGGTGGAATATTAAACTTCGGTTTGTCTTATTGTCTTATTTGGTTATTTCCAATATATGTTGTCATTTATGTATGATTTATCGTAGTATTTACTTCGTGTTTATTGTTTATTAAAGCTGTTGCTATTTATTAAATATTATTAAGTTATACAGGATGACGTTGACCTGTGTGTGTTGTCCCAAAAGGGCAATAAACTTTTATTCCATGATGGTATACTATTTGCAATTGTTTATTTGTGGCATATTCAGATTTTCTTACTTTTTATTGGGTATTTTGCCACTGAAGAATATTTAAAAATTTTAATGAAAAAACCTCTGCGCCAAACAGATCAGACAGAGGTTGGTTCTTGAATGCTTGACTGTTTCAAAAAGTCTCACACCTAAAAATATATAAACTAGAACACTGCAATAAACTAAAAACTAAAAATGAGAGCTATAGGTAGTTAACGTTTCGAGAGAGAATCTACTTCCGTTCTCAAAACTTTTTTGTCCGTCAACCATGACAGTTCTTTGTTTATGTATTTCCATAGTTACGTGAGACATTGAATTATATTTATCTTATTTTTACTTACTTCGTCTCTAAGGATGGGCAACCAACTAGTAACCTAGCTTATAAACTCATTGTATGGTGGAGGTATGTAGTTGACATTTTTGCTATATGACCTTATAGTAACGAATGTTTAAGTAATTTTTTGAATCGGATTAACGAAAAAGAACCTTTAATTAAATTTACAATAGAAATAGAGAATAATAATGATTTACCTTTCTTAGATATTTTAATTAAAAAATTAGATAACACATACCAAACCAGTGTATATAGAAAACAAAAACACACAAACAGATACTTAAATTTCAATTCAAATCAACATACTATATCGGCGAAGATTTTGGAAAAAGAGAGCAACGAAACTAAAAGAAAACTTAAAGAATCCGCGATTATTTTATTAAACGAGGATAGATGCGTTTCGAATTATTCAATAGATTTTTGTACTAGTTGGTTGCCCATCCGTAGAGACGAAGTAAGTAAAAATAAGATAAATATAATTTAATGTCTCACGTGACTATGGAAATACATAAACAAATAACTGTCATGGTTAACGGCCAAAAGTTTTGAGAACGGAAGTAGATTCTCTTCCGAAACGTTAACTACCTATAGCTTTAATTTTCAGTTTTTAGTTTATTACATTGTTCTAGTTTATTTATTTTTAGGTGTGAGACTTTTTGAAACAGTCAAGATTCAAGAACCAACCTCTGTCTGATCCGTTTGGAGCAGAGGTTTTTTCATTAAAATTTCTAAATATTTTTCAGTGGCAAAATACCCAATAAAAAGTAAGAAAATGGTATACTATATTATGCTAAAAAGAGAGTTAATAAAATGACATTTCATGACGTTGTGCAGCTAATAAATATTGCAATTTATTAATCCACACGGATTCAGATTTACGAACAGGTAAGTTTCAAATTATATATCCTAATATGTTTTGGTTTTAATTTAATTTAATGGATTCTGTCATGTATTTTTGATAAATTGACATTTGTTAAAGTATTTGACGTTAACTACAAGATAACATTACATTTCATTATCAATGTTTGTTAGTCCTTGTTTATCAATCAATGCTGCGCAATTTTTTTTTGTGTTATTTAGTATTGTAGTGCATAAGGATTCTATTAATTTACAATTGATATAAAATTATTATATTCTAAATCGTTGTTGTAATTCGTGTTGAATTATTTTCTTATAGCTATATTTTATTCAACATATTTACGTTTTTGTTTTATTAACTTCCTGCAGTTTTTTTTTTGTTACAGTGAAATACTTATTTGGCTTTCGGGGTATTTTGTGTGGGTATTTTTTTGTCTTGGGGATATTTTGTCTGGGGATATTTTGTCAGAGGATATTTTGTCCGGGGATATTTTTTCGGGGATTTTTTGTCGAGGACATTTTGTCAGAGGATCAAGAATCATGGAACCGATAAGCAATTGGGTAGGTATCTATCCCCGTCCACTTTTGTGGCCAGTCTCGTCCTCAAAAGATTAAGGCATTAATGAGAATAAGAAATAAAAAGCAATGTCTATTTATTTCTTTCTACTTGCACATACTGCTAACAAATATTATAAAACTCATATATAAAGTGGGTCTGCTTCACTCAGAGGATTGCTATTCGCAAAAAAGTACTACATTATGCACTTGCACAAGTAATTATTCCGTTACAACATTATTTCTAATTAGTATAGCCTCTAATGAACCAGTACCAGGACTCCAGTTCATAGTAAGTATTAATAACATAATGCCAATAACATTTGGTACAGTTCAAAGCCAATTTATTGTTATTACATTAACGATCGTGCCCGTGATACCACTCCTCACCTATTAATGGCGCTAATATTCACCGCAGCTATTAATTAGAGGGATTACATCTATTATTTGAAACTAAATCAAAAGATTTTATGTGTTATGGGCGATAAGTTTGAATAATTATACCGTAATTAAAATGCAGAGGTGGAATATACGCTCAAGCTATTACTGTATAGTTATATATAGCGTTTATTAAGACTGACTGCCTGCCTTTATTACTGTTGTCAAGAAAAAGAAAATTCGCCTTTTGTACCTTTTGGAACGTTAAAAGCATCCAAGGTGACTGCAGGAAAAAATCGAAATGCGAACAATGTTATATATTATTACCGAAATAACAAGGTAATTTAATTGTTGTATATTCTGTAGGATACTCTTCGCAGTTTCTTTCAATAATGCTAGTTTTAGCCGATTTATTTGGTGAAGCACTTGTTAGTACAACAAAAAACCAAAAAGTATCCACATTCGACCCACTAAATCTCAAATCAGAGACTCTTCGGTTGTTAGTTGAGTTGTAGGGTTTAAACATTAACATTTATTGATCATTTCACGTTCTAACATTGTAAAGCTAAATATCTCATTTATTTGTTTTTTACAAATATAAATAAATATACAGTTGAGGTCACATATTCGCGTACATAAATTTAACGAGGCACTGCCGCGCGGCACAGTGTGTCCGGTGAAGAAAAATCAAAATTTCAGAACTTTGCGATTTTTTTACTCGAAAAAGAAAAAGTTTGAACAAAAGTTGCAAGAGGAAAAAAGAGTTTAGAATCATCTAGGGAATGTTTTTATTTTTATTTTTTGAACTTTTCCAATGCCCTTTTTGATGCACTTGAAAACTACACAATGCTCTTTTCTGCAAAGGGCATTGGACTATTCCGAAAAGTTTTGAGGATATTCCCGGAATGATTCCAAACTCTTTTTGCAAAACCAAGACAATTTATATGAATAAGTTTTGCATGAAACATCTTTATGAGTGGCTTTGTGTCTTTCTGATGAGCTCCAGAATAAGGGCGAAACATGTTTCAAAGGCATTTCCAAAACAGAATTACAGATTTCATGAAAATGTAATGCATTAGAATGAAACATTTTTAAGACAAGGTAGGTAAATAAATTCATGTTCTCATTTTTAACTAAATCTTCATGGCCGTAAGGGGTTATGTAGATACTAGTTTAATCTGCATGGCCGTAGGGGACTGTGTGGATGCTAGTTGTTGAATGAGAAATTATACAAATTCATTTTGGGATTTTAATTTGTTAGCATAACCAGAATTTAGGTTATCGAAAGAATACAAAGACTTCATTCATATTTTTACACGTAGTTTTTTTTTAGTTCTTACAGATACTTATTTTTTCTGCTGTTTGAAAAATCCTATAAAGAATGTGTTTCAACAATATTATGTTTTTTTATCAGGACATCGGTTGTAAGTTAAAAGCTTCAACTACTGATCATTCTTTGTTATTGCTCGAAACTGAATCTACATAATATAACGGTTGTAATAAAGTCATATTTCCACGAATATTACATCCACTTCTACTAGGAGTGGAAGTACAGTAGTAATCGTTAAAAAATGGTCAAAAATTTTTTTTGTTGAAATAGGCTTAGAATGTCATAAAACGTCGAGATTTTAAATTTGAGCAAAAAAGAAATTTGTCTATCTGTCGGTCGGTCTGTCTATCTATCTGTCGGTCTGTAACATTTTGTGTGCACGTTTTCTCAACAACCGTTTAAGATATTGACTTGAAATTTGATACACATATCTATCATGAAGGATCTTAAACTAGATTATATTTTGCGCTAATGCCGGTGAAGGGTTGAGGGTTTAATAGGGGTAAATAAGGGAAAATAAATGAAGTAAGCTGGTAAGAGTATAGCAACTTGGAATTTGGTGTATAGCCTAGAAGACAGGACCTCAGATTTTTCATAATATTTTCAACCCCTCCCCCCACCACCCCCTCTCCATTATTAAAGGGTTTAATAAAATAAAATTGATATATTCACATGAAATTTGGTCACGTATGTATTATAACGATATCTTCGCCTTAGCGAGTGGATGTATTGTATGTACATGCTTTCCTAATAAAGACTTTATTATTATTATTATTATTATTATTATTCCCCCCTTTCCTTTCTCTCGCACTGAGCGGTACTTTATCTCATGCACATCGGCCTGACGGCAAGATGTGCAATAAGTGACTCATATCTAAGCGAGAAACTTGCGGACGATGATACAGGTGTTCAAGATCACTGATTTTTGAATAACAATTTTTTTTTTTCGGTTTCACCATTGCCGGACAGGGCTTCCATGCTCTCCGACCGATACCACACGGTAGCCGCGCCGGCGATAATAACAGCCACTCCCCACGACCTGTGGGGTTAGTGACTGTACATTCCAGATTCGTGTGCCCTAAGTAGGCGAAGGGACCCAAGATAACCGCTTTCTGCATTTGGCCTGCCAGCCATTCAGCTGATTTCCGACAGGCTGCTATGGGCTTCAGTTTCGAGAGCAGCGTAGGCTTCATACCTCCGAGTACACCGATTATTAGAACGACCATCTGGACCGAGTAGCCTGGGTACAGCACATGGAGCTCGTACCGGAGATCATGATATTTGGCCCGTTTTTTCTCCTCTTTCAAAGCGATGTTTGGCTCAGCAGGTGCTGAGAACTCGATCACAAACATCACCTTGTTTTGATGGTCGAGGAGGACTATATCAGGCTTGTTGGCTTGAATTAGCCTGATTGTCGGAATCGAGAAGTTCCAGTAAATTCGGCACCTCTCGTTCTCGACAACGGACTCGATGTCTCCGGGGACGTAAGGCAGCACTGGTGTCTGGTCTACTCCGTACGAGTGCCGTAGATGGTAATACAGCACCCATAAAGCTGCGTTATGGCGATGGATGTAGGCCGAAATTGCATATACCGGGCATGCAGATTGTAAATGCATGAGCGATTCCAGCGCCTCACGACAGGTCCTGCAGTTAATATCAGGAACCTCTACACCAATTACGCGGCTTCGGTAAACCAATATTATTATTATTATTATTATTTCTTCATTTCACTACCTCAGCTTAAGGTCGGGGAGGACACTTTACCTTCATTCCAGATCTCTACCTGAGATCTCAGGAATGTTGGTCTTACAAAGATAGAACCTTCCGTAGTATGTGGCTGTTCCAAGGACTGCTATTTTTTTTATCTGACACGGGCTTACTCTGCACGGGAGGTGTTCTAGATGTTTGCAGTGGCCCGTCTGGATTGTCCCTAATGCTCCTACAATGACTGGGATAACTTTAGTTTTGGTGTTCCACATTCAAGCTATCTCTATTTCCAGATCTCTATATTTAGTTTTCTTTTCCACTTCTTTTAGAGCTGCATTATTGTCGTCGGGCATGGAGACATCGATAAGCAAGCATATTTTAGACTTCTTGTTGTGGTATATAATGCCCGGTCGGTTTGCTTTTATGGTGCGGTCTGTCCTTACTGCCATATCATACATGATGATGATGTCGTCTTTCTCTACTACTCGCTCTGGTTGATGTTCATACTATTTTTCATTTGTTTTAAATCGTATTTCGTTCATCATTGCCCAGTGTATATAGTTAGCTACTTTGTTGTGCCGTTGTGTATATTATTATTATTATTATTAATGAGATCTCCACTAGTAGTGGGCACTCAAACAAGTATCGGCTGCAGCAAGATACTTGTGATTACAGAGGTGAATTTAGAAATGAACGGACTATTGTAGTAGTCGACAAGATCACTGCTTTCTGGATGGCTGCAATCTTATCGGCAATTTCAAGCTTTGTTAAATTGGCAACAAGCGTTTTGGGGATTACTCCGGTGGTAGATATTATTAATGGAATTACAGTCACCCTTATTATTATTATTATTTGGAACTATATCATATTTTCAGACGATTCCATTGAAGGGTTGGGGGTTAAATAAGGGTAAATATGGAAAAATAAGTAAAGCAAGCTGGTAAGAGCACACGAACTTGGGATTTGGTGTACATGCTAGAAGCCAACGCCTCAGATTTTTTTAATAATATTTTTTCAGGGAGCAGCGCGCCAAATGGAGAAAAATCCTTCTCTTAAGAAAATTATAGCTAACATCCTTTTTAGGAAATCCTATAGCATTCACTTATTTACAAGAAAATATATTTTTGTTAGTTTAATAACGGCCAATTTGTCAAAAACATCTCATTTATTACTAGCAACTATTTTAATTGGTGGAGCTACCATAACTATTTATAGTCCTCAATCGTACAGTTCCATCCGTAAATAAAGCATAGTAAAATCTTTAGAACATTATATAAGCAATTAAGAGAAATAGGAAACAATGAGTAAATGTGTCTTTTGTTATTACTGTTCAAGCTTCTTTAGTTGGATACCATGAACACGGAAGTAAGAAAAAAAATCGGTGACGTTCTCTTAGGTTAATGTTCGACAGTTACAACGGGTTTTAGTTTAATAATTAGGGGGTAGCAAGAGTTATTTCTTTATACTACCTAAGTTGACAATATGATCGCTGGTCTAAAATAAATATTTCTTGAATCCGTTGAGTTTTCTCTAAAGTATGTAAAACTCAAAGGCATAAAACATATTTTTTATTTTGTATTTTTTTACGCATTATTATATTTGGGCTTCTTGTTTACGAATTATCCTGTACATCGATAAGTAAATATCCACGTGTTACGAATGCACTGCTCAATTTTGCGTACCTTCACCTCCGAGACAAAATAAACGGAATGCACTACAGCCACTTAGAGAATCACCTAGTATGAAAGTTTCAATCCTCAATGTACAGGCGGGATTACCGCTAATTCCGGTTCCACGCGACTCGATCTGACTACGGGTATGATTAACATAAAACTAACATTACTCTAAATTCACGAGTACCCGGCAGCGGCAGTGTAAGCGGAAGATTATCAGGACGGGATTGTAAGCAATTATGGTTGCTACTATGACTCATGCCCGGGCGTAATACCAACTTAAGCCTGATTTACAATTCCCCAATAGAATCTACTAGCCCAGTAATTTTAGGTTTCTTCTGCTGAAAAAATCCAAGTAAGTTGGACTTTTGTATACAGATTTATTTCAACGTTTTGTGGTAACGTGTGAAAAGTCGCAATCGACATAGTGCGAGTGTGAGTTATTTGAGGCCAAAAGCCATGAAAATGTTTTTTCGCAACATCTCGCTATCTATTAGTCGGACGTCAATTGAGGTTGTTACGAAAATTGTAGATCTCGTCTGTAAAAAAAAAGAATTAATTATTTATAATTTTAAATAGAAGAATTTTCCGAAATTGAAGCTCCATACATCACCAGAAGTGTTTTAATTTCATTCCGTTATTAATGATTATGCAGAAGGCAATTCCTCTCTTGAATACTTGCAAACCAGGATGTTTCTCTAACATCTTCATTCATTCAATTTTTCCCAATTTTCCCTTTATCAAAGAGTTTTATCGCATCCGGCGTGTAAAAATAAAATACGTTGTTGACAACGAGTCTACTTGTTGATGCTTGCAGAATATTGCCCTTGTCAGGTTTCTTAAGGAAAATCTTTTGATGCAAATTAGAAAAACCAGGAGATCTTTTCCAACTATAGCGGTGGTGTATAAATTGATTTTTCAATAGCTGTTTCGATGATTAGAACATCGGCTTCATCTCGGGCTGGTTCATCTCGACACCTTCTAATTTTTGATTCAGCATATCAACTCATCTGCTTTTTAATGAATCGGTTAAAAATCCACTTTTCTTGGCTAATTGGCACTGTCGTAGTTTCATCTAGACGAACTTCGAAAGCGTCGGACATAGAAGCGGTTCGCCGAAAAAAACAACCAGCTTTAATTTGCGTTATTACCCATGACAAAACCATGGAATTCAGCATAGTTGCGTGTGGCCCACGGTTGTTTGGTTTATAAGACCCCTTTTTGTGAATTACTAGATCTTATTATAATACAACACTTTTCATTTATGCATTGATTGACGTACTATAATGTAGGTATACATTTTGAATTCACTATTAGATAGACTACACAGAATGGAGAGTTCGATTTCGGATGGCGCCGGAGGTAGGCACGCCGGTGCAGCTCCTACGAAATCTCAAACAAACTCGATTAAAACTATGAGAAATTGTGCGAAATTATGTTGAATTAAAGATTGGACAATTCTACATTGATTGATATAAATTAGCATGAGTTTGGCTAGTCCGTGTAGTTGATATTTGATTAAGATATATCGGTTGAATGTGGCATCACCTGAAAGCGTATATAAACAACTTGAAAAGGAACACAAACATCTGTCAATATAAGCTGTGCACATTAAAGTTATCTTTTCAGCGAATGTCAAATGGCTGGTTTGTAGCAGCGAGTGCAACGAGTGCAAGGAATCCTACAGAACAAAGAGGGAAGCTGACAACATATCCACAGAGACGAAAATATAGGTTTAATTTATTGGTTTAGTAATCCCTGTAATACAAAAATGTCTCTCAGGTCAAAGGAGTTGTGATCTACTTGATATATAAGCGTCCCAAATGTTCTCCTGGACCTCTTTTTTATTTCTTGTACATTTTACTTTACTATTCATATTAATTTACCTTGGCGGATAGGTACAGAGGGTGTCGCAAACGTTCCCTCGGGGCTCTTCCTTGCACTCCCACTGAATATGGCTGTTTACCTGTGGAACAGTTAATAAAAAGCTAGATTCAGTAACAGAAGACTCAGAAGAAGAAAAAGTAAGAAGATGATGATAGATGGAAACTTAAAAGAAGCAATTCACAAACGCCTACACCTCACATCCGATGATGATAGACGGAAACTTAAAAAGAAGCATCTCACAAACACCCATGCGTCACGTGGCTCTCGCTGCTGGGAACAAGCATACCTCATACCCAATCCAGCGTAGCAGGTCCGGCGTTATATAAAAACATGTAGGCTTTGCTTCGAAGTTCGTACTACGTTATTGTTTAGACCGTTTATTGAACATGAAAAATAGAACCTTTTTTGTAGAGAGAGAATGTACAATTTTTATAACTTAATTGACGTCCTGCTAATAGGATGCGATATATTCGCGAAGAACCATTTTTTATGACTTTCGACCACAAATAATTCGCAACGCAGGCAAGATATTCGTTGCAACTTTACACACGCTGTGAACAAATCTCGAAATAAAGTTGTATACAAAAATCCAGCTCACTCAAATTTTTTTCGGCAGATTGGCCACTTATAGATCTAGAATAACTGGACTATAAACCTGATTATAATTCCCCACTAGAATCTCTACCCCATTTCGCAGAAATGTCGCTATGAATTGCAGAAAATTTTTAAGTGGCGTGTCGCGCCGCGTCCCCAAAGAAATTGAATTACTCCACAATCAGTCCTATACTTTGGCATTTCACGTATAAACGAATGAATCGTGCATTATTTGATGCAGGAATATGTAATTTGTGTTAATCCCTACATAGAAAACAGCGCTTGTTAAATTGGAGAAGGGAAACTCCGCTATATATCATGCGGGGGAGGTACATTTTTAATGTATGTCTATTGTGCAATCACACTCGGGGCGAGATGTAAGCAAGTGAATTATGCAGGATAATTTTCGACTTGTTCCGAAACCAACAAACGTAGTAATCCGTCCAATTTTCCATATATACCCCTGAATATGTAACATCATAATTAGGTAGGTACCAAATGACATTTATTATGACCAAAATTTTGATGTCAGAGCTCCACTTAACAATTTGTCAGGGGCGAACTCAGACTCGTATATAACATTCCAAGAGCCAGTGACACCCAAAAGTTTCTTGCATGTAAACTGATAGTCATTCTTATAGGCCGATTCAAAAAGGTATAGAGATACGTTGAAAATTATAAAGTGTTCCCTATTAGCGTTTCCCTGTAATGGGGATTATTTAAAAATTTACTTTTATACAAACCCCAACTGATAGACATCTGTGAGATATATTCAAGTAAGGAAATAGAATAGAATAGAATAGAATAGAATAGAAAAGAAAAGAATGGAATGGAATGGAAATTAGAGTATTTATATTTTCTGTAAATAATATTTCAATTTAATACTCTCCTCGAGAGAGAAACAGAATGGCGAACCGGCAGTAACCGCATGTAACCATTTTATTCGCGATAAAAGGTACTTATTATGATCAAAATTACAGCATTGATATTTTCTGTTTATATATCAATCAATCCCTTACCGAAAAAAAAAAACAGTGGCGGACCGGCAGTAACATTTTTTTTAAAGAAGCTACATATTTTGGTTCGATTAAGTTCATTTCTATTTTTTATTAATAGGATTTTAATCTAACTCCCTGAAGAAATGAGCAGTTTATAGCAGCGAATGTTTATGAATTTCTTATTTCATAAACATTTCCCACATGTTAAATTGTGAATTAGAGTTAGATATCTGTAGATACAAACTGTTTTCATATGTTTGTTTTGCTACCATAACACGCGTGTTTGTATTACAAGTCAGTATAGTTACTAAATAAAAAAAACTGAATTTCAATACGTAGATAATATGTTACACTCCTTGAGGAGTAGCCTCCATTTTTTAAAGCCAAAAACACACCCTGTGCTAACAAAAATCCACACCACACGAACGTTGAGTATTTCGGGACAGATTCTCGTACCGTTACGCACTCGAGGTGGCCAGGTTCCGAGTGAGGTACCTAGGTAGCTGTCGTTTCATTCTTACCCGCAGGGAACTCCGCTTTACAAAACTATGTGAATTAAAACACAATACAAGGAACTTGATTTTTCGATTTTTGGCCAGCATTTTGGGATTCTAGCCCAAAGTGCGCCGGCGCCGTCGCCGTCGGAATTGTACCATGGTCACCATACAAGCACTGCTTCACCACATTAGTATTTTGAAAGTTCTCATGGGCACAAGGTCGGAAAATTTGACAGTTGGCAACTGCAACTGTCATATGTCACTTTTGACATCGGCATTGGAATCAGTGACCATGAAAATCGCCCGGTATATATTCTGAAAGACATTTTATCAAAAATGCTGTCACAAAAAACTGTCCATTCTCCGACCTTGTGCCTATGAGGACTTTTGATCAGGAGCTCGAGAGGAATAAGATATATAGATTCCAGCGAATTTCAGCGGGGGCCACCTCCCCTAAGTTTAGGGCGGAGCCCTTTTCTGTGCACAGTGCATTATTTAATAACACAGGCACTCAATAAAATGTACTTTTGAGTGGGGCATGATAACCCTCCTGTATTCTGAGCCGCTAAATCCGATGCAGTCGTCAGAATTACTTCATCATATCAGAATTTTTACTGATCCTCTCCTAATTAAGATTTTCACTGATTTTTAGCAGTTCTTTGAGGTTAGAACAGAATCCTGATGTGGTAGAACAATTCTATCGACGGCGTCAAATTCAACGGCTCAAATGGGGGGGGGGGGGGTATCATACTCTGCTCAGAAGTACATGGCCATGGTACAAGTACTGAGTTCGATCCCCAGCTTCGACACTGGTAATGGATGTTGTATGCGTTTTTTAAATATGATTTGAATTTGGCGGTTGTTTACTGTGCGGTTTGTTTGTTTCATGATTAGCAAAAATTTTCAATTTTTCGTATTTCACCTTAGTACTGACCTGGAATGACGACCAAATTTTCGATCACTGAATATCATATACCATGATATTTGATATATTAGTAGATGATCTCTTATTTGTTACATAATTACAATATTTACTGACGTTTCTTATGTACGCCTCAACATAGAAAATTCCAATTAGATTTACTCCGTAATTATTACGTACCTAACCTATCTAAAAAGAAATGAACAAATTGAGGCAAACTAGCACTTTTAATTACTAACTATTGTAGTTTTGCTAGTAAGCCTCAAGCAGGCAACGATAAAACAGTGGTTGAATTTGTTCCATCGTATAACTTAATACCACTGTAAACATGCAATTTCAATTAATAACGAGACGAAATAAACGAAATACGCTACCGTTCACTCGATTCTCACTGGAACGGAATAAACGAGAATATCACTTGTACGACTGAAACTTTATAGAGGTTATTCCGTAAGTGGTTACGTTATCCCGGTTAACGCACCAGCATTTGTTTGTGTATCTACGAGAAATTAATGCCAGCCATATGTTGTCAATGTGGTTTTACTTTGTCGTTATACTATTTTACAAATAAACGTTGCGGTTTTAACAGTTGGTACTCCGGGGTTGCTTGAAAGACAGCACACGAAACCTTAGGATTGCCAAACTTAGAGGAGCACAATGCAGACATTTTATATACAATCAGTTGAAATGAAAATGAAAACTGCACAAAATATATTAAAATAAATTTCCACTATTTATGATAGAACGAGACGAAAAAACGATTTTTTTTATTGGTTGGCGATTTAAAATATTAGTAAAAAGATAATTAAAATAATTTTAAACAGTTTCAATTGCGTTTCAAAGCGTGTTTTTTTATTATTTTCTTTATTATTTATTTATTTTATTCTATTTAGTCCTGTCCCAATTAGACTAGTGTTTTCGACAAAATTTCCTACACACAAAAGACAAAACCAATTCATCATCTTGAAGTCGCCGTATTCAATTGTAGAAGTTCGACTAAGTATTTATAAGCTGTAACCTCGAGAAACCGATTTTCAGACGAATTAGACCATGAACTTTTATCAGCCATATTGACGCCGCCATTTTGAATTGTTAAATTTCGACAAAATATTTATAATCCGCAACCTTAGTAACCCTCAGATACCCATTTTCAGTCGAATCGGATGATAAATGATAATACTTATCCGGCATATAGTGTAGGCGAACTACCTCTCGAGGGACCCAGATCTCTGACTCACTGCAACCTTGGCAAGAAAAAAAACTCACATGCGATGTCTAGAAGAAGATGATATTAATTTGGAAAAAGAATCTTTGGTGGAATTTGCAAATAAAATTGGGAAATGTCGCAAAAACGGTTTTTCACGTTTTAAAGGATAAGCTGATTTTAAACGAAAAAAAGAAATTAGGTAAAAATGTGCGCATTAAAAAAAACGGACAAAATAAGCCCCGGTGGAACGCAACTGGCCCAGTGGTTTCCTTGCAAATTGCAAAGAGCCATTAAATTTCTACGTTTTTTTTTTTAATTCATTCCGGTTCAAATTCATATTAAAGGCTGATATCTGCAAACCTGTCGCTTTTTGCAAAAAGGCATTTTTTGCACGCGGTCGGACTGATATTTGACCAAGCAATTGCATTCATCGAAATTTACTTTACAACACGTTTTTCTCTTTTTTGCGAAAAATTGGTTGGAAGCATGTCAAACGCGATCAAAAACCGTTAATTTTAGCGCTGAGCGGCGGCGGCACGTGGATGCGGTGAAGAGTGGAGGTAGCCGTTTTCCCCTTCACTCTGGCTTGCCTGCTGAGGCACAATTTCTGATAGCTACGCTTCAAACTCGGACGGCGGATAAAAATGTTAATATCTCGCAAACCGCAAGTCGTATATTGAAATTGTGCTTCAGCAGGTAAGCGAGAGCGAAGGGAAACTCGACTACCCCCACCCTTCACCGCTTCCACGTGCTGGCGATGCGCTGAAATTAACGGTTTTCGATCGCGTCTTTCGCCTGTTTCCACTCGATTTTTGGCAAAACAAAAAGAATCACGAAGAATACAACCGCGTTGGTTAAATATCCGTCCGACCACCACAGGACTTTCGCGGTGCTACACACAAAAGTGCATTTTTTGCAAAAAGCAGCGGTTTACAAACACTACACGGTATTTTCGATTGAAATTTAAGTAGGTTAATACTCCAAGAGGAGACTGCAAATTTGTGTGGGGAACGAGTGGACGAGATTTAGCAGTTTAGAATACTGCAATAGTGTGCCTCATAACCGCTGGTCGGTCGATCACGGTCCCTGGCGGTAATGAATAATTACGGTAATTGTTTATTGGGGCAATGGGGCGATTGTGGTGACAAAGTGGACGTTTTTTTTTTAACTAATTTGTTTATTATGATCCAACGAATGTAAAATGCTCGGTCGGCTGACCACCACCCCTGGCGATAGCCTTGGCCGACCATTAAGAACAATGCAATTTTTAATGCCTAGCCTCCCCCAAGGAGTGACCAGGTCGGCCTTGGTCTATTCGAAAGAACAAAATTTTACCTTTCATAAAACCCTGGTCGGCCGAAGAAACTTTTCGGCTATTGGCTGCCGTAGCTAATTCAAAAAGTTAAAATTTTATGCCAGCGCGCGACCTTGATGACGCTCGCCGGCTTCTCAAGGCTCAAAGAAGTTGTGTTGTAATGAATATTTCAAAAATCTAAGATCGTGAAACTGTCATAAGTGTTTTTGCAGACAATTTAAGTAAGCATATAAATAATTGAATTAATTAATAATTATAAAAATCTTACATTTCACACCGTATAATTTTTCATTTTGCAATTACTCGGAAATGTTATAATATTATCAACTCGCATATTTTTTGTTATAAAGTCGGAGATATTGCATGTTGAACACGATAATGATATTGTATGTAATCAGACTAGATAATATTGAAATGATTTTTCAAAAATCAGATTCCAAAAGAGGTTGGAACCTCCTTAAGCTATGATTTCAACACGAACCCTGAGAAATCCCATACTGAAAGTCAACAGATGTACCAGATTATTAGATGACGATGAAAACCTTCGTAATAAAGTAAGTGATAACATTTATTGTACAACCGTAAACATTTTTTTTAATAAGAGTGTCTTTAATGTAATATAAATAAAGATTTGATTACATTTGTTTCTAATAAATACTTGAAGTTCAAGTATTGAATTTTTTTATTGCAATAAATATATTACGATATTCGACTTCAATACAATCCTTTTATTTCAACACATTTTTAAAGAAATTAATTTGTTTATTACTTTCAAATTCATTTGATTGCATTTAAGTGGGGATTTTATTCCAACAACAGAATAAAACAGGGGATTTAAAAAAAAATTTACTCAAAGTATGTATAATTTGTTTCCTACAGAATTTCTAAACGAATAATATCTGCGTTATTGAGATTGTAATAAGGAAGCACGTTTTCCTTCGGTGTGTTGTTGGTGTCCAGATTTTACCAAAAGTGGCCTTGACAGGCCCCTAGTTAGTGCATTACATGTCCTTTTATAAACAAAAAAAATTTAATAGAACCAGTTTTTCCTTGGTGAGAATCGTAAAAGTCACTAAAGGGGTTTCTTAAAAAACCAAAGTTGGTGGTCATACCTTACATAGGGTGGCCTTAATAGGCCCTTGATAAATGTCATCATATGTGCCCTTCCAAAACAAACAACTTTCATGCGGACAATTTTTTTCTTCGATCCAAATTTAAAGTTATTCCAAGTGTAAATTCAAAATGAAACACGTATATTTATTTCAATAAATGGTATATGCATTTTTTTAATTAACATCGTAAATATTTTTTTTCAAATGTAATTTTATAAAAGCAAAATGCCATCATAAACACGCGATGAATTCCGATCATACAGTCAGAAAAAAATTACTAGTTTTAAGTAAATCTATTTATTTGAATCAGATTTTATTGAATCAAAGTTTTTTTTTTCCTTTAAAACAAACAATTCTTTATTTACTTCAATAAAATTGATTTGTTTGATATTACGTAATTTAATATCTTAGAAACAATTTAAAAAATCATAAAATGAAATAAATAATTTACTTAAATTAAGTAAAATTTTATACAATTAAATAAATGATTTACTTAAAACAAAGAAACATTTCATAGGTTCATATTTAAATTAGAACGTTTTCTTAAAACTATAGATATTTACCTAAAACTATAGTACATTTTTTCTCTGAGTGCAGTTGCTACAACATTTATCCCCCCCCCTTAAGGGGGGGGGAGAAGTTATAAAAGTGAAAACAGTGAGATAATAAAAATTCTTTTGATAATTCACCCTTTCGAATAGTCCAAGACCGATCTGCTAAATTTGTGCGCGAGGAAAGGCATTTACAATGTTGCAAATGGCCGGCCAAGGACTTTTAGACTCTCGAGATTACAATAAAAAAAAAGTTTAAACAAAAAATCGTCCACTCTGTCACCACAATCCCACCCAGTGCCCCCCACGACAATTAGTGTAATTACTCATTAAAGCCAGGGACCGAGATCGGCCGATCAGGATTTTATGAAAGGAAAAATTTTGTTCTTTCGAATAGACCAAGGCCGACCTGATCACTCCTTGGGGGAGGCTAAGCATTAAAAATTGCATTGTTGTTAATTGTCGGCCAAGGCTATCGCCACGGGTGGGGGTCGGCCGACCGAGCATTTTACATTCTTTGGATCATAATAAACAAATTAGTTAGAAAAAAAACCGTCCACTTTGTCACCACAATCGCCCCATTGCCCCAATAAACAATTACCGTAATTATTCATTACCGCCAGGGACCGTGAACGGCCGACCAGCGGTTATGAGTTTAGAGCATACTATTGCAGTATTCTAAACTGCTAAATCCCGTCCACTCGTTCCCCACACAAATTTGCAGTCGCCTCTTGGACTATAAGGACTACTATAGAACTACTAAAACTCCAACGTCTGCAAAAAAAAATTCACTCTTTAATATGTATTTGAACCGGAGTTATGAATTATTGAAAAAAACTTGCAAATTTAGTGTTTTTTTGCAATTTGCGAGGGAAGCACTACCGAAATTTGAGATTATTCCCAGGATGATTCCAAACTCTGTTGGTGTCTTGCAACTTTTCTCCAAATTTCTTCTTTTCCGAGTAAAAAAATCGCAAAGTACTAAAATTTTTATTTTTCCTCGCCGGATAACTTAAAAAAATTACAATTTAAGAAAACATGTTTCGAACAGAAGTAGTCTATTTTTAGTCAGAATATCCGATTCTGCAATAAAAAGTAGGGGTACCCGCTTAAGATTTTAAAATTGCCCCCTGCCCAAACCAGGAGGTGGGGTGGAGGGTTAGCGCTTAGTATCATTGAATAGTGCTTTTAAAATCATTAAGGAAGTGTTTTTCTTTTTTGGATTCGATGTGTATTTCTCGAGATAATTGACCGTTTCCAGATTTTTTTGACACCTGGTATACAATCACTCACAAGCACACATTTTTCTTATTCAACATTTGAGTTCGGCTCATTATGAAATGAATGTCTGTGCAAAAAACAATCTATGACGTTTGTCAACAATGTTTGTTCCGTTATAATATTCATATAATTTGATTAAACCAAATTGGTATAATAACGTGAATTTTCAACAGAAATTCTACTGAATAGTTCTCCCTGATTATTAACGTAATAATGTTGGGTAGAGAATTACAATTACAATATAACACAATGCAGAGGTTTAGGCATATGTGTGTGATATATAATATAACACAAGCGGAGGTGGAGACTGTGGAGGCTGTTCAAGGAATAGCTGAGATTTTGGATTTCCTGCAAGCTCCCAGCTTATACTATTGTACGTATCAATTAGACTTCTACGAAATACCTAATGAATTATACAATAACTTTGTTCCAAATGAACTTGGAAACTTGCCTTTGCTGTAGATATGGTTTGACGTGGATAATATAACAAACTACGGGAATTAAACTTCTTAAGCATATCACTATATATTCTAGATTTTCTCAATGAACAAAAGCCTTGTTAGTTTAGTTTGTTGATAGGTTATTAATACAGGGCAAGGTAGCGCATCTTTAAACATCGCTCTGCCAATATTAAAAGCGATCGAACCTGCTTCAGTTTTAACAATCGTAGACGATCTCATATCAAAAAGTTCAAAAGAAATGTTTAAAGAGTAAGAAGTACTCCTGTCTTGGATTAGAAGAAAGAAGAAGAGATTATCGGTCTAAATTTCAAATAATTTCGTTGGAGAAGTCAAAACATTAAATATTTAAACGATTATAACAAAATAAATACATCGACCAGAAGTCTACCTGATGTCTCTATGGAAGAACGGAAATTGGCATCTTGTCGGCATCCTATATTGAAATAGCAAAATTGAAAATTCAGCTCACTGCTCACTCAGCTAACTGAACCAAAATACCATTTTTTAACAATTCGCAATATCGATTTTGCTACATGCTCAGCATTCCCCTATAATTTCTCTATTGCAATCATTCCTGACGAGAGAGACTGCCGACCTTTGTAGGTTTATAACACAGATTTACAAAAAAAAAAAGTTGTCTGGATCTGGGGTCAGGCCATAGATTTCTAATGTATTCTTCGACGCTGAATTCGAATCTATTTTTAGTTTTGCTCTATCACGTCAGGATTTTGAAATATCCTAACCTAAAAGTGCAAAAAACACGATTTTTTGACATATTTGAGGTCATGTAGCTTTGCGAATTTTCTTCTCTCGAAAAGCCATGTATGGAATCTTAAAGTACAAATCTTTCTCTTTAAAATGCCGTAGAGTTTGCTCAAATATTTTTTTTTCGCTGAGATATCGAATTTTTAAAATTGTTTGTTCATATCATATCTTTTCCAATACATTTAATTAGTACGGAAACCTTATGGTCATTATTTAAATTGCAATATCTCGGCGAAAAAAAAATATTTGAGCAAACTCAACGGCATTTTAAAGGTGAAGACTTGTACTTTAAGATCTCACACATGGTTTCTTGAGAAAAAAATCTCGAAGCTACATAACCTCAAATATGTCTAACTTTTAGGTTAGAATATCTCAAAATCCTGACGTGATAGACCGGCTCGGTGGCGCAATGCTAAGGCGTTTGGCTTGCGACTTCTACCAAAACTTCTCACTATCACACACTTTTCACCACCGTATATTTTAATCTATACCTATCCCTTTCCTATTCCTAACTGTTTGTATTTTTGTAATTTTTGTCATTTTGTCATTTTTTGTTAATAAATCCCCTCTCGACCGAGAAACTTACAAAATCAAAACCTATTAAAATTCTAAACTTCCTTTCCCAAATCAAAACTTCCCAATGGCGAGTAGACTGTTGGGCGAAAAATTGCCTCGAACGGGTTTTTTCATTAAGCTTTTTCCCGTCTCACCGATTCAAAATTTGAAAAAAGTGTACAACGCGAAAAAACGCTGAAAAGTGATAAGTTCAAATATTTTAAACCCACCAAGTGGGCAGTGCAACCAAAGCGCTGGATGTAAGCCGCCACAGGCGGCAAGAGTTCCAACCTCTTAGTCATAAGTTTCATTGAGCTAAACCGGTCGCGATCCGCCCAACCGCACTAACACCACGGCGCTGCGCGACGTGGTTGTACGGTTGGCCACGGGTCTCGATCCGGGGAGGCAATGCTTGTAAATTTTAATTGTTAATAAATTTGTTATGATGATGATGGCTGGTTCGAATCCTGGCCAGGGTATGGATGTTTAGTGGCGTTTTTCATGTTTTGCCGAGATGGTAGCAGTGTACTAGACCGCTGTTGGGTGGCACAACATGTCTAGTCGCTGATATCTCTCCTGAGTTCGACTCTCAGCTGCGGTAGATGGCAATATCGCAGGGAATGGTCGTTGTGTTGATGTCTATGTGTACGTGTCCTGGTTGAGTGGTGGAATAGCATTAGCTAAACTCCGCCAGGACGTTAATATAAATAAGACGATTAAATAAATAAATAAAATAAATAAAAATAGAGCAAAACTAAAAATAGATTCGAATTCTGCCTCAAAGAATACATAAGAAACGTATGGTCTGACCCCAGATCCAGACAACTTTTTTTTTGTAAACCTGTGTAATTAAAAAACCCGAAATTTCATTCTGCTTCCACCGGACCGCAAAAACCTTCGGGAAAAGAGTTCGCGATTGCTGCAAAACCACAAAGAATAAGGGGTACAGACAATATAGTATACCAGTGGCGGGAACCGAATACTCAATTTTTTATTTAGAGCGAATTAAATGAAAAAAATATTGTTTTTATCCTTTATTCAGTAGACGCCGAGAACGGTAAATGGTCCGCGAATACTCATGATGGTACTAATTATTAATATTAATTAAACTCATTTACTCATTATGATATTCAATATCTCTTCTGATGGCAGATGAAGCAATTTTAAAAACATCCAGTTGGATTGCCACCCGTGGAGTGTCTCCTTAGGACTCATCTACGATACTAACAAACTTATGGCAATATTAGAACTTTTTTATTACAAACGCGAGCAGACATATAAGATCCGCAGCACTCAGGCGTGTCGGTCCATTGTGCATTCGCGACGTGTGGAATTTCCTAGAAGAGGCCAGTGCTCTCCACAAAGGATAGCAGTCTGTTCCAGGGTTGATCCCGCAAATCCTCCGGCTGTGAAATTGCCTTTGGATATGCCTATACCTTGACGCACCTAGAGGTGCGCAACTGCATAGAACATGAGTGGTGGTTTTATCCTCCGCTCCATACATACGACAAATATGGTTGCTTTTCAACCCCATTGTATGAAGATGTTTATTCAGAAGACAGTGTTCTGTTATCAAGCCTACTATCAGTCTCATTTTTACTTTATCGAGCCCAAGCAGTCACTTAATGGTTGAGTCAGCCGAGGGCCCATTTATATGGAGCAGCGATTGCCTCATTCCAGGGGCCTGAGTCCAATAGTTGTTGAACCTCGCCAGGGCCCAGTCTCGTAACTCTGTTTGAGTCCGATTTCTTGGCAGACCAAAGCTTGGCTCAGAGCCAAGGAAAGGAGTTGTTGTTCCTTCTCCCACCAACCGGTCTGCTTCTTCGTTGCCCTCCACACCTCTGTGCCCGGGCACCCATATGAGTTTGACAGAGTTATTTTCACACAATTCTGTCAAAATAGCTTAAGACCAGCCTTGAGGTCACCTTGTTTGACGCAAGACTGCTTGGCTGTCATTGCATATGTAAATATGTTTATTGAAGAAACCTCCTCTGAGATTCTCGCTTGTACACACCAATATGGCTTGGAATATACTGGGATACTTTCCAAGTGGCACCGATATACGAGCCCTTGGTTTGCATCCGTGTATGCCAGCACCAGTTCCCTTCTGAGTTTTAGATCCGTCTGTGTACCATTCGAGAACTTCGGAATTCAGAAGACGATCTTTATCGCGCTCACGGTCCTCTCGACTGGGAAAGACAACTCAGTATGGAATAGTGAACCTGTAGACAGAGAGACACCGGTCACCTTGTGATTGAGTGATGACCAGATCTCTTACCGGCAGATCCACGGCATTTGTATGCCCCCATCCCCGGCCCGTCCCGTTCCATATTCAATTATTTTTGAACAGCCTATTTGCTGCTTTTCTGACTCCCAGTTGCACTTCGATATGCAAGGGAGTGAGCCCAAGATTGGCCTCCATTGCCATCGTTGGAGTGGTCCTGACAGCTCCTGTAGAACTTAATAAATGTCAAATTAATCTAAAAATGGTACCATTTCATAGAATAGAACACACTCTCTTTAGAAAGCGATAATTTAAATCAATTTCTTCATAAATTAACGAATTAAAAATATTCATTATCACTAAAACAGAGCGCTGACACTTTGAGCCAAACTAGACACATCAGACACATACCTAGCGGAGTGTGCAGTAAATACGTTCACTGGCTAGGCTGCTAGAGTCATGATATACAACAAAAGTCTCAAAATTAAATTATCTCATTATCATTTTTATTCATCGCTTTAAACAATTAATAAACATTTTTTTAAATAAACTACAATAGACAGCAATTATGAACCTTATAAATCAGGTAAGTTGGTGCATAATTAAAATAGTAGATTATACATAAGATTTAAACATTACATTTTGGACTTAAATCTAAATAAATTACAGTTTTTATCTAGCGCAAACACTTATTCTTTTTAATGGAGATGAAGATTTTTCAGGGAAAACTTTGAAAAATGCGCATAATTTACAAGCTTATACGCGCATTAGCGGCAATTTGCTCTAGAAGTGCTCGCCACTTTCATATTGCATAAACTAAATCATTTTTATGTAATGTTTTACTCGCAATTGTGTACACTTATATATTATTGTGCATTGTATTTTTTAGGATTATGGAGAAACTTTCATGATAACAAATTTCATCTACAATAACGCTGGCAAATGTTCAAGTACAAAACGTTATGTTATCTAAGTAAAGAGATATTCTTAAGCATTTGAATGTGCAATTTTATATTTTTGTAAATTTTACTAAATGAATTTGCTTAAAACAACGGTGTTTTGAAAAACGATTTAAATTTAAGACAAAAAATTATATAAACAGTCTTACTTGTTTTTCTATGAATGTAGCTCCCTGGACAAGAAAGTTTTCTTTGTGAATTTATCACAAATTCGGTATGATAAAAAACATCAGATCGATAACAGATCAATTCAATATTTTCTTTTATCTTTAATCAAATTAATTACTATAAAAACGTCTGTGTATGGTATAAAGCTCAATTTTATTAATGAAATTTTCGCATTCACGTATTTACGATTCTATATCCTTTTTTTATTTCTCATACATGGGAAATTTCATGACCTCGGGATAGGTTATTAATATTAACCATTCTTTTTCATATTTGGACGACATCGTTATTCTGGAATTTTGAACAAATCATAGGTGAGACAAAAAACATTTAAACTTAATATTTTTACGTCCCTAGTATTTAATGACTGCATTATGTTCTACTCAACGATTATATTTTCTTTTGCATTGTGTATAGAAAATAAGGGATAACATTATTATGACGCTATATTATTTAGTACTGCTATAACACTATATAATCCAGTATACAAATAAAACGCTTTCAAAGATTATCATCGCATAAAATAAAGATAGTGTCTACACTCCCGTCGGACGGTTGCCGATTGCGCTCCCGTCAGGGGGTAAGAGTATGTACTATTATCGCAGAAATTTTATCAATTCAAGCTTGGTGATAGTCCGCTTACAAACAACATCACACAAATCAGAGAGCATAATGCACCATTTCGCGTTAAACAGAAATTACCATATCAAGCGTTGCCCATATTTCTTCAACAACTGTAGCCAAAACTCTTTTTCTTCTTCTTTAAATGATATCAAACACGATTTTCAATATGTAGTCCTTCCTCTCCTTTCTTCGTTTCTTTTTCTAATTTTTGTCTCTTGTCCAAATTTTGTTGTTCCTAATTAGATTTTTTTATGTATTCATAATTATGTTATATTTCAAAATTAAGGTGAATTGTTGAATTTCCTTAAACGGGTTTTTTGGTTACTAATTTTCCCACAAAATCAATTTTATTCGTATTTTATGTCTTTTATACCACTTATATATTTACACAAATTATAGATAGGTTTTCATTTTCACTTGACTTGACCCCACTCCGTCCAGTTTTTCAATTACATTTCTCGCTGTAGATGTTCAGCTGGCTCCGGATATGGGTGTTTGGGTGGGATAGACTGAACAGTTTAATTTTGAATAAACATGTTTTTGATTTGATTTGATTTGATTCTCGCTTAGGATACGAGAGGTTCCGGGTTCAATTCCTAGACTCACTGAACTTCTTTTATTATTTTGTAACGATTAATGTACTTTTTCACAAATTCAGGTTTGACTTGGTGGCAGAAATAATGGTTTCCTTATTTTTGCCTATTTCTAACAATTAACAATTTCTAAAAATTTCATAATTTCATGTGATTTCTTTAAGTTAGGTAGGTTGCTTTTTCTTTTGCAATTTAATTGTTAATAATTATCAGCGCCGCAGGCAGTATTAGTGTCGCAGACAAAGAATACCACAAAATAACACAAAATATTTTTATTTCTCGACTTGCTTAATAGACCTCGAGGAATTCTAGAGGTGGAGACATAACGAAACATGATTCTGTTATCGCCCCACTGACAATTTAACTACGACCGATAGAAAGTTTTGTCAAATACACATGTAAAACCATGTCCCAAACAGATTAAATAAAAACTTTTACTTTCGGGTCTGACTTTTATTAAACTTTTGCGAAATGGGGCAGCATCGCCTGAATCAATATCAGAAGTTGTTTTTAATATTAGCACTTTTTTGCATACTTAGTCCCTAGTTGAAAAGCAAATAAATTGAATAGTGAAAGCTGTTATATTGTGATAAATCAATCACTATGATGTGTTAAAACACTTTTTACTTTGTTTTTTATTACTAACTACAACATTACTGTAGGTTCGACACAGCGTACCACTTTCAAACGGTAACTTGTGAACGCTTGTACATACTGTGAAAATGGTAAAATAAACTTTTCTTTAGCAGTATTTTATTGTATTAGTATTGCTTCGTTGTCATCTTATATAAGTAAGTGCAGATCAGTTCAATCAATTTGGAATGTGAAAATTTCAGGATGTATCACAATTAAATTATATAGATCACTTCAATTTAAAAAAAAATTGTTTCCATTTATTTAGATAGTTTCCCAATTTTCTAGGAAAATATGAATTACTTCCACATCCACATAGTGGAGTGGAAGTATAGTAATCGTAAAAAAAAAATGTTTCTTGTTGAAATAGGTTTAGAATGCCATGAAACGTCGAAATTTTAGAGAGCGAAAAAAAATTTCTGTCTGTCGGGGTCTATCTGTAACATATTTGTGCCCACGTTTTCTCTGGAACGGTTTAAGATATTGGCTTGAAATTCTGTACACGTATGTATTACAACGAAATCTGGAACTGGATTGTTTTTGAACGAATCCGGCGAAGGATTGGAGAGTAAATAGAGGTAGATAGAGGAAAACACGTAAAGCAAGCTGGTAACAGTAGAGAAACTTTGGATGTGGTGTATATACTAGAAGCCCTCAGATTTTTCTATAACATTTTTTAATCTCTTCACCACCCTCACTCCATTATTAAAGGGGCTGATAATAAAATTAAATTGAGATATTCACTTGAAACTTGGTACACGTATTATATATTATAACGACATCTGGAACTAGATTATATTTTGAGATGATTCCGTTGAAGGGTGGGAGGTAAGTAAACGTAAATAGGGGAAAATGAGTATTAGTCCAGTAAGTGAGGGATTTTATCTACAAAAATTATTAACAGCAAACCGAGGTATGCAAAAAATCGGAAATTTTCCGTAGAATTCAATGAACTATTTTTAAAACAAATGACGAACTTGCGTCCTCTTCAAAATGGCGGCCAAAGTTTGCGAAAAACAGTTTTTTGCGTTGAAAAAGAAAAGTTGGCGTCGCACAAAAAAAAGTTTAACAGCACAATTGTGTAACTTTTTAATACAGATCGAGCCCGCCTAGTCCGATCTCCGAAAATTGCAAAATTAATTAGTTATTGCAAAAAAGACGTTAAAAATCGCATTTTTTTTAAATAACTGTATCTCCGTGAAGAGAAAATATTCTTTAACGAAACTTGGTGAAAGCGTAGTCCAAGATATGTCGTATAAGAACATTTTTACAGATTTGCAAAATATTGCAAATTTCTTGCAAAAATCGATTTTTTCGAAAAAAACGCGATTTTTTCAATGTCCAATAGCTCATACAGGCCATCATATTTCTATACCGCACCGGTGCGAAAAGTTTCTCTAACAGTTGCGCTAACCTGTGCAATTATTGCGCATATCACGAAACGATCCCTAATATGCAAAAAATCGGTCAAAAATCGATAATTTTTTTTACCCCAAAAAAAAAAAAATGAATATTTTTGAGATTTTAAATTATATTGCAATGTCGTTATTGCCAATAGATAGCTGGCATTTTTCTACAAATTTCCAAAAAAAATAATTGCTCTCCGGCCTTCTGAAGCCGAGATAATTTTTTTTAAGAAATTCTAGTGGAGCCATTTTTTTAAGTAAAGGGCTGAAAACGGATAAAAGAACACGTTACAAAAGAACAATCAATTTGGAAAATAGAACAACAATAATTAATACCTAAATTAAAACAAAAGAAAATGCAACTTAAAAGATAAACAAATAAGGAAATTGGACCGTAGTCTCGAACTTAAGCAAGAAAAATTACTTTGTTAAAGGAAAAAATCATTTACACTCAAATTCAAACTGATTGCCAGAAGGGCCAAAAAATACAATAGCCTTAACTAGCATGAAGTTAATTATTTCTTTATAAACTAGTGCAGAAACGCCAGTTGCCAGTGACAATATGAACGAGGTAACGTTTAATTTGAGAAATCTGATGACATGAAGTTAAATTTTATAACAGAAGCTCAAAAATGCAAATATCTATACTCGGGAATACTAAAATTATCACGATAAAAGTAGGCCGATGTCACACCACCAGTAGCTGATCGGAAAGTGTCTTTCTTTCCGGACGGGATTATCCTTGTCAATTTTTAGTTAGTGGTCCTTATCCACCCCAAAGCAATCTAGATCAATGAATGAAAGTCCGCCTCTTTTTAGAGGCATCAAGTCATCCGGAAAGTTGCGTCCTCTATAGTAGAAATTATGTACCGACATAGTACTCGCCTGGCAAGTGGCGTTCTCTTTAGTAACTGTGGCCAAATTGGCTTCCCTTCAGTATAACACGTCCACTTAAACAACTTAAAATATTCTACATCTAAGCTAGCTAATTATACCTATTATTAAAAAACCTATTTGTTTTACGAGTGGACTTAGAAAAGGAAAAAGCAACTAGTTCCTACCTAATGTGCAGTTTGGGGAATTCTTGTAATCAATTACCCCTTTTATGATTTGATTATTTTACACATTCACCTCATTTAATTACCCGCGCGTTTGTTACATTTCTAATAAAAAGCAATTTGACGATGACATCGATCGTAACGGATTTTTATCAGTTTATGAGGGGTATTTTACTGGTAATAAAATATTTCCGACTTAGCAAATTTACTACAGATTACTTCATAGCTATGGCTGAAAAAATCTAATAGTACATCGCCCGCCTCGATAACATTTTGGGGTTTGTCAAATATCATCCCAAACTATCTACGAAATCGTGCTATTGTATGGCAAGTAATTTTAATTCCTTTACGCTTTATTACATTTGTTACATTACCAAAGAAACATCAAAATTTTATTAGGTCTCATTTATGTATTCGAATTGTTTTTGTAGAATACGTTGCATTAATATTTTTTTTCTTTTGCTTTTTAATAGGAGACTCGTCTTCATTACCACTACTACTGTCACGGTAAACGTCATGTAATATTATTTCCGCATTATCGTCATCACAATCATCATTATCGTTATCATCATTTGAAAATTCATCTCTTTCTAGCTCAGTCTCTGTGATATTTGGCTCGTCTATTTCTTCGTCGATATCATCAGCGACGACTCTGTTCTCCTCAATATTTGAGCAAATTTCATCGTCACACGTTGAACACACATTTGAACATTTTATGCCGTGTTTTCGGCAGCTGCAGGCGTACGCCACAGCATCGAGCTCCGAGTTTCATTGAATTTGCAATGTTCAGCAACGGCCGATCAAGTTGCGAAGATTTTTTATTGAAAATATAAGTATTGTACAATAACCACTGCAAATTTCAGCCCTTTACCTTAAAAAATGGCGCCACAAGAATTTCTTAAAAAAAAAATATATCTCGGCTCCAGAGTCCGAGGGCAATTTTTTGTTTTTTTGTAAATTTGTAGAAAAATGCCAGCTATCCATTGGCAATAATGGTGTTCCAATATAATTTAAAATGTCAAAAATATTCAAAGTTTTTTGGGGTAAAAAAAATTATCGATTTTTTGACCGATTTTTCGCATATTAGGGATCGCTTCGTTATATGCGCAATAACTACACAGGTTAGCGCAACTGTTGAAGAAACTTTTCCGACCGGTCCGATATAAAAATGTGAAGACCTGTATGAGCTATTGGACATTGAAAAAATCGTCTTTTTTTCGAAAAAATCGATTTCTGCAAGAAATTTGTAATATTTTGCAAATCTGTAAAAATGTTTGTATTCGATATATCTTGGACTATGCCTTCACTGAGTTTCGTTAAAGAATATCTTTTCCTCACGGAGATACAGGTATTTAAAAAAAATGCGATTTTTAACGTCTTTTTTGCAATAACTAAATAATTTTGCAATTTTCTAAGATCGGACTGGGCCGGCTCGATCCGCATTAAAAAGTTACACAACTCTGCTATTAAACTTTTTTTTGTGCAGCGCCAACTTTTTTTTTTAACGCAAAAAAACTGTTTTTCGCAAACTTTGGCCGCCATTTTGAAGAGGACGCAAGTTCGTCATTTGTTTTAAAAATAGTTCATTGAATTCTACGGAAAATTTCCGATATTTTACATACCTTGGTTTGCTGTTAATAATTTTTGCAAAAAAAAGCGATATTTTCGACAGATTTATTGGACTATATAGCAAGCTGGTAACAATACAGACTTTTGGTGTATAAACTAGAAGCCAAGACATTTTTATATAATATTTTTCCTGCGGTATTCCACAATTTTTGGTTTTGATACCACCGTTGAACTTAACACATTGTTGACAGTCCACCAGATAAAAGTAAATACATTTAAGGCTCTGTTCCTGATTCCGTAGTACAACACCATGAATAATAATGTCAAACACTTTGGACATGTAGCAAAATTTTGCAGTGCATATTTGACGTTTCTCAAAAGATTACATTTCACATATGGCCTCATTAATACATGACAGGATAATATTATATTAATTATTTTACAACAGTGTATTTTCAATTTAAAAAAGTCGATTAGAAACTGTGATATATTTTTTCACTCCCATTCATCTCAGTTCATTTTATTACACAAATTATTATTTTTTGTTTAAACCTGAGCGCAAAGTTTTATTCATCATCACTAATTTCTTAGTACTTATGTAGCTTATGTAGCCAAGTTGTCCTTATCTTTCACGAAATCTTAAAAAGCGTTGTAAATTTGTAAGATATCAAAGTTTTCTAGAACGGCACATACAAAGATTTTCATTAAAACAAACATTCTACATCATTTTTTATCTTAATAGGTTTCAAGTTTTTTCAGCCGAGAAAATTAAAATAAATAGATCTACAAACTCCGGTTTCTTATATAACTCAAGCTCTCTCTGGGATTATTCACAAGAAGAAAATGAAAAATAAACATGTCGTGGAAACCGTCTGACACAAGGAAAGTTTTATAAATGGAAAATTAATGTTGGCGTTTTATAATCTGATTCTTGTGATGGTATATGTTTAATATGAGTTTACGTTAGGGGAGTTTGTATAAAGTGATTGAAGATTTTCAATATTATTGTGTGATACATTAAATTTGATGAATGTGTTGTATCACCAGAAGTGCTACTTTAGTTGAAAAGGTTTTCCCTTTTATGAGATTTCGCACAGACTGAACTATTTATATCTTTTCTAAAAATTAAAAACGGTGCAGAAATATATTCTGCATATACTTTAAGTATGACATTTTGAAGGTTAGTAAATATTTGTTTAACAACTTTTAAGATAGACTTGACACATTCTAGTCTAGTAATTGAAGAAGACGTTACTTAAATAAGACAAGACAAAACGTTTGACAGTTGAGAGAAAACAAAATGACCAGAGATAGAAGAGATCACTCTCCTAATCAAGATGCTGGTGTCACCAACGAGATGATGCGAAGAAACTCTGGTATTGCCGTGCGCATAACATGCAACCGCGACTGATAACGTGATGCTGTCAGGCGTGTCATGTAGCAAACTAATAGCCAACTAGAATAATGCATCAATCACAAAATGTCTATCAAGACTTTGTGATTAAGAAGAAGTGCCTCCAACGTAAAGACGGATTGAAGTAAAACAGAAGATCAAAGGACTCCGCACAAAGTAAATGGTCAGTGGCTTTCTGCGGGTTTTGTTTAAATTCTAGTATGTTGTAGTTTTGACCTTTCTGAACGAGAGTCTTCATGGGCGCAACTCAATCCTATGCAGTTTCCATGCTACATAACTTTAAAGCTATATATTTGGGAGTGAATATAAACACCTAAACATGTGTACAGTTAGATAATTGTATAATAATTTCGCCGCTCAATAGCAATTTCAGGTTTATGTGCATTATTTTCATTATCAATGCGAGCAGATTGCGCAGACAGCACTGCTCGATCAGAAACATAGCACTGATATCTAACTCTGGAAGTCATAGTTCTAAGCAGTTCTAAAAAAACTGTTGTAAAAATAGTCCCGAAAAAACTAATATAAAATAAATTAAAATTGATTTTATTTTAATAAAGGAAAAGTTGCATATCCAAAGTTTAACTGAATTTTCCGCCAATAATTTGGAGGTAACATGGCATACTTGACGATTAATCTAAACGATACACAATTTTAGAAGTCTATATTCACTCCTATTTGCATCTAAAAGTAGGATTTCATTAATTAAAGTTATAAGGTATATTTAAAAAACTTGAGCTGTTTCCTATATTTAGTGCATTAAATACAGCTTTGCAGATCTGTAGCATGGAAACTAAGCATAGGATTGAGTTGTACCCATGGAAACTTTTATTCAGAAAGGTCAAAACTACAACATACTAAAATTTGAACAAAATCCGCAGAAATCCACTGACCATTTGCTTTGTGCGGAGTCCTCTGGAGAAAAACTGACAAAAATAACTATGTATTGAATATCAGAATCGCGAGTTTCTATAAGTTTCCATAATTTGCCAAGAGATTTTGGTTCACGTCACCTTGGCTAAGTGCTAGTTGAAATACTAAAGCTATGCAGATCAATCCACACTAACGCGAGCATTGTGAATACCTCATATAGTTATTGCCTCATGCAGATAAAGCAAAACGAAACAAACAAGTAATACTGCAAGCATTTTTCTGTTCAGTACGATGCCTGAACGGAAATCGTCGTATTTCGAATCGACTCCTGCCAGTGGACGAAAGTCAATTGTCAGCTATGTTTGTATTTGGATAGATCCCTAAATGCGTTATAAATATGTATTATAAATATGACATACTCGATCACAATTTCATTTAACAGAACATGAACAAGGACTTCGAGGCTCTTACATACTTTTTATTTGTGTGTCACGTCATGGTTCACTATTTCATTAACAATTTATAATTAACGACATGACCTTTCCGAAAAATTTTTCATCACATGCATCCGGAGCACTCAAGGAGCACCCCAAGACTCGATGTACATTATAAGTCATGTACATTATAAGTCTATAGGCGGGTTCGGTCATAAAAGAAAAAAACATTTTTCTTGGCAGATGTGAAGTTAAATAGTCAACAAAACACGTATGTGCAAAAAAAATGAGAAAAAAAAATTGCAGCGCCTGCAATTGCCAAATTAAAGTTCCGTGATAATGGTGGAGCCCATAACGGGATTGACGTCAGTGGCCTGATATAAGCTCCACCCTACGCGCACGTATCCAGCATAGCGCAAGTAGCGAATCACTATAATATTTAAGTTTTGTGACATTTATCGGTGGTGTTTCTTAAAGTCCTAGTCGTACAATGCAACCGGGCGGGGTACCAGAAAGCCGATTCCCGAAACTTACCACATTTAAATGTGCAGATGATGTTTGATTTCTTGACAAGTAATGCGAACATAAATCAAGCTCAAAGCAGTGGCGCTAAATACCGTAAGTACCATACTTGCGGTACATTTTTTATTTGTATTGTATTTGTATTTATTATTTAGTGAAGTTTCGGTAAAGTTTAAACAAACTAACATTTGAATACGTATATAAAACAAGCAATCAGGTAACTTTCACCGTTTGTCTGTAAACTGTTTTGTTTCCTGGCAACAAATTATTATTTTTTATTTATTTATTTATTTATATTTGTTAGAATGAAAATAGGCAGAGGTACAAGCAACTGACAAATATACGTCGACGCTTTCATACTTCCACGTTTAAGAATTATAATTAACATATATTTATTATAAGTTTACCTTGTATTTATTAGACATAAAAATAAAAAATGCCGCATGTAGAAAGCAGACTTAATGAACCGCCGGCGTCGCGGGGACTCCATTGATGGGGAATTTTTTATGTGACAAGTAAATATGAGGTAAACTATACCGATTTGGGCGATTTGTGTATATTAAAAACTACTTAATAAAATTAAAGATAAACTTATATGAAAAGTATTAATTGCCAACAGTAGGTATATTACATATAATATAGTGTGAGCTGCGAAAGCTCTTTGAATTATTGTAAATAAATTTACACTACGTACCCACTTTTTACAGATCAGGAAGAGAAGATTATGGAGAGCGCTCAGCTCTGTCGGGCCACTGACGTCACAGCCGTAGCCTCACGCACAGGTACGTTTCTAGCCTCGCGGCGACGGGAAGATTTTCACGTACCAATAAAACCTTTATTTTTGGACACTTAATTTTTAAATTTTATATGGTTGTTTTTTTCCATGGTTTCTATCGATTTAAGCAAAAATTGAAAATTACCGAACTCGCCTAAATTAGCTTTCTCTTATATATACAGATGATTTGAAGATATTCTGTAAGGTTGAATATCTCCGTGTTTGCTTGAAGTTCCAGGAAAATTAAGATATATAATAAATTCTAGGTGTACTGATAACTACTTACCTATGAATGCCAGCAAATGTAATATGATATAATTTTGTCATAAACATAACATGTCTACCTATGACTATTCTTGACGAGCTCACCTTAAATCGGCTTGATATTAGAATTACCTACTATGATCACAAAGTAATTTTTACATATCATACTGACGATACAGCAAGAGTCTTGAAACACAGACTCTTGCTACAGTAATGTGAATTGTGACAGATTTTTAATTTCTTAAGACTTTACGCCTAACATTCGTAACTTTTGTAAAATCCAAACTCGAATATGCACCTATGATCTGTACTCCAATGTACTCCAAACATATTTCGTCGCTCTCACCTTAGACAACTTCTATCCATCCAAAGGCTTTCCACAAGAGTTCTTTTATTAGCAGTTTAAAACATTGAAATGAAATAATAATGAAATGATAATGAAATAATAAAAGAAAAATTCGAAAAACTAGAACAACCTTTTGTATTTTTGTATTTCATAAATTTTAGTGACAACAGCCATTGATTTAAAGAAGTTTATCTACTTGGGACTTTTGGTTGTTGGCAGAAGAATATTGAGGTAGGTTTAGATCGTCATCGACTCTGAACGAGAGTCTTCATGGGCGCAACTCAATCCTATGCAGTTTCCATGCTACATAACTTTAAAGCTATATATTTGGGAGTGAATATAAACACCTAAACATGTGTACAGTTAGATAATTGTATAATAATTTCGCCGCTCAATAGCAATTTCAGGTTTATGTGCATTATTTTCATTATCAATGCGAGCAGATTGCGCAGACAGCACTGCTCGATCAGAAACATAGCACTGATATCTAACTCTGGAAGTCATAGTTCTAAGCAGTTCTAAAAAAACTGTTGTAAAAATAGTCCCGAAAAAACTAATATAAAATAAATTAAAATTGATTTTATTTTAATAAAGGAAAAGTTGCATATCCAAAGTTTAACTGAATTTTCCGCCAATAATTTGGAGGTAACATGGCATACTTGACGATTAATCTAAACGATACACAATTTTAGAAGTCTATATTCACTCCTATTTGCATCTAAAAGTAGGATTTCATTAATTAAAGTTATAAGGTATATTTAAAAAACTTGAGCTGTTTCCTATATTTAGTGCATTAAATACAGCTTTGCAGATCTGTAGCATGGAAACTAAGCATAGGATTGAGTTGTACCCATGGAAACTTTTATTCAGAAAGGTCAAAACTACAACATACTAAAATTTGAACAAAATCCGCAGAAATCCACTGACCATTTGCTTTGTGCGGAGTCCTCTGGAGAAAAACTGACAAAAATAACTATGTATTGAATATCAGAATCGCGAGTTTCTATAAGTTTCCATAATTTGCCAAGAGATTTTGGTTCACGTCACCTTGGCTAAGTGCTAGTTGAAATACTAAAGCTATGCAGATCAATCCACACTAACGCGAGCATTGTGAATACCTCATATAGTTATTGCCTCATGCAGATAAAGCAAAACGAAACAAACAAGTAATACTGCAAGCATTTTTCTGTTCAGTACGATGCCTGAACGGAAATCGTCGTATTTCGAATCGACTCCTGCCAGTGGACGAAAGTCAATTGTCAGCTATGTTTGTATTTGGATAGATCCCTAAATGCGTTATAAATATGTATTATAAATATGACATACTCGATCACAATTTCATTTAACAGAACATGAACAAGGACTTCGAGGCTCTTACATACTTTTTATTTGTGTGTCACGTCATGGTTCACTATTTCATTAACAATTTATAATTAACGACATGACCTTTCCGAAAAATTTTTCATCACATGCATCCGGAGCACTCAAGGAGCACCCCAAGACTCGATGTACATTATAAGTCATGTACATTATAAGTCTATAGGCGGGTTCGGTCATAAAAGAAAAAAACATTTTTCTTGGCAGATGTGAAGTTAAATAGTCAACAAAACACGTATGTGCAAAAAAAATGAGAAAAAAAAATTGCAGCGCCTGCAATTGCCAAATTAAAGTTCCGTGATAATGGTGGAGCCCATAACGGGATTGACGTCAGTGGCCTGATATAAGCTCCACCCTACGCGCACGTATCCAGCATAGCGCAAGTAGCGAATCACTATAATATTTAAGTTTTGTGACATTTATCGGTGGTGTTTCTTAAAGTCCTAGTCGTACAATGCAACCGGGCGGGGTACCAGAAAGCCGATTCCCGAAACTTACCACATTTAAATGTGCAGATGATGTTTGATTTCTTGACAAGTAATGCGAACATAAATCAAGCTCAAAGCAGTGGCGCTAAATACCGTAAGTACCATACTTGCGGTACATTTTTTATTTGTATTGTATTTGTATTTATTATTTAGTGAAGTTTCGGTAAAGTTTAAACAAACTAACATTTGAATACGTATATAAAACAAGCAATCAGGTAACTTTCACCGTTTGTCTGTAAACTGTTTTGTTTCCTGGCAACAAATTATTATTTTTTATTTATTTATTTATTTATATTTGTTAGAATGAAAATAGGCAGAGGTACAAGCAACTGACAAATATACGTCGACGCTTTCATACTTCCACGTTTAAGAATTATAATTAACATATATTTATTATAAGTTTACCTTGTATTTATTAGACATAAAAATAAAAAATGCCGCATGTAGAAAGCAGACTTAATGAACCGCCGGCGTCGCGGGGACTCCATTGATGGGGAATTTTTTATGTGACAAGTAAATATGAGGTAAACTATACCGATTTGGGCGATTTGTGTATATTAAAAACTACTTAATAAAATTAAAGATAAACTTATATGAAAAGTATTAATTGCCAACAGTAGGTATATTACATATAATATAGTGTGAGCTGCGAAAGCTCTTTGAATTATTGTAAATAAATTTACACTACGTACCCACTTTTTACAGATCAGGAAGAGAAGATTATGGAGAGCGCTCAGCTCTGTCGGGCCACTGACGTCACAGCCGTAGCCTCACGCACAGGTACGTTTCTAGCCTCGCGGCGACGGGAAGATTTTCACGTACCAATAAAACCTTTATTTTTGGACACTTAATTTTTAAATTTTATATGGTTGTTTTTTTCCATGGTTTCTATCGATTTAAGCAAAAATTGAAAATTACCGAACTCGCCTAAATTAGCTTTCTCTTATATATACAGATGATTTGAAGATATTCTGTAAGGTTGAATATCTCCGTGTTTGCTTGAAGTTCCAGGAAAATTAAGATATATAATAAATTCTAGGTGTACTGATAACTACTTACCTATGAATGCCAGCAAATGTAATATGATATAATTTTGTCATAAACATAACATGTCTACCTATGACTATTCTTGACGAGCTCACCTTAAATCGGCTTGATATTAGAATTACCTACTATGATCACAAAGTAATTTTTACATATCATACTGACGATACAGCAAGAGTCTTGAAACACAGACTCTTGCTACAGTAATGTGAATTGTGACAGATTTTTAATTTCTTAAGACTTTACGCCTAACATTCGTAACTTTTGTAAAATCCAAACTCGAATATGCACCTATGATCTGTACTCCAATGTACTCCAAACATATTTCGTCGCTCTCACCTTAGACAACTTCTATCCATCCAAAGGCTTTCCACAAGAGTTCTTTTATTAGCAGTTTAAAACATTGAAATGAAATAATAATGAAATGATAATGAAATAATAAAAGAAAAATTCGAAAAACTAGAACAACCTTTTGTATTTTTGTATTTCATAAATTTTAGTGACAACAGCCATTGATTTAAAGAAGTTTATCTACTTGGGACTTTTGGTTGTTGGCAGAAGAATTTCGTAGTATCAACTGTATTTGAGAGACAGAAAATTATCTACTTAATCTAAGTAGAAAACACCTAGTACGCTGTGTCAAATTTGAATTTGACATGATTAAGTAGTTTCTTGTAATTCAAGAATTATTTACTTATGTATTTTTACTAAAAAATGGTTGATACTAGAACAAAGTTATTAGTCACTAAATGTAAAGTTTTTAGATAAAAAAAAATGGAAGCACAAGAATATTTCGAGAAATACAGGGTGTAATTAGTTTCATGTCATTAAAACAAACTGGTGATAGAGAACGACAAGACAAACAAAAAAACCTTATATAACATGGGGTTTAAAGCTCATAGTTTTGGAAATAAAAAATAAACAAAAATTTCGCAAATTTTCAATAAAATCTTTTGAGAACTGCTGGAATATTGAGGTAGGTTTAGATCGTCACGCGCAAAGAGTTTAACACATAGAGGAGACAAGCTCCATAAGCGTAATGTATAAGCAGCGGTAGACTGTAGGCTTTTCATCCTTTTCACACAGTTCGTTCTCTCTTTGTCGCACAGTACATGAGGGGAGGTGACGATTGCAATACATTGACAGTATGACAGATGAAAATATATGTGTATACCTACCTGGGACTTACGGGTGACTAAGTTTTTCTACAAACTTTACAAGTATAAACTATTGTCACAAAAAATAATTAATTAATATACAAATTAAACGTGATAAACAGATTAAACGTTATAAACAGAAGAAAAATTTGAGAAAACACGTGCAATTGTAAATAAAGCAGACCGCTATTCAAAACAAAGATTAAAAATTGACGGTATTTGTGAAAACAAAGCGCGCCGGGTAAGGCTGAGTTGCTTTGTAAAACAGAGTGGAGAAAGAGGGTACGAGGTCTGCGACAAGGACGAAGAGCCTACGACCAAATCGCGGCTCCCGGCAAATCCACGGCTTGTCTTCTCTAGTTATTAAACTCTTTGGTCACGCGTGTCTTTGCCATGATACTCAATTGTGTAGATAGCAATAAAATGTCGGCGGTCTTTAGCGGTGCGGTAAATAAGATGAAAGACGTCGACGTTTTCTGAGTGTTTAGTAGATCTGATCTGAAGAAAACTATACTCTGACTCTCCCTTGTGCAATATTTTTGTTTCTGTAGGTGTTTCGTTATGTACACACGTCCAACCCGCCGTCCGTTGTTTCTGTTATTTTTGAATTTCGGGTCGCTGTGTATTTATAGTGAAGATTTATTTTATTGACTTTACCGTTCAAGTCGTTAAATTCTTGATTACGTACAGACACAACTTACTTGTTCGTTCTTTTTGTATTCCGTCTTGGATTTTGGACAAAGTTTTCCTTTTATTTTTCTTTATTGGCAACGTAAGTTGATAGTTTATTGTTTAGTGTTGAACGGAGTACGTATGTCCTTAATTCGACGTACCGAACTGTGTATTGATGCAGATGCAGAGATTTTGAATCATTTAGGTAGATAGTAAGCTTTTAACCCAGGACATTCATTTATGTTACAAACGTTAATAAATCACATTTAAATATTCTAAATTATAAACATTAATCCAATATTTTGTTCCAAATTAAAAGACACACATGTAAAGAAATGCTCTGTTTAAACTTCTACTGCCATTATTGGCTTGCAGTTGTGCAGGAAAAGATAACGAATTATTTACCTCTTTATAATTGCCTCAGTTCGGTTGAGGCGGTCCATCAAAAGCGGTCGATGATCCAAGGCCTTTGCACTTTTTTATGACAATTTAAAAGTTGTATAATTGGGAACTACAAGTTCATTGACGAAGAAAAACAGTGGTTCTCAATTATTTTCTACATTAATATTAAAAAATATTAAAAAGTTGACCTAAGTCACTTTTTTCAAAATGCCCCTAGAGGGAAAAGTCATAAAGATTTTTTGTTTGTCCAGTCGGTCCCCATTACCAGTTTTTTTAATGACATGAAACTGATTACACCCTGTATAAGGGACATTGTCAATTTCACCCATCTATAAATTTTGAGACAAAAAAAAATAAGAATTGTATTTTAGCGCTTCCTTTTAAGAGGTATTATTGAACAAGAAAGGCTTATTTTGTAAAACTGTATATGAAGAACCCAACTTAATTTTCGACAAGGAATCAACACTTCAATTCTTGCACTTTATTACGGGACACCCTGTATATTGATGGAATACCTTAGTATTATGATAAGTACGTATGATTTTAAGGAACGAATAATTTATTAACACTAAAGGTCTTCACAACGTTAATAGGCCCGACGAGGCCATGGACATGCCGGAGAAAAGAAATTCCGTTCCCTGCCTCGACGGGACGATTTTTATCATTTCGCCTCGGTAGCGGACTTATTAATGTATATAATAGCTTTTAAGGGACTTGTAACCTTAATTTCTCCCCAGATGCACCATTTACCCATTTCTAATTAAATTACCCTCTTCGTTTTCGATATTTTTTTCCACGCTGAACTTCACTAAGTACTAAATTATGGTCGTATATCTCTTGCAAACCGCGTCACAGCGGCCCACAAATTGATTTTGATTTAAATCATTCTTGAATAACGTACATAACATGGGAAAAATAACTGAAAAATTAAAAGTTCTAGAGGACATTTTCTTAAGAATAGCAACTCACTGATTCTTTTCATTAAAAGCTTTAGCATTATAAAAAATTGTAGAAAACATTTTGCGCTAAAGGGACTGTTTCTAAGAGATGACAATTCGGCATTAGCTAAATTGCATAAGTTTCTTTAGGTATACAATATTTACAATATTTTATGGAGTGTTGGAAAAAGATTTTCAAAATTCAAAGTCCTTTAGGAGTGAAGTACTTACAAATGTACAAACATTTCTATCAGATTTCTTAATTTGCAAACGATATACTTATGGCTAGGCATGTATAATCTAAATATAAGGCTAATATAGGAATAATAATTATGATGAAATTATGATTGAAACACATTCAATAGCGGTCTTCAATAATGAATCAAATGGTTATTAAGAAATCAATTATGTAGGAGAAATTGGTCGTACAATCGAAATTAGATATAAGATATTTTAGACTCGACAAAAGTTAATTAACTTTACAACTATATTTTAAATGTGATAATAAATCTGATATTAAACAGGCGTGGTACAGTGTGATAATAATATACATTTAGTTTCCTTACTTTATCAAAATAATTGTTTTTTTAAAGTTTATTAATAATAAGTTAACTTAAGATATATTAATTTATATTTAATATTTTACGTCTTTATAATAAAGAAAAACTTATATAGATTCCAGTAGTATGCAAAGAAAATAATCTAGTTTTTTTAAGATAAACGTCATTTTAATTTGAGATATCATCAAAATATTTGTAGGTATGTGGACGTACGTTTTTGTTATAGCTTTGTAGGTTCTTGTTGAAATAATAATAAATGTTTAAGTTTAAAAATAATAACATAAGTATTCTAACCCAAATAAGGTATAGTTATTTGCCATTACACATAAGTATACAAGTATCTTTTCCCTATGCTCCATAATGCACATATTTAAAACAGTTTAAAGCTTAAAATATAAAATGACCAATAGCAAATAAGCAAATTACCGAGTGACTACTATGTAGCTACTTCATAGTCTACAACTGCAACAGCAAAGCAGACACGCGATCGACAGAGAGCAAGGTTGACCTCGATCGACGGATATCCAAGTTACATTCTGTAAACAAGTAAAGGGAGTACTCCGATAACAGTGAAGTTCTGAACACTTATTTATCAACTTCTATTATCGTGCCACCACAAATTAATACTCATACATATCATTAATACATAGTATCATCATATTGACAAGGTACATTCCTGCACATGAAATAAGTACAAAATAATTACGTTCTTACAAACTCCTCTTAGTCCGCCCCTCATAATTATGAATTTGCACCCTGAGATCCGAGCTCTGCCATTTATAATGAAATTACGCTATCCATTTTCGATATTTTTCCACACTGAACTTCACTAAGTACTAAATTACGATCGTATATCTCCTGCAAACCGCATTACGCCGGGCATATTGGTTCAGATAATATAAGAACAAAAACATTACAAGTAATAAAAAGCGCATAAAAGGAATTTATGAAATTAATAAGCGTTTTAATGTAGCTACAACCATTGCGGTGTTAATCCAGCGTTAAGCCGGCATTAGTGAAATTAAATTCCCTCCCTAATTTATCGATAGATTATATTTTATTCTCTATTTGAACACATGGCGTTTTGGTAACCGGATTCGGATGCGTAATGCATATTCAGGCAGGGGGGTCGATACTCCGGAACTCCATTAGAGTCGAGCGGTGCCCGGAGCTCAAAAACTTAATCCCACAGGCAGAGAGTAGAGTGGGAGGAATCGAAATGTTTAACAGACACCAAGCACAAAGTATCAAAGCCAATTCCTACTTATTCCCCATCTAAAAAAAAATTGTTTGAGGTTATGTTTTGTACGTACGTTCAGTATAATATTAACAATGGTTAAGGGAAAATCCGACAGTAAAAGGGAAGTTCATAGCTCTCGCTAGAAAGACTTAAAAGACCCTTTTGATCTTGTTAATAAACTCAAGCTCAAAGAAAACAATTTAACTTGGCTTTAGATCAGGCAACAACTGTGATAACTAAGAGAACAAACGTTGTTACAATTTTCATACCAGTTTTTACAATTTAAATGGAACAAAGGGAGGTTTTATACATCTGAAAAGTTTACCAAATATACATAAAAGTTATTCAGTCAAGATTTTGATACACTGCAAAGAATATCGCGTTACCAACAACATTTACTATGTTTCACTGTCTGCAGTTTCATTTATAGTATATTTTGTTCCTTAGTTATCTTATTTAAATTACAACGCGGCTGTTTTTTAAGATGTAGTAAAAAATACAACGACTATATCTTTTCAACAAAGTTTTTTGTCGTAGAAGTTGTAGAAAACTAAAAGAGTGTACTGAATGTTTTATATATCAGTTACGAATCATCGTATAAATTTTTGTCATTCGTCTGTCAAGAGAAAAATGTCAACTTAATCAAACAGTAACTGGATGATGCAAGTGCCGGAGCTTCAGCTGCTAAAGGGAAATTTAAAGAAAGTGCTACTGGCCGTGACTCCCATGAGTGATGAAATTAAGAAAAAGGAAAATGAGATCAAGAAATATAAAAAATAAAAATTGAGAGAAGAAAATAAAAGAATAAAGCAGTAATTTTTTAAAGCAGCACAAGACTGGTAAAAGGAACCACCAATACATTTTCACACCGGATCGCAGCATAGATGATACAGTATAGTTAACTATGGTGCACATTAACGAGGAAGACGTCATTTCAGAAGAGAATACCATTAGATAGTTGTCCTGAATAACACAAGTTTAAAAAATGAAACCGTATACGAGTTGCTTTATCCTGAAATGTAAATTTGGATAGTACAAGATATTAAAAAAAAAAAAGTAGAAACTGTGAAAATATTTTGAATTGAATAAAAAGAGATCAGCCATTACGAGGATATATGGCTGTGTATGTATGACCTATAATTCAAGATGGCGGACTTATGCCCCTGGTCTAGAGCGTGCATCTCCCAGTTTTGACATCCTGGAAATCATACTTAAAATTCACCAATCTATCTCAAAGCACGATTCCCGATATAAGGGAAGGAACTACAAAATCTAAGATCCTAAGACATCTGGATGCCGGAGAGACCTACACATACCTGGATGTGCAACAACATCACATCCAGGACGTGCAGCAAGTGAAAAAATCTCTCCGCGGCAAGTACAGATGCCTACTCCGAAAGATTTGGTCATCCGAACTTTCGGGGAAAAACAAGGTACCTGCCCCTAATATGCTTGCCGTTCCTGTTCTGCTCTACTCCTTTGGGGTAGTCAAACGGACAGTAGATGAGCTGTGCCAATTAGACAGACGTACCCGCAAGATGATGAATATCCACAGGAGCATTCATCCTAGATCGTCCGTTCCTCGTGTCAACTTCCCACGAAATCGGGGGGGGGGGGGCTCTTAGGGTTGCAGGGTAGCATGGCAGATTAACACAGGGCATGGCATGTAATGTCCTTAGGAGCTCAGAGCCGCTCCTGCAATAAGTGAGAGATCACGAAAATGCAGGGGTGGGTGCAGGATTGTTTAAGGCGGCAAAAAGGGCCGCAGATGAATTTGATCTCGTATTCAATAATAGGCGAGGAGGTCGGCGCGGTGCTGACCCAGAGTCAGTCACTGAACTTCAGCCACCTCGCTTGAAGGCCCAGACCCATGCACGGGGTGTATTTAAAGAACCTAGATACACTGGGTTTATCGACAAGGCTGACATTCGCCTTTTTAAGGTCAGCTGGGCTAAAGTCGGAGACCGAGGGATTCATTGTGGCCTGTCAAGACGGTGTAATTAATACGCTGGTCTACCGAAACCGCGTAATAGGTGTAGAGGTTCCGGATATAAACTGCAGGACCTGCCGTCAGGTGCCGGAAGCACTCATGCATTTACTTTCCGCATGTCCGGTGTACGCGATTTGGGCATTACGGCATTACGGGTGCTGTATTATCATCTTCGCCACTCGTACGGGATAGAGCAGACACCACTGCTACCTTACATCCCCGGAAACATCGAGTCCGTTGTCGAAAACGAGAGGTGCCGAATTTATCGGAACTAATAATAATAATAAATAAGGTTTTACATGGAAAATACCCAACATCACTTAACAACCCCATAATAGATAAAGCAACTACAGTACTGTGGCTAAAGGAAGGTTACCTCCACCCTGAAACAGAAGGATTTATGATGGCTATCCAGGACTGCACAATTCGGACAAGAAATTATGAAAAGTATATTTCGAAAACACCAGGAACTATAGATATCTGTAGAAAATGTAACTTACCTGGAGAAACCATCGAGCATATTACAGCCGGATGCCCATCTCTATCCAATACCGCATATTTGGGAAGGCATAACCAGATCGCCAAGGTTATCCATCGGCAGCTGGCAGTGAAGTACAACTTAATCGAAAACCCACCCCCATTTTATAAATACTCACCTGCTGCAGTTTTGGAATCGGGAGACACCATATTATATTGGGATAGACCAATAATTACAGACCGAACCGTGGACTACAACCGCCCAGATATAGTAATTATCGACAAATTAAACAAGACAGCCACCCTTGTTGACATTGGCTGCCCATTGACCAGCAACCTCCAAAAAACAGAAAAGGGAAAGATCGATAAGTATCAAAATCTGGCAATAGAGATCCAACATATCTGGGAGTTAAACCACGTTCGGATAATACCAATCATAATATCGGCAACAGGAGTAGTAACAAAGCAACTCAGTAAACATCTGGATCAATTAGATCTTCCAAAAGCTCTCATCACTCTGATTCAGAAAGCGGCTATTCTACAAACTTGCCACATTGTGCGCAAGTTCCTAAATGCATGACAGAATAAGATGAATTTCTTCTCTGTTTTGCATAACTGAACCATCATATGCCGGTTAAAAAAAGAACCGAGAAAAAAATTAGGAATAATAATAATAATACTAGTTTAGAATTTATGAACAAAAAAACCGTCTTCAAGATATAACCTTTAAGAGTGAGTAGCTTCGAAGAAGATTGTTAGGAAGCAAAACATATACAGGCAATCTTAGTGTTATCTTAGTTCAAACTATACGACCACAAAATGCAATAGTCCTAAACTATTAGACACTGCGTAAAGCCAAGTGCAATTCGGAATTATTATATTAATAGGATCATACAACCCACTTCCCTTACGGCAAAAACAACTATTTGAAAGTAAGTAATCAATGCAACATATAAAATTTAGTTAAAATTAATAATTGCAAAATACAGTGAGCTTTTGAAAATGAATAAAACCATTTTTCGAAACGTCGGCATTTAATTCTATAACGATTGAAATATCAGCTGAGGTTAGCAGCATAAATCAGTTCAACCTCTTCGGATACAAGCACACACACTCACCAGTTAGTAAATAGCTGAAATAATACAGCAGGCGATGTTCTTCCGAAAACAATCTCAACAATTTCGTGTCTACAACCGAATATCCATGTAATTCTGCGATTCTGCTAGGATTGATTAGCCGGGCCGCCCTCGTTAATTATTAACTAGTGGAATTCACTGAATAATTCTACACGTACGCGTCTGCATCACCCTTAGGTGGGCATACCTTGATATCTGGCCCTTGCTGTTTCAGCGGCATCTTATATTTTATTAAATCCCTTGCATTGTGGAGGCGGTTCGTCGAGCGGGTCAACGTCCAGTACACATTTTCCGTATGAGGAAAAACATATTCACACACTTTCAAGAAGGCTTCTGCATACAGGTTGTATCACTACAGGGCTTCTAAGGAATTTTTTAAATAAAAAAGTAACTATCATAGCATACAAAAAAAATTACTATAAATGACCTATTTATTTAAAAAAAAAAAGTTACATATAGGGTGACCCAGAATAATAAACAACTGCCTAGATATATTAGTGCACATAAAAAACAAAATATAGAAAATTCTCAGACAAAAATATATATACTATGTTATTAATTAAAAAAAAACTAATGTAAATAATAATAATAATACACTTTGTTTGTTCCATCAGACTTTAATTTTTTCTTTTCTTTAATAAATGTTTCGATAATAGTAGTTAGTGCTCCTTTTCTCAATTTTTGATAGAATCTCATTGGTTTCCTTTCGTTGGTTAAGTTCTTTGTCTTTGACCTCTTTGTAGCTATCAAGTAGTAATTTGGCCACCTGAGCTTCCTTCTTTTTAATTTTGTATCGGTTTTTGATTTTCCTGACCTGTAAATTTTGTTCTGTTCTTTGTGTCTTCTAAGTCCAGTTTCTCATTCTGCAAGTAAGTTTCATAACGTTTCTATGATTCTTTTGCACTCTTAAGAGTGAACACTACGTATGGCTAGTGGGATAAAGCGCCAAATGATGAGATATTTCCCTAATTTTCAAATTTTAACCAAGAATAGTCTAATTAATTATTAAAAGTATGATTAACAATAAGCTGTTTTTTGCAAATTCGATTATTTTATTTAACTGAAAATAAGTGTAAGTTGTACATAAATAAATACTACAGGATTGTTCAAGACTATCTTTGGCTAAAATTTGATTATTAGGGAGATATCTCCTCATTTGGCGCTTTATCCCCCCCCTCACTAGCCTTACGTGGTGTTCACTCTTAATACGATTATCTGTAGTTGGAATAAGTTAAGGTTTATTGTTGTATTTTTTCAAACCACTGACGACGTTTAGTTTGGTATTTAGCGTGTATTATCCCACTAATGTTTTATCATCAGTTAAAATATAAGCTTAGATCTAGAAACCCTCTTTCGACGTCCGCACTTCCCTGTGACAAGCTTTGACCGCTGTTGGATATTTTGTAGCACCACTTATAGGATATTTTTTATTGAAAACAGTGTTCCACAACATTTCCAACGTTTATTTTTCATTCACCTTTATTACACAATTTTCTGGTTTCCAAAGTCGCCATTCATCGTTCATGGAATTTTTTCGGCAAATATTTAATTCCATCCCACAAACCAAACTAAGATGATGTTGGGATCATAAAGTATTGGATTGGACAACGCATGATACCAACTGAAATCAACAGGATAACAACGAAATTTAATTTACTTAATAACGTCTTTTTAAATTTACACTTAATTCTTGATTTAAGATACTGTAAATGACTATTTCCAAAGAAAAAAGACTGTAAGTGATTATTGGTCGGAAAAGTGACTTTAGATGATGTAAATGACCCCTTTGGAAGCCCTGTCACCACGATATATAGATGTTCTCTAGGGCTCTATCCAAATAAAATACTTCTATTTTCCTGTTACTTCGGTTATAACGGAATTGGCAACCAATCTCATTATTTTAAAAACGCCCTGTATCAGTTCCAAAAATTAAACGAGGTTAATTTCGGTACAAAACTACAATTTTCGGACAAGTCTTTTCTTAAGTACACACTTCTCTGAGAGCAACAGTAAGGTATCTTGCTTTGCACTTGATTTTCCTCATATCTCCACTTTTATGGACCGCCTATGCTCGGCTGAACGTGCAAGCATTCCTATGTATTTGAAATTTGTCTTTTATGATTTATGTGAACCGCTATCTCGATAAAAGTAAGCATTTTATGTAGGGAAATGTATGCAAATATTTGTACTAGAAATAACGTATCGTAGAGAACAGAATGTTTGCAGTATTGTCACCCCAAAGTACAAGCTCTATTTTCTTTGCATCAGTGATGGGTTATTTGAACACATACAAATTGAACAAATTGTGTTAAAACTTAGGTAAATCTTCACACAGCAAATATGCAGTATTGCACACATAAGGGGAGAAAAATAAACAATGATCACTAAAACTGAGTATACTATTGTCACGGTGGGAAACCTCCCATATAATCCGTGGGTTCAAAAATTATAACAAAGGATAAACACTAACAGACTATTTATTGATTAACTTAACTTCACAATACTTTTATTATTTACAAAACACGTTTACTGACTAAAATAACCTTTTACAATATTTATTACTTGATAATTTCACTCTACACTTTGTATCACTTCCGATTTACCTAACTTCTCGTGTAGTTTCCAAACTATTATCAAAAACCTTTTCAAAATTCAACCTATAAGAGTGAATAGTTCCGAAAGAGGGCACCCTAGGGAAAAAATATAGGTAATGCTAGTACTTTTTAATTCAAACTATATGGTCCGAAGCATTGCCCATAGTCCCGAGACACTCTGTATTTTAAATAAGGTTTGTATGATACCAGTTTATAAAAAAAGTAATTTAGATGATATTGAAAACTGCTATCATTACTTATTAAGTGTCGATTGATTGCTCGATTGATTGATTTGCCGGCGTAAGGTGGGCATTGCTGCCAATTCCGGGCATCCATGAAGGTTCGTTCCAACACGCAGCTTGGTCGTCCATTGAACACGCCCAACGGACGGCCAAACCGCGTACCGGAACCAAATCTCCGATGTTTTATATACCGCCGGACAGCGAGAGCCGCATGACGCATGGGGTGGGAATATAGGATGGGAAGTGTAGGTGTTTTGTGAGATGCTTCTTTTATGTTTCCATGCTTCTATTAAGTTTCCATTTGTCATCATTGGCTGGGGTGTGCAGGTGTTTGCGAGATGCTTCTTTTCAGTCATTTTATTTTTCTTCTACTATGTTTTCTGTTTCTTCTGTCTCTGAATCTGGCAGCTTTTATTTTTTATTTTATTTTTGTTTTTTTTGTTTTTATTTATTAATCGCTCCATAGGTAAATATCCATTTACAATGGAGTTGCTGGGAAGGATCCTATCTAGTGGTAACATTTTTTTTTCGCGTTATGAGAAAAGAGGTCCGAAGGGATAGTTTGCTCACCCTGTATGCCGTTTCCTTGAAACAATTGGTTTCAATTTCAGGCAGTTTTTCCAATTTATTACCTATATATTATGTTTATTACCTATACATTATGTTTAATACCTTTTCAAATTTGATCTCCATTTCTTGTTTAAAATTTAATAGACATAAATAAATAAACCAATGCTAATGCTACACAAACAAAAACTTATCTGTTTCTCTCACACATCTGGCTGGCTGTTGCTTATTTTATATTACCCACTTCAAGAAGGGACGGATCCAGGTATAGTTTCCACAGTCAAGCAGTACACTTTCTCGGGTTGTTTATATACGTAACTTTATTAAAATGAATTTTTTTGCCTATTTTATTTCTATTATTTATTCTTATCATTGATTTCCAACATGATTATAATATTATTATTTAAAATTGTTAGACAAAATTAATAAAAATTTAATTTTTATGAATTTTTATTGAAAATTATGATATTATTATAAATAATTGTATACAAACTGATTATAAGATTAGCGAATTTACATATCTTGACTTAAAAAAATGATATCACTTATATTATTTATTTGAAGGAATTTGGAAAAAAATCATCAAAAATACATTTATATTTTTAATTATACAGGGTGTTTGGTGCATTGTGCATCTGCTATCCTTTCAGGCCCCTTAACACTTCCCATGCCCTGCGGGATTTTTCATACCGACCTTTTATCTTTTTAATGAAAAAAATCCCAAATTCTACATTTAAATTCAAATTATAAAAAAGTATTAGGTGTAGACTGCGAATTTCATTTTTATTTTGATGTGTATTGTTGAAGGGTTCTTTTAAATCCAAAATTACTGGCATTAGTCATCTAGTTATTTTTTTATTCATTCGCGAAATTTCGGAATAGGTAAAATTTAAATTTAAACTTACACTTTACATGGCTATAAAAAAAACTCAGAGCAACTGGGATCTTCCAACTCCCTCAAAAATTCTCTAGTCTATCCTCTTGCTAGTGATGTGCCACACGTCATAAAAATCTTTTAATAACTTCGTGAATTCGCTAAATTAATGAATCGGGTCACATAAGGCTAATGTTCAAAATTCCAAATAAAAAATTATTTTTGCTTAAATTATGCATGAGAAACAGGTAAAATCTTTTATCTCACTCTTGCGAAGTAAAATCTATCTTCTATCTCTTTCTGTTCATTGGTTTTCTTGAAATAAAGAAACAATTACATTTTTATCATTTATTAAAAAATTTTTAAAATCTTGCTCAATGTGTTGGTCTCTGTTGCGAATGCAGGCCTGACATCTGCTTCGTATTTCGACAGTTGTTGTATGAAGTCGTATTTCCCCCCTAATTGTACCGAAAGCCATTTCTATGCGTTGGACAAGAGGACAAGTTCCTCCCTAGTCGCAACCTCCGTCGCGTACACGAGCTCTTTGGCACGACCTCGGACATAAAATCCAACGGAGTTAGGTCTGGCGAATGTGGAGGCCATTGAATAGGACCATCCCGCCCAATCTACGCATACGCCTATAGTTTTTCAAAATGACGGCTTTCCTGCGCACTGGCGATTGATTGTAAGAGAATATCTAGACAATGTGTTTCCAAATGCGTGGATTGGGCAGAATTGCCCTATTCAATGGCCTCCACGTACCCCAGACCTAACTCTGTTGGATTTTTATGTCTGGGGACGTGCCAAAGAGCTCGTGTACGCGACGGAGGTTGAGACTAGGGAGGAACTTGTCCAACGCATAGAAACGGCTTTCGGTACAATTAGGGAGGAAATACGACTTCATACAACAACTGTCGAAATACGAAGCAGATGTCGGGCATGCATTCGCAACAGAGACCAACACTGAGCAAGATATTTAAATTTTTATAATAAATGATAAAAATGTAATTGTTTCTTTATTTCAAGAACACCAATCAACAGAAAGAAATAGAAGATAGATTTTACTTCGCAAGACTGAGATTACAGATTTTACCTGTTTCCCATGCATAATTTAAGCAAAAATAATTTCTTATTCGGAATTTTGAATATTAGCCTTATGTGACCCGATTCATTAATTTAGCGAATTCACGAAGTTATTAAGAGATTTTTATGACAGGTGGCACATCACTAGCAAGAGGATAGACTAGAGAATTTTTGAGGGAGTTGGAAGATTCCGGTTGCTCTGAGTTTTTTTTTATAGCCATGTAAAGTCTAAGTTTAAATTTTACCTATTCCGAAAGTTTGCGAGTGAATAAAAAAACAACTAGATGACTAATGCCAGTAATTTTGGATTTAAAAGAACCCTTCAACAATACACATCAAAGTAAAAATGAAATTCGCAGTCTACGTCTAATACTTTTTTTCATTAAAAAGATGAAAGGTCGATATGAAAAATCTCGCAGGGTATGGGAAGTGTTAAGGGGCCTGAAAGGATAGCAGATAACCCTTTCTGTCGGCCATTTCAATTTGGCACACGATGCCCCAAACACCCTGTATATATGTAATAAAATATTTATTTTTATACATATAAATTTTTTCAGTAAAGTTACGGTGATGACCTAGACAGCAAGAATGCCCTTGTCCTCATACCAACTAAGGAACATTTTTGAGGCTCCAGGTACATCGAGGAATTTTTTAACATTACATTCATGATCAGCTACCCCAAAAGCCAAATTGGACTAATTTCTACCATGGATCATCGAATAATGATTTTCTTCTTAACTACCTCAAAAACTGCACGCGAAAACCGCATTTTTTCGATGCACAAGTGGAACTTCCCATATGTATAAGATTAAAATAGATAACAAATTGAATACAATACAATAAATAAAAGTTTTATTTCTATAAGTCTAAACTAGTTTTCAATCATCGGGAGTTTGTACATAATGATTTTGAGCGGCCCAAAATCATTGTGTATTCCTAACAGTTGAAAACCAGTGTTAAGTACTTGAAGAAACAAACCTTATGACATGTTCGCAATTAAACTGTCACATATTGGTACGAGGGGAACTGTACGAAAATGGATAAATTCATATATGTACTGATTGTAATATGAAATAAAACGAGACAGAAAATTATGACGTAAATTTGGGAGTTCCACACAAGGTTCGCTACTGGAACCACTGTTAGTTATTCATGATATATAAATACAACAATAACTATATCTGGTATGTAGCCTGTCCAACTTTAACGTAAAATAGTCTCACGTATTGATGATATCGTGTGACCATAATAAAATACTAAATGACACTAAGACTGTGTTTATAAACTTTAGTATAAGAAAATCATCTGTTCTCTGATGCTGGTAAATTCCTAGTAATCCAAATTGATAACAAGTTAAATTAGGAGTATCAAGTTGATCATGTATTTAAACTGAACAGTGAATTTAGACTATTAAATATATACTATGCAAATGCTTTCTCATATATCTCTTTGAATATAAAAGTATGGGGTAAATATTATAAACGAGTATTTATTATTCAAAAACAATTTCTGTGATTATTATTCAACAGGACTTATATAGATACTTGTGGAAATATCTTCATTAAAAAACGAATTTTAACCACTCTCTGCATTAATATATACAAGTTATTTGCTAAAAGCAATACTCAAATATCTATTTGTCTAAACGAATGAATGACATATGTAATACAACACCTAAAAGCTTCTACAAGTAGAATTTAGTTACAGTTTACTAACATATCGATATTGAATTGTTTTTCTTTGTCGTTTCTTTGTAACGAACTTATATTAGTCACATGTAGCATGTAGGTCATCTAAAATTATTCCAAATGGCCACCTTCAGTGTGAATATTAGAACAAAGCTTATTGTGAAGCTCCGTTTGTATTATTGAATTTCGAAACCATTGAGTTTTATTTTTTCGTTCCCTTTCCCGACTTAACTTATTTATACACAAAGCCTTATTTAAATATACAAAAGAAAGATGCTTACCACCAACTCATTTTCAAACGTTTAATTCGATAGCTGCTTACCTGAAAAAGGAAAATAATTATTATAAAAAATAAATACAACACTACTGAAAAATATATATATATTCTCCCTTTTATTCATTATTGTATCTAGAAAAGTCATCATTATCAAAGCAAAAAGAAACAGGATGTTATTTCAATACACGTGTGTAGAATCAGCTAAAGATACTTTGTTTGATTCTTTCCCATACGTGAAGATGCTCTCACCTACGCGTTTATTTTAACAGATTTATTTTAATACGTTCGTAAAAGTGAGTTATTCTTAAGCCCCCAACACGAAGGTTCGTTTATAAACTTTTCCACCTCTACAATTCAAGATAATAAAATTTCGCTTTCAAGAAATATTATTAATTCCTCTCATTCATTTTTTACAAAAAAATACAGAAGAGATAATCAGTTAAGATGGCTCTCATATAAACAGAATATTATATAATACGAAATAATCAGAAAAACGAGTGGTGAAATATTCATTATTGCCAGTTACAATTATTTTTGGTGAATTTAACCTAAAAACGGTAAAGGTTCTTATAAAAACATGTAATACATATCTATGAAATAACACTTTTGAAGAATCAAACTGTCCTGTTCTGTTTAATATATATGGCTTGTTTATTTTATTTATTTTCATAATAATTAATTAAATATAAAAACACAATTAACTGCTGGCAACAAAAAACATTTTTCCCAATAAAATAAACAATTTTTATATAATATTAAATCATACATAACAAAGTTAAAGATTAATGGCATAAAACTGCATCGCAAATGCACACAGCGTGATAAAGTGAATTTTATTTCATTTTAAAATGTTATTGCAATCGATCCTGACCGAATGTCAACATTAGATTCCAGTGTATGTATGTCCTTTAATTAGACGACGCTGTCGAAATTGTGAAATATTGCTTTGACAAAACCCCTTTTTACCTCGGTATACTGTAGCAGCTCTTGCCATTTACATCAATATTTAATAAAAGGAATGGGTAGACCATCCAACATAGCAGTTATGCAGTTTCGCAAACCGTAGTGTAAATCGAGTCATATGTATGTGGGATATTCCATGTCAACCGGATCACCTAAATGATAATTAATCTTAAATTACCTGAGAAGTGTGAAATAATGTTGTATTATGTATTTCATTACAGAAGCCAACATTATTTTACCAAAAATATTTATACGGATACAAGATGGCGCCCTAATCGGTGTCAAATTCATATACTCATACAAAAAGCGGTAAATTTTTACATAATAATTCTTATTGAATAAGAAAACTTAGGGTACCAATTTCTTTGTCAGAACTTAAGATTTTTAATGCTAGTTGACATATTTTACAAAACAAAATGGCGGCATTGTGTCCTTTAAAATAGTGGGCATTTCAAAAAAATATTCTGAAAATTTATACTTACTACGCAAATTATTGTTAAAAATAAAAAGAAAGGTAACATTTATTTCCTGAGGACTTAAACTTTTAAATGCAACGAGCCATTAAAAAAAAATGGCGGCTGAATATCACTGAGAATGCCCTACAAACGTGGCAGAAGTAAATGATGATTTCTTCTAGAAATTAATCTGAAATTTCTGAAAACTCTAATTACTCACAATTTTAAGCACCACCATATATTTTTTTTTAATGATAATTGGTATCCAAAAGCTTACATATTAAACATGTAATTACAGTTTTCAGATTAATTTCTAGAAGAAATCATCATTTACTTCTGCCACGTTTTTAAGGCAAAAACCATACATAGAATCGGATTGCGTTCATAACAAATTTTGATCAGATGACAATAAATAATATGAGCTAGCAAATTGCGTAGTTTCAGACAATTTGACTGATGGCCATTTTAATTATCAAGGCGGAGTCCATTGTATATATCGTAGAAATATACGTCTCACTGAAATTTGAACACGCCAAATTAAAATATAGTTTTTATAACTGCAGAAAATAAATCATGTGTAAATTTAATTAAGAATCAATGTTTAAATTACATCGGCTTTTATTAGAAAACCCTGTATATTCTTATAAATTAATATGTGCGAAAGTCTTCCAATACTACAGTAACACCACCTCTATTCTGAAATTGATCCCGTTATCCTTTTTGGCGAGGCAGCTTCCATATTATTAAGGCCCCGACAAAGGATTCAATTTAGAAAGTTCTGTTTAGAGATACCCCATAAAAATGCGAGGATACGTTACTTGATTGTTGCTAAGTTTATATTTTGAAACTTTAATGTTTAGTAAAGTGGTGGGTTGCGGCTTATGTTATCTCGCCCGCTTAAGCCAGCGAATGATCTGTTTGGTAGAAAAACAACTGGGATACAATTTATTTATTTAGACGGTAGATACGGAAGCATATCGAGGCCGTGGCAAAAATTTAAAAAATGTTGAAATTTTGACGCAATATGTCGAAATTTCAACTTAAGCTCTCTGTGTACTACATACGGAGTGTATTCGAAATATGTGAGCAACATTAAAATATGTATTCTATACACCCATACTATTTTTTGTTCTTGGCATATTGACAACTTTGCTTTATTATATGAAAGTCATAATGGATATTTTCTCTGTTCGATACTACTTTTGTAATTATATTACAATATGGCAAAGTTAATTTCTTAATTAGATAAAAACAATCAATTTTTTTTTAACACTAAGCTTATGATTTAGTATTTACACAGTTTATACAGAGACATTTCCTGGGTTTATGGCAAGTTATATATACACACAGAGTTTTATCTATTAGGTATAATAATGCCGGGCCTAAGTTGCCTTGATTTTCTCCTACGGGTTCATACAACAAACGAAATTCACTTATGGGTATTAATATACGATTCAAATGTATTGACATCTCACTTTAACCACGAATATCTCAGAAACGGAGGAGTAGAGAAAATTGAAAAAAAATATATGTTTATGAAGAGTCTATTCTAAATCAGTCACTGAAAGTTGAATAATGTGCATTGTACACTTTTGAAGTTCTGCTAAGTTATATTGAAAAATGTCCTACTTTTTAAGGAAATTTTGACTATACCAGCTTTAAATCCTGGAAATCTTGGAAAATATGCATACTATGTAAATGATATTTTAGACACAGATAAAGCACCGCATTTTTTGTACGAGGAAATTTTTCCATAACTTTTTATTCTAAAATTTTGCAGTTATTCTCAAAAACGTGACGCCATGAAGTTTATTCGGTTATTTATCAATGTATTTAAAATTTTTTTGTTAAAATAGTTAATTATGTAAAATGTAAGCATTTTCAGACAAAATAATTGGTATATTTCAAACATTAATTTAGTTATGAAACGTAATAGATAATAATAGTGCAACTTGGAATGATATTACCCTTTGCGCTTGATAACTAAATTAATATTTGATACATACCAATTTACTTTTCTGAAAATGCTTACATTTTACATAATTAACATAAAAAAATTTTAAATACATTGATAAATAACCGAATAAACATGACGTCACGTTTTTGAGAATAACTGCAAAATTCTAGAATAAAAAATTATGAAAAAACTTCATCGTACAAAAAATGCCCTGCTTTATCGGTGTCTAAAATATCATTTACATAGTATTCATATTTTTCAAGATATAATGAATTTAAAATTCGTATGGTAAGGATTTCCTTGAAAAGTAGGACATGTTTCAGTATAACTTAGCAGAACTTCAATAGTGTTCAATGTACATTATTCAAATTTCAGTGACTGATTTAGAATAGACTCGTAATAAACACATAATTTTTTCAATTTTTTTCTGCTCCTCCGTTTCTGAGATATTCGTGGTTAAACTGAGAGGTCAATACATTTGAATCGTATATTTGTTCACTAAACCATAATCTTTTAATATTCTTGTTTTGTTTCGATAAATTAAAAACAATTTTGTCATATTGTGGGACATCGTTGAACTGAGAAATAAAACTACTACCAAGCATATAAAAATTCAATATTGCGTCCACATAAAAAAAATTGTGGTCAACGTCAAATACCAAGAAGAGTATTTCTTTTCGTTTACCCCTACTATAAAGATTTTTAAAAAGTGCCTCTACAATATATGCAAGTTAAAATAACGTAATAATTTACATCAAAGAAATATGACAGGTTTCAAAATTGCACGATTGGGGTTTTTCCCAGTTAGAAGACTTGGGCGACTTATTTATTATTAATAATATTTGTTTAACTAACTATACAAGAAATATCTCAACTATTTCCATTAAATTACTCTATTAATTCAAGTTTTTGTGTGAGATTAATTTCTCTACAATACAATACATCAAATTGAATGATGATATCAAGCATTCTAATGAAGGGATATTCGAGTTCGATGCTGTGAGTGATTTAGTTAATTAATTATAACTACCTACCCAATTATCTTTTTGATGTGTAATCGCATACAATCAATGAGCATTAACAGTTGCATTGCTGCTCACATGCAGCGCTATTCTGTAAGCTATTATTGATATACTAACAACACAAAACTATAATAGAACAGATGTAGTGAGTGTGCTTGGGGAAGGAATTAGGAAAAAATTCAATATTAACATATGAATTATGATTTCTCGCGTTTCGAACAAAATGTAATAGTAACTCGACAGATGGGCCGTCAAAAATTAAGTTTGAATAGCAATACGCCGTTTTACATTTCCATATCCATATCGGGTATCCATTATTACATATTATTAACACATCGTTAATAAGCGCAGAATTCCCAGAAATGTTAAAAACATCACCAATAATTCCTGTACCGAAAGTTTCAGGAACGAAATTAGCGGAAGAGCCATAGACCTATAAACACATTACCATTTCTGGAAAAACATTTAGAAGTAGTAGTTCATGACCAACTTACTGAATTTATAAACAATAAAATTGCTGCACGATAACCAATCCGGATTTAGAGAAATTCATTCATGTGAGATGACTTTAAAGAAATAATTAATGATTTTAAATATTCCACGATTTAAAACGGGCATTTGAAGTTATCAACAGAGAACTTTTACTTAATAAACTTTACCAGTATTTTGGGATTGTTGTGCATCGATGGCTTAGGTCCTATTTACATGGACAGAGCCAACAAACCAAAATAAATAATACCAAGTCTGAAAAACTTTTAAATAATAATGGAGTGCCACAAGGCAGCTTACTAGGGCCTATGCTTTTCACGCTATTTATTAATGATATATTAATCGATTCCGAAGAATGAAAAATACATCTCTTTGCTGATGATACTATCACATATTTATCTGGATCTGATCTAAAGCAAGTTACTCAAAAAATTAATAAGACATTGGAAATAATTAACGAATAAGCTAGTGCTAAATGCTAAAAAGTCAAAATATATCATATTAGGTTCTAATAAATATCTAAATCAAAACGTCGATGATGCTTGTGTTAAATATAACGGAGAGCACCTTGAAAAGGTAATAACTTTAAAATATCTGGGTATTATCATAGAGTGTAAATTAACATTCAACGACCATATAATTACACAAGCAACAGTATCAAAAAACTTGGATTCGCCTATCGTGCTAATAAACATTTAACTTCATCTACTAAGAAAACAATTTATAACACAATAATAAAACCACATTTTGAGTATTGTTCTAGTATATGTGTAATGATACCTATATATCTAAACTGTGGCTACTCCAAAATAGGTGTGTGCGATTTATTTTATAATGTAATATATATTAATATAAAAACAATGCAATGTACACTAAACTGGTTTTCGGTAAAAGACAATATAAAGTGTAAGACACTGATATTCTTATATAAACTGCACAATAATCTACTACCAACATATTTCTCAGCAAATATTCAACATTGTGGGGATATTCATAATTATAACACAAGGCAAAGAAATCATATAAAATTTTTCAGACATAATGAAAACAAAATCCTCAATATACGACAACGGAGCGGCAGAATTTAATAAATTAAGTACCTGAATTTATAAAACAAGCGAATAATGTCTTTTTGTTCAAAAAACTTTTGTATAAATCCATGAATAAATAATTCTAGCTTACTTTATGCATTAGGCTTATTGTTAAATATTAAGTTAATTATAATTAATCCACAAATCTTATATCCTAACCTAAATAATGCAAATGTATTTTTAAGTATACTACATCTGTGTGTAATAGCTGTATGTGCTAAATAAAGATTGTTATTATTATTATTATTATTATTATTATTTTCTTTTTCCTTCTTTAATTCTTTGGGACTTCCTGCCACATGTATGTTTTCTTTTTAAGCGGTGCTAGGGAAATCTACAAAATATTTCACAATTAACCAGTATGATACTGGTAAATAACCTCTACGCCTGTGACGTTTATGTCAAAGGATCAGTTAGAGGCTGTTTTTTTTTTAAATAAACAACACAAATAAGTATAAAAACTTGAAATTAAATATTTCGCCGACGTTTCGGAAATCTGTTTCCTTTTTCAAGGCTTTTTGAAAAATCTTTTTTGCTGTGTATGACAAATACACAGCTCTAAGAATGTTTGTTATATTCAATATCCATAGATACTTACTATTTATAGAACTGTTGATATAGTTAACAGTTTTTTAGTTTTTATGCAATGTTAAGTTTGTGAAGTTCTTCTTTTAACACTGGCAGCCAAGTTGTACAGACATCTACGGAACAATTCGACACGCAACTATCCTCATTCAATAATATTATCGCGGATTCTTTAATTTTTCTTTTTTTGCTATCTGCCTCTTTTGTTAAAATTTTTGCCGAGTCCCAGTTTATTCTATGTCCGGCTATACTGGTTAATTGTGATATATTTTGTAGATTCTCCTAGTACTGCTTAAAAAGAAAACATACATGTGGCGGGAAGTCCCAAAGAATTGAAGAAGGAAAAAGAAAATTAACATAATGCCACAAATAACATTTAGACAATATCATTATTATATTTGATACGTTAGACCATGATATATTTATCTCAATTTTATATTTCATTGGCCTCACTGATAGTGCATGCATGTTGATAGAAAATTACTTGAATGAAAGAAAACAAAAAGTTGTTGTTAATAATCACATGTCAAAAAGTTTAAACATTACACGTGGTGTACCGCAGGGCTCCATCCTGGGTCCGTTGCTGTACACAATTTACACGGCCAATCTACAACATTGTCGGTATCATTTTTACGCTGATGACATCCAACTTTAACTTTCGTTTAATTATGCAGATGCTTAACAGGCGTGTGAATATTTGAACCAGGATACAGGTAGGTTGGTGAATGGCGCCAAAAATCATTCGTTGTTTATTAATGCAGAAAAGTCTTCATTGGTAATTTTTGGTGCTAAAAATAACATTGAAAATACTTCGAACACTTTCAATATTTCGGTAAATAACCATAAACTGCATAACGCATTTGAGGCCAAGAATTTAAGTTTAGTAATAGTAATCAGTCCTTCAGACTCAGAACACAAGTGAACAATATGATTAAAAAAGCCTATGCCAATTTAAAACTACTATATAATAGCGGACAATGACTACATCAAAAATTATATCATGTGAAAGTTTGGTATTATGTCAATTTAATTACGCGCTGATCTTAATATTATTTTTGCATTGATGAAAATGATTCTTACAGGATTCAAAAAATTCAGAATGCATATCTGTGGTTTATATATGGAATCAGAAGATCTAATTACATATCACAAAAACTACAAGACGCCCAGTGATTAAATATGAAAAAGAGAAGAATACTTGATGTTCTATGTTTTTATTATAAATTGGTTTTTCTAAAATCCCCTCTATATTTATACAATAAAATAAGATATCGTATCGATGTTCATAACTTAAATGTTCGCCACAAAGATTTACTCTCGATGCCACGCCATACCACTGCACTCTACCAACGATCGTTTTCTTATAATATGGTACACTACTACAAAAAACTTAATGATGATTTTAAAACTATGTCGCTAAACTCATTTAAAATTAAATATAAATTTCCTAACGAATAATGAATTCTAACCTATATTTCTCATTGATGATCAAATTGTTTAATAGTATTTTTTCTTTTTTCTTTTCTTTAATATCCTTAATGTTCTATAAAGTTATTTGAAACTTATGTGAATAATGTATTAACATAAAAGGTTGGATGAAAGAGCAGATGCTGTGACCTTGGTCACAGTGAACTGAGAACCAACCTCTTTATCCCTAATTTCATATGTAGTAACCTATGTAACACAAGTGTACGTCCACAAGATAAATAAATATATTTATTTTTACAAATTAAACGCAGTTTGAGACCTTGTGAAAAATATTTCACAATTTACTTTTCAAGATACTAAATTTCTTACAGAAAAAATGGACAACTTTTGGAAGCAGCGGGAATCTCCGTAGCAAATGTTTACGAAAATTCCTTAATTTAGTTAATAATAATCGGGATTGTTGTAGCTGAGCTACGCGATGCAGGCCTCCGTTCTGCAGGTGCTGGAACCTATACTTAACCATCCGCCGTTGTAGGACTCGAAATTTGTGTATTCCGCCAAAATTAACAAAAATTTAAAAACTACAAAAACATCTGGATTGTGAATTTCTGGAAATATAGCGTCATTTTATGTTTCGTATAAAAAACTCACAATATGAGGTTAAAACGGATTAATTCTAAAAGCTCAAAACCCACCAAATTATTAGTAATAAATGGATATTCCGATAAAAATGTTTCATTATGTTGAGTAAATAATGTTCTTGTTGCTGTAGCAACAAGTACAGGTAATCGTTAATACTAAACTTTAACTGGATCTTTTCATTTTAATTTCTACGAAATTTTAATAAACTGAGAGACTTTGTTATTTGCTAATGTTGCCATTTTGCATTTACACACCAATCTGAAATTGCAATTGTATTTTGGCCTTTAAATATACTAGTTCCTGTATTAATTCCTTTTTTTAAAAAGTGGTATCGAAAATACGCATTTTTGAGCCCAATACAAAAAGTTAAAAAGCACATGACATCGATTTGGTGGATTTTTCACTTTGATACCATAAATACTTTTAGCTTTTATCTTAACCTGACCATAAAAACCTTACATTGATAACAGCTCTTTCATTTAAAAGAAATATTTACCGATATCTACTAAAAAAGTCTCTTGTACCATCATGAGAAACTTAAAAATTAGATCAACTTTTAACACATTGTCCATAATCTTTCAAAGCTCGCACATTGAAATCAACTACGATAGTAGAACACCCAGAGCGTTCTACTATCGTAGTGGATGGATGTACCCACTGATTTGATACAAACGAAAATAGTTCCAAATCACAAGGAAACGCTGAAGAGAAGAGTGGTCTTTTTGAAGATTTTTTCTCCCCGCAAACAAAAACAAATACAACAAAAGATATTTTAAATTGGTGGGGAGGTTAAAACGTCGCTTAGTTAATGTAGACATTAATTCAGGTTAAGTTTTTAGTCAATGATTGTCTACGATATAAGTCATTGACGGATCGTGTTCAAAAATTTTATTATTGATACAACCAACTTTTTTTATCTGGACACTAATTTAACTCTGATCAACGTATTATCAATGTTTATGAAATTAACCGTAATAATCTAATGGCATAATTAAGAAGCAGAGTATCTAAGACAAAAGTAAAATCATGCTGTTGTCGCAGATCACCAAAATTGCACCGCACATCAGCACACAATTTGAACACTCCCAATAATAATTGCCTCTATCACCTGTCATATCTACATACTTTCAAACCACCTTGTAACATTAAAAAGCTTTCGCAGTAACTACTTGATAAGCTTCGTTAAAACAAACTACGTAACCTCAAATAAAGTCCGTTATCGCAATCATAGTCGACTATCTACAACAACATTCGGTAAGTTTTGAAATTTACGACCGTAGGAAAACAATAAAACTTTTGATTTATTAGAAAGTAGCAGAAATGCAGCTAACTAGACAATTGTTACTTGCGGCACGCAAAATAGACTAAACGCTAGAGTATTCTTTGCGTTAAAATTAGATAGAAGGTCTTTTTTAATCGTTTGATTTTATTATTATGAAGAATAGTCCGAGAGCTAGGGTCACAAAAATGTGTGCTATTTGTAAATGGACCGAATGCGTCTTAATAGGTTGTCGACGATCCATTGAATACACCCTTCAGTCAGTCAAGCCGGTAGCGGTGTGTTGAGCAGCAAGGGAGACGTGGATGTGTAAATAAAGAAAATTGTTTATATTATTTGTAAATGCATGACACTTGGTCAGCAGTTAATTTGAGGTATAATAAACGTAATTAAGTTAGTCAGCTACCTTGGTGGTGGTGCATTGTCAGTCAGTCACGCATATGATCATATCATTTTGAGTAGGTCCCTTGAACTATTTGTAAATGGGTGAAACTTGGTCAGCAGTTAACTTGAAGCATAATATAATCAAATCAATCAGATACCTTGGTGGTGGTGCGTTGCCAGTCAGTCAAGCGTATGACTGTATACAATTAAAACAACCATTATACTGCCCTGATAAGCAAAACTCCCGTAAATGATATAATCGCTGAAACGAGATAAAGGAGGTGAACTTCCAAGTTACCTGCCAGCTAAGTCTGGTAGATACATGTAATAATTTTTCTGTGCGAATACTGCAATTGTTCTAATATGATATCTTCTTGCATTAAGTGCTTAAATTGTGTTCTTATCTAGTGCTAAGGCCTTGAAAATATCATACTTGCTAAGCAAAATCACAGTAATAGGAGCAGCAATAGGATTTTTCGGAGTAAAAGCACAATGACACTACATTAACAGTTACTGAATTCTTAAGTTTACACAATACCTCTTTTACAACAAATTGAACATGACATTTACTCACAATGAAACATTTAGAATTAATTAAATTGCGCCGAAATCACAGCTTAGACTGCTATTGCGAACTACTGAGAATTTCATATTATACCGTAATCTAACGCAATACTAAAGAAAAACCTCGCATCTAAAAATAAACTAAGTAAAAGCACAGCAAATTTTACACGATATGTTTGTTTTGCGGTGTTTTAGCTTAGTAATTACAGTTTACTGTGTTTCTCCTTAGTAACGAAGCATTTTAGGAAATACTAGCTAACACTAACTTATCAAATTTCACAACAATCCGATTTTTTGTTCTTAAGTCATCGTGCTTACAAGAAACGTGATTAACGGACAGACGGACAAACAGATAGACAGACGGACAGACAGACGGGCAGGCAGAGGGACGGACGGCCATTCTGAAAGTTGTTCAGAATTCGATCACTAACACAGTGATATGAAAATCTTTTCTCTACGAGCGATAATACCGGTTTCAAATCAAGAAAATTCATATAATCCTTAAATGTTGACTTGACACCCATATGTACTAGGAGTTAATATGGATGGCTCTTGAGAATGTGTGTTTATCCACATTTTTGATATTTTTAGCAGTTCACCCTGTAGAAGCCCCCAGACCATCCGAATGAAAGAGGCTGCTTGATAAAATAAACAAGGGACTTGCCCATCTGGGCACTAGCATTATTCAATCTTCATCATGCTAGCCTGGCGACACAGTCATCAGATTTTAATATTTTTACAAGTGATTTTTATTAATTCATAGTGTTTGAATAATTATGGTCTTCTTTCGTCTCTGTCGTTTGGTCTGAAACCATAGATGTGTAGAAGAACATACCACGGTGTATTTACGTGTGTGTTTGACTTTTGATATAGACTCTTTCTACTTTTTTACACAATTTATTCGGCACTTACTTCTGACCTTTTCAAATTTTATTGAAAGAAATTTGACACACCAATATTTTATTTAAATTGCAAGTGTCTGTACTCCCTCTGTGACTACTTACATAATAATATTAAGGGGACGCGTGGAGTATAGAAAAAAAAATGATAGTATAGATAGTAAAGATAGTACAAGCGACTGAATGGCAACTTAAAGGTATAGAGAAATAATGAATCATTAGCAAAAAATAATAAGAAGTGTCGTGAAATCGCTGTACAAAAAACGCAGGGGTGAAAGTTGAAATAACATTCTCTTCTCATGAACATAAAAAGTTAAAAGAACGGATTTGGTACAGATGAGAAAACCATTGTTTTTTTTTGTGATATAACGAGACAATAATTTACAAATGTATATTGTTGCGCGTCGTTAAAATTTTATAGAATAAACACCGACCTCGAATAAAGAAGTAATTATTGATTGGAAGAAAGTATAGTAGTATAGTGGAAAGATATGCTCATTTGTTGCTGGGTGTAATAACTTGTATTTATTTTTATTTTAACGCCTTAGTTATATACCTGGTGGAGTTTGACCATAGCTATTCCGCCACTCGATATGAATAGGCACACGTAGGCAACAACACAACAACCATTCCCTGAGACATTGACATCTGCCGCAACTGAGACTGGAACTTAACAGAGATAATACCTAAGTTATCTCACTCAACCGCGGTCTAGCTCGCAGGATCGTTACAACGACATAACGGCACTAGCGGATTTCGTCCGGCAAACATCGCAGGAATTCTATGCCATTTAACTAGGCGATAGTCCGCTAACACGCAACATAATCAGAATCAGAATGCATAATGCCCCATTCCAGATCAAACACCCCCTACCATACCAGGCATTGCCTATCTTCCTGCAACCTCTCTAGCCACACTTTCCTTAACCATAACTTTCCTCCATCACACACTTTTCCCTACACACCTTTATATATTTATCTATCCTTTCCCCCTTTTTGTCTCTTTGTCAATTGTTTGTATTTTTGCCTTTTTTGTCATTCTGCAATTTTTTGTTCTAAATTCATTTTAGACCGAAAAACATTTTAAAAATTGTAGATATTAAAAATCTTAATTATTCGCATTCCCTTCCGTAGACCGTTGGGTCCAATTGCTTCGAACGGGTTTTTCCCCCGTGCCAACAACTAAAATTTAAATAGTGTTTAGTGTCTTATGTTCCAATAGTTTTTATAGTGTTAATTTTAAATGTTTTAAATCTGTAATACAGATATTACTAATTTTAAGGTTAATTTTAAGCCGCCACCGACGGCAGGAGTTTTAACTTTTTGTATTAATTTTATTGAGCCGAACCGGTCGTGATCCGTCCAACCCTACATACGCCACGACGCTGCGCGTGTGGTTCTTTGGTTGGCTCCGGATCGCGATCCGGGGAGGCAATGTTTGTATTTTATTAATTTAAATAAATTTGTTATGATGATTATGATGATCTAGTTCACTGCTATTGTCTCGGTAACACATTAAAAACGCCACCGAACATCCATACCACAGCCAGGATTCGAACTCCACTCAACAGTCAACAGTCGGCGCATTTTCAGCGTTGTCGTTTAGGGAACTGCTGCTTGGACAGTTACTAGCAGTACAGTTGTTTCATCTAATGCAATTTACACCGTCCTTTGTAGAAAAATACGCTTTATTAAGTGAAGAAACAAAAAATTGTCATTTTACAAAATTGTCAACGACTTCTTACCTTTCAGAAAGTAATTTGAAAAACGTAATACGACCGATTCAAATGTCCGCTTTGAAATACGTTTTCTGATATATGAGAGCGTCTATAACGATTTATTACTAACAATTTTATCTAGCATTGCGTTGCTTTAAGGACTTTCTGTGTGTTTATAGAAGCTTTATGGTTTGTAATATAGTATCTGCAATGCAGATATATTCTTTTCTCTTATTTATATCAGCAAACAGATGTGAAACAAGACATATAAATCAAGGAAGTTAAACAACTCTAAAGTTAACTAAAAATTTCCTAAATCTTGAAACAGTATCGATCCCATGATACTACTTGAGTAGAGATATGCTCAGGCGCATCTATTGTATTATGCTAACGGTCGCAGTGATGTGAATGCGTACCTAATTACATGTTCTTGCCAATTCCAACAAACTGCACTGAAATGTGTACATTTCTTGTGATTCTGTGCCATTTCTTATTAAATTAATTGTAAAATCCAATTAACCATAGCTTTCTTCTTTTGAGTTTCAGCTCCTGTGTGATACCTCAAAAAGTTGGATTCATTACTGTTTATCAAAAGGCAATCTTTATAATCGTCATGAAAATTTTCTCCATAGCTGTAGTGAAATTAATATTTCTCAAAATATAAATCGAAAGAAACTCTGAATTTTTAATTTAATTAATGAGAAACAATCGAGATATATCTGCAGATATTTTATAAAGCTTATGAAACATGAGACTTGTCATGCCCATTTTTGATGAAAGTCGACTTTGATATGTTTTGAAATTATACCCTTTTCCATCCCTCCTCTGAAAAAACCATATTACACTCTGTTTTCGTAATTTACTCGAAAACTGTAGCATTTGAAAGTGCTACATCAATAATAATTCACAATTTATAATTATTTACATTAATGAGGCTCTAATTTATTTACTTCCCTGGAGTAGATGGATATGTAACAACATGCGCGTTGGTTGGTGTAGCGTGTTGCCTATTTGCGAGAATGCAACACTTTAAACAAATTAAACATGTTTTATTTTAAAATAATTTAAGTTAGCGAGGTAATCTGTATATTCGTATGGTTGAAGCATTACATACCTGGTCTTTTTGTTTGTTCAGTTTTTTTGTGACACGTTTTGATTGGTTAGTACATCAGTGAAGATTTTCTAACTGTAATCCAAGTGGCAACACTGGATAAATTTTGTCAAATTTTTTCACTGAACTTTACATATAAAATGGAGTGTCAATGTCTATACCTATTAATTGTACGTAAAACTGAATCTCGTGCAAGTATGGCGCCGGGAGGGACCGGCGCAATCGCATTGTGTAAAACGCCAGGGCCGGCTGTATTTTTAGTGTTTTTAATTCGTCTTTTACTTACTCAAAATATAACAAACCGGGTACGTTGCCCCGATTCTTGCAAAACGGTACTATACAATATCGGACCATATTATTTGATTAACTTATCACGAACTGTTTATAAGTAAGTCAAAATACCAAATAATACATTGATTGAGGTGATTGATTGATTTGCCAGCGTAAGGTGAGCATTGCTGCCAATTCCGGGGCATGGAGATTTGATCCACCACGCAGCCCGACCGCCCGCCGAACGGCCAACTGCAGTCACCCAATCGTCTATTACATATTCATGCGACGACCGGGCGGGTCCACCCGACCGACCAACGGACCATCCTACCGGTGCCGTAACAAACCCCCGATGCTTTGTTATACCGCCGGACCGGCTGCATACGCTGGATTGGACATTGGACATGCTTGTTGTTAGCAGCGAGAGCCGTATGACGCATGGGGTAGGAATATAGGATGGAGCGTGTAGGTTTTTGTTTCTTCTTGTTTTCCTTGTCTTCATCGGATGGGAAATGTAGGCGTTTGTGAGATGCTTCTTTTAGGTTGTGATTCTTTTAACTTTCGGATTTTTGTGAGATGCTTCTTTTTATTTCTGTCTGTGATCATCTTCTCTCCTACTCTTCTTCTGGGTTTTCTGTTGCTTCTGTTTCTGAGTCTCTCAGTGTGTATATCCTTGACATTTCTTTATTGTATTCCGTCTTTTGTTGTGCCGTCCTTTCCCAGTGTGTATAGTCCTTTCCTAGCTTATTCATAATCCCCTCGATTGTTGTTATCCATGTGTAGCATGGCCTCCCTATTTTCAGTTTGTTGCTGTTCAGTCTTATCCCTCGTCTGTCCAAACCATTGTATTGCAGTGTTTTCGTGTAGGCATACTTTTATTATTCTGTTTATTAAGTAGTTAGGTACTCCCCTGTTGAGTAAAGTGTTGATTATAGCCTCATGCCTTATGGTATCAAATGCCTTTTGGAGATCAATTGAGACCATATATAGTTTTGTTCCTCTTTTCCACTTTTCTTCCAGGATCCGCCTGGTGGTGTACATATGGTCATCTGTTGAGCTGCCCTTGATGAATGCCGTTTGATAATCTGGTAGTTCGCCGATGTATTTTTCCATTTCTCCGAGAAGGAATTGTGCGTAGTATTTGTACCCTACACTGCAGAGTGTTATCTTCTGTAATCGTCCACTTTTGTCGTGATTTGGTTTTTGGGAGTGGTATTTGTATGGTTGTGTTCCACTCCTAAGGCAGGGGTGTGGTTTCCGTCCATGCGTTGGTGATGATTTCCAGGGTAAGCTGCTTTTGCTGTCCGATCCATAGTATAGTAGTTCGTTATTTATTTTGTCTATTCCTGGGGCCGTGTTTCTCTTAGCTCTGGCCATTATTTCCAGTAGTTTGTCCTTTGACGGTGGTTTGCCCAAAGGCCAGCGGTCCATTTCTTGTATTGGTTCTATTTGACTTCTCTCTGCGTTTCCTTCGTCTTCTAGTTTCCTGGCCCAATGCTGCAGTGGTATGTATTTTCTTGGCTGCGTATTGTTGTTTCTTCTGTATGTTCTGAGGTGTCTGAAAGTTTGGTTTAATACCGATAAATACGAGAGAATTGCTTGACGCCGGCTCTGAAGTTCTGCACTAGTTCAAGACCTCCCGCTATGGCAGACAAATCAATTGAGAATTGCGCCGCTGCATACCGTCCCCAAGAAACATTCTGACTCAAGCACCAACATACTTTTAATACTAGATTTCTACTGCGGCGACGCATATCCCTCCGACCTTTAATCGCATGATAGACGTATTTTGTTCACGCGCATATATCAGATATCTGTATTCCATTTATTATGTATAGTTCAGTGGATTTTCTGGTGCTCTCGCTTGACAGAGATGCGAGGCTGGCGGGCAGCGGTCCTGATTTTTGTGGAGAATTTGGGGTTCTAAATCGCTATCACAGTTGTGGATTTGTATTGGTGCTCCCATCGATTTCTCACCGCCTTGCTGCAAGTATCTTATCAATTCCGGGAAGAAATTCTTTTGGTTGTTGAGTTCTGACGCCACGTGCTTCGTGAAGTTATGTAATACTCACTATATGAGGTAAGCTTTTTATGTGGAGTTTTGTCTAATAAAAATTCTTATTTAATGTAATTATTGTTTTGGTCAGGCATATGTATGGGACTGGCCATTTGGAAATTAATTATGTTTGTGTCAGGCTATTCAGTAGAGTGATTTATGCATGTGCCTAGCTAGTTGGTACAGTAATTTTGGTTATATGGGGGCTAGTATTTGGAGGAGTAACAGAAGGAAGTCTATTACTCAGAAATTTGGTTGTACATGGGTCTGGTCGGCTGTTCGCATCAGCCTCAAGAAAATTTAATGCAGGGATTTTGGTCCAGCACGGAGTCGCAGTCGGAGCCAACGTCAAGTATGTCTAGGAAGTGGTGACAGGATACGCTGCAGTAGTCACAGAAAATGCCAAGGCTCTAAGCAGGTTTTTCATTTTGATTTTGGTTGCATTTTTTAATAAATAATCATAGTTTTATTCAGAGATTTTCTTACAAATATTGAAATAAATTATGCTACAATTTTGTAACTATAAGTTGAATTCTAAGTTTACATTTAGGGGAATGAAACAGTTTGACATTTATTGTGAAGGCAACACATGGTACCGTGGAACGCTGATAAATCATCTCCTATGTTATATGTGAAATATTTTTTAATGAAACATACTGATTTTAGATTATTCATTAGCATCTAAGTTTGCGCAGCGACTATTGTAGTATTGGCCCATAAATTCTCGTTCTTTTACATCACCTTTCAGTGGTGAATCGCAACTTTAACCTATGGTAATATTTTTAATTCGCTGTTGTAAATTACAACTCACTGCTGTGTAAAACATAATCCATGGTTTCGAGAGAATCTCTCTTAAAGTAAAACTATACCACCGAAATAAATTTTGTTGGATCAAACATATTCTTAGATTTTTTTGTGTGTATAGATCATGTTTAGGGAACAATTCTAAATTTTGTTTGTTTTTTGTACATCTCACGTGTGTTGTTAATAAATGTTCATGTCTACACGTTTCTGTCATTTATACTAACGTTCCTGATATTTATTTGACATTTACCACGATCTTCAGTTTAGAGTATTATTCATTGCGCTATAAATTTCATATCACTTGTAGATATTAAAAATTCCATGACTTGATAGCTAACCGTTAAATCTTGTTCCTTGGCTGGCAAGATTATATAACCACCTTTTATCATCAGCCCAGTGGCGCCCTCTCTTGAGTGTCCACACTTCTTATCCACGCCCCTATGCTCTTCACCAAAAAAACAAGCTGCCGTTCGCACTAGGAGGCCTTTTTTATATTTTGGTATTAAATAAGTTACAAAACAATACATTCTACGCCAGAAATACTAGATATAAAACAGGTTGTTCATTTAACTTTATTTGAAGATCCGTTACATGCCCTTACGATAACAATGAGTCAAGATTAACATCTTCGCTTATTTGGGCAATTCAAAACACCAAAAAAGTGCATGTTCACGAAAATTTAACTCGCTTATGAAACACAAGTGTTTTTTATAATTTGTCAAGTAAGGGAGATAACAGAGGTGGGAAATCTCGGAGGTATACTCTGTTAATGGAAACGCTCGTTAATATTTTATGACTTTTCATGTTGTAAAGCATTTGCGAGAGTATTGCAAAACATTCATGCTAAAAATGACTTCCCAAATTTCAGTTCCAGACCTCTGACCGTGTTGCGAATTTAGATTATTTGTTAAAAGGGTCTACAAAGTTAGGCAACTTTTGGATTTAATGTACATCTAAAGTCCCTGTTGACTGCCTCAAGCATATCGGCTTCGTATTTTATCTCCATCTATAAGTTATTGCATTGCCCTTCCCTATATTCGTATGATTAGTTATGTATAATAGCAACGCTAGCTAAACTAATATTTCCAGACTTCAACAAATGATTCAATTTGTATCAAGTCTGTTCTCCAGACAATACCCTTAACATTGATTGTTATCGCCTCTATTGTCATGGACAATCCAACAGAGGATGTAATTAATTATATCAATGTAGATTTCCGACCAACTCCTTCAGTAATTGCTGAGCGCACAGTGACCTTCGAGGCAATCACGCATTCTAGAACGTCTCGTTTTAATTATCAAGTGGATTATTAAATATTCACGTAGACAAACCTGACTTATATAGAAACTCCGTAACTAGTACAATAAAATTAAATTCGAAACAGGACTTAATTTAGATGTTAATAAAAAATACAGACCATCTAATACTTCGAAAAACTGAGTACATATAGTTGCCTCCATTTGTGTAAGGCACATGAAAAAATTCCGCCAAAGGAGTCCGCGTAGCGGTATCATTGAATCAGTAAAGATGCCGCCGGCCCGCTTTGTAGGTGCCGCATTTTTTATGTACCTTAGAAATACGAAATCAACTATACCTGCTTCGGGGATTAATGGGGCATAATGTCAATTTACCCAAATCAAACAAAAGAAAAATTTACTTAACAGTCTCATATTGTCTAAATGTTGTTTGTGGCATTATATTAATTTTTTTTCTTTCTTCTTGAATTCTTTCGGACTTCCTGCCACATATATTTTTTCCTTTTAAGCAGCGTTCGGGGAATCTACAAAATATCACGATTAACCAGTTTGTTACTGGTAAATAACCTCTACGCCTGTGACTTTTACGTCAAAGGATCAGTTAAAGGTTGCTTTTTTTAAGTAAATAACAATTAACAATTAACATTCTTTTTTCTGTAGTTGATGCATACTGATGACGCGATGTCTATGCCTTGTAGGTCCCCCATTATCTTTGAAGCATCTAATTCAAAATTGTAACTCTTACGAATATACTGCTACCTAAAACTACATTTTTCACTCGTTAACGTTCATTTCATACAAATGAGTACTACATAAAAGATTATTCCTCAGATTATTCTAATTAATTAAGCATGTTTATGATACAAGCGGAGCGACAACGAGCTGGTAACTGTTAATAAATTTTGCATACAGTAGCCCATAGCGCCGCAATCTCTTTGTGATGCGGAACTATAATAATTGATGGCGCACCCTTTTGTGATTTTCTCTTGTCCACCCTTATTTATTGGCAGCCATGTTGAATACATTGAACTAATTAATAACAACGCTTGACACCCGCTGAGATCAGAATCGTAACTGGGGTAGATTCATACAATTATTATTAATGATCGTCAACGCTACATGAATCAAATATACAAGGTGCCTCGTAATTAGATGGTCACAGAGCAAAATATGACAGTTGAACGTAGAAATTCTTCATACTAACATGCAAAAGTATTATTTCACATTATATAATTATGCAATTTTTTATTCTTAGAAATTTTTACAAAGATTAGTAATTTTTAAGAAAAACGTAGCTAACTTAACGAAGTATTAATTGTACTCCCTGAATTTAGTGTTAACCGTTTAAATTACGAACTTCCCATGATGAAATCTTTATAAATCGGAACGCTATTATCACAGCGGGTAAACACACTGCTAGGCAAAGGTCAATTTTCCTCAGGGGTCTAGATATCTATAATTAGGCCAGTATAATTAGTGAAAAGGCAGGACGTAATTGGCAACAGGAAGCCACATAGTTTAATTGGTAGATTTACTAGTAATAGTCTAATACACGAGTTCAAAAAGGTGTTAATTCTTGAAATAGCTCCTAAAAATATGAGCGATAGCTCATTGGATTCGATATGACGTCTAGAAAAATGTATTAAAATGTATTATTAGCACAAAAAAAATTGCAAAAGTTATAAACTAATTAAGATGAAAAAAAATGGCATTTAGTTTTTCGCGTATAACTCAGAAACTGTAAGCGATAACGGAGATCGGTAAAAAGATTCTTAAGGAGGAAATTTCCAATAAAAAAGTCCCAACTCCCGGAACTCTATCTCCATTATTTATAATTTTAGTTTAATGCTGAAAATAGGATTCCACGCGACCGCTGCAGGATGCGAGCGCCGCCGCCGCGCCGTCTCAAATGAGAGTACATCACATAAATTTTTTTTATACTATTAAATATCAACTAAAAAATGTGAAAAATTATGGTGTATTCTTAACACTTCAAAGAACAAGGTCCCGTTGGAGAAACATTTTAAAGTTTATTTTTCAATAAGTTAGGCCATTGTTAACTAACGAAATTTTATGGGATCCCGTTGTCATTGGAGACATTTTTTTTTAAATACCTAATTGGACTATAAAAGTTTCGCTTCTTGCAGCCCTTCTTATACATATACTTAACAAGATCACGCTATGAAAGTTTTTAAAAATTGTTTATTTTGTTTATTATAAATTTCCAAAGTAAACAAAAAATTAAAAACCAAAGTAAAGTTGTAAAAAAAAAATTCATCATACTCGTTATCATTTTACTGTTTTCGCATTGAACAAAGGCATTCATTAATGTTTAAAAAAAAATTACGCCATTTGTCATAAACAAATTGAGTAGTTTAATATTTAAAAATATTTCATTACAATTTTGTTGTCTTGAGAATATTATGATTTAAAAGAAAATTTTTTTTTTCTTAAAAACATCGTCTTATTGTTTATAATCGTTTTATTAATTATCCTTCATTTGAATAATTAGTTAAGATATTATTTTTTTCTTAAAAATCATAATTGGCAATCCCCAATAAAGCAACAAAAAAAAAAATTAATTTGTTTTTAAGCTGATTTAAAAAATTACTTAAACATTCTTTACTATAAGGCAATATAGCAAAAATGTCATCTACATAACGCCACCATACAATGGGTTTATTAGCTAGATTATTAATATTACTTTCCTCAAAATTTTCAATGAAAATGTTACTTAATATTGGAAATAATGAAGAACCCATAGCCATCCCAGAGTCTTATATAGTTTCAATGCTTAACTTAACTTAGTTCTATTCGCCAAATTCCCATCTTGTTGCATCAGATTAACGAAAAGGAACCTCGAGTTAAATTTACAATAGAAATAGAAAATAATAATGAATTACCTTTCTTAGATATTTTAATTAAAAAATTACATAACACATACCAAACCAGTGTGTATAGAAAACAAACACACACAAACAGATACTTAAATTTTAATTCAAATCATCATATTAGTGTTAAGAAAGGTGTTGTTAAGTGTTTGTATGCCAGCCAAAATTATTTCTTCAAATGATGTAATATTAAGGAACGAAAAGCAATTTGTAAAAACTGTCTTATTAAATAATCAATATCCCGAGAGTTTTGTTGATAGTCAGTTGTTGAACATTGGTAAGAGAGAAAATATTGTTATGAATTATACCCCCTTGGAACTGGAGATGATACGCCTATGCCTACTAATTGTGACTGGAAGCTAGCAGAAAGAAATGGACTTTTCTGGAATGTGGTAAGAGAAGATTCCTGCTTGCTTCTAGATGGATCTAGAGAGTCAAATTCGGAGTATATAAAGCGCGATTACCAGCGCGGAGGAGGAAGTTTATTAAAGAAGTTTATTAAGAAGGCAGTTTATAAAAGTGAGGTTAAATAGAAAGTAAACAAAGTGTATTTTGAACTATTGTATAGTCAGTAAATTGTTAAATAAAGTGTGACTGGTGTTTATCTCTTCTTGAAATTATTTAGAACCCACGGATTCATACAGTGTGTTTCCTAAAGGGTGGAAAATACGTAACAATATACTATCACAATCTGAGGTATTCAGGATAATGGCAGTAATTCCATATATACATGGTTTATCGGATAAATTACAAAAAATTGGGAATAGATTTTCCATACGAATTGTTTTTCAAACAGGCTCCACGCTAAAATCGGTTTTATCATAAACTAAACCCATAAATATTGTTCAAAATTCAAAAAATTGTATTTATAGTGTTCCGTGTGAGTGCGGAACACATTACATAGGTGAATTATCTAGGCCTTTCAACGTAAGGCTTGGTGAACATAGAAATTATGCTAGCAGGGGAGAATTTGAAAAATCCAAAATTTGTGAACACCGTGAGATAATAATCACAGGATTCAGTGGGACTCGGCGAAGATTTTGGAAACTAAAAGAAAACTTAAAGAATCCGCGATTGTTTTATTAAACGAGGATAGATGCTTTTCAAATTATTCAACAGAATTTTGTACTAGTGGTTGCCCATCCTTAGAGACGAAGTAAGTAAAAATAACATAAATATTATAATGTCTCACGTGACTATGGAAATACATAAACAACGAACTGTCATGGTTGACGGCCAAAAAGTTTTTGAGAACGGAAGTAGATTTTCTTCCGAAACGTTAACTGCCTATAGCTTTTCATTTTCATTTTTTAGTTTATAATTTTGTTCTAGTTTATATATTTTTAGGTGTGAGACTTGCTGGAACAATCAAGTATTCAAGAACCAACCTCAGTCTGATCCGTTTGGCGCAGAGGTTTTTTCATTAAAATTTTTTAATATTTTTCAGTAGCAAGATACCCAACAAAAAGTAAGAAAATCTGCATATGCCACAAATAAACAATTATTTATAGACAATACAAAATACACCCTATTATAATACATATACGGTTTTTTCTCTCCTACAATTGCAAACATGTATAGCAAAGTGTTAAATAAAGGACTATTAATATTAGTATATTTCTTATTTAAATAACTATTACCTACGTATACGTAACTGACAAAATGAATGAATTATATCCAAACATTCCAAAGATATAATATAAAATGCATTAGCTTGTACACAAAACATCGTATTCGTTAATTAAAAAGAAACCATTCCTTGAAACAGATTTCACAGCAAAGATGCATATAGAAATACTGTAAATAAAACAATAAAGCATACGTTTCCCGTAGTCATAAATTTCCTTAGTTGTGATCTGATAATAAATTTCCGCTACAAAACAAGAATAATAAGTATTTTAAACTAAGTACTGCAGATAAATTGTTTTTCTACTTTTATGAAATTTGCATTCCGTTTGCTGCGCAATGTCGGGGATGAAATATACTCACGTACTTTATTTATATTTGAGTTCTCCACGTCCCAAGTTCCAACATAATTACAACAGCTTTTATACATTTTCATCAAAAAGAAGACACTTTAATTTAGCATCACATATTATGGAAAGTGTTTATGGCGTGGAAAATATCATCACGTGTGGATGGACGGAAGGGAAAATTTTAATTTGAATTTTATTGCGCGTGATGGAGAGACGGAAAATGTAATAGAACAAATAGCGTCGATAGTAGGCAACTTGCTCGAATTAAACAAATCTCTTTGGAGGGTGCTTTTTTTCTTAAAAAAATCATTTTTTGTGACATATTGTGAAGAATAAAAGACAAAACACTAACAAAAGTCACCGCAGCCATCTGGACATGCCGTAGGCTGTTTGATAAGACATGCCGGTTTGAATTTGAAAATTATCTATTGCCTCTAACTCGCGGTTGTGTTATGCATGATTTATTCCGGCCAAAAACTGAAACAAAATCAACTCAACATCTTCCCTGTTTAGCGTTACATGGCAATGTCCTCCCGCCCCGCCCGTAGCAACTATGAAAGCAATTCTAGACCTTTCTTCACATGTGCATGTGAAAAAAGCAACATTTAGTGCCGAAAGCCTGCAGCTGGTACTAAGTTTCAAACCTGGAGATCTCGTTAGTAATCTCAAGATTTTGACGCTAAATTGGAGTCTGTGACCTACTGACTCAATGGCAGCCAAGCAGGAGTTCTATTATTCCCATGATATGATGTACTGATTAAGAACCGTCGAATGAGCAGCCGCAAAGCATATCAGTTGACAGGCTATCGAGAGGTATTGCCCAGGACTTAACCATATCAATGTAGAGAACTAACATGACAGGACAGTCAGACGGAGAAGACGAAATAGACGAAGACAGTTGTGAAGTCCAGTTTAAAGGGACACGACATCCAGCGGAAACGGTTTCGGAATTTGTCGGGTTCGCATTAAATGAATTTGAATAAGCTTACTAAAAGACAGGTTAGCTCATTAGAATCGACAAGTACTACGTCACGTATAGGCCTCGATGACAGCTGCGTGTGGCTATTTTTCCTCATTTTATAGAAAAAAGTTTCAAAAATATTCATTCAATGTACAATTCTATCCTAACCAAATAGATACCTTACATATAAACATAGAAATACTTCATGTGACATACATTACAAAGCAACTTGTTTTCTTAGTGACCTTGGGTACTGGCAGTCAGCTGAGTTCGGTCATTCTATCAGGACAGTGTTGTCCATTTTCACTATTGGCCTATCTTTCTAATGTTACCTTCTCCGTCTGATTGTCACATTGTGGCAACTGCGCGAGAATTCCAATTTAAATGTCGAGGTCAATGGCACCACTGCTAAAAGATAAAAGGTTTTCCGCCGGCTGTCCTATGTTGTTAATTCTATAATCTTTGACCATATTCTAGGCTGACATTTAAGCTATAGATTTATATACCCAGGAACGTACAAACATATTCTGACATATGGTATTCAAGTTCCGGGACCAAATATGTATTTGAGACTTCGGGACCAAATTTCAAGTCCCGAAGGTGCCGAAATCGAAATAATACTCCAGTGTAATTATTTCCACATCCACGTAGTGGAGGGTAAGTACAGTAATCGTAAAAAAAATTCAAATTATGTTTGTTGAAATGTCATAAAACGTGAGATATTTTAAATTTGAGCGAAAAAAATTTTCTGTGTCAGTCTGTCGGTCTGTAGGAGGTTGTGAATAGGGGAAAATAAGTAGAGCAAGCTAATAAGAATCCAGAAACTTTATTTTTGACGTATATGCTAGAAACCAATGCCTCACATTCTTCTAATATTGTTAAAATTCTATAACCAATAATTTCTACATACTAAGAGTGCAAATATACTTAGCCAAGATGTTTCCTTTAAAGTGACTTGAATGGAAAATCTAGATGTACAAGTAGTGATTAGTTAGTCAACGGTTCTTTAAATTTAATTTCAAAAACAAATTTTAAATTCTTGGTTAATAGATTTATTTAAAAATTGTTAAAAAAACAAAAATAAAACATATGAAACATGAAACTTAAAAGATATCTGTATTATAAACTGAGCACAAATAGATACCGGAGTACATGAAAAATAGACAATCCTATTTTGACATAAAATGATACTGTTATGATTTACACCCCCTTGGAACTGGAGATTGATATGCCTATGCCTACTAGTGAGTGACTGGAAACTAATAGAAAGAAGTGGACTTTTCTAGAATGTGGTGAGAGAAGATTCTTGATTGATCTGGAGGCAATTTCAGAGTATATAAGGCGCGATTACCGGCGCAGAGGAAGAAGTTTACTAAAGTGAAGTTTATTAAAATGAAAGGTAGCGAAAAAGTGAGGTTAAATATCAAGTAAACAAAGTGTAAAGGTTATTTTGAAGTATTGCATAGTCAGTAAATTATTAAATAAAGTGTTAGTGTTTATCTCTTGTTGAAATTATTTTAGAACCCACGGATTCATACAGGGTGTTTCCTAAAAGGTGAAAAACACGCAACAATACCTTAGAACCACAAGTGCTTTTATCAACACATTCGCAGCTTCACCTAGACTCCCAATTAACCGAACCTTATTGTCTAATATAGATACTGAGGTGGATGTAAAATTAAACAAGTAAAGAAACGTATTCTTAAACGTCTATTTATACAAAAGTTTTCCATCGTGAATATTAGATTAAGAGAAGTTACTTTTTTTTACAAATGCATCATGAAAAAATTTAACAGTAAATCCTTCTAAAAAAAGTATGCTCCCGATATATCACAACAAATGGAAATGGAATAACCACTACAAAGCACGATATTAATAATGAGACAGATACTTCTCATGGTGTATTCAAAAGTGTCGTTTCGTACCAATTTGTGCCAGTGAAAATTACTAGCTTAATTTCAGTTAGCAGTTAGCAAACTGGTGTTTCCGTTCTTTATGGGTGTTCATTACACGCTAATATATTAAAATAATATCTAAATATTGGATAATTCACCATGTGTAACATTCAGCTATAAATTCGTAGTGCAAATGGCTAACTACTGAATAATAGCAGACACATTAACAAATATAACTTTTAATTAACAAACTGTAATTATTTTCAACTAGATTTGTTTTGCAACATTAAATGGTATATTTTAACCGAATTGTCGCTAAATTTATGCAAAAGTATGCTTTATACAGTTATCAGAAAATTGGAACATTGTGTTTGATTTTTGAAAATCAAATCAATTTAAGTGTTACTATTGCTTATCCACTTAGATCATTAATATGCGACTTTTAGACAAACGTAGTGCTTTATCGTCCCATATCCTGAACATATATTTAATTTTCTAAAACTGGTAGAACGCAGGTATTCTTAGTTTGACCATCGATGAGAGCAGACGTGTAAAATTAAAAGGGCTCCTACATAACATAAGATCCCTTCAAGGGGTTAATAATGACACCTGAAACATCTCCCTACTACAGAGAGAAGAAATACAATAAAGAAATATCAAGGATATATACACACTGCTAGATTCAGAAAAAGAAGACTCAGAAGAGGAATAAGCAAGGAGATGATGATAGATGGACACTTAAAAGCATTTCACACCTACACTTCCCATTCTATATTCCTACACCTACCTACCACGGAGTTTGAAGAAAATAAATCAGCACACGAATCAATCCGAACAATCACTACTTTTAGCCCAGAAGAAGCTATTGCCCTTATTATTGTAAATTTGTATCTACTTATTCCATTTGATTACCTTTTGGATGATTTCCAAATGTAAGATAAATACATTATGTAAAAAAAAATAAACAAATTGTTTTCTTTTTGTAAAAAAGAAACTTTAAAAAGCTTCAACTTATTCGGAAATCCAACATTTCTGACAGAAATGGTGCATAAGATCAAACAACATACAATGTAATGATTATTGTTGAAACTTGAGCATTTTTGTTAACTAAATGTGAGATTTTTCCGTGTGTGCGACGTACGTATTCGGTCCGGCGGCATATGAAAATATCCAGATAGGATACCTGGAAGTGGCAGCAATACCCATCGTACGCAGGCTAATCAATCAATCTAAAACTTTTTTGTTAGAACGCAAAATAAAGCGAAACACAATTTTACCACAATTTTACTTAGAAACGTTCAACTACAAGAGATCGTATGTAAATCACTAGCGGTAAAATTTTCTTGAATGCACTCCTCTTCTTCTTACATATAAATATAATACTATATTACACTGATCAAAGATATTTATTATAACCTTTAAAATGTTATTAAGTAAGAAAATTCCCTACGCTTAAAAGCGCCAGCTTTTTACTGACAGTTTTACTTTTATTGTGTCTGATAACTCTAAAAGATGAAAATTTGAATCCAATAAAGATAGAGTGTGATAGAGTTTTATGAGTCCCTTATCTCTTCTTTTGTAAAACAAGCAAGCTGTTTTATTGCTAGCGATAATTTAAGCGCATTTCCTAGTTTTCATAAGAATAAATGAAGCTTAGCAATTCCCTCGAAGCTGGTACATCCAGCGGAATAGTTTTTATAAGCTGCACAATGAGAGAAATTCTACGGAATAAGTTAATTAAGAAAGAACACTTTGAAAGTAATTATGCAGCGGTGGATACCACTTTATCCTCATCAGAGACGTGGGTGAGGGGATTTAATAATCAATAGTTCTGGTGATGAGAAGCAAAAATAGACACAAGTTTTCTGCATAAATTGTTTGATATATTTTTTTGTCAATCATAAAATGGATATCGATAACTTAAGGTTAACTGACGATGCAGTAGTGTTCAACACCACAATACTTGAAAACTACACTCAAATACTCGACATGGTTTCGGCAACCACGCTGGCATCACCTGCAGTTCGTTATAATATTCGAGTGTAGTCTTCAAGAGACTTTGTCGAAACTACTTAATCGCCATCGTCGTTACTAAACATTAAAAACGTTTAATTAATAAACCATACAAAATGATTCACTTTTTCACTAACTTTTGCATTTTTCATCATGACAGGTAATTAGTTGTTGTATTATCTTCTTAATCAAAGATTATACATTATATACATTTATCACATATTTTACATATTAAAATAATCAAACAATTATTGAAATAAACAGTCATCATGCTACTTATGTAATGTAAAATGTCTATTTCAGCTTCACGTTAAGGAAGATTATCTTATTGTTAAGAATACTGACTGTACATATTCAAGGAAGGTAAATTTACAGAAGTTTTCATTTCAACATAGGTCAAAACATATATTTTTTAAACTCTATAATGTGTCTTCTTAACATTATATATCTGCAGAACTATAAATGTTATAATGCTTAAGTTGCATGTACTAAAATAACTTGCAAATATACTTGATGTATTACTATTCCAAAACAAATGAACGTTATAAAATAGGAAAACAATAAAGAAAAAGTTCCATTTGAAACTATTAACTATTGACCAAGACTGTTTACGCGGAAATTACCATTTCCTTTATATTTTGAACTATTGTCCACTTTATCGGTGCCTTCTTATTCATATTGTATGATGGATTTATTCACAATCGCTTTAGTGGTCGTTAAAAGAGGCACTAAAAAGTTTATCGATACTTCCATCATATTTATGTGTTAATTCATTTCTACTCTTCATCTAATTTCTTTATCACCAGAAAACAAAACACTGCACAGAGTTTCTCGTCAAAAAATATTATGATTTGACCTAATTTTCGTCTATACCAAGTATACACTGATGGGGCCTTAAGAATGTTATTATTTACAAACAACTGCTTACTACTTTAATTATACCTCATTTTAAAAATTATCCTTCAAAGCTTGTTTTGAGCTACAAAAATTTGTACGAAATGTCCTCCACATCCCCAGCTAATCATATTTAGAAAAATACGCGAGCAAGCCAAGGCATAACATATATTTAGTAATCCTGGAATAGTCAGAATTTTTTTCATTTGTAAAATACGGCATAACACGTCTTAAACTTCTTACCCCTATCCACGTGTTAAGTCTCTTATCACGCAAGTTTCATCATTAAAAGGCCAATCTTATTTTCAGTATAATAATTTGTTATAATTTTCCTTATTAAGAAATTGTGCATCACAAGACTAAATTCGCGTCAGAATAGTTTCTACACAAAAAACGTACATCTTGAACTATGGTCAAACTGACGGGCTAACACATATCCTACTTTTCTTTCGAAATATTTTTACACATAGCGCATGGTGTAGGAATATAGGAGGCGAAGTGAAGGTGTTTGTGAGACACTTCTTTTAAATTCCGATCTATCATCACCTCCTTGCTTATTTTTCTTCTGAGGTTTCTGTATCTTCAGTTTCTAAGTCTAGCCGCGTGTATATCCTTAACATTTCTTCCATCTTATTAGTTCTTCGTTCGGTAGTAGGAAGACGTTTCAGGTGCCATTATTTGGGTGTTCTGTTGTATCCTTTCATTCTCGTTTGACCATGTGAGGAATAAGGTTTTTCCTATGATGTACTTATCCTCATGTATTTGGTATATGCTGTTGTTTTTGTGCGACATTCATCTGCTTTAGCTGTTCGTAATTATTGGGTGTTCATGGGTGATTTCTTCTACATCGGCGTCTTCCTCGTCGCTATTTTTATTTTTGAACTAATTGTTGAGCAGTTAAGTTCTTCCCCTGTTAATTGTCTTTCATTCCCTCCTAGTATTCTTCTTTCTATAGTAGGAAAATGTTCCAAATGTTATCTGGTATTTTGTTGTGTCTTTTACGTACTTCTACTTTCTTTGTCTCTAGTTTTCTACACAGTATGTGACGAGTTGTGTTGCTTTCTGTTGCTCTTGCTGCATCTTCCTTATTTCTCTATTCAACAGACCATCTGTTTAAGAGTTGGTGTTTGCATTGCTCCATGTTTCAGGACAGGTTTGGCTCCCGCTTCATGAGCATCTTGTTATCCCACGGAAGAGCTGACGCTTGACTATGTGTGAGGTAAGGTCCAATACTGTTCTTATCTGTATGCGCTTGACTGTCTTTTCCTACGCGTTTAAGTCGCCTAACTTTATGATAGTAATTTTTCTGTTCTCATTTTTTCTAATTTGTGTTTCCGTTTCATTGCCCTGTATTAGTGTGTCCATTTCGTTATATTTTCCAAGACATTAGGTTTCTGTAAGAGAATTTTACTATTAACCGTACCAATAAATAAAAACAGAATATATGTTAATTTTTCATTCATTTTTCCCATAGAATAATCACGAAAGTTGACCAACATGACACTTAACACCTTTTTAAACTCAAACATTGTAGAAACAAATGTTCTGTTTGTATTTGATTCTGCGATAAACACTATCCCTTGTCCCAGCTTTATTTTGTTAACAATCTTCCATATTTACCCGGCGGTAAGTAAATATATTTTAAGTGCGCCGGCTGAAATTTCTTGAGTATGGGTACCTCGCTACTCTCTAATAGCCCTTGAGAATACATTGTAGGGGATATGCAATGGAGGATACGGGTTTCATTCTCATAAATTCAAGATTTCTCTTAACTTAATCCGGCGAGAACCGATTCTCGAGCTGGCGAAACTTAATTTTATTTTTTTAGTTTGTGTGGAGTGCTCTGTGTCTTAATTAAATTATCCCAATACTTGAAAGAAACTCCTCAAGAAGAAATTTTAATTATAATTAATTTAATTATGGCAATGTATAAAGTTAGAGTGTACAATTTCACTAGCATATATTTAAATTAGGGCGTTATAAAAATAACAACCAACATTTATTTCAATGTAGAATGCCATTATGAAAGTATCTGGATAATTATACTTTGTCAGAATATGAATAATACAGAATATTAGAGAATATGTCGGATATAAATTTAAGTATATCATATGGAAGTAAGAGAGTAAATGGTTTATTAAATAGGAATCACATAATATAGAAATTACTTTTCTAAATTGGATACATATATCAGAAATACACATAAAACACTATTGCATATACTTATGAACTAATCTTTCATTTAGATCACTTCTCTGTCCTAATGAACGTTATAGTGTCCCTTAAACAGCACATACTAATTTTTATAGGCTAGGAAATTATTAATGTCATTTAGACATTAAAAAAAAACGGTAGGTAATTCCACAGAACTTCCCTCTTAATTTCTATAGGGTAATCACTCTAAAAAAATATGATTGAAAAAACGACGTATGAGAATCATAATCTGAATATAGTTATCACTATTATTACAAAGAAAACCTGATAGATTTTGGTCAAAAAAATATACGGAGTGGTCATCCGACAGTAGAAAACAAATATTAAATAAAAGGTGCCAAATATAGAAGACTCATCTTTACAAATTTGTTGAATTGTTTCTTAAGATGACCACCCTGTAAATTTTTCAATAAAACTATAATAGCTATCTTGCTTGCCAACTGTGTTAACTATATTGCTGGCCTGGCATCTGTCACATTTCTAGTTCTCACCCACGTAGTGGAGTGGAAGTATAGCAGTCGAAAAATATTGTCTAAATTATTATTATTATTATTTGAAATGGGTTTAGAATGTCATGAAACGTGGATAATTTAAATTTGAGCGAAAAAATTATTTTTCATTATCTATTCCCTTTAGACGGTCCACCCTGTATATTTTCCAGTGAAAATCTTACCTATTTCTTTGCTGGCAGTAGCGTCAACTACCTACCAAATTTGACTGTTCTCCGCCAAATAGTTCTTTAGATATAGCGTCAACAGACAGACTGACGGAATTGAAAAACCCTTATTTTCGTAATCTATATCGTCTGGAAACGTGGAAATCCGAAGAAATCCCAGAGGGTAATTTTTTCTCGAATACAACAGCTCCTTTCGGTATGCGAGGGAAGTGAAAATCCAGTCCATTAAGTGAGTTCTGGTTATACGGTTGTTGTTATGTTTATGTGTATTATTGCATTTAAAAGAGAATTAATACCACAAATAACTAACACTGGTCGACAAAAATGCAACTTCTTGTGACCTCAAAGTATATGTAGTTTCTGATTGATTTCTAATTACGAATCTGGCTCTAAAACTCTTGAGATATTCTAACCTAAATGTGCAAAAATGAGGTACTTCATTCTGTTTTTTACATCACATTAAACCGATCAAATAAAATTGTACTCGAGAATTAATTAACAATAACAGAAACAATTCAAGTATAATTAACAACTATTGAAGGTGGTTGTTAAAAAATTTGCAAAATTTTAGCTGAGGCCTAATTTTCACCGCTTATCCGGCTACCCTTTAATAATATCACAGCACTTATCGAGAATCGAGTAATGAAATTTCATGATATGGCGAAGTCGCTGGTGGAAACGCCACATTTAAAGAGCCCACCAGCGACTTCGCCATATCATTAAATTCGTATTTTTCTCTGTAAATTTTTTAATAGATTTTTAAGCCGCAGCAAAAGAAATTCATTGGAATCAGTCTAGACATTGTCGGCAAATACACTTGTATAAGGGGAAAATAGAGAGTTGCATTCGAGATAGCAGCGTTGTCGTGTATATTCCGGGTGCCAGGACAAAATAGGCGAAGTCTCAAATTAAAGTAGATTTCATACATTTAAAAAAAATCACATAGTAATCAAACATACAGTGAACATGTAAAGGTTGAAATAAATTCCTTAAAATCGTTGCAAAGCAAGTGACAAAAATTCCATCACACGTCGATTTTTAAATGCATTTCTCAATTTCTTTACGTAAAAATATTCTACAAACATTTTTTAAAAAGTGATAACATCATCGGATTTTTTTTAGACGGCAACCCACATCATTAAAAATGTCATTTGAAGCCACATTTTTCTACATACAGTACGTTAAATTCTATGGCACATTACATGACATGAAAAAATCTTTACTTATAACAATGTAATAAAACAAAAATATAAGAATTATTAAATACAGCAAAAAATAATTGAACTAAATGTTCAAATTGCATGCCATCTGCTTCTTGATAATGTCCAAGCCGAAACTGCAATTTTTGCAAAAGGCTAGTAATTGTTTCGAGTTCAATTCATCCAATGTGGTAACTAATTATGTCTTTTAAGTCCTCAACATCATTCGGTTTATTAAAATTAACTTTGGATTTACGGCAACTCCATAAAAAAAATTATGGGGTTAAGTCCGGAGATGTAGCTGGCCATTCCATTGATCCGCGTCCACCAATCCATCTGTGGGAAAATTTCGATTAAATAATTACGCACTATTACGAAGTAATGTGGTGGTACGCCATCCTGTTGAAACCATATGGAGTTTTCCGGTACACTGGATTTTCGCCATTTGGATACAGTGCGACAAGTTTTGTTGGAGAAGCTCCAATAAGTTTTCAACATTTAATGAACCCAAAATTGTAATCTCAACGATTCTAGCTCACATGTTAATTTTATGGGGAAACCGAGTTTTTTCCAAGGCCGTCGACATGAAAGTATCAAGGTGATGTAATACTGCGCGATAGCCTGCTACTATGTGGGAAGCGATGTGGTGTAGTCGGTCAACGCCGTTCGATATTGTACCGCCTGTTCAACAAAAGGCGGTAGGCAGAGAGCAAATCTTGTAGCATCGAGCAGGGACGCATTAGTGTTGTTGCGGCTGACGAATAAAGAACCGTGTTATCATTTGTCTCAGTATTTATTCCTTGTCCTAGTGTTCATCATCATCCGTGCGGTTGGCGCATAGGTAATGTTCTCGCTTATGGTGCAAGACGGGAAGTTTTAAAAGTCATGGTCAAACCCTCAGAACTAGCGAAGCTAATAAAAACCTTACCCAATAACAAAGCGCCGGGGAAGGACGGAATTGAATACAAGCTCCTCAAATATCTACCAAGGAAAGGTATTGTGCAACTTATGTACATCATTAATGCTATTCTGCGGCTACAGCACTGGCCCAGCCAGTGGAAATGTGCTGTGGTTGTTCCCATCCTCAAACCTAACAAGAATGCAAGAATCGCGGGCAGTTATCGACCAATCTCGTTATTGTCGGCGATTTCCAAATTAGTGGAGAAGGTCATCCTGGATAGATTAAGCTCTGCTCAGGATGGACTTCACATTGAAGATGAGCATCAGTTCGGATTCAGGAAGGGAAGGAGCACAGTACAACAAGTTGTCAGAATTGTTAATGATGTGAAGGTACAATACAACCTCGATAAGAGTACTGCTATGGTACTCTTGGATATTGAGAAAGCCTTTGATACCGTCTGGATCCCGGGACTACTTTCTAAAATGATTAGTTATCAGTTTCCACGACACATCATTAAACTCATACACTCGTACCTGACTGGCAGAACGCTACAGGTTCGAGTGAATAACAAACTGTCCACACGGCGGGATATTCGCGCGGGTGTCCCGCAGGGGTCGGTCCTCGGTCCAAAGCTATATAATTTGTACGTATCCGATTTTCCCACTTTCCCGAATACTAAACTTGCCAAGTACGCCGATGACACAGCCATGTATGCTCACAGCCACAACGCGCAAGCGGCTAACATGCTTCTCAAAGCTTACATGGCTCGTGCCACGGCATATTATGATAAGTGGAAGATTCGGGTGAATGCGGAGAAATCGGAATCCATAGTCTTCACGCGCAGATTTACAGAAAATAAAATTTTGACGCCAATTTTGATAAGGGGAAACCAAATTCCAGAAAGGGAGTGCGTGAAGTACTTGGGTGTACGCTTGGACAAACGACTAACGTTTAACCGACATATAAACGAAACTATACGGACAGTCTATTCCATGTCCAGGAGTCTGTACCCGCTCTTGGCCAAGAATAGTAGACTCAGCAGACAGAATAAAAAATTAATATATACTGTTATTGTGAGACCGGCCCTTACATACGCAGCACGTCGGTCACGACAATGAAAAAACTAAAAGTCCTGGAACATAAATTTATGCGCCTCATCTCAAATTCCTCACGATACACCCCCTTAAGAGATCTCTATGCACGTTGTCACGACATAGTACCACTAGCGGACTACATCAAAGTTACATCCCAAAAATTCTACCAATTCAAACTTGGTGATAGCCCGCTTACCAGCAACATTACTCGAATCAGAGAGCATAATGCACCTTTTCGTATAAAACACAAATTACCATACCAAGCGTTGCCCATCTTCCGGCAACCTATATAAAATCCTTTAATCTTTTTTATCTATAACTATAAAATCTGTCAAACACAATTTCTAACCTTTAACTCTTTCCCTCCTTCGTTTCTGTTTGTTATTTTTTGTTGATTTTTCTAAATTTTTCTCTTCCTAGTAATATTTTATCTTAAATACTAGGAACCATTTGAAAAATCTTAATATTTTAAATCATAAATTGTGCGGTCTAACATAGCTGCTCTCTCTCTCGTTATAATTACTTAGAACGGGTTTTTTAGTCAGCAATTTTCCCGTATAAATCAGTCATATATATCTTAGAGATTTTATTTATACATGTGTTTTTTACATTTTATACTAATTATCTTAAGTTTACTTTTTCTTTTACATATTCCTAAGTTATTTGTAATTTATTTTGCATTCTGCAAACAGGAGATAACATTTATTTTAATTTCTTCCAAGTCTGACCTGGCCTCGCCCCGTCCAGTCATTCAACTGCCGTGGTGTGAAATGCTATGGATGTCTGGCTGGCTCCGGGGCGATTGTCTGGGAAAGACAAATTTTTTGTACACTGTAATTTAAAAATAAATTTGTTTTGATTGATTGATTGCTTATGGTGCGAAAGGTCCCGGGTTCAAACCCCTATGCCTGCTGATTTTTTTTCTTTAATTTTGGGACGATTAATATATTTTTCTATCATTTCTTTAGATTAGGTTAGTAGATTTTTATTCTGCTTAAAATAAATTCATTCTTTCGTGTGATTTCTTTAGGTTAGGTTAGTAGGTTTTTATTCTGATATCTAATTGTTAATAATCATTAGCGCCGCGGGGGGTGCGGGAGGTCCCCCCCCCGCTTTTTTCCACAGAATAACACAAAATTAACTTGAAATCATTAAAATCAGTAGGTTCGTAACGCGTCGTTAACTTTTGGTTCAACAATGCCGGCTCGATGCTACAAAATTTGCTTCTCCGTACCGTCTTGTCTGTTTAACTACTTATTTCGTGCTATGGCACTGTTTGTCAATTCCTGGGCACGCCGAATTTTTATTTTTATTTTGTAACGATTAATGAATTTTTTCACAAATATAGGTTTGATTTGACGGCAAAAATAATGCTTTCCTTCTTTTTCCTATAATGATTTCAATCTTTCATGGGATGGTTAGGTTAGTTAGGTTGATTTTTATTTTGCTATCCAATAACTATCAGCGCCGCAGGCAGTATTAGCGTTGCAGTCAAGGAAAGGGGGCGAGGGGTGTCCCACCGCTTTTTAACATTGGAAATATTAATGTTCGTATATGTGGCCAAAGTTACGAGTGTTATCCAAGGCCGTCGACATGAAAGAGTCGAGGTCAGATGACGTAATACTGAGCAAGTGTGCACAGAATGAGTATGCGCGGAGATCATGAAATCATAATGCGGTGTGGTCAGCACCAATCGTAGTCGCTATGGATTCACAAAAGTTTGACAAATAGCGAATAGTTATTTTTGTAACAAATACTTAAAATCATGTCATGTCATCGTAGCTGTTTCCAGACGAGGCGAAGCCGAGTCCGGAATAAGTTTATGTTTTATGTATGGTGTTATCATTTCCAATGTCCCGATGGTTGCGAGGATTGCGAAATCTGTGATTTTTTTCTGAAATTGACGAGTTTGGTTTCGGGTCATGTCTCCATAGCTATGTCATCGTCAAAATTTCAATTCGTTGTGTCTCACTTAAACGGTTCATTATCAGAACATTAAATACAATGTGAGAAGCAAACACTAACGTGTTACAGACAGATCCGTTAAGTAAATGCAAAAAGCGTAAACACGAAAAGGTGGATGTCGTAGAAAGGTTCGTCTACCAGGGTTCGACCCTATGTAATGCGCTTGTGTGCTATTACTGTTAAATGATTTTTCTTCTCGATAATTTCATCACGCAATACGCCATAAAATTTAATGTACTGTATGCAGAAAAACATGTTCTCTCAAATGACATTTTTAAAAATTTGGGTTGATATTTAAAAATTGCCAATGACGTTATAACTTTTAGAAATGTTTGTAGACATTTTTATTACATAAACGAATTGAGAAATGCAGTTAAAACTCGTCATGTATGAGCAAATTTTTGTCACTTGCTTTTTAACGATTTTAAGGAACCTATTCCAGCCTATACGTGCTCGCTGTATATTTGAATTTACATGTCTCCATACTAATTAATAGGGTGCAATTTCCTATATCCCACATCTTTTCACTGGTAAGAAGATAACCATTTGTAAAGCTAAATGATTTTTTATAGTTGCATATAGAAATTAAGTTTAATATGAGAGAGAGGCTACCCACCATTTAATATACCATCTCTCTGTCTCATGTTTTTTTTAAATTTTGCATTATGTTTCCTTGATATGTATATTACCTACAAGTTTACAAATTTAATAGAAAAAAGTTGGTAAAACTAGACAGAAACATACGTATGGATATACTCACAAAATCGTTAAAAATTGTCTCTTAGAATTTCTCCCGAGTCCCTGACTAGTTCTATGATAATACCGAAGGAAAATTAATAGCATCCCTGGAAAACACTGCAATCCAAACCGTTCTAATGAGTGCATTAAGCCCCGTCTCGTTCATCGACTATCAGTATGCATACTACTTGACATCACTGAATATTCATGTTATGATAATCGTACGTTTCCTTACTGATGGACCTCAAATTTCACCGCAGTCCTTGTCAGAATGTTTCAATATCCTTTAAAGCCGACTTACAAGTTAGACATGAATAATATATCTCCAGATACATAAATTATCATTTAACTTCGGAAAACATCATATTCATGATATTCAAGTTACAGTTAAACAAAGAAAATGGTAAGTGGTATGTGTAAATAATAGAAAACGGAAATCTTAAGTGTAGAATATCAATACAGCGTCCAAAAATTTGATGGCCTTACTCGAAAATAACAAAAGGACACTGATAAGTAACTTCCAGCTTTTAAAAAATTTTCTGTGTCTCTATATATACAAGGGGGTGATTACGTAAACAAACTGTTGTAATACATATTTTCATCGTATTTGAAGTTATCCATAATGATATTATATACAAACTACGATAGCAGTCATCACTATTGATGGTAATTATCCGTTCAGATAAAGACCGCCACTAAAAGTGATTTTACAAAACCAAAAGTCCCACGAGTTTGTGAGATGCCATCATGATAGTATACGTATACGACACACCGCATGTGTATAGAAAAGTACCAAATAGTAATGATGTGTTTCTGAATGTGGCCAAAGGTTTTGTAAAGGAAACTCTAATAAAACATATTCTTTATAGAATTTGGCAAAGATCAGACACTGTCATCTATGAATAATAATAAGAAAAACTATCTATAAAAAGATTCATTTTTAATCTTTGCAAAATCCTATAAACTGCAAATATTGGAAAACAATATTCTTATAGAAAGAGTCCCATATTATTTCTCATAGATTACCTTTTTACTACCTGCCAAATCCTATAAGGATTAAGTAGTATTACGACTATATGTAATACTAAAAATAATTCACTTTAAAGCAACTATAATTATTGTGATAAATATTGAAAAATCTATCCGTTTTGCACCCACTGTGCAAGCCCCGGTTCTCGTGTGATCTAAATAAAACACTAGCCGTTCAACAATTACGATATATTAACACTAAACTTATAAATTACTTATTACTACTTTATACTACAATAAGATTTCAGTTTTTGATTGATAACAACAGGTAAAACTATCGTTTATTATGCACACACGTAACGCGCACCTTGCGTTCTTACGTTCTTGGTTCTTACTAACGCACACCACACACACGCATACGCGCTTGAGTCAGTAACGTAGTCGTCTAATATGTTAAATATCGTGAAATGCTTACTACTAACACAAAAGTGTTTTATAGAGGGAGGCCATCTTGAAAGGCCAGCATTCGTGATGGTACATATGACAATTTATGAAAATTAAAAATATCAAATGTTTACTAGTATTTATGGAGTCGGAAACGTGCTAACTATACAGCTATGACTACTAAAACAAATTAGTCTAAGTCACATTGTAAAAAAACTCATAAAATCGATATTTATAAAATTTCAAAAATTATTAGAAATCATCAATAAATGTGAGGCCCGTTAAAAATATATTAGAAATATGGCCATAGTTCACAGTAAAATTTTCTTCGCATCAAAAATTACAGTCGTTGTAAACCAGAACAAGTCTCTTAAATAATGATTACAGGTTATTAGTACCTAGTATTAAATCACAATGCCATATGCTTTTAGTGTCAGAAATACTTCCTAAACTTTTAGGATACATTTTAGAAATCATTTCATTTTATTAGTGTGTATAAAGCAGCATTTTTTAAAATAATGACTATTTAAAAGCTCTTATAAAACAGTTGTTTAGTTGTAGCAGTAATTTAACAAACAGTGAAGTGTGATTTAAAGTACAATTAAATGAAGCTTTAATAAAACTACGATATAATGGCGGTATTAAATTTTCATAAGGCTTCTGGAAATGTTTATATAATTATTTTGTAATGGTTCCAACAGATGTTACAAAATATCAACAGCGACTGAAATATTTTATAAGATGGTGCCAATTTTGCATTCATAGCTGCTGTGAAAGCGGTATGAAAGTGTTTCTGAGAGTAATATTGTTTTATAAAATTTGTGTCAGGAATATTCCTACAACTTTTATAAAATATCAAATTGCTAGTTGGGCAGGCCTGGAATTAATAAAACTTGCAAATTCTGTTTTCAAACTCCTCGTTATAAAATTGTCTTTAGTTCTATCGAGACCGAGTTTCGAAATTTCAAAATTCAAAATGGCTAATCCTAAATTTTTAACTTCCAGTCACTGTAACTCTGCAGGGCATTAAATCAATTTTTTCATGTGGTATTTTTTTCGGAAGCCCTTGAACTACCTGTACCCAAAATTTGAAGAAAATGCCACTAAAATAATTTTTTCAATGTTCATGGTGCGGTGTCCTTTGTTTGGATTAGCCATCTTGAATTTGGAAATTTCGAAATTCGGTCTCGATAGAATTAAAGGAAATTTTATAACGAATAGTTTAAAAAACAAATATTTAAGTTTCATTAATTCCAGGCCTGGGAATTGGCGTTTGATCAAAAGATGAGCTATTAGCCCCACTGTGCGTCGCAACGATTTAGTAATCATATAAACGGCATAAATGAACTCACAATCTTAATAAACCACTTAGGAAGACAGTCAGTTAAATCTCGTCTAATTTTTATTGCAGCATTCATACCATTTTTATTTCTTATCTGAATCTCTCTAAATTCAGACTGTATCAAATGTTGTAATTCATTTATCATTGCATTCATTTTAAACACAACTTCACGAAGTATGTTTCTAAAGTACGACGTACCGCGTTCTGTTATTTTAATTAAATCAAGACAACTGTAACTTATTTCTAAAGTAAACAAACCACTCACTCATCTGTACTGCATTGCAATCCCCTTTAACTTACTTAATTACATTATAGAAATAGAAGTGGTATTACATTCCGAATCAAATAAAATGCACTGCATCTGTGTGATTTTGTTATGGCTTTTGAAATCAGATTGCCATCCACATGAATTCACTTTCAAAGCTACGGTATGTAAGTACATGCACACACAGAAATCATACCTTATGACTTCAAAGAGACCGTTTACTTTTCGCATCGGCATAATGTGCTGGAAGTCATGTTTACTGGAAAAAACTCGCGTAAAACTAATTTGAAAACGTGCATTAACTCTTAATATATAGAAAATCTGGAAATGCTGGAAAGATGAAACGTTGTTGCGGAAAAATATGCTTCAACATTTTCAACAATTGCTCAAGAGGACGATAGGGAATATGAACGCATTTCTAGTAATAATTTAATATCTCTAACAACTTAGAATAAAAAATCGCTGCATTATGCTGAAAGAGATCAATGAAATACTCTTATCTATATGATTACTTGGCGAACATCAAGCACACGCGACTAGATTTTAAAAATAGATGCATTTGCTACAAAATATGTTAAAACTCTTTTATCCGTAGCATAAACTTTGACGGCATTTACTTAATTAGAGTAAACATTATACTCTTCGCCGAGATATTGAACTGTCACATATATATAATTGTTGCACAATTGATAGGATACTCTTCGCAGTTTTTACCTAAATAAATTCTAATTTTATGATGTCAACTTGAGCTGCCGAAATACTTGTCAGTATAAAATGAAGTAACATATAATTACACAAAACTCATTTGTGACGCGACTGCGCGATCTTTGAAATTTGAGTCTAAAGCTTTAAAAAAGTACCGTCCTTTTGTTGGTTAGTAGGTTTGACTTGCAAGCTGGGATACCTAGCGAAGTCGGTTCAAATACGGCGAAATAATTTAATTAGGAGTATTTAGAGTATTTTTTATTACATCATTGGCCAGTACTCATTGAAATTACGTTGCCATTTTTTAAAAATTATTGCAGCTCTAATTTGCAACACGTTTTATGTCAAAATATAAAACGGTTTCCCATGCGTACGGCAACTCGTATTTTGGAGGAGGAGACCAACGGGGCGTGGATAAGGGGCGCCACTTGACTTATGATAAAATTCAATATTATATAATTTTGTCAGCAAGGAGCAATATTAAGGGCTGGTACTTTCATCTATAGATAGCGACATTTATTCTTTAGAATAAGTCTTATCTAGAAGATAAGCAAAAAATCGGTATTTTCACCTACAAATAGTAATATCAGTCAGATAAATATGCTTGTTCCTAGGATAAACTATTCGGCGCTCAAATCGACAAATAAGGCTTTTATCTACCGGATAAATGAAGCCACGCCTACGCGTTTGCGCTCTGATTGGCAGTGCTATTCTATTTTCTAACCTAAGTTTTGAAAAGTTCTTTGCTGTTTTGTGTTTAACAATATTTTAGATAAGGTTTGGCCAGTGGCGAGGCCAGTGGTGACTTTTATAACTGGGTGAGATTTTACGGACTTTCACAAGCCACGGCGGGAAGAATAATAAAAAAAATGTAATAACTGCTATTTATGTATTTCCTCACTTTGTCCAAAAATGTATCACATGAAACACAGTTTTATTTTATATATACCATTTAAAAATATGCAGACACAAAATCGCACAACAAAAGCCATTGTAAACACTATACTCACAATGATAAACAACCAAAATGACTGAAATGTCATTAACAGGTAAGCAATAATAGTAAGGGATTATTTCTATCTTTATTTGAAGTACATAACTTCTGCATACATTTCTCTTGTTTTACCACATCTTAAGTTGGCAACACTTACTTTGGGAAGTGTCTAAAATCTTATCCATCGAATTGTTAACCGAAGGAGTGATTTGAATGAAAGTACAGATAGAAGATATCCAGTATATAGCAAATTCTGGTTATCTTATCCTTCGGATAGTTATCCGGCGGATAAAGTATATTTATACTTAAGTGAAAGTACCGGCCCTAAGTCGTGCGATGGAATTATTGAAATTTAGAACTAATGTCAAAATTTATACGATAATAATGAAAACTCAAAATTGTGGTAAATGTCAAATAAGTATCAGGTCCGTTAGTGCGAACCACAAAAAACATGCAGACATTAACATTTATTAAAAACACAAATGAGATGTACAACAAAAAACAAATAGCTGCCAAATAAACCTAATACTTCTCTAATAGCCAAGCCTATACATAGCCAAATTCAAGGTATCAGATTTTCTCAGAATAACATCTTCTAAATAACCAGGCCCATACACTTTCTTTAAATGGTCAGCCCATGCACTCTCACATAGAGAGCATTACATGACCTAAAGAAGCACATGGAGTCAGAAGTTTGAACAATCAACTAAATTCCTTCCCGGAATTAACAAAGCGCTTGCGGTATGAATTAGGACGTGAAGAATCGCTGTGAAAATCAATTTCAAATCCACAAGGTGTGTTAGTGATGCAGAGCCCAAATTCCTCACAAAATCAAGACCGCCGCCCGCACAGCTTTATGTCTGTCCAGCGAAAGATCGGAAACCCTCCGCAAAATTTACCCAGTGTTGCCAATCTTAACACTATTAGATAATTTATTCGACTCAACCAATGGGCACGAGAGAACTTAATAATCAAAATATTGAATTTCACAGATATGTAATACTTAAATGTAAGAATATACAAATAACACAATTTATTTAACAAACGCCAACAAAAACATGCTTGACTTCATCAATTTAATACTCCGCTGATATACAACACATAGCACTAGTCAAGAGGTGAGTGGGTTACATACCTATCTACACCAAAGAAGTGAATTAATTCGGACCAAGTTAATGCAAATAAGCAAAAATTTGGAATGTAGAACTTTGAAATTCTACAAATTCACAGAGAAAAAAAATTAAAATGTGAAATTTGGCGCGACCTTGAAACGCCAATTTGGATGCCGTTATTTAAAGATATTTGTATTTTTGAGATATGAGCTAAGTTAATTATGCTTAGTCCACGTAGGAAAATAAAGTAAAAACCTGCTTCCTAAATTTCTTTCTGTCGTCATATATTTTATGATTTAGTGACATTATCCCTTCCGATTCTGTACTTGCGTGGAGAGGATAGAAGTTGAAGGGAAATATTATTTTAATACAATTTTTTTAATGTCATTTGGCTTCTGCAGGCGAGGAGAGTTGTTGGAGGGTTTAATACATTGGAAGTGGGGTAACTGTGGGAGGGTATTATTACTGTTCTAAAGTTTAACCACTAGACCACCATTTTCTACTTTAACAGACGTTAATGTCTATAATATGTGTGTATTCATTTTGCACCGATACACAGTGGGCTAGAAACACAAAATCCTGGCCAAAAATTGAAAAGCCAAGTTCGTTATATTCTGTTTTAATTCACATAGTTTTGTAAAGCAGGTTCCCTGCGTGTAAGACTGAAAGGGCAGCTACCTGCCATTGTACCTTAGTCGGAACGTGGCCATATTCGAGTGCTTAACGGTATAAGAATCGGTCCCGAAATACTTAACGCGCGTATGTTGTGAATTTTTGTTATCACAGGGTGTGCGTTTGCCTAAGAAAAGTGGAGGCTACTCCTGAAGGTATGAAAAATATTATTTATGCATTGAAATTCAATATTTTTTATTTCTTATTATTATGGAAAATAAATAAATGTTAACTATACGCTTGTAATACAAACGCGCGTGTTAAGGTAGCAAAACAAAAGTATGAAAATAGTTTGTATGTACTAGAAGAGTTACTCTAATTCACAATTTGGACTGTGGAAAATGTTTGTGGAATAAGAAACTGCTTATTTCAGTGAAATATGCAAAAATCTTGCAAATATGCAATCCTAATTATGCCTGCGTCACAGCAAGTATTCATTCCCCATACCACTGTAAGTCCCAACCAAGGGAGAAAATGTATGTACCTGGTTACACTAATGACCAGTGGAAGGAAAATTATATATAGTGTCCCAATTTATTTCAGAATCAGAGAAGAATGGATTCATCATGAAATGCATAAGCCCATCTGATCAAGCAGAACGAGAAGGTATTTTAAAAATATTTTCCTCATAAATACCTAGGTGCAATCAACACGTCCACCAAGTTTGAAAAATTCGGGCAGTATTTATATTTTCAACCCTTATAACTCAGCCCCGGGGACTGACAATTTTTTTTCTTATTTTCCTCATAGAAATTTAGTTATCAAAGGTACGTAAACTGAGTTTCAAAAATATCGAAGGTTGTTCATACTTTCAACCCCTATATTTCACCCCCAGTGGGTGGCAATTTTTTTAACTATTTTTGCCTTACTAACCTATGCACAATAAGTACATTTGCAGAGTTTCAGAATTTTGGTCAGAAATTTTGGATTCTAGCCCCATTGTGCGACAGTAATATCGATATTAGGTGATAAGGTTCAATGAACCAAACTACTTAAATTCTATTTCAATATTTTTCCTGACTATTTTTTCAACCTTTTTAGTGTAAAAGTTATGCAACTATAGCAGCCTATTAGATTCGCAATTTTGAATGTTTAACTTTTATCGTCAGATTCAGTATCAACTACTCAAAAAATAATAATTTGACAATGTTGCTCCCGGCGCATTCGCCATATTTTCAAATAAAAACCCCTTTTTCCTATTTTTTCTCACTGTATATTAGACAAAGCTCGATGAAATTAATAAAGCACCACCGTTAAGTCATGGTCTACAGTTTGCAAAAGATACCTACAGAAATTGCTTACGCTATTCCAGATAAATCAATGAACATGAAAAAAAAAACATACATACGGCTCGAAATGAAAACCTTCTTTATAAAATTTATTAAAACTGGTTAAAAATTATATTTAATCTAGATCATACCCGTTGATCATAGATCGCAAAGACTCCACTATAATATTAACATGAGTCGCATTTTACCTAATGAGAAACTGCGAAATAGCCACCTATCTAAAACCAACGCTTCATTCTTGAAGTGAATCGACTTCAACATTGATATTGAAACCAGTTAAAACTTACATTTGGTTATGCTGGATTTTTATTTCTGCATTGACTTCAATGTCATTAATATTAAAGAAAAATATTTCTAGTGGCAAGAGTTTGAAAACTCCTGACACGGATATGCCTGATACATCCCCTAAGCATTTAGCCTCAATTACTGAAAGTTTAATCAAAATCGTATTTGTATAAAATTTGCATTCCTAAAATGTTGGAGGATCAGGTGAGTTTTAAAACCCTTTTAAAGCTTTTGTTCCTTTTTCCTATCTAATACTCTATAATATACTTTATGGTTATGATGATATAGCCTATTGCCTCTCTCAGTTGACACCAGTCACATTAATGAAAACCGTATTTCAATTCACACACATAGAGGCATATTTACACTTGCATACATTAGTCTAGGAAATGGCGTGCAAAATAGACGACGAAAAATTACCGTCTGCCACTTAGTAATCGAAGAGAGCATGTAACTACACTCTGAAAATGTTTGGTATCGTGGGAGAATATGGAGAGCGGGGGACATTTTTTTTAAACGAATGGTTATTATCGATATCTTTCCACATAGGTAGTATATGTACTTTACATACCCCAATAACATTAGAAGACGAAAATAATTGGGGTATGTTAAGTGCATATACTAACTACCTATGCTGACAGATATCGATAACCATTCGTTTAAGAAAATATCCCCCCTTCCATATTCTTCCACCAATCCAAAAATTTTCAGAGAGACAAAAGGTTCTAAGTATATGCTCTCTTTGACTACTGAGTGGCAGAGGGTAACTTTTCGTCGTCGATTTTGCACGCTATTTCCGTAATAGTACGGGAGCCCATCGACAAAAGTGACTTCGGGCACCGCAGCTGTCGCCGCTTGGTGGAGATGTTGTAGGTATCTACATAGGTAGCTACCATTACCCCTCAACGGCAGATCACGTGATCGCGCTCTCTTCGAGAGAGAGAGAGAGAGAGAGGCAAATTTAACAAAACTTTAGAATAATATTCCCCTTATAGAACTAAACCATGAAGCCAAGTTTCAAATTAAAATATTTATAATAACGCCTTAAAAACTATTGCAAAGTCGAAAATTGAATCGTCGATTGTTCAGGAGCATCAAGTACGACTCCTAAGATTATTGATTTTTTTATGTATTTCTCGGTGATATTGTTACGGATTTCCACCTTTTTGGAAACACCCTGTATGAATTCGTGGGTTCTAAATAATTTTAACAAGAGATTAAACACTACTAACACTTTATTTAACAATTTACTGACTACAATACTTGTTTACTTAATAGTTAACCTCACTTTTTACCGAGCGTGTCACTTCTCAAATAAACTTCCCTCCCGCGCTTGTAATCGCGCCTTATATACTCCGAAATTAGCTCTAGATCAATCCAGAATCTTCTTCAACCATAATCTAGAAAAGTCCTTGGCTCTTTCTAGAGCCTTTCCAGTCACCATCAGAGGCATAGGCGTGCCATCTCCTTTTCCAAGGGGGTGTAATTCATAACACTGCCCCCTCCTTAAGCCTAGATCGTCCCGATCAGGCAACTCAGAATCATCGATGTAGTTCGCCAGCCTGTCCAACTGCACGATCTTCATCTTGGACTTTTTGCTTCGTTGAATCCGATAGACGACATCATTAATTCGGGTAATAACAGTATACGGTCCATCCCAAGGCGGTTGAAGTTTCGGTGACCTTCCTTTCTTCCGCTGTGGGTTGTACAGCCAAACCAGGTCTCCTGCCTTGAATCCTTCTGAACTACCCTTCCGGTCGTATCGAGCCTTCATTCGGTCACTGGCTGATGATGGTTCCGCTATATCGTTAGCCAACCTCTTGAAAGGAGCTCCGGTGTTGAACTGCTTCTTTTCACCCTTACTTCCAGTCTGTGGTCCCTTACTGGCTGCACAAATCTTGCATTTGCGACACCAAGCCTCCACATCCTGACGACTTCTTATCCAATAAAATCGTTCTCGTATTTTCTTCAGGGTCTTGTTCACACCGAAGTGTCCATCGGATGCCCCATTGTGCACTTCCTGAAGCACTTTCGCTACTTGACACCTGGGAATCACTAGACGCATAACCACCTTTTTTCCATCCGGGCTTTCCCATGCTCTCCGCAACAGCCCGTTCCTGACACTCAGTGAGTCCCACTGCGCCCATAGTGCCTTCAGTCCCACTCTTTTGCCCGAAACATTCTTCCATTTTGGACGAGTTCCCCTTTCTTTGGCTCTCAATATAGGCCCAATTTCCACATCGTTCAATTGTTCCTGTCTGAGCGCTTCATCTGCCTTATCATCCGGCACCTCCACCTTGACAGTGTTGACTGCTCCCGTGACCTGCAGTTTCTCCCAGTGGTTGTGCTTGCAACCTTCCTTGTACCTTCTTCCGGATGAAATATCTGCAATTTTCTGGGGTTTCACCTTACTTCCACGTCCTGGTGGTAGTGGACTTCTCGGAATGCTTCGAAGCTGTGAAATCTTTACTTCTCTCGGGGTACCATCTTCTCTATCTGTCACAGTCTCTCTGGTACCAGCTTCCTCCGATTTTCCCCTCAGCTTCACAGCTTCTCCGGCCTTTACTTTCTCCAATCTTCTCCGTGGACATTCAAGCTGGATATGTCCTAGTTCTCCGCACCTGTAACATGTCATACTCCGTCGTCCACTTGGCCTTCCACTACTTTGTCTATTCTGCATCCCTTCCATGTTTCTAACATTCACTTTCCTCGAGTTCCTATATCGACAGTCTCGCTTGATATGCCCTGCTCTGCCACAGTTGTAACATTTAATACCGCCGCTTGGCGTGCCTTGTCTTTCTGCAGCATCCACTTGAGCCATTAACTGATTGAACATTTTATGTATATCGGCCAACATAGGGTTCTGGTTCTCCTTTTCTGACTGCGATTCTTCCAGCGTCATAGCCCGTACTCTTGACTTTGGAGTATCCCTATAGACGGCTTCTACCTCTAGTGCATGCACCAAGGCTTCACTACTACTTTTATGTCGGGATAGCCTGAGGACTCGTCTGATTTCCTCGTCCCTTATCCCATCTAGGAATGCCCCCACTGCCAATTGCTCTTTAAATTCTTTTGGCGCATTAGGGTATGCTAAGTGTGCCAGTCTTTCCACTGCAGCTTCAAATTCTTGCAGACTCTCTCCAGCTTTCTGAACGCGCACTTTCAGCTGGGTCTGGTATACTTGAGCAAGGTGTTGATCTCCATATCGTAGATCTAAGGCAGCTTCTAAAACTCTAAAATTCCGTTGTTGGTCTGCCGGAATTGTCTGGAGCAACTCCAACGCTTGGCCTCTTAAAGCCACGATTAATGCCTTAGCCTTCTCTTCGTCATTCCAGTTGTTAGCACTCGCTGCTGCCTCAAACTGTGTCTTGTAAGTCATCCAGGAATTTTGACCATCAAAGGAGGGAATTTTTAATTGCTGGCCTGACGATACCAGTTGCTGGTTTCCTCTATCCCTCAACTGTTGTTTAAGCTGGTCAATTTCTCCTTCTACCTGGTGCATTTTCTCTTTGACTTCATTTACTTCTTGTTTGACTCCACCGACTTCTTCAGCTACCTTATTTTTGAGTTCTTCAGTGACGGCAAATATGGCACTCTGTTGGCCTTCTATAATTTTCCTTAGTTCATCTCTTTCTTCTTGATGTCGTTTCTCCTCCTCTTGTTTTTCCTGTTGACGTCGTTTCTCCTCTTCTTGTTTTTCCTCTTGACGTCTTCGTTCTTGATCCTCAAAAATTTTTCTTAATTCTTCTTGACGTTTTTGTTCTTTTCTTTCCTGTTCTTCTTTCTCTTCCTGGCGCTTCCTTTCCTGATCCATCATCATCTTTTGCATTTGGGCCATAAAGTCCTGCATTTGTTGTTCGGATGCCATGCTTCTGGTTGTTACCGGCATATAATTATGATGAAATCAAATAATTTTAATAATTACGTCACTATCGGTAATGGGACTGTCCAGAAAAACCTCAAAACGGCACAAAAAAAGAGTCTTATCTAGAGTCTGTCACTTAACCACTAATGTCCAACAAAATGTTCCAAAAATGTCTCAAAAATGCACTTAACACTGTTTTTCCTGTTCGAAAATAAACCTCGAACAATGTCCAGTAAATTAGTCCTTCCTGTGTTAGCACTAACTCCGAGAATACACTGCCAAACCTTCTCGAACACTTCCGAAAAATCCTCTTGTCAAAATTCCGCTTCCGACACCAAAATGTTACGGATTTCCACCTTTTTGGAAACACCCTGTATGAATTCGTGGGTTCTAAATAATTTTAACAAGAGATTAAACACTACTAACACTTTATTTAACAATTTACTGACTACAATACTTGTTTACTTAATAGTTAACCTCACTTTTTACCGAGCGTGTCACTTCTCAAATAAACTTCCCTCCCGCGCTTGTAATCGCGCCTTATATACTCCGAAATTAGCTCTAGATCAATCCAGAATCTTCTTCAACCATAATCTAGAAAAGTCCTTGGCTCTTTCTAGAGCCTTTCCAGTCACCATCAGAGGCATAGGCGTGCCATCTCCTTTTCCAAGGGGGTGTAATTCATAACAATATTAATGAAAATAAATTTCATTTTTTTAAAACATTTTAATTTCAACTATAACTTCAACAATATAAATTAAAATTTCACTTTGAAATTTTGACAGTATTGTTGAAATAAATAGTTTATCTTAAAATTTGGCAGTATAACTAATATCTACAAGAAAGCACAACTGTTTAAAACGAAAAGGGACATCGTGATACAATGAAGTTGAAGTGCGAAGATGCATGTTTTAATTATTTCTTGAAAATGGTCGAGTGTCTTAAAGTACGGAAGCAGGCTGTGCGCGATATTTTCGTTTCGCTCGACACTGCCGAGCAACTTCAACTCGATATTTTCCAATAATGTAGATGTGTGATTAAAAAATTCTAACATACTCATCATAATGTGCCTCAGTTTGTTTATAAATGACTATAACGCACAAAATGTCTTATCTCGGCTGCCAAATGGTGTAGATAAAAATACTTTTTTTAATTATTCCTATATTTGTGTACTTACTTTTAATACATACCAATAATTTTTATTTTTGGGCAAAATATTGACGAGTAAAATGCATTTGCTTTTTATAGAAATTATAAAAGTAAAAAGAAATTGGTTTTAAAAAGTTCAAATCTATTTTCGTTAATATGAGCGAAAAATACATAAAAAATCTATAGCTAATCTGAAATAAAAATATTTGATATACGATTCGATGCTCTTAAACAATCGACGATTCAATTTTCGACCTATCAACTGTTTTTAGGCGTTATTATAAACATTTTTATTTGAAACTTGGCTTGATGGTTTAGCTCTAGAATGTATCGGGTTATTTTTTATCCAATCGATCATAAGGGTAATTTAAACTGAAATAGTGCTTTTATTTATTATTTTGTTCTAAATGTACTTTAAGCCCACCCTGTTAGTACGCTAGAAATCCACACGATTGAATAAATAGATCCATTGCGCGTACAGCAATAGTCATTTTACAAATAACAAATCAAAAACGATCCCGCCAAAAAAAAACATTGAGACAGTAGAATCGCGTAGAGACAAGGATTCCAGGCAGAACCCCTGTGCACGAGAATTATCGTGACACTTTAAAAAGTCTATACCCTTGGTCATCCACCTACCTGCTTTAGTAAATTGATACCTAGAATTAATGTTATCAATAATTAACGAGTTATAACAGTGAAGTAGTGTAGTTCCAAATTACAGAAAAATTAAACTGTAAGTACGCTATAAACTTTCTACTTCATTTTCCTGCATTTTAAATGGCCGACGCCATAAGCAACGTTTGCTAACGTATTTCGTTAGTCATAGTCTTGTAGTCCCTGGATGTTTGGTAACCAGAATTATAATTTACGGACATTGCATCCTGTTATAAACATTTATTTTTCATCGATGGTTTCCCTGAAAAACTAATTAGTGAAATCGTCGCGAGTGTTCGAATTTACACCTCGGCGTCTCCTCAAGTAAATCTCTTTCATGGTGTGCGATAATATATGTTAGTTCGGCAACTAACATGTCGAATAATAACTTGTCGGTTTTCTTTTGTAGTTAATTTATAAATTTTGATATTGTAGTAAAAATTGTTGTTATTTAACTCTTGTTTCTATCATAGTAAAACATTTATTTTACGCGGAACTGGCACGGAGGGAATGTTTGAGTATATATTTTGCGTTTCCATCTAATTATCTTTTTGTAAATCTATTTATTGTTTTTGCTACATTGTTTTTTTGTATATGAAACGAAAGTGTTTTTGTTCAACCACCCCTGAAAGTCTCTTGCTCTGTCAATAAGTAGAGTAATTTGTATTTGTTTGTTCTATTTTTTTAGTAATTTCAGATATAATTAATTAGCAATTTTGTTTTGTATCCTAGAGAGGCTTAAAATCTTGTAAGTTTCAAGAAAGGGCATATTTTTCTAAAGTTTATTTTAAATATCTGCAATATTATTCAAGTTATCATCAATTCTTCAAAAATGGCCTGTATAAGATGTCTTTATGATTTGCGACTTGGCATATTGACTAAAAAGTTTCGGGCAAATCTAGTTTTCTTCGCAATTTCGTTGTGAATGATTTGTTTCTCTTTCTTTATAGCGATGCAGGTTATACAATCAGACATATTTAAGAAAAACTGCGAGAAAACACGATTTTAAACATTTTTTAAACAAAACAAAAGCTTGCCATAACACGGATTCAACCCAACACTTCTTACAACATTCTTGTAATGTTTGCATGTTCCAGCAAAAAATTGCTATAGTAAGAAAATTCCTTACTAGGCAATTAAGACCCTTAGTTTTATTCCACTGTTAATAATATTTCTAGAATGTTTTGTTAAATAATACTAGCTACATAACTATGAAGGCATCTTCATATTAAGAGGACTATATCATCCTCTGCAAATTAAAAGGTCTCGTCCAAAACACAAAATCTGTTACTCTAACAATATAAATTCAAAAATTCGCTATCTTTAATTGAGCTCCCAGATGTAGATTATGGATCATAAAACTTGGAATTCATGCGAACCGTAGCAAAACGCTCAATCCGATTAACTGTATCTTTGCCCATATAAACATGACTGCTAAATTACTTCCGGTCCATCTAACTACTTCCGCCCTGTCAGAATCCTTTCTGTTAATGTTCCTATTTGGAAGGGCGATGGCGTCCGCTCCAGTAGATTTTTGTATTAAAATCCGATGGGATAACAATTAACAATTTATTTGACTTTTCTTTTATCGGGAATTGCCTTCACCCTAAACGGACAAAATGATATTTATAATACCGTAGGCTCTCCGTTTAATTTGGAATTTGTTAAATGTTTTGAGTTCAACTGAACTGTTATTGATTTATCAATCTCTTCGGACCTACTTTGGTTATTTTGGCAATAAAATACAGCGGTTTCGGCGGACGGAAGCGACTCGTGGAAAATGAATTTAAACGTCAAATTCATCTGGTAAAATGAAAGAGCGCGCCCCCGACTTCTGGAAATTAATAAATTTATAATGTACCTTCATAACTCTTCAACTTCTGAATGCTAATAATAATATAGAGTGCGATCGAGAAAGAATGAACGTCGCGTGACACAGAAACGTCACTAAAATTATCAAAATTGAGTTCTTTTCTACGTATATTATTAAAACTAATTTCGTATGTAACTAGTTTAGGGAATTCTGAAGAAATGCAAATGGCCGCCACTTTGTGCTTTGTGATCAGCTGATCGAAAGCCTTGTTTTAATTGTACACTTTGCAGCTTTTGCGGTGTTTTAAGTTTTGAAACTTAATTTTGGATTATTTAAGATAGAGACGTGTATGGAAAAAAGTTGATGCTATCAATTTAAATCCCTATACGTTAAATAAAGAAGATTTTAGTGCAGATGCCGATGTATTTCCGAATATTACATACACATATTGTAATTACATGATTTTTGAAAGGAGTACATAGTTAAAAGAATGACTACAAGGCATTCAAAAGTCGAAGTTTACAACTAGTTTGTTAGTGGTTGGGTCAAACAAGTTCTCTCCAATAAATTTACAGGATAACAGTTTATAATCGTAAAGGTAAGGATTAATTATAAATTATAAATCATTTTTGCTATGTACTTGCATAATTATATGTTGTTTTATGAATAATTACTAACACACAGATCCATTTTTCAGGTTATGGACTTTCAGCGTTGTTAACAAAAGCCTCATTCCTTGGATATATTGCGGATCCAGATGATTTCTTAGTACTCATTGTGATTGTACTGCAGGTACAGGCAAACACGTTCGCTAGCCTGATTTGCAATTTATAAGCTATAGAGTGAGGTGATAGAGACGTCACTCCTTTTAGTTTTTTAGCAGTAATTAAAAAATACCCCTAAAACAAAAGTTTGTGTAGTATTTTTATTCTATTCAGTGACTTACTTTGATTTCCAAAACCTACCCCATTTTTCAAGATATGACGTCTTTGGCAGTTTTTTTAAAGGATGACTCTGTATATTTTTATATTTTCAGAGACTCTTTTCAAAAATTATAATGATATAGGGTTTATGGGCGTGCGACTTATGAATTTTTAAATATTAAATAAGATAAGAAACTAGAGGGTAATATTTATTAGTTAACGAAAACTAAATTGATGAAATTAACTATAACATTATCAATTTATGTATGCATATTATTGTTCAGCCGCTTTGTTATCTTTTCAACCTCTCAATTTCTGTTGGCATATTTCCCACCAATTTAAAACTAGGGCAGGTTACGCCACTGTACAAGAAAGGTGATGTGGAACTTATAGACAACTATAGAGCAATAACTCAGAACTCTTATATATCAAAAATATTCGAAAAAATTGTACAGTCACGAGTATATGAATATTTAACTGCATTCAACCTTTTAAGCGAACATCAGCATGGATTCAGGCAAAAATATTCAACCTTGACTGCAGCATAAGAGTTCGTGCAATTCATTTATGAATCATTAGATGCTAATAAATACGTTCTTAGCATATTATTTGATTTAAGTAAAGCTTTCGACTCCCTAAATCATGAGTTTTTAATTAAAAAAATTGAATCAATAGGAATTCGGGGAAACCTTAGTAAGTGGATAAAGTCTTTTATTACTAATCGAAAAATTATTGTAAAACTTGACAATAATTACTCTCAAAAAAAGGATATCAATATCGGTTTGCCTCAAGGTGCAGTCCTCTCCTTTACTATTCACAATATTTATTAATGACTTGGAAGCACATCTCAGTGAAGGCATCAAATTAATTACATATGCAGATGCTCTTACAGTTGGACTTGTGGCTGATTCAGCCGAAGAATTAAATAATTCTGCAAACAATTTAATAGCCGAATTCTCATCATGGTGTACACGTAATGAATTAATTTTAAATTTACATAAAACAACTTATATATAGTATTATAAAAGACGACAGCCACCTATTTTAAATCTAATTATAAATCAACACATTATTACAGGATCGACATATTAAATTCTTAGGTCTAGTATCTGACGAAAATTTTATTTGGACGAATCATATAGAATCAGTATGCAAAAATTACACTGCATTTTTTGCATTACGAAATCTAAAACCTACCTTATCGAGAGGACAACTAATAAATGTATATTATGGACTCGTGCATTCTCATCTCAGGTACTCAATTATTCTCTGGGGTGTAGGCACAGAAATGCAGAGTTTTTATTTTACAAAAAAAAATATTCGTCTTATGTTTTCACTCATGCCACTACATTCATGTCGACCTGTGTTCATAGAAAAGAACATCCTAACCTTACCTTCAATTTTTGCACTCGAGGCAGCCGTTTTTGTCTACCAAAACAAGAATAAATTTACATTTAATTCAGATAAGCACACATACAATACCCGTGTAGCTAATCAGATTTCCTTTAATAATTATAACCTGTCACTTTTTAGAATAAGTCCATATGTCTGTTGTGCCAACATGTTTAATGCACTTCCTGTTGAGATAAAAAACCAACAGAGTTTTTCAGTTTTTAAAAATAAACTAAAAAAATACCTAATTAATAAATGTTATTATTCCATTCAAGAGGTTTTTAGTAATGTAAGCAACTAATGGATGTATTAAAAATATAGCATCATACTCTGTGCCGTCCAGTGTTCAATGTTTTGTAGTGTATAAGTATTGTGTTTTATTAATTTTGATGTATATTATATATTCTCTTATTATTTGTTGTGAATTTTTAATAACATTTACTATTGTAACAATTTTTAAATATTATTTTATGTCATTAACGTGTGTCAAAACTGACCTGTCACATCTATATAAATGTATAGCCAAGTGAATAAAGAATTTTATTATTATTATTATTATTATTATTATTATTATTAAATTTGTTATTACAAAATATTGAGCACTTTAATGTTGAGAAAAAAGAAAATATTCATAATAAATGTTCTGAAGAACTCTCCGATGAAATTTGGTGAAATTTGATATCGGTACGAACAATCTGTACTTATCGCGATATGCAAACCAGATATATTTTTTAAAAACGGCAATAAACCAATTTTGAATTATTTTATGTTTAAACAAATTTCTTCTTAATCCAAGTCAAGCAATATTGTAAGGCAATTTCTTTATAGGTGATTTAAAACCCTTAAACTCATTCCACTATTGGCCCCTTTCACATAATATTCATTTATTTAATTCGGTTCATAAACCCTCCTGTATAAATTCCCACAAGCCTAGTCAAATTGCACGTAATCAACCTAATTTAAATAAAGAACACGTATTAATTTAAATCAATCCGATCCAAGTACATTAGGGTTACATATACTGTAATAATTATTATGTATGTGTACATCGTATACATATTGGACGGCCAATGCCATCTAGTTTAATGTATTTATGGCGGTAGAACGCAATTACTGAAATAAATTTACCTACATTGCAAATTATGCACACTGCATGAATATGCATGCCGTTTAATTCATTTCCACTGATAAAGATACATTTTGATATGTCGTGCCTGCCACATGCGTATTATTTTTAATAGGATTAAGTGTAGTGATGTGTTTGTAATGACCGTTAACGTTATCTTTCAAGGGTTGTTTGGTTTAACGCTTCCTGTATAATTAGTTGTATAAAAAAGAGCTTACTGTCGTATATATTTCTATTTATATGAGTCATATATCGTGATATTTTTGTCCTGTCAAATATCTAGAATATGTAGTGTGTCTATTGTATACATGGAAATACTTTGCACAATGATATGCTGACCCAAGAGAAGTAAAACAGTCCCAGGTTGTGAGATCCAGCATGGGTTTTACAATCGAAACCAGTAAGATCATTTTTGGCTTTAGATCCCAAGTCTTACTATGATAGGACTGTGTCGAGGGACTGACGTGAATACGTTTCAAATCCAATGTGTCGCGTAGTTTGTGGCAATGGTGTTTCACTCTCTAATACTGATTAAATAGTTTATTTGTACGTTTATCTTGTAAATTTAATTGAGAGCTATATTTTGAGACCAAAACCAGCGCGGTAAAAATTTTGTTCATTTAAGAAATGTCGCATTAGCATTTGATTATTTTTTATTAAAATTAGAAACATTCCCAGAAATACCTTGAATCGGACCCGATTGATGAACCTTCCAACTCCCACCAGGCTACAACAGCTGGGTACTAAATACTTTTAAAACTTTTAATGTGGCACTTTAAAGCTTCTCTTTCTGTTTTCGTTGGTGGTCCCGCTATTGATACATGATGTGTGATATATGTCTACATCGCCGGTTCTATTTGAAACATTTCTTTTCGGTGTGTATCGGCGAAAACTTTAGATAGATGGGAGCTTTAAAACTCTCTGAAACTATAATATGTAGTGCAAAAAATAAATAAAAATTCTTTTATAAACTAGCGAGAATTCTTTCCGTGACAAATTTTGTTCTTATTTATGGCTTTGTTTTTTATATTTGATATATTTGGCATAGAGTTTGTGTATTTTATTAAGTTATTTATTCAAATTGTATGAATACAACTGAAGTCTTCTTTCTCTAATTTTAACCGATCTATAGAAATTTCAAAATAATAATAATAACAATAATACCTTTATTGGTCCTTTGACAATAATACATAATTATAGATAAGTCATGTCAATAGAATGCCATGTCAATGGCTTAAAGAGAAAAGCATAAATTAAAAGTGTAAATACATTAACGAACATAGTACCAAAAAAAGAGAATGATACAATAAAAATATAGTATATGGGTAACTACATGATAATATGGACATACATTAAAAGAGAAGAAAAATATATAAGAAATATTTAAATTATTAGTCGAGAAGGCAGGTGAGTTTCGTCTGTAAAGAAAGTATGAATTCATTTATAGAATAAAATGAATTATCTATCAAAAGTTGTTTTAAACTGTTTTTAAAACTGGGTACAAATACGCGATATTTTATTTCGCTTGGAAGAAGATTATAAACACGATAACCAGAGTTAATAGGTGTCTTTTTATAAAATTCATGTTTATGTTTACTTAAATAAATTAAATTTCTTCCTCTAGTGGGATAATTGTGAAAATCTTCATTATACATAAATTTGTTTTTATTTGCATGAATATGTGTCAATAATTTTAACAGATGTCACAGTAAAAATTTTGTACTTTTTAAAATACTTCACGGCATGATTGATTATACCAAACATTATACATAAGTCGAAGCATCCTTTTCTGGAATATGAATATCCTGCCAATGTCACTGCATTGACCCCACACTAAAATGTTGTATGCAATAGGAGAGTAAACGAAGGTGTAGTATACGTTTAGAAGAACATGACTATGTAAAGAATTTTTTAGAGGATTTATTACATAAAAGCTTTTATTTAGTTTTGCAGATAGTATTTCGATGTGTAGTTTCTAAATTTGATCTGTACGTATGTTTTTGGTATGTTTGTTTGTTCAATCATTTCTCTGGAACGATTTAAGCGATTTATATGGTTATCTTTTAAAAAATCTAAAGTATGGCTAATCGGTGATCCTGTTATTGAACCAAGTAAAATGATCCATTTGAAAAAATATCCAATTTACTAAAAAAGTAAATTTAGACAAAAATCCCATGAAAAAAATAATATTTAAATCAGTAAAAACACTTCTAAACACCTTTGGCATCATATTAAATCGAAATCCACGTAAAAAATTATTTCACTAAAAATTAATGACCAAAATATTGACTTGAAAAATGTTTCATCTCGAGGACGACGGTCAATCGCCTCTGGGCTCCGTCGTTCGAATTTTCAAAAGTACTCCAAATATTTCAAGTTGCACGGAGCGAAAAACCGCTCCGCCCGACGAACTTTTCGAAAGTACCACGAATTTGGTTTTTCGAAAGTACAATGAATAAAATCACGGGGGACGGAAAACTGCTTCGTCCAATAGATTTTTTCGAAAGTACAACGAATTTGACTTTTCGAAAGTACCACGAATAAAATCGCATAAGACGGAAAACTGCTCCGTACAACGAATTTAATTTTTTGACAATCTTAAAAAAATATTTTTATAAAAATACAATAACAAGACGTAAATAAAGCAGAAAACCGCTCCTCGAGACGAATTTTTCGAAAGTACCACGAATTTGGTCGTTCACAAGTCGAAATCGTCAGTCAGGATGTAGCGAGTAGCTCTATTTTAAACGTTAAAATTTAGGAAAGAATCGATGGGACGGTTTTTCCAATAAAAACCGAAATCCTCAAATAATATTCCTCAAAGGGTTGGAGCATAATCCTCATACAAAACCCCAAAAACGTACAGAAAAATAGTCAAAGAATTCAAAGTAGGAGGGTCGATTCCGATGAACCCAAAATACTGTTTATCCCGGCTCAGGCGGACAACGCCATACTAATCGCTCGAAGGCGAGTCGACGGAAAAAAAGTATATTTGTGTTAGATGCCGTTAGCACGTTTATAAAAGCAGGAAAACCATCGAACTCACATAGATAGCTTCTTTAAGCTTCTTTAAGCATCCTGACAATCATTTCGATAATTTTAGTGCAAAATTCAAAGTGAATAATTTTCAAAAAGTTTAGCATACATTTTACAAATATTACTAATTGGGAGTCTGAATCTTTTTATACAGTCGGTTGTCATAGTTCTCTCGACGCTGCATGAGTTACACTCTTACGGGAGGTAACGGCTTGACGAGTGGTGGTGCTCTTTGATGTTTGCCTTATACACATTAGCTAAGTATTGAATATTTATATTTTTTACATTTTATGAATTATTTCAATAAGTGAGAATATATTTTGAATTCGATTTCTTATTGATCCACTAATTATAAGATTTGTGACCGACGGGCGATTCTGTGGCGTGAGTCGGACAATTACTTTCCGCGGGTCACCTCTGATTCCGCCAAGTCTTTGTACTTGTCCGAATACTCATAGAATCCATCGACGGTCTTAATTATTAAGAAGTGTTTCTGAGAAAGTGCTAATTATAAGATATATTTATTAAAAGTGCACTACCCGACATAAGAGTTCGACGGAGAGAACAGACTGTAGCAATCACCGTAAGTATAATTTTGTCTATTTTCGTCTTGGGTAGTCTGAAGGGTATCTTGAATCCCCCGTGTGAGTAGAGTTGAGCAGTATCGTAGTGGCGACACGTCTCCGGTCTAAATTATCTACAATCCTTGTCGTGTCCATCAGACCAAACGATACTAGGTTCATCTACAATCCCTCCCTCCTCTTAGTTACATAAAGTTATGCGTAAAATAAAAAAGGAGTAGTTTCAATTGGAGAATACGACAAAGGTTTCAAGAACATTGTGTTAAAATTGGTAGTCAAATATTTTCGAAGTAGCTAATACTAAATCTGATGTCAAAAATTAGCCAATCAAAATTGTGAAATCAATAGAACTGTCATAATTGTATAACTTCTGCAACTTTACGTAGAATTTCAACACTAGAAAGGGTAAAATACTTTCTAATAAAATTGAACTGCCTTTAGAAAAAGAATAATATCATTCATGTGTGAACATAGTTAAAACCATAATATTCCGAAAAATAAATTCTAGTGTCTTAAAATATGATGTAACCGTCGAATATTCGTGATGAATGAAAGTTAATTTCAAATATCATACTGAGATCTCCGATAACATCAAGTCTATTAGGACATATGTCGTCAATTTTGCAGTCCTGTTTATATATGATGTGCGAGAGAATATGACGATAATGCCTTTACTGGTACTCACGAAAAGATTATCTGGTACACCATCTATTTACTGCCTAGATCAAAATTTTTTTGCGATATGGTACAGTCGGCAGCAGAACTGTTTTAGTAAAAAATTATAACATATTTTATATGCCAGTGATAAAATATATTTAATATTCAACATATTAGAAATGTCGTTAATGAAAATAACGAAAAATAGTGGGCCGAGAATTGAACCTTTGGGTAGCCCTAGTAGGGATACATATAAAAATACATACATTTTTAAAACATATCTTTCTTTATAATGACGAATTCTTATACACACAGAGTGAGCTAGAGTTAAAGTTTCTCTCCATGGTTTAAACAGAATAATAAAAAATATAATTCCATTTTTTTATATTCTTTTAATTTGCATATAAAACCAGAGTTAAATGTCGTCGTGAATAGACGTGTTTTTTAAGATTCTCTCTAAAAAGCGGTAAAAAAGTGGTAGAAATCCCGTTAAACTCGAAAAATTTCAGCCACCAGTAGATTAAGAAATTCTGCTTGAAATGAAGCGCCTCAATAGAAAAACAGAGTTCATATGGAATTAATAATTACAAGATTTTCTAATAATATCAAATCAAATAAAGCAAACAAGCTCAAGTGAAGTGCAGTGTCCCTACCTACGTACACCCTAGACGACCCAAGAGGTTCATGGGCAATAAATAATAGCACAGTCAGTGTCAAGATGAGGCACGTATGTTTACAAAGCAATATAGCTGTGTTGTGACCTAAAGTTATTGTATACAGTGGAAAGTTTTTAAATGGGACAATATTAACTTAACCGAAGAAAGAAAATGAAAGGAAATAAAATAAAACAGCAATCACAAGACACTGCAGAAAGACAGATAAGCTATTATTTATTTATTTTAATCATTAATTGATATTATTCTATTCCATCTGTCTATCTTATCTTTGCCATCTTAATTTTTATCAGCTCAATTTATTGATTCAAAACATAATATTTTATTAATTGGAAGACGGAAATTGAAACCGATTGTTGAGTACTTAAATAATTCTTTAACAGTTACATCTTAATGGAAAACCGGCAACGCCGTTCCCCTGTGAATAGGGTAGTTAGTTGTTCGTAGTTATTAAGTAGTCTTTGTTTTACTGTCATAGAGTTCATGTCTGTGAAACCAGTACAGATTTATTATTAAAGTAAACAGAATACAAAAGCAATTTGGGCTTTTACTTAGAACAAAAATAAAGTCTTACAGTCCATCCATACGCAGGAAATATCCTCAACAAATGTTGAGTACTTAAATAATTCTTTAAAAGTTATATCTTAATGGAAAACCGGCAACGCCGTTCACCTGTGAATAGGGTAGTTGTTCGTAGTTATTAAGTAGTCTTTGTTTTACTGTCATAGAGTTTATGTCTGTGAAACCAGTACAGATTTATTATTAAAGTAAACAGAATACAAAAGCAATTTGGGCTTTTATTTAGAACAAAAATAAAGTCTTACAGTCCATCCATACGCAGGAAATATCCTCAACATCGATTGTTTCAAAGAAACGACATACAGGGTGAGCAAAGTATCCCTTCGGACCTTTTTGCTCATAAGGCGCAAAAAATAGTAATAATGGTGATAATAATAATAATGTTACCGCGAGATAGGGCCTTCCACAGCAACTCCACCGTGGATGGTTATTTACTTGTGGAGCGCTGGCAAATCAATCAATCAATCAATCAAAACAAGAACTAACCAGAGCCGTTCAAACTACTGTACCAAAAATTCGGTTAAGTTTTAACAAAAAAAGACAATATTACCATATTTGTGATTCACGGTGTATATTAATCATATTGCGCGACAACTCGAATTTTGCTCTAGTTTAAACATTCATTCAATCAAACTGCGGAAATTAAATCTTATATTTATAATGGAAACTCTCGAGAGCATTATGTTTGAGATTTTATTATTTCCTCAATTTGAAATATTCTCCAAGTTTAATGAACTACTTCACTATTTAATTACATTAATGGGTATCGATTGTTGGTGTCTATGCTTTAAGTGAAACGGATGAACTGTTGATCGCATTCGAGTCGACTCTTCAATCTCTTTCATAAAACTACTTCTTTATGCCTAATAAAAAGGTGTGAGCACCGCCACGAGTATATAAAATTTCGCGCTCTATTTTTAGACGGCTCATTACGGGCCTATGATATACTGGAATTAGTCTTCGTGGAAAGTCGATAGGTTTATTACAACGGAATTTTTATACAGCTCAGAATGGCCTCGGGGAGGTAAAATCACTTGTTTCGTGAATTTCTTTAGAAGGCATTAAGGCATCGAAATCTTTACTTTTCTCCTAAGATTTTAAAATGAGGTAGTTTTCACAAGCATCAAAACGCTAAATTACAGTATACTCGATAGCCTTTTATCAACGAGGTTTAACATCTTGATGCGATTGAAACTAAACCTAATCTAATGTATTCAGATGTATTCAAGGTGTCCAGTACTAATTTAGAGTCGTAATTGGAGAATAGTAGATTATAATTCTTATCTATTAGTTCGTAAAGAAGTGGAGATATATGCTGACCACAATACAAACACGGTCATTTTCCGAATAGTGGGGGTGGTTTCTAATATATACACCAAATCCTAAGTTTCTTGACTTACATCAGCCTGCATTACTAATTTCTCCCTATTTAACACCCAACCCTTCACCGGAGTAAGCTTAAATCCTGTTGTAGATCTCGTTATAATACATACGTGTACCAAATTTCAAGTCAATATCTTAAACAGTTCCAGAGAAAACGTATGAAAAAGAAAAATTACAGACAGACCGAAAGACACAGAGAGAGAAATCGCTTTGGAACATTTTGCACAATGTTGTGGAACAACGTCTTGTCGCATTTTTTTAAACAATTGTAAAATTTTAAGGCACAACGTTATATAGTTTTACACATTTTAATTGTGCATAATTCTTGTGCGTTTTATTTATCCAATATAAAGATTTAGTTACGATGAATTTATTGAAAACTTCGACCAACAAATTGGCGAAATTTAGAGTTAAATTTATTTATTTTTTCTCAACAAATCATAGCCAAATTAACTTAATTAATTGTTAATAGTATCCTCAAACTATATATTTTGTTGCCATTCTATTTACAATTAGTTTATAAATAATTGTTTAAAGGATTTGCACAACTTGTAACATAAAAGTGTGATTTTATTTTATAAACGGTTGTTGACAAACTTGTGAAAGTAGGAGTCCCAATATATTTATTTCCGCTGAACAATAATAGTAATCTATGCAGCCCGCACAAATTGCACAATTTAATGACATACTGTTCACAATCAGTTTGGTGATATTGTTTTAAATTTTTTATAATTGTTTCATTTGTTTCACATAAAGTTTATTGGTTAAAAATTGTACTGACTGCGCCGGCCATGCTACGCACATACGCGCAGGCAATTACGCATCAGATCCAGGTGATATTTCGTTAAGTGAAGACGTACACTTCCGAATTATACAAGTACTTACATTTGTGATGGAATTTGTTGAAAACTTATTAACCGAGTGGGGTTTCCTAGATTTAATTCCTTGCAGCATTCACAGAGGTAAGTACTTCACACAGAGTTACAGATTTGCATATATGTTCTCTTAAATTAACTTCGTCAACATATAAATATAACAATGGTTTCTTGTTTATATGCGAAGAATGCATGATACCTATCTTCTAATACTTGATTTCGTTTACAGCTTGAGAGTAATTTCATTTTCTTATGCGAAGCGACAGAAAGCTGTTCCTAAACTACTAAACCCAAAAGGCAAACTTGTAAAAGAACTGCTTCAAAACGAAGATATTCTGATGGTGGAAGCAATACATTTGATTTTGGTGATGAACTGATAAATGTTATTTTTTTTTTAAGAATATGACGTGACTACGACATAAGCTTTATTACTACAAACTGCGTTAATAGAATGTAAAAAGAAGAAGCACTGGAAGCCTTCCAAATTAGAATTATTAAATGGATTTATTTTAAGCATAAATGTAAGTCACCTACTTCTTTTCAACTAGAACTTTATGCATATAAAATTTATTTGTATTTAAATTAAAAATAGAAATGTTTTCATTTACCATATGATAATATATAAATGCATGCTCTATTATGTATTGTTGTTCTGTTAAAATAAAATATTTATTCTTTCATTTTTTTTATTGAAATCCTTTAGGAATACCTCCAATTTTGGAAGTAATATTTCACAATTTGTGTTACAGAATAATACAATTAAAATGAAGTGGATACATATAGTGTGTGAAATGAGTGCACAGTGAACCAAAAAATATGTACATAATTTGGAGATTCTAGAGTAACAAATTGTGCAAAACTAACCCCGGTTCATACATTACTGAACAGCTTCTTTGAATTAAGTGTATATATTGTGCAAAATGAATTACAAAGCTGACAAAATAAACATACAATTTGAGGATTTCTCATTTAGAAATTGTGGAAAACTAAAACACATTCTCTTAAAAAACTTTAAACATTGTGTCACTTAAGCGCACAATTTTTTGTAAATATGTTTTACAAATGAAGAGGTTTAGATGTGAATGTTTGTTTAGGAAACCTTCAGAATATATTTAAAAATTTCACACAAATTGTAGAAACTAACTTCCACAAGTGGAATAAAATTATGTATTTTTATGCAATCATAATTCAAATTTGTAAAGAATTCAATTTATGTGATTTTTAAGTGTGTACAAAAATTTCAAACAATGTTAATGCATAAACTGTACAAAATCATTGCCCCAAAAATGTATTATTTATTTGCACAAATTGTTCCTGTCACCATTTTAAGACCAATTTGGAGTACAATTTTCTACAATTGTGGTAAAATATCACACACATTTTTCTCTGTGCACGCAGAATTTGTTTTTTCGATCGACATTTCATGACATTCTAAACCAATCGCGACAAAGAAATATATTGAAATTTTTTTTACGATTACTATACTCCCACTCCACTACGTTGATGTAGAAGTAATGTCTGAAATAGTCAATTTAGTCCCGTATTTGACGGTAAAAATATTGACGCTGAATTCGAACCTGTTTTTAGTTTTACTCTATCACGTCAGGATTTTGAGATATTCTAACCTAAAAGTTGGACATATTTGAGATTATGTAGCTTTGAGATTTTTTTTTCTCAAGAAATCATGTGTGGGATCTTAAAGTACAAGTCTTCACCTCTAAAATACCGTTGAGTTTGCTCAAATATCTTTTTTTTTTTTCGTCGAGATATTGCAATTTAAATAATGACCATAAAGTTTCCGTACTAATTAAATATATTGGGAAAGATATGAACAGACAATTTTAAAAATTTGATATCTCAGCGAAAAAAAAGATATTTGAGCAAACTCTACGGCATTTTAAAGAGAAAGATATGTACTTTAAGATCCCATACATGGTCTCTTGAGAAAAAAAATCTCAAAGCTACATAACCTCAAATATGTCTAACTTTTAGGTTAGAATATCTCAAAATCCTGACGTGATAGAGCAAAACTAAAAACAGATTCGAATTCAACGTCGAAAAATACATAAGAAACGTATGGCCTGACCCCAGATCCAGACAACTTTTTTTTTCTAAACCTGTGTTATTAGCGTACCAGGTCGCTATTATCGATTTTTTACCTAAAAAAAATGGATAATTTAAAGCTGGCAGGGGAAAGAGCGTCCCGAGTCGCAAACCAACCTCGGGTAGCTTCCTCCACCATTAGATTCTATGTATTTTATGATAAGAAATACGTTGACACTAGTTAAATACCCCCAAGATTACATCATCACATGTTACTTGGTCAGAGAAATGAGAGAAACGATGAAAAAGGCACAATTTTGCCATTTTTACGAGAATATTGTGCAAAGGAAGTTGTTTCTTCAAGTTTGGAACTATATGAAATCGTTGTCTATCACATACAAAGGCCCCTCCTGCCAAGCGATAAACTCATCCGCATCGTCGCAGAAGACTTAAAACCATTGAGCAAACGCGAAAAAGAGCAAAATTACTGAATTTTCTGCACTGATCCATTACGGCTTCCCGCTGATTCTAGTGATTCTAAACATGGCTGGCATCCTTACTTACCATTTGAAAAGATGACGGTCCAGTGTGAATTTGATTACCCTCTACCGCAACGAACTATGATTATTTCATGGAAAGCGGGACCCGACGAAAATAAGAAATCTCTTCAATTTCGTGCATTAACTTATTATAACCTTCGCAGTCAGCTTTAGTTGGTTTCAAACTTACCACCCACCTCTACTGTAGCGAGAGATGTCTACTAAGTCTGAAAGCAGCAGCTATTGCGAGGCTCAAAATTCAAGATCTCGTAACGCCTAGAACAATTTTTTTTATAATGAATAATAAATGTCCCGATGTGTTTTCTTGATAAATATCCATCCTCGTAAGATGAAGATGCCCAATTCAAGGAAGGATTAAAAAAAGTTAAAGGGTTAAAAGTCACCAATGATGTAGCTAAACGCGCAATTTCATGAGCAGAGACATGTAATGGCAAAATAAGTAAGGAGGAGGATCCATTTCAAAACTTACTGCATGAAGTTAAGCATAATAATACGTCAGTTTTCTCCAAATGTACAAAGCAGGATATTTCTGCATCTATGCGAAGACTATAAATTGGATCAATGCATAAAATTCAGTAATTTTGGGGTGCAAGTGTGTTGCGAGAGACGGATGGGTTTATCGCTTGGCGGGAGCCTTTGTATATGATAGACAACGATTTTGTATAGTTCCAAACTTAAAGAAACAACTTCCTATTCACAATATCCCCACAAAAATGGCAAAATAGTGCTTGTTTCATAGTTTTTTTCATTTTTTTGACCAAAGAACATGTGATGGTGTAATCTTGGGGGTTTTTCAACCAGTGTTAACGCATTTCTCATCATAAAATACATAGAATCTAATGGTAAAGGAAGCTATCCGAGGTTAGTTTGCGATTCGACACGCTGTAATCCCTTGCCAACTTTGAAAAATATATTTTTCAAGCAAAAAATTTATACTAGTGACCCGTTACCCTAAAAATCTTTGCACCAAAATATGGGGATCTTCTAACTACACCAAATAGAAACTTTTCCCCAATGGGCCTCCAAAATGTATGACCTTTTTTATTTTGTGGGCAGTCTAATGACTATCGCTGGTGCCATGAAGTATTCCTTTGTCGGTCTTTAATTATGATTTCTAAACTGAATTTTAATAATATATACTAACTAAAGGGTACATTCAGGAACTTTTTCACATTCTTTTCATCGATAGTTTACAAATGAGGGGGGGGGGGGGTGTTGATAACGACTTTGAATCTCCTGCTAGAAGGGTGAAATTTATAAGAAAACAAAACATTTCTTGTTACACTAGATACCTATCTAACGGTACCCCACTCTGTGATGTAAGTATACATTTTTCGGGTCAAATTTTCATTGTATTAGATGGTGGTACAAAAAATGTTTAGATCATCTATTTACACCTATATACCAAATTTCATTTTAATAAGTATACACATGGAAAAATGCGAGGACCAAGGCCGTACAGACAGAGGGATGGATATACTGAAACATGAGACATATTCTTTACAGGATTTTGCAAACAGCGGAAAAGCTAGCTATGAGAACTAAAAACTATATGCAAAAATATTAATGAAATCTTTGAATTCTTTCAATAGCCTGAATTCTGGTTATGCCAGCAAATTAAAATCCTAAAATACATTTGTACAATTTCTTATTTGATATTCTCATTATAACACTAGCATCCAACATCGTACCCTACGGCTATGCAGAATAAACTAGTATCTACAGATTATCGAAAGATTTTATTAATATTTTTACATATAGTTTTTCTTTTAGTTCTCATAGATAGTTTTTTCCGCTGTTTGCAAAATCCTATAAAGAATATGTTTCATTACAATAAGCGAACAAATAATAAACAATTCACTTTTAAACATGCATAGAGTATATAGGCTCCAATACTAGTTACCTAATAGATAGGTGAAGATCTGTTGTTTTTTATCAGTCAATGTCAAATATTATTGCATACTTATTCATGGATATTGCCTTGGTTTTGCATTAAACATCGTTATGAGTGGTTTTGTGCCTTTCTGATGAGCTCAGAATAAGGGCAAAAAACCTTTCAAAGGCTATGAATTTTCAAGAAACGGAATGAGAGTTTTCATGAAAATGTAATCAATCCATTAGAATGAACATTTTTTAAGACAAGGTAGATAAATAAATTAATTTTAGACCTTCGTTCTCATTTTCAACTGAATATTCATACCGTAGGGGTCATGTAGATACTAGTTTAATCTGCATAGCCGTAGGAGACTATGTTGGATGCTAGGGTTATAATGTGAATGTCAAATAGTAAATGGGAGAAATTTATTTTAGGATTTTAATTTGCTAGCATAGCCAGAATTCAGGTTATAGAAAGAATGCAAAGATATAATTAATATTTTTACATATAGCTTTTCTCTTAGTTCTCATAGATAGTTTTTTCCGCTGTTTGCAAAATCCTATAAAGAATATGTTTCATTACTATAGGCAAACAAATAATAAATAGTTCACTTTTATACATGAAACTATGAGCGTTCCTACGAGACACTAAGAATGTACGGTACCAATATTACCCTTGTACTATATTTAATTATAAATACACACATTCATAAACGCATTTCTTACTTCAACATCCAGGCAGTGGAGTAGAAGTATAGTAATCGTAAAAAAAATTGAAAAATATATTTTTTTAAATAGGCTTAGAATGTCATAAAAAGTTGAGATTTTGAATTTGAGCAAAAAATAATTTTCTGTCTGTCAGTCTGTAACTTTTAAAGCAATCTGGTAAGAGTACAGTAACTTAAGATTTGATGTATATACTAGAAGCCAAGACCTTAGATATTTTATAATATTGTCAACCAATAATGTGTTATAAGTTTATCGCAGAAGATTTGGACACGGTGTGGTGTAAAGAACGATGCCAACAATTTATAACATTTAGGAAACAACTCATTAATAACATGCTTTATTTCCCGTATATATATGACCATATTTAATATCACCATGGCGACGCTACATCTCGTTAATACCGGCTTTGATTTATGTAGCGTGAATTAAAATTAATTAGTATAAACAAATTAATCATACTGCCGAATATAATATTATCAAAGCCCGGATTGAATTATGGTGTCGTTTGAAATAATTCCGGTGCCATGTCAAATGCTCACTCATTAGCATTAGCCCAGATAATCAGTTTCCGTTTTCCTGAATATCACACAACTAAACACGGATCCCATTTCTCCAGATAGCAAACTATCAAGTGTTTGGCGGACCGTGTGATATACGCGGTGCGGATCCAAGAGGCTGCGGTCAAAACCACTCGCAGGGATAACATTGCTACAATTCCAGCAGTGATACAGTTACATCGGTGCCCGGCTTCACAGCCTCATATTTTCCCCGACAACCTCATTTCAAAATTTAACCCTTCTGAAATTCCGCGCTATACAATTACAAGGTGGGCCGTTTCTGCGGCTGTTTTAACTTCATATAATCACTGGTTGGGGTCATTAAAACAAATTACGCAAATGTAGTTATCTTTGTCATCTATAAAATCTAAATATCCGTGTGTGTATTAGTAGAGTAGGCTTTTCGGTAACTTACAATTGGGGAATGAGTGACAAGTTCGATTCATAGTAAAAAATAAACATTGCTTTAAAAAAAATAATAATATAAGAAGGTTGAGATATACAGGGTATCCCAACAGGAGGAACACGCAACGATAGATTCTGTACAACATCCTGAGATAAAAAACTTAATACGATTATGTCGAGGCCCCAATCGTTTACGAGCACTATTAATGTTTCGTAAAGAAAGGTCCTGCGTGCAATGTGATCGATTTATTAAATTTGTTGGTAGGCGCTGTATACTAAAGGAATTGCGAATTTATTAATAATATCTGACAGTTGTCTACAGGTTGCCTAGCGTCGGGCATAGACTTACTGTAGAACGCTTCCGAAAAAAGCGCTAAAAAATCGGCTAAAACCTCATTAAAGTCGATAAAACTTAAGCCACCGGTAGGTCAAGAAATTCTGCGTAAAATGAAGTGTCATAATAGAAAAACAAAGTACATATCGAACTAATAATTGAAAATTACTGGTAAAGTGATTTTCAACGAACAACAACGAACAATAACAACAACATCCAAATTGAAAACTATAACCTAGAATGCGTGGAAACTTTTAAGGAGAGGAAGTTAATCAAACCAATTCCATAAGCAGTGAAATCAAGGCCGTATAGTCAGTGGAAATCGATTTTACTACTAGTTAGAGAGACGGCGACCATAATAACTGCAGCATTAGCAACGTATGAAATATTTTCATGAAGTTTAGGTCTCCCTCTACAACTTTGTTCTCTGAAGTAATGCTCTAGCGCTTTGCTGAGAGCCGTTAGAGCGCCTTAGATTAAAATTTTTTAATTAATTCAAAAGTGTTTTTAGTCATGTCTGAAAATGATTCCACAGAATCTGTAAGACCCCAAAGTCACGAGAAACCCATTTTCAGACAAGTCACCCTTTGCAAAAAAAATTTCTAGCCAAGTAGATAATGATAAGTAGACTATTAAATAAAAACACGAAAACAAAAATATACAAAGCCTTAATTAGACCTGTAATAACATATGGATGTGAGACCTGAACCATGACAAAAAGAGACGAGCAAATACTTCAAATATTCGAAAGGAAAATCCTGCGAAAGATACATGGACCAGCCTAGGACGCTGATGGAACATGGAGGATCCACATGAATGCTGAACTGAATCAGATCAATAAATGGAGTGACATTATTAAATACATAGAAAGTCAGACTAGCATGGCTGGAACATGTCAACACAATCGAAGACTCGAGAGTAACTAAGAAAATATATGGGTGGAAACCTGCTGAAAGACGAAGAAGAGGAAGGCCTAGGATGAGATGGATAGATGATGTAGAAGATGACCTGAGAGCTATGAGTATTAGAAACTGGAGAAGAAAACCTCAAGAAAGAACAGAATGGAAGAAAATAGCCAGACAGGCAAAGACTCATCCTGGGCTATGATGCCAATAAAAGAAAAAGTCACCCACGAACTTGAATATTTCTAAAAGTGCAACACAAAAAATTATGAAGGACAATATATAACATGCATATCATTATACACGTCTATAAAATCTTATGCCGAAACTATCAGACTCGTAAATATTTCTGCAAATGGATTTTAGAATAGGTGGATTCAAATATTGTACTTAAGATACTTTTCATGAATGAATTCTATTTCACGTGCGAAGGAATTATTAATACACACGACGGTCTTATTTGGGCCAATGAAAATCCACGTGCTTTCAGACGCAGAAGTTTTCTAAATAAGTTCAGTGTAAAATGACCTGATATTTTTGGAAAATTTTTGTGAAATAAATAATTACAAACAGAAGGTAGGTAATCTAAAAATTATTTCTGCAAATTGAACCCCTTGAACTCCTGCTGGGCAAAATGTATATAAAGTTCGGTCTCGCTATAGCATAAACATTTGCCGTTTCTTAGCCGTTAATTAATCGTGAAAGAGAAAATTTTGCCACTCTTTATTTTATTTTATACCAGAGGTCCTGCTAACTTTATATGAAGTTAGCAGGTCACATTAATATAAAATTAATTTAAAAGAAATTAAAGTAGCTTAAAATTTGTCGTTTTTTATCCGTTAATTAATCGTGAAAGAGAAAATTTAAATTAAAATAAAATATAAATTCCCGAAAGCGAAAACGAACGCTCCAGATGGCTTGTAAACGAAAATAAAATAGAAAGTTAATGTATTTCGTCGTTGAAACTTAGAATAAAATAAAGAGCGGCAGATTACGATTAATTAACGGCTAAAAAAACGGCAAATTTTAAGCTACTTCAACTTCTTTTAAATTAATTTTATATTAATGTGACCTGTTAACTTCATATAAAGTTAACTGGACACCCGGTATTAAAAAGAATAAAGAGCGGCAAAATTTTCTCTCTCACGATTAATTAACGGCTAAAAAATTTGCAAATGTTTATGCTAAAACGGTACCGATTCGCAAAAGTTGACCTGCTAACTTTATATACATATGGGCAAACCTATGTGACATTTTCAGCAGACGGAATTCTTGGAAGATGTGCCATTACTGCAACATCGGAACATGTGATATCAACTCGATGGTACTTAACCACATTATGTACTACATGTACGAGTAATTTTAATTCAAATATATGGATAGGACGTGAAGGCCCTATAAACTGGCCTGCTCGATCTCCCAACTTGAACCCATTGGACTGTTTTCTTTGGGGTCGTTTACGATAGGGATGTTATTCATACTATGGACGTGCTAAATGACGAAATAACCGAAGCATTAGCGGTGGCTGCTCCGAAAATGGTGCAAAGTTGGTTTGCAAATATATGGGAGGCATTTTGAACATTTAACTCAATTAAAAAATATCAGTTATGTTCAAAATATCGTTTTGTTTACAGCGCCTACGTATTTTACTAGCCTCAACATAATTGTACATTATACTAAAGTTTCTGGCTCAGAAAGTTGTAAAAAATCTATCATTACAAGCTCCTCTGATGACTTGGAAACACCCTGTATGTACACGAAAATGTGCAATCTTCTATACGGTGTGTCTACTTGGATTATTCCTTTCTACCGATTTAAAAAAAAAGAGGAGGTTCTCAATACGGCCTGTATCTATGTTTTTCTTTTATTATAAGACATACAGAGTTGAATAAATAAAGAAAGATTTTAATCAAATTTTGGACATTTAATTTATGGTTTTAGATTTGATTTAACTTTTTAGTTTTTGAAATAATTGGAAAATCACAATCTTGATTTTTGTTAACATCTAGTATTTCATTGAATTAAATTTTGAGATTAACACTAAAGGACAAAATTTTCTATTGTATTTGAGACACTACTTTTGGTTTTATATGCGAGCCATATTAGATTTGATTTCATATAATAATCCAAGTATTAGCGTCCTTAAATTTAGGAACGAAAGTAAGTATCACCCTGTACAATAATTAATGAATAAATAAATATAATTACTTACTTAATCACTGATATTTGAAATGATGTAATTGCTTACCTGAAAAAGAAAAATATTTTTTTAAATTGAATAGTCGAAACCGTTACTTTGTGATAAGAAATCAATCATTATGATCTGTTAAAACACTTTTTAATTTGTTTTTTATCGCTGAATTTATTGTAACGAAAACGCTACTGCAATTTCAGTACTCAACGTGCCATTTTCAAACGTCCACAAGTGAACGTTTGAAAATGGCATGTTAAGTGCGGAAACTGCAGTAACGTTTTGGTTGCAATAAATTGTGATAAAAAACAAAGTAAAAAGTGTTTTAACAGATCAAAATATTATTTATTAAATGGGTACCTTTCTTTAGCTCGACTAAGATGAATTTAGAAATCTTACAGAAAGCATAAAGGATGCATATACAATTAAACGAATTAATAATTTACAAACTAGAGGGTGTGACATTTTATGTAGCAGACGTAATGACGGGCTTAGCTTTAATTTTGATTATTAGAAATTGAGTTTATATTGCTGCTTTTGTAAATCACGTTATAATTTATTGCAGAAGAATCTAGTTTTGTTTTTCTGTCGAGGAGTATTGACCAATAAAATCCTTTCTTTTTATACTATACAATCGACCCTTGACAAATTACAATGAAAATACTTTGCTCAAATAGAATTCCTATTAAATCCAACCATTTCTAATCACGCGTACGAAAAGAAAAAATGATTAGTTAACAATTAGTTAATTACAAAAATCAAGACAATCTTTTGAAAACGACAAGTGTACTAACGCGCATTAAGGCCACTACGATAAAAAAGTTAAAATTTCAACTTATTTCGAGATTTCAGTATAAGTCGAAATATTAGTATTATTAAGAAGAAAGTTCAACATAACTGCACAACGTCTGGTAAGAAGTTGAGCATAAATAGAAAGAGAAGAGGAAAAAGAAGAACAAGACAAATAATAAGAAGAACACGAATGATAAGAAGAAAATGAATAACAAGAAGAATGTTTGTTGATCATTGACATCTACTTACTAAATATTTCTTGCAATAATATTCCATATCGTTTTGATTACAGATTCCTTGCACTAAGTGCCGTGTCGTCTATGGAAGAGTAGCCAAAATTTGATATTTCTTATTAAAACAAGAAAGGTTTGTTCGTTTTTAATTTGCTATAGAAATTAAACAAATTTGCAAAATCCAAAAGTAGTTCATTTTTGTAATGTCTGTGAAGTTTTTTTCTACAAAATACACATGCGTGCCTAATAAATTGTGAATAATTTACATGAATGTTCCCTCATGCACCGGTAAAAGCTCTTAACGCACTTTCCGGTACAACTTTTATTCGACTAAATTATCCTAAAATCGTAGGTAACTTGCATACACTTGTATTGAGACAATATTTAAACGACGAGAGAGAAAAAGTTGCTACAACATTATTATTGTTATTGTTTAAAACATAGTTTATGCACACTTGTATAAATTATTTTGATTTCTAGTTTTACCAATTCAAAGCAACAAAGCTAATAAATTAAATTAAATAATTGCCCATTCTTTCCTGTTACTTTTTCCTGAATACAAGTTTTGTAGAGAAAAAATTCTGTCGTGTCTTAAATACAAGAATATGGAAAATTCTCAGATTCATTTTTTTGGGATCCAGTTCAAAATGAAGCAAATGTTATTAAAGTACATGACGCTGATCTGAAGCATTGGCAGACACTATTTAAATCAAAATTGTTGAAATTAATGAAAAATGTTAATTTTTCTGCATCTAATAGTTTTTCATATTTTTTGCTCTTTTTGAAATAAAATGACTTGTTTTTGTAGCAATGCCAAGAGAACTTAGTATTTAAAGAACCTAAAAATATGAATTTTCCATTCAAAAACATATTCAAAATAGGATTTCTTATAAAATATATTTTTTTACATATAATAGTATAATATTCTCCATGTGAACATTCCATAACATGAACGTCAAAAAATTTGAACCCCTGGTTTGGTTAGATATTATCCATATTACAAAGCGTAAACAAAACTTTATATACTCCCAAATATGAAATAATGCTGACCTCACTCTTCTAAAAGTGTGTGAAAAGGACCCTGTACTTTCACGTACACAAACTTTTTCGACAAACAAAATTATTGGACTTTATTGTCAGAAACTAATTAGGACCTAATTTTATTTCCACTTTTTGAATTCGCTACTGTGGAACACTGTTGAACATTTATGTATAACATTTAATTGCAAATTTCTACTTTTTCATATGTTTGGAAAATATTCCAAATAAGTCCTGTACCAAAAGTCAGTTAATACTAATATATTTAATTATAGGCCCATCACAAATTTACGAACTTTAATAAGATACCTGAATTTACTATTCATATTACTTCATCATTTCAAACTAACCTCATGATACAAGTACAGCACGGCTTTATGAAATAACGTTCAACAGCTACAGAATTGTTATGTAAAACTCAATACATTAAGTTCTTGTGGAAGTCAGATAACTGTCAGCTATACTGACTTCGACAAACTTGTTCATGGTTGGCTGCTATGCAAACTGGATTTTATTGGATAAAATGTTAAGTAATGATTTTGTTAAATTAATTCTATCGTGCCCATTTGGAAGAACGCAGTTCGTACAATTCCATACATACAAGTCTGTTGCATGGGTTTACTCAAACATCGGGAACCAATTTTGGTACCACTTACTTTCATTGCTTTCAACGACATGGTGATGCATTTAGATGTTGGTTATCCCTTGCATGCGGATGACATCTACATAGTTTGCGTAGTTAAACGTAAGGCAGATGGAGCTAGCAAACTCCTAGTGTGTTTGATAACAAAGTGCCTCTCAATTCGTTATTCGGGACAGAGTGAGAAATCTATACTCCCGTGCAGCAGAGCATGGGAATCCGCTGGTCAGACAGGCGACTGATTATGACCCCAACGACGCTCCGAGGCACAAGAGGACGAAGCTCCAGATCCTGGATCTTATCTGTTTCAGCCCAATCTTCAAGCCACGCCGCAAGGAGACAATGACCAATGACCGGGTAATAACTCGATCCCAGAGATAGCTAGCAAACAACCGGCTTGGTACCCTTACCCTTAGCCCGTGCCAGCCTCTGATGCTAAGAATGCGTCTTCGGCCGAACCCAATCCTTGAGCTACACAGTTCAACCTCCTTTCCGACGAACTCGGAGCACATGACTAGTCAACACCCCAACCTCCTTCCAAACTCCGAAAGGGCTCGGCAACAGCCGTTTCCTTTCACGACAAACGAAAGACTCTCCCGCAAGCCGACATGCCAGCGAAGAAAGAAGACCAAGGCAGAAGTAGACCTAACGTAAACATGCTTTATAAAATTTAAAACCTAACCATTATAAACAAAAAAAAGCCATACGACATTTTCTATTGGAGTTTGATAACAGAATAATGAAAAATAATCTGGACGCCGCGCCGTATATTATATTATTCAATCAATTTTGACTTAAATAATACTTGAGTAGTCATGGCTTCAGTTAATCATAGTACATAGGAGTAAAAAAGGTGTACCCGTAAAAGCACAGACCTATTATTAATACCTGTACTAGTAAAAGCGCAAACTTGTCGAAAAACTGAATTAGTAAAAATACAGACTTGCAAAAAGATGTACCAGTAAAATGCTGTACCAGTAAAACTACAGATCTAATCTTTAACATGTAGTGCGGTGTACGTCTCTGATTAGCTGGTGTGGCTTAAATATGAAGTCGTGGGGGGTGGACCAACTGGCGCTGTATCTACTTACTTGACCGGCCGACAACATGCACTGTCCTAATCCGAACCTGACCATCATTCTATAAAAAAAATTAAATACAAATCGTTTTAGAAACTCACGTGCTAGTTTAACTCTATTTTTAGCACTACCAATATGACATCAGGACAAATTTATCTGGAGGATTTTAAAACTTTTGTCCTTTATTAATGTACATCTGGGCTATGGCGAGATCCTACATTGAAAGTCTCTATACAATAATAAATACATCAGTAATGTTTTGCCCTCAATGCGAAGTCAGCTTTCGAGGTAAGTCGAACACATTGTTAAACTTTATATATTAAAAAACTTTTACGAGTTTTCTTCGAAATTGATTCAGTTAAGTTGGAGATTACCGACTGCCAATAAACAGTAATAAACGAGAACAACAGAAAGAACAACACTTTTTATAGCTTGACTAATATCCGATAGTTCTAAGGCCAAAATGTGTAGAAAAGAAGAGTCAACGATTTTCAAATTTTTTTTAATCGATAAAGTTAGATTTTTCATCCACGCACAGAGTTGTGGTGTACTGTTATTTTATTTACAAAGGGCCTCTGTTATAATTTAATGAAATGTTAAGCAAGAAATAAGAGAAGCATTTTATTAAAGAATAGATTGTTCAAACGTAATATACTTATTTATTTCCAAAGCCTGGAGGGATTACACATTTGATAAAACGTGTGGTCAAGCCCGTTCGTCACCTGGTGCGCTACCTTCCCAGTACATGGTTTATACGATAAACTATGAAAAGTGAGGAATTGATTTTCTGAACGGACACCAATCTAAAATATATTTTATCGAAAACCAAATCACTAAACCAAAAATATTATTCTAAATTCCAGAAATCGTATATCTAATACTCCTTGGGAGTGCGGTAAACATTATGTAAGTCAGTCATCTAGACCTTTCAACGTAAGCCTTGATGAACATAGAAATTATGCTATACTTGAAGAATTCGAGAAATCTAAATGTAAACACGCGTGGGATAAAAATTATATTTGCGGCTTGGTGCAGGAAGTGACTTTGTCACAATTAAATCTTGGTTTTCGATATAAGGAAATTTTTTTAATTCAAAATTTTATTCTTTTATAAAATTTTCGTTTTTTTGACATATTTTTAGGAATCTTATGTTTTTCTTTAATAGTTTATCATTGAATTAATAAGTTTACTGCTGAAAAGGCAATGTATTACTTTTATTTTTATTGTTTGCTTTGGCAGTCATTTATTGCAGTATATATTTTCAATATATATTGCCTTGGGAACTTCCTGCACCAAGCTATATATATGATCTGATGGGACTCGGCGAGGATTTTGGAAAACCAATTCCAAAGATTTTTCATCAGCTGGTTGCCTATCCTCAAGGACGAGGTAACTAAACGTAGAATAAATATAATTTAACGTCCCACTTGGATAGACAATACATAAGTAACATACATGTCATGTGCAGTCTTAAATTTTGGTAACGGAAAACGGACATTTTTCCGAAACGTTAATAACATTAACGGGAGTAAACCGTTGGTTCAGGAAAATAAAATAATTGTACTCGTTCCTCAGTAAAAAAAATCTTCTATTGTTGACTTCATCTAACATTTTGTTTGTCTTTAGGAATCCTTGTGTCTTATATGTTTCCAATCTAAAGTGAGTCCTAATTTGTTCAGAGACACCCAATATTCTTGTCAAAACTCTCAGAATATTTTTTCAATTAGAAATTGTGTCGTTGGATGCGATAATGGTGGAAAGAATGGTCGTTTCACAATAATGAAATAACTTTACTCGGTAGTCAACGTTTCGTTTAGTAAGCACAAACTACTCCAGAGATGCATTGTAGTAAAAAAAGGCCTTATTGGTAGCTGAAGCCAATAATTGAAAATATGCAATGCCTACCTGTAATAAAGGGCATGACGCAGAAAACGATGTAAAGTTAGTACTTGGACAATGAACATTAAGCTTGTATACACCTCAAAGGCCACCAGCTGGTCATTGACAGCAGGTTTCTTGTATATGATTACATATTTACCCATACCAGGTGGCAATATAAAAGACTAATTTTAACATCCTGGATGTGGAATCGTTGCTTTTTAAGGGGCTGCCGCTAACTAGATTTGAACATTTGCAGCGTGTGACATCAAACGTTCACCCGGTCTAAGTTTATACTTGCACCAAATGTATTTCCCCTCTTTATAACACCATAGTTAACGGCCTATATTTCCAAGACAAAATTTTTTCAAATACATACCAATAAGATCTTTCTATCAATTTTACCCGTATACTGTCGTTAAATCTAAATATAAAAAAACTTGTGACGGCCACTTCGGATATATTTCTCTAAATTTGTATGACCAGCGGCGTAGTAATGAGCTATTACAACTAGCATTTGCTAGAAACGTTTACCTAGAATGAAAAAGTACTGCAGGAAACTAATCCTATACGCAATCATGATGGCATGGCAGGAATTGTTCAAAATAAAATTTAATTCCAGTTTGACTGCAGCCAAACTTAACTGACAGGATAATTTGCAATGAATGCCTCAACGCAAACAGAAACACAGATGTGAAGCCGAAACAAGGCGCTTCTTGATTGTTTTATTGCATTTCTCGTGGAATTAAGTTTTTGCCGAAACTCTCCGAACCCTTTTGCTCCCCCTCAGACGTGACTCCTCTGATTAGTCGGTGATTTAATTGAAATGACTGAGGAAGGGTTCCGCATGGACAGCACCCTAATGGAAGTTTAATTTCACCCTATACATCTGGTATTTTCATACATACACAGGGGTGCAAAAAAACGGTAAAATATTATTCGTGCATGAGAGAAACTGATCTACCAACACATTCAAATAATACAATATAAAGGTATCTAATGCACTTGCTGCAGGAGACTGAAAATGCCTTGAGTTTGTAACTTTGTCGTTTTGTAACTTTTATAACTTAATTTCTTCAATACCTGAAATTTGGCATGTGACAATACGATTTGCTAGTTTTTTTTTATAGAAAAATCCAAGATCGTGGACTACTAAAAAATTCTATCTGCGAATTTTTGAATTCATCTGAAAATAAATATCTGAGATTTTTCAGATCGCAGATTATAAATATTTAGTCGAAATTCAAAAATTCATGGCATTTGAAAAAAATCAGTTTTGCCCCAAAAACGATTTTGGTGAATTTTATTTGCTCACAAATCAGGTAATTTAGTGTTTTTAACGGGATTTCCATTTTTGTAGCCTTACATGGGTCATTTAGAATAAATCGGAACCGTCATGGCACACTTAAATGGAGAACTAAAAATTATATAAAAAAAATTGATGTTTGAAATGTCACTTATTTGGTATCGTTGGATTCAGAAAATTATACAGAATTGAAGAATGTAATAATATATAGGGTGTTCCGTTTAAAAATCGAAAGTTAATGTCACTTCCGGCGAAACCGGAAGTGAAAAAAACTAATTGTATGGCAAAACGTACCGTTTATTATATGTATAGTGTATCCTAAATTTCAATCAATTTTCTTCAAAACTAAAGGAGAAAAGGGGGGTATACCATAATCCTGTTACACCCGGTATATGTTTATCTATCGTTTCTTGTTAACAAGATTATATCTGTTAGACTCAAAATTTGTACATCAAATGTATAACATGTGTAAAGCAACAAGGTAGAATACAATCCATTGTGCCATATGCGTCATACGGAGTAATCACAAAATGCGTGTAAATTGTCTCTCTTTTATTATAATTTTAGAGCAAAATCTTAAATATGTTAAACACAATAATTTCTGGTAGACTTAAAAATGTTATTTCTTTGGAACATATTATGGCATGTTAACTATTACTTACTGAAAAAATGTTAAAGCAAATTGTTACTAAAGTCAAAATACGAAATTGTATTACATATCTAAACTACAATATACTCACGTTTGCGATAAGATAATTCAGTTTCAAATTATATTAAGTTATTTTTAATAAATCTGTTACAAAACTAAAGTTACAGTCGGGCGTTGCCGAGTGCAATTATTTATTGAACATGAAAATTTTTATTTCAATTTTCAAAGCATGTAAAATTGAATAATCTCATTGGAGAAATTGGATCATATCTGTCATACCGGATGATCACCCGATGTATGTTAAGTATCATATTTTAGATAAATTACCTTTTGCATAATTTTAAGCAAAATGTGTTAATAAAGATTTTTATTAAACACATAAAAACCCGAAGATGTCAATATCTCATATTCGAACGAACTTTACGTAGATTAGATAAAATAATATAAAATTTTGTGTGTAAAATGTTATTAAGTAAATTATTTTTGATAAGACAGTTTGACACGAATGAAAGTTGTAGACAGTTACCAGTTTGAAAAATAAAATTAAAAATGATATTGGATATATATTTAATCTCCATGACATCACAGAAAAATCAATTGCGGCATTGGAGTAAAATGTTAATCGAATGGTTACTCGCAGTCAGGCACGCCCCACTACAACTTCCACTCGATTGATTATCAAAACACGTGGCATTTGAAAATTTTTGTGACCTTAGCTTTCTTTGCATTTACAGAATAAATGACGCTTTTTTATCTTCTTCTTTATATTAACGTCTTGGCAGAGTTTGGCTATTGCTACTCCACTAGTCAACCAGGACACGTACTTAGTCATTAACACAACAACCATTCCCTGCGACATTGCCATCTACCGAAGCTGAGACTCGAACTCAGGAGAGAGAGACTAGACATGTTGCGCCACATTAAAAACACCAATGAAAACGAATTTGTACAGCATAACAAGGAACAAGTATTATTTTAGATTTATTTTCGTATCTGTGTTAGTTTATAAGGTATTCGAAAAAATAGCTATTTTGCAGAGGGGGTGGATTTGTAGTATGTTGACTTAGAGACGTTTTTCTGGCATTCTTTTTTTTTTGTCTGAAGCCAGCTAAAAGCAACGCCACACTATTTTCCACGTTACGCTCCTGCTAAACATCGCAAATGCAAATATGGGATTGAAAAACATATAAATTGGAAACATTTTTCACATAAAAATAGAGTTCAAGTAAACAAAATTTAGGTGGGTTTCGTGAACATCGTGATTGCAAGCACGCATTCCAAAGGGGGAACAAGTTCATGTGCGGTCTTGGGTAAATATCCGTTCTGTGTGATAAGGCACCATGTTTATGGCATTATAGACACGTCTCGATTGTGTTTTCATTCCATTAGCAACGCTCCACGGAACACTGCGGCATTACCTATCTTACTTCTCTTCTTATCTTAATATTTAACAGAGGATGTTAACTAACGCGATTTTTCTGGAAGACATCGTCTTGTTTCCTGTTCCTGTTTCACCTGGGTCTGTAATTATGATAATCTGTCTTGTCGCCGATAATATTCGTATTTTACGGGCAGTTGTTCACCTAACGTATATTACTGATACAAAGAGTGAGGTCGCTAAAATTATTCGTACACCAAAATGAAACAAAATTTACCAATTAACTGTAAAATTTCTTAGTTTTGTTTTTAAAATCGTTGAAAATTATTATTTTGGATATTTAGCGGATTGATTGCATACTCTCAATGTCTAACATTTAATATGAAAAAACAATAAATATCTGTATCTACTGTTGAACTACTTCTGATCACGTTGGTATACTAATAAAACTAATCAAAATATAACAATCTACCATAATCTCAGCCAAATATATCTAATTCTGAAATCTTACCTGGGCAACCGATTTTTTCAAGTCAAAGTCAAATCCTCATTATCAGAATATCATCCTGTCAAATCCGGTGTCCCCCAGGGTAGCGTTCTGGGACCCTTCCTTTACCTACTTTATACATCCGACATTCCCAATGTTGACGATATCACGATGGCCACATTTGCAAGACACCGCCAACCTGGTATCGGATCCAGATGCCAACAGGGTCTCACAAAGACTTCAAGATCACTTGAATGAGCTACAAAATTGGTTGGATCGTTGGAAAATAAAAGTAAATAGCGAAAAGTCAACGCAAGTCACCTTCACTACTAGGCGATCTACTTGTCCTCAAGTCCAAACAAATAATTCGCCAATTTCGGTCAAAACTGAAATCAAATACTTATCTTGGACTCCATCTGGACCAAAAGCCAACCTGGAGAAGCCGTATTCAAACCAATAGAAATCAGTTACAACTAAAAGTTCAACAGATGAATTGGATGATCAACAGAAAATCTCAGCTGTCGCCAGGAAATAAATTGTTAATTTATAAAATCATCCTAAAACCCATTTGGACGTATGGAATTGAACTGTGGGGATGCAGCAAGCCTTCAAACAAAACAATTTTACAGACATTCCAGTCAAATTATCTGCGCATGATTACAAACGCTCCCCGGTGTATATCCAACGCAACCCTCCTCAATGACCTGAGAGTTCCAGTTATAAAAGATGTCATAACTGCATATGGAAATAAAGCAAAACAAAGAAATTATGGACACAAAAGTCAAACTGTGAGTCAACTCTACCAGCACCCTCTACAAAATAAAAGACTCAAGAGATCCTGGCCCGAAGACTTTGTTGAATAGGTAGATATGGAGAACGATTAATGGATGGTACCCAACACAAGACAACAACCTATCATAATATTTACTAATTACTCTATTGAGCAGTTTGTTCAGTAGATTGTAAATTTCTTTAATAATTTTTTTTTTTTTTTATATTTTCAGAATGATGTTATTGATTAACTTTATTACTATACTATTTTTATCGATGAATTACCACTTAGTAATTACAAAAATACCATTGGCATACATCCTGGGTAGTGTAGGTCCAGATGCAAACATGTTGAAGGTGTGGAAACATATTTTTTATAGGATTTTGCAAACAACAGAAAAAAATAACCATATAACTAAAAAGAAAAACTGTATGTAAAAATATTAATGAAATCTTTGCATTCTTTCGATAACCTGAATTCTGGTTATGCTAACAAATTAAAATCCTGAAATGAATTTGTCTAATTTCTTATTTGACAATTCTCATTCTAACACTAGCATCCACACAGTCCCCTATGGCCATGCTGATTAAATTAGTATCTACATAACCCCTACGATCATGAAGATTCAGTTAAAATTGAGAACAAAGGCCTAAAATGAGTTTATTTATCTACCTTGTCTTAAATTCATTTTAGACCTTTTTCTCATTTTTAACAGAATCTTCATGATCGTAGGAGGTTATGTAGATACTAGTTTAATTAACATGGCCGTAGGGGACTGTGTGGATGCTAGTGTTAGAATGAGAATTGTCAAATAAGAAATTAGACAAATTCATTTTAGGACTTTAATTTGCTAGCATAACCAGAATTCAAGTTATCGAAAGAATGCAAAGATTTCATTAATATTTTTACATATAGTTTCTCTTTTAGTTATAGATAGTTATTTTTTTCTGCTGTTTGCAAAATCCTATAAAGAATATGTTTCAATACAATTATAAGCAAGCAAGTAATAATTCATTTTTAAATATGTTGAAGGTGTCTAATGTGTCTATTCTTAAGCCATAATTCATCCTAGCTGATACAATTGTGTCAGGTAATTGCATGCCAGCTGCTATACTACTAAAAGCAACATGTACATAATATGATTCTTAAATTAAATGTAATTTTGTAAATTTAATTACTAAATTGCTAGGTATCTGAAAAACCAGTAATGGCAGACAAATAAAATGTTATAAAAAAAAATTAAATTGTCGTGGAAACGATGTTGCTAATGGCTGCCGCGGTATCGTGACGTTATTCTATTCTTAATATGATTGTATTAAGATCTGAATTAAATTGTTGTAAAATATGAAAAATCTGCAAAAATAGCATTAATTCAATGTTTTACCTAAGAAAAGTAAGATGTTAAGCATTCAAAGTATTGTTAAAGAAAGCGTATTGCGTACATTATTTTAATGTCACCTATTTCACAGCAGTTAAAAAATTCGTGCATCCTTATGTACTTCATAAGAATAAATGCATTTAGGTTGGTAGATTATCGCTTTGGGGTTATACAGTACCTTTCCATACATTTTTCTTAAGTAATCTTATACTAATTGTGAAATGGTAATATTAAATAATCAAATGAAATCGATTTCTTGTATGCATAGATGTTTATTTTAATATTTAAAAGCCAAGTTGCACCATTTCTCTTTATTCGATCGGGCTTAAACTTTACACGATTTTTTTTTTTTTTTCATCAAATGGAACCAATCTGGAGGAGGTAGCGTAAAAAATTCTAAAAACATTTTCCCCATGTATTTAAGGACCAGCCTAATACTTAAATAAGTTTTATTTCATTTTTTATTCGTTTATTAATTTTTGTGTACCAATTGGGAACGGAGAAATGAGTTCATTCAGGCAGATGACACACATGACAAAGTTCCTACTGGTGTCTTTATAAAACAAAACAAATTGCAAACATTTTGAAATTTATAGCACAGATACGTGTGACATAATTTATAGGTGATTTTTCCCACAGGACAACATTTTTTTTATTGATTATTTAAATTCCTGTATTGCCCTTTGAGATAACATGTTTGATTATGTCGCTTTCGCGGTAAATTTATATAATATATTTGTAAATACTAAACGTGGTGATATATTTTTCCCAGTTTTAGTATACTACGTAAGAAAGCGTTCGTAAATCTCTTAACTTCAACAGTTACGATTACTGAATTTTTCAAACGATGACGAGTTGAAATATAAATGATAACATTTATTCTATATAGTTTATTGATTAATTCACGTTGTTTTAATTTCAAAAGTGATTAACAAGAGAACCTAACTCTATCCCACAGATGACATACTGTCTGATAGATAAATCTCAAACCAACATGAACAAACAGTATTTCGCGATGTTGCAAAATTGTCTCAAGAAAAAAATATTATACTTAAGTAAATCTGAGGGCCATTTTGTTGCGACACCGGCTTTGAAGTAAGCTCTATAAACACCAAAAAGTAATTTCCACAAAGATCAAAGCTCTTGGACACTATACTCGAATAATATCACTCGACATGCATTTCGTCAACAACGCTGGCATCATCTGGAGATGATTCAATGAGTTTCTCCGTAATGAAAACACGTAAGTACACATATTTGATCCTCAGGCTGTCTACTAAATCCTAATCTTAAAATTCCCTGACTTTCCAGGTTTTCCAGATATTAATTTATCTAAATTCCAGGTTTTTAACTTTCTACATTCGAACAAATATAAAAGTATGTATTAACATCAAAAAAATTAGAAATAAATTCTATGAAACAATAAGAAAAAATTCTTGCATTTTATTACTATTATTATTTATTTTCGAGAACCCAATTACGAGCTGAATTGTTTCTACAAAAATCATCATTGTTCTTTAGTCTTTAAAGATATCTCTGTCTAAATTGAGCTCAACAAAGCTTAAATGAAAGAAGAAACATGTACAATTAGATTATTATATTTTAAAATATAAAAATGTATGTGTATACATGAAGTCGGAACATAAAAGAGATTTTCGATGAAATCGGCGAAAGCTCTACCATTTCTACAATTTCTAAGACAAAAACCTGCAACTCTTATATATTACTCTGAAAGTAATATATAAAAAGATCCGACGAGTGAAGAAAATCTCAAAAATTATTTTTGAAGATGTACGCTTCCAAAATTTCAAAATTCAAATTAAAAAAAAAAATTAATCCTCTTTATTTTACGAAAATAAAAGAAAAGCTTTTCTTTGTTCCAAAATTCGTGAAGCTAGGGGTAAAGTAAACGTTAATAACTTTTATATAAATAATTATTTGGCACACCTATCCATCAGATCTTTTTATATATTACTTCAAGAGTAATATGTGAAACGTTCAGATTTCTATCGTAAAAATTGTAGAAATGGTAGAGTTTTTACCAATTTCATCGGAAATCTCTTTATGTTCCGACTTCATATGCACTATTCCTGCTTAGAATCATTTTATATTTGAAAACATGATGATCCAATAGCCACATGTTTCTCGTTTCATTTGAGCTTTGTTGAGCTCAGTTTCATTAATTACAAAAGTTACAACAAATTTAGTGTAGCGCGTCCGAGACCGCGCATGCTTCGCGAGCCGTACTTATGTGTCATCACGTTCCATCCTCGTGCGTTAAACAAAAAACCTGGAGCTTACACCTTTGATCATACAAATACGTTTTTGACGTGAAATTTCCCCCTCTATCGCCTAGTGCTATTAGTTTTTTGTATATACTTTTAATTTTTCGAGTTATTGGCCAAAAACCGAATTAATATCGGCCAATATTTTCGACTTTTTAGGGGTCGCCGGCACTTTACAGCTGTAAATTTTTTTTCGTAGTTTTCTACACCAACAAAAATACTTATTGGCGAAATTTGACAAGTACTGAAACATGATATTTTTAATACGTGACTGGCAAAGCGTTATGATATCTATATCGAAAATCCGAAATTGGCATTTTGACGGCATCATAAATTATAAGGGCTGGATCGTAAATTCGAGCCAACAAAAGTGAACGAAAAATGAAAGTTTTTGACGTTTAGTAAATTTCAAACGCAAATGAAAATAAAATGACTTGGTCATTAAGAGCAAGGCAACGTCGCAACCTACCAGTGGAGCGGATCTGGCAGGAAAAAGGAGCGCAAGCCAACAGTGGAATTTGAAAATTTTTGTTTGGCCATTCTTTAAGTTTGTGTCATGTAATTATTCTCTGAAAATCACTAGGGGGGAGATATTTACACACAAAGTTTGCAAGAACTACTTTTTCCCATTGCCATGATTTATTTTCAAATTAAAGAGAAGAAAAGTTCCTCCATGCGGAGAACAAAATATTTAAATATAACCTTTTTTCGTGCAAAAACGCGATTTGAAAAAAATTCAAAATCGTTTTTCGGGTGTAGCTTCGCAATTCTTTTCAAAAATCAAAAACCGTTTTCACCTATGGAAGCTGATGGGATTATGCATACCCATCAATTTGTCGAAATATTGGAGGAAGTTACGTAGTTCCGAAAAATTTTACCGTCTCCCTCTCTCCCGCCCTCCCTAATTCCCCCACCAACTTCCTACCTTGATCAGAATTAAGCTTCATCCTTTCCCTGTATCCACCAAAAATTTCAGGTTCCTATTATTCTTCTTTCCTGGAGAAATCATCGATTTAACACTTGAAACCACCGGCAAAAAACATTTTTCCGAAAATTCTTCAATTGCCCATAACTCGAGATCTAATTAATATTTTTGGACAAACCTTGGCTCAGACCACGTATTTTCAAATTCTCTTTAACTTTGAATTAAACTTTATTTTTCACATAGGCATTAATTTCCGAGTTATCGCCGAAAACGTAGTTCTTGCAAACTTTGTGTACAAGTATGCCCCCTCCCCTCCTTCACGAGTATGAGACTTGTGATTTTCAAAGAATAATTGCATGACACAAACTTAAACAATCTCCAAAAAAATAAATAACAATATCCGTTTTGTTTTAACTATCATGGTCTTTGTACCTAGCAACATTTACAGGAGATGGAACTTTACAGGCGATCTAAATACAGTACATATAATTTGATGTATTAAAATATTTCATCTTTTACTAGGTATTTCTCCTTGCTTCCAAACTATACAGAATCAATAACTTGTTTATATACAAATACGTACAATAACTCAATTGTTACTGTTATTGTTACTGTTACTGCAAAAAAATTTGTATATACCAAAGATTTCCCCACGAAACCCTACCAGTAAAAAGAGAAGTAAAAGGAATAGCTTGGTCGTCAAATTATTGGACCTCAGCGACCAACGCAGCAGAGCAATCAGGGTTATACGTGTTTAATAATTCTGATCTGTCAATTATTAATATCGGTATAGCTCTTTGTTCGTGGCCAATTTTTTATTGCGCAACGCAGCACACCAGCGTTCTATAATTAATGGGAACTGTGGGAAATGTGCAACAACATTTTTATTTATAAATGTCTTTCAAGCGGCCTTTTACGTGGTATCCATAACGAACCTGATTGAAACATTTCGCAATATCAATTCTGATTCCTTATTCAAGTATTCTTCTTGTTTTTAGGATATTCAAGTTTGAAACCTTGCTCGAGCTTTCGTCGAATCACCGTTTAAATCACTTTTAGAACGGTTTCATCTGATAATTCAGAAACAATGTAAATCGACAAACAATTTTCCCATTACGTTTATATACGCTTTTCAATGCAGAACGGATTGTTTCAATTAAAAACTGATATCGGCTTAAGCAGTCTTCGTATCGACCTGCCAACTTGATAATTTATTAGCGCCTATTTGTGTTCGTCTAGAATACAAATTTCATTGAACCTAATGTATTGTACACAATGTTATCTGAAAATGATACATGCACATTGTTGTGAAATAAATTCAGTTGATGCACCGTTACGGATTAGATGAATTACATAATGGCATAATGGAGATTCATTCATCTCCAATATAAATAAATAATTGTAGCCTGAAATTGCCAGGAATTTTATAATTTAATTGATAAACAACAAACTGGTATTTTTCGTAAAATATTTATTTTATTATTTAAAGTACTGAACGATTTGGTGGCCTAATATAGTGGAGGGCAGTTATGTTTTTTTTGCAATTTTTACTCCCACGGTCGTGACCCGGCTCAAAATGTTCATACCGACGGCCCAAACAACATACTAAAAAGCTGACATCTCAAAATGGGTCCAACCCAGCCAAAAACTGGGTTTTGGGCCTTTTTCGGGGTGTAATTTTTACCTTTTTTTTTGAAGGCCTTAGAGGTTCGGCTAAGGTTTGGGATACTTTTTTATTCTGGGTGTCAGGGAACCCAAAACTATGTTTTGTATACATGGCCTATGTATATTAATGTATATTTGTGTTGGATATGCATATGCATATGTATGTATATGTATTTATATACATATAGAGTCATACATCATAGCGCAAATATACATATACAGTAAATTTCCAAATAATGTCCAGATTAAAAAAAAATTGAATTCGGCCATATATCATATTAAACTACATGAAAATAGCTTTCAGTTGAGCTCAAGTAGACCTCGCGAACCATAAAAAGACAAAAGATATTTGGATTTGAATTTTTCGGGAGAAATGGGCTAAAATTGAGTTGTAGAGAAAGCTAGCAAACATGTTTGACCAAACCTTGGACCATTTTTTTAGTTATGGGAAGAACTACCTTCACCTTTGAGCCAATGGGTTCTTCTGACACCCAGAATAAAAGGGTATCAATCCCAAACCTTAGCCAAACCTCTAAGGTCTTAAACAAAAATAAAACTAAAGATTACACCCCCAAAAGGCCCAAAACCCAGTTTTTGGCCAATAAAAATGGGTTGCACCCATTTTGAGATTTCAACTTTTTAGTATGTTGTTTGGGCCGTCAATACGAACATTTTGAGCCGGGTCACGACTGTGGGCGTGAAAATTGCAAAAAAAAACATAACTGACCTCCACTAATATTATAATAACACAATAACATAACATACCGTAACACAACATTGTTTTTTGTGTGACTTTATTATTTCTACAATTTCTGTATTACACTATTATTATTTTGTGACATGTAATTGTGGACTTCTCTTCTCATTCAGTAATTAGTCTCTGACTGTTGTTGGATGATGTAATTAAATAAATAAATAATATAAATAATATTAAAAATAACTAAAATAATAACTAACAATAAAGTCCATTCACTTTAAGAATGAAGCATCGGGTATAAATAAGAAGTTATTTTCCACCTTCTCTCTGGCTAAAATGAGATGGAAGTTCACACTAGTCAGTTCTTTGCGACCTATGGTCAACTCGTCTGGTCTGGATTTAATATTATTTTCATTTAAAGATGTGGTTTTGTACCGTTTTCAGAAATACATTATTCTTAAAGTGGATAGAGTGCAGATATTGCAAAGACAATTCAAGTGCAACAAAGCAAAACAAATGTAAGTTCTTGATCGAAGCTACACTGTGGTCATCAGTTCCAAGTAGTTTGGATGTTACACATCATATACAAGGGAGGGTGGTGTTGACTCGATTTTCGAAAAGAAATGGAAGTATAATATTGTGACAGGGTCGAAAATTCATGTCGGATGCGTAATTTTGCAGAAAACTGTAACAATACCGATTTTTTATGTTGATTCTAGTCGTTTTTAGGTAAAAATTATAATTTTGCCAGGATAAAACTCTGGAGCATGAAAACTAAGCAACTTTAAACTTGTTGACAATCGATATTTTTACCTATTTGTACGAAATGACCACTTATGTACAGGGTGGGCAACTAAGAATGGAAGCCTGCCATATCTCAGAAACCAATCATCGCATATATTTAGGGTAAAAATTACTGTAAGTAAAGTGACCCTGAAAAATCGCTACAAATTATTTTAGAGTTTTTAAAATGGCCGCTAGAGGGCGTGTCAGCCATGACCGAATAGGAAATTAGGTTTTTCTCTCTATTTTGCTAAATTAAGTGGCATTGAAAATATATGCATCATAATCCTAAGACAATTTGAATCTTTTTTGTTGTCCATTTTTTCTGTATCCTCAAGAATAAAGTGGTGGGGAGATGCCAAAAAACATTTTTTTAAATGTCGATTACTCCGATTAGCCTTAACAGAATTTAACAAACTTGGTCTCACTACAAAGTGCTTTTCTTAGTTTATCGAGGGCGCTTTACCGTCGCAGCTAGAGGGCATCATTTGACATGTTAACAAATATCTTACTTTTTCTAAAATAATGTACTTAAATGGTTAGATGAAATGGTGTATTTATTTTTACATGGTAAAATAGAGAATGAGGCACGGCGCGCACCAAAGTGGTGTGTGGCAAAGGAATGGTGGTGGCGTTGGAATGGTTAAGACGTGGTGTGGCAGTAGAATGGCGACAAAATGATATCAAAGTGATGTAACGCGTACCGAAATGGCAAGCAGCGCCATCCTGCCATTGCTTTATCATTTAATAAAATGTCATCAGATGATGAGGATGCCCTTGCATTGGTTCAACTAGTAAGTTTACAAAATCGATATAAAAGAAAAAATCTTTGGGTCTATCCTTTATGGCAAAAAAATAGAGAATACGGCATATATAATGTCCAGGTCCGCTCTTGAACTTGACTAATGTGGTAATCATCCCGCGTATTGTCATAGAGACAGGTATGAGCCTCTATAAGGCCTTTCAAGATGTATATTGAATTCCTGGTCGTCCTGCATTATACGATAATCGCGGAAAATACAGGAGATGCAACCTCTTCTCTAGGCAAATCAATACTAAATACGAGCACCACTTACCACTTGCCACTCGAAAATTAAACATGTCCGAGACTAGTGGTGACCGAATGGCACCACCCCACTTGCAAAATATCACGCCACTGCCACTCCACTTCAATGCGCGTTGCCGCATTTGTTTACATGGGTTTCAAAAATTCCACCTGCCACACGGCTACCACGTCACCTAAACACCACTTCAATGCGCGCCGGGCCTTAAAAGCTTCAAATGTCAGTGAAAACCGCCACTCGATAACTTTTTTCTAACAGTAGATATTAGCAAAGTTCAAATTATGAATTATTATCCGATCTTGCCGGCAGAATTTGCAAAAGTAGCTGTTGAAAACAAGCAAGCTGTGAAATGATACAATGAAGAAACAACATATATCAAACATATTCAGTAGAATATATATTACGTAATATAAAAATTATTAATTAATAACATAATAACAATGACAACAAATCTAAAAGTAATAACAATAAACAATGTAACAAATCAAACGTCCAAAAAACTAAACGCAAGAACACATTACAACACATTATATCGTTGTATTATCATCATAATATGCATTATTGGTCTGAGACGAACCTGCGCTGAATGTGAGACGTCCAATTTCAGAGTCGTTGGTCTATAAATGTGTGCTGTGGAATTCTAGGTCGACAAATAACTTTTATTTTCAATGAGAGTCTTAATGGAGAACGTTATTTAAGTTTTTAGGAAACGAATTGTCACTTCTTTAAAAATACTCTAAACCTCTACTAATTCGTCATGATGTTTTTCCAGCACGATGGGTGACCGATGCATTTCTCTTTGAACGTTCCGGATTTCTTAGACCACACATACCCTGACAGGTGGACGTGGAAGTCTATTCCAATGGCCAGCCAGGTCCCCAGAGCTGACTCGCCTAGATTTCTGTTTGTGGGGGTGAATAAAAGATCTCGTTTCTGCCACCAGACCCGCTAGAAGACACGATATGCTCGAAAGAATAAAAAGCGTCATTCAAAGTATTTTGATGGCAGAAATAGAGACGTGTTCAAACCACCTGTCAGAGAATGAATTCTTGCATCGAAAATGTTGGGACATTTTGCATATCTAGGGCACCACTAGTTAAATTCTAAATTTTTTAATGTATTGTAATGTGTTCTTACATTTACTTTTTTGGACGTTTGATTTGTCACATGTTTATTGTTATTACTATTAGATTTGTTGTCATTGTTATTAATTACTAATTTTTATATTATGTTTGATATATGTTGTTTCTTCATTGAGTAATTTCACAGCTTACTTGTTTTCAACAGCAACTTTTGTACATTCTGTCGGCAAGATCGGATAATAATTCATAATTTCAACTTTGTTTGTGATATCATCTATTAGAAAAAAGTTATCGAGTTGCGGTTTTCACTGACATCTGAAGCTTTTAATTCTCTATTTTACTGTGTAAAAATAAATATACCATTCTATTTAATTTTTTTTAGAAAAAGTGAGACATTTGTTGACATGTCAAATAACGCTCTGTAGCGGCGACGGTAATAAGCAAATGAGAACAGCGCGAAGTGCTCTCGATAGACTATAAAATAAAAACACTTTGTTATGAGACCAAGTTTATTAAATTCCATTAATGCCAATTTATTTTTGAACTTACAAAAAAAATTAAAAACTAAAAAGATTCGAAATTATGTTTGGATTAGGATGCATATATTTTGTCAATGCCACTTAATTGAGCAAAGCACAGAGAAAAACCTAATTTTCCATTCGGTCATGGCTGTTACGCCCCCTAGCGGTTATTTTAGAAACTCGAAATGTTGTGTAATGTCTTCGGTTTTCTCGAAAAGGGTTGGAATTATCAAGTTCTATCAAGTGTACTTTTTTTACGTAGAAATGACTCATGCATGAAATTTTCTGGTGAAAAGTGCCACAAAGTTTCATAAAAAAAGAGAAAACATATTTAGTTTTGTTGGTGGATATAATGCCAAAGAACGTAATCTCCTGTCATCAGTGGCCCTAGTTGATAGAAAGAGTATCGGAACATACTAATAATATAACGTCAATGCGCTGTACGGAATGTTACAACCGTTGAAAGACCACAAATATTAATCAGCTCAAATTTTAAAAGACTTAAGAAACCTACAAGGTCCACAAGTCATAAGAAAGTCTAAGTTACTACTTAATTGAATTAACTGTAAAACACGTTTAAAACTTCAATTCACGAGCAGAGAAATATACAATTCCTTATGATTAGAACTAATAAATAGGTACTGTAACTGCATATTTCAGTTATTATAACTGATATTATATAAGTAATGGGTGGTTAATAATACACCTTATAGTACACATTACATCGCAGTACCTGCATAATAATATATTCGTGTTATTAGTTTTCAGCTCGCATTTCACGAAGAATTATGACAAATCACTTGAGTTTCTACAGAGTCGACTAAATAAAAAAGTTAATTGAAATCTCCATAGCAACCAAATAGTATGAGATGCAAGTAGTATTAGAAATAAAAAACATCTGCTATGCCTAGACACAACCTTCTTAAACAAAATTATACTCCTTCTCATCTATCTGATTGGTATAAAAAGTGTTGCGCCTTTGACAGAGCGGTAAAGAACAAAGATCCCGCCACTTTTTATACCGACAATAAGTATGCAGTAAACTATATACCGAGAGACCAACCCAAAAACACAATCAAACGCACCTATAAATTCTCCTAGCATGCATGAGTATTATACTTTATCTAAAATCAACTGGAAAATCATAAAAAATGAGCGCCAAAGGAATTGTTCATCATACCTGCAATGTCATTTTATAACACCAGAAATGTCATGAGCGACCACCGACAATAATTTTTTAATAATTGGCATAAATTAAATATTGTTTTACTGCTTTGTATTAATTGATAGGCATGCTGTAAACTATTTATTTATAATAATGATAGTTTAATTAACAACTCCACAAATGTGAATCATAAAATAGTAAATAAATATCATTATTTAACATACGGCTATACTACCGGCAATTATACGAATAAATACAAACAGATTTGAGGCAAGTGCATAACATATCTAGCTGACTATATTGATATAAGAGTATCGCTTGTAATATTCAAGCACGGTCCCGGTGTTATTCTGTCACAGGCAGGCGTTGTAAGAATTCTAAATTGAGAATAGCAATACTTTACACTGTGACTAGTGTCTGGTATGCAGATCGCTTTGCTCCAATAAGGTCCCCTTCTAATTTACATCCGTAATTATCTACAAGTTGATACAGATTATCCTGCAGATAAGCTATGAGAGTTCCCGCTTACGACCCCATGTCTTTTCTGGTGGTTGAACTTTTTAAACAACAATACAACTTGTGTAGTGAAGCAATTTTTCCAGGGAATATGTACAAAAGAATTGCTGTTATCAATTTCTAATTATTGTTTATTTGTCCCGACACGCATGTCTTATTCAATTAATTTAGTTATGTATGAAAACTAGGCCGTTACAAATCCTTTCTTCGAACTAGTGGCACATCATTCATTATAAACATAATAGTCACGAGAACTTGTGCAAGCGACTTGCCTGTGTTTTGTTAAACTTATGAACACAGTTTAGGCCAGTTCTCCAGGTCTACCCGAACAAGGTAGACGTGCATGGCAAAGTCCGTACCAGTCCAACCAGTAAGTGTAGATATTTGCAAAGTCTGAACGGCAGGCCTGTGAGCAAACTTCGCAATGAGGAGCGTTGTACCCTGTATCCAAAGGAATATTAAAATTCAGTTAGTAGCCGCCGCTAGACGGAACACACTTAGGTACTATGCTGGAATTATCGGTGTAAGTGAAACTCGCGAGAGAAGTTGATATATACTATTTAAAAACACGGGAAAATTTGTTCAAATTCGCAATCCACTGGTGCATATAAGTTCTACGATTTCTCTCGCTATACAGAACCATTCAGTCTGTTACAGACAATTGACTGACTTGTGGTCTTTGGTCGGCTACTTGCAAGTAGCCGACCAAAGACCACAAGACAGTCAATTCGTCCTGACCATTTCGCCGATCCAGACGTGCCCATCTGCAACTGAAGGAGATAAGTAAATAGCAACTCAGTAAGTGCTTCCTCCCTCCTAGTATCCGTACACTGTCTACAATTATGTTTGTTTCACTACTGGTAAACGTTGTCTACCATTTTATCGTTTTGTTAACCACCTGCCCGTTTTACCCTATTATAAGCACCACCATAGCATTAGATATAGCTTTGCTTCCGCTGCTACCTTAAGTCCTGATTCTTAGCTGCTTCTTCGGTTATTGGTAGTATCAGGTAGTTAGTTAGACGTTGTAAATAGCAGATTTTATGGTAATAAATATTGTTATATTCCGAACTGTGCCTTTTACTACTACGTAAAGGAAATCTAGTTTTCCCTTGACCGTATCTTCACTATATCTATTCAAGTTCTGCTTAATCGACTTTTGAAGGTTATGGTTGTTCCGCCATAAAGGGACCTGGCGTCCGAGCTTTCCGTTTATACCGTAAACCTACCGTCGTCGTTTGGATGCCATAGTGACACTTCGCCAATTGTCGGATGAAGTAACATTACAGCTATTTGGTGGATATTACGGATCTGTTTTTTAAATTAAAATCAATATTTTAAACTGTCACCGTCTCGTTTATTGTTTGTAGACAACTTCAGAGCAAACTAATTTGGATTGAGACAACTATACATATGAAAACCGTGATATTCCTAGAACAATTAACAAACCATACAAAAGAAGCATGTAAAAATAATATCAACAATTTCAACGATTTCACATATGAGAGAGAAATCACAGGCAGCCATTATTATTAACATTCTTTTTACATACTTTCTTAGGTTCTATATCTTGAACGTAGTGTTAGGCTTTTGTTTATATAGAAAGTTTAAAATCCATCGAAGAGTGTAATCTTTATAGCTAGCTATATATAACATATAGCTCGTGTGAACGCGATAAAAAGAAAAACATCGTGTTTCCAGTATTTAGTATGGCAGCACGAATATTAAAATGAAGCAGCAACTATAAATCTTCTCGGGATCGAGCGAGCTGTGATTAAGACGGATGAAGAGATGAATACTCGCCAGATTCTTATTTGACGAGCATTAAAACAGCAGCTTTATAAAATCAATCCGGCGATTAAAGCGGCAGTATAAGTAATGTGCAAACGATAAACTGCCAATTAATCAGAAGTAGTTAAGAGCAAGCGGCAGAGAAAACGGGAATTTCGACTGGAAAGGTGAGTAGGTGGGACTGGGAGGTCAGTGGCCGGGTGTGGGAGAGTCGAAGAACTTGTTCCCGATTTGCCCCCGGCTGTCAGTCATGGATTAGGCAGGTCTAGTCAGGAACAATTTAATCACACGCGTCAGTTGAAGCAGGCATTGTCTGTGTACAGCGAGAACGTCGACAGGTAAAGCACACGGATTGTGAATAATGTCGTCATTATCCATAGTCAGCCTTAGCCTCCGCAGGATAGAATAACTTGCCTATTCAAACTGTTTTCGAATAGAGCTAATTTCAAGCGAAATTAATTGGGTTTGTGAGCGTTACGAGACCACCGCCAAGTACGGCAAAATGTAATATGCAAATGGTCTGGTTATGTTAGTTCATTGGATTATTTAGTGCCTGGTTATATGGGACAATTAGTTGCAAACCTCATTATATTTTGGCTATCTATAACGCACTGAGACGATTACTGTGGTATTCCGCTTGTGTCGTATTATTGCCGGGAAGTTTTAGGGTAGGATAAAATACGAGGGTTCTATTTCTCCTTGTAATTCTGTTGATAATAATGATAATAAGTGTTTTTTTCACGTTACGTGAATCTCAGCAAAAAGGCAATTACATTAGTAACACAGGTACATAAAAAGTCAATTTACTGAGGTTTCACATATACACTCCCATGTATTTTTGGCCACTGAACACGATCCCCCTGTCAGTTTTACAAAATAGGTCAGGATGTATTTTTGACTGCTAAAGGCGATCCCGATGTCAGTTTTGCTCTATCAGGTCAGGATTTTTTGTTAACCAAGAAAAACTAGTTAAAACAGGCCAGAATAGGGTTTAAAATATAAATTAATGGTTTTAAATAGGTGGACTATGTATTCGATGTCCTTTTGACTGCTAAACATGATACTGACGTCAGTTTCAATAAATCAGCTCATGACTTTTTATTTATCCTGATTTATTCGATTCTGTCGCACAGTACTCTTTTGTCTTCAAATGATCTGCGTAATGGTTTTCTTTTTTGTTTTATTCCTTTCGTTCACATCTCTTTTCAATGTCCAACAGTAATCTGCCATCATATTAACATCCCATCGACCTTGATACGCTCCATTTCCTTTATGTCTTGGTGAAAACGTTCATCATGCTCTTCACTATAAGCATCTAAATTTTCTGGAAACTGATCTATACGAAAATGCAGAAAATGTAGTTTCAAATTCATTAGACATTGGTTACTTGGATATTTGTAGTTTTCGCTCTTATTGTTTCCTCCAAATTTGTGAATAACTTCCTTAAAGCTCTGCTAAGCTCCTTTTTCCATATCTGACATTGTAGTGATAAATTTCTCATCTGTTAACATTTTCCTTATTTGTAGACCATCAAAAATGCTTTCCTTCAATCGAAGGAAGGTATTTTTATAAGGAAAATGTTAAGAGATAAAAAATTCATCACTACGTTGTCACGTACGGAAGATTCTAGCCTGTTTTAACCTGTTTTTCGTAGTTAACAAAACATCCTGACATAATTTTGTAAAACTGACATCGGGATCGTGTCCAGCGGTCAAAGATACATGGGAGTATATATGTGTAACCTCAGAAAATTGACTTTTTACTTGTGTGCCTGTGTAATTAATTGTTTAATCATTTCCTTTCTTCGGTAGAAGACCTCAACTATCTACCAAATTTTAATTTTCTCCGCCAAAAAGTTTGAATTTAGCACCAGTAGACAGACAGGCACACCGATAGGTAGCCAACAGGCAGAAAAGCAGGCAAACAGGCACCCAGGATGAACCAGCAATTGATGAAGAAGTTTTTAGGTTTATCTAATACGTAAAAGATTGCGAAAATGGTCGTTATTTTAGGACTATCTTAGGATATTTGTAATTTCTTTTTTCCATTTATTGTTTTCTATTGATACTTTTTTACAACAAACGGAAATGGAAAAATATCCGAAGGCATATTGCATTATTATTATTATTATTATTATTATTTTAATTTTATTTTAACGTCTTATTTATTTTAACGTCCTGGCGAAGTTTAGCTAAAGCTATTCCACCACTTAACCAGGACGGCGAAATGAGATACGGTCACCCATCCAAGTAACGGACTCTCCCGGCGTTGCTTAACTTCGCCGATCGACTTCTCGCCACCTAAACTGGCACCGTACCTCGCCTCACATTATATTCTAAAAATGACCAATTTATATGTACCGATTAAAATAATGTGTAAATCATTATTTTCCCAAATCTAAAAAAATATTGCTTTATCATTAAAAAAAAAAAAAAAAAAACGCTACCTAAGGAATCACCGCTTCCACACCCAGATTTTCCATCCAAGTCTCTTTAAAATATTTTGACTATATTTGCACTCTAGTATGTGGAAGTAATTGGCCATAGAATTTTAATAATATTTGAGGCAGATGTCATAAAAAAATTTGAAATGTTGGTGTCTAGTATTTATGCCAAAAATTAAGTTTCTGATTTCTTATTAGCTTCCTCCGCCTATATTCATCGTTATAACACATACGCGTACCAAATTTCAAGTGAATATATCAATTATATTTTATCAACCTCTTTAATAATGCTATGGGGGTAGTGAAGAGGTTGAAAGATGTTATCTGAGGCCTTGGCTACTAGTAAATATATACATCAAATCCCAAGTATCTGTACTTTTACCAGCTTGTTTCACTTATTTCCCCATATTCGCCCCTATTTAAGCCCCAACGCTTCAACGGAATCATCTCAAAATATAATCTAGTTCCAGGTGTCGTTATAATACATACATGTAGCAAATTTCAAGTAAATATCTCAATTTTATTTTATCAACCTCTTTAATAACGGAGTGGAGATGGTGGGAGAGTTGAAAAATATTATAAAAAAATTCGAGGCCTTGGCTTCTAGTACACACACTGAATTACTATGCTTCCACTCCACTATGTGGATGTGGAAGTAATATTTTGAAAAAATATTCATGTGATAAATTACGGAAAAAAATCACAGCAGCTTTCTAGGCCGCTGGCTGCGATTTTGATAGTATAATTTCAAAATTCACAATGGCGCTTGCAAAAGAGCTAACCTAAACTCGAGAATTATGAAAGAATAAAAAAAAACATAAAAATGTTTCAATTTGGGCAGTTATGATCGTTGTAACTAGAACAAGCTGGCGAGCAATATAACTAGCCTTATTACAACCGCGAGCTACTGTCCACACCTTTTGCATCCGCAAAAAGCCATATTCATTAAATTTTCCAAGGAAGGGAGCTGGCTAGTCATATTTGGTGTCAAATCTCGATTTTTCCAAGTTGATTTGGTTGATCTTCTCTGCAGCTTTAACAAAACCCTTATATCAATATAAACGTGTTTAATTTAGAATTAAACGCACCATACAATGCCAAGATGGTCTTCAATCCCACTTCGATGATCTTCCAAGAATCAACATCCCGTTGTTTCCATTGTTAAACAGCTTCTTGCAGATCTCTTCCATATCCCATCACTTTAGCATTTTTTTTTATTGAAAGAGATTGATGGAGTTGTGTCGCCGTCAGTAAGAGCAGAGAGATATAGAATGAGCTCTTTAAGTGTGGGAAACCTTCATTCAAGTTCAGACGTCATAACATTTTTGAATGCTAATCCCGAATTTGCTGGGTTCATTCCCGAAAAGACAGAGTTTTGCAAAATTATTTTTACTATTCCAGCCTCAGCTTGTACAGCAGAACGGTCATTTTCCGCACTACGAAGATTAAAAACATATTTACGTTCTAGTTTACGCCAAGACAGACTTAATCACATAGCAATATTACACGTTCATCGTGATTATACAGAAATATTATAGTTAGGAAAATGGTGTGCAAAATCGACGACGAAAGGTTACTGTCTGCCACTCAGTGATCGAAGAGAACATATAACTACGAAAAATTTTTTCTCTGAAAATTTTTGGAATTAAAAAAAATCTCTTTTTAAAATTCCGTCTACCGCGCACCGAGCGGAATTTTCATCTGCCAGTGTAACTGGGGTATGTCAAGTACATATACTAACGACCTACGACGACAGATATCGATAACCATTCGTTTTAAAAAAATGTCCCCCTCCATATTCTCCCACCGTACCAAAAATTTTCAGAGAGAAAAAAATTTCGTAGTTATATGTTCTTTTTGATCACTGAGTGGCAGACGGTAACCTTTCGTCGTCGATTTTGCACGCCATGTCCTAGACTATTAGATTTGAAGCCACTCATAGATAAGTGGATATCGCGGTGTTCCGTACGTCAAAACACATTCTCGATCTCGGCTGCAGTGTAATGGACAAGGTGGTCACGGGAACCTTAAAACCTCATTTAACTTCGTTATTTTTGGAGTTACGTAAAAAGAATTTCGGATATACAGGGTGTAATTAGTTTCATGTCATTAAAAAAAACTGGTTTTAGGGAACGACAAGACAAACACAAAACCTTATATAACATGGGGTCTAAAGCTCATAGTTTTGGAGAAAAAAAATAAACAAAAATTTCGCAAATTTTCAATAAAATTTTTTGAGAACTGCTGGAATATTCAGGTAGGTTTAGATCGTCGCGCGTGTCTTTGCTTATGATACTCAATATTTGTGTAGATAGCTATAAATGTCGGCGGTCTTTAGCGGTGCGGTAAATAAGATGAAAGACGTCGACGTTTTCTGAGTGTTTAGTAGATATACTCTGACTCTCCCTTGTGCAATATTTTAGTTTCTGTGGGTGTTTCGTTATGTAAACACGTCCAACCCGCCGTTCGTTGTTTTTGTTATTTTTGAATTTCGGGTCGCTGTGTATTTATAGTGAAGATTTATTTTATTGACCGTTCAAGTCGTTAAATTCTTGATTACGTACAGATACAACTTACTTGTTCGTTCTTTTTGTATTCCGTTTTGGATTTTGGACCAAGTTTTTCTTTTATTTTTCTTTATTGACAACATTAGTTGATAGTTTATTGTTTAGTGTTGAACGGAGTACGTATGTCCTTAATTCGACGTACCGAACTGTGTATTGATGCAGATGCAGATTTCGAATCATTTACTTAGCTAAGCTTTTAACCCAGGACACTCATTTATGTTACAAACGTTAATAAATCACATTTAAATATTCTAAATTATAAACATTAATCATTAAAAGACACACATGTAAAGAAATGCTCTGTTTAAACTTCTACGTCCATTATTTGCTTGCAGTTGTGCAGGAAAAGATGACGAATTATTTACCCCTTTATAATTGCCTCAGTTCGGGTGAGGCGGTACATCAAAGGCGGTCGATGATCCAAGGCCTTTGCACTTTTTTATGACAATTTAAAAGTTGTATAATTGGGAACTACAAGTTCATTGACCAAGAAAAGCAGTGGTTCTCAATTATTTTTTACATCAATATTAAAAAAAATATATTAAAGAGGTTGACCTAGGTCAAAGTGCCCTAGAGGGAAAAGCGAGGGGCAAACCGCTGGGAAAATCAGGTGTACAAATTGGGGGAAATCAGGGGGAAATCAGGGGAAATCATAGGAAATCATGGGAAATCAGGAGGAAATCAGGGGAAATCAGGAGGAAATCTACTGCCATTTTGTTGAAATATATTATGCACATAGGTAATTCAGATAATATCTTTTGCTTAAAAAAGGGTATTTTGAAAAAAATTTCGGCACCATAAGGCCGGCGACATAACATGCGTTTTAACCGGATCTGCGTTGCAGCGGAACATCGAAAACCATATAATATCGTACTAACGTGGCTGTAGAGTACGATAATATAAGATTTTCTATTTCGCAAAATAAACAGTGACGAACAATTAGTTACTGATTTAATATGTAGCCTACCGGCCGAGCTACCTGCTGCACCTACTTTTGCGGAAGATTTGAATATAAAAGACTATACAAATAAAGGTTCCGACACGATACTCGAAACCGGACCTTATGTTCGTGTATCAGTTAATAATAAAACTACAGTTATCCGCAAATCATCCTTATGTTGGCTGCTTGATCAAAAAACGGAAAAAGTTGGTACAGATAGACTAAGACGCTTTGTTCGGGGCAAAAACAAAGAATTGGCGGGAACAAAAAGGAAAGCGCAAACGGTACGGAAAACTAGATCCGTTAAAATTGGAGATTGGTGTTTATTCAAATGTAAGATTAATCCAGCAAGTCAAATGGCTAGAGGAAGTAAAATCATTGATGTAAACGTTTCGGGCAATACTGTTATTGTTGGACGAATTTTATATTTTGACTCTCTTAAGGATATTACAGAAATTGATATAGCAAAGCACAAAAATACAAAATGTGTAGGAAATTGGTTTTCAATCGAACGCGATGGTCATTTGAACAGCGTTGAGTTAAGCCAACATTTTTCCTGCGAATTGACCACCTACCAAGCTACATTACCAAAACCAGATGTATTTATAAAATGACAAATGTATCTTGCAATTATCGCCAGAAATAGCAGAGGCTATTAATAGCAAATATCAAGATGTGAGGTCAAAGAAAAGAAAGACAGGAACAAATAAAGAATCTTACAAGAAACCTACAAAAATAGCCAAGACCACATTCAAAAACCGATATTCATATGAGGAAAGCACTACCGATGAGAGCTCGGATGATAGCGAGGAAGTACAATTTGATGACAGCACGGACACCCCGACAGGCACAGATAGTTCAGAAGATGAACAGAAAGATGAACACGTTGGACTCGACGATGCCAAAGACCATGAAAAGGAAGGACAAGATATTGTACTTAATGAAGAATTTGCTGAAGAATGTTACGTAAAGCAGAGACAATTTATTAATAAAAATCCCAGTATCGAGGAAATAAAAAAACATTGGCCTCTCTTGTTTAAAAAAAAGGATTGTTTTGGCACTTTAACGCATTAAAGAAAATTGATATTAATGTTTTTAATGACGACAAAAAGATGGCTCAAATATTAAAGTTTGGACAAAACGAGGGCATTCAGTGCAATTCCGCTAATAACGTGACCAATACTGAAATATTCATGATTGCTATAAGAACTATAGCTACGTCTTTTAATGAAATTTATATGGAATCTCAGGTAATATTAGGTATATCTTTAATATTATAATATTTAACTAAATTAAATTTTGCAGAAAGAGGACTTAACGGACATAGAAATAATGGAAAAAATGGAAAAATGGAAAAATTATTTGGTGAGTATATTGATATGAGAAATTAAAATATACATCTAACTTGTCCTAAATGTTTCCAGGTTCGATTAATTTATATGCCGTCTATGTGGAAGACATAAAAATTGAGGAACTCACAACATCATTTTTAGAGGCATTTCAATAGCGTCTGCTATATATTTTAATTTCAATTTTAAATACCCGAAGAAATTACAAACCACCTTCGCGATAACAGAGGCCTTCTTCTGTAGCACGAATAAAAATGCAAAGTTTAAAAAGAAAGTTCTTAAGTTTTGTAAAATATTATCTGCATTGTAACACCTGATTTTTTTTCCTAACAGATTTTTTTTTTAATGAAATGTCTTAGATGTACTTTTTATTTACACGCGTTGTCTTAGTGCACATAAAAATACACCTTTAACATGGGTGTTGAGCTAAGTTAACTTATCATCATGTGTATTAAGGCCTCTAATAACTCACTACTTGTCTACCTAATCGTTTTACCTTGAAATCACCTCTAAAAGGAACATTTTTGACCATAATTAGAGGTATAATACAACAAAAAACCCACTATTATAAACATTATTTCAAAAATATTAACGAATTAAAAAAATGATTATTAGAATATAACTTCAAAGTCTAGTATTAATGTAGAAACAAATCAAAGGAAATGAGAAGAAATCAGGGGGAAATCAGGGAAAATCAGGGGAAATCAGGAGGAAATCAGGGGAAATCAGGAGGAAATCAGGGGAAATCATACAAGATTTGCCCCAAAAGGGAAATCAGGTGTACAAATTGGGCCTAGCGGTTTACCCCTCGGGGAAAAGTAATAAAGGTTTTTTGTTTGTCTAGTCGGTCCCCATTACCAGTTTTTTAATGGCATGAAACTGATTACACCCTGTATGCAGAATATATTGCAATTCCCAATTTCATGTAAAATAAAGTGAAATTAGTTACCAACAAATATCTTGACGTAATTAACGTATCGTTTACAATAAATTATATATTTTGGTTTTACACATTCAATTTGATAAATTATCAATTTATAGTAACTTAAAGAAACATGTTTTAAGATAACTATTCTGTTTTATAAATCATTTTTTTTGGCCTTTCAAATGGTGTAAAAAATAGACGGGGTATTATTCTACTAAAAGGAAAAAAGTAAAGTTCATATCTCTGAAATACGACTTTCAATTGTTTTTCTGAAATGATTTTCGGAAAACATGTCATTTTCTATAACTTTTTACGTAACTCCAAAACTAAAGGAGTTAAAAGAGGTTCTAACGTTCCCGCGACCACCCTATACTTGTATGACTATAATTAATAACTGAAAAAGTCTGCAAAGTCGATTTCTTCCCCGGTATCCTTCTCCTTCCCCCTCTCTAAATATTTACTACTGAACTGAGCACCACACGTTAAAATGAAAAGATACCAGCCCTGACCCTGTATATATTTTAAAATATGTCAGTTTATTTTGTGATTGTTGCAGGGATATATGTTTATGGGATAAATATCCACTTCTTGTTTAGTTTATTTAATATTTTGATAGTACAATGAATTTTCCAATAATTTTGCTTAGCGTACGCTTCTCTTGAGGAACAAGAAAATATGTATTTTCATTATTTATAAAATGTGTACTGCTTATTTATAGAAAAAACAATAAACGTTTTCAATTGTGTATTTATCGATCAAATAATAAAAATAAACAAGACCGTCCACGTCGCCGATGCAGCACATGAAAGCAAACAAAAGGGCTTCCACATTGCCGATTTCCAAATTCAAATATTAATCTTGCTAAATGCTGGTTCTCTCGAGAGTAATTTTTATTATACGCACTTCTTATGTATATATCCGCAAAGATTTATACCCGAATCCGTTCGAGGGAATTGCCCAGGTCAGCTCTTACCACGCTGGCCTGAATGTAAATGTATATAAATCTAATCCATTCAGTCGACTAGCAATGACCTCACTGAAAATGCTTCCTATCTTATTCGCAGATTTATATACTTCCACTTGATATTTATGGCAAAGGAATTAGATTCAAAAGCTTAACTCCGGGAAGTCAACACGTAAAGAGCTAAATTTTATTCCGATATGTAAATGATGTTCGATTTTATAGTCAAATTATTTACATTGTAATCCCTTCAAGATTTTACTACTTCTGCTGGAAATATGTACTCAGGCTGTTAGGAACTTCCAATGACACTTTCTTACATCTAACGGTAAAAGTTTGAAACAGTTTTTACTGTAGGGATGTACCGGATCTGATTTTTGCCTGATAACCGGATGCAGTAATTCGTATATACACCAAATTACAAGTTTCTGGACTATTACTAGCTTGCTCCATTTATTTTCCCCTGTTTCACCCCCCAACTATTCAATTCATTCATCTCAAATATAATCTAGTCCCATATGTCGTTATAATACATACGTCGCAACGCGCGCGGAAATATCAAGAACGAAAAAAAAAATGTCTTGAAAGTGAGCTTCGTCTGGACTTATCGTAAAAGCAGCTGCTGGCAGTGGTGCTCATTCTATACATTTATTAGTTACAGGACTTCTTAGTAACCACTTCATGATAAACAGAGATCGGGAAGTTTATCTCGGTGCCAGAGACGGCTCTCATATAGGTATACGTAATATTATATTACAAACATTTACAGAAACAATCAGAAAAACGACGAAGTGGTGAAATATTTATTATTGCCAGCTACATAGTACAGGCAATGAAGGCAAAATTTTGTAAAAACCTCCCAAAAATTAATAAACGGATCATTTCCAGGATTTAAGTAGGTAATAACCTATAGAATGAATGATGCATTCTTTGCACTTCCAAGTTCCGGGAAAATTCAAAAAAATTTGGAAAAACTTTTTGATATTTGGTTTTTTTGCTCTAGCGGCTAAAATAATGAAAATACAGAAAAAAGTTTTTAACAAAATTTGTAGCTAGTCTCTTTCTCTACAAAAAACGTCTTTACAAATGTTTGTCTTACTTAAGCCGTTTAGGAGTTAAATCCAGTTTTCCACTTATAGTTTTGAGCCGCTCCAAAATGCGCGGAAAATTAGAATTCTCTGGGAGTTTTGTACGACCGGACGCATCGATCGATAATTCTTACTATTCAGAGCCGCTAAAAAACAATGAAAACAACACAAAATGTAGAGAAAAGTCTCAGCTTTAATATGGAACTAATCACAAAATTCATACAAATTTTTATCATAGAGAAACAAGTGAAAAAACTACATTTTGATATGCTTTTTGTCCAATTTGTTGGGATGACTCATTACATTTTCAGCAGAGGGTCGCAAGATGACTCAGTGCTTTGACATGTTTTATTTTTCTTTTTTTTTTCTTTTTGCATTGACTAAAGTAAAAGCTAACTACATTTTGAAACAAGGAAAGGCCATCGGTTTTATTTGTATTTAGTAAATGAAAATAAGGAAATAAATGATATTTTAAATATAACATTCCATTATTTGTTTGCACCTATATCGCACGGAGAATGTATCAATTTATAATATTTTTTTAAATAATTCTATGGAATGCATTTTTGTAAATAACTCGTTTATTTAAAATTTTTCGAAAAAACTCTATTTCAGATTTTTTGTCCAAAAAGGTCCGTGCCTTGTACTGGTTATAGAGATCGATCGACAGAATAGATAATTTTCGATTTTTATTAGGAAACTGCTCGGAATTTTTAGAATTTATCAAAAAAATCAAGTTTTCCAGGATTTGTAGATTCGCATTTGTTTTCTCAAATTTCTAATAAACGTCAACTAATAGAACTGTTCGAGCCCTACAGTTGCCATTTTTGAAAATCAAAATCGGACCTTCGGCTCGGAAGGTATTAATTTCTTTGAAAAATCATAGTCGGCCCTGGAAAACATACTTGTAGTCAACGGATTCGGGCCGCCAGCAATAGGCTTCATTTGTGGCTGGGTACCTTTGATCCCACCAAGTCTCACCGAAATCTATCAATATTCTGGACAGTTATCGTGCTTCCTAGCCCGATTTCGAGAAAATCAGTTTTTTGCAAAAAAAATCGATTTTCGTTTGTTTGTCAACATAGTCTTTGGTATACTTATTTGTAGAGCTTTATCAGCGGCACCATCTCTTTTTTGAAATATCTCGATCCGACTACCCGTTACCGAGTGATTCAGTTTCTCCCGAAAAACTCGAAACGTCTATATCGGGTACTTCCAGTTTCCGAACGGAGCCGAGCTTCCGGCGTTAAGGTTTTCTAAAGACCTCCTATTAACCACCCAAGTTTCGTCGAAATCAGAAAACGGATTAGAGGGGGCTGGGCGTGACAGACAGACAGAGAAAGACAGTAGAGAAAGAGACGAGCTACAACTTCTGTTGGAAACTTTTTTCTCTATTTTCATTATTTTGGCCGCTAGAGCAAAAAAACCGAAAATCAAAAAGTTTTTCCAATTTTTTTTTTAATTTTCCCGGAACGTGGAAGTGCAAAGAATGCATCATCTTATTCTCCAGGTTATTGCCCACTTAAATCCCAGAGATGATCCTTTTATTAATTTTTGTTATCCTAAATGGCTAATTTGCCTGTACGAACATTGAATTTTTGGTAATAAATTTAACCTAAAAACGGTAATAGTTCTTAAAAACAAGTAAAACATATCTAAGAAGTAAAAAGACAATTTTGAATTAAACACACACTTTCCTCTTCTGTTTAATGCGTGGCGTGATTATTTCATTTTATGTTAATACGTATAACCTACTTTTATTGGAAATATACTACATTTGTGAAACGTACTGACAATTGCCTAAAAACATAATTGATTTTTGATATTTGCAGTGTTAAAGGCATTCGACCCCGACCAAGTGTCAACAATAAATTACAGTTTACAGAGGTACTTTTATGTTTTTTACAGCCTTATCTCCTTTAATTATATGACGCCGCCAAAATTGTGAAACATTTCAAAATCGATTTTACCTACAACGTGGCAATTATTGGCATTTACGTCAACACATAATAAAGGGAAAGGGTAGACCATCCCAAATCGCAGTTTTGCAAACTGTAGTATAAATCTAGCCATATGTACGTACGTATGTATCTACAAACTTGGTGTGAAATTATACAGAGTCTTCGGTATACAAAAATGTCTAGTGCTTCTCCGGCTGCAATAGATTTGTGGATTCGCGATTTCCCAGAACTCCAGTTTGATCGAACAGATCTTTATTGTAGTAGTTGCAACAAAAGTATTTCTTGGACATCTAAAACAAATGTTATTAGACATACTTCCTCACAAAAGCACATTAGTGCTAGTGGCCCTACTGATAGTGACAGTCAGCGCAGTTTTAATTTAGATTTAGTGGAAGTGATGGTGGGATGTAACATATCGTGGTCAAAACTAGACAATCCACTTTTTAGACAATTTTTGGAAAACTGTATTAGTGGCAAGTATAACAACGTTCAGGTGCCGTCGGAAACAACACTCAGAAGAAAATATTTATCAACGGATTGTGATAATGTTAGACAAAAAATTTCTTCTGAGCATACTGGGAAATACATCTGGGTTACCGTGGACGAAGCCACTAATGCTTGTGGTGAGAAGGTAGCAAATGTTTTAGTGGGTGCATTGGAGGAAAATTGTTCAGTGCGTGGACACTTGATTGCCTCTACAGTTGTAGAAACGGCAAATTGTCGCGTTATAGTGAAGGCAGTGAATTCAAGTCTACAAAAGTTATAGGGTGACAAATATGTAGAAAATAAGGACAGGGTCTTATTATTTCTTACCGATAGAGTGAATTATATGAATGCTGCAGGACGAATTATAAAGGAAACATATCGCAATATGCTGCATGTAACATGTCTAGCACATGGACTCCATAGAATTGCAAAAACTGTTAGAAGGTGTTACGCTAAATGTTGCTAACTTAATATCTAGTGTAAAGAAAGTTTTCCTGAAAGCACCACATCGAGTACGGTTATTTAAAGAAATACTTCCAAATACACCATTACCTCCAGCGCCCATTATAACATCGTGGGGAACTTGACTAGAGGTGGCATCATACTATTTTTGCCATTTTGAAAACTTCAGACTAGTAGTACTGCAGTTAAATCCAGATGAAACAGTTGTTATTGCACTGGCTCAACAGGTATTTATAGATCCAACTGAAGATCTAAAGGCCATTCTCGCGAATTCCTCTAGCCATACGGGACCTTATACCAACATATGCCAACATCAAAATTTACTGCAGTTTCTATCAACTTCTTCTATAAACATCGTGTTCGATCTCCGGCAATACATTTTTCAATTACCTAGAGAAATCGCTGGGAGGGTTCAAACAAGATTCAAAAGAGTTTTAAAAACCAATCCCGGGTTTGTAACGATGTCATCCGTAACAGACTTTTTAAACGGTAAAGAAGTAGACTCTTCTACACCAGGCGTCAATACGGCAACTTTAAGATATTATACATATTTCAAATACGCTCCGATGACATCTGTTGACGCTGAGGGGCCTTTTTCCAAATATAAATGAATTTTTAATGACAGGCGACGAAGGTTAACTTCAGACCATTTAGAACAAATATTAATAATGTACTTTTATATTCGTTATAGATCGTGAAAAACTACATATGTGTGGATTACTTTAAGAAAAATACACGTGTGTGTTTTAGTTCAATGTTACATCCCCCATTAGCTCCTCTTCGAGTGAATGTTTATAATACCATATTAACTTTAGATATTACGGACCTAAAAAAAGTACAAGGTAAGATAAATTGTATCATACATGCATAAAAATCTTTCCGCGCCGGCAGAACCAACCTTGACTTTTACGTCACTAAGATAAAATTTCCGATCTCTGAAGATGAATGCAAATAATAATAATAATAATAATAATAATAATAATAATAAAACGTCTCTATTAATTACAATATTAATTACAATAATTTTAACTGTCATAATGTCACAAAATAGCTGTCTGGAAAGATTCTTGGGTTCCTTATGAAAACCCACTCCAATGCTAAGCGCGTCGAGGTAAATTGCTGACAAGATATAAAGCTTATATACAACAAATAAACAACTCCTGACGCTGGTCAAAAACAGCAGAAAACAGAAATTAGAGCATAAAATAGACAAACTTTTATTCCATACAAAGCCAATAACCCCACATACCATTTCGCATATTTTTTGCAACTTTTATGTTTTATTTATTATCTCTTAAATACTTTATATTTTTTTTATAGTACACGAAGGATGGAAGCCGTTAAAAACACATTTTATTCGGGAATTTTTATCGTCCACGGATAAATAAAAACGTTTACTTCAAAGCGAATATTAACTTCAAGTTAAAATAACATTTCTATCGAGCTATATAAACATGTTTCATGCAAAAATGTACATAATTTTTACGAACCAGCCACATAGAGGCTTAGAAGGGAAAACTCACAAGAGATAAGTTAAAACGTAACATAGTTTTAAAAAGTTCGGCAGTTTTAATGATCTAGAGTGGAACATTAAAAGACAAAAAAGTTGCACTAGAGACTAAGCAGCGCTGTTTCGTCAGGAATAGCAGGGTTGGTACGTAATACTCAAAACACTGCATCAATAATATTGCGATAACCAGTTAAGATCATTTATCATATTATGCAATGTCACTAGTGTTCTGAATTTTGTAGGTAATTTTTTTTCAAAGGCGTGATTGACTACTAATATAGAGAGTATAAATTACCAATTCATTATCTAATTAAATATTTGATAATAAACCACTAATTTACACAAATTGTATTACTTTTTAGCAACTTCACTAAAAAAAAATTTTTTCGCTCTCCCAAAGTTCCTCCAATCGCATCTCTCGAGCACCTCCAGAAAGTCGCAACCAAATGAGTCTGGTCGCTCCCCTTATATAGAATTTGTTCGGCGTAGCGGCCAAACGAAGCGCCCAATGCAATTTTGCTATACTACCTTTTCCCATCCCCTTCCACGTGCGCAGACTGTTTTCGAGGTCGGAATTTCGACATAATGTCAATCCCTATATTACCATAATTACAATCTACTTGAGAATATACTCGAGAAAAAAATGTATGGATAAAATTTAAAGACCCAAGTGATATTTTTGGAAAGTAGTTCACGAAATAAAACATGTCATATCTCAGTGGCAATAGCGTTTCTTACAGCAATAAAACTGTATATAAAGTTTTACAGTGATAAAACTGCATGCCCACAGTCAAAAGCTGATCTAGTTTGTTTTACTACTAATAATGACATTTAATTGATGTACTCATCTCAAAATATATCACTTCATTGGTTTCCATGTTAATAAGTGAAATAAAAATTCACTAATACAGTGTGTCCTCCGATTGAGTTCGTTTAGGTGAAATGGGCAAAAAAAAATGAACATTAAGTTGGCACCCCAGATTCACAGTAGGTCTGAAACGGCAAAGCAAAGAGCGGCCGCGCTGCCGCTGGCGGGGATGATCTTGTTTCGAGGAGTAGAAGAGACTTGTCGGGGGTGGAAAGCGGGAGCTCGTAGCCGGACCGAAATTTCCGATGTAAAAAAATATTTCCGGCTCTGAAATGCACATGCAAAGAGCTGCCGCGATTCAGGTTGTGGCAATCATCTTGATTCAGTGTAAACTAACCGCGCTCCATATTCAGTGCGGCAGCTCCATGCCAAGTCGAGTTTTGCGGGGGAAAGAGTTTTCCGACCGTGGAAGGGAAGGGCCAAGAGCTGCCGCGATTTTCTCTCTGCTGAGCTTTTCTTTTACCAATAGGTACCCTTTGACTCACTTTCAGCGCGGCAGCTCAATGCAGTCAGATTTTCCGAGGGAAAAGAGTTTTCCGACCGTGGAAGGGAAGGGCCACGAACTGCCGTGATTTTCTCTCTTTCGCCCGGAAAACTCGACTTGGCATAGAGCTGCCGCACTGAAAATTGGAGGGCGGTTAGTTTACACTGAATCATGATGATTGCTACAACCTGAATCGCGGCTGCTCTATGCAAGTGCATTACAGAGCCGGAAATTTTTTTTAAATCGGAAAATTCGGTCCGGCTATGAGCTGCCGCTTGCCACCCCCGACAAGCCTCTTCTACTCCTCAAAACAAGATAATCCCCGCCAGCGGCAGCGCGGCCGCTCTTTAGTTTGCCGTTTCAGACCTAGTGTGAATCTGGGGTGCTAACTCTGGGTGCCAACTTTATGTTCATCAAAAAAAATTCTAATTTTTTTTCATACTTGGGAGTTCACCCCTGCTTATCTAAAAAATAACTCACGTAGGCATGACAGTTAAGCAGTTAAACGGATTACTTGTTAGGTGAAGTACCTTTTATGTAAAAGATACAGCAAAATCTCATTAAGGAATGTTATTCAGATTAAAAAGTTATAGTAATATGCAAAATTTCAAGTACATACGCCTACTTTGATGATTTTAAATTTTTTTTAATATAATTACATTTTACGAAAAAAAAATTGTATGCCGGTTTATTAAAGTGTTTGATCACCAAGTGCCTAGAGAAAAATTATTTAGTTATTAATTTTTATTGTGAAGCAAAATTACATTTTGTGTTAGGAAAGCAATGAATACAAATGACAATAAACAAATGAAAATTCAAAATATTACTGTAGGTATTTAGAAATAAACATAAATATGTCGCGTCATTATTCAAAATAGTTGCTATTAGCTTCGACACATAGCTCTAGTCTAGCTCTTAAGCCTCTATAACTGTTCTGAATCTCTTGGAGAAGTTCAACTGCTTCTTTAATTTTGCTTTTTAATAATTCTAAATTATTGCTAAAACCAAAAGCATACATTTTTTGCTCTAAATAGACCCATAAGTAGAAATCCATTATCGTTAGATCCGGGCTTCTAGGTGGCGAACAAATCTGCCACCCTTCAAGAGTATGTACAAATTTTGCTTTATAAGGATGAATTTTGTTGGCCTTGCATATTTTTGTATAACACTTTTAGAAATTCCAGTTTGGGCTGCTCTCCTTCTAAGAGATATCATCTTCATTAAACTGGTTCTTCTTTTTCTTTATATTTAATACATTACCAGTTCTTTTAAAGTCGACTATTTTGAACACCCCTATCTGTTACTAAAACACCTGGTCAATGTTCATTAAATTTTTCTACGACAGCCTTATAGTAATATGTATCTCCCAGTCCGTGCCACTGAACAATGAATATCTCTTTCTTTACTTTAAGCATAATAGTTATGATACTTATTTGACAGCTATTAGTATTAATTTGACAAATAAACACGTATACTTATATTTGTTTTTCATGGATGAATTGGTGAATATGTAATGAAAGTTAAAGGATGAAAATTTCAAAAATTAATATCAAATTAATATCCACTAAGATGTGTATATTTTGGTGTCGTTCACCTTAAAAAAAAATCAAATGTTATGTCAAAGTAAATTAAAACCGTATTTGTGTAAAGAATTGGGATTACCTCGGAAATATACCATAATACATAGGGTAATAACATATCTATGTAAATAATTAAATAATTTTCTTTCGAGTAAATGGAGTAGTAAACCAACGTATACATTTTTTTCCGTAAATGCAATTATATTTAAAGAATCAAAACGAAATGAAATTTTGTATATGACTTAGTTTCAAGCTTTTGGTGCACTCCAAACTGAGATACGTTTGCGCCGTGTTTGCAATTGAAAATAAATTGCGAAAATGGCACAAATGCTCCTTGCCCTTCTCGGATACCACCTACTGCCTTACAATGGCCGACCTTGACGTACCTCAAAAATTTTCAAACTATTCACCAGTTGGAGTGCACCCAACGCTTGAAATTACGTACACTTTGGAGTGTACCTAGACACAGCGTACCTTTTCGAAATAGGCATTTTACCTAACAAGAAATTCATTTTTGCTTAACTGCCATGGCCTACGTGATTTAAAGAAATAAGAAATACACCCAAAGTTACTTTTTAGATAAGCAGGAGTGAACCCCCAAATATGAAAAATAGAATCAAACATTTTTTATTCATTTCACCTATAGCGAACTCAATCGGAGGACACACAATATACGGGGTGTAATCATGTCATGTAATTCATGTTATTAAAAGAAATTGGTGTTAGGGAACGACAAGACAAACAAAAAACCTTATATAACATGGGGTCTAAAGTTCATAGTTTTGGAGAAAAAAAATAAACAAACATTTCCAAAATACTTAATAACATACTTTGAGAACTGCTGGCATATTGAGGTAGGCTTTATTGCCTCGCGTCTTGCCGCACATGATACTCTGTAATTCGTGCAAATAAGTATGGTGAGCCTAAGAGATAAGTAGGCCGCGACGGGGGTCATCGAAAAGCATGCCGACAAAGCAGTTAAAAGCGACCGACAGAGAATGCGTGCTATACTCTCCCTTGTAATATTCTCAAGTAATAATTTCAGAGTGTGTCCTTACTTGGTAAACAACGTACACACGTCGTGACCTACCCGTTCCTTGGTTTTGTCTGTTGCATTTGTTCTTTTTGAATTTTGTGCCACTTATGTTAAAATTTATTTTATTTACTTATCGTTCAAGTGGTTAGTACTTGATTACGTAAGACACTACTTCTCATTCGTGCTTTTCGTGTTACTTTTTGGATTTTGGACCAAGTTTTTCTTTTTGTTTTCTTTATTGATAACGTTAATTTACAGTTTAGTGTGGTGTTTTAAACGCATATTTTGGACATTATGGGAGATTACACTATCCAGAGCTCGCGGATATGCACTGGTGTATAGAGAAAGTGGTGGAAATACAGCTGGTGCGGAAGAGCTTTATCGTTTAAGGTTCCCTAATCGACGTAATCCTTGTGCTCGTACATTTGTTAGTATTGACCAGCGTCTTAGAGAAACAGGTCGTCTCGATGGACATGGAGGAGAACGCAAAGAAAGGGTAATAACGCAGAGGTTCAAATTTTGGAACTTGTAGAAGAAGATCTAACTTTAAGCACCCGCGATATCGCGAACCGTTTGGGAAAATCCCATTTTGTGGTATGGAGAACATTGAGATATGAACTTACATCCCTATCACTATCAACGTGTCCAAGCACTAGAACCTCAAGATTATGCAAAGCGAATGCAATTTTGTAGGTGGATTTTAAGAAAACACGCAGCAAATGAGGATTTTTTAAACGTTCTGTGTTTCTCCGATGAGTCGTGTTTTACCAGAAATGGAGTGTTTAATTTTAAAACATGCACTATTGGGCAGACTAAAATCCATAAGAAGGGTGTATGTTCAACGACGGTTCAGCGTTAATTTGTGGGCAGGAATTTGCGGTAATGAAATAATTAGACCTATACAATTACCCGCTAGATTAAGTGGTGATGTATACTTGAATTTTTTGCAACAAACATTGCCAAATTTTCTGAAAGATGTACCCTTGGTCACGCGCAGAAGAATATGGTATTTGCACGATAGCGCGCCAGTCCATTTTCGTCTGGCTGTTCGAAATTTGTTGAACAAAATCTTTCCTCGATAATGGATTGGACATGGCGGACCAGTACCATGGCCTGCTAGATCGCCCGACTTAAATCCGAAGGGCCTCTATTTTTGGGGACATTTTAAATCTCTGGTTTGCCGTGATCCAATTGACACTTTAGAACAATTGCAACAACGTATTTTAATGTGCATAGAAACCATAAAAAATTATCCTAATTTACCAAATGAGTTGAACGGAGTGCGTATGTCCTTAGTCCGATGTGCCGAAATGTGTATACGTGGAGATGGAGGTAATTTCGAACAATTTTTGTGAAAAATTCAAAAGAATTGTTCAGTTATTGGGTGTTACCTATTAGGCATTAAATGTATGATTATTATTATTATTATCATTATTAGTATTCGCTATCTTGTTTTGATCTGTTTATTATTGTTTACATTGATTTTCACAGAGACCAAAGACTCGATTTTTAGTTTTCGATACCTGATTAGGAAAAATTATGCGCTCAATTCGAAAAAAAAATCAGATTTTTTCCTAACTTAAAATACACAACTATTTTCTGTTATCGTATCTCGGACGTCTAACTGTTCGTTTTCCAATTTCATAAAACAATTACTAATTTTTTAAGCTTTTAACACAATGTTACAAATGTTAATAAACCACTTTTAAATTTTATAAATTCTTCTAAACGACAATAAAAGCTACAATAACTTTGTTCCAAATTAAAAAACACACGTAAACAAATCCCCTAAAGAGAAGGAATTACTTAGTGGTATAGAAAGTTCGGTACAATTAATCCCATCAGTGCCGCACTTCTTCCGGCGGGAACACAAGTCGGGTATTACAATTTTTTATTATTTCTAATATTCGGAAATATAACATCCACTGACCCAGAAAAACAGTGCTTCTCAAATGTTTCCTACCTTAAGATTCAAATTTTAAACCTACGTCAATTTTTTAAAAGTGCCCCTAGAGAAAAAAGTCATATAGGTTTTTTGTTTGTCTAGTCGGTCCCTATTACCAGTTTTTTTTAATGACATGCAACTAATTCCACCCTGTATATTTATATTTGGTCGTTCTCTTCATTTTCATCCAAACAGAATCCAATTCTTATGATATGTAGATTAGAACCAGTGCACAGAAGCCTGACTGCACCAGGCACTACTTATTGCAGCCGGCCGCGTAGACTACAACTTCTACTCGTTTTATTTCCTGAATGTTATTGCAACAATTTCATCAAGGCAGCATAATCTTTTCAAACTGATTAATTATTATCCATACTTTTTAATTAGTAAAACATACAAAAAACTGGAATAGCAATATTTACCTTTCAACGTCGATGAATAGAAAAAAAACGTAGACATCAATTCTGTGCGAGTGATTTTAATATTTGATTCGAATGACAAGGCCAGTTGAACATTACAGGTGAATGAAAATCGATAGGCCAAAACGCTACATAAACAGCGGCACTTTCAACAGCTGCTTAAGGTAAATATTTTCTCTAAAAATTTGTCTTTCTGATCCTTTAATATTCGAAATTAATTCATCGTAATGTCGTTATTAATTATTTAATAATGTTCAATACATTTTCTAATTTGCTGACGGCTATTTGCCGTGTAGCCACAAAACTGATAATTATAATGTAATTGATTTAATTATATGAATATTTCGTAACCGAAATATAAAAAAATACCGCAGCCTAAGGAATTACTACTTCCACATCCAGATTTTCCATCCAAGTCACTTTAAACGGAACATCTTAACTATATTTGCACTTAAGCATGTGAAAATTATTGGTCAGTATTTTAATAATATTTGCGTTGAAAGCCATGGTTTAATATACATTTTATTATTTCCGTTTTAGTCACGACGAAACATATGAAATTAAATAAAAGCTCGTAATATAAAAAAGAAGTGTCAAATTAACGCGTACGCAGCCTAGAAACCATAAAACATATAATTTATCCAATTTCGCCATTACTTCAATGTTTGACGAAGTCGCCGGTGCCAGGTGAATAAAAATTATTTTCTACTTTTTAGTGCAACTCAGTTTTAAAAGAAAACCGTGGTTTAAATTTATTTATTTATTTATTTAATGTACACTTTATTATTTCCGTTTTAGTCACGACGAAACATACGAAATTAAATAAAAGCTCGTAATATAAAAAAGAAGTGTCAAATTAACGCGTACACAGCCTAGAAACCAAAAACATACAATTTATCCAGTCGCCATCACTTCAATGTTTGCCGAAGTCGCCGGTGCCAAGTGAAGAAATTTGTTTTCTACTTTTTAGTGCAACTCAGTTTTAAAAGAAAGCAATGGTTTAAATTTATTTATTTATTTATTTATTTAATGTACATTTTATTATTTCCGTTTTAGTCACGACGAAACATATGACATTAAATAAAAGATCGTAATATAAAAAAGAAGTGTCAAGTTAACGTGTATACAGCCTAGAAACCATGAAACATACAATTTATCCAATTTCGTCATCACTTCAATGTTTGCCGAAGTCGCCGGTGCCAAGTGAATAAATATTATTTTCTACTCTTTAGTGCAACTCAGTTTTAAAAGAAAGCCATGGTTTAAATAAATTAATTGTTGGTTTCTAGCATATACGCCAAAAATGAAGTTTTTGAGATCTTATTAGCTTGCTATACTTATTTTCCCCTATTCACAACCTCCCACCCCTTCAACGGTATCATCTCAGATGTCGTTACAATGCACACGTGTATTAACCTTCAATTATCAACTCCTTTAATAATGAAGTGGAGGTAGTGGTGGGGGGAGAGGGTTGAGAAATATTATTAAATAATCTGATGTACAATAATGGTGCATAAAGCGTTGTTGTGCTTCCGGGTGTTTTCCCGCGTAATTGATAGGCCTCTGCAGGAGCCACAGTTGTCTAAACGACGGTTCTCATCTGGCATTTTCGCTGAAAGCTGCCTACTGCTTCTCCTCGTTGCCCGAACTGAACTGATGGTATATACTATATACAGGATGTAATTAGTTTCATGTCATTAAAAAAACTGGTGGTAGGGAACGACAAGAAAACAAAAAAACCTTATAACATGGGGTCTAAAGCTCATAGTTTTGGAGCGAAAAAATAAACAAAATTTCGCAAATTTTCAATAAAATTTGTTGAGAACTGCTGGAATATTGAGGTAGGTTTAGATCTAGATCTGATCTGAAGAAAACTATACTCTAACTCTCTCTTGTGCAATATCTTAGTTACTGTCGGTGTTTCGTTATGTACACACGTCCAACCCGCCGTCGTTCGTTGTTTTTGTTATTTTTGAATTTGGCGTCATTGTGTATTTATAGTTAAGATTTATTTTATTGACTTACCGTTCAAGTTGTCAAATTCTTGATTACGTACAGACACAACTTACTTGTTCGTTCTTTTTATATTCCTTTTTGGCTTTTATTTTATTTTTCTTTATTGGCAACGTTAGTTGATAGTTTAGTGTTTAGTGTTGAACGAAGTGCGCATGTCCTTAATTCGACGTACCTAACTGATGCAGATGCAGAGATGCAGAGATTTTGAATCATTTAGGTAGGTAGTAAGCTTTTAACCCAGGACACTCATTTATGTTACAAATGTTAATAAACCACATTTAAATTTTCTAAATTATAAACAATCCAATATTTTGTTCCAAATTAAAAAACACACATGTAAAGAAATGCTCTGTTTAAACCTCTATGGCCATTATTTGCTTGCAATTGTGCACGAAGAGAGAACGAATTATTTACCTCTTTATAGTTGCTTCAGTTCAGTTGAGGCGATCCATCAAAGGCGGTCGATGATCCTTTGACACCGCAAACTGTGCCGCAAACCACCGCGTGTGCCAGCGAACACTTCTTTATGACAATTTAAAAGTTATATAATTGGGAACTCCAAGTCCAAGGACCAAGAAAAGCAATGGTTCTCAATAGTTGTCTACCATAATATTAAAAATATTGATCAGTGATTAATATAGATCAGTTTTTTTCAAAGTGCCCCTAGAGGGAAAAGTCATAAAGGTTTTTTATTTGTCTAGTCGGTCCCCATTACCAGTTTTTTTAATGACGAAACTGATTACACCCTGTATAATGGTATAATGGTATACTAACATGGTGGACAATAGTATATTATTCAACGAGTATATTATTATGGCTATTATTCGCGAAGGCGAAGTTTAAGACATGAGCCGTAGGCGAGTGTCGTAAATCACCAAAGAGAACAATGATCATTATATGCGAGTAGAATGCTATACTTTGTTCACGACTTAAATATTTAATATTTATTAAATTCATATGCATTTCATTTCTACTATGAAAGATTTATATATCATCAAATATCATTTTTTCGATTTTTCGGGCAACAAGTTTAATGAGGCGATTTCTGCAGCTTCCTTTATCTCTGGCGGTGTCAAAGAAACCTCGTTTTCACTGTCAGTATCCATTTATTTAATTATATTACTCTTTTTTAGTACCTAACATGTAAAATTTTTGTAGATAACGTTGGCGTTGAAATCGCACAAATTTTGACGTTTTAAATCAATTACAGAATTATGCTGTGTCACATTCATGGCTTACTAATAAAATAATGCAAGTTTGTAGGCACGTAGGCAAATGATTTCAAAAACAATGTTGGGCATTGCCGCGTGTTGCTAATGCTGATGATGTTTTGAAAAAAAACTTACTAATGCAGTTTTTGAGTGTTCATTAAAGTACCTCTTTGGCATGTATACAATATTTATTAAAACTATTCACTTAATTTATCTTTCTATTGTTTATTTTTCATGGGATACTTCGATTTTTAGAAAAAATCATGTAAAAGTAATTATAAAATATTACCTACGTTAATTTTGTCATAAATCTGTCGTTATTTAATATTTTATCACGAAATGGATTCACCCATTTGAGGTGTTTCTGAATCCAGTGGTATAGTTGGATTTTATAAAAAAAAATGCTGATCAAATTTGTCCATTTTTGACATTGAAAAAAAAATCATAGTAGGTGTTGAAAATTGAAATTTATCTCTAAATTTTTGTCACAAAGTAGAGCTTGCGATGGCCTATCTTTTAAAAAAAGCCCCGGTAAAATCAGACAATACACATATTTTTTACAGGGGTGTCTCCATTCAAAATGGGTTAAATTGTTTATGGAGCAGGTTGGTTTTTACACGCTTGCAATATATTTTGACAAATAAATGACAATATCAAATATTAAAGTTAGATTTACAGAACTAAATTTTAGCAAAAGTACAAAGTGAAGGTGTTCTTACAAATCCATCTGAGTCCGTTCCTTATCATTTCAAAATGGCAACCTGAGATACGAGCTTTGATTATATGTGGAACTGAGCTGTGACTCTGGATGGGAGTCGTTCGAAGTACAGCAAAAGAAAAAAAAACGATTTTATTCGGAATAATAATTATGAATGTAGTATGAATATGTAAAAACGCTTAACATCAAAGCAAACACTAAGATTCATGCTAAAATAACATTTCCATCGGGCAATACAAACACGTTTCATGCAAATGCAAAGTAATACAATTGTGATGGAGTTCTTGGTGTTTTCGTCAACCTAAATTACTCCTTGAATATTCAAGAACGAAACTAAACTTTGAGAATTATTCCAAATTTAAACATCTGTGAGTTCATTAAGGGTCTAAATAATGTGTACTAACGAATTTCAACGGCAATTTGTCATTCAAGGAAAAAATACGTTAAATCATTTGTAAGCTTTCTCCCGAGTAAAGGGAGCGTTTAGTATTTTTAGGAGCAATCAATTGGGATTAATTGTATTTGAGAAAAATTTAATTGACATAATTACTACTTCGCCCTAAGCGTCTTTTGTTGAGTTTTTAAATGTAATAATTCCTTGTCCTTTTGATTAATTATATCCGCCATAAATGCGCGACTTCGAAGTGTAATGGAGGTTAAAATAATAAGAGCTTTCTGAACGCAACATTAATCTTTGTTTCATTAAAAATTAGATGAAATATTGGAACATAAAATGACGAAAATAATTACGGATTTATTCAGTTCTACACAATCTCACAAATAGGCCACAAACATGACCTTGCTTTCTGAAAATGTTACCCACTTGCGATTCTACTGGTCAATAAGGGTATTGTAGGTAATTATAATTGGTTTTTAATCGCCGGCAAAACGTTCTGACGTTTTATATAACGCTAAAGATAAAACTAATAAATTGAAGCTATCATGTCCGAATGTAATACCTTTTATGTAGGTCAAACTAGTAAAGTAAGTTCGCTGATAGAGTCCCGGTATGACGTCACGAACATCTGAACTGATGTCGTAGAATCGTTCATGTTTTCGAATGCACATTTTTACTTCCCTCGCATACCTATTTCAGAAAAAAAAAATTGAATTTTTTTTTCACCAACATTGAAAAATATTTTACCACTATAACAGATGAAAAAAAAATTTTTTTTTCAAATTTAAAATTTCCACGTTTCATGGTATTCTAAACTTATTTCAAAAAAAAAAAAATAAAAAAAAAATTCTGCCAACAGTTTTGAAAAAATTTTTACCACTAAAATGGATTTTTTTTCTTTGTTCAAATTTAAAATTTCCACGTTTCATAGCGTTCTAAACCTATTTTTTTTTTAAATTTAGAATTTTTTTTTACCATTTTTGAAAAAAATTTACCACTAAAATAGATGACATTTTTTTTTCTTTGTTCAGTTTTATCATTTCCACGTTTCATGACATTCCAAACCCATTTCGGAAAAAAACCTTTGCAACATTTCTTTACCATTTTGGAAAAAAAAATTACCACTAGAATAGATGGAAAAAGTTTATAATTTCCACGTTTCATGACATTCTAAATAAAATACATGATGGAAACATTGTTTGCTCAAATTTAAAATTTTCACGTTTCATGACATTCCAAACCTATTTCAGAAAAAAAAAAAAATTCAAAACTTTTTGAAAATTTCTTTAACAGTAGAAAGATGGGAAATTTTTTTTTGCTCAAATTTAAATTTTCCATATTTCATGACATTCTAAACTTATTTCATAATAAAAAAAAATTTTAGTGAAACTCCCATGACGATTGTATCATGTGGGTAGGATTAATGAATTTTTTCGTTTTCTGGTGTTGGTATTTAATTATTACAAGGTGTTGGAGGGTTGTAGGATAATCTCCTAAATTCTTCCAAATACGCTACAGAATAATACATAATCCGTCAAAAATGCATACAATATAAAATCTGAGTAATAACAGAGCTGTTTCATCTTTGAAAAATTTTTCAAAGTTTAATTTGAGCAGTATAGGATTTATTTTGCTCTTTCCCTTGGCCATCTATCTACTACGCAAACAGGCGAATTTTAGGCCTTTTTTGCGGTCATTCTTTGTGAAGGTATTTACGCAAGCCTTCCATATTTGGCACCTTTTATTTAATATTGAATTTTTGCTATCGGATGACCACTCTGTATATTTTTTTCACCAAAAGTTATTCGGTTTTCTTTGTAATAATACCTTCAGATTACTATTTTCATGTGTGGTTTCGTAATTAATAATTCTTTAGAGTGACCGCCCTGTATAAATAAAGAAGGAAGTTCTGTGTAAACACCTTTACCGATTTTTTTTTAATTAGCGTTGTTAGCCTTAGATACAAGGTCTAGCAGCCAGTCTTCGTTAATGTTTCAGTTAAACATCATATTCCCTATATTAGTCTAATAATTACATTAAGTAAAATCATAACTAATATATTTTTATTGCTATTCCCCTTTTTATTTTTATTTTCTTATTCTTATTCTTTTTATTTAAATTTTTTTTATTTTGTATTTTTTTAATTCTGTACTTATATTTTTTTGTATTTTTGTTATATTTTGTTTATTTTTATTTATTTTTTACTTTTATTTTTTTGTAAAGAGTATATATATTTGTATTTTTTATTTTCTGTTTTGTTTTTGCTGTTTTCTTTCTTTCGGTATATACATTTTTAGTCTTAATGTCTATTTACAATTTCAATTCAGTTGATTTAATAAAATGATAGATATATATGTGTACAATATAATTTTTAGACGACAACAAGTATCCCAAGTTAAAAGGTTATGTTAGTTTCTCATTGCAAATATTTTCAAACAAAATTTCGCTATTAACATTTTAGCGATCGCAACTAAAAATAATATGCTCCACTGTATCCTCCTCTTCACACACCTCACATAGTGCCGTATCTTCTACATGTATTATATATTTATATGCTTTGCACAAACAGCGACCTGATCTTATTCTTAAAATAGTTCTAATAAAATTTCTATTAGTGTAAGGAATTTTTGAAAACCAAGCCTGTGGGTTGAAAGCTTTTATAGAATTTACTCTTATCACTCTTTCTAAACTGTTCGTTATATTCTACCTTTATTCTGGATTTGATCACCGTTGTAAAATCATCGTATGATAATTTGTAAATATTTGCCTCCCCCATGTCGCAAGCATTTTTTGCCAGTTCATCCACTTTTTCATTTCCCTCTATACCAATATGGCTCTTGATCCAAGCTATGGTAACATTATTATTTTATCTTGCACATGCCCCTATTTAAAAGTGAATTATTCATTATTTGTTTGCTTACAGTAATGAAACATATTCTTTATAAGATTTTGCAAACAGTGGAAAGAAAAGCTATCTATGAGAACTAAAGGAAAAACTATATATAAAAATATTAATTAAATCTTTGCATTCTTTCGATAACCTGACTTCTGGTTATGCTAACAAGTAAAAATTCTTATTTGCCATTCTCATTTTAACACTTATTGTGGACTCATCAGAAAAGCCTAAAGCCACTCATAACGATGTTCCATGCAAAACTAAGACAATATCCATGAATAAGTATAAAATAATTATAATTAACATTGACTGATAAAAAACAACAGATCTTCACAATAAGGACGAAAAACGTTTCAAAGGCTAAGCATTTCCAAGAAACTGAACGAGATTTTATGAAAATGTAATTCATTAGAATGAAAAAATTTTTAAAGACAAGGTACGTAAATAAATTAATTTCAGGCCTTTGTTCTGATTTTTAACTGAATTTACATATCGTAGGGGATCATGTAGATACTAGTTTAGCCTACTTAGCCGTAGGGGACTAGGTTGGATGCTAGTGTTAAAATGAGAATGGCAAATAAGAATTTTTACTTGTTAGCATAACCAGAAGTCAGGTTATCGAAAGAATGCAAAGATTTCATTAATATTTTTATATATAGTTTGTCCTTTAGCTCTCATAGATAGCTTTTCTTTCCACTGTTTGAAATATCCTATAAAGAATATGTTTCATTCCCCTATATTTTGGAGTATCTCTGCTGTCAGATTTGATACTTTATATAATTTATTATTTTGTATCCTTTTGGTGTAACACTTAGGGAGTCAGTAAAATAATAAAGTTCCTCCCGTTTAAAATTTGTATTTATTTCAGTGCTTCTATAATAGCTATTTTTTCTGCCGAGTATATTGAGTAGGTATCGTTCAGTTTTATACACTTTGTATAGTTGTTAGTTTCACTATAAAAGGCTCAGCCTGTCTTTACATTTTGTTTGGATCCGTCTGTGAAAGTTACGTTATAGTCATTCCATTTTTGTTTTAAATCGTATTTAAAAATGTTTGATATTAGTTCCTGGGGTATATTTGTGTAGCTAGTTTCTAGGTAGACTCGTTTTTCGTTTATTATATCGACGTAATTAATGTTATATATAGGAAGTTTATCATCTTTGTGAACACCATTCAACTTTTCTGAATATCTCATACAGCTGTCTACTAAAGGGGGAGATCGTTTTTTAATCCAATATTTAGCAGTTTGTACGAACAAAGACATGTTAAATATCTGATCATAAATGGTATTGTTGGTGGAGTAGTTTTTTATGACATATTTATCTGAGTAATATTGTCTTCGATATTCCAATGGTACTTCACTAGTTTCTGCATATATGATATCCAGTGGCGTAGATTTTAGGTACCTCATACATATCCTTAAACATTTATTCCGGATTATTTTAATTTTATTTAAGTTTGTTTTGCATATGGGCCTTGTAAAATGCAAGTGATACTGCCGGATCTGAACCCCAGTTAGTTCCATTTACTGCTCTGAGCAGTCGTTTTCAGCTATTTTTCTTACAGTATTTCATCGATTTTTAAAGCCTCACCCATTCACCTTTGAACAGCTTTTATTGACAATAAAGATCCACCATTTTCATTTTGAAAATAGTCCAACAAATTCAAAACTAACTACTGTGATTGCGGAATAAAAAATTCACCAGGATGCACGTTTACTATTTTAACAATAGAACAAGACTAAAATTGCCCTCTTAGACACTAATTGAAATAAGTGCACTATACCTGCTATACCCGACTTCCGAAAATCGACACGCCTCTGAAATCGCCAGCCGCATTCGACGACGACACGCGTTACGCAAATTGGTTTGCTGTCGGACAATAAAAATGCTGCATGTCGCGTCGGTCCAAAGATTAAAACTTACGTTACAGATTAGGTTACAAACAATATTTCAATAAAGACAAAGAAAGATAGAGCTCCAGACGATATTCCCTATACTATACAAACGGGATTCTAGCAGCAAACAGACTTTAATCAATTTTAAATTATATAGGAAGACGTAGGTACGTTCCTTTAATCTACAAAAAACAGATTCACAATTCTGGTTTCAATTTTCCGAATTTAGGCAATTTTGATATACTATACGTACAGGAAAAAGGAGTTACATTAGGTGTGCCAGAATAGAAATTGAAATAAAACGACAGCCTCACTTAACATTTTTATGTTACATAGTTTGAAAGAGCTTGGGGAGTATAGTAACTATGCCAAAAACTAGAATTTACGCTGCCATCATGTATAAAATAATTATTGTCAGTGCCCTCTAAAAAGGCTGATTCAAATTGGATGCACGTTTACTATTTTAACAATAGAACAAGACTAAAATTGCCTAGGCACTAATTGGAATAAGTGCACTATACCTGCTATACCCGTCTTCCGAAAATCGACACGCCTCTGAAATCGCCAGCCGCATTCGACGACGACACGCGTTACGCAAATTGGTTTTCTGTCGGACAATAAAAATGCTGCATGTCGCGTCGGTCCAAAGATTAAAACTTACGTTACAGATTAGGTTACAAACAATATTTCAATAAAGACAAAGAAAGATAGAGCTCCAGACGATATTCCCTATACTATACAAACGGGATTCTAGCAGCAAACAGACTTTAATCAATTTTAAATTATATAGGAAGACGTAGGTACGTTCCTTTAATCTACAAAAAACAGATTCACAATTCTGGTTTCAATTTTCCGAATTTAGGCAATTTTGATATACTATACGTACAGGAAAAAGGAGTTACATTAGGTGTGCCAGAATAGAAATTGAAATAAAACGACAGCCTCACTTAACATTTTTATGTTACATAGTTTGAAAGAGCTTGGGGAGTATAGTAACTATGCCAAAAACTAGAATTTACGCTGCCATCATGTATAAAATAATTATTGTCAGTGCCCTCTAAAAAGGCTGATTCAAATTGGATGCACGTTTACTATTTTAACAATAGAACAAGACTAAAATTGCCTAGGCACTAATTGGAATAAGTGCACTATACCTGCTATACCCGTCTTCCGAAAATCGACACGCCTCTGAAATCGCCAGCCGCATTCGACGACGACACGCGTTACGCAAATTGGTTTTCTGTCGGACAATAAAAATGCTGCATGTCGCGTCGGTCCAAAGATTAAAACTTACGTTACAGATTAGGTTACAAACAATATTTCAATAAAGACAAAGAAAGATAGAGCTCCAGACGATATTCCCTATACTATACAAACGGGATTCTAGCAGCAAACAGACTTTAATCAATTTTAAATTATATAGGAAGACGTAGGTACGTTCCTTTAATCTACAAAAAACAGATTCACAATTCTGGTTTCAATTTTCCGAATTTAGGCAATTTTGATATACTATACGTACAGGAAAAAGGAGTTACATTAGGTGTGCCAGAATAGAAATTGAAATAAAACGACAGCCTCACTTAACATTTTTATGTTACATATTTTGAAAGAGCTTGAGGAGTATAGTAACTATGCCAAAAACTAGAATTTACGCTGCCATCATGTATAAAATAATTATTGTCAGTGCCCTCTAAAAAGGCTGATTCAAATTGGATGCTAAGTTGGAAGGAAAGTTTGAAGTATAAACAACAACTCTAATTAATTTCTATAACACTTTTATTAACTCACTTTCTCTGTCTAGCAAATCTTACAATCAAAATTTCGGTTAGTTCTAATTAAGCTAGAGCTTTAAAATTTTGCATACGATAATGCAATATAGTATATCTAAAATCGTTCTGAACCTAATATGGCGGACGCCCCAAGATGGCAGATTACCTTTTTCTTCACAATCCCCTTGATATGGTTATCAAATGAAAGGGTTTGACGAGACAAATACGATAAACTGTGTGACGTTCTAAACGCACTATAGCGGGCGCGAAATGAGAAATTATCTTTTTCTTCACAATACATGCAATATTGTATCATAAAAAACTAAAGACAGTTTAACAAAATACATATAAAAAAAACGTTTAAAAACAACGTTTTTATAAATGTACCTACTAAAAAGAAAAAAAATATGTTACTTCTGATCTTATAAAAATGTCTAACAAATTTATATACAGTGTGTCTTTTTTAAGAGTGTAACAGCGTAATAATTCTTTTGTTTTTTATCCGATCTGAATCAAACTGATCTCACCAAGGTCTACTTAAGACCAAAAAGTTACTTTCCGTCTTTAAATGCAAGGCAATCTACGATACCAAATTGTATGAAAAAAAAAATCATAGTAGGCATTTTTTAATAAAAAAATTAACTCGCTCCAAATCATTCGAAAACCCCGAATCCGAAGGTTAGTAAGATTCTAAAAAAAATGGGGTCTTGATGAAAAAAATCCTTATGAGGCATTTAAATAAAAATTATTTCTAAATACAACCGAAAGAATTAAATAAATTGTCTCAGTAGTAACAAAGCAGTCTGACCATGTTTATCAAAACGAGAAATTTGAGTCTGGAATTTTTTTCATCAAAACCTCATTTTTTTAGAATTTAACTAAACTTCGGATTCAGGGCTTTTGAAAATTCTTTGGCTTCTATGATTTTTTTGTTTTTTTTTTTTTTATACAATTTAGTATCGTAGATGGCCTTGCATTTAAAGAGGGAAAGTGATTTGCTGATTTCGTTCTTTTAAGATCAATTTGATTCAAATCGGATTAAAACAAAAGCAGTATTATGCTGTTACACTCTTAAGTAAGACACGCTGTAGATTATTAAAACTGAAAGCGTTGAACGTAATAGTTAAGTAATATAATATGAAACAACTTCTATAGCATCTGTTCGTGCTTACAACACAGCTAATATGTCTATATTGCTTTATTAACACATGTCACTTGACACTAGACAACATTTAGCATCCCAGCCTTCTTTACCAATAATGAACCACTTGAAAGAATCCCAGGTATAGATCGATTTGTTTCCGTTGACGACCAAACTAAGGCACTGCGCGTGTTTACTTTATTTTTGGTACTATTAAAAAACACTTTACCAGTAATTTTCAATTATTAATTCGGTATGTACTTTGTTTTCTATTACGACACTTCACTTAACCCAACATTTTTTGGCTGCCTATTCTAATTTTATAGAGTTTAACAGATTTTTTTAATCGATTCTTTTTGCGTTTTCGTGAGCGTCCTACGGTATGTCTACCCTCGGCGTTAGTCCCCCAACTCTTTTAGTTTTAATAACCAAATTAAGTTTAAAAAAATAATTTATTACTGTGCCACCACAAATGGATAGTTTTGGTCTCCTCAGTGCTGTATTGTGTATATTCAACCAAGTTTCAGCATTACATTGACTAGGTATGATTGTATCATTGCACATGAAATACCTATAAAGTACAAACCCTTGAGTCCGTCCTTCATAATTGTGATATCGAACACTAATACGAGCTCTGCTCATTTAACGCCACTATAAATTCATGCAGGACACAACACGACGGCTCGCTTCGTCGCTTCATAAATAAAGGCTGACGATTACAGCAACTTCATTTGGTCTCTTTTTGAAGGCAGAAGATCTGTGAAAGCTTTTCAGAACTATTCTAATTTGATTCCGCCCATTGTGCCGATTGGGAAATTGAGCGAATGCCGTTTTCATCCAGAATGTAAAACGCCTGCCAATCTCAAACATGCTCCGGTCACATTCCAAACCACAGGTGACATGCTCCCCAGAAACCCTTTATGATTGACGTCTCGAATTGATTGCCAGTTATGCGACTATACCTAGAATACGGCATAGGGCTGCTTTTCCATGGAGAATATTAGCATCTGATGTCTTTAATGATATATTGTTCGTGTGAAGAAATACAAATCAGGATTATTATTGAAGTCTCTCAAGACGGAGAAAAAGCCGCATGCGGCTTTCTGGATTCTGTGCTTTGAAAACTTTATTAAAATCATAAAAGTACATAATGGCTATGGATATTGAAACGGAATATTATAATTATACTAGATTCTACGGAGGCGCGTTAACATCTGCCGAAGGAAAAATGTATTTGATTGATTGATTTGCCAGCGTAAGGTGGGTATTGCTGCCAATTCCGGACATCAATGGAGGTTCGTTCCAACACGCAGCTTGGTCGTCCGTCGAACACGCCCAACGGACGGCCAAACGGCGTGCCGGAACCAAATCTCGGATGTTTTATATACCGCCGGACCGGCTGCATACGCCGGGTTGGACATTGGACATGCTTATTGTCAGCAGCGAGAGCCGCATGACGCATAGGGTGGGAATATAGGATAGGAAGTCTAGGTGTTTGAGAGATGCTTTAAGTTTCCATGCTTCTATTAAGTTTCCATTTGCCATCATCAGCTGGGGTGTGGTGCAGTTGTTTGCGAGATCCTTCTTTTCAATTTCAATGCTTCTTTTAAGTTTCCATCTATCGTCATCTCCTTATTTTTCTTCTTCTAAGTTTTCTGCTTCTTGTGTCTCTGAATCTGGCACCTCTTATTTTATTTTTGTATATTTTTTTCCTTTTTTCCCTTTCTTTTTTTATTTATTAACTGCTCCACAAGTAAACATCCAGCTACGGTGGAGTTGCTGGGAAGGGCCCTATCTCGCAGTAACAATATATTTTTTTGCGCGTTATGGGAAAAAAGGTCCGAAGGGATAGTTTGCTCACTCTGTATGTGGTTTCCTTGAAACAATCGGTTTCAATTTTGGGCAGTTTTTCCATTTCATCACCTATATGTATATTATGCTTATTACCTATATATAATGTTTAATATCTTTTCAATTTTGATCTCCAATTCTTGTTTAAAATTTAATAAAGACATAAATAAATTAATGCTAATGCTACAAAAAACAAAAACTTATCTGTTTCATTCACACATCTGGCTGGCTGTTGCTTATTTTATATGACCCACTTCAAGAAGGGACGAATCCAGGTATATTATTTTACAGTTTAGCACTCAAGCAGTACACTTTTCTCACGTTGTTTATATACACTATTTTGTGTTGCTTTATTCAACCAACATAATTTAATCAAATATCAACTATATGAAATAGCCATACTCGCGCTAGTTTATATCAATCAATGCAGAATTGTTCACGCTTCAATTCAGTACAATTTCGGCGTTTTGTTGCCGCTTTATCCGGATTTATCTCGATATCCCGTAGGAGCCACGAAACGTGCGTCTTTCACCGAACTCGACACACTTTGATATTGTCGAAGGAAAAATGTATTTATCGGAAAATATCATGTTTCCGATTAATTCTAAACAAAATATCTATTAAAAATACACTCTGGCACGCAAAACTGAAGCACAACCGAAAATATGGGACGTATTTCAGTGGAGGCCATAACTCCACATATACAGTGTGTTTTATTTTTCATGAGTACACCCTTGTGCCTCTGGATTTAAAAAAACGAATTTAAAGGATGGTAAGTATATACTCACACAATGTGATTGTTTTGGCGTAATCAATTTTTATGTCGCTCATTGGCGTGCCTGTGTCTGTCCGTCCGTCACATTTCTTCTAAGCACGATAACTTAAGAATGAAATTGGTATTGAAATTTGGACAGTAATGTTATCTAGAGGAAGAACCCTATTGTTTTTGAACAAAATTGATCGATAAATAAAAAAGTTATTAATTGTTTAAACAATTAATAACTTTTTTATAACTTTTAAAATTTGAACTTTAAAAAAGTCAAGTTTTTTATGCCTTGCAATTAAACAAGAAATGTTTAAAATTAACATTATTTCCAAAAGAACTGCGAAGAGTATCCTATAGAATGTGCAACAATTATATAAAAAGTGCAGTAAATCGGCGAAAAGTATAATGGATAGGTTGTTATTCAATGAAATCATTTGGAAATTTAAAAAAATGACACTCAATTCGTTTAATGAGAAGAGGTTATGAAATGTTTTGTAATTTTGTAAGAATTGTTTTTCCAACGAACTTTTTGTTGGAACATCGCCAATTTTGTTCTGTAATATACTCATATCCAAAGCAACAAAATATTTTTTTTTATAAGATCGAAGGATTACTTCATAGTTTAAGCAAATAAAGAATCAATTTTTGCACCTAATATGTATATGCAATTCCATCAGGATGGGAGGCCAACTTAGTTATTAGCTTATTACTAAAAAAATCTAACCATTACACTGTTCGCCGATTTAGTGCAATTTTTATATAATTGTTGCACATTCTACAGCATACTCTTCGCAGTTTGCTCGTAAATAAATAATGTTAGTTTATATTAGCGAGTGACCTTGGTCTTGTCTACTGCGAAATGAATTAAGCCGCTAAACATTTGTGACAAATTTATTACTTTTAAGTTTATAAACATTATTGGAAATTATGCGAAGCCGGTACTGCAGTGTAACAATATTCATATCTAAACCTTTAAAGTTTCTCTAATAATTTTTTTACTTTTTTTTCTAAATTTTTTTAACAACTCTCCTCGGGCCGAGGGGTGAGATCGTTCTCGTTTTACACATTTTTTGTTTAATTACAAAACATAAAAAAATTTATTTTTTATTTAATTAATAACTTTGTTATTTATTGACGAATTCTGTTCAACATCAGTAGGGTTCTTGCGTGAGCTAACTAACTTTCTGTCCAAATTTCAATACAATTGGACTTTTCATTCTTAAGTCATTATGCTTACAAGAAACGTGACGGACGGACAGACAGGCAGGCGGACGGACAGACATACAAGCAGACATTTTGAGTTGTTCAGATATTACTGGTGTTAGAAATGTGTCGATATATATTCTTCGTTTTCTATTTGCGAAGGATATAAATAACATTAGCACAAATACACCATACTCTAATATGCTATAGACTTAATCTTCGTTACTATCTTCCTCTATTGATGAATTCCGTAAAATTAAATTTTCAAAGAAGTGGACGAATAAATGCTGTTTATTTACTAAAACAAAGTATAATTCTATAGCCGCAAAATTATTAAACCATAAATCCAACATATCCTAAATGTCAAACGTAGCATTTAGATTCGAAACTAAACATTTCTTGGAACGCAGCAACTTCTATTTTTTTTAAAGTGACTGCTATAAAAATGTGTAACAAGATTTATACAAGTACAAGGCTGTAGTAGTTAGAAGTATAGAAAATATTACACTTTCAAAACATTTTAACAACCTACTCGTATGAGAAGCCGCCCGTGATACATGAAAACGCAATTAACTCAAAATACAAAAGTACGAACATATCATATTTTCAAACGAGGGTACGTAGCGTGCTGACCTCTTTTGTAATATGCAATTTCGGAGCATGTCGGGAGTTAAATATTTCAGAAGAGATGGCAGAGCTGCGTGCCAGTGGTATTAAAAATGATTAAGATTCGCGCTCACGTTTCCGTTACATATTGACATAAACATCCCCCGAGGGACCGGCTACACTCCATTCACTGTCGACTGCCACACGGTCCTTTAGTAACCAGAACTGGCCTCTGCAAGAACAGTGAAGATAAATGGTTGACATAAAATAGTCCGAGAGACAACCCTACAAAAGTGGAGTTCTTTTCTTAGAGCCGCAGCCGGCTTTACAATAGCTGGTTAACTGCTAGTCAGAGTTAAATTTCAGGTTATTATAGAAATTGGGTTTTACAATAGTTGGTCATTTTCAAGGTAGTAGTTATCTAGTAGTTAACTTTACTAGCAGATGAGGTGTAAGTAAACTAGAAGTCGGTAGTTTACTAGCAATTTATAACCTGTAAAATAACTGTCACTAAATAATTTTTGTGATATCTCGTTTAAAAATGGATATGTATGAAGTAAATGCATAGAGCAGTGATGAGGAGCCAAGAAGGCTCAAGGTAATCTGGTATAGACTGAACTTTTTCGAAAAACACGATGGAAGAGATTATTTAAATAGGTTTAAACTGTCGCCCAGAACAGTGGAAACTGTATTAGAGAAAGTAGAGGAATGAATCGCCCATTCTACAAATAGGTAGTACATATTCATAAAAAGTATACATGAGGCCTTTAAAAATATATTTGTGGTTATATTCTAGAAACGATTGTCTCTCTGCAAGAAAATAACTTTTACTTGCATTAAATTTCTATTCGAGTGGATCATTTTTATAAATGGCAGGTGACTTTGCGGGCATCAGTATATCTACAGCCAGTTTGGCTGTGAGAAGGGTATGCCTGGCTTTGGCGAGTTTAGGCCAACAATACATGGAAATAAATGCCTGACATTATAGAACATCGCTAGATTTCGCCTTTTCTAGCCAGTTGGTTCCTCCATCTTTTTTATTCTCTATAATATTTCTATGTTTTTCTATTAAAGCACCCCGGAGTTTTTTATAGTAAAAATGGATTTCAATAGATTGTTCTGAAACTTGGGGAAAGTGTTATCCTGGGCCCCCTGATTAAAATTCTCTTTGACCACCAGTCCGACCGAATTCGATTTTTTTATCTAGAGGCGGTTGAAACTATGAACATCTGCGAAGGTCTGCTTAAATGTTCCATAAAAATTCTAAAAATATTCAGGCTCATTCTTTGGAGAAAAATAAGCATCTTTTGTCTCTTAGTGTTTTTTTTTTCAAAGTGCTTCCTTCTTCCGAAAAAAATAACAAACAATAAACAATTTTTTTACGGTAAAAAGAAGCACTTTGAAGAAAAATTTGGGGGGGGGGGACACAAGTTGCTTATTTTTGTTTAAAGAACACGCCTGCCGGTTTTCAGAATTTCTTAGACAAAAATAATTTCGACCAAGAATTTCCCTAGATTTTTATTTCTTTTATACTTCAGAAAGATCCCAAAATATTCAGGCATATTCTTTAGGTAAAAAAAATCAACTTATGCCCTCCAACTTTTTTTAACGTGCTTCCTTTCCAGCAAAAAAAAATTTAAAAAAATATATTTTCTGCTTGTCATTTTTTTCCGGGAGAAGGAAGCACTTTGAAAAAGACACCAAGAGACAAAAGTTGCTTATTTCTCTCCAAAAAATGAGCCTGAATATTTTCAGAATTTTTATGAAACATTTAAGCAGACCTTCGAAGATGTTCACAGTTTCAATCGCATCTAGATCAAAAAATCGAATTCGATCGGACTGGTGGTCAAGGAGAATTTTAATCAAAGGGTCTAGGAGAACATTTTCCCCAAGTGTCAGAACAATCGACTGAAATCCATTTTTACTATAAGAAACTGCAGGGTCCTTTGCGAGAATATCCTCCTCCTAGGCAGAAAAATTAGCGCACGTTTTTTTATCCATACTTAAAATAAAAACATATTTTTATTGTTAAGAGAAACGTTTCTTATGTCTTGTAGTAGAATATAAAATAAATCATATAGAGATATTATTTATAAAAATTGCAAAAATTAAATACTACTTACTTACTAACAAACCACCAACTCACAAGTCGCTTCTGACAGTTACTTTTGACAGCACGTGACGTGACTTCGACAAGAATTCATACATTTAATGTATATTACCCATTTCTCTAGTACCAACATTATAAATTTTATTCACAACCTCTCGGTTACAAATCATCACTTAACGTCATATTGAAAACAACAAGTGTCGGTAAAGTTGTAGTTAACTAACAAGAAAGTTAACTTGCGATTGTAAAGCCAGCTGTTAAAGAATGAAACTTTTACGAAAAATAGGATCGTTACACCATCCAGTGGCGTCCCGCAGAACTTAAGGACGTATTAGACTTCTAATTTAGTCCAAGAGATGGCGCGCCACTGTACTATGGGAATGCAATTTCGGCAATCATCTCGGAGATGGCACTAGAAGATTCTAGGAAGGAGACGATCTATGGAAGAAAACCCATCTGAGGGCGTATAGAAGCGAGAGGATCGGCTGTGACTAGATTTCACTGGAATTAGAAAGTGATAATCTTAATGAACCCAGCAAAATCATCCGAACAAAAATCTATAAATATCTAAGGAAAACAATAAAGACAGCTGGGTGTCGCCATCATAACTAAACATATTTGTAAACTGCATAGAACAAATAAAATCGGCAATACAGGTTAGAAAGGGAAAAGGTCCCAAACTTCAAAGGATCCCGCAACAATTCTTATGGAATATAACTAAATTCAAATGCAATTTCTTAGAACTGTAAAAGCTCTATAACAATAGAAATAAATGAATAAATACATTACCAGAAAACACTAGTAATTATTCTTTTTACAAAATACTTATAAGATTAAAACATATATCCTTCTTATACAATTACAAGTTAGAAAATATGCCCATTATGTATAGTACAACTATTATCATAATGTCATTTTTAATTTAAATTATCCTGCTCAATGAAACCCAAAGACAATCAAAACAAAAGCTCTTACCGACATAGCAGCAACACAAAACTTTAGAACATTCACAGACACGTGTTTCGACATCTATGTCTTTTCAGTCCATTGATAGTTATAACACGAGTATTTTCTGACATATTTTAGTTGATTGTGAACTTTAGAAGAAGCCGCACTGAAGAGACATAGATGTCGAACACGTGTCTGTGGATGTTCTAAAGTTTGTGTTACTGATATATCGGTAAGTGCTTTTGGTTTTGATTGTCTTTGGGTTTCATTTCATTAAAAATAACATTATGATAACAGTTGTACTGTACATAATGGTCATATTTTCTATCTTATAATTGTATAAGAATGATGTATGTTTTGAACTTATCTGTGATAAGTATTTTGCAAAAGTTTGAATAATTACAAGTGTTTTCTGGTAATATACTTATTCATTTGTTTCAATTCATATGGAAAATTGCTCCCAGTTAAATCGGCTGAAATCGCAGTATATTGTAATTAATTTTTTTCTGATCAAAAGTTCTCATGGTCAAAAGGTTGGAAAATGGACAGTCTTCCAGATATCGGTGGTGCAAAGGGGATGCTCATTTCTTATGGAAAGTGCCCCCCGCCCCAGTGAAATCCGCTGAAATCGATATATGTTATTCCTCTTAAGCTCCTGATTAAAAAGTTCTCTTAGGCACAAGGTTGAAAAATGGACAGTTCTTCACAGATCGGAAGTGCATAGTCGACTTTGCAACCTCCGATATCTGGAAAACTGTCAATTTTCCGACCTTGTGCCCATGAGAACTTTTGATCAAGAAGAAATTATCTGCCGCGATTTCAGCAGATTTAGCTGGGAATCATTTTCCATAAAAATTGTGCGAGATCCTTTGTGGTACTTATGTAGGCATCTCGATGTGTCAAATCAGTTTTTTTTTAATGGCTCCTGTATAAATAAATTCAGCGCTATTTTCGGTTGAACACCCTGTACTTAGTTACATAAGTACAATATACGTTCCCAAAATGGCACGTCATAAACAGTACATACCTTATGGAAATGAATGAAATTTGGGACGAAATTCCAACCCCAACTAATTCAATAGCTTTGGTAACGCAATATGGCATTATTACTTTAATTGAAGAGCAAGGTTCACTTGATGTGGACTACTGACATTGTATAGGGTGTTTACGAACTAATTGCTATGGAATTAAATGATACGTAATTCCAAATAATTAATGATAAGAAAATAAATATAATTTAGAATTAAATAGTTAGGTAATCTTTTTAACTTTATTATTAAGGATTTACTTAATGTCGGACAATATCCGCTACACTCCCTCCGAAGGATAGCATATTCATTACGCAATTCTCGCCTAGACTTGCAGAGTTTCTACATATACAATGTCATACAAGCCGGTAGAAGGTGGGACGAGATCGCTGTATCAGATGTGTCTTCACCTTCAGTGCGTCACACTGAATGATGTGTTTATAATAAGACTAGTACGAAACAGGAGGGAGGTTCAGCAGGGCGTGGCAGACGGTGAATACCTATTGAAACAATAAAAATAATAAGATACTGGCACCACATAGAAGTGAATTGAGCAGTATTCGAGCAAAATTTTATTCTTTATTTACCTAGTTTTACGTGTAAGGTACAGGGCTATTCACTATATATATTGACCCCCTTTCATTTCTGTTATTATTGAAAATAGAAAAAAAAGTTTCGTATAAAAGTTGTAGGATCTTACCTATATTTTATTGAACCGTGATAGAAAAAAAACAATTTCATGTATAGGTCAGGTGATACGAAATAAATATGTGTTTTTAAACGGAACACTCTAAATAATGTTGCATTTTCCAGAAGCCCTTTTTCCTCTGATATGGAGAATGATTGTGAATAAAATTGTATACAAACCTTGGGGCGAAAATTTTCACTGCTGTCTCGAGAATTAGTTGACCTCGCCGCCTCGCGCCTCGGTCAACTATCTTATCTCTCGACAACAATGAAACTCGAATTACCGAAATACTTCATCACCTGGCACCAATCGTTGGATAATTTGGATATAATAAGGATGCATTTGCTCGCCTTTAATAGTTCTCCAAACTCTGGTTTGAGGAATATTTAATTGTTGACCAATTCTTCTTGTGCTGATTTTTGGGTTCTGGTCAACCATATTTAAAATCAAACCTTTTTCTTGCCGGATCTGCCTAACAGGACGTTCTATTTTCATGATTGAGGGAACGGTTACAGTTTCAGAAAGATATCTAAACACTCTTTAAAATGTTTTATAATCTGGTACACGTTGATTTCCAAACCGGCGTCTGTATTCCCTTTCAGCAGCTTTTGCATTGCTATTGCAATATCCATAGACAAAAATCATATTTGTGTATTCTCTACACGTGTATGTAAACGGCATGATTTAGAATTATTACAACACTGTAACCAGTAAAAGCAACAGTGGTGACGTGACACTTCTTAATTACAACACGACTGATTTTTGACAGGTTAGGTACCTACTTGATTATTAAAAAGTACGTAGCCATAACTTTTAAAACAAATGTAATGGCAAGATGGTTGTAACAATTAATTACTCTTGCAATGAACTAAATATTGCTGAAACCAGAGTTTGGAGAACTACCTTTTGGTAGTGCAGATAGAGAACAAAAAAATAATATGTAGTCAATCCCTAGAGTGATTTTTTTCTCATTTAAAGAAAAAAAATTTAACCCTCAACAATTTAATTTTTTTATTTAAACACTGAAATGGTGCCAAAAGATTTTTTATGGGATGTTGTATCTTTCTAGGTGTAAATTAAAATTTTAATGTCAACTATTTTATAAACAGTATACAGAATGTTATTATCTAGGAATTACTTAAAAATATTTTCATTCTGGGCCCGGCCCTGATATTTTATTAATATTCCAGGCATTAGATGATGAATGACTGCTGTAATCAAAATACAAAATTTCATTGGATTCCGCTGACGCATTACAGATATATGGCGAAAAGAATATTATTCCAAAAAATATAAAACACCCTATATTTCTAAAACGGGGCCGCTTTAGCGATTTACTGTTTGGGGATTTAAGATCACCTCAATGTTTTCTATCTTTTGGTAAAGTACGACGCTCTCCTCACGAATCACCCTGTATTAAAAAAGGCGAGACATTACTTTGACATTTGTCCTCTGACAGAAGAATTTTGTGTTTGTTGCCACCTTAATAAAAACATAAAATGCTATTTAAAAAATTTGTAAACAGTTTACTGGCTTTTTGTTCGTTATTTCGGGGAGATGATCGTGAATACAATAGCGTACAAACCTTGGTGAAAACTTTCAATGGTCTTGAGAACTACTTGAACTATCTCATATCTCGACAACAATGATACTCTTTCTACCTCGGTATGTAGTATACTATTATCCATAAAAAATCGATTGGCAACTATAGCTATTCCACGTATTCTCAACCATATTTCAATGCTTCCAATCCTCATAGTATAAATTTTTGCGCTAGTGTGTTAAACTTTTCACCCGTATAAAAATATGAAATATTACAAAGTCGTATGAATCTATAATAATAGTGTAATGTAACTGTATTAAAGAATATCCCTTGCTTAATTATATAATTATCTTTTAAACAAAGACACAGGTTTTTATTCTGCCATCTGCCACATTGGACCAATTCGACTTTTTCATTAAAGAACTAAACTAAATTGAACATCGTATAATCTACTCCCATATGATTTGTTTTCTACGTCCCCCTCTATACATCAAGGAAGCAATAAGAGAACAATTATATATGTAAATATCCACTTTATATACAAGTAAATGTTCCGAGAAGAGTTATCCTTCACGAAATTGGCCTAGACTCAATTCAATAAAATGCAATTCAGTCAAGTTTCCAGAAAAAGGACTCAATTTGCAAAATAACAAATCCGTTCACGCTGTGGATGCCAAGCTCTATATTGATTTTTTTATTTATTCCAGCAGACTAGTAAAAACAGTCAGTCTGATGTCTGCCGTAAATAAAATGTACAACATTACATTCCATTTCTTGCATTGGTTTTAATGGCCTTCGATCTCGCGTGTTTTATGGGATATTTTTAAAAAGAATTTTAAGTTTATCGGCACTGACGAATAGTTTATTATACCACTATACTTATTTCAATAGTCAAAAGAAAATCTACCCTTAAAAAGTTCGTATAATTTAATTCCGATATAAGCAAATACAGGGACTGACAAAATCGACAACAATGGGGTATTTGCACGGTATTTAAAAAAATATACAGGATATAGTTGAAATACATCCATACATACGTCAGAACTATGAATACTCACATCTACCTGATGTACGCAAAAATACATATTCATCAAAATACCCTCCAATAACCGAGAAATTGAATTTTTAATATTGCAATTGAGTACATCTGTGATACTGCCTTTATGTGGTGGCATTTCTGCATTTGATTCTAATCTTCTTACGCGCCATCACTGCGTCGGTGCCAAGCGCGAAAAGAAATGCAGCAGATAAACAGTAGCAGCAAATGTCAATAATGTAGTGTTTATATGCTGTCGAAATACGTTCTGATGGTTACGCGTACGTTTTCAACAATAGCTAATTTTACAAACATTGAGAGGACCAATATTGTTTTTGTTATGGTGCGGCCGGGCACAATGCACGTCAGATACATATACTTTTATCAGTAAGAGTTTACTATGTTATAACGAAATTGAGTAAAACACTACTATGTTCTTTACTACTATATTTGCACAAACCGTGACTGCAGTTTCAACCCTTTTTAGGTCATTTTCAAACAGTGATTCAACTAAGAATGAAATACAAAAGATTTGGTCCCTATTTAAATATGTTTCTAGAATTAAACAGATTAGAGAATTCTAGAAACATATTTAAATAGGGACCAAATCTTTTGTATTTCATTCTTAGTTGAATCATTGTTTGAAAATGACCTAAAAATGGTTGAAACTGCAGTCACGATTTGTGCAAATATAGTGGTAAAGAACATAGTAGTGTTTTACTCAATTTCGTTATAATTATGGATTACCACAAAGTAACGGCTTCCTCAATCAATTTCTTTTAATCTATATGTTCCTAATAAACGAATCACTGAGTCATTTCCAATCCATGGATATTGATAGGAGTCACACACCCTTTCAGGGGACATTGAATATGGAACCACTTTTAGATACTATCGAATAAATTCCTGGAATAAGTATTCAGAGGTTCTTTGAATGAACTAGAGTGTCCGAATTTGTAGTATCACGCACCTTGAGCAAGGATCTGCATCCTTGTTAGATGCAGAAAGTGCAAGCTCCACAACCTGGAGACAAGTTTCGGCGACAAAAATTTTGTAGATGGCTATAGTTCAGAAAAATTCCAAGATATTTTATATGCTCATGAGGCGGGGTTTACTCAAAATTAAATTTACAGCGTTCACAATTAACCCATCGGGAGTAACGAAAACCCACGTGCAACACGTGAGAGTCATCATCAACAAAACTTTTCTCAATGTGTGTGCAGGTACAATTGTCATTATTTTGGTTGGACTGTACATTTCTCCAAATCAGTTTCTCTATTATTCGTTTGCAAATTGGGCGTGTCTAGGAAGAATTCGTACAGCCTTTCTTTAATCCTAATGGACAATAATCCAAATCTAAAGGTTTTTCGAAAATGTTTCCCAAGAAAAATATCTATAAAAATTTTCAATTGGGTGATATGTTTTCAAAATGGCGGCCAAATCCCGGTCAGCAAATGAGTTTAAACTGCGTTAAGAATATTTTTTAATAAAATAATAAGGGACGAATAGCTCAAAACGGGAGCGTCCTAGGAAGAAATGTATAGGTAACTATTGGTGTTAGTTTGACCCAAACTGCATGCCACTGAAGTATTGCTGCATACTATAGTCTGTTTCTAAACCAGGAGGAGTAAACATGGAAGTCCCATTCACACCATAAAAGTAACCAGAAAATACACTAAAATCTTTTTGGCGTTTGGGCAACCAACAATACATGACTACAGTGAAATTGTGTGTATGTTATTATATTAATATATTATACGATGCATCGACCTCTATTGGACTTCTATGTATTCTATACAACATCCATACCATTTAAGCAATATACATACACGACGTAATTAGCGACTTTTACCTTCAGATGTATATAAATGGGATTAAAATTGATATATAATGTGCAAACGATAAAATAGAAATTATAACCAAATAATTTAAGACATAAAATTAAAATTTTTACAATATGTCAAAATTCACGACTATTGCCTTATGCAAAACTGGCGCGGGCGTATCCAATCACAGATGCATGATTCAGCGCGTTAACTTTAAAAGGCTCCTCCTGGTTTAAAAACAGACTATAGAGTCGGGTACAATTTAAACTGACTTGTGTCATGGCCGCTGAAACGTCTGAACTAAGATTTTACTTGATGCATAAGAAATGCCAGTAGTTCTCAAACAGTTCTCAGCAATGATGACGCTAAATAATTTTTAAAAAATAGGAAAGATATCATAAAATGTTAAGATTATTAATTTAGTAACTTCATAATTTTAGTGAAATTCAGTGTCCATACAGTGTCCATAAAGTTGGCTACATATGGGAAAAAATTGTGTTTTTGACATTTCTAAAAAAGTCTATTGGGGGTTCGTATATGCATGTCTAACAACAAAAAATTACATTTTGACACATGTCATGTGATCATCGGTTTGGCAGGACTGTAAAAAATAGTTGACCGTGGTACCGAAAAGTGGGTCAAATTGTTAAGATATCGAAAAATTTGAAGAAAAAGTGCATATAGAATACAAGGACCCCATATATCAATTTTGAAGCAGATATGAGGAAAATAAAAAATTTTTGGAGAAAATAAAGTTTTAACAAAACTCGCGGCGCAGTTTAATAAAATAAAAATTTTAGAAGGAAAATTATTAACTTTTAATAATTAATCAAATAAAAATAAAGTGGAAGTGCTTGGGGATCGATCTCACAACCACCCCATTTATATTTATTGCTCCAGCATCTTACCGATTGAGCTACGCAATCGTGATTATTCTACTCTAAAACGTGTAATATCTACGTGGTAGAAAATTGTAAGACTTAGTGGTTTGACATTGTTCGTTTGACGGATGAATATTCACTATTTACCACTTACACCACTAAATAACTTACACATTTCATATAAAGACGTTTTTCATATTTAGAGTGGTGTTAGTTCACGGAAATAAATAATATTCGTCGTAAAATCACGCAGTTTGAGAATCACTGAGCTTATGACTATGTTTCTCACTTCTCAGTGTTCATTTCATATTTCCGTCTCAAAACAAGTGGAAAAGAATCATGTTAGACATACATTGACAATGTCTTTAGGCTATGGCTTCAAGTTTGTGTGCAAGAGATAGTGAAAACATATGTGCAATATTAATTCATACATCAGTCTTTTTAAACTTGACCCGATTCTATTGGTAGATGTTCTATATGATTGTAACTTCAACGGTTTCGGATGTAAAGACATTAAAATTATAAATTAGCTTCGTGGGACGAATAGATAATACTCGTTGTATGCTTACAGTAATAGTAGCAGAAATTCGAAGTCGGGAAATGTAGCTCATGAAATTAAAACGCTAACAATTAGGCCGTCTAAACGTAGGGCGATCATTTAGAATGCCAAAGGCGAGCATGAATTCAATTTAATTCTGCAGAGGCTTTAACTTTTCATATCGACCCAATTATTTTCAAATTTCAATATTAATTATGATTGATATTTCCATTAGTTACCTGTCAAATTTATTCAGTTTGCCACGCTGTCGGAATACTAAATTAATCTTACCTGCAACAAAAGAGAGAAGATTATTAGTAGAAGCATTGAAATATTAATAGAATAATTTTGGAAAATTCCAGCACAAATTAATTTCACTGGAATATGGAAGGTGAGATTTATTTTCTTTCATTCTAATGATTGCATATGATACAAAACAATACAATAATATATAACTATTACAAAACAATAAATATTCCGTGAGTAATAAAAATGTGAATTAGGGGAAAAAAATATAAAATGGTGAAGTCCTGAACCATATTACTTCCACATCTACGTAATGGCGAGGCAGTATAGTAATCGTAAAAAAATGTACAATTTTTTTGGGTTGAAATAAATTTAAAATGCCATGAAACGTCGAGATTTTAAATTCTGCCTGGCTGTCGATACGTACGTTTTTGGTGGGCACGTTTTCTCCGGGGCAGTTTTAAGACATCGACTTGAAACTTGGTACACGTATGTATCATAGCGAGATCTGGAACTATATTATATTTTGGGCTTACTTCGGCGAAGGGTAGGGAGGTAAATAGGGGAAAAGAAGTAAAGCAAGCTAGTAAAAGCACAGCAACTTGGCATTTGGTTTATATACTAGAAGCTAAAGCCTCAATTTTTCTTATAACAAGCCCCACCTAGCAAGAACCTGTGAATCAGAAGGGAAAATTTGTATTCCTTTTCCTATCTGCGCCATTACTTCATATAGCCTATTAACTTTCCATATCAGAGATACCCATCATATTAACACCGTCTCAACGCCTCATTTATATTGACGACCTGGCCATAGCTATTTCACCACTCAAAAAGGATACGCACACACAGACAACAACACAACAACCATTCTCTGCGACATTGACAAATTAAGACTCAAGCTCGAGAGAAATAACAGCGACTATACATCCAAATCCTGGCCAGTATTCGAACCCTGACTTTTTTGTCTAAAGCATAACACATAAGTACTGAGCCACTGGAGTTGTCATTAGTGAAAACAGTTTTCAAGTGGGACCAGTAATTTTGAAGTTATAACACATACATACTTTTTTCTAGTACTTCACATGTCAGATCCTCCTCTATTTTTGTGGATTCTGATGTTTCTATCCCTGTATAGAAACTTAACTTTTCCAGATTTCGCCAGTTACCTCCATAATGTGCTTGTAAAAGTGCAGAGACAACAGCAATTTTTTTAGTATTCGGAGCCATTCCACTTGCTAACAGTACAGGAACTAAATTAGAATGCATCTTTCCTCTATTAGTAACCAGTTTAGCACAACCAAGATCGGAACGATAAGTTTCTTCGCCACAGATTGTGATGTTGATGTTACGTTTTACCGTTTTTTTCAAAACAAACTTTTACTGGGATTAAATTTAAAGTGCCACTGTCCTGGTGATTTCATTATTTCTTGTGAGGCGCTCCTCCAGCATTTATCTCTAAATCAGTTCGCAGTTTCCATACAGTTCCAAACACTCTAATCTGGCGGTATGGAGGAGCGACTTACAATGGGAAATATTAGTTCTATAGTCTTTGCATTTTCAGGTGCAGTTAGAAACCATTTCAATAATATTCCCATCAGTTTACTATTATTTTGGCCGCCACAACCATCAGCAACCAACCCTATTGCTTCTACATTCTCCAGATTTGTGTTGGATAATCTGTGAAAAACAGCACTGGCTATCTCACTGGAACTTTTTGGTCTGTCTGTTTCATTCCAGCAATAAACGTTTACGTTGTTTTTGGTCAATGCAGCGTGAAAACTACCAACAACAGTAAAGTTATAGAAACTCCATTGTCGAGTAAAATATGTCTTTTGGTCTCGAACTTTCGGAAGTGACACATTTCTCTGGCAATCAAAAAACATCGTAAGTACTCAGATATATTATATCCGTTACAAAATAGCGGTCAAATGCTAAGCTCAAATTTAGTATTTTATAGATATGTGCATTGTGCATGTTTATTTCTGCAATCCACAAAAGAGTTATTATTGCAAAAATAATTTCAATTTCCCTAAAAACATCAAAGGCTTTATAGTATTACATCGGCGTGTGTGTCAGCATTTGTAACACATTTTATGCAAATCCGACGAAAATCGTTTAATTTAAATTTCAGCAAGGAATTACAAGCACCGCATAAAAACAACAGCTCAGTCGGTTGAACCTTCCGCCGAAAAAATCAATCATAACTGTACTATTTGTTTCGGGGTGTTCGTTGTCGCCCAGAGCTAATAAACTTACATCTCCGCTTTCTATGTAAATTCCAGCTCCGTTTCTAATAGCTATTACATTTAGTTTAATTAACTAACAGTCATTACGTAATTGGACTGTGCAGCTGGCTAGGGTCGGATTAGGTGACTACTGAAAAAAGTCTTTTGCCTAATTGAATGGAAGCGAAATTTATAGATATCGTCTGTTTCTTAAGAAATAAACGGATGAATGAGAGACGGGAGCATGCCCTTAACAGGAATAATAACGACGCTGGCGGGAGTGTGTCCTTTGAGCCTCCTTCGTTATTCGTGTAAATGTCACGAAAATTTCGTTAGGACGCTATTGAAGTTTCAATACTCATATAAAAAACAAGCTAACCATTATACTCTTCGCCGATTTACTGCAACGTTTATATAATTGTTGCACATTTCATAATTCTATAGGACACTGCAGTTTTTTGCAAACAATATTAGTTTCAGATATTTTTTGTTTAATTACGAAACACAAAAAAATTGATTTTTTTTTACTTAGTTATTAACTTTTTATTTATGGATTTTGTTAAACAACAATATAGTCGAGTCGCTGAATCGAAATTTATAAAAAACCCAAAAAATGTTCAATACTTTACCGATGAAAGTTCGGAAATATCTTCTTGGGTCTATAAGTCAAAAGGTTAAGAGTTTCTTTTTGTCGGTCGAACATCCGACATTGTTAAATAAACAAATTAAGTTAACAATTGAATAACTTCCTGAATAATTATTCAAAATAGCTGAATTTTTTTAGGAGGGTTTTGGGGGTCGCTGATTACATATATAAATTAAAAAATTCATAAAAAGTATTTGTTTATCAACAAAAAATTTATTAAGATACAAAAATCCGCGTGCCTTCCCAAATAAACGATGATTTTTACGAAGTATAATATATTAATCATCATATATATCAGGCATATATTTATGTGAATCGTATAGATACGTCGTATGTAGGTATACGCCAAAAATAGAATTCCACATATACCACATATTCTGGAAAATATATAAAAGAATTTTTCGTTGGAAAAGTGAACTTAAATAATTAAAGAACTCGACGTGATTTTGGACTATAGCAAAAACAAATGATAAAAATCTGCTAAAAATTAAGAATACTCGAGGGTGCGTTCATTAGAAACATTTTGTTTTTTGTTTCACTCAAAAAGTCGAATCCGTTTTCCAGAAATAAAAAAAAAACGGAGTGGTTTTCCAGCTGTACGCTAGTGGGATGGGTGTTTATGAGGGGTCGCATTTGAAAACAATTACACGTATTGACTCCAAACAAAAAACAGTCGAAAAGTACGTTTATTGGCTTCGCTTTGCATTTTATTTCATTACAAAATTGGAACCTGTTTTCTAGATATTGGAAAAAAAAAACAGAGCAATTTTCAGACCTCACGCCGGTGGGATAGGTGCTTGTGTGAGGAGTCACATTTGAAAACAATTATAGATATCGACTTCAAACAAAAAACAGTCGAAAGGTATGTTTATTAGCTTAAATTTGCATTTTATTTCATTCAAAAATTCTGAACCGTTTTCCAGAAATTGAAAAAAAAACGGAGCGATTTTCCGACCACACGCTGGTGTGATAGATGCTTGTGAGGGGACGCATTTGAAAACAATTATAGATATCGATTTCAAACAAAAAACAGTCGAAAGATATGTTTATTGGCTTAACTTTGCATTTTATTTCATTCAAAAATTCTAAACCGTTTTCCAGAAATTAAAAAAAAAACGGAGCGATTTTCCGGCCGTACGCTCGCGGAGTAGATGCTTATTAGTAACGGCCTTTGAATACAATAACTGATTGAGACTCAAAATCAATAACATTTGAAACGTACGTTAAGCATGGTCATATTTAGCATTTTGTTATATTAAAAAATTCGGTTTCTCCAGAGAGTTATAATTTTTTTAGAATGACAGATTTACAAAGATATTTAAAATAATTCCATGTTAAATTAATAATTCGCGACCTAAGAAGTTTTTCTGGAAATTTTCCGATAGAATTATGAATATTCACAGAGAATATTCCGAACAATTAGTGTCACAACCGCCATTTTGATTTTGGACTCTTTGATATCAAATTCGTAATCAGCGACCCCCAAAACCCCCCTAGAAAAAAAATCAGCCATTTTGAATAATTATTCGGGAAGTTATTCAATTGTTAACTTAATTTGTTTCTTTAACAATGTCGGAGGTTCGACCGACAAAAAAAACTCTTAACTTTTCGATTTATGGACCCCAGAAGATATTTCCAAAGTTTCAAAAAAATCGGTAAAGTATTAAACATTTTTTGGATTTTTTAAAAATTTCGATACAGCGATTCGACTAATAGGGTTCTTGGTTTAACTGGCACTAGCTACTTACCAAATTTAAATTCGGATATTTTGAAAGTTCAAAATTGAATCACCAACAGAGTGATGTTGTATCACGACAATAACTGGAACTAGATTATATTTTTAGATTATATTTTGCGCTAATTCTGGTGAAAGACTGGGGGTTAAATGGGGGTAAATAAGGGAAAATAGATCAAGCAAGCTGGTAGGAGTAACTACAGGAATCTGGGATTTAATGTATATACATACTAAAAGGTAAAGTCTCGAATTTTTTAAATAATATTTTCCACTAGTGATAGTTAATAACAAAAATAATCACCTAAAACCCACTGCCGTACAAAAATAATGAGACCGGAAGCTAGAAGAATTTTTGATTATCCGAAAATTGACATATATGTAATTTAATACTGTACGGCGTTTGTACCATTACATTTGTATGCTTTCATAGATTCAGTATTCAGTAACGCCATACATATTTGCTGGTTACAGGGTGAGAAATCCCGGGCGCAACCCTTTCCCTAGACCCGAAGGGTGCAAGATCATTGCAAAATGTACGACATCGATTCTAAAATATTATTCCACACCTAGAATAATACCACCAAATATGTACGGTGTTGCTGAATAATGAATCTATGAAAGCATACAAATCTAATTATACAAACGTCGTATTAAATTACCTGAGAAATAGGTAAAGCAAGCTGGCAAGAGTACAGAAACTTGTGATTTTGTGTATATACTATGGGTATTTTTCAACCCTTCCACCACCCCCACCCAAATATTAAAAGGGTTGATAAAATTAAATTGAGATATTTACTTAAAATTTGGTACACGTATGTAGTATAAGGACATCTGGAATTAGATTATATTTTGAGATGATTCCGTTGAAGGGTTGGGGGTTAAAGAGAACTAAATAGGAGAAAATAAGTAAAGCAAGCTAATAAGAGTAGACACTTGGGATTTGGTGTATATACTAGAAGCCAGGGCCTCAAATTTCTTAATAATGTTTTTCAACCCCTCCATCAAGACAGGCGACTGACTATGACCCCAACGACGCTCCGAGGCACAAGAGGCCGAAGCTCCAGATCCTGGATAATGGGTAAGTATAACTAACCCTTTATCTGTTACAGTCCGATCTGCAAGCCACACCGCAAGGAGACAATGACCAAAAACATCCAATTACACGATCCCGGGGGTACCAAGCAAACAACTAGTTCGGTACCCTTACCCTAGCCCGTGCCGGCCTCTGACGCTAAGAAAGCGTCCCGAACACAATCCTGAACTACACAGTTCACACTTCCTTCCGACGAAACCGGAGCACATGATGCCAATTGGTACCCTGAGCTTCCGACTAGTCAACACCCTCAAATCCCTTTCAAACTCCGAGAGGGCCCGGTAACAGCCGTTCCCTCTCACGACAGACGAAAGATGCTCCCGGAAGCCTATTCATGCCAGCGAAGAAATAAGACCAAGATAGAAGAGCGCCAGAAGAAACGACCCAGCTGGCAGGATTCAACAGCCAGGGCCAGGGGAGGTTTGCTAACATTGCCAATACCATCCGCATTTGCGGGGGGGGGGGGGGTTAGGCGAAAAAGCAGGCCTTCCCCTTACGAGGCCGGTCCAGGTCTACAGCGATGACTGGGGCAAAGAGCTCAAGCTCGACCCCTAATCATCCGAGACTGTCATCTTTAATCAAGAATATTGGCGCCCTTCCATCAGTCTCACTTCATTATTAAAGGGGATTATAAAATAAAATTGAGATATTTATATACTTGAGATTTGGTATACACATGTATTGTAATGACATCTGAAATAATTCCGTTGAAGGGATGGGGGTAAATAGGGGAAAATAAGTAGCAAGCTTATGAGTTCAGAAACTTCTTTTGACGTATATGCTAGAAGCCAACGCTTCAAATTTTTTTATGACACCTGGCTCAAATATTATTATATTTAGTTCATTGAAATGTTACATTGATCCTGCCGGACAGGACCAGATACCCTGTGTGAGTATAGAACTCGGTATTAGGGGTTGAAAGCCCCCTTCATTTGGCCGCCATCTTGAATAAGGGGGCTTAAACAGTTTTTCCGCGATATCTTGACAACTATAAGTCTCAGACTCTTTTGCAGAGAATTGAATTTTCTACAATCTTGGTCTAGATACTTCTTACCGTAAAATTGAAAATGAAAAAGTTATAATTAACAATCGAGTTAACAATAGACTACAATTTTTAAGAAACACATCATTAACTTCTTTTCCATTGATTTCATTGAAAAAACACATCAGATGTTTTTTGTATATAATTTTATTGCGACCAATTTTCTCTACTCATTTTTTAAATTTCGTTTCTTTCGAGAGGTATTAGGGAGCTTCAAAGGATCAAACCAACACTCCATTCATAAGGTGCGAAAGGGCAGTAAAGAACACCGGTCTCAAACTACTTTTACAATACGTTTTTTGGGTCGCTGATTACGAAAATCGTGGTTCCGCAATCCTAAAAGTTGGGGAACACCTCTAAACACCCAAAAAACAACCCTTTTAGAGGGTTTTACGCGATAATTTTAATAAAAAGTAAGAAGGATCTCATGAAATCCCCTTTCTAGAATAATACCATCAAATATGTATCCTATGAAATCCCCTTTTCTTAATATTAATTTGCGAGGGTGATTGATTTATACCAAATATAGCCAAATTATATGATTAGAGATAATCAGAGAGGGTTAAGGTGGCCATTCCCTAGGAAAAGACATCCGATAGGGAAATATTTACTACTTTTGGCCATAACTTTTTTTTCTTAGTACGTATATTTAAAAAAACTATAAGACTACCTAAGTAGAACATTAACAAGACTATTACCAAGAATTTTCACTCAATAATTTCAGTGGTTTACAAAAAAGTTATATTTAGATTCAAAAATTATATTAATCTTCCTATTTCGTAGTTTTAAATTAAACTATTTTGCAAACAACTGCAATTATTGAGTGAAAATTCGTAGTAGTCTTGTTAAGGTTCTACTTAGGTAGTCTTATACTTTTTTTAAATATACGTACTAATAAAAAAAGTTATGGCCAAAAATAGTAAATATTTCCCTATCGGATGTCTCTTTCTAGGGAATGGCCACCATAAAACCACTCCTATATCAACTTGAAATTTAAAAAATTGATAAAACATTTTTTATTTTCTACTTCTTGCTTTAAATTTGATTGAATGGGCATTGTCGGGCGAAAGCAAATTATTCTCAATACTTAAGGGGGCAAAAGTACCCCCTCCTACCACTAAATTGAAGAAGGCTTTGAAAAACGAGCTAAATTTCTCTTTTTTGCATTTTTATTTTATTCTTGATGAAATATTATTAAAAAAGTTTTGAAATTTATTCTATAACTCTTTTAGAGGGTTAAATCGCCCCTAAATCGGAATAAAAAACATTAATTTTTTTTAGTAATATTTCATAAAAAGTAGAATGAAAATGCAAAAAAAATTAACTCGTTTTTCAAAGCCTGCTTCAATTTAGGGGTAGGTAAATTAGGGTAGTTTTACCCCCTTAAGGGTTAAGAATAATTTATTATTTATTATTTCCCGGCAATGCCCCTTCAACCAAATTTGAAGCAATAAGTAGAAAAGAAATATTTTTACCAATTATTTTAATTAAAAAATAAAATCTTGTCCTGTCCAAAATGCAAGGTTCGGCCTAAATTTTGTAACATTTCAATACTAATTATTAAAATTCTATAACGAGTTATTTTCACATAATAGAGCGCAGATATAGTAAACATCCTTTAAAGAAATTTGGATGGGAAATCTGGATGTGGAAGTAGCGATAAGGAATCGCTACTTCCAGCGGTTTTTTAAATTGTAGGTCAAATAATATATGAAATACGAATTTATAAACGAAGCACGAATATTCCTGAAAATGTCACAAAAAGGAACAAATACGTCAGTGTATCCACTTTCATTATTAGTGTGACGAGAATGCGACATTCTACAGAAAATCTGTTACAATGCCGCACCGGCTCTCCAAAGGACACTGACTTTCCTAAGCCCCTATCTGACAGCTTCAGATGCCTTGTTATTTTCAGACAATTATGTGTTGTTTCAGGAAAGCTCGTGATAATTAAAGGTATTACTTTCTTCCGTTCTTACACAAATCAGTCTTAAGGACAAATATAAATACAGCCTGATAGTAAGAACACTTCGTTTCTCAAATACAGGGTGATTCGTGATTACGGAACAGTACTTTAGGGGCTGATGGTGAACAGAAAATAAAGTGTAGTTTGTAATATTTAAATAATAATCCAATTCAAAAACCCATTTATTACAATCATTGCACCAGTCAAAAATTATTAGTAGTTGTTAAAACAACTAGTACGACTTTTCACAGAGGATGCCGTTTTATCACTGTAATACTAGTTATACAATTTTACCGTCATAAAGCACGTTGCAGTTATTGAGAAGTCATGTTTTATTTCGCGAAATATTTCCCATAAATAACACTTAAAAATTATTTATCAAAGGTGGTGACTATTTTTGGAGATTTCTGGAGCCTTTTCTATACTTTTCAAACATGTTGAAAATTATTTAAATATACAGGAAACTTATGCTTTTTAATGTTTCAAAAAGTTTTATTAAAACTCTACACGTGTTTCGGCTTATTAGGCCTTTATCAAGAGTATAAGATATTACTAAATTTAAAATGTGTTCCTTACGTATTTATACCTAATGGAAGGTATAAATTATTCAAAGCTTTTAATCTATTTATTACATGCAAATAGTTATATGATTCCTATCCTATGTAAATATACTACAAATAAGTTCTTAATGTTAAATTATTTTTTCTACAATATTATGACCCATAAATAATGTTTGATCATTAGTTACATTTTTATGCTTTTTGACAGCTTTCATGATCTCAAATTGTTCTATTAATCTAACTTCTTTCCTTTATTTTCTGTATGGAGTAATTCGACTTCATTAAAATTAACAAAATGATTATTTTCTATGCAGTGTGTTGACATACCGGTGCTATGTATACCATTCGTTATTGATTTTTTATGTTCAGCGAGACGATTTTTTAATTTACGACCAGTTTGACCGATATATATATAGCATCGCAGTCATTACATTTTAATTGATATACACCTGTTTTTTCTAATAAATCTCTTTTATCTTTATTATTAACTAACATTTTCCCTAGATTATTTTTATTAACAGAAATAGTTTTACATCCTAGTTTTTTCAGTTTATGACTAATTTTATCGCTAATCTTAGGCCTATAATTAATACATTTATATATGTCAGTTCTTTGTGGAGTATCAGCATAAAATTCTTTAAGTAACTTTTTCTTTTGTTTATGTTTTATTAATTTATCTATGAGGTTTTCACTATAACCGTTGTTTCTAGCGATTTCTTTAATGGTGTTCACTTCTTTCATAAAATTATTCTTATTTAAAGGGAAGGTTAGCAGACGGTGGATAAATGAATGGAAGGATGCCATTTTTATTTGTGATGATTGCTTAGAGTTTTTGTGAATGACTGTCTTTGTGCAAGTTGGTTTACGGTAAATTTCAAACTCTAAGCTGTTGTTTCTATTTTTTAAGTTAACGTCCAAGAAGTTTAAACCTTCCTCGTTTTCTATTTCTAGAGTGAATTGAATTTTATCGTGAAATGAATTCAGAAGATTTAAGAATTTATTAAGTTGTCTTTCTGTACCTTGCCAAATACAAAACACGTCATCCACATATCTAGTCCAGATTTGGTCAGATTTTTCAACTCCCCTACCACCCTCACCCCATTTAAAAGGGGTTGGTAAAATAAAATTGAGACATTCACTTGAAATTTGGTACACGTATATATTATAACGACACCTGGAATTAGATTATATTTAGAGATGATTCCGTTGATGCGTTTGGGGTTTAATAGGGGTAAATACAGTAACATAAGTAAAGTAAGCTGGTAAGAGTACAGAAATTTGGGACTTGCTGTAATTACTGGAAATCGGGGTCTCATATTTTTTTACAATATTTTTTAATTCCTCCTACCACCCCCACTCCATTATTAAAAGGGTTGATAAAATATAATTGAGATTTTCACTTGAAATTTGATACATGGTATGAATGAATTTTTTCAGGTTTTTGCCGGTACTTTTATTTTTTGCAAAATTTCTAAAATAAAGCATCTACAAAATTCAGAGGTATGTAGGAAGGCGAGAAAAATCAAATATAGTAAACCGCAGCTCTGTATTTCGTTTCGTCTTCGAGATATAGCTTCGGGAAGCGGTAAAAAAAATCGATTTTCACCTTCCGGTGATTTCGAGCGGCCATATCTCGAAAAGCAAGGCGTGCACCAACTTCCAATTCTCGGCAAACGATTTCTTTAGTCTTTCTACGTGTCCCTGAATTTTTCCAGATTTTTGCTAGCTTTCGTTTGGCAGAAATGGCTCTCGAAGCTGGACTGTATCGCTCGAGAAGTGAAATCCTCGGACCTCTCACTTTGGCGGCCGATATCTCACTTACAAAGCGCCGGAAGAATATCGTGCCCCACATCATCGGATTGGAAATTTAATTTGCAATCGATCTAGTATAAAAAGGAGGGGGTCATTTTTGTCTAGAAAAAGTTACAACGATTTATGTGAAGAGATGTCGAAATCGCTTAAATTATGGATTTTTGAGGTTATGGCAAAATCTTGACGTGGTGGAGTTAAACAGACCTCGGATTGGGATTCAGCGACCCCAAAAACACATAGTGAGCATGGTCAGATCCCCAGGCCAGAAAAAAAAATTATGTGTGGGTGTGTAATTTGTCTGAACAGGCCGTTTATTATCGAAGATTGAATCCTTCGCGATAAAGCGTTCGTGATTTGATCAGAAAATAAACTCACAATTTGCATTATTTAGGAAGCTGGCCTTCAAAAAAATTTTACCGATAAAATTTTAAGCAACAGTGGTGTTACAACATACGAAAAGTCAAAGTATATGATATAGATTTAAAGGTTGGGTACATGAGCTAGGTAGTCTATCCATTCATTAGGAAAGTATTTGGACAAAATTAGTAGACGTTTAATGCGACAAAATGAGTTTTCTTGCTAACATAGCTTCACCAGAACATTTTGTAATTAATATCCCACCCGAGAAAGTGTCTGATAACATAATTGGTAAATGTTTCAACCCTTCAGTAACAAAGTTCCAAAAGTAAATTCTTCGCGAGTTTTGCGACGCGAAGTATTCAATTACTGCCAAATTATTACATTTAAAGTTTTTATCCGGCAGAGTAAATATTCGTATAGACTGTGAAATCAATTTCAAATACAATTAAGATGCAGCGAATTTAACTTATTAAAACGTTAATAAACCAAGTAGGTAATCTAATTTCAGACAGTTGAATTCGAAATTACAATTATCATTCATTTAAACAATTAACAGTTGTGGATGTCAAACGAAGTTCCCTCTGTGGAAACTACTGAACAAATCTAGTTAAAGCGTACTGTTTTCATTTTAACTCTGTAAATATAGAAACAATCTCTATAGTTTTTTAATTCCCGTAACTTGCTTCCAACGTTGTTCTTTTGATTTCCAGAAAAACAGTATCATAATAATAATAATATATATATACAGACTGTCTATTTTACGAGGGCCACACCAAATATCTCGCTTAATATCTATTGTAGAAGAATAAAGTTTTAGAAACAGTTATCCCATTTTTTGTGAGCTATATTTCAGTAAACAGAAATTTGAAATCCATAGCCTACTTTATGAGATATATTACAAATACCTGAAAAATAGGAAAACCACAAACGGTTATAGCTTTCTTATTTGAGGAGATACGAAAAAAGTTAAAGGAATGAAAGTTGACGGCAAAGACAATAAGAATAATAACGTATAACAAAAAAATCGAAAAATGCAGTTGGCTTTGACATACGCTATTGTGCAAAAATGAAAAATACATATCTCAAAGTAGGCCATGACGCCATTAATTTCGTTATTTTTTTCTCATTCCAACGATATAAAACATGTCACAGAAATTTTAACCGATAGTGTCAATATTTAATATTTTACGAATACCACAATTCATATAATTGAATCGTAACAATCAGCTGTGCCATAATTAGTGAAAAACAATGTATACAGTTATTAATAAATTTGACAGATTGTAACTGTTGCATGTTGTATGTTGCGTTGTCGAGTTCTAAGACAAATTTTATATCAGCAATTATGGTGTACACCAATAATAACAAATTCGATATGATTAGCATTTATTGTCTGTGCAATTTTGACGCTGAGATGGCAGTCACGGTTGACGGAGATGGATTTCCAGATGCTCCGCAGCCAAATCGAACTATGTTTAGGAAGTTAGTTCAAAATCTAAAAACGCACGGTTCATTTTAAAAAAAAGTAGTAAGGCGAGCGCATGTTGCGGATAATGTAAGAAAAGTGAATAGAGTAATGAATTATGTTAACCAAAATGAGGAAACCTCTTTGAGACAAATTCAGAGAAACTGTCGCATAAAAAAAGACAGTGCAAGAAAAATATTGAAAAAAAAAACGGATTTCGATGCTACAAAATGAGGAAAGTTCAACATTTAAATGAGGGAGATAAGCCAAGGAGAGTAAGATTTTGTAGATGGTTATTAAATAAGAAAAGGAATGACGCGCTGATATGTAGCAAAATTCTTTGGTCGGACGAATCAAATTTTTCTAATAATGGATTTTTCAATAGAAATATGCATTATAAGTGGACACGAGAAAACACAGATTGGTGCAGAGAGACTGCTTTCCAAGAAAGATTTTCTACGAATGTTTGGTTGGGTCTTTTAGGGACTAAAGTAATTGGACCTTATTTTTATGATGACAAATTAACCGCTCGTAGATACCTTAATTTCCTGCAAAACGAATTTCAAGATTTTCTTTATGAATTAACAGTGGCAGAAAGATTAAATTATTCATATTTTCAACAAGATGGGGCTCTACCTCACACTGCTGTAATATGTACAAATTATTTAAATCAAGTTATGCCAGATAGCTGGATAGGCACCTATGGACCCATTCTATGGCCAGCTCGATCACCAGATATTACTCCCTTGGATTTTTTCGTCTGGGGTTACATTAAAGACAAGGTATTTCAAACTGCCCCTGAAAATATTGAGGACATCAAAACCAGAATTCGAAACGCATGTGAGGCAATTACTCCTGAAATGCTCCAAAATGTAATGCGTGACGTGTCTCGTAGAGCACGTTTATGTGTCAGAATGCATGGTGCACAATTTGAGCATTTGTAGTTAGAAAAATAAATACACACAATTTCTTTTCAATATAGTAGTAGGTAGTACTGTTATACATAGTTTTTCGTTTTTTTCTTTGGATGTTCGTTTTGTACTTGTATTTTTATTTATGAGATATTTATTGGTTTGTATTAAATTGTAATAAATAATTACGGAATTATAATTATTATAAAGTGAATTTTTACTATTATGGCACAGCTGATTGTTACGATTCAATTATATGAATTGTGGTATTCGTAAAATATTAAATATTGACACTATCGGTTAAAATTTCTGTGACATGTTTTATATCGTTGGAATGAGAAAAAAATAACGGAATTAATGGCGTCATGGCCTACTTTGAGATATGTATTTTTCATTTTTGCACAATAGCGTATGTCAAAACCAACTGCATTTTTTGATTTTTTGTTACACGTTATTATTCTTATTGTCTTTGCCGTCAACTTTCATTCCTTTAACTTTTTTCGTATCTCCTCAAATAAGGAAGCTATAACCGTTTGTAGTTTTCCTATTTTTCAGGTTTTTGTAATATATCTCATAAAGTAGGCTATGGATTTCAAATTTCTCTTTACTGAAATATAGCTCACAAAAAATGGGATAACTGTTTCTAAAACTTTATTCTTCTACAATAGATATTAAGCGAGATATTTGGTGTGGCCCTCGTAAAATAGATAGTATATGAATTATGATTATCATAATAAGTAATTTTTCATAACGCTATGTAAACAAATACCAAAATACTGAACAGTACTCTCGATCATTATAATCGACGTGAGATTCTCCAAGGGTTGGTATATCTGTCATCTGCAGAAAAAAAATAAGTAAAAAAATTACACGAATTTGGAGAAATTTTACACAAGCAAATAATTTGCTGTAGATGCTGCATTTGACTTCATGTTGAATATTCTAAAAGTCCCCTAAAATTGAAGTTGCGTTTACGGCTGCCATTACGATTGCCGATAAAAATAAATGCAAAGATATTTACACAAAACTTTCCTCTCTATTTGGCATTGATTGATTGGTTGATTGGGCAGCGTAAGGTAGGCATTGCTGCAGCTTCCGGACATCCAATCTGGATGTTTTTATATACCGCCGGACCGGGTGCATACGCTGGATAGGTCATAGGACATGTTTGTTGCCAGCAGCGAGAGCCCATATCACGCATCGAGTAGGAATATAGGATGTGAAGTGCAGGTGTTTGTGAGATGCTTCTTTTAAGCTTCTATGCTTCTTTTCAGTTTCCACCTATCATCATCTCCTTACTCATTCTTCTTCATAGTCTTCTGGGTATGGGGAGTGTTGATGTTTGTGAGATGCTTCCTTTAATTCTTCTTTAATATTTATTCTACTAATTGACCATCCTGTGTTTTTTTTAATAATATATCCGGTAGTACGGTTCCAAGCCATAGTAATTATATTACAAATATTATTTCTCTCTGTCGCTTCTTACTTAATTATTTAGAGTGTCACTCTGTATATCAGGGTTTCTCTTCGGTACATTCCAAATATTGTTTTCCATCATGGGTTCTTAGTTAATTATTCACTATAAGTATATCCTATTGTTCGCTGGCAATAACGTGAACTATTTACTAAATGCAAATCAAATAGTTTTGCAGACATACACCAAGAAACAAACACCAGACTGACCGGCAGACAGACTGACGAAATTGAAAGACCTTAATCCTCGTAACCTACAAACTTGAATGTTATGTAAGATGTTACACATTTTTCAAAACTTCCAATTTTCAACCAAATATACTGTAAAACATCACTTGTTATGACTTCAGTTAAAGTTTCTCATAGCTAAATATTATTGCATTTAATCGGCACATTTCTAAAACCGGTAATATCGCTCATAGAGAAAAGTTTCATGTCACTGTGTTGGTGGTCGAATTCAAAACAACTTTCAAAATATCCGTCCGTTTGTCTGTCCGTCCGTCTGTCACGTTTTTGTAAACAAAATAGTTTTAGAAAGAAACTAATGTTGGCTAGAGGAAGAGCCCTACTGTTTTTGAACTAAATAGATCAGTAAATAAAAAAGTTAACTATTGAAATAAAAAAAAAACATTTTTTTTATATTTTGTAATTTAAAAAGAACGTCTGTAATGAAAACAAACCTGGCCCTCTGGGGAGGCTTGTTAAAAAAGATGTAAAAAAGCATAAAAAACTAAGAACATAATAACACAGGCCCACATAAAAAATGTTCGGTACCCGGGACCTGACATAGTAATCTCTATGTATTTCGTCGTGCTGAACACAAATACGATGTTCGTTTAGCTCCATCTCTGACCAGCTTTTTGTAAATCGTGGAATATCCTAAGAAACCTGATTTCTTAGCCACCAAGCGGGTTAAACAAACATAATACCATAATTTCTTCCAGGAACAAATTTATTGATTAATTATCCTTCTAAGTAGGATAGATACAGAACTTTAAGGGAATAGTCGTGTATTTCTGTGTCAATTTTGGTAGCAAGAGCTGAACAATTTACCACTTTCAACTTGTTAATTGTTCTAGCTACCATTACTTAAACAACGATGTGGAACTTCTTTGTTCTTCGATATCAAGCTGATACACTAAATTTAAACTATGCAAACTATGATGAATACACATTTGCAAAACGCTGGGTATTTTGCATTCACTGTATGGCTTAATTACATTTTTAGATATTTATGAGTTAGTTTAAGACTTTTCGATATAAAATAGGAAGATTTTTCGATATAAAATAGGAAAGGTACGTGAATCCTGTACGAGACTTTGTTTGCAGAGAAACACAATTTTCATAAATATGTTTAAGAAAGTTTCTGTTATAAGCGTTAAAATTTGTGCACTTGTTAAAATTTAAAAAAGGACAGTTCAATTGCCTATTGGTTGACTGCAACACGTACATACGGACAAAAGCATATCAGTGTGTTTATTGTTTTTATTTCAAAAAGTGCCACGACCAAGCAACTATGTATCGTCCCTCCCAGAAATCATAAGAATGAATTTTAATACAATCGCAAGGAGCAAAATTTTATGATCCCGCCACTCGCATCGTTCCCAGCCCGAAGTTATGTTGTTTCTTTGAAAGATATATACGATCTCGCTACATACCCGTCGGTACAAATTCAATTGGGTAAATTCGATCTTTGTTTTCAAGTATGAATTCTTATATACACTTTTATCTGAGGGATGTAAATGTACACATCTTTGCACTGTTGAGACCTCACTTTGTACTCGATTTTCTTCTCGTCCACGCTAGAAGTATGCAATTTGTAGATTATTTATCGATCCCTTACGTTTTGGTAAAAATATGTTGGGCTGAGTTTTCAAGTAAAATGTTATTTATTAACGATTTTCTATTTTCAAACCAGGAGCAGCGTTTTAAATTTAACGCGCTAAATCATACATCTGTGGTTAGATACGTCATCGCCAGTTTTACACAAGGCATGTGGTGATTAATGAAAGGTTTTTGTCATTGTTAAAATACTGCCCAAGTTGTTCAAGTCTGGGTCACCCTACGAGCGACGTAGGTTTAACCTGGCTAGCACAGTAAAGACACGGAGAACAAATAGGGCAGTCAGTTCAAGGCATGGGCGCCATGAGTACCTAGTATAATCCAGGAAAAGAAAAGCTAAAGATAAACAAAAGACAAATATTACACATATATAATAGTACCATATTACAGAATGCATTACAAAAAAATGCACTATCAGAGCGTCAGCGATACTGCGTAGCAGAATATCAAACAGAAATATGTACAAAATATACTATATTATAAGATACACTATATTACAAGATGCTCAACAGCAAAGTAAATTAGAGGCGTTTACGAGAGACAAAAATAATACAAAAGATACGTCTCGTAACTTTACCTCAATACTAAAAATCATATATTACTACAAAATTAGGTAAACTTGAGATTCTTCACGAGAGACAAAATAACTATATTACAAAAGATATGTCTCGTAAATTATCTCAAAATTGATAAACTTTAGACACGCTCGTTACAATAAAAATGCACCACGACTTACTATATTACCAACAAAAGTACATTACAATACTATGATAAAATATTGACAGTAAGCAATCACGATTAAAAGTAACTAGAAAATCAATACTACAGCGACATATTTGCGACAGCGAATTTAAGATATAAGTAACTACGAATTAATATACAACAATGGATTAATTATAACAACGGATTTAAAATGTAATCGCACGTGGTTGCCTTAATTCCAATTTGGGGTTATGTAATCATAGAGAACGTGCTTGTACATAAACAATTTGTCGTCAAGACAAAATTAAGGAGACTTCTCCGTCCAGGTTTTCATTTTACTTGGTGGAAAATCTTAAATATGTGCAGCCGAAAAATTTCGTGAGAAAGACAAACGCAGTATTCTTATCTAAAAAGTTATTACTAAAAACGTAGTATCAAGATTGAACGTATATAATCTTGCTTAAAGCAAATAATGTAACGTTGAGATACTTCGACCTTAAAAAGAATTACACGTAAACAAGTTTTGTTATTAAGAAATTAACTCTTAAAAAAACAATTCTTTAGAAAAACAATTCTTGAAAAAATAATTCTTGAGAAAAAACTAAAAGAATATTTTAAATGTTGGATGGTATTTACCAGTATAATAATTAAAAAACCTTACCTCATGTGATCATCACGAGGTTTTTCAAATTATAATATCCCCTTTACAGGTCAAACAAAATTATAAATATGTCTAATTAGTTCAATGGTTCAGCGAGAAAGAATTTCACCCGGCGTTATTTAGTTGAATTATCATACATGGTGCGCTATCTATTATTCGTGAGCGTTAACTGCTGACAGATGACGTATGGTCATTATAGCCTAAGGAATAAGGGCCTTATAGCACCAGGGTTTGTGGGAATAATATTTCAGATAATTTATAACTTTTCTAATAAATATTAACAATGTAATGAAGGATGATGCTCTTGAGCATGCCGCATGTTACAGGTAATAGTCGTAAATTGTAAAAACTTTAATTTCACGTCGTAAATTATTTGATTATAATTTCCATTTTATCGTTATATATCAATTATTAATTCCTGTTGTATAAAAAATCTGAAGATAAAAGTGGCTAATTACTTGGTGCCTTAATATTGCGTAAATGGTATGGATGCTGTATAAAATACATACAGGTCAAATAGAGGTCGATGCATTATATAATGTAATAAAATACACACAAAAAACACTATAGTCGTGTATTGTTGGTTGCCCAAAACGCCAGAAGGGTTTTAGTGTATTTTCTGGTTACGTCTATGGTGTGAATGTAATTTTCATGTTTACTCCTCCTGGTTTAAAAACAGACAATAGTCTCCTGCTGTGATATTTTAAAATTGTGAAGATTACAGCGGTTATAAAAAATTTAGAAAACACCGCATTAAAAAATATATATATATATATTCGTCTTAGAAGTTTTTTCAGCAACCCTTCAAATAACGGAGATATCAGGCTCAGTCCTACTTCACATTTTCGAGATTTTCCGTCACGACACTTAAAGTCACCCATGGTTTTGAAATTTATTTAAACCATTATGTAGCTCGTAAAAATGGACCCGATTTTTGTACAATTTTTTTACACGATTGATATTAGGCGAAATACCTTCGAGGGCAATGATAAAATCGACAACCTGTATATAAAAATGTTAAAAGAAACGCACAATAAATTATTGAAGTGTGCGATCCCTAAGCATAAACAACAAATAAACACATAGCGTAAATCCCAACCATACCAACGGTGGTCACTGTATTTACATCTGCTCCGTATATTTTTAAACATAATGGGGAAAGAATGACTCAATGAAGTATTTACTCTAGTTTATTAACTTGTACATATTTAAACAAAATAAAAACAAATTTTAATGGAAAATGGAATGGTTGTCTTGCGACTACGGAGTCCAGAGTTCGAATCCTGACCTGGGTATGGATTTTTAGTGGTGTTTTTCATGTGTTACCGAGACGGTAGCAATGAGCTAGACCGGCTGTTTAGTGGCACAACATGACTAGTTGCTGTTATCTCTCCTGAGTTCGAGTCTCAGCTGCAGTAGATGGTAATATCGCAGGGAATGGTTGTTGTGTTGATGTCCATGTATAAGTGTCCTGGCTGAGTAGTGCAATAGCAATAGCTAAACTCCGCCAGGACGCTAAGATCGAACGTGGCTTAAGATCAGTGGGGAAGGGGGGGTATCGCGTTAAATGAAGAGATTTCCTTAATAATCAAATTTTAGCCAAACATATTCTTTAACAATCCTGTAGTATTTATTTATGTTCAACTTACACTTCTTTTCAGTTAAATAACATCACCTAATTTACCAAAAACAGCTTATTGTTAATCATAATTTCAGTACAATGCTGTTTTAGTAGATGGAATCAGTTTGATACAATTTAAAATTTAAGATGAAGCATTCAAGTACTACTTCATTCGCACTATCTTTATCCGCAATATAAAACAAACTTTGATATTTTACACTTATTGATTATACTTATAAGACTAGATAACTACAGTAGTCGCTAGCGCCATCTAGTCGTACATTTTAGGATTCATCTTGTCAGTTTGCTCACTCTTAATATAAACAAAGCCTTTAAATACAAAATAAAAAATAATTTTTCTTCAATTACAAGACTTAGCTTTATGAGGTCAACACGGCACCACCGCCGAGCAAAACTCTACAGTTTCCAAAAGATTGCAGATAAATAGCTTAAGCCATAATCGAGACAGTATAGTCATACAGACACTCTCAATACTAGACAAACATTTAACACATTGTATCACTTGTTAAAATGTTCGATATTGTCAACCTCAAAGCATTGACATCGACTGTGATAGTAGAACACTCTTTCCGTAACCTACGTAGATGAAATAATAGGTATCATATTATTCAAAACGACCCACCGTCACAGGACTTAAACAATCCTATTTTACCGAAGAATGAACGGAAGAAAGTAAAGTGTGGTTATATCGTTGAAATAAGAATAACATCTCCCTGTCTACATATCAGCTAATCCACATCGGATCCTTTTCAGTTCATGTATGACTTAATATAATCCTTGTACAAAATTCTATCAAAATTCGTTCGCTAGTTTCGACGCTATCGTGTCCCCATACATACGTACGTATATACAGACATCTTTAAAAACCAATTCTCCGTGTTCCTGCGGCCTCAAAATGTAAAGATCTGGTCTAATATCAATTTTTCTTCAGGCAGAAGGGCGATCAAAGACTGAATCAGGAGTAAACATAGAAACCACAGGAGGAACATTCCAGGAAATCGACATGGAAAAACACTCATTAAAGGTCCATGCGCAAAACAAACTGAAGAACTGCTCACAAGGAACAGGACGCAGTCAAGGTTAGTAAAAGGATTTTTGACATGACACTTTCATGTAAAGAAGTACCTGAATGCAATGGTAAATTTGACTGCAGAGTATGCGGCAAGGAGCCGGAAACACCCAGGAGGCTGCAGTGCCCTTGGGAGTTTTCAACAAACAAGCCCTGAGTACAAATAAAGTGCACACCCAGCGCGGTGTACGATAAAACCTCATTTGTCACTAAATCGCAACAATTCAGATTATTTACGTAAATCCAGGGCTAAAATTAAAATGTAAAAAAACTTAGCATACAAACCTAAAGAATAAATACCTTGAATAATAACGTATAAAAGACATCCATTTTTTTTTAATAACCTTATTGTATAGCAACTTTACATGCACATCACGCTAGAATTAGTTTATAAATACTATGTGAAATTTTCTTATACTTATTTTATTTTGTATCAATTTAATTAATATTATTTAAATTCGCAATCTAGTTTTTTTAACTCTGTGTGGTTACAAATGTTTATGTAGAATTATTATATGACTCATTTGTACTGCAAGAACTATTTGTGAGTTTGTCTTAGAGTAATAAATGTAAATAAATCGGGCTTTAAATTAAATCTTTAACCAATATTAATACCCGCCGCCTTCGCCATTTCCTCAATACCATCCTTTTCCCCCTACACTTGCAAAGCATGCTTAATTAATCAAATGTAATTTGATATTATACCATATTATTTACTTAAGACACAAGGACGAAAAACGCATGTTTATTGGATGAATGCGAGAAACAGAATGGGCTACGTAAGTATAGTCTAAGAGCCGAACCTGAAAATATTCAGGTGACTTGATAACCAGACGAGAGTAGCACGAATCGAATGCTTTTTAAAGGCTAACACATATTTCCGGCGTTGGCAGTGTAATTCCTGTTACGAGCCGAGTAGTTGTATTACGCAATGTCTGCAAATGATAGCCAACAATGACATTTAATACATGATAACCAAGATAATCTTTGATTGACGAAACATTAGACTTCTTGAATATAGAAAATCTGAATTGGTGGTTTCTTTCCTGTTTCGAACCCTTGCCAATCATCACCGAAGGAAATGTCGCAACGGATGAGTATTATGTTGTAGTCTGTGTGTGCGTCCTCGTTGGGTGGTAGAATAGCTATGTTGAAATTCCGCCAAGACGTTAATATAAGACGACTAAAAAAATAAGACGATTTAATAGCAACACAGACACACAAAAAAGTGTGCCTTACCAAAAAGCGACCTATATATACCATAGTCAAGATCTGCATTGATCCAAATTTTCTGTTCGGTTTGACTCAAATTATCCCAAGTGGGCCACCAAAAACAGAAAGTGTTCTTTTCGTTGTAAAATAATTTTGTTGTAACTGTAATGTTCGAAAAGATTTCTCTAGGTTTTGGTTGCAAAAGATTTTTTCTGCAAAAATTGTTGTTACTGAAAGTTTTTTCTCATGAACGGCTGCACGGATTTTGCCGATTCTTGCGTTAAAATGTTTGTTAAAAAAGGTACGTTTTCGAGGGCCTTTTTCACAAATATAAAATATTTAATTTGCTTAAAAAATTATCAATTGTTTATTAACAAATTAAACTTGCTGTCTCTTAGAAGAAACATTCTTTTTGCACGTCATTCTTCTAGACAGAGAAATTAAAAAAAAAATAAATACTTTCTAATCTTAAAAGTAAGTAAAAAGTACCACCCCTATTTTTCCAACCTCTATTTCCGGTAGGTGGGTAATTTTTTCGCAAAATATACATAATTAGTTATTCCGATGTTACGGTAAAATTTTAGCAAGTAATATTCATGTCACTGAAAATTATTTTTGCTGTTGTACATGAAGTATTTCAGTACACATAATAAACCAAATTTTTTCCAACCTCTATTTCCGGTAGGTGGGTAATTTTTTCGCAAAATATACATAATTAGTTATTCCGATGTTACGGTAAAATTTTAGCAAGTAATATTCATGTCACTGAAAATTATTTTTGCTGTTGTACATGAAGTATTTCAGGACACATAATAAACCAAATATGTTTTGTTTGACATTCCAGAGGTCATATTAAAACAGCAAGGCACTATTATCACGAAACAGCTTTGCATATGAAATAAGCATATTAAAGCAGGTTACTTCCAAATATAGAATTTCCAAGTTCCAAAATGATACGTTGTTTAATTTGGGAGATTGAAGAGATATGAAACTCATCCCGTGGTCCATCATATACATCAAAGGCGACGTGCAGCCACAGAAGAAAATAATAAAAAAGATTTGTGTGTGCTTTTATTTATTTGGGTTCGGCTTCAATGTTATTGAATCCAATTTTAATTTACGGCCATAAACATCCTCTTTCAAATTTGTATAATAATGATTTCGGCTTTTGAACTGCCGTTATCGCAGAAGAACAAAAGCCTACTAATACTACGGTGGCCGGTGGAATGGTAATAAATTTGTTCGTTGTCTAGGCGCACTTATTTCTGTAGTTGATAGGATCGTGACATTGGCATCGTGCCAGTTCAGCATCCGACCTCTCGCAGCGTTGCCGAACCAGGAGAGTTTTTACCCAAAAGTGAATAAATATTTCTAATATGTATACAGAACATGGGCATACATTTTATTTATTGAATTCAATAGAACTAGTTGGGACAAGAATATCCAATAACTGGACAGTCGTGAGGTAGATATATAGAAGTAAAGTACGGAAAATAAGAAATGTTAATAATACTGATATAATTATCTATCCAGAGATCGTATCCCAGCGGCTGATTACACTGTTATGGGGGGCGCATTCAGACGGGTTTGTAAAAACGTTTCATATGCAGAAATGATATAATAATACTTTTACGTATTATGTCACCTAGGGGCTGATGGCTGACAGCTTATAAGCAATTAGGTAGCAATGGTGATATTAAACTGCATAGACTAGACTAGACCAGACTAGACTAGAAACTTATAGAATAGGATCGAGATTTCTACATTATTCTAGATTGCGAGAAGAGATTGAAAGATGCAATTTGTGGGATATATATAAGGTGATAAAAAGCAGAGCGTAAACATCAAGTACTAAATAAATATTGTTAAAGGTTATTTTAGTCAGTAAAAGTGTATTTTGATTAATGAAAGCATTGTCAAGTTTTTCAGTAAGTTATTCAATAAAGTGTATTAGTGTTTATCCCTTATCATAATTCTTGAACCCATGGATTTTAAAGGGTCGGTTCGTAGGGGTGGAAATACGTGACAATTCTCTGTCAATGATGATGCACAAATTTTATGGAATATACATCAAAATTATTGATTTGTGACGGTGCAAAATAACAGTTAATAAGTGAAAATTATTGTACATGTTCAAATATGAAATTTTCAAGTTTCTTGTCAAATATAAGAAGGAGAGATAAACTGTGGAATCCCGTGTAAAATTCTCGAATTCGTGTTGAGCTTGTTTCGCACTCAGCATGAAAATAAACTGTCGTGAGTCGAATTACAACATGCATCCTAGCATCCACGACGGATAGTTTTTCATTATCATTGATTCCTCAGGAATATCATTTTTACTAAATCTGAGTTAAATGTTGGTCTACTTCACTTTAAGTACTCCTAAGAAAAGTGATCTTATTATGTTATTTTTTTAAACCATGAGTTACAAATTAAATTACAGATTTAGGTATGGATGAACATCATAAATATATAATTCTATATATAAGAATTTGTCCATTTTCTTGATGTTTCCACGTGTTACATATGATTTTCATGTTGATATTCACAATTCTTATATAGATTATACCAGCAAGTCTGCAGTAGATGGATCCACTTATAAGTTACCAATGTATATCTATCTCAAGTTCACTTCAGGAACTTCGACCATGCGCAAAACGTGATATCATTTGCCTGACTATTTATCCCTTGCTCTAGTGTTCATTGTTAGCCAGATGGTTAGCGAATAGGTAATGCTCTCGCTTACGGTGCGAAAGGTCCCGGGTTCAAACTCCTACGCCTGCTGAATTTGTTTCTTTAATTTTGGAACGATTAATACATTTTTTCACAAATCCTTTTCTATTTCTTTAGGTTAGTAGGTATTTATTCTGCGTAAAATAATTTCCTTCTTTCATCTGATTTCTTCAGGTTAGGTTAGTAAGTTTTTATTCTGATATCTAAGTGTTAATAATTATTAGCGCCGCAGGCAGTATTAGTGTCGCAGACAAAGAAATTGGGGTGCGGGCGGTGTCCCCCCGCCATAACACGAAATGTTTCAATTTCTCGACTTGCGGAATTTATTACACATTTACAAGGTAATGTGCATGCTTGAAGCTCCGGGCTTCCGATGTACCTAGACGCTTGTGACTTGTTCCAAGGGGACGAAGCTTAATAGCCAGAAACCGGTATGATTAGGGTATAGATGTTCAGTGGCGTTTTTAATGCGTTACCAGGACGGTTCCAATGGATTAGACCGCAGATGAGAGAGATAACAGGATAGTTGCTGTTATCATTCTCTCATCTGCAACATGTGGCAATGTCGCAGGAAATGGTTGTTGTGTTATCTGTGTGTGCGTGTCAGGTTGAGACGTTAAACATAAACGATTAAGCGATTAAAAAAGATGGGATAATTAATTATTATTCCCTTACAGCTATGTTTATTGTTATACCCCTCTTGCTTACCAAAGCATAGTATTGTAATCACGAAAAAATCACTACGAAATTTCTTCCGAATTTTCACATTTCAATTTATGTAGATTACAAACATTAAATTTAAAACACTTTCGTTGGAGAAGTCAATTTGTTTTTTTTTTTCATTCTGTAAATAAAATGGTCACGACATTCGAATATTCACAGTGTAAATTGTATACTTGAATTATTCATTCTCGATTAATATAAAACAATTGATTTAATCTGCAAAAAGCTAGAATAAAATATTTCCCATACTGGCAACGCTGCCTCACTCAATGAACATCACGATGTGTACTAGAATTTTATCTCGACATTCCAAAGCAATGTACTATTTATGAATGTGTTCTTGGTATATTAAACGCTGTAATTAAAAACATGATATAAGAAATAATGTAGCTCACGCTGATAAGATGGCAATATAGTTAGATATATCGAACCTTCAAAAGCGCTTGAGGTAGACAGGGTACTTTTTATATAATTGTTACACATTCTAAGGGATAATAAGAGGGCCAATTATATTCATCAGTTGGAAGGCCCCATGATGTCTCTATGGAAAGACGGAAATTGGCACTTTTCCGACATCGTATATTGCACCTGCGAAATCGAAAATTCAGCTCGGCATGAATGAAACAAGAATGATATTTTTTGACAATTCACGAAATTGATTTTACTATGTTCTCAGCATTTTATAATTTCTCTGTTGCAATCATCCCAGGCGAGACAGAGAGAAAGAGCCAACTTTTGTACATTTAAAACTGGAAAATTTGGACGAATACCTCGGCGAAATAGGTATGTCTAGCAACGCGGAATTCACCGTTTCGATCGGTATGGCTTTGGACCGGTGAAGAGACAGACAGTTCAGTTTACTTACAGTGGCTCGAACACGAAATATTTCAAATCGCATTTGTTGCCTAGCAACCCATGCGAAATGAAATTATGTACAAAATGTTGTTTACGATTGATTTTGCTTGCTGTCATTAAATGAACATAATTACAGGTTGTGGTAGAAAAAAATTATTATCATTATCTTCGAAAAATGTTTCAGGTAATTATCGATTTTAAATAAATCATGTGATGAGACAATGATCATTTTTGTAACCGGGCGTAATAAAAAGGAAAAAATGAAAAAAAGAAGATGATTTAATCGTCAATTGCTAAGGATAAACGCATCGGAAACGTGAATGCGCTATTAATTTCTATTTTCTTTGGTAGGGATAGTGTCTCGTAAAATACTCAGGCCCGTGCCGCATATAAAGAAAGGAAAGCCGAAAGGGTTGTTCAAGGTAGCGGTATATCTTTGCGCGTCTTAGTAAGGCGTCTGTGGAATAAATATAAGTTGGATAAGACGACATGAAATAAAACACACACATACTTATGGATTGTTAGGATGCAATTTGTGAAAGCATAATCAATATATCCTGAAATTACTTAGATTGACCAACCAATGAAAATTTAAAAACCTTTATATTCTTCTACAAATCAGAAGTCGTTTTTTATTTTTAAATATTGTTAATTGTCACTTTATTAGTAATACATGGAGGTGCATTTATAGTGCAAGTACCAGAATTTATTGCGTGAAAATGAGGCAGAACATTAAGTTTTTTATGGTATCTCCCTTTTTTGAAAATCTAGTTGCAAATAAAAATCGTAGATAATAATATCATTTATCGGCATGTGCACATCCGACGTCAAGAAATACAAATCTAACCTCAAAATTTCAAAAACAAAAACCTACTTAACTCTTTTAAACAGAAAGATGTCGAAAAAATATGGGATTGAGTTAAAAATTTAGCCAATTATACCCAAAAGTGGAGATGATGTAGACCTACTTTAAAAACATTAATTTGTAGGTGACAACTCTACAAGATTGAAAAATTCGAATAATTGTTCACTTACCACCAATGTAGACGTTTTTAGATTCATGTTGTAGATTATTATCTGTATTTTCTTCATCCGAAGAGAAAATATTTATTTTTATCCAACACAGGCATAGAATATGACTACTACTATGGTGATTTTACATATAGAATGTGATGTATTACACACTAGTGAGAGAATATTAGAAAAGTCACTAGTGAGAGAATATAAAAATAGCTTTATTTGGTTTGTCAGTTCTTGATTCACTTTTTAAATTAGCAATCAGTTTTCCATATGTAGAAATATTAATATTTTTATCAACCTTTAAAGATGCCTTCCACATTGAAGAAGCTGAACACTTTTTCTGTACGCTAAGATAATAAGCTCTAATTTACACTTCACTATATTTACACCAGTAACACCTCTGCGCCTTCCCAGTCGTTTATATCCGCTGAATTCCTGGCCATAAAAAAATTGAGTTTTCTTAAGTAGTAAGTTTAAACAAACTTCATTTGCTTCTTTGCTAATTTCTTCCAAGATATACGAATTTTCATCCATTTTTCACAACTAATTATTATTTGTTATCTTTATTTGCTGTTTATGTGTATAAACTAGTTCATAATAAATAACAGTCTACACCATAGCAATAATTCCATGACCTTCCCAATTACAATGTTTACAAACATAAAAATTAATTTGTCAAATGAACTGTCAAATTTAAAAAAATATTATTCAGGTAAATAAAATCTCATTGAAAGAAAGTGTTGGATAAAATTTTGTATTGCACACATGTGTAATTGCATATTAGCCACTTAAGAAAATTAACTTTTTCTTGCGTGACTAACGTGTGCATAATTACACACTAGTACAATAAATAACTATTATTTTTTAATCCCCCCACTTTGAAACTTTTGAAAAATATTTTAAAATTCGTTATTTCCAATGGGTTATTAAATTTTATTGAAATGAACATTTTAAGCTTTGGATTTTTAAAATCCAACCAGTAGATCGCGAGATATTGGTATTTTTGGGATTTTGAGAAATAACCTATTATGAAAAAAGTTACTAGAATGTTGGAACCCAAATCTAGCGTCAAAATCTTTTTAACATTTTACATAAAATAAATATTATTATTATTTTTCGAAAATATCTTCGATTCTACAAATCGAATTTTAAAAATTTAAAGTTTAAATTATTTGTCAATAAAATGTAATATTCCATTGAAAATAAATGTTTTTAAATCGTGAATTTGAGTGTTTGAAAATTTTCAAAATGAAAAAAAGGCTAAAAAAATATTTTTCTTCAGATTATGAAAATAGAGATAAACCTACCATTTGTGCCTACATAAGTGTTTAATTCCAAAACTTATATCGATTTTCTAAATTTTTACTCTTTTGAGGACAAGTCGCGCAAGAAATGATGTTTTCAAAATCATTCTGCATCACATTCTTGGGGACGCTGGCTAAATTTTCAACTTAATTGCCCCATTTCTCCGAAACAAGGGTTGAAAGAAGTAAGTTGATTTCTTTTGTATTTAGTTTTTAATTTTGAGGTTAGATTTCATTATATTGATATCAGCTTTGAACAGACCTGTAGATAATTTGATTATACAACATTTTTCGGCGAAATAAGTTATCTTAATGTTTGATTAACAAAACTTTACATTCATTTTTGACAATAGGTTATTTCATTTTATAACAGCAATTTTTGGAAGATGGTGGGAAGGACCATCATTGTTGAGGAAGAACTGAACTAAAAAAAATGCCCAGGTCTGGTAGGGTGTTAGTTCTATGATCTTCGTTTAGTAATTGTATTTGAATATTGATAACTAATGATCTTAAAAAACACACAACCATTTAACTATGACGTAAAGGGAGCGAGCGTAGAGACGTCTGCATATACTCGTATTTCGATACGCAAATGCAGCAACGTCGGGCGCGGTTAGTACTTGGATGGGTGAGCCTCTCCAGGGAAACACAGCGTTCTCGCTCCGTCTTCTAACGGCTTGTATATCAGCGCATGCGTAGAAGGTATGTAACTTTAGGCGGGGGTTACATAGTGGATATACCATCCTTCGGAGGGGATGTAAAGCAGTCGGTCCCTTGTCTATTAAATGTTAGGCAAGTAAAAGATCCCTACTCTTCGATAGAGAAGAGGTTCGGCAAAATTTCCAGGTTGGGGGTAGCTCGTCTCCTGGCGTCGGTGATTGGCCTTGGTAGCGGAAATAGGCCGACGTTAAATAAGTGATTAAAAAAAAAAACTATGACGTAAATAATCCTTGTAAAAGCACAGCTTCAGGCACGTCTGGCATCCCTTAAGTTGTGAGAAAATCGCCTGGCAATGTATTTTTGTTATTATGTAAACAATCACATTGCCAAAAACCAGCCATTTTGACGTAAGTTAACTTTTTCTTTGCATTTTTGAGCTACCTCGGAGTCATTGTTTCATCGCCAGACAAGCAAATCAAAATCTTGTATAGATAAAAATAAAAATGTTATTTTCATTACAAAGTGATGTAAGGAAAAGTTTCGTTGGTACAATATGTGTATACTTAAATTTAACGAACACATTGTGGTAATATGTGGTATTGGTAACGTGTAGAGTCGGGTACAATTTAAGCTGACTTGTGTCATGGCCGCTAAAAAGCAGATATGAGGAAAATAAAAAAGTGTACATTTTACCCCTACCATTAATTACTATATGAACATATCATCATAAATCCTTGTGTCTATTTCACAAATATTTGATTAGTTTCGACAAAAACTTAATGTATTTTAGTTGAATAAAGGTATTCGCATGTAAAAATACACGAAATCTCAATAATACAAATTTTTCCCATATGTAGCCAACTTTATGGCGGACACTGTAGGTATATAGGCTCAGGCACAAATGAAACTCATAACAAAAAAGAATTGCCCAATTCGGTCAATAACAATGAGTTATCAGAAAAAGAAATCAAAGACTAAAATTGTTACAGTCAAGCAAGAACCACAGGGCGGTATGGGCATTTCTTGCCAGGAAAAGATAGGATCGTAGTATTAGTAGGGGAATGAGTTAGTAAAAAAAAATATTTGATATAATAACAACAAAAAAATCTGAAATCTCTATATGAGAATAATGAAAATAAATTATTTCTCTTTTTGCGGTAATAAATAAGTATTCTGGTTGACAAAATATATATTAAAAAAATTAACAATAATTTTAAAACAAATAAATTAAAACAATTCTGAAAGAACAACGCATTAGCACGTTTTCACAAACACTAAAACACTAGAACACCACGCTTGAACAATTTACAATACGTTTTCACAAAAAATACAACACTACACTTGAACAATGTATCTACTTGACGCACGTTTCACCATTCGTGTATTAATATATAACGTAAGAAGGACGATTTTATTAGAGATAAATACGCGCTAGTAGTAATAAAAGACACATGTTTGGGGAAAATAAAGTTTTAACAAAATTAGCGGCGCGGTTTAATAAAATAAAAATTTTAGAAAGAAAATTATTAACCTGTAATAGAGCATAATCAAATTTAAAAAAAAGTAGAAGTGATGATCGAACTCACAACCACCCCATTTACATTTATTGCTGCTCGAGTATCTTACCGATTGAGCTACGCGATCCTCTATGTTCATTATATTCTAAAACATGTAATATATACATACATACTAGAAAATTGTAAGACTTAGTGGTTTGGCATTGTTCGTTTGACGGATGAATATCCACTATTTACTACTAAAGATAACTTAAATATTTCATATAAAGTCGTTTTTCATATTTAGAGTGGTGTTAGTTCACGGGAATAGATAATATTCGTCGGCAAATCACACAGTTTGTGAATCGCTGAGCTTATAACTGTTTCTCACTCCTCAGTATACATTTCATGTCTCCGTCTCAAAAGAAGTGGGAAAGAGTCCTGGTAGACATACATTGATAATGTCTTTAGGCTATTGCTTTAAGTTTGTGTGCAAAAGATAGTGAAAACGTATGCGCAACATTAATTCATACATCGGCCATTTTAAACTGGACCCGACCCTTTTATACTGTATAGTCCGTACATAGGAAACTAAAATATTGTCTTAATTTTGACATTCAGTATCGGTCAAGGACCAATATCGACCACAAAAATGAAGAATAGGAAGCCAGTATTCCATAGAGTCCTGACAAAATATGTGCATAGTCAAGACTTTGCCAAATGCTACCTTTTTTATTTTTGTGGACGAAGTGCTCACATTTTCACCTGCGCGATGCGTCAAAACTCAAATATTTAAAATTGAAAATTACCGAAACACGCCTCATACACGTTTTGAAACAAAAACCCATCGATAAAACAAAACATCGCAGCATGTTTCAATACGGCCATAAATATTTACTTTCAGGTTGTACTAACGACAATAACTGGCGTGACTAAAAACGTGTAAAGAGTGTAAAAGTAGTATGTGTCAGTATGGTTATACTTAATATGTATGGTACACGCAACTTCCATAGAGTTGTAGCCGTAATTACCGGTTATTAGAGGGTGGGACAAAGAAAAGGCACCTCTTTCAGTTATTATGATAACATTCAAGAATATTAAATAATCATGATACAATATATGATTATAATTGGTAATATATGAGGCATACTGCCACTTTTTGCGTGCATTAATAAGGTATATAATTGTTAGCGTACACATTTCTGTTTACTTTTAAATTAGAATAAGTTAGGTTAATATACCTTTTGTTATATTCATTGGGTGGAGTCAGATGGGGCAGAATATTCGTCGCATACTCAGAATGGATGGTACTTAGACTTGGATTTACTGAATATTTTATTACTTTATACAACTTTAGTTATATTATTACATACTAGTTTAAATTTATTCATTCATGAAGGTTGTTAACCTGGTTTTGCAAGACAAAGAAGAAATATTGTACTATATTCAGGAACGTCGATTAGGCCTAGGCGGGCACTTGCCACCCTGAACTGAATTGTGTCCACCCAATTTGCGGGTTCGGACATAAAAGCAGAAATCAATTTTCTTTAACAGATTACAAGTCAAGGATTCATACAACATATACAGTGTCCGCCAAAAAGTCTGCAAAACATGGAAAACTTTTTTATACAATTGTCTTTTTTAAACGGGTTTCAGCACTCACTTCAGCATGATTAATAACCACAAAATTGCCAAAAATATTTGTCTTGCCACAACTATGACATTTCCAAAATGTCATTAGAAATTTTCAAATGACCTGAAATGTCCTTATCTATCTAAATATGGAAAAATACCATAAGGAAAAGTTGTTTGTAATTACATTAGGAATCTAAATGTTAAGTTTGGTTTGAAAATTTCAATGTTTTAGTGTTTCCATTTTTTTTAAATATGTAACATTTAATATTTTTTAAATTTTTTGTTTACAGTAGAGCTAATTTGAAATATTTCCATACAAAAAATGCATAAATGCTGCATTTATTTGTTAAATGTAATTAATAATGGGAAGAAACATTTTTTTGCAAAAAACAGCAGACAATTCTGAACCCTTACTGTGGAATTTTGCATGATAATCGGCTTAAATATTAGGGAAACGATGGTTTATTTAAATCAAATTTAGATCATATAAATAAAACTCAAAATTTGTATTAACATTTACTTTACGCTTGCCAGCATGACGTAGTTGCATTGTAAATTTTTCTAAGCCTTGTTCATATTAACATCCTGGCGAAGTTTAGCCATAGCTATTTCACAATTCATCCAATGTACGAACACATGAACATCAACACAACAACCATTCCCTGCAACATTGCCATGTGCCGCAGATGATACTTGAACTGAGATAACAGCGACTAGAATATTATGCCACTCAACAGCGGTCTAAGCCACTGCTACCGTTTCAGTAATACATTAAAATCGCCACTAAACATCTATATCCTGGCTAGAATTCGAACCCGGAACTTAATGGTTGCAAGCCTAAAACAATAGCACTGCACCACTGAACCGACAGCGTTCTGAAGTGGGAAGAATAAAGAGGCTTCACTATATCACGTGATCATGTCTACCTAGAATGATTAAATACATAACAAAAAAAGAATATGCCGAGGTGGAAATCTTTAGTTCAACATTAAAATATACTTATTTTCAAAATTTTTAGTAATTTGAAAATGTATACAGGGTGTCTCACTTAAAACTCCTGGGGACATTTTTTTGATAAGCAAAAGAAATATTTGAATCCTGTAAAAAGTATTCACTAAAATAAATTAATAATTTCACTTCTAGTAAAAACGATCTTTCTGCAAATTGCTATATAGATAGCAATGCGACGCAGAGATTTTTTGATCGTAGGAACCTTGAAAAGAGTTGCATGCGGTGAAACATTCATTAAACCAACGTCGTTTGAAATACGAATAACTTTCGAAAAATCACCGGTTTTCGAGAATTGAGCAAATAAAAAAATCGCCAAAACTTCTTAAAAATTAGATGAACTTATATTATATACATAAACATTTTATTAACTTTATTGGAAAAATGCTGGCATTTGAGTGGATGTCGTTGAGGGTGGTTATGACGTGATTTCGTGTGTCTCACGTCGATAAAATTTAAGTCATCGGCAGGTTAAAAAATTCTGCGTAAGCGAAGTGTAAAAATAGAAGAACAAAGGACACATCAAATTAATAATTGAAAATTACTGTAAAGAGTTTGTTAACAGTACCAAAAATAAAGTAAACACATGTCCAGTGCAGTGCCTGGTTAGGCCGTCATAAACGGAAACAAACCGACCTGGGACCCTTCCAAGTGAATGGTTATTGGTATGAGCAATATGTATTTATAAAGCAATATAGACATACTAGCTGTGGACGAAAGAGATAAGTTTTAATTTAATGGGCTTGTTCCATGATATTCTTTTTATATGGTTTTTATACTTTTTCATATAGTACTCGATATTCTCATTATACACTTAAAATTTCGTATTATTAACTTTTTCCGTTCTCGAGATATAAGGAGTTGAATTTAGTAATAGTTGCAAAAACCGAGCGCTCATTTGTGACGTCACTATACGCAAGTGACGTAAGAAAAATGGCTTTCTGGGACCTTTCAAATTTAACCTGAAAAGTCGAAAAACATGGAATTTTTAAATGCTGCTAACTAAATAAATACGTCGAGTGGAAGTTCGTTCTATGTGTCTACGGAAAGGAGAAGATCGACGATGAATTATAATCGTAAAGTGCAGGGTCGAAATCGAAAATTCGTTCTGGCAGGAGCGAGAGAAAATTGTAATTTTTTGACATTTCACCAAATTGTACTCCTCTACTGTCAAGTAGTAAGCAAAACAAACAATACTTCGAAAACACTTATAATTATAACCAATAAGGAGCATCAAGTCTATTGAGATCGCCGAGTCTATGCGTATAGTGACGTAGCGCCTGGCCACGCCCCATTTTTGCGAGATGGAAATTTGTAATAGTTTTTAAGATACTAAACGTGCGAATAAGGCTCTGATATTTTGCAGATCCATTAATTTATACTTGCACTTTCGATTTGTGAAATAAAAAAAAAATGCTGAACAAGCCCATTAGTAGTATTAGTTTTTTAGTGTATTAGTTTATTTCTTTATTAAAATTTAAAATAATTAAAATTGAATAGGTAATAAAATAGAAAAATACCGGTATGAGAAAACGGCAATTGAAACTAATTGCTACAAAAACAAATCAATATACAGGGTGTACAAAGTATTCTCTCGGACCTTTTTCTCATAACCCGATGTAAAAAGCTTTTTTTACCGCGAGACAGGGCTCTCCCTTGCACTTTCACTGTAAATGGATATTTACCTGTGGAACGGTTAATAAATAAAAGCTCGTTGCAGCGAGCTAATGTATGTATGTCTTGGCAGACAATCGAGGTGGACGCACTGATGCAGGACGTTGAAACAAAAACACGGATTTCTGGGAAACATGAAACCATAAATGGACATAACGGGACAGGAGGAGGTACACACTGCTAAATTTAGAAACAGAAAACTCAGAACAAGAATAAATGTCCCACATACACTCCAGCGTATGCAGCCGGTCCGGCGGTACATGAAAAGCAAAGCAAAGCAATCAATCAATCGTTAAATCAGTCAATCAATCAATCGATCAATCAATCAATTATTGACATTGTAACATCTCGAAAATCTGTGATTCTTCGAAAGCTATTGATATTGTAAAGGTTGTTTAGAATGCAACGTTACATCACATGCACCTCATTTCAAGGCTCCTGGCATCGAAAAATGTTTTGAATTGCAACGCCATCTACAGGGTCCTGCAGCTCACCTCCCGTCTTCTACTACACCTAAACGATTTATTTTAGAAAAATGATTCAAACGGGACAATAGACTGTTTGTTAGAGAGCACATTTTAAAAATATTTTTGAATATACAGGGTGTTCCAGAAATTGGTGGTGCATCAAAGTTGTATCTTTTTAAATGGAACACCCTGTAGTTTTATTGATTTTTGGGATCCTTTCGAGCTACTGTACATATCCCTAGAATATTATCAAATTTGATTTGATAGTTCCAGAGGAATAAATTAAAATCGAAAAAAAAAAAAATTTTCGTCATATTTTAAAAAATTTATAAAAAATAGAAGAAACATCTTCAAACCAAAACTAAGGAACAGGTTGCTTATAATAAAAGATTAGTTTATCCTACTATGAATATCGTAAAAATAACTTATAAAGGATGTTCAAAATTCAATGCCAAACTTTTCAAAATGTAATGTTATTTTTCTCCATTTTTTCAAATGGGACACCCTGTATATTTTTATCTCATCGGATGCAGAATTAAAAAATGAGCATATTTTTTAATTACAATTATCTCGCCTATCTTAAAGGTTTCACAGATATTCGTCAAAAACTACTACAAATCGTAAAATTATTATCTAATAGTTTTACTTAACATTTTTCAAATCAATAACTAGAACTTATGTTCAATATGTGTTCCGTTTTATCATTTAGCTCCTCTAATGTTATTAAATAAGCAAATACCTAAATTAGACAGTTTCTCATATAACTGTCTATGCAGTTCTCCTCTTGAAGGCGTAAATGAAGGGGAGTAAACAGAAATCATATTCCTGTTGTTTCTTAGCCATAATAAGGTAATTTAGTAGATAGCCATGGAAACAAATTTGCTTACAAACTGTCATACAAATAGACATATGTCAATATTTTAAATTACGTATTAGTAATTTACAAGTTTTAAGCATTTTTTGTGATGGAGTACAGCAGAGAAGAGCTAGTAGATATGATTTTCATATTAGGAGAATCAGAAAGAAACTGTTTTTTGGCAAGTCGAGTTTACGCACAGCGTTATCCATTTTCCATTTTAATATTTTATTGCCTATTATTTATAAATCTATCTTAAATCTAGGTAACTCATTGAAATTAGTGAGTACTGCACAGCGTTATCCGGAACGGAGACATCCAGACAAAAGAAGCCTGAACAACTTATTAGAGAGATTTGTACAAACGGGACATGTAGACTATACAAAACCAGTTAGAAATAGACCCACTCGAAATGAAGAAAATTAATTGTCTGTGCTATTATCTGTTACGGAAAACCCTTTCGTTAGTCAAAAAGCAGTCGGTGATGCCGTAGGTGTAAGTGAGAGAACCGTTCAACGAATTTTAAAGGACAACCGTTTTCATCCCTACCATATCCAGTTTCATCAACAACTCTTCGATGCAGATTTTGAGCAACGTGTCGAATTTTGCAATTGGGCGCAAGCTAAAATTAGGATAAATTGTGAGTTTTTTGATAAGGTTTTGTTTTCTGATGAGGCCACATTTCATAAAAACGGATTTGTGAATCGCCATAACTTTCATTACTATTCCGACCACAACCCAAGGATTTTTAGGCAGGTTGACCAACAACACAGATGGTCAATAAATGTGTGGAGGGGAATTATTGGTGAACATGTTATTGGTCCTCACTTTTTTAACGGACATTTGAATGGTGCTATGTATCTTGATTTTTTGCAAAATCAATTGCCAAATTTATGTCAAAATTTACCAATACCTTTGAGAGATGCAATGTGGCTGCAACACGACGGAGCACCAGCACATTATTCATTACAAGTCAGGGACCATCTCAATACAACCTTTCCAAACCGGTGGATTGGAAGAGGAGGGCCATGTAATTGGCCGCCCCGATCACCCGACCTCACTAAATTGGATTTCTTTTTGTGGGGCTACGTTAAGGAAATCGTTTATCAGGAACCTCCAACCACACCAGAAAACATGCAGCAAAGAATCAGGAACGCATTTCAAAACATTACACCCGACCTATTAGGAAGAGTAGCAAGATCATTTCATACCCGCCTTCGTTTGTGCCTCCAAGAGCCGCCTTCGTTTGTGCCTCCAAGAGAACGGAAGACATATTGAACATAAGTTCTAGTTATTGATTTGAAAAATGTTAAGTAAAACTATTAGATAATAATTTTGCGATTTGTAGTAGTTTTTGACGAATATCTGTGAAACCTTTAAGATAGTCGAGATAATTGTAATTAAAAAATATGCTCATTTTTTAATTCTGCATCCGATGAGATAAAAATATACAAGGGTCCCATTTGAAAAAATGGAGAAAAATAGCATTACATTTTGAAAAGTTTGGCATTGAATTTTGAACATCCTGTATAAGTTATTTTTACGATATTCATAGTAGGATAAACTAACCTTTTATTATAAGCAACCTATTCCTTAGTTTTGGTTTGAAGATGTTTTTTCTATTTTTTATAAATTTTTTAAAATATGACGAAAAAATTTTTTTTTTCGATTTTAATTTATTCCTCTGGAACTATCAAATCAAATTTGATAATATTCTAGGGATATGTACAGTAGCTCGAAGGGGTCCCAAAAATCAATAAAACTACAGGGTGTTCCATTTAAAAATATACAACTTTGATGCACCACCAATTTCTGGAACACCCTGTATATTCAAAAATATTTTTAAAATGTGCTCTCTAACAAACAGTCTATTGTCCCGTTTGAATCATTTTTCTAAAATAAATCGTTTAGGTGTAGTAGAAGACGGGAGGTGAGCTGCAGGACCCTGTATATCTCTATTTGTAGAAAGATAGATTTTCACTCAAAACTCATCTATATATTCTAGTCAATACCTTTTACCGAATTCAAATATTTCTTTTAGTTATCGATAATATAGCCCCCAGATTTATAAGTGGGACACCCTGTATAATGTGATCATCTGGCAGACGTTAATAACTTTGATTAACAGACTATAAAGAGCAATAGAGACGACGTCTGCCACCATGGCGCCATTGCTTTGTCAACTGACAGTGGAAAATTGGAAGAAAAGCAAACTCAAATATATCCCGTGATCATGTCTGTATCTGAGCCAAATTATTAAACATATAATAAAAATCAAGAATACATTCGAGGCAGATGTTCTGATCACGCACTTTTCCGAGGCAGATCATTAAAAACTCATGGCATAAACATATGTGACATGTTTTTTAAATCTTTAGTATTTTGCTCGGGAAACTAGGTAGCTAGTTTGATGTAAATTGAGCATACATACTCAACATATACAAATTTTTGAAATAATACTTGATACCCACAAACAATCGACGATTCGATTTTCAACTTTGCAATTGTTTTTTAGGAGTTATTGTAAACATTTTAACTTGAAACTTGGCTTGATGGTTTAACACCGCAAGGAGTGTACTGTTTTAAAGTTTCATTAGAATATGTGCATTATTGTTCAAGGTATTATCAATTGTTTCAAAATGGCCTCCATAAAATGTCTTCATGTTTTACGACTTGGCATATTGACCAAAAAGTTTCGGAGAAATCTAGTTCTCTTCGTAATTTCATTTTGAATAATTTGTGCCTCTTTCTTTTTTGCGATACAGGTTATACAACCAGAGATATTTAAGAAACACTGCGAAGAAACAGGATTCTGAACACTCTTTTGTTTAAACAAAAGTTTTCCGCTACACGGATTTAATCCAAAACTCTTTACTACACTTCTTGAAATGTTTTCAACAAGTTTCAGCAAAAAAAATGGTATAGGAAGACAATCCCCTAGAAATTTTAGTTTTACTCCACTACTCTTTGGGAACGTAAAGGAATATTTTATATGGGGTATTAACATTATTATTTGAACAACTTGACACAAAACACTCCTTAAGCATTACGTTTTAGCTGGTAAACACAATCCTAGTCTAACTTTCGCGCATCTGATATAAATGACAAGTGACAGAACAACCTTTGAGTGAAGACAACTTCGTAGAATAAAACTGAAATAGTGATAGCGACATCATCCAAATTGGCGTTTCAAAGATGCGCTGAATTTCACAATTTTCTTTTTCTGTGAACTAAAGCTGAATAACTTATAAAATATGGCAACGTTATTTCAATAAGTACTCGTCAATAATGTAATAAAACATTTCTACTGAAATAACCCATTGTGAATTCCCAGTCAGAAACTATGATATGAACAGTATGGCCTTCGTAGTTAATACTGCCAATCTCACATAACGCAAAAAAATGGTATAAATATGAACATAGTGTGCCCGAAATAATCGGCTTCAAGTTAAAAACTGAAGCGCTTTATTCTGCTGAATTTCGTATAAAAAAAAAACGATTCACGAAGGCATTTACACTCTAAACTGTCTGAATTTGTTTTAGGGCTAAATGCGTTGCTAGCCACTAATCCTTTCGGTTCTGCAAAGTAGATAATGTCGTTGTTAAAATAGATGTTTCAAATTCGTTCATTTTGATCTGGCGTGGCGCGGCGTCGGTATTCATGGCAAAAACGTTAATGGATTTAGCCTAGAGGCGGTAATTTTTTAACTCGGTTGGAAATAGGTACGAGTATTTTTATTCAATATCTGATGGCATTTATTAAACTTGTATGTAGTGCAAAACTAGGTACTAAAATATTGAAACGGGGAAACGTCGCAAAGGCATGCCATGCACTCGATTGCATGCATATTTTAAGCATAATTGAATGTTGACAATGTCCAACTCGAGTTTAGTGATATAAAAATACAAAAGAAATTAAAATAACATTAAACAAGTTCTGGCGATAACAATGTGATTTCTTGCAAACATTGACACACTTCAAAAGTAATAATGAATATTTTCCAAATAGTTTGTTTTATCAAACAAAACAAAAATCTCACAGAAAGCAGTTCAATCTTATTATTAAGAGATTTTATTTAACTTCTTCTGTTTGTATGTTAATTGGTTGTCTGTTTAGATCAAATCTTGCAATCAAAATTTCGACTAGTTTAAACTAAGTTAGAGCTTTGAAATTTTGCACACATGTCCGGTGACAATGCAATATGGTATACTTAATATCGTTCCAAATCCAATATGGCCGACGTCCGAAGACGGCGGATTATCTTCTTTTCACAACCCGCTTGATGTGGGTATCAAATGAAAGAGACTGAAATGAATGACATGAAAGAGAGAAAGATGAGTAAAATACGGTAAATTATGTGCCGTAATACGATATGGCAGACGCTCCAGGATAGACTACCTTTTTCTTCAACAACCCTCTTGACATGAGTATCAAATGGAAGGATTTGAGGAGTAAAATACGATACACAATGTGACGTCACTCTAAAGTCAGTATGGCGCACGCCCCAAGATGGCGGATTATCTCCTTGATGTGGGTATCAAATGAAGGGGTTTGACGAGTAAAATACAATAAAATATGTAACTTCATTATAAATCCAATATGGAGGACGGCCGCGGCCTGGGATGGCATTACCTTTTTCTACATATGGGCCTGTCGACATGGGTATCAAATGAATGGGTCTTTTGTTTGTAAAAAGTAAAAAATAAAATTATATAAACAAATACATTCTCTTTAAAAAATATTATTTTTTTCTAAAAATAAACCAGTTTGACGATATCTTTAACAAGAAGGAATTCTATCATTAATAAAATATTTATGAAGAGTTGTCATCAGTTCTCTTTTACATATATAAGAAGTCTATAATTTTGTTAGAATAGTCTCATTTCAGCTATTCCGGCTAAACAACTGTGTATTCTGAAATACAATTGTGAATTCTGATATACAACTGGAAATTCCGACTTAACAATCGAGGATTGGGAGATAGAATGGGCCTTTTCAGTAGATGCTCAAATCTTAAACCAAGAAAAAAATATTTTCCTTATATAGTTTTTTTTTTAAAGACGAACCAGTTTGACTATATCCTTAATATGCAGGAATCATATCATTAATAAATTATTGACGAAGATCTGTTATCAGCTCTTTATTGTAAATACAGGGTGCAGTTAGTTTCATGTCATTAAAAAAACTGGTAATAGGGACCGACTAGAAAAACAAAAAACCTATATGACTTTTTTCTCTCGGGGTACTTTGAAAAAACTGACCGAGGTTTATAATTTCAATGGTTAGGTAGGAAACATTTGAAAATCACTGTTTTTCAGGGTCAATGGATGTTATCGTGTTTCCGTCGAAAGAAGTGCGGCACTTTGATGGGATTACTTGTACCGAACTTTTTAAATCACTAATTATGAAAATGTTAATAATTCCTTCTCTTTGGCACAACGCAAGCATAGCATGGCCGCAGGGGTTTAAGATGACCCCAAAAATAAAAGTCTATCGGATTTAAGTCAGGCGATCTAGCAGGCCATGGTACTGGTCCACCACGTCCAATCCATCTTTGAGGAAATTTTCTGGTCAAAAAATGTTAAACAGCCAGACTAAAATGGACTGGCGCGCCATCATGCAAATACCACGTTTTTCTGCGCGTAGCCAAGGGTACATCTTCCTGCAAATTTGGCAACGTTTGTTGCAAAAAATTTAAGTATACATCACCATTTAATCTAGCGGGTAATTGTATAGGTCCAATTATTTCATTATCGCAAATTCCTGTCCACAAATTAAGGCTGAACCGTCGTTGAAAATGCGTCCTTCTTATTACACGTGGATTTTCGTGTCCACAATAGTGCATATTTTTAAAATTAAACACTCCATTTCTGGCAAAACACGACTCATCGGAGAAACAAAGAACGTTTAACAAATCCTCATTTGCCGAGTTTTTCTCAAAATCCACCTACAAAATTGCATTCGCTCTGCAAAATCTTGAGGTCTTGCTTGGACATGTTGATAGTGATAAGATTGTAAGTTCATATCTCTCAATGTCCTCCATACCACAAAATGGGATAGTCCCACACGGTTCGCGATATCGCGGGTGCTTAAAGTTGGATCCTCTTCTACAAGTTCCAAAATTTGAACCTCTGCGTCAATTACCCTTTCTTCTCGTTGTGGACCTCGTTCTTCTCCATGTCCATCGAGACGACCTGTTTCTCGAAGACGCTGGTCAATACCAACAACTATACCAACAGCTGCATTTCCACCGCTTTCTTCATACACCAAGTGCATATCCGCGAGCTCTAGATAAGTGTAATCTCCCATAATGTCCAAAATCTGCGTTTTAAAACATCACACTAAATTGTGAATTAGCGTTATCAATAAAGAAAACAAAAAGAAAAACTTGGTCCAAAATCCAAAAAGTAACACAAAAAGCACGAAGGAGAAGTAGTGTCTTACGTAACCAAGTACTAACGACTTGAACGATAAGTCAATAAAATAAATATTAACATAAGTGACACAAAAAAGTGTAGCTTTTGTAGTACGAAAATTTGGTAAGGTACTTACTTTACCAAATTTTCGTACTACAAAACTAATTAGCTTTTAAACAAACTCCAAATTCCTCCTACTAAATACAAGGAGGCTCAAACCATGAATGACAGTTGGTTTATTTAAGTTAATTAATTCAACCATTGAAAAATATAAATAGCTTGGAATTAGAATGTTGATATAAACCACAAACAAATACACCGACTAATATTATTCGGAAAGTAAAAATTTATTATTACATTGAGAAAATAAATGATGCTGGGAATATCTAACAAGTGTGGGATATTTTAAATTACTTATAAATATAACAGATATTGAATTTTTTTACTTACGTATATAGTAGCCACTATATGTAAAAGAATATCTTACCTGAAAAAGAAAAAAAATATGTAAAAATAATGTCTAAAAGTAGAGTGAATATTATATTCTTCGCCAATTTATTGAACTTTTAACATAATTGTTGCACATTTTATGGAACATTCCATTCATTCTATGGGATGCCTTTATGACTCTAACTTTTTTGAAGAAACACACCTTGAAAAATAAAATAAAAGAAATACAAGGATTTTAAGTTTCGAATCCGCGATTCTTGGTTTTCAAGTCTAAGATTAATCTGTCTAGCTGAAAACCATACTTCGATAGTTGGATATTATATTATTACGATATAATGTAGCAGAATGTGTAATCAAATTGTAGGAAATAACAATTGGCAATATTTCTGTTCAGTTACAAGTAAAATAATATTTTAATTTTAAACAATTAATTTCTTTTGTTTACTGATCGATTTCGTGTCCAAAAATCGTGTTCTTCATCTGTCTAACAATTGAATGGTTCCTCATCGCTCCAAAATTTGTACCCAACACCCGTGGCCGTCGCTGACTCTCAAATCCCTTAAAAGTGTTCATTTTTACCACCTCCTTCCGTTGTCTTTCTCCAAGGATATAAATTTTCATGGAGTTGAATATCACACGGCTCTTTGTCTAAAACTGAACGCTAGTTCACGTTGATTCAAATATTTTGAGATAAAATTATAAAAGACAGTTCAAAAACAATCTCTTCTATACCATAAAATTTAAAAAAAGACATAAACAATGAATTCTCAATAAAATTACATATGTTAAAGAGATAACAGACTAACAGAGAAACATATACATAAAATTGATAGAAAATATTCATAATTTATGCATTATTTGTGTCTCTCATGATGGTTACGGGTAATTGATTACTTTTATTTGCTATTATGATTATGCTTATTTTCTAAGACTTTTACATCCAGATAATATTATAGTACAGTATTCAGGGTTACAATCAATAATAATTTATGTCGTATATTTGTGATATTATAATTACTACTATTTCAAAAATGTAACGCTTACGTAATTTTCCTTTGTCTTTTGCTTCAATCGTTGTAACAATTAATTATATCATTTAATAATATACATACAACATAATTTTTACAGCATTTACTAATTATCGACGTACTATACAGGCATATTGCAAGCATTTCGTAGATTCACACACGTTAATGTTACTTAAGTATAAATAAATAAGAAATCAAAAATAAACATAATGTGCAAAAAAATATTGCCACCTGCTCTCTCAAGGACACGATATCTCCTGCCGAAGTACCCTAAGAATGTGTGTAAAATTAAATGATTATGGCAGTAACAAAATGTAATGGACATTGCTCACATCATAGCCATGTAGGTACAACATAATGAGCACTAAATTTCGACAACATAAGTTGGTTAAATCCAAAGAGTTTCAGGGTTCGATATTAGGGCCACTCTTATACCTAATGCATACTTCTGGCATTTATTACCACATTGAATACTAACATTCTTTAACTATGCTAAAGATACATCATTGTTTTATAGTTTTCATTCTGACAATCACAATCTTGCAGTTACATACCATAGTAATATAATATTGTCATTAAACAACATATAAATCAAGGAGAATGTCTTACAAACCGGTGATAAAAAACTACGAAATAGTTTTTGACTAAGTGCGATTTAAACAACCGGTTATGAGTGATTTTGGCAAAAAACTGCACTTGTGCTTTTAAAAATTATTAGAAAAAAATTAAAATAAATAAATAATCATAACACTATTGGATTATGCGAAGAACCGAAAGGTCAAAGGACTCCTCGACACCCTCTTGATATTTAAAATTTTCGAGTCGATGGCTGCATAGCGTAGGGGGATGAGGATAGATGTATATGTTTTTCATTAAAATACATCCTACTAAGAAATACAGTCTACATGTTTTAAGAGTTTTAAAAGAATTGGTTACCTCCAAGGCTATTCAAAATGGCTACTTTTGGTTGGTACGCCCTATATAAATGATATTACGTTTATCTTCAGAAGACTAGCCGATGGCAAAATTTCGCTTTAGAAAAGGTGTTTTTATTTTTTATAGTTTGTACGTATGGTAGTTGATTTCTAATACATAGAACAAGGGTGACTATTGACTGAATATCATGTTCTTTAAGCGCTGCATATAACAAAAAGAATTTAATACAGCAAATTTCCTTCTCGGATTCTAGACTATTTATTTATTTACCTTGATTCAAACAATAATACTCGATGGGATGTAGTACCAACATTGAAAATATTTTTGATAATCAGGTACGCGAAGACAAAGATAAGCAGTATATAAAATGCTAAAGCATACAAAGATAATGTTATTATTCAATGGATGTGTGATAAAGCTCAATTTACACTTGTAAAATTGAAATACAAATGTTAATACTTGCTATTGTTCTGTTCTATAGACATCTCTGTTTCCTCAGCCTACTTTATGTAAATCAGCTAAGAACGTTCACTATGTGTGTTGGAGACAATATATTTAACTGCATAATATGACGGTTGTTTTGTGTCTATAGGGAGTGGTCCAGTATTTTTTATACACGTAAATTGTAAAACTGGTATGTTAAATATTAAAAGGTATGCCCATTGCGTAGGTGTTGGTAATTCTTAAGCAACAGAAATATCCCTGCAACTTGCAAACTTTAAAATGGTGTTAGTAGTTATTTAAAAATAATTTATAATATTTTGCAGTACTTTATAACGTAATTTCTATAAAAATTGTAGTTGTCGAGTTTTTATTCTGTTACTATATGAAGAATATGGGTGACTAAATTTTGTGATTTCTTTCATGTACGCTGGATGAAAGGAATCTCCAAATTAAGTTTTTCAAGTAATAGTTCCACAGAATTAGAAACTAATGATTTTCGGATATTTTCCTTTACTTGTGCAATAAGACCTCCTTCGTGCCAAATTTCAAAATTCTAGGACAACGGGAAGTAACCTAAACGCTTTGATGTGTTAGTCAGTGAGTTAAAAGTGAATTATTTATTATTTGTTTGCTTACAGTAATGAAACATATCCTTTATAGGATTTTGCAAATGGCGAAGGAAAAAACCATCTATGAGAACTAAAAGAAAAACTATATGAAAAAATATGAATGAAATCTTTGCGTTCTTTCGATAACCTGACTTCTGGTTATGCCAGCAAATCAAAATCCTAAAATAAATTTGTCCAATTTCTTGTTTTAACAATCTCATTATAACACTAGCATCCAACACAGTCCCCTTACGGCTAAGCAGATTAAACTAGTATCTATCTACATGACCTCCTACGGTATGAAGATTCAGTTAAAAATAAGAACAAAGGCCTAAAATGGATTTATTTACCTACCTTGTCTTAAATTTTCTTTTCATTGTAATGGATTACATTCTCATAAAATCTCTCATTCGGTTTCTTGGAAATGCTTACCCCTTGAAACTTTTTTCGCCCTTATTCTGAGCTCATCAGAAAGGCACATAGCCACTCATTGTTTCATGCAAAACCAAGGCAATATCCATGAATAAATATGAAACATTTACTACAGTCAATGTTAAATCTAAATATTTCATACTTATTATTCACGGATATTACCTTGATTTTGCATGAAACAACGTTATGAGTGGCTTTGTGCCTTTCTGACGAGCTCAGAATAAGGGCGAAAAACGCTTCAAAGGCTAACATTTCCAAGAAACTGAATGAGAGATTTTATGAAAATGTAATCCATTAGAATGAAAAAAAATAAGACAAGGTAGGTAAATAAATCCATTTTAGGCCTTTGTTCTCATTTTTAACTGAATCTTCACACCGTAGGGGGTCATGTAGATACTAGTTTAATCTACTTAGCCGTAGGGGACTATGTTGGATGCTAGTGTTATAATGAGAATGTCAAATAAGAAATTGGACAAATTTATTTTAGGATTCTGATTTGCTAGCATAACCAGAAGTCAGGTTATCGAAATAATGCAAAGATTTCACTAATATTTTTTACATATAGTTTCTTTCAGTTCTCGTAGACAGTTTTTTTTTGCTGTTTGCAAAATTCTATAAAGAATATGTTTCAGTGAGTTAGTCTGTCAATATGAAAATATATTTTGAAAGCCATATCTTCTTACTGTATTGAGTTAGAAACTTGAATCTTTTACAGGACCATGAGGCTGTCGACTTCAGTATTTGGTATTAATTTCAGCACGATACCTCTAGCAGTCTCAGAGAAAAATGGTCTTGGCAGACAGACAGACAGACAGACGGACAACAGAGTTATCCTGGTTCCGGTTTTTCATCTCAAGGTGCGGAACCCTAAAAAACACGATGACCTTTAAATTACCTTGAAATTAATCACCTAATGAAAACTAGATATCGACATCTAATAGACTTCCAAAATCCACATCTGGGGTATAAGGATATATAAATTTTAAAACGTGTAGTTAAGGGGAGAAGTTTGCATGTCCACATCTAGTTTAAAATTATATTGATGACACTCTTATACGGGCCCCTCTTCCGGTAAATTTTATTGTAAAACATTTTATGTTAAAAGGTAATAAATATGTAGACTATAAGCGTAATGATATGTTTTCCAGAACAGAAGGGTATATTGCATTTGATCGGCACATTTATAAAACTGGTAATATCGCTCGTAGAGAAAAAAAATTCACATCACTGTGTAGGTGATCGAATTTTGAACGACTTTCAAAATGTCCGTCCGTGTGCCTGTTCGTTGGTCTGCCTGTCCGTTCATCTGCCTGTCCGTCAGTCCGTCACGTTCCTTGTAAGCACGATAACGTAAGAACGAAAAATCCAATAGTATTGAAATTTGGACAGTATTGGACAGTAGGTCTAGCTAGCTAGAGGAATAACCCTATTATTTTTGAGAAAAATTGGTCAATGAAAAAAAAATATTATTTTTAAAAACTGAATTTTTTTGTTTTGTATTATTGATTGGTTAATTAGTCGGCGTAGGAAAGACATTCCTGCCACTTGAAAGAAATAACACGTTATAATTTCGGGGGGGGGGGGCTGCTATGCAATATTTTTCGCTTTACGTCGATACACAGATTTTCCGATGGATACTGGACCACAGAAAGTAAGGTTATATCAATTAATTCCATCAGAACGGCGAACTCAACTATACTGCAGCACAGACCCTGTGACTGCAGATACCGGTGCCACTGGATTCGGCAATTCCCTCTCATTTACTTAAAATAATGGACAAATACGAACTCTCACGTATTTCTTTTGCAAGCATCTTCTCATAGTAATACTACTCTACGAACCATTATTTTCTGAAACGTGTAGCTTTCCAAAAATCGGCTATTGGAGCACCCTGTATACTTAAAATTAATATTGTAGACTACCGTCAGAGAAATATAACGTCGGTCTCGTTCTTAATGCGGTATTCGTATGCCAGATAAACTTCTACACGCACAATGGTTATTATGCACTTTGCTTGAATTTCACTTTAACAGTCGTTTATATAAGACTTTTCTCTTATATGTAAATTAGACTAGATCCTCGATAAGGCCACCTTCGCATCGTGCGGTTTTTTTTTAATGTTCTTTACATTTATATATAGAATGTCACAAAATATGCAAATTATCTGGGATATTACTGTTGTACTTAGACCAATTAACATTGCAAAACGGAATAAGTAATGCATATGTACCTATTTTTAACAATATAATGAATAGTATAGGACACGACCCGAGTTGTTAAAATTAAACCTAGAGGGTAGGAATAAATATACCTTGTGACTTTCAAATAACCCTACAAAGATGTTTGTCAATAATTACGACTATTAAATTCTCTGTGTTTTATAATTGGATAAGTATGGAAACAATGGGCCACTTCAGTAGGTATTTTTATTGCATTAATGGCAAGTATTCACTGAAATAACATTTAAAAAAAAAAATTTTAAACTTAAATCACAGAGAGTGCATATGAAAATTGTGTAATTTAGCGCGGCCTTTCAGCTCGTAAAATGACGGCACAATAACTATTTTAATTTGACAATGTTGCTTCTTGACTGCTAGTTGTTTACTGCTTTTTGTCAGATGTCATATTATATCAGTAGACAGAATGTTAAGTTGGGATTGTGTTTATCAGCTAAAACAGAAAGTTGAAGGAGCTGATCAAATAATGTTAGTTCCCAAAATAAAATATTTCTTCACCTTCCCAAAGAGAAAAATGGAAGATAATTGTGGTTCAAAATGGTAAAGTGGAGAAGAAAGTACCTACAGCTGCGAACATTCTCTGTTGTGAAGACACAAATCGATTGTCACTTATCAAAGAACCCTACACTTTTCTTATGGAAAGCGACTTTCGGCCAAATTCTTTAAAATTTTAGTATGCTATTATTTAAACCGTTACAAAGAAAAGTCTCAAAGTGACTTTCGGCCAAATTCTTTAAAATTTTAGTATGCTATTCTTTAAACCCTTGCAAACAAAAGTCTGAATGGGCAAAAAGCTATATTTTCTTCACTTCTACAACCTCGGGAAGTTGCAAAATGTGTGATTTTTTGAATTGACATACTACGAAAGCTTTTCGTTATATCTACGAAACAAAGTAACTAATTAAGTCCACTTGCCATTTGAAATACGTAAAATCAATATAGGTTTCAACAGTGTATCAACGAATAAGCTACTGTTTACAGAAAAACTGCGATCGATTTAATTTAGGCCTTAGAATAATTATTTCACCCATAAAATCCGTTTTAGTGAAAATAATTACTACCAGTTTGACAAATGATTTGCTAATATATACAAACAAAAAGTTTTTAAAATTTTTTCTTGAAAGAAATCGATGGATTTAGCCGTTACTTTGTGGTAGTCGATCATAATGATTTATTAAAAACACTTATTTTGTTTCTACCACTGTATTTTATTGTAACTTAACGCTACTATAGTAATGACACATAGGGCTTTGTCGTTACCTCTCTCACAAGACACCTAGAAAAAAATAAATAAAAGTCATAAAAACAATAACAATTATCAACAGGTTCCAAGAAAAGACAATACAAAATTTATTTAATAAAAAGCAGTACAAATTAGCCTGTAACAGCATCTACCCCCTTATTAAAGAACGTGAAAGAAGAAATTTATATCTTTTAATATTACGGTAACATTTCACAGGAAATTGCAGGCATATTGTCACATCATAATCTTAAGGTTGCCTTTAAACCACAAACAAAAGTGTCACATTTATTATATAATGCAAGAGATAAAATAGGAAAATTCAAAACTCAGGAGTTTATAAATTGTCATGTTCGGACTGTAATGCCTTCTATAGGTCAAACTCGTCGGTCCTTTGAAGCACGATACAAAGAACATCTACGGTCTTTCAGACTCCCAAAAATAGACTCCACTTTTTCAAACCATTTGTTAGAATCAAATCACCATTTTCTAGATATAAACACTCTTGATATATTACATGTACAAAACAAAAGTTTTAATTTAAATTTATTAGAATCTTTAGAAATGTTCAAATCAAGCAAAACCCCAGGTAATTACCTACTTAATGACCAGTTGGACCTATATAACACACCCCTTTTTAATATATTTACTTCATAATCCTTTAATCCCTTTATTACTTTCTGTTAATTTTGGTTCTGATAATTTTAAATTCCCTACACCATGGTAATAAAACTAAGTAAATAATGTAAATTATAAATAGCTCAGGTTTTCTCTTGTGTTCATTCATTTACTTGAGTCGCTTTGAAGATGATACCTTGAAGTATCAAAACTATAGTACTGTTAAGTTACAATAAAATATAGTGGTAGAAACAAAATAAGTGTTTTTAATAAATCATATTTTCTTGAACTTCCTATTCGAAAAATAAATTATTGATAAAAAATATTGCAAACGAAATGAAATATTTTTACCATAATACATGTCAATACAAGAAAGTTCATAAATATATTATACTCTGGTACGTAGTTATAATGAAAAATCACAGATTCTGCGATTTCCAGAGGTTACACAAGTCACGAAAATATAGCCAAAGCTTTGTGCCCATGGAGACTTTTAAGAATAAGATACCAAAATTTTAAAAAAATTTTCCAAAAACCACCTTCCATCAGAAAAGTTCGGGGCCCTTTATATAATCATTGCGGCCAACAGAAGTAGTTTTTAACTGTGCGGTTTAAGTGAAAATGACGTCATCGACACGCGCGCGTTGAAATGCGTTCTATAATAGCTATTTATGATACGAATTATAATAAATTTTGATTTGATTTTTATGTTATAAATTTCTCTTTATACCAGTGTGAAAAGTGATAATTCATGTCGCACTGAGTGAGAAAAGTGACAGTTGTTTTCGCACTGGTCCACTGGTGCGGTAAAGTAACGTTTCTCACTAAAATGACAGTTGAAAAGTACATTTCGATAGTGAGTTAGAAAAATAAACATTTGTTTCTAAAACTAAGCAAATACTTTATATGAAACCTAATAGCTCAAAATGCGTACTAATGTTTACACTTTCTAATAAACACACTTAGGTTAAGATCTGAGCACTTTCTGAGCATTACTGCAAAAAGATGCGTTTTCCTAAATTCCAAAAGATTAACGTTAGTCAGCTTGCGTTTTACCTCTCAAGTTGGCATTAACAGATAATCATAGGCACGCAAAATAAAAATTTACAGAAATCGCCATCAAGCAATCTTCTTACACATTGGAAATGAACATAGTTATCATAAATAAAATGAAACGCCTCATCACTGGCATATACGAGTAAATACATGTATTTATGTATTTATACAAATACAACTTGAATTAAAGAAATTCTGGTAACAAAGGTATCTTATAGTCGGGTAAAATTTAAAAAGACCGTTGTATGAATTAATATTGCACATACGTTTTCACTATCTCTTGCACACAAACTTAAAGCCATAGCCTAAAGACATTGTCAATGTATGTCTACCAAGATTCTTTCCCACTTCTTTTGAGATGGAAATATGAAATGTACACTGAGGAGTGAGAAACATAGTCATAAGCTCAGCGATTCTCAAACTAACACCACTCTAAATATGAAAAACGTCTTTATATGAAATATTTAAGTTATTTTTAGTGGTAAATAGTAAATATTCATTCGTTAAACGAACAATATCAACCACTATGTCTTACAATTTTTTATTACGTACATAGTACAAGTCTTAGAGCAGAACAAAGTAGCTAGCCTAGCTCGATGCATCAAATATAAATGCGGTTGGTGAGGGATCGATCCCCCCAGCACTTCTACTTTTTTTTTTTTTCATTAAGCTCTATTAAAAGTTAATAATTTTCGTTCTATAATTTTTATTTTATTAAGCTGCGCCTCGAGTTTTGTTAAAACTTTATTTTCCCCAAAAATGTGTCTTTTTTTATTTTGTCAACTAGAATTTTTATTTATTACCGCTTAAAAGAAAAATAATTTATTTTCGTTATTCTCATAGAGATTTCAGATTTTTTTTTTTGTTATATGAAATATTTTATTTTTACTGACATCGTTTCCCCTACTAATACTACGACCCTATCCTTTCCTGGCAAGAAATGCCCAAACCTTCCCGTGTCTCTTGCTGGACTGTAGCAATATTAGTCTTTGATTTCTTTTTCTGATCACTCATTGTTATTGACTGAATTGGGCAATTCATTTTTTGTTATCAGTTTCATTTGTGCCCGAACCTATATACCTATAGTGTCCGTCGTAAAGTTGGCTACATATCGGAAAAATTTGTATTATTGAGATTTCTAAAAAATTCTATATTGGGGGTTCGTTTCTTTTTTTACATGCAAATACTTTTATTCACCTAAAATACATACAGTTTTTGTCGAAACTAATCAAATATTTGTGAAATAGACACAAGAGTTTATGATTTTTCATATAGTAATTAATGGTAGGGGTAAAATTTGCACTTTTTATTTTCCTCATATCTGCTCGATATATATATATTTACGCACTTTACCTCAAAAAAAGGTACAGGGTCAATTGAATTCATTTTTGTGGCAGAGTTCAGAAAGGCATTTAGAAAAAACAGTACCTTTTATTTTGGACCAATAATTGGCCCATTAATGGCCAATTTAATTTAATTAATTGAAACATTTGTTATCATACACAATATGCCATAGAATTAGAGGAAAATGGTTACTCTGGGGTTTTTGAAGTCGCTGATCACCAATCTGAAGTCCGATTTGGGGAATTCAAAATGGCGGACCGGAAATCGGGCCATTTTCCATAAGAAATGACAATGGATATCTTGGCCTTGAAAATCTGTGCTAGGAGGTTTTCGAGGTTGCTGATTACGAATCTGAGGTCTGATTTGGTAAATTCAAAATGGCGGACCGGAAGTAGAGTTCATTTATCAAGAAAAACTCGTATCTTTTTCGCTTTTGGACTGAAAATGAGTACTCGGGGGTTTCTGAGGTCTCTGATAATGAATCAAAGGCCTAATTTACGAAATACAAAATGTCGGACCGGAATAACACTCTATTTCTCCTGAAAACTAGTATTATTTTCTTTTTTGGGCTGAACGTTGGGGGGCACTCGGAGATTCTCGTTATCGCTGATAACGAATCTGATGTCCAGTTAGGGAGAATTCAAAATGGTGGATCGGAAGTAGTATATTTTTCAGGAAATACTTTTTTATTTTTCATACTTTCAGCCCGAAAAAGTAAAAAATACGAGGTTTTCCGAAGAGATTGACTGTTCCTCCCGTGTCCGCCATTTTGAATTTCGTAAATTGGACCTCTGATCCGTACTCAGCGACCTTAAAAACCCCTGAGTACTCATTTTCAGCCCAAGAACGAAAAAATATGAATTTTTCCTGATAAATTGACTCTACTTCCGGTCCGCCATTTTGAATTTACCAAATCAGGCCTTGCATTAGTAATCAGGGACCCCGAAAACTCCCGAGTACAGATTTTCAAGGCCAAGATATCCATTCTCATTCTTCTTATGGAAGATGGCCCGATTTTCGGTCCGCCATTTTGAATTTCCCAAATTGGACTTCAGATTGGTGATCAGCGACCCCAGAAACCCCCGAGTAACCATTTTCGTTTAATTATATGGCATATTGTGTATGATAACAAATTTTTCAATTAATTTAATTAAATTTGGCCAATTATCGGAAAAGAAATGAAACCAAACATTTCCGCCAAAAAATAAAAGGTACCGTTTTTTTAAATGCCTTTCTGAACTCTTTGCAACAAGAATTAAGTCAATTAACCCTGTACCTTTTTTTTGAGGTTTTCAGATTTTTCATGCTAAAATGACGCGACTATATGGAGTCCTTGTTGTATTCTATATGCACTTTTTCGTCATAAAATTTTTCGATATCTTAACAATTTGAGCCATTTTTCGGTACCACCGTCAACTATTTTTTACAGTCCTGCCAAACCGGTGATCACATGACATGTGTCAAAATATAATTTTTTGTTGTTGGACATGCATAAACAAACCCCCAATAGAGTTTTTTAGAAATGTAAAAAATACAATTTTTTCCCATATGTAGCCAACTTTATGGACACTGTATAATCAGAATTCCACTAAAATTATGAAGTTAGTAAATTAATAATCTTAACATTTTATGACAATATCTTTTATATATTTTTAAAATTATTTAGCGATATCATTGCTGAGAACTGTTTGAGAACCACTGGTATTTTTTATGCTTTAAATAAAATCTTATTTCAGAAGTTTTCGCGGCCATGACACACGTCAGTTTAAATTGTACCCGACTCTACTACATTTCCAACGGAAGACTCGGCTCCGCCTCGTCCCCACCCACCGCCCTTCTTCCCTCCCGAAAACTCTCAAAAATGAGCACCGGTCTTGTGGCCCCATTCTACGTCCAATTTAATGCCCAAAGTTTTTATTTTTTATAACCATTCAATCATTTTAAGCAGTGAAAACGTAGAACTTCACTATTGACCTCCTTGCCGCCCCCGTAAATTAGAATGCCCGGACAGCTTCTGTTCGATACACAAAGGTCCAACCTACACAACGCCACTCAAATCACCTCGATCTCACCACCCCTGTGTCTAGCGGTCGCGCCCGAACATTTGTTTCACTTTCGATGTATATGTCCCCCTGTATCTACCATTACATTCCCGATTCCTTAAACATTTCCAATGTTAAAAATGACCATGTACTTTTGAGCAGAGTATGTACTTCGAGTCGCTGAATATGATGACGCCGTCAGAAATGCTTCACCACATCAGGATTTTTCCCTAACCTCAAAAAATTGCTAGAAATCAGTGAAAATCTTACTTAGGAGGGGATGAGAAAAAATCCTGACGTGGAGTAATTCAGACGACGGCATCAAATTCAGTGGCTCAAAATACAGGGGGTATCATATTCTGCTCAAAAGTACATGACCATTTTTTTTGTGTGCCTGTGTATTCTTGATACCCGCGCCTTCGCCATAATTTAAAATGAAAATTATTTGCGTCTATTTGAAAATTATACAAAACAGTAATGCGATAAAAAACAAACTTAACTTTTTTTACTCTGAATATCTAAGAACTATGCAAAACATACTGTAACATCTATTCCTGCCCCTGAGTGGTTTAGGAAAGATGAAACTACCCGGTTCTCGTTTATTTTGTGGAGGCTAGGTCGTGGTTCGAAAATTATTGAAGTATTTTGTTAGGCGCCAATAGCCAATTGTTCAATACCTATGCTTTACTTGTTTTCAATATGTAAAACTGTGGCTATTCAGTGGCCTTATGGATTACATAGGTATCATGAGTTTATTGAAAATTTATTATAAAAACACAATGTAAAAATATAAGTAGTATATTAATTTAATGAAAAAAAACTTGAAATTGTAAATATTTGTATAGAAATTTAGATACTTGATTGACAAAATTGGAATTTAGAGGGTAGCTACCTTCCTTACATAAATTATACGTAGGAATAAGAATTTTGTAAGGCTGACGGCCGATGAAAATTACTAATAAAATGTTACATGTGCTGAAGGGTATAAATTATAAACTGTTAATAAAAAAATTCACAAGAAGTTGAGCGTGTTGATTTTCAAATGAGAATGATACTCTCACCACAGATCCTTTTCTTAAGCTGCCGGAGCGCCTCGTCCCACTCAAATCTCCTCTTCCCCTTCCTCTGTTCGTTTCGATTACTGATAATAGTTGAAACTTAGACTGATTACTTCTATTGTCGCTATTCAAGTTCCCATATTCAGTGACATGTGTGGATATGGACAATACAAATTCCCTCTTGGGCTAAACAAGGTTATCCTCACAGGACCATCACCATTAAGCTGGTCACCAAAATTGGCAACCAACCGGCTCTTAACTCGACCATCAACCGGTACTTAACCTTGACGTCGAACCGGTGCTTAATATTGGCTGGTCATTAACACCTCTTACCTAAAAGAGTCCATTCTGTTATTTTACCTTGCATTTACTTGTTTGAAAAGGCACTCTGGGTGCGTTAATACCCCACGTAATGCTTAAAGACCTTAACGTTTCTTCTAAAAATGCCCATATCTCCCCTACCGAATTCCAAGATATTTTTATAACCTTACAATTTTAAAAAACCGCGTTCTGCTATTGCCCAAACCTATATTTAAATCGCGTTTAAAACTTTAAATTCACAATTAATTCCCCTTAATAATAAGCAACCTAGAATTAAATGTAATTCCTTATCCAACATAGATTTTAGCTACTGACGCTGTTTTTTATAGTACGCGTGCATGGCTTCCCAAACGCTTAAAAAATTAACCTATTAAATATCCCTTAACATCGGATTGAATGCTGGCGATTTTATAAATTAAATACATATACATTAAACAATTAACATCAATGGTTATAATTAAGTAGATATTGGTTCATTTAATTACCTATCTCCAGAAATTTGAGGCTTTAAATCTGCGGCAAGTACAGCCTAGAATGTCTGTATTGCTTGCTTCAAGAATAGGAAATAAAATTTAACAATCCATTGCTTCCGTTAAAATAGCTTTCAATTGATGCCAACATCAAAATGATAAAAAGTGTTTACTTGAAATTCTGTTTTTATTATAAAATCTACTTAATTATTGCACTATTTTACTTCCCATTAATAATTCTTATTTGTTACTAAATTTCTATTCATTTAAATTGTTAATTAAAGCTTGTTCTTAAATATTTGCCAATATTATATAGATTTCTAAATAAGAGTGGTTTGCTTGTAAAATAACAGATGGCGCTCGGTGTATGTTCTGAAGTTGTATTCATATTTATACTGGTGATAGAGCTAGGTATCTTCAAGTGGAAACGAGAATGCTCGGCAGCTTAGGACTCTCTGTGAACAAAATGGAAATAGATTTAAAGCATCTGCTACTATAGTGGTTTTAGGAACCCCATAATTAAATAATATTTATTCTGTAGCGTCCTGGAACTTTAGGACGGTACAATACAACACGGGAAAAAACTAAAGGGACTTGTTTCCGCGTACTTTTTACAATATCCCTAATTTTCTGTGCCCATTGTATTATTTAATAATACAGACACATAAGAAAATGGTTTGTACTTTTCAGCAGAGCATGGTACCCTCCCCCACCCCCCATTTTGAGCCACTGAATCCGATGTCGTCTCCAGAATTGCTCCATAACATCAGGATTTTCCTAATCCCAAGATTTTCACTGACTTTTAGCAATTCTTTTGAGGTTAGGGAAAAATTCTGATGTTGTGTAGCATTTCTGACGGCGCACAGTGGGTCAAAATTCTTAAAAGCTGGCCAAAATTGCAAATTACCAACTTCTCAGAAGGTTCTCAAACAAGTCTTACCACGAAAGAGAAACTTCCAGAGCACACAATACAAAGGGTTTTACAGTGGTAGGTAGGCAAATTTGCCCTGTACAGGTATAGGAGTTCGTCAGTTCTTATAGTGTTATCGGTGTGAATTTGAAAGACGTTATCAAAGAAATTTAAGATGGAACATCTTCCTCTGGGTAAAGACAACACAGTATTACTTGTTTTTTAAATAACCTATCACTCTTAATTTGTCAAACGTGCATTAAAAGTACTTAATGCCGACGTTTTTAAAATTCACGAGAAACAAAAATTTCCGTTGAGCTACAAATCGAAACCCGCTATACCCCCCTGTGTTTTTGACATCAATTGATCAGACATGGAAGCTAGTATCTGCACACAAAAAAATGGCTTTTAATACGTGCTATTCCGAGAGCTTCGATTTTTTTATACAGCATTGACAATTCAAAAAAATCAGATATGTTACGATTTTGTGGCGTATAGGTTTAAGTAGTGAGTAAAACATATATATTAAAACAGGAAATTTGCAATTACGTGTTGTTATGTAATTAAATAATAATAATATTAATACCCTTAAACAATTATTTTATTATTTCCAGCAAAATAAGAAGAGGTATTATTTTAATCATTTTAGTAACTAATTAATTGTTTTTTTACAGAGAATGCATCCATCAGCACCAGAATGGAGCTATTCCAAATTTGGCATGAAAAAGCTGGAAGCGAAAACCAAATTCGTAATCAACACGTCCAAACATTAATTTGGAGTCGTTTTGAAGACAACGAGTGTACTGAAGCCAATGTCAAGTTAATTAAAAAATATTTAAGCCTCTTTTGCAGCAAACCTCGTAAGCGTTGGAACGAAGCTAAACGAAATAAAGAATGCTTTTTTAATAAGAATAAGACGTCGTTAGACCAAACAATTAGTTTGAAAGTGTCTGGTTATGAAATTGATATTGAAAAACTCTCAACTTCAAGGGCTGGTTGGCCGGCTGTGTCATTTGAAGACAGAGTGCGTTCAAAAAGAAGAAAAACTGAAGAAATGCGTAAAAAGTTAGATCCGAGGGCATTGACGTATGCTACTAAAATGAAATTACGTTCTGAAGGTAAAATGGATGCAGCACTATTAAGCGAAGCTATTGATACAACTCGACAATCTTAACAATATATATTCTTTTCTAAAAACATTGATTAAACAATTTTTTGAGGTATCATTCCCAAGTATTTAAAAATATTTTTCTCATAAATACCTGCAATCAGTGCAATCAATACGTATGCCTAGTTTGAAAAAAATCGTGGAATATTTCTATTTTCAACCCTTATAACTCATCCTTAGGGGACCATAATTTTTTTTTCCTTATTTTTCTCATAGAAATTTAGGTATCGAAAGTACGTAAACCGAGTTTCAAAAATATCGATGGTTGTTTATATTCTCAACCATTATATCTCACTCCCAGAGGGTTTAAATTTTTTTTACTATCTTTTCCCTAAAGACCTATGCACAATAAGTACATTTGCAGAGTTTCAGAATTTTGGCCAGACATTTTTTATTCTGGCCCAATGTGCGGCGGCATGAGATTCAACGACTCAAAATACAGTGGAGTATCATACTGTACTCTAAAGTACATGGCCTTTTTTTTAATTGTGGATGCCTGTGTGATTAAAAACTAAACATAATCTAAAGAAGTACTCTATTTATACATAGCACGGCTCGATCAACCGCGATCTACTAACCAACAAAGTCAACTGTTGATATAATGGAGTTACCAGCATCGACACATTTCTAATTTCATTATAAATTCATGCAAAAGTTTACTTTTCGATATCATCTTGACGCTTGAGAACTATATGATATTTGTGATCTAGGTAGACAACGATCAGCCTCCCTGGAGATCTGTGCGGATCTAGGGCAGCAGAACCCACAGTAAGGTAACGTTAAATTTTTTGAATAATATAATACTAATACAGTTTTATTTGGGAATAAATATACAAGATATTTCTAAAATAAGGCTTTACAAAACTTGAGTATGTGTACTTGTACTGCTTTTACTTAAATTTCTTGCCCGGTACGGTATTGCGCGCGTTGTCGCTGTTGATCAGCAGATCTTACTCACTCATGTCTATTCACCTCGTGGCGTGTCACAGTAAAAGAACCGAAAAATTTTGGAGGAAATATATAATTTTTTCAATTTCTACTAAGAATTATATTAAATATGATAAAATTTACAAGCTTACATATATTCTTTGAATTCTTTGAATATCTTTGAATTACAAAATATATTAAAAAAAAAAAATTACCTTTAGGTTTATAACTTATTAAATTCCGTTTTACTTGAAAGTTGTTTATCCTACAAGAAATATCATGAGACCTTTTTACTTTTTAATTCCCTCTTCAAAAAATTATTTAACTTTTTTTTTGGCTAGATCAATACTTCTCGAGATAGTTAAGAAAAACGGAGTTTTCAAAGTTTAACCTCACTTGTTTACTGAAGCGCTCCCTATGAAGCTGTAAAAATTTGTGTTTTTTAAGCAATATACTTTGAAAATAACTGTGTCTAGTTTCAATCGTTCTAGTTTTTTTTTTCTTCGAGGTTTGTTTGTTGACTGACGTTCATTTTAAAATCACCCCGTAATATACACGGTAGGTGGATGAAATTATTTTATTAGATGCAAATTAGCAACCGAGATATGCCGAATTTCGTCTTCCGATTACGTTATTTTCAGATAGAAATTAAAAATCGTTTTTTGCCACCCCTTTAAGGGGGGTGTAGCTGGATAGGAAAGGCTTATATTGAAAAATTTTACATGAAGAACCCACATTCATTTTCGATAAGGAATTGATAGTTCAATTACTGCACTTTATTACGGGATACCCTGTAGACAGCTTTTACAAAGCAAAGGCGACTTGCATCAGTTATGCACAAAAACACAGAAATTTATGGCTTTAAAAACTGACTGCATGACCTAAATAAAACCATATGTACTTTGTATATATATTTTTACAAAGCGGCGACATGACATTATAAACCGAAAATAAGACCAAAGAATTGTTAAAACATTTTTTTCTCCTTTATTACCTCTCCTTCTTGGGTTGCGTAGTATCCATAGATGCCATGAAAAGTATTATGGGCAGGTCTTTATGTGGGCATAAACGCAGATGCAGGGACAAGGCGACAGGCTGCTTTGTTTTACGACGAATTGCGGCTTTGCTTTATGCCTGCTACATCATAAGTTCGGTCAGATGAGATATCGTTATATGCACGTGCCTGATTTGATCTGGATTTGATGGCGGGAAACTTATGTTTTTTTATTAAAGGCATCGATATATTAAAGGCCTGCCAAAAAATATCCTCTAAACTAGCATTTTATCTATGTCTATGTTTCAATAACTCCTTTATTTTTTAGTGAAATGAAATGTTTCACAAAATAAATATTTGTCCTTATTGTTAGTCATACAACTTTCTTATAATATAGGTACATCATGTTCTCATGAAAGTGAGCGTAAATGAGTCTTGTAAATACTCGTATTTCGGTACGAAAGGTTAAATAACTCGGATCGCGGTTAGTACTTTGATGGGTGATTCTCTCCAAGAACATACACCATTCTCGATCTACCGTCTAACGACTTGTATATCAGCGTATACGAAGAAGACATGCAACTTTCGGCGGGGGTTACATAGTGGATATACCATCCTTCGGAGGATGTGAAGCAGTCGGTCCCATGCCTATTAAATAATAGGCAAGTAAAAAAATTCCTACTCTTCGACAGAGAAGAAGTTCGACAAAATTTTGAGGTTGAGGGTCAGTAGCGGAAATAGGCCGGCGTCAAATAAGAGAATGAAAAATATATATTCTCGAGATATGAAGTACACTTAGATCTTGACATGAATATTGATTAGTAATGAAACTTTATTGCTGAAAACTGTGCTTCGTAAACACGTAAAACACTGAACCACAATCGACTGCCAGCTTAACTTTTGGTGAGGGGGGTTAAACAACGGTTTTATGCAAATATCTAGAAAGCTACGTATATCGTAAAAACAATGTGAAATGAACAATTCGAAGCTTATGAAATTATAATGAATTTAAGATTAGTCCTGTTCAATATAGTCAAAAATTGAGATACCTATACGATTTTTTAAAGTTTTATGTCTATTCACTCATTTTACTTCCCTCGTATAGCAAAGGGAAGTATTGCATTCGAGAAAAAATCACCCTCCGAGATTTTTTCGGATTTTCACGTTTCAGATCATGTAGATTACGAAAATATAGGTTTTCCAATTTCGTCAGTCAGTCTGTCTGTTTGTCTGTCTGTTGGTGCATTAACTAAAAAAACTACTTGACGGAGAACTGTCAAATTTGGTAGGTAGCTGACGCTACTGTCAGCGAAGAAATTACTCTTTCAGTAAAAAATATACATGGTGGACCGTCTAAAGGGAATAAATAATAAAAAAAATAGCTTTGCTCAAATTTAAAATTTCCACGTGTCGTGACATTCTAAACCTATTTCAAAAAAAAAATATTTTTAATATTTTAAATAGAAAAAAAATTTGAAATTTTTTTATAAAATGGGTTACGGAAAAAAATAATTTGTTAAGCTCAAATTTAAGAATTTCCACGTTTCGTGACATTCTAAACCTACCTGATTTTTAATTTTAAATAGAAAAAAATTTTGAAATTTTTAAAATTTTTAACTATTTATAAAATGGGTGATGGAAAAAAAAATTCTTTGCTCAAATTTAAAAGTTCCACATTTCGCGACATTTTAAACGTATTTCAAAAAAAAAAATTGAAAACTTAAAATAGAAAAAAATTTAGAAATTTTGAAAATTTTGTATAAAATGGATGGAAAATTTTTTTTTACTCAAATTTAAAATTTTCACGTTTCATGACATTCTAAACGTATTTAGAAAAAGAAATTTGTTTTGAAAATTTTAAAAATACATATTTTTTAAATTTCTTTACCACTACAATAGAAATTATGATGGAATTCTTTTCTTAAGTTTTCACGTTTTATTATATTCTAAACCTATTTCAACAAAAAAAGTTTTGAAAACTTTATTCCCCCACCACTATACAGTAGATAATGAAAAAAAGTTATCTGGTTTTCTCTGTAATATAGGACTAACTACATGGCGATTATAATTCTCATATGTCATCTTTTAATTAATTTTTTAGAGTGACCGTCTTGTATGAATAAAGAGAGAAGCTGTGTAAATACTTTTACCGATTTTTTAAAAGTTAAATTTCAACGTGCGTTTTTTTTGTAATTCAAAAGCTAAAGGTTTACTGTTAAACGGCAATTCAATTCTTCACACTAGACAACCCTCCACAGTAAATATGGTCCAAGTTTTAAAAAAAGTACGGTTTTATAAAAATCGAAATTAGCTCGAAATTATCTGTCCCTTAATTATTTTACTTTCCTTCATGTTTATGAACTTGCCTTTATTATTACTGCAGTAGTTTCGCCGCTGTCTAACGTAACATGTATTTTACAGACGTTGATGCATACACTGACATTCGTGCATTACATACTCTTCTTTGTGATATTAGTTGGTCAAGTAGTACTTTAGTTGGTTATTCGGTCACTTACAGACACGACCTACCCGTGCGTACTATTTGTATCTTGACTTTTCTTTACTTTCTTTATTTTGGGCCACGTACAATAAAGTACTATTAAAATTAATAGAAGGGATCTAAAAGGTACTGTGTATCCCTTAATAATACAGCATGCGTTTCACATACCTCGCAGGTATTTGAAGTATTCATGTATACTTCAAGCCACTATACTTTATATTTGATAGAGGTTAATAAACCCTCATATCGTTTGTTAATTTACTCGACTTTTCAAATTACTAATATATAGGATTTGTTTAATTTTTATGAAAATACGTGATCTTTTTGCGAAAATATGACATAACACATATTTAACAGACTACAAGTACTATTTAATTAATGGCAATTATTGTAACAATATTTAATTACACGTTCGACTATTTGAATAATTGATATAATTATATAACGTAATTATTTGAACAGTACATAATTATCATCTAATTATCCCAACAAACGAATATTTAAATCTATAAATTCGAAACAAAAATGCATAAAACAAATGAAAACCTTTCCACTTTTCATTGTATAGCATGAACATTTTTTAGTATATTTATTAACCCAATGTAGTAATTAAAAAAATTACACCTACAATAAGATTGTCAGTTAATTTTTGCATTACTTTATTTGTATTTTAATGCTTCATTTATAATAAGGCCCTCGTGGAGTTTAGCCATCACTATTCCGTCTTTGTTCTAGTAATATTTAAAATTAAATTTTTGAACAGCGTGTTTTTCTGTATTTCCTGCTACAACTCGGCAAGTCCTAATTGTACAAAATAAAATAATCATTTGTGGATAACACAAACATGCAAAAAAAACACGTTTTGTTTTTTTTTATAATCCGAACAAGTGATTCCGAAGGTTGACGTGCTGAACACAATGCCGTTGGCCGGTTTGCGATATCTCAATTATGAGAAAACCTAACCTAAAAGTGGTAAAAACAAAAAGACCATTTCTGACTATATTGGTGCTCTAATAACGACAACAATACGAGATCGAGTAAAATGGACCAGACCATCTTATTCAGCTGTCCAAAATTTTCAAAAACCAATAGCAAGAATAAAGAAAACATAACTGGCGCAAACATTATTTTATTTCTGCTCTAGCTCTTTACTTATCATAACCTAATTGGTATAGCTCTAAACGAGTAAAAGGGAATGTTTAATATAAGCTCTTTAGCATCACCCAGAGCTAACGGCGCGGCGTGGACGTAGGGGGACAAAAAGAAAGAAAGCAGGAAAAAACAAAAAATAAATAACAAAATGGAGCTACTGGGCCTGACCTCATAGAGCAAAACAGGTAACGGCATTGTGTTCAGGGCGTCAAAATCCTAAGGAATTAGCTATTTAGGTCCGATTTACTTGTATATACTCATTACAAATATTTTAATATTTGTTGCTAAACTCAGAAATAATATAATGTGGAGAGTTCAAAGTATAGTTCAAGTATAAATTAGCGAGGGTCTGTCTATTTCATATAGCTGATATTTGATGGAATTATGTTGGTTCCATAAAGCAACACAAAATAGTGTATATAAACAACCCGAGAAAGTGTACTGCTTGACGGTGGAATCTATACCTGGATCCGTCCCTTCTTGAAGTGGGTGATATAAAATAAGCAACAGCCAGCCAGATGTGTGAATGGAACAGATACGTTTTTGTTTATGTAGATTTGCATTGGTTTATTTATTTATGTCTTTATTAAATTTTAAACAAGAAATGGAGACCAAAATTGAAAAGATATTAAACATAATATATAGGTAATAAACATAATATATAGGTGATGAAATGGAAAAACTGCCTGAAATTGGAACCGGTTGTTTCAAGGAAATGACATACAGGGTGAGCAAACTATCCCTTCAAACCTCTTTTCTCATAACGCGAAAAAAAAAATTGTTACCGCGAGATAGGGCCCTTCCCAGCAACTCTACTGACTATCCCCATATACTGATGTTACAATTTATACCTAATTTTACTCATATTCTTACTTAATAGAAAAGTGATTAAACTTTTCTTCGAAGCTGTTGTTTTGAATTGAAAAATATATAGTCTGGCTCCTATCTTTATTGACAGTTTCTCACGCCATCTTCACCAACCAACTTAAGCGCCTCAGCCGCAAAATTGTCAACATCAATTTTTAGTTTTTGTATGGCTCCACTTCTAATGTCAGTTTTGAAGACTGATGTTCACAGTATAGCTTAGTGAAATTCAGATTATTGCTTCAGATTATAGGTATAATAATTATAATAATTCGTCCAAGAAATCTAACACCACCTTGATAATGGTAAAAAAGTAGCTAGTCTCTTCTTTGACTTAACTGCAGCCTTCGATTCAGTGAATCCGAAATTTCTTGAAACCAAGCTAAAGGCAATTGAAATACGTGGAAATATCTTTACATGGTTAACCTCTTATCTAGGAAATAGAAAAATTTTTGTCTCACTTAACTCTGAATCATCTAATATCGTAGATATGAAAATAGGAGTTGCACAGAGTTCTATTATAAGCCCGCTCCTGTTTCTTAACGGGAGGACACATCTGTTAAAATCCACAATGACAGCACAAAAGAGTTAGAAACTAAGACAAAGAGGGTCATTGAGCAATTTGAAGATGGTGTTATAGAAATTCTTTAATTATTAATAAGAATAAAACGGTCTGTTTATATTTCACAAATATAACATCTCATGACATCCCAGAAATAGAGTATGTCAACACTAGTCAAGAAACTACATTTTCAGGCTACAATTGACTCTACTTTAAATTTTGCCCCTCAAATAGATAGCCACCTTACGCTGGCAAATCAATCAACCAATCAAATCAAACTCAGAAATAAAATAATGTTTGAGCCATCTATACTTATGTTTTCTTTATTGTTACTATTGATTTTTGAACATTTTGGACAGGGTTCCCACCAACATTGGAAGTTTGAATTCCCTGACTTTCCAGGAACAAAATTTAAATTTTCCAGGACCAAAATATGAAAATATAGTACATTCCAATACGATTTTGTATATAAGTGGATATTAATTTATTTGTATTATCAACAGATCGGCATGGAAAAAATATGAGAAAACCGTTAAAGTAATTTTTGTTGTTATTTATTTTAAATAATGAATAGTTAAAATTACACCTATATTTCTTAGCGAAATATATAAAATTCAAATCTAATAGGTAATAACTTCCACTTCTACTTAGTAGATTGGAAGTTTGGTAATCGTAAAAAAAAATTGAAATCTTTAACATTGGAAATGTATGTTCGCATATAGGGGTCGAAATACCAGTTTTCGTTCAAAGTCAAAAGACAGCGGTGTCGTGGTGGAGTGAGACTGTCGTATATGCAACGGCTGATATAGGCAAATTTAATATGGGTTGCATATATCACAGAGTGTCAAGTTACCAGTTTTCATTTAAGGTCGAAATGCAGCGGTGTCGCAATCGAGAGTGGATTGTAGCTGGAAAAGTTTATGTTTTATGTATGGTGTTACCATTTTCAATGTCCCGGTGGTTGCAAGAATTGCGAAATCTGTGAATTTCTTTTTCTTGAAATATTCTTAAAATGTCATGGAACGTCGAGATTTTAAATTTGAGCGAAAAAAATTGTGTTTGTCGGTCTGTCTGTCTGTAACTTTTATTGTCCGCAAGTTTTCTCCCGAGCGGTTTAAGATATTGACTTAAAATTTTGTACACGTATACATTACAACAAGATCTGGAAATGGATTATTCTCGAACATTTCCGGTGAAGAGTTGGGGGCAAATAGGGGTAAATAAGGAGAAATAAGTAAAGCAAGCTGGTAAGAGTACAGAACTTGAAATTTGGTGTATGTACTAGAAGCCAAGGCCTCAAAATTTTTTATAATATTACCCATCCCCACCACCCCTCCACTTTTATCAACCCAAGGGGTCGATAAAAAAAATTAAGATATTCACTTGAAATTTGGTATACATATATATTATATTGACATAAGGAATTAGATTATGTTTTGGTATCATTCACTTGAAGAATTAAATTAGGGGTAAATAGGGAAAAATAAGTAAAGCAAGCTGCTAAGAGTACAGAAACTTAGGATTTGGTGTATATACTGGAAACAAAGGCCTCAGATTTCTTTCCATTTTTTATTCTATGGCCAATAATATCCACAGACTAAAGTCAAATATAGTCAAGATGTTTCCATTAAAGTGACTTGGACGAGAAATCTGGATGTGGAAGTAGTGATTCCTTAGGCAGCGGTTTTTTTGTATAGTAGAAAGTCAGTTCAAAATATTTTACGTGATGACTGGAATTCCAGGATTTTATTGAAATTTCTTGGATTCTCTGACTTTTCCAGGTCTCCAGGACCACATTTTGGATTCCCTGACTTTACCAGGTTTCCAGGTTTTTCCAGGTTGGTGGGAACCCTGTTGGGCAGCTGAACAGAGAAAAACGGACTAAACCATCTTAGGTTTAGTCCGTTTTTCTCAATGTCGTATCGCTGTCCAGTTACTCGGGCACTGATATAGGCAGAAATGGACTTTTTAGCACTTCTAGGTTAGGTCTTTTCAAAATTGTGACGTGATGGCGCAAAACGGCCAACGGCTTCGTGTTCAGCACGTCAAAAACCCTCGAAATCACTTATATGGGTTAAGAAAAAAAACCTTGCGGGTCAGTGTAATTGAATTGGCTTTCTACTTTAGAAAAAACGTCTTTCACTTACAAATAGTTATTTTTATCGGTAACATTTTTTCGAACCCGTAATTACAGTACACATTGGCAGCATGAAGGAAATTACAGGTAAAATTTAAAAGCACGGGTGGTATTTAAGGAGAATATTTCACAAATAAATAAATTCAGTGTCCACATATTATTAAAGTGTTAACTTTCTGGCTGATTGGACAAGCTACACAGTGCCACAAAAGCCATTAAATGTGTACAGAGAAGTATTACTTCTGTAGACATTATTTATTAAAAGACGATCTAGTTTGATTTACTACTAATAATGACATGTGATTGATGCAATGATCCCAATGTTACTGAATGAAATAATCTATGCAGAATAAACTGACTCTCTAAAATTGCATAATTATGTTATATCTTTGAAAAAACATATATCTTCCAACATTAATCTCACATAACTATCTGTTAGTGGTTTGTTAAGGTGGCCATTCCCTAGAAAGAGACATCCGATAGGGAAATATTTATGATATTTGGCCATAACTTTTCTTCCTTAGTCCGTATAATTAAAAAACTATAAGAGTACCTAAGTAGAACCATAACAAGACTATTACTATGAATTCTCACTCGATAATTTCAGCAGTTTGCAAAATAGCTAGATTTAAAATTACAAAATAGGAAGATTAACATAATTTTTAAATTTAAATCTAACTATTTTACAAGCCACTGAAATTATTGAGTGAAAATTCATAGTAATAGTCTTGTTATGATTCTACTTAGGTACTCTTATAGTTTTTTTATATATATACGTAATAAGAAAAAAAAGTTATGGCCAAAAATCATAAATATTTTCCTATCTGATGTCTCTTTCTAGGGAATGGCCACTATAAGTTTTAATTTTAGTGCCATATTTTTTCGGTTGCAAACACGGAATTCTCGATTATTTACAAAATACCCATTCTCTTCATGCTACCTCGACTACTAAATTCTCGCTGTGTCACTAGTATTGATTAGTCTTAGCAGAACATGGTATTAATTACGCCATTAGAATTCAGACAATTCGCGAATGTCTAACCGCAAATGTGTTTAACTAGTCGTTCAATTTTAATTCTAGGGTTACCGATCCTTGGAGACGAAGTAAATAAAATTACTGTCAAGTTGTGCGTATACTTTTAATGTCTTGGGAGAAAATACACAACTGCCATGTTTTAAATTAGAGTAAATCTCGAGAAAGAAATTCCAGTTGCCTTCGGTGACAAGCGTTACTAAGATTTTTTATAATTTTATTGTTCATAGTGGCTGTTATAAAATACTAAAGAAATTAAAGAAAGAAAACAATTTGTTTCGTATAGCTCAACAATATTACTAACCAGAAAATTATTTTGTTAAATGGTCAAAATGGTTCCCTTCTTAGTGGTAGTTCAGCATTTATCGATTAAAAACAAATGGTGTGGCACAAAAAAATGTTTGAAGACGATTATAGCAGAAAGAGAAATTCTCTGGTGAAATGGGTAAAATAAATCACAGATGATCTAAGTCTGTTTAATAAATTTCCTATGTTATCTGGCGTTAATTTGACTATTTCTAAATACTTTATAGTGGCGGAAAGCTTTTCTTTAAACAAAAGAGTGTACAGAATCCTGTTTCTTCGCAGTTTTTCTTAAATATCTCTGGTTGTATAACCCGTATCGCAAAAAAGAAAGAGACACAAATTATTCAAAATGAAATTGCGAAGAGAACTAGGTTTGTCCGAAACTTTTTGGTCAATATGCCAAGTCGTAAAACATGACGACATTTTAGGGAGGCCATTTTGAAACAATTGATGATAACTTGAACAATAATACACATATTCTAATGAAACTTTATAAAAGTATACCCCTTGTGCTGTTAAACCACAGCCAAGTTTCAAGTTAAAATGTTTACAATAACTCCTAAAAAACAATTGCAAAATCGAAAATCGAATCGTCGTTTGTTTGTGGGCATCAAGTCGTATTTGAGAAATTTGTATTTCAGATTATAGTTGTTCTTATGTTCTTTGTGGTGGTATAAAACAAATTTAAAAATTTTTAAAACAGAAAAAATATTCAAGTCATTATGTCTATTAACTTGCTTATAAATCATCATAATGCAATAGAATGTCATATCTAGGGTCCCAATTGCCGGAGATAAAACTACTCTTTTTTAATGGCTCGTTTTTTATGTACTTCTAAGATATACCAATAATTTTTATTTTTGGGCAAAATATTTTTGAGTAAAATTCATTTCTTAAAAAAAAAGAAAATAGAAGAATTGAATAAAATTGGTCTTAAAAAATTTAAAATTTATTTTTGTTTATACCACCACAAAGAACACAAAAACAACCGTAATCTGAAACATAAATGTTTGACGACTTGATGCTCACAAACAGTCGACGATTCGATTTTCGACATTGCAATTGTTTTTTAGGAGTTATTGTAAAGACCTTAATTTGAAACTTGGCTTGATGGTTTAACTCCACAGGGAGTATATTCCTCTAAGGTTTCGTTAGAATATGTGCATTATTGTTCAAGTTAACATCAATTGTTTCAAAATGACCTCCTTAAAATGTCTTCATGTTTTACGACTTGGTATATTGACGAAAAAGTTTTGGACAAATCTAGTTCTCTTCGCAATTTCATTTTGAATAATTTGTGTCTCTCTCTTTTTTGCGATAGGGGTTATACGACCAGAGATATTTACGAAAAGCTGCGAAGAAACAGGATTCTGAACATTCTTTTATTTAAACAAAAGCTTTCGGCCACCCGGATTTAATCCAAAACTTTTTACTACACTTCTTGAAATGTTTTCAACAAAGGTTTCAGTAAAAAATTGCTATGGTAGACAATTCCTTAGAAATTTCAGTTTTACTCCACTATTAGCCGTGCCAATAATACCTTCCATTTACCAAGTATAGGTAGGTATATTAAATGGTATCCCGTTTCTGCATTTATCAGAAAGAAATAACAGACTGGCTAATTTGTTATGCCAAAACCAAACACACACAGAAATAAACCAAACTGAAGTTAATGTATTCAGGTTACAACTATTTTCAAGATATCTACATTTGCAAAAATATTCCGAGGCCAGCGAAACAATATTATTTTTACTCTTATTTATGTCAAGATACCGTCTAACCAGTGAAATGTATACAAAGTAACGTATACAATATACATTTCATTGCCTTCACTGTTACTTTAATGAGAAAGGCATAGACGTAGAGATTGAATCTCAGTAACATACTAGGTAATAATCAATTGTATCAATTATGTTATCTTCTATACTTTGTGGATTTTATTTTTAAATAATACGTGTGGTAGGAAATCCAAAGAAAAATGAAGATAATACCGCAAATATATTATTCTGTACGTCACGTCGGTGTATCTATAAAATTTTGAATTTATATTATTTCTTCTAAAGGTCATAGTGAAGGTGCACGGCCTCCTGGATAGACGAGATCCTCCTCATTCATTTCCCGACTGGATCTGGTAAGGCGGCAATTCCTTGCCATCACATGCTCGTAAAGCTTTAAAAGTTGATTGATTATCAGTAAAAAAAAAGTACTCTGTCATTGTAGGACCTCGGTACCTTTTCTTCACCATCATCGATGTCTGCTTGTTACACTGTTGCGGTGCTATCCTAATTCAGGACAATGTCTATTTTTGGTTGATAGTTGATATCTTGTAACTCTTGTACCGATACTTAACAGATGCTAATCAAGCAGTAGATCTCCATTGCATCTCAGTCACGAGGTACTGATGGCATTAGCCTCCAACAAGATGTCATCTCGACTGATATGGAACTACCTCTAAGAGCTCAAAATTTTGGATGAGAAACATTAAACTACTCTGAGTGTCGGAACATTACAGAATATTACAGAATTACAGAATAGGCGACAGTAACAAAGTTTGTTGTTAGACAAGAGGCAGTTGATACTTTATTTCTCCCAAAACCCCTACTGGCCACTACCAAAAATTAAGCTAGAAATGTAATCAAAGACTGGGTCAAGAACAAACAGAAATCACAATCACATGAAAATTCGAGGAAACGGACACGGAAAACTACCAATTAAAGTACCACGACCAAAAAAACTGAGGACCTACTAAAAAACAAGATACAGTTGAGAATTAATAGAACAGGACACTTTCTTAGAAAATACTCAGATGATTTTTGCGAAGTTGTGAGTTGTGCTGATCCCATTTGACTACAAACCGAGTAATTAATTTCCCATATTTTTTAAAAATATTTCTGTAGAGGATCATTTACTTGGAAGGTTTCTGCATTTATTTATTTGTAGCTTGTATGGGCGTTTCGAAGTCCAAGCGAGTAAAGTACCTATACCAGTTTACGATTAACGTCAAGGTACTCACTTTTACACCGTTCTCTGTACTGCTTCATCAGAGAGAGGTCGAGTTTATTTTTTTCGAAAACGACACATTTTAGAAAAAAGTGTCGAATAGAAAAGTTGCCGTCACCTTTATTTCTTCTAAATACTCTCGGTATCTATATTGAAGGATAAAGAAGTTTCCCGGTTGCTACTTATCGCAGGAACTTCTCACATTTTATCGACACAGCATTAGAAAAACTACATTATTTTGATTGATTGATTTGCCAGTGTAAGGTGGGCATTGCTGCCGATTCCGGGCATCCATGGAGGTTCGTTCCAACACGCAGCTTGGTCGTCTATCGAACACGCCCAAAGGACGGCCAAACCGCGTGCCGGAACCAAATCTCGGAGGTTTTATATATCGCCGGACCGGCTGCATACGCCGGGAAGGACATTGGACATGCTTGTTGTCAGCAGCGAGAGCAGCATGACATATGGGTTGGGAATGTAGGATGGGAAGTGTTGGTGTTTGTGAGATGCTTTTTTTAAGTTTCCGTGCTTCTATTAAGTTTCCATTTGTCATCATCGGCTGGGGTGTGCAGATGTTTACGAGATGCTTCTTTTCAGTTTCTATGCTTCTTTTAAGTTTCCATCTATCGTCATCTCCTTATTTTTCTTCTAATAAGTTTTCTGTTTCTTCTGTTTCTGAATCTGGCAGCTTTTATTTTTTATTTTTTTTTTTTTTATTTATTAATCGCTCCACAGATAAATATCCATTTACAGTGGAGTTGCTAGGAAGGGCCCTATCTCACGGTAACAATATTTTTTCGCGTTATGAGAAAATAGGTCCGAAGGGATAGTTTGCTCACCCTGTATGTCGTTTCCTTGTCGGGTTGTTTATATACACTATTTTGTGTTCCTTTATTCAACCAACATAATTCAATCAAATATCAACTATATGAAATAGCTAGACCCGCGCTAATTTATATCAATCAATGCAGAATCGTTCACGTATTAATTCCATACAATTTCGACGGCTTGTTGCCGCTTTATCCGGATTTATCTCGAGATCCCGTAAGAGCCACGAAACACGCGTCTGCCACCGAATTCGACACACCTTGAACTCTGAAAACGAACAGTGAAAACTATATATTTTCTACACTAAACTTGACTTTCATATTAATAGATTCTATTAAAAAATATGTAGCAATAACACTAAAAATTTTAAATAAATTCATGTCCTGTTTTTAGTTAGAGCGAGTCAAAGGAAAAAATATTTGCTTTAATTGTTTTACAATGTTCTTACGTCTTTGACTCTTTCTTTTGTAAAGACCAACCAAAAGAGAATTATTTTTCTTCTATCAAGGAATAAGCCCCTAAACACTTCACTAGATCGACTTGATTGCGGTAAGGAGAATTCTGGAGGTGAGCGTATCTTCATAGTATAATGGTGGATAATATTATATTAGGGCTTATGAAAATTTAAATAACTCCGAATAAAAGCACACAATTTATTTCCGATAAAAATTTTGATGACTTACCTTTTAACATCAATGATATTGTATCAAAAATTGCCTAGTACCAGCGTTCGATGACGCCACATGTCGGCAGTTTATTATCATCAATAAAATCAACTGCCCTAATTCCCTTTATATACATTTCCCACATAATGTAAACAAATTTTAACTTTTACAACGTTTTTAGTGTAATTTTACGGACCTGATATAAATTTAAGCAATTCTCACATCGTAATGTGCACTTTTATGATTTTGGGTTGAACTTTACAAGCTCGAACTTTATCAAAACTTCTTAATTTTTCAAGTTTAACTATGGGTACAAGTAAAAAGTGAGTAATGCAGACTGACATCGGAGTATTGTTCCTCTTCAGACAATGCCAAGGTGATCTTATATAAAAAAAAAAAATGGACGAGATGTTCTTGATTTAACTACTGTCGTCCAATCAAATAACGGACAGAATGTCATACATTACATACGCTACTAGAATTCTATTACACTTTTTTTAGTGTTATATTTTTAAGGGTGCTCATCTCCATATACAGGGTGTCTGGAGTATACATAATATTTTGCTGGAAATATGTTGGCTCTTGGCAAAAAAATTTCATAACATTCTTGCCTTACTACAACGGCATTGCTTAAATTATACAGGGTGTTTGCTATATCGATAGAAAGTTTACACTGAGTGATAGTTGGAGTAATTTGAAACCTATGCGACCATATTTACCCTTATGCAAAGTCTAGCCATTTTTGCCAAATAGTTGGGTTGTAAATATTACATATTATTTTTTATGGAAATAAATACTTTCGGCTTTCTTAAATATTTTTTAGATACTTTTAATATGCACCTTGCCGAAACAGTACAAAAAAAGTATTAGTATAAAAGATATGTAGGACCATTTATGTGTTAAAATGCGTAGGATCTAATTTATTTTCCTATTTTCAGCAAAATTTTCTTTAAAACGACACTACCTCAAGGTATTAAAAAGGGTTTTAAAAACTTCTCTATTGCATACTCTTTCTAATGGTATACCACGTTATGACGAATTATATTTTATTAAATTACAAAGGAAACATATTTGTATACATTACATTTTTAATAAGGAAAGAAAATGAAATCATAATATTACTTTTGTTTTCAGTTCTAACTATAACAAATGTAACTACAACTAATAATTGATCCATTTTGTTTTCAAAATGGGAACCTCCATTCCTAACGCATTTAGATGCCCTCTTTGGTATTTGGGTAGTGGTGACGCCTAACCTTAATTTCTTTCCTTACTCTGGCATCTGTTTCGTTAATTCTCCTTACAATTGTGGTCACGGTTGGTTATTTCAACTTAAAAACTCGTTTTTCGATCGGCCCCAGATATGAAAATCAAGGGGCGTTAAGTCTCGGGACCTCGCTGATCACAATATTGGCCCAATTATTTCAATCCAACGATTAGGAAATGTTTCGTCTAAAAAAGCTCTCATAGTAAAGTTGGTAATGGGCAGAACATCCGACGTTTAGAAATATCAGGCTGCCTCTTACACTTAGGGGTATGCCCGTCTTAAGATGTCTGGTAAATTATTCTACAAAACCTTTAAATAACTATCTCCATATGAATTTTCAGGAAGATAGTACGGACCAATGAAAGTTCTGCCAATTACCGCAGCTCGTACATTCACACTGAACTTGTATTGAAAAGACAACATCGTTAAAGTGGCCATTCCCTGGAAAGAGACATCCGATAGGGAAATATTTATTATTTTTGGCCATAACTTTTTTTCTTAGCACGCATATTTAAAAAAACTATAAGAGTACCTAAGTAGAACCATAACAAGACTATTACTATGAATTTTCAGTCAATAATTTCAGTGGGTTGCAAAATAGCTAGATTTAAATTTAAAAGAATCTTATTTCGTAGTTCCAAATCTAGAGCTATTTTGCAAACCACTGAAATTATTCAGTGAAAATTTATAGTAATAGTCTTGTTATGGTTCTATTTAGGTACTCTTATAGTTTTTTAAATATACGTACTAAAAAGTTATGGGCAAAAATAATAAATATTTCCCTATCGGATGTCTCTTTCTAGGGAATGGCCACCTTAAGCAACAAATGTTTGACAAGCTAAATATTTCATAGTTTTCAAAGCCACCTTAGTTACTTCTTAACCTTTAATTAGAACAAATTTGTATTTTCTTATTTTCTTTTAGCTGTAATTTTGTTTGTATTTATCGCACATTTTAATACGACATAGGTATGAATAAATTCCTTATTAATAGTACAAATAAATGGTACCACGGTACCGATATGGTTCCATTTGAAAAAATTTCAATCCTAAATTTCAATCAATTATCTTTAAAACTAAAGGAGAAAATGCCACGATCCTGTTACGCCCGGTATATATGTTTGTATAAAAACAAAACATATTTTGTGATATTGAAATGTCCGATTCCCTACTCTGCCTGTTTTGCAATAGAAGGCGCTAACTATTAAATCCCATAATAAAGTTAGCATCCCTTTCGGTACAACTTTGTTTACATTAGTTTAGTTAGTGTAAACTGTTTGTGTAATTTCTTGTTAGACCATTATTATCAGTTCTACTACACCTACAGAATTCTTTTTTATATATTCTTATGTGACATTAACTATTCATTTCTCCCCCCGTCGATAAATATAATAAACACCAAAGATCCTAAGGTAATTGGCTTCGACTTAATCCTACACCTGTTCTTCGATATTTTCGTTCATCGTAACTCACAAGAGACTACCAATTTGCAATATATTGCCATAAGCGTGTTCAATTTCCTCTAGTGGCGTACCGTGGCCAGAATCGTCAGCACCCTACGCGCGTGTAATAACGCAGAGGGCGGTGATCTAAAACCACGTAGTGAATGACAGCACCATAGTGCGTAGACCATTATAGCTGACCCCGACCTCTGCTCCCCCCAGAACACTCTTTCTTCCATTCAATCCCAGGGATTGTCCCAGGATTGCTCCCTGCAGGCCCTTCCGTAAAAGAGAACTATAAATATTGAAAACCACACGATCTACTGTTGGGTATCCTCGTCAGGTGCACTTATGTTTTTTAACATTTTTATTTAAATATTTTTCTTCTAATGCAATCATTTTTCTGTAAAATTAAATTAGGAACGATTAAAAAATTAATTATTAAAACTATAAACTATAAATTAATTAATTATACAGGGTGTGTAACATGCCGGTATGACAATGGCTCGGGAGCGTATGATTTGGGTCAAAATAACACCAAAAGTACCTGTAAATTTTCCTGGGGTGCCCCCTTTCGGAGCTATTTACCATTAATGATTAATTTTGAAAAGGTGTTAATTTGTAAATTTCAATTATGTGTGCCAATGCGATAAAGCGCGCGATTATTCTATTTATTATTTAGATTTAAATTATAAGATACTAGACCTAGCATTATATGAACCTAAATTCTATCGTTAGACATGACAAACGCTTGACCAATAGCGTGGTAGCTTGTACGGCCAAGTTTAGCCAATAAACGAGATAAGATACGCCGGCTCTGGCTCGAGGAGAGGATGAAAAAATGGCGTAGCAGGCGGTTTGGCCGTTTAGCCTGGAAAAATTAAAACCGCCATATATTTGTAAACATCTGTATATAGTGATTAATAACTGCTGATAGAATCAGTTATATGTTGTGTTGATTGTGTACCATTACCCATAGCTACAGCAAGGCAATGTTTTCGTCGAATCAACTGTAAGTACAGACTTTTCTATTATGTACGCCTATCGTGATGCAAATGTTGCTGTTTGAAGCCGCTTGCAACTATGCAGAATTATTGATGACTTCATTCACCACGTTTGGCCAGTAATATTTCCTATTGTATCCAGTGTTACCGTCGATTAAGACTTCTCGTACCCCATGAGAAGCCTATAGTGCGTGAGTAATTTCGTTTGAACGTTATGGTTGCGCAGCTAAACCGTCCCGTGTTTTAGACATCTCCCGTGTGTTTGGGGTATAAAAACGTAGTGTTCAACTAACGAACAAGTTTCTGTCGAAATTACTAGTTGTCGGGCCATTTTTGTCAAAAATTTTACGTACAGTTTGTATTATTTTCCTTTTGTGTGTCTACATGTAATTTCGTTGAGCTTAATTATGTTATCGTAGGGATTACTTGTACATAATGCTCTGGCCAGACCTGTTATGTACCATTTCGCATTGCATTTTACTATCTGTCATATGGATTTTCAGTTACTTTACATTATTATTCTGACGAAAGTTTTCTGTAGTTTACCTGCTTCCTAATGTCATTTGCTCTACTACTGTTTGTGTCTTATTCTGTAAACTATTGAAGTAGTTAAACTCAAATTGATTCGTTTTATTTCAACTTAAGAAATTTTAACGTTTGATTTGAACAGTACTGATAGTAAGAATGTATCTTTGATCAGAAGTCTTGATTTGTAGATGATCTTTTCCAAGTTGGAGTTCCAGTGAAGGGTTCTACTAGTTTAACACTTGGAATGGAACAGTTTCACTTGATATTAAAGGGGGTTCTAAATTATCCAGCTTCCTTCTTCTGGTGAAGGGTACTATTACCGTAATGTGACGGTTAACGGACATCTGCTACCTCTTACACCAGATATGAATCGCATCTAGTACCTCTTGAAGGATATGAGAGCGTACCTCATCAGATTCTTCTCTAACCAGAATGACTATATCGTTCGCATTTGTCTGAATCTTGGCTTCCCACAAAAAAATAACAGCACTGTAATCGTATAATGATTTAATACACCATGTTCAAGTTTGTTTAACGTAACAATTTATCTTTTATATGATACATTAATATCAATATTGTTGTGTTTATGCCCCCTAGTGGATGATGTTGATAGCCCATAAGTAGTGGCGGGAATTAGGTAGCAATGAAGATAGGCAACTGCATGTGTGTAATGTACTACCTTCGCACGCCATTTCTGAGGTACTACTGTAGTATGACTTGTAGACTAAACTAAACTAGAAACTTGTAGCAAGAAGATGGTTCAAGACTTTACTAGAAATGTACGGAAGTTTGCTGGAATGCTCCTAGATGCCTTTAGGATATATAAGGCGAGTTATTGGGTAGTGGGGTGTGCATTTTTAGCTTTACCAATGATTTAATTTTTACAGCGTGATGAATAGAATTTCAAATTTTATTGACTTATTCTAGGTATAGATCGCTATATTTTTCTTCTTAATTATTGATTGGCATGTATACCAAAGATATTAAAATTTCATAACTTGGCGGTAACTCACTTATAGACCTGAACCATTGTTAACGCTATTACTTAATGCACGGAGCCTTTCTTAGTGTGAAGTAGACAGGAAACGTTGTGTTTTATCGAAGTTATTACTCAATGAAAGCTAGCAGCTGCCGCTCTCGCGCAGAGGTCAAATGCGAGAGAGCAGACTTTACCGATCATTCGACGAGGACATTAACTCAATGAAACAGTCCCCTTAATGACACATTGTGCTATAATTGGAACAATAATAGTTTTTCTTTAAGAACTTCGAATGAAAGAAAAAACGGTTGATTTAATTTCTAAATTCGGCAGTAAGTCGATTAAAACGTTGATCTCAAATCGAGCTAATCGAAAGACGAATACGGATACTAATTACATAGAAATGTTAATCATCATTATAATCAAATATATACAGCGAGTTTTAAAAGTATGGACGAGCTCTATGAAAAGAGAAAATTAAATTTTTGTACACAACAAAGAATAATAGAGGACACATAGAAAGATCATTGCACCTCAAGAAATATGAGAAAAAAATGGAAATCTGTCATTGTCAAAAAAAAATGGTATACATATATACAAAATATGACAAGGTAATGTAGTTATTACAGTCACTGTTCTGCAAAAATAAATACAGTAAAATTATAAACCTCTTAAAACTTACCTTTAATCTATTCAATTTAACAATGAAGTACTACTGAGACTGGTTTATACAGCAACATGCGCTATATATTCCAATCGGTCACCTTTCAAGTCAACCATAAAGAGTAGTGTGAACTTGTGTCACGCTTTGGTCAGTGAGAAGATGGGAATAGCTCCATATATAAAATCAACGCTTATATGTTAAAAATCTCTCAGAGACAAGTTATAAACATGTAATAACGGACATCATTATATGAATATGTTGTGGTCGAAAAGAAGGGCGTTATTCTTTTCGACCACAACATATTCATATAATGGATGTTTAGATCGATGAAGTTTCGTTTCGTCCCAATATCACAGGTTTGAAATTATTCCCAGTACTACTTTCCTCCATACTGCCACGAGGACCGTTAAGTTTTCAAAATTACTTATTGTCATGTTCTCTGTAGGTAGACTTAATGGATTCCCAAATCTAGTAAAATGATTTTCGTATCTTTCCCAAATTAATTGTATGTATTATATTTAACTTATAGCATATTACAATATTTAAAGGAAGCTCAGTGTTATATTTCAAACACATAATGATTAATAGAGTTCACTTAACTATAAATTATATTCTACCTATATGGAATATGTCGACTAAGCAAGTAGAATTTATATAAATCCATTGGCATCCAGACACAACTCCTCTACTATGATGGTTAGGTAAGAACACTTTTATTAAATGTATTATGTTTAATGATTTTATTTGCCATGTTCTAGTTTATTTCTCTTTGATTTTTACCATGTTTAGTGGATTTAATAAATACATGTAAAAATTATAATAATTTATTTATTAAAAAAGGCAACCTGTTCTTCACAGGCTCCCATAGGTCGTGGCACATTAGTGGAGGCGCCGGGCATACAGAGGTCCAGGCACAACTCCTCTTTTGGCGATCTCTCCTCCCAGGCTTTATTCGTGGCATTTACAAGTATACTTCAAATTACTGAGAGAAACTAAGTACAAAAAAATAAAATAAATTAAAAGGGTGCTATTAGGGTTAAGTCAAGGGAACAAAAAAATACTACTGTACCAACCAGTTGACATGGGCTGAAATATGAATAATACTTTTTATTTTTGTTCTACTGCTTTATTTCCAGCCAGTTTCCACGGGCGGAAGAAATACCACAATTAGAGGATAAATTAGTACCACCTACTAACCAGTTGACACGGGCTAAAATAGAAGTAATAAATATTTTCATCATATGTTCAGCCAGTTGGCACGGGCGATGGAAATACCATAAAAAAACATTGGTTTTATTATGGAGAATAAAACCCTAGAAACAAGCTGGGCGCCTCCACCAGAAAATACTACAGAAAATATTCTATAAATTTGAAGTGCATGCCCATGTATGTTATCAGAGATGCCATCAGAGTTAGAATATTCTTTGGTTTAATATTGCACAGGATAAAAATATTTGTGCTCAGTTTATTTGTAAAGAAATCTACATGGCGATTTCAAGTTAACTTTGAGTTGAGATAAGGTCCAAGAAATTTGATTGTTTCTGGATTTTAATAGTTGTCTAAATCACTTTGCCGCATTTGAACGCATATGTCACATGTGCTGTTGAAGTGTTTTTAATGCAATATATAATCTTATGTGTCATCTGCAAACTAAGCGACATCAATCTTCGTTACGGCATGTCCAAGATCATTTACATAAATCAGAAATAAAGTGGGTCCTAATACATATCCCTGTAGCACCCCACTTTTTACATTCAGGAGAATGGAATTAAACCTATTTACACACAATTTGCTAAATAAGATTTAAATAGCTCACAACCAACTAATTCAACATTGCGATACTTTAATGTTTCCAGCATCACATAGTATGGCACAATTAAAAGTCTTCCGCAAAACACAAAAAGTAATCCCCAACAATTTTAGTTATAAGATGCATTATTGCTTCATTTGTGAATTTGTTGTTGGGAAAATCAAATGGATCATTATAGAATTTATATTTTTTCTAAATACACGCTACTTGACTTTTAATATCGTTTCAAAAATTTTGAGTCATTGGGCCTATCGATATTATTCGAAAATGGTTATGGTCTACCAATACATCATTTTTTGGGATTGGTACACCTTGTGCGATTTTCAAAACATCAAGGTAGATACCCCAGCCCATGCACTGATTGAAAAGAATAACTAGAGACTTAATTATTATGTCCTTTAATATTGTGAAGTCCATAATACAGTGACGAGAGTTCTCCTAGTGTTTTAATCTTCCACTGTACTGTGGTGGAGATATTTTCAACTTAAACCTAGGGTAACTGCACGTTGGCATTTTATATCAGATAATTTGAGCAACTGTTGTTTGGTGTTTTCAAATTTAATATTATATTTTCATCTACATTCACAGCTGCTGCAACATTAGATTTTTTCACGAAAAAAAAAATATGAAATTGTTTACAATAAAATTTGAAATCAATGTTCAATTTAGTGTCCCTGATATTCCATCACTTTTCATCTCTAGGTCAACTAAACATTCATTATCAAATGATTGACAGAGTCCCTTCTTATCTTGACACAGCAAACGACCTTAAAAAGAACTGCAACCCATAGTTTAAATTGATAACAACTTTTTGGAATAATTTAATAATGACACATAGCTTCATACTAAATTGGGTCGAACTACTACTGCTTGGTACGCCCAATTTGCAGATCTAGATTGCCGTGCCTGTAATTAATTTATCTATTTTATTAGCATCTGCGTTAATTAACCAACTAATACTGCTCTGATATGTAGCCTGTTTCCTCCAACCGGTAATGAGTAAAAATATACGGACCATTTAAGTAATTCAAACGACTTCCTCTGCATAAATGCTTGTTTTATTCAAATTCTGTAAGATTCCCCACTTCATTTACGGCTGTATACAAAAGCTATTTGTTTTGAGTTAGTTATTTCGGGACCACACTGAATATCTCGGGAATCCTAACACATATGAGCAGGGAAACACTCACGAGATAACAGAATGGTATCTATCTAGTGCCATAGTCTGTATATTAAGTCATAGCGCAAGATATGGGGCCCCGCAAAGAATGGCGCCATTCGTATTTTGGCCTTATCGATCTCTAACCATGAGAGTGACGGGGATAGAGTGAACGAAGTTGCAATTGTGAAAAGGAAAGGCGTGCTGCAGTGGCGCACAGAAGTGCACGTGGAAGGAATGCCGCATTCTACAGTTCGACGAACCATTGACAGACCACGGGTTCGTACCAAATTTTTTTGATTTAATCATTCGGTGGGCGTTATTAATTTTGATTGATAGATTATAAAAACATACTTTTAAAAACTAACTGAAACAACTTAAAAAATATAGTAGACTTCATATATTTAATGCACATAGAAAACCTTACGTACAGATGGGAGATCGGGGGCATATACTGGTTTTGTAGAAAATCTTGACTCATAATATAATGTATTACTTAATACATAGAACAAAATTGTTCTCATGTAAAGTATATTCTGGCATGATTAAAATAAGAAATTAACGGAAACACACCTATTTCATATATCATAATTTCAAATTATTTTGATATAGTTACCCGACTCGCTCCTACTGAAAATATTTTAGGATGCAACGGTTTACAACCGGTATGTAAACCCTACCCGCGACAGAGTCGAACTTAATATTGTCAGTGTATCATGGAATATCGAATTTGGTAGAGGGTTCTAATGGGCATCAGAAATGGCTTGTTGAATTTTTGTTGGCGGTTGCACAACTTCTCCACTAGAAAGGAATATAGCGGAACGTTATTTCAAGAATTCGCGTTTTAAACGTATACCTCTCGCTAGAGAGTGTGAGATGCTTCTTTTAAGTTTCCATCTATCATCATCGGACGGCAAATGTAGGCGTTTATGAGATGCTAAGTTGAAAAAAAATGGCATGATATTAATTCATGGAGAGTTTGGAAAAACCAGTAAAGCAGCCGAACGCTTTCGAAATATGCTGGCGCCATCAGACAAAATGTTTGTAAAATTAGCAGGAAATATGGGCGAAAGTGGAAGTATTGATTAAAGAGATGAAGAATATATAGCTGACGAGACTGATATTTCATATTCTTCAATTCAAAGACTTCTGAAAGACAATGAACCATATAAAATACAACTACATCAGGGCTTGCTTTCTGGAGATTACCAGAGACGTCTAAATTTTGTATCATGGTTGGCAAGCTGCTCAAGAAATGACTCCTTTAGATAGATAGATCATTTATTGGTCATATAAACACAATTATGCTATGACACGTCAAATAAAAATAAAAATATAGCAATAAACCAACAAAATAGTGGTTGTCTTAAATAAAAAATTACACAATAAATAAAACAAATAAATAACACATAGAGTAAATAACAATAAAAATATAGGACATAGAATAACGAACAAATAATCATGATCATACAAGAGTAAGTTTATAAAATTAAACGGGAAAAATCAGTCAACAGGAATTCGTCAAAATCATAGAATGCATTATCAAGGAGGAATCGTTTAATTACGTATTGAAGCGAGTACAATCAAGTGATTGTACAGCATTCGGTAACACATTGAAAAATTTTACTGCATAATAGCATGTGCCGTTTTTGGTTTCTGAAAGTCGCAAAAATCCAAATATATATTACCCCTATTACGAGTTGAGTACGTATGGACACTTTCAAATGTTATGTAATTGTTTAAGTTATTTTTAACATGGACAAGGCACTGTAGAATATAAGCACAGGGCAAGGTAAGTATCTTAAGTATTTTAAAAGCATTCCTACAGTCATTCCTATATGATAACCCAGCAACGATTCTGACAGCCTTTTTTTGCAGTGAAAAAACTGTTGAGGTATGTGCCGAGTGGCCCCATATGAAAATGGTATAGGTGATGGAAGACTGAATTATTGCGTGATATACCATTAGAACCGTTGATTGTGACAAAAAAAATTTTTAATTGTGTAATAAGAAAATATTACGTGATACATTCTTGCAGATGTAGGACGTGTGTTCTTCCCATGTCAGCTTACTTTCCAAAATAATGTCCAAGAATTTAACGCAATTGGGGGTCATCTGTACAGAGTGCTGTCGTAACGAAAAAATCATAGTCTCTGTCTTATTATTTAATACTAGCTTATTTTTTAAAAACCAATTATGAACCATAGACAGGCTGTTTTGAGAATCTGATAATAAAATATTACAATCATTATGGGAATGAGCCAATGTCGTGTCGTCAGCAAAGAAAGTGAAATTTGTTAAGGGACTACTATTTGGCAAATCACTAACATAAACAAGAAATAAAACCGGTCCCAAAACAGAACCCTGAGGGACACCAAATCTAATATCAATGTTACCCGAATTAGCGTTATTAAAATGAACAAATGGAAGACGATCACTTAAATATGACATAATAAATTTTCTGCTGCCTTCAGAAAATTTATAAAATTTCAGTTTGTTCACTAAAATATTGTGAGGCACACAGTCGAAAGCCGTACTTAGGTCTAAAAATTGCACATGCACAAATTCTTTGTCCTCGAAACCTTGATTTATTACATTCATTAACGAATTAATTGCTAACGTTGTTGACAATTTCAACCTGAAACCATATTGACAACTATTAAATAGATGATAATTTTCAAAATAATTCGTGATTTGAGATTTGAGAACTACCTCAAAGATTTTGGCAAATAATGGCACGATAGAAATAGGTCTGTAATTAGCCGGGTCATCAACACAGTTTTTTATAAGCAAGGGTAAAACTTTTGACAGTTTGAGACATTTAGGAAACACATTTTTTCTGATGCACTCATTAATTATTTCCGTGAGTGGAATGATAATAATGTATTTGATACAATTGAGAATATTCATGTTGATATCATAAGCATCTTTACTCTGTTTAATTTTCAGTTAGCGATCTAGGACTTGATTGTAAGTGACTTCAGTGCCGATTGCATACAACAAAACATTCAGTAAAAATAAAATCCTTGTCAGCACCGATTTTTATGCAAATTCTGAAATAATTTTCAAAATTGTCGGTGGCAGATGACAAGGAGTTAACTAAATTTTGAGCGATGTTTCCAAAATAATTATTAAATTCATCAGTAGAAATAATTTCTGACGAATTATCTGTTTTATTTTTGTTTATATTAATCAAATTCCACATTGTTTTTTGCTGATTCTTATTCCGACGAATGTAATTATCGTTTGCTGCTTTCTTGGCTTTTAATATTTCATTTTTATAAATACGTGTTTTGTCATTAATCAATTTTTTCAAATCGCCAGTAGGATTTGTCTTATCCATCAAAATAACTGCTTGGCAGATGAATCAATAGATTATTGCTGTGCGTAAATGAAGAGGATAAAGTCATTAAAATATTTTGATGTAATAGTTGATCAGCATCTGAGGTGGACTGACCTCTGTGATTATGTAACGAAAAAAAATGCGTAAATTATTTTATAAATTTTACCAAAAAGAGATATTTTAAGCAAAAAACTATTTAAAATATTTTATAATGCTTTGGTTGAGTCTATCTTAAGGAACTGCAGAGTTGTCTGAGATGGGGCTTATGACAATGCTCAACCTAATCTTTCTATTTGCCAAAATACTGTTTTAAGGATTATTTATAAAAAAGAACGTAGATGTTCTACAGCATTACTTTCATAAATACAGAATCATTAAATATTAGATCACCATATGTTCACTGCTGTCTAAATTATTTACTTAAAATCAAACACTTATTCCCAACCGTTTTAAACTAGGTCGACATCTACTGAAATATTAACAATTCCTTTTGTTACAAATACTCTCAATCAAAGATATATTACTCACTTTGCCTCAAAATTTTTAAATATATTACCACCTAAAGTTAAGTTAATAATTAATCAACTATACAAAAAAGAAGAAACTAAAATTTATATTATGAAAAATTCTTGAGATTCTTACAAAGTACTCTGTGATCGTGTAATGTAATTCAATAGAACAATTATTATTATATTATATATTTCTAATTTATATAGGTAATATAGTGTCATTCTCATTATCTCTGTAATATAACGACTTGCCGCTGTCCTTATAGGTGGCGATCCGGCCGTATAAATTTCCTATAAATAAGATACATGTCAATCTGTATGTAAGTGAGAAAGTACTACCGCAGGCATACAGGGAGTCATTTTTTATTTTTGCAAATTTCGCCCGCGTCATGGAATTCTGACGTCACTTCCGGTCACGATTTTTTGTGTCATCGAATACATGAATAAAATTAACGTCAAAATGTAGGTCTTGAGGTATACAATGAGACTGTAGCGGGGTGCCAGGCTTAATTTGTCCACAACCCTGAGACACCCTTGATTAAAGTAATTTTTTGTGTTTTCTTCAGTCATCGAATACATGAATTTTTTTTTTCAGTTAAATTACAAGCCTTCTAGTTATTAACAAAAAGAGGCTACTTCTTCTTATTTGCCCGCATCCTCCCATTTTGGCGTCACTTCCGGCAAAATTCCATGACGCGGGCAAAATTTGCATAAATGAAAAGTGAAAAGTTTTTCATGTATCTTATTCATAGGAAATCTATACGGCCGGCTCTCTACCTATTATATTCCTCTCGCGTTATGATGGGTCTTTGAAAAGGGGGTGATCACAACGCAGACCAAGTATATTCTTTCATACAGCATAGTCTAGCGCGGCATCACTTATTAAAATTTGTACATAGGAAAAAAATCGTTTTTACTATGTTATGAAGTGTGAAAAATAAATTATTAATTGTTTGGTTATAATTGTATTGAAACATACTCTTTATAGGATTTTGCAAACAGCAGAAAAAATAATTATCTATAACTAAAAGGGAAACTATGTGTAAAAATATTAATGAAATCTTTGCATTCTTTCGATAACCTGAATTCTGGTTATGCTAGCACATTAAAATCCTAAAATGAATTTGTCTGATTTCTTATTTGACAATTCTCATTCTAGCACTAGCATCCACACACTCCCCTACGGCCATGCAGATTAAACTAGTATCTACATAACCCCCTACGGTCATGAAGATTCAGTTAAAGATGAAAACAAAGGCCTAAAATGAATTTATTTATCTACCTTGTCTTAAAAAAATTTCATTCTAATGGATTACACTTTCATGAAATCTATCATTCTGGTTCTTGGAAATGCTTAGCCTTTGAAACATTTTTCGCCCTTATTCTGGAGCTCATCAGAAAGACATAAAGCCACTCATAAAGATGTTTCATGCAAAACCAAGACAATTTCTATGAATAAGTGTGAAATAATTATATTTGACATTGACTGATAGAAACAACAGATATTCACCTATCTATTAGCTAACTCGTATTGGAGCCTATATGCTCTATGAATGTTTAAAAATGAATTATTAATTGTTTGGTTATAATTGTATTGAAACATATTTTTTATAGGATTTTGCAAACAGCAGAAAAAATAACTATCTATAACTAAAAGAAAAACTATGTGTAAAAATATTAATGTAACTTGAAAATAATTAATTGGATTTGATTTGCTTAATTGGTTACAAGTATATAATACTACTAGACCATATATAAGAAACAATGGTCATTTTAGTAGTTGTATCGATGTAATTCCACAGGTACAGGTTATAAACTGTTCGAATTTTTCATTTTTTATCAATTTTCTTAACGCATATTTCGTAAAATAAACATTTCTCTTGCAAATATGCGCCTGCGACGTCATAATAACACCTTCGGCTCGCCTGGAGCAATATAACTACGTTTATCTTTAACAGTTTCCTTGCGTAATGTTATTTTTGTTAATTAAAAATAACAATAAGATAGTTCAGCACTACTTTTTAAAATTCACATATGCCACGATAAAATAACAGTATTCAAGAAAAATAACCAACACATATATTTTCTATCGATTTAGCCCTTAGTCTGCTGCCGGCACGAACGAAACTTATATGCAAAATTGTACTACACATATTCATGAAAGTAAATAAAATGAAATAAATATTCTCCGCAGCCGGGGAGGTCTATACAGGCGCTGCTACAGCATTAAAACTAGCTCCTTCAGCAACGTAAAATGATTTATCTTTTATAACATTCTAACGAGATCCTTCATTTCGAACATCCTACGCTCAGGATTTTCGAATGTTAATATAAAAATATACTACACTATATGAGAACTGTTTGTGAAAATAGAGGGGGCAGGCCATGATTAGCAATGAAACATATTCTTTATAGGATTTCGCGAACAGCGAAAAAAATTCTATCTATGAGGCCTAAAAGAAAAACCGTATGTAAAAAATATTAATGAAATCTTTGCATTCGTTTAATAACCTGACTTCTGGTTATGCTAGCAAATCAAAATCCTAAAATAAATTTGTCCAATTTCTTATTTGACATTCTCATTATAACACTAGCATCCAACATAGTCCCCTACGGCTAAGCAGATTAAATTAGTATCTACATGACCCCTACGGTATGAAGATTCAGTTAATAATGAGAACAAAGGTATAAAATGAATTTATTTATCTACCTTTTCTTAAAAAATTTTCATTCTAATGGATTACATTTTCATAAAATCTCTCGCTCAGTTTCTTGGAAATGCTTAGCCTTCGAAACGTTTTTCGTCCTTATTCTCAGCTCATCAGAAAACCACAAAGCCACTCGTAACGACGTTTCATGCAAACCCAAAGCAATATCCATGAATAAGTATGAAATATTTATATTTGACATTGACTGATAAAAAACAACAGATTTTCACTTATCTATTAGCTAACTAGTATTGGAGCCTATATACTCTATGCATGTTTAAATGTGAATTATTTATTATTTGTTTACTTATAGTAATGAAGCATATTCTTTATAGGAATGTGTCATTACTATAAGCAAAAAAATTATAAATAATTCACTTTTAAACATGATTAGCAAGAGAATTAATTATTTCATGAATTTATAAAGGAACAATATACACGAGAAAAAGAATTCGTACAAATCGATTCAAGGCAAAGGATTCTCAGGTTACTTTGGGAACAATTGAAACTAGTCCAGAACGTGAATAAAAGATAGGATAATCAATATGGGCAATACCTAAGAAAGTTAACATAATAAAGAGGGTTCTTAAAAATTATTCGTAGATCATTATTCAAATATACAGGTTGCAATTAGTGTCAGGTCATTACGAACAAACTAATAATGGGGACCGACTAACAGAAAACCTATAGCACCTTTTCCTTTAGGGGCCTTTTGAAAAACCTGACATAGGTCAAACATTTGAATGTAAAGGTAGGAGACATTTGAGAACCACTGCTTTTCTGGGTCAATGGACGTATAATTCCGAATGATACAGAGGTCACAAAAAATGTAAAAGTTACCTACCGACTTGTATCCTCGCCGCCGCGCTGTCTCAAAGCAAGAAGCGCGGCACTTTGATCGGACCGCTTGAACCAAACTTTTTGTATCTACCAATTATGAAAATATAAAAATTCGTTATCTCTTTCTGCACAACGCAAGCACAGCATGGCCGCAGGGGTTTACGCACAGTATTCGTTTACATTTTAATTTGGAACAAAATTATAGGAGCTTTCAATTTATAAAATTTAAATGTGATTTAACTTTTTTCAGTCAGGAATCGAAAACTAAAAATCGAGTCTTTGGTCTCTATGGAAATCAATGAGCCTTCGAAACGTTTTTATAATAATAAACAGATCAGAACAAAACAGGAAATAAGAATAATAATAACAATAATACCTTTATTGTCTAACCGGGAACGCCCAATAACAAAACAAATCTTCTGAATTTGTCACAAAAATTGTTCGAAATGACCTCCATCTGCATCGGTACACATATCGGCATGCCGAACAAAGGACATACGCACTCCGTACAACACATATGGTAAATTACCACACTAAACTATCAACTAACGTTGTCAATAAAGAAAGAAAGAAAAGCTTGGCCCAAAATCGAAAAAGCAACAGAAAAAGAATGAACAAGTAAGCAGTGTTTATACGTAACCAAGAACTTAACGATTTGAACGGTAAGTCAATAAAATAAATAATAAGTGACACAAAATTCAAAAAGATCAAAATTACCTAACATACAAAAACAACTAGGAGCGAGCGTAGAGACGTCTGCATATACTCGTATTTCGATACGCAAATGCAGCAACGTCAGGCGCGGCTATTACTTGGATGGATAAGACTCTCCAGGGAAACGCAGCGTTCTCGCTACAACTTCTAACGGCTTGTACATCAGCGCATGCGTAGAAGGTATGTAACTTTGGGAGGGGGTTACATAGCGGATATACCATCCTTCGGAAGGGATGTAAAGCAGTCGGTCCCTTGTCTATTGAATGCTAGTCAAGTGAAAGATCCCTACTCTTCGATAGAGAAGAGGTTCAGAAAAATTTCCAGGTTGGGGGTTGCTCGTCTTCTGGCGTCGGTGGTTAGCCTTGGTAGCGGAAATAACCCGGAGTTAAACAAGTGATTTAAAAAAACAGAAACAACGAACGGGCAGATCGTGTGTACGTTCTTAGCCAAGTAACGACACAAACTAAAATATTGCTTGAGAATATCACAAGAAGGGACGACAATACAGCCTATCCCAATATGGCAGCAGTTCTCAAACATTTTTTTTTTTAATTTTGGGATTTTCTTTCCTTCAAAACTATGGGCTTTAGACTCCATATAAGTTCTAGTCGTTCTCCACGACTAGTTTTTTTTCTAATGACATGAAACTCATTACACTCTGTATAAATGCTCAGCAGTACAAACTTGGATCTGGTTAAAATAGAACAAGTTCCTGTTTAATAAAAATGAGGTAAGAGTAAAGTATTCTTTAATTTACTCTGTGTATTGCTACACTAGCGATCAGGGTGGTGAGATTTACAAGTGTTTACGTTGAGGTACAGAGGCATTTGGTAAAAAAATATAAAAAAAATAAAATAATGACTTCTGAAAAAGGGAAAAGTGTGTGTGAGTGTTCAGTGGTAGATAGCGATGATACTAGGTCGAATTCGGCATTTGAGTTTTATCCATTTCCCACATCGAATCCATTATTTTCACATAAAGTAGCGAGATGACAGACATTGTTACGTGCGTTACGGAATAAAGAGTAAGTTTAAATGAATCCTGTATTATTTGATACATTTTATAATAATAATAATGGAATCATAATCGGCATTGACATTTTATTTTAGCTGCGAATATAGAAATTTATAGGTTATGTATGATTATGCATATAAAACGAAGCTTTGATAGGCACTGCAAAATGTGTTTAAACGATTTTTTCTTTTATTGCATGGGTAATATGCTTGAAACCAATTGAAATGCACAAAACCATTTCTCTCGATGTATCTTGGGCACGAACTGAAATTTCTCCACGATCATTGTAGACCTAATTCATCCGACTTGACACTGGATTTTTTTATACAGGGTGTTATCAGTTTCATGTCATTAAAAAAACTGGTAATGGGGACCGACTAGACAAACAAAAAACCTTTATGACTTTTCCCTCTAGGGGCACTTTGAAAAACACTGATCTAGGTTAACATATTTAATATTATGGTAGACAACTATTGAGAACCACTGCTTTTCTTGGTCGATGGACTTGCACTTCCCAATTATACAACTTTTAAATTGTCATAAAAAAGTGCTGGCCGACACACGCGGTGTCAAAGGATCATCGACCGTCTTTGATGTACCGCCTCAACTGAACTGAGGCAAGTATAAAGAGGTAAATAATTCGTTCTCTCTTCGTGCACAATTGCAAGCAAATAATGGCCATAGAGGTTTAAACAGAGCATTTCTTTACATGTGTGTTTTTTAATTAGGAACAAAATATTGGATTGTTTATAATTTAGAAAATTTAAATGTGGTTTATTAACATTTGTAACATAAATGAGTGTCCCGGGTTAAAAGCTTACTACCTACCTAAATGATTCAAAATCTCTGCATCTGTATCAATACAGAGTTCGGTACGTCGAATTAAGTACATACGCACTTCGTTCAACACTAAACACTAAACTATCAACTAACGTTGTCAATAAAGAAAAATAAAATAAAAATTTGGTACAAAAATCAAAAAGGAATACAAAAAGAACAACAAGTAAGTTGTGTCTGTACGTAATCAAGAATTTGACAACTTGAACGGTATGTCAATAAAATAAATCTTAACTATAAATACACAATGCCTCGAAATTCAAAAATAACAAAAACAACGAACGGCGGGTTTTACGTGTGTACATAACGAAACACCGACAGTAACTAAAATATTGCACAAGGGAGAGTTAGAGTATAGTTTTCTTCAGATCAGATCTAGATCTAAACCTACCTCAATATTCCAGCAGTTCTCAAAAATTTTTATTGAAAATTTGCGAAATTCTTGTTTATTTTTTTTTTCCAAAACTATGAGCTTTAGACCCCATGTTATATATAAGGTTATTTTGTTTGTCTTATCGTTCCCTACCACCAGTTTTTTTAATGACATGAAACTAATTACACCCTGTATATTGCATCACACATCGGTAAATGAAAATTTAAGTAAAAATAATATACTTTAAATAAGATGAAATTAATTTCAATAATTAATATTCATATTACTTGTGTGTACTTAGGTGGATATACAGTTGGGAAAAGAGCGGATGGTCTCGCGACGATCGGCCTTGCTCCATTCTCGCACTTCTCGCCAGTGCTCAGTTTCGCTGATAGGTAGTCATTTTTGATTGGTTACTCTGAAGTTTCAATTATTTTTTTTTTTAAGAAAGATTCTGGTTTAAAAAGGTACAATATGTAAATTTATTAAATTATAAAATTTCTATCAAAACAGAACCTCATTTTTCATAACGATCTGCAGCGTAATTTAATTATTACAAATAATTATTTGACACTGTCACCGAGTTTTTGCGAACCATTTTTTGTATTCTCTGCTTCTACTGGATAACTGGAATTACTTAATTGTATAAGACATGGATGAGTCAAGTTTTATAAATTCATTTATTTTTGTATTAATTCCTAACTTTCAAAGGAAACGAATATTTTGTTGATGATGTGGTTTGCCACACAACCAAGTGTACTCTAGGTAGGGATGTGGAGACATGTTCAAGACTTACAGAGGGGTCATCGTAAGGGGCGTTGTCTCTCTCAGATAAAAATTCATGATTATAATTTCAGGACAATGTCAGTGATTGACTTTATTGGTATGCTACCGTGGTTAAAATTACATCAACAGTGCACATAAGTAAAGAGTAAGTATTAAAAATTAAATGAAGCATATGAAACTTTTCCAGATAATAATCTCTCAGTAAAGATAGTTTCCATATCGCGAATAGCATTAAAATTAGTGGTTAGGTATTCTCAGTGTAACTGATACTGAATCTGATGTTAAAAGTTGAAAATTCAAAATGGCGAATTCAATAGTGCAACACTTTTGCAAATTTACATGAAATTTGTTACATGGGGATATGGGCATTCTGACGCAAATCCAATGTTAAAAGTTCAATATTCAAAAACGACCGATATTTTCCTTCACTTTGTAGCTAGTGGCCACAACATTAGGTAATAAGGTTAAATTAATCCGGTGACGGTGAAATCTTACTTCATATTTCTTAGTGATCGGTTTTTTGAAGCGGTTAAATTTTTTTGAGGTGAAACTTCTATAGCGAAGGTAACCCCGTTTGACAGCGTCACAAAATCTGAAATATCTGGAGTGGGGGATATTGTAAATGTAGTGAGGGTACCGGTACCCTACCTTGTTAGTTTGTATTAGGCTAGCATATACTGTATACTTTTAAATAACAGTTGATAGTTTTTGTGTTCACGTGCAAGTGTTTCATTATGTCCGAATTAAATAACAAGGGAAAAGTAGCCGCACCAGTAGTAGTCGTAGCTTAGAGTGTTCAAATGTTCGTCTTGAATCGTCACTGATACGCCCCTGGTGCGGTGAACGGATGGGGGATCAATGCACTGGGAAGTTGCGTAGAAAGGATCGGGGAGATTGAATAAGTAAAGGGAGATGCGTAAGTAGGACATAAGAATATACAACGGATACTATGTATATGAGAGCGAAGTCAGCTAGTTTAAAATTTGCAAGTGAAATACATAACCAAAAATAAAATATAAGGGCCACGATATATACGAGTCTTTTTGATTTATTGTTTCAATTTATATGTGTGTGCGTAAACAAATGTGTAGAAATGGTCAATGTGTAGACAATAGGTCACATTTGTCCTCCAGATGAAAATATGCATAAAATAGTATCGCTATGAGGTACTTGTATTGAAAAAAGTATGTTTTCAATAAACTTATTGTGTTCTAAACTAAATATTGTTGCAATTTTGACGAGTTGATTTTAAAATGTCCTATAAATATGGACTTATTCACATGGATACCATATTTTGTACATTGAAGAAGCAGGTATTACTTATATTTTTATTTCGAAAAATCCACAGACCGACTCTGGAATTTTGATGTTTTGTGCTGGTGAATATCAAACTTGTAAGAAATATTTCTTGCGTTCAAATTGTGGACTAGGCCTCATGTAACTAAACAGATATTCTGGCATTTGATTGTGATAAATTTTGTACAAAATACAAAACCAAAACAGTATAAGTAAAGAAATTTTTTATATGTTGATTGTTTATAAATAATAATAACGTAATTATATATCCTAAAACAGTCGACAAAACGTAAACATCTACTTTAAGCTAATAATAGTTTATTTTTAATTCATGCATCAAAAACTATACCATAAGGTCAAGAAATAATCAAATTGGGGATAGTGAAGTAACTCAGCTATTCCATATAGTGATAGACTAAAACCTTATTTTTAGTTTATTTATTACACAATAGATACTATCAAGTGTTAGTTCAAAGTCATGCAGTCACGCCTCTAGAGAGCAGAATATTAAAACGAAATATTTTTCAATCACCTTTTTGAATCCTTATTTTCATAAGGACAATACCAGTACAAAATCACGTTTTACCACAAAACGCTTGGTTTCGCTGGTTTCGATTGCAACAAACACCAGCCGAAAGATTTATTCCTAGTTAAAGGAACTCGTGCGAGATGTTAAGATCACTTGCAGACTGCAGTTTCCAGCTACTGGCTCTCGTCTAAGACGACTAGCCTGAGACTTTCTCACACCCTAAGGCATATTTCGAAGTCCTAAAACCACGAAATGGGGGAAACTCCATCTAGCGGTTGGTGTCCAATGCAATTCAAGCAATTGATCGTGCTTAACGTTACCAGATTTGCAATCAATTGCAGTTTATTATCCTTACGAAAGTAAGGATTCGTAGAGGTTATTGACAGAAATATTTCATTTTAATATCAAGTATTACTCCTCATTTGTGCCCCTGATCAACTGTTTGAATTTAAACATAAACTGTGATTTACAGATCAGATAAATGTTTACTATCGATTCGAAATTTTTTCAATATAAAGTATGTGCATGGCCACGTAGTGTCGGTGCACCGTACAACGCCTATCGCACAGCACCAGTAACAGGGTTTATCGGTTTTTCATGTCAGTGAAAATTCACTGTAAAACTGACACGAAAGACCGATGAACGCAATGCTGTGCGATGTGCGGTGCGCCGATATGGCCATGCACCAAACAAAAATTATTGTGTCATATACCAGTATTCAAACTCAAGTTGTATTGATACTGTCGGGTGGCTACATTTAAAATATCACTAGTTCGTCTTTATTTACTTATATCTTAAATCACTAGTAATTATATGAATTAGGACGCATTTTAATTTACACTTTGAAAAAACAGTTATATGATTTATGGTATAATCCCCCTTCTCTGGACACATAATAATTCTCATTTTTCAATTTTTCAGTCCACATTTATATTTTTAACTTCTTAGCTCGAAGTAATCAATACTTAATTTCAAATCATAATTGTATAACAATAGGAAATGTAATAAATCCAAACGCTGATGTATTATTGTTTCCCTATTGTAATTTCACTGAAATGTAATAAATATTTAGTAGGAATTACAATGAGTCAGAAAATAACGCGTTTTACATTATATTGATACACAACGAAATTAAGAGCCATAAAAATTCGTCAAAGGAAATTATTGATATATTAGGACATTAATGAAATGACAATTCGTGACTTGAGGTTATTTATAAGAAACGAATAAAATTAATGTTAATTATTCACGATTTGGTTCAAGGTTTCTAGGTTAATTTCTGTCTATTATAAAGATTAAGCTTAAGAATAATATTTACCTGTTTATAGCTTTCCTTTACTTTTTTCTTTCCCATATAGGGAGTATAGAGAGGGTCACGATGACCTAATCAAAGCATACGATCGTTTGCTTCTTTTCCCCTAATTCGTCCCTGGGGCCAACGACCGTGTTATGTTTACAGAAGATTCCGCTCTGTCCTCGTCTAGCTTAATGCAAAATGCTCTCTGTCCATGTCAATCACACTGGTGTCAACGCTTTCGTCTAACTTGTTTGATTTCATTCGACGTTTTTTATTAATTCCCCTCATTTCGCCCAGTCGCTGCTAGAGGCGCTGCCGCGCTGGCTAATATTTACAGGAGTAAAACATTTTAAACTGCAAAGACTATGCAACAAGATCTACACGATAGCTGTTGAATGAGTTACCTACAATATCTAACTAACTACTTCGGGACAAAACGAATATCTCGCTTTTACTTTGTATATCAAGAACTGTTTCTAGTAAATAAAACAGAACATAACGTTGGAAAGTTCCGTAATTTCTTTCGTATAATTTAGTGTCTATTTTTGTTTTGTGGAAATTGTAACATCTTGTTCGCAATATTTCTATTTTGCGTGTATTGCCAATAACGCTTATGTGCTCTTTTTAGACGGACAAGAATTATTCAGACTCAAGTTCAAAAATTCCCTATATTTTAGCACAACACTGACGATCCCAATATAACACATTTAGTACAGCGAATCTTGTTTTGCCATTCTTTAAGTTTGTGTTATGCAATTATTCTATCACAAGTTTAATAATCGAGAAGAGGGGAGGGGGAAATACTTGCACACAAAGTTTGTAAAAACTACTTTTTCGGTGATAACTCGGAAGATAATGCCTGTATTGAACAAAATTCAGTGTTAAAGAGAATTTGAAAATACGTGATCTGAGCCAATGTTTGTCCAAAAATATTGATTAGATCTCGAGATATGGACAATGAAGAATTCTAGGAAAAAGTTTTTTGCTGGTGCTTTGAAGTGCTAACCGTTCATTTCTCCAGGAAAGACGGATGATAGGGAAATGAAACTTTTGATGTATGTAGGGAAAGTGTAAAGCTTAATTCTGGTCAAAGTGGGAAGTTGGTGGAAGAATTATGGAGGGAGGGACGTAGAGAGGGAGACGGGAAAATATTTCAGAGCTACGTAACTACGCCCAAATTGATGGGTCTTTGCTCATTGTGCGTACAATCCCATCAACTTCCATAGGTGAAAACGGTTTCTGATTTTTGAAAAAACGCAAAAACTTTTTTTGGGTGTAGCTTGGCAATTTTTCTCAAAAATGACAAACCGTTTTCTCGTGGAAGTTGATGGGATTATACATAAATGAGCAAAGACATATCAATTTGTCGAGATTTTGGACGAAGTTACGTAGATCCGAAAATGTTTACCATCTCACTCTCTCCCTAATTCCCCCATCAACTTCCCACCACGATCAGAATTAAGATGTACACTTTTCCTACATCCACCAAAAACTTCAGGTCCCTATCATCCTTCTTTCCTTAAGAAATCAACGGTTTAACACTTGAAATCGCCGGCAAACAAACTTTTTTCCGCGAATACTTCAATTGCTTACAACTCGATCTAATTATTATATTTGGACAATGCTTGGCTCAGATCACGTATTTTCAAATTCTTTTTAACTTTTAATTGGACATTTTTTTCATGGAGGCATTATTTTCTGAGTTATCGCCGAAACAGTAGTTTTTGCAAACTTTGTGTGCAAATATCTCCCACTTCCCCTCTAGTATGAGACTTGTAATTTTCAGAGAATAATTTCATGACACATACTTAAAGAATGGCAAGGAAAAAATCAAATTCCATTATTGGCCTCCAAATCCAGATCCGTTCTACTAACTCCTATTTAATAATACTTATATAAATTCCTTATAACAACAATTAGTGATATCCTCAAAGAAACGCTACAGATGTAAAAACTTGGCCGTCCTTTCATTTCTATGGTGGCAATAACAACAAGTAGAAATTATATCATCAAAATAACCGTCTGTCGACAAATATTAAAGCGTCACAATAAATAAACCACTGATCCATCTACTGATTATCCTTTGATTTAATCATTATGTTTTGCTTACATAATAAAACATTTTGTTAAGTTAACGCACAGTGCGTTAAATTCCATATAAAATAAAATAACAAATAAAGATAGACCTAGCATATCTATCGGGTTACCGGAATATGTCTCATGATAAACTATCATTTAGTACCAAATTGGGGTCTAAATTTCATTCTTTCGTTTATTCGCATTATTAACAATATGTATCAACATATGCAATATTGATTGATTGATTGGCTAGCGTAAGGTGGGGATTGCTGCCGATCCCGGGCATCTATGGAGGTTCGTTCCAACGCGCAGCTTGGCAAAAGCGTGTGCCGAAACCAAATCTCGAATGTTTTATGTACCGCCGGACCGGCTTCATACGCCGGGTTGGACAATGGACATGCTTGTTGTCAGCAGCGAGAGCCGCATGACGCATGGGGTGGGAATATAGGATAGGAAGTGTACGCGTACGTGTTTGTGAGATGCCTCTTTTAGGTTTCCATGCTTCTATTAAGTTTCCATTTGTCATCATCGTCTGGGGTGTGCAGGTGTTTGCGAGATGTTTCTTGTCAGTTTCCATGCTTCTTTTAAGTTCCCATCTATCGCCATCGCCTTATTTTTCTTCTTCTAGGTTTTCTGTTTCTTCACTTTCTGAATCTGGCAACTTTTATTTTTTTATCTTATTATTTTTTTTTTATTTATTAACCGTTCCACAAGTAAAATATCCATTTACGGTGGAGTTGCTGGGAAGGGGCCTACCTCGCGGTAACAATATTTTTTGTGCGTTATGAGAAAAGAGGTCCGAAGGTATAGCTTGCTCACCCTGCATGTCATTTCTTTGAAACAATCAATTTCAATTTCCGCCTTCCAGTTCCGGGCAGTTTTTCCATTTCATCACCTACATATTATGTTTAATACCTTTTCAATTTTAATCTCAATTTCTTATTTAAATTTTAATAAAGAGATAAATAAATAAATCAATGCTAATGCTACAATAAACAAACAGACAAAAACTTACCTCCCTTCATTCACATCTGGCTGGCTGGCTGGCTGTTTATATTGCCCATGTTGCTTTCCATACCCTAGGAGAAGGGACGGGTCGCAGGTAGTATAAATTTTACGACCTTCCAGCTATAGTGCACTAATACCGATTTTCAATTATTATTATTAATTCCATGGGTGCTTTACTTCTCCACCACTACACCTCATGTTACGCAGAATCATTTAAATCTACCGCTGACTTAAATTTAACGAGTTTAATGGAGTCTTAACCGGCTTTTTTCATGTTTTCCTCGGGAGCATTAATAAACACGTGCGCTCTCTACCGCACCCCAACTAGCATGTATCAATATATGCAATATTAACGAAATATTCACGGATGCAACAGAATTACTTTTGTTGACTGGTTCATTGAGACAATGTAATATATTGAGTTCATTATTTAGAAAAAAATAAAGAAATTATAACATGCTGGATCCACATTTCTTTATCTTATTTTACATCGAACTGGCACTACGCGTTAAATATTTGTTAAGTAAGCAAAACATAATGACTAAATCAGTGCATTGTTTATTCAGTGTTTTATTTGTTGTTAGATTCATTTCTTTTTGTTGTTATTGTCCGCTATCAAAAGGAAAAGACGGTCAAAATTTTACCTTTGCAATGATTTGTTGGGGGACGGACTGTGTATGTGAGTATGATGCCTTAAATTGTTTAGTACTATCTTTCCAGGTCTTTTCAGGAATACTATGGACTATATTTTACACCTGCATATTACTATATAAGTAGTTCTCACAATGTACATCTTGCGCTAAATTTCTACCATCGATTTCTCAATCAACCACTATTCCAGGAGTCAATTTAAAAACTAAAATAAAAACACTTAATTGCGCCGCACGATGTCAAATAAGAAAAAGGTCACATAATATTACCCTGGAGACAGCACAACGTCGTCCGAATAAGACTCACCTACACGGGACCTTCAGTGAAGCAGGAAAAACTAAACATTTTTATATCGGTCCTAGGGAAAGTCCTGGTAAAAACGGCAAGTTATCAATATTTATGGTGCTCTTTCACAAAGGAGCCTATAGGGAGCGATCCCGGGACAATCCTTGTACAGAATATAGCTTGAATTTTATAATTTTTTTATACAGCCGCTGTCAGAAGCAAAAACATTTGCTTTGGTGGAAATTTACTGTGAGACTAGAGGTTTACACAAATCTACATCAACTTTATTTATTATGAATAGGAATTTACCTCGCAGCACCTAAAAGTGCCAGAACAGGATCAATAAACATGCCAGGAACAGATTTTCATGGATAAAATAAATATTAGAAACTAAGTATGTAACGTGACAAAACATTTAAATAATTGCTTCTAATAATATAGTTCGTTTATAATCAGTTACAATATCAACCATACTGGGCGTCACGTGACAAGTTGATTATCTATTTTATCTCGACAAAAGAAGTCAAGTGGAAAATTTAATGTTATGTTAATAATAACAAAAATATGAGGGAGAATACTGAACGGTGATTTATTTGAAAAGTCGCTAAATGATTCTTCATGAGAACCGCTCCAAGTTCAACTTTATTACTTTTTTATTTTATTTATAGGTGCTGTAGAAAAATTGTATAGAAATGTACGTTTAGTAACTCACTGTAGGCAGATATCGAATAAAAATCCGCTACGCGTCTGTTTGTATGTATTTGTGTGTGTCTGTGTGAGCGTGTGCATATACATGTACGAGCGTGTTTTATGTATACATGTATCTTTATATACAGTTTCTTGTAAACACAATAACACATCTTAGATTTAAAATTTTTATTTCGAACATACTAAATAGCACTATTGAAATTGGGTCGTATCCGTTATATAGTGTGATCACCAGAAGTTCGAAGAAACTATCATGTTTTATATAAAATGTATCTTATTATCATTTAAGACCAAATATTAATAAGATTATTCATTAAACATAAAGAATACGAAGATCTACAAGATATTCCAGTATGCATGTCTCCCAGATGTGAACGAATGTTACGTAGATTTGGTGATATATCGCTAAAATTATTAAGGTTTTTTTAATAAGACTCTTTCGAAACAAATGAAAGTTACAAATGGGCACTACCGACTTAATGTTTATCTGTTTTTCCATACGCTCCAGAAACCCCACGTTCATATTGAAGGCTGAAACTTCACACTTACAGCATGGGACATGGAAGAAAACTGAATGGAGCCTGATTTTCTATTTTTCCCGAGGGCACAAATACAGACTTTTTCGAAAAACCCATATTAACTTCTATTAGAAACTTAACTCGCTGGAAAATTAATATCAAATGCATGAAGATCCCTTTTACGTCGGACTATCAGGGGGAAGGAAGCTGTTCCCTGGTATGTGCCTGTTAAACATGACCCTACCACGGTGTCAGTTAATTTACATTTAGTGATTCAATTAAACAGCATTTTGATGTTGGCATGTAAATCTAATTCAGAACGAAATAAACATTCTAACTTATAACTACCACTTCTTAAATCATTTTTCGTATGTGAACTTTGGTATATTATCTATTATCAAACCAAGATCTTTGACACAGGCTACAAACTATTCAAACATATTTTGCTAAGTGTGGGCTTTGTTTGTCGAAGAAAAGAATCTATTCGGATTTAATATCATAGAGTTCTGCTTACACCAGTTACTAATTTTCTTTGAGCGTACATGTACTGAAAAACTATAATATATGTCAATATCGCCTGCATACAGTTGCAAGCTGCAGTAGATCAGATGTAATTATACAGAAATAGAGAGGCCCTAGGGCCAAACCGTGGGGTGCCCCCAATATTAGATCTTTTGGTGTTGACTATGTTTTAGGTATGACTCCACTCACGTTAGGAGAATGTTAGAAAGTCCAAAATATTTTAATTCGCCAATCAAGACACAATTACTGGGGGAATCGAAATCTTTTGACATATCTTGTAGTATTAAGGACATACGTCCGCTGATCTTATAGCACCGTGAATATCATCTATGATGTTGTTAATTCAGTAATGGTTATGTGTTTATCCCGCAAGCCCGACTGTTTATGTGGCAAAATGTTATTTTTCTTTACATAAGTGCTAATTGTTCATACAGTGCAGTTTGTGCGATCTTTAATGGTACTTATTGTTCTTAGACTGTTTAAGTTATCCGGCGGATTCCTCTTTCTTGGTGTTGGCTTTACAACAGATTTATATAAAACGTTTATTGTGTGTGTCAGTGACTCAGAAATAGATAGGAGACTTAACTACAACAGTTTCCCGAAATACTATCTGATCCCAATTCGCTGGGATTATTCTTTTTTAGTAATTTTTCCCTCACTGCGTTGGGTTGATGAAAATCTTTTTAAAGTAGAGTAAGGTATGGAGTAGATTTATGCTATTATTTACATAAATTGATATATAAATTGAAACCAATTCGTACATTTCGAGCGGAAATGTCTTTCTTTATTCAATTTTAGATCACATTTACCTTTATAAACAGTTCCTTGTTTGTACGTTCACCGGTTTAGGTGCCGGCACTCCCATCCAACCCTGCATTCACTACGGCGTTAAGCACTGTGGTTGACTGCTTGGGTCCAGCTCGCAATCTGGGGAGGCAATGCTTGTACTTTTTATATTGAATAAAGAACGTCGGTCGGATCCGGCACATGGATGTGTGACCCCAGTTCTCGTCAGAAACCTCAGTCCGTGTACTGGGAGGTAAAATCCTGACTGGACTGAGGCGGCTTGACGAGAAAAAACCAAGGGCTGATAACTGTACCAAATCTAAAAAAATCTACCTTCATAAGCATATTAATCTTTTGCCAAGTCCACCAGTCAATTTTAAGGAAAATATTTGCTAGGGGTGAAAATTTTAAAACATTCAGATATTAGATAGGTACAGAGTGGTCCATCTATGCGGAAACGTTGACATAGCGGCTTTACGGTTGTAGTAGGAAAAAAAATTGAATGCTGAAAAGAGGTATTTTTTCCTGGCTAAAAAATCAGATTTAGATTGTTTTTCTGATTTCAACGATACTAAATTTGATATACTTGCTACATATAGTTCCTGAGATATTCGAGAAAACAGTATACAAAATATTACTAACAACTAAGTTACAAGAGATAGTAGTAGGCTATGAGAAACATTGGTGTTGCAGCATTCCTTGCATTTTTACTACTATATGAACAGTATGTACCAAGTTGGCTTTGGAGATTAAACATAGATATCAGCAATCAAATTTTCTTCCTACTACAACCCTAAAGCCACTATGTCAGGGTTTCCGCTTAGATGGACAACCCTGTAGGTGAAATATAAAGACGATTTCATGAAAAGTAAAACACGGTGTATATAATGGGAAAAAACATAATTTGATAATATTTTCTTGATTTTAAGTGATTTTATTTGAGAAAAAGCATCACATGTGACATGGCTGCCTAGGAATAATACGAACATTGCCCCCTCTTTCCAATTTTCAGTACTGAATTGTACTCATTGCAAACTGCTTATAGTTAACGGTATCATTCTGGCGATATCGTAAATATAACCTATCACAAATAAATAAGTTATCGCCGCGCAGATTGCGATGTTTATGTCTCATTTATTATGTTCTATAACAATAAATAATGTTTAGTTTTATGATGGCAATTCCAGGATTTTTATTCTCTCACTAATGCGCACTTAAAAATTCGTTATTCGTTGATTCATGTTCATCAATAATAAAGATAATAAATAATTTTAAGTGTCTAATTTTTATTAACACGGCTCGGCCCTTACGAGGTTTCATTACCGCGTCATTTTGAGTTTATTAATGCAACATTGTTACAGTGTCGATCATTTGCTTTAATGAAGAAATCAGAATCTATCTTAAAGGACAAAAATATATACCCACTTCTTTGTTTTATCGCATGATCGAACTTCGAGATTATTGTTGACTGAACTTACTGAAAAATTGCTTTTAACTTAATTTAGCAATCGTCCCAATTTTTAGGTCAAGATGTAAGTTTGAACGGCTGAAAAGTCATCAAAGGACCCCGCACATTTTAAATGCTATTTGGATTTCACTCCCAGGAGCTGAAATTTTGCAGAGAGGTTCATGACATACTGATCAAAAGTCTTCATGCCCACAAAAATTCACAGATCTTGCATCTTGCGAAAGTATCTTAAGCGTATTGAAAATACCAGATGCAACTATAATGCTCTTGGAGTCCAAGAATGGATGGCTAGGATGATAGGTATTTTCAGCATATGCGATTAGTGGTAAAATAAAAAAAAAACAACTTTTATCAAATTTAATATTACCACTTGGGTTCATTGTAATTGGACCCATGTTCTTTGATACAAAAAAAATTTAGATTAACCCAGCTACCATCTGTCCAATTTTGTCATAAAGCTTGTAGAACACCCTGTATAGTGCTTTTCTACTGTACTTTTTTATATCATACTTAGATGTGTTTGATAATTTTATTTACATAATTTTAAATATATTTGTCCATACGATCGAATTAAAGCTAGTCCATGTTTTATTGGGTTATTTTGTTTTTTTAATGTTAATTTGAAAGTGGCGGTGTTCTGTAAGAAATAACGCAAGTTATGCAAACTAAGTGACATACTATATGGCAATGTCGGCATGTATCACAAGAGACCATTAAGTTTAGGAGTGTTTATGTTTATATTTTAGTTTCGAGAATCGAGATAGTCTGCAATGAAGTGAGAGTGACAAGGAAAAGTCACATTGTTAGAACGTTATGATGAGATAGACTTGATTATTCATACAGATTTAGTTCGTGAAATGAAGTAAATAATTAAAATAGTTCATTTGCTGATTTGTTGATATTTCTTACAGTACTAATAAGAGAATATTCGAATTCCATATACTTACCTTTTGTGTCTGATGTTGCAACTATTTCAACATGTGGCAGAAACAGAAGTTGAACTAAATATGAAATACGAAACCAGTAAATATATCTATCGTTTAAAGTAAGTGATAAGAGAAAATGCGAGATGATATTCCATAATTTTTATTGCAATTGTCTTACCATTATTTTGATTTATTTTATATAAAAACTAACAATACAAAATTTGGCACTTTATATGTAACACACATAGGTACTTACATTTAATTATATTTATTAAATAAGTGATAACGACAAAAAAATGTTGGTAATAATTTTAAGCATTTTTTACAAAAGCGAGAATCTTTCGAAGATCAAAAGGCATTTTCTCATAATTAAAGGGATTTTTAATTTGCACCAGTGGCGAAAATGTCGCTCAGGGGACTCACCCTGTACATAACTAAATACACAAAATACAAGTTTAAGTTACAAATGTTCTTTTATCATCCACAATCAAATAACAGATTTGATTTGTGTCAAGAACAAGGCACATGGTTAAACTGACGCAAAATTTTCACTGCTTGGATTGTTATTGAAACGTGATATCCCTAATAGCATGGCGTTGAGTGAACGGTACGGTTACAAGGCCGGCGCAGCGGCCTCAACAGAATCTGTCGCTGTCGATACGTTTTTCGTAAGATGGGTCCTATATCATGCGCCCAGTAGTATTTTCAATACCAAAAATTTTAATGATGGGATTTCGAGATATTGGCCAAAGAAACCTACTGACATTTTTTTGAGCCTGTCAAACTACGCTTCATTTGTTATTTTGTAATTCTTTATGAATTTTTGTAATCGGCGAAAATAATATACCTACTTTTACAATTGAAAACGCCAAATTGAAATTTACACTATTTATTGAAAAGAATATATAATAGTTTCTGAGAAGTCCTGACTAATTTTGTTAACACCTGGAATTATATGAACTATACCCTGCTGGAATCGGTATGAATGTCAGAAGATTTTATCATACCTACTATTTTACTTTTCAGTGGTATTTATTTTTAAGTAACCTTTATTCAGATCTTAACCCAGTCGCTGGGGCAAGTGGATACTACAGGCAAACTTTCGGAAATTATTTTTTTTAGAATACCATATTGACATTGAGATAAAATAATTTAAGTTTATATTGTGGATACAACATAGTATTTCCAGTTTAAAGTGCATCAGTGCATCTCACTTTTTCATAAAGTTACGTGACTCCAAAGTCAACCTTTTAAGTTTTTCGTCCCCATTTACCCCAGTCCACCTTATCCTTATTATAAATCGAAACCCAAGTTGTTAATTCGACTAATTACCGAAAAGGTTTGATAAAAATCGTTTAAGCTGCTCCAAACCAATTACTGAACACGTACGGGTATTAAAAAAAATGAGTCGAACTGAAATCCTCCTACTTTTTAAAATTTCGGTTTAACAAACTGCATCACTTAAGGCATGATTGACCTGCAAAAGTTCCTTAATATCCATACCCTTCCAATCTACATAATAAAAAATACATGTTGTATAGAAGTCTTTAAAATTTCGCACAAAAATTCAAAATATGCGACGAAGAAATCCTGCTAAAAAATTTTTGGCAACTTTTTTATTCTCTTCCTCTTTTGAAACACAATTGTCAATTTCTTTATAAAACTCTTCGGGCATACGGTACAAAACATATTTTTCCAAACTTAACTTTTCTAACATGGCCGAGACATTTTTATTCATCAGCAAACTACCTGTATGTGAATATTTCAAGAAAAAACAACAATAGCTTATGAGATTCGTAATGTTACTATCAACGAATATTTAAAAGAAACGACTGGAGATATTTGTAAATGGACTGTAGATGTTAAGTTTAAACGAGTCCAATTATTATTTATAAATTAAACACTGCTTTTAGATGAATAAAACAATATATTATAAATAAGAGTATTTATATTACATATGTTTCGGCTTATTAGGCCTTTATCAAAGCAGTTTGTTGTAATCAACAATCATTTTCAAGATGTTTTACAAGGTACCTACCACTAGTTCAATTCAGTGTATTAAACGAGTTCGGTCAACTTTTTGGGGATGATCTAGAATGAAAACTCATCCAAAACTCGAAGCTGAATTTTTACATGATTACTGTACTTCCTTCACTCTTAATGTCGCATGAAAAGTAAAAATATATTGACAATTTTGTATCCTCGATTTTCGCTCTCACACCTACGTTGGAATTTAAACTTGGGGTAATTTAATGTCAAATCATGAACAATTACTAGCGGAGTTCGGTTTCGGATGGCGTTGGAAGCAGGTTCGAAATCTTGAACAAACTCAGTTAAAACTGTGAAATATCGTGCGAAATTGTGTTGAATTGAAGCGTGGACAATTCTACATTGATTGATACAGATTAGCGCGAGTCCAGATATATCGGCTGAACGTGGCGTTACCTGAAAGCCTATATAAACAACTTGAAAAAGGGACACAAACATCTGGCAATATAATATAAGCTGTGCGCCATAAAGTTATCTTTTCAGTGAAGGGCAAAGGGCTGATTTCCAAGAAGGATGAAGCAACGAGTGCAAGTAGTGTAGCAATTCTACAGAAAATAGAGGGAAGCTGCAAAGATATGTACACGGACGAAAACAAGTTTTATTTATTGGTTTATTAATCCTTTTCACACGGTCCATATATTGGGCTTATTTGTGAATACAAAATATCTCTCAGGTCCAAGGAGTTGGTGTCTGCTTGATATACAGAACGTCCCAAATGTTCTCCTAGATCTATTTTAATTTTTCTCAGATCATACTTTTTATTTGCATTTCCTTGGAGGATCGATATACAGGGTGTCTCAAATGTCCTCTCGGAGCTTTTCCTTGCACTCCCACTGTAAATGTCTATTTAGCTGTGGAACGGTTAATAAATAAAAGCGGGCCGGAGGAGGTGCACACTGCATGATTCAGAAACAGAAGACTGAGAAGAAGAATAAATAAGGAGATGATCATATATGGAAAATTTAAAAGAAGCATGAAAACTTAAAAGAAACATATCACAAACACCTACACTTCCTATATTCCTATCCCATGCGTCATGTGGCTCTCGCTGCTGGTAACAAGCATTTCCCATATCCAATCCAGCGTATGCAGCCGGTCCGGCGGTATATAAAAACATCTAGATTGGATGTCCGGAAGTAGCAGCAATGCCTACCTTACGCTGGCAAACCAATCAATCAAATCAGGAACAATTAATAGCATCTTATGCTAAAAGGCCTCTCGAGAATAAAGTTATTTCATAACAATTTTCAAAAAAGAAGAAAACCATTTGACTCAACAAATGGGTTTGTTATACATTATATCACAAAGACGGTGCAACATTATTCCACAAATTATTGTTCGAAAATATTTATTATGCAGCAAAGGGGTTTTCGGACGAAAATCTTATTAATCTATACGGCAACATGTGGCCTACTACACTAATCCCACGGGATGCAGATAACCAGTATGGATAAGCGTTTTGATTAATTTCCAACTATGATCAAGACAATGAGATATTGGCTTCGTGTAATAATACACTTGGTCGGAGATTAAAACAATGCCTAGACCTTAACGCAGACTGGGACAGATATTAATATTCACGTTTTCATATTCGCTACAAGACATGCAAACAGTTTGGCGTCAGAACACACTTCTGACCCGATGAATATAGAAAATTAATATTGAAAACTACTACGTATTGTTTATGTTGTGCAATATTTAAACTAGGTGTGTAAAATCTACTAATATGATATTACTTGTATGACTTAAAATATTTGTCAAGACTGTAATATAAGGTGTGAGCGACTTAAATATTTCTAGTTTTTAGGTAGCTAGCAATTTAATTTAAAAACATGATATATAAACTAGATCAAAGGATCTGTCACCAAAAATATTTTCGAATATACCTAGAGGGTCACCCAAGACAATTACAGAGAATCAAGTAACTTTGAACTTTAATTTTCTAAAGCCTCTTTCTACTGTATTGTTGACTTTCTATCAACTACCTTTTTAAAATGTGAAGCATTTAAGGATTGAGAATTATCGTCAAATATCATTCCTTCGCATTCTTTCAAAATATACTGACAGGCTGATATAAGTATATACAGTATAATAAGCAAATATTTAAGCTTTACCATTACATCAAATCAATATGGATTTTAGAGCAAACATGCCTACGGAGACGGTTACTGACTATATACTGAATTTTGTACATCAAAAGTTGGATAAAAGAAAATTTCAAATATCCTATACGTAAAACCTCTCATGTATTTTTGACACAGTTATTGTTGAGTTCCTACGCCAAAACCTTTTCTGTATGGGCATTCTTGATAAAGTGCTGTCTTGAATTAAATCCTACGTGACAAAGAGAAGTTTGTTAGCAAAATACAATAACACTCTCTCAGGAAACAACCACGTTGATTGGGAGTTCCTCAGGATTCTGTGCTGGGACCTTTTCCATTTATATCATACATCAATGATTTACTATATTTCGCAAACTCTAACAGCCAGTTTTTCAATGTTGAGTTAAAGTTCGAGTTAGATAACTCTTACTCGCACCTTAACTCGAGGCTAAATTCGAGTTAACGTTACAACTGTTTTTCATTACTATTTCTCATTCGAGTTAGTTAACTCGAGTTGTGTGAAGTATTTTGTTATGTTGACATGAGAAGTATGAATTTTAACCATATTTTCGGAATTTTACACAAGTATTCTAATGTCTTCTATAGTTCTGTGATGTTAAGAATGTTGCATTAACCTAACTTTCTGTGATATTATTTGTAAAATGTATTATTTATATATTTGTTTATACAATTTATTTTAACGAGGTCACTTTAATGATGGTCTGTTGATCGGCAATAGTGGTCAATGGTCATCCTGTGAAACTCTACCTTATGACGCCTCTTGTGTGGATCAGAAATAATGTTGAGAATTTATTTAATTAATCCCACATCAGAACGAGAAACACAGTGGAGAGGAGCATTAGTACTAAGGCTGCGCCTTAAAATGGATACCATACAGACAGTTGCGGCTACAACAATTCTTCACAACATAGCATGCGATGAGAGGAAACCAGTTCCCTCATGTAAAATAAACATTACATGTTAATATTTATACAACACAAGATAACAAATACATATTCGTAGAATACGAAATAATATATTGCACTTCTTTTAATATATTAATTATGTACAGTTCTTGGAGGCAAATGAAATCGCGCAAAAAAAATCGTGTCGATCCCATTCTTCCATGTGGTTTGGCCTATATCTGATTACCTTGGGTCTTCTAGCTTTTCATCACTGTTGTAAGCATTTACATTAAAATCATAATCCATGATGTGTTTGAAAAATATCATAATTTATTTACACCATAAAATAATTTTAGGTTAGTTTTAAGCCGAAATTTGTAATTAACTCATACCTCGTCTAGAGTTATCTTAACCTCGATTTAACTCGAGGTTTCAAGTTAACTCGCATTTGAAATACGCAACAGTGCGCTTAATTCAGAGTTAACTCCAGTACAAGAGTTAACTCGACATTGAAAAACTGGCTGTAAGAAACTACCCCTTAGTATGATATATATATGATGAACTTTATGCAAAAGACCAAAGTATACTACAAATCCATTTGTTATTCTTTCTCCATATGTTCCTCTATCAAATTTTGGATGGTGTAAAGAGGAATATCTCGAGAATGAAAGAAGATAGATTTTACTGTGGTTTATTCCTCGAAAGTTTTGATCTTTTTTATGCCTACATAAAATTGTATGTACTGTGTGAAAAGAAACTATTAGCGCTAGCAAGTCCTCTATCTCTCTTCTTTTTTCGCTAGCGTTCCTCTGAATACCTTGACCAATTTTATTTTGTTACTTCCAAAACACTGAATACAAAATATACAAAAATAATGGGAAATCTTCTTTCTTAGTAATAATATAAAACTCAAATTATTTATGTCATCAATAATGGTAGGAAGTATAACTTGACCTTTTGAAATATTTTGCTATTAATTTGGATAATATTGCAAAAAATGCTACTGCTGGAATACAGTGCCTTAATACTTATCCTTAATATAATGATAATAACTATAAATAATATTTGATTCATGGTTACGTTACGCGGCCTTAATGGAATCTAAAAAATAAATGATGACACAAAACAACAATAACAGATATGCTATTATCTTCAATGCAGATGGTAACTTATTAATATATTGTCTAATAAAATTTTCAAGTCTATTTCTATATTAAAATATTTCTGTACAAGGTCATTTTTATCTCATTTATAATACTCGGCCAAATTAGGGTCAACTGGCAATTGGATCTATGCATCTGCGGGGATTTTTAGGTAAAATTGATAATAATATTAGCAGTTAAATGTTCTAAAGGTTCAAATGTACGTATCTAAAATTTCAATCAGTTTCAGATTTCCGACCACTAACAGATTGGCGAATATCGCCGTGACGTCATTCTATTTGTTGTTTGCCATTCACGTGTACCTTTTGAACTACTATTTCGGTGCTAATATTAATTCTGATGGTAAAGTTTAATGGGTACAGGCCAATAGATGTCAAGAAAACAACTTTTCAAGCTGTCGATGCTTCGCTAGAATGTATTGGCATCCGCATGACCATTTACGTGTGTTCGATTTTCCAGATTTTAAATTTCAAAAGTATGTAGCACACTGATGTACGCAAATAAATACAATATAAATTCGATTTAAGAGTGACCTGATCCATATTGGGTCGGTTTACTGTTAGATACCAAATTCTTATCTGTGACATTTGTAGACAAGTGCAAAAGGATTTTTATTTTACCAAACCAAAGTATGCTGTTAGTACCTTAGCAGGTTAATATATTTATTATATCCGCTGTATATGACCTTAAACACAAATATTTATTTCAACGTAATCAAATAAACCATGACTGTTCAACTAGATTGAAAAATGCCCTTAATCTTGATCAACCTCACACAGTTCTTTATCAAAAAGTTTCTATACATAGCGGTTGAAAATTTTGAAATGCTTTACTTAACTGGATAAAGCAACTGTGGCAGCCCACTTACCTTATTTACTATATTTACTGTAAAAATATTTTGTTTTTCCTCTCCTAGTTACCAAAATAAAATATTTTTACAATAAAAATAGTAAATAAGGCAAGTGTTCTGCCACAGCAACCTTGTTAAACAGTGTGTTATCTAACAAATTCAAATGTTACTACAGTATGTTGATCCGACTGTATAAATTCGTCCAGACATAAAACATGTAATTGTTCAAAATTTTATGTAAATTGTCGAGTAGATAAGAGCCAGTACACTAAAGTTGTAAAATATATTCACAAATTACCATCGCTTACGGAAATTAACGCCCATAGAACAGATAATCAAGCTGCGCCAAAGGCAAACGATTCTATGCAGGTCGAAGCGGTGGAAAATAAAGTGATAGCAATGGCCGGTGGGAGTGCAAAAACACACAGCTGAGGAGGCTGATGACCTGGCTAGGGAAGGCCTTCTAATACCTCAGTAGGAACCGAACCGTTTTGCGGTGTGGCTATGTCATGCACACGAGCATCCATTGATAAATGGATACAAACTAAAACTCTGGAATAACATAAACATAAACACACCACACATAGTAGACAACCCCCAAGTCCAAAGCCTACACTGCCCGGAACGGGGTGATACATCTGAAAAAGCGCAGACAACATCTATTACCTACCAACATTGCCATTGTCGGAACTGGGGATCGAACCCAGTATACGATAGGCAGTCTGACCAAGCGTGCTTGCCATTAAGACGCTTAGCCGGCTGAGCTACCGTATGGTGGACAAGTTTCCCGCAACAGACAGGCCAAAGAGTTCATTAAAAAATAATAATCAAATTTGCGGAGGACCTATTGCGCCAAAACAGAAGGGCCATTTGATAATATTTGGTCTTCTAACCAGACACTGTCGGCTTAGTAGACAAATGAATATAATGGCCAGATTATGCAACATACAGTTCCTGCCAAGAAGAAGAGGAAATCTCAGTTAATGTGCTATGCTATTGTGAAGATCCAATTAGGCTGTGATTTCAATTACGAGGTCCACTGGGAAAGAAGCATAAAGTCATACTAGACATTTATATACTTATACATCTTAGGTACAGAGATGTAAAAAAATATTTACATGCTTAACCAACTTAGTTGTCTCCCGATGATGCCAACGTGGTTAGCAAAATACGCGTTGTGGGGTCGTATTCTAGTGTTTTAGCGTTTCTATAAACTACTTCATAGGCAAAATTTAGACATTCTAAAACTACTGCGTTGACGAGTATGTAAATTCTCTTTCAGTTGCGACAAATTCCGAATTCCCAAATACTTTTAATTTAATATTAATGCATAAATAAACGGGAAAAGAAATATTACCATGGAAAGTTATATTTCCTTCGTTTCATTTTCAGTTCTCTCACATTTTTAATAGTGACGGTATAAATATTTATAAGTTCATTAGCATATCCTTTGATATAACAGTGTTTTCCGAGCTGTTTTCCTAATTTCACTTCCGTTTTTCGAGGTACAGAAACCATTATGAATCAGACGGGAAATACTGTTTTAAAAACATCCTAATGGTCACTGTTACCCTTAACACCCCTTCCTAATATATCTTAATTACTAAATATCGTATAATAAAGGTAACGCCCTGCATCTTTTTCCACAGCAACCTTGACAGCAACAATTTACTAATGTTTGGTTATATCCTCAAATTTTGGTCCAAAGAATGTAACTTCATTAGAAAACTATTATTTATGTTACTACATTCATAGCAAACTGTATAAACTTCGATTAGAGTGATATTAATTTAACTAATCTGGGTTAAAACAAAGATTTAACAAGAAAAATTAAAATAATATTTACATTAAAGATGAAATTTTGAAACAAAGTGCGGCTATAAATAACAATCACTAATATCCTATTTGAAAGACCTTGAAGTCTAACTGATAATTTCAATAGCTAATTTTATTGCACTTAGTATTCATTGTGTTAAATTATATTATTCTTTTGACAGTGATTCGAATTTAAATAGAGTAATTACAACTCAACAAATGTCATCAGAATAATACCACTCGAATATTAGGAACATTTTTTTATATATTATAATAAAATGTATCTAACCATGTGCATCCCATGTGATTAACATTTTAGGTTTCGATAAAACAGTTTTTTTGTAATAGTAAATGTTTTAATATTTTCTAAGTTTTAAAATTTTAGACCTACTGTCTAAAACTTGTCGCCATGCTTATTCGCTTAGTTTATAAGATATTTAAAAATGTTTAGTTCTTAAAAAATTAATACATAATGTTATCAATTTTTCCCACTTCCCCATTTTGAAGATACTCACAATTAAAATGAGGGAATGATACGAATATCTCTCTAAAAATATTTTCGTGTCTAAATCATAAATATACGCGTGTACCTAGCTTTAAATTTGGTCAACGCGCAGTGTGTGAAGTCGTTATAACAGAAAAAAATTAATTTAATTAGAAATGGGAATCGAATTTTTAGCATTCACCGTTTGACTGCCTTGTATCCTGCTACTACAAACTAATTTTTTAAAGTTTTCTCACATGGTAGACGTATCCCTATAAGAGACGTAATGTTTAGGATTTTTGTTGAATGAACTGAGTTACGTTTATAATCGTGAAGACACGGATTTTATTTGTTGGCACGCTGACACGAAGTGAAACTGATAGAGAAACGCCTCCAACAATAATATAAGGGCTCTGTATTATAGGTTGGTATAAACCATTATCTAGTATCTACTATTCATTTCAAAGAGTTGCCCCATTCAACAAAGGAAACCCTACAAACATGCGTACAAACAATAAATTAAGAGTTGTTAATAATTAAACAGATGAAAGAAAATAAAATTCACCACAACCTATAATAGACATCACTTATCCGCAATTTATTGCTTACCAGTACGCAATCGATGTCGGTGCGAATAGAGCCCACTAATCCACTCTAACATGATAATATACAACTTCTCCACAATATTATTGGTTTCTCCTTAATCAGATAACTGTCTGAACTAATAGTAGATAGTTTAATATTCTCCCTGCGCTTTGATCTGTCCCTAATGTAAAGGTTTCGAATTGGATTAATCCAGTAGCCGAATTCGTAACAATATTAATATGGGTTGCGTAGGGGAGGTGAAGGAATCGACATTGTTCACAAAAACCGATGACACAGCACAATTATAGCCAAATTGGATCAGTTAGTGAAATCGGAAATTCGATAGCTTTATCCATGTTTTTAGTACCCTAAATACACTCCAAACATTTAAAGCTTCTTAAGCCGAGAAATTATTTGCGGATGTGTGAGCATTGTAATTGCGAACTAGAGTGCATGAAATTGATATTATTGAAAAAATCCATTTTTTTCTTTAATTCCCCTCCCCCAATTCAATTCGAAAAGACATTATTCAAAGTTAAAAGTAACAGAGTTTTTCTGGAACTCATTCCGGAGCCAGCCAGACATCCACAACACACAGCATTCTGGCAAATAGAGAACTGGGCGGGATGAGCCAGATAATCTAAAAATAGGAATAAAGCAAAGACCTGGTTACTTTCGTCTGAGGCGAATTAAAGCGGTAGTAATCAGATGAACGTCTAAAATGGACTCATAAAACTTATTATAACTACAAATAAGGTGGCGTGGCACAAGAAAGTTACGTGGAGTAATGTCATTGCAGAATGCGTATAGTTCTTTTAAGAAGGCGTACCTTTACATTACTTTATTCGCTCCCCCGCCTTGTGGCTTTGAGCAAAACTTTCTTCTTTTGTAACAAAAAACAACTTTAACTAATTTTATGTTGTCATATAAAATCATTTCCTCACTTGTTCCTCTTGTACTACTGTATCTTCCCTCATTCGTACTTCCAGATGACCCCTTCATTTCCCACATACCTTCCTTCCTTCATATCACATGCAAACCTCCTATGCTCACTATTTTCCTCTCCTTTCCCACATCCGCATCCACCATCCAAATCCCTCAGGCGAAACCTCTTAAGGTACCCCAGAAAATCCCCGTTCCTGTCGCCATCTGCACTTCTTTAAAGGATAATCCTAGGGTAGTGTAACCCACTTTCGAAAAAGTTCTTCCAGTTTATCCATCTTCCCATCTTTTCTGCCATTCCTCTATTACGCTCTGTCTCGTTCTTGCCTTTCTCCCTCTTCTACCAACCCAAATTTCTTCACCTATTTCTTCTCATCCTTGCCCTTTTTGCACTTTCATCAACCATTTTATTCTTTCTATTTTCCCCACTCTTTCCCCTCCATATGACAATACTTTCAATTCCCATCCTCCTCATTCTCTCGATCATCAATTTTATTTCGACTACTTCTCTTTCTCTCGCTCCTCTTTTCTGCAACATCTCGAGAGTCTGCAGGCTATCTGTAATCGCCTGCATTCTCTTTCGTGGTTTCGTTTCCTCGTCATTCATTCTTCTCTCAATCATCTGGATGATCTTTCCCATGGCAGTGGCTTCCACCACTCCCACCGGGATACCATCCGCAGGGAGATGTACCTTGAGGAATTGGAAATGAGAAAATTCTCATATCATTTTATTGGTGATCGAATTCTGAAGAACTTTCAAAAGTCCGTCTGTCTGTCTGTCCGTCCGTCCGTCACTTTTCTTGTAAGCACGATAACTTAAGAACGAAAAATCCGACTGTATTGAAATTTGGACACTAAACTAGTGTTAGCTAGGGGAAGAATCCCATTTTGAACAAAATCGATCAATAAATAGAGAAGTTATTAATTTTTTGAATTAAAAAGGAAAATGTTTGTTTTATGTTTTGTAAATTAGAAAATGTCTAAAACTAGTATTATTTACAAAGGAAACTGCGAAGAGTATCCTATAGAATGTGCAACAATTATATAAAAAGTGCAGTAAATTGGTGAATAGTGTAATGGTTAGCTTGTTTCTCATGTGTATTGATTCTCCTATTCTAAATCATGAGCGAGTACAGACTGTATGTTTTTTAGGCCGAGATTTGGAGTTAAGATTAGTATGTCCTATGTCAATAGTAAAAAATTCAAGTGTATGCAATCCTATAGGGTTATATTCTTAATATTGTTACGAATTAGCGCCCCCTAAGTATGGGTGGCATAATTAATAAGTAGGATTTTATATTAGCATGTCTCCACGCCTTGATCTTTATTCTTCTTTTTTTAATTAGTGGTATTAATGGTTAACAAATGCACCCATTCCATTAGCTCACTTCTGTATTCACTTTATGGAAATCTGCAATGTGTTCAACTGCCTCGGCGTTATCTCTGAGGTGCTAGTAGAATGACATTTTTAGAAAATGGCGGTTCGAGACTGCTAGATTGATCCAGATACCTGTACGAGAAGGTTACGGAAAGAGATGGACTTCCCTCAAATTTACTAGAAGTATCTTGTGGTGTATATAAGGCTACCGATTCACGCGAGAAGGCCGTATTTAAATGAGTTCAGTTCAGTAATGTTCAAATAAATCCGAACTGATCCAAAGTGAACAGTAAAACATTGTTGAAGATTACATGTGTCTAGTAGTAAACGTTTTGTGAATAATAACTCCATAGAATTGTGTCAGTGGTTATCTCGTGTTGTATTTCCGGACCCATGGATTAGGGGTGGTTCCCAGAGGGTGGAAACCCAAGAACGTATCAATGAATGTAAATAGAGAGCATTTACTCTTTCTTGCCTTTTGTTTGCAACAATGAAACTTCCTTTAAACTAACAGCCGATTCATATACTCAGTAAGCAAGTACTGAGGTAATATATTAAATAGAGACAATAGATCTGTATACATGCATACATGGCAGTATTACTTACTTATTTGTGTATCCTAATATTAATATTCTATTTCAATTTCGGACGTGCCATCGACTTACCTGAAAATAAAAAATAAAATAAGTGTTATATTCGACAAAAACATGTCTTTTTATGTTTATTTTCATAACAATCATTTTTAAACGCTTTTATTCATTTTATTTAAATAATTTGTGGTATTTTCGAAAAAACGATTTCGTTTGAATTTTTCATTATATACATATATCGTTACAGGCATTATTTCATATTTATGTCACATTCTGTATATATAATTATTCCCAGTTCGATGTGCCTTGTCGAAACGTGGGTTCATAGTCACAAAAAAAGAAAATAAAAATTTGAACATTTCTTCACCGTGACATTTTGAAAATCAGATTGAGATCCACTCGTAAACTGCTTGCTGTAGAATCAAGATCTGACGTTCCTCAGAAGTTATAAAAAAGGAGATATTTCATTACGAAATTTTCAAGTAATGCTTGCGAGAATACTGTCCAGTATAAGTTCTCTTAAATTAGTTGCTCCATAGATGGAAGAGGATAAGTAAACACACCTAAATAAAATGTAAATTTTCAAGTACAAATATGAACTTAACAAGGTTAACGAAAAAATTTGCAGGTTATCGACATTCATCTGTCATGCGTTCTTAAATATCATTTGATTATGTTGAAGATTACACTAAATGTCTCTTTTGATAAGATCGATCTGCATTCCCCGTTAAGAAAAAACATACGCACATTTTTTCTCTTAATTGGAAATATATATTTTTTTCAACAGAACAATATGTAATACATTTACACCCTGTTATAATAATGGGTAGGTAAACTTTTATCGCCTTTTTTTATCAGTAAGTAAACTACTGTTTTAAACTTGAGAAGTGAGAAATGTACAAATTACATTTGTTTCTTTTCTTTTATCTATTTCCAACAAGTAAAATATTTAATTACAGGAAAACTTTACACAGTGAAATAATAAATTCATACAATGTATGCAATATGCATATATCATAATCTACAGTATGAATCACTTAAGATGAAGACACCTTATTCATATATCTCTCATCCGATATCCCAGTATTTTGATATTTTGGTGGCGAATACATAGCTATAAAGTGAGTCTTTAGACGTAACCACATTTGATTTTAGTGAGACGCGTCCGATTTTAGGATGGCATAACTTCGATTTTCAAAAAAAGGTATTAACTATTTCTTTAGAAAAAAACTTAAGATATTTTTAATCAGCAGCTCTAAAAATCCTTTTGTAAAAGATTATATCGTAGTGTTTGAGATAGGGGCCGCCTAAAAAATATTTTTTTCAGCCAAAAATACCTTTTATCTGTAAAATGGATTCTCAAAAATATATATATATTCTTCATTTTTGTTCAGAATATTGTAGTATACTAGTCTGAGTTGCAATGAAATTTAACAAAGATTTTCTTTGTCCACCCAGTAAGCACCGACAAATCTGAATTTTGTTGACAAAAGTCGAATTATGACGTGGGACGGTTTTAGTCATTCTGAAAATCAGTTTTCATCCAGCGCAGCGGTAAGTGTTTCGAGAAGAGGTACCGAATGACCCTTAGCCAAGTTTTATTCATTCCAAATGGACATGAAATAAGAAGCATTATAAGATGAGGCTCCGAACATCTCCATAGGGGTCGCCCTCCACCAAAATTTCGTGTAATCACGGCATGGCTAAAATTCATGAAACATGTTTTGTTCCAATCAAAATAAACAATTTCTCTCCTTGCATCAAAGACCCAAAGTGCCGCGAAAGGGGTGAAAACTCATTTTCAGTTGCTTTCATTCCGCGCAAAATCCACTACATGTCAGAAAATGCCCATTCTTTTTCGTTCGAGTCGAGCCGAATTTTCGATTTTGACCCTGCTATTTACGATGTCGATACATCGCCGATCCTCTTCTTTCGATAGAGACATAGAATGAACTTCCTCTCGAAATATTTATTTAATTACGAACGTTTAAAAATTACATTTGTTCAACTTTTTAGGTTAAATTTCAACATTTTCTGAGAGTTCAAATAGGCCATTTTTCTTTCACTCATTCCGAACCAAATTTCCGATTTTGCTGGTACAATTTGGTATCAGGATAAAGCGTCAATTTTCCTCTTTCCATAGAGACGTCGCGCGCCTTCATACTCCACAACATGAATTATTGAAGAATCCATGTTTATAAACGCCATCTTTATTTCATCGTGCCGAGCCAGATTTCCTATTCCACCATCGCGGTTTGGTACCGGAATTAAACGCCAACCTTCCTCTTTCCATGGAGACCTAAAACGACCTTCCATTCCACACATTCACTTAGTTATGAACGTTTGAAAAATTCATATTTTTAAATTTTCAAATTACCGGCCGGGTAAGGCAAGACAAGGCCCTGAAAAACTCTCACGTTTACACCATATGCAGGATGTAAAAATATTACTGAAAATTACATCAAAATAATTTCCTTATTTGTCGTCCGATTCCGCTAAAAATCGGTATGCAGGGGTTTTCGAGATCGCTGATTACGAATATGACATCGAAATTGAGAAATTAAAAATGGCGGCGTCCAGATGGCGGATGATTTTGATCATTTATAGTCCGATTCCGCTGAAAATCGGTATGTGGAGGTTATTCAAGTAGCAGGTTACGAATATGAAATTAAAATTGGGAAACTCAGAATGGCGGTACGATTAACCGGACACATCTTATTATTTAGTGTCCGATTCGTCTGAAAATTGTCGGTTATTATTTTTCCTAGTTTCTCTGAGACCAAAAGCATGTAATTGTGTGAGAAACTGATGTTGTTACAGTCTATTTTCGTATCTGCACATTTACAATTTGAATATCGTAATATGTTAATATAGTATAACTGGTTGCCTACCGTTCGTGCTCCATGTGAGCCACGCACAGCGATGTTAGCAGCGAGTTGCTGGCAACGCATTGCTAGCAACGCACTGTAACTGTACCTAATTAGGAAGCGAGTTTCGAACGTCTCGATTATAACCTTTTCAAGACCGTTATTATCAATTAAACCTATTGTTTTGTTAATGGAATTATGAAATACTGTATTATGTGTGGAATATAAACGTCATTAAGGGAGATTTATCAGATTTGTGGGTTATGTTGTATAGTGTTCATTCGGAACGTACCCATGGACAAAGTTTTAGTCATTCTCAGATTTTGACAGAGGTTTCCGTCTGGGCCATTTTTGGGGATTTTTTCCGTTTGCCGGCTCGAAGAGAAGTTGTGTCACTGAGCACGTGGATAGCATTTTGTTAATTTGCTCCTTTAATGCTGTAGAGACAAATTAGCAGTATTTTATTTTGATATTTTTATGATTTTCTGTTGGGAAATACTGCTACGGAATTTTCCGGATAAATCAACTTGCTGGAAGCACATGGCAAAGGAATTCTGAAAGCCCACTCAACATCTAAGGTATACCTCTGAAATCTCTTTAGAAAATAGATTTGTAATATTCGTTACTTTTTTATTGCAGGGCTTTTTATTCTTTTTGGGTTTTTGTTCTTTTTGGTTTTATTGTTCCTTTTGTACCTTTTATTCCTTTGGTTTCATTTTATCTTGGACTTTTACTGGCATCGCATCATGTATGTTTGACCCCACATCTTACCTGTTGGATTTGTACAGCTGTATGTGAAGTTGGATTACTGCAACTTGGTTGGCAAGATATTTTGTGAATTTGGAATCTTGAGTGTACCGGTGAGACTCTCCGTCCTGGTTCCCTTGGAAGCTACGCTCCCCTGGTAGGCCTAGTGGTTACATTTTGAAACCTGCTGGAGGTAAGCGTCTTTGAATTACCTAACGAGGGACCTTATATCACATACCACCTTCTACGTGAGGCGTAGAGTGCCCGTCAGCTTTCTTACGGTAGACATTAAATGTAAATTATCAGTACATATTTTGCATATGATCAATTAAGTTTTAGTAATTTTGAACACCACTCTTACAAATTTTTCAGTCAATTTAACCTATTGTCACTAAATAGTTCACATTATTTTGTTCATTTCATGTTATTTTCAGTATTTTAATGTAATCGTCTAAGCTAATATATTTTGGGGGGTCATATTTTGCCTATTATTAGTTAATATTTTATTAGTTTTAAGTTATCATATGTTTTGTGTTAGGTTAAGTGTGGGCCACACATCTAAGCATATTGATTGGGTGTAATGTTATCTCTGGCTGTAAGCGTACCTATATATCATTATTAAATCTGTTATAGTAAGAAGCGTATTTGTTTTCACCAGAGTACATTTAAAGCCCCAATTTTGTCGAAGCCACTCCCCAGGTACTTGTCTAGTCGGCCGTGTGAGCCTCTTTCGCCACCAATTAAATGCAGAGAGGGAACTGCACGTAAAACATAAAAATTTTGTTCAGGGCACAGGGTGACCACCCTACCCTGCTGCATTGCTGATATATCAGCCTCTAAAGTATTTTTTTTTATATTCCCCTTTTATCTGGGAGCCCTGCAACAATGTGCCGTGATGATAAGATTTTTAAGTATCAGAAAATTGGAAATTTTCCCCACCAGAGTGCGGGCGAGGCGGGAAATGTCAGTTATTATTTTTCCTGCACTGTCTAATATTAGCTTTAATAGAAAAACAGGGAAACTGACGTGCCGCGATAAAAAATGAATCATATACGTTTACATGTTCGATAAACGAATTCACCCCTTTAACAAGGCCAGACATGTCATAAGTAATGGAACTTTTTCTTCAGAGAGTGATAAACTATTCAAAAATTATTCGAAATCTTCAAGTCGCGATGGCGCGTCAGGGCATATTCTGTAAATACGCTTAAAAACCTGGAAATCTCACACAACTTGCATAAATAATTTCCAGGAGACTAGTCCCGACGAATTATACAATTGTCCATATGGGCTCATAAAGCTAAGCTCAAGCAAAACAAAATTTTATTAATTACCATTATCGTCAATTCTATCCTTGAAATTGAACAAACATCTCCTTCAAGGAATTCGAATCTATTTGTGCCAGTTCACTTTTACCCTAACTCTAACAATTGTATATAGTTGAGATTAAACATCCTCGAGATGTGTACCAAGCTTACCATGGGTGTAATTTCCACGATGGATTTCTTGAACCTTGTTATAATTTGACGTATCGCTTGATAAATAGGAAAGAGTCTATGACCTATCTCAAAGAAGAAAAAACGGAAATATCCAGTGTTGCCCAACATACTTTTAATAATCATAGAATAAATGCCAGTAAGGTTGATTAGAAATGTAACAAATAATACACGACTGGGTGGCTTTGAAAGCTTAAAAATAGTGAAAAGTAAAAATAGTCAAAATGTCTATCCGAAACCGTTCGTTTTATTGGTTTCGATGAAAGTTCGTCAAATCGAAACGGAGTTTAGGTAGGAATGAGAGGATTGGTTGAATTTGTTCAACCATGGCATTATTTTAGTATAAATATAGGCAAACTCTTGGTTGTTCTTTAGTTTTAGTCATCTCCAGATGATGCCAATCCGATTGGCGAAATCCGCGTCAACTGGCAGTATTCGAGTGATCTGATGTTTGTGGAAATTACTTCAGATGCTATATGTAATACAAACTGCCTATTTTCAGCAACTTATCATTTAAATTAATACAAGATCGTTTGCCATATATCTTTTAGACGTTTGAAATTGTGCAATCGTTTTTTTTATTATTTTCATATCATGATATATCTGGTAACTTAATAAACGGATATTCTGCACAAAATAAAAATGTTTGATGAAATATTTATTACGAGTCGTAATTTCTCCTTAAAATAATAAATTATTCCAGACGATCCGCGGCGCATTACCGACCCATTAGACAACCGACTGTGCATGGCAAAAATGCGTTTGGTATTCCATTCGATGCAAGGAATTATGCTTAGCATGGCTTATAAGAAATAATAAATTGCAAGCCAAGACGGAAGTGGACCGTTTCAGTACACATTGCTATACGGGTATAATAAACGGCCGGTACGCGACCATCAGCAGACCACTTTTATTAAAATTCGCGTCCACTGCGAACATCACCGGAGTGCTGATGTGACAACGGCTGCTCGTAAAAACCAAATGCCTTCTGGATGGCATATAGCGGAAACTTTAAATTTCTCTCCGACAAATTAAACGAAAGATCCTAAATATATCTTCGAGCAATTTATTTTGCCGGATGTTTTCATATATTCCGGAAACTATCCATTTTCGGTATGTAATAACTACCATTTTACTATTTAATCAGTTCAATTGTAAGTAATAGACCGAGCTTCCATAACAAAGAAGGTATCACATCGAACACCCAAAAGGTGAAAATGGTTACAAAACATGTAAATATCATGTTACGCCAGCCAGACTATAAAAATTTGTTAATTGTCATTTTTTATGAATTTTTTATTTAGTTAAAAAAATATTCTACTTTTTAAAACACCTGCTTGTAATTTTCACAATTTGTGGTAAACGATGAACCATTTTCGAAAAAAAAATTTTGTCTGGCCATTTTTGTTAATTAACTTCTGACAGACCTTTTGTTAAAAATTATTTTCTTTATGAAAGTGCACTTCATAACACCTGCTTGATTTTTGTATTAAAATTAAGTTTAAGATCTCTCCTATCTATTACAACTTGTCTGTCTGGCAATTTTTGTTAATTACTTTGTCAGACTTAATTTTGAATGCGCAGCATCAATGCATCAGGATCAATCATTGGCATCTCATAACACCTCACACTATTAAAATAAACTGTTAAAGTTTAATATTGTTATGAATTACACCCCCTTGGAACTGGAGATGATACGCCTATGCCTACAAATAGCGACTGGAAGCTAGCAGAAAGATATGGACTTTTCTGGAATGTGGTAAGAGAAGATTCTTGATTGTTTCTAGATGGATCTAGAGGGTCAAATTCGGAGTATATAAGGCGCGATTACAAGCGCGAAAGGGGAAGTTTATTAAGAAGGCAGTTTATAAAAGTGAACAAGTTGAAAAGCAAAAAAAGTGAGGTTAAATAGAAAGTAAACAAAGTGTATTTTGAAGTATTGTATAGTCAGTAAATTGTTAAATAAAGTGTTAGTGGTGATTATCTCTTGTTGAAATTATTTAGAACCCACGGATTCATACAGGGTGTTTACTAAAAGGTGAATAAACGCAACAATATATTTTTTTAATTCTCAGAAGAAGGATAGTTACAGTTTAAGGCATAAGGTAAGACAGTAATAAAGACGAAAAGGGACAGGAGGGGGGTTGTACGAGGGTGGGGGTAAACACAAAAAAATATTAATTTACGAAAATGTGTACACTAAACAGATTTTTATCACGTAGTTATCATTTAAAACCGAAAATAACGTCAGAAATTGCAGTTTCAAGTTTGAAATTCGCGCCATTACGAAACAGTCATTCTGAATTTTCAAATTTTCAAAACATATTGGTAACCAGAGCCTTGAAAACCCCCGACTATAAATTTATTTCAAGAAATTTTGAATATTACACCGTTTTTGCCTGTATTAATTTATTATGCATCTATAAAATGCACTTCTGAATGTAATTTTTTGGCCCTAAAGGGCTCCTAAATGCTTATAAATGAGACAACATGGTAAGGGAAGTTTGAATAATAATCAGCGTCGAACTGGGACCCAGAGGACCTTACCGGGCAATTTTTTTGAGGGCCACATATCAAATTTTTTAATATATTTTTTTGCATACCTATTCTCTAAGTACTTTTTCAAGTTAGGTATTCCCTAGGAGACGAAATCGATAGTTCTTTTTCATTTATATAAAAATAAATGCATAAATTTCTGTTAGGAACATAACATGATCAAAATAAAATATATCCAATAATAACAGGCCTGTCGTCGTAAAGTCAATATCATCGATTTTGGTCAGAAATTTAAAAGAGCAATTTTCTTATAGGAAAAATCGCGCTGAACACGATGGTGACATTAAAAAATTTATAAAACATAGGCTTCATTGTTAAAAACATTCGTCTTTAAAAAAAATTATCCTTTTTTTTTTGTTTTTTGACTATTTAACGAAAACGGTGCGTCGCCGTTCATAAATTAATTGTTATAAAAGCAAAAAGTGTATGAAAAAACCAATGGATTTTTCTAACAATTGAAAACTAGTTAGTTTAATATATTAACTTTATGTTGTCACCAGATTTTTTTCGAAAAATTAATTAATAAACGAATCGAGATCTATCTAGGCTCCAAATTTTCCTTTTTTTATTATCTTTCATTTGCTGACAATTGCATTTCGATATGACGTTTCTAAGCTGAGATATTTCATTTTTTTACTAAGCAATTTTTTAAAAAACGTTGGCGGGAGGTAAAATAAAGAAAAAAGTGCCGAGACCACATGGAAAAGGTAGTTTTTATCAATATTTATCGATTGCTGGGGGTGGAGAGTGCAAAAAATGCCATGGAAAGCCCCAAATCCTTAATAAACAAATCAGTTTATTTGTTTAAACAATTGCAAAACACACGAAATATTAACCCAAAAAAAACTGTAAAGGTAATAATTCACAGCCATGCTTTGCAAAAATTGGCTGCTATTTTTGCAAAAAGTATAGTTAGATCTTCAATATTACAAGAATGATTTGTGAATCAATTTTAGTGGAAAATTGCGAATCCCGGGTGGTCAAAGTTGTCCATTTTCCCCCTTGGTGGGATAAAGAAAGAGGATTGCGCAAAAACTATTGCACCGACAGCCTCATCTTGTTCACATTTATAAAGCATTATAAAACACACTTATTTATGACAGTTTTATAAAATTTTAATAACAAATTAAAATGTTATGTTAATAATTAAAAAATGACAACATGTTTTTTGCAATAACTTTTTTACCACTGGAACGATTTTTTTAATTTGGGAAGTCTCATAATTGCGCACAAATCACCCATTCTTTACTTTTCTTTACGAACGATAGTATAGTTTCAGTATTTTAGGAAACTGATTTTCTGCTCTAATTGTTGGTAAAAGACGATGATGCAAATGAAATTTATTACTCACGAAATGAGAAGCCTCTCCCATTACCTCTCCCAGAGCCATTCTGCAAAAACATCGCGGCTACTAATATATAGCGAAAAATTTTGTCTGTCTTACCTTCATTTACCTGGCCTGTTAAGAATTAGAACACAAGCACAGGTGTTTAATGTTTATTCTGCAAAGATAAAAAATATCAATCAAAAACCGCGCCACCGCCGCCGCTTTGCTTGTCCAAGTAGGTTGAAACTGTTACTCATCGTAAACAATCTATTTTCCAGTCTCTTGAGTTTCTAATTTCGAAATTAAAGTGATTTACGCTTTGAAATTGGGATTTCCGAATGTCCAAATGTCACATGGGGCAAGGGGGTCACATTTTGGATCTATCGGGGGACCACATTTTGGGTCTTTAGAGGGGCCTACCGGGCGTTTGCCCGGTTGCCTGGTGCCCCAGTCCAACACTGATAATGATAGGACAATACATTTTCAACAAATCTAAACTTTTTTGACTGTATAAATTTGAAAACACGAAAAAACTGCAAAAATCACGAACAATACACCTTTTTGCATAAAAGTGCATATAAATATATGTCTGTTCCATGACCTACGGAATGTCCGCGTTAGTGCATGGCCACGTCGACGCACATCGCACCGCACCTCGCAAATCGCACAGTAAAATTAAATTGAACAAATATTTTAAATGAGTGGCCATATCGGCGCCCCTCGCACATCACACAGTAAAATTAAATAAAACCATGCTTTTTAATGAGAGTGACCAAATCAACAACTTAAGCCTCGCACATTGCACAGCTTTCAGCACGGGCGATACCATGTTTTTAATAAAATTATGGAAGGAAATAGCCGAACAATATATGAACAGTTAGTACAATTTCTTTTGTACGCAGAGCAGGCTAGCCGCTGTCAATATGCGATGGACGATGTGCGGTGCGCCGACGTGGCCATGCATTTAGTTGGACTTGCTTCTGTAGACCTCAAACAAATTTTTTTTTAAATTGGATGGATCTAAAATTTCGGCCTCAAATGTTGGTCCGGTCGGACTAATGTGTGTTCTTTGGGCGGTTAGAGCTATTAGCCCAGGAATATTAATTACAATTTTAAAAGTACCCTAAACAAATTGCTTGCAAAGCAATTTTTGCTGTGGTATGCCAAGTAGGTGTTCCCATATAACATACCAAAAGTCTCTAATGTTTCGACTGGAGCTTCAATGCGTCACATCGATTATTCTAAAAGGGGGTCTAAGTAAATAGATTAGGTATATGAAATTCTGTTGTAACACCAACTTTTATTTGTAAATCAGTGTGTTAATATTTTAACTTCCCTACTGGTTGACACGCTTTAGTTCGCTACTGTTTTCTTTTTGGAATTTGATGTATTCGATAGGAAGCGCGCAGGCGCTGCGCCGCAACGCCCACACTTGTACCCATACTAGCAATCGCGTTCTAGTAGGTTGTTTCACATTTTCCAACTGTGGTGGTCGAAGTGCATTATTTGTGTGTTATATAATTGATGTTATTGACTTTTATTGAGGATTTTATTGGTTATGCAGCAGCATTAAAAGATTAAGGCCTTAATTTCATTCTACAATTCTGGTAAGTTTAATGTTAATAATAAATAAAATGAGAACGTCCACTCTCTTCGATGAATAAGACAATTATCATCCCCGATGACGTTGTTGAGTTGAATACTACTGAGCTGTTTAGTAGGATTGTTCTGGTGAAGGGCAAGGAAGAGTTTGCTGATCTCCTGAAATACGAAATAGCACCACGCCCTTGCGCTTTATTTGACGATTTATCTATGAGGAAAACTAAAAAATCTGTGTTAAGAGCAATTTTTGAGTCTGAAGTACCTTGTAAAAGCAGCGTGCTGGCAGAGACCAACTTCATAATTGATGGTGGATTCTTACTTCATAATTACCTGTGGCCAGAAAGGGAAACAACATATGGAGACATCTGTAATAGATATATTGCGCATATCATATCCCGTTACAAAAGAGCGAGTATAATATTTGAGGGCTATGATGGCCCAATACAAAGTGTGAAGAGCAGAAGCGTCGAAGCTCTAAAAAAACTTCTGTAGATTTGACAATTATTGAAAACATGCCGCCGACGACCAGTCAGGAAGATTTTTTAGGAAATGCAAGAAACAAGGTCCAGCTGATATCAATTCTATCCGCGAAGCTAAAGGACGCTAATATGGATGTTCGACAAGCAATAGGAGATGCTGATAACAATTCTCTGTGTGCAAATGTTAAGACACCACTGAAGGTGTTTAACATCCAACAACTGCAAATCACTCTCGGCAATGTGAAGGGCGTTGTTTTATTTCTACATGCCGCCACTGGTTCAGATACATGTGCAATATTCGGAAAATGGAAGTAACTCGCTTACAAGGTTTTAAAATCCAATTCAGAACTGTCTAGAAAAGTTTAACTTTTCTATCAATCGTTGGCAGCCCGAGACGATATTGTATTGGAGAAGAATTTCTGCTCACACTATACAGTTCCAAGAGGTGCAACAAATTAAATGAGTTGCGGTACTTGATGTACAGCAAAAGGGTCAGCACAAAACAGAAAAGAAAGCGTGCACTAGATCTATCCAACCTTCCACCAACAAGTGATGCAGCAAGGCCACTTTTTCCGAGTGCATTTACAAGTGCAAGATTGGTTGGGGAACGAAATGGTGGCTACTGGGTGGAGATGGCAGAAAATAAATGGCACCCTAATTCTTGTCTCTAGTATATTGCCTCCTGAACCAGATGAACTTCTACACCTCATACGATGCAATTGCAAAAAAGGTTGCCGAAGATGGTGTCAGTGCAGGATAGCAGGTCTTCACCGTACTTCTATGTGTGGGCAATGCAGAGAAACCTCATGCAATATACCTGTTGTGGCAGACGAACTAGACCATCCATGCAGTCAGGAAGATGATGGTGACGATGACCCTATAGTGGAAGAAGTAGGTACTATAATTATGTGGATTTTCTATTAAAGGTAATAAAATGTTACTTTGATAAAGATAAATTTATTTTAAAATGTTCCAGGCTTGATGAGACCAACCGATTACATCGTAAAGGAATTATTTTTGTTTTGTTCATTCTATTTCTATTGTTTTGTTACAAAATGTACATTATTTTTAAAGATTATATACAGGGTGTTTGGTGCATCGTGTGCCAAATTGAAATGGCCGACAGAAAGGGTTATCTGCTATCCTTTCAGGACCCTTAACACATCCCATGCCCTGCGGGATTTTTCATATCGACCTTCTATCTTTTTAATGAAAAAAATCCCAAATTCTACATTTTAATTCAAATTATAAAAAAAGTATTAGAGGCGTAGACTGCGAATTTCATTTTTATTTTGATGTGTATTGTTGAAGGGTTCTTTTAAATCCAAAATTACTGGCATTAGTCATCTAGTTGTTTTTTTATTCACTCGCAAACTTTCGGAATAGGTAAAATTTAAATTTAAACTTAGACTTCATATGGCTATAAAAAAGAAACTCAGAGCAACCCGAATCTTCCAACTCCCTCAAAAATTCTCTAGTCTATCCTCTTGCTAGTGATATGCCACATGTCATAAAAATGTTTTAATAACTTCGTGAATTCGCTAAATTAATGAATCGGGTCACATAAGGCTAATATTCAAAATTCCGAATAAAAAATTATTTTTGCTCAAATTATGCATGGGAAACAGGTAAAATCTGTTATCTCACTCTTGCGAAGTAAAATCTATCTTCTGTCTCTTTCTGTTCATTGGTTTTCTTGAAATAAAGAAACAGTTACATTTTTATCATTTATTAAAAAAATTTAAAAATCTTGCTCAAGGTATTGGTCTCTGTTGCGAATGCAGGCCCGACATCTGCTTCGTATTTCGACAGTTGTTGTATGAAGTTGTATTTCCTCCCTAATTGTACCGAAAGCCGTTTCTATGCGTTGGACAAGAGGACAAGTTCCTCCCTAGTCGCAACCTCCGTCATGTACACAAGCTCTTTGGCACGTCCCCAGACATAAAAATCCAACGGAGTTAGGTCTGGGGAACGTGGGGGCCATTGGATAGGGCCATCCCGCCCAATCCACGCATTTGGGAACACATTGTCTAGATATTGTCTTACAATCAATCGCCAGTGCGCGAGACAGCCGTCATTTTGAAAAACTATAGGCGTATGCGTAGATTGGGCGGGATGGCCCTATTCAATGGCCTCCACGTTCCCCAGACCTAACTCCGTTGGATTGTATGTCCGAGGTCGGGCCAAAGAGCTCGTGTACGCGACGGATGTTGCGACTAGGGAGGAACTTGTCCTCTTGTCCAACGCATAGAAACAGCTTTCGGTACAATTAGGGAGGAAATACGACTTCATACAACAACTGTCGAAATACGAAGCAGATGTCGGGCCTGCATTCGCAACAGAGACCAACACTTTGAGCAAGATTTTTAAATTTTTTTAATAAATGATAAAAATGTAACTGTTTATTTCAAGAAAACCAATGAACAGAAAGAGATAGAAGATAGATTTTACTTCGCAAGAGTGAGATAACAGATTTTACCTGTTTCCTATGCATAATTTAAGCAAAAATAATTTTTTATTCGGAATTTTGAATATTAGCCTCATGTGACCCGATTCATTAATTTAGCGAATTCACGAAGTTATTAAACATTTTTATGACATATGGCACATCACTAGCAAGAGGATAGACTAGAGAATTTTTGAGGGAGTTGGAAGATCCGGGTTGCTCTGATTTTTATTTTTATAGCCATATGAAGTCTAAGTTTAAATTTAAATTTTACCTATTCCGAAAGTTTGCGAGTGAATAAAAAAACAACTAGATGACTAATGCCAGTAATTTTGGATTTAAAAGAACCCTTCAACAATACACATCAAAATAAAAATGAAATGCGCAGTCTACGCCCAGCACTTTTTTTATAATTTGAATTTTAATGTAGAATTTGTGATTTTCTTCATTAAAAAGATAAAAGGTCGATATGAAAAATCCCGCAGGGCATGGGAAGTATTAAGGGGCCTGAAAGGATAGCAAATAACCCTTTCTGTCGGCCATTTCCATTTGGCACACGATGCACCAAACACCCTGTATATTTAATACACCTTTTTAAATATTTCCTTTTAAATATTAATTCTTTAAGTGTTAGAGTGGATTTTAATCGCTTCTCAAAATATTTACTACGCGTTACTGCATGAATTCGACCACTATCGACCTTTTTGACTAGATCAAAATGAAGCTCCAGTCACATCTCTAGAGACTTTTCATTCATTAATAAGAAACATCAAATGAACACTTTCTGCCAAAAATTAGCTTGCAAGGAATTAGTTTAGGGTTGGAACTTAATTTTCCTGGGCTATATGTGATGTGACGTGCCGACTTCAATGATTCTTTCATACATGAAGGAGCAGTCATAAACTTCAAATTTTTGGTACTGCTACTATACTCCTTCAAAATATGTAATTAAAACATTGTTAAATAGGTCTGTTAAATAAAAAAAGATATTAAAAATTATAAATGCTTACTTACCATTGGAAAATGATGAAGTGGTTTACAAGTAGAAAACGTAAACAAATACGTAGTTTAACGGGAAATCACCCACATAAACAAATCGACATTCTACAAATCAAGTTAATACACAACTTACAACTCAAAAATCATTAGGCATTGGTTTAAATTTAAATTGCCCCACAAATATTACACAGAGCAATTTCCCTGTTTACATTTAAAATTGGTGGGTAAATATGCAAATACATATTGATTTATTTCAATGTTTTCATGTGACTGTAGCTTTTCACATAAGTATGTTTGAAAACATTGCGTGAAGGTTTATTTATTTATTTACTTATTTCTTTATCTGTATATTAGATACTGACAGACAAATTCGTATACAGTATCCACCATTACAAATTAAAATATAGGCACTAGACAAATAATATAACGTTTGATATGGTGTAAGATCTTCCAGTCACTATTGTGCCTAAAGCACAATAAAACTAATTTTGTTGGGCAGTTACACGGGCTCAAATAGACAAATGTGATAACCTACCACCAAACAGAATTAGGCTCCGGCTAGCCAGTTTTATAGGAGGCAAGGGCCTGGGTAAGCGTCAACGACAACTTAAACAACAAGGCCAAGAGCGATTAAATTATAAAAAGTTTAAGTTAGAAAATTTAATTTTTTTAAGTTTTGTATTCAAAAAAATATATTCAAAAGTACCTTGGGCCCCAAAACCTAAAGGAGGTTTATTAAAAGGGAAGATACGTCACAGACAACACACAGAAAAATGACAGGTAAAATTGAAATTGATTTAATATCAATTAACATATATAAATCACGGATAAGTAAATACTGACATCAAACATTTGAATAACAGACACGTATGAAAAGTTACTAATACAAGAAATATGGGTTAGTCAAATTTAGAAGTAGGGTTAAAATGTTACGATAAAAAAATATAAGTTACAGATAACTGTACGGTAACGGTTATCACCAAATTAGATAAGAAAAAAGTTCTAGCGATAAACAAACAAGATAATACCTTGAGCAGTTTCGCAATAAGCTACCAAATATATTCACTAAAATTTTAACTACTCGCAATTACATAAAGTTAATTCGGGGTAAGGTACGAGACTATGAATTTCTCATAACTGGCAACCTAGATTGACATATAAGACAAACTATCGAAATAGGGAGCAGTTCTCTTTTTGCTAGAGATTTTTGAATGTGTTGCTAAACCTGATGACAATTTAATAATTATCATATGACATATCCCAACCGCCAAGAAAAATAAGGTACAATTTACCGGGCTATATAAAATGATAGCAAGTGGGAATTATTAAATCAACACTAGAGATGACATCTAATTAAATTTGTACTTAAACACATTCATTAAACTGCTCGACAACAATAATAAGAAAAGGTAGCCACGCCTTGCTAGAGTGAGAGAAATTTATATAAGATTAGTAAAAAAAGTGACACACAAGGCTAAAATAATGGCGCTTAGCAACTAAACTATAAAACAATTTTGTTTATCACTAGAAACTTCACTTATAGGCACTTCTAGAACTCTAGAAACTTATTACTAACAATACCCGAAACTAACCTAAAATTTACAAAATCTCATAAAAATACATGCCTCTCGGCTACAGATAATATGACCCACGGCCAAAATATCACGATACGATACGATAAGATACAAACTAACGGTAAAGCTGGTAGGTATAAACGAAATAAACCAGAAGATAAGAAAATATTTACGGGGTTAAATAGCGTAAGGCTATAGAACTGACCGGCAGCACTGAAACACAAAATCGTCTCACGGACTAAAAATTAATGAAAACTTCATTAACAATGCTGTTTCTTACGGTCTAAAACCGTATCCGACACTACTACCATGAAGTTAAAAAAAATAGCAAAACTACACAAATTTACGTATAGGCTCATTACTGTTATATTTGTGGTTGGCAACATGTAATTTTATTTAATTTAATATCCCGTCTAGCGGCAGTTAATTACATGAAGATTAACGAAATTTTGTTGGAAAGAAGTAATAACAGTGTACTTAGCTTATGAAAAGTTTCCTGTTGGTCTTGGCATGTAGCTGGTGATATTGTAGTAGGTAATGTTGTCTCTTTCATACACGTGACATGAGTGAACGGTAACTTCTAGGATTCTCCAAGTGCGGTATTCATAAAAACAGCAGAAAAAATTCAACAAAAACCTCCTCGTGGTGGTTGATCAAGCCATTCGAAGAAAATTTACATCGCTGGATAATGACCTTGGCGGAATATGTTACGATATGTTGTTAAAACTTCTAGAATGTGTCCATCAAGCAGGAAAACTTCAAAGGTATTAAATTACGTAAATCGGTAAATCGATAAACTGGGAAACTGGGAAACTTGTAAATTAATCCCTAATTTAATCAGTAAATGGTGAAATCGAAAACCTTAAGAAACTGGAAACGAATTTAAATAGGTTTAAATTTCAAAAAACTTCATTTTAATCTTGAAAAAAATAATAAATGGGAATAGTTATAAAATAACTATATAATAAATCGGAATAAGTCGGAATAAATCAGAAAAGGTATATCAGATAAGTCGGAATAGATCAGAAAATATCGGAAAATGTCAGAAAAGGTACATCAGATAATACCAGAAAATATCGGAAAAAATCAGAAAAATTCAATCCATAATCTAAAAGAAAATGGGAACGTATTAATATCAATTTAGATTAAAATTTGAGACAAACTACTTACATTCAAATATCCATTTTAAGCGACTGAATAATAAAATTTAAGCCGGTAGGTTAAAATACATGTTAACCGCTCAAAAACCAAACAGCAAGAGAGCGTATTCGATTTCACTCGATACAATATTTTAAATCGTTCCGATGGTGCTGACATCTCGTGCCTAGGCCTATCACTTATTTCAACACGGAAACGGTTTCTACAATCCATTAGAGATGGAACATTAACGGAGTATTGTTACAATGGTAATAACAATTCATATGTAAAATGTTTTATTAGAATTATTAAGGGCCACAAGGGTCCCTGCTGGGACCTTTGATCTGCCAAATTATTTGAATACCTTAAATGTTACCACAATAATGTAGCCTAGATGAGAAAGATGATAGTCAGCAAATCCTCACGCATTTACTCGAACAGGCTAAAGCTTGGTTTGCACCGAATCAATTATTGTTAAATGAGAGTTAAACTGTGTGGTGTCAACATTTCAAACAAAAAATAATTCGGATGAATGTCTCAGTACAAAATTCTTAGGGGTTCATATAGACACACATTTAAATTGGATTGAACATATCAACATACTTTGTAACAAATTGTCCAAGTCTGTCTTTGCAATTAAGAAAATAAGAAATAGCAAGTCGGTAAGACAACATATTACTCATTTTTTCATTCTCAGCTAAAATATTAAATACTTTTGCTAAGGGGCAATGCAGTACACTGCTATTTACAAAAAAAATTCATCCTACAAAAGTCAGCAGTAAGAAGTATAGTAGGTGCTAAATGGCATGAGAGTTGCAGGCCCTTGTTTACATCTCTAAAAATAATGTCACTCTTCTCCTGTATAGCATATCATAATATTCTAATGGTAAAACAAAACCTAAAGAGTTACATTGCGCATGCTGAACATCATCAACATGATACCAGAAATAGAGACAACCTAATATAATACATCAAACCAGGCTGCAGATAAGTAACAATATGGGAATTAGAACGCTGAATGTTCTGCCCTTGTCATTTCGTAATCTTCCCATCAACATATTTAAAAATAAACTAAAAAAAATTATGACTGAAAATTGTATATACTCCATTGATGAAAGTCATTATTGAAAATGAAAGCATTTTTTATTAAAAATATAATGTATATTGATAACATCTTATTATGTAAGGAGCAAATAGCTAATAATTGTATGTATCATTTGTCCTATACTAGCTTTATTAACTTTTTATTATGTTAGACGTATAATTTTAATTAAGTGGCAACCTGCTAAATTTTATTTTAATTTTAATTAAAACGGTAGATGTCTATCCAATTTGATGTATCTATAGAATGTATGTTTTTTAAAGATAAATAAACTATTATTATTATTATTATTAAACATTAAATTAATAGTCCAGTCAACGAGGGCTTTCACCTCTAATTTGAGTGCTAATGAATGGATTTTTGAAGAAACCTTGTGCAATCTATATGTACCTAATTAAGTTAATAATGAAGTTGAAAAGGGATTGGAATAGGAAATAATCGGAAGAGGTAGAAACGCCCCTTTTATCACGAGTTCCGTAACTTGTAGAATTAGATTAAAAATGAAAAAAATATATTGTTGCATATTTCCACCTCTTAGGAAACACCCTGTATGAATCTGTGGGTTCTAAATAATTTTAACAAGGGGTAAACCACCAACACTTTATTTAATAATTTACTGACTATACAATACTTCAAAATAACCTTTACACTTTGTTTACTTGATATTTAACCTCACTTTCGTTACCGAACGTCACTTTCCTAAAACTTCTTGTCCTGCGCCGGTAATCGCGCCTTATATACTCTGAAATTGTCTCTAGATCCATCCAGAATCTTCTCCTACCACACTCTAGAAAACTATCTCTTTCTACAAATTTCCAGTCACTATTATGCATAGGCGTATCAATATCCAGTTCCAAGGGGGTTTAATACATAACAATATTAACTTTTTTTGGCCCAAAATAAGATGTTTTTGCTCTTGCGATTTTTTTTAGAAAAATGCATATTTTTCGAAACATGGCCACTCGAAAATTCCTAAAAGTGGGGGAGGGGACATGTAAAGGTTCAAAAAATAATCTGAAAAAATTCAGGTGAATGTATCGGGGAAATACAAGACTTTTCTGATTTGTAACTTTTCTGTAAAGTGAGTTTTCATCAAGTTTTCCCGGAAAAACATGAAAAACTACCCCTTTTTGAAATTGTAGCGCATTAAAAATAAGTAATTTAAAAATTTGGAAAAGTCCAGACGCGTGTATTGAGGCCTTGTGAACATTTTTATCTCTTGGATTTTTTTTTAACTATTGGAAGAGAATAACAATAATACTGAGTAATTACATGAGAAGAACGTACAGCGAACAACGTCAAACCACCATCAATTTTATACATCCCGCATTATGTGGCGAGGACCACCATATCGTTACAAAAATGAAATCCCGAATTACGATCTGAAATATTTGTTTTCTAATAGCCAACAGACTAAACTAATATTTCTTGAAGTTTATTTTCTTAAATATTAGAGAATTTCGAATGGCGAGGTTCTGTAAAGTTGAAATATTTTAGCTATTTTTAACTAACTTCAATAAACGAATTCCTACATAAAAAATATTAAAACAGGAGATGTTATACATGGTGCGAAAGGAATTTATTCTAGTTTTAAAATCATCATCTAATTGTTCTGGTTTAATGGGTATTAAAAAAAAATTAAGTGCTATTATGTTGAACATGACCATTTAGAGCAGGCTGTATGGGTTCGGGCCACACTACCGATTTGCTACGGCAAAGGTAATAAAGCGATCCTTCGAGTTGTCGAAGAATTTAATCAAAAGAACACAAGGTGAACTATATTCTACATTGAAAATAAGTTCCATAATAATATACCAAGTGTTCCATTTTTCATGTTACATTTTGTCAAATTCAAACTTCAAAACCTTTTTTATTTCAAATGGAACACCCTGTATTTTTTACATCATGTTATGTAAAATTAAATTCTCTTTTCTCTAATATAAACATTGTAGGGGTTAAAGTTACAACGCGTTCGCGATTTTTTTAAATGTAGAATTATTAGTAAAAATTATCAACTTAGCCATGATTAGAAACAATCATCAATGTCAGTCTTTCTATTTTGTCAAAAAATGCCAGCATGTTTAAATTATACCCAGGGAGACTTTTAAATTTGCTTATTATTTATAGGAATGTGATAAAGTAATATCAAGAATATGTTGACACATTTCCTACTCGATACCCACAAAAACCATCACCAAACACTGTAAAACGCATATTGGATAATTTTAGAATGTTTAGCTCTGTTAAGGCAGGAATACAACGGAGGAAGCCTATTATTGATAAAGAAACAGATTATTAATATAAGTAAAATATATCCAAAATCAGAATTGCATACACTAAAATAGCCAAGATAAAATGAATTAAAAATATGTTTTGATTTTAATATTCCAAATTTCGTAGTCGAACCTCCAGACATTTTTCGCACCTTCGGACTAGTTCCTCATGGGTAGTATTTCCGGTGATAAGTTTTGAAATGCATTTCTCATTCTCTGCATATAATCTTCGATGGTTGCTAATGGACTTTCACAAACTTCGCTTTTAATAGTTCCCCAAACAAAAGAATCCAGAACTGATAAATAGGGCGAGCGTGGAGGTTATAGAAAGGTCCATTATTGGCGATCCACGTAGATTACGAAAATACAGATTTTTCAATTCCGTCTGTCTGTCTGTCTCTTGGTGTATTAACTGGAAAAAAACTACTTGACTACTACTATCAGCGAAGAAATGGTTAAACTTTCACTGGAAAATATAGTGTCTAAAGGGAATAAATAATGAAAAAAAAATTGCTCTTGCTCAAATTTAAAATTTCCACGTTTCATGACACTCTAAACCAACATTTTTGAAAAAAAATTTACCACTAGAATAGATGAAAAAAAAGTTCTTTTGTTCAAATTTAAAATTTCCACGTTTCATGACATTCTGAACCTATTTCACAAAAAAAATTACGTTTTTTTGAAAAGATTTGTATCTTTTTTACCACTACTATAGAATAGACGAAACATTTTTTTTTACTCAAATTTAAAATTTCCACGTTTCATGACATTCTAAACCTATTAAAAAAAAATGAAACATTTTTACCAACATTTATTTAAAAAAGTTACTTACCACCAGAATAGATGAAAAAATTATTTTTTTATCAAATTTAAATTTTCCACGTTTCATGGCATTCTAAGCCTATTTTTAAAAAAAACTTAATTTTAATTTTTTTAAAAATTGAAAATATTTTTACCACTGATATAGAATTTTTTTAACTACTAGAATACATGAAAAAAAGAAATTATTTGCTCAAATTTAAAATCTCTACGTTTCATAACATTTTACACATATTTCAGAAAAAAAAATTTTTTTAATCACTACTAACTATACTTGCACTTAACTACGTGAATGTGAGACTGAAAATGTGACAGATTGCAATAATATTTGGCATATGCACCTATTATAGTTTTATTGAAAAATGTACAGGGTGGTCATCCCAAGAAATAATTCAACCATGGTGGACATTTGTAAAGGTATTGAAACATATTCATTATAGAATTTTGCAAACATCAGAAAAAATAACTATATGGGAACTAAAAGAAAAGTTACGTGTAAAAATATTAATGAAATCTTTGCATTCTTTCGATAACCTGACTTTAAGTAAATAGGGGAAAATGAGTAAAGCAAGCTGGTAAGAGTACAGAAACTTGAGATTTGGTGTATATACTATATGTATATTTTTTAACCCCCCCGTCCATTATTAAAGAGGTTGATAAAATAAAATTGAAGTTTTCACTTGAAATTTAGTACACCTCTGTATTGTAATGATATCTGACTGAGATGATTCCATTGGAATGCCAAAAAGAAAAGCCAATAAGAGTCCAAAAACTTCATTTTTGGAGAATGTGTTAGAAACCGACAGCTCAAATTTTGACACCCGCCTCAAATATTATTAAAATTCTATGACCAATTATTTCCACATACCAGAGTGCAAATATAATCAAGGTGTTTTCCTTTAAAGAGGTATGAACTGAAATCTGGATGTGGAAGTAGTGATTCCTTAGGTGGCGGTTTTTACGTTAAGTTTTGAATATGTTTTTAGTTTATAATGACTGGAAAATTTCGAAATTACGAAAATTAATTTACAAGACTATAATAACATTATTTAATGCGCATACATTTATTTGATATATGTTGAATTGTCGATTAGAGACTACTTACAAAGCGAATCTGCATCTCTCTATTTAAATCCGCATGCTGCAAATCCATTAGCACAGACAAATCAAATTGGTTTGTGGACCCGATCATCCTCTTTTTGAATAATTATTTCACGATTCAATATCCGTCTTAAAACGATTATTCTGGGAAATACGTCCCAAGCGGATCATGCAAATTCACTGACATATCTTCATCTGTAGCAAAGTAAGCCGACTAGGCCTTGAATAATCAATCATCTGAGCAGTGTCTTTATTGACGCGATACAACTTGAGTAAAAAACTTACTCTTCAGGATCATGCTGATATCAGTAACAATATTACAGAAGAATGCGTGATTTATGTGCGGGATAACTCAATGGTGGAACAGTGTAATAATAAATAAATGACACGAAATAAAAAAAAACACACACATTTTAGGGCGGTATAATGAATATTAACGACTAGGAGGGAACCGGGTAAGGTTGGGACTTTTGGACATTTGCATATTAGCTCAGTATAGTGTGATGGACAGGGGCAGTGGCCTTTTACAGGAACGCACATATTTTTATACTACTACTTCGGCATTTCTTTTTGTACTGTTACGACAAACTGCATATTAAGGATATTTAAAAGATGTATTTAAGAAAGCTGAAAGTATTTATCATATAAAAAATTCATAGATTTCGCAATCCTTGCAACCATCGGGACATTGGAAATGATAACACCACACACCATACATAAGACATAAACTTATTCCAAAACAACCACGATCCATCCAAAAAAACATGATTTTAGGTACCTGTTACAAAAATAACTATTCGTTATTTGTCAAACTTTGTGAATCCATGGCGCCTACGATGGGCGCTGACATTATAACTTCACGCTCTCCGCACATACTCATATTGTGTACACTTGCTCAGTATTACGTCATCTGATCTCGACTCGCGCTAATAATAATTTATTATTAAACCAATTTAGGACCCACTGTATAAGCTGACCTATGTCTATATGGTATCCACTCCAATTTTCCTACATTTATATTTCAAATTCATAAAATGTTAGCTAGATGTGGCGTGTGACGTTTCCCTTACATCTCACCGCCACATCATTTGGCCCACTAAGTATATATACGAGCGGCCATGTTGAGTTCGGTGGAAAGGCATATAAGGCAGTGTCTACTCCAGCCTTACTAGTTCACGGAGTAGCCACGGACCGAAACGCTAATATTTTCAAACCTCACACTAGACCCATACAATCTAATCAGACTGAAAATTCTTCAGGCAAAAATGACATGTTAAGTTTGTAATATAGATCATACAGAGAACAGATATTTACAGCCCGCAATGGCAAACAAAACAAGTATTACTGCGGCAGCTGAAATTAAACGCAACTGTCCGCTGAACAGGCACGTGTAGGCCCAAATTACAATATGTTACATATAGATACAAGTTAAACATACCCACTATGGAAACATATGCGCTAAAAATGTACTTGCGGTAATCCATAAAACTCAACAACACGTTAATATTTTGATAAATGAAAAGTAAGCACAGAATATCACAATTCGTAGTACTTATTCCGCCTTTCAGAGGGTACAACTCTATTAAACAAAATAACCATAATTTAATTTTTAAAATTCCTAAATATAAAACAGGCAGTGCTTAAGTATTAGGCTTGCAACCACGGAGTCCCGGGTTCGAATCCTGACCAGGGTATGGATGTTTAGTGGCGTTTTCAATGTGTTACCGAGACGGTAGCAGTAGATGGCAATATCGCAGAGAATGGTTGTTTTAATGTTTACGTGTACGTGTCCTGGTTGAGTGATGCTATAGCTACAGCTAAACTCCACGAGGACGATTAAAAAAATAGGTAAGTAAATACAGGGTACGGCAGAATGGACAGGTATTTTTGGGACGGGTGGTATACGCGAACGGAGGGGAGTAGAGCGTTGTGGATGAAGTTGTTCAAGTCGGGGAGATACGCCATCTGTTACTTGTTAGTACAATGGTGTGATACATTGTGTGATCGCAGTCGAGGACTATTTGAAATCGGGCGAATCTGTGACTGTTGTGCAACGGCATTTTCAATATCCGTCATCATGGTCCAGTCCCGAAACGTGACACAAATGGGTTCAGAGTTTCAAAAGGACTGCATCGGTAATGAATCCGAAATCTCGTGGTCATAGTCGAAGTGTAAGAACACTACCTACCCTTGTAAGAGTGAGACAAGAGGTGATTCACAGCCCAGAGCGCTCTGCCTGAAAACAAGCCGCAGCGCTCAGAGTCAGTGATAGAACTCTAACATATGGAGTATTTCCCCAAATTGAACGACATTATTCACAACGCTCTACCCCCGTCCGTCCATTCTGCCGCACCCTGTATATGTATATCAATAAATATTTTATTCATAACAATAAAACTTTTATTACTCATTGGCGTATATACAGCCTGGAATATAATTTTAGTAGCATTTAAAAGAGTAATGCATTTTCTTCTGACGAGAGACAGGGAAACAAACACAAATGCTTGTTATGATATTAAATCAAATTTTTATATTTTCCGGGTCTACAAATCGTACCCGATCCAAGCAATGCAAATAAATATTCAGATCAATCCTTAAATTTTATACACGAGTTTATTATCTGTAATTATATACCTATTAAATACTAGGGATTTTGATTATTAATGAATTTATAGTTTCATTTTTCATTTAATGAATACACAACTAGTAAAGTAATTCATAATTAATTTGTACCCAATCATCTGAAACGGTATTGCTGACTAATTAATTATTTAGTAATTAATTACCAGTCACAATATTTAATTATTAATTGCAGTTAATGGAGGGCGTTATTCCTTTCTGATTGAATGTGCGGCCTCATACATTTCATTTGGATCATTTACCTGACTGATTTATCATTTTTAATGTTAACGATAGGCAAACCATAAAACATGATTATGTGATTTAGTAGTTTAGGTTACTACAAAATTGCAGTATTCGCAACAGCAACTCTTATTATTCGTAACAGAAAGGAAGCATTTGGGACGCAAAATGTATACAGAGTTTGACTTCCAACAGCTACCCTATTTTTCGGGAAATGACATCGTCGGCAGGTTTTTTAAACGGATGACCCTGTATGTTCTTACATTTTCAGATAGACACTCCTTCCTTAAAATAATGCGGTGGGTGTGAGTAACAAATATTTATTAAAATTAAATTCATTATTATAAAACATTGAGCATTTTAACATTGAGGAAAAATGAAAATATTCATAATAAATGTTCAAACTGGAGACCTTTAGCAGCCTGACAATATTCTAATTGAAACGAAAGACCTTGAGGAGTCCTGAATAGCATGTTGTGATAATTCTTGAACAGCTATCCTAATTCGAATTTCTAACTCTTCTAACGAGTAAGGTTTGGTCTTATAGACAACGGATTTTAAATGACCCCAAAGAAAATAGTCTAGAGGACTTAAATCTGGCGATCGTGGTGGCCATTCAATATGTTCTCTTCGGCCTATAATCTCTGTGTTAGGTATTGACGCACATCAACTCCATAATGAGGTGGAACTCCATCTTGCCCATACTAAGAATGTCTTTCAGGACATTTATGTCACTGAATAGTACAAGAATACTACAAAATCTTTTGTTAAGGGTATTATAATCGAACTTATAGTTCACTCAGAAGTCTGGCGTTTCCACGCATTTGCCCAACCCTGTATAATATTATCAGTGCTCGGAATTTTATCGATAAAAATTTTTTCCAAGAGCGTAGTAATCTGGCAATATAAAGGAAGTAAGTTGACAGCTTATTATTTGATAATATTATCTTTGGTAATAAAGTATCAATTTACACCAATTATATTACTTTTGGCAATTAAGCTCGAAAAACTTATTGGTGAAATGTAAAAGCACGAGTGGCATTTGCGGAGAATTTCAGTCAAATTAATTAAATACATAAAACAGGTCTAATGATATATTTTCTTTACCAATATTTTGAAACTGACAAATTAAATATATTTCTCTAAATATAAGTAATATGAATGTTTAAAAGTGAATTATTATTTGTTTGCTTAATTGCATTGAAACATTCGTTATAGGATTTTGCAAACAGCAGAAAAAATAACTATATATGAGAACTAAAAGAAAAGCTATGTGTAAAAACATTTATGAAATCTTTGCATTCTTTCGACAACCTGAATTCTGGCTATACTAGCAAATTAAAATCCTAAAATAAATTTATACAATTTCTTATTTGAAAATTTTCATTCAACAACTAGCATCCACACAGTCCCCTACGGCCTTGCAGATTAAACTGGTATCTACATAACCCCCTACGGTCATGAAGATTCAGTTAAAAATGAGAACAAAGGCCTAAAATGAATTTATTTACCTACCTTTTTCATTCTAATGGATTACATTTTCATGAAATCTATCATTCATAGAAATTGTCTTGGTTTTGCATGAAACATGTTTATGAGTGGCTTTGTGCCCTTCTGATGAGCTCCAGAATAAGGGCGAAAAACGTATCAAAGGCTAAGCATTTTCAAAAACAGAATGATAGATTTCATGAAAATGTAACCCATTAGAATGAAAAATTTTTAAAGCAAGGTAGGTAAATAAATTCATTTTAGGCTTTCGTTCTCATTTTTAACTGAATCTTCATTGCCGTAGGGGGTTATGAAGACACTAGTTTAATCTGCATGGCCGTAGGGGACTGTGTGGATGCTAGTTGTTGGATGAGATTTTTCAAATAAGAAATTATACAAATTTATTTTAGGATTTTAATTTGCTAGCATAACATAATTCAGGTTATCGAAAGAATGCAAAGATTTCATTAATATGTTTACACATAGCTTTTCTTTTAGTTCTCATAGATAGTTATTTTTTCTGCTGTTTGCAAAATCCTATAAAGAATATGTTTCAATAAGTAAAATGAACTTGTATAAGACGTTATAATATTATTATAAGGCCCTAATTAATGATGCCACAGAAGTCGGACATATATAAAAATCTAAACGAAATAAAAGTATTCATAAAATTTTAATTAAATACCTACCCCTTTACACACATCACGGAGCTAGAATTAATTTTGAACGCGACATTGCATCGTCCAAAATAATAATCAACCAACTATAAACTGACCAAAATACGTAGGAATTTCACAATTTGTGAGAAAACATGACACTGAGTTGGTATTAAAAATTTTTAATCAAATCGTGTGGGTCGGGCGGCATGAAATTCCTACCTACACAATATATGATTATAGCATTTCTAGCTGGAACATTGCGTCACGTGTCTCTATCAAAGGTGGAAACAAATACCTTAATCAAACGATTAAACCATAACCTCACGCAAAAGTGACGCGGCGCCGCCTCCCAATTGATATGTGTTGGCGTTTTCTCGAAACTTACAGGGAGCTTCACATGAATGCCTGTTTTACTTTGTTGAACTTCTAAAGAAAATTGAAAAATTAAATATTATATGGTACGATGAACTTTAATTGCGTTTCCCCCATTATAATACAACTCTTACTTACAAAAATTCAAGTTTTATATTATCCTCTGGAAACTGTATGGTATGGGCTCGGCTTTGGTCCCATATTATTTTCAACACATCGAAATTATGTGTCATACAGGGTGACCTAGAGTTAAACCGCCAAACGTTCAGGACCAATTTCTCACGTTAAAATAAGACTTTTTTCATCTACAAAGTTTTCCAAAAATGCACCCCTCTCCGAGCTATAGCAAAACGGAAAAAAGAGAAAAAAATGCGTCTCGTTTCTCTCAGGGGGCGATTTGGACCGACGCGCGACGAAGCAACATACACCCACGCTGGTATCTTTATTCAGCATATCGTTCACATTTGGAAGCACGGAAATCCTCATATGCAGTAAGAAATGGCTCCTACAAGATCTCGAGATAAATCCGGATAAAGCGGCAACAAAACGTCGAAATTGTATTGAATTAAAGCGTAAACAATTCTTTATTGATTGATATAAATTAGCAATTAAATTATGTTGGTTGAATAAATCAACACAAAAGACTGTATATAAACAACCCGAGAAAGTGTACCGCTTGTCCGTAAAATCTATACCTGGATGGATGCGGTCCCTTTTTCAAGTGGGTGATATAAAATAAGCAACAGCCAGCCAGATGTGGATGTGAATGTAACGGATAAGTTTTTGTTCACATTACTTTTAATTTAATTTAGCATATTAATGAAGTCTATTTCTTTATTTAAATTGAAAAATTAAAATTAAAAAGATATTTATTTATTGGTTTATTATTCCTTGTCACAGGATAGTTTATTAAACAACAGAGAAAAAAATTTAGGTAATGAAATAGAAAATACCCGGCAAAAAGGCGGCAGTTGAAAATAATTAATGTAAATTGAAACCGATTGTTTCAAAGAAACGACATACCTACAGAGTGAACAAACTATCCCTTTGGATCTTTTTACTCAAAACGCGACAACAAATATTGTTACCGCCCGATAGGCCCCTTCCCAGCAATTCCACAGTAAATGGATATTTACCAGTGAAACGGTTAATAAATAAAAACAAAACAAAAAACAAAAAAAGCTGCCAGATTCAGAAACAGAAAATTTAGAAGAAGAAAAATAAGGAGATAACGATAGATGGAAACTTAAAAGAATCATGGAAACTGAAAAGAAGCATCTCGTAAACACCTGCACACCCCAGCCGATGATGACAGATGGAAACTTAATAGAAGCATGGAAACTATCTATCTCACAAACACCTACACTTCCAATCCTGTATTCCCACCCCATGCGTCATGCGGCTCTCGCTGCATGCGGCTCTGGCACGCGGATTGGCCGTCCGTTGGGCGTGTTCGACGGACGACCAAGCTGCGTGTTGGAACGAACCTCCATGGATGCCCGGAATCGACAGAAATGCCCATCTTACGCTGGCAAATCGATCAACCAATCAATCAACTTTTGTGTAACGTTTGGATGGCCTAGCTTTTCTTCATTTTTTGAGAGCTTTTGATCAGGAGATCAAGAGGACTAACATATATCGATTCCAGCGAATTTCACTGGGGGTCATTTTCCAACAAGTCCATTCTACTCGGTTGCGGCACGGGTTACCGTTCTCCAAATTATTCGAAACTTTGATATAATTATTCCTGGTATAATGGAACATTTTCGTGGGGTAAGATGTAATAAAATTCGCAAAAAATACACCCCCGATAGAGATGGGCCACCCATTACACTTTCCACCGACTATTTTCTGGGAAGATGGATCGGTCGCGATCGAGGCTGCCCCCGCCCTTGGCATGTGTGCTCTCCGGACATGACTCCTATGGACTTTTTAGTATGGAGTACGATGAAGAACAATACAATACAAGGTTTATGTGAAGCAGCGTGGATCCAGCATTTTGTTGAGAGGGGGCGACCATTATTTAATGGGTATAAATAAAATGAATGCATTAAAATAAATTTATTTTTATATCAGGTTTTCTTATCTAAACTTTGCTCCTAGGGGGGGGGGGCGACACTCCCTTCGCCCCCCCTCCTGAATTTTGTAATTAATGTCATGAAACGGGCGCCTTTTTCTCTCTATTTTTATTTTGGTTCTAGCTGGGAGGGGGCATTTTTATAAAAAAAAACTATATACAGTAAAAAAGCCTTATTTTAAACTGGAAAATCGATCCATGCCGTTTGGCGGTTTTACTCTGGGTCACTCTTTATAAAACAGAACGCTTATAACATTGTGTACAAAGATGATACATGTATATTTCCCGTATCTACACTATACCCGCGCACATACGAGAATAGAGTATACTTCACACACATTTTATAAATGGTTTTAGTCTAAGTGTCTCTCAAGTGCTAATTTAAACGACGTAACATAGAGATATTTGCACCAAAAAAATGGCCAAAATTATTATTTGAATTAATACCAAACTATTCTATGTACTTAAAAAACATGATACATGAAAATACGACGAAAATTTCATAAATAAAATACATAATATGGTTTGCATCTGTGTTGTTACGTATTTAATATTACCGATTTACAAAAGAAAGAAAATAACATAATTAATCAGGCGATGACGTCCATATTCCATCATCTGATGATGTCCATGTTTCATCATCTGATGATTCTTCAACATCATGTGCAGCAATTTCTTCTTCCGAAGAATTTTCCGGAAATGAACTTGTTTCAGGTTCAATAACAAGAAACACAGCTAGTGTTTCCTTTGGAAATGGACGTCTCTTCTTCTTTGGAATAGGTGGCAAGCCTGTTAACAACGGATTAGAACTGAGTAACAACCTGTTAATAACACGAAGATGGCATGACCCTGCTAAATTTTTCAGCTTTCACAAACATAGATAAAGGTTGCAAAGGTATTAATTGTTCCATATTTTTATGTTCTTTCAAGGATATGAGATGCTTTTCTATATTTACCAGCTCATGATATTTTTGATAACATTGGAAGCATCGTTTTTACCCTCAGCTCACATTTTCATTTGAGAAGCAAAAGCTAATTCTTCTGAGCCTGTTTCAGTACGAATGCTTTCAGTCTTTCTTCTCTTACTTCGTTGAATGGAATCACTAAGCGACTTCATTGGGCGACCCGACCAAGATTTACTTTTGAGGGTATTACAGTTATCCCTTGAAGCCAATCGTGTTTTTTTAAAGGCCTCTTCTTTATAGTTAACGCACTCCATCTTGGTTTTATTTCTGACAACACGTGAAAGTTTATATTTAATATTTTCAATTCGTTTTCGGAAAAATAAATTTAATAAAAATTTTTTAGCATAGTTCAATTATTCATTAATATCATGATTCTCATGGCGCTGCATGATGTCGTATAAAAATGTTTCCTAGTCATAGTTTTGACTCCGAAGGTCCTAGATATAGTATAAAATATATTTTGAAATTTTTAATTTTCTCGATTATTAGTCGACTTTTTAAAAATGGGGTGATACCAGGCATTCCGAACGAATCCGGTCCTGATTCTTGTTGCAAAATTTAGAAGAGCCTCTCATCTATTGTACTGTGTGAAGATAATAACCGGGACGAACCCTGAAGTATATTAAAACACCTCGAATTCATCAGATTTTACCAACAAAAATGATAATAGATACTATTCTTTATATGCTATCTAAGAAAAAAACATTAATATACTGAACACACCTGCCATTGTGAATTATCTATACCTACTTACTGCAACAAATCACTATTTCGTAAGAATATTATAAATAAACAATGATGCTATTGGACAACGCCGAAAACAGATACACGTGCACTGCGACCAAACAATCTAATTTCAATTACGCGATAAATCGCCTGTCAAGATGCTGGGGAGAAAAAATACCAACATTCTGTTGAACAAACATTCACCTACGCGATACATGAGTGCATTTCTTGTTATGATGAAAGACTTGAGTAGAAAGTGCACCAATAGACAAGAAGATACGACGGAAGGCCGACTTTAGCAATCACGGTAAGTACATTTTTCCATACGCGTCTTTGGAGGTCTTAGGAGTTCTAAGAATCCACCTGAGGGTGGCGGTAGCCACAGACTGTAGCTAAGGCACGTCTGGCGCCACTAAGTATAAATTCATCGTGTTCTTCATACGCGCAGTACTAAGTTAGGAGTTCATGCATAGTCCCCATGTACAGAGCAATGGATCAAATTTTAATTTCAAACGTTTGTTGACTTTAAATACGGCGGGGACCGCGTCGCCGGCAATATAATAAACAAATTCCGTCGGACAAATAACGTCAATCCCAAATGCCCAAACGGTCTGTCTATAATGAATGTCCAACAAAAAGGTTATCACGGACATGTGCTGCATCCAAATTGAAATTATTTGCGGCCATTGTCGCTTGATTGTATTATAAACTTTTGACGCTATCGCGATAGTTTATGCGATGGTTTATTTACAAAATTTGATGCGAAATAGCAACTAATTAACGAATTATTGCCTCTGTTAAAATTCGAGGCTTAATTTATCGCATGAAATTGCCTATATTGTGTTACTACTAGATTTCAGTTCGGAACAAAGGGATATCGATGGGCGACATATAAAACAAGTAGAATCGTTTTTTATTTCATTTCTCTCTGTTGAAAATGTATGTGTCAACTAACAAACACAGAAGGGTAAAGCGCGTTAACGATACCATCATAAAAATATGTAATTACACTCGTTAATGGAGTATGTAAATCAAACATTTCATATTTACATCTAAAATTATTATTTTTCACAAACTTTTGTTCGACAGTTGAAAATTAGTACAGGGGAAAATAATGGATAGCTGACTAAACTTTGCATACCTGTCTAAAAAATGGGGGTCGTAATGCGCTTTGTGCTTTTTTATAATAATAATAATAATACGATTTATTTTCCTGAAACTCGCCTAGACAAGTATAGAATATTGTTAATAGCAGTAATTACATGGAATACAAAATCACGTAAAATATTCTATGACCAATTATTTCCACATACTAGAGTGTAAATATAGTCGAGACGTTTTCCTTTAAAGAGACTTGGGTTAGAACTCTGGATGTGGAAGTAATGATTAGGCAGCGGTTTTTACCATACAAAAATAAACAAGAATGAAATTAATTTTATTACCTACAATTATAGTTTACAATTATTTCATGGAAAAATTTAAAGAGATACTGACTAAAAAGCGTGCAAGAGCACACTGCCACCCCTATTTCTCCACCTTCTATGTCCCGTAGGTGGGCGATTCACTTAAATTTTTTTCTCATAAACTATAAATTATATAGAATCGAAGGAAATAAAGATACCACTAGCAAAAAATACTCGTAATTATTTCAAACTCTTACTAACGACTTATCATAGATTACTACAGAAACATATATCTTTCTAAACAAAATGCTTTGCTGGCTATATGCCACGAACAACATTGAATTATAAGAAAGAAATATGCACATTACGTACAGCTTAACTGTCACAGTAATGCTATTTTTAATTTTAAATTATCCTGTTCAACAAAACCAAAAAACAACTAAAGACAAAAAACACTTAACAAACCACTTTTGAAACATTCACATACACGTGTTTCGATATTATACACCAAGGATACACTCTTCAGTGCTACTTTTTCCAAAATTTAAATGGGGATGGTAGCTCAGTGGTTTAGCGCGTCTAGCTTGCATACTGGCATACCTAGCGAAGCAGGCTCAATCTCTGCTCACCGCGAAATAATTTTAATTATAGAATTATCCCCGAGACGTGGTTCGGACTCCACTATAAACTGTAGGGCCTCGTTTCTCTTTACCTAACACAAAATCATTCTGGATTTTCAAGGAGTTACATCGGTGACTTGAGAAGCGGTTAAGAAAACAAACAAAACAAACAAACAAACAAACTGAATAGTCAAATTTTCCGAAATCTATTTTGGATTATCCTATTCGTTAGAAGCATAAAACATTATTGCATAAATAATTATTGCCTGAGAAATGACTATTCAGTTCATTTTAAACTTTGAAAGAGGTAGCACTGAAGAATGTATCCTTGGTGTAGGATACTGAAACACGTGTACGTGAAAGTTTCTGAAGTTTTTTGGTAGTGTTTTTGTCTTTAGTTGTTTTTTGGTTTTGTTGGATAGGATAATTTAAAATTAAAAATTACATTATTGTGACAGTTACGGTGTACGTAATGTGCATATTTCTTTCTTATAATCCAATGTTGTTCGTGGCATATAGTCAGCAAAGTATTTTGTTTAGAAAGATATATGTTTCAGTACTTATCTACGATAAGCCTTTAGGTAAGAGCTTGTAATAATTATGAGTACTTTTTGCTAGTAATATATTTATTTCTTCAGATTCTATTTTAGAGTACTCTTACATTGTAGGGAATTTGCATTTGCATTTAATTATATTTTATAAGTTATATGACTACAACGTTATAGCTGGACATGTATTATTACGCTATTGCTACGTATTTTTAACTTTATTTCCTGTATTAAATAATTATTAATAATGAAAATTTATTTCCTTAACAACTAATAATAGTTTTAGTGCAAGCGACATTGTTATAATTTATGTAGGTAATAAATTTAAATAACCGATGGAAATCTATTTGAGCCGTATACAACATGCTCTATACTGTAAATAATAATAGACCAATTTATATTTTTATATTTGAACAAAATAAATCAGATTTATGAGACCGTCAAGCACATGTTATATCAAGTATGCACATTGTCAACAAAGGGTGTGCAGATAAATAAAACTAAACATAGTATTGCTAAACTCTTTATATGGATCCCAGAAAAAGCCCCGCGCTTATGAATTTTAACTCGGTCATAAACCTACAGCATTGTTTTGAAAAAGTGCAAAAAATCACAAAATCGTGGCTTTATACAGGGTGGCCCGTTAAAATTGAGATAGTAAGGTATAGAACGCATTTTTGAAAAAGGTTATTAAATAAAAGTTTTTTCGTTTCGAGGGAGAAACTAAATGACATTACTTTTTTCGATTTGGTGGATGCTTTCAAGGACATCTCAAGGTCAACTTCAGTCTTCTTAATCAGAAACTTGGATTTGTTCAAACAGTATCGTATTCTATGACAAGAAATAAGTAATTTTTGTCTGAAACACGTTTTTGAAAAATACGTTATTTTAGAAAAAGACGTTTCGTCCACATCAGTTCAGTTGAGTTGGCGGTAGCCATTTAAAGCAACGAATCTACATATTTAAGTACCATTCGGGATCCTCTGACTGATAAAAATGTGGCCAATAGTAGGCACAGGCCTACTACTGGCAAATATGTAATTAGTGGCAAACGCTATAAAAAAATTTGGGGTCTTGGTTTCTAGTATATACACCAAATCCCATATTTCTGGACTCTTACCAGCTTGCAATACTTATTTTTCCCTCTTTAACAACTTCACTACGTGGATGTGGAACTAGAACTAAATTTTCTACAATTTTTAAAATTTGACCTCCATTTTAACCCATTTTGTTAATATACAGATTCGGAAATTGAAGTTCGCAATATATAAACGTGTATCTGCGCAAGTAAACCACGCCTTGTTCGTGGCTCAACCCAGGGTATTGGTATTCGTTCATACAACACCGCTTGACCGCGTCGACCCCACGGATTCTGCTTTCAACAGCCCAATATCACGAAGTGTAGTGTCGGATTCTGTATACAAATTCGCAAAATGCAGTTTAATATATAGGAATAACGATGTAATTAACCACGCCCAGCTAGTTTCATAAATCGTGAAAGCAGAGGCACACAATGAATTGAATTTAGTACGGCATGAACTAAGGATGGGTGCGGACATAGGTAATAATTTCTAACGCGAAACGAGACAATATCTCTTCGTCAAAAGCGAAGAAGTTAATTGTCACATTTTTGACAAATTATTTCTTCTATTGAAAGCATTTCTGTACTTTCTTTTTTAGCCGTAAATGACATGGGAATAAAATAATAATTCTTATTAAAACCAAAATGAATATAGAACATTAAAATTAAATTAAATAACTCGGAAACTGAAATCAACTAATAATTATCAAAAAATAAGTTACTCTTATTAAATTACAAAAATAGAACATTAAAATAAAATTAAACAACCCTCAGAAATTAAAATCAAGTAATAATTATCAAACAATAAATTAATGAAGTAAGGATTCAAACAAACCACCTTCTTGTTCCAAACAATGGCCAAACCGATTATACAACCTCTCATATCATTGAGTTGATTTGGAGTAATGCTTGCACAAAGTTGGATAAGTCTTTCCCGTAATTCAACTAAATAATTGGCTCGTTCAAACGCATGTTTGTACGCGGTTTCCTTTAAAAAGCCCCACAGAAATAAATCATGGGGTGCTAGATCAGGTGACCTGGGGGGCCATTTTATCATTCCCCTCGTAGCTCTCTATTAAACGATTGGGAAATGTTTTTTCCAGAAAATTAATAACAGTTAAGGTATTGTGACTTGGGCAGCCGTCTTGTTGAAACCAAATGTCGTCAAAGTTGACAAGAAGATTTTGAACTGCAGGAATTATTTGGCTTTGCAAAAACTCTAAATATTTATTGCCATTTAAATTGCCATCGATTAGCAGTGGGCCTATAATATGATGTCTAAAATTCCCGTCCAAACGTTCAAATTTTGAGGATACTGAGTTCGCACAGCAACACTCAAATGTTTTAATTTTTCGAGACCAATATCGTACTACGGATGCATTGTGTTTCCTATGTAGTGAAAAGGATGATTCATCTGTAAACAATATATTCTTTAAGAAGTTTTCATTCTCATTCACTTTATTTATCATGATTTCACAAAATTCCATCCGTTTGAAATTGTCCTCGGGAAATATTTCTTGGGTTGTTTGGACTTTAAAAAGCAACTGTACCCATTTCTTTTCAAAATATTTCTTACAGTTCTTTCCTTCATGTCAATTTCATCAGCAATTTACCTACTAGAACAAGGTTCACTAGTTTCAACAAGTGCACAGACATTAGTTTCGCGAATTTCACGTTCTTCGCTCATATGTTGATGACGGGGTTCGGGTTGACAGCATTTTTTACAATAATTCACGACACACCCGAAATTCTCTAATTTTTTAATAATGTATGAAATTATGCTAGCTGGGGGGATTGGTCTGTCTTGATATGCCTCAATAAATAAATTTACTGTGTCTTCAGTGGAATGGCCCCCGAAGTAACACGTCACAATTTGCACTTTTTCTGCAGTTGTATAAACACACGGCATTTTAATAACGAAATTGAGATTCATTTGTTTTATTCCCACACGTCTAAACAGCTACGCTATTAAAAGCAGAATGGGTGCGCTGTTCTCAACTCGACGCGGTCAAGCGATGGCGCTATTGTTTTATACCAATGCCCTGCATTGTTCTACGACAAGGCGTGGTTTATCTGGGCAGAAACAAGTTTACGTACCTTAAACTAAATTTGCTGAATGTATATTTTGCAATTTTCCTCATATGTTTATCTCAAACAAGAGAAGTCGTAATTTTTAACCGAATTTTTTATTCTATTGAAAGATAAGCTCCTGAACACTTCAATTAAGGTTCATTTTATACCTCAAACAGAATTTTATGCAAGCTAAATGTGACGTCACACTACTAGCCTCTACCTTATCTTATAGCCGCGCAACGTTGAGACGATTTCCATTATGAGTAATGAAGGACAAACAGGCGGTTAATTATTACAACAGTTCATAAACCGATAGATCTATTATTTTCAATTGAAATCAAAAAAGTTCAATTTTGATGTTTATTATGCAGTTTACCATACACCATACCATACACAAACTAGCCTTAACTATAAAAGAGGTTATGCTTTTTTACTTACGTAATTTCCACCACGCGTAAAAAGAATATCTTACCTGAAACAGAAAAAAAATGTATGTAAAAGTAATGTCTAAAACAATACCTTGAATTTGAGAAATCAACACAAATTCTTTTATTTATTAAATTGTAGCTGGCTGTATGGCTATAAGGCTTTATGCCGAGGAGAAAAAAAAACACCAATTCTTAATTAAATGACGATTTCAAGAGACAGTGAAGAAAATTCAAATTACCTAACAGATTACCCATGGGAAAAGGAAACAAATCTAATCCTGAGGTATTTCCTTACAAAAGTAACCGATAATTAGAACAAAGTGTTTTTGTTTAACCTGTAGACATGCAAGGTTCTTCCGGGTCTGCATTTTACGTAGAATTGAACTTCGAGTTACTCCCTATATCTCCTGCGTACGCATATGACGCGTAGGAACGGATTCGAGACTTTAGAAGGAGCACTAAGTTGTACGTACCTTCCTTCCGGCTCCGGTCTCATAATTTTTCTAATGCAATTTTCTGTGAGGAAAGTAACATATAGGTAAGTTACTTTTAAAAGTACATTCGACAATGTACTTTTAAAAGTATCTCCTTTCTGGGCTCCTTTTGCTTTGGGACCCTACGCCCAAAGGGACTATTCAACAAATACGTTCGGGATGGAGGGTAACCAAAAAATGTTACACATTGAATGATGGGAGAGGAGGGTTTCACGAAAAGTGAGGAGTCTCAGAAATATTACAAAGATGGGAGTGGGTTAAGGAGAGCCCATTTTTGCAAACGAATGGCCCAAAGCGTTGTATCTGTGTAAGTCCGCCCCTGGCTACCCGCTATGTATATTTGCCTTATAAATTTAACACTAGAAAGGGACACTTCACCGACTAAAAACCGCAAAGTGACCGCAATTTACCGTCCATCGAAACGAAACAGCCTCGCATATCATATAGTATGCATTCTATCAATCGTAATTGATGTTAGCGTAGTCCCAGTACGACTTTATTTCAGTGCTTTTGCAGGACATCATGTTATTTCCCTCTGGGTTAAGCAGGATGGTAGCCCGCCACGGCTTGGGTTATACTCTGATGGAGTATAAATATAGCAACGAAATAAAATTACACGCAATTCAATTTGTAATTTCAGGAGGGAAATTTCATTTTGATTATATTCACCAACATATTATCGACATAATACATTTTTAACGTTGGTTTTGGTTAAGTAAGAAGCCTTTAACATTAAAGAATTGGATCAATATTTATGGATTTGGTGTCAAATATTACATATCTTAATCTACGCACCGTTACTTATAGCCCAGTCGAAAGAGATTTAAACAATACCTGAGTAGGAAAAAACATTTCTGTAACAATATAGGTGCATTAAAAAATTATCAACAGTAAACGGCATAATTTAATTGTGTTGTTTTAATGCGGAAGAAACGATAAACGTTACAACAAAACTTTTTGCTTTCTTGATACACAAAGTTTTTCGAAAAGCTTTTCGAAAGTGAGCATTACGAGAGAAGATGTCTGACAGCAGCACCGATTACGAATATGAATCTTCAATACTGAAATCAGAAGTGGAGGCAGACATACACAAACGCAAAGCAGCGAAGGTCAATAATATCACGATCGAAATGCTGAATTTTGTTATGAAGATGGAATGAGAGTCCTTTACATAATATTCATTCCAAATGTAAGACTTTAGCGGTCTTTTCATTCCGATTATAAAAATGATTTCATCAAAAACAATCGTCCATTGACAAATGTTAGTCCTTTGTTAGGGTATGAATATGATTATAACATATTGAGTTCTTTATTCAGAAATTAAAAAAAAAAAGGTAAAATGCTAAAATCCTTCCTTTGCTATTTTATTTTACATCAAATTTAACGCAATGTGCGTTGAATTGACAAAATAATTTGTTAGGTAAGCAAAATATACTGATTCAATCAGTAGGTCGTTTATTCGGCGGTTGACTTTTGTCGATAGATGGTTATTGTTATTACAGAACGTAGCAAAAGTTCTCCTTCTCCGAGAAGAGCTTTTAAAAGTGCGACGAAATTGCAACGAAATGGCACTGACTGATATTTCCTATGCAAAACACGTAAAAATGCCATTTACAGGGCTTTTAAGAAGTGTTATGAAATTCTTTTCCTTCTTCAATTCTTTGGGACTTGCTGCCACATGTATGTTTTCTTTCTAAGCGGTGCTAGGGGAATCTACAAAATATATCAATTAACCAATATGTTACTGGTAAAAAACTTCTACGCCTGTGACGTTTACGTCAAAGGATCAGTTAAAGGTTGGTTTTTATAAATAAACAACACAAATAAGTATAAAAACTTGAAATTAAATATTTCGCCGACCTTTTGGAAATTTAATCTGTTTCCTTTTTCAAGACTTTTTTGAAAAATCTTTTTTGCTGTGTATGACAAATACACAGCTCTAAGAATGTTTGTTATATTCAATATCCATAGATACTTACTATTTACATAGAACTGTTGATATAGTTAACAGTTTTTTAGTTTCTATACAATGTTAAGTTTGTGAAGTTCTTCTTTTAACATTGGCAGCCAAGTTGTACAGACATCTACGGAACAATTCGACACGCAATTATCCTCATTCAATAATATTATCGCCGATTCTTTAATTTTTCTTTTTTTGCTATCTGCCTCTTTTGTTAAAATTTTTGCCGAGTCCCAGTTTATTCTATGTCCGTTCTCCCACGCGTGTTCGCAGATCTTGGACCTCTGAATTTCATTTTTTCTGATATAATTTTGATGTTCGCCCAATCTTACACTAAAATGTCTGGATGACTCACCCACGTATTGTTTGTTGCACTCACACGGAATACTATAAATGCAGTTTTTTGAATTTTGCTCGTGGTTTGTTGGTTTCGTCTTTGTCAGAATAGATCTTAAAGTGTTGCTTGTTTGAAATACCGTCCTAATATCAAATCTATCACCGGCGCAACTTTTCGGATAATCCGCATACATAAGGAATTAACGCTGTGTAACGTTTTTCAGGTTTTTGTCGTACCTGATTGTTATTTTCAATATTTATGAAGGTTTTATCGACAAAACCCCCAGGGTATTGGTTATTAATAAGAACTTCCTTTATAAACCGCTTCTCATTGTTTAGTATTTCATCATTAGAAGAAATGATTTTGGCCCTATCATACAAACATTTTACAACACCCCTCTTAACGTGCATCGACTGATTTGAGTTGAAATTTAAATATCTGTTGGTATGTGTTGGTTTTCTATAAACACTTGTTTCAATTGTACCATTTACTCTTTTAATTAAAACTTCACAAACTTAACATTGTATAGAAACTAAAAAACTGTTAACTATATCAACAGTTCTATGTAAATAGTAAGTATCTATGGATATTGAATATAACAAACATTCTTAGAGCTGTGTATTTGTCATACACAGCAAAAAGATTTTTCAAAAAAAGCCTTGAAAAAGGAAACAGATTAGATTTCCGAAACGTCGGCGAAATATTTAATTTCAAGTTTTTATACTTATTTGTGTTTATTTATAAAAACCAACCTTTAACTGATCCTTTGACGTAAACGTCACAGGCGTAGAGGTTTTTTACCAATAACATACTGGTTAATTGTGATATATTTTGTAGATTCCCCTAGCACCGCTTAGAAAAAAAACATACATGTGGCAGGAAGTCCCAAAGAATTGAAGAAGGAAAAAAATTAAGATAATGCCACAAATAACATTAAGACAATATTATGAAATTCGACTTCGAAACTGCAAACGAAATTTGCTTTGAAAGTCCTTTTTAATGATTGTAATGAAATTTGACTGTGGCAATAATTCTTAGAAATTATCATGTTAGGAACTATCGTAGTATATGATTTTTTTCACAAAAATATCGAATAATGCAATAGAACGGTTTTAAGAAATACGAGAGACGCATTGGACTAGCCTCGTGTATAGACGAACTGTACAACGCTCCCGAAAAAAAAGCGCTAAAAAAGCTGTAAAAACCACGTTAAACTCGATAAAATTTAAGCCGACGGTCTATCAAGAAATTCTGCGCAAAGTGAAACGCCATAATAGAAAAACAAAGTTCATACAGAATTAATAATTACGCGTACAGTTTTTTTTACAAGTATCAAATAAAGCAGGTACCTATACTTATGCCAAGACGACCGAGCACTCTTTCTCAAGTGATTTAGTGCGATAAAGTAAACATCTGTCAATATAATACCTCATTAGTGAAGTCAGCTCGTTTCCAACGAGTGGAAGTAGTAATATAAGAAAAGGATGAAAATACAAGTTTTTATTTCATTTATTTTCAAGTTCTATTTATTGGTTTATTAATCCTCGTCACGTGGTCCATATACTAGGCTTATTTACGAATACAGGGATGCCTCTTACGTCAGAGGAGTCGGCATCTGTTTGATATAGAGAGCGTCCCAAACGAAATAGAAAAAATACCCGGAATTGTAATACGGAAATTACTGAAAATTAGTACTGAATTATGAAAAAAACTGATTACTTCTCTAGGGCCTTTTTCTCATAACCCGCTGAAAAAAGCTCTTTTTACCGTGATACAGGGCGCCCTTCTGCACTTCCACTGTAAATGGATATTTACCTGTGGAACGGTTAATACAAATAAAAGCTCATTGCGGCAAGCTAAAACGCAGATTTCTGGGAAATATGAAACCATATACCTATGGACGCAAGCGAACAGCAGGCGGTGCACACTGCTAGATTCAGAGACAGAAAACTCAGAAGAAGAATAAATAAGGAGATGATGATAGATGGAAACTTAAAAGAAGCATGGAAACTAAAAAGAAGCATCTCGCAAACGCCTAAACTTCCCATCCGATGATGACAGATGGTAATTTAGGAATAATTCGACGTCATCACGAGAGTAGTTCGAAAGTGAGGCGAAGTCATACTACGTTTACCGGGTTATATGCCGTGTTCCACTTACCATGGGTGGTATGCTGATCTGAGGTGTTTTAAATACAATTAACAAGATAGACTTTGAATGTTTTTACTTTATACATTGAATTTTTCTAATCAATAAATTATTCGAATTCAAATATTTCATTGAATTCTTCATTTTAAGGTTCAATGCTTTGTGCGATTCTGTGTTTCGAATTGGCAATTGACTTTTACATAATTCTTCACATCAGGTCAGCGGCTCTACACAGAAACTAGCGAGGTTGTTATCTTTAAGTGATTAAGAGTGTTTATTTTAAGACAAACATCAGTGATGGTGTTCATGATGCAACAGGAAGCAGCAAAATATGAAGGTAAGTAAAAATTTTCCTTCTTCATTCTTATCGTCTTACAGTGAAAAGTAACAACTTCTGCGTTGCAGAAAGTACTACAACATATAAATATCCTCGTGTCCTTCAGATTCAGGGTAGTAAGATTTCCCACAATGTCACCAAAAAAACTTGTAATAAAAGTTAAATTTATCGTACTATTGAGCGCTACTTAGTTGGGTAACTGTAGTAGTTAGGTTGGGTTTTGTCGTTATCGGTTTGTTTATGCGAACTTCTATGCGGTTTTCTTTTTAGTACAGTCGCCCAGACACGAGCCAGTGGCGTACCTGATAAATACTTTTAAATAGCTTTTTACTTTTTATGCATTTTATGGATGAATTGTACATCCTCTGAACATTTTTTATTATTTTTGAAACATGTGACGGGATACGTTACTTGAGAGAATGCTTTATACGATTGTACGACTCTAATGCATGGATAATCCATAAGCAATTTACCAGAGTGTGTTTAAAAACTAGCCAAACAGCGATTATTTATCTCCAATCATATTTCCGGTATCACTTCAATTCAAATTCGACGACGTATTTTTGCTCCGTTATCTCCAAACAATACAATACAAAATGAGCACGATATGTTTCATATAGCAGAAAGTCATTGGCGGGGAGATAGGTTCGTTTAAATTCAAATCAGTGGGCAACGCACCGATACGGATATCTGCATGTAGATTGCAGCTTGATCATTTGCAGTAATTAATTGTGTTTATTTTAACCAAATGTTATGATATGTTGATCGGATGTTTACCACCAAAGCTTGTAATAATATCAATATTTGCTATCGTAGTTTATGTGCTGCCGACCACTATTTTATTAACGGTCAATTTTAATTATTGGTAACTTCCACATGGATTCTTAAAGTAAAGCTAATAATATCTGTTTGTTGCCATTTCAGTCGCTGTATAATCGAATTGGTTAGCCTGTTTGTCCATTCCCTATAGGTTTTACTCCACAAATACGTCGACAACTAAGTAAATTTTGAGCATATATGTAATATTTTGTATATGGAGTAGGGCAAAAGAAGTTTGCAGTGGGTTTTGGCTCTGTCATAAAAATCGCTAACATGCCAGCTCTTTTTAAGACAAAGATTTGCCAAAAAAAACGGATGATCTTCACTGAAAAATAAAAAATCTGTATTGTTTTATACGTCGCGTAAGAAAAGGACACTAAACAAATCGTTATAAAATCGGTCAATAATCAATATTTGCTGAAAATGCCAACGGCATATTAAATTTGAATAGTTTTTTGAATTTTCTAGCCTGGTTTGGATAGTTTAAATTATTTTCAAAAGAAATGGCGCGATTTGCAATTAAGGCTTGAAAAAAAATCGATGGCTTAAAAAGTTAAAAACCGATCTTGCTGAAATTCGGAACACTTTTATTATATCATTGTAAGTAACAATTTCTGAAAGTTTCAGGCTTCTAGGTGTTTCCGTTTTCGAGTTATTTAATGTCGGACAAAGGCACTTTTTCAACTTTGAACACTATTTGCTAATAAAAAAAAATACTTAGCGACTTCAAACTTAATTTTTAGATAATTCAATGAGGAACAAAAAAAACAATAAGGAACATATGGCGAAAATGCGCAGGAGAGGAGACATAAAGCAAAACGTGAAAAAAGTAGTTTTTTTTTAATTGTGAATTTAAAAAACTAGAGGATCTTACGGGGTATTGACAATATATCGCTTCACATTGAATGAGAGAGCACAGAATTTTACAGATTTATATGCACCACTCCTCGTCTACAGTCCACGTGGACTTGATCCGCCTGTCATATAGAAATATAGGTGGGATTGGATGCTTATCGAATTTGATTTGTTAACACCAACCTCGTTCAGAGTTTTTGCATGCCATAATATATAAAACAAAAAATACGTATGAACTATTTATATCGTATGATCTGAACGAGGCAGTGCAGTACAGCCAGGCAGCGTTATAAATTACTTAATTCTAGTGAATATTTGAACAAATTATTAGTCCTATTACTGTTTGGGTGATTTTTCGCACTTAATTGTTTAAAATGGCGTTTTGGAGGCCTTTCGACAGTAGTGACAACGAAACGGACGATTCTGATACAGAGCCTATACAAGCGGAATTTGAAAGTAAAAACTGACACGTTCAAAGTCAAAAGGGTTATTTTGAATATTTACTCGTGTTTAAAAGGCGATATTGATTCTTCATATAATCAAATTGTGAAGAGGATTTGTGAATTAACCAAATTTAGCCGTACTACAATTTATAGAGTTATTAGAGCGGGGGATGTAGTTGATCATTTTATTAGAAGGGAAAGAGTTGGACAAAAACTTACAAAACTTGATAACGCGTCCAAAGATGCCATTCGTCGATTTGTGTATGACTTTTACAATAAACAGAAGGTGCCCACATTAAAAATGATTAGGGATAAGCTACGCGACTATTCAGATTATAACTATAAATCATTAGATACTTTTCGAAACGTTTTGCTCGATTGCAGTTTTAGGTACAAAAAATTGGACAAACGAATGGTAGTTATGGAATCAGCACGCATCGTTGATCATCGATACGAGTACCTGCGTAAAATAAAAGAATACCGAGATCCAAATAGAGACATAATTTATCTTGATGAAACATGGTTTGACACCCATAATGTAGTTCAATACGGTTGGGTAGATAACACCAAAAAGTGTAATTTAAGTGCTCCATGTTCTAGGGGAAAAAGAATTATAAATCTACATGCTGGAGGTAAAAACGATTTTATTCCAAATGCTGTCTGCTAAAAATATCAAACAATCCTCTGCCGACTACCACGAGGATATGACTGCCGAATTATTTGAGAAGTGGGCAAAGGAACAGCTGTTACCAAATATCCCACCAAATTCTGTAATTGTTATGGACCATGCGTCATACCATTCGCGGCAACACACAAAAATTCCGAACACCGACACAAGAAAAGGCGATAACATTGAATTTATGAAAGGTAAAGGCTTGAAAATACCAGGAAAAAACAAAAAAGTCTGTATTAGACCTGATTGGAAAGCAAAATTTTAAAAAGGAATATGCCGTTGAAAAATTTTTTTAAGCACACGATCATACTATTTTACGTCTGCCTCCAAATGATTGCGTTTTCAACCCCAATATAATGGTGTGGGCTGATGTAAAAACAAGACTACGTTAATATAATCAATCCCCACAATATCATTTATGTGACTTATCAAATGTGATAGACATATTTTTTCATTAACCACTTCTATTGAATAAAGGTATTATAGAAATCCCATTCTTTAACAATTAAAAAATAATTATTTAGCATTTAAAGCATGTCCCATAAAGGAGATGCCGACTTTACTCCCGAGTTTTCGTTTTTATGCTGTCCCAATTGAGATCATATATACTATACACATGCAAAAGATACATACAGAATTTATCAAAACATTGCTCTCGGCTCAAACACGCACTTTTCAATACTTTTTTACCCCTGCCTATTGGTCTATAATAGAGGCAACAAAAATTTAAGATAAGTTGTATTGTCGTGTTTTAGTTTTAATGCAAGTTGTATTTGTCACAATTCTGATTATTTAAAGAATCAATTACCATTATTACCAATTGTTAGAATTGGAACATTAATTATGAAAAGCATCAACTGAATTACTTTTAATTATTTATTTTTCACGGATCGCTTAATGTGACCATTTCCCAGAGACATCCGATAAGGAATTATTTATTATTTATGGCAATAACTTTTTTTCTTAGTACATATATTTAAAAATACCATAAGACTACCTAAGTAAAGCCACAACAAGACAAGTGCTATGAATTTTCACTCAAGTGAAAATTTATAGTAATAGTCTTGTTATGGTACTATTAGGTAGTCTTATAGTTCATTTAAATATACGTACTAAGAGAATGTTATGGTCAAAAATAATAAATATTTCCCTATCGAATGTCTCTTTCTAGGAAATGGACATTTTGGACATTGAACAATAGTCATAGGGCTTGGCTTGGTAATTAACCTTTAAAGTAAAGGTTTTGATAGTCTATTTTTTTTAATTCCTTTAGACTCGGGTAATAAATAATTTGTTATAGTGTCACACTGTACAAACAAACAAACCTTTTTATATACCTACTTCAGGTCAATGTGTTACACAGATTTACCTTTAATAAACAAAACAAAAAAAATCATTGTACCTGGAAAATCTATAATTAATCAATGTTTCTGAATTCGTTTGCACTATTATTTAATGAAAGATGGATTCTTGAAGTAGCCTAGCAAGTCCGACATAAATAAAACACCTACAAAAAACCAACACGCTTATATATCAACATTCTGCGCCATTTAGCTAAATCGTAAAATTTTCATTGATAAATACCTTGCGATTCCGAACAAATCTATCCAATATCTTATTTCCAGGGGTCCTTTGTGGCCCAGTCGCCAGTAATCAGAACAAAAGTCAAACGATTTATCAAGCAAAGTCCACTCATATATCTTCTTTTTCAGTTTCATTACTAGGAAACTTTTCGAATTTGTAACTTTAAATTTAATGCTACATATAATAAACCTCTGAGGAAGTTGCAATCAGTTTATGTTAGTGAATGGCGTTAAGCTAGTAAAATAGCTAATAGAGCTGGAACGATATATGTATACGGAAAACATTTATCTAATCCCGAGTATACTGCGCGCTATGGAAAATGAGGATTTCATGGAATAATTGTTCAATATTAAGTAGATTTGTTTTGAATATTGTGACTTTTCCGACTTTTAGCCCAAACCCAGGGGGTATTGATTTAGGATTGAATAATCCTTATGTGAAACTGTACGGAAATAGATCTAAACGGATTTTAAAAAGTTCTCAAGACCACCATGGTCAGAACATAAAACAAAATGGCGTCAAACCTCAATATAACTTATTTATGTAACTTTGCAGAGAAATAGATCTTTGATTGCAAAAATGGGCAGCTACTGGAAGCGTCTTGCTTCTACTCTTCAGTTGAAATCAACTACCTGTAGAGATTCTTACGCACATTGTATTAAGCTGATTTGTTAAGTGAACTTTGATTGCTGTGTTTTGTTGTTATTTCTTCTAAATTCTACAATTTGGTTATGGAGCCATCTACTTCAGGTACATGTCATATCTTTAATATTTTTATTAAATAAAAATAATGGCAACATTGTTGAATAAAAACATTTATAAATCATAACTGTAAATTTTACTTATAAATGCTATGTTCGTAGAAATAAGTAAGCTTTTAGTTGTGTATCGAGCCATATCGAGCACTTTTATTTGCATGGTTAAAATGGGTAATTATCACAAATTTGGGGCATATTTAAGTTTGTCGCGATTTTTTGGGATTTTCGTTACAAATAAATATTTTTACCATGCCACGTGGTCCTATACTGAGTTCCCTATACCGCAAAATATTACATTTTTCAACAAAGGTAATTAGTCATAAAGAGATCGTCAAATAAATGCGACTGTCATCTTAAGTTTCTAACGTTTTTATATAGGGTACTTAGGAATTCGGAAAAATGACTTTTTTATGGTCCACAGGAAGCTACCAAAAAAGAAACTCTTAACACTTGCCAAAGGACACTTTAGATTTGTTTGTACCGCCTCCTGTCTCCGAATGTCAAGGCGATGATGATGATAATTACGAAGATGAGCAATCATGGCATTCTGATTCTGATAACAGTTTTTAATTAACTAATTATGTCTATAGCAGGTGCGCAATTTTGTTCATCGCTGAATATCTTTGTTATTTTCATTGCCTACTTCACAATTTTACTCAGTTGTATCGACTCCAACCAATTTGTCAGTAATATTATTTTCAATATTTTTCCTGTAATCTTGAAATTATTTGTGCGCCGTTGTGGGATTCGGAACTTGCGCATACCCCGCCAGAATTACATTTTCAACAATAATTTAAAAATTACAAAGATATTTGCAATTTTAATTTTTACATCATTTTAAGAAATTAAGAAAAAATGTTATTTTCTATTTACAGATCAACCAATCTGCAGCCATAATTTCTTAAAATTAAATACGTATTATAATTTGACCTCTAAATTCCCAAAATTTATCCCGACCGAGCCTATCTAAAGGGAGCATAAAAATAGACTGGCAATGGCTATAAACTAAGGAACAACAATATTTCAAAAAATCTATAAGGTACGAGTTAAATCCAAAAATAACAAATTGAATTCTTTGAAAGGAGATATTTTGGAAAATTATTGATTTTCTTCTTCTTAAAAAAAAAATTCTTCGGCTTTAAAAAAGGATATTCTCAATCCAATTCGTATGTTTTTTAACAACAAACTTTGATTAGCGTAACCTGTAACTTTTTAACTTTGTGTAACTTCGTATGCAAGAAAATCTTTCAACTCAATATTCACCCACTTCCAGATGTATTGACTTGAAATTTTGCATGTGTATATGGGTCACATGACAATACAATTTGACATTTTTTTATAGAAGAATCCAATATGGCGGACAATTCAATGTCAATTAATATCCTATTCTACTAAAAATTGGTATTTGGGATTTTTGAGGTCACAGATTATAAACACGTGATCGAAACTCAAAAATTCAAAATGGCAGTATCAATATGGCAGATAAGTTTTATCACTGATCGTCTGATTCGAATATTTGTCCGAAACTTAACAATTCAAAATGGAGAAAATGACAAAAATGTGAAGAAGAAAAAACAACAAAATCGAACGTAATTTTAACCGAACAACCGTGGAATTTTATCTCAATTCTTAGTGGCCGTTCTTTTCAACATGATTTATTTTTTCAAAAATGTTTATAAGCTTTTTTCTTAGGATTACCTTCATTGTTGGGTATAATGAACACAAGCAATCGATTTTATGATTTTGCGGGTTTTTAACCGAATTCATTTTTTCTTAATTGGACCCGTATGTACGTTCGGTTCTTTCTGTATGTTCAATGATTACTCTTGCGTAGCTTAAGCAATTTTTTCTTAGCGATATCAACAGCAGTTCAGGATTTATTTCAGATTAAAGCCTAATAATTACAATCGAAGGATTACAAGATTGTATATTTTACATATTATGTTATATATTTTTGCGAAATAGAGAAACAAGATCGCATTTCCATTTGCAGTAAGCAAATCAGGGCATGCATCAAAATATATGCAATATTCACGATATGTTGTCTTCAAGGATATTTCAAGACATCTGAGTAGCGACACTTCTAGTAAATATATAAAGTCATTTGCTACAATGTACAATTCCTAGTTGAGATAGAATCATATAGACAAACATTTACAAGATTATCACCGGGACAACTTGGTTAAATTCCGTTGCATCTCAACAAGATTGTAAATTAATTGAATTGGCTTTATGCAACGCATACATTTTTAAACCAATCCTTTTTATCCTTGCCCAACTCTCCTAGAATGGAAAACCATTCCCATTTTAAGTAGATATTATTTTTTCTGTAAATTCAAATCATCAACAGCAAAATTAAAGGTCAGTTTAGATTCATGTAGCCTCATTTTTTCTAAACATTTCCGTTTTTGATACAATTTTTTATCTCTGTTAACAAAATATATCGGGTAATATAAAATGTTTGTTTTTTAGATGTCACGTTCTTGCTTTTTTACCGTTTTAGTAGGTTACAAAACATATAGTTCACAACAGCAGAGGTGAAAAAAATATAAAAATTGGCCTTTTTCTATTCTCATGCTATTTTTGACAAATTCTAGAAGAATTATCCATTTTCCTTATTATTACAAGTTCTTATTTAACTTCACGTTAATCAGTCAGTCAGTCAACCATTTTAGTTCAAGGTAACTAAACGCTCATATACCTATTTAATTTGTTTCATAGACGCCCGGATTGAGGGTGTGAAAATGGGGTTAATTTTTAAGTAAATTGTATTAGGGATTTTTTTCAAAAAAATATTACCACCAAGTTATAGGGCCTCCCTTAAAACCACTTTCATTGTTTTTTGATACATTTAAAATTTAAAAAAAATTAACAAAAGTAAATTACAAAGCCTTAATTAAAGCTTCCATTACTGTCAAGTAAAAAATTTTCAATTTCAAAGGTAACTCGATTTACTCAAACTGAATAGGGACCGTATAAATGGAATTTTGTTTGCGTTTTTTGCAATGAGCGCCATTCATTTCCGCACAAGCTGCTAGATGACGATTCATTGAAACAAATACTATTAAAAAATTCCTGGCATGTTCCTGATAATTTCGTACCCCACTGCTACACGTTCACGTAACTCTTCAAGATTTGTCAGAGGAGTTGTGTAGACAAGGCTTTTCAAATAACCCCTGACAAGATAGTCAAGAAGATTTACGTCGGGGATCGGAGGAGCCAAGTTTCTGCCAACCCATCTATTATGGGAATAACCTGCATTTAAATAATTTCGAACAACTATTCTAATATGGGGAGGTGCATCATCTTGCATGAACCACATTGTCCTTCTAGTCTCATACGGCACATCCTCCAAGACATCTCTTAAATTATTTCTTAAATAAATCTAGATAATTTAACCCATCCAACCTATTAGGCAAAACAAATGGTCCTAATAATCTGTTGCCTGCCCAAATGTTGATGGAAATTTTTTCCTGGTGCCTGGACTCGAAGCGAATGTGATTGTTGTGAAAGTTGACAATAGCATCTACCGTAAGCCCCGCTTCGGGACTAAATTTAGCATTTCTTTCACATTTTCGCACAAGCCATCGGCAGGAGGCTTTCCTTCTTGGTAGATCTTCTGGTTTACAAAAGAATACGGTGTAATTTTTGCAAATGCAGATGAAAAGGTGACATTCTGTCATGGTACTTGCGGACATGTGAGGAAAATTAAGAATTCATTGAAAAAATTCTGCTTACGCAAGAAGACTGGAAAAATTCCTTTAGGTTCGAATTTCTCAAAAACCGGTTGGTCCTACGTCGTTACAACAAGATAACCTTTTTTGAGTATTTATAGCCAAGGAATCGTATTCCGATGAGACAATCACAGAGAATTCAAAATTTTGTGGGAGAAGTAAGTCTTCCCTTTCCAATTTTGTGTACCACTGATTGACTTGACACTTGGTGGATAACATGATGACCTTTCTTGATATCGAATCACGTGCAAAAATTAGTCACTGTAGCTCAAAGGATTCCTGAGATATTTAATAAAATGTCAATTTTGGGTGCCCCTGTCAAAGTACCTTTCTTTAATAAATTAAATCGGGTAAGAATTAACGTCCCTCTGTCGCTCTGTAAAGCCCGCGAGCTAGAAAAAACACTTTTTACATTCTTAGAATAATTCGAAAAGCAAGACTTCGGCTGTTGGAGAATATACACAAGCCACTCTCCCCTACCGATCGAATTTTCGGGAACGGCGAACAATCTGGAACGTCTAGAACGACTAGAACGCCTGGAGTCTTCGATTTTCGAACACTTCCAGAAGCTTAAAGTAAAGAGAGTCGAGTAAGTCGAGTCGAGTCAAGTCAGTCAGTTCGGGATCCAGCCACGCGACAAAACAACAACAACCAAAGGCAAATTTCTACTCTAAAGTGTTAATATTCAATATAATTAATTACATCAAACCTATTTAGTGATAAACAAATGTATTGTTAGAACGTGAATAGCAATATATCGTTATTTTGACGGAAAATTTGACTTTTAATCATTCGTGTAAAATCGATACAGGGTGTTACTTTTTCGTCGAGTCAAGTAAAATAAATTGTGCAGTGTTCTTGTGCGCGAATCTGACTAAAACAAAAGTCACGTTCGTGTTCACCCCCTTCAGAGGCCCGCAGCGCCTTTAAGAGGGCTTTCCGGACTCATGTTTATATAAACTTTCCTTTATATTTCTTGATGTAGAATAACTACTAGAAATTAATGACCGCATACCTGTATATTTCTGCTTGGTTAATAGGCAAGCACACTTGGCTCTCACTCAGGAGTCCCGGGTTCGATTCCTGGAAAGTAATCCCACTATACTCAGATAGTGTGTCCATCATCTCCAGATGTGTGGCTCCCCTTCCACACATGACTCTGGCCTTCATGGATAAAGGGGTATTACCTGTGGTGTTATTATTATTATAGGGAAAAATTAAATGCAATAAAATAGGAAAACACCATTTTTGACACTGTCTGCTAGGTTTAAATCTGGTTCAGACACTTTAATTAACATACTGTACAATAGGGTGGAGCGCTACTATAGACGAAATTTTCATTTTCGTTACTGAAAGTTCTAATAGCAAAAAAACTGTAAGTGATATCCCAAAACCGTTTTGCAAACAAACCATATCTTCTGTCCTCTGCCGTCCTATTATAATGTTGTACTGTACTGCATTGAAACAAACCGCGCGTTAATTTGTTAACGTTATAAACAAACCTCGGCTCAAAAGTAGTTACGCCAAAGGCGGTTCTCCCACACAGATAAAAAATATAATGTTTTGAATCGAGAATCTTATGATTCATATAAGCAAATAAGTAATTATTTATAGGAAGCAAATACTTTTGCGGTAAGAAATAAAAAGCATGACATAAAACTCATAGGACACACCATACCTTCTTCGGGATCTGCTAAAAATATTACAGAGTCCATATTAAGATTTCTTGAATCGAATAACTTGATGTTAGACGGTTTGTTAGCAGTAGGATCTGCTGGAACGGTAGTAATTAATTTTTTTCAGTTTTCGACCCCACTTTAAGGGCGGATAGAGGGCAAAGATATTACAGAATTTTTTTCAAGAAAATCAGGGCAATAACTGGGCCGTAGTAACAACTTCTTTTCACTATTAGAACTAAAAATATAAATGTTAATTTTTTCGCTCCACCCTACTGTATAATTTATTCGTTTCTTTATATGATCGAATAAGCGTGTCCCAATCACCTTAAAACGTTTGTGACATTCCTTTAAGGCCATTTCTCATATTTCCGTACAATTTCCAATGCCCTGCTGTAAAAAAATTCGGTTATCAAATATAAAAATACCTACTTAAAATGAATTTTTATGGATGCTACTGGAATACCTATACGGCAAATAAAAAATGGCAAGCAAAGTGGAATTCAAATGGGGTACGCTACAGACGTTAGAGGTCAAAGTGCCGTGACAGGTGTGCTTCGTCTGGTAATAGTTGGTCATCACGACAAGACGCGTGCCACTGTCGCGTAAGTCATAGCTCGTATAAGCCACATGCCGAAAATAAATTCCATCCCTGCATATGCCGTTTTGCCGGTACAATTACTTATTTATGTAGGAAACGATAACATATGGAGTACTCGAAATTGAGAGGAATGGCTCGTTTAGTATCAGTTTACTAGATCCCACCTGCTGTGTATTTCAATCTAGATTTTCCTTCTCGAGAAGTTAATTCCTCATACAGGGTGTTTCAGAATTGAGGAGTCAAACTGAAGCCGCACATTCTTTGGATCAAAATAGGCAACATACTTTTACTGATATAATAGCTTTTTTCGAAGCAGAACGCAGAATGAACCAACAGACAATTAAGGTTGAAACCTTAAAAAACTCACTAAATAAGGGCTAGATTCGAAGTAAACAGAAGATCAATACATCAAAGATAGTTCTTGAAAATTATTTTGCACACTTGGCTTGGTGTGTTCCTCTATTCTCGCTCAACACGCCAGGGCACAGTAATTTTAAACTGATTAATTCTTCAAGATATCGAAATTTACTTATTTAATTAATTATTCAACGGGTACATAACCCAATTACAGGATAAGTACAACAAGTATAAGTAGGTTTAATAATAGAAGTATAAGACAAAACCGTTTATATAAAAAGGCCTAAGGAATCACTACCTCCACATCCAGATTTTTCGTCCGTCATTTTAAAGGAAACATCTTGAGTAGATTTGCACTCTAGTATGTGGAAATTATTGGTCATAGAATTTTAATAATATTTGGGGCAGATATCATAGAAAAGTTTGAGGTGTTGGTTTCTATCAAATACGTTAAAAATGAAGTTTACCCTACATATTTCCTCCGTTATAAATCCCATTAATAATGAAGCGGGGGTGGTGGGGTTTGAAAAATATTAGAAAGAAATCTGAAGCATTGGTTTCTAGTATATACACCAAATCCCAAATGACTGTATTCTTACTAGCTTGTTTTACTCATTTTCCCCTATTTACTCCTATTTAACCCCTAACCCTTAACGGAATCAGCTCGAAATATAATCTAGTTCCAAATGTCGTTATAATACATACGTCTACCAAATTACCAGCTTACTTTACTTATTTTTTCCTATTTATCTCTACTTACCCCCCAACCCTTCAACGGAATAATCTCAAAATATAATCTACTCCCAGATGTCCTTATAATACATACGTGTACCAAATTTCAAATTAATATCTCAATTTTATTTTATCAACCCCTTTAATAATAGAGTAGGGGTGGTGGGGGGATTGAAAAATATTTTTTAAAAATCTGAGACTTTGACTTCTAGTACACACGCCGAATTTCAAGTTACTGTACTCTTACCAACTTACTTTACCTATTTCCCCCTATTTAACCCCCAACCCTTCAACGGAATCATCCCAAAATATAATCTAGTTCCAGATGTCGTTATAATACATACGTGTACCAAATTTCAAGTGAATATCTCCATTTTATTTTATCAACCCCTTTAATAATGGAGTGGGTGGTGGTTGGGGGATGAAACATATTATAATTTCAAGTTTCTATACTCTTACCAGCTTGCTTTACATATTTCCCCCTATTTGCCCCCCCCCTCAACCATTCACCGGATATTTTCAAAAAATAATCCAGTTCCAGATCTCGTTATGATATATACGTGTACAAAATTTCAAGCCAAAATCGAACAAAAAAAGTTACAGAGAGACAGAATTTTTATTTTTTTCACTCAAATTTAAAATCTCGACGTCTCATGACATTCTAAACCTATTTCAAGAAAAAAAATATATTTTTTTTTACGATTACTATGCTGCCGATCCACTACGTGGATGTGGAAGTAATTACACAATGCATAGTTGATTGAGTTAGTCATATTACACTGCTCCAAAAATAACTCCAGTGGAGTACCTATTGCTGAATAAAAGTTATTTCAGGTGAGGGTACCTGATTTAAAGAAAAATCTCTAAATTCTGCTAAGATGACATGTGCATAAAGTATAGTGGACTTCAGATCACAGACGACTATTTGAATTTAAAAAGTTACGAATGGTAAACGCAAAGTGTCAAAACATTTAAAATGTATCAAATTTCAGATAATTAAACCCAGACTCTTGTATGTAACTGCTATTATATTGGTTGGTTGATTGATTGATTGATTTGCCAGCGTAAGGTGGAACACGCCAAAGGGACGGCCAAATCGCGTGCCGGAACCAAACCTTGGATGTTTTATATAACGCCGGACCGCCTGCATACGCTGGGTTGGACATGGGACATGCTTGTTGTCAGCAGCGAGAGCCACATGACGCAAGGGGTAGAAATATAGGAAAGTGTAGGTGTTTGTGAGATGCTTCTTTCAAGTTTCCATGCTTCCTTCTTAGTTTCCATCTGTCATCATCGGATGGGGAGTGTAGGCGTTTGCAAGATGCTTCTTTTTAGTTTCCATGCTTCTTTTACGTTTCCATCTATCATCATCTCCTTATGTTTCTTCTTCTAAGTTTTCTGTTTCTTCTGTTTCTGAATCTAGCAGTGTGCACCTCCTTCCGCTCGCTTGCGTTCACTTCGTTTGTCTGCCAAAACATACATACATACACTCGCTCGCCGCAGGGGGCTCTTATTTATTAACCGATCCACGGGTAAATTACCATTTACGGTGGACGTGCGGAAGGAAGAGCCCTGTCTTGCGGTAGAAAGAGGTTTTTACAGCGGGTTATGAGAAAGAGCCCCGAGTAAATATTTTGCACACCTTGTATATTAGTTTGTTTTTGTAGTAATTACTTTCAACCGCCGCTTTCCAACTCCAGGTATTTTTCTATTTCATTACCTATATTTAATACCTTTTCGATTTTACTTTTTTTTAAATACAGAAATAAACAAATAAATATTCTAATACACTAATAAAGTAATGCTACAATTCAAACAAACAAAATTAAACAAAACTTATCGCTTTTCGTCCACAGCTGGCTGTCTATCTATGCCTTATAAACACATATTGCTCTCATCCACTTAACCCAGGTATACATTTTACGACGTGCTCCAGCTATAGGCACTGCACTAATATAGAAACTTGTTTATTTTTGGTACCTAACTAACACTATACAGTAATATTTCAATTATTAATTCGGTGTGTGCTTTGTTCTTCTATTATTACACTTCATTTTACGCAGAATTTTTAATCTATCGATGACTAAAATTTTACCGAGTTTATTGGAGTTTTAACCGGTTCTTTCTACGTTTTTTCGGGAGCGTCAACACAAACACATCCGTTCTCGACCAAGATAAACCGACTCCCTTGTATGTAGCTGCTTCTGTATTGTCAATACATTAAGTAAGTGTCACGTGTCACTGCTACAACAGAATGACATAACGTTACATTTATTGGCATTAAAAGGTAAGAAGAACATTTTAGATCTAAATTTTCCTGGAGCTTAATCCAATCTCGGGGAGATTCTGTCTGACAGAATATCGTAAAATCATCTGCATATAAAAAAAAGCTCGCATTCAACTTAGCGGTAAAGTTATTAATTAATTCAACGAACATAAGAGGTTCAAGAATCGAACCTTGAGGTACTCCTGAAGTTTGGGCACATTTCAGAAGACTGTGACCATGAAATTGCACAAACTGATTTTGCCAGTTAAATAGGACTCAATCATGACAATCAAGTTCCTACTAAGACCAACTCCAGTTTACACAATAATAATAATACAAGGTTCTGTCAATCAAATGCTTCGGAGAAATCATTGTAGATAATATACCCTGTCTCCCTGATCAAGAATTTCGTTAACAAATTGGGCATTCACACTAGATTGGTAACATTAGAACGTCCTTCAACGAAGCCGTGCTGCTCCGATATTACTGGAAGATACTATCAATTAATATTTTAAATATTCTGGAGAAGTTACACAGAATAGCAACAGGTTTATGATTAGTGAAATCAATCGTTGAGCCCTCTATGTAGACGGGACATGGGCGAAGTTCAGGTGACATACCACCTGCTCTTCCACTTAAACCGAATAAGGTCTTATTGTTGAACTTTCCCTTTAATATTTTATTATCGAATGATCAGTTACTATTATTCTGTAATTTCTACAATATAAACTCGGCTTCATTATAGTTTACCTCATTTACTCGAACGTAATTCGCCTAGTTCCTAATATCCTGTGTATGTAATTGACAAAAGTACAAGTTACCAACATGTGTGTGAATCAGTCAATATTAATCTAGCACGTCTGCACAAAGCGAAAGATTAAAAACTGTAGCGTGAAATATCTCCACGACAGCTCATTTAAATCTTTAAAGAATTGCATTTATTTTCTTAGCTAGAACCAACCTTCACACGCAGCCACCTACCTAGCGTCATAAATCATATCGAGATTTTGGCAAAAGTTGTTATCGAACACGCCGCCCCCCCATTGAAATATTCTGTTTCCGACACTGCTGGAGGCAGTATTTCGATACACAATCTCGGTCATGTAAGTTCAAATATTGACGGATAGCATCCATATTATTTACTTCGAATACCTCGTTTCTTGGAGCTTTTCTTGCTCGTGGAAGATATATACATCGAATCTGCAACATTATATGACGCGCCATTATGACCTGACGTATACAAATAAGTCAACATATATTTTGTGCATTCAATTCCGCCTTCATCAAAAGCTCGTTTGCTTTTTCTTGCCCTTATGAAATGTATCTTTTTATTTTGTCTTTATACCTACACGTAGATAAGTAATTTTTTCTCAGAGGCCTTCCCTTGTCGTGTAAAATTTGGTTTTGTTAAAAACTATTTGATATATAGTGGAGTAGATCTGGCAGAAAAAACGGTGTGAAAAGCAAGTGCCTTTAAAAAAAAAAATGCCTATCTTATAGAGGACGACTTCCCCCACTTACCTGACACTTTCATATCCGAGATCTAGGTGGTGCGGGGGGAGGGGGAGCTATTAAACATACGGAAAATCGGTTATTCTCAGTTTGCGCGCGATCGGGGAGACGGACAAAAAAATGTTTCAGACAAAAAAGAAAGTTGTCCCCGAGGCGCGTAAACTGGTTTTTGTTTTTTAAAATCGGCCAATTAGGGCCGGAGATATGACCGTTTGAAGGGATTGAGTTTCAGGGTAGGAATAGGGGTTGGAGAGGAGGTATGAGGGGTGTTTAAGAGATAAGGGATGGGGTTAGGATTGTAATTTTTTTTTCTGTTGTGGGCGGTTATAGGAAGAGGTCGAGGCCGCGGAGGGAGCTCTCTAGGGCAATTAGGGAAGGAGAGGGGGGGGGATAGAACGTGCAAAAAGGGAAATCGGCCATATCTCCGGTTCTAATAGGGCGATTTTGAAAAATCAAAATGGGAATTCTTCCTTCTTTGAGCAGCTAGCTATAATGTTGGATAGGTAGAAAATAATTTTCGCCGAAAATGTAAAAATGGGGGGCAACAGAAAAAATGCATTTTTTTCAAAACGATTTTTTTTTATGAAGGGGGTGAGTGGGAGGGGATAAATGCTACTAATAAACAGGGATTTTCATCCCCTTTTAAGTGAAAAAAGAATTTTTCAAATTCCTTCATTACGACAGGCAGGGCGACAACTTGAAGTTTAAGCCCTGCAGAAGGGCAAAAGAAAGTTCTACGCCCTTCTGCCAGGGCTCATTTTAAAGAACCCTAAAGGGAGACCAAATTTCTCTTTTTATTAAAAAAAAATTCGATCGGACAGCAACTTGCGCTACGCGCGCGAGTTAGACTTATACATTTATTTCTTTTCATTCAGCAGCTGCAGCGGCGGGAGAGTAGGCGTGGCCTCTACCCTCTCTACTCACTCACTGCTCTCAATCACGCACACACACAAAGGGAAATCGAAGGTCAGAAAGGTAAGTCTGACATTTTTCCTTAATAAAAAAAATCGTTTTGAAAAAAAATACATTTTTTTCTTTTGCCCGCCATTTTTACATTTTCAGCGAAAATTATTTCCTACCTATCCAACATTATAGCTGATCAAAAAAGGAAGAAACACTATTTTTATTTTTTTAAATCGCCCTATTAGAACCGGAGATATCGCCGTCTTCCTTCTTTGCACGTGCCCCGCCCCCTCTCCTTCCCTAATTGCCTTGAGAGCTCCCCCCGCGACTTTGATCTCTTCCTATAACCACCCACAATAGAAAAAAAAATTACCATCCTAACCCCATGCCTTATCTCTTAAACACCCCTCATACCTCCTTTTAGTACCCTGAAACTCAATATCTTCAGATGGCCATATCCCCGGCCCTAATTTGATTTTAAAAAACCAAAAACCAGTTTACGCGGCTCGAGGAGACCTTTCTTACTTATCCGAAATATTTTTTGTCCGTCTCCCCGATCGCGCGCAAACTGAGAAAAACAAATTTTCCATATGTTTAACAGCTACAGATCTACTCCACTAATATGCTACAAAATAAATAGCATTTTCTAGAAATAATGGGATATTTATGCCTTTACAAAGTAAATGAAGTTAAGGAGTTTGAATATTACCTTTGTCGTTAAAAGTTTTAAGGTGGCATTCTTGATTTAACTGACAGATTTGGGTCAAGTATCGCCATCTAGCGTAACTAGTACCATATTTCAGATAGTATGTACGCAACTCAATGATGAAAGAATTACACAGCCACACAAAAAAAAAATAATTATGACCTCAGATTTGCGCCAAACGAGTTTTTAAATCTTTCTACGTACCCCAAACTTTCGTTTGGCAGAAATGGCCCTCGAATCTGGGCTGTATCGCAGGAGAAGCGAAATCCTAATACCACTCACTTCGGCGGCCGATATCTCACTTAAAATGTGCCGGAAAACTATCGTGTCCCACATCATCGAATTGGAAATTTAATTTGCAATCGGTCTAGTACCAAAAAGAGGGGGGTCATTCTTGTCTAGAAAAAGTTACAGCGATTAATGTGAAGAGATGTCGAAATCGCTTAAATTATGGGTTTTTTGAGGTTAGGGCAAAATCCTAATGTAATGGAGTTAAACAGACCTCGGATTCAGCGACCCCAAAAACATATAATGAGCATGGTCAGATCCCCAGGCCAGAAAAAAAATTGTTTGTTTGTTTGTTTGTTTGTTATTACGATTAACAGCCGGTTTCACAATCGTTGGTTATCTTTTTGGTTAAATAACCCGAACCTGAAAGTTAACTATTGGTAAATTCATATATGCGTTTCACAACGTTTATTTTATGTTCAATATTCTAACCAACAGTTACTTTAGAAGAAAAAGAGGAACTTATCATAAATTTAATGTTTTGGTTAATCAATGTTATTATGTGGTAGTTTTCTGTGAGCGTATTGTTTGAAATTTATAAGAAAGTAAGTTCTGTTTGTTCAATATGAGAAGGGTATTTCCTACTGAGTCTAAGTAGTTATTTGTTTCTTCTAATAATGAATTTTCAGCAGTTCTTGGACTGAGTCGAAGTCGATTGAAGGAATCTTTTTAACCGTATTCTTCAAAATAATTAGGTCTATATCTAAATATTCTGGGCCCCGTAACCTAACCTTCATCATTCATACCATAATCATCAAAATTGATCATTAGCAAAATAGAAAAAAAAGTAAAGCACTTCACGAAATAAAAATATAACTGTAGTTGATAGTTGTTTACTTTTAGTTAACCACAAATTGTAGGTATACCAATACCTCATATGCTGGTTTTCTTAACGACAAGATAACCAAGACCTCGAAATTGGCTAGATTTTTATAGTTAATTATTGGTCAAATCATAACCATTAGTTATCTAACAATTGTGAAACTGGCTAAGTGTTTATTAATATATACAGTGGGAACCTAACACAAAATTCATGTCTTTGGTATGTGTCATTTGTCAAAAAAAACCTCGAACAGGTCGATTTTAATTTTGTAAATGCTACATTTTGTCACTATAATACCAAAATTTATGACGTCATTGGTTTTTGAGTTATGGCGTCATCATAATTTTTTTTAATGTAAACAGACATTTTTGTTTACTGTTTTTGGTGTTATATTCCATTAGATTTCTGGTGATATGAAAAAAAATGATATTACCTAAGCCATTCTTTCGGAAAAAAAAATTATTGATTAATACCTTACATAAATAATTGTGAGAAAAAAATCATCTCCATTGCTCAAATTGCGACCCTCCAACCATTTGGCATTGACCACGACGGGTGTAGACAATTTTGCACGCTGTTCTGAATCATCTCATGGGTCATTTGCCTCATCTCCAAGGCAAGTCTGTCTTTCAATTCTTCTATGGTATCCGGTCTGTTAAAATACACCCTTGACTTTAAGTAACCCCAAAAGTCTAAGGGGGTTAAATCCGGTGAACCACTCAATCGGATCTCGACCACCTATCTACCTTCCAGTAAAAGTGTCATCTAAAAACTGACGCACTGCTATCCCAAAATGAGGTGGGCCCCGTCTTGCTGAAACCAGACGTTTTCAGCAGGAATATTTTCATCTTCATTGTTCGGAAACATTACTGCTGAGGCTGGCACTAACTCAACTCGCAAAAACTGTAAATATCTTGCGGCCGTAAGATTTTCTTCAAAAAAAAAAGGTCCCAATAAACGATCACCAATCATACCTGCCCACACCGTTTACTTTGCCTCGTGGTTGTGTATGGGCTTCTTGAGTCCAATGAGGATTTTCGCGTGACCAATACCTAGAGTTATGCCGATGTACAGTAAAGTTAAAGAAAATGTAGCTTCATCAGAAAAAACAATGTTCTTTAAAAAATTTGTGTTTTCATCGCACAAGGTCATCAACTGTTCACAAAACTGTAAGCGTCGATCTGGATCGTCCTCATTCAATTCGTGGATTAACTGCACTTTGTATGGATGGTACTTTTTTTTTTTTCAATAGACATACAACAGAAGTGTGACTCACGTTATGATTTAAAGCCAGCTGCCTTGTCGAAAGATGGTGCTTTTCCTCACTTTCTACAAGAATATTTAATTTGGTTTCGTTGCTTGTGCTAGGACGACCAGATCGAGGGAGTTCAGCTACACTGCCAGATTCATCATATCTAGCCACCAATCTACTTACAGTGGATCTAGAAATTTGCTTTTCGGGATACTTGGCATTGAAAACATCACATGCTTCCTGATGAGTTCTTAGCCTATCACCATATCCAACCATCATCAAAAGTTCTACGCGTTCTCTTTCACTTAAACGCGGCATTGCATTCACTAGTTTTACACTGTCTCAGAAGTGTCACAAAACTGAGGTTCCACACGTGCCAGGAATAAAAAAGTTATCGATGCTTTACACAAAAAGGCCTGTATCTCTCTGTTGTTAAGGTGATTGTTTTTTTATTATTTTCTTTCTTTTGTTTTTATGTCAAATGTTTTCATGCTAATTAAAACAAAAATGTAGGCAACAAGATTCATCAGTCCATAAGAAAGTGGAACATTACTCGTGAATTTGCGAAAGGTAAGCTAGTTTTACATAAAAATGTCATTTTTCCAAAAGAATGATTCAGGTAATATAATTTGTTTTATATCACCAGAAAGCTAAAGGAATATACCACCAAAAACAGTAAACAAAAATGTCTGTTTCCATTAAAAAAAAATATGATGGCGTCATAACTCAAAAACCAATGACGTCATATATTTTGGTATAGTGACAAAATGTAGCATTTACAAAACTAAAATCGACCGGTTCGAGGATTTTTTTGAAAAATGACACATGCCAAAGATATGACTTTTGTGCGTTTCTTTAAGTTCACACTTGCGTATTCAATCCTTATTAATCTCTACACCCACCCACCCAAAGTGTTCTACTATCGTAGTTGATACGACGATACCGATTCGATTTATTTTCTCATGATGGCACTAGAAACTTTTAGACGATATCAGTAAATATTTACTACGGCAGCTTCAAACCAAATTGTTGATGAATTACTGAAATAATCTCATTGGTTGGTCAAATGACGAGTTATGATTAATCAATTCTACGACGAATAAAATAATGACGACAACTGAAGTTATGAGTAATACATTTCAATAAATTAACTAAAATCTATAAATTATACACATTCAATATGTATATCCACATGCTCTGATTTTCAGCAAACACGCCAACGGTCTTCAGTAACTGGTATGCATTTGATTTATCTCAGTTCTCGGTTGAGAATGATTCATGCGCGGCCTGAAATGAGGTCTTACTTTATTCTATACTACATAATACCTTCGGAAAGCATTTGCGTGTTTCGCCCTCTCTGTACTATAGCTGAAGATGTCTTAAAGCTCGAGCGCCTCAAGGAACTCCATTAGTAAAGGTAAATAGCAGTTCTCACATGTCGGGATCAAGTTCAATACCCGAATCAGGTGTAACTCCTTCAGAGGTGCCGGTTCTCTTTACTTTACGGCACGAGAGAAACGGCTAACTGCACAAGACGGCTGGGCTTCTTTTTACAATCTGCCAAATTAGGGATCTGGGAGCGGCAGATTTTAAGAAACTTGTACGCATATTTCGATTCTTTTCACTAGACATGTATGGTGCAACATTATGATTTAAAATGGATGTATATAGGGTGTCCCAATAAAAACCCCCCGGCCGGATATACTCTAAACGGATAGAGATATTTTAATTCTGTAAAAGCCAATTTATAGAGCATAACGAGAGCTTCACTTTTGAATATAATTGTTTTTTTAATATATCAGTATATAGATGGCGCTGTGCTCTAAAGAAATATTTCGATGGGAGAAACTTTGAAATGAGGTTTATGTGAAAGAAAATGCATTTCTAAGCAGATCATGTTCTAAAAAAAAAATACCATAAAACTAACCGTTTTCGAGATATTTGAGTCCAAATGTTGGCATTTGCCAATATTAAATAATTGTAATCTCTTCAACATGTCAGTCCTTTATGTGGGACAATCTGTTTTTAATTTAGAAATTTTAGAAGAAAATATTTAAAGAATTTTTCATATAATTGCTTTGTTATTAGGTTAGATTATAATTAAAAATATTTGATATCTAGTGAGTATAATAACCCTTATACCTTATTTATTTATTTATTTATTTATTGCATACACTGTTCAACAGGTAAGATACCCAATTACAGAACAGGAATAAAGGCATACAAAGCATTAATTACATAATATACAACATAGAAAGATAGTAAAATTAAGAAAAAATTTACTTAAATGTACGAACTATGAATAACTAATGATACGAAGAAAGAGAAAAGAATGACATGGGAAATGTTTACATATAAAAACTATATATACATATATACACATATATGATTCAAAGCAAATTAAGAAAAACAAACACACTCACTGGTTATTTAATTGAGAACAATTTGTTTTATGTCACTAAGGCTGCAATTAAAAATATCGAAGTCGTTACATAATTTGTTAGAAGTACTGCAAATAGTATATAAAGGTGAATTATTTAGTACGTTGGTACGCGGCGTAGGTAAATAGAAAACTTGGTGATTACGAGAGGTTAATCTGGGAACGTGAAAATTAAGCTTGCTAATTATTTCGGGTGCGTCAAAATCATTGTGTAGTAACTTAAACAAAAATACTTGAGAAAAGTACGTACGCCTATCCTCAAGAGTAGTCATAATAGAATATCTTTCAAGCAAGTTACTTTGCGGAAAACCAATCTCTGGATAGGTACCGTCGGATTTGAACCACAGTAATTTAAGAAATCTACGTTGAACTGCCTCCAAGTTATTCTTGTGAACATCATAACTGGAACTCCAAATTAGCGATGCGTACTCAAGTTTCTATCTGACGAAGGATTGATAAAGAATTTTCAGAGTATCAGTATTAGTGAACTCTCGACTAGTACGAACGATAAATCCAAGGGCTTTGGAGGCTTCAGACACAATGGTATCGATATGATCAGTGAACGATAATTTACTATCAAAAGTTACGCCGAGGTCGCGAAATGTTATAGGTCTTTGAAGTATGACATTATGTAACCTGTAATCAAAAATAATAGGTGATGTTTTTAAAGAAAAGGACATTACGTTACATTTACTAGGATTCATGAATAATTTATTTACTATACACCAGGTGTTTATTTTGTCAAGAGAAGTCTAAAGTTGAAAACAGTGATCGATTTCATCAATTACTGTGAAATTTTTTTATAAATTAAATACAATTAAAGTTACCTTTGGAATAATAGTTTTGACATTTCTCAATTTCAATCACATTTTGTTTATTGATGTGTCAATAGAGCTGTATTATTGTACCTAATTATTGTTTCCTTTGTGAACATTTATTATTAAATATGGTTTCTCATACAAATGAAGATAAATTAAACATGATTTTAATTTATGGGGAATGTCGTAAAAATGCTTCAAGATCTGTATGTTTATAACAAATACGTTTTCCTGGCAGACCTTTACCAGATAGGAAAACTTTTGTAAGTTTGTGTTCTAATTTGAAAAATCTGGAGGTTTTAAGGAACCAGAAACAACAAGAAGAAAAAGAACTGCAACTGATGAAAATATTGAATTGGTAATACATCAAGTAGAAAATAACCCAAACATGTCAGTATGCAAGTTGACGGAAGAAACAAATATTGCACGTTTCACCTGCCACAGAAGTCTTAAAACAAACATTTTTTTTCCATATAAAGTTCATTTAGTTCATCATGTGATTCCAGGGGACAACCCTCGGTGATTAGATTTTTTGGCGCAATTTTCAATTCTCTTAGAAGAAAATCCAAGTCTTTTAGATACAATTATGTGGAGTGATGAAATTCGATTCCACAACAATGGAGTAATCACAACACATAATTGTCGTTACTGGTCTCAAGAGAATCCTAGGTGGATGAGACATACCAGATCCCAGAATCGTTTTGGAGTAAATGTTTGGTGTGGTATCGTTAATGGTTACATTGTTGGCCCATATCTCTACCATGAGAATTTAACAGGTGAAAGATATTTACAATTTTTGCAAAATGATTTACAAGTACTATTAAGGAATTTGCCCGGTCAGTTGGATAATATGTGGTTTCATCAAGATGTAGCAGGCCCATATAATCATCACAACGTTGTTAATTATTTAAATCAAACATACCCAGGAAGATGGATTGGTACCAATGGAGTACTTAGATGGCTCGCTCGATCTCCTGACATTACTCCATTAGACTTTTATTTATGGGGATTTTTTAAAATTGAAGTGTACAAAGAACCAATAGAAGACATGGCAGATCTTTATAGTAAAATTTATGCTAGTGTTGCCGCCATTAATCGGCATACATTATGAAAAGTTTGTAGATCTGAACTAATTAATAGGTTTACGATGTGTGTTAATGAAAATGGCAATAATTTTGAACACCTATTAAAATAGTTATTTTAATTTCATTAGTTCGTAAAAATTGTTTTATGTTTGTAATTGTCTTTTTATTGCTTAAATATTTGAATTATATGATAAACAATATTTTCAGTTTTTTTCCAAGGGTTACTTCAAAAATATTCATAAGATATGAAAAATCCTTTAAATATTTTCTTCTAAAATTTATAAACTAAATACAGATTGTCCCACTTAAAGGACTGAAATGTTGAAGAGATCACAATTATTCTATATTGGCAAATGCCAACATTTGGACTCAAATATCTGGAAAACGGTTAGTTTTATGGTATCTTTTTTAAGAACATAATCTGCTTAGAAATGCATTTTCTTTCACATAAACCGCATTTCAAAGTTTCTCCCATCGAAATATTTCTTTAGAGCACAGTGCCATCTATATACTGATATATTAAAAAAAACAATTATATTCTAAAATGATGCTCTCTTTATGCTCTACAAATTGGCTTTTACAGAATTAAGATATCTCTATTCATTTAGAATATATCCGGCCTAGGAGTTTTTATTGGGACACCCTGTATAATAGGGTGTACAAAATAACTTTTTTTGGAAGTCGAAGTAACACGACCATGCAAAAATTGCCTCAATTACATATACCAGGTGTCAACGAGATCATTTTGGGTTAAAAAAAAAACATGATGTATTGTAAAATTACTTTATATATGTAGAGATTTAGAATAGTAAATATTTTTAATTTTGAAAATTATGGTCTACATGATTCTCTTGGATGCAATAGACAAATTATTCGTATAGCTCGTCCCTGTGGTTACAAGTATAGAATTCCTCAGCGTAGATGATTCTCAGAATTATATGCCATATTTAACCAGACTATGAAAATAAGCATAATAAACGCTCATTGATTTTGGGTCCAGCTCTCTTATTTTCGTTACTGTAAAAATTGCTTTGCAATGTTATTTATTTAGTTCCTCTATATGAAAATCCCAGTTCAAGTATTTGTCAATGTACACTCTCAAAACCTAGCAATTTCTGTAGAACTGATTTCACCAAATGTGGTACTGAGATTTACGTCACGAACAGTAATGTATGTTTTTTGAAATTATGTATTGTTTGTTTTGTCTATGTTTAACAATAACTTATTCGCATGAAATGACTTTATTTAATTTTTGTTCAGTCTGTGTAATGAGCGAGGGAATATTTTTATTGTTAGCAATTATTCTTGTATCGTCGGCAAACAACGAGAAGTACAATTCGGGAAAATAATACACCAATCACATATTCTTGGTGTTCTAATAATTAATGAACCTAGTTAATTTATGAATATGTGGCGTCGCTAGTGTTTCTTTCTTTTCTAAAGCCATATTGAGCCTCACTAAGAATATATAATAATGTTATGTATTACACCCCCTTGAAACTGGAGATTTATACGCCTATGCCTAATAGTGATTGGAAACTTGTAGAAAGAGATAGAGACTGTGGTAGAAGAAGATTCTTGATTGGTTCTGGATGGATCTAGAGGCAATTTCAGAGTATATAAGGCGCGATTACCGGCGCAGAGGGGGAAGTTTTATGAAAGTGACGTTCGGTAACGAAAGAGGTTAAATATCAAGTAAACAAAGTGTAAAGGTTATTTTGAAGTATTGTATAGTCAGTAAATTATTAAATAGAGTGTTAGTGTTTATCTCTTGTTAAAATTATTTAGAACCCACGGATTCATACAGGGTGTTTCCTAAGAGGTGGATGCACGTAACAATAATGTAATAACGTAGAATGTTGTTCTTCAACTACCTTTTCAAGTATATTTGAAAACGTTATTAATAGAGAAATTGGACGATACGCAGATTAATATTTGTGTGTGTGCGTGACGTCATGGGAGCAGTAACATTTGATGCTAGTATAGCGCTGTAGTATTTGTGAACATTATACGAGAAAAGCGGTCGAGTTTTTGTGGTTGAATACAAATTGTACAATTATAAATATGTGTTGATAGTTTTTGTGTTCACGGGCGAGTGTTTCGAATCACGTGTTCTATTATGTTCGAATTAAGTAACAAGAGAAAAGTATCTAAAGATGGAAATGAATCGTCTAATCAGATGATTTATATTTCAACATCCAATTCACTTCGAGCGAGAAGGCATCGTGAAAAGAAAAACGCAGGTGAACCTCCAAGAATTCCTAAAAGTGCATCGCAACGCGCGTGGAAATATCGACAACGAAAAAAAGCATGTCTTGAAAGTGGTGCTTCGTCTGGACTTATTGTAAAAACGGCTGTTGACAGTGGTGCTCGTTCTATTTTAAATGGATATATTTTATTAGAACGTTATCTTGCTTCGTACCTCTAAACCATGATTAACATATAATATAATAATAATAATATATTTATTCCAATTAAAAATTTAAATACATTTTAAGGCATTCTTACAATATCTATACCTAATTATTATTACTGTATAATAATATAATAAAATAAACCCTGCAAAAATAAATTTGTAGGCAGGGTATGAGATAAAATAACATATAATTAGATTTTACGAATTACTTAAACATAAGATGCAAAAGTTTGTATAAAAATTATATAATACAAATTTCATACAATTTCAATTAAATCCATTGGCTAAGTTTAGTAGTATCTTTGATTAAAAAGGTAAGTGTTTTTTATGTCCATTAACTGATGTACATGCACTCTACCGAGAGATAATATCCATTTTCTTATTTTACTTTTAAACGGTTTTGTGGAGTTTAAGTTTTTCATTTCAGTAGGAAGTTTGTTATACACCCTTGGTCCTAGAAATATAAAACAACGTAGTATTGTAGACGTGATCAACTTTTTGGGTAGGTATTACTTAGGTGTGCTTTTTGATAGCAAATTATTGAATGACAAAATAATTGTCTATTATCCAACATATTAGCTTGTTCAAATGGTAAATTTGTTGGGAAGGTGATTTCTTTTTGATGACTGAAAAACTAATTTTAAGATTAGAAAATAAAGAAAAACGGTTTTTAATTCCAATACCATCATTGATCAAGATTATTTTGTATATCCCGGTACAATGAGAAGCTCTCTGCTTGCCTATAAAAATGTTTCTTATTAGACTGAAATGGAGAGTGAAAGTTCAACCTATGATGGTATGCTAGCCGTTTACTTACGACCTAGTGTACACAATAATGACCCCAGGCAAGCAAGCCTTCCAGCCCTAATTTGGGTAATAAATCAGTTTACCGTACCTACCATTTGCTTGTTTAATGGGAATAAAACAAGCATAAGCACATAATAATAATAAAATTACTTTGAGGACTGATATGAATATGGATAGTTCAATGTAGGCAGCAATTATGCGGATATATTAGGGACATATAAATCTGAAAATGAACACTATAACCGTCATATACAGTGTCAGTAGTAAAGTTGGCATTTGTAATGTTTGTTATTAAGCAATTTAAATCGATTACGTCCACACCCACGTAGTGGAGTGGAAGTATTTATAATAATCGTAAAAAAAATTTCAATGTGTTTGTTGAAATACACTTAGAATATCATAAAACGATGAGATCTTGAAAAGGGCAAAAAAATGTCTGCCTGTTGATCGGTCTGTCTGTAACTTTTTTGTGCGCACGTTTCCTCAGGAACGGTTTTGAACGGTATTGACTTGAAATTTGATACACATATGCACCATGGAGATCTGGAACTAGATTATATTTTGCCGGTGAAGAATTGAGGGTTAATTAACTAGGGTAATAAGTAAAGTAAGCTGATAAGACTACAGAAACTTGGGACTTAGTTATATACCAGCAGCCATTTTTCAACCTTCCACCACCCCCACTCCATTAATAAAGGTGCTTATATAATAAAATTGAGATACTCACTTGGAATTTTGTACACGTAGGTATGTACTATACAGTCCCTTCAAAGTAGTCAAAGAATCGCTGTTTTATGGAAAACTTCCCACAGCTATGAGACTTGTAAAAAGTGATGCATTTGGGGTGTCTAAACATGATTTTCACCCCCCGCAGTTCTAAAAGAGGGTGGTTTTTGAAAAATATATACATATATAAGAATTTTAGCGCTTATTCTCCTTTTTCTCTATTTTCATGGAATAATATGCATTTTGGTCAAAAATGTCAGGAAAGCAAAGTTGTAGAGCATAAAATTTCCTACAAATTTTGTCTTTAAGTTTCGTCCGCATAGTTTTGCCGCTAGAGAGCGCGAAAGAAATACATAAAGTTAATTTTGTGCCTTTTTTAGACTTTCAGCAAAAATTATGCATTTTGGTGAAAAACATCAGGAGAGCGAAGTTGTAGCTCTACAACATTGCTATTCTGATAATTTTCACCAAAATGCATAATTTTGGCTGACAATCTAAAAAAAGGCGCAAAACTCTAGATGTATATATATTTCTTCGCGCCCTCAGGAGGCAAAACTATGCGGAATTCGGCCAAAAACGTAGAGGCAAAATTTGTATGAAATTTTATGGTGTACAACTTTGCTCTCCAGATATCTCTCACCAAGATGCATAGTCTTTCCTCAAAATAGAAAAAAAGCCGAAAAAGTGCTATAATTCTCTTTTTTAGAACTGCGGAGGATGAAAATCATGTTTATACAACCCACAAGCTTCACATTTTACAGGTTCCATAGCTAAAAAAAAATTAAATCGAATGGGATTGAACAGTTGATCAACCTAAGCCTGGCTTCAGAAATTCGAATGACGGGAATTTTTCGTAAACACATACTTGGCATCTGAAATTACAGGGGTGGACAAAAACCTAATACAAAAGATGCACACCATTTTATTAACAATACTGAGTGGATACGACATATTCAGCCCCTTTTCCCTATACGGCCCTTTATTTTGATTCTGCTAAACTGAGTAATCGGTATGGCTGATTGAGTAGAACATACACACTAAATTTTGCTTTTTTATTTGGCCCAAAACAAAAATAGGCAAAATCAATAAAACACCTGTATCTTGGTAATTATGGATTATTGACCCACTAATCATGGGTGATATGGAATCGCCCAAGTAACCTACATATGCAGGTAAAGTATGGACACATACTAATGAATCACCCTGTATAAAAAAAATTAGTGGACGTATTTTTAAAGGCAGTTTCAAATTTTAAAAAAATATTTATGTACATTTCGTAATTTCGCTCAAAAATTAATTACTTGGTATTGTAAAAATATGTGTAAAGCTATCGTCCACCATTCAATGTGATGAAATAAATTGTTAGAAAACACATATCGGACTTTTGCTTCAAACGGAATTTAAAATCGGTTAAATCTATCCTAAAGTCACTTAATGTACTATACTTAGACCTGTGGGATGCAACTCTTTGTGTATGCGGGCGGGGGCGGGGCTGGGTTATGTGTATTATTTTGATTTATTCACAGGAGAGCGTGTTTATGCGGTCCCAAGATGTATTATGCGGGCTGGATTCTGTAATCTCATTGATAAAATTAGGGTTCGTCTTTAACCAACAACCATTGAATTTAAATATTAAATATGACGTGTCACAAATATGTCATTTACATATGAAAAATTATCTTGCGCGTTAGAAGTTTAAACATGTGTGATGCGTGAGAGATATTATTTAAGTTTAAAATACACGCGGGACATGGATGGTTCCTTTTCTCGTTTTAGTAATAAAAGAAAAACTGTGACACTTGAGACCGGATAGAAGTTAGCTACGTAGAATTTTTCTCGTGGTAATAAAGTAATCGCCTATTTTTTTTTCAACACGGTCATAATACCAGAACTAAAAATAATATCATTACTCCAAATTATAGATTAAATAATTCACAGAATTGACCAAATTATTTAGCAATTCAAATGTTTAATAAACTACCATCAAATATGAAAAACATTGAAAACCTAAAAAAATTTCGAATAGTAATTAAAAAATGTCTCATTGAAAAGGCATTCTATCACAATAAGGAATTTTTGGACTATGATTTTTTAGACATTGAATGTACCTAGTATCAGTATTCGTTTGTAAAAATCTGTTATACATACACACGGTGTGTTTACGTTCGTTTACATATGTTTCATTTGTTGTTCATATTTTTTGCAATTTGTGTAATGTAATTTTACCTGACTTATTGACTTGTGTAAGTACTCCTGTACATCAACACTAATGTATTATTATAGAACATTTTGTTTTGTTGTAAATGTCCATAGCGCTACATTATGCTTCATTTAAAAGTAATTTGTAATCATACACCATATATTAATATTGCTTTACAGTTCAAAGCCGCGCAAAAAATGCCGTTTTGTCGTTCACAAACAAATTAAAAAGAAGTGGACCTAAATTTGAATCTTGGGGGACTCCTGATGTGGCTATACCCCCATGTGGCACTCTCCCAGCGGGGTGTACAATTAGAAATTGATCTTTTCGGAATTCATTATCTAAATTTTAGCTCATAAAATACATATATGTATGCAAGTATCAAAATGAATGCGTTTTAATTATTCTCGTATAAAATCGTAAAAACCACGAAGCGCCATACTACCGTGAAATAAAACGGTAATAAAAAATATTTGTAATACATTTTTTGTATTAAAAAATGTAGAATATACCGGAATGTAAATTAAGACCGTATAGACCGTACCAATACAAATCTCGTAATGAAATAATAATATAATGGCCTACTCATAGAAAATCTAGAATAAAAATATACGTTGCCATTAACGCTGATAACATCGCATAACCATTTCAAAAATAGCGTGTAGGAAATAATAATGGCGCTTTAAGCGTGATATTTTTATAGAAAGCCGAGAGTAATTTGTAACCGCTTTTATTTCCCATCAGAAAATTTTGTTTATGGTTTCATTTATCATTTAAATGTGGAATATGCCCCAGAGAAATTAAAAAGGGACGCGAATTTTATGCGGCTAAAGAGCTCATGTGACACTCAAGTCACCAGTTTATATATGAATGCGTACAGTTCTATCGATTCTAAAATCTTTAGTTTATTCACCAGGGCTAATGCAGAATCTTTACTAGTTTGCATACTTTCTAACTATATTAGCATTGCTTCAGCAGAAAATGACAAACGGTCTTCTGATTTCTCTAACCGACAAATTTTATCTTTTATATTGTATGGTTAACCAAATCCACTTATTTGTATTGTTTTGGTACCAGCTACGTCTAACATAGTCCTAAAAAAAATTTGTTGACTCTAAAAAATGTAATAACTGATCTAACTCACATATTATGGTAAAATTTTAGTAAAAAAAGCAATTAATTAAATCATGCGAAATAGTATATTCTACAACAAGTTCTGGAATAGCCCATATTCCACACGAGCAAAAAGTTTGTAGTCCGAGCCGAAGGCTAGAATTACGGTTCGCGAGTGTGGGATATGCCATTCCAAACGTGTTGTAGACTAAGACTTTCTCTAACAAGATTTTAGAAATTATGCAAAAAAAACTTCAAAAGGGTGTAAAACGTCAAATGCGAAGCTAAACGCAACCATAGCAACCGAACCACTAAGTGGGGCTTAACGGCTTCTGATTTGTCAAAAGCCGTACGGTATTATACCATAACAGTGTGTTGGAATGATACTTGTTCCGACACAATTTTTAGTTGTGGAATTTGTAGTTTCCGAAATAGTGTTAGAGAAAAATATTTGCTATTTTCATATATATTTCAAATACATGTTATATAATATACATTTAATTAGAATATAAGCTCTTTAATCAGAATATTTATTATTCTTCCTGCGCTTCTTAGCCTATCTCTTATAAGTTACTTCTAGAGCATCTCCTATACATGTCTAACAGTACTTTGCTAACATCACAGAAGTCCATTTGCCCTGATATCTTTTTTCCATATTTTGAATATCCTGGTGGAATCTCGCTCCATGCTCATCAGTTACTGCACCACAATTTTCTGGGAAATAATCTAGATGTGAATGTAGAAAGTGAACTTTTAATAACATATTGAATCCTAATCTCTGGTAGCAAGAAAGAAGATTTCCCAACAAGGTCTCTAGGTTTTCTGCTCCTTTGTTACCGAGCAAGTGTATTGCTACCATTTTAAAGGAATTCCAAGTAGCTTTTTCATTACCTTCTAGAATGTTGTCAAATTCAGTATCTGTTTAATTTTCGCAACACCAAGTCTAGGAAATTTTTGTTTTAAATAACTGAAAGCACGTCCCTCTTTGTTCATAGCGTTTCATAAGCCCCAGTTTTATGTGGAGTGGTGGCAGTATTACCTTTTGTAAGTCAACTAATGGAATGTTAGTAACATTTTTTGCTCCTGGTTCAAAACCCAGTCTTGGCGGCTAAATTTTTCTTTTGTGATGTAATCGCGCTCGACTGCCCCACTCACAAATAGAACAGCAATATTTGGTATACCCTTGCAGAATACCAAGTAAGATAGCTATCACTTTAAAGTCTCCACAAATTTGCCAGTTATATTCTATAGTTTGTAGCAATACATTCATGTTACTGTAATTTTCCTTCATGTAGACAGCATGAGCGATTGGAATTGATGGCAATTTATTTGCATTGTGGAATAGCACAGCCTTTAGATTAAGTTTCTAGGCGTCAATAAAAAGTCTCCTTCAGTCACTAGGATCATGGGAAATGAGTAAAGCACTCATTAAACCGTCAATGTCCTTGCAGGCAACCAAGTCATTTTCATTTTGAAAAAAGGTATAAACTCTTTTTGATGACTTCGGTACATGGAAACTTTAACATTTTCTTGTAGTAAATTCCATTGTTGTAATGGAGATGCCAAAAGCTCCCCTTTCGCCTTGGACAGATCAAGGCCTCTTATAAGATCAACTAATTGGCATAGTCTAATTTTGTGTGGTTCATCACGGACACTTCGGCAGAGAAATCGGGACCTTTTTGTGATGTTGATGACTGGACTGAGTCTTCATCTACATTATCATCCGATTGTTCGTCAGAATCAAGACTGTATTCTTGAGGTGGAATAGGAATAGGTAGTTCATTACTATGGGGAACCAGGCGAATGTCAGATGGCAAAATTGGGGTATTGTATTACCATCCTTTTTTTCTTGTTAATACCATATCTAATAGGAAGTATCACGCAAAAATAACAATCGGTAACGTGACCTTTAGGTTCTCGCCAGATCATGGGTACAGCAAAAGCCATTGAACGTCCTCTTCCACTTAGCCAACTGCAAAGATTGTTCGCACAATTGCTACAACATATATGAGGTGCCCTTAACTTTGGGAGTAAAATTACGTTTTTGACACGCAAAAGTCACTTTACCACAAATATAACAAAAGTTGTTAGGTGTATTTACACAACCTCGTGGTATATTTTCAAAATAGCACTATTTACTTTCGAGAATGAATGCTTCATGCACAAGGTACAGATACGGCTACCTCAGAATGAATATTAGTTTTAGTGACAAATAAAGAGGTAGGTAGTAGCACGGTCAGTATAGTATATCTATTGTTCGTAGAATTCTGTCCTGTTATTTGTGATAGGACCGCCCATAAATTAGGGTTTATACTTGCGTTACATTTCATTATCTGCATTGGGAAAATCAGAGCCAACTTAAGCTTTTGCGTTTTATATTGTTATTTAGCATGACGAAGTTACTAAGAATTTGCTATTTTTACTCCCGATACATGTAGGCTGTCGGCTAGTGTCTTTAACCGATTTCAAATAATTTAACTGTTTAATGTCGTGGCTCAAGTGACTTCTATCTGTTACGCCATCCAGTGGCATGGAGGTAAACTTAATATTACTAAAGACAACATGCAAACTACCCTACAGATTACAGAAGCCTATATTTTGCACTGAAATTCAACAACAACTTCAGAGATGGCCCTTTCAATCAAGAAAATTCTAGAAACGTTCTGGAAGTTCTGGCGAGATGGAACCAGAATGTTCAAGAGGCCATGTTGTTGGGCCAAGTCAGTGGCGGGGAAGTCAATTTGAGTTCAGTTAAGTTCCGATAAATTCGAAGTGATCCCAAGTGAAGTATAAAATAATAAATAGTTATATTAGTGGAATATTTGTATTGTAAATAATAATTAATAAATAGTGTAAGTGGTATCTTGTATTATAACTTCCGAACCCATAGTTTTGGGGATGTTTGCTGAGGGGTGTAAACTCGTAACATATTTACCTAATATCTTATCTTTAAAAATTTAGGTTTCGATAAATGTTTACAAACAGTACACTATTATTTCTCGGCTAAAGTATTTAGGTAAGGCTTTGTATTTATTTGTCAAGTTACGTCCCGTGCACAGTGAATCAAATTCTTAGAAACTGCACAAATAATATATTTCGACAGAATGATATTAAAATGCACAGAATTTCAGAGTCGAAATTCAGTATTATTATCAGACTCATCAGGTGATTGTGTAGATATTGTCGTGATCGAATCATCTGATTATAATTGGATAATGTCACTATTAAATGTGTCTATGAGAATAGCTGGTTGAACTTAACTTAGATGGCAATGGAATCAATGGATCAGATGAAAACAATATATAATTAAACAAATCTGTCATGGTATCCTTGCGAGAAAACTTCCTTGTAATATAATCCCGATATTTTTTCAAATCCTTATTTTATTATTCTAAAGCTTCCTCTGAATGGATTCCCGTTAGAAGAGTCATCTTTATTATGTCAGTACCATGTATTAATATTTTATGGAGGCTGGAAGGCATGTAGTACCACGAGTAAAAAATATAACTTGCTTCCTCATCAGATGCCTTTATATTAAGTATATCGTTTTAAACGTAAGTTAAAACAGCGGAATTTTTGCTTTTACACTATCCGGACACCAAACTTAAGAAAGTTGTCTTTTTGGGATCGGCATGATAACCTAAAAGAATGAAAAATTACGTCCCTGGCAGTTCTTGGCAATTTGTTTATATTTAAAAATAATACAAATGAGTTGCCTAATACGGAAAAAATTATTCAAAAACGAATCCGCCCGAATCTGAAGTATAAGGGCCTTTTAAACTTAAGATATTTCACACGTCTATGTACAAATATCTCTATAATTCCAGAATATGCGTAATAACAAATTTAGGATAAATAGTGTACATACCTTCAAATTAAACAACTACAAAATTTTAGGCACACAAACGTAACACAACTTTTATAACGATACACTAACCCTGAGTTAACACTAATGCAGACAAAAAAGCTTGATTTGTGTAATGCAGCCACATCACAGCCAACTACTGCCCCAATCTTCTTCCCCCCAATACTTCTTTCGGGACCTACGAAGTAATCCTGTTATTAAATGTGAGTACAATTCTAGAAATTTGTGAGTATAAAATTTTACAATTATTATTTGCTAGATATTTAAACTGACCACAGTGCGTCATATTCTTTAAGTCCGTCCCTGGTTAGCATTCCACTCCTCCAGGTATTTATGTAAAACATAAACGCATTCCCAAAAATAACAAATATTTCCGATTGTATTGAACAAATATTGGTTCTACAAACACGTGAAATACGATCCAAATATGCTGCAAAACATCCATTCCAGCCTGTACGTGTGTAAATCATTTGCATACAGTCGCATACGTTTGCAATAAAAACAGATTATTTTCGACCGACTGCGTGTGCATAGAAAAGATACTTTAATATACAGGAATGACAATACACCACAAAATGAGTTTCAGTAGAGCACATACGCCACCTTGCAAGTATAATGAATGAGAAATATCAATATTCGGCGAAACTGGAAGCGGCAATTAATTTATTCTTGTGCGAAAATATTTTTTATATATTTTTATATACACACTATGCACGGCGTCTTTAAGACAAAAAAGTTCGTCTACACTGGCGCTAAAAAATACTTACGGGAACTTCTTCCTTATGTCTCACATTACCCAAAAATGTTTTTGGTGAAATCGAAGCTGATCCTTTTCTGGAGAAGTCATCCGGAGAAGTTTAAAATCTAAAATTGTCTGAGACTAAATTTTTAAGCATATATGCTTATTGTTTTGTATATTTCCTAGCATTTCTTGATCGAATAAACAAATACAAAGCACGTTGCAACTAGTTATTGATACAATATACCTATATCAGTACATTTTACTTCATACTCACCGGTAAATGACTACTTCCTGAACTCATTTGCGGCCGGTAAATCGAACATTACAGTATTTGATACTGTAATGTAACATTACAATACCTGATACTGTAATGTGTTGCCTAGCAACACTATCATATTATTGTTATCAGCAAGCAATTATTTTTTAATTTTAACTTTTGACTTTTTCACTTAAAAACTGTGTTTTTAACATTGGAAATGTTTATGTTCGTATATGGGGGTCGAGACACCAGTTTTCGTTCAAAGTCAAAAGACAGCGGTGTCGCGGTCGAGTGAGACTGTCGTATATGCAACGGCTGATATATGCAAATGTAATATGGGTTGCATATATCACAGGGCGTCAAGTTACCAGTTTCATTTAAGGTCGAAATACAGCGGTGTCGCAATGGAGAGTGGATCGCAGTTTTGTGTATTTATTTTTTTAAGGAAATCTTTCGTCCTTCGCACTATAATTTTTACAAATAGATTTTCTTTTAACTGTTCATGGCGGCCTGTTATTCTGAAATTATCGATTTTTTTCTTCCCAACGATGATTCTCTTTCCACATGGCCCACAAATTTTTCTTCTATTTTCAGCATGTGTAGATCCATGATTTGGCATAATAGAGCTTGTAAGCAGAGTAAACAAAAAAATACATGTATATCATACACTCCTAGGATGTTTAGATTTGAACTCTCAACATTCCTCATAGGTTTAATTTCACTGAAAACTAGGAATTATTTTGAAGACTAATTTTAAAATACGTAAACTACTTGCCTGCCGTATTAAAACTAAACGTCAGTATCACTTAATCTATATCAGTTTTTCTTAGAAAACACGAAAATTGTCAGGGTACGTCTATATTAATAAAATATGTCCTTTCATAGCGCTACATTTGATTAAAACAGACCCGTCGCGCCTTGCTCGAAATTAAATGTAAATGAAATGCCAAATTTCTCGATCGAAATTCCACCTGTTATAATGTTTTCTTTTTCCAAAAGACCCGACTGTTTACTTTGAAGGAATATCAACAATACAGCGATCAGCTACGAACGAGTTAACTCAGTTGGCACAACGTAGAATAACTAATTTAATTAGCTTAATAGCAACAGACTGAAAGGGTGTGCAAATTATTAATGAGCGTAATGGATCGTTGATTGTACGGGAGTTCGTCGAACAAAAATATACATTAAACGAACAGTTCTTATCAATCATTCACAGGGTTAATGGGTGCACGATCGACAGTTTTTACTATTCCCCAATTTGTTATTTTTGCATAGGAACTCTAGAAATTTAATTATTAACCTGGGTAGACACTAGGGTGCCTCCTTACACTTGTGAAAGATAAATTAGATTTTTTTGTCTATTTCACTCTCAGATTTGTTTCAAATGTCAAAAAATTATCTGCAAATTGGAACAGAATCGGTTAATATTAATACGTAACACGTTTTTTTGTAAAGCAAATATTCACAGAATCCAAAATTTCTGGCCAAAATTTTGAAACTTTGCATATGTACTTATTGTGCATGTGCATAGGTCATTAAGGGAAAAATAGACAACGCATTGACACCCTCTGGAGGTGAGATATAGGGGTTGAAAATATAAACAACCTTCGATATTTTTGAAACTCATTTTAAGTACTATTGATACCTACATTTCTATGAGAAAAATTTTAAAAAATTATCAACCGCTGGGGTGAGTTATGAGACAAACTTAAATGAGTCTAAACATAAGTATGTAGTTGATTTTATTGAAGTTTGTATGATATAATTTAAATTTATGTTGAGCCATAAAAATTTCCAGGCCAGACCCGGCTTGAAATAAATAACTAAAATATAGCTTGAACATTCCCTAATAACATACTAAAATTTGATAGGCGCGTTCAAGTGACTTTTTAAGATATTTCGATTTCGCTTAGGTCTAATTTATGGATATGCACCAACCGTAAGGGACGCATGCATTCTAAAACCGTATCTGCACATTTTATTTTATAATTAATATTAAATATACTGTATTTAGTAATAGGTAACATATTTTATTGGGATTAAATAATTTTTGTTAGTAATTTCTTTATTTATAAATAGTTTATTGCACAATGATCAAAAAGTGTAGTAAATTCAGTTAATTACCTTATACCCCCTAAAAGTTACCTCCAGGTAATTCAATTTTTTAAATTATTTTGTCCATGTAAAATCTAGAATTCTAACCCAGCAAACATTCAAGTATTATTTGACGTCAAGACTACCTAAATTATGTATAATAAATTCAGTCGCAAAATTAGAATTAACCATATTTTGGTAAAATTTACGTTGATGCTACGTGGAATCGACATAAGTGGAGAATAAGACAACGTCGAAATTAAGTTATATCAACTAAAACAGGTAAAATTACATATAAATCTTACTTGTTGTCGCGCAGTACATTCGATTACTAATACATATTTAGGTAAATTTTACTTGAATTCAACGTCAATTTGACATCAAGTTGACTAGTTTTAGGTAGAATTTACGGACATATGTGTAATTTAAAAATGACACCAAGTGGAAAAAAATAAGATTTTTACACTTATTTGGTATTTTTCTCTATAAGTAGTCGACATATGGTTGTCAGTCACTTACAAAACTGAAAATATACCTAACTCCCAATAACAATACAAGATGAATGCCGGTAACTAAAATAAATACAATTCATGAGGAAAGTATTTGCAGTTCTCGCTTATTGAAATCAATGCGCCGAAAATTTTTCTGTGAATAATAGCAGCTGTACTCCATAAAATACTAATGCGCCTCAAAAATATTCATCTATAAGAAAATTTATATTACCAAATAAAAAAAATTATTGTAATATTTTGAGCCGAAAATATACTATACTTGTTAAATATGAGTTTACAGGTATAATTATGTGTTTTCTTAAACTTTTCGTCAGTTTGTTTCCATATACACTCATTTTACAAACTAAAATTTGGAATCATACTTCAACTGCGCTGAGAAAATATGGCGTCTTGTGCTAATTAGACCTCTAAGTTAAAATAACCATGACAATCTACGTATTTTATAGGTGGAAATTATCACAGGTCAAGTTACACGAAAATTTACGACATTTTGGTTAACTTTACCTATTGAAAGTATTATTAACTCTGTTGTTATATCAAATAATTACTTGTAGGTAAATATAACCTATTTATATTACCTTATTTTGAATATACTACCTATTGGTAAATTCTACTTATTATGTGTAAATTTTAACTCGACTAGTGTATTGTGTTGACGAGTGAGTTGTCATAATGGAGCCATATGATATTGCCTTGGTATTCGACAGCGTCCAAAAGTTCTGGAAGCTCGGCTGGCATTCGGCAATACCCTTGTATTGAAATTCTATAGGCAATTATTTCCACATACTAGAGTGCAAATATAGTCAAGATGTTCTCCTTTAAAAAGACTTGGATGGGAGATCTGGATGCGGAAGTAGTGATTCCTTAAACGGTGGTTTTCTACCTTTGGCATATTCATTTGTACATTGGCACCACGAATTATCCAACCATGCTACGTTAATGGCCTCTTTTAATGACTGAAATAATTTTTAGATAATAACTATACCACCTAAGTACCTAATGGTTCAAATAACCTAAATAATATGAATTCTACAAACAGGTTAGACGGGGATTAGCTTCTGAATTACTATTTTATAGTGAAGTTTACTTTGAGGTCGATTGGCCAGGTTACTGCGACAAAGAGGTTTAAAATGTATTTTTTTAGAGTAACTTTAAGGTCAGTTTAAGGGTAATTGACTTAATTGGTGAAATTAGGTAGATAATCTAGGTAGAATTTACCGATGTTGTCTACCTAATACTACTTCAAAGAAGAGTAATAAAAGTGACCAAATAAGTTGCTATTTAGGTATATATTACGTAGGATTTCCAACAAAATCTACCTAGAAAGATATTGGACTATTAGAAATATTTTTAGTCGCTAAAAAGGTAAATACTACCTAATTATATTACCTACTTCGACCTTATTGGAAATTTACCCTTGAGGTCAATTTTGGTAGATTTTTTAGTAGTTTTCCACTTGCTGTTTTCGTTAAATTTACCTTCAAAGAAAATTGTGTATGAGGTAGATTAATTGGTATTATTTACGTAAACTTAAATCTAAATTAAGAGTAATTGGTCAATTTTTATCGGAGGTCTATTTTCCAGTCAATTTTACGTTATAATTACTTTGGTAAGTAAATTTGTCTTGTCCCAAGTCGAATTGGAGCTAATTTTGACAAAAATGTTTGCTGGGAAAGCCCTTTAGTCCATTTTCAGATTTTTGGCCGCTTTTCGAATTTTCTGACCTTCAGGGGTTGATAATTTTTTCTCATATTTTTCTAATAGATATTTAGATATCAAAAGTATGTAAACTGAGTCTCAAAAACATCGAGAGTTGTTTAGGTTTTTAACCCTTCTAACTCAACCCCAGGGGTTGAAAATTTTTTCCTTATTTTTCTCATACAAATTTAGATCGAAACTATGTAAACCGACTTTAAAAAATATCGAAAGTTGTTTATATTTCTAACCCTTATAACTCACCCCCAGCGGTTGATAATTCTTTTCCTTATTTTTCCCACAGAAATTTGGGTATCAAAACTACATAAATCGAGTTTCAAAAATATCGAAGGTTGTTTATATTCTATACCTCATCCACAGAGGGTGTCAATTTGTTTTTACTATTTTTCCTTAATGATCTATACACAATAATTACATTTGCAGAGTTTGGCCAGAAGTTTTGGATTCTGGCTCACTGTGACATGTAGTGAAACGACCAAGTAGCACAGACTGGTTATATAATGGTTCAGTAAACGTTAAAAAAAAACTGTATTTAATGTGTAACTTTTAATAAAACCGAAACATTACTGTACAGACGTTCTATATACGTTTAGGTCAACAAAGTGGGGAACCTAAAAGACTCGAAAACGTTAATGGCGTCTCAACAACTTTCTTAATGCCACAAGTCTTATTTTATTTTTAAGTCGACGTTTCAGGAACATACATATAATAATATGCAATCTATTTATAAAAGTCAAAAAAAGTATATACAGTGTGACCCACTTAAGATCGCAACATCCCTGGTATACTAGTTAATTGATGCTTGATTAACTTCAAACTTTGTTGATAAGAAATTATTCTTTGAACTTACAAATATGTTTTATATGTAAGTAGCGAGTGATTTTAAGGAGGGGGTTTGAAAAGTTTAAAAAAAAAAAAAATTAGCTATTTTTTAAGAAAAAACTAGTAAGGTATTCTTAATCAGCAGCTTTAGAAACCCCTCTGTACAAGATTACATCGTAGAGGGTTCAAAGGTGTTTGAGACAGTAACCGTCAAAAAAAACTATTTTTTGAACTAAAATTAATTTTTCTCTGTAAAGCGGAATCGATAGAATCAATCGGGCGACCGAGTGAAATTTTATTTCCTAGTTTTTAGTGACTTATTTGATTACTGCCATTATTTTATTATGTAAATGAAGTAGTTTTCACAAGCATCAAAATGCTTGACCGGTATGCTCGAATACTATTACCCGAGGTGTGTTTCGCTAAACACGCTGACATCTCTGGAAACAATTTAAACTTTATTGTACTATTCCAGGACATTAGTGGAGGTAGATGGTCCCCTCGACTACCAGACCTGACACCTCTGGATTATTTTCTGTTTGGTCGACTTAAATTGAAATATTTATAAACCGAATTAATTTCTCGAGGAATTAGAGGTATATCGCACAACATAACAACAAATATTTTACAAAATTTGAATGTGAATGTGAATTTGAAGTTGAAGCATGAAAGGTATATAAACATATATTTTAAACACAAACTGGAAAACTTGTTTGACAAACGATAGACAGAACAGTAACTATATTTACAAAACGATCAGAATTATTAGTTGAAATCTCTATCATTTGCACATCGGCAGTCAAGCGTTGCCTATTTTAATTCAGATCAACAGTGACTAATTCCAATTGCGCCGGACATAATCCTAATATCGGCCGAAATGGGTTGCTCGCCATTCTGGCCGAGCTCCCGTCCTGTCGCACGACACCCTCTTGATTTACCGTTGGATGTATGCCTTCCGATTACGTAAATCTGTTGAAATATTGTTTTCCGCAGGCGACTCTTATACCGGCGTTCGCCAATGAGTTCTTGTACTTTTTCCTCGGGAATTTTATGTGGAGTTTAGAATTCAATATTTGCAGATGTATGTTTGCCTATAAAGCTTTCAGGTTTTTGTATATTAAGCTTTTGCCAGACTTTTTACGTTCGATGTTTTGTAAATACATAAAATGGGTAAATTTGTAACCGAGTCAATGTTTGTTTTGTTCGGCAGTTTCTCTTTCTTTTCTGGAAATATAATAAAATGTCAGCGCCGGAATTAAATTGGTTTTTTAATCTACATATATTACTCATCGTTTTTTACATTCTCGTGATGTCTTTACAGAGATTAATTTTAACGATTTGTTACCCATAAATCGAAATTACCTGCCAACGTTATAAACCAGAGTACAAAGAAGCGACAAGATTCAATATTAAAATTCTATCGTAAAACAACAGTGTATACAGATTCGGAAATATTAGTTCGTGATATGTAGGTAAACGTGTAGATCAATGCAAGGCATTGGTTTCAGCCCTACCTTTAAGCCACGCCCCAAGGAGACAATGAGCCAAATATCCAAATCATCCGATCTCAGGGGTACCAAGTAAACAACCAGTTCGGTACCCTTACCCTAGCCCGTGCCGGCCCCTGACGCAAAAATAAGCGTCTTTGACCGAACACTATCCTTGAGCAAAACAGTTCACACTTCCTTCCGATGAAATCGGAGCACGTGATGCCAATTGGCACCCTGGACTAGTCAACACCCCCCAAACTCCTCCGAAGTCCGAGACAGCTCGGCAACAGCAGTTCTCTCTCACGACAGACTAAAGATGCTCCCGGGAGCCGACATGCCAGCGAAGAAAGAAGACCAATACAGAAGAGTGCCAGAAGAAACAACCCAGCTGGCAGGGTTCAACAGCCAGAACCAGGGGAGGTCTACTAACATCGCCTAAGTATATTACGAAATAACATTTAAATGTTTTTTTCGCAATAACAATGTAGTGCTTAGCACGGATACCATAGGCAAAGAGTTTGGGTTAATCAGAATTGCATAAGTTTTAACAATCGGGTACTTCAAACTTGTTTTCCAGATAAAGTTCATGTATCACAAGTGCCTCAAGGATCTATACTTGGGCCCATTTCATTAATTTTGCACACTAATGGCTTAAAAGAGCATTATTTACAGAAAGATATTTCAAATTATTTTCAAGCCGATTATAATTTGACTAAGCGTTCTAGGAGAAAGAGAAAAATTGAAGTACTATGTTGTGGCCATGGACAAAACGACAGTAAGTAGATCCTATATTTACATTATGAATATTTCTTCGACTTATAAGTTTTTGATTAAGATAAATCGGTACTGAGGCAACAAGGACTATGAATAAATATTGAGCAAGTGATATTTGTCGGTATTTTCAAGATCAAGGCATCCAAGTCGACTTGGTTTATAATTTACACAAAAAAAAGATGTGATCTGGCGATCTAGAAACATTTGTGGGTGTATAGCAGGACCGAATCACGAATGAAGTTGTGTATCATCGGCGTATGCTTGCACAGAACTGCGATGTATGTTTACAAATATATCTGCTGTGTAGAGATATAAAGAAGAGCCTTGGGACGCACCTTGGGGTACACCTTAAGATATTAGCTGTTCACGAGAATTATTTTCAATAAAAACTCTGTCTGTGACGATTGAATTAAATTGAATTGTACTTGTCGAAAGCAGAAGTAAAAGTAAAACTATAGTTTATTTATTCTTCAGGGTACTAAATAAAATCTATTATCGACCACATTTACTAAAGCAGGTGTTGCACGATGACCCTTCGGAAGCCTGACTGAAAGAGAGATATAATTTTATGTATTTTGAGATGGTCATTTAATTGCTGTTGTGTAGTATTTTTCAAGAATCTTGTATAGAACAGATAAAACGCTTACATAACGCAATTTCAACTAAGACAGTAGTAATGACTAAAATTATTAGGGTATTGTCATGAAAAAATAAGTTGCTCTATTAAAGATGACGCACCATTTTGGATTAAGAGAATTTTTTTATATAATGTTGTAATGTTCTTGTTCGACTACCGTAAGTAGATTCATTTTTAGCTTACATATTATCAGAGTGTGTGTGTGTTTATGTAGCTTTATGTCACTTGTGTCTACACATGTAATAATTGATTTGCTTTGGTGCCTTATTACAACATTTACATGTCATTCTTGCCTGAATGTTTTTCTCTTTGATTACATTATAAACTAACTTACACGAGTTATATTAACTCTGGGCATAAAGCTCAAGAAATGTGAAATAATCACATCAATATCATTAGTGTATAAAATAGTGAAATAGTTTAAATTGAAAATCATTTAAAATCGCATTCATCAATCTTCACAAAAATATTTAAAGTCTGATCAAGTTTAAAAGTACTTGGCGCCATCGTTGTCCCGAGTCTAATTTAAATAAGCCTTTTTGTTAAAAGCATTCTGCATTGACGGATACTGAACAGTTAGGAAAGAGTATATATAGACCGCAGTATTGAATTTCAAGTTCCTGTCTAACCGCAACTGTGTATGACGGATTCTGTCACCATTCATCTCGCTTTATGGAAGAGAAACATCTGGTTCAACTCATTTTTGCCATGTATCATTTCGCTAATATCAAGCACGTGTTCATTCCAACAAAACGTTTCTTTATGTAATTAATTAGGTAAAATAGGATAGACTTGTTAATCAACATATATGTTTTAACTCGGCAATTTTAAACGAGCGAGATGCATGCTTCTAATTTGAATCGCAATCCGATACACCGACAAGTTGTAGCAAAATGCGATGCTACCTACTTTTTTAAAATCAGGATCTATCCCAGTATTATTTGATGTCAAGACTACCTGAATCATGTCTAATAAATTTAGTCGCAAGATTAGAATTAACCATGTTCTGGTCAAATTTACGTTGACGCTACGTGAAATCGGTATAAATGGAGAATAAGACCACATCGAAATTAAGTTATATCAACTAAAACAGGTAAAATTGCACATAAATCGTACTTGTAGTCGCATAGTATATTTGGTTACCAATAGCTGTTCAGGTGAATTTTATTTAAATTCAACGTCAATTCGACATCAAGTTGACTAGTTTTAGGCAGAAACTACGGACGTATGTCAAATTGGAAATGACACCAAACTGAAAAAAAAATAAGATTTTTATACTTGTTTGGTATTTTTCTCTATAAATAGTCGAAATATTATTGTCAGTCACTTACAAAACTGAAGAGATACCTAACTCACAATAACGATACAAAATAAATGTCGGTAGGTAACTAAAATAAATTCATTTTATAAGGAAAGTATTTGCAGTTTTCGCTTGTTGAAATCAATGAGTCGAAAATTTTTTTGCGAATAATACCAGCTGTATTTTCTAAAATAATAATGCGCCTCCAAAATATTCATCTATAAGGAAATTCCTATTGCCAAATAAAAAAAATATAGTAACAGCCTGAGCCGAAGGTATGCTATACTTGTTAAATATGAGTTTTACAGGTATAATTATGTATTTTTTTACCTTTTCGTCAATTCGTTTCCATACACTCTCATTTTACATTTCAATTTGGAATCATACACTTTAATTGCGCTGAGAAAATATGGCGTCTTGTGCTAAATAAACCTCAAAGTTAAAGTGACCACAAAAATCAACGTATTTTATAGGTAGAAATTATCACAAGTTAAAATACCCTAAAATTTACGACATTTTGGTCAACTTTACCTATTGAAAGTATTATTAACTCTGATGTTATATCAAACAATTACTTGTGGGGAAACATAACCTATTTATGTTACCTTATTTTTTAATATAATACCTAAATACTACCTATTGAATATAAATTTTTAACTCGACGCCCTGGATGGGAAATCTGGATGTGGAAGTAGTGATTCTTTAGGAAGCGATTTCTTACTTTTGGCACACTTCATTTGAATATTGACACCACGAATTATCCAACTATACTATGTTAAAGGCTTCTTTTAATGACTGAAATAATTTTTAGATAATAACTAAACCACCTACGAATTGTACTAATAGGTTATACGTTGGTTAGCTTCTGAATTACTAATTTATAGTCAAGTTCACTTTGAAGTCGATTTGCCAGGTTACTGCTACAAATTTCTTCAAACTTTAGTCAGTCTATCGGTAATAATTGACTTAATGGTTGAAATCAGGTAGATAAGCTAGGTAGAATTTATCGACGTTGTCGACGTAATATTACTTCGAAGGAGTGTAACAGAAGTGACCAAAGAGGTTGCTACTTAGGTATACATTACATAGGATTTTCAATAAAATGTACCTAGTAAGATATTCGACTATTAGAAATATTTTGTCGCTGAAAAGGTAAATACAACCCAATTATATTACCTATTTCGGCCTTATTGGAAACTTATCTTTGAGGTCATTTTTAGTAGTTTTTCACTCACTGCTTTCGTTAAATTTACTTTCAAAGAAAATTGTTTATGAGGTGGATTAATTGGTATTATTTAGGTAAACTGAAATCAAAATTAAGACTAATTGGTAAATTATCGGAAGTCTATTTTTCCAGTCAATTTTACGTCATAAGTAAATTTGTATTTTCTCAAGTCGAGTTGGAGCTAATTTCAACAAAAGTTTTTGCTGGGATTGCCCTCAGCATCTCCACTGATAAACTCAGACCATGAATTAATTCAAGAGTGCGATACAAATTTTGGTAAGGCCGTGGGCTAGCAGTAGCCACGGCAGATGCAGTAATGATATCAGACTTGCTATTCGGCACGTGGAGACCGAATAAAATAATGTATGGATCACAAAAGGACTGCCAAGATGGATGTGAATAACAGGACGAAGAATTATAAACATTTTGTTATTGTATCTGATAATAAATCCACCAAACACTTTAGAAGACTTTTGAAACTATAGTTTAATTTTCCCGCACAGAACACAATATTTTGGATTTGCTTATATTTATGAATAGCATTACAAACATTAAATTGCAATTTTTTTATTATTACTATTATTTACAATATATGTTGATTTTTATTTTCAAATGAAACATAGTGCGTAGATGAATATTTTAATACTTTTATACTGCGTACTTTACAGATATTTCGACCTTCACTTTATGAAGAATACAAAGAGTACTAAATTAAATAATCTATGCACCTACTTTATTTAAGTGGACTGTAAAAAATATTTTACTATAAGTTATTAGTTGGCATGATAATGCTATTTATATTATTTAGAACTCTGTTCTTCTGTTTTATGTTCTACATCTCCCATTTTTTTATCATGTTCAGTTTAGGCGCATGGCCACGTTGGCGTGCCGCACAGCATACATTGCATATCGCCCATTGCACATCGGCTAGCCTGGTTTGTAAACAAAAGAAATTGTACTAATTGTTCATATATTGTTCGGCTATTTCCTTCCATGACTTTATTAAAAATACGGTATCGCCTGTGCTGAAGGCTGTGTGATGTGCAAGGCTCAAGTTGTTGATTTGGTCACTCTGATTTAAAATAATTTTAGGTCTTATTTAATTTTACTGTGCGATGTGCGAGGGGCGCCGATAAGGCCACTCTCATTTAAAATAATGGTTCTATTTAATTTTATTGTATATGTGCGCTGTGCGGTGCGCCGATGTGGCCATGCACTAACTCATGTGTGACACTATTAGAATTCATATATATAATAATATAATAAATTTTGTAGATTTTCCGTTTAATTTGTATTATTTACTACAAATTTTAAAATGGGATTGTTTGTTGGAGTATAAGTGTTAACTCAACAAAAATCAATCAAAGTGTTTATAAACATTCATCTTAATTTAAATATTATGAAGTTAAAATGACTAAGAGCACGAGGCAGCTTTATGAACGATATACGTATAAAAATGCTAAGTAAGATTATTACTAATAAGAAATACCTTTTAAGTTAGTTGATTCTGTGCATTTGCTAGTATTAGGCGTACCTTCCAAGTGCTTAATATATTATGAATTAAAGAGTGAATTCAAAGTAAAATAACAGTGTTTTAATTAGGCCCTTTCTATAGGTTATGGGCCCAGGTATCGCAGTGACTTGAATAAAATCTTATCGGATATACCGTGCGTGTAATTAGTGACTGAGTGTTCAAAGAAAATTCTTCTAAGTGACTCAAATCAAAGACAATGGAAAATAAAGGTGCAAAGAGACATATTAAACCATTTGATGGTGAAAAATATAGTGTCTGGAAATTTAGAATAAGGGCAATTTTATCTGAATTTGACGTGCTACAAGTGATAGACAATGACATTCCGGATCCTCTAACCGATGAATGGAGAAAATCTGAACGAATTGCAAAAAGTGTGATAGTGGACTATTTGTCAGACTCATTTCTTGGTTTTGCAAAAGCGGAAAAAACTGCAAAAGAAATTATGCAAGATTTGGACACAATATATGAGCGGAAAAGTCTAGCCTCTCAATTAGCACTAAGAAAAAAACTATTAAGCCTAAAACTACAGGGTGATACGCCATTAATACAGCATTTTACAACATTTGATGATCTGATTGGTGAATTGTTAGCAGCAGGAGCCAAACTGGAGGAAACAGACAAAGTGTCACATTTACTCCTAACCCTACCTAACTCTTACGATGGTGTGATAACAGCAATTGAAACACTATTAGAGGACAATCTGAGTTTAGCCTTTGTAAAAACGAGGCTACTTGATCAAGAGGTCAAATTGTCACATGAAAGTCTTGACACAAGTAAAAAGGTACTTCTAAGTGAAAAGAAACATCACATACCAGAGGAAAATAATCATTTTAAATTGTCAAACATCCCAAAACGACACAAGTATTCAAAATATCACCAAAATAATAAATTCAAGACAAATAAAAAGACAAATGGCATAAAGTGCCACCACTGTGGTAGAAAAGGACATTTTAAAAGGGATTGTATTTATTACAAGCGAGCAGTCGAATTTAAATCACCACAAAGGAAAAGAACTGTGCAAACAATACAGACAAATCCACTTGCAAATGATAACCCAAGTTTTGCATTTATGCTTGGGATTCAGCAATGTACTAACGAAACAAAGAATAAAATTACATTTATTTTGGATTCTGGTGCTTCAGATCATATAATTAACAGACATGACCTAAGCACACATTTTTCTACCTTGAAGACACCAACAAAAATTTCCGTGGCGAAAAATGGGGAATATATAACCGCAACAAAGATGGGTTCACTAAAAGTTATCAGCAACTTGGGAATCCAAGGAACACTGGAAAATGTCCTCTACTGTCCTGAAATTCCCTACAATTTGCTCTCAGTGACAAAGATGCAAACCGCTGGTATGATGGTGGTGTTGCCAGTGGAAAATAAGCATTTATATATATACCTATTCCAATCTATCTTGTCGGTATAGAAAGTGTCGGTGCCTTTGTCGGTACAGTAAAGATCAAACCCCGACATTTTTTATACCGACAATAAGTCTGCAGTAAACTATAGAACGTAGGGCACAACTAGTTTAAAAGTCCGCTGCCTAAGGAATCACTACTTCCACATCCAGATTTCTGATCGAAGTCTTTTAAACTAAAACATCTTGATCTAAATTTGTACTTGAGTATGTGGAAATAATTGCTCATAGAATTTTAATATTACAATATTTGAAACAATCTGCCCCAAAAACCCATAAAACCACTTCAATAACTTTTCGACCGATCTATCACCGTTTAATGGGGGTGGGGGGTGGTAATGGAAGTGGCTGAAGTCAAAAAATGTTTTGAGAACTATTGTTCTTGTACACACACTAATTCACAATGTTATTTTTTTACTAATGGAGTGGGGGTGGTGATAGTGACAGATATAAAAATTTTGACACTTAGAGAATCGGCAGTACTCGAACAATGCCATGCATCATTAGATATGTTTATAGAAAAGGCACGTTCGATGAAGCCAACGGAGCCGAGGGGATTTGACGGAGGGAATGAGGAGACTTGGTTCCAAACTATCAAAAGGAACGCATGTATTATTGTTTCTATTCAACTTGTACTATTTCTTCACTTCGCGGAATATATTGTTCCTTTTCTAAAGTACTAGTTTTATTACAATTTCTAACATCAGAAGGTGGGATAAGCTCACGTGTCCATGTAGTACAGTACAGTGTAGTGCAACCAGTTATTTCAGTAACAAGAATTACCTCCAGTAACTGGACGGTATGGTATACTGTGATATGGTACTGGTTACTAGGTATGGTACAGAAGGCTAGAAGATCCTCTCATGGTCGTCGGTCGGTAAATTATGAGTTTATCAAACCAGTCACCTATGCCAGGTATTTTTAGATTGTATCGATAGATTTTTAGCAACGTACGGGAACACCAATCTCTTGTCATAATTCTCATTTTGAGCTGAATTTATATGCAAGCAGACATTGGACAAAAATTTGGACTAATAATGTAAACTTTCACGCCTAATTACCGGATTGTTTTTGTAAACATAATCTATCAACCCGTAATTTCAACAAAACCCTTGCAATTTTCATACAAATGGCTATGAATGAAATATAAAAATAGGATGATAGATTATTTAATAATTCAATAAGTTATGAAATTAACTATGCTATTACCCAGTAGCCGGTACAAAATTCGGCACGTTTGCAAATTTTCTACACTTGCATGATGAAATAGGATAATTCGCAGTTTTGAAAGGGAAATATTAATTCGCTGATATGAGGTGATTTGTACCAAAATATGTAAAGAAATGCCTTAGCTATTTATATTTTAAAACACTAGCTGGTAAAGAAAAGTATGGTTATTTAAATCTGATTTCTACATTTTCAAAGCCAAATAATTGCTATTTCTAATGCATTCACAAAATTATTAGTAGTCTACCTGCTCAAAAATACAAAAATGAGAAATTCAGTATTGAAAGTTTCGGACATACCTATATATAATAATTAAAATATTTGGTGTTCCCGTCGAGTCATTTCAGATCGACAACAAAGCTTATACGTCTTTTCGACTTCAAAATTTTGTTACAGAAATAGGTGCGACTGATCATTTAAACGGAGTTGGGTTGCCTAGAGGAAACTGGCAAGTTGAGAGGTATAACCGAATGCTCTTTGGAAAGGATGAGAGCTAATAACCTATATGATGACTGCTGTCACAAATATTGTAGAGTACAAGCGATATGAGGTTAATGACATAAATAGAATGTAAAGGTCGCAAGTTCCCTACTGTGGAGTAGCGGTCCAAAAATATGATCCGAAGGATTAATTTTATTAATGATGATTAAGAAAAAATAGGATGCCTTGGTCTCATTTGCCCAGTAAGGTGAGGAAAATTGTCTGGTTTGTCCACCGGGATACCTTGATCTGGTTTGACCTGCAAGGTGGTAATGTGTGAACCTTGGTTTGGTTAAGTCCTGCAAGGTGTGAGACCATGTTTGTCCTGATCAAGCAAACAAAGTGTCTGTAGTTTTAAGGAGGCTCGACGACCTAATCAGTCGGAGGCCGCGGACCCGAACGTAAGTCGGTTGTCTTGTGGATCTGTATCTCCGTATGGACCGTGTTAGGTACCATAATTAAGTCAGTGTTAAGTAGATAGGTAGCCATTACGATTCTGATTCAAGTGGAATCATGCATGAGGACCACACCATTAGATATATAGAAAAGGCACGTTCGATGATGTCAACGGAGCCGAGGGGATTTGACGGAGGGAATGAGGACACTTAGTTCCAAACTATCAAAAGGAACGCATGTATGATTGTTTCTATTCAATTTGTACTATTTCTTCACTTCGCGGAATATATTGCTATTTTTCTAATGTACTAGTTTTATTACAATTTCTAACACTTACATCGACACCAACAAACATTTTTTCATGATTACTATATTTCCACTCCACTACGTAGATGTGTAAGTAAAATAAGTAAAATAATAACACTGGATATTGAAAAATGTTATTTTGGGAATTTAGCAAATAACTAAAATTGAATATTATCAGAAACTACTTACTCGGTTTATGTCTTAGTGTTAATGTGGATGAACGTCGACTTACCTGAAAATTAAAAAAAAAAGAATTAATTCCATGAGGGATCTAGCATACAAACTATAAGGTAATCAGACCTCCTAACTTAAAAATAATGTGTTTTTGGCATTTCAGGGAGTTGTTAGTGCAGAGAGTGTGGAGTACATTTCTAATACTCCAAATCACATTCATAATATATCGAGAGTTCCATTAGACAAACAAAAATGTATATCAAGTATAAATGCACCACCCTGTATATGTCAAAATATCAAGAACCGAAAACGTTTCAATTTGGTTTCACATATTGATTGAGCTCCAAATCGCGCAACATGTGTCCAATTTACGATTCGACCCCTTTATCTCCAAGATGCCAATGGCACCAACTCGAAAACACCCTGTACGTTAAGTTCTAACAGTACCAACATAAATTAGTGTCTTGATTTTTTGTAATCCTTGCCTAGTAACAAGAAGCTATTAACCCAAAACAGCCCGTCGTTTCAATTAATTATATTTTTAGGCAAAGAGACGGAGATGTATATTGTAACAAGACTCCATTTACGCTCCCTGAAATGGTGCCGCTGAACACAACAGATAAGGTATACATTTAGAGGCACAAAACAATGCTTATCGATCAGAGGAACATGCAATCACCCTAGGCAAGACATAAACTTTCCATTATCCAAGCACACATAAGAGAGTCTTAGATGTATAAAAATGAATAATTTTTCAACAAGGAAAATATCAGTTGAAGTACCGTATTAATCTTGCGCCCTCATGTTTTTTTGCTAGGACGCGTTTGCTGCACTCATTTGGCAGCGATAAAAACTCGACTGCTTCTGCAAGATGATAAATGAATGCAATCATTACGAGCAGATACCGACACTTTTTTGATAAATGATATATATGCATATCGATGTTATGTGCAGATAATATTTCAGGAGATACGGTTGACGGTTACAGATATAATAAATATTCTCTTTGTCCGACTACTTTCATGTTTGCAAACTCAATAACGGCTTATTTGAATGTTATGACTCTAATCAGTTTACCACAACGGCGTTCATTAACATCATTTATACGATAATAAAAAGTACTTTGTAGTTACTAAATTAACAATCACGTTTGTCTAACCATGATAGGTAACTAGAATATTCTAAAGATTATTTCTCAATTGAAAAATAAATAAATGAATGGGAATCTCAAAATACATCGGGAGCCCCAACACTTTTACGTTTATTAATTAGAACCAACAACTTAATGAGCTCATTTGATAGTACGAATATTGAATAACTATACAGGGTGTCTCATGAGGAACTGTACATACTTCCAGGGGTGGTAGAGGACAACTTGGGTATTCGGAAACGGCCATTGAAATTTTCCTGTCGCTCTTAATTCCTGAGATACAGGATGATAAACTATATTTTCGAAACGTTGAGGATCAAGAAAATATCATTAATATTGTTCAAGAACATCCTGAAGTAAGTACCCGAAGAATAAGTGCCCAATTTGGAGTTCCCCATGTGCAGGTTTGGAGGACTCTAAATAAAGAAAGATTACATCCGTATCATATTCAGCAAGTGCAAAGGCTTCAACAGGGTGACGATGTAAATTGGTTAGAATTTTGCCAGTGGATTATTGATCACAGACTGACTACACACCGAACACAGACGAGGCCCAATTTACATGGGATGGCGTATTTAATTCAAGAAATTCGCGTAACTGGGCCGAAAACAATCCTCATGCTATAAGAGAAGTACATTCTCGGTAAATGTTTGGTGTGGTTCACATTTATCTCACAATCATTATAAAATAGATAGGAGCATATAACATTATTTTCTTCGTTTTAGTGTATTATATTTTTTTACAGTTTCAGTTGGTGTTTTAATTGATTGATTGATTTGCAAGCGTGCGGTAGGCATTGCTGCCTCTTTCGGCTCTCCAATTCATATACCGCCGGGCCGGCTGAGGCTACGTATTGGATTGTAATGGGACATACTTGTTGCCAGCAGCGAGAACCACACGACGCATAGTGTAGGAATATAGGATAGGAAGTGTAGGTGTTTGTGAGATGCTTCTTTTAAGTTTCCATCTATCACCATCTCCTTGTTTATCTTCTTTTGAGTCGTCTGTTTCTGAATTTAGCAGTGTGCACATCCTCGACGTAGTATTCATTCTTGTGAGTTCTTCATTCTGCAGTAGGGAGATGTTTAAGGTTTCATTATTTGCTGTTTTGTTGCACTATTCAGCGAGCTTAACTTTTGTTTGACCATGTGTGGGTTAGATAAGATTTTTCCCATGATGTTCTTATCCTCATGTACTTGGTATAAGTTGTTGTTTTTCTGCGGCCTGCATCTTCTTTAGTTGTTCGTATTTACTCTATGCTTAATGCTCATGGGTGATTTCTTCTGCATTTTCCCCGTCGTTATTTTTATTTTGAACTCATTTTTGGCCTATTAATTGTTTCCCATATCCTCCTGGTATTTTTTTTAAATTTTCGTTCTACAGTGGGAAAATGTTCCAAGTGTTATTTGGTGTTTTGTTGTATCCTTTGCCTACTTTGTCTCTAGTTTTCCATATGCCATACATTTTATGCACTATGTTGCTTTCTGTTGTTCTCCTTGCTCTAAAGTTTTAATCTTCTACCTTATTTTTCTATCAACCAGGATATGGTCTATTTAGGAATTGGTGTTTGATCTATGTGTTCAGACATGTTTGGCTCTTGCCCCGTGTGTTTCTTATTGTCCCATCGAAGAGCTGTGTGCGAAGTTTTTAGTGGGCTTCTATTTACGTTTCACTATTCGTGAGGTAGGGTTTTGCAATGATGATCTTATCTGTATACGCTTGATTGTCTTCTTCTGTGTGAGCGTTAAAATGTCTTACCATTATGATGGTCATTTTTCTATTCTAATTTCTTGGCTGATCTGCCTGAATATTCATCCTGTCCGCTTGCGTCCAGGTTTCACGTTTCCTAGAACTTTGTGTTTTTTTCAACGTCCTGTATTAGTGTGTCCATTTCGTTGACTTTCCAAGACCTATAATTAGTTTGCTGTTAGAAACTTTTATTATTAACTGTACCACAGTAAATAGCAATTCACGGTGGCATGACAGATATATTAGCTTGCTGTACGAGATTTTTTTTTATTATCTGTACCGCGGTAAAAAAATTACGGTGTAGTGGCAAATGAGAAAGAGACCTGGAAGAATTTTTGCACGCCCTGTATCTGTTAATGCTTTTCTAATAAACATCCGAATCTTTCGACGTATAGCATGCATACTAAGTATTTCTAGGACCACATACAATTAAGCTAAATGCTCCCGGACCGGTAACTAAAAAAGAATTGCGACAAATATAAATGCGTTCCACACTCGGATCCCTATTTTTCCAAGTATAAAATTCAACGTTTAAAGACGAGCCCAGTTGCATGACATGGCATCCCTTAGCAATAAAAGTAGAAGTGATGCATTGCAAAGCATCCAGGATTACACAATGCCCCGAATTAGATGATAATAAATGTCCGAGACTTTTTCACGGATCACTAGATTTTTAGGTCACGGAACGTCAAGTCGAGGTAAGCTACGATCACTTGAATAATTTAGATTTACGTGTTCGTGGAACATGAACTCAACTGGGAAACATCTTTGTATTCAGTTAAATTAGTTTGGTAAGTTGTGAACTAGTTTCTAACACTGGAATGGAAACGCTCAGGCCCTTGCCTGGTTCTGTTTCACAGAAATTGAATATCAATGACTGGGAAATTTCCAACCATTGATTCCAAATATTTATCGGCTACTTTCCGATGTTTTAACGTGCATTGTGGTTTCAATTCCGAACACCTTGATTGCTTTCATAATGCTGAGAATGCAGACATCTGTAGATTTAAATTTTTTATAACACTGCGCGAGATGGTGCCACAGCGGAACTGCTGGTGCTCCCAGTTTAACATCTTACGCGGATGAATTATAACAAGAAAAGTAAAAATGTACAAACTCAATTGCAAAGATCAATAGGTAAGCCAGTTTTAATAAGACACGACAGAAACTAATTCATTAAAAATTCTGATGTACGTCTACACGTAAGCCAATGATCTAGGCAGTTCAATATGGGGACACGTAGAGCTTAAAGATCTACTTTAAAATATATTTTAAAATCAATGCAAATGATATGCCTTCATGAAGGCAAAGAATCTCCACGAAAAAAATACAGATTGTATATGAGAATAACTCCAGAGTTTTGAAATATTCCTTGGCCTAGTTGCTCCTAACATTCAAAGATTATATATGTTGATGGGTGATTTTATTTCTGCTTAAGTACAACTAGATCTTTAACGTGTGGATACAGCTACAGATATGGCAAAAGGTCTTTAAAGTTTCAATGTGAGCTGTATCAAAATTGACACTGGCTTACTAGCTAGGAAGGCACGTTCAACAGGTCATACAGCCAGCGTCAGTAGGCGATTCCATCTAGGGCGCGAGTGATAAGGGAAGTTACTGACGTTGAAAAGACAGTCAACCATGAAACATCTTGGGTGATGGCTTGATGAAGTTCCATTGTCTCAGAATATCTATTAATACTGTAACAATGTTTGTCTGCCTTATTCAACTGGCACCTACTGGCCTCGTATAAATGCAGCATAAACAGGCACAAACTTCTTGAAAATAATTGCTAAAACTTGACACGGAACCTATCCAAATATACTAATTCATTAGTCCAAGGTACATTCTGAAGTTGACTATGGATCTACTTTATATGGATCAGCCAGTAATTCTAAATTATTAGAGGGCTTAAGCAAAGTGTTCTCGAAATCTTCAGGTTCAGTTATGGTGTAACAGACAAGGGTGATCTGGTAATCACAGCAAAACAGAGGATGCTGTTTGCGAAAGGTAGAAAGATATGCAATTGTCAACTTCCTTCTGTTATGGGTACATGGTTGTATGTTTCTAGTACGGTGGGTGTAACTCTGGCCTCTAAACTCTCATGGAAATACATGGAAGTTCAAACTGGGAAAGTCCGAAGACAACTCCTGGATATACTTAAACTATTATGATAAAACCCCCCATAATATACGAGGCACTGATGTGGTGGCCGGGAATGCGATGGATTTCTTGAAAACTATTTGTCCTACAAACAATATCATGAGGCTTTTTTCTTCTAAATCTCCTCTTCTTAAAAAAAAAATAACTTTTTTTTGGCCCGAAACACATTTCTCGATATTGTCTAAATGTTATTTGTGGCATTATCTTATTTTTTTTCCTTCTTCAATTCTTTGGGACTTCCTGCCACATGTATGTTTTCTTTTTAAGCGGTGCTCGGGAAATCTACAAAATATCACAATTAACCAGTATGTTACTGGTATATAACCTCTACAACACAAATAAGTACAAAAACTTGAAATTAAATATTTTGCCGACGTTTCGGAAATCTATTCTGTTTCCTTTTTCAAGGCTTTTTTTGAAAAATCGTTTTTGCTGTGTATGATAAATACACAGTTCTAAGAATGTTTGTTATATTCAATATCCATAGATACTTACTATTTACATAGAACTGTTGATACAGTAACAGTTTTTTTAGTTTCTATACAATGTTAAGTTTGTGAAGTTCTTCTTTTAACATTGGCAACCAATGTCTGTACAACTTGGTTGCCCCAATTTTTTCACTGAAGCGCCTCTTACAGAAATATATATCTACATTATTTAAGTAATATACTTTTATAATCCTGTGCTGAATTTCAGCCGTTCTAGTTTTCTTTCCCCGAGGTTTGAGCTTTCTTTTGTATTTGATAACTGGACTACTGTTCCAAAGACACGAGCATCATCTTTGTAATATATAAATCTAACGGTTTTAAACAGTAAAGCGTCAATTGCAAAGTAAGTACTAAGTGGAAGTCTCAATCGTTATTATGTAAGTCAAAGATAATAAACGCAGAGGTCAGAACTTCCTGCTGCTAAAGTCGTTAAACACGAGATTCAGAAGAAGTCGTGATGATTTTAACACCCGCAGGTTGTCTGCCGTTCGGTGGAAGTAAACTTGTTGTGGAACAGGTGATTAGACTGACTTCCTGCTGGGCTTAAGTTTTGCAAGGATGCCAAATTGCAAATGTCTTTAATACCTAACTATCGTTAAGCACAAAATTGATCTTTCTAATGTCCGAACATTTTTATAATTATCTTAAATGGTAGAATAATTTTGTACCCTCATGTTTTCATAAGATTTATGTATAAAAAAGTTTACTTCAGATCGACGTTTTTAATATAGGTTCAAAAAGACTCTAAACCATTTTAAACGTACCTTGGAAATTACAAATACCACATACGGTTTTTACTGTTTTCATTTATTTTTCAATTACTTTTCATTTAGACCAAGTGGTATGGACCATGGACCCCACGCGTTTCGAATGCATTTCGAACCCAGGTTTTTTTTGCTGGAACCAGTTTAAAAGACACTATCGATTATGAAAATCCATGTTACCAGACGATCTAAACTTTTGTTTAAAACAATTTTGTTTATAACACAAGAAAATATTACATTATTTCAATGAAACAAATTAATTAAATAATTTTTGACCAACTCTTAAGAAGAAATGTTTGATAATTTTTTTTCGTAAAGATATTTTCAATGTTACTAATTTTTTTAAATGGAAAAATCGCCAATCTCGTTTTTTGGCGCTCTAAAGTATAATAAGAAAATTGATTTTTAGCATACATAATTTTTATAATATCTTAAGATCTTGTATATGAACTTCCAAAAAATGGAAATGTCGATTTTTAATTTTATACCTCATAGCGACCAATTTTCTTCGACGGTTTTAAAAAAATTCATATCGAAAAAAAATTGTCACCATGGATTTCAGCATGTTAATAATTGACTGCTGAAGCATTTTAAATCAATACATACTCTTAAAAAATATATATCTTTATTAGTAATCAGAGAAAATTACATTTTGTGAGCTAATTTTCTATCTAATGAGCTTGTGACTCCAAAATGACGTGACCCCTCTACTGAAGGGATCTCTTACTCTTCCAACAGGTCAGCTGGCTGGTGTCTTTGCAAACGTTTTGGATGGCGGCTTTCTAGTAATGGTTCTAGCAGGGTATTTGTGTGATTTTCCAACCGATCATGGTGTTTTCTGCTTCAAGATTTGATGAATCTCTAACAAAAGGCATTTTTAGGTCATCATGCAGCATCTGATTAGTTGCATACCAAGGTGCATTGGTTAGCATGCGCAGAATTTTAAATTGGCATCTTTGTATCAGAGCTATATTGGATTTGCTTGCACAACCCCAGATAGTTTCGACTTTCTTCCTATGAGTCAATTAATGTCTTTAACTTTTAGGTCAGATTAGAATATTGACCCAAAATGCTAAATTTGCTGAAATTAACTTGACACCAAAACCAGGAAAGAACCCAAACGATGTGTCATCGTACCGTCCAATAGCTTTGCTACCTACAATTTTAAAGGTACTTGAAAGACCTCCTGCATTGATTGATTGATTGATTGGTTGATTGATTGATTGATTGATTTGCCAGCGTAAGGTGGGCATTGTTGCCGATTCCGGCCCTCCGGGCATCCATCGAGGTTCGTTCCAACACGCAGCTTGGTCGTCCGTCGAACACGCCCAACGGACGGTCAAACCGCGTGCCGGGACCAAATGTTTTATATACCGCCGGACCGGCTGCTCATGCCGGGTTGGACATTGGACATGCTTGTTATCAATAGCGAGAGCCGCATGACGCATGGTGTGGGAATACAGGATGGGAAGTGTAGGTGCTTGTGAGATTCTTCTTTAAATTCCCATGCTTCTATTAAGTTTCCATCTGTCATCATCGGCTGAAGTGTGCAGGTGTTTGCGAGATGCTTCTTTTCAGTTTCCATGCTTCTTTTAAGTTTTCTGTTTCTTCTGTTTCTGAATCTGGTAGCTTCTGTTTTTTTTTTTATTATCCGTTCCACAGGTAAATATCCATTTACGGTGGAGTTGCTGGGAAGGGCCCTATCTCGCGGCAACGACATTTTTGCGCGTTATATATAATTTACGGCAATTATTTTCAACTGCCGCCTTCCAATTCCGGATATTTTCTATTTCATTACCTACCTAATTTTTTTTCTGTTGTGTAATAAACTGTCCTGAAACAAGGATTAATAAACCAATAAAAAATATCTTTTCAATTTTAATTTCTAATTTTTCAATTTAAATAAGGACTTCTCCTGCAGAGCATAAATTCTGATATCCTTATTGACGATTAGATTCCTTCTCATCAGCTTGGTTTCCGACAAGATCATTCAACCGTCCAACACACATATCGAATAACACAAATAATCAACCAACCGTTTGAACAAAAACTACACTGCACTTCAGTATTTCTAGGCGTAAGCCAGACAAGCCTTGACAAGGTATGGCATAATAGTTTATTATACAAAATCAAAGAGATTCTTCCGTTGAAGCACTACAACATGTTGAGGTCCTGTCTATCAGACACGGAGGTCAGAACCAAAGTAGGAGAAGAGGTTTCTGCAAAAATATCCCATCAAAGCAGGAGTTCCCCAGGGTAGAGTCTTAGGACCAATCATTTATGTACTATATACTTCTGATCTACCAACAACTGTAGAAACGACAATCGGAACGTTTGCCGCTGATACAGCCAACTTTGCTGTCCACGAAAATCCAGCAACAGGTTTTAATCTTGCCTAAAATCATTTAAATGAACTACAGATCTGGTTAAATAAATGGAAAATTAGAATAAATTCAAATAAATTCAAACATGTAGACTTCACTCTAAGGAAAGAACGATGCCTCTGAATCCACTTAAATAATATAGTAATACCTCGCTCGGAGACTGCGAAATATCTAGTATGGTATCATATGGACACCAGATTAATACGGAGGAACTGTTATTGAACCAAGTAAAACGATCCATTTGGAAAAATATCCAATTTACTATAAAAATGAAATCAGACAAAAATCCCATGAAAAAATAATATAAAACCATTAAAAAGACTTCTAAACACCTTTGGCCTAATATTAAATCGATATCTACGTAAAAAATTATTTTACTAAAAATGACCAAAATATTGACTTAGAAAAATTTTTCATCTCGAGGACGCCAGTCAATCGCCTTTGGGCTCCGTCGTTCGAATTTTCAAAAGTACTCCAAAAATTGACTTAGAAAAAATTTCAAGTTGCACGGAGCGGAGAACCGCTCCGCCCGACGAACTTTTCGAAAGTACTCAGAAAATTTACTTTTTCGGAAGTACCACGAAATTAAATTTTTAAATCTCAAAAAATTATTTTTACAAAATTACCATAACAAGGCGTAATTAAATGCAAAAACCGCTCCTCGAGATGAATTTTTCGAAAGTACCACAAATTGTTTTTTTCGAAAGTACAACGAATTTGGTGTTTACAAGTAGCAATCCTCAGTCAGGGGTGTGGCGAGTAGCCATTTTAAACGTCAAAATTTAGGGAAAAATCAATGGGGCGCTTTTTCCAATAAAAACCGAAATCCTTATTTAATATTCCTCAAAGGGTTGGAGCATAAATAATCCTCATACAAAACCCCAAAAACGTACAGAAAAATAGTCAAAGAATTCAAAGTCGGAGGGTCGATTCCGACGAACACAAAATATTTTTATTTGTGTTCGATGCCGTTAGTACGTTTTTAAAAGCAGGAACACCATCGGACACATATAGATAGCTTTTTTAAGCATCTTGATAATAATTTCGATAATATTAGTGCCAAATTCAAAGTGAATAGTTTTAAAAAAGTTTTGCATACATTTTACAAATATTACTAATTGGGAGTCTGAATATTTTTGTAGAGTCGATTGTCATAGTTCTCTCGACGCTTGATAAGTTACACTCCTACGGGAGGTAACGGCTTGCCGAGTGGTGGTGCTCTTTGATGTTTGCCTTATACACATTAGCTAAGTATTGAATATTTATATTTTTTACATTTTATGAATTATTTCAATAAATGAGAATATATTTTGAATTCGATTTCTTATTGATCCACTAATTATAAGAATTGTGACCGACGGGCGATTCTGTGGCGTGAGTCGGACAATTACTTTCCGCGGGTCACCTTGATCCCGCCAAGTCTGTGTACTTGTCCGAATACTCATAGAATCAATCGACGGTTTTAATTATTAAGACGTATTTCTGAGATAGTGGTGATTATAAGCTATATTCATTAAAAGTGCGCCGACCGACATAAGAGTTCGACGGAGAGAGCAGACTGTAGCAATCACAGTAAGTATAATTTTGTCTATTTCTCGTCTTGGGGAGTCTGAAGGGTATCTTGACTCCCCCTTGTGAGTAGAGTTGATCAGTATCGTAGTGACGACACGGCTCCGGCCTAAATTATATACACTCCTTGTTGTGTCCTTCAGACCGAACGATACTAGGTTCTTCTACAGAACCACATCGTCAAAGAAAGAAAAAAAAAACATACTGGGGTACAAAATTGAATCTAGTTATTCAAATTCTTATATTTTTAAACAGTCATAACAACTCAACTAAAACACCCTGTTGGATGTTTTGACTCAAAATGTTTCAGTAATTAATTACCTACACGCTTTTCCTCGGTATGAATCTTTCAAAAAACGTTGAAGAAAAGTGTTCGCTATGAGTTCATATGCAAGATCTAAAGACATAAAAAATTATGTACGGTAACAGAAATATTTTTTAGTATTGAAAATACTGCTGGGCCGCATGATATAGGACCCATCTTATGAAAAAAGTATCGAGAGCGACAGATTCTGTCGAGGCCGCTGCGCCGGCTTTGTAACCGTACCGTTCACTCAACGCCATGCTATTAGGGATATCACGTTTCAATGACAATTCAAGCAGTGAAAATTATTGCGTTAGTTTAACCATGTGCCTTGTGCTTGTCACCAATCAATTCTGTTATTTGATTGTGGATAATAAAAGAACATTTGTAACTTAAACTTGTATTTTGTGTATTTAGTTATGCACAGGGTGAGTCCCCTGAGAGACATTTTCGGTTCCATAAACGAAATGCCGTGCAGAATGAAATAGAATCGGTAAGTACGTATACGGGTTTGAACTGGTGCAAATCTGATCCTTGAAAAATGCTTAAAATTATTACCAAGATTTTTTTTGTCGTTATCACTTATTTAATAAATATAATTAAATATAAGTACCTATATCTGTTACATATAAAGCGCCAAATTTTGTATTGCTAGTTTTATATAAGATAAATCAAAATAATGTTAAGACAATTGCAATAAAAATTATCGAATATCACCTCGCATTTTCTCTTATCACTTTAAACGATAGATATATTTACTGGATTCGTATTTCGTATTTAGCTCAACTTCTGTTTCTGCCACATGTTGAACTAGTTGCAACATCAGACAGAAAAGGTAAGTATACGGAATTCGAATATTCTTTTATTAGTACTGTAAGAAATACCAACAAATCAACAAATGTACTATTTTAATTATTTACAAAGTACTTCACGAACTAAATATGTATGAATAATCAAGTCTATCTCATCATAACGTTCTAACAATCAGACTTCTCTCACTTCATTCCAATCTGTCTCGAAACTAAAATATAAACATAAACACTCCTAAACGTAATGGTCTCTTGTGATACATGCCGACACTGCCATATCGTATGTCACTTAGTTTGCATAACTTGCGTTATTTCTTACAGAACACCACCACTTTCAAATTAACATTAAAAAAACAAAATAACTCAATAAAACATGGACTAGCTTAATTCGATCGTAAGGACAAATATATTTAAAATTATGTAAATAAAATTATCAAACACATCTAAGTATGACATAAAGAGGTACAGTAGAAAAGCACTATACAGGGTGTTCTACAAGATTTATGACAAAATTTGACAGATGATAGCTGGGTTAATCTAAAGAAATTTTATCAATGAACATGGGTCCAATTACAATGAACCCAAGAGGTATTATTAAATTTGATAAAAGTTTTTATTTATTTTTTTATTTTATACACTAATCGCTAATGGTACCTAATGCAAATGCTGAAAATACCTATCATCCTAACCATCCATCCTTGGACGCCAAGAGCATTATAGTTGCATCTGGTATTTTCAATACGCTTAAGGTACTTGCGAAAGATGCAAGATCTGTGAATTTTCTATTAAACTTTTAGGGCGTTATGAAAGCAACTGTTGTGAATTCGAATAATTTACTCTTCTGCCAGAACGGCTCACTGCGTAGGCTATCGGTATTTTAACATAAATGTTGGTATCCACTAGAATCCCACAAAAGTTGTTGTTATCTTTCGGAACACCCTGTATAGATATTTACAAAACACCCTTGACATCAACGGACACAAATGATTCTGACGTATTGCTTTCACTAGTACTGACAATGGTTCACAGTACATCAGTCATACTATGGGATGCATTATGTTCCTATATTTTAGGCATTCGGGAAACTGAATTGCATGAAAGCTAGAACATTTTTTCGTTGAGAGTAAATGCTGATCTGATTACAGATAATTCGTTCGGTTATTCTAGATATCAGGGGTAATCGTCTAATTGGACATGAATCCGATAACTCAATTGGATTTATAACCATATCTCGCATATAATCGGTGTAACTGCAAATTTCTCTGCCATAAAATTCACTGTTCGCACGTTTAGAATTCTGGTTTGATCCACGACACGCTGATTAATATTAGAATGCAACTTCTACATTTACCACTTTGTTATTTTATACGCAATATCATATTCAGTCGCTTAAAAAGAGAACGCCTTTATGACACAATAGATTTATTTTTTGTTCAACAAAATCACTTTATATAATTCATGAAACCTTTGTTCTATGTATGTGCATTTATATTTTATATAATACAAAGTCTGGAATTGATATCGTTATTGTAGTTATTGAATTTTAAATTTTTCAAAATTACGAAACGCTTTTATGAAATGTTTTCATTTGTGTTATACATTATTGCAAAATAAACACGAGGTGGATTTATATTTTAAACCATTGTCTATTTTCATTTTCCGGAATGTTTGCCAGAAACAAAAAGCGATAAAAACCGTAAAACCGTACAGGGAACTAGATTATTATATAAAATGCAGTAAACAAATACATCCAACTGTTATGAAAACATTAAAAAAACACGATTGCAAAAATGAGCCATTTTTAACCACGTCCGCCTCTCCTTTGTAACACTGCACCATTTTCTTAAAGGAACGTCCGTTTGCAAACTCATCCCCCCTACACTTTTAAAAACTATATTATAATTCATTTATCACGAGAGAGAATGAACTTAAGTTGTTATATATTCTTCACCGAATGCTGATACTTCTCAAATATCAAGACCGCTCAAACCGCCGCACAGTGGGGCAAAAACCTACATTTGTGGACAAAAATCGCCTGTCAGCTCATATCTTGACCAAACTTAATAAACTTTTTTTTAAAATGCTCGTGTACTCGTGAGGAATGTAGCTTCAACGCCCGACTGCTACAATTTTGAAATAAATAAAACATAACCCAAAAATAATACTAGACAATTTTGATAAAAAAAAATTATCTAGATCAAATGAATCTATTACCGTAAAAAATGTTATGTAAAGAAATCTCAACGTGGAAAATAGAGAAAAATACTTTTGCGAATATACATTCGAATACGTGTTACATAACCTAAAAAATGTTATTAAATCAATTTTATTGACATCACCTGTCAGCTTTATATTTAGTTTTTTTTTTCATTTTCAATGGACATCTGTTACAAGTTTGATAACAGTAAAACATAACCTAAAAAATCAAAAATAATAGATCATTTTTGCAAAAAAAAATTATCTACATCAAATGAGCCTTTTGTATAAAAAAAAGTTCTATAATGGAATGGTAGCAAATGAAGAAGAATAAATACTTTTGTGTAACAAAATACATACAAACTTGTCTTACATTTTACCTAAAGACCGCTGCCTAAGGAATCACTACTTCCACATCCAGATTTTTCATTCCAGTCACTTTAAAAAACATGTTGACTATATTTGTACTCTAGTATGTGAAAATTACTGGTCGTCATAGAATTTTAATAATATTTGGGGCAGATGTCACAGAAAAATATTAGAAAGAAATCTGAGAACTCAGTTTCTAGTATATACACCAAATCCCAAGTTTCTGTACTCTTACAGCATGCTTTACTTCTTTTTCCCCATTTACCTCTACTTACCCTCAACCCTTCAACGGAATCGTGTCAAAATATAATCTAGTTTCAGATGTCGTTATAATACATACGTGTACCAAATTTCAAGTGAAAATCCCAATTTAATCGTCAACTCTTTTAACAAGGGAGTGGTGGTTGGGGCATGGAAAATGTTACGAAAATATTTTTTTTAAATTTGAGGCCTTGGCTTCTAGTACATACACCAAATTTCAAGTTTATGTACTCTTACCGGCTTGCCTTACTTATTTTTCCTTACTCACCCCTATTTAAGCCCAACCCTTCAACGGAATCGTCTAAAAATATAATCTAGTTCCAGATGTTATAATACCGTACGTATACCGAATTTGAAGTGAGTATCTCAATTTTATTTTATCAACCCCTTTAATAGTAGAGTGGGGGGTGATGAGGGGATGGAAAATATTATAAAACATTTTGAGACCTTCTGGTACATACACCTAATTTCAAGTTTCTGTACTCTTACCCGCTTGCTTCACTTATTTCCCCCTATTTAACCCCCAACCCTTCACCGGATATGTTCAAAAAACAATCCAGTTCCAGATTTCGTTATAATATATACGTGTACAAAATTTCAAGTCAATATCTTAAAGCGTTCCGGAAAAAACGTGCGGACAAAAAAGTTACAGACAGACCGACAGACAGAAATTTATTTATTTTTTTTAGTTCAAATTTAAAATCTCGACGTTTCGTGACATTCTAAACCCATTTCAAGAGAAAAAAAATTGATTTTTTTTTACGATTACTATACTTCCAATCTACTACGTGGATGTGGAAAATAGATCGAAATATAAATGAGCAGAAAGGTATACACAAGCCCTAAACATAAAAAAACTTAATGAATCGAACTATGGACGAGCGGAAGGTATACGCTACAAGCTCAAAACCTAACAAAATCTAATGGATCGAACTATAAATAAGCAGAAAGGTATGCACGACAATTTCTAAACCTAATATAAGCTAATGGATCAAACCATGAACGAGCAGAAAGGTATCCACGAGAAGCGCAAAACTTAACAAAACATAATTGGTCGAACTATAAACGAGACAAATGGTTTACACGACAAACTCTAAACCCAATTTAACATAGATCAAATAGATAATGACCATAAAGGTATATACTACAAGCTCTGAACCTAACACAACTTAATTGATCAAACCATGAAAAAACTAAAGGCAATAAACCTGACCTAAAAACAAACAAAAAAAATCTGTGAGTAATAATGGACATGTAAATTGCGCAAATTTCCCCACTCGAACGATGAAAATTCGGGAAAATGTTCCGATTTCTAGAAAATTCGCTCGTTTAAGCACATATAGGAAAATGGTAAAATTGGCCAATTTTATCAATTTCCGCACTCGGATGGCGGAATTTTGATCTTTTAAGCCCATTTTCTAGAAATCGGACATTTTTTCGAATTTTTATCGTCCGAGTGGGGAAATTTGCCCAATTGACATATATATTATTCCATTATAGAACATTTATTGCTATAATAGGCTCATGGATATAGATTTAAAAAATTACAAAAATGTTCTGCTATTATTTTGGATTTTTTAGGTAATGTTTCACTGTTATTAAATTTGTAACTGATGTACATTGAAAATGCATCATCTTGAACATTTAAAAAAAAGATATTTGGTTAAATATACAGCTGGCAGGCGATGTTGGCCAATAAAATTGATTTATGAAATTTTTAGGTTATGTAACACATATTCGATTTTGTTGTTGTTCGCAAAAGTATTGTTCTCTATTTTCTACCTTGAGATTCTCTTACATAACATTTTTTGCGATAATAGATTCATTTCATCTGGATAAAAATTTTGTATAAAAATTGTCTAGTATTAAGTATTCTTTATTCCTTGGGTTGTTTCATTTATTTCAAAATTGTCGCAGTCGGGCGTTGATGCTACATTCCTTACGAGCATTTTTGGTCAAAATTTGAGCTGGTAGGAGATTCTTGTCCACAAATGTAGCTTTTTGACCCACTGTGCACCGCACAGAGGGCAAAATACCCGAAAACATGGCCATGGATTTTCGAAGTCGTTGATTTTAACTTTGAGATAATTAAAAAAAGAAACGAAATGGCGAATCCAATGTGGCCGACTTATTTATTAAAAATTAGTTTCTTCAGCTGAAAATCAGTGTATAGGTGTTTCCAAGTTTGCTGATTTCGAATTTGATATTATTTTAAAAAATTATATAAAAAATCAGTATCATACAAGATTTTTTCTCTACAAACGTACAAATATTTAAAAAAGTTATGAAAAATATGAAATATCTTGACGTTCAAAATGTGAAAATATTTTGAATTCGTAATCACACCATCTAAAAAATTACCGTACTATCGTTTTTAAGATAATAAAAATTTGTTTTTATTAATTATTGTTTACACGCGACGCTCAAACCACGCAAAGTTTAAACAATCTTTATTTACTGTGATTTTATTATTACTATTAAGCATCTACGAGTGATTTAGATGCCGAGAATAGTGACAGTGTGCGTCCGACGTAGAGGAGTCTGCAAGAATGGCAATTAATGCACTATTACCTGCTAAGTCCAAATCTCAATATAAGACGACGCATATATACCAGGGTTGGCAAAAATTGTGTTTTTTTTATTTTAATCAAAAAACACTTATTTTTTAATTTAAAACAATTCAATGTGTTTTAGACATGGATTTTTAATTGTTGAAAAAAAACATGTTTTAAACGAATAAAAAATATGTTTTTAAACTTAAATTTATACGGCGCGTCTACCCAATACATTGTTTATTCTATAAGCCATGCCCATATTTCATCATAACAAGACGAGGACGATACTTCACAACGGCTCGGCCAATTCAGTGTAATAAATACGTCAAGTTGTGCAATAGTGCAATAATTGTTTGGTGATTGGTTATTGACTACACAGGCACATAAAAAAAAGTCGAGTGGGAGAAGGCAGATCTAAGTATTCCCATGAAATCTGACCTGCTGAACACGAGCCCGATGTCCATTTTGCCCGATTGGCTCTTGCATTCTTTCTAATCTCAAAAAACACCGTAAGAATGCCCGAAAAAATAAAAATGTAGCTAAAAATCTGAAAAAATTCAAGATACATAAGATGGCGATAGAAATCGGATGGCGCAAACCAGACATCCCTGCGGTCCTTCGTTTTCGAGATAGAGCAGCTTAAAATCACCGGAAGGAAAAAAATTGTTTTTTTCGCACTCCTCGAGGCTGGAAACCAAAAAAGCTATAGAATTCTAGTTTGCGCCATTCGATTTCTCTCGCCATTCTACGTACCTTTGAATTTTTTTCAGATTTTTAGCTACACTTTCATTTTGTCGGGCATTCCTACGGTATTTTTTTTGAAGTTAGGAAAAATTCAAGGGCCAATCGGGCAAAACGGACATCGGATTCGTGTTCAGCAGGTCAAAATGCACGGGAATACATAGGTCTACCTTCCGGTACTCGACTTTTTTTGTGTGTATCTGTGCTATTAATCACTTTAAAATTAACACTTAAGAAAATAAATAATAACAGGTATATCTTCTATACAATAGTAATATGTTTCGTTCGTTGTACTTATTCTACTATATTATTATAATTAGTTTTATTGCATTACATAAAAGTTCATATTTTTTTATATTATTGTTATTTTTTTTTTACCTTATCAAATACAATGATGTTCCAAAAATTGTCCATCAAACACACTGAAAAAACGCATTGAAAAAAATCATGTTTAAAACAATTGTTTTAAACGTGCTTAAAACAAATGTGTTTAAAACAGGTTACTGTGTTTTAAACACTTAAAAAACATTTGTTTAAAACATTTTGTTTTAAAACTGCCAACCCTGATATATACGCTTTGAAAAATGGTGCAATGAGAAGAGAACGAGGCACCCCATGGAAACTGTATTGTTAGCATATTTCCAGCAAAAATCAAAAATAAAAAAGCCATCGTCACTTTGGTGCCATTACTCAATGTTGAGGACGATAATATCCAAAAATAAAAATGTTGACATAAGTAGATATAATAACCTAATATCATTTTTAAAAAGGTAATCTGAGGGCTATAAACCGAAGAAATCCAAAGTATTGAGTAAAGAAAACATGCAAAAATTTTTTGGAGAGCTGATCAAGATTTTTTGATGATGAAGGTATGTCTAATCTTATACCATAAATATAGTTTATTTGTAAAGTGATTTCTTTTAAGGTTACGTTAATTATTGGAATCGCAGGGGGGTGCAGTAGGGTCGAGCTAAGCCGCATGCAAGTTGAAGACATCGAAGATGAAGATGTTTGCCAAATTATCATCCCCAGTACATACTAAAACGAATTTTTTATTTTTTTTTATTTCAATGCCTTATCATATATATGAAAAGGGAGTTGGTATGTACCCCTTTAAAATTGCGATCTTAAGGTACATGCCGTCGAGACGCGCTTCGTTTCGCCGGTCCGTGCCCGGCTCGAAAATGTTCGGGACGGAATCCTACAGTGCTTAGGCTATACCCGGTTCCGGTATTTTTCCGGGTTTTTCCGTTACGATCGGACGAAAGTCACCTATCTCTCTCGCCTGCTTTTTTTGGGAATGAGGAGTCGAGGGGTAAGAGAGAAAATAGGAGAGGTCATTTTGGTATTTCGTAAACGTCAAAAATGTTCGATTTCTTTTCGTTCCAGTCGGGCTCAATTTTCGATTTCGACCTCGCAGCTTGCGGCTAGCTATAACTAGAACCTCTCCCCGTTCCGCCGCGACGCCGTACGGCGCTTCAAAATATGTATTTCGAAAAATATGGACGTTTTATTATTGCACGTTTTTGCGCTGTTCCGAATCCGAAGCGAGACTCATTTTTTCGGTTTTTCGCCTATAACTCGAAAACGGCTGGAGCTAGCTCAAAATAAAAAAATCTCAAAGGACAAGAGCGTTTCTTTCCGCTTCCTCCGGTATCTTCAAAAATTCCGTATGACGCTTCGTTTCGGAGATATCGGCCGGAAGGTGCGGCGGTGCAAAAAGGCGAAAAATTTGTCGTTTTTACCTTTAAACCTCCATAACTTCTAAACGGGGCCTCCTAGAGCAAAATACTTCGCCCTAACGAAAATGTAGAAAAATGAATTATCTAAAAGTCATTTTTTTTGTTTTTTTCCAGATTCAAAAATTAACGAGATACGGGCGGTCAAAGTGGAAGAATTTTTCTAAATTACGGGATATTTTAAATTTAAAAGATCCCCGAAAAGCTAATTTTGTCGCGCTCGCCGCGGGCCTATTTTTCCATTTTTCCGGTCGAACTTGGTATCGCCGGAAAGCTACGTTCTTCTGCTTTCCAGAGAGACGTCGCACGCCGTTTCACTCCCGATATTTATTTACTTATGGATTTTTAAAGTACTTACGGTTTTCGATTTTTACGAAAATATCCATTCTTATTTCGCACAGAACTACACTAATTTTTTTAATTAACCCAGGGCACGTACTGCACGAATAAAATGTGAATCTTCGTGTTCAAATAGAGACCAAGATCGAGCCTCTATGTCCAGTATTAACTAAAATATGAGTGTTTTAAGATTTCATGTTTTACAATTTTCTAGGTTACGTTTTAACACACTCAAATTTGTCACGTTTGTCTCGCCCCTGCGAGGCCGAATTTTCGATTTTCCCTATACAATTTGGTATCACGGGAAAGGGCAAAGCTCCCCCTTTCCATCGAGATACAGAACGAGCTTCTATTCCGAGTAATTGCTTAATTATGAATTTATATGTACGTAGATGTTTTTCACTTTCTCACAAAAACCCAACATTCACACGCCCGTGCCGGGCCGAATTTCCGATTTGGCCCGCACACTTCACTATCACAACAAAATATCGTCCTTTCCGATTAATTTGACACCTAGAAAGCCTCTCAACTCCCATTATTTCCTGTAAAATCACCGTTTTTAAAGTCCATGCTTTGCTTCCGCCATTTTGAATAACGTACATAACAATATTCTAGGAATTCTGTGTTACAGGGGTGGGCAAAGATTACTTTGCATTAGCTTGGTATCCAGGGATGGCCAAAGTCATCGAAAATCGCAATTAAATTAATTCGTCATCCGATTGACCTGAAATTTGGTACTCGGGGGTTATCGACCACGCCGATCACGAATATGACGTCAGAATCGAAAAATTTAAAATGGCGACGCCAATATGGCGGACGATACCCCAATATCCATTATTTACTATAACTTTCTTATTTTCCAACCGATTCAAATGAAACTCGGTATTATAAAGTTACTGAAGTAGCTGATTGTGAATATTACATCGACATTGAAAAACTCAAAATGGCGGCGTCCCCATAGCCTATTATTCATTATTTACTGTAACTTTCTTATTTACCAACCGAATTGGCTGAAACTCGGTATTTAGAGGTTATTAAAGTAGATGGTAACGAATATGATTACGGAACTGAAAAATTCAAAATGGCGATACAAATTGTTGGATAAAATCTGTCATTTACGGTGACATTCGTCCAAAAATAGGTCGGTGAGTGTTATCGAGGCTACAGATCACGACTCTGTGACCGTTGCTAAAGAATTCAAAATGGTGGCGTCCCCATAGCCATTTATTTTCATTTTTTTATTTACCGTCCGATTCAAATGAAACTCGGTATGTACAGGTTATTAGTATAGTTATTAATGAATATAACATCAGACTTACAAAATTCAATATGGCGGCAATCAAAATGGCTGACAACATGTGTCATTTATGAACCGATTCGACTGAAAATCGGTATCTAGATGTTTTTCATGTAGCTGATGACGAATCTGAAATCGAAACTAACAATCAAGCTTTCTACAATGATTCAAGCTTTCTACAATGATTCAAGCGTTTCCTAATCGAGTGCGGAGCACTCGCATTGACAGCTTTAGCTGTCACCCCTCCGGAGGAGCTAGAATGGGCGATAGCCCATTCTAGTCATAGTAATAAAGAGCAGTTGGTGCGAGCCCCTTCCTCTTTGCGATCTTAAGGTACATGCTGTCGAGACGCGCTTCATTTCGCCGGTCCGTGCCCGCCTCGAAAGTGATCGGGACGGAATTCTACAGTGTATAGGCTATACTCGGTTCCGGTATTTTTCCGGGTTTTTCCGTTACAATCGGACGAAAGTCACCTATCTCTCTTGCCTGCTTTTTTGGGGAATGAGGAGTCGAGGGGTAAAAGAGAAAATAGGGGAAGGCGATTTGGTATTTCGTAAACGTCAAAAATGTACGATTTCCTTTCGCTCCTGCCGGGCTTAATTTTCGATTTCGACCTCGCAGTTTGCGGCTAGCTATAACTAGAATCTCTCCCCGTTCCGCCGCGATGCCGTACGGCGCTCCAAAATATGTATTTCGAAAAATACGGACGTTTTAAGATTGCACGTTTTTGCACTGTTTCGGCTCCGAAGCGCGTCTCATTTTTTCGGTTTTTCGCCTATAACTCGAAAACGGTCGGAGCTAGCTCAAAATAAAAAAATCTCAAAGGACAAGAGCGTTTCTTTCCGCTTCCTCCGGTATCTTCAAAATGTCCGTACGTGTCTTCGTTTCGGAGATATCGGCCGAAAGGTGCGGCGGTGCAAAAAGGCGGAAAATTGGACATTTTTACCTTTAAACCTCCATAACTTCTAAACGGGGCCTCCTAGAGCAAAATACTTCGCCCTAACGAAAATGTAGAAAAATGAATTATCTAAAAGTCTTTTTTTTTGTTTTTCTCCAGCTCCAAAGATTAACGAGCTACGGGCGGTCAAAGTGGAAGAATTTTTCGTAATTACGTGATATTTTAAATTTAAAAGATCCCAGAAAAGCTACTTTTGTCGCGCTCGCCGCGGGCCTAATTTTCCATTTTTCCGGTCAAACTTGGTATCGCGAGAAAGCTACGTTCTTCTGCTTTCCAGAGAGAGGTCGAACACCGTTTCACCCCCGATTTTTATTTACTTATGAATTTTTAAAGTACTTACGGTTTTCAATTTTTACGAAAATATCCATTCTTATTTCGCACAGAACTACACTAAATTTTTTATTTAACCCAGAGCACGTACTGCGTGGATAAAATACCAATCTCCGTGTTCAAATAGAGACTAAGATCGAGCTTTTACGTCAAGTATTAACTAAAATATGAGTGTTTTAAGATTTCATGTTTTACAATTTTCTAGGTTACGTTTTAACACACTCAAATTTGTCACATTTGTCTCGCCTCTGTGAGGCCGAATTTTCGATTTTCCCTATAAATTTTGGTATCACGGGAAAGGGCCAAGCTCCCCCTTTCCATCGAGACACAGAACGAGCTTCTATTCTATGTACTTGCTTAATTATGAATCTTTTGTACGTAGACGTTTTTCACTTTCTCACAAAAAACCCAACTTTCACACGCCCGTGTCGGGCCGAATTTCCGATTTGGCCCGCACACTCCACTATCACAACAAAATATCGTCCTTTCCGATTAATTTGAGACCTAGAAAGCCTCTCAACTCCCATTATTTCCTGAAAAATCACAGTTTTTAAGTCCATGTTTTCCTTTCAGACATAAATTTTTGTCGACAATGCAGAGCACTGTAATAGGTGGTAAAAATTATGTGTGTGAAGTTAGCACGCGTTGCTGGCAACACGGCGTTGCCAGCAACGCGGAAATAAGTTTTGATGTAAAATTTTTACAAATTAAATAGAATGCCAATAGTCGGGTGCCCAAAACAAATCTCGATATAGGGTGAGCCAAATTTATCGAATTAAATTTATTTGTCGTCCGATTGGCCTGAAATTTGGTACTCGGGGATTATCGACCACGGTGCTCACGAATGTGACGTCGGAATCGCAAAATTCAAAATGGCGGCGCCAAGATGGCGGACGATGTTTGTCGATTATGGCGTCACACCGCTCAAAATCGGTATGTGGGGGTTTTCGAGGTCGCCGATTACGAATCCGAAATCTAAATTGAAAAATTCAAGATGGCGGCGGAGCTGCAGGACACATTTTGCCATTTACGATGCTATTCGACTGAAAATAAGTACGTATGTGTTATCGAGGTCACAGATCACGAATATGTTATCGTAACTCAAAAGTTCAAAATGGCGGCGTCCTCATAGCCTAATATTCATCATTTACTTTAACTTCCTTATTTTTCAATCGATTCAAATGAAACTCGGTATGTTGAAGTTACTGAAGTAGCTGATTGTGAATATGACGTCGAAATTGAAAAATTCAAAATGGCGGCGGAGTTGCAGGACCTATTTTACCATTTACGGTGCCATTCGTCTGAAAATAGGTATGTATATTTTATCGAGGTCACAGATCACGAATATGTTATGGTAACTCAAAAATTCAAAATGGCGGCGTCCCCGTAGCATAATATTCATCATTTACTGTAACTTCCTTATTTAAAAGTGAATTTTATCGTCCGATTCAAATGAAACTCGATATGTTGAAGTTACTGAAGTAGTTGATTGTGAATATGACGTCGACATTGAAAATTTCAAAGTGGTGGTGTCCCCATAGCCTAATATCCGCTATTTACTGTAACTTTCTTATTTGCCGTCCGATTCAGCTGAAACTCGGAATGTGAAGGTTGCTGAAGTACCTAATCGAATATGAAAGTGAAAAACTGAAACTGAAAAATTGAAAAACTGAAAAACTAAAAATCTGAAAATCTGAAAAACTGAAATAATGAAAAACTGATAAACTTGAAAACTTGAAGACTTGAAAACTTGAAATCTTGAAAACTTGCAAACTTGAAAAATTGGGAAATTGAAAACTTGGAAACTTAAAAACTTGAAGAGTTGAAAACTTGAAATCTTGAAAACTTGCAAACTTGAAAAATTGAGAACTTGAAATCTTGGAAACTTGAAAACTTGAAAAATTGAAAACTAAAAAATCGAAAGGTGAAAAACTAGAAACTGAAAATCTGAAAACTGAAAAACCGAAAAACTGAAATAAAAGGCTGACAAATGAAAAACTGAACAATGAAAAACTGAAAAACTGAAAAACAAAAAACTGAAACACTGAAAACCTGAAAAACTTAACTTAAAAACTTCAAAACTTAAAAACTGCAAATCTTCAAAACCTAAAAACTTAAAAACCTAAAAACTTAAAAACTTAGAAATTTAAAAACTTAGAAAATTAAAAACTTCAAAACTTCGAAACTTTAAAACTTTAAAACTGAAACTGAAAAACTGGAAAACTGGGAAATTGGGAAACTGAGAAACTGAAACACTGAAAGACTAAAAGACTGAAAAACTGAAATACTGAAAAATGAAACTAAAAACGGAAAACCACAAAAACTGAAAACTGAAAAATTGAAAAACTAAAAACTGAAAATTGAAAACAAAATTAAAAAATTGAAAAAGTGAAAACTGAAAATTGAAAAATTGAAAAACTGAAAAACTAAAAACTGAAGACTGAAAAACTGAAAACTGAAAAAATTAAAAACTGAAAACTGAAAAACCGAAACACTGAATGATAAAAAACCGAAAAACTAAAAAACTGAAAATTAAAAAACTGAAAACTTAAAATTTAAAAAACCCAAAAAAAGTGAAAATTGAAAACTAAAAATCAAGCTTTCTACAATGATTCAAGCGTTACCTAATCGAGTGCGGAGCACTCGCATTGACAGCTTTAGCTGTCACCCCTCCGGAGGAGCTAGAATGGGCGATAGCCCATTCTAGTTTATATTAACGTCCTGGCGGAGTTCAGCTAATTGCTGCTCTACCACTCAACCAGGACACGTACACATAGACATCAACACAACAACCATTCCCTGCGATATTGCCATCTACCGCAGCTGAGACTCGAACTCAGGAGAGATAACAGCGACTAGACATGTTGTGCCACCCAACAGCGGTCTAGGTCACTGCTACCGTCTCGGTAACATATGAAAAAACGCCACCAACATCTATACCCTGGCCAGGATTCGAACCCGGGACTCTGTGGTCGCAAGCCAAACACCTTCAGCATTGCGCCACCGAGCTGTCCTCAGGAATTCATAATTACTTGTGGGAATATTCGTGAAGTGAACTTAGTTGAAATGATCCGCAAATATGCGTATTTACGTCCTTCACAAACTCCCTATCTCGATTTTTCATTGGTTACAGAAATGGTAAATGTACAAAGCAAGCTATTGGGATTAACACGTTTGGTGCTATGCCCAAGAAGATAGTTTTATATCTAGGATTATCTGATTCTTCAGAATACACAGGACACTGTTTCAGAAGATCTTCTGCATCACTGTTGGAAGATTCCGGAACCGATATTTTAACGCTCAAGCGTCACCGAGCTTGGAAATCGTCCAACGTTGCAGAAGGATACATAAAAAACTCTGCGGAAAGTAAGCGGAGGACATCTGTTAAAATATTGGGGGGAGAAGAAATATTTGGTCTCCAAGTTCGAGATAATATAGCCGAACAGCCACCAGAGGAAGTTGGAGATGCAATTCTGACGGAAAGCACAATTTCGTCCCATCAGCCGTCGTCGGGGATAACTTTCAACAACTGCACGAAATGTGTCGTAAATATATATATAACAGATAAATTCTTAATGTAAAATTCCAATAAATTTTTACAAAATATTAATAAATTTTGATTTGATTTTTTATGTTATAAATTTCTCTTTACACCAGTGCGAAAATTGACAGTTCTTTTCGCAGTGAGTGTGAAAAGTGACAGCTGTTTTCGCACTGGTCCACTCGTGCGGTTAAGTGACGTTTTTCACACTAAAATGCTAGTTGAAAAGTACGACATTTCGATAGTGAGTTAGCTTTTTTTATTTAATTTTTTTTTCGACATAAGCGCACTTTACTCTTGAACGGTTTTGATTTTTTTCCCTACCCTGTACACTATTTAACTTGAAGTCATTCTAAGTGCACTTGAAATGGTTATCGGACATGCAATGCATGCAATTACATTTGTTGCTCACTTAATCGACCACACTGTATATCTTGGGTGTAGAATCAGGTCATGCTTATCATATAAATTCATTGTCATCGAAACTGAGTCAACGTGTAAAATTTCAACTCCGTAGGATAAGAGAAAGTGGTTCTAATTCAGCTTGCAATATTTGACCTAAACAAACTAACACACCAAGATTGCAAGTTAAATAAAAGCTTTTAAAAATAAGCTGACTGCATACGTCTTTATAGGATTTGCATTTATAATGTGTCGCAATATATTGATTTTAATAAATCGATCTATGTATTATGTACTAATTTTCAACTTCTTGTATGCTCCCAAAAACTGATAAGAAAGTGGGCGCTTTACAAGCTGAAATGATTATTTCTGTATGACTGAATAAAATGCACTGCTACCCCAATTTTCTCCACCCCCTACAACCTATTCTATTATCTTTAATCGAACAGAATTTCACAGCATCGCGTCCTCCCCCGCTACACATTCCCCAACCGAATATTTTTCTTTCAATTTAGTAATAATTTTAACAACACATTTTATCCTGCAACAACAATAACAATGAAAGAAAGTAAAACAAACACTTCCCACCACTTTCAGTGGAGAGCAGATGCGCTTAATAATTATTTAGTCCTTGAGTGGTGAGAAAGAGCACTGCAGAGTAATGAACGTATATATCCGGGGCAAGTGCAAGGATAAACCTGGAGTGCATTCGCCTTTCAGCGTTGCCACGGTTTTATTTCGATTTCATTAATTAAGCCGCTCCTAATTTTAATTGAATATTATACTTGCAGAAAATATAACAGTTCAAGGTCGAATATGTCCGGAGCACTTAGAAAATTAATTTAATAATAAAAGAAGAGGAATGTAACGCTTTTTAGCTTCAAATTGATTAAATAATACCGAATCTTTGCGACAAATAATTCGACGTATGTTAAGGTAGGTACCATCTGGAATTTCCACTTGTGAGGATCTTACGAAAACACAACAGTCCTTACCTCTAAAAGCCAAGGAAAATAGGGCATACTAAAAGCGTATTCAGCTGTTGGAAAGATCTTCGTGCTAAGCGGGAAAGAGAAATATATAATATAACTAATTCGGAATATGATCCATTTGATTGATACGGTGCGACTGAATAAAATGAGCTTAAATCTTAGTTTTTATATTCTTTTTATAGTCATATATTCTTTTATGATATTGATATTCCTTTGTTGTTATTAAGATGCTCGTAAATATCTTGGCATTTTTTTTATCGAATTAAGATTCAAAATTTCTTTAATCGCTTTGTTAAGTTTCAAAACTTTTCATACCAACTTTTTCTTGCTCCTTCAAAAATTGTTTTATTCGATTCTTAGTTGTTATATGATTTCATTTCATTAAGAATTAATAGCAGAATTTGTATATGCAAAACAAAACAAAAAACGCTGCCTAAGGAATCAATACTTCCACATCCAGATTTTCCATCCAAGTCTCTTTAAAGGAAGACATTTTGACTATATTTGCACCACAGCATGTGGAAATAATTGGTCATAGAATTTTAATAATACTTGCGGCAGATGAATCTAGTTCCAGATATCGTTATAGTATATACCAATACCTACCAAATTTCAAGCGAATGTTTTAATTTAATTTTATCAACCACTTTAATAATGCGGTGGTAATTGAGACTCTGGCTTCTATTATATACACCACATTTCAAGTTTCTGTACTCTTACTAGCTTGCTTTACTCATTTTTCCCTATTTACCTCTACTCACCCCCCAACCCTTCAACGGAATCATCTCAAAATATGATCTAATTTCATTTGTCGTTATAAAATATACGTGTACCAAATTTCAAATGAATATATCAATTTTATTTTATCGGCCACTTAAATAATGGAGTGGGGGAGTTGAAAAATATTATAAAAAAATCTGAGACCTTGGCTTCTAGTATATACACCAAAGTTCAAGTTGCTCTACTCTTACCAGCTTGTTTTACTTACTTTCCAATAAGTATTTACCCCTATTTAACCCCCAACCCTTCAATGAAACCATATGAAAACATAATCTAGTTTCAGGTATCGTTATAATATACAGATTCGGAAAATGCAGTTTAGGGTATAGGAATAACGATGTAATTGACCACGCCCCGCTAGTTCCATAAATCGTGAAAGAAGAGACACACAACGAATTGAATTTAGTACGGCATGAACTAAGGATGGATGCGTACGTAGGTAATAATTTCTATACGAAACGAGAAAATATCTCTTCGTCAAAAGCGAAGAAGTTATTTGTCACATTTTTGACAAATAATTTCTTCTATTGAAAGCATTTCTGCAGTTTCTTTTTTAGCCGTAAATGCTATGGGAATGAAATAATAATTTTTATTAAAACCGAAATGAAAATAGAACATTAAAATACATTTAAATAACTCGGAAACTATAATCAACTAATAATTATCAAAAAATAAATTATTCTTATTAAATTACAAAAATAAAACATTAAAATAAAATTAAATAACCCTCAGAAACTAAAATCAACTAATAATTATCAAACAATAAATTAATGAAGTAAGGATTCAAACAAACCACCTTCTTGTGCCAAACAACAGCCAAACCAATTATACAATGAACCTCTCATATCATTGAGCTGATTTGGAGTAATGCTTGCACAAAGTTGGATAAGTTTTTCCCGTAATTCAACTACATTATTGGCTCGTTCAAACACATGTTTGTACGCGGTTTCCTTTAAAAAGCCCCACAGAAAGAAATCATGGGGTGGTAGATCAGGTGCCCTGGGGGGCCATTTTATCATTCCCCTCGTATCTATTAAACGATTGGAAAATGTTCTTTCCAGAAAATTAATAACAGTTAAGGTATTGTGACTTGGGCAGCCGTCTTGTTGAAACCAAATATCGTCAAAGTTGACTAGAAGATTTTGAACTGCAGGAATTATTTGGTTTTTTAAAAGCTCTAAATATTTATTGCCATTTAAATTTCCATCGATTAGCAGAAGGCCTATAATATGAATGTCTAAAATTCCCGTCCAAACGTTCAACTTTTGAGGATACTGAGTTCGCACAGCAACACTCAAATGTTTATTTTTTCGAGACCAATATCGTACCACGGATGGATTGTGTTTCCTATGTAATGAAAAGGATGATTCATCTGTAAACAATGTATTCTCTAAGAAGTTTTCATTCTCATTGACTTTATTTATCATGATTTCACAAAATTCCATCCGTTTGAAATGGTCCTCGGGAAATATTTCTTGCGTTGTTTGAACTTTAAAACAACTGTACTCATTTCTTTTCAAAATATTTCTTACAGTTCTTTCCTTCATGTCAACTTCATCAGCAATTTGTCTGCTAGAACAAGGTTCACTAGTTTCAACAAATGCACAGACGTTAGTTTCGCGAATTTCACGTTCTTCGCTCATTTGTTGATGACGGGGTTCGGGTTGACAGCATTTTTTACAATAATTCACGACACACGTACCCGAAATTCTCAAATTTTTTAATAATGTATGAAATTATGCTAGCTGAGGGGATTGGTCTGTCTTGATATGCCACTTTTTCTGGAATCACTATACTTCCAATCCACTACGTGGATGTGGAAGTAATTGACAAAGCAACTTGGGACTACAATAGATTAGTCATATACGTATATTAAAGTAAGTGTCAATATGGTGCTTTATGTATATGATATTTGTACGAGTAACTTATGTCCAAATTTGTTTTAGGTCAAAATTTTTTACTTGAGGCTTTTGTTTGCAGGATAACACGTAGTGTAACCGTTCATTCCTTTGTACGAATCTAAATGTTTACAAAATAAACTATTCTGTTCTGTTCTATTCCGTTTCATTTTATTGTATTCTATTCTATGAGCACAGATGCACTCAAGTTGTCGATGAAATTAGTTCAATACATTATTCAGAAAAAACTCGTCTCCCGCTTAACAAACACATGAATTGATTAAGGATTGTTAAATAATCCAAAATTAAGTTTAAAAACATCGCGAAATCCCCAAAATATACAGTTAAAACAAGGCATTCGATCAGCTGACCACAAAGTGGCGGCCATTTATATTTCAGTATTGCCTCGTGTGGTAACATAGGAAATAAGTTTTAATAATGTACGAAGAATAGAAATTAATGTTGATAATTTTAGTGACGTCACCTTCATTCATTCTCGATGCACCTTTGTTCCATGTTTCCATAAGTCCATTTCCTTAAAACTAAGTGCACTTTTTGACGTTCCAGTATAGTGACACAATGCAATAGAAGCTAGGAAACGTTCCTGTATGAAACCATTCGTTCTCGATCTGAGAACTGGCCTAATAATTCATTTATTTATTGCTCCTGCTGCTCCCCATAACGCGTCCTTTGAAATAAACACAGACCCGCGCGCTTTGTTGATTAAGCTTATCCATTACAGCTAAAGCTGGAGACGCTTTTGTGTTGATAAAAGTTATAAATTGAACAAGTTCCGCGTTTGTTCCGCAATATCGCGACGAGTACAAAATAATCAGATGCCAATAGAAACACAAATTCCTAGGAACGAGGATGACAATTGGCGTCATGAAATTTAAATATGTAATTTCTAGGAAGCACATGTGGAGATATAGAGGACAATAAAATAAGAGGACATTTGCAGTCAGTATGGCCAACCGAGGAGGGACGAACATTGTCGACGGAGTCGTTGGTAGAAGCGGGGTGCAGATCAATAAACCAAGAGGCCTACCCGGGTTATATGATACTTTTAATAGGATTAGCAAAATTACAGAGCATCCACAGAGAAAACGTTTAATTATACAACATAATGAAACGGCAGGAAAAAAAAACAAACACTTTGTGTCCACGATTTGAAAAAGTATAACCAGATTTAGCTTGGCTTGTTTTCGCATCTCGTGGAATGGGATTAAAACTTATTTTATTTTCTTTTTGGTCGCAATGTTGCACAAGTTAAGTTTCCCTTTGATGGGCTAACATAATCAAACAATGTTAGTATATCTCCTCTTGCGGACCAAAATAAAATCTTGACGACAATAATAAAAATGTTTTTTAAAGAAATGTGCTTTTAAAAATAATCTCGATAATTTAATGTTTATACCGTGTGGTACTTAAATAACTAACGTCCGGTAATACACATAGAATTACCTGTACGACTGTTTTTCGTTTTCCACAATTAGGTATACCTACCATAAATTACGACAAAACAAAACCAGAAATACGCTGACTAAATAAGTACAAAATATATAAAACTTCAAAAGGCATTAAATAATATGTACCTAATATTCTTAATTTCACCAAGAATTTGATTAATTAATTATTCTGATTCCAAATATGAACTATTAGGATTTAAGCGCTGCGTCCATTTGTATTATGTTCTCGAGATTTGCCTTGTTGCTACATTTTGAAAAAAAATGTAGTATAGTTTTTGCGTTTTTCCAGTGGACCATCGAAACCTGAAAAAAACGTCGGATCGAATAGAATAGATGTGAATGTAAATTTTTCTTAGTTTCCACATGTTCTAATCTTATAACCGATCCACATTTAACTGGCTCTCCTCTAACACAAGTTTTTCCAGTTGCTGCCTTCACCAACCAGTTACTGTTTATATCCTCTTGGACTTCGGTAGCTGTTACCGACTGCTGTCCACTACCTGCGCCATATTTTACATCGTGAGAATGCAGTCTCACTCTGTAGTCAGTGTTCATTAGTTTAATTACAGAGCCACACGTTACTAGAGCGAATTTAGCAAATTTCGTCCGTCGGTCAGTCGGTCTGTCTGTCACGCCCAGCCCCGCTAATCCGTTTTCGGATTTCGATGAGACTTGGGTGGTTAATAGGAGGTCTTTAGAAATTCCGAACAGTTTCCTAAAAAGATCGAAAATTAACTATTCCGTCGATCAATCTCTATAACCAGTATAAGGCACGGACCTTTTTGGACAAAAAATCTGAAATGGAGTTTTTTCGAAAAATTTAAAATAAACGAGTTATTTACGAAAATGCATTCAATAGAATTATTATAAAAAAATATTACAAATTGATAAATTCTCCGTGCGACAGATGTGCAAAAAAATATTGTAATCTTATATTTAAAATATCATCATTCATTTCCTTATTTTCATTTACTAAATAATAATGGAACCGATGCCCTTTCCGTGTTTCAAAATGTAGTTAGCTTTTACTTTAGTCAATGCAAAAAGAAAAAAAAAGAAAAATAAAACATGTCAAAGCACTGAATCATCTTGCGATCCTCTGCTGAAAATGTTATGAATCATCCCAACAAATTGGATTAAAAGCATATCAAAATGTAGTTTTTTTCACTTGTTACTACATTTTGAAAAAAAAATGTAGTATAGGTTTTGCATTTTTCCAGTGGACCATCAAAACCTGAAAAAAACGTCGGATCGAATAGAAAGTCGTATCTATCGACTCTAGAGCGAATTTAGAAAATTCCCTCCGTCGGTCAGTCGGTCTGTCGATCTGTCTGTCTGTCACACCCAGCCCCCCTAATCCGTTTTCGGATTTCGATGAGACTTGGGTGGTTAATAGGAGGTCTTTAGAAATTCCGAACAGTTTCCTAAAAAGATCGAAAATTAACTATTCCGTCGATCAATCTCTATAACCAGCATAAGGCACGGACCTTTTTGGACATAAAATCTGAAATAGAGTTTTTTCGAAAAATTTAAAATAAACGAGTTATTTACGAAAATGCATTCCATAGAATTATTTAAAAAAATATTACAAAATTGATAAATTCTCCGTGCGATATAGGTGCAAAAAAATAATGCAATGTTATATTTAAAATATTGTTATGTATTACAGCCCCTTGAAACTGGAGATGATACGCCTATGCCTAATAGTGACTGGAAACTTGTAGAGTTTTCTAGAGTGTGGTAGGAGAAGATTCTCGATTATTTTATTTATTTATTTATTTTTTTATTTATTTAATCATACATCATCCAACAGTACAAAACCATTTATAGGATGGAAATCTAAACTAACTTAACCTAACCTAACAAAAAAGTACAAATAGAAGTTATGAAGGCGATTAGACTGCACAACAGTAGATAAAATTTCTGACTGCTAGGCAAATATGTCCAATTCACTGCAATGAGTATCATAACTAGTACAAATATTAAAAAGAGAAGAAAACTTTAATACGTTAGATCTAGGAGTGGATAAATAAAAAGTATGAGAATGACGAGAATTAATCCGTGGGACATAGAAGTTCAGTTGGCTTAATATTTCACTACAATCTATTTTATTATGCATAATTTTATCTAGAAAACGCAAAGCAAAGGACTCACGCCTCTCGGAAAGACTAGTAATATCAAATTTTTCAAGTAATTGATTTTGAGAAGCTCCAATTGGTGGATATGTACCATCAGTTTTCCAGTTTAAAAATTTCAGGAAGCGGCGCTGAATGTTTTCCAATTTATCATTATGAGTATTATACCCAGATTGCCAGACAAGTGAAGCATACTCCAGTTTAGACCGACAGAAAGCAAAATAAAGCATCTTTAAGGTTTTCGCATCATTAAAATCATGGCTGTTACGCAAAATGAAGCCTAACATTCTGTATGCATGCGAAATTACAGCATCAATATGGTTAGTGAAGGTTAATTTTTTATCAAAAGTTACACCTAGATCCTTGAACGTAGATGGTCTGTTCAGCATGTCGCCATCAACATTATAATTATATATAATTGGGGATTCCTTGGTTGAATAACTCATAACATTGCACTTGCCAACATTTAGGTGAAGATCATTTTCATCGCACCAAGCCGATAACTTAGTCAAGTTGTTTTGAAGTTTTTTGCAGTCATTAAAATCATTAATCCTATGCAACATCTTGACGTCATCGGCATATATTAAGAAATATACGTCTAGGTGATCACTGATTATGTTCTAGATGACTCTAGATGCAATTTCAGGGTATATAAGGGGAGATTCCACGGCGAGAGGGGGAAGTTTTATAAAAGTGAAGAAGTTGAAAAGTGACGTTTGGTAACAAAAGTGAGGTTAAATATCAAGTAAACGAAGTCTAAAGGTTATTTTGAAGTATTGCATAATCAGTAAATTATTAAATAAAGTGTTAGTGGTTTACCCCTTGTTAAAATTATTTAGAACCCACAGATTCATACAGGGTGTTTCCTAAAAGGTGGAGATACATTACAATATCATCATTTATTTCCTTATTTTCATTTACTAAATAAAAATAGAACCGATGCCCTTTCTGTGTGTCAAAATGTAGTTAGCCTTTACTTTAGTCAATGCAAAAAGAAAAAAAAAGAAAAATAAAACATGTCAAAATGCATTGAGTCAGTCATCTTGCGACCCTCTGCTGAAAATGTACTGAATCATCCCAACAGGGATAAAAATCATATCAAAATGTAGTTTTTTTAGCTTGTTACTACATTTTGAAAAAAAAATGTAGTATAGGTTTTGCATTTTTCCGGTGGACCATCGAAACCCGAAAAAAACGTCGGATCGAAATGAAAGTCATATCTATCGACTCGAGAGCGAATTTAGAAAATTCCGTCTTTGGGTCAGTTGATCTGTCGGTCTGTCTTCCTGTCACGCCCAGCCCCCCTAATCCGTTTTCGGATTTCGATGAAACTTAGGTGATTAATAGGAGGACTTTAGAAAACCTTATCGCCGGAATCTCGGCTCCGTTCGGAAACTGGAACTACCCGATATAGACGGTTCGAGTTTTTCAAGAAAAATTGAATAACTGGGTAACGGGCAGTCGGATCAAGATATTTCAGAAAGTAAATGGTGCCGCTGGCAACGCTCTACAAATAAGTATACCAGAGACTATGTCGAAGAACAAATGGAAATTGAATTTTTTTGAAAAAAAACTGGTTTTCTCGAATTCGGGCTAGGAAGCACGATAACTATCCAGAATATTGATCGATTTCGATGAAACTTGGTGGGATCAAAAGTACACGAATACAAATGAAGCCTATTGCTGGCGGCCCGAATCTGTTGACCGCAAGTATTTTTTCCAGGGCCGAGTATGATTTTCCAAAGAAATTAATAACTCCCGAACCGAAGGTCCGATTTTGATTTTAAAAAATGGCAAATGTAGGGCATCGGGTCTATTAGGTGACGTTTGTGAGAAATTTGACAAAACAAAAGCGAATCTACAAATCTTGGAAAACTTGATTTTTTGATAAATTCTACAAATACCGAACAGCTTCCTAATAAAAATCGAAAATTAACTATTCCGTCGATCAATCTCTATAACCAGTATAAGGCACGGACCTTTTTGGACAAGAAATCTAAAATAGGGTTTTTTTCGAAAAATTTAAAATAAACGAGTTGTTTACGAAGATGCATTCCACAGAATTATTTTAAAAATATTACAAATTGATAAATTCTCCGTGCAACATAGGTGCAAAAAAACAATGTAATGTTATATTTAAAATATCATCATTAATTTCCTTATTTGGTTTAAGCAATAGTGTTAAATTTTTGGGGTGGCGCGAAGTAGGCTTTAAGATTCAATTATTGTAGCCAAAATAATTCCAACTTTATAAAGTAAAAAAACTAATTATGATAAATTTGTATCTTTTGTAAAATTTTGATATTTTAAATAAGTTTAATCAGAAAAAAATAAATTTCAATTCCTGCATTGTACCCATCGTAAAAGAAACATACGAATGCAAAACAAAACAGGTTTTACTATGAAACAGATTTTAATATCGTGCCTTCTCGAAAAAGTTTCTATTTTAGTTATACACGAAATTATCTATAGGTGTCCAAACAAAAAGAAAAACAAAAAATGATGATCATACCGGAGAAAATTCTCTCTCTATTAATATTTGACCGATTTTAATTTACTAAATAAAAATAAAACCGATGTCCTTTCTGTGTTTCAATATGTAGTTAGCCTTTACTTTAGTCAATGTAAAAAGAAAAATAAAACATGCCAAAATGTACTCATCTTACGACCCTTTGCTGAAAATGAACTGAATCATCCCAACAGGGATAAAAGTGTATCAAAATGTAGTTTATTTAGCTTGTTTATACATGTGAATAAATCGGGGGCTTCTGTGTTGAATATTACGATTTAATAATTCAATATAATACGTATGTATCTACTTAATTACTTTCACATTCTCAAAGTGGAGTGAGTGGAAGTATTATAATCGTAAAAATCTTTTCTTTGTTGAAATAGGTTTAGAACGCCATGAAACGTTTATCGAACGAAAATTTTGAATTTGAGGGGAAAAAAATCTGTCGGTTTGTCTGTAACTCTTTTGTGCGCTCGTTTACTCTGAAACGATTTTAAGACATTGTCTTGAAATTTGGTACACGTACGTATTATAACGAGATCTGGTACTAGTTTATATTTTGAGCCTATTCTGGTGAAGGGTTGACGGCTAAATAGGGCCAAATTAGATTTTAAATTTCATGTGAAATTTACGCAAACCCGCCATCACTTGACTTTTTATCTTTGCCGGAGTTGCCGGTGATACAAACTCGATCTCTTTTTTTTTCTCGCTTGGCTTATATAGCCCCTTTTCTAAGAATTTTCTTCCAAAATATAATTTTTTTAAATAACAAAAAATGTTATAACTTTCTAAATTAAGCGAACTTAAATATCTACATAATTGTATTCTCTATCGCTTTATAATGTGAACGTATAATAAAGACGGAAGATGTTATTCCCGCCTTTTACCTCGTCTTGAGCCTCACCCGTCGAGCCACTATAACGATTGCGTCTACCATAATTTCCTATCAAATCCGAAGTTGAAATAAATTTATTTCATGACTATCTAAACCGGCTCTTTTTACAATTAAAATGTCCAAAAGGACTCATTATCTAAAATATATTTTAACAAAGTTACGGCATTTCTGTTGCTTAAGAATAGTATATTATGTAACAAGTTTTATAAACGTCATTTTAGTCACGAGTTTTATTAATCGCGAGCGACGCGTAGCGGAGCGAGTGTTATTACTTGTCTCTTGTCACAACGCGTCGATTTATTTTGACAGATTGATGACAATAATTGCGGAAAACTAACTTGATTTTTGCCATTAAAATATCTAGAATTAACCTCAGCCGTGACTAATATCTCGTTGCTAAGTTCAGCCTGTGACTAAAATGCACGTCACGGTTTGTCGAAAGCGAGTTTAAAGGATTATTTAGCGTCATGGAAACGTATACGATAAACGTCATTTTAAAGATGGAAGTAGAAAAAATTATTTTGAAGATCAAATATCTCGAAAACCAGTGACTTTTCTAAAATTGTTCACATTATAAAAGTTGGTTAAAATGCAATATTTCATCATCTGCACCACTTTTCAAGGGTCCTGGGATCGAAACATTTCTTTGCACTGCAACGCCATCTATATCACAATTTGTAGAAAGATCGTTTTTACTCAAAACTGAAGTCATTAATATCCTCTAGTGAATAGCTTTTACCGAATTTAAATGTCTCTTTCAGTTATCAAGATAGGGGGGCGGTGGTTTTAAGCACACTGTGCATGCAATATTTCAAGACAATAGATCAAGTGAGTGTGGTTCAAAATTGACTTGCAAGATTTGAATTAAACCGAACAGAAGCTTGTAAAAATGTGGTAAAATAATAATTCAGTGCCTTTAAAATTCCTTAATGATCGGTAAATTCGCTATCTTCCTTCTGCAAAAAATGGACTTGTTCATCTCACAGTACTAATTTTTCAAACGTTAATATTCAGTGCGGTGTTAAACAGAGTGACAAAAATGTCCTCGAATCACTTTCGTAACTATACCTGACATATGTTCAAGTATCAATTTCTTACAGATTTAAATTGCTTGCACTATTCATACATCTCCTTCAACAAAGTTTGTACTTTAAGTCTGCGATGCACTTTACGTGTATTAAACTTTCCTTTTACCGACAATTTTAAGGCACAATGTTGTTCCGCACTAACACTATTATAGTCAGCAGTCATTTCCTCACAATAAATAAATCAACTGCTATAAGTAGCTAAAGTGTCTTCGAAGCTAATTATTAACTTGCATCACCTGCAAAGTTCCTTTAACCCATTAACGCCAAATAATCTCTATTATTTTCTTTTATCAGTATGTTGCTCATCGTATTAGCTCGTATCAGGAAGGCAAGAAAAAATGCTGAAGAAATAAACATATATAATAACAAGTTGAGAATGAGTCATATTTAGGTTATATCTTTTGTGGTTCTAAGAGGGCAACATACAAGAAATTGAAAGTGAGTACATAATACATCTATTAATTTAGTCCAGGCCAAGATTGTAGATTTAAGGGGTCTCTCTGAGCAGCCCTTCTTCACATCGGCCTAAAAGAGCTCTTGTGAATTACGTACCCTACAATTAGTTGTTGCCCAGGACTCCTAAGCCTTTTACAAAGCTTGTTATTTTCGTGGGGGCTAATTTCCCTATGTCTTCCGCGTTAATTCCACCTTTTCTAGGTACTTTAGCCTAGTGCGGACCAGCACCTTGCATTCGGAAAGAATATGTTCCGCAGTTTCTATTGCAGTATCACAGCATTTGCACGAAGCATCATCTGCCTTGCCCATATTCTTAAGATGATATCTCAAGGGGCAATGGCCTGTTAGAAGGTCTGTCATTAGCCTTAAGTCGGACTTTTCAGGTTCGAGAAGCCTTGTGGCATTCTTTGTCTTTGGCCTGGAGTATTTCTTCAGCAGGGCCCTTTTTTTCCTTAGGAACTCCTCCATTATAGGTCACTTAGATAAGCCACAAAATGGTTCGGGCTCAAAAATGGGGCTTCAGCACATTTTCTTGCAGGGGCGTCAGCTAATTCATTTCCTTCTATTCCCTCTTGCCTTGGTACCCACATCAAGGTAACCTTGTTGTTTTTTGCCAGTTGCTTCAGGAATTGTCTGCATTCCCAGGCAATTTCAGACTCAAAAGTAGCTGAGAGCATTTAACGCTGCCTAGCTATCTGAGAGTATATAGGTCTTTGCTCTTCGAATACCTTTATTTATGCATTCCTGAGCACATAGCATAAATTTCTGCTTGGAAGATGGTTGGGGTCATACTTAGGGCTCTGGATAGCAGCAATTAGGCTCCGCTACGCCCACGCCAACCCTTTTAGCCATCTTCGATCCATCTGTATACCAGATGTGGACGAGTAAAATTGGGAAGCAAAGTCGCTTAGTTTCCGAGAAAAAAAAAAACTGGCGTAGAACCAAACCAGACTTGGTGCGATTCTTTAATTAGGTCATCATGTACATGAAACCACTTTTCACGACATTTTCTGGTGGTCAGGAACTTTTTTATTTCGAAAAAACTGTAAAAAAATGAATTTTCCATGATACATGTTTTTTAACGTCCCCATCGTTATATCTTTAAAAATAATTGTGCTATGGAACTGATTTTTTTTTTTTTAAATTGAAGTAAACACAATAGCGCTTCTAACTATGTGCAATGTGATTGATTGTAAAATATATATTTTTTAATTGTTAAAATAATAGCAAAGTTAAAGTTGTTATTTTCGTGAATGTATATTTCAGCAGTACTAGAATCAATTTTGTAAAGATTTTTAAAGCTTCGTCTTTAGACAGCAATGGCAGTTCCGATAATTTTTTAAAAACAACAATATTCTTTAAGAACATCAAACGCAGATTTTTTAAATATTTTTAAAAAACCATTAGTGGTGTCGCAACCAGTAAAACAATAAGGACAAGAACAAACTGTAGTTCATAAACTTTGCACTACCTTCTATATTTACAAAAATTGTCTGCTAGTGCCGTGTACAAGTTGCATAAATAAATTAGCTCCATTTAAGTCAGAGTCCGAAAAAAGGAAGGTAAGTAAAATTAACAAATCTATATCAACTGATTTCACCAATGTTTGTTTGCTAAATTTAGTTTTGTACATTGCATGCAAAATCATCCTGGTATCTTCCTGTTTGCTAAATAGATTTTTGGTCATTTCTGAATGACGTTTATGTAGTGAAACTACTTTTTCTGTTAATTTAAATCCTCCATCTATTATTAATATTTCGTATTCGATTAAGTACTGTGCAGCATCTGTTGCAAATCGGCGCGGCGGCACCGTATGATTGCAAAACTTGTCTACCTATACGACAGTCTATATAATATTTTAATTAAATGTCGTCATTTAAAATATCTTTTCTGACACAATATTTCCGCGATGTCGTCTTTTTTCAGCACTAGATATTAGTGACAACAAACCTTGTATCCTAGGTCTTGGTACCACATATTTGTCATCATCCCGCGCAATTTTCTTACAAATAATGCACTCCATTATTTTAGAAAACTAAATTGCGAATATTCTACAGCATCGCATTTTTTAAAAACTATTTATACGTATACTCTAAATCCAGCAAACTACTAATGTACGATTCAAATGTATTGACCCCTCATTTTAACCGCGAAATCTCAAAAATGGCGGACCAGAGAAAATTTGAGAAAATATGTGTTCATTATGTGTCTATTGTAAATTACTCACTGAAGTTTGAATAATGTACATTGGACGGTTTTGAGGTTCTGCTAAGTTATATTGAAAGGAGGAAGGTTATATAAGGAAATTTTGACCATACCAGTTTTAAATTCATTATATCTTGAAAAATATGCCTACTATATGAATAATATTTTAGACACCGATAAAGCACGGCATTTTTTGTACGAAGAAATTCTTTCATCATTTTTTATTCTAAAATTTGGCAGTTATTGTCAAAAACGTGACTTCATGTTTATTCGGCTATTTATCAAGGTATTTAAAAGATTTTTGATAAAACAGTTAATCATATAAAATGTAAGGATTTTCAGAAAAAAGAATTGGTATATATCAAATATTAATTTAGTTATCAAGTGCAATAGATAATATTGCAGAACGCGGGCAATAATATTATCTATTGCACTTGATAACTAAATTAATATTTGATATTATTATATACCAATTCCTTTTTCTGAAAATGCTTACATTTTATATAATTAACCAATTTTATCAAAATTTTTGTAAATACCTTGATAAATAACCGAATAAACATGATGTCACGTTTTTTAGAATAACGGCAAAATTTTAGAATAAAAAATTATGAAAAAATTTCCTCGTACAAAAAATACCATGCCTTATAGGCATCTAAAAGATTATTTATATAGTAGGCATATTTTCAAATATATAATGGATTTAAAACTGGTATTGTCAAAATTTCCTTAAAAAGTAGGACATTTTTCAATATAACTTAGCAGCACTTCAAAACTGTCCGATGTACATTACTGAAATTTCAGTGAATTATTTACAATAGACACATAATTTTTTCAGTTTTTTGCGTTCCACCGTTTTTGAGATATTCGCGGTTAAAGTGAGGGGTCAATAGATTTGAATAGTCTATTAGTTAGACGCATCTTATCCTACCTTCCATACGCGGTGTACGTACCTAGATTGTGAGCCGCAATAATACATATGACTAATTTAGCGCGCTTAAAAAAAATCGCTGTTGCCAAACGATACACATTGGGGAAAAAATAATTATATCAAAAACTTTTCTAATGTTTGGGCTACATTTGCTTCACTGTATGTGTATAAAAATTTTCAAAAATAAAAAAGTTTATCGATTGGTGAAAATTGTAATACGTAAAATTCAAATATCTAGTTTTCCTAATTTTTAAATAAATGAAATTGCGAACTGTGTAAAAACCATTACTTTAATTGAAAAAAAAAACAACGTCGATAGCAACATTAGTTTTGAAGATATGACGGTGGAAACAAAAAAAAAACACATTTTATTTAAAATACAATATTTCCCCTTTTTTTTAATTTAAAAAGGTCCAGACCACGAAAAAATGTCGTGAAATACGATTTCATATGCCCAGTGACATGCTTAACAAAACCTACCATGTTTGACCTGGTTCTACCCCAGAAAAAAAAACGGCACGATAGAGTCTCGAATTCGCTCCTCTAATGAGTGACCCTTTCTCCAACTGCAGGACTTCGAGTCTGTTCGTCAGACGGCTCTTAATCAGCACATCAAACGGACAGTGAAAAGTCCCGCTTGATTGGCATTGAGTCAATGTGATCCTTAAGTGACCAACCAGATCGCCTGGTTTGAGAGAGAGTACTGCTACAGCCTTAGGGCATCAAGTGCTGCCTCCTTCCTTACGTAAATACGTAGAGGAGGTAGGTCTAGCATTGCTTCCATAGCTGCGGTGGGACAGGAGTACATTGCACCTGTAACCCCTAAACAGACAATTTTTGCAACTTTCCTTATGCTAATTATTATTACTTTTTTTTTAGTTCAGGCAAAAGGGAGTTTTCGAAAAAAATACCAACCGAGGTTCTTCAGCAGCTAATATGTATAACTATTGTACCTAAAGTCCAATAACTGGAAATTAGTGCGTTTATGTTCAATTAACAAGTGAAGTTATGAAAAACAAGTTTTTGGCTTGTAGCAATTTATTTTTAGGTTTTACGAAAATACGTATCAAGAAGTTGTAGGTATTGAAAATATCTACAAAAAGAGTCCAATCGCATTAAAATCGGGGAATTTGTTTTCTAACATTGGAAATGTTTATGTTCGTATATGGGAGCCAAGTTAGCAGTTTTCGTTCAAGGTCAAAAGACAGCGGTGTCGCGGTCGAGTGAGATTGTCGTATATGCAACGGCTGATATATGCAAATGTAATATGGGTTGCACATATCACAGGGGGTGAAGTTACCAGTGTTCATGTTTATATTTTAGCCATTTATAGTTTATATTTTATGTATGGTGTTATCATTTCCAATGTCCCAATGGTTGCAAGAATTGCGAAATCTGTGAATTTTTAGTAAAATAGAAAATACTGCTAAAAGGCGCTGTTTCTTAATTAATTTTTAACTTTAAAAATAATTAACGTAGACGTAACAAACTTTGAAAGATTATAGTTTTTGCTGTGTAGAATGAGTGTCTTCTTTTTGGAAATGTGTACTTGTATAATTTTTGCAAAAAGCATTTGTTTGTTGGGCTTATTTTCTTCCTCAAGAGTTGTACTTTTCACAACAGAAACATCAACACTGACATCAACGATAGCAACACAATTAACAATAATTGTTGTAGACACGTGCAGAAGAAAGGAAAGTTAAAAAAGGTCCATTTTATGGACTGAGATGCTTTTTTGCAAAACAAACGCGATATTTCGTTCTATCTCGTCCAGCTACCCCAAATCGATTGGCTGTAACTTTTTCCACGTCCACAGGAAGCCGAGAGAATGATGATCTGACAAGCGAGCACGATTTTAAACGTCTTAGTTCAGTTGCTGCAGCGGGCACTATACCGGTTTGATTTTGAAAAAATAATATTTGTGGAAATCAAAACCTCATAGCTCGGAAAATATGCATTCTCATGGAACATAACAAGAATATTAAATGTTACAAAAACCTTGTTCTCATTGTCCGATTTTTTTCGGGTTTTTAAAAATGATTTTTATAAATGATTTTCCTCCTCAGTCTTTCCTATTTTTATAGGTTTTTCCAAGAAAACTATGCAGAATTGGATTTTATGGAAAAGTCGATAAAGAGAAAAAGGTTTATATTTTAAAAAGATACACTTATCTGAATTATATCAGATTTTCTCTTAACAATTTTGATTTCCCCTCATCTTTTTGGAAAATTTCAAACATCTGTATCTCGAAAAATACGTTTTTAAAAAAATTAAAAAGAGTAAAAACCATCAAATTACGTAAATCTTTATTTTTACTTAACTTTGACTGAAATTTCATAAGTTAACAAATTAACAACAAAAACATTGTTTATAACAAATCGTGTGTTTTCGCAAATTTTTAAATCTCTTTGACTGTGAAGATAATACTTAATTATGGTTAAAAAAACAATTGGATTTCCCCAAGCAATCGATTTATTCCTTAAAATAAGCCCTTTTAAATTTGTATTTAAATTTTATCGTGAAAAACTGTACGTCACAGTATCCCGCACTGATGACGTCAGAGGTTATATTGTTGGTAAACAAACATAGGTTGTGTATTATAAATACTAGTTATTTTGCAAAACCTTAACGTTAGTTATGTTAGGTCCTCCCTGTATAAACTAGCCAATGCTGCTAGAAGCTTATCTCTTTTATTGTTAAACGCTGACATTGCATAATTATTGTACTCTTGCTTCCATATAAAATATTTAGTTCTGATTTAACTTTGTAACAAGTAACACTTACAACATTTTATTAAATATAAATTTCATCTTTGAAAAATTATTGTTTTTTAAAAACTAGTTATCGGTTGCGAGGTATTTGATTGGCGCAGTCGTACGGATATTTCGTGGGAAATCCATTATTCGGACAGTCCTGTGAGTTTCAACTCTTCAACGAAAAGTGAACCGTGAAAAAACTATACCAGGTGCAACCAAAAAGTGTTCAAATTGGATTACTTGAAAAACTAGCAGGCAGATGCACATCGTGCCGATGTTGTAAGTAGACTTTTTAGTTCATGTCAGACTCCTCTGTTTCCATTGATTCCGCTTGTGAAAACAATCTGGACCTAGAGTTAGATTTAGCAAATTTTTTCAATAAGTTAAAAATAAATTCAAAAAATTCAAAGAAGCTTAGTAATTGTAATATTAATTGTAATTCTAATATTAACTTAACTATGGCAGTACAACCACAACAACCACTACCAAAATTAGACATAAAAAATTTATCGGTTATTCCAAACTTTAATGGAAGCCCCAATAAATTAAATAGATTTATTAGCTCTGCCGAATCGATATTAACCTATTATTACGATCGTACCAATGTTGACAATTTTCAAAATACACTATTAATAAATGGCATTTTAAATAAATTAGAAGGTCGGGCAGAAGAAGTTGTTGCTATAAATGGCGGTACTACATGGGATGATATTAAAAAGACTTTATTGCAAAATTTCGGTGATCAGAGGGATGAAAATTGTTTAAATCAAGACCTAGTAAACTTAAGGCAAAAGCCAAACGAAAACCCATACCAATATCACGAGAAAGTACTTCATTTACTAAACACAATTTGTAATTATATCGACTTGCATTCCGACGCTGCGGAAGGCAAGTGTAAAAGGAGTTTCTTCACTAAACAAGCATTAACTACATTTTTAGCTGGGTTAAGAGAGCCTTTAGGTGCCACAATTCGTGCAATGAGACCAAAGACTCTTGCCGAAGCCTTACAATTTATTAGCGAGGAGGATAACATTAAATACCTCCAACGGTCAAATCAACAGCCTAATTTGACTATTAATAGAAACCCAACAACACAACACCCTCAAAATTATAATTTTAAAACAAATCAATACCCGCAAAATTACTTTAATCCCCCATTTCCGCAAACAAATTTTCAACAAAGACCAATGAATTTTCCACAACAACAATTTTCTCAATTTCCACGCGGTCCGATTAACATTCAAAGACACCCAAACCCGCCACCGCAAAGATTTCCGACAAATTCACAAACATTTGGCAGACCACAAAATGTTTGGAAGCCTAATACCAATATACAACAAAACAAACCAACGCCAATGAGTGTTTCCACCCGAAACACGAATCCTCAGTTTAGGCGACCCTATCAAAATTCTTTTCAAAATAACGGTCAAAAACTTAATAAAATTTCGGAACAATTGTTCACAACCGAACATTACGATAATCAACCGAGCGATGAGACACCCGAATATTCATATGACGAAGAACAGACATACGAATATTCGTGTCCCGACGAGGAGTACCAATACGAAAATTTTCAGGAGGACCTCAGTCCAACGAACGAGACATAGTGGAATATCACATATCCACAGACAAAAAAGAGCTACCGTACATTCAAATCTCTAAACCACCATTAAAACTTCTGATAGATACGGGTAGCACAAAATCATTTTTAAACCCCGAAATTGCCTCAAAATATTACTATGATAAAATTTCATATGAACCATTTGTCGTATCTACAATATTTCAAACATCTTCTCATAATTATTGCACAGAAATTCCAATTTTTCCAGAATTTAATCAAAATGATAATTTGAAATTTTATTTATTCAATTTTCACAATATTTACGACGGGCTTATAGGGCTTGACAATATAAAACTTTTGAACGCACAACTAGATTTTGTAAATTCAAAACTAATAACCCCTAAATGTACAATCCCAATTCGCTATCAAGAATCAGGTCAACGAATTTTATTAAAAGTAAAAATAAATCCACATACTCGAATTGTAACGAAAATACCCGTTAACCAAAACAGTGGTGATATAATTATCCCCCACCAACAAATACAAAATTGTGAAATAACCGAATCATTATCAATTGCAGAAAACGGATTCGCCGTTGTAGAAATTTCTAATAAAACGGACAAAGAAATTACATTATCATTAACAAACCCGATTAGAACAATTCCATTCGTAGAAAACAATTACGAATTATACCACGCGGACGTAAGCACCCCAATTAATAATAAAAAAATTAATATTGACAATTTGATTCGAACCGCACATATGAACTCGGAAGAAAAAGAACAAATTCTTAAATTATGTAGGAAATATTCGGATATTTTTCATATAGAAAACCAGTCATTAACCTTCACCAACCAGGTAAAGCATTGTATAAAAACCAAGGACGAAATACCAGTATATACTAAATCATATAGGTACCCCTTTGTGCACAAACCCGAAGTGGAACGCCAGGTAAACTCGATGCTTGAACAAGGAATTATACGCCCAAGCAATTCCCCATGGTCATCCCCAATATGGATTGTGCCCAAGAAAGCCGACGCTTCTGGGAAGAAGAAATGGAGAATCGTTGTCGATTATAGAAAATTGAATGAGAAGACGATCGATGACCGATACCCACTTCCTAATATAACCGACGTACTGGATAAATTAGGAAGGTGCAACTATTTTTCGACGCTTGATTTGGCAAGTGGATTTCATCAAATAGAAATGAACCCTGAAGATATCCCCAAAACAGCATTCAACGTAGAGAACGGACATTATGAATATGTCAGGATGCCATTTGGCCTCAAAAATGCACCCGCCACATTCCAACGCGTCATGGACAACATCTTGCGTGGGCTACAAAATGAAATTTGTTTGGTATATCTAGATGACATTATAATATACTCTACATCCTTGCAAGAGCACCTTGTCAACCTGTCAAAAATATTCCAACGCCTCAGAGAAACCAACTTTAAAATTCAACTGGACAAGTCAGAATTCCTGAAAAAAGAAGTCGCTTATTTGGGTCATATCGTCACACCCGAAGGAGTGAAACCCAACCCGGACAAGATCATCGCGATAGAAAAATTTCCGTTGCCTAAAACAACAAAAGAAATTAAAGGATTTCTTGGATTACTTGGTTATTACAGAAAATTTATAAAAGACTTCGCGCGGATTACCAAGCCCCTAACACTGTGTTTGAAGAAAGATGCAAAAATAGAGCACACTCCACAGTTTATAAAATGTTTCGAAGACTGTAAAAAATTATTGACAAATGAACCTATTCTGCAGTACCCGGACTTTACAAAGGACTTTGTTCTAACCACAGACGCCAGTAACGTAGCTGTAGGCGCAATCCTATCACAAGGAATAATTGGGAAGGATAAGCCAGTGGCTTTTGCTTCGAGGACGTTAAGTGATTCTGAGCAGAACTTCAGCACTATCGAGAAAGAGCTATTAGCCATCGTGTGGGCGACAAAATACTTCCGACCGTATCTATACGGACGAAAGTTCAAAATCGTAACCGATCATAAACCCCTGAAATGGTTAATGTCGCTGAAAGAGCCAAATTCGAGATTAGTTCGTTGGAGGCTCAAGCTGGAAGAATTTGACTACGAAGTTGAGTATAAAAGTGGAAAAAGTAACACCAATGCAGACGCCCTGTCGCGGATCGAAATCCACACAAAAGACATTTTTCAATATATGGACGAATTCAATGAATTCCTCACCAAATCTCAACATGAAGAAAACACCGATAATCTATCAATAATAGGAAACGTCAGTGATCAACCAATAATGGATGACGTCAGAGAAGAGCAGGAACCACCAACACAAAGAAGAGCTACAACCGACACAGAAGCAACGATATCTGCAGAAGAAACCGAAGAAGTTACCCCGGAGGAAGGAGACACCGTTCACACAAGCCACGAAGATCCAATTCAAGAAATGCCGACTTCAGAAAGATCCTTAAACTCGTTCGATCATCAAGTTAAAGTAAACTTTGTTTTTCACTCTCCTGCCAAACCGGAATGTAAACAATTATTTCCATCAAAAAACCGACTTTATGCTCAAATTTCTATTAATAATCTAGAGACGGATATAATCGACTTATTCAAAAATTATTTAGACCCAAAATTTACGTATGCCATTCATTTCGATAACGAATTGTACGTACCACAAGTTTATGAAATTTTGAGGAAAACATTTAAAAACGCCGCGTATAAAATATTAAAATGCAATACCATATTACAAGACATAATTAAAAAGGACGATCAAACAACAACTATAAAAAATTATCACGAGGGCAAAACCAACCACCGTGGCATTATAGAAACTGAAACGCGTATAAGAAGATCATACTATTGGCCCGGAATAAAATCCGACGTAACAAATTACATTAATGATTGCGAAATATGTCAAACCAATAAATATGATAGAAACCCCCCTAAACAAAAACTAATGGTTTCACCTACACCATCTAAACCTTTTGAAGTAATACACATTGACACATTTCAGGCACAAGGACAAAAATTCTTGACAATAATTGACACCTTCTCAAAATACGCTCAAGCTTACCCCTTGACAGCAATGTTAAGTACTGAGATCGTAAAAGCACTTTTAATTTTTATGACACACCATGGTCTACCTTCATTAGTAGTTATGGATAATGGAACCGAATTAAAAAATTCCATACTCCGAGAATTTTTCAAAACCCACCAAGTTCAAATACACTACATAACAGTTAATAACCCACAGTCCAACGGTCCAATAGAGAGGTTTCACTCTACTATTATTGAACACCTACGAGTAATTAGAAATATAAATAAAGGTAAAATCGATATTTTAAACCAAATGCCCTATGCCATACTAGGCTATAATAATTCGATTCATTCGGCAACAAAACAAAAACCGATTGACATCATAAACGGGCACTTAAACACTAAAGACCCTTTCAATATTGATTTAAACCAAAAACTGATAAATAACTATATCCAAGAACATCGCGATACGACTAAAGAAATTTATAAAGCATTAAATGAAAAATTACATCAACAAAAAGAACATGTCATTGAAAGTACCAACGAGAGACAGGACCGACACGACCCATTAACTTATGAACCTAACACGGATGTATATAGAAAAATTACTACTAAAAACCGAAACAAACTAAACCCCAAATTTACTAAAGAAAAAGTTGCCCCAAATAAAAACATTAAATTAAAAACAGTTTGTAATGTTTTGCATAAACAAAACTTAAGAAGACCTCGGGCTAATAAAAAGAAATTGTTACAGGAGCCACCTGAGCCTCCTGATCCTGGCCATGCCGACGGTCATACTCCAGGAAATATCAATAACGAACCTCAACAAGAACCCGGGCGTCCTCCCGTACAAGCTGGGAACAGCCAAGACAAAAATTAAGACACACACATTCATTCACTATTATGATTTGAACCCTATCAGAAACGAAATTAAAATAATTAAAGAACAATATGCAAATGTCACCCTTGCTATAAAAGATAGCCTGAGTCATCCTTATTTCTTTGAATTAGACAATTTTGATCGTGCCCTAGTGTACCAACTAAATTCAGCTGAACAAAAATTTAACTACTTAAGTCCAACTGGCAGAGTTAAACGTGGTCTTATTGACGGACTTGGCACTATCATAAAAAGTATATCAGGTAATTTAGATGCAAATGATGCTGCTCACTATGATCAAGCAATCCATGACTTACAAAATAATCAAAAAGAAATTGTACAAAAATTAAACAAAGAAATCTCTCTCACCACCGAGATTATTGATAATTTCAATAAAACAATCACGTTAATTAAAAATAATCAAGAAGTAATAACTTCTGGCCTGAACAAAATACGAAGTGAATTAAACAAATTCATTTTTGAGTTCAACGATTATTTAGAAACCAGAAATATTTTAGATCAACTTAGTTTAACACTAAATATAATTTTGCAATTATTAAGTGATATAGAAAATGCAATAACTTTTGCTAGATTGGGAACACTTCACAACAGCATTGTAAAAATTGACGAGCTTGAATCTATATTACAAACCATTGTAAGATATTATTCCAGTGATCAATTAATTTTTTCGCATATTTCCGATAATACTCATCGATACTATGATTTATTAGAAATCGAAGCTTACTACTCAGGAACAAAAATTGTTTTCATAATTCATTTTCCCATAGTCTACCCAGAGACATTTTCTTATTATCACCTATACTCTATTCCTACCCAGAACTCTACCACTATCATTCCTAAAAATACATATCTGATAATGAATGAGAATTTCTACCAGTATACATCGGTACCTTGTATCGAGTTACACCGCAATTACTACTGCCCTAACAATAACATGATGTATGGAACGAGAAATCAAGACTGTATTTTCGAGTTGCTGCAACTAGGATCCACCTATGAAAGCTGTCAACAAGTACCCATACAAATCGCACAAAATGTGATACAACAAATAGATGAATCACACTATATTATTATATTCCCAAATCAAACCAAAATTCAAACAATCTGTGGACGTACCGATTTCACAACACTAGAGGGAAACTACCTAATTACTTTACCACCCGGATGCCAATTCCAAACCAATGACTACAACTATATTAACGAAAAGTTAATCACCAATGGTCAACCGATGCTTTTGCCAGAGATCAATATTCCCCTCAGGTCATCTGTGGCGACTTTACCAACAATTACTATAGAAGATGTTCAACTAGACAAAATCCATGAACTTCAAAGACAACAACGAAAACTTGGACCAGTCAACCTCGTGTATGCTGAAAAATCATGGACGAATTATTGGATAATTCCAATATACATCATATTAATCTCCATAGGACTCTATTTCACCTACAGACATATTCAACGTAGAATTGGAACCCCGACGCCTACTACGAGCGAGCCAACCACGAGTGAACAACCCCAGGCGAGAACTCGGACATTTTTATCCCCATAAAATGTGCCTCAATTTAGGGATGGAGGAGTTATGTTAGGTCCTCCCTGTATAAACTAGCCAATGCTGCTAGAAGCTTATCTCTTTTATTGTTAAACGCTGACATTGCATAATTATTGTACTCTTGCTTCCATATAAAATATTTAGTTCTGATTTAACTTTGTAACAAGTAACACTTACAACATTTTATTAAATATAAATTTCATCTTTGAAAAATTATTGTTTTTTAAAAACTAGTTATCGGTTGCGAGGTATTTGATTCGTTTTATAATGGAAAATTAGTGGTGTTTTGTGCCAGGATGCAAAAATACATCCAAGAATGCACCTGAAAACGTTTTCGTGACAGTACCAGAACAAATACAATGCAAAATAAAGTGACTTAAAACCGCTAGACGTGATCCACCTACAGCAGCATCAGTATTTTTCTGCTATGAGGATCATTTCAGAGTAAATTGGGTAAGCAAAGTAAGTTTAAAACTTCATTATCATGCATGAGTATTAGTCTAAAATAATGAATAACTAGCTACCTAACACTGTTTACACTACAAGTTTATGAGCAACATTTATAGGTTATGTTTATATAATATCGAACTTCTATGTATATTATATTGCGTAACTATATACAACAATTATAATATAGGAATCAATAGACTACGTTAAAGCAATAATAGATAAATACAATAAGAATAAAACAGTTTAGTACTTATATGTTGCAGCTTTAGAGCCCCTCACTTCTGCTATGTTGAAACATTCATCTTTCTTCATAAATTCCGCGATCATGAACACATCCACTGCGGAAATTTACCCCTGAACTACCTCCTACGAATTCTATATTAGCCATTTCGAATTAAATCACACGTAAAAACGCACAAATAGTCTTTAAAATGCTGTTTTTGTACTACGTACATGCGATATTACTGTTTGATATAATCGATGACGTCACCAGTGTCAGTACCAATAATGGCGTGTTTCACGTAGCTGTTCAAATATTCAATTTTATGTTATTTATTTGTTGAAATATTAATTTAATAGACGACGGATTGCTTTTTAAATATAGAGAAATGCTTTAATACATGAAGTACTTCATTTTAATAATATTAAAAAAGCTAATTTGCATATAGTGAAAACACCTAATTGCAGGTCAATACCGCGCAATCGCAAGTTATGGAAAATCATATAAGCAATAAAAGAAAATCATTACAAAAGTTTCTGTGGAAATTCCTCTTTTTCCGAAAAAGTCGTGGTTTGAAAGCTAGATCGACGGTACTATTATTTTAAATAAGTATTATTATTAAATAAAACAAAAGTAATGTGTCATTAATTAGTTACACCAATTGTCGGTCAAAAATTTATTAGCTACTGGAACAAATCAACTTCTCCATGACAGTAAAATGCAGGTGCAATGTGCAGTTAGTAGGTATGTGTAATGTGTATACTATATACATATGTCATACAGTATGTAGCCGTTGACATACATTATGTATCGTCTACTACTGCGTACCTACCGACAAAATTTACGATCTATTCTTTGCTCAGCACGTTACTTCAATAAATCCATATTATGTAGTAAAAGGTGAAAACAGTGAATTACTACTGACACATATTCGCTCATTTTTTCCCCTCTTCAAACAAAATGAATGAATGATATTCCATATATAAGTGACGTTAGAATTAACTGAAGTCCGTGTAGATAAGCAATTTAAATGCTATTAAAATTTATGGCTACTGATGAATGTACTTCTCAAATTGATAATTAAAAAATACGCTTTATTATTTCAAACAAACAAGATTTAGACCAGGTGGTATGGGTACAAAACGAATTTAGTGCACCAGTTAGCGTTATTCTCTATTAAAAGGTGAACTATGTGATTTCACGTATGCACTTGCCCCAGACCTTATTGTTAATTTTATACCTCATAGCGACCACTTTTTATCGACGGTTTTTGAAAAATTCATGTCAAAGAAAAGTTGTGTCTATGGATTTCAGTGTGTAGGTAATTGATTGCTGACACATTTTAGGTCAAAACATACCGGGTGTTTCATTTGAAAAAATTAAATCTAGACGTTCGGTTTGTTCATTAATAAGAGTGCGTTGCAGATCCCCCATGCAGAAACGCTTCGGTAAAGATTCTATAAGACAGGTGTTGTTAATTAAAGTTACTTTTGGTGTGTAGACTTATGGAAGGACGATATTATTTGTGGGTAGAAACGAAGTTAGGGAAATTCATGTTGAGTTGTGGGGTACACCATGCATTGGGAACAATGAACGTACTTGCGGAAGGTTTGGTCAACCTTGCACTTTGACAGAGGACACTTTCTTGATCTTTTTCTTCGCTTGCTTGGAAATTGTGTCGTTTAAATACGAGTTTGGCAATTTTGTAAATTTGTTTCATTTATGGAATTAAGTATTCATTACAACAATATTATTCGTATTTCCATTTTGGCATCGTTGTGGGGGAAATACTTCGCGGTGCTATTTAACAGCAAGGACTTCAATTAGCCCACACATCTCATGGCTTTTAGTTCAGATTTTCGTTTTTAGTTTTTGGTTTTCTTCTGATATTTTAAGTTTATATGGTGTATGTGGCAGCTATCGCTTAGAATTACGCTACTCTGGTAGGACAAGAGAAGATATCCTGACACCTGCCTAAGGTAGATGTAATTACATGATTTTTTCAAGAGGGATCCGGTTCATCATCACATCGTTCACCGTAAAGTACAATAATTAACCTCGAGCGAAACCACAGAGTATCCTTATAGTTTGCATATAGTTTTGTTCAATAATCTTAAGTTCATAAAAAATGTTCTACCGTACCGTTGGGTCATACATAGTTTTTTTCGATAATCTTAGGTAATATAATATGTTCTACCATATCGTTGGGTCAACACTCTGCATGTATATAACCTTTTAGTATATTTGTCACAATTTTGTTAGTCTTCTAAGATCTTTTGTATATGTTACATTGAGGTTGTAACTAAATTTAGATAAATGCTGTTTAATAAGGTCAGGAGATATATTGTGCTGCGTACCTAGATACCATTAAATATTTTTATTAGAACTACGAATAATATCTGACTAACCTGCATCACCCCACCATCGAAACCCCTCCCAAGAACCTAACTAGTCGGCCGTGTGAGACCCTTTTCTCACTAGCGTATTGCAGAGGGGGTACTGCAGGTAAAATATTAAAATTTGTTCCGGGCACAGGATGGCCAACCTTACCCTGTCTCACGCTGTTTAGCAGCCCTTATCGCCCGTAACAAACTTTTTTTATATCTCCAACGCGATGCAAAATATTGAGAATGTGTCATATTCACGAGGTCGCCGCAGTAGGCTGGGGTTATACCTGACATTTGAGTTGTACTGTACTGTAAGATATGCAGCTTGTGAAGTTTTACCTCTGTACCAAAATTCAAATTTTTACTTCTAAAAATAAATTAAATACAGGGGTGTCTTAAGTGTGTCACATTGTATATATACATCATAATTGATGAACTTGTACATCTGCAATCAAGATAGCAATTTGTTTCCAATTACAAAATTAATGTACAGGCATACATAATATATAACATAATTTTGTTTCGTTTTAAATAATATATTAGAGACAATATCAGTTTGAAATGTTCACACCTATCTACACCAAGTCTTGATTTTGCAAATTATTCATATTTATTTGTATAACCTAAATAAATGTTGATATTGTAATTGTATTTGCGTAAATAAATGTTATTATTAATAACAGTTTTTAAGATAATCACTGTAAACGTGGCGATAGGACATCCTGTATAGGGAAGGGGATTTAAAATAAAAAATGAAATAAATCGTAAATTAATAAAGGATGAAAATAAATTGTATTGATTTGGAGTTACAAGGATGCATGTTTAAGAAACGGAAAAATTTAAAAACCTTCGAAATTAGGGAAATCCGCATTTTTTATTTTGCAAACCATTAACCAAAAAAGCGGATCCAACAGAGCGGCCATACAGAAATCTATAAACTTCCAGAAGACTATCTGAAATTGCCAACAATTTTTTTTAATGAGCCCTTCTCGGCCGTCTGTACCCAGATATAATATATATATATACAAGACATACAAAACGCATAGACAAACTCTACCCATGTTTATACATAGACAATTATGTTATAAACAGCTGCCAGTGAGATTTCTTCCTGTAAAACACATTTAAAATTGATATTTTTTTCTTGAACTAATTTTTTCTTATTTCGTAAGTTTATTTAAGCCAGACTTCGAAGTATTCAAAATTATGTCGGTCAAGTTTCGTGGTTATATCCGGTTGTACATATTATATAAACGCTCAAGGATATAGGGATGGTTTATTTTATAATAACCTTGGTATAAACATGGATCAACATCGGTCTGAGTTTCTAAGGAACACAAATAAACAATCGCTTTACTTATTTACCACAATTTACTATAAATCTGTTGAAAATAAACTACGGCTTGTTTAACTCGGCCTTTTGGGTAAAACATCAGTATTAGTATTTATAAAATTTAATTTATTCTGTATTAATGCCAAGATCAGGAAGAAACAGCTCTCTCTAATTTATATATAGAGCTCGTTTCGGAGCAATAAATGACAACAAATCCAGAGTTGGCTCTAAAAGATGTGCCATCGCGTAAATATATTTATGGATACTTGAGATAATAAATAAGTGCTACTACGAATAACTAGCAGTATTTAACAGTGCATAGTTTTGATTTCTTGAATTATTAACGTGTTGTTACCTTTTGAAGGATTACTGTAAGTAGTTTTGGCTTTTGTCTTCTAAAAAGGAGTGTTTATGTAGCTTTATATCAAAAATGTCTAAACATGTAATATTTGTCTGTCTGCTTAGTGGGCATTTTTGTTTAACTTGTCCCTGTATGAGCTATATTACAACTTTTACGTCATTCTTGCCTGAAGGTGTACCTCTCTAATTAAATTGTAGAAGCCTAGATAACACTTTATGGATTCGAATTATTTATAAGGTAATATTACTATATACGCTGTTATTACAATTTACAAGAGTCGTGTTAACTTTGAGTAAAAAATTGGAGAGAGAAATTTATGGACAAAATTTAAAAGCACAAGTGAGTATTTCACGAACAATGTATGTTTTTGAAATAGTCAAATTAAAAAAACTTCTAAATCAAATCTTATATTATACATGGTGATACAACAATCTATAAAATCCAATAAATTTCAGAAAACTATCTAACAATACCAACAAATTTTTCATGCAAACCTCAACTATTACAATCCAAATCTGTAAAAACATCGTACTGGAGATTTTAGTAGTGAAAGCAGAGCAGGAGGGGGCGCAGGACGAAAATGCATTATACAATAAAACGTGTATAGTATTTCTCTTATTAATTTGAAAATTCAGTCCAAAGCGTTGCTACCATGATAAGTCATTACAAAGCCTATTTCCAAAAGAATAACACCCGCGACCGCGTACTTAAATATTGCAAGCGATGTCCGCATACGAATATAGTTAATCAGATATGTTATGCGCTTTCCTCAAACGAAAGTACTCGATTGATTACCTGCCTCACCATTACAAATCCGTTATCTGCTTTTGGTTCATTCTTAATATTGCCATCATCATAACAAATTTTATTTAAATTAATAACACAAACATTGCTTCCCCGAATCGCGATCCGGAACCAACCAGACAACCACGTCGCGCAGCTGACAAACAGACAAAAGGAGGAAAGGATAGATAAATATATAAAGGTGTGAAGGGAAAAGTGTGTGATAGAGAAAAGTTATGGTTAAGGAAAGTGTGGCTAGAGAGGTTGCCGGAAGATAGGCAACGCCTGGTATGGTAGGAGGTGTTTGATCTGGAATGGGGCATTATGCATTCTGATTCTGGTTATGTTGCGTATTAGCGGACTGTCGCCCAGTTGAAAGGCATACAATTTCTGCAGTGTTTCCCTGACGAAGTCCGCTAGTGGCGTTATGTCGTTGCAACGGCCATATAAATCTCTGAGGGAGGTGTACCTGCTCGAATCGGAGATGAGGCGCATACATTTATGTTCCAGGACCTGGAGTTTTTTCATTGTCGTGGCTGAGATGCTGCACCACACCGGCGCTGCGTATGTGATGGCCGGCCTGATCACCATCGTATACAATAAGGTTTTATTTCATCTGTTCAGTCCGCTACCCCTTGCCAGAAGCGGATACAGACTCCTGGGCACGGAGTAGACTTTACGTATAGTCTCGTTGATGTGAAATGTGAATGTTAAACGTCAGTCGTTTGTCTAAGTTCATCTCCAGATACTTCACGAACCTTTTTATCGGAATTTGCTGACCCCGGATCGAGATTGGTGTCAAAATGCGGTGCTCAGTGAACCGACGCGTGAAGAAGATGGCCTCCGACTTCACGACGTTGATCCGAATCTTCCACTTGTCGTAATACGCCGTAACACGGGCCATGTGTGCTCTTAGCAGCATGTTCGCTGCTTGTACATTATGCGAATGTGCATACATGGCCGTGTCGTCGGCGTACTTGGCAAGCTTAGTATTCTAAAACTCTGGGAAGTCGGATATATACAGGTTGTACAACTTTGGTGACAGGCACGACCCCTGGGGAACGCCCGCGCGAATGTCCCGCCGTGCTGATAGTTTATTGTTCACCCTGACCTGCAGCGACCTATCCGTCAAGAAAGAGTGAATCAATCTGGTTATATGTATTGGAAGTCCAGTACTTTGAGTTTGTGTATAAGTCCCGGAATTCAGACTGTATCGAACGCCTTCTCAACATTGAGGAGCACCATGGCGGTGCTCTTCCCGATGTTGTAACTCTTAATATTTCCGGTAGGTTAAATGATATTTATTTAGTTTTATTGAAACATTTATGGAGTTGTTCTTAAACTAACATTATTTATTATAAATAAATAATTTACATCATGCCATCAATTAATATAAAGAAGTAAAACAATATTTACAATAATTAAAAAGTGAATTTAAAAATTGTCGGTCGGCGCTTATGACATCTCTCGTGTTATGAAGTATTCCTTTGTCGGCCTTTTTACGATTCTCAAACTGACACTGGATAAGCTATACTAACAGCTGGAAAAGATTGGTGGTTTGCATTACACATACTCAAAAAGGGCAGAAAACATTGATCTGACACAAAACGCGTGGTGTTGAGTGTGTGGCTCTAGCAGGAGTTTCAAGCAGTTTACACAAGAATATCGTCGGCTCTATCACATAAAGATCAAAAAATGTAAAGTGGAAATGTTAAACGAGAACTCAAGTATTAAATTTTCTTTTTCTCACATATTGGGTGATACGTTCTAATCATCCTTTGGCTGTAAAAGTCAGAGAGAGAGGTCATACAAAACTAAGGCAATATGAAATATAATCAAAAACGGTCAGAATTTACAAAACTAAGTATTAATTAACATTTTCTTCGAGTACAATAGGTACAATTTACTTTTACGTGGTGCCACTGGGATTAAGTATATAGCCACATATCTTCTTTATTTTCATTTTTTAAATAACCCTTAAACATAACACAAAATGCTTGTATTAAAATACTTCTGTAAAACTGATAGAAATTATTCCAACGCCAGTACTTAACAATAACAAAAATAATGAAAACTGCCTGATAATAAACAAAGTTACGTAGCATACATTACAGTAAGAGTAAGTTAGTATAAGTAAGTAAACATGCAGCATACATAATACATATATTTTAGATAATTTTGCATATAGTTACACTGTCGGTTGAATAACGATTTTAAAATTTTATAATTAAAGTTATTTATAGAAAGATGTTTTTGGTAATTTTTAAACAGATTATAATTTGAAATAGAATTGTAGAAGAAAGAGCTTAGAAAAATATCAATGGTATATTGTAGTATGGTTAAAATATCGCATGAATATTTATTCGACTTCTAATATAATTGAGTACATTGTCTAAATGTTATTTGTGGCATTATCTTATTTTTTCCTTCTTCAATTCTTTGGGACTTCCTGCCACATGTATGTTTTCTTTTTAAGCTGTGCTCGGGGAATCTACAAAATATCACAATTAACCAGTATGTTACTGGTAAATAACCTCTACGCCTGTGACTTTTACGTCAAAGGATCAGTTAAAGGTTGCTTTTTTTAATTAAACAACACAAATAAGTACAAAAACTTAAAAGATGTCTGTACAACTTGGTTGCCAATGTTAAAAGAAGAACTTCACAAACTTAACATTGCATAAAATCTAAAAAAACTGTATATCAACAGTCCTATGTAAATAGTAAGTATCTATGGATATTGAATATAACAAACATTCTTAGAGCTGTGTATTTATCATACACAGCAAAAAAGAGTTTCGAAAAAAAGCCTGGAAAAAGGAAACAGAATAGATTTCCGAAACGTCGGCGAAATATTTAATTTCAAGTTTTTATACTTATTTGTGTTGTTTAATTAAAAAAAGCAACCTTTAACTGATCCTTTGACGTAAAAGTCACAGGCGTAGAGGTTATTTACCAGTAACATACTGGTTAATTGTGATATTTTGTAGATTCCCCGAGCACCACTTAAAAAGAAAACATACATGTGGCAGGAAGTCCCAAAGAATTGAAGAAGGAAAAAATTGAGTACATTGGCATAAAGAAGTTTGAGTACAACATGTTTTTTGTACGAATATGTTAACATGTGTTATAAGTTGTAACTCTAAGTTGGGGTTCAAACATAGGTCCTACTTCTCTTTAATTTGTTGGTGTTGGGAGCCTACAATTGTCTAATAAAACTTTTATTTATTTTTCTATTATCAAACAACAATTGATGATACGAGCCAGAAATATTTTGAAGATTACCAATCTTTGGCAGTAGATTAACTAGAGCCTCTTCTTCCAGGCCACAATTCATCATAAAAGTTAGATAGTCACCGACGATTGGCAAATTAACGCAATATTACTAGTACCTATATGGAAATTCTGTCAAGACACAAGCATTTGATTTCAGATTAAGAAATACTTTACTTCTTCAGCATAAGCCATTTTAAAATCAAAACTCACATTATTAGTATAGTATGATATCTTGTTACGATTACTATACTTCCACTCCGCTACGCCGCGTCGATGTGGAAGTAATTAAAAATTCAATTGTTCCCTTGTACGAGTTATTATTTTCAGAAATAAAATACTCGTTAATATCATTTAACATGTATAGAGTATATAGGCTCCAATACTAGTTAGCTAATAGACAGGTGAGGTTGTTTTTATCAGTCAATGTCAAATATAATTATTTCACACTTATTCATAGACATTGTCTTGGTTTTGCATGAAACATCTTTATGAGTGGCTTTATGTCTTTCTGATGAGCTCCAGAATAAGGAAGAAAAAATAAGCATTTCCAAGAAATAGAATGATAGATTGCATGAAAATGTAATCCATTAGAATGAAATTTTTTTAAGACAAGGTAGATAAATGAATTCATTTTAAGAGTTTGTTCTCATTTTTAACTGAATCTTCATTATCGTAGGGGGTTATGTAGATATTAGTTTAATCTGCATAGCCGTAGGGGACTGTGTGGATGCTAGTGTTAGAATGAGAAATGTCAAATAAGAAATTAGACAAATTCATTTTAGGATTTTAATTTGCTAGCATAACCAGAATTCAGGTTATCGAAAGAATGCAAAGATTTCATTATTATTATTTTTACAGAAAGTTTTTCTGTTTCAATGAAATTTTCGTGTCATTTGTTCGTGAAATCAAAAACTACTGTTTAATATTTATAACACCATAATAAATTATGCCTACTTATTTAAAAATAAACTTGGACCCTAAATTGCTCGAAATATCCCTCTTAAATCGGATTAAGGACAGAGTCGAATAATTAATTATATATTTAATACAACCTTACAGATGTAACATATATGTATATTTACATAATACGTCTACTAAACACCCCACCTATAAAAGACACCATTAATTTTCATTTATACCACACCAGTGAGTGGGTCGTCGATCCCCTAGGCTTCAGCTACTTTTGTATAAACTTTAACAAAGCGAAAACATAAAGGCTGAGGTAAAGTAGTCGGACCATTCGAATTCGTTTGTTTATACAAGAAGGGGGGTGTGGGAACGCGGCGCTCAGAAAAGTGTCCAGAAAATACCCAAATGTTTGCCGATTGAAATTGCCAGAACTTAACGTTCTTAGTTTAAGTTCGTTGTTGTTATGTTAGGACCCTCAAAAATCTTCCCGCGAAGGTTTTATTTGCTTACATACTATACAAAGTGGCCGTAAAAATGTTACGAAAGTTCCAAGCCGTTCCACGATAGAGTAGAAGTTGCAGCCGAGCAAGATTTTAATTTAAAATTTAGCACACTCGTTTATAACTTGAAGAAAAATCTTTCTCGAAAATTTCATCCAATTATACGCATTACAAGCCAAGTAATTTAATTATATTTTCATATTTTACTGCATTATTAGGTTAAACAAAACATTCAACCCTGACTTGTTCGATCATACCACATCGCCTTTTGAATTGGAATTTGTCTCTATAATTTATCCCATACTGTTATTGCTAAATTTATTCCAATACTGCATATCTCGTGTATTCTTATCACATTCCTCAAAAAATATTTCATGCCGCATGCTCTCGCATTTGATTAAAGAACCGTTTCAGAGGTCCCGACCGGAAGCTGAATTAAAAAGTCCAATTGTTCCAGCTTTAAAATTAAGGACTCGTTTAGAACTTTGCTTGGCACGAAAAAGTTTCGCTGAATGGAGTACGCAAAATATTTCCTTTTGTAGAACAATTTGTTAATTTAATGAGAACCACATAAAATATTTCTAGCATCATACAGGGTGGTTCACCAAAACAATTCGCCGGGGTAACTAGATCATTTAGAATGATTTTCATAGAAAATATAAACATTAAACAATGAAATAGAAGTTTTATAAAGATCAAATATATGGACTAATTTTTAGAAAAATAAATAAATGTAGTATTACGCGCTTGCGCCCCTAGGGGCTGGAGCTGAAAGCTCATGAGTGGTGAAGTATCAATAGTGATATGGAACTGCAATATCACGTCTCCACAACTGGATTCATGCACGCCATCTCTGAGACAGTAGTAACACGTTTTCTAGTAACTTGTAGAAGCAGACTGAGATTTCTACAATGTTCAATACTTTACTAGAAGGTTATGCTAGATGGTTCTACAGGCAATTTGTAGATTATATGAGGCAAGATGCACGGCGGGAAGGGAACTTTTGGAAAACAGTAAGGTTAGACATCCCAAGTTAATACAAAGTGTAAATATCAAGTAATAAACATGGTTAAAGTTTATTTTAGTCAGTAAAATTGTATTTTAGTTAAAAAAAAGTTAAGTTATTAAATAATGTATTAGTGTTTATCTCTTGTTATAATTTTTGAATCCACGAATTTTGAAGGGTGTTTCCTAAGGGATGGAAACACCTACAGTATTTTTGGAATACTTACATACACCTCCCACCACCTGGTATTATTCTAAACAGATTTTATAACCGTTTTGAAGACCTCGATAAAACTATTCATAAAACCAACAATGTATTCTAAAAGCCTACTTTTGGACTATCTACAAACCGTTGTGTAAACTATTATAAAACCACTTCGTAAAGTCACCATAAAACTAAAATGCTTTAGAACTGCACTTAAAAATGCTATTTGCTCTGTTAATATGGTTATTTTTAATAAAAAGGTTTTAAGCTTGCCACCATATTAAAACTAAGTTGGCAATGTTGGCAAATTGGTCGCATGTTGGTAATGGATATTATAATAAGCACTTGTTGTTTAGCTTTCAGCTGGTCTCTCTATACTGGTTAAAAATATCAAGTTCAATATAGGTACTCACCATGAGTGAAAACTTAGCTGCGCATTAAATTGTACTGACGATATCACAACCAGTAGGTTGAAAAATAGAGAAGCCCTTCAAAAATATTGAAAATTTTGGAAATTTTAAATATATTTTAAAATTCATTTTTTTAAAGGTTTATTTTTTGTTGATATCAACTTAAACCACACGTTAGTAATAATAATCATGATTTTAGTCCTTATTACTCATAAATTGTTGCAAACACTGCAACTAAGTAATTGTTTACTTGAATAATTCTAACATGGCAGTTTTGTTTACAAAGATATCTTTATAGAAAAACGGCGATTTTTTATTGAAACCTGTTGGTTGCCGGCAATACCACAATAAGAGTATTTAATCCTAAGATTGTCACAATCCTCTCGTACAAGAGTATTTGCTACTAATTACAACCAATTTAAGTCCTTCTACATTTATGTGAGTCCATTTGGTATTGTCTGATACCAGCTGATCTTGTCTAACACCATTTGACCTATATTAAGATTTGTTCGATTTATTCACAACCACCATAAAACCTATTGCCCTAAAATATATAAATAAGAAGAAGAAGAAGAGAACCTATCACATTTATTTGTATATTTTGAACAGTCAAATGTGTCAATGTGTGATGTGGCTCCAATTGTTTATAATAAGTCCTATGTTTTGTCATAATTGAATAATGGCAGGTGGTCTCAATTATCAATCGTTGAGTGTTTGCTGGTGACGAATCATCATATTCTGTATTACTAATCGAAACTGATGGTGTGTTGTTTACTATTTTCAAGTAGCTACCTACTTCTGGCTTTCCTTTGAAAGTAACCACTCCTTTTCATATTCATTCAGGTTTGTGAAAAATGTGTCACCATTTCTTGAGGTATTTCACATATGCACACATAAGTAATTTAACCCAAAATAAGTAAAATCTATTTGTCCACCTGTCAAATTGCAACTTTTGCGGTTTTATGAAGGAATTTGTCCAGACTGAATGGTTCTTATGTTACATTTGGCATTATACAAGCCAATACAGCTTTAAAGCAGTTTTATGATTAGTATATATTCAGGTGCTCCTTTAAAACTTTTACGCATACTGGTTTTATGAAAGGTTATCTCTGAGGTAAATTGGTTTCCTAGACCAAATGATTTTATTATGGTAGTGCTGACCACCACCATAAAACCTTTACAAATGCCAATAGACTCGAATTAAAACAAATGCTAAATGGTATTGAAACTCAGCCTCCAGGAGGTTATTACAACTCTTAATAAAACTACTTAGCCTGAAAGAGTTGTTGGCCTGCTATACTACCACTATAAAGCCATTTAGTAAACTTACATCCTCAATGAAGCTATTACAAAACTTATTTAAGTCCACGTCGCATTTAAATTGTTACTTGGGCTTTCAAACTGATATATATATTAGATCAGGAAGCCCTGTATCGACATTCACTGCAAACACTTTATAAGCGTCCGAACTGATAGTTTGCTAACCCTGTATGTCGTTTCCTTGAAACAATCAGTTTCAGATTCGGGCAGTTTTTCCTTTTCATCACCTATGTATTATGTTTATTATCTATATATTATGTTTAATATCTTTTCAACTTTGATCTTCATTTCTTGTTTAAAATGTAATAAATAATAAACCAATGCTAATGCTACATAAACAAAAACTTATCTGTTTCATTCACACATCTGGCTGGCTGTTGCTTATTTTATACCACCCACTTCAAGAAGGGACGAATCCAGGTATAGATTTTACGGTCAAACACTCAAGCAGTACACTTTTCTCGGCTTGTTTATATACACTATTTTGTGTTGCTTTATTCAACCAACATAATTTAATCAAATATCAACTATATGAAATAGCCATACTCGCGCCAATTTATAGCAATCAATGCAGAATTGTTTACGCTTCAATTCAGTACAATTTCGGCGTTTTGTTGCCGCGTTATCCGAATTTATCTCGATATCCCGTAGGAGCCACGAAACATGCGTCTCTCACCGAATTCGACTCACTTTGAACTCCCATTAACCCCTTTTCAAGTCATCGAGGTAAACTCCTTGAATATCCAGAATTTTGTGTTAGGTAAAGAGGAACGAGATCCTACAGTTTACAGTAGAGTTCGAACCATTTCTTAAGGATAATTTCATAATTAAAATTATTTTGCACTAAGCAGGATTTCAACCCGATTCGGTAGATACGCCAGTTTGTAAGCTAAGCGCGCCAAACCACTGAGCTATGTAGCTATATCGCTGTAAAATACCTTGAGGCCATTGGCATGTAATATTTTATTTCGTGAAATATTTTCCACAAATATCACTTGTACTATTAATTTTTTTATAGATTTTTTTTCAACAATAAGCGGATCCTCGCCTATTTGTAATTATTTCGATATGCTTACTCTTATCTCTGGAATTTCTATTTAGTATTAGCTAGAATCTTTGAATGAAAATCTTTTACGCATAAATGATATGTAAAGGTTGTAATACGGCTCATATAGGGACAAGCTAAACTTACCCTTCAATGAGTTAAATCGTAGTTACAGAATTATTATCGCTGCGGCAACTAAAATTAAATAGAAATGCTTACCAGGCAGGTAAATAAATTCATATATGTGTAGATACAAATCACATAAAGCTACATATAGGAACAAGTCAAATACACTCGCTCTGAAAAGTTATAAGCTAAAAATGTGCTTAGGATAATCCACCAAAAGTAACAACATGTTAGTAATTAGGGAAATCCAAACTATGCTCTACATTACAATTCATAGCACTCATTCAACCTTTCAGAGACCACTTTCTGCTTAACTACCTAACTTATTTTTTAATCTTCTTGAGTTGAAAATAAGAATTAAATAGGTTAATTTATATCAATAAACACTTTTATCACAATAGTAATTGTTGAATTATTAACTGATATACATACTGTCCGGAATATTGTTCTCGTAATATGTTAGATAACTATATTCCATTTCTATTTCTAACAACGGGACTATGGATACATAATGTGTATGGGCGGGACATTATATTTCTGATTTGGAAATACGTCTTTATCTGGCATAAATGATGAAGTGGGAAAAAGTCAGTAGACGCTAAAAATGCCAAGAAGGCATTAAGCAATTAACGGCAAAACTTAACATAAAAAATGTGTTATGTATTTAATTATTTTATTATTGAAATATTCTGCCAAATGCCAAATACTTAGTGCTCTTAAACTTCATCTACAATATTTTTTTACTGAGTTGCCAATAGCAATATAATTCGTGTAATTTTATTCAATAGCTCTTAGTGGTGTGGTGGTGGTGGTGTTTTTTCTAATTATTATTTTTAACGCTTTTTTATTTTAATATCCATTGATGAGTTATTACTAAAACAAAATCTAAACTAATATTACTTTAATAATAGTCAATGGAAATTAAAGACAAAATAATAATGTGTCTTCCTAGAAATTTTTCCAAATTTCGGTTTTTATTAATGAACAGTTTTTCAAAGCTAACTGATATATCAAAAATGTCTACACGAAGTAGGTTTTCAGAAACAGAAATAAAAAATAAAATATCCACTTAATTCTAAAGATACTCACAATTCAAGATTGTTGGTTAAGCTTTTATTAAAAACAATAAAAGTTGCGAAAACTTTAAATTGAAAACCTAGTTCACCTTCATGTATGCAGAGTTTACGGTAGAAGCCAATGAAAATCAGAACAAAAGAAAACTTCGCAAGGAAAGTGTCAAACAATAAATAGTATTTAGAACTCTCTTGCGAGGTAATTAATTCGCCTTCCTTTCCTACATTACGCGACAGTTTAGACAACGCGTTACTTCCGGCACAAAGCTTGTCGAAACTAGACGCAATATGGGTGAAGAATTAACATTTTCACTTCGTCTTTTTATAAATTGTTTTTATATCAATGTCAAGGGCAGGTGTCAGAATAACATCGTGAATACGGAATAGCTGTAAATGGGGACTATAAGAATGATAATAAGTGTGACTCAAAGTATTAGCAGGAAGTGAACCAGAATTAATTAAGCTCTACTGAAAAGAGTGTCCAAAATTCTCATAAATCCGGGCTGTGGTCAACCCGTCATCTTGAAAAGTAACAGACTAACATCGATTATTCGATAATAGCTTCAGACCCGTCACAAGCTACTAAAAAGTAGCAAGTAAATTCTCTACAAAAATAAGTTTTCTTTGTATGAAACATTTCTTCTGCAAAAACTACAACGGTTTATAATATTCTAGTTCTAGTCAATATTTTAATGCAGAGTGCCAATAGACATCTTGTCTCGCAGTACTTGAAATTTATTTGGGACACCTGGTACACCATGTGTGGTAACGGATATGATTTGAGACATGAGATCGGCTTAACGTATTTCTTTGCATTTTACTTTATTTCGAAAAAAGCTGAGTTAGCTGGAAGCAGGTTCACCGCACTACATTGTCGCCAGGGAAAAAGTGCTGTGTCAATTAAATTAATAACAATACCTCGCGCGGTAAAAAAGTCAGTTGGGTTTTGAGTGGTGAAATAGAAAGTCCGCCGGGTACTGCGTGGGCCCAACTCCTTCCCCAGAATGGTCCGTCCCCAGGGGTTGTAACAAAATGTAAGTACTCTCTCTTTTTTGTATTAATTCAATTTAATAAACTTGTACTTTGTTTTCTACCACTATGTTTTATTTATTAAAGTATTCATTCAATAATTAATTAAAATCCTCTCGTATGCCAAGCGAGTTAAAGTGGCTTCATGGGTATCGCCGATAGGACTCCGGGCAACCGGACAATATGGGAGATACCTGTGGACGTCGCATATATTACTCAAGAATAGGTCTGATACCCCTAAAGAGGGTAGAAATGCGACAATCTACACTAATTTCTCAAAAATAAATTAGAAACGATCAGTATCTTTGCAGATCTCTTAAACATTATTAACTCTTATCTATTAAATAGGTGGCAATATATTCAAGTTAGCGGCTACAAATGAGACAATTTTTCTGGACATTCGTGAAACCCCAAGGATCAATCCTGAAACATCTCCCTACTCTCCAAAAAAATACAATCAAGAAATATCAAGGATATACACAATGCTAGATTCAGAAACAGAAGACTTAGAAGAAGAAAAAACAAGAAGATGATGATAGACGGAAACTTTAAAGAAGCATCTCACAAACACCTACAGTGCCCATCATATATTCCTACACCATGTGGCATCGCTACTGGCAACAAGACAGATTTGCACGAAATTTGAAATGATAACTTGTCTACTTCTTTTTTTGATTTCTTTCATACGATTTGGTGCCGTGGATGGCCTTGTATTTAGGGATGGAAAGTGATTTTGTGGTATTAAATAGACCTTGGTGACCTCTATCTTTTGGAATCAGTTTGATTCGAATCGGACAAAAACAAGAGAATTATTATGCTGGTATACTCTTAAGTGAAACACACTGTATAACAGACACGTTGACACGTTTCTGAAAAATGTTTCATTGATTCCTAGATACAATTTTTTGAAATGCAACATACATATGTTTCACATGTTTAATGGGCCGATATCTCGAAAAATACGTTTTGTTCCAATGGCAAAATTGCATGTGAACAAGTCAGTAAGTATAAAAAAATTTTGTGCAGAGCTTGGGAAAATTACCAAAAGTTTAATTCATATAAGTACACTAAAAATTATCCCCTATACTTTATTATTATTAACAACGCAAGCAGATTTTATCCTCAATGCTCAGGCCTATCGGCCCATTGTATATTTGCAAGGTGTAGGATTTCCTAGAACAAACCAATGCTCTCCACAAAATAGCAGTTCATTTCAGGGTAGATCTCAATCATAGATCCATCCTGTAGAATAAACACGTTTTTTTAGTGATGTAATGGTTATTTATTCATTCGCTTCACTTCCTGAACCCATGTACCTATTAACTATATACTAGTAACACACTATAAGCCACTGTACGGAATTGAGGCTAGAGAAGGAGATAGTTTTCTATCTCTTCGGGGAATTTGGAACCCAACGCGCACGCTCTGACGACACGATCTGTTGAAGAAGTAAGGAAGCGCACTATATGTAACAGGCCAGTGGTCAATTTGTTCGATTAGATTGTGACCATTTACCTTCTATACTCAGTAGAACTGTCACAATCTCGCATCACTAAGGCATGCGCACCATATCCAGAGTACTCTTAAAGGATAGAGAGACAGGCTTTCCTTGGCGTCAAGTTACGAACGAAACTCATAGTATATAGTGAAACATATTCTTTACAGTGGAAAGAAAAGCTATCTATGAGAACTAGAGGAAAAACTATATATAAAAATATTAATGAAATCTTTGCATTCTTTCGATAACCTGACTTCTGGTTATGCTAACAAGTAAAAATTCTTATCTGCCATTGTCATTTTAACACTAGCATCCAACCTAGTCCCCTACGGCTAAGCAGGCTAAACCAGTATCTACATGATCCCCTACGATATGTAAATTCCGTTAAAAATGAGAACAAAGGCCTGAAATTAATTTATTTACGTACCTTGTCTTTAAATTTTTTTTTTCATTCTAATGAATTACATTTTCATAAAATCTCATTCATTTTTAACTGAATTTACATATCGTAGGGGATCACGTAGATACTGGTTTAGCCTGCTTAGCCGTAGGGGACTAGGTATGATGCTAGTGTTAAAATGAGAATGGCAGATAAGAATTTTTACTTGTTAGCATAACCAGAAGTCAGGTTATCGAAAGAATGCAAAGATTTCATTAATATTTTTATATATAGTTTTTCCTTTAGTTCTCATAGATAGCTTTTCTTTCCACTGTTTGCAAAATCCTATAAAGAATATGTTTCATTACTATAAGCAAATAAATAATAAATAATTCACTTTTAATCATAGTATATAGTTAATATGTATATGCCTGAACCTTATCCTCTACATAACCTCACTTTCTCTAAACTAACTTAGACTACTAACTACGTTTACTAAATACATGTTACCCACTCTCCACATTTCTTTTTCTTTACAATGCTATATTTAATTAGGTTATCGTGCATATAAACAACCCGAGAAAAGTGTACTGCTTTAGTACTTGACCGTAAAATCTATACCTGGAATCGTCCCTTCTTGAAGTGGGTGGTATAAAATACGCAACAGCCAGTCAGATGTGTGAATGAAACAGGTAAGTTTTTGTTTATGTAGCATTAGCATTGGTTTATTTATTAAATTTTAAACAAGAAATGGAGATCAAAATTGAAAAGATATTAAACATAACATATAGGTAATAAACATAATATATAGGTGATGAAATGGGAAAACTGCCCGAAATTGAAACCTACGGCCCTTCCCAGTAACTCCACCGTAGATGGAGGACCGGTCAATAAATTAAAAAAATAAATAAAATAAAAGCTGCCACATTTAGAGACAGAAAAAACAGAAAACTTAAAAGAAAAATAAGGAGATGACGATAGATGAAAACTTAAAAGAAGCATGGAAACTGAAAAGAAGCGTCTCGCAAACACCTGCACCACACCCCAGCCGACAATGACAAATGGAAACTTATTAGAAGCATGGAAACTTAAAAGAAGCATCTCTCAAACATCTACACTTCCCATCCTATATTCCCACCCCATGGGTCATGCGGCTCTCGCTGCTGACAACAAGCATGTCCAATGTCCAACCCGGCGTATGCAGCCGTACCGGCTGCATACGCCGTGTCGGATATTTTTACGTTTACGTTTTATATACGGTATATATATGGTATATAAAACATCCGAGATTTGGTTCCAGCACGCGGTTTGGCCGTCCTTTGGGACGACCAAGCTGCATGCGTGTTGGAACGAACCTCCATGGATGCCCGGAATCAGCAGCAATGCCCACCTTACGCTGGCAAATCAGTCAATCAGTAACTTGTCTACTTCTTACAGTAATGACCAGGTCGTCAACATATCGCTGGACACTGAAATCAAAGTTATTCAACTTATGAAGGAAATTATGCATCATTATTAATCACAGCAAGAATTCGTCCTGTGAATAACCTTTGTAGTGATTATTCGGTTTCTTAGCATGGATTGTATGCATTTAATTATTGGGGACTGTATTTTCTCTGTTTAACGATATCCTTTAGTAGTTATTTCTAGACGAAGCCTATAAGAGTAGTCAGGCTTCGCTGTCACTACCAGTCAGTGCCTTCTCAATGCCTAACTGTGACTTCAAAGTGTAAGCTATGATTTAACTCCTTTATAAAAACTATGCGAAAAGCTATAAAAACAACTGACACAGCTGGTAACTATCCTAAAAGTCCAATGAAGGAGAAAAATCATAATCTAAAATATCTGGTGAAATATAGTCGGAAAAGTAAATTGTTCGATATCGAAATCGGTGTTGCGCTACTGAATTCAAAATATTGTAATGACGAATTTGTGGGGTAGCTTGCCCAAGGACTGGACTATAGCAATAATTGATATGACCTTACTGGAAGGGATCTATTATGAACTCGAATACCGATTATATCAAACAGATGCTTTATTGGGAACATACGTACCTCTGAGAAATGTATAATACCTCAAAGGGCTTGGAAGACAGAGACTGCCTTTAGTTCTTGCCCTAAATCTATTGAACCGTTCGTATTAGATAATTAACTCATTGAAATCATCTTTTATTTATTCCTGAGATACAAGAGATACAAAGATATTTTGATGTTGCGTGTGGAAAGTAAACGGTACGAGAAATTTAATTGGGAAATGTATAGACGATCAGGAACAGCAGGTAACGTATATATAAATTCTAAAACAAAGGATTTGTTACGCAAAATGAGGCGCCGCGTGTTCGAAAGCAGAATTTCAGCATTTTAAGCAATTTCTCAGAAGTTGTTGCTCACTGGGTGCTCATCAAATTTCAATGGGCACAACTTCTGAAAATGAGATATATAGCATGTCAAAATTAGAATTTCCATCGTATTTGACAGAAAATCTTTTATTCTAAAAGCTCGTGCACACGGGTTTAGTTGTTGACGCAAGTAGCTAAGGCAAGTCTTTTCTTACTCGTCTTATGTGAACAGGCATTCCAGTAGTAGCGAGTAGAGTATTTGACTCTAGTAGCGAAGCTAGGTAAGTACTAAAAAGGCTTTGAATACACTAAGAAGCAAGTGCAGCCCCTTGACAATTTTTATTGGACTGGATACTACATATGTACTAAACTCGTTTGAACACATTGGCTAGTAGTCAGTTGCATTCGAGTAATCCATAATTACCAAACGAAAGGTATGAATGTAAAATTTGGGGTAAAACTAAACATTTTTACGTGTAAACAATTACTGTAACGAAAGTGAAGACAGTCAAGCGACTCGCCTTTGTTACTTGCGCCAGCAACTTAACCCGTGAGCACGAGCCTTACAACTGTTAACTTTAAGGAAAAAGCACAAGAGAAAGATGTTTATCACATCTGATAAAGTTCAGTGATTTTTTCATAATTTTTTATTCAGTAAGTTTCAGTAAGTGGAGTAACGAAAGGACATTGATATGCATAGTTTTGTAACAGCAAAATTATGATATACCTTCTGGGGTATCACTAGAAGTTTTGGACTTCTAAAGCCGATTACGTTTTTTTATAAACAATTTAGTTTTTTGAACAGCGTTCTTTTAGGTAAAAAGGTGAATATCTCCGGTTCTAGAGGTCCGATCGGAACAAACAAAAAACCAAAATCTTCACAATTAAAATTCCAACGAGTCTTGAATACGTCCTTAACATACAAAATTGAATAAACTGGCTAAAAAGAATTTTTTTTAAATCTCATTTTAACGTCCAGGGACGTTAAGAGTTCCCATCGGCTTCAAACTTTCAGAAAATATACCTTTTGTTGAAAATAGAACACTCTGAAATTGGTGCCTAAATATTGAAACCTGTGGACACAAATGAATTTGTTATCTAAAATTTGAATTGCCCGCCATTTTATGCTATTTTTTTTTCCTTCTTCAATTCTTTGGGACTTCCTGCCACATGTATGTTTTCTTTCTAAGCGGTGCTAGGGGAATCTACAAAATATATCACAATTAACCAGTATGTTACTGGTAAAAAACCTCTACGCCTGTGACGTTTACGTCAAAGGATCAGTTAAAGGTTGGTTTTTATAAATAAACAACACAAATAAGTATAAAAACTTGAAATTAAATATTTCGCCGACGTTTCGGAAATCTAATCTGTTTCCTTTTTCAAGGCTTTTTTTGAAAAATCTTTTTTGCTGTGTATGACAAATACACAGCTCTAAGAATGTTTGTTATATTCAATATCCATAGATACTAACTATTTACATAGAACTGTTGATACAGTTAACAGTTTTTTAGTTTCTATACAATGTTAAGTTTGTGAAGTTCTTCTTTTAACATTGGCAGCCAAGTTGTACAAACATCTACGGAACAATTCGACACGCAATTATTTATAAACCATATTTAACAACAAATCAATTTTTTCGGCCATTTCGGACAGACGATTTTTTTTTAAGTTCTCTTTCTTTTCTGATGAATTTGTTTTCAAGATGGCCGAAAGAATCCATTTGCTGTTATTTGGTTTATAAATAAATGCCAACAAAGTGGCCAAAATGTTTTTAAAAAACCTTTTCTTAATGTCAACGGAAAGCTGACATTGAGATCTACATTTTGAAAAAAAAATCCATTTTGAACTTAATGGCATAAAATGGCTGGCAATTCAAATTTTAGATAACAAAATCATTTGTCTCCACAGGGTTCAATATTTGGCCACCAAAATTTCAGGGTGTTTTGTTTTCAACAAAAGGTATATTTTCTGAAAGTTTGAAGCCGATCGTAACTCTTTACATCCCTGGGCGTTAAAATGAAAAAAAAAACGCTTTTTAGCCAGTTTACTCAATGTTATGTACGAAATCAAGTGACCCAGGACCAACGCAGATTTGTTGGAATTTTAATTGCGAAGATTTTGGTTTTTTTGTCCCGATCCCGAATTGTTTATAAAAAAACGCAATAGGCTTTCGAAGTCCACAACTCGGATATATACTCCTAGTGATACCCCGGAACCAGCTCCTCAGCCGAACTTGAGGAGCTGGTCCAATTTTGTACTGATAGGCGGCTGCCTCTTATCTTGGGATGTGACGCCAATGCTCACCACACCTGCTGGGGCAGCACAGGGGTCAACCCGAGAGGCAGCAGCCTACTACAGTACCATCATCATCATAACAAATTTTATTTTAAATTAATAATATACAAACATTGCCTCCCCGAATCGCGATTAGGAACCAACCAGACAACCACGTCGCACAGCGTCGTGGTGTACGTAAGGTTGGGTGAATCACGACCGGTTTGGCTCAATAAAATGAATACAAAAAGTTAAAACTCCTGCCGCCGGTGGTGGCTTAAAATTAACATTAAAATTAATAATATCTGTATTACAGATTTAAAACATTTAAAATTAACACTAAAAACTATTGGGGCACAAGGTACTAAGCACTATTAAATTTTGATTTCTGGCACGGGGGAAAAAACTCAACGAAAAAACCCGTTCGAAGCAATTGGACCCAACGGTCTACCCGCCGTCGGGAAGGTAGGGAAGGCAAATAATTAAGATTTTTTTAATAGTTACAATTTTTAAAAGGTTTTTCGGTCTAAAATGAATTTAGAACAAAATAGAACAAAATGACAAAAAAAGACAAAAAGACAAAAAAAACAAACAATTGACAAACAGACAAGAGGGGAAAAGGATAGATAAATATATAAAGGTGTGAAGGGAAAAGTGTGTGATAGAGAAAAGTTATGGTTAAGGAAAGTGTGGCTAGAGAGGTTGCCGAAAGATAGGCAACGCCTGGTATGGTAGGGGGTGTTTGATCTGGAATGGGGCATTATGCATTCTGATTCTGGTTATGTTGCGTGTTAGCGGACAGTCGCCCAGTTGAAAGGCATAAAATCTCTGCGATGTTTCCCGGACGAAGTCCGCTAGTGGCGTTATGTCGTTGCAACGATCATATAAATCTCTGAGGGAGGTGTACCTGCTCGAATCTGAGATGAGGCGCATAAATTTATGTTCCAGGACCTGGAGTTTTTTCATTGTCGTGGCCGAGATGCTGCACCACACCGGCGCCGCGTATGTGATGGCCGGCCTGATCACCATCGTATACAATAATGTTTTATTTCGTCTGTCTAGTCCGCTACCCCTTGCCAGAAGCGGATACAGACTCCTGGACATGGAGTAGACTTTACGTATAGTCTCGTTGATGTGAATGTTAAACGTCAGTCGTTTGTCCAAGTTCACCCCCAGATACTTCACGCACCTTTTTATTGGAATTTGTTGACCCCGGATCGAGATTGGTGTCAAAATGCGGTTCTCAGTGAACCGACGCGTGAAGAGAATGGCCTCCGACTTCGCAACGTTGATACGAATCTTCCACTTGTCGTAATACGCCGTGACACGGGCCATGTGTGCCCTTAGCAGCATGTTCGCTGCTTGCGCATTATGCGAATGTGCATACATGGCTGTGTCGTCGGCGTACTTGGCAAGCTTGGTATTCGGAAACTCCGGGAAGTCGGATACATACAGGTTGTATAACTTTGGTGACAGGCACGACCCCTGGGGGACTCCCGCGCGAATGTCCCGCCGTGTTGATAGTTTATTGTTCACCCTGACCTGCAGCGACCTGTCCGTCAAGAAAGAGTGAATCAGTTTGGTTATATGTATTGGAAAGTCCAGTTCGTTGAGTTTGTGTATAAGTCCCGGAATCCAGACTGTATCGAACGCCTTCTCAACATCGAGGAGCACCATGGCGGTGCTCTTCCCGAGGTTGTATTGTACCTTGACGTCATTCACGATCCTGACGACCTGATGCACCGTGCTCCTGCCTTTCCGGAAGCCGAACTGGCACTCATCGTCGATGTGAAGCTCATCCTGGGCAGCGTTCAGTCTGACCAGGATGACCTTCTCCACCAACTTTGAGATCGCCGACAGCAACGAGATGGGTCGATAGCTGCCGACGAGCTTCGCGTTCTTGTTCGGTTTCAAGATAGGCACGACCACGGCGCACTTCCACTGGCTGGGCCAGTGCTGCAGCCGCAGGATCGCGTTGACAATGTACGTCAATTGTACAATGCCCTTCCTCGGGAGATATTTGAGAAGCTTATACTCGATAGCGTCTTTCCCCGGAGCTTTGTTGTTAGGTAATGTGCGGACAATACGGGACACTTCCGAGGGCTTGGTCATGACCTTTAAAAATTCTCGTCTAGTCAATCGAACGTCATGACCAATCAGTTCGTTTACGTCGTTTTCTATGCGGTCTTGCTCAACGTCGTTGAGTACGTCCGTGTTGTGTATTGTCTGAAAAAACGTCGCTAAGTCATTCGCCTTCTGCGAGTCCGTCAAAGCCGTTCGTCCGTTTGCGTTTGTCAAGGCGGGTATGGGCTCCCGCGTATTTTTCATTGCCCTCGCCAGCTTCCATAGCGAGTTGTCTTGAGGATTCAGCGCTTCCAGTCTATCCCGCCATTTTCGGTTCCTCGCGGTATTGATGGCGGTCCTGATCTGCCCTTGCAGCCTGACCATCTCGACCTTAGCTCCGACATCGCGATTTCGCTGCCAAAGCCGTCTAAGTCTATTTTTCTCCCTTATGTCTTGTTTGACCGCATCGTCGAGTCGGTCTTTGTATGGATTAATAGTTATGGTTGTGGCAACACTGCGTTTGGCGTCCTGCAGTACCCTTGTGAACTCGCCCACCACATTTTCCAGCTCGGCGGCTGTGATGATCTCGTTTGTTAGTGTGAGGTTTGTGTTGATGTTTGCCTTATAGAGACGCCAATCGGCGTCTCTATAAGAGGTGATCTTTCGTGTCATGTCTTCCCTCGACATATTATTCAATTCTATCAAGAATCGGGTTGTGGTCAGATGCGAGTTCCTCCAGAGCCACGGCTGCGTGGAGTCTCTCACACCCTTGTTGACCACAATGTCGAGGGTGGAAGGTGTTGTACCGTTATCCGGAAAATGCGTGGGATCGTCCGGATACTGCACGACTACATTACGATTACTGACGTAATCGTACAAAGTGTTGCCGTTAGCGTTGTTGCGATGGCAGTTCCATGCGTTATGCCGCGCGTTAAGGTCGCCTATGAGCAGGCAGCGCGGGCTTGCGTTCAGCAAATTCTCGAGACAACCTGCTGTGAAGCCGTTCGCGGGCCTGTTATACGCGGCCACGATGCTCACGCCGCCGTCTAGCATCACACACACGTGCTCTACAGAAGTGTTCCGTAGAGTGCGGTGTGTGTGGGCAATGTCCGACTTTATGAGCACGGCCACCCCGCCACCCCTGTTAATGTCGGCCCTATCCTTTCGTATTGTCGTATACCCTCGAACGCGTAGCTTGTCCCGTTGGTTCAGTTTAGTTTCATTCAGAAGCATAATGTCGATTTTGTGCCTCGTTAAATAATTGATTAGAAAAGGAATTTTGTTACCTATACCATTTGCGTTCCAGGAAGATATTTTCAGTTTAAAAGGCATTGTCGGGCAGGCCATTAAAGAAACCCACTACCACCTGGAATTTCTCCAAGGAGGTAGTGCACCTCTCGAGCTCTTCGTTGAGCTCCTTCATCCGCGACAGCAGAAGTTCGAGGTTGACAAGAGAGGACAGCCGTTCTGTCTGTTCTCGCAATTGGCGAAGCATGTCCATTCCGTTGTCCAGATTGGAAGCTGGTCTGCTCCACTGATTGGATCCCGTCGGGGGCGGCGAAGTCCTCTCTCTTGTTGTGGCTGACGGAGGCGGCGGCGGTGGTGGTCTGGAAGCTCTAGAAGTTCCGGCTGCTTCCGCTTCGGACTGCCTGGCCCTCTCAGTCCACGCATTTGTCTTGGGTGGTGGAGCCGCCACATACCTGGTCGCAGGCGAGGAGGTACTCTGGCATTTCGTTGGTTTAATGACTCCATTTTTAGCCTGTACACCTTACAGACCACGCTGTTTGCAGGATGAGCTTCGTTACAGTTTACACATTTTGCTGGCACGTCAGGTGACTTGGCACATTGTCGTGTTAAGTGGCCACCGGCGCACTTCAAGCAGTTTGGGGCCGCTCTGCAATTTGTCGTGGCGTGGCCCCATTTCTGGCACCGATGACACTGGATTATGCCTTTCGTGTTTACCTGTCTCTCCCAATAGACAGCAGTGTGGTCTAAGCACCTGACCTTCATCTGCAGCTCCTTCAACGTGACCTGGTTGTTCGTTATGATCATGTACGAGGGATGACGAGTCCCTCGTAGGGTGTACAGGCTTCGTACCTGAATCTTATGCACCTTTTCTAGTTCCTCTTTTATATCTTCTTGTTTTACCTCATGATAGAGGCCCCTAAGGACGAAGGCATGCCCCTTCTCGTCCTTAGGAGTGTAGGTATGGTACTCTACCTCCGCCTCTGCCAGGTATTCGTTTACTCGCGTCCAGTCCAGTTTATTTTCCAACTGGAGGGTGGTCGCATTGGCACTGTGCTTCCACAAGTGCCCTCCTCTAAGCCTGCCCTTCAGAAAGGTATTTAAGGTTCTGTGGTTGACCAACCTCCCATGAATGATTATGGGAGGTGGTTTTTTCTGTGCAGGCTGAGGGGCGACCACCTCTTCTCTTGGTTCCTGCTGGGGCTGGGGGGGCACCACCTCCATGTCCTCTTCTACATTTGGAGTTTTCCCTTCGTGCCGGTTCTGCGTCTCGATGGTTGGCGACGCCGGCGTAGCTGCTGTCTTTTTCTTGGACCCTGGATGGGTGAAGGTGGGGTTGTCCTCTTCCTGGACTCTCCCTCTCTGCATCTGTATTTTAAGAGTGATACCATAGCTTCCTTACCTGCTTCGACCGCCACCTTTGGGGTCTCGTTTCTGTTTTGAACCTTCGCCGGAGCCGCTTTGACGCTGTTGACGCTAGCGTCAGAGCCGCTGTTATCCATGACGATCTTGGCCGTCGATGCCTTTCTTTTTAGTTTTCTTGATTTAAGTTTCGTATCAAGGCTGACACAGCTCCTGTCCGTCTCGTTTCCCGAATATCCAGATGCTATCTGGATTGTCGGCCAGTCCTTGAGCGCCTGTATAACAGCGGCTCTTCCTCGTGTTATGATAGGATTCTCCTCCGTTTGCATTTCAGACTACAGTACCTATACACTACCGATTTAGAGATAATAAATCGGGGAAATGCGCCCACCTTCGTCACTCAACGAAGGCAAGAGGTCATAGACGTCACGCTGGGAAACAGACTTGTGGTCCCACTGATTAAAAATTGGAATGTCTCGACGGAACCCTCACTATCGGATCACCGTCACATCAGGTTCAAACTAGACTCGGCTCTCTCCTCGGAAGAGAGCCGGTACAGGAACCCCAGAGATACCGACTGGGACGCCTACAGGCGAGCCCTCTCGGGAAAAATAACTAGGGTCATTATACCCAGGAACACTGAGGAAATAGAATCCTCCACGAAACTTCTTAACGAAGCGATCACTGCCTCATATGAGAGCAGTTGTCCTCTAAAAAGAAGTAAAGGAAGAAGAAAAGTTCCCTGGTGGAACGGGGAGCTTCAAAACCTGCGTAATGAGACACGCAAGCTCTTCAATGGGGCTATGCGCACTCAGCTCCCTGAGGACTGGGACAACTACAAACGGTCCCAGCGCCTCTACAAAAGCTGCATTCGCAGCAATAAGAGGGCAGCCTGGAAGAACTTCTGCGAAAGCATCGAAGTTCTTCCAGAAGCCGCCAGGCTCTGCAAAGCCCTCAAGAAAGACAAACCACCTCAAATAGTGAACTTGAGGCTTCCCTCGGGGGGGCTAACGGCCACCTCTGAGGAGCGCCTCAAGCATCTACTAGAAACACATTTCCCCGAATCCGTAGTGGAGACGGAGGACATGCCACCCCCTCGGCCCCCCCGCGCCGCTGTCACCACAGCGGATTGGAGGACAGCTTCGAGGGTGGTAACAGTGGAAAGAGTCAGGTGGGCTATTTCCACGTTTGACCCATTCAAAAGCCCGGGACCGGATGAAGTGTTCCCCGCACTTCTGCAAGAGGGAATGGAGACACTCATACGTCCGGTCTATCACTTGATGAGAACCTGTCTGGCCTTGGGGTATATTCCTATACCCTGGAGAGCCGTCAAAGTTGTTTTCATACCGAAAGCAGGACGCACATCGTACGACACTGCCAAGTCCTACAGAGCAATCAGCCTTACATCCTTCCTACTCAAAACATTAGAGAGGTTGGTTGAAAGGTACATCAAAGACGGGGCACTGACCTCAGTGCCTCTGCACCCGTCACAACACGCCTACCAGGCCGGGAAGTCAGTGGAGACGGCCCTTCATCCGATCGTTTCGAGGATCGAGAAGGCGCTGCTCCACAAAGAACTTGCGACCGGGGCTTTCCTAGACATCGAAGGAGCGTTTGACAATACCTCCTTCGATTCAATCTGCGCCGCCGCAGCCTATCATGGCATCGAGGACACCATCATCAGATGGTTGAGGGCCATGTTGGCGGGAAGGCAAATCACAGCTGCCAACGAGGAAGAGGCAGTAAAAGTTTCAGTGAGAAGAGGCTGCCCACAAGGTGGTGTCCTCTCTCCTCTGCTATGGAATCTCGTTCTCGATGGCCTATTACAGGAACTCGAGAAAGAGGATCTCTTTGCGCAGGGTTATGCGGATGACCTCGCAATCATCAACTCGGGAAAATTCCCAAATACGGTCAGCGGGCTCCTGCAAAGGGCCCTCCTGATCGTACAAAGATGGTGCAACGACCAGGGCCTTAGAGTTAACCCCTCCAAGGCGGAACTGGTCATTTTTACAAGGAGACGCAGGCTAGACGGCTTCGTCGCACCTGTGCTCTACAATACCACTCTAACGATCTCAAGGACAGTGAAGTATCTGGGGGTCATCTTGGATTCTAAGCTGACCTGGAAAGATCACATAGAGAGACAAATACAAAGAGCCACTACAACCCTCTGGGTATGTAGAAGAACCTTTGGTAAAACTTGGGGGTTAAACCCCAGGGTAACAATGTGGTACTATACTGTCATAGTTAGACCAATGATCACGTACGCTTCTGTCGTCTGGTGGCCTGCAGTAACCGGGCGTAACATACGGCAGAAGCTGACACAACTCCAAAGACTTGCCTGTCTGGGAGTCACAGGAGCATTGCGCACAACCCCCACGGCAGCTCTGGAGGTCCTCCTGGACCTCGTGCCCCTTCACTTGGTGATTGTGGCCGAGGCTCGGAAAGCGGCCTACAGACTGAAATGTGGTGGTCAGAAATTCGGAGGAGAACAATTAGGCCACACAAGGGCCCTATCTGATGCGATAGAGGCCCACCCACTCCTGGAGGCCAGGAGTGATGACGTAGTGCCTTCCTTCTCCTTCGCACAACCCTTTGAGGTGGTCATCCCCAAAAGGGAAGACTGGAACCCACTCGAGGGCACACTCGGGCCTGCCGATATCGTCTGGTTCACAGACGGATCGAGGCTAGAGGGAGGTACCGGAGCAGGGATATATGGAGAAAGGCCCAGGGCTGAGCTCTCTTATGCCCTGGGCAATTTCGCCACAGTATTCCAGACTGAGATCTTTGCTATCTTGGTCTGTGCACAGGAGAATATCCGAAGGGAATACTCCAACAAACACATACACATATGTAGTGACAGCCAAGCGGCCCTCAAGGCCCTTGCATCGGCAAGAACCAAATCAAAATTGGTTCAAAACTGTAAACAGGCTCTCTGCGAACTTGGCTCATCCAATTGGGTCAGGCTCCTCTGGGTGCCTGGACACAGCAACATTGAAGGTAACGAGCGGGCAGACGCTCTGGCAAGAGGAGGCTCTCGGAAGCCTCTACTGGGTCCGGAGCCGGCCCTAGGTTACCCTAGATCCAACGCCAGGAGGTCAATAGAGGACTGGGCCCGCTCCCAGTTCATTGACTACTGGACATCCCACCCAGGACTCCGGCAAGCGAAGCTCCTCATCTCAGGACCCTTGCCGGAGAGAACAAAACAAATTCTGCGACTAAGCAGGAGACAAGTCAGAGTCGTAATAGGTCTTTTGACCGGACACGGCTCTTTCAGAAAACACCTGCATACCATGGGGGTGGTGGACCACCCCGACTGCAGGTTTTGCGAGGACGAGGAAGAAACTTCTATCCACGTCCTGACTTCCTGCCCTAGGTTGATGAACCTGAGGTATAAACACCTCGGCATTGGCTTTCCAGTGCTGGAGGAAATAAGAAATGCCCCCATAAGCAGGATTCTGGCCTTCGGACTAGAATCTGGCCTGAGTGGGGGCTTTCAATAAATTCGTTAGCGGTTGCACAATGGGCCACTAGGCCTGAGTGCGGCGACCATTCCTCGCCCCGCTAGAAGAAGAAGAAGAAGATACCCCGGAAAGTATGAAATCATAGTTCTGCTGTTACAAAACTATGCACATCTCACCGTTTTTTTTTGTCTGATTTTACTGCAATATAAATACTCAAGCAATTTCACTCAATTCGACGGACTTCCACTGTCCATAAGATCGGTGTGTGGTCTTATTAACCAACTTTTCAAAAATTTAAAAAAGGGAAGGTTCTCGATTTCTCTGGGATGGCTTAATCTACATTTATGAAAATTATTTGCAAACTGTACAGTATGGCTCAGTGGTGGTCCTCTATTAGTTTGACCACAATATATCTTGTATAACGTGGGCAAGAGTATGAAAAGAAAGTTTTATTCGATAACGTGCCAGATGGCGAACGCATCGTGGAAATTGGTAGTTAGGTACTTTTAGTGTAGCTGATACTGAATATGATGTCAAGAGTTAAAAAACAAAATAGCGAATCCAATGTAGTTGTCGCAATTCCATAACTTTCGCGATGTACATAAATTTGGGCACCAAAATGGATGAAAAAAAAATACCTGAAAAAATGTTACCGCCTCTAAATATTATAAAACAACGGCATCCGGTTAGTGCAACCTAATTATTTACTTACCCAATATCGATATTAGGTAATAAGGTTCATTCTACCAAACGACAAAGTATTATGACCAGAGATCAGGATTTTTTTCTCGGTGCCAGAAACGGTTCTCATATAGACGTAATATTATATTGCAAACAATCAGAAAAACGTCGAAGTGTATTATTATTGCTAGCTACATTGTATTTTTGGTAATAAATTTAACTTAAAAACGGTATTAGTTCTTACAAAAGCATGTAAAACATAACTAGCAAATAAAAAGACAATTTTGAATCAAACATACACTTTCCTGTTCTGTTTAATATGAGTCTTGTTTATTTTGCTTATTTTCATAATGATTCAATATGAAATCCCAATTAACTGCTGGCAACATAAAACATTTTTGCAAATAAAATAAACAATGTTTATATAACATTAAATCATACATATCAAATAAAGTTAAGGATTAATGGCATAAAACTGCCATGTATCGTGCTCATCACATGATGAAGTGAATTTTATTTCATTTTAAAATGTTAATACGTATAACCTACTTTTATCGGAAATCTACTATATTTCTGAAACGTACTGACAGTTACCTAAAAACATAGTTGATTTTTTATATTTGCAAAGTCAAAGGCATTCAACCCCTACCGAGTGTCAACATTAAATTCCAATGTACGGAGGTACTTTGATGTTTTTTACTTGCGGTTTTATCTCCTTTAATTATACTACGCCGCCGAAATTGTGAAACATTTCAAAATCGCTTTTTACCTACACCGTGGCAATTATTGGCATTTGGGTCAACATTTAATAAAGGGAAAGGGTAGACCGTCCCAGATCGCCGTTTTGCAAACCGTAGTATAAATCTAGCCAAATGTATATGCATATGTATCTACAAACTTAGTGTGAAATTATTATTATTATACAGAGCCGGCGGTATACAAAAATATCTAGTGCTTCTCAGGCTGCAATAGATTTGTAGATTCGCGATTTCCCAGAACTGCAATTTGATGGAACAGATCTTTAGTGTAGTAGTTGCAACAATACAATTTCTTTGAGATTTAAAATAAATGTTAATAGACCATTTTCCTCACAAAAACATATTAGTGCTAGTGGCTCTACTGACAGTGACAGTCAACGTAATTTTAATTTAGATTTAGTATCAACGAAGTGTGACAAAAAGTACAAGAAGGTAAGATAAGTTATATTACACTTGCATAAAAAAAATTCCGCGCCGGCAGAGCCAACCCTGACTTTTACGTCATCGAGATAAAATTCTCGATTTCTGATTATGACCGTTAATTAAAATCAGTTTAATTTTGTAACGGATATTGAAGTTGTTATCACATTCTTCGCAAATATGAAAGTGAAGAGTATATTGCATTTGAACAGCACATTTCTCAAATCATGAAAATCACTCGTAATACATAATAATATATTGTATTTCAATATACTTCATTGATCAATAAATATTATTAAACTCTATGTTGTGAAATTCTTGTAAGACTTAATACCAAAGACTATTTTTATTGTTAACATCCATGTCTAATGAATTGTCGCGTATTTCGACCCCGAAACTACCCTTCAAGATCCGTGGGTTATTAACCAAAATACACTTTTACTGACTAAGAATAATCTTTAACAATGATTATATGACTTGATATTTACACCTTGTATTTACTTTGGAATTCTAACCTCCACTTGTCAATCAAAAACTGACTTTCCCGCCGTGCATCTTGCCTTATATACTTCAAAACCGTCTCTAGAACCATCTAGAAATCTTCTATACCCTTCTCGGGGGCGATCCAGAACAATGTAGAAACTCGGTCTTCTTTTATAAATTTCTAGAAACGTACTTCTACCAGTGGCGTATCAGCCTCCCGTCCCAAAGGGGTGTAATGCGTAACAATATGATTACTGATGACAGCTGAAGATGCCACCTTCCTACCTTATTCTGAGCCCTAAGGAAGGTTATGCCGAGTAAACAAAACGGTGAAAGATTTTATTTATTCTCCTGAACCGACGATTTCTTTCTTCCATTATCATAGTCAAGGACATAATTTGCCTAATGATAAAACTAATTACATTTCCATAAAACAGCAAAAAATTACTGTTTAATTTCACGATAAGATTTCTTAGGAAGAGACCTAGTTTCTAACGGGTCAATAATTTCATAAATTTCTAATGAGTCGAGATGTATAACTTTTACGCAGAAAAACAAAATGTTTAGGTTTGTAAGTGTCCTGTATTTCTTTAGAGCCTTCTGAAATCATATTGGGTATTTTATAGAGGAAGGAAAATAACTTAAGTTCAATACATAGATGCGGGGTCATCTTAAAAACCTCGCCAGAGCCAAGAGTTCCATTAAATATCCCCGGGAATAAATAACCCAGACAACTCCCTGTAGATTGGTTTTATTAGATTGATTACTTTATACAGATTCCTGACAGATATAAAAAACCAATAATACTCGTCTGAAAAACTTTTGTATCTGAAACATTTCAAGACTCCTAAACTCTTTCATCAAAGCGTATCAAGCGAAGTGAAAAGATGAGACTTAAAAGTTCAAATACTTTGCGGCTTGTTTTAAGGAGATTCTCTAATAAAAAAACGGATGCTGTATTGAATATCAGCTTTAGTGGTCTTGTTCCAAGGCGTCGCGTCGGCTCGGCAGTATACACTTTGTTATTGAAAAAACTATTGCCTAATATTCTATTCCCAAACGAGTTGAGGTCAAGAATTCCCCTATTTTTAGTAAACATTTAATCAGATAGTGGATATTGATGCAATACGGTGTAGGGCATCGAGAAATATCTGCGCATTAGACCAGGAAAATTAGATAAAAATAACTAAATTTTGACATACAGCTCGGATCGAGATGTGGTTTTCGGCATCGTTTTCGGAAAAATATTAGAAAAAAGTCTTCATATAGAAAATAAGCCGATTGCAGAAAATTGCATAGGGGGTGCATAAAATGCATCTAAAGTACATAATTTTTTGAAATATTGTAGAAATTGAGAGAGAGCTGTGAAAATCTCGTGGGAATCGCTTCCCGAGGGTAAAGTCTAAAACCAAAAAGTCAGGACTGGCTTCCGGTCGCCATCTTGGAAAACGTGAATGACGTATTTCCCTTCCTGTTCGTTTTGTCGGAAAATGTATGAGAACCAAAGTTGTATATCTAGGTGTTTATCTTTCATTTTTAATTAAACTTTTTTTTGTAGAGTTGATATTGCAAAGTTACAGCTGCTTGACAAAAAATTGTTTTTTCTTATCAATTTTTCAACTACTAAATGAAACTTCCGGGTGCAAAACTGTAAATAAAAATTATAAAAGATTACCTTTAGTTTAAATGCACAACGAAGTTCCTGTGACTAATAGTTTTAAAGCTGTGGACGCGCGAATTCGGCCTCACAGACTTCAGCGCTGGCGCGTGCCTCGTATCTCGCTCCGCCTGTTCTATGATTGCTCACAGTGACGGGAACTCGGAAAAAAAAATTTTCAAGCAGCTGTAACTTTTGCAATATCAATCTTACAAAAAAAGTTAAATTAGAAATGAAAGATAAAAAACTAGATATACAACTTTCGTTCACATAAGTTTTTCGAGAAAGCGAACAGGAACGGAAATACAACGCCATTCGCATTTTCCAAGATGGCGACCGGAAGCCAGCAGGTCCAGTCCCGACTTTTAGATTTTAGACCCTGTCCATGTTCCCCTTCCACATTGGCAAAAATCTCGATTCGTGCATTTTTTTAAAAACTTGTTTTCTGTCTTAAATGCATTACACTAACCGCCGTAGAGCCACCCCCGAGTATTCCTGGAAAATTTCGATGTCAGATTTGGACTCGAAAGCACCCGGGAAGCGATTTCCCCGTCATTTTTGGGCACTGAATTTTTCACTCGATTTCATCCCCTCCCACCCCCGAAGAGCCACTCCCGAGGATAGGTGGTAAGTTTCGATGCCAGATTTGGACTCAGCCACCTCGAAAGCCCCCGGGAAGCGATTCCCACGAGATTTTCACGGCTTTCTATCAATTTCTAAAATTTTTCTAAAAATTATGCACTTTGGATGCATTTTATGCACCCCCTATGCAATTTTCCTCGAACGGCTTATTCACTATATGTAGACTTTTTCTCGATCCGAGCTGTGTGTCAAAATTTAGTTATTCCGGGCAAATTTGATCTAATTTCCCTGGTCTACATGGTTAAAAAGGCGAACGTAAATTAATGTTCGGTTCTGAAAGGATGAAATTTTTAGCAACGTGTTTGTAATATCAAATATTACAGGCAGATTGTGTGTTTGATATGCCTGTGCAGATACACAAAAACAGTTTTTTTCCATAGATCAGAATATCATATTCTCATGTATTTCAAGACGCTGAACACTGACTTCAGGTACAAATTCCGAAATTCGCACCACTTTTGTTTTCGCGAAAAACATCGTATTTTATGCCTATAAAACTGATGTCTTTCGTGATTTATAAAAAATGTTGTTAAACTTCGCAGTTCGGATCTCAAATTCGTGTTCAGAATTTCAAAATACACAGAAATATGGTATTCTGATCACTGGAGAAAAAAAATTGTATGCCTGCATAATTTAGTAACAAATCAGTCTTTCAATTTTAGGTATATACAATATAACACACGATAAAAAACCGCTGCCTAAGGAGTCACTACTTCCACATCCAGATTTTTCATCCAAGTCACTTTAAAGGAAACATCTTGATTAGATTTGCACTCTATAGTATGTGGAAATTGTTGGTCATAGAATTTTAATAATATTTAGGGCAGATGTCATAGAAAAGTTTGAGATGTTGGTTTCTACCATATACGTTGAAAATGAAGTTTCTAGTTTACCCTACTTATTTTCCCCTATTCACCACCTACCACGTCCCACCCCTTCAATGGAGTCATCTCAATGAGATCTCATTACAATACATACGTGTACTAACTTTCAAGTGAAAATCTAAATTTAATTTTATCAATCCTTTTAATAAGGGAGTGGGAGTGGTGGGGAGATAGAAACTAGTACAAAAAAAAACTGAGTCCTTCGCTTCTACTATATACACCAAACCCCAAATTTCTGTACTCTTAATAGCTTGCTTTACTTATTTTTCCCTATCTACCCCTATTTAACCCCCAACCCTTCAACGGAATCATCTCAAAATATAATCTAGTTCCAGATGTCATTACAATATAAAAGTGTACCAAATTTCAAGTGAATATCTCAATTTTATTTTATCAACCGCTTTAATAATGGAGAATAATTGGGGGGCTTGAAAAATATTATAAAAAAGTCTGAGGCCTTGGCTTCTAGTAGATACACAGAATTTCAAGTTTCTGTACCCACACGAGCTTGCTTTACATATTGCCCTTTATTTACCCCTATTTACCCCCCAACCCTTCACCGGATATCTTCAAAAAACAATTCCAGATCTTATTATAATATATACGTGAACAAAATTTCAAGTCAATATCTTAAACCGTTCCGAAGAAAACGTGCGGACAAAAAAAGTTAGACAGACAGACCGACAGACAGAAAATTTTTTTTTCGCTCAAATTTAAAATCTCGACGTTTCATGACATTCTAAACCTATTTCACGAATAAAAATGTTTGAAAATTTTTTTGCGATTACTATACTTTCAATCCACTACGTGGATGTGGAAGTAAAATGAAGTTTCTAGTTTACCCTACTTATTTTCCCCTATTCACCACCTACCACGTCCCACCCCTTCAATGGAATCATCTCAATCAGATCTCATTACAATACATACGTGTACTAACTTTCAAGTGAATATCTCAATTTTATATTATCAATCCCATTAATAATGGAGCGGAGGTGGTGGGGTTTGAAAAATATTAGAAAGAAATCTGATTATAATACATACTTCTACCAAATTTCAAGTGAATATCTCAGTTTTATTATATCAACACCTTTAATAATGGTGTAAGGGTGGTGGGGGGTTGAAAAATATTATTAAAAAATCTGAGGCCTTGGCTTCTAGAACATACTCTGACTTTCAAGTTTCTGTACTCTTTTCAGCTTGCTTTATTTATTTTTCATTATTTACCTCTACTTACCCCCCACCCCTTCAACGCAATCATGTCAAAATATAATCTAGTTTCAGATATCGTTATAATACATACGTGTACCAAATTTCAAGTGAAAATCTAAATTTAATTGTATCAATCCTTTTAATAAGGGAGTGGGAGTGGTGGGGGGATAGAAACTAGTACAAAAAAAAACTGTGGCCTTCGCTTCTACTATATACACCAAACCCCAAATTTCTGTACTCTTAATAGCTTGCTTTACTTATTTTCCCCTATCTACCCCTATTTAACCCCCAACCCTTCAACGGAATCATCTCAAAATTTAATCTAGTTCCAGATGTCATTACAATACAAAAGTGTACCAAATCTCAAGTGAATATCTCAATTTTATTTTATCAACCCCTTTAATAATGGAGAATAATTGGGGGCTTGAAAAATATTATAAAAAAAGTCTGAGGCCTTGGCTTCTAGTAGATACACAGAATTTCAAGTTTCTGTACTCTCACCAGCTTGCTTTACATATTGCCCTTTATTTACCCCTATTTACCCCCAACCCTTCACCGGATATCTTCAAAAAACAATTCAGTTCTAGATCTTATTATAATATATACGTGTACAAAATTTCAAGTCAATTTCTTAAACCGTTCCGAAGAAAACAGACAGACAAGCAGAAACATTTTTTTCACTCAAATTTAAAATCTCGACGTTTCATGACATTCTAAACCTATTTCAAGAAAAAAAATATATATAAAAATGTTTTACGATTACCTACTATACTTTCAATCCACTACGTGGATGTGGAAGTAATGGGCTTGTTCAGCATTATTTTTTTCTTTCACAAATCGAAAGTGCAAGTATAAATTAATGGATCTGCAAAATATCAGAATCTTATTCGCACGTTTAGTATCTTAAAAACTATTACAAATTTCCATCTCGCGAAAATGGGGCGTGGCCAGGCGCTACGTCACTATACGCATAGACTCGTCGATCTCAATAGACTTGATGCTCCTTATTGGTTATAATTATAAGTGTTTTCGAAGTATTGTTTGTTTTGCTTACTACTTGACAGTAAGTAGGGGAGTACAATTTGGTGAAATGTCAAAAAATTACAATTTTCTCTCGCTCCTGCCAGAACGAATTTTCGATTTCGACCCTGCAATTTACGATTATAATTCATGGCCGACCTTCTCCTTTCCGTAGACACATAGAACGAACTTCCACTCGACGTATTTATTTAGTTACCAGCGTTTAAAAATTCCATGTTTTTCGACTTTTCAGGTTAAATTTGAAAGGTCCCAGAAAGCCATTTTTCTTACGTCACTTGCGTATAGTGACGTCACAAATGAGCGCTCGGTTTTTGCAACTATTACTAAATTCAACTCCTTATATCTCGAGAACGGAAAAAGTTAATAATGCGAAATTTTAAGTGTATAATGAGAATATCGAGTACTATATGAAAAAGTATAAAAACCATATAAAAAAAAAATCATGAAACAAGCCCATTATGTAGGAAATTAGAAAACAAAGCACAATAGAAGCAGACAAACTTGTAACAACCGGATCCGTTTTACTTAAAACCGGAACCAATCCGAAATCGTTTCTTCAGTTTTTCTTAGAACCGGAATCGTTATTTCGTTTCGGTGAAGATCCCTGTAGTTTGTACATTTCCCGGGCGTTATTTTTAGAAGAAAACACATGTGTCAGGAAATAAAAGAAACACAAAAATTAAGAGGATGCCACAACTAACATGTGAACAAAATACCTAGATGTGTTGTGACTAGTTTGACTGAAATCAGCTTAGGATTGTCAGTGCAGCATAGTATTCAAAATCAATTGTCAGTTACACATTTAAGCAGGTATTTTCGAATGTTACGTGTCACCTGGAAGTTTTTAGAATAATACATTTATTATTGTACACGTTATTTTCAAAACTACTTGCCTACCTATAGCGACTAACATGCGTTTTAAACATAATACACTAGTCACAAAATGAAAGCACCGTTCGCCAGTTTTATTCAAGATTTCGTGTATGAAGACATGTTCATGCGCTAAATCGTTAACACCTAAAGGAACCCCAACCATTATCACCATCAAAGATCCTTCCGTGTTCGAAGACTTTGAAATTCAAATATTCGGCAACGTTTGAATACAAATTGAGTTAGGAAGTGCTAACGAATTTAATTGAAGAGCTGTGCCGGAAATTTGATAAAGTGCGTTTTCAACGTGTACAAACTTTTAATTTGCGTAATGTTGTGTACAAAGACAAAGACGGGCTGCGCTCTTTGACTTCCCAGGCAATTATATACAAGTCGAAGTTATTACCTGTAAGTCTCTTCTAAATGTAATATTTACCATTTTAAGAGGATTACTTCTATATTTAATTCAGAGAAATTTAATTAAATGTGAATAAAAAATATGATCACGAATTGCGTGTACAGGGTAGGTCTTACTTACTTAATGGAATTACTTAGCCTTATTTTCAATGTTTAATAAAGAGGAGGGTCTTCTTTTTATTAAACATTTTCTAGAACACTTCTATTCAGAGGCACAAGAAATGCAAAAAAATATAGACGACGATAAATTACAACAAAACAAAAATGAGAGCAACTTCACAGAGCTCTTAACGATCAATACACGAAATATAACATATGTTGGTTTTAAAAGATATTATGTAGAAAGATTTAAATGATTTAAAAGTTACAAGTATTTACGTAATATGGTAGGTGATTCTAGTGAAAATTGATTGTAGAAAACCATACCTACAAAATGAGCCCGGTATGGCGGAAATTTATTTCAATTAGAGCTTTTTTTAGGTAACTTCATGCTCTCTCAGAAAAACCTGGTATGACAACCTCTACTCTGCCGAAAATGTCTGTCATACCTATTTGGAGGTGATAGATAACAAAGTTTTACCGTTATGGCGTAGAACGTTTATATTTTTTAAATTTTGTTCGCTCTTATGTGCTGCACTGCACTGCTTGTGATAAAATAAGTGCTGTTAGTGCAATCTGTAAACAATTTGGTATTGAAATTAACAGTTTATATTTGTTTGACTGATATTTTTTGTATCAAAACTTGAGGCTCGTGTCGAAAGAGAAAAATGTTACAGACAACCGTTTTAAATATGGTGCAATTCAAGAGGAACTTCAAAGAAAAGCTACAGATTATATAAAATCTGATAAAGTTTATAGATTAAAAATGAAAGTTCAGTGTCATCGATGATCTGGGGACTAAATGTATTGTTTTAAAGTAAATATTGCGGTTGTTTAAAAACTACTATGTTGGATTGATTAATATTTGAAAACTGAGACTGAACGCAAACTTTAACCCATTTTCAGTTTTGTATGTTAAACAAGAGAATTGTGTAGTTTTTAAACACCACACGATATATTTTAAAATAATATACATTCACTCAAATTGTAATTACTTAAGTATAAATTCCATTTAAGTTATATTACAAATGTTAAACTTGGTGATAATAAATAATTGTATATTTAAGATATATTTTGTTTTATTCTTATTATTTACAATCATGTACCTATGTACCAGTGCAGAAGTCGACATTCAACCTAGCTAACGATAGTAGTAAGTGATAAATAAAACAACAAAAGGAAAGAAGAATATTTAATAACACACATAAATTAGACAATAGTAACATTAATACGACATGATAAAAAAGTTCCTGCAGAAATTACAATGATTTGCACAGCTCGGTGCATAAATATATCATAGACGAAGGGTCAACCGCTAGATAAATTGTGTTTACTTTACTATAATTTTAAGTCCTTTACTTAATTTGTTTCTTTTATGACAGCCCAAAACTGCCGGAAATTCCTTTGACTCCGGGTACCCCCGCCCCAAAACCACCCTTAAAGTTTCTTTCCTGGTGCAGACATCAATCCGATCCTGTATTTAGGTGAATTGGCCCTCTCTATCACTTAATGTGGCAATTCTAGAGGGGGGATGACCCCAATCACCTCTACACCTCGATTCAACCCTTACAGAGCGTGGAATTTTTGTTTTGTAAAACACATTTACAATTTTTAAAAAGGGGGTTTGCTGGAGGGCTGATGAAGGTGACCAAGGTTATATATAACCAGGGGTGGTTACAGCCCCTCCAGGTGGCGGATTTTATTTGTAAGAAGTATTCAAGATTTTCAGGGGGAGTGATGAAGGGAAGATGAAGGTGTCCAGGGTTATAACCAGGGGTAATTACAACCCCTCCAGGGGGTGGATTTCCGCCCCTGAGGGTTGTTATAACCCTGGTCGCCTTTCATATTCCCTTCATCAAACCCCCTCTCTAAAAATGTTGAATATTTTTTGCAAAAAGAAAATCCACCCTCTAGAGGGGTTGTAACCACCGCTGGTTATAACCCTGGTCACCTTCGTTTTCCCTCTAACAAACTCCCTTTTTAAACACTGTAAACATATTTTACAAAAAAGATAAATCCACGTCCTGTAGGGGTTGAATCCAGGGGGTAGGGGTGATTCGGGTCATTCCCCTCTAGAATTACCACCTTAAGTTATAGGGAGGGCCAATTCACCAAAATACAGGTTTGGGTTGATGTCTGCGCCAGGAAAAAACTTTTAAGGGTGGTTTTGGGACGATTCCAAAAACTTGTTTAAAGCTCGGAGTTAGTTTCAGCACCCTCCAAAACGGGGAGGGGGACTGGATTGGCCCAGTAGCAGCTACTTACGTGTCCTTCTGACTCCTGACCTCCACTATGAGTACAACCGGTATGACAGATATTTCCGGCAGTTTTTGGGCTGTCATACCGTAATATTCTAAAAGAGCACATAACAACGAACAAAATTTAAGAAAAAAAATGTTTCTACGCCATACCGGTAAAACTTTGTTACCAATCACCTTCTTCAAATAGGTATATTTTCGACAAAGTAGAGGTTGTCAAACCATGTTTTTCTGGAAGAGCATGTTTCCTAAAAAAACTGAAATCAATTTCCGCGAAATGGTTAAAACATTATTGTTTTTTAATAATAATTTATTTAATTAAAATTACGTCAGACAAGAGAAACCTCGTCATGCCATCATTTTGTTCGTATGGTTTTCTACGGTCAATTTTCACTAGAATTTTTAAAATCCGCGATGACGTTATTTTAAATGTCACCGGCTCTTGGGCTATGGTCACCACAACGACAAAAAGGGTTTCTTGATCTTTACTCAAGACCAACATTATATCTAAACAATCTATTGGATACATTTGACTTGTTCAAAAAAGCAGGTTTCTGAAAGAAAACGTTCTTACCAAAGCGATGTTGTCGGGTTGATAAGAAGTGAGCGCAACAACCCCCCCCCCCCCCCTCTCAAAAATTAAACCTGTTAGAAAAACGTACAAGGACGATGTTTCTATAATACCATCTACTTAAAAGTAGTTGCCAAATAGAAGGAGGGTTTGTTAAATCCACACCGACAATCCATAACTATGAAGTTAACGTTGCGCGAATCTCGCTGAGAAGTACTTAGCATGTTGTTTTTAATGACAAAATAAAGCGATTTAAAAAAATCCCACTTCTGACCGAATTCAATGATTTTCCTTCTAATATTGGTTGGAAAACGAAATTTTAATACGAATATGTCACTTGTGTAAAGAAACATTATTCAGGCAACTAAAGCCTTATACAAACGAATAAAGCGCTTTTCTTTGATATGTTCGGGCATTTTAGTTTACTGCCACCGTAGAGCACGTTATAAACGTCAAAATAAATTCGAGAATGTCAGGTCTACGGTTCAAACATGGTTCAAGAAGGCCAATAAATTATTCTATTTTACACCAGCCTGTAACTCTGTGGATTTATATGAGAAGCGGCTGATATTCTAAGAAAATGAAGAAAGGCACAAAGCGTACTGGGAAAATGTAAATGTAAAATTACTGAAGCGTATTTCGAATACGCTGACCGCGGAAATCTCACCCACATACAAACAAAACATATTCATTAGTACAGCATTCTGTAAATAAGTAGGACAAACAGGAGAATTTGGAAATATTGCAAGAGAATTTTAGTTTCAAGATTAATTTGAGGTTGCTTTAGCACGTTTTACACCTACCACTAATGAGTGAGGGTGAACTGCGTCCCCCCTCACATACACCGAAATTATGTAATATAATTATTAGTAGTAATGCAGATCCCAGATTCAAGGGGGACATGACGTCAAAATCAGAACCGGGTCTAGGTGATATGAATAATATGATCACAAAAGTTAAATAGCTACTAATAGATTCCAAGCAATCCATAATATAAATGGACTGGTAAACAGAGATCGGTAATTTTATCTCGGTGACGTAAAAGTCAGGGTTGGCTCTGCCAGCGCGGACGGATTTTTATGCAAGTATGATACAATGTGTCTTACCGATCTGTTTCCTTCATAATTCATCCTGCAGCTTTCATATAATTCACTCCATCAGTAAGAAATGATAAGACCTTGTGTTTATGTTCCTCATATTTGTCACCCCATAACTCTTGTAGGCTTGAATTGACTGCCTTCACTATAAAGTGACAATTTGTCGTCTCTACAACTTTAGAGGCGATCAAGTGTCCATGCACTGAACAATTTTCCTCCAATGCACCCACTAAAACATTCGCTACCTTCTCACCATAAGCATTGGTGGTTTAGTCCACATTAACCCAGACGTACTTTCCAGTAAGCTCAGAAGAAATTTTTTGTCTAACATTATCGTTTCCGCACCTGAACATTGTTATATTTGCCACTAATACACTCTTCCAAAAATTGTCTAAAAAGTGGACTATCTAGTTTTGGACACGGGGTATGATACATCCCACCATCACTTGCACTAAATCTAAATTAAAACTACGTTGGTTGTCACTATCAGTAGAGCCACTAGCACTAATATGCTTTTGTGAAGAAATATGTCTATTAACATTTGTTTTAGATGTCCAAGAAATTGTTTTATTGCAACTTCTACAATAAAGATCTGTTCCATCAAATTGCAGTCCTGGGAAATCGCGAATCTACAAGTCTATTGCAGCCTGAAAAGCACTAGACATTTTTGTATACCGCCGACTCTGTATAATTTCACACTAGGTTTATAGATGGATACATTTGTACATACACATGGCTAGATTTATACTACGGTTTGCAAAAGTGCGATCTGGGATGCTCTACCCCGTCCCCGAGCCCGTCCCTTTATTAAATGTTGACGTAAATGCCAATAATTGCCACAGTGTAGGTAAAAAGCAATTTTGAAATGTTTCACAATTTCGGTGGCGTGGTATAATTAAAGGAGATAAAACCGCATAAGTAAAAAACATAAAACTACCTCCGTACACTGAAATTTAATGTTAACATTCGGTTGGGGTCGAATGCCTTTATCAGTGCAAATATAAAAAATCAACTATGTTTTTAGGTAATTGTCAGTACTGTAATGAAGCATTTTTATAGTGTGGAAATTGCACCCGACACCGCCGTCTATTTCTCTATTTAGGATATAAGTATTTTCTAATACAGGTATTGGGCATAATTTCTGGTGTGGAAATTACACCCAAAACCACCGTCTATTTTCGTATTTTAAATATTAATATTTTATACTGTCCACACAGGGCATTAATAAGTATTATACTTTCATTATTAAAATTATCAAGTAGAAATACACTCCGCCAGATGGAGCACTGTCTCCATCACTGACACGATTGGCTTCACCGTTAGCGAATACTTGGCCCAGCCAGCCAAATGATTATCAATTAATTTGGGATCAATTAATTGGGGATCCATTAATTTGGACCTCCATCCGTGGACCGCAACCGCCATTTCACAGGAGAGAGAGAGTAAGTAAATCCGACCGTAAATAAGCAGCTTGGCTGGGACTAAGTGCCACCTTGTGTACTAATCCCGGTTTGCTCCGCCGTGTGTCTGGGAGGATACATTGGTTGGCAACAGGTCTCGTGTTTGCCCTCTGGCCTAGCACCGTCGTCTGGAGAACAAGCGAGTACTTGGGAAGCTTGGGGCTTTCTGGTCTAGTTGCGTCGGCCGGAAAGTCACAAAGCCTTCTAGCACACCGAGATATCATCCCCGACCAAATACCGCCTACAGGAGTGAGCCAGTGTGCAAGTTGGGAGAGTGTGTGACTGGGAAACTTTCCGCTGGTAACCGGACTCGTGTTTGCCCTCTGGCCTAGTACCGTCGTCTGGAGGACAAGCGAGTACTGGGGAAGCTTGGAGCTTTCTGGTCTAGTTGCGTCGGCCGGAAAGCTACAAGGACATCCACCAGCGCAACGTAGCGCCCGTGAACCTCGTTGGTTTAATCTCTCCTTTGGGGTGATTACACCAACAAGGAACCGTGACCGGAAGTGTGTACTAACATTAGGCTCTGCGCCTTAGCCAAGTTGCCTGAGTATTTGTGTTGTAATCTCATTGTTTATTGTGCTTTTGCTTTCCTCCGCCTGGTATCTGCTCTGTCCGCTTTTATACCGATAGTAGTTATTCCGACTTACCGCTCCGTTTCTCTAAGCTCGTATCCTGCTTATAGCCGCCCTCTTGCTTCGCCACCGTCACCATAGTTAACCGTAGTAGTTATAGGTTAGGTATAATTATATGTATTAGGAATAATAAATATCTATATATAGGATTTGAACTGTGCCTTTTATTTTGGTGTGTGTGAAGTCTACTACCCCTAGACCCCTGGACGTACCGTGTCTCCTCTGACGCTATCCCAGCCCTACTGCAACAGGCTGTGTCAAGAGGCTAGCGTGGGTCCTTTACACCACGAGAAAAACTGTAAAGGTGGCACCCGAGCTTACCGTAACCGCACCGAGCTCGAGTGCCAAAGTGATGCCCCTTCACTCAACCGACGAGTGAACGTAACGTCACAGTACGTTTCACAAATGTAGTACATTTCCGATAAAAATAGGTTACAGGCATTAACATTTTAAAATGAAATAAAATTCATTTTATCACGTGATGCACACGGTACATGGCAGTGTTATGCCATTAATCCTTAACTTGGTTTGTTATGTATAATTTAATATTATAATGGTTTATTCTATTGGGAAAAATATTTTATGTTGCCAGCAGTTAATTGGGTATTCATATTTAATTATTATTATGAAAATAAACAAAATAAACACGCCACACATTAAACAGAACAGGAATGTGTGTTTGATTCAAAATTGTCTCTTTATTTGCAAGATATGCTTTACATGTTTTTGTAAGAACTATAACCGTTTTTAAGTTAAAATTACCAAAAATACAATATAGCTGGCAATAATAAATATTTCACCACTTCGTCGTTTTTCTGATTGTTTCAGTAAATGTTTGCAATTTTACGTCTATATCAGAGCCGTCTCTGACACCGAGATAAAATTTCCAATCTTTGTCGGTCGGTTCGGAATTAAACTCCGGGCCTCTCACTAAATATCCTTTACTGACCAAGCGACACCCCCAGTCAATTAATAATTTTTATTAGCATGAACATGTAATAGATAACAAATCTCCATGCCCGGAATCTATCCAGGACTGTGGTAAATAGTCGGGGGGATAGCGGACGTCCTTGTTTGACTCCTATATTCTTCATTTTTGATTCCGTCGTCTGTCCTGTCTGTATTGCAGTGTTTTCGTGTAGGGATGCTTCTATTATCCTGTTTATTAAATAGTGCGGCACTCCTCTGTTGAGTAATGTGTTGATTATAGCCTCATGCCTTATGGTATCAAATGCCTTTTGGACATATGGTCGCCTGTTAATCTGCCCTTGATGTATGCCCCTACATTTCCCATCCTGTATACCCACCCCATGCGTCATGCGGCTCTCGCTGCTGACAACAAGCATGTCCAATGTCCAACCCGGCGTATGCAGCCGGTCCGGAGGTATATAAAACATCCGAGATTTGGTTCCGGCACGCCGTTGGGCGTGTTCGACGGACGACCAAGCTGCGTGTTGGAACGAACTTCCATGGATGCCCAGAATAGGCAGCAATGCCCACCTTACGCTGGCAAAGCAATCAATCAATATAATATGCTAAATTTTCTTTAATAACCGAATCATTAAATACTTGCTGAGAGTGTATAACGGCAACTGACTGATTTGGATTCAACTTTATTCAACAATATTTTGAATCACGAATTGTTTCTTATACCGGATGTAACACGATCATAGAACACGCCTCTTTTCTTTTAGTTTTAAAGATAAATGATAGAAGCTTGGAACATCATATACACCTAATAAACGCCATTCTTGGATATACGTTTATGTTTTTTTTCCACTTCCGGTTTCACTGAAAGTGACACTAAATTTTGATTTTCAAATGGAACACTAAAATAATAGAAACAATCATTCTATATTCTAATTTACTTAAGGGTTGTACAGTTTATGTCCATTTAGTCGAGAGGTAAGAACAATTAAACAATTTGCTCAGCTAACAGATTGGGGGTCGAATCCCAGTTGAGAAATTGGTTCTTATTTCCAGAAAACAAATTGGTTCCATTATTATCTTTTTATTATCTGTAAGTATATCTCTACTTACTACACTTGGATTGCAAGAAACTTCATTACATGATTTCATAGTGAGGTAACATGTCAAAGGCATAAATACATGAACTATGTACTGCGACACCGCAGGCAGGCAGTCAGGCTCTTTTCAGGCTTCCGCAATTAATTATTTTACTAATAATAATTACTATACTACAACAACAGTGCAGTGTTTTGTTTCTCTTCTCGTCATATTCAAGAGTTTATTGAAATTTTGTATGCTAGGAACATTAAAACAATGGATAATGCAATGTCACTAATTACGTTTACATAATATCACGTGTAGTTTTACTCCTGGCATTATAGTAGACAGTAGATTATAAATATTTTAGAAAATTCCTACAGGCGAGTTCGAAGTTGTCACCGAATATCCTTTTGTAGGCCAACACCCGTAAGGTGATACTAATCCAGTGGTTTCCTTTACTCCGAGCCGAAGTTTTGTATATTTATTTAGTATTTTATACCTTAGTTCTCAGTATCATGATTATACAATGTGGGTAACAATAACGCATATTTTACCTTTACCTTTACTTAAAAAAAAAAAAGAGAGGGGTGTATGTTTTTGTACATGTTCAATGATTTCTTGGGCGTAACTAAAGTGGTTTTTTAGCTGCAGAGTTTAATGCAGCGGTGGTCTCATCGCAGTTTCATTAACTTATGTCTAATAGGCCAGTCAACGAAGGAAAATAGGGGATATAATCCGTATTTTTGTATAGTTGTTGGGGGGGGGGGAGTGCCTTCGGCAGCATAACAAAAGTCCTAACTGGCGGATGGTGTGCGAGGGGGTGGGAGGTAGTTTACTCATTTTTTTTTTCCTAGGATCAATACTTCACAAGATACAGAGGTTGGGAAAAATCACGAATTTAAAAAAATCATACATCAAATTCCAACTTTCTGCACTCTTACCAGCTTGCTTTACTTATCCCTATTTAACCCCCAACCCTTCAACGGAATCATCTCAAAATATAATATAATTCCAGGTGTTATAATATATACGTGTACCAAATTTCAAGTGAATATCGCAATGTTATTTTTTTATCAATTCCTTTAATAAATGGTATTATCTACTGCTTGATAACTAAATTAGTATTTGATATACACCAATTAATTTTTCTGAAAATACTTACATTTTATATTATTAAGTAACTATTTTATCAAAATTTGTTTAAATATAAACTAGTTATATAATTGTTGTACATTCTATGGGATTTTTTGTAGTTTTATTTGTGAATAATATTAGTTTTAGACATTTTAACCTCCCCACAATAAAATTGTGGGAGGTTATTTTGTTTAATTACAAAACATTAAAAAAATATTTAAAAAAAAATTAATAACCTTTTTATTTATTGATCGATTTTGTTCAAAAATAGGGTTCTTCCTCTAGCTAACACTAACTTACAATCCAAATTTCAATACAATCGAACTTTTCGCTCTTAAGTTATCGTACTTAAAAAAACGTGACGGACGGACAGAGAGACAGACGGGCGATTTTTTTTTAAGTTGTTCAGAATTCGATCACAAACACAGTGATACGAATTTTTTGTTCTACGAGCAATATTACCGGTTTTAGAAATGTGCCGATCTAATGCAATATACTCTTCGTTTTGTATTTGCCAAGAGTATAATAACTGAATAAACATGAGGTCAGGTCTTTGAGAATAACTGCAAAATTTTGGAATAACAAATTATGAAAAAATTTCCTCGTACCAAAAATACTGTGCTTTATCGGTATCTAAAACATTAATTACACAGTGGGGATGGATGAACTGGTATGGCCAAAATGTTCCTAAAAAGTAGGACATTTTTCAATATAATTCAGCAGAACTTCAAAACTGTCCTATGTACATTATTCAAATTTCAGTCTCTTCAATGTTTCCAGCATTCACTCTCCTCGAGTTCCGCTGTTGGCAGTCTCGTCTGATATGCCCTACCTTGCCGCAGTTTTAACACTTAATACTTTTACTTGGCATTCCTCTTCCCTGCTTTCCGAGAGTATCCAATTTAGCCAGTATTTGAGAAATCATTTTCTACATCTTGGTCAACGTAGGGTCCTCGTTCTTCTTTTCTGGTTGCGGTTCTTCGGTAGTCACAGCTGGCACTCTTAGACTCGGGGTATCCTTCAAGACAGCTTCCAACTCGAGCTACCAGCTCCAGTCTCTAGGGGCCGCCAGCGCCCCACATTATTAAACTTTTAAATTGTCATAACCCAATTTTCTCAAATGGAACACCCTGTACGTTTTAACTTCAAAGGTTTCAATAATGAATTACCTACACACTGAAATTCATAAGAGAACTTATCGTCGCTATGAAGTATAAAATTAAAAATCGTCAATTCCAGTTCTTGGAAGTTCGTATGCAAGGATTTTGCAAACAGCAGAAAAAAATAACTATCTATAACTGAAAGAAAAAGTATGTGTAAATTATTAATGAAATCTTTGCATTCTTTCGATAACCTGAATTCTGGTTATGCTAGCAAATTAAAATCCTAAAACGAATTTGTCTAATTTCTTATTTGACGATTCTCATTCTAACACTAGCATCCACACAGTCCCCTACGGCCATGCAGATTAAACTAGTATCTACATAACCCCCTACGATCATGAAGATTAAGTTAAAAATGAGAACAAAGGCCTAAAATGAATGTATTTATCTACCTCGTCCTAAAAAAGTTTCGTTCTAATGGATCACATTTTCATGAAATCAATCATTCTGTATCTTAGCATTTGAAACGTTTTTCGCCCTTATTCTGGAGCTCATCAGAAAAACATAAAGCCACTCATAAAGATGTTTCATGCAAAACCAAGACAATTTCTATGAATAAGTGTTAAATTTCATGAAAATAGGCCTTTGTTCTCATTTTTAGGGGCCGTAGGGGACTGTATGGATGCTAGTTCTATTATGAGAATTGTCAAATAAGAAATTAGACAAATTCATTTTAGGATTTTAATTTGCTAGCATAACCAGAATTCAGGTTATCGAAAGAATGCAAAGATTTCATTAATAATTTACACATACTTTTTCTTTTAGTTATAGAGTTATTTTTTTCTGCTGTTTGCAAAATCCTATAAAGAATATATTTCAAAACCTACAATTATAAGGAAACAAATAATAATTCATTTTTTAAAGTTCGTCTGCAAGGTCTAAAGATATAAAAAATTAAGTAAGATACTTTTACAGCGCCAAAAACGAGAAAAAAGCGATTTTTCCATTTTTTAAAATTAATAACATTGAAAACATCAACTGTTATTAAACATTTCTTGTTGGAAATCGGTCAAAATATATTTAAAACAATTGTTTCATTGAAAAAATTATTTTCTTACATACAAAATTGCAAATCAAGCTAATATACACGTGTGAAAAAGTTATAAGCAAGTGGAATATTCCAGTTTTCTGTGGGATCCCATAAGTTTCCGCTGTGATTGCTAACTTTTTAATAAAACTCGAACTAAATTAATTTGTAGAGTAATTACTTTGGCGTTACAAGAAACGCTAGGTTCAAGGTAATTTTTTTTAAATAATTATCTACTTCACAACCAGTTTGAAAACAGCAAATAGTCATAAGCGAAGCAACCAGGATTGTAATTATTAGGTACTAAGCTTATTAATTTTGCTAATAGACTTAATGGCTGATTTAGAACTAATCAATTAGTCATACGGTGATGTATGTTAACAAACCAGACAAGATGGTCAAATATATTGATGTTTGGAGTTACGAAAAAAAATGTAATAGTATATTATATGCTCCGTGTGATTAATGATTATTACCCGAGTGAAGCGAAGCGACTTCTGCACTCGGGGTTAAAAGGTCATTTAGTGTCGTAGCATATATTTTAAGTAGGTACTTATGATCCTGCATTTAGACCAAATTTAGATTAAAATAAAAATTAAAAAAATGTCCTTTACTTCATTGCAAAAATATTATGGAATTAGTGTTAGTCAGGCCCGGCGAGAGGAGGTTTCCCCTGCGCCCGGAAGTTTTGATGAGGCCCGGATTCCCCCGAAATTCTGAAATCCGGAAAAAGTTGATGCATATGCAAATTTCAATTGCATTTGCATCAGCCAAAGCAAGATAAATATTCCAACTTGGTAATTTTATATGGCACAAAAGAATACCACCCCCGAAATTATATCACCGGTGGTGGGAGGCCCGTATGCTACTACTGCCGGGCCCCGATTTTCTCTCGACGGCCCTGGTGTTAGTACATAAGGTAATGGTATAAACAGAGCGAACCGTTTTAAAATTAATATAATTTTGTTGCGCCTGCTATTTAAATGTTGAACAAATAAGTGTAAGCAGTTTCGACGAACATTTTATACCTCCTGAAACTGAAGAAGCTGAGATGAGACCATTTTCCGTCACAGTCTCAGCCAAAACTAGGGATTCACAAGTAGCTGCCAAAATAACTCAACTTAGTTGTAAAAGAAATTCCAAGCGTGAGTAGAATAATAATAAAACAAACAATAATCTTGCTGAAACCACAGAATTAATGAAAATTTCCCTTCAGTTTTTCCTACATGCAGTCAATATTTAGAAATGATTCAATTTTATAATAACTCTCGTTATAATGGTACATTTTCATGGCCATATTTTTAGAGCAATTTACCGTACATAAATAAATAAGGAAAACCAAACAATTTGGCACTTTATAGTCTTCTTCTTCGTGCCAATCACTTCCTCATTATATGTAACACCTCTTGAGTTAAAAGATAGTCTCGATGTACCAATTTTTCAATGGTAAAATCACCATTTTCAAATCGTCATAACTTGGAAAATATCCATCTGCATGAGAAATTGTATACTACCTTTTTTTACCATTCTATTCTTTTCGACCCCCTAGGTGGGGAACTACCTCCCATGTACTTACATTTGTACATAGTCCTGAAAAGACATTACAGAATTATGAAAATTCATTTAATGCTCGAGAATTCCGATGTTTTTACGGTTTCATTGACTCCACTATCAATAAAGTCGATTATTATTATTAAAATTGGAAAACAAAAATGACGATCTAAACGTTGAGGACCGGAAACGGGCAAAACAACAAAATATGATCATGATCATCTTTTCAAGTTTTCCGTTTTTACGTCGTCGAAGCCCCTAGCCCGTGCTGGCCTCCGACGCTAAAACAAGTGTCCTTGGCCGAACACAATCCTTGAGCTACACGGCCCAAAACTTCCTTCCGACGAAATCGGAGCACATGATGCCAATTGGTACCCTGGGCTCCGACCAGTCACACACCTCCAAACCCATCCAAACTCCGAGAGGGTACAGTAGCAGCCGTTCCCTCTCACGACAGACTAAAGACGCTCCCGGGAGCCGACATGCCAGCGAAGAAAGAAACTCAAGACAGAAGAGCGCCAGAAGAACCGACCCAGCTGGCAGGGTCCAACAGCCAGGACCAAGGAAGGTCTGCTAATTTCGCCTACACCGTCTGCATTTGGAGGGGGGGGGTCGTAAAAAGCGGCCCCACCCCTTACGAGGCCGGTCCAGGTCTACAGCGATGATTGGGGCAAAGACCACTAATTATCCGAGACAGTCATCACAATCAAGAATATTGGCGCACGTCGTCGATGGAGACAAATTTTACCGCATACAGAAGCACATAGATATACATTCATCGACGCACAGTTGGACAAAACTGTAGTCTTCGACCCAAATCAACTTTTAGATCATAAAATTAAAGATTTTAAGACGGCCTTTTTTAAAAAATATTCGTTATGAAATTCTCTATCAATCCCTGCATATGGCTTCTCCATTTCCTTCCCAATTCTTTTATAATTTTCATCTAAAAATGTATTTTTAATAAAGAATATGGGTTTTTCCAATGAAAATATCAGTGTCAAGATCACAGATTTATATTTTCGATTTTAATTTTAAATTTTCATTTTACAAATAAGCAAATGATCTGTCAAATTTAATAACTTTAAACTCATAACATTAATCGGCCATTTACATGGCCATCTTACTTTTCTGATGAGAAAGTTGTTAAATTAATAACTCGGAACATCAATCGGAAAAACAAAATTTAAAAAAAAAATCTAAATTTTTTTTAGGACAGCACATTTATAAGATCTGACTCGAATTAGCAGTTTGGATTATCCGGAATTTCGAATTAGCACCTAGTGGTGGTTTTAACTTTTTAAAATACATATAGTACAGGCAAATTAAAAATCTAGGATAACAAAAATTAATAAAAGGATCATCTCTGGGATTTAAGTAGCTGAGCACCTGGAGAGTAATATGATGCATTCTTTGCACTTCCAAGTTCCGGGAAAATTCAAAAAAATTTGGAAAAACTTGTTGATTTTCGTTTTTTTTTTGCTCTAGCGGCCAAAATAATGAAAATAGAGAAAGAAGTTCCCAATAAAAGTTGTAGCTCGTCTTTTTCTCTACAAAAAAGGTCTTTACAAATGTTCGTCTTACTTAAGCCGTTTAGAAGATAAATCGAGTTTTCCACTTCTAGTTTTAAGCCGCTTCGAAATGCGCGAAAAATGAGAATTCTCCAGGAGTTTCGTACGACCGGGCTCATCGATCGATAATTCTTAGTATTCAGAGCCCCTAAAAAAATGAAAATAACAAAATGTAGAGACAAGTCTCAGCTTTAATTTGGAACTAATCACAAAATTCATAAAAAAAATTATTGAGGAGAGAAAGTGTCTGAAGATGGCTTAGTGAACTTTGTACAGTTGATCCACAGATTTATTCATATCTTTGCCGGGAGTCCTTAGAATGATAATTCCTTTTGCTAATATATTCTTATATAATGATATATTAATCCAATTAACATTTTATTGCAATTACTTTTGTTGGAAAAATGTGCCTTGCGATCAAAGTAGAGGGTATATTTCTCATCGATCAATCACCTCCAAATTTTGGAGTTCAATTCGCTATATCTTAAGTATTAATAATAGCACAATCCTAATTTTTGGATATCAGTACAATAAAACATATTCTTTCGAATGACTTTATAGTTTTTTAAATGCGCGCAGTACTTTTTGAATTTGTCTACATTATTCACACACGTTCAGAAAATGCACAATTATACAGTAAAACATATACAACTTATTTGTTTCTTAACATTCTTCAATGAAATATAGATTAAAGTGTGTGGAATCGAATCCATGCAGTGAAAAAGCACCCATTGTTACGGTAGAAATAGGCAGGATGCATAAAACTCAAAGATGTGAATAAATTAACTGTATAAAGTTTACTAAGCCATCTTCTAACACTTTCTTCTCTATGATAAAAATTTGTATGAATTTTGTGATTAGTTTCACATTAAAGCTGAGACTTTCCTCTACATTTTACGTTGCTTTCAGTTTTATTAACGGCTCTGAATAGTAATAATTATCGATCGATATGTCCGGTCGTACGAAACTCCCAGAGAATTCTCATTTTCCGCGCGTTTCGGAGCGGCTCAAAACTATAAGTGAAAAACTGGATTTATCTCCTAAACGGCTTAAGTAAGACAAAAATTGGTAAAGACCTATTTTGTAGAGAAAGAGACGGGCTACAAATTTTGTTGAAAACTTTTTTCTGTATTTTCATTATGTTAACCGTTAGAGCAAAAAAAACCTGAATATTTGACAGCTGCCAAAAGTATAAACATAATGTATTTAGCACTAATTTCTTGTAGTCACGTCATTTTAAAAAAAAGGTACAGGGTCAATTGACTTCATTTTTTGTTGCAGAGTTCAGAAAGGCATTTAGAAAATACAGTACCTTTTATTTTTTGGCGGAAATGTTTGGTTTTATTTGTTTTCCAATAATTGACCAATATTAATGACCAATTTAATTAAATTAATTGAAAAAATGGTTACCATACACGATATGCTATAGAATTAGACGAAATTGGTTACTCGGGGCTTTTTGGGGTCGATGATCACGAATCTGAAGTCCAATTTGGGAAATTCAAAATGGTGGACCGGAAATCGGATCATTTTCCAGAAGAAATGAGAATGGATATCCTGACCTTGCAAATCTGTGCTCGAGGGTTTTTAAGGTCGCTGATTACGAATCTGAGGTCTAATTTGGTAAATTCAAAATGACGGACCGGAAGTGGAGTCAATTTATCAGGAAAAACTCGTATTATTTTCGTTTTTGGGCTGAAGATGAGTACTCCGGGGGTTTCTGAGGTCGCTGATAACGAATCAAATGTCCAATTTACGAAATTCAAAATGGCTGACCGGAAGAATAGTCAGTTTCTCCGGAAAACCTCGTATTTTTTACTTTCCTGGGCTGAAAGTATAAAAAATACGAGTATTCCCTGAAAAATATACTACTTCCAGTCCGCCATTTTAAATTCTCCCTAGTTGGATTTTGAATTTCGCAAATGGGACATCTGATTCGTGATCAGCGACCTCAAAAACCCCCGAGCACTCAGCCCAAGAATGAAAACAATACGAGTTTTTCCTGAGAAATTGACTCTACTTCCGGTCCGCCATTTTGAATGTACCAAATTAGACCTCGAATTCGTAATCAGCGACCTCGAAAACACCCCAGTATAGAGTTTTAAGGCCAAGACATCCATTCTGAGTTTTTCTGAAGAATGGCCCGATTTCCGATCCGCCATTTTGAATTTCCCAAATTGGACTTCAGATTCGTGATCAGCGACAACAATAATCCCCGAGTAACCATTTTCGTCTAATTCTCTAGCATATTGTGTATGATAACAAATTCTTCAATTAATTTAATTGATGTAATTAAATTAATTATTAAATTAATTAATATTGGACAAAAAATGAAGCCAAAATTTCCGCCAAAAATTAAAAGGTATTGTTTTTTTCTAAATGCCTTTCTGAACTCTTTGCAACAAAAATGAAGTCAATTGACCCTGTACCTTTTTTGTAGAAGTAAAATGCTAAAATGACGCGACTATTGTCAAGTTGGTATCTCCTAAATCCATAGGAACTGAACAGTTTAGCACTTTACATTTTGAAAATACTTTTTAAAATTTAAATTAAAAAAATCGAAAATATCTATAAATTTGTGACCTTGACAGTGAAATTTTCATTGGAAAAACCCATATTTTTTATGAAAAATACGTTTTTCGATGATAATTATAAAAATTTGGGAAGAAAATGGAAAATCCGGTTGGAGCGATTTATAGAGAATTTACAAAGAAGCAACTTAAAATACTTCATTTTACGATCTAAAAGTTGATATGGGTGCAACAATACAGTTTGTCCCACTGTGCGACGTTAAGCAAAAAACAGGCTCAAACAATAACGATTCCTAGGGTATCAAAACGCGAGGGTCTGCTAAAATCCCGAATAATTCGGACCGATTCCAATATTTTCTCTCACAGAAGTGGAAAATAAAAATAACCAAACAAAGGACCCAATACAACATTTTTTTGTTATATTTAAGAAGATTATGTGAGTTCGTTTGAAGTCTGATATAAATAATGCGTATTGATTTAGATGGAAATGAGACCACTGAATTTATTCAAAATCGTTAAATTGGTACCAATTTTACTGATGAAGATTCTTAAAAGTTCAGGCACTAAGATACGAGAATTTTAATCGTAACCAAATAACTAGTACGAGAATTAATTTTAACATGACTCAACTTCATAATTATATATCTCATAGTTCTCATATATATATTTAGATATACCTCGAGGGCAAACCATCAATTTGTAATGGATGATGGGAAAACGCTCTTTTAGGAATTAATCATCACATTCATCACACAACATTAGAACGTGAGCATATTCATATGGTCTTAAATACAATTAGGTATACTAATTGGACAAGGTAAATGATTTTAATGACATATTAGTAACATTGCTCTGTAACATTTTTGAACATCGGTAGAGTTACGCCAGAGATATTACCTCTGGCGTAAGTCTACGCATAGCTCAGAAAATATCGAGAATAATAAGAACATTCTGCAATTAATTGTTTCCAAGTTCTATTAACAATTTCAGTTATCATCCATATTTATAAAGACCATTTTATCTGCTCTCATTACAACTCTGTATGGAACACACATAAAATCCCTGGGGCATTCCACCATCCCCGGTCTTAAAATTAGATATTATATTCCAACAGTTTTAAGGAGTGCCTTTAATGCCATAGTTTCTTACGCATCTATAATAGTAACAAAATGATAAATTACCTGCTAATTAGTAAACTCCGTTGTATATTATATGCATGTATGTAGTATATATTGCAATGACAAACCTTTTTTACAGAGTTGTACACAGTGTACAAGTAGATACGATTGTGTATGAATAACTTAAACATCAAATTTTAAACTTTAAAAAGTTAGATGTGAGCATGGGTACATAGTAATTAAACATGGACGATGAAACTTTTAGCACTCAAATAACATGATTCCAAATAAAAGACAATTTTAATTTAACATTGATCAGTACATTGACAATGTAATTGTAACTAATTTTGATAAAAATATAATTTAAGAAAACCTCCATGTGCATGAACTTATAAAATGGCTAGGTCCAAAATAAGAAGATGTAATGCATATCGCGGTGCATAGTTACTCAATATAGACAGAGAAAAGGTGTTTTAGATTTAGTTTTTTGTTATATTGAAGGAGTACAAAAATCCTGTTGTTGTTGTGTTTTATTATTTATTATAAGAAATTTGTATTTGTTGCATTTATTGACTTTGTTGCGGATCCTTGTCGGTGAACCAACAAAGAAAAACAAAAAAAAAATTGTTTTTTGGTTGTAAAATGGTTTTTTTACATATTGAAATAAGAGTAGAAGTCTCTACTTAATCTGGTATGTGATTTACATGTGCTAATATTGGAGTAAGATAAGAATTTGTAAAAACTTATGGTAATTGGAAAATATTTTAAAGTCAAAGAAGCCCTATGTATGGGATAAAAAAAATATCGAGAATACATTTTTGAAGGATGATGACAGGAGCAGTTTTTGATAATTATTAATGAAAGAGAAAAGTCAAAATTTTGAAAGGAAGAATTTGATTTTTAAAAAGCGTGAGATTTAATTGAAAAATTTTCTCAAATTAGACAAAATCAGCATCTGATGTGCTTAGTACTGATCCTCTTTTGGTTAGTTTCCGTGAAGATGTTATTAGTGGATCCGATGGTACCAGTAGGTAGATGATTGAAAATGTCTTGCGTCGTTTGTTGACGAGAAGAATTTTTTGAATGACCTTTCCCATATTTTCGAAAGCAACAAGACCTCCGCTCCGAATTTAACTACGTACTAGTGTTTCTGTCCCGGGAATCCCGGGACGGGATTTCCCGGGACGGGATTTCCCGGGAATTATGTCACTTTTTATCGTTCCCGTTCCCGGGAAATAACAGTCGGGATTTCCCGGACCCGTGGAAATAAAAATAAGTTTTAAAAATATTAAATTTGGTGCTCCGAAATTTTAGAGAGCGTGCGCGTCGGACGGCATTTATGTTTTATTTGGTTATTGTATTATTTCCTGTAGGTAGTGTTGTTGTGTCTTTTTAATTATAAATAAAACGAAACGAAACTGACGGATTTATTTTTTGATCAAAGAAAAGAAAAAAAAAACATTTAAAAAAATCGGTAAAGGTATTTACACAGAACTTCCCTCGTTATTTGTGCATGACGGTCACTCTAAAAAATTATTAATTATGAAATGACATTGGGAATAATAATCGGAATATAGTTATTGCTATTATTACAAAGAAAACCTGATGACTTTTGGTCAAAAAAATATACAGAGTGCTCACCCAACAGTAACAGTTCAGTACTAAATAACAGGTGCCAAATATGGAAGGCTTGCGCAAATACCTTTACAAATGTCCAACACGACAGAATTATTTCTTGAGATGACCACCCTGTACATTTTTCAATAAAAGTATAATAGGTGCATATGCCAGATATTATTGCCATCTGTCACATTTTCAATCCCACATTTACGTAATGGAGTGGAAATATAGTGGTGGTTAAAAAAATTTTCATTTTTTTTTAATTTTTCAAAAATGTTTGTTAAAAAATTTTCAATATGTATTTCTTCTGAAATAGGTTTAGAATGTCATGAAACGTAGACATTTTCAAATTTGAGCAAATAAAAAAAAAATTACATTTATTTTACTGGTAAAAAATTTCTCAAAAATATTGGTGAAAAAATTTTCAATATTTTTTTTCTGAAATGTCATGAAACGTGGAACTTTTAAATTTGAGCAAAAAAAAATGTTTCCATCGATTCTAGTGTTAATTTTTTTTCCAAAATAGTAAAAAAATGTTGCAAATTTTTTTTCCGAAATAGGTTTGGAATGTCATGAAACGTGGAAATTTTAAATTTGAGCAAATAAAATGTTTCGTCTATTCTATAGTAACGAAATGGATTAAAAATGTTTAAAAAAATTTCAAAAACATTTTTAAATTTCTTTGAATAGTTTTAGAATGCCATGGAAAGGTGGAAATTTTAAATCTGAACAAAGAAAAAAAATTCCATCTATTTTTAGTGTTAACATTTTTTTAAAAATGGTGAAATAATTTTCTAATATTTTTAAAAATAGATTTAGAACGCTATGAAAAATAAAAAATTTTAATTTGAAAAAAGAAAAAAAAATTCCATCTATTTTAGTGTTAAAATATTTTTCAAAAATGATAAAAAAAAAATTCAAATTCTTTTCTTAATTTTTTTATAGGTTTAGAATTTCATGAAACGTGGAAATTTTAAATTTAGGCAAAGAGAAAAAAAAATTTCATCTATTTTAGTGGCAAAAAAATTTTTCAAAAATGTTGGTGAAAAAAATTTTCAAATTTTTTTTTTTCAGAAATAGGTTTAGCGTGTCATGAAACGTGGAAATTTTAAATTTGAGCAATGAAAAATGTTTTCATTATTTTTTCCCTTGGGACGGTCCACCCTGTATATTTTCCACTGAAAGTTTAACCATTTCTTCACTGACAGTAGCGTCAACTACCTACCAAATTTGACTGTTCCGTCAAGTAGTTTTTTAGTTAATGCACCAACAGACAGACAGACAGACTGACGAAATTGAAAAACCTATATTTTCCTAATCTACGTGTTCTGAAACGTCAAAATCCGAAAAAATCTCGGAAGGTGATTTTTTCTCGAATACAATACTTTCCTTTGGTATGCGAGGGAAGTAAAATGAATATTTGGATGATGTGACATTTTGAAACAAAAAATTTGTGTTTTTCAAGAAATATATGAAAAATTTAGTATTTCCCGGGAATCCCGGGATTCCCGGGAACGACAAATTTTATTTCCCGATTCCCGGGAATGAAAAAAAGTCGGGAAATCAGAAACCCTACTACGTACAGAAAAAAAAATCCTAGGTAAACCTATTTAAATTAAATTAAAAGGCCATATATTTTCCAATTTTAAATTTTATTTAGTTTTTAAGTTTTGTTGTATGTTTATGTTTAAAATTTTGATTTAAAAAGAAAAGAATCCATACCAGATTTACCTTATAAAATAAAATTTAAATATTCTTTTAAAAGGGTTTTTGTTTGGAATCTGTGCTGAAAAGGTAAGAAAGCAAATGTTCAACAAAAAGGCCATAGAACCGACTTTTTGACCTTGTGGAGTCTTCCTGTTTTTTACAGGCTCATGCTCAAGCAAACTAAATTTTGTACTGTTATTTTCCTCACATTCAAATTCGGTAATTTCTTATCATATGGCGCCCAACAAAATGAATTAATCAAACAGAACCATAGAGAGGAATAACAATATATATTATTTCCAAAACTTTATTTTACAGAACGGCAGTTACTTTTATAGAATAAATTAAAAAAATAGAAAAAATGTAAAAAGAACAGACACCAAAAATTATCATAAAAAATTTCACCATCGCATCGTTCGGTTACTTGAACCATACTATTTAATATCGATACTGAGGTCGGTTAAAATATGTTCGATATAGTTGTGTCAATTTTTACTTGATTCGCGAAGTCAAGTTTTCCTCCCTAACTGTCAGGTTTATAATAAATAATAAGAATAACGAATGATAACATTTGAAAATAATGAATTTTCTTATGCCGTATTAAAATGCAAAATTTTTGAATATAGTTGATACTCCTCTGCCCTACACATTAACACCCTTAGTAGTGTAATGTAGTGCATTAAAGTTTTCTTGAATTTTTTACTGAGTCAAATACCGTTTAGTTTACTACACAGTAAAAATGAAGATATGCAAAACATGTGCGTAAAATAAGCTTCAAGGAATATAAATTAAATAAAAATATATTCACTAATGAAACATCGAGTAAAACATGTTGTTCTGTAATAAACCTGGTAATTAACACGTACTTAATTAACTTCTGAAATAACTTTAAAAATCTGTTTTTGTAGGTACTTAGAGAAACCTTATTTGAAGATTTATTACAGTAAATTACTTCGAGAATAATACGTTATCTGCTTTATAACGGACATTTTTTTAATTAAGCGACTTGAGGAGAAGGAGGTTCTCAGTTCGACTTGTATGTACACTTTTTAGGTGGAGAGTCTGCTGTAGAGAAAAACTCTGTGTGGGTGAGTAAGTGCTACCACAGACATACAGGGAGCCCCTTTTCATATAAGCAAATTTTGCCCGCGACATGGAATTTTGACGTCACTTCCTGTCACATTTTTTTGTGTCATCGAATACATGAATAAAACTTACGTCAAAATGTAGGTTTTGAGACATACAATAAGATTGTAGTGTGGTGCCAGGCTTAATTTGGCCGCAACCCTGAGACACCCTCGATAAAGTATTTTTGTTGTGTTTACTTAAGTCATCGAATACATGAATCATTTTTTTAAATTAAAGTACTAGCCTTCTAGTTATTAAACAAAAATAGGGTGCCTCTTCTTATTTGCCCGCATCCTCCCATTTTTACGTCACTTACGGTAAAATTCCATGACGCGGCCAAAATTTGCTTATATGAAAAGTGGCTCCCTGTAGGTCTGTGGTAGTACTTAGTCACTCATATAAAGTTTTCCATTTTTTTCTTCTTCAATTTTTTGGGACTTGCCACATGTATTTTTTCTTTTTAAGCGGTGCTCGGGAAATCTACAAAATATCACAATTAACCAGTATGTTACTGGTAAATAACCTCTACGCCTGTGACTTTTACGTCAAAGGATCAGTTAGAGGTTGCTTTTTTTTTTAAATAAGTAACACAAATAAGTATAAAAACTTGAAATTAGATATTTCGCTAACGTTTCGGAAATCTAATCTGTTTCCTTTTTCATGGCTTTTTTGAAAAATCTTTTTTGCTGTGTATGATAAATACACAGCTCTAAGAATGTTTATTATATTCAATAACCATAGATACTTACTATTTACATAGAACTGTTGATATAGTTAACAGTTTTTTAGCTCTTATATAATGTTAAATTTGTGAAGGTATTCTTTTATCATTGGCAACCAAGTTGAACAGGCATCTTCGGAACAATTCGACACGCATCTATCGTCATTCAGTAATATTATCGCGGATTCTTTAATTTTTCTCCTTTCGCTATCTGCCTCTTTTGTTAAAATTTTTGCTGAGTCCCAGTTTATTCTATGTCCGTTCTCCCAAGCGTGTTCGCAGATCTTGGACCTCTGAATTTAATTTTTTCTGACAATTTTGATGTTCCAATCTTACACTAAATGGTCTGGATGACTCACCCACGTAATGTTTGTTGCACTCACAGGGAATACTATAAAATGCAGTTTTTTAAATTTTGCTCGTGATTCTTCGGTTTCATCTTGGTCAGAATAGATCTTAAAGTGTTATTTGTTTGAAATACCGTCCTAACATCAAATCTATCACCGATACGGCGCAACTTTTCGGATAATCCGCATACATAAGGAATTAACGCTGTGTAACGTTTTTCAGGTTTTTGTCGTACGATTGTTATTTTCAATATTGATGAAGGTTTTATCGACAAAACCCCCAGGGCATTAGTTATTTATAAGAACTTCTTTTATAAACCGCCTCTCATTGTTTAGTATTTCATCATTAGAAGAAATGATTTTGGCCCTATCATACAAACATTTTACAACACCCCTCTTAACGTGCATCGACTGATTTGAGTTGAAATTTAAATATCTGTTGGTATGTGTTGGTTTTCTATAAACACTTGTTTCAATTGTACCATTCGCTCTTTTAATTAGAACATCTAAAGTTGATAATTCATTTCCAGTTTCCTTTTCTGAAGTGAATTTAATAGAAGATTCTTTATTATTTAAATGTCCCAAAAAACTATCTAGCAACTCAATACCGAGAGGCCAGATTGCAAAGATATCATCTACGTAAGTATCTCCACCAGATAACCGGTTTGTATGCACAACCTCTAACTGATCTTTTGACATAAAAGTCACAGGCGTAGAGGTTATTTACCAGTAACATACTGATTAATTGTGATATTTTGTAGATTCCCCGAGCACCGCTTAAAAAGAAAAAATACATATGGCAGGAAGTCTCAAAGAACTGAAGAAGAAAAAAATTAAGATAATGCCACAAGTAACATTTAGACAAAGTTTTTCATGTACTTACATATCTTATTCGTAGGAAATCTGTACGGCCGGCTCTCTGCCTATTTTGTTTTTCATGTTAATAGGTACTTACAGGTTAATAGTACAGCAATCGAATTGAAAATCAATTAAATTTTCTAAAAGCGCATTTTTCTTATCCAGTTTTGTCTTGATTAGTTCCAATTTTATGGACGTTTAAACTTATCACTCAGTCACATTATGGAGGCGGGCACGAGTATTTCAACGCGGCGCCGCGCCGGTAACGGTTTTTGACTCAAAACATGACCACCCTTAGAGAGGTGTTTCGCAATAATAAAAAAAAATCAAACAAAAAACTTGGCAACTGTAGAGCGGGAAATTGATGGACGGACCACTAAGATCAGTTGTCTCAAAACTGAAGATAAGTGATGATAAAACCATTATCTGAAATTTCTTCCAATTTTCACGTTTCAGATTATTTCAAAGGTTTTCAATTCTGTCCTCTGTGTATTGGCGTATGTAGTACGTTAGGTCTTGTGTACAGGCAAACTTTATGCGCTGAATATTGTCCTGCTAAGCTAGGAGAACCCGGGTCCCTGTACAAAATGAATTTTAGACGCGCTTCCAGCAGGACAAAGCTCTATACACTAGGGCATTAAAGAACATTTATTATCCGTACTTAGCAGACTTACGTTTAAAAATAATATTGTTATGAATTACACCCCCTTGGAATTGGAGATGATACGCCTATGCCTACTGATAGTGACTGGAAAGACTCTAGAAAGAGCCAAGGACTTTTCTAGATTATGGATGGAGAAGATTCTGGATTAATCTAGAGCTAATTTCGGAGTATATAAGGCGCGATTACAAGCGCGGAGGAAGAAGTTTATTTTAGAAGTGACACGTTCGGTGAAAAGTGAGGTTAACTATTAAGTAAACAAGTATTGTACAGTCAGTAAATTGTTAAATAAAGTGTTAGTAGTGTGTATCTCTTGTTGAAATTATTTAGAACCCACGGATTCATACAGGGTGTTTTCCAAAAAGGTAAAAATCCGTAACAATATGTACATTTACTTAATTATACTTTTTTTAATTTCGCGGAAAATGCAATGTGCATCTTCGGATTTAAAATTCATAAAAATATATATTTTTTTCATTTTGGTGAATACAGTTCTTTCCTTTTTTGTACCTACATCGCATTTGCCACGTGAAACCTTTCCCTTGATTCGTTTGCAACATGACGATGATATTTATACAACGTAATTAATAATACTTTCCCCTTCGATCCGAATAGAATAAATAAGCAGTGCATAAACGTGTCATCTGTATCCCCAACATCAACAATAGCACTAAGGCCACTAAGCAAAGGAACTGGGTATTATGATAGGAATGAGAGAGTCTACCTGGGACCAACCATAATGGATATTGCTCTGATCTCAGATGTTTATGTTTACATATTCCCAGAATCTTGGAACGGTATAAATAAACCGCTTAAAAATCTTTGGAAACAGCGTGCAGTTTGGAGCAGGGCGCAGCTTAAGCTGCTTTTGTACGTAAGAATCGGTAAAACCAATTCAAACCAGAGCCAAATATATCATAATCAATTCTGCATACGATTCATATTTTATTTAAGCAGGCCGTTAAAGAGAAAATTAGAATTTAAATCGTCTCCAAAAAATGTATAAATCCCAAAGAAGTATTAAAAATATCTCAAGTATGTGCATTAAAAACCGATGCCTAGGGAATTACTACTTCCACATCCAGGCCTCCCATCCACATCTCTTTAAAGGAAAACATCTTGACTATATTTGCACTCTAGTACCTATGTGGAAATAATTGGTCATAGAATTTTAATTATATATTTGAATCGGGTGTCATAAAAAAAATTGAGGCGTTGGTTTTTAGCATATACAACAAAAATGAGCTGAAGTTTCGAACGTTCACTTGAACGAATTTCAAATGAAAAGGAAAAATTAATATCAATTGCAAATCGACTTAAGAGGACATTTGCCCTGCACTAGGAAGGTATGGGTCTTCCGCGGGGTTGAGAGACGAAGTACAATAAAAAACAGTATAGCCTAGCCGCGTTGGAAGGTCAGGCGGGCCGGTGTTTTCAACGATATTCAATTACGCTCCTAGTGAGGTACAGGTCCGTACTAAATAAATTGTGTAATAGAGTTGGGACGTTGCAGGCATGATTGTTTTTTATATTTTTGCCTTTACAAGCTTTATTTAAAGTCGGCACTATAGAACCTCAAAATCGTCATTAAAGTGCTAGAAATAGTATAGTACCATATTGTACGCTTTCTTGTAGTTGACAGATAAAGTCAGTGCAACATTTTCGTTGCTTGTAATATACCTAGCTAATAATTATATGTGTTGGAATAAAGTAAGAGTAGATACAGTTTCCTAAATTATTCTTCATCACCTAATATTACTTTAATTAATTAGCTAAAAATAATGATTTCCTTACAAACAAAATTATTCAGATTTGATATTTAAATAAATATGACGTACCTATCTTAATATCACTTAAAATTATTGAAAAAAATAGAGTTGATTAATCTTAATTTCACAATTTCTGGATCTCAAGAAAAACTTAATATGCACCTCGGCACTAATGTTTCTTTTACTTCCGCATGCACGTAGTGGAGTGGAAGTATATACTAATCGTAAAAACAATTTTAAAAAATGTTTGTTTATAACTTATGTGGTTTATTTCCGGCGCGGCACGGTGGTGCTACTAAACACCTACCATGTGACTAAAAAGAAAGTAATCAATTTATATTATAAGAACATTTTAAAAACCGCTAGAATAAAAATAATTTCGTTAGACGTAATATGATAGACCAAAGTTAATTTTTTGGATAAAGCTGGGTCGTTCATTTAATAGAGAAATTAAATTATTAAATTGATTACAACATTTTACAAGAGTAAGAAGTATAAAATAAAATATTTTTAAAAGCTCTTTAAAGAGACTATTTTATTAAAAGAGCACTAAAAAGTATAAAATAAAATGTTCAGCTATTATAGCATTTTTCTCGACATAGACACTAAAATGCTTCATCCAAAAGACATTTGACTTCATGAATACCCCACGCTTTTATTTTAGTCGCATTCGTATAAGTTTGCAGATGCAGCCAAAAAAATATGTTATATTTATATGTAACTGAATTCTCTCTTTCCAATATATATTTTTTTCATAATAGCGCGTCAAAAAATAAGCGAAAAAATAAAACCACCATAATAAGGACAAAATGATACATTGTAGAATATTACAAGACCATTCTAAAATGAATATTGATAAACGAAACGAACAAAGATAACACATCCACACAAAAGAAAAGTTCTATACCAAAGATGTGAGTGAATAGATTTTGTGTATTTTTTATGCTGAATCCGAATCAACAACCCAAAAACTTACAAGGTGATTTTTTAGTAAAATACAAAAACATCCCCTAAAATATAGTGAAATAGTGAGGATAAGGTAAAAGCTCTATAATAAAATGCATCAATTTGTAAATACTTTGAGAAAACATTTTAAAATACAATTTTGATCATTAAAAAGAAATATATATGAAAATTAAATTCACATCCTACGAGGGGGTTAAGTCCATGCCTAAGATCAAATAACGAATGTTAGTGCATGCGTTTTTTAGAAACATCGGAGAAAACCGAAACTTAAACAAATAGAGAAAAAACTAGATTACAAACAGATAGTACTGATTGGAGATAACAGAGATGAAATCTACCCACCGCTTCTCTACTTGGTAGTATGAAAAAATGAGTCCTACTACAAGTTGCCAGGTCACAATAAGAAGTATATTATATCGAGAAGATATATTTGCGAAATCTTAACTTTTCCCCCAAAGTTATGAGGATGGAGAAAAGAAGCCTTAGCAGCTGTATGTATGTTGAAATTGTTGAATTCGGATTATAAATAAAAATTGGCCATATTTAGGGACTTTTCCAGATAGAGTTGGAAACGATGGATCGATAATAGAAAATAAATGTCCATATTCGGCTAGGGAAATATCTGTTGAGGGAATTAAAAATGGCCTTATAAAGTTTCTGGATCTGTCTGAAAATCATTACATTTTAAAACATAACCATGATTATTATTACCAAGTCCATGGACAGTTAAACATTGGTAATAAAGACTTTTGTCATTCCGGAGTGTGGACAACGAAGAATTTATTATCATTAAATATTTTTAAAGACAAAAATGGTTCCGAGATTAAATCAATTTTATCACAATTACCTGAAATTATTGCTCCCAGACTAGCTGAATACCATTACATTTTAAATTGCGAATATAAGGTGTACGAGAAACAAAGGATATACTGTTTTATTCAGAAATTTTCGGATACTGACTTCAAATTCGTAATCAGTGGCCCCCAAAAAAGCTGTTACCACGGTAACAATATTCATTCACAAATATAGAATTAAAAAAATGTGTGACTTAAAGGAGTAAGTGGGATCCTTGTCTGTAGGGGTGGTTTCCAACCCTTTGAGGGATAAGTTATGTTATCCTACATTTATATATTTGGTAGTACAAAATACAAGGCTATGGTTTTTCACATTGTACATTCGTTATTTGAGCTTAGAGGCGGAATTAACCCCCTCGTAGGGGTGGGTGTGGATTTAGTTTGTATGCATTTTTTCCAATGATCAAAATTTTATTTTAAAATGTTTTCTCAAAGCATTTACAAATTGTTGCATTTCATTATAAAGCCTTACCTTATCTTCACTATTTCACTCTATTTTAGGGGATGTTTTTGCGTTTCACTAAAATACCTGGTAAATCGATTTTTGGGCTGCGGATTTGGATTCAGCATAAAAAAATTGCAGCTAATGGAAGCGGCTGGAACCTCCTGACTCGGTGGATTTTTGAAGCAGAAAAGAGCACCAAGTTGTGTGCCATAACGGCACTAAACGTAATCCTATCTTAACTATAACCTTCTCAGATCTTCTGGAGCACTAAAGAAACCATCATGGAAAGTTTCTTCCAAATCCGTTTAGTAGTATCGCTGCTATCGTGCTAATACACAAACATACACCCATTTTTCAAAAACCTATCTTTTGGTTCTTGGGACCTCGAAACGTAAAGATTTGATGTTATGGCAATTGCCGATTTTGGACCAATTTTAGTAACTCCCACAATTTTGTGAGGAGGCTGACAGCCGCAGTTTATATTTTTTACCCCTACGATAGTCCATGATCAGGTGATAATCTGTCTCAGCTTCACAACACTAAAACGTACAAAGTTCAAGATGTTTACAACTACATCAACACTTCACCACCACCACCACTTTAACAAAGGTTCATATGTCTCTTTTAAAACGAAATATCTAAAAAAACAAGTAAATCGCAAGCAACAAAAATAATGGAAGCCGCACCTGCATACGATCGCAAGTTAGGAGTATTTACAAATATAAATAAGCAATGCGTTGCTCAATACTTCAACGGCGGCGCCACCTCACAACGATAGAATATCTCATATTTCCTAGCGACAGGGCTATACGTTTCTGTATAGATTTACAAAAGAAAATTTTTCTTTTGGCAAAATACATTTTTTTTTAATTATACAAGGCATCAATTTAGACCCGTATTGTGGCAGAATTAATTTATTTTGTCATTAGATGTGTGTTTTGAAGCGTACAAAATCAGCAATAATTCCTCTTTTCCCTAACTTTCAGCATATATAACAACCAAAAAAATGCAAAATATGAAAAATGTGTCACAATAGATGCGTGGAGGGATCTTTCCTCTTTCGAATACATTTTGTTTCAAATTTCTCTCTCATTTATTTAAGTAGAAATTACCTATTTTCTGATACTCTGTAATACCTCCTGTGAACAGGGCAAATGTCCTCTTAAGAGTAATTTTTGTTCGGTTATATTGGTTGACACCAATACTCACAATGTTCCCTAAAAGCATCCCTCACGCGGAATTTATAGCACACCCTTAACCAACCCCTACTTAAAAAAAATCACCATAAATGCAAACTTGCTTAAAAGTAAAATGTACTTAGCTATAATTATGTAAAAAATTGCTATAAACATATTCTCGAAATTTCTTTTGCGTATAAGGCTGGGATGCACCCCTCGCTTCAACCCTTAATTTTGTTAAAATCCTTAATAAGTTAATCTGGCTTAGGCGTAAAAGTTTATTCGTCTTTCTAGTAACAAATAGTACCCCAAACATTCCCTCAAAGCCTCATTTACGTGGAAGTGGCGGATCATCCCTTTAGCCACCCTTATATATAAAAAATCACCATTAAATGCAATCTGGCTAAAGTACATAATTTTGTCAGCCACGTTTACTACAAATACTTCTCCAAACATATCCTGCAAATTTCATTTACGTATAAGATCCGCATGCACCCCCGCTTCAACCCTTGACTTTAAAATATTTGTCAAAAAGTCAAACTTCAGCATTTAATGCTGGTGCTTTATATATAAGGTTGGCTAAAGGGATCATCCGCCACTTCCACGTAAATGAGGCTTTGACGGAATGTTTAGGGTATTATTTATTACTAGAATAACGAAAACCATTTTACGCCTAAGAAAGTTTGACTTTTTGACGAATATTTTAAAGTCAAGGGTTGAAGCGGGGGTGCATGCGGATCTTATACGTAAATGAAATTTGCAGGATATGTTTGGAGAAGTATTTGTAGCAAACGTGGCTGACATAATTATGTACTTTAGCCAGATTGCATTTAATGGTGATTTTTTATATATAAGGGTGGCTAAAGGGATGATCCGCCACTTCCACGTAAATGAAGCATTGAGGGAATGTTTGGGGTATTATTTGTTACTAGAATAACGAAAAAACTTTTACGCCTAAGAAACTTTGACTTTTTGACGAATATTTTAAAGTTAAGGGTTGAAGCGGGGGTGCATGCGGATCTTATACGTAAATGAAATTTGCAGGATAATTTTGGAGAAGTATTTGTAGCAAATGTTTCTAACAAAATTATGTACTTTAGCCAGATTATATTTAATGATGATTTTTTATATATAAGGGTTGCTAAAGGGGTGATCCGCTACTTACACGCAAATGAGGCTTTGAGGGAATGTTTGGGGTACTATTTGTTACTAGAAAAACGAAAAAAGTTTTACGCCTAAGCCAGATTAACTTATTAAGGATTTTAACAAAATTAAGGGTTGAAGCGAGGGGTGCATCCCAGCCTTATACGCAAAGAAATTTCGAGAATATGTTTATAGCAATTTTTTACATAATTATAGCTAAGTACATTTTACTTTTAAGCAAGTTTGCATTTATGGTGATTTTTTTTAAGTCAGGGTTTGGTTAAGGGTGTGTTATAAATTCGGCGGAACATTGTGAGTATTGGTGTCAACCAATATAACCGAACAAAAATTACTCTTAAGTCGATTTGCAATTGATATTAATTTTTCCTTTTCATTTGAAATTCGTTCAAGTGAACGTTCGAAACTTCAGCTACATGTTTCAGGACACTTGTTAACTTGCTTTACTTTTCAATTACCTTTAATTTGAGACGTACCGTATCCCTTTAATAAAGAAATTAGCCAAGATCTGATGAAAAGTTTTCAAAAAGTAAGTGTTTATGGACATTCAAAGTTTTTAGATATAGGAGTTAAAGTGCAATTTCTATCAGCTAGAGACAAGATAAACCTTTGCCTTAGATTATGGCCGACAACGAAAGTTACATGAGATTTCTTTTAATTAATGGAAACTTAATAAATAAAATTAATAAGTAAAAAAAGAAATCAGCTTAATACTTCTTAGTCCTGGCTTAAGAATAGACCTTGCAGGTTCAAAATGTCTACCGCTGGACCTCTACTAATCGGGATATATGCCGACCGTATTTTTTTAATTACTAAGTGGTAATTAATCGATAGTAAAGAAATCAGCTTGACACTTGTTTGTTATGCCCAGTGAGGTTCAGATTTTCTGCCTCTGGATTTCTCTGCCTCGTATTTTTGTATTCACTTAGTGGTAAGCAATACATAAAAAATATTAGCTTGAACAAATCCTTGCACCAGTTAGTGTGACGTACTTACGAGCTTTTCAAATAGTAAGCGACAACAGGCATGTTAGGACTGTGGATAAGTTTAGTTTGCTTTTAATACAAATTGGTTTTTATATTATGAATATTTGGTTAAGGTGTTACATAAGCTAAGTGTGGGCGCCAGCCGATAATATCGGCAGAAAAGGAGAATAAAATAGGCAAATAAATTTAAAACAAAAATATTTAACAATCTAAAATTTAAGAAAATGGGAATATTTTGTATACTCGTACATTCGTTTAATAAAAGCAAACGACACAAAGAGGTGAAAATATTCCCGTAAAATTGATCAGTGGAATATTAATTACTCACATAAAAAATCTTAAATATGTAACAATAAATAAACGATACTAAAAAAAAACTATACAAACGCCAGCCTCGATGTGCCTGGTTGAAACACACTTCTAATTCAGGTATCACGTATAAAAGTTGAATAAAGTATGGTAATCTTCACTATTATCCATAAAACAAATAAAAAATAGGTAGTTATAAGAGTTAAAATCTTTTTTGATGCAATATGCATTAAACATCCCCTCCCACCAGCTGTTAGATGATTCACAGGAAGGACACAATGCATTTATGTTTGAAATCCCAAAACCGCAATAACAAAATTACAATTTTTCTTAACACAACTTACTTTTTAATTATTTCAATTATTCGAATATAATATCACTACTGATATGGTAAATATGTTTGTCATTCCAAAATTCACTCTGTTTTTTAACGATACAAAAATGTGCTCCTAACAGTCTGCCCCTTTCTCATGTGAGTAATAATTTGTTGTTAAATTTTGCCCTTTTGTGATACTGGTATAAAATTTGTCCCTAAATTTTGCTCTTTTTTCATGTCGTGACTGATGATAACACTTGTGAAAGAATGCATAATATAATGTAATTTTAAATTACCTTAGCTGTTCTTAGGCCTTTCACAAACAATTACCACAAAAAGTCATTATGTAATTTTATCACACAAATTTTTAATGGTCACACGATCAGATGTTAATTACTCTCTTCAATTTTTTCTCTTTTGTCTATATCTGGATAACTTGGTAGCCAAAAACGCGACTTTTTATTTTATCTAGTTGATTAATTTGGTATTTACTTGATGAAAATTCATATTTAAACTTAAATTTATTGTTTGCCATGATGATCGTTTCGCTTAACATAAGCCATCGGATGGTGATTTGATAAAACGGTGTGTTCGTGAAATCTAAGTTTTATTTTATTTACAGCTCTTATTTCTCTATGAAAGTATGTTCAAATTTGCAAACTATAGGCAACCCAATACATACCATATACGTACATTATTCAGGCTAATAACTATTAACTCCTAATGAGGAACTTAATTTTCATTTCCATAGGCCTATATGCAGAAGTGAACCGTTACACTATAATAGAAAATTCGAGTTATTTAGTAAGGTTCCCACTGAGAAATTCTCATACCACTTTCGTTGTTTCCCATGACCGGGAGGCTATGCCCACCACCCCCACCCCCCCTGAGACTGAGATATTTTTTTATATCGCTAAACTTGTTTAATACAGTACTTTGAAAAGATTAAAGACATACTTGAAAAATATAACAAGGGAAAATCGACTTAATCTTTGTCCCCTATGAATATATATTGTAATACAGACATAAATGTTGATGAGGTGCCCAACAAATTAAGACGAAAAGAGTCGTCATGTGAATATTACATCGTAATTTATTACCATTTTCTAAATCGTTCCGTTTAATTTTAATATCAAAGTATTTTGTTACATGTAATACCTAATACAAAATATTTGATATTATTTTCTATTTCACCGTCACATCTCTAAAATCTCAATCTTTCTCTAAAATCTTAATTCAAACACCTGATACATAAATTTTAAAAAACATCTTCGTTCCATCCAGTAGAATTTGGAGACGTCACGTTGTCATAACTTTTTTATGTCCTCGTACAACTGAATAAATAGTTCTCCTTTGGCTTATTGCAATCAATTTTTTTTGTATTGCACATTTTAAAATGTATTTTGCAATAACGTATCATTATTTAAATGCATTCCTAATAAACTACTGGCAGTAGTTATTTGACATTTCAGTGTTTTTCTAATGGGGTGTTCAAACCTGAAGGTACAGATGATCGTTTTTTGTAGGTATATTTAAGGGTATCTATTGATAAAAATTCCAAAAGTTCCCACACTGAGAAACACACGTAAGAATTTTATTACAAGATTTGACACAAAAAAATCTTGGCTCGCATGGTATATATTATCGTCTTTTAACTTCAGATTTTAAATTACCCAATTTATTGCCCGGGAACTGTTGGTTTAGTTGCTCTTCCTAGTCTACAAACTCGTTTGTATCTGTTCTATTTACCTGCTCCGCACACTTTGCTGTTGTTTTCGCCTTATATCACATGTGTTACAAATATGATTCATTTTATAATAACGGGGATGCACATTGTCAATAAACAAGAATATCCGGAGAACGAAAACTACTTTCTGCAGCATAAATAAGTACAAGTTTACGATTATTGAAACATAACTTTTGCTTTAAGGCTTAAGATTTTAAACTGGTCCTCTGTTTATTCTTGTACCTATCTTTTTCTTTGTCACATTAATAAAGTTGCTGATTTGTACAGCGTGACCCTTTATATTTGTAAAACTCCTGCTTTGATAACCAAAATAAACTTTCAATTTTAAAAATAAATAAATAAAATAATGTTGAGACAAATCTTTCGTATCTCTACACTCTTATTTGGATTCGACACTTTATATTACAAAAAAAATTAACGTGGGCTTTAAAAAACTTTCTTCTGTTAATTCTACTAAAAGATATCCAAACAGAAGCGATGTTATACATCCATACAATCTCATGTCGTGTTTTATTATGCTAAGTATTTTTCTTCGACATAAAAAACTGCCTCTATTAATTTCAATATATATACCCAACACACTTTTCACTGCGACAGCGGGGGTGCCTCTTTATAACCCAAAAACTAACAGCACTGCCTTTTAATTTTTAAACGAGCCGCCTACTTATGCTTGGTACGATTTATAAAGCCGGTTACAATTTAAATGAAATATATTACCCATTAATTTACTATAAGTTTTTTTGTAACTTTCTTTATCAAGTAAGGCATGTGTCCGTCTGGGAACATATAAAAAGTGAGGCTATTGAACCCCAAGAGCTACACCGATTTAGCGTCGGATTTCGGAGACCCAACCACAATTAAAGAAATTAGTACACTACAATTAAATAAATTAAAGGGAAAAAAGACTCACCTAATTGAACATACATCTTCGGCCTGACATTCTCCTGCCAAGCTGCAAAACACGCGGAAACGACACAAGCAGCAACAACAACAAAAACACCCTTCATGTTTTTCTATCTCCGCTACAACATGTCAAAATCACAGCACAGTAGGTCGACTAGTTAGCATCACAATCGAGAAAAATCACTGCACAAACACAATTCTTCTGGTTGTTTGTCTTGTCTTGTTAATAAAACCGTGACAGCAACGCGATGCGAAAGGACGCTTGACGTCGACTGTTGAAGATTCGTCGCGACGCCGGTGCCAGCTGACTCTCCCTCCACTTCTCTGCGACGGTGGCGCCGGCAACCTGCAACGGACATATTTGGTATTAGGCTTGTGGATGCATCAGACCGAAAAGAATTAATTTGCATGTAGGGGGTTGTAAACCGTAACTTGATATTTACATTCAGTCATTCGGATCTGGACTTGGTACGTTCTCAACAGATGGCGAAAGACAGAAAACAAAGAAACTAATCTAGTTTATTAGTGAAGGTAGAAAAGCGAAAATCTAAGAGAGAAAAATGAATCGTCTTGGAATAGCGAGATTTTTTTAGATTATTATTGATATCTTTTCCGCGAAATGAAAGGCGTTTTTTTCAGTTTTTACTTCTTGTTTCTACTTTGCATTTTTTTAAATATCTCAAGTTCTATTAGTCGGAACGGAATGGGTCGAAAACTGAATCGTCGGGACAAGTTTTACTTGAAAACTGTGGAGGTCTTAACTTTTTAAGTGAATTGCATAACATCAGAAGATAAGTTAATAAAAACCACGGCTCTGTGGTGTAATTTTCAGCTTTTTTAGTTACTTAGAATAGTACGTACATTTGCATAAAATTTTCGAAAAAGTTGCTTCTTATGATCTTAAATAAGCGTGGTACATTAAAAAAAAAATGTTTAGAGAGCTAAAAAATGTTGATTTAATAATTTTTGTTTATTATTATTTTTGAGCAGTTAAACGCATCATAAAGCACGAACCTTACGTCAACATACATTTTTTTTAGGTTTTTTTATTGTTCTTCACCTCTTTTCCGTTATTTTCTGCAGATAATCTACAGTTAGCACAAAATAATAGATTACTGAAATATAAAAACTTATTTTAATAGTGCGTGAAACACATACAATAAAAAATTACGGTTATTCAATTTCTGCTTTTGTCAGCAAGCGTCACTGGCAAATAAAATTATTTCAATATCTGTACAGGGTGTTCCAAGGCTACTGACACATTTTGAGGGGGTATAGAGGACACCAACACAAGCAATCTTTGTTAATATTTCGATGCGCTAGCCGAATTCGCAGCAGTTGCTCAAAATATTGACCTTTTACTTCTGTACACACATTACATCGTCGGTTCATATATTCCGGACCCTATGGAATATTCCTGGAATAACTTGCACATGTGCACAAGTGGCCACGACTCTTGCCGGAAGATCTTCTCCGAGTATAGGAGTTTCGTATACCAGAGGTTCCACAAAACCCAAAAGGAAAAATTCGAAGGGATTAAGATCAGGAGACCGCATGAGCCAAGCTATAGACCCGCCTCTTTCAAAGCAAAAGAACTTGAATATTGATTTATAATCATAGTAAAAAAAAGGTTTTTTCAAATTGCATTTTTTAATGTACTTACTCCTAAAATGAGTTCTTAGAATTCATTAATTGATATTATTTTGTGCAAAAAAAGTCTTATCTTATGATCGAATACGTTACTCAAAAATAATATATTAATAACATTTTTACTTCAAGAACACGTTCCAGCCGTTTAAAAAAGCATTTTGAATTTAAAATGTACCACACTTTTTTACTTTCATAAAAAGTGTCATTTTCAAAAAATATAATTCAAATATATGCACTAGAAGCTAAGTAATTCTCTTAGAGAGCTGAAATCTACACAGTTTTAAAGTAGAAGTTCCGAAGAATCCGGCTTTTGGATCCACTCTAGACCAATAGCCTTGAGATATTCAAGTCCATGAATCCCCACCTCGCTGGAGGAATACCACGGAAGGAGGTGGTAAAAATGATCACTTGGGGGGGGGATCACCACGGGTCCTTTAAAAAAAATTGCAATCGTTAGTAATCTCCTCGGATGTTAAAAAATTAAAAAAATTGGGTACCAAAAAGCAGGAAAAACTTGTTCCGAGGATTTTCCATGGAGGCCGCGCGCTGGTAATAGTTCGATTTGATAAAAAATTTCCCAAATTTTGGAGCGATGAGATATCAATGAAATCATGATATTTAATGTATTTTTAAAGACAATAAGTATTTGAGATGTCCAAGGAAAGACCCTGAGGTTGAAAACTGTAAAAATTTTGAATTAAAATCAGCGCAAATTAAAAAACTCATAAAAATCTCAAGTAATAGTCCATGAAAAAGTTGCTAAAAAGGGGGTAAACTTGGAAATTGCTGTGACCAGAACGAGACCTGAGTACCTCCCATTTTCGAGGGTGCTGAATACGATGGTGATACTTTTAGACCTCACACCCTTCGGCAACTACCCCGAGACAACAACCTCGGGGTTAAAAACTACCCCCTCCTCTAATACTAAAATCTTCGCGAAAATTAAAACTTTGTGAAAACTATAAAAAGTTACCTGTAAAAGGGGGTGGTTTCGGGGATTTTGGGGGTGGTTACTGGAGGGTAGGGGAGAAATGTATGTTGCTGTCATGTTGAGCACCTTTGAAAATGAGTGGAAACAAATGTTTAACAATTTTGAAATTTTTAGGAGATTTTAGTATCAGGAGAGGTGGCAGATTCTACTCCAGGGGTTGATAAAATGTTATATGGTCTACCCGGTAATGCGGTAAGTCCTCGCATGCCTAGAATGGAAAGAACGCGAAAAGGTCTCGTCCTGGATACAACACTTTTGATGTTTTTCATTTTTTTCATAGACTACAACTACAACTCATAGTCCAAGGATTTTCCGATGCTCCAAACCATTTTTAAGATAGAGCAGTATAATTATCCTTGATTCGGTTAAAATCAGGGGTCCGTAGAAGGGGTTAATTACGGATAGAATCCTTGAACTCAATGTATAAGTTACTTGGGGCCCAAGAAACTATTTGTCACAGATTTTACGTCATATGATCAACTTTACTTGTTATTATGGATTTTTTAATTTGTGTTGATTTTAATTCACGATTTTTACAGTTTCCGGTGAACAACATTTTGCGGCCCTCAAGGTTTTTCCTTGGATACAATTACTTATTTTTGCATAAAAATATATCAGAAAAATCACGATTTGAAGGTTCCTCATGGCTCAAAGATTTGGGGAATCTTTTACTAACTCAAACTTTTTTACCTTTTAACATCCAAGGAGATTACTAATGAGTCCATTTTACTTCCCTCATTTTTAAAGGGTCCTAGAGGGTCGCGACCTCGGTTGCTGGCTGTCGGATCCCCTAAAAGTGTTCATTTTTTTATTTCCGTGGGGTATCATGGGCTTCAATATGACACGGCTCTTGATCTACTCCGATCCAACCAACAGAGTTTTGAGTAATTCACAAAGAAATGATATAAAAAGTGAAGGTATTTTTCAAAAAGTAAAAAAAAGATCGCTTTCGTTTCGCGGACAAAATAAAAAATTGGGCTACAGGGAATTCCTCTTTTCCTGAAAATTTTCGCTCATATCTGCCTACATCATATTGGATAATTGACAATAAGAGAGTAATTAGTTTGTTTCATATTTGACGTGTTTAAATTATTAATTAGAACTGAACAGCTTTTAAATTAGCAAAGTTAATAACTTTAAATATATTGTGTTACACTATGCGACGATAATTATTTTAATAAACTAGCAATCACATTACAAACTACGGTGGAAAGTGGCAAAATTGATTATTTAGCCTCTGTAAGGTACTTTATAGCGAAACTACAAGTGAAAATGTGCATTAAATTCTAAGGACTAAGGATGATAACATAAAATAAAATATAATTATAGCCCCGTCAACATAGCTTCCTCTTATGAACTAATGTGTGAAATGTAAAATTCTCAAATTTCAGCTAAAATGTTAGGTAAAAAATGCATCTGGGCTCCAAATATCGAAATGGCATAAAACAGATGAATTAAAAATATTGTGATATTATTTTTAATCTTATCTTTCTGAGGTTTTCTATCATGTTTCCCCTCAAAAAATAGGTAATTTATATCACTTTCCAAAAAGCAACCGTCTATCTCTTTCCTTGACGTAAACATCACACGATTAGAGGTTATTATTCAGTGACATTCTGGATAATTTTATTATTTGTAGATTTATTGGAGATTATTGTTAGTGAAGAGAACGTTGTGGTAGAAAGTTGCAAAGGTTAAAAGTTTTAATGGCATAAAAAAATGTTACCTTTGCAGTAAAATTATACATATAAACAAAACCAAATTAGATGTATAGATGCGTGAAACCAACACCCCAATATTGACAAACAAGTTTGTTAACGTTTTTAATTCGTTTGGGAATATATAGCCTAAGACTAGCCCTTCGTTGGCTTTGGCGCCATACTGCGAAGAAATTCTCCGAACGTAGACATTGAAGCAATATTGTGCACCGAGCACAAAGCTTTTAAGGGATTTTACTGGTTCCGATTCAAATATTGATTGATATGTAGGGGTTTTGACGTCTCTGTGACAAATCTGAAATTAAATTTCCAAAATTCAAAATTATGGTTCCAACATGGCGGATGAACTTTCCGAAAAAAAAAAAAAAAATCTTGTACAGATCACTCTCTCCTCCGTTTTTGGAACCACGCATTACAACTAAATCCAAGGGGTACCTATACTTATTGCGTGTGGTATGCATCCCCCTTTCTTCATGTTAAAAAGTTATTATCAATAATACCAACAAAATAAGCCCATTTCTAAGTCTTTTTCTTCAATATTTTGAAAACTAAGCGAAATACGGCAAAACACTATACGGGATTTGGTAGAGCATAAAATTCCCTAAAAAAACCTGTACAATTGTCAGTTACGTTTGTATTGAAAAAATTACTTTTTTTTTGTTGTCATTGGCTCTTTCGGGTCTTAGATATTATCTGAGACAATTCTCGTGACATGGATCTTGTTTGTGAGGCATTTTTTTCTGTAGAACGAACTTCGATTTTTTTTTTAATTTAAGCGCGTAGTCCTGATGTGCTAAAACCAAGGCAAAGATAGCAAGTTTTACTGAAAACAGTTTTGCATTATAATATGAGATTGTTTATGTTTAATGTTAAAAATGTATTCGATATGAATAAAAAATGTATACATTTATTTGTGTGTAAAATTATAATGCAAATATATTTTAACACACGCATCTCTTGCCTCGGTAAGTATATATTTTAAAGCGTAAATTAAAAAAAATCAGCGTTTCATCTACAAAAGAAAGTAATTAATACCTTTTTCGGAAACACCTTTGTCACAAACAAAATTCTTATCAAGAAACTTGTCTCTGATACCTAATATCTAAAATCCAAAAATCGCAAGAAACTGACAATATAAAAAGTAAATTTTAATTATTTACATGCTTAGTCACAGAAACAAAGAAGGGCTAAAAAATCTATTGTGCCAGAAAAGCGTATTTTGAAGTCAATTTACCACGTGTGATTTTTTTCAGATCTTTAATTGAAGTTTCAATTTCCAAGAGGAATTGCATTACTATCAAAAAATGACGAAGAACAAGTGTTTTGGAACCCCATTTTGAGACTAGTGTCCAGTACAAATTTACCTATCAACTGCACCGTTTTTTCTTTTTTGTTATAATTAAAAAATTATAAGCTCTACAAAAAAAAGTACCTAAAGTGTTTTCAAGATATTGATGAAAAAGCACAAGAAGTCCCCTTATTTAGTTGCTGCCATTATGGGGGCAATTTTCAGGAAAACAGATGATGGAAGAACATCTCACAATGAGTATGGATAGTACTCTAAAACAATTCCATTTTCTTGTGACGGCGACCTGTGAATAATATCATACTCAAGTATTGTATATAGGACTAGCATATACAATGGTACAATAAACGATAGTGACGACGCGACGGCGAAAAATTGAGGTTAGCGCCCTTACATTTGCAACTACGTGGTTCTCGTTGGCAAGGCTGCGGTTCCCTAGCAAACATGTGTTCAGTAATACAATCCAGCACACAAAAATATTGTGGCAACAAAACTATCAAAATTGGGCTGATCAAAATCCTTACTGGAAGAAAAATACAAATATATGAGCAGAGAATATCATCAATCATTCTTTATGAGACAAAATTTGAAGAATGATAGAGACAGTAGGGCTCAATAATTTTCATGGTATTTCTTTTCATAAATAATGTACCCCTCTAACTCTTTCATCTTAATTTGGTTTTGCCAAGTGGAAACTGAGTATAGAACTAAATGTGACACTTGAGTGCACGAAGATACGGCGTTAAGTACTATGTAATGTAAACTTTGATAGTATTCCTGATTACAAAAACATATTCTAAGTAACGCTACGCTGATGAGGAGCACTAACTTCGAAACACATGTCTGTAGCTGCACTGTTGTTCCTTTTGGCATATAAGGCAACTATGCTTGTTTTTGTAGAAAATTTGAAGTCATATCGCTGATTACAACGTCGGCGCGAGCAAATCGCTTCAGCCTTAATCCCCTTATTTCCAAACCAAGCAAATCCAGAACATTTATGAGAAGGAATTTCGTATCAGCAGACGGAGCTCCACTTCATCTAAAATTAATATACGACAACGTCTAAATGATACGTTCCCAAAGATGAAGAGCCACCGTAGTTGCCAGATTTAAATCCTATGGAACTTTGAATAGTCAAAAAATGTCTGGAAATATTTGTAAAGGTACTCTAGATATCGAATTTTAACGAGATGCGTTGACTGGTTTCGATGCCACTGTGTCAAGAACTTTAATTTTTAAACGATTGCCATACTTTTTTCACTTCTAATGTGGATCGAAAGTAAGAATGTATGCAGAAAAGCATGTACGATAAAAACCTAGCTAGTATCGTAACTTTCTTTAAACGGTTCTGTTTATTTCGATGACAAGCAAACTACCGTAATTTGATCTATGTTCATTCTCAAGAAAGTTCCGGCCATAACATACTCATCCATATTAACGATTCAATAAACGTTCACCGTTAATATTAAATGATGTGTTACAGTTACAAATTGCATTTCAGGGTGGTTGTGCTCTCCATCCGGATACCCTGATATAAACTATAATTACAACTAATTACGGAAGTTTAATGGTCATACAACCAGTGCCCTTATGCCTAATACAGACCGCAGCTCATAATATGCTGGAATCTGGCTCGTTTAAAGAATCGCTTCGGTTATACAATTATGTAATAGTTATGTGTATGTATAAACGTTTATAATTTTCAAAAAAAATCATGTACAGGATGACGCTGGATGCACTGACCTCATTCTTGGCTTAAATAGTGTTATGAATTACACCCCCTTGGAATTGGAGATGATATGCCTACTGATAGTGACTGGAAAGGCTCTAGAAAGAGCCAAGGACTTTTCTAGATTATGGTTGGAGAAGATTCTGGATTAATCTAGAGCTAATTTCGGAGTATATAAGGCGCGATTACAAGCGCGGAAGAAGAAGTTTTATTATAGAAGTGACATTCGGTAAAAGTGAGGTTAACTATTAAGTAAACAAGTATTGTAGTCAGTAAATTGTTAAATAAAGTGTTAGTAGTGTTTATCTCTTGTTGAAATTATTTAGAACCCACGGATTCACACAGGGTGTTCCCAAAAAGGTGGAAATCCGTAACATTTTGGTGTCAGAAGTGGGATTTTGACAAGAGGACTTTTCGGAAGTGTTCGAGAAGGTTTGGCAGTGTATTCTCGAAGTTGGTGCTAACACAGAGGACTAACTGGACGTTGTTCGGTGGTTATTTTCGAACAGGAAAATAGTGTCAAGTGCATTTTTTGAGACATTTTTGGAACATTTTATTTGGACATTAGAGGTTAAGTGACGAAGACTCTAGATAAGACTTTTTCGTGCCGTTTTGAGGTTTTTCTGGACAGTCCCATTACCGACAGTGACGTAATTGTTAAATTTATTTGATTTCAACGTAGTCGTATGCCTATAACAACCAGAAGTATGGCAACTGAAAAGCAAATACAGGACTTATTTGCACAATTCCAGAAAGTGTTGGAAGAGCTAGAAAGAAGGCATCAAGAAGAAGTAAGTGAAATCAAAGAGGAAATAGACCTGCTTAAGCGACAGTTGAGGGATAGAGGAAGCCAGCAAGTGGTATTATCAGATCAGCTGTTCGAACCTCCCTCCTTTGACGGCCAAAGTTCATGGACCATTTACAAGATGCAGTTTGAGGCAGCAGCGAGTGCAAACAACTGGAATGACGAAGAAAAGGCTATGGCGTTAATCGTGGCATTAAGAGGCCAAGCATTGGAAATACTCCAGACAATCCCAGTAGACCAACAACGGGATTTTAAAGTTTTAGAAGCTGCCCTAGATCTACGATATGGCGATCAACACCTTGCCCGAGTGTACCAGCCCCAGCTGAAATCACGTGTTCAAGGGGCTGGGGAAAGTTTGCAAGAGTTTGAAGCTGCCGTGTGGAGACTGGCTCACCTGGCTTACCCGGATGTACCGAAGGAATTCCAAGATCAACTGGCAGTAGATGCTTTTCTGGATGGTATACAGGATGATGAGATCAGGCGAGTCCTCAGGTTATCTCGATACCAGAACAGCAGCGAAGCGTTGGTACGTGCACTCGAGGTGGAAGCTGTCTTTCAGGATGCCCCGAGTCCAAGAGTACAAGCTGTGAGTATCGCAGAATCTCAACCAGAAAAGAAGAAAGAGAACCCTATCTTGATCCAGATACAGGAGGTAAATAAAATGATTAGTCAGTTACTGGCTCAATGGGATACTGCGGGAAGACAAGGAAAGCCAAGCAGGAGTACTAAATGTTACAACTGTGGCAGAGCAGGGCATATCAAGCAAGACTGTCGATATCGGAACTCGAGGAAAGTGAATGTTAGAAACATGGAAGGGACACAGAATAAACAAAGTAGTGGAAGGCCAAGTGGACGAAGGAGTATGAAATGTTACCGGTGCGGAGAACTAGGACATATCCAGCTTGAATGTCCACGGAGAAGATTGGAGAAAGTAAAGGCCGGAGAAGCTCTGAAGCTGAGGGGAAAATCAGAGGAAGCTGGTACCAGAGAGACTGTGACAGATAGGGAACATGGTACCCCGAGAGAAGTAAGGGTTTCCCAGCTTCGAAACATTCCGAGAAGTCCACTACTACCAGGACGTGGAAGTAAAATGAAACCCCAGAAAATTGCAGATATTTCATCCGGAAGAAGGTGCAAGGAAGATTGCAAGTACTACCACCAGGAGAAACTGCAGGTCACGGGAGCAGTCAACACTGTCAAGGTGGAGGTGCCGGATGACAGGACAGATGAGGCGCTCAGACAAGAGCAATTGAATGATGTGGAAATTGGGCGTATATTGAGAGCCAAAGAAAGGGGAACTCGTCCAAAATGGAAGGATGTTTCGAACAAAAGAGTGGGACTGAAGGCACTATGGGCGCAGTGGGACTCACTGAAAGTCAGGAACGGGCTGTTGCGGAGAGCATGGGAAAGCCCGGATGGAAAGCAGGTGGTTATGCGTCTAGTGATTTCCAGGTGTCGAGTAGCGAAGGTGCTTCAGGAAGTGCACAATGGAACATCCGATGGACACTTCGGCGTTAACAAGACCCTGAAGAAAATACGAGAACGATTTTATTGGATAAGAAGTCGTCAGGATGTGGAGGCTTGGTGTCGCAAATGCAAGATTTGTGCAGCCAGTAAGGGACCACAGACTGGAAGTAAGGGTGAAAAGAAGCAATTCAACGCCGGAGCTCCTTTCAAGAGGTTGGCTAACAATATAGCGGAACCATCACCAGCCAGTGACAGAATGAAGGCTCGATACGACCGGAAGGGTAGTTCAGAAGGGTTCAAGGCAGGAGACCTGGTTTGGCTGTACAACCCACAGCGGAAGAAAGGAAGGTCACCGAAACTTCAACCACCTTGGGATGGACCGTACACTGTTATTACCCGAATTAATGATGTCGTCTATCGGATTCAGCAAAGCAGAAAGTCCAAGATGAAGATCGTGCATTGGGACAGGCTGGCGAGATACACTGATGATCCTGAGTTGCCTGATCGGGACGATCTAGGCTTAAGGAGGGGGCAGTGTTATGAATTACACCCCCTTGGAATTGGAGATGATACGCCTATGCCTACTGATAGTGACTGGAAAGGCTCTAGAAAGAGCCAAGGACTTTTCTATATTATGGTTGGAGAAGATTCTGGATTAATCTAGAGCTAATTTCGGAGTATATAAGGCACGATTACAAGCGCGGAAGAAGAAGTTTTATTATAGAAGTGACGTTCGGTAAAAGTGAGGTTAACTATTAAGTAAACAAGTATTGTAGTCAGTAAATTGTTAAATAAAGTGTTAGTAGTGTTTATCTCTTGTTGAAATTATTTAGAACCCACGGATTCACACAGGGTGTTCCCAAAAAGATGGAAATCCGTAACAATACATATTTTCAAAACTACCTTAACTATATGTTATCCTACATAGCATTTGATATCCTATACAAAATTATTACGTATTTCCACCTCTTAGGAAACACCTTGTATGAATCCGTGGGTTCTAAAATAATTTCAACAAGAGATAAACCACTAATACTTTATTTAATAATTTACTGACTATACAATACTTCAAAATAACCTTTACACTTTGTTTACTTGATATTTAACCTCACTTTTTACCGACCGTCACTTTAATAAACTTCCCTTTCTGCGCCGTTAATCGCGCCTTATATACTCTGAAATTGCATCTAGATTCATCCAGAAACAATCAAGAATCTTCTCACCATACTCTAGAAAAAGTCCATTTCTTTCTACAAGTTTCCAGTCACTCACTATTAGGCATAGGCGTATCAATTTACAGTTCCAAGGGGGTGTAATTCATAACAATATATAATATGCATCTCTTAGAGCCAGGAACAGTGAAAACGTTCTAGCCTTTCTGACGTTATCAGTCGATGCGGCATGGTCGACTAGATAGCGTAACTTATTTTTTAGATCGCGGCGCCTTTTTATTAACGAACTAAAGTAAGTAAAATTTTGCACGTAACACAACTTTCTGTCGTTTGATAATTATGAACGTTCACCATAAAAAATACATATTGGTGAAATCAAGATAGCATTACCACTTAAAGAAACAATCGCTTTAAAAACCGCTGCCTAAGGAATTACTACTTCCACATCCAGATTTTTTCATCCAAGTCACTTTAAAGGAAAATATCTTGACTACATTTGTCCCCTAGGTTGTGGAAATTATTGGTTATAGAATTTCGATAATATCTGGGGCAGAAGTCATAGAAAAATTTGAGACGTTGGCTTTTAGTATATACGCCAAAAATGAAGTTTCTGGGCTCTTATTAGCTTGCTCTACTTATTTTGCCTTATTCACAAGCCCTCAAATGAATATCTCAATTTTATTTCAACAACCCCTTTAATAATGGAGCGGAGCTGTGGAAGGGAAGTTGAAAAATATTAGAAAGAAATATTATATTATAAATATTATTAAAAAAATCTACTTCTAGCGACGAAGACCAACGCCTTTATTATCTCCCACACGTTTCTTCAGACAAGTTTTAATCAAACAACATTTGTTTTTTTGAAAATTGAACAGAACCCTTAAGGTGTAGAGATAAAAGCATAGGGACAAAAATGTGTCCCCTTCACAAGAGCTTCCAAACAAAGAAGAAAATCGAAATCGGACCATTCGGAGATGAGATACAAAAAAATACAGTGCGGCTAATGGCCGCCATCTTTAATCTTCACCATTTTCAAGTAGCTCCTTATGTGGAAAGTCACCTTTTGGCATCAAATATGACCACAGAAAGTGGCACATTTCAATAAAAAAATGCAGCTTTTGGGCTTTTTTAGTCATGTACCGACGTACTAGATCGACTTGCCATTAAACAAAGTTTGGCATTTTCGAGACGCTGGCACTAGGCTGGAGACGTTTATTTCCAACTCCTTTAAGTGCCCATTACACCAACGCAACAGATCGATTCTCCAAGAAATAGGTACTTCAAAGCATCCAGAATCCTAGTTACATTAGTTAGAAAGAAGATATTATAGAACTAATAGCTCGTGGAAGAGCCAGACAACAAGTCGCGAAGAGGACGTCCTCCAAATCGTTTTGCTGATGTCACTAGGGAGCCGATGAGAACGAACTTTGATGAGACCGTGCGCCTAACAGACAGCCACGACGGGCGGCGTGATGCTGTCAGGCGTGCTTAATAGCAAAAGGAGGCCAACTACAACAATGCATGGATCACAAAACATCTGTCAAGATATTGTGAACAAAATTTTACTTAATTTATTAGTTTAGAAATTCTCTTCTTTCAATTCCTAGTGTTTCTGAACACGAACGCTTTTCAACATTAAATTAACATAATTTCCGTAATCTATAATCCAGTCATTTCCGTTTTATGTAATTATCTTGCTTTACTTTCATAATTTTCTAGTCATTATTTCCCTCACCATTACAATTTAATGAGTGGTGGAGTACCAAAATAGCTCCTAAGATATAAATATCACGTTACACTTTCGACTATTTAAATTTTCACACATATCAAGGACTTGACATAGACATATACAACATGTGCGTTTACTGTATGCCATAAACAAACATAAAAAGCAAAGCCATAAGAGTATTCAGTGGCGTAACATCCGGTATTTACTTCAAGCATAATCTAAACTCTATGCTAGACACGAAATTATGACCATATAAGTAGATACCTATTAGCCCAAATTATAAATCAAAGTGGCACCTGAGGAAATAAGTCAAGTTGCCGTCATAAAGAATCGAATTGATAACGAATTACGTTTCGAATTTTATTGTTTCTAAATTATTTTTGTGTGACCACCCTGTACAATTTTCTCCAAATGTAACGCATGTTTCCTCCTTGTAAGCCAATCAGTTTAAACGACAAACTGGAATTAATTACAAAAAAATTCAAACTTTGATGAAGGTTGTATGTTCACGAAAGAAAAAAATATAAAATTTTCCCCCTTCCTCCGAAGCCGGCAAGATTGTTTAAATTGCAAAAAATAAAGAAGCTAACTATTATACTCTTCGCCGATTTACTGCACTTTTTATATAATTGTTGCACATTCTATAGGATAGGTACTCTTCGCATTTTTTTGTAAATAATATAGTTCTAGACATTTTTCGTTTAATTACAAAATATTAAAAAAATATTAATTTTTTTTAATTTAAAAGATGAATAACTTTTTTATTTGACGATCGATTCTGTTAAAAACAAAAGGGTTCTTCCCCTAGCTAACACTAACTTATTGCCCAATTTTCAATACAATTGGATTTTTTGTTCTTAAGTTATCGTGCTTATAAGAAATGTGACGGACGGGCGACAGACAGACGGACGGACAAACAGACGAACGGACGGACGGGCATTTTGAAAGTTGTTCAGAATTCTATCATGAACACAGTGATATGAAATTTTTTTCTCTACGAGCAATATTCAATATACTCTTCGTTTTGTATTTGCAAAGAGTGTAACAATTCGACACCTCTCGACATAAACCTCTATAACTTTTTCTAGACCGAGGACTTCACTTCTCGAGCGACACGGCCCAGCTTCGAGGGCCATATTGCCCAAATTAGGGCTCATAGAGCTCGATAATTTTATATTGTGGAAAATTGAACGAGAAATCGAATGGCGCAAACTGCGGGTTGCCGTAGCTTCCGAGATATGGCCCCTCGAAGTCACCAAAAGGATTTTTTTCGCGTTGCCGGAGGCCCTATCTCGAGAACGGAAGCAGATATCGAGCTGCCGTTTGCGCCATTCGATTTCCCTCGCCTTTCTGCATGATTTTTTTCAGATTCTTGCCCGCACTTTGACTTTTTCACAAATTTTTGTATACATATGAACCATTTAAAAAATTAGCGCGATTTCGAAACTTTCCTGCTTAAAGTGACCTAACTCTGTCCAGACAAAATTGACTAGCCTTTTGTGGGCTGGATCGATTGCAAATTAAATTTGCCATCCGACGATGTGGGGCACGAATTTATTACGGAGCCGGGTACGGGAGGTATGGGCCGTCAATGCGAGAGGTTCAAGGATTTTGCTTCTCGAGCGACACGGATGCCCTCTTCGAGTTACCAAGAAAGGAGGCTACCGGAGGCTCGAGAAATCCTCTTATTGTAGAAAATCGAACGATGAATCGAACGGCGCTATGTACAAGTTCGTGCGAGCTCCCGTTTCCGAGATATGGGCTATCAAAGTGGCCGGATGGTTAAAATAGGATTTATTTTCTGCAATTTAAACAATCTTGTCGGCTTCGTAGGAGCGCGCAAAATCTTTGGGTTATTGGTAACACTTTTATCAAGAAGGAAATAATCTTTTTTTGTTCAAATATATACACGGCAGTCATCCAACAAAACAAAATAATAGATAAGAGGGTGACACAAAAAAAGGGTGAGTTCTGTGTAAATGTCTTTACCGATTTTTTTTGTTTATTTTGTATCTCAGATAATTTTCATAGAATGTATGGTTCTTATTGGATTAATTGATTGAGCCACCGCGCACTGGTCCAGAAAAAAGTTTTTTCGATCAAAATTGTCTAGAGCTCTTATTTTGCAACCGATTGGGATATACTTTTAAAAAAATATTCGTGATTTAATCATGGTCGATTTTTGAAATATGAAAATCTGAAGAAGGTTAATGGTGTCTAAATGGCCGTTTTTTCATAAAAATCTTAAAGAAAAATATATTTTTTTTAACCGATTTACATAAATCTTGCCATTCAAGGGTTTTCGAGATCGCTGATCACGAATCTATCTAACTGCATAGCCACGTTGGCGCACCGCACAGAGCACATCGCCATCGCACACCGTACAGCGCCTAGCCCGGTCTGCATACAAAAGAAATTGTACTAATTGTTTGCAGCGTTACAAACAAGGTATTATTATTATTATTATTTTTTTTTTGTAGAATGAATGCAGCTTTTTTTTATTCAAGCTCGTAGTTATGATATACCGCGGCTGAGGCAAAAAATGCATATTTCACTGAAAAAAAATAGTTTCGCATTGTAATTTGAGGTTTTTTGGGCACTATGTAATGTGTACATTACTAAATCACATCGAATGCATTTTTAACATTACCCTTTGTATTTCTTAGTAACTAATTAAGAAACTTTTTTAAAAAAGGCTAAAAAGACTGCTGTAATTGGATGCTATATAATTTTATATAAATCACCATTTATTATCACTATTATTAGTAAGTATTTTGTTAGATCAACGAAAGAAGATAACGCATTAACTGGAAGCTAATGATCTCTTCCTAACGATAATATATCTCCAAAAATATTATTTTTGTAGAATGTGATACTAAAAATGAATTCTAGGAAAACTTTGATTCGAAAAATATGTTTACTTACATAAAAGTTAGGTAATGAACTTTGTTATCAATTGTACATTTAGCAAAATCGTGAGAGCTACTGATCTAAAAGACAACTAATAGCAACAAATTGGTCGTGAATGTATTAAACGTATTAAAAAGAAAGAAATCGTTTTTAAAACAACACTTTTATTTAAAAAATGTACTAAAAAGTAATAAATTATATTTAAATTCATACATCTTCAAACTAAAAGCTTTGGGGGGCGGTCATATAAACACTATTGTACAGTTACTTTGCCCAATTGACCCCCCAAAGCTTCTTATGAGTAAAATCCTAAAACACGTCAATTTATAATTCTAGAATATTTTTTTACCATAATTTTATACCTCCCCCTTCAACCCCCTTGGAGTGACAGCTACCTCGTTAAAATTTTTAAAGGAACGAAGGTGCGTGTGATAACTCATATGAAAGGGTTTTTAATTCTCTATCCAGCAATATAAGAATTTTTAAGTTTCACAATTTTTTTTTATTGAAAATATTACATTTTTAATGTTACTAAGTAAACAAAAGAACACGAAACAGTTTCAAATCAAATGTTCAAACTGAGCGCCCGTTGTTTCTTGACAATAATGGAGGCATTGCTGAAATTCACCTGAAACATTTTGTATCGTTTCCGGGGTGATTTGATTAATTTCTTGCCTTACTCTGTCTTTTAAATCATCGACGTTATTTGGTCTGTTGAAGTAGGGTCAAATCGAGGGAACGGGCAGGCCACTCAATTTCACCGTGTCTACCGATTCACCTATTGGGAAAAACTTGATTGAGATAGGCTCTTACTTTCAATGCAAAATGTGATGCAGCTTCGTCCTGTTGATACCAAATATTTCTATCAATTTCATTAGGGTTGCCATCATATGAAAAAAGTATTCTTAACTCTGGAAGTAAGAAATTTTGCAAGAAATCCAAGTAACGCGCGTTACTAAATATGGTAATTTGAGAATAATAATTCCAGCTCAAATGTTCGTTCACCTTCTCAGGATATTGAGTATTGGCCTCCATCATCCAATATGGATTTTCTGTACTCGAATATCTACAGTTCTGTTTGTTGACTGTTCCATTTAAGACGAATGTTGCTTCATCAGAAGAAAGAATTTTTTTTTATAAATAACGGATCATCTTGGCATCTATCTGCCATAATTTTGCAAAATTCCAATTGGCGATCAGGGTTATCGTCTTTAAGTTCTTGAACCAAATGAATTTTATATGGGCGGTATTTTTCATGTTTTAGAAGTAGCAATATGGACGTTTTACTAACATCATTATGGGCGCCAACTTGTGTTGTAGGTTTATGTGAATTGTCTTCAACATCTAACAACAATATATCCAATTTCTTTTCATCGTCTAAAATGCGTTTCCTACCAGATTTAAGAATATCTGTTGTGGCATTTCCAAATTCACGAAATTTGCTTTCTACTCTACTAACCGTAGACTGAAAAATGCGACGGTCAGGATACTTAGTATTGTATATTTAGCATACCTTCTTCTGCGTTCTTGTTACTTCCGTCGCATACCGAAGGGAAGTATTGTATTCGAGAAAAAATCACCCTTCGAGATTTTTTCGAATTTTCACGTTTCAGATCATGTAGATTACGAAAATATAGGTTTTTCAATTCCGCCAGTCTGTCTGTCTGTCTGTCTGTCGGTCTGTTGGTACATTAACTAAAAAACTACTTGACGGAAAACAGTAAAATTTGGTAGGTAGCATACCGAAGGGAAGTATTGTATTCGAAAAAAAATCACCCTCCGAGATTTTTTCGAATTTTCACGTTTCAGATCATGTAGATTACGAAAATATAGGTTTTCAATTCCATCAGTCTGTCTGTCTGTCGGTCTGTTGGTGCATTAACTAAAAAACTACTTGACGGAAAACAGTTCAATTTGGTAGGTAGCTCACGCCACTATCACCGAAGAAATGGTTAGACTTTCACTGGAAAATATACAGGGTGGACCATCTTAAGGGAATAAACAGGCAATGTGAAAAACTTGTTTCGTTCAAATTTTAAATTTCCACGTTTCATGACATTCTAAACCTATCTCTCGACCTATCTCAAAAAAAAACTTTTTTCAAAATTTTAAATAGAAAAAAAATTTGAAATTTTGAAAATGTTGAAATTTTTTTATAAAATGGGAGATGAAGAAAATTTTTTTGGCTCAAATTTAAAATTTTCACGTTTCGTGACATTCTGAACCTATTTAAAATAATTTCTTGTTTGAAAATTTAAAACAGAAAAAAAATTTGAAATTTTGAAAATTTTGTAAAAATGGATGGAAAAAAATTGTTTTGCTCAAATTTAAAATTTCCACGTTTCATGACATTCTAAACAGATTTCATGAAAGAAATTTGTTTTGAAAATTTTAAAAATATATTTATTTTTTATTATTTTACCACTACAATAAAACATGGAAAAAATTTCCACGTTTATCCTTAACCTATTTAAAAAAAAAAAAATTTTTTGAAAATAAAAAAAAATTCCCACCACTATACAGTAGATGATTGAAAAAGTTATCAGGTTTTCTCTGTAATAATAGGGCAAACTACATGGCGATTATAATTCTCATATGTCATCTCTTAATTAATAATTGTTTAGAGTGGCCATTTTGTATGAATAAAGAGGGAAGTTGTATGTAACTACTTTTACCGATTTTTTTTATCACCACATCCTAATAATATCAAAATTTCAATTCTTTGGGTAACCGAGAGACTCATTGTTAAAATAATGATCAACTTGATAATCAGCGATAAATAACTTGTTACTTCTTTCTTTTTGTTGGGTATTTTGCCACGTGCATATCAGGAAAAACGATACATTTAAATCGAACGTTATGACATGACACAAAATTAATTAGAAAAGTCATATTTGACAGATATTTGGTACATAGGCATAAATAGTTTACATTTCAAATACATTTTAAAATTTTCAAATTTAATTTTCTTGATGAAGAATATACAAAAATTCAAAAAACCTTATACTGCTAGATAAAGAATTAAAAACCCTTTCAAATGAGCTATCACACACACCCTCATTCTATTTAAAAATTTTAAAGGGGGTTGAAGAGAGAATTTTAAAATTATGCTCAAAAAATCTCATTTTAGAATTAAAAATTGACGTGTTTTAGCATCTTACTCATAAATTATAAATTACGTAGATAATGAATTTATTCGCTACTTATGTACCTCACTATATAATTTAAACGCACATAGGAGTTAGGTAAAGAATTTATCACATCTACTTTCTCTATATTAACATCGACAGGCAACACCAGCACATTGATTACTCCGTTACGAAAGGGTTAAATATATAATAAAGCGTCTGGGATATGCACTACGTTAGACAATTGGACAGATGTGAAATTAGATTACAGAACTTAATGTAAAAACCGTTACCTAAGGAATCACTACTTCCACATCCAGATTTCCCCTCCAATTCTGTTTAAAGGCAAACATCTTGACTATATTTGCACTTTAGTATGTGGAAGTAATAGATCATAGAATTTTAGTATAATGTTTGAGTCATACAAACATTTGAGGCGCTGGCTTCTAGCATATACGCCAAAAATGAGGTTGCTGGACTCTTATTAGACTTTTACTTATATTCCCTATTTACCCCACACTCCTTCAACGGAATCATCCCAACCAGATGTCATAACAATACAAAATTTCAAGTGGATATCAACCTCTTTAATAATGGAGTGAAGGTGGTGGGAGGTTGAAAAATATAAAGAAATCACTCTTACCAGCTTGGTTTACTTATTTTTCTCTACTTGCCTCGACGGACCTTAAAATATAATCTAGTTTCAGATGTCATGTCGTTATAATAGTGGAGATGGTGGGAGGTTAAAAAATATAAAGAAATCAGAGGCATTTGCTTCTAGTATACTTATAAGTACACTAAATTCTATGTTTTTGTACTCTTACCACCTTGCTTACTTATTTTCCCTTATTTACTCCACATCCCTTCTCAACGAAATCATTTTAAAATATAATCTAATTCCAGATGTTACAATACATACGTGTACCAAATTTCAAGTGAATATCTCAATTTTATTATATCAGTTCCCTTAATGATGGAGTGGGGGTAGTGGGGGGTTTAAAAATATTATTTAAAGATCTGAGGCCTTGGCGTCTAGTATACAGTGTGTCTCACTTGTCACTACTCCCATATAGGTAGAGAGCCGGCTGTATAGATTTCCTATGAATAAGATACTTACATGAATATCTTTATATGAATGAGTAAGTACTACCACAGACATACAGGGAGCCACTTTTCATTTTTGCAAATTTTGCCCGAGTCATGGAATTCTGACGTCACTTCCGATCACGATTTTTTGTGTCAATGAGATTGTAGTGGGCTGTCAGGCTTAACTTGCCCGCAACCCTGAGACACCCTCGATTACAGTATTTTTTTTCTGGTTTCTTAAGTCAACGAATACATGAATTTTTTTTTAAGTTAAAGTACAAGCCTTCTAGTTATTAAAAAAAAATAGGCTGCCTCTTCTTATTTGCCCGCATCTTCCCATTTTGACGTCACTTCCGGTAAAATTCCATGGCGCGGGCAAAATTTGCTTATATAAAAAGTAGCTCCCTGTAGGTCTGTGGCAGTACTTACTCACTCATACAAAGTTTTTCATGTATCTTATTCATAGGAAATCTATACGGCCGGCTCTCTACCTAATATCATAGCTCTCTTATTAACAATGAGATTTTTTTTTTAATTTGTGTGAAAGATACACTTACCCATCAGGTGATTGTCACGGTAAAATATTTCAAAAAAATTCTCCAGTGGCGTCCGTCTAATTTTCCCAAAAAAGTTAGTAGGCAAAGTTTTAAGTGTAAAGCAATCTCGTAATCTTATTCGTTGTTATTAAAAACTCATTAAAACGAAATGTTAATAAGATGGTGTACTTGGTGTTCACGTAATAGGAAAATAAAACTTTCGTTTTTAATGTATCAATTAGACTTTATTTTCGCACGTAATTAAGAGTTAATTAAGGTGGAGGAAGACAGGCTTTCCACTTAGAATTAATCACGTGACGTCAGTAAATTCACTTAACAGTCAAAATCAAACATTAATTAACTTGGAAATAAAAAAAGTTCACGAATAATTCAATAAATACCTAATATAATTTACGTAGATAACTAAACCACAATTTGTTCAACATATCACATGATTAATTCTAAATGGAGCGACTGTCTTCCTTCAGCTTAACTCTTAATTACATCCGAAAATAATCTGTTGTCTAATAATTGGTACTTTAAAAACGAAAATTTTATTTTATCATATTACTGAAATTCGGTATTAGTGAGTTTTTGAAAACAACGAATACGAGATTCTGAGCGGATTTTCAAAATTGTGGTATCATTAGATTCGTATGAAAATGAGGTATTTAAAAATGTTGGTGAACGATTAAATTCCCATTTAAAAAAACCGAGTTAGTGGGTAAAAATCACATTTAAAAATTTTAAACGCCTCTAGAGAATTAAGTAATGCAATCATATTGCTCTTTTTATTTTTATAGTAACGTAGCACACAAACTAAAATATATTTTGGGCACCACAGCATCTGGATTCAGAAATAGATTTTTTAATAAAATTTTTAATGTTTATCAAAAAGTGACCAAAATGGATGTATTGTATTCAAACTTTCCTCTAGATTCCAAAAATGTAAAAATATATAGGGTGTTCCATTTAAAAATCGAAAGTTGTTGGCATTTCCGGTCAAACCGGATGTGCACCAAACTTGATTTTTTATTGAAAAGATGGCATTTCAGTCGTGTAATAAGGCCTCCAAATTTCAATTTTCTATTCCAAATATTTTAGGAAATATCGGGACGAGCGCAATTCGTGACTCACCCGGTATGTACATAAAGTGTATACAAGCACAATTGAAATCGTATAAAAACTAAAAGCCGGCAAAAACAGTCGGCAACTCTTTATTGTACATGGGCGGAGGTAAATAGAAATGCTTGTCATAAGAATATGTTATAATTTTTTGAAAATTGTATTAATTTTGATTATCTTTTGTTTATTAGATAGGCTATTTTTGTTCGTTTATCCAATAACATATTTTTGAAGTATTATATCAGATTTAGACATAAAGTCTAAATATTTAAATTTATTGGGTTAAGTTTTAAAGTTATCCCATACTATATTGAAATATGTTATTGCTCAGCAACGAACAACGAGAAGGCATGAGCATATCCTTGCCGGGATGAGGGAATGGAACAGGTTAGATTGGCGAGGGGCAGGATGTTAAATAGTAAAAATAAAATTTAAGTTTCTTCTAAAATAAAAATGAAAATGTAAGTTTCTTAAACAAAGCAAAGAATTAGTACAACAAAAATAAATACTTGTATAGGTAAAACATAAATAAAAACAAAATTAAAATATGTCTCTAGAATAAAGTAACTTAAATTAAAAAAATTTGTCAACTAAATAAAATATATTCCAAGAAATGTAACAATAAAAAAGTAAACTTCATACCTAATATAACAGCTAAATATTTTGTTCTGAAAATATATATTAAAAAGTTAAATGTTAAAAGTTGACGCGTCTGAATCTTCACTTTCTGAAGGGGGATCATTATCCAGTTGAACTATAATCGGCGCAATGGGGGGTAGTGTTGGATATTGATTTTCTTTTTCAATTACATGCTTAACGCAATTTTTCCATAAATCAGTATTGTCGAGGTCATTTATTACTTCTCTTATATGATCAACTACTACCGCGCTTAATGTTGGAGAGTCATTACATTTTCGCAAACGATCATTTAAAGTTGCTCGAACCATCTCGATAGGATTAAATATGCATAGTACGGAGGTAACCGCAATAGTGTATGACCGTGTATATTGGATAAGTTATCAATAACATATTCCCTTTTGAAATTCTGTTCTTTTATTCATTTCAGTAATTCGCGCTTTATTGGAACTTTTACAGGAATTTCCATATTTTTTTCTCTCATGAATTTTAGAATGTCTTCCTTGTACTGGTGTTCGGTATTTTATTTAATATTCGCGAGTGATAAGAAGCATTATCTAATACAATTACCGAATTAGGCGGAATATTTGGTATAAAGCTGTTCTGAAAACCATTTTTCTCACTGCACTGGAGAAATATCGAGCCCACGTTGACTAATGACTGATATAACTAAAACACCGACCGACCAATCGGACTGAGGAATACCCGGGTGCCAGCCAATCGTCACCACCCGTCCTCAAACCCAGGCCAATGACAACACATCTCATCAGTCCACGTTGACTGCTGAAAAACGATTTACAAGTTTTTTCTATGCTCTGTCCGTTTTATTATCTTTAAACCAGTGCAGTCGTAGATGGTTCATTCAGGCTGATTACATTGCCAGTCTCGTACTCGCCTGCACAGTTTCAACTACTATTTGATTCTCGATACCATTGTTAAATACATAGGACAAAATATCAAGTTAAGTGCGCACAGTCCTGTGCTTTAACACTGACCAGTTTCAATTGACTTCGTAAACACTATACTTAAAATAAACCGTTTATTTTTCACCCACGAATATGTTATTTGGTTTGTTTCGTTAACGTCGTGCAATTTTTTTGTCAACCTATGATTTCAATTTTAAAAGACTTTTACCTAGACTATTACCGTAGTTTCACTTGATTATTTAAAAAACCACCGCAGCATGCGCTCCGTATAGTAGAGGGTCCACGCCTTCGAAAGCCGTCTAAATCGCCAAGTAACCCATTCCAGCAAGGTAAATAATTTTTGAGCTCGGATATCGAAAGAGGGTCCTAATGGGCATCAGAAATGGCTTGTTGGACTTTTGTTGACGATTGCACAACTTCTCCACAAGAAAAAAAGATTGCGAAATGTTATTTCAAGAATTCGTGTTTTTAAACGTATACCTCTCGCTAGAGAGTGAACCACATGCGATATTGATTTAATTTTTTTTATTTATATACTACTGACATGAGCGCATCTATCTGTACTAACTAAATTTCAAGCTCGCTTACGGTTTTTTTCTAAATAAATTCTAAATCACAGTAACGAAATTTGTGTGTTTGAAATTTCGACGTGCGGGCAACTGTATTAAATATTCAAATTTTTTATATACTATATACGAGTGAAATATGGTCTAAAGATCAACAGAGTTTTTGCAAAAAAAATTAGCTCGATATCTTATTCAGTTTTTGAGTTAACGACTTTTTAAAATAAACCATAATTAGATTCGTGGTATTCCTGTTAGCATGCGGCTGTTTTCTGGCTAAGTGTAATCCATTAAGATAGTAAGCCAATACATTTTTGAAATTGTGCTATTATTTACAATTTTAAAATTTTGCAAAAATATTAACAGGTAAGAAGAAACTCATTTGGCAGATGATTTACTCGATCTATTAATTATGAAGGTGTTGTATAGAGATATTATTTATTAAGTATATCATTATTGTGGTAAAAATGATATAGCATTTTACAAATATGAAAATGTAAAAACGTACACAAAACTTGTAATATATACATAAGTAGTAATAATAATAATAATAATAATAATAATAATAATAATGCATAATAAGTATACACAGCTCAGTAAGTATTGACAAACCACTACATAGGCATTACTATTAAGAAGCACTGTCTGCTAAAAACTGCTCTGTATTATTTCTGCCCTTAAAACAATTGTTAGGAAAGGCTGCACATGCAACAGAACACCAAGTGGACGCACATTTTTAATCACAGTTTACTTTACAATTCCACTATTTGTTTACTTTAGAACCAGTTGTGACTTTTTGTCATCATTTGTGATTTTATTTGGTTATTCTCTATCAGATATCCAAATTTTCTGGGAAAGGGTAAATTGGGAAGGAGATCGGAAAATCGCTTGGACACTAAAATTTTATGTGCTTTGTTAACTGCTTCTCAAGTCGAGAAATTTTGTTATAAATCAGGATTTTGTGTTAGGTAAGGGTCTAAACCACTTTTTGTGGATAATTTTTACAATTAAAAGTATTCCGCAGTGAGCAGGGTTTTAACCTACTTCGCTAGGTTCTTCAGTTGCTAGCTAAGCTAAGTACACTAAACCACTGGACTACCGTCCCCTGTAATGCTCGTTTTAAATGCAGTAAGGAAGTGTCTTGTGTAGGACGCGGATGTAGCTAACGTAAGTCTAATAACCTTAAGGAAAAATAAATACTGCCTTAGCAAATCTAAAGATTTAAATTTACTACAGATGGCCGTAGTGAATTTAAATCCTTAAGTCCTATGTGAATCTGTATGGATAGATTCACATAGGACTTACGAGCATCTTAAATTACACGATCATCAATTGCATCGCAGTTATTTCCAAAATTAATCAAAATATATAGTTGGCGTGTTCATTTTAAGGCAACAATAACTGCTCATTTATCCTCTTCGGAAAGGATATCTGACAGGTCACACAATACACCGACTGCCAATAACGTTTTTACAAGATTTTCTTCATATTTTTTACTTTTTCGTGAGTATCCTAAGATACCCTTTGTTGTCATGTACCCACACAATTTTTGTAGGTTTTCTATTTTGCAAAAATTAAACATACCTTGCGCAAGTATTATTGTGTTCCCTTCTTCATGATTGCAAGTTCACATTATTGGGCAACGTAGGTATGTCATTATTTACACCAATATTCTAAAATGTATTTTAGATTATTCGCTTTATATTTGTTACTATTTATAAAGTAATTCCAGTTTAGAATAAGAATTGTGTCTGTTATGGCGAATTCATATAATTCTGATGGGTTTTTAAGTCATACCATACATTTTCTTAAATATGAAATTTCGGACAATTTTTATTTTTTAATCTCAAATTTGTATAATTTATTGACAATTTCATACTGTATTTGCACCTTTCGATATATACAGTCCTTCTAAGCCAAAATGACGTAACTGAAAATTTTCTAAGCAAATTGGACGTACTTCAAAGTTTCCTTTTTTCAGTAATCATTAAACCATTATTTCTGCATCTATATTTTAACAGACTCTATTTTAAAATCACGTAGTTGTAACATAACACATAAATGATTGTCTAATTTTCAGACAATTGGTGACCTACTGATTAATAGTAATATAATACCTTAATCATATTAGTTATTAGACTAATGTCTATCCACAATTACACAGACCGAATCCTGCCGCAGCTGTCACGTTGCGCGTTATCATAACAAGACATTATTACGATCGAAATAAAAAATCTGTAACTCGAAAACTGTATGAGATATCGAGTTAATTTTTTTTGCAAAAACTTTGTTGATTTTTAGACCATATTTCATTCGCATATAATATATAAGAAAATTAAACATTTAATGTAGTTGTCCGCACGTCGAAATTTCAAACACACAAATTTCGCTCCTGTGATTTAGGATTTAATTAGAAAAAAACGGTAAGTGATTTTGAAACTCTACTAGTACAGACATATGCGCTCATGTCAGTAGTATGTAAAGAAAAAAAATCAGATCAATATCACATGTAGTTAAGTTTCTAGCGAGAGGTATACGTTTAAAAACACGAATTCTTGAAATAACATTCCGCCATCTTTTTTTCTTGTGGAGAAGTTGTGCAATCCTCAACAAAAGTCCAACAAGCCATTTCTGATGCCCATTAGGACCCTCTTTCGATATGCGAGCTCAAAACTTATTTACCTTGTTGGAATGGGTCATTTCAATTTTTAATGCTTTGGACCCCTTACTAGTAATCGGAAACGGCTTAATCAAAATTCTCATCAAAAGACATTGCCACTGCAGAATTACACACGTTCAGCAACGAAGGCATTCACTGGTTATATAACCCTAGAGTGCATTACTATTTGCTTACTTCCGGTTAACGGGATTACCATATAATATAGCCAGTCGATAAGTTCGATGAGTCACCCTTGATGAGTGGACTGGGCCGTATTTCGTCTTGTCAGGAAATGATTGATGGACATTAGGGCCAAGCGAGATGCGGATGCTGCTGATAAGTGGTTGGCGATAAGCGAGACATCGGCGCAACTTCCCTCGATCTTTTTAAATTGCTAAGAATATCTCTTTTCACATAAAGGAGGAATACGTGCTAACTAAATAATCCAGTCGCTAGAGCAGAAAATAGGAGTCTATCTAGAAAAAGTTTTGTAGTTTTGCAACTTGGTAATTTTCAATAACTTGGTATCTTTATTAGTATTTCAAGTCTGTGACCTTGGCAAGTCCTGCTGAAGACGCCATCTTACAAAATGGTGTCCAAAAAAAGTTCTTCACAAATAACTCGTTTTTATGTACCCTAAAAGGGGAATACGCAAACGAAAATTGAAAAGATTAAATTTTCCACAATTGATGTATACTCGTTTTTTAAGTCAATACTTTGGTGGTACTAACTTGGAGAAGCAAATCATACTTCAATCAGTTAATAAAAATGCGTTCAAAGTGGAACAAATCTAGGTTTTTTATAGATACTCCGTTCATACCAAAAAATTACCGGTTTGGACTTTTTACCTACTATGTCCGGGCGGTGATGTAACTGATGAAGACTCGGCTAAATAGTACAATGGTGAGACTCTTGAACGAAATTTGGGATATATCTCAAACGTGGTTTTTCTAAACCTAAGGTGCTAGTCAGCATTTTTCTGTCACCAAAGGGTTAATATGCAAAATAATGACCAAGTTGCAAAACCTTTTGCGTATTAACCCTTTCGGTGACACACAAAAATGCTTTGCTTGGCAATAGCACCTTTGCGTTACCATTACATAATTAACCCGAGAGCCGTTATTCCGGGATTTCCGAGAAAGTTGGGTTTATATTAGGGCCGAACCTGACGACAGAAAATGTTGTCATGGATATTTTTGGATTGTTCTCAACGCGCGACGTCTGGAAACATACATCGCATTGCATGTAAAAAGTCTCAACAAAGCATCGATGTGAAATTTCAATTTGAATTTACCAGCTCACAAGATCACTTCCATGGTATGTGGTACTATACTGTCATAGTTAGACCAATGATTACGTATGCCTCTGTTGTCTGGTGGCCTGCCACAACCAGGTCAACCATACGACAGAAGCTAACACAACTCCAAAGACTTGCCTGCTTAGGAGTCACAGGAGCTATACGCACGACCCCCACAGCAGCTCTGGAGGTCCTTCTGGACCTTACGCCCCTTCACCTAGTGATTGTGGCCGAGGCTCGGAAAGCGGCCTACAGACTGGAATGTGGAGGTCAGTGGATGAAAGGAGGAGAACAATCAGGTCACACTAGGGCCCTAACTGATGCGATAGGAGCCCACTCACTTCTGGAGTCCAGGAGTGACGACGTGATACCTTCCTTCTCCTTCGCACAACCCTTCGAGGTAGTCTTCCCGAAAAGGGAAGACTGGAGACAACTCGAGGACATACTAAGGCCTGCAGATATTGTCTGGTTCACAGACGGATCGAGGCTTGAGGAAAGTACCGGAGCGGGTATATTTGGGGAAATGCCCAGGGCTGAGCTTTTTTATGCCCTGGGCAAATTCGCCACGGTATTCCAGACCGAGATCTTTGCCATTTTGGTCTGCGCACAGGAGAATATCCGAAAGGAGTACTCTAATATGTAGCGATAGCCAAGCGGCCCTCAAGGCCCTTGCATCGAATCGGACCAAGTCAAAACTGGTCCAAAACTGTAAACAGGCCCTGTGCGAACTTGGCTCATCAAACTGGGTCAGGCTTCTCTGGGTGCCTGGACACAGCAACATTGAGGGTAACGAGCGGGCCGACGCTCTGGCCAGAAGGGGCTCTCGTAAACCTCTGCTCGGTCCGGAGCCGGCTCTCGGCTACCCTAGATCCCAAGCCAAGAGGTTAATAGATAACTGGACTCGCTCCCAGTTCACTGACCTCTGGGATTCCTATCCTGGACTCCGGCAAGCGAAGCTCCTAATCGCAGGACCCTTGCCGAAGAGAACAAAGCAATTTCTGCGTCTAAGCAGAAAGCAAATTAGAGCCGTAACAGGCCTCCTGACCGGACATGGCTCTTTCAAAAAACACCTACACACAATGGGGGTGGTTGGCCGTCCCCGATTGCAGGTTCTGTGAGGACGAGGAGGAGACTTCCATCCACGTTCTCACTTCTTGCCCAGGACTGATGAACCTGAGGCACAAACACTTCGGCACTGGATTTCCAATGCTGGAGGAAATAAGGAGTTCTCCCGTGGGAAGGATTTCAGCCTTTGGGCTGGAATCCGGTATGTACGGGGGAGCTCCCTAATTTGTTAGCGGTAGCACAATGGGCCACAAGGCCTGAGTGCGGCGACCTCCAGGCGCCCCGCTAAAAGAAGAAGAAGAAGAAGATCACTTCCATCGCCCGATCATAGTAAGCCCTGTTCACCCCCGCACCTACTGACAAAGAACAAGCAAAAAGTCCAGACCGGTCACTTTTTGCAGCAGACGGATGATTGACGGCGAGCGGTGAGGGTTGTTGCGCAGAAGCTCATTTAATGTCTGCAATAAGATCTCTTGCTCTAAAGTTTCTCAACAGTGGAGTAGGTTAAAAGGGATCGAATTGTGCGGGAATGGTCGATTTTGGTCGCACTAATGGCACCTCTTTTCTTTTTTTCAGATTTGTCCCAGTTAGTCCAATGTATTTGTTAGACTCGGCAGCAGTACCACAAATCAAATAAATAAATCAGACGTCACTTAATAAAATTTCCTACCCATAAATGACCAAACCTATTCCTCATCTTGAAGCAGCCATTTTGACTTTTTGAATTTCCACTAAACTTATCCGCCATATTGACGTCGCTATTTTGAATTTTTGAATTTAGATCACATATTTATAACTCGCAACCTCAAAAATACCCAAATACCAATTTTTATTCGAATCGAAAATTAGATAACAATAAACTGTCCGTCATCTTGAAAACGCAGTCTTAGATTTTTTATATATCAAGATGTATTATCATGCGAATATTATATTGTATAATATTGATAATTATTATTCTCGTCGTACGATTCACCGGAAACGGGATAATCCGGAAAATCCAAAGTATTATACGTAAGAACCAATATGGCGGTGTCAGCGGTGAACATTTTTATCACAAAAACATGAATTCTGTATTAAAGAGCCATCTTATATTACACATCTCAATTTGCATTTTTACGTTCTCGTTGATTGGCTTATAGTGTAGGAAAACTTTACTTACCCTCAAAAAAAATTTGGGCAGACACTAAACTTTGGGTATAGCTTCAAAATAGGCCAAAGTTCGCGAAACAAAAAAGTTTAGGAGTTTTGCGGATCCTTTATTGTACTGAGCGCTTGTTGTATCGCAGCCGCTTATCGCGTGACCTAAAGTACCCACTTTTTTATATTATTGTACTGTTCTTGCATATCATGTGACGAATACAAATTTTTGCACAAATTTTCGGTTTGTAGAACATTACGTCTGTATTTAAAGGAACTAATCCTATTAGAAGAACAAACAGAGCAACATCTTGCTCAGCTATTGTTGTGAAGTCTTTTGAGTTGTTTATCGCGGTATTAACAATCAATTTGTCGGCATCATCACAAGCTTGACCGACTTTGATATTATTTATTTATTTTATTTACTTAATCGTCTTATTTATATAGCTAGTGCTATTCCATCACTCAACCAGGACACGTACATATATATGGACATCAACACAACAACCATTCCTTGCGATATTGCCATCTACCGCAGCTGAGAGTGGAACTCAGGAGAGATAACAGCAACTAGACATATTGTGCCACCCAACAGTGGTCTAGTTCACTGCTACCATCTCGGTAACACATTAAAAACGCCACTAAACATCCATACCCTGGCCAGGATTTGCACCCGGGACTCCGAGGTCGCAAGCCAAACGTTTAGCATTGCGCCACCGAGCCGGCATTATCAGTAAATGTTTTCATCAACATTTGAATAAGTTGTTCTTTGTTCTCGGACTGTGGCAAAAACTTTTCTTAGCTAATGCTCACTGGAGTGTCGTCTGATATAGTGATGCGAGGCCCAGCATTTTGGTATCGACGTTGCTGTTCATATCTTTCAATACTGTTAGGATTCTCGTATTCATCAAAAATAATAATATACAATATAATAATAGTTTTATCTTAGAGTTAGTGGAATTTATGATAGGATTAACATACCGTGGTCGAAACTAGACAATTCACTTTCCAGACAATTTTTGGAAAAACGTATTAGTGGTAAATATAGCAATGTTAAGGTGTCTTCGGAGTCTACACTAAAAAAAATATTTATTTACGGATTACGAAAATATTAGACAGAAAATTTCTTCTGTCTGATGGGAAGTACATCTGGCTTAGCGCGAACGAAACAATCAATGCTTGCGGGTTCAAGGTAGCGAATGTTTTAGTGAGTGCATTGGACGAAAATTGCGCAATGAGCGGACACTTGATCGCCGTTTTAGAAGCTACAAATTCTCGCACTATAGCGGATGCAGAATAAATTCAAGTTTACAACACTTTTGAGGTGACAAATATGCAAGTTCCTATTATTTCTTACCGATGGAGTGAATTATATGAAAGCTGCTGGAAGAATTTTGAAGGAAACAATTCGGAATATGCTGCATGTAACATGTTTGGCACATCTGCTTCATAGGATTGCTGAAACTATTAGGAGCTGCTACCCTCATGTTGATAAATTAATCGCTAGTGTCAAGAAAGTCATTCTTTAAGCACCAAGTCGTATACCGTTGTTTCACGACATTGCGTTCACGAACTTCGCTAAAGGCAGCATCGTTCTATTAGTGTAATTTTGAAAATGTGAAATGCGTAATACAGCAGTTAAACCCAAATGACGCAGTTACTTATTTCACAGGTGCAACAGGAATGTATGGATCCAACTGTTCATACACGGATGTTTTTCACGAATTCCACTAGCCATACGGGACCTTCAATATCAGCTAACATCAAAATTTACTACGGTGGATGCAATAAACGTTGTGTTCGATCTTCGTCAATATATTTTTCAATTACAGGGAGGTGTTGCTGCGAGGGTACAGAGACAATTCTAGACTGTTTTTTAAAAAATCCCGGATTTGTTACGATGACAGGTAAAATAGAGCTTTTAAACGGCAAAGAAGTAGACTTTGTTACACTGGGCATGAATTGAAAATGAATGAAAATTTAGATATTTTAGGTATGTCCCAGTTATAGTAGTTTCCATAGATAATTCAGCCATATAAAAAACTGGCAAAAACATTTAAAGGAGACCGGCCGCAATTAGTTTTCAATTTATGTACAAAAAAAGGCCATAAAGAAGGTGTTCGGGTTCTTTTATTTTTTATCATCACAAAAAATTGTCATAAATATTTCTTAACGAGTTAAGAACGTAGACCAATCCCACTGAATATAATTAGTTGAAATTTGTCCTACCAAATAGATGATTCGTTGAAATAAGCGATCTCGTCAACGTGGACTTCCAGGGGTGGAGTAACTGTTTCTTTGTCATAAAAGCTTAAGAATGAATTTATTACATTTTCCACACAATTGTCCGGCGGTGTACTAATTAGAAGCGGTCAGTCTCCTTTAGGCTTTTTTGCGAGCTTTTTTGTATCGGTGAATTATCTATGGAAATTGCTATACATCTGTCGACGTCGAGTCGTCCTTCTCGCAATATAAATAGATTTTCAACGAAAGACGCAGAAGTTTAACTTCAAAACATTTAGAATAGATATTAGTAACATATTTCTATTCTTGTAATCGGCAGTGAAAAATACTTGTGTATGTTAATTCAGTGTTAAGTACGTCCCCTCATACCTCCAGTTCTCTTCGACTGCGTGTTAATAATAAACTAACTATATTAACTTTGGATAATATGGAATTCGCTAAAAAAAAATTCAATGTAAGATATTGTTTCACACATGACACATGCATGAAAATATTTATGTGCTGACACATAACCACCTAAAGCCAACCCTGTCTTTTCCACATATCCGATAAGTAATTCCGACCTCTGCTTATTATAAACTGTTGGTAAAATTATGGTTATTAGTGAAACTGTGAAACTAGCTATAATAGTTTCACGTTAAATTAAGTAGTTTAATAGATAATACTTTATTTATTAGCAGAGTAATATTAATCCCTCGCTCCAACCCTTGTCCCTTGAAAAACGGAATGCAGAGGCATTTTAATTCAATTTGCAAGGTAGCTAGAAAAATTGTATATAAAGGGTAAAAGGAGTGTAAAATAGTAGGGGACCAAGTGAAGTCGCGTTATGAATAAATAATGAGTGCTGTCCAAACTACACACCCCGATAAAATACGTCACTTCCGTTTCAGTTAAGACCATCAAAATTCTGTTTACATTAGATGAGGAAAAGTGCGAACGACCTCTGTATGGAGAGTAAAAAAGGACATTTACAGAAACCAGAGAGACGTAACGACGCCCGGGCAAATGAGCGGTTGTCAACAGTGGCGTCTGGAAAGGCTTTTTGGTTTTATTAATTTCTCAGATCATTTTTTGCAATAGGCGAACTTCGCAAAGTATAATATTAGATGAAATGGTTAAATGTATCACTTTTTTATCCTACTGAAAGGGATAGTAAATATTCAATATTATTTTTAATTTTTCATTCAAATAAAAAATAAATAAGTCTTTATCCAACACAGGCATAAAATATGGCTATTACAATGATGATTTTACATACCGGGTGAGTCACGAATTGCGCTCGCCCCGATATTTCCTAAAATATTTGGAATAGAAAATTGAAATTTGGAGGCCTTATTACACGACTAAAATGCCATCTTTTCAATAAAAAATCAAGTTTGATGCACATCCGGTTTGACCGGAAATGCCCACAACTTTCGATTTTTAAATGGAACACCCTATATATGTTTACATTTTTGGAATCTAGAGGAAATTTTCTCAACTATTTCTGAGCGGATTCTCAAAATTTTGGTATCATTAGATTCGTATGAAAATGGGGTATTTAAAAATGTTGGTGAACGATTAAATTCCCATTTAAAAAAACCGAGTTAGTGGGTAAAAATCACATTTAAAAATTTTAAACGCCTCTAGAGAATTAAGTAATGCAATCATATTGCTCTTTTTATTTTTATAGTAACGTAGCACACAAACTAAAATATATTTTGGGCACCACAGCACTCTGGATTCAGAAAGAGATTTTTTAATAAAATTTTTAATGTTTATCAAAAAGTGACCAAAATGGATGTATTGTATTCAGAATTTCCTCTAGATTCCAAAAATGTAAAAATATATAGGGTGTTCCATTTAAAAATCGAAAGCTGTGGGCATTTCCGGTCAAACCGGATGTGCACCAAACTTGATTTTTTATTGAAAAGATGGTATTTTAGTCGTGTAATAAGACCTCCAAATTTCAATTTTCTATTCCAAATATTTTAGTAAATATCGGGGCGAGCGCAATTCGTGACTCACCCGGTATAGGATGTAATGTATTACACACTAGTGAGAGAATATTCAAAAAGTCACTAGTGTAACTTTGTAAATCAATAAGTAAATAACTATCTAACACCGCTTTTATGCAATGCGTTTTCCATCGTGTATCGTGTTACGATACTTCATCGTGCGTTCTAGAAGGGCATCATGTGCATCAAGCAATGGACGCTTTTATGCACTGTCGTACAGTAAACGTGTAAACATGTCGTTGCGTTCTACAGATACCATCGAAGGCACCTCTAGTATAGTAGTTTCCATAAATAATTCACCACTTAAAAAACTTGCAAAAAAGTTCCTAACGAGTTAAGAACGTGGTCCAATCCCACTGAATATAATTGGTTGAAATTTGTCCTACCAAATAGGATTCGTTGAAATAAGCGATCTAGTCAACGTGGACTTCCAGGGGTGGAGTAACTGTTTCTTTGTCATAAAAGATTAAGAATAAATGTATTACATCTTTTACACTACTGTCCGGCGGTATACTAATTAGAAGCGGTCGGTCTCCATTAGGATTTTTTGCGAGCTTTTTTATATCGCTGAATTATCTATGGAAACTACTATACGCACGATGACATCCGACACACGATCTAATAGAAATACATTATTGAAAATTGAGCATTTTATGCAAACGTGCGATATCGTGCATCGTGCCTGTCTGTACAAGTCATTCTGAATCTTTCGAGAGGAGTAGGTACTAGTTGATACAGTATAAGTTCATTATTGGCTGTCAATGATAACTTTATGAGATACCTCGTCAAATGACGTCATCGACATACGAAAGTAACTTAAAAAAATGTTCCTTGTCTTATTGCAATTCTTCATATAAAGTGTAGAAAGCACCACGTAATATTCTTGCACTATTGATTGGGTGCATGGCCCATCGCCTTTGTCGTCCCTTTTTATGAATTAATTTATGGACCAGGTACACAAAAATATACGAAGCTGTACTAATCATGTGATACAAAACGAACGTTTTCATTTGCAAAACGGGGAATGAGTGATACCCTCCCAGTGATTCATAGATTTCCTCTTCTTTCTTTGTATTAAGAAAACTATCATCACCTTTTATATCAAATTTTACAGGGTTTAACTTCTAGAACTTTTCCCGTTATTTCATCATGGCTTGAAAATGTATGTATATGCTGGTGTTTTTTGTGTAATGCTTAACCCAAACAGTATGGTAAGTGTATTTTTCAAATGCAGATTTTAAGCAATGATCAGTAACAAAAAAATATATTGGAATAAGTAATCGGAAAAACCCAATATTATACTGAATTCGTTTAACACCTAACCTAGATTTATTAGTTAAGAGAAAAATATGATATCAACATTAGAAAGCAAAAATATAAAATGTGTAAATTATTGATAACTTATCGATTACTGAGTTAGATTAATCCCCATTTGAATATCTTTTGCATGGCGATGTAAAAATTTATTTTTTAGCTGAAAAGTAATTCTTTCCTCTTTTGATAGAGTATTAATAACTGGACGAGACCTGTTTTTTACCAATACACGACAATAATGAAGTAAACGAGTAAACCCAAATGGAGATTAGGGAATGGACTGTAGATAAACTGTCATCAGCAGCTAAGAGAAATGAACAGGAGTTATCCAGCTTTCAATACCAAGATAGTGCATAAAATAACTTCAAAGCTGTACTATTGGCAAAAGTTATTGCATGGCTTACGTAGATCTTCATTACAGATTATTTGTCAGAAAAATATTAGGTATGTAGAAATAGAGTGTGTGCACTTTTTTTAAGTCAAGAAATATAAAATCCTCACGGTATGTATTATAGCTGAAACAATTTTCCGGTAAAAAAATGCTTTTAAATTATTTTAAAAGCAATATTGATTCAAATTAAATATTCGCCACCAAGAAAGATATGTGGTGTCACTCTCTATACAGGGTGTTCCAGAATTGAATGCCATGACAGGAACCTGTGATTCCTGAATTCATATTGGGTCCGTATAACCCAGCTTACCTTAGTCCAAAAATACATCCCTGAGGAATTACATCCTCTTAAAGTGGGGCAGAAAAAAAACATTTTTGAGTTACACAGTTCACACTTCCTTCCGATGCCAATTGACACCCTGGGCTTCCGACTACTCAACACCACCCAAACTCCGAGAGGCTAGGCAACAGTCGTCCCTCTCACAACAGTCGAAATACGCTCCCGGGAGCCGACATGCCAGCAAAGAAAGAAGACCAAGACGGAAGAGCGCCAGAAGAAACGACCCAGCTGGCAAGGTCCAACAGCCAGGACCAGTGGAGATTTGCTAACATCATCTACACCGTCCGCATTTGCGGGTGGGGTAGGCGAAAAAGTAGGCCTACCCCTTACGAGGCCGGTCCAGGTCAAACTAGTACAATGCGTTATTCTGAAAGAAGGGCCCATGTCTCAAACATCGATGAATCCTCCACGATGTACCTTGTACTAACGGGTTTCTAAAGGTGCTGATAAAAAATATCGAAGAAAATATTCTTTTTTGATAATCGACCCCCTTTTCCCATCCTAGAATCGGACGTCTCTGACTAAAACCAAATGTGATTATGTCTAAAGACAATATTTTATAGGTTCATCGCATTTATATTGTTTGGGAATGGTTTCACATTTATTTACATTACATTACATTGCATGTAAAACCCGTCTCTGGAAATTATCACTGCTGTAATGAAGCATCCTAAAGTCATACCTCATTACTAAGAAGTTTCAGTGTAGTGCCGTGTGCACATTTGCCACACGACGGCGATTCATACTCGATATACTAAATTTGCACACCGCCCGACTCCGACCGTCTCAAAAAGGAGGGATAGTTTCGTGTATAAAAGCCCAGCCGCGGATCGAGAAGAGCACTGGGTACATCTCTCCGTAAACTGCCGACGGCGCGCTGAGCCGAAGACAATTTGCTGATTTATGCACCAAGTGACGTGACTCTCCGGACCGAATATATCTTGACCTAGAGAAGTCTTACGGCGCGCTGAGCCGGGGACAGAACTTGTGCCGAATGTTATTTAGTCCAGTGATGTCCCGACGAAACCGACACGGAGCAAATATAAATTAACAGAGGAGTGACCCGGCGAGTTGAGCCGATAGCTTGCTCGAGTTGATAGTTATTAGCCCACCGCCGTTTCCGCCGTCAAAACCCCTACTCGCCGCATCACTGCATTACACTCTCGTCGTCTCTCTCACTCATACGATTTAAATATCACCTGATTACCAATAACCGTAAAAGATACGGACCTGAAAACCGATAACCTGTAACTATTGTATATTATGTAAACCTGCATATTTTACCTGTTGAAGATAATAAAATTGTTAATTTTGATTGGGTTGTCTTATTAAACTAATCTGGACCCTGAACTAATCTCCGACTCCAGCTACCCAGAGCAAAACACCGTTACATAATTTGGCGCCCGAGCAGATTCCGTTACATAATTTGGCGCCCGAGCAGATTCCGTTACATAATTTGGCGCCCGAGCAGATTTTAAGACATTAGTTCATTCCGGATAACCCAAAAGGTGACATTTACAAACGAGAGATAGACAAATAGAAAGAGTGTAACATTCTTTAACACCAGAAACAGATTTTAAAAGGTAGATTTACTCCAGACAACCCAAAAGGATACATTTATACTAAGAGAGAGATAATAAAATATTTAGAGGGAGACACAAAATATTCCAAGCCATAGAAATGAGTTTGTCAGACACAGATGGTGCTTATGGACTAGAAGTCGCAGATACCACAGTAGGATGGATATATGAATTAAAGAAAGATGAACTACTAGTAGAATTATCCAAGTAAATATCAAAATAAATTTCACTACTAAACAGAAGTTATACCGAATATACTCAAATTTAAAACCAGGATACCAGAATACCAGAATACCAGAATACCAGAATACCAGATTACCAGAATACCAGAATACCGGAATACCAGGATACCAGAATACCAGAATACCAGAATACCTGAATACCAGAATACCGTCCAGACATGAATCCACGGGATTCACACCGGCAATGCTTACGAAAAATTCAGACCAAGATATGGCCACGAACTCCAAGTTTACCACCCTGGTACCCTGAGTCAGACGACCCGACGCCGTCTCCTCCACCACGCCCGATGTCTCCGCCCGGACCAGGTTTGGAAAACCTGTACATATTCTTTGATCCTCCCAGGACAATCAACCCTGAGACGCCGCCACTCTCAAAAATTAGGGCAGAAACCCAGATACCAGCCCTACTATCACCCCTACCCCCGACGCCGGAAGCCAAAAGCCTCCCCAGCCAGGGAAACGCCAGAATACCATCGTCGCCACCGCTAGACATGCCATCCCTGCTGCCGTCCCCGAGGTGTCCCTCAACCTCCAGAGCTGAGCCGTCCCCCTCACCGCCAGTTAAATATGTGCCATCCCCGATACCGTCCCCTGGGCTACAAACGATATCTCCACTGTCCAGGTCAATGGAAGGGAAGTTCAGGGAGTTATTTGGTGAAAGCCCCAGTCCCCCAAAGCCGCCGACCCCAGGTAGGTCAATTCCCTGCCTTCGGGCCTTGTTTCAGATAGACGACACAAAGCCGCCTCCTGCAGTACCAAATCGGAGACGAAAGTTCAGGCACCGCAGCAGCGACGGAACGACCACCCGAATCCCAGGAATCACCGCCCTGTCCAGCATCAAGCCCTGTGCGTCAATACCCTTGCCGCAGACGTCCACTAACGCAACCCCAGGAGTGCGCGGGAACGTCTAAGTGCGCGGCAAACGAGTGCGCGGAAAACTTTATCAGGCCGAATTTGTTATTACATTTTCCGATATGTAAATTTTGTTAATTTTGCTTTAGAATCCATTTGTTTTATCTTTTATACCAATGTTTTCTTACGATTTATTTCGATTTATGCCATACCTAGTTTAGTTATTTTTTGCATAGTACATTTTATTTTCCCTGTTATCTCTACCGTTGTTTTACAGATAGGTTCCTGTTGACAAAACTTCAAATTTTATATTCACATGTTTATACAGGGTGTTTACGAAATTTTACCATGTTTTCGTTAGTTGGATAAAAATGTTTAATAGGTTAGAGTTGTTTTAAAATGTTTTAAAATTGTTTATTCACATGTTTATACAGGGTGTTTACGAAATTTTACCATGTTTTCGTTAGTTAGATAAAAATGTTAGAGTTGTTTTGAATTGTTTAAAAATTGTTCCTGATGTCAATTTTTTTCACCCGACGAACGAGGGGAGTGTAATGAAGCATCCTAAAGTCATACCTCATTACTAAGAAGTTTCAGTGTAGTGCCGTGTGCACATTTGCCACACGACGGCGATTCATACTCGATATACTAAATTTGCACACCGCCCGACTCCGACCGTCTCAAAAAGGAGGGATAGTTTCGTGTATAAAAGCCCAGCCGCGGATCGAGAAGAGCACTGGGTACATCTCTCCGTAAACTGCCGACGGCGCGCTGAGCCGAAGACAATTTGCTGATTTATGCACCAAGTGACGTGACTCTCCGGACCGAATATATCTTGACCTAGAGAAGTCTTACGGCGCGCTGAGCCGGGGACAGAACTTGTGCCGAATGTTATTTAGTCCAGTGATGTCCCGACGAAACCGACACGGAGCAAATATAAATTAACAGAGGAGTGACCCGGCGAGTTGAGCCGATAGCTTGCTCGAGTTGATAGTTATTAGCCCGCCGCCGTTTCCGCCGTCAAAACCCCTACTCGCCGCATCACTGCATTACACTCTCGTCGTCTCTCTCACTCATACGATTTAAATATCACCTGATTACCAATAACCGTAAAAGATACGGACCTGAAAACCGATAACCTGTAACTATTGTATATTATGTAAACCTGCATATTTTACCTGTTGAAGATAATAAAATTGTTAATTTTGATTGGGTTGTCTTATTAAACTAATCTGGACCCTGAACTAATCTCCGACTCCAGCTACCCAGAGCAAAACACCGTTACATAATTTGGCGCCCGAGCAGATTCCGTTACATAATTTGGCGCCCGAGCAGATTCCGTTACACTGCGTCCTGCTGTTAATCATAATCCAATTGTTAGATATGTGATATCTTCTTTTAAACAAATGATGCAAACTGTTCTTGTTGCAGAAATCTCCAAATCAACGCTAAAATATTTAGAGCTGGGGCATTATACTCCAAAACATACTTAAATTTAGTTACATTAGTAGAATTCTTAGCGACGCTTCTGGAAACTAGAACAGAAACTAAGCTATACAATAAATCAAGACAAATCGCAGATGCTTAAGATGTTTGTTGTGGATAACAACACAATAAAAAACACAATCGACCTCAATTACTTTAAATTAGGGAACTGATGAGCTACAAACAAGCGGTAATTGAATAATACACATTCTTGATACACATGATAGGTAAAGCGCAGCACAAATTCGGACAGACAAATTATTCGTTGGGAAAGAATCTAGAATTGTTTCTGAAAGACGAATGCACAAACAATATTAAGTTGTAGCAACAACCGCTCCCTTTCAGTAAATCAATAGGCTTATTATAATCGGACGTGAACTGTTTAAGGTTATATAGCAAAGACACCGTAAGGGGTGTCTTTAACTCCCTCGACTTTTAGTGTCAGCTAAGGTCAAAGTAGTAATTGAGGAATAATTCGTAGTAGAAGTTTTTTCTATTTTCCCCTACACTTTCCTAGCACTTCTTTTGTGACAAGCAGTTCCTCGAAGAATTACCTGTCGGCAAATTTGTTAACCTTAACTTTTCATCACTTTTGTATATTGATAAGGGTGGCACCGTAAAATAGTTATCATACTATGCCATGTGTATTATTTATATTTCATTCTAAGTAATATTAAACACCCCATGGATGTGTGCTCCATTCTTGTTCAGCTGATCAGCGTTCAGTTTCGTCGATAAAGCTAATGTTTAATTGGTTCATGCTGAAAGGAATCGATTTGAGTTACAGCCTCTTGAAAATGGAATATTCTAGTCAAAAAAATTGTAGCGTTTTCCGACTGATTTGAACTTTTATTCAGTTTTTTAATTGCTATTGAAAACTAAAGCTTGCCAGGGGCGTAGAGATGGGAAGGGGTGAGGGGTAAGACACCTAATGACGCATGGGGTAGGAATATAGGATGGGAAGTGTAGGTGTTTGTCAGAGATGCTTTTTTAGTTTCCATGATTCTTTTAAGTTTCCATCTATCATCATCTCCTTATCTATTCTTCTTCTAAGTTTTCTGTTTCTGAATCTAGCAATGTGCAACTCCTTCTGCCCGCTTGCGTCCATATATGGTTTCATGTTTCCCAGAAATCTGTGTTTCCATTTCAACGTCCTGCACCACTTCGTTTGTCTGTCAAGACATGCATACATTAGCTCGCTGCAAGGAGCTTTTATTTATTAACCGTTCCACAGGTAAATATTCATTTACGGTGGAAGTGCCCTGTGCTGCGGTAAAAAGGAGCTTTTTACACTGGGTTATGAGAAAGAGATCCGAGAGAATATTTTGTACACTCTGTATTGTTTTGTAGTAATTAGTTTCAACTGCCGCTTTCCAATTCTGGATATTCTTCTATTTCATTACCTATCTTCAATACCTTTTCAGTTTTACTTTTATTTTTTTTCAATTTTGATAAAGAAATAAACTAATATACTTACTGGCGAGTTGCAAATGAGAGAGCGGTCCGAGAATATTTTTTTATATCCTGTGTATTGGTTTGTTTTTGTATTAATTAGTTTAAATTCTCGTTTTCCAATTCCGCGTACTTTTCTATTTTATTACCTGCCCCCCCGTTCAGCACAGGTTCATTTTTGAGATTAATAAGAAACTGTTTAAAATATTGTGTTTTGAATTAATACATTGAGTTGATAGAAATTAAGTTGGTAAAGTTATTAAAGTAATCAGAAAGAATAGAATAAAATAAATAATTTATAGCTTATCTCTCTGGTTCTGTGATTGGCGTTTCACTTTCTTTCCTTTCTTGGGTTGATTTCGTCACCTTAAAAAACTTGCACTGCACACAATTACTTTAAGTCACAACATATCTAGCATGTCTATATTGCTTTGTAAACATATGTATCTCATTTTGACACTATTTATTGCCCAGCTTTCCTTATCGTCATAAAAAGGGTCTTCAAGACGACCGTCTTGGGTGTAGGTAGAGACACTGCACTTGCACTTGTCTGCTTTATTTGATACTATTAAAAACACTTTACAAGTAATTATTAATTCCATATGAATTTTGTTTTTCTATTAAGGTGCTTCACTTCACGCAGAACTTCTCAATCCACCGGTGACTCAAATTTTTTCGAATTTAACGGGGCTTTTACCGCTCTTCCAAGCACTTCTTTCGGGAGCGCCGCACAACACGTCTATACACGATGTTAGTTAACTCATTTCTTCGACGGTTTTTGAAAAATTCATATCGAAGAAAAGTTGTGGTGGATTTCAGTGTGTAGGTAATTGATTGCTGAAACATTTTAAATCGAAACATACAGGGGTATAAAGACCTAGTTCTATAGGGTGTGTTTGAAGATTATTCAAATTATATTTTTAAACTGTCATAACTTGTTTTCAAATGGAACACCCTGTATATTTTGACTTAAAATATTTCAGGAATCAATGTCCTACACGCTACTAGCAAAAAAACTACATCCGAAATACATTCGAAACTCATGCGCCTACACCACCTACTCTAAATGCTATAATGTGTACGTGTACATTAATATTTAAAACCATTCTAAATTTATATGAATTTATGATTTTTGTCAAATTTTAACGACCTGTATTTCATTAAAGAAACATTCCAGACATACTCCAAGCATACTCTTTCCGTTTTTAAAATTTCTTGGAGTTGGACAAAAATCGACATTGGGCTTTAAAAAAAATACAAATATGATCTCATTATAACAGTTTCATACCTATAATAATATAATAATAATAATAATAAAACTGTTTATTGTACAAACGAATATATATATTTTACACAAAAAGATAAGGTTAACGAAGCTTTCATCCACCTCTCCTAAAAGATTTAAAGACTAACAGCCGTATGCACAGTCGTTCGCCAGCGACTCGCTGAACTTTCGCCGTTCGCCAGATGAGAATTCCATTGATGGTCAGTAGCATCTCCCAGAGATATTATCTGTTTACATTCAAGTAAGAAATAATCAAATTTAAGTTGTCTTCGAGAATATGCTATTATTATTATGTAATGCAAATTATGCTCTGTTCTTTCGCCAGCGAATCGCTGGGCGATTCGCTGGCGAAAGAACAGAACGACTATGCATACGGCTGTAAATATTCTAATATTAAATTATAAGTATAAAACTTATTTTAAATACAAAAAAACTATTATTTCTATTCCTACTATGCTAATATACGATTCAAATGTATTGATCCCACACTTTAAGGTGGCCATTCCCTAGAAAGAGACATCCGATAGGGAAATATTTCATATTTTGGCCATAACTTTTTTTCTTAGTACGTATATTTAAAAAAACTATAAGAGTTCCTAAGTAGAACCATAACAAGACTGTTACTATAAATTTCAATAATTTCAGTGCTTCGCAAAAGAACTAGTTTTAAATTTAAAAATTATGTTAATCTCTCTATTTTGTAGTTTTACATTTAGCTATTTTGCAAACCACTGAAATTGTTGAGTGAAAATTCATAGTAATAGTCTTGTTATGGTTCTTCTTAGGTACACTTATAGGTTTTTTATATACGCACTAAGAAAAAAAAATTATGAGCAAAAATTATAAATATTTCCTTATCGAATGTTTCTTTCTAGGGAATGGCCACCTTAACCGCGAATATCTCAAAAACGGAGAAGCAGAAAAAATTGAAAAAATTATGTGTTTGTTATGAGTCTATTCTGAATCAATCACTGAAATTTGAATAGTGTATATTGAACACTTTTGAAGTTCTGCTAAGTTATATTGAAAAATGTCCTACTTAGTAAGAAAATTTTGATCAAACCAGTTTTAAATCCATTATATCTTGGAAAATATGCCTACTATGTACATAATATTTTAGACGTCGATAAAGCACGGCATTTTTTGTACGAGAAAATTTGTTCATAATTTTTTGTTCTAAAATTCTGCAGTTATTCTCAAAAACGTGACGTCATGTTTATTGGGTTATTTATCAACGTATTTAATTTTTTTTAATTAAAATAGTTAATCATATAAAATCAAATAAATGCAAGCATTGTCAGAAAAAATAATTCGTATATATCAAATATTAATTTAGTTATCACGCGTAATAGATAATATTCTTGCAAACTTGCAACGATATTATCCTTTACGCTTGATAACTAAATTAATATTTAACATGTACCAATTATTTTTTCTGAAAATGCTTACATTTTATATAATTAACTATTTTAACAAAAAATTTCAAATATATTGATAAATAACCGAATAAACATGACGTCACGTTTTTGAAAATAACTGCAAACATTTAAAATAAAAAATTATGAAAAAATTTCCTCGTACAAAAAATGCCGTGCTTTATTGGTGTCTAAAATAATATTTACATAATAGGCATATTTTTCAAGATATAATGAATTTAAAACTGGCATGGTCAAAATTTACTTAAAAAGTAGGACATTTTTCAATATAACTTAGCAGAACTTCAAAACTGTGTGATTGATTTAGAATAGACCCATAATAAACACATCATTTTTTTCAATTTTTTCTGATCCTCCGTTTCTGAGGAGTCAATATATTTGAATCGTATATTAATAATATGTCCACGCTATCCCAAAAATTATATTTAAAGGAATTTATTTTTACTCTTATTACTAATATTAAACTGGATTCATAAATTTTATAAACTCGTCGGTAATTATGACAAACGCGTAATTAATTAAGAACATCTCTTTCAATTGGATTTGACATGCCACGTTCTTTTCTTATCGGTATTATAATCTTGAAATCTTCATGATATTAGTACACAAAGAAATAGTTTACAGAACACTAGTTCTGTGATTAAACCATATAATTAGATCGTAATTATGCATTCATATTTGAATGCGGAACGCACAAATGAAAGGTTCATAACCTAAAAGTCGCGAGTATCCAAAAAATTATACTTTCACTCACTTAGACACAAGAGGAAACATGCCGCTGAATCAGCAAGCTAGAAAGAGAAAGAAAAGCCGCAATGTAACTACGGACTCTTCCATGAATGGCTGCTATAGTCCAGATCAATAGCGGAGGTCCAGCATGGAGGGTGTGCACTCTAAGCTCCGCGTTGTGACGACAGGGCCGTACCTGAATTTTCGTTATCAGGTATTATGTTTGAAAGCAAATAAACTTATCTCGACTATAAGTACAAGGAAACTACTATTAGTATAGAAAAAAATGTTAATATTGCAACAATCTGTTTATTCATTGTCTAAATATTTTTAAAGTCTCATTTCGTAACTTTAAATTGAGGGCCGCCACACCAAATTATGACAACAACAACGGTCAAAGTTGTCAGTTATGCCAATTACGTATATCTGAGAAAATCACCAACAATAATTTTTTAAATGGGTCTTAAAATCATTTTTAGAACGTTTGATTGTCCAGGGGAACAAAGATGGCAAGAGACGAAGATGCGGACCATCAAAACAATGGCCATAGGCCGTGCGCCTAACATGCAGCCGCGACAGATGGTGTGAGGCTGTCGAATACCCTATGCAGCAAAGGCAGGCAAATTGGAACATTACGTGAATCACAAAACGTCTCTCAAGACGCTGTGAATAAAAAAATAATTTTCAGGAAGAAAGGCCCCAGGGTAAAGATGGAAAATGACTTTCGGTGAAACTGGCTGAAATTGAGGTATGTTGACATCCTGGTCAAATATCTCAACGGATACAACACTAAAAAATGGCTAGTTTTCGAGTTAAATCTTCCTTCAGTCCAGTAATACCATACCATAATATATGATAGGGTGTAGTTATGAATTTATGTTTATATCACAAATATGGTACAAACTAGTTAGCAGCATGGTAGAATGCCTCCTCTTGATATTGAGTGATATCCATCACGAAGGGCGATCTTCAGATGCGTGCAAAGTACCATGTTTTGCATAAAGTTTATAATTTTAGAACAAAATGTTACTAAGATTTTTAATAAGTACCAATAAGTATGAAAATATATAAAATATCAAGACTGTATAACATACAGGGTGTCTCTCAGGTTGGAAAGAACTACACAAATTAGAAGTATGTCAATTTAATTTCAAAATGTTATAGAGGTATGTTTAATGAGGCTCTAATGAAGCCACACAAAAAAAGTTCTGTACCAGAGACGCAGACGTGAGTACATAGGTTTTGTGTATTTTTTTATGCCGAATCCGAATTTCATACTGGTTTACTCAGATTGGCTCAAAATTTGGTTCAAAATTGAAAAAACTTCACATCACACTTCACACAATAGCATTTATTAGGAACTTTTTTTAATTTTGAACCAAATTTTGAGCCAATCTGAGTAAACTAGTGTGAAATTAGGATTCAGCATAAAAAAATACACAGAATCTATGCACTCATGTCTTTAGTACAGAACTTTTTTGTATGTGTGGCTGTGTTATTTTCGGTTGATGTCATGCTGTCGTCGGAGCCATTTTGCGTGAAGGGCACCCAATTCATAGTTTTCATTTGGATTGTTGTGTTATTGAAGTGTGAATGTTATAATAGCCGCTGCTTTCATTTGCAAAAATTACGAAAATGCTTTTGTTTTGTTCAGTAGTGAATTGTCGTGATAGAGAAGGAGGCAACGTCCGTTTCGTTACAATTCCTGCTATTTTAAAGGACCGTGGAGAAAATAACAACAAGCTGTCAAAAGAACGCCTAGAAGTAGGATAAGATCTCTAAAACAGGGAGAATAAAGCGAAACATTTCTGAAAAATGACAGGATTTGTTCCAGACCCTTTATAACAGGTATTTTTCATAATTATGTGTGTTTTGAACTGTTAATCTAAAATGAGGTTTTGTGTACCCTTTAGACAGCTGCGTCAAAATCACGTGACCGAAAATGGTCTATTGAGACATTTGACCAGGACATGGCATGTTTGTGCGGGGTCTTATAGCTTACCTTTAAATGGGCTAAATTAACTGAAAGAACTTTAATTACTAATATACATATTGAACGTTTCCAACTTATAAAAATACAACGTAAACTTGACCATTTTTTTGTTAATTAAAAACACTAATTTTTTTTATGATTCTTGGTCAATAATTAGGAAAATAAGCGTTTTATGAAAACGAAAATACTAAGGTTAAATTAAAGCTAAGAGAATTTCATACATTTTCTTGTCTTGGATTTCTCTTACAACCAAAATTAGCGGAGTTGGGAGCTCGAAAAGTGTATTCAATACACCAATATTATATAATACAAAGATAGTTATTTTCAAGGGCTAAAAAATGTATGTACACATTTTTTAGCAGAACAACATTAACACCATCATTGTATAAAATAGACCTTAAACTTTGAAAAGCTGTCCTACAAATTGTTTTGCCTCAAAAATATACCCTAGCAACCGAGAGCCACGTAAACGCGTTCATTACGTGAAATCAGGCCCTTATAATTCGTATCTGACGACTGGTGTTTAAAATTTATTTCATATTAAATTATAGTTCAATGATAAACCTGAACATTTCGAACGTTCATTTGAACTAATATCATTATTAATTTTTCCTTTTCATATAAAATTCGTTCAAGTGACCGATTGAAATTTCGTTATTGTTTGAAGGTTATCTACGTACCTAAAGTGTCCGAACGTTCACTTAAATGAATTTCATATGAAAAGGAAAAATTAACAAGCTAACCGTTATACTCTTTGCTGATTTACAGCACTTTTATATAATTGTTGCACATTCTATAAGACGCGCCAATATTCTTGACTAATGATGACGGTCGCGGATGATTAGGGGTCGAGCTTGAGCTCTTTGCCCCAATCATCGCTGTAGACCTGGACCGGCTTCGCAAGGGGTGGGCCTGCTTTTTCGCCTACACCCCACCCCCCCCCGCAAATGCGGACGGTGTAGGCGAAGTTAGCAAACCTCCCCTGGTCCTGGCTGTTGGACCCTGCCAGCTGGATCGTTTCTTCTGGCGCTCTTCTGTCTTGGTCTTCTCTCTTCGCTGGCATGTATAGGCTCCCGGGAGATTCTATAAGACATTTTTCACAGTCTTTTGGTAAATAATATTAGCTTTAGATACTTTTTGTTTAATGTAATTAAAATATAAGAAAATATATTTTTTTTATTTAAATAATTAATAACTTCTTTATTTATTCATCAATTTTGTTCAAAATAGCGTTCTTCCTCTAGCTAACATTAACTGACTGTCAAATTTCAATACAATCAGACTATTCATTCCTAAGTTAGCGCGCTTACAAGAAACGTGACGGACGGACGGACGGACGGACGGACGGACGGACGGACGGACGGACGGACGGACATTTTGAAAGTTGTTCAGAATTCGATCACCGACACAGTGATATGAAAAAATATCTTTTTTTCAAGCGACATTATCAGTTTTAGAAATGTGCATCGTTCTATATTTGAGTATTTTTACAGTTTTTATCCATACTGACAGCTGAAAACTGTTGTATTTTTTTTTTTTTTTAATAATCAATACTTTCGAAGTACGATATTTCTCTTTCGGTTGAATTTGCGCATTAACAAAAAAGAATCTACCTTTTAATTTTTATCGCATTTATTTCTAGCATTTAGAATTTCATTTGTAATTTTTTTTTTCGAAAGCCTAGTTACTTACCTAGTCATATAAAGAATGTAAATTGGCAGTTTATGATGAGATTTAAAATTTGACAAAAGCTGTAAGGGTCGAGACTAGGGAACCTCCTTCTAATTTTGGAAGACAACTCCTCAATGGTAAATTCGTACTTCGATTAAAAACAGGGAATAATGACTGTTTATTAAAACCATTATACAACTTATGCATTTAGAACCTCACAAATAAATATTGGAATAAAAAAAGTCTCCCTCGTTAGCGGAGTCTTTTAGTAATAGTAATTCATATGTAGTATTATCCTCAAAAGTTTAGTAGCCTTTATGTACACTCTGAACCATTTCCCACATCTGTATGGCTCCGTTAGTAATCAAACCTCCAATTAGCGACAACGAAGCAGTTAATAGAGTCGTAAACGTCATTCAGCAATATCCAGAAGAAATACAAATTTACACAAATGGGTCAAAACTGAGAAGGGCACAGGTTGTGCTATTTATATTGCCGAACTTGAAGTCTCAGTAAAATACAGACTCCAAAATCATGCTTCAATTTTTTCAGCAGAGGTTATAGCTATTCTTAAAGCTTTGCAATACTGCGACCTCTATATTATTCCCTTAGGGCACTTAGTGGTCTTAATCATATAACCGTTGAAACTTCTCCCTTACTCATAGACATCTTAAAATTGTATGTACGGCTCTCTCTTCGTGGCCATAAGATAACTTTCATGTGGATTAAGGCCCATTCTGGAATGCTAAATAACGAAAAAGTCGATTTATTGGCAAAGAGAGCAATTGCTGACTACAATAATAGATACTACTGTATACCCTATAGCGATATAATAAGTACCTACTCTGAAAGAGAACGTCATTCTGGAATGGGACACGTTCTATAAGAATTTAAATGCTGAACATCCGACAATTTTTTTTTTTTAATTAAATCCACATATTACATCGAAGCGATGGTATGGAGAGGTAAAAAGAAATACTTATACGACAATTACCCACCTATAGTTTAATCATGGAAGATTCCCTTCTCATCTATATAAGATCGGTGTTAAAGAAAATAACTTTTGCGAATATAGAAGGCCAGGCGACATCAATCATATTTTCCTAGCTTGCCCTAGATATAAACAAGAAATTGACATGTTTGTACACAGATTATTCGACAAAAATCTGACCATGCCCTTAAGGTGGCCATTCCCTAGAGAGACATTCGATAGGGAAATATTTCTTATTTTTGGCCATAACTTTTTTTTAGTACGTGTATTTAAAAAAACTATAAGACTACCTAAATAGAACCATAACAAGACTATTACTATGAATTTTAACTCAATAATTCCAGTCATTTACAAAATAGTTAGATTAGCACAATTTTGAAATTTAAATCTAACTATCTTGCAAACCACCAATTATTGAGTGAAAATTCATAGTAGTAGTCTTGTTATGATTCTACTTAAATAGCCTTATAGTTTTTTTAAATATACATACTAAGAAAAAAGTTATGGCCAAAATAGTAAATATTTCCCTAGCGGTGTCTCTTTCTAGGGAATAGCCACCTTAAGTATGAATTATATTTTAAGTCATAAAACGAAGGATATATATTTTCTTATAATGGAATTTATAAAAAGATATGATATTCAAATTTAATCAACAATTACTAAAACTTGGGAAGTTAGTCGGTTAGGGAAATCGTTTCCTGTGTAATCCTTTTTATAAACCTCTGTTGATTAAAACTTTCTATCCGCAGTCCACATCATGTTCGTACATTTCATAAAGTCATCAAGACGGACCCCATATGTGAAGTGAGTGTCCACTGTGTGTAGATCTCTATTCGTTCTTTAGGATGATTTTAAAACGTTACGAAACGTTTCGTTCTTTCTTTGGGATTGAATTTACAGATATACGTACATCGGATGATAATTTGTTAGAGTCTCTTGGCTAAAACAGTATATCCAAGGCCAGCATTATGAAAAAAATATAATGCTCTTTGCCAACTAAGAAAAAAAATTTATAGATAAAAATTAAAAGCACGAGCGACATTTAGGGATACTTACTATTAGGAATAAATTAATTAAATGCATAAATCATATCTTTAATATTAAGATTCTGCTTTGAGATGCTTTCTTGACATTGTTGGTATTTACTAACCAATTTATTTTCAATTCCATCATGAATGACAAGCAAAGACGTGCTCCCAAATCGACTTATCCAGTAAAAAACGAAGTAGGTATAAATATTTAACAAATGTAGCTGTAGAGACTTAAAATCCGCGGAATTTGCCATATTTTAAATGTAATGTGACTGATGTGACAATCCAGAAAACAATAAAACGTTAAAGCCACAGATATATACCATATTAGACTGGCCTGTGATTGACAAATGCCAGAATGAGATTCGGCGAAGAAAGCAGATGGCAAAATCGTTGTCAGTTAAACAAAATTTGGCACGTCTAGGGAAACCCTGATGGGAAAACAATACGAAGAGGACGCCCTGCAACCGTTGGGTTGACTGTCACCAAGGAGCTAATGGGGAAGAGCTTTCATGATACTGTGCGCCTAACAGACAACCACGACAGTTGGCCATCAGACGTGCTATACAGCAAATGGAGGCCAAGCAGGATAATTCATAGATCACAAAATGTCTGGCAAGATATTGTAAATGACAAGAAAACATTTTATCTAAATCTTTACTTGATTCAAGTGATCCAGAAAAATAAATAGTAAGTATAACATACATAGTTAAATCAATATTATACATCTGTTATGATATAAAAGCCGAGAGCAACATGTATTTACCTGTTTACTCAGCGTGATTAAATATTAACTGATATATAACTTTTTGAGATGTACAAAAAGTAAGTATAAAGTTACATTATGTAAATTCAGTAGATAGATATATCAAAGAGTAAATTTAATAGTCACCGTCACAAACATCATAAAAAGAATATTATGCGCAATTGTATCTATCATCTCTTTATAAGCGATTCAGTTGGCGACCGTGGAAAATAAATAGCTGCAGTTCAAGGTAAATAGTTTGCCAGAGTTATTGAAGTACATCATTCAATTTCATATATTACAGATTTGTTATTTACTTATAAATCGTGTTTGCATGCATATTAAATTGTGGATGGATTATTGGCATCTACGTATCGATAATGATCATAAGGAAAAATACTAGACAGAGCGATGACTACTCTTACGCTTAATTTTATAAAGCACATTTTTATTTATCTCCTATTAGACTAGATTAGATTTAGGAAGAAATAGCTGGCTAATTGGCCTTGACTATCGCGACAGTAGATAAGCTATGGGAGTTCTGGCTCAAAATCCCATGTATTTTCCTACGGAGGTTCATTTTGCAGAGTTTGATTTGAGACAATGGTAACGGTATCGATTCAGACTTTAGAGAATTTGGACTTTTGGAAATCACTCAACCATTCTCAATTAGACAACAGCCTATGAGGATTTGTAGAATTAATGTATACTAATATATTGTCACGATGGGTTGTAACGGTCACGTTTTGAAAGAACACTCAGTACCTTAAATTAAATAAAAGCATGTCCAAATTGTGTGTATTTATAAAATTGTTTTTGTACTAAAATAAAATTTTATCTTCTAGCAGGTAGTAAGACCGTTTGACCTTTAACTCGATGCAGACGGGAACAGGGGGCGTTGTTTACTTCGTGCAGGTAGATTTTTGTTGGTTTTAGGAGTCAAGGGTTGGCCTCGAGCCGATATAGATACCACAAGAGAGGTGAATTTGACCTCTCCGGTATAATTAAGTGGCAATGAGTCGAACAATGGCTGTAATGAGATACGGCCAAGTTGTTTAAGCAAGAATATTTAAAGTATTTTTATGATGACGATTATTCTTTTTGATTATTGCCGCTACGTTTTATGTTAAATTGTGCATCAGAGTAATGTGTAAATCACCAAGTGCAAATTTTTAATAGTCAATTAACTGACGGAATGAATCTGTATTAAATATCAGCAAATTGCGTGATTAATCTGAATTAGTTGCTTTGATGCCATCCATGATTATTGGTGATTTTAATTATCTGATTTGTACATTCATTTTTGTTGAGTGCCATACGTTCATTGACCTTGTGTTCAGGAATGAAACTGCAAGTTTTTTTATTTTATGTACTAGTTGTGGTAGCTCAAAGGCTACGCGCGTGGAGAACAATATTTTTAGTGTTGTTAAGGAACTAGTTTCGTGATTTATTTTTCCTTCCTGAGTGAGATCGGTAGACAATTTGACCGCTTTCATGTTAGTTGTAGAAATTGGCCACATTGGCTAGATTTGTTGACAATTGTGTCTTAATTAGTGTGGGCCCGCTAGCAACATTTAAGATTGTTAAAAATAGAAAAACCGTTACGCGCCGAAAGCTTTTTGTATGTTTCTCCAATTTGGGCATTCGGTTGTGAAACCTTTTGAGGGTTAAAATTTAGAGTGCCATGTCAATGTATGTAATTAGTTTAACTGGTTAATCCTTGTTAAAATGCTATGTGTTGTACAGTTCCTAGTAATTTTAGTGAGTAAGTTATAAGTTTTCTTAGAACGATCATTGCTCAGGCCGGGCGATACAATATTGTATCGATTTATCTCTTTTTGACTAGAGTATTTTGTTTGTTTTTTGTAACTCCGAATGTTAATAGATTATTTGTTTTAGTAGCTGTTTAATTTCATTAAGTTAGCACTTATTTAAACTGGGATAGCTCGGTGTTTCCTTATTTTGCCGGTCCAACTTATAGTTTAAAGAGAGCAGAAATTGTGTATTATTTGATTTCCAGTAACTAAAAATAAGGTGGCGCCCAACTATCGTTTTTTTAGCCTAGTAGAGCTGTGTATTTATGTTTTTGGTAATTTTCTGTTATTAAGTATTTGTCAAAGTAAGTGATAACCAATATTAAGCCAAGCTATCAAGGATAATCTGCCCCCTGAGGTCTTAAGCTCTATTTTGAATTTTAATTATGATTGCGGATTTAATATAACTAAAAGACAATTTTGGCATAATATGTCTTCGGTAAATTTGGCCCATCGTGTTTTAATGAACTCTTTGGCCTCTCTGTCGTGGGAAATTTTTCCACCATTTGAGAGATTTAGTTTGCATCCATTTATCAGTAGGTGCAAGTTTACTTAACCACATCTCAAAAGGGTTCGGGGCCTATTAGAGCCTTACACTCTGGCCAGCTCGTCAGCCTTTTCATTTCCCTTGTGTCCTGATACCCCCGCCACGGTCACTTTATTTTGACTTTGTAGGTCTATAAGGGCATTTACGCAGTCCCATGCAAGTCTATTTGACTTGCATGGAACCAATTGCAATCTCCTGTTCTTGGACAGTATCAACATTTGTCGTTCAGTAATACTTATGTTTAAATGTTAAAAGTTTATAGGGATTTTAGAAACAGTAATAGAACTATACATACGTTTCTATTATACTAAACAAGCTGACCATTATACTCGTCGCCGATTTACTGCACTTTTTATATAATTGTTGCATATTCTACAACACCCTTCGCAGTTTTTTGTTAATAAAACAATATTTACTAATAGTATAATAATGTAACTTTTATTACCGAGTGACGACGGCCTTGTCCACCTCCGAGATGAATAAAAGCCGCCGTAGCTTGGTCCATAAGCTTATCGCATTGGTGACAAATTTATAGCTGTTAGGTTGACATATGAATATGGATAGGGACTTTTTTATTTATGGATTGATTTTGTTCAAAAATTCAATTGGGTTCTTCCTCTAGCTAACACTAACTTACTGTCCAAGTTTCACACAAGCCGGCTTTTCGTTCTTAAGTTATCGTGCAGACGGACAGACAGACAAGCAGACAAACAGACAGACGGATGGACATTTTGAACGTTGTTCAGAATTCGATCACCAACACAGTGATATGAACATTTTTCCCTAAGAGCAATGTTACCTGTTTTAAAATTATGCCGATCGAATGCAATATACTCTTCGTTTTGTATTTGCGAAAAGTATAATAAGGATATTCTATATTTCATGCGGCCGTATATTTAATGAGCTATTATGCTATTTTGAGTATTTTTGAGGAAAGCTCTCAATAAACAAGATTACGCTGACCAATATTATTCGTGCTCAAGATAGGCGACTTTATTACATCACAAATACTGCTACAAAATTAAGGGTTTCTTTATATTACAGTAACTACTATTTAAGTTCCACTGGTATATCAAGAAAAGAAAGATATTTTAACATATTTGCATCAGGAACGTAGTCAGGAGGATTGAAAACTTCTTAGTTTAATTCTGTCGTTTCTATTCCATATTTCCATATGTAATGCATATTATCATAATCTTATATTCGGATATGTACCGAAAAAATAAATAAAATATGAAGAAATGATATAATAAAATACATTCGCTTCAAAAAATTTATTCAGGTGGGCAAACTTAAAATTTAATAACATTTTTTCATTCGTCCATTAATTTGCAAGTTTTATTTCAAATTTCTCAGAATTTAGTTTTAAAACTGTTTTTATCCATATGAGTTTCTGTGAAAATTTACAGACTTTGAGAAAAACAAGAATTACTTAAACATCGTTATTTATCACTTAATCAACTTTTTAATATTTTGTAAAAAAAACTACATACACAATGCTTATATCCTTGGCAAGTGTGCTAAGTATTATACTATGAATTCATAAAATATAATTATAAAATTAACAACTTCTATCGTTAATCTCTATACATGTACTTCTCTGTGGTACTGCTGGCACTCTGGAGCATATAAAATAATCACAAGAGACGCTTGTAAAGTATCTGCATTGAATGTCGGTGAAGGTTTTAATTTTAATTAACCCTCTAATGCATAGAACTACCCAAAGGCGGACTTTACCTGAGCGGTAATTACGGTCACAGATAAAATTCTGAACCTTTTACTGCATATCACCGACTATAGGAGAATTTCACTCTATACAGTGGTCAAAATCTCGCTCTTGTCGTATGAATAGTTTAGCAGCAACAGTCAGTTGAAATCAGAATTTCGTTGCGAACGAGGGCAAAATTGTTTTGTGAGAGTGTATCCATTTCAAAAAATAAATATTTGTGAAAGTCGTAGCGAGCTAGAAAAATTATCGGTGAGTAGCTTTTATTCTATACTTTGTTATTTGTGTTTGTTGAAGTAATTTTTTTTTTGTGACATCGAAATCTCACAGAATATATTACCTGTCTGTAGGCGAACCTGTGCAGTGCAGTGTAAAATCTGTTACTGCAATTTAGTAAGTTGACAGCTTCATTTCTTTTGGATTTCAATGCAATTTCAAGAAAAACGCTTAAAATTTTTTTATAATAATAATAAGAGAATAATAATTTACTCTTATTTTTTTTAATCATGCCACATCAGCGAAAATATTTGAAATTACCGGAAATGTCAGATGATGAAATCAGGGAAGTAATAGATTCCTACCAATGACGAAGGTACAACTGATGATGAGGGAGGCGATTTTGATAACGATAGTAACAGCGTCCACTCTAATGATGTAAGTACCGAAGATGAATTGGCCATCGACGTGTATCTGGAAGGAATGGAAGTGCATTGCCTGAAGTTGTCGCAGAAGCAATGATGGCGAGTGTCAATCTCAGCATGCTTCATCAGCTAATTCATCATCAAAAGATGAATCAGCTGTTTTGTTAGAGACTCAAGTTGCTGAACTACTGCCTGCACATTTGCACAACCTGTTATGCCTACATCTGATCAAAATGATGAAAGTGTTACACCACTGTCCACTCGAACTTCCTGATTCGGAAGTGTCTTCCGAAAAATTCAAGCCAATCACTTGGGGGAAAAGAAATCATCAATTACACGTAAACGAATTAGTGTTTCGTGGAGAAAAAGAATTGCAGCAAGTTTGAAGAAATTGATAACTCCGTATGACTGCTTCCGACCAAGTAGGCCATTGGGTGCATCTTTTGGGATCGATCAGGTAAGAAGCAGTGCAAATACCCAAAATGTACCTCCGAAACACAAGCATTTTGCACCAAATACAACCTCAGCTTATGTAGTTCTCCAACAAAGACATGCTTCTATGACTTCCACAACAAGTCTAACAAGTGCAGACATATCAGACATATTTGTGAATTTTTTATGTTATTTAAATCTCTTATTGTATTTACTTTCATTCCACTTTTGTGCAATTTATATTAGCTCTTGTATAGAATAAATGAAATGCACACTTTCTATTAAGTCTACGTATGTACTGCACAGGTCCGCCTAGAGGCGGACTTCCTTTTCTCACCTGCAGCAGGTGAATGAGACAACAACAATTAATTTCTAACATCAGATTCGTGTTTCTCATCCCAAAATCATTCCCTCTGAATTTATGAGTTCACAAAACAATGTATACATTAGAGGGTTAAACTAGGAAGTCCTGCATCAGCAAAGTGTAGTCTGTCATCCACGGACTGCTTCTCACAAAATTGGTGTCAAACGTTAACAAGAGCATAATAATTATAATGTGCAAATTTTCTAGTGTTTATCCAGTTAGTTAGAACGTATTGCTTGAGTTGCTTGAGTGCAGTGCGGATCAGTGGATATTAACAAAGGCAACTTAAAAATTATTGAATCAAACAAATAACATAACTTTATCAACACTGATACAATGATGGAATTTATTTAATTCTATAATTTATTGTCTTACCTTTGTTAACATCCACTCATCCGCACTGGGTGCAACTATTGGACTACGGCCCTGCTCCAGTCAAATCATTTTATAATTATTTTCTTCGTTTTAGTAGATTTTAATGACAGCTTGTTTTTAAAACGTTTTTTTTTTTTTTAATTTATTTTATATTTCAATGTAATAATAACACGGAGATATTTCGCCTGTAGTTACAAAACTATGAAAAATATCCAATTATTTAAATCTCCCGAATGCCCGCCCTTATCTTTGCTGTGAGAAATAGTAATAACCCCATATATTCTCATAACTGTGACAAATTAATTACCAGATATCCAGTTATAGTGCCAATCCCAAATGCAGCACGGGACGGGCCCGTATTATATAAAATAACAGGATATGAGGGGAGATATGTATTATGTTTTAGTTTCTCGATTCAAGTATTCCAAAACTATAAGTTTGATAACGAATATCTGCAGTTTCAATGAACAGAAAAATGTAAATATGCTGCATTCGTTATTAAACTCTTCGCAAATACAAAACGAAGAGTATATTGCATTCGATCGGCACATTTCTAAAACCGGCAATATTGCTCGTAGAGAAAAAAATTTCATATCACTGTGTTGGTGACTGAATTCTGAACAACTTTTAAAACGTCCGTCCGTCGGTCCGTCGTCGGTCTGTCTGCCTGTCTGTCTGTCTGCCTGTCTGTCTGTCTGTCTGCCTGTCTGTCTGCCTGTCTGTCCGTCCGTCCGTCCGTCCGTCCGTCCGTCCGTCCGTCACATTTCTTGTTAGCGCGATAACTTTAGAACGAAAAGTCCGATTGTATTGAAATTTGGACAGTAAGTTAGTGTTAGAGCAAGAACCCTATTGTTTTTGAACAAAATCGATCAATAAATAAAAATGTTATTAATTTTTTAAATGAAAAAAAAAAAATTGTTTTGTACTTAAACAAAAAATTTTTGAAACTAACATCATTTACAAAAAAACTGCGAAGAGTATCGTATAGATTGTGCAACAATTATATAACAGGTGTAGTAAATCGGCGAAGAGTATAATGGTTAGCTTGTTTTTAATATACATAAACACTTTACATTACTGTCTCAAGTGACACAAGCAATATGTTCTAACAAACTGGATAAATTCTGAAACCTTTGTCGTTTTAACTGAACAATGTTGGTATGATCATACGATCAAGTATCCCTCCTGATCAAGTATCCCGCCTCTCCACTACCACCATCGTATAGGAAATCCTTTAAAACCCCTTTGTGCCAATTTTTTTTATTTTTTAGCCAGTAAAGAGAAACCCTTACGCTTCCATTACTGTCAAATTAAAAATTTTGTTTACGATATCGAAGGTGACTAGATTTAAACAAGAAAACTGAATATGGTCCATATCGATAGAACTTTTTTAGCGTTTTTGGCAAGTGTGATGGTATTTTTGATTGGAATGCTCTGTTGGGTAGTGTATTGTTAAATAATAAAAAAATTATTAAATAAATTACTACTTCAAAGAAGCAAAAAATGTGAATGAACTTTATTGTTTCTAACTTCACCTCGATCCGAGTTAAAGGTCATTAATTCTTGACAAAGCGTCATATTTACCTGTTTTTAACTCTAAAACTCCTCAAGATATTTTAACAAAACGAACAAAGGTGTTTTAAAGGATGGTGGTAAAAATTTTTTCTATTAAACAAATCCCTAATACAATTTACCCTAAAACTGACCCCATTTTCACCCCCTAATCCGCACGTCTATGGAACAAATTAAATAGGCATATGCGCTCTTAGTTACCATGAAAAGGAGTACTGCTCACCCAAGTTTAAAATGAATCGACTCATTAATAACTGAGTTACGAAGGTGTTAACGTGAAAAGTGGGATACATTGTATATGCAAAATTTCAAGGCAATAGATCAAGTGGAAGTGGTCCGAAATTAACTCTCAAGATTTGACCTAAACTGACTAACAAACATGTAGAATTCAATAAAGGCCTGTAAAAAAGTATATTCTCGACAAATTCATTTTGTTCTAAATTAAATATTGCAATTTTGCCAAGCTTACCTTCTTTTTCGTCATATTGTGCGCATCTAAAAAGTAAATCCTTTTTCTGGAGTGGTCGTATTTTAGTTTTTAAATACTTGTTTATATGTTTGAAATAGACACGGATGAATTTAATTAAGCGGTTTCGTTATCTTACCGCTTTAAGATAAACATAATTAAGTCTGCGGTTATTATACCATCGCAAATACAAAACGAAGAGTATATTGCATTCGATCGGCACATTTCTAAAATCGGTAACATTGCTCGTAGAGAAGAAAATTCCACATCACTGTGTTGGTGATTGAATTCTGAACAGCTTTCAAAATGTCTGTCCGTCTGTCTGTCTGTCCGTCCGTCACGTTTCTTGTAAGCACGATAACTTAAGAACAAAGCCCGATTGAAATTTGAACAGTAAGTTAGTGTTAGCTAGAAGAGGAACCCTATTGTTTCGATCAATAAATGAAAAAGTTATTATATGCATATGTGCAAAAATTATATAAAAATTGCAGTTAATCGGCGAAGAGTATCATGGTTACCTTGTTTCATATGCACCTTGTAGTTTCCACTGCTGAAAAATATTATGACGAGACTCAATGTTTTCATCAAAAACATGTTTTCGGCTGAGAGAATTTTATTAGTGTAATGCAAACGTTGGCTTTTCGGCCTTCTATCGTCGACACGACCCTTATTTCCTTTAATATTTACAATCTTGTCTAGGAAGGGAACAAATGCCAGGGTAGTATCTACGACTATCACATAAAACAGTCTAAAAACGTTCAATATAAAGGTTGTATTGATTTCCGTTTTTTCCCAAACAGGTATATTGTTTATTTATAAAGGTGGCAAGCTGGTTTGATTATCACATTTTAATTTTCGATAGATAGTTGTTAAATTTCATAATCAAGAAACAGGAATGAATACGAACACAAGTTTAATTCCTTAATGTTTCTGTTCATTGATAACATTTCTTCACCAACTATTGAATCAATCAGCAATGTAAAAATACGAATTGTACCAGAAATTGAATCTGAAATATACAGTGTTTATTAGATTCGAATGAACTTTGGGCAGATTATGCCGATTACGAATACTTACTTATTGGAATAATATAATGAAGAAAGATATTACATAGTTGTATGTCCTTTACCCCAGTGGCACCACGTAAAAGTGAATTGGGCCGTATTCCAGCCAAATGTTGATCAGGCAGTATAGTCAATGGTAATGTCAATTTAATTTAGAACCCAAATGAAATTCGTCTACTTACTTAAGTAATATTACCATTTTGCACAATCTGTAGGTACAGTTAATTCATAGAAGCTGTTATTCAGTAATACATTAACTAGGGTTCGTTTTGCTCAATTCATTCATCTGAAATCCCCAAGTTATATCTACATTTTTTCTGCCAATGCGCAATGATACACCTTATTTTACACAATGCTTATTATAGTCCAGTCGATAAAGTAAAAAATACACCAGAAGTTCGCAAAAAATGTTATCTGAGATTTTCCTTCACTAACTGTTAGTGAGAGGATTAAATCTCACAAAACCACAAAAATCAGTTCTGGGGGTGCCACGCAAACCCCCAAAAAACCACCCCTTCGATGAAAAAAGCCTTATTTTACTGATAACCCGTTAACCATTGAAGATATAAAAACATTGCTCATCATAAAAAAGAAAGCTTGAGTAATTGCCTAAAAAAAAGTCCTCTTGTAATTTTCTTGTATTTGCCATGGTTTTCGAGAAAATCGATTTTGACAAAAATTACAAAATTTGTATTTTCCTTTATTTTAAATTTTTTGCGCGCGACCTATAGAAAAAATTGAATTGCTCGAAAACCAAACAAGCTAGGAAGAAAAATCAAAATGGGTTTGAAGGGGATATAAAATACTCTCTTGTGTTGCCATTTTTGAGGGCTATTGATAATTATTAGTATATAGAAATAACAATATAATATAGTTATCTCTTGATTTTTTGTGCATTTAACTATTCACAGGCCCATAAAAAATAACTGACTATAATTTTAGTTGTAAATGTATTATCTTTTAGTTCAATGCAGAAAAGGTTAGGAATAAAAATATTCACATTTACAAATTTAGCAGCATGTAAAATTAGCCAAAAAAATCCAAAAAAGGCTGCATATTAAATTTTTTGATGAAATGTTCTTAATACAATTTTTTAACTATTAAATGATTAAAAACAATAGTTATATGATATATAAACTGAAAAAAAAATTATTGAGCTAAATTTTCAAGATGTATGGGTCTCTTTTTTTATTTTTAGGAAACAATAAAAATTTAGCCAAAATTTGGCTATTCAACATGCTGGTAAATTTGTAAATATGAATATTTTTATTCTTAACTTTTTCTGCATTGAAGTACTACCTTGAGCTAAAAGATAATGCATTTATAACTTATATTAAAGTCAGTTATTTTTTACGGGCCTGTGAATAATTAAAAGTACAAAAAATCAAGAGGTACTATATTATATTGTTATTTTTATATAGTCATAGATATCAATAACCATCAAAAATGGAAACACAACACAGTATTTTATATCCCCTTTAAAACTCATTTTGATTTTTCTTCCTAGCATGTTTGGTTTTCGAGCAACTCAATTTTCTCTATAGGCCGCGCGCAAAAAATTTCAAATAAACGAAAATTCGTGCGCATTAAAAATACAAATTTTGCAATTTTTTCCAATATCGATTTTCTCGAAAACCATGGCATATACAACAAAATTTCAAGAGGATTTTTCTTACGCAAGTCAAGCTCTCTTTTTTTATGATGAGCAATTTTTTTATATCTTTAACGGTTAACGAGTTATTAGTAAAATAAGGCTTTTTTCACCGAAGGGGTGGTTTTTTGGGGGGATTGCGCGGTACCTGCAAAACTGATTTTTGTGGTTTTGTGATGTATAATCCCTCCACTAACAGTTACTGAAGGAAAATCTGAAGATATCGTTTTTTGTTATGAAAGTCTTTATAATCATTGGACTATTAGCCTTCTATCAAATTTTCTCTTATTCTAAGTTTATAAAATGTAATTATCAAAAAAGTTATCGCAAATCCTACACGACTACATTGGCACGCTGGAGTGCATCAAATAACCACAAGAGACATTTGTGAAGTATATGCTAGTGGTGTGTTTATAATACAGGGTTCAGACTTTGCGAAGCTGACAAAATTCCCTGAATGTTCCAGCTTTTCCATAACCAAAAATATGAATTTCCGTATATATTTTAGTACAATAATTTTTTACTCGACATTAAATAATTTCTTAAATTGAATTGAATCAGTGAGAATTCTTAAGAACTCTATGGTTTTCCATATCGAGACGCAGAATTCCCTGATTTTGGATACAATTTATAAAATTCCCTGATATTTCCAGGTATTTTTTAAAGATTTTTAAATTCCCTGAGTTTTCCAGGTTCTCCAAGTTTTCCGTATGAGTCCGAACCCTGTAATAATAATAATAAATGTCTTTATTTCCCATAGAAAGAACAATTTACAACATACGTATTTGTATAATAATCGTATAATGATTTCCATATTAATCTTCTATTTCTGTTCATTTTTAATAATTTAAATTTGTCTGTGAATGTATAGAACTATATGGCGTTTTGTATTGAAATACTACAATTGTTTAAGAAATGCAACAAAAGTATTTCACATCGTTGTGCAAATTTTCCAAAACGTTTTCTCCCTGTTAGTCCAGTGTTTGACGGTAAAAATGGGTTATTACCTCAGACTTCTTTCGGATAACACCGATTGACGTGAATTTTGGACAGTAAACAGGGAATAGCTCAAGGAACAAAAGTTATATAGTGTCGATGTGCAGTTTTACTCTGGGGGTGGAATAGTTCTTTAGAGCACTGCGCCATCTATATACTGATATATTAAAAAAAAACAGTTATATTAAAAAATGAAGCTCTCTTTATGCTCTACAAATTGGCTTTTACAGAATTAAAATATCTCTATTCGTTTAGAATATATCCGGCCTGGGAGTTTCTATTGGGACATCCCGTATACTTATTTTACATAATGCTTAGTCCCCTGTTAAATTTTCTCTCATTCTAAGTTTATAAAACGTAATTATCAAATGAAAAGTTATTTCTATCGCAAATCCTACACGACTACATTGGTGCGCTGGAGTATATCAACTAACCACAAGAGAGCAAAGTATCTGCCAGTGGCGTGTTGCATTTGTATGAATCGTATAATAAATACGATGATTCGTACGGTACGAATCTTTGCAACCGGTACGGTTTCGTATTCGTACCAAATGTACACATACACTGGCCTAACGAGAACAATAATACGGGATGTAAAAATATATCTAACTGCTTTCCTATTATGCATTGGTACAGTTTATACCGGTACGAAAAAGATAATTATTTCTTATTTCGTATTTGACTTTGATTTGTACTGTCTGATATTTTTGTAAAGTGATTCTATATTAATCTTCCTGTTTCTGTTCATTTTTATTAGTTTAAATTTGTTGGTGAGACCTATATAAAGTTAGCGAAACACCTTCAACGGATCAAATGCCGAATAGGTGAGTAATTTGCCGCTATTTTACCGCTAATTATTCGTGAATATTAAAAATTTGCCGCTCCTCTCTCTTTAAAAAAAAATGATGTTTCGCTAACATACATGAAGTTAGCGGAGCACTCATACTACGTATGATACTAATTAAAAACTGAAGCGGGGAAAATTTGCCGCTAGTTGGTGTAAAGTTCCTCTGTAGTGCAGTGGCTAAAGACGTTCCAGTTCGTTACATATCACTAGGACGCATTAGCAACAATGTGTTCTGATAAAAAACGGTTAGGAAAACGCTGTTGTCGAAGACGCACCTTCCATGTTGTTTTTTTTCTGTGTATGCTTAATTTTTACGAATAAAATGTCTCATGGGCTTACCTTCCGTAGATAACTAATTGATTATTGAAGCAGTGATGATAAAACATAAAACTGCTGAGTCAATGAATCTGGTGACTCAATTGTTCCAGAAACAAATGCTGTTTGAAAGCTTATTCCTGATGGGTTTTCTTCTAAAATGAAACAAGGAACAATCTTTTTTTGCGTGACAAATAATCGATTCGAATTGAAAAAATTACTACTAGGCGGAGTTGAAAAGTCAACGGAATCAAATGCGCCTATAAATCCCGATGTTCCATCTTTCGCAGATTCAGAAGAGGAATCTGATTCTGTTTTTACCCTGACCATTGGAAGGGCAAAATTTGATGAATTAGTAATTGCGCTTTATAATTAACTTAAGTTTATGTGCAAATTAGTGTGACTTGTGCAATAAAAACTTTATTCACTGTGGAGTTTATTTGTTTTGTACTATAGACTACAATATGATTCGATTGTTCATACACGATAGAAATTTTGAGGTAAAAAGTTACTTAGCAACTAATTCGGTAACGTTCAATGAATGGGCTTGTTCGGCATTTTTTTTTTTTTTATTTCATAAATCGAAAGTGCAAGTATAAATTAATGGATCTGCAAAAAATCAGAATCTTATTCGCACGTTTAGTATCTTAAAAACCATTACAAATTTCCATCTCGCGAAAATGGGGCGTGGCCAGGCGCTACGTCACTATACGCATAGACTCGGCGATCTCAATAGACTTGATGCTCCTTATTGGTTATAATTATAAGTGTTTTCGAAGTATTGTTTGTTTTGCTTACTACTTGACAGTAGGGGAGTACAATTTGGTGAAATGTCAAAAAATTACAATTTTCTCTCGCTCCTGCCAGAACGAATTTTCGATTTCGACCCTGCAATTTACGATTATAATTCATCGCCGACCTTCTCCTTTCCGTAGACACATAGAACGAACTTCCACTCGACGTATTTATATAGTTACCAGCGTTTAAAAATTCCATGTCTTTCGACTTTTCAGGTCAAATATCTCGAGAACAGAAAAAGTTAATAATACGAAATTTTAAGTGTATAATGAGAATATCGAGTACTATATGAAAAAGTATAAAAACCATATAAAAAGAATATCATGGAACAAGCCCATTGTGGTGAAGTTATGGTACACGAAAAAATCAAGTATGCATATGGAAACTAGAATAAAACAGCTGGTAGTGGGTAAATTATCGAAAACCTACCATTTTTTGTGGCAGTATTTATTGTAGTAATAAAAACAATTTTTTTCTGAAAAAAAATGCCTTTTCCGGTGCAAAGTTAGCAAATAAAAAGCGCATGTTTTGACCATATTTTTCTTTCACTGACGAAAAAGAAGATGCAGGTCGACGGACCCCATGCCTAATATTATTGCTTCCCCAACTTCATATGCAGTTAGCTAAACATTATTTTTTTATTTAAGGTGGCCATTCCCTAGAAAGAGATATCCGATAGGGAAATATTTATTATTTTTGCACATAACTTTTTTTTCTTAGTACGTATATTTAAAAAATATATAAGAGTACCTAAGTAGAACTATAACAAGACTATTACTATGAATTTTCTCTCAATAACTTCAGTGGTTTGCAAAATAACTCGATTTAAAACTACGAAATAGGAAGATTAACATAATTTTTTAATTTAAATCGAGCTATTTTGCAAACTACTAAAATTATTGAGTGAAAATTCATCGTAATAGTCTTGTTATGGTTCTAATTAGGTACTCTTATAGTTTTTTTAAATATACGTACTAAGAAAAAAAAGTTATAGCTAAAAATAGTAAATATTTCCCTATCGGATGTCTCTTTCTAGGGAATGGCCACCTTAAAAAGAAAGGAACGGCAAATTTTTAATGACCACGAATAATTAGCGGCAAAGTAGCGGCGAATTCTCCCCGCTTCAATTTTCAATTTGTATCATACGTAGTATTTATTAGTGTTTCGCTAACTTCATATTGGAAATTATAGTGAGTGATCAGTTGCCTGAACATGTTGAAAAAAATAACATTCTATTCCTAGGTCAATTTGGTTCTCGAGAAAACCCTCGAGAAAACCATTCGTGCGAAACGGCTCTCCAGCTTATTTGCGGAGGATTATATGGAGGAAAGAAATAAGTGAGGAAAATGTAGTTCTCAGTGTTTGTTGATTTGAAGCGAGCTTTTGAGACTATAGATAGACGGTTGTTAGTGAAAAAATTATATAAATATGGCATTCAAAGTACTGTTTTAAAATGGTTAGAAGACTATTTGTGTGATAGGTATCATATGACGAAAATTAGAAACAAAATATCAAGTACGATTGAGAGTCCGTACGGTGTTCCTCAAGGAAGTGTCATGGGGCCTCTTCTATTTATTATCTATGTCAATGATATACATTGTGTTTTGAAAAATTAATACATAAATTTGTTTGCTGATGATACTGTAATCACTGTGACCTGTAAAGATTTCGATAGTATAACAAACACTTTTAATAACACACATTTTGTATGACTGGTTCTGTGGTAATAAGTTAAAACTAAATTCTGATAAAACCAAACTTATGGTTATAGGCTCAAAATCTCTATGTAATAAATTCCTGAGTAGCAATTATATAATTAAAGTAAATGGGTGTTTCATAGAAATAGTGGACCAAATTAAGTATTTACGTGTTATGTTGGACCCACAACTTATATTTTGTAATCAAGTTAACTATTTGTGTAAGAAAATTGGGGAAAAAATAGGCTTCTTTTGTAGAATTGCTACTAACTTGTCGCAGTGGAGCAAATTACTTATATACAACACCATAATATATCCCCATTTTACATATTGCGCGTTCCTTTTAATAGCATACAGCAACCAAGAAATCGGCAGGTTGCACCTATTGCAAAATAAAGCAATGAAAATTGTACTAGATTGTGGTATTTGTACTTCCGTAAAGCTTATGTTAAGCGTTCTTAATTGATTGTCTGTGGAGCAGAGTATAAAAAAGGCGAATTTAGGTCCAATATATAAAATAACTGATGGCAAAGTTACCACTTATTTACAAATATTAAAGAACCGCCTAGATGTACATGGTTATAACATCAAAAAATAATTGACATTGAATTAGTTAAAAAATAATTTTTGTAAGGTTCTATATATCAGGAAGGACATAGTCTTTTCAATGCTCTGCCCAGTGATATAAAAGGGGCTCCCAATGTGAACGTTTTTGTTAAACATATATGTAAATATTTGACATGTAATTTATTCAGCTACCTAATGTATTAACTTACTTTTATCTTTTATCTTTTTATGCACATTTATATAAATATTGTTTGTCTGTTTACATTTCGTATAATAAAATAGCTAAATAAATAAATACAATACAATATAAAGTCACGCATCAAATGTTTAAAAAAAATAATGGATCGGCAAAATTTTAATTACCATGATTAATTATCGGCAAAAAAGCTGCAAATTCTCCCCACTCCAGTTTCCAATTAGTATCACACGTAGTATTATTGCTTCGCTAACTTCATATAAAGTTAGCGAAGCACCAAATTTAAAAAAAGAGAAATTTGCGGCAAGTATGTAATTATCACGAATAATTTAAGGCAAACTAGCTTCAAATTCGTCACCTATTCGGCATTTGACCCGTTCAAAGTGTTTCGCTAACTTTATATAAGTGTCGGTGAGTTTATAAAACTATATGACGTTTTGTATTGATATACTACAATTGTTTAAAAAATGCAACAAGGGTATTTCACAACGTTCTGCAAAGCCAAAACGTTTTCTCCCTAGCACTGCGACGGACATAATTTAATAAGTAAAATATCACCGTATATACCTGACCAGAGTAAAATCTTAAGTTTCAGCGGAATTCAATTGGTTTTTAATTTACTCGAACAGTTGGGAAACAGCTTACCCAGTCCCATAAATCTTACGTCAAAACTTTGCTACCTGCGTGTTGGCTGCATTTTAAACGAGGGCGAAACACAAAAGGGACCAGTTGTAATTTACTTGGCTATAACTATTTTATTAATTCGCGATAGTTTGTCGACCGTCGTATAAATGATTTAATTTTAATTTTAAAAGGTACGGGCGCTACCGTGTCGCTCCTAGATTTTTGATGTGTTCAACTATACTAATTTTGAAACTATAAGGCGTATCGTAAATATTAATAGAATTGCTTTTGAAGTGATACTGCGGTGTTTATTTCGCTTGAACGCTGCATTGTTTTACTAGTAAAAATATGTAAAACCGCTGTCTAAGAAATCGCTACTTCCTCATCCTGATTTCTCTTTAAAGGAAAACATCTTGACTATATTTGCACTCTAGTACATACCGTAATAAAGTGAATTTTATTTCAATTTAAAATGTTATTGCATTCGACTCTGACCGAGTGTCAACATTGGATTCCAGTATATGGCGCTACTTTTATATGTTTTTTACTAATGCGGCTTTATTATCTCCTTTAATTAGACGACGCCGCAGAAATTGCTTTGACAAAATCCCTTTTTGGGTATACTGTGGCAATTCTTGGCCTTTACGTCAACATTTAATAAAGGAAAGGAGTAGACCATCCTAGATCGCAGTTACGCAGTTTCGTAGTGTAAATCTAGCCACATGTATGTACATATGTATCTACAAACTTAGAGTGAAATTATAGAGTCGGCGGTAGATACAAAAATGTCTAGTGCTTCTCAGGCTGCCGCAATTTGATGGAACAGATCTTTATTGTGGTAGTTGCAACAAAACAATTTCTTAGACATCTTAACATAACATGTTAAGAGACATGTTTGCTCACAAAAGCATATGAGTGCTAGTAGCTCTACTGATAGTGACAGTCAACGTAATTATAATTTAGATTTAGTGGAAGTGATAGTGGGATGAAACATAATGTGGTCTAAACTAAATAATGTTAGATCAATGTTACATCCCCAATATCTCCTATTCGAGTGAGTCATTATAATAAACTGATCATATGAACTTTGCATATTACGGAATTCCCTAAAAAAAGTATAAGGTAAGATATATTGTGTCGTACTTGCATAAAAATCTTTCCGCGCTGGCAGAGCCAACTCTGACTTTCACGTCACCGAGATAAAATTTTCGAGCTCTGATTACACTGGTCTACAAAAAAAACAAAATTTTCTTCTCCAATGATTAAACCTATCATTCCTTAAGTATTTTTGTGTGCTAAATTCGAATTTTCAATTTAAAACATTTTCTACTGTGTAGATTTCGAGTAATTCGCGGTTTTATTGTCAAAACGGTATTTTGGCAACAACAACAGCGATTTTTTTGTAGATCTGTACACAGACCTGTGTATAGATCTACAAAAAAAAAGTTTTGCTCCAAAGACTAAACCTATCATTCTTTATGTATTTTTGTGTGCTGAATCAGAATTTTCGATTTTAAAAAAATTCTACCGCGTAGATTTCGAGTAAATCGCTGTTTTTATTGCGAAAATACGATTTTGACAATGAAAACCGGATTTATATCAGTACATTTTTTGAAGCCTCTTTCTAGGCTCTATTCATTCCTGTACTAGCATTGAATATCTCCCAACCACTTGAATGTAACGAATTTTTTTGTTGAAATAATCCAATCTGCAGATGGATATTAAAAAAATCACCAGTCACAATTATGGGTTTTTAAGAAAAACTTATGTGAATACCAGTTACGAGGCATCTAGTTAATGTTTTTGAATCATTTTCATTTCCTAAAACTGTACAGGGTTGCCAAAGATTATTTTTCAATTAAGAACTTTTTAAATTGAATTTTCTCAATTATTTCAAATGGAACACCCTGTATATTTTTGAACGATGTGATGTAGAAATGAAAAACGAACATTTTTTGTAAGTAATTCCCCATGGCTAATTCCAACCAATTTCGTTTTATTGAGCAATAATTACAACATTCAAAAATAAACTTAAAAAAAAGCGGTTTCTTCAAATAACTCAGTAGGAAAAATGATAATAAATGTTCCACACGTTGCCCATTTTGATTGACACACATCTCTATGCGTTTTTGAAATGAGGTTCCCACTGTTCCTAAAACTGCCGGTGTGATAGATCTAAAGGCAGTTATTATTCTTTCCTTCATATTTTGTACAGTTGTTGGTGTGTCTCTATAAACAATGTTCCTTCGCGTATCCCCATAAAATGAAATCCATTTTTATAAGACCTGGGGATCTAACATTCCATTTAGTGGGTCCATTTCTTCCAATCCATTAATGCGGGTAGGTATTATTTAAGTGGTCTCTAACTGCATTTAAATAATGTGGTGGAGCACCATCTTGCTGAAACCACATCCTATTTCGAATTCTTTCAGGGAGATTTACCAATAATTGTGGCAGATAGTTATCCAAAAAATAAAGATAAATAGCTCCAGTCAATGCACCATCAAAGAAATGTGGCTGTATTACATGTTCTCCAATAATTCCTCCCCAAACGTTTATAGACCATCTGTGTTGGTTAACAACTTGCATAAAAAAGTGAGGCTTTTCCGAAGCATAATATTAGAAATTGTGCCTAATAACAAATCCATTTTTATGAAAAATTGCCTCATCAGTGAATAAAAGATTATTGAAGAATTTGACATCATCTTGCATTTTACCTCTGGCCCAATTACAAAATTGTAGACCGATTTTGAAAATCGTCATCAGATAATTAATGGTACATTTGAATATGATATGTATGCAACTTATTTGTTTTTAAGTTCGACCCACAGGCCGTCTACTTATTCCTACTAATGAGCTCACTTCTCTTTGACTAACATGGGGATTCTCAACCGTTGCCAGCGCCACAGAAAACTCATTTTCTTCGTTAACAACACGTTTTATTCTTTCCCTTTTTTAAATTCGACATTTCCAGTTTCCAGAAATCTATCGAGAAGGTTTTGGAAGCTGCTAACACCAGGAATCCTTATTTCAGGATGACGTTGGTGATAAATTCTATTGGCAAGTAAACAATTTCTGTCTGACTCGTCCAAAACAAAAGTCTTGTCTACAAATTCCGCTTTATTAAAATTCATATTGTACAATTCCAAATATTTTAAATTCAATACAAATTGTAACTAACGACCGATAAGTGTGATAAATGCTCCGTTGTACACGACAACTTATACCAAATTGAGGTTGTATTGCTTCGAATAACGAAAACGGCAAAGAATGTACAAAAAAAACATTACAGTAAAGGACCTGTTAAATACTATTTACTCATTTCAATGGATTGGAAGAAATGGTCCCACTTAAATGGCCTCATTTCAAAATTGCATAAAGACGTGGGTCAATCAAAATGGACAACACGTCGAACACCTATTATAAATTTTTCTAATGAAATATTTGAGGGAACCTCTTTTTTAAGTTTATTCTTGAATTTGACACTTATTTATTTATAAAACGAAAATGGTTGCAATCAGCCATAGGAAAGTACTTCTACATCACATCGTTGAAAAATATACATGGTGTTCCAACTGAAAAAATTGAACAAATTCAATTTAAAAAGTTCTTAATTGAAAAATAATTTATGGCCACTCTATACAGTTTTAGGAAATGAAATGATTCAAAAACATTAATTAGATGTCTCGTAACTGGTATTCACATAAGTTTTTCTTAAAACCCATAATTGTGACTGGTGATTTTTTTAATATCCATCTGCAGATTGAATTATTTCAACAAAAAAATTCATTACATCCAAGTGGTTGGGAGATATTCAATGCTAATATAGGAAGGAATAGAGCCTAGCAAGAGACTTCAAAAAATGTACTGATATACATAGCATTCCATTTAAAAAAAAAGCACTGGTCCTGTAATTTCGTCTTGGCTCGCCTTGTATATTCGAAAATAACTTCCAGTTATAGACTTTTTTATCTGATTTACTTGCAATTTTTAAAAAAATTTCAAGCTTTCGTAGAACTCGAGATATCAAGTTCCGACGCACTATTGCCACACCCGGTATAATAATTACTTTTTATTACAAATTTACTGTCGCAATAATTTTAATGAATCATTTTTGGACACCTAAGCCTACCCTTCTGTGTGTAACATTGCTCACAATATTTTAATTTTTTTTTTCTGTATTTACATTCGTTTTTAAGAAAATCTGTGTTGTTGGTGTATTGTTCGTAATTTTACTGAAATATACATATATATATGTTCTTATTATTTAATTTTTAATATTATTATGATTAGGCATATTTACTCTTTTTTTCTATGTTTGGACTTGTGTAAACATTTGTATGTATTAACATTAATAATTACTTATTATTATCTGAATTACTAAAATTACAAAAGTAATTATAAATATTGTACACTATTTTTAGAAGTGTCACAACCCTGAAAATGTGTCTCCTTTATATTTATTAATAAATATTTTGCGTTTTTTCAGTTTCTTTAAAATATCAAATTGTTAGATGGGTAACTGCTTTAAGATATATCTGTGAAGAAAAAATCGGTTACGAACTTTGTTCAAATCAATACTGAATAGAATGTCATTGTACTTACTATTTACGAAATGAGGAATCGGAAGTTGTCTCCACCCTTGTTTCTTAATAAACAAACGTCAAATGAGTTAGGCATGTGCTTTTTGTGTAGATAAGGAGTATATAAAGACTCCTCAAAGCCTTTGAGAAATTGGCAATATGAAGTCCCTTACCCACAATGTATTTAAATAGAACACACAAAAACCTCTAGATTGGAAACGAAGGCTGGTTCCAAAAAAAGCAAATAAAATATACATATTGGGGGAGTTATTTATTTTGGCTTTATTGCAATGATATTGAACGTTTGTTACCGCAGGAAAAAGAATATTAGTATTAGATATCATAGTGTACAGGGTGTGAACAGCATAGTTGATAAGAACGTTGATTAACATTAATAATTTTTCAGAGACAATGAGAAAATATGTTATGTGAGTACTCAAACTATGTTAAATTTACTGAAGATTGTATAACCTGTGTAGCAATTCTCTTGCTGTTGTATTAAGAAAACAATAATGATAACAATAATTAGAAAATGTATAGTTGGTGAAATGAAAGATGCACACTCGGTAAATTGTTGTGCGCATAACATTAGTTCATTGGTCAAATCTCTTATGACGTAATTTGCTCGAAAACTGGTATCCCTATAAAAAAAGGTTGCCGCCATGCTTTTTCTTCATTCATGTCTTCCTAATATACAGAGAGACGCTTTCTAAAGATTTTTTTATGCCACTCACACTATTTTGTGATACTTTCAATATTTGCAGGTTGGCAACAGTGACTTAGTAATTTATATAGGTCGTGTGCGAGTAACGTCACAAACTTAGACATTTGTCAGAGTTCAGGGACAACAGAGCTAAATTTCCAAGGTGTTAAATGGAAACTGATCGTTATTATATTAGTACTTTTGTGGACATTGTATTATACAGAGTGCCAAGTTTTTGCTGTGATATTAATTGTGGAAGTGTGGAAGTACTAAATAATATAATACATAACTTAAAAATGAGCGATACATAGAGTAATATGCATTTAATAACATGTTATAACTGAGAACATTTTTAAGTTGTCTTAGAAGAAATATTTCACTAGATAGTTTTTTACAGAGAAGATCTACATGACATGTCCAATTCAGAGAGCTATCCAAAGTTATTCCGAGTAGTTTCACATTCATCCCACCCCCCATGCGGGGTACTGCCCGAGAAAAGTGATCCTTCCCTAGTAGCACAAAATATTGGACCAATATATACAGGGTGAAATCAGTTTCATGTCATAAAAAAAACTGGTTATGGGGATCGACTAGACAAACAAAAAACCTTTATGACTTTTCCCTCTAGGGGCACTTTGAAAAAAACTGATCTAGGTCAATTTATTTAATATTATGATAGACAACTATTGAGAACCACTGCTTTTCTTCGCAATGGACTTGTAGTTCCTAATTATACAACTTTCAAATTGTCATAAAAAAGTGCTCGCCGGCACACGCGGTGTCAAAGGGTCATCAACCGCCTTTGATGGACCGCCTCAACCGAACTGAGACAAGTAGAAAGAGGTAAATAATTCGTTCTCTCTTCGTGCACAATTGCAAGCAAATAATGGCCATAGAGGTTTAAACAGAGCATTTATTTACATGTGTGTTTTTTAATTTGGAACAAAATATTGGATTGTTTATAATTCAGAAAATTTAAATGTGGTTTATTAACATTTGTAACATAAATGAGTGTCCTGGGTTAAAAGCTTACTACCTACCTAAATGATTCAAAATCTCTGCATCTGCATCAATACACAGTTCGGTTCGTCGAATTAAGGACATACGCACTTCGTTCAACACTAGACACTAAACTATCAACTAACGTTGTCAATAAAGAAAAATAAAATAAAAACTTGGTACAAAAGCCAAAAAGGAATACAAAAAGAACGAACAAGTTGTGTCTGTACGTAATCAAGAATTTGACAACTTAAACGGTAAGTCAATAAAATAAATCTTAACTATAAATACACAATGACGCGAAATTCAAAAATAACAAAAACAACGAACGGCGGGTTGGACGTGTGTACATAACGAAATACCCACAGTAACTAAAATATTGCACAAGGGAGAGTTGTGTCTGTACGTAATCAAGAATTTGACAACTTAAACGGTAAGTCAATAAAATAAATCTTAACTATAAATATACACAATGACGCGAAATTCAAAAATAACAAAAACAACGAACGGCGGGTTGGACGTGTGTACATAACGAAATACCCACAGTAACTAAAATATTGCACAAGGGAGAGTTACAGTTTTCTTCAGATCAGATCTAGATCTATACCTACCTCAATATTCCAGCAATTCTCAAAAAGTTTTATTGAAAATTTGCGAAAGTTTTGTTTATTTTTTTTCTCCAAAACTATGAGCTTTAGACCCCATGTTATATAAGATTTTTTTGTTTGACTTGTCGTTTCCTACCACCAGTTTTTTTAATGACATGAAACTAATTACACCGTGTATATTATATATTGGTCCTATATAGGACCAATATTCATATATTGGTCCTATATGAATTATATATTGGTGCAATATTTGTGCTACTAGGGTTTGAGTCTTTTCATTATTTAATTTTGAATTATGGAAGGAAAACCAAGATTCGGCCTTAAGTTCTATATTTTTTGTTGTTAGCAATAAGTTATTTTTAATTTTTCAGAACATATTAAAGTTGTATCGTCAGCAAAAAAGACATTTCTTCGGGGAGTAGATGATAATAAAGATCATTAATATAAATAATAAAAAGAAGTGGGTCCAAGACGGAACCCTGGGGTACACCATATTTAACCTATTCCAAATCCGACATACTGTTGTTAAAATTTACCTACGCATTGTTTTCTGTTTTGAAGATAGGACTCAAAGAGTCGTAGGGGTGTACACCGTACACCATAATAGGACATTTTCTCTAGCAGAGTACCATAATAGGATATTTTCTCTAGCAGAGTACCATGCGAGACACAGCCAAAAGCCTTGCTGAGGTCACACAAAGTTACCGCTGTGTGTCTCCCCTCATCAAGGCCCTCGACCACGTCCCGCACGACACTGTACACCGCCTGAATTATAAAGCGGTTCCTAAAGAAATCGTATTGACTACTATTTAAGAGAAAATTTTTTTCGAAGAATATTTCTAACCTGGTCTTGATCAAAATTTTCAAGCATTTTTCCAAAGATTGGTATAATTAAGATGGGACGGAAGTTGGCTACTCTTCTACATCCCCTTATATTCAAGTTCTCACGTTTATTCTGCTTTTTCGCCAAGATCGAAGTAAAAACATATATCAGATTTAATTAATTCAGTTACATGATATTAAAAGTTACTCGTGTGTTTATAACAAGGGAGAGCAATTTGGCAAGTGCAATTTTTCTCAATTCGCACGAGTGCAGAATAAAAGGTTAGCACACAAGTTTTGAAAACGAGTTCCGCCAGTAATTACGGAATTTATATGTGAAATAAAAGTTAATATAACCAAGTCACTATTCAAACAACGATTTTAGCCCTGAATTGGATTTCTTTTCAATGGGCTATTTTGTAACAGAATGGGTTTTTATATAAAATTCCGTTACGAGCCGAAGCATATACAATTCAATGGCAACGCACAAATGTATAATTTTTTTCTTTTAGCTCTGCTTTTGTAGTTTTATCGTGTTTCAAATTAGCATGAAATTTACATCACGCGTCCATTTAACAATGGGAATGCGTACGGAATACCGTATTTACTTTAATTTTAATATCGTTTCCGGAGGGATTTAACAATAAATTCACGATTAATATATCACGCTGGAATGTATGCTACTTGTCTGAGATTGTATTTGATCATTTTAAAATTATGGCTTTATTCAGAAGTGGGATTCATTGTAAGGTATCATTAAAATAACAGATGGATTTTAAATTAATTTATATCAACGTTTGGACAATGAGGAATAAATGTGTTATAATAATTTCTTTTATAGAGAAAGGGAGCAAAAAGTACTATTACGACTTAATAATGTAGTTTTTTACACAGGTCATATGAGAAAGCTTTAATATGTCACTTAATATAAGTTATATATGAAGCTGCGGATGGATTTTAAGTTAATTATTTCAGCATTTGAACAATGAGGAATAAATGTACTTTAATAACTCTTTTCTATAGAGAAAAAGAGCAAAAAGTACTATTATGAGTTAATAATAAAGCGAGATTAAATAATTTAATTTTAAACCTGCCTGAGCAAGCCTTCCATGCCTGATAAGGCATCGGCTGGCATGATCAGGCACGTTCAAAATTCGTGCCTGATTACAGGCCTGGTTCGGCTAAAAATATCAACGATCGGACCTGGTAAAGCCTGATCAACCCCGTTTAGCCACGATCAGGCCGAAAAACGTCAATGATCAGTCCTGATCAGGCATGAATAATTTTTCCCGTGCTGATTAATGTATGGTTTTAATAAATTAAAAAACAATGGAATAACATAATTTTGTGATTGTGTAATCGAAATTTAGGAATTTTTTAGATTAGAGCTATACTTTGTGATTTTGAAGCATTTATAGCCTTGATTTAAGAGTGGGTATGCCGTCTAAAAATCAGAAATAAATTACTCTCAAACGCCGCCCCGTCCGCGACAAATTATAATTAGACCATTGCAATTACGAAATTTGTACAGGCGAAAAATAGAAGAAAACATATCAATCTAGGTTTGTATCTTTTTAATATTTTGAAAAAAAATGGTATTAATTAATAAGATTTGTTTTAATTAGCAGTAACTTTATGATTTTTTAAAAAATATTTAGAATCAAAATATGAGAAAAAGGACTCGATACAAACCTTCATTCATGTTTTCTGTGTATCGTACTATTTTTATTTTTCCAAAAAACATAATACTTTTTGCAAAAACATGTATAGCACGGAACCGTGCGAAGGCACATTTTGCAACAAATGTTACACTGATACGAGCTCCCTCTGGATTTATTATTGTTTAAGCTCCGCCCTTCACCCAGAATTATTTTATGAATGAGAAAATATAACGAGGGAACGAAATAAGAAATTAAACCAAATCATTTCTAATAACACGGGACGCCCAATAAAATATCAAATTCCATTAATTTACTATTATACTTAACAGGTACTCTACTCTTTGATTATACTACAAGTACGGAATTATAACAATATAGTAACTAGATATATGTAGCCACCCATGCACTAACAATAATGTGTAATTGTGTTTCAATTCTTCTTTATAAAATGGTGGTATGCTGGTATATTTGAAAACATTTATTGGACAATACAATTGATACTAAATTTTAAAGATGTGTTCTTGTCGTAAACACATGAATATAGAATTATAAGAGGCGATGCGATTTGCAATGAAAGGAGTTAGAAACACAAGAGTAAAGCGCACATTTTCCCATTTTCTCATCAAGTCACACGCATCAGTTTGTTGCATTAGACCAAGCAACAGGATTTTTTTCATAATAACTTTTATTTCTGGGAAAAATAGAAAGAAATGTTTGGGATAAAAACTGTCGGCAGTAAAGTTATCTATCGATCTGTCAAAATAATGAAATCTAGGCTCAAAATGTAAAAAGAAACAGAGAAACCAACTGACTCATTTAAACCAGAAAATATTTTCCAGAAAAAATGAACTTTCGTGAAAATTTAACAAATCAGAGCTAAAAGTATTGTCCAGAAGGTGATGTGGACCGATGTTGAAAATATTTTCTTGTTGAGATCGCGCACCAATGTAGACGTTCTAAGACTCAAGTTGCAGGTTTTTATCTCTGATTTCAAAATTTGTAGAGAAAACATTTTGGAACACAAATTTTAGCCATCTTTTTTACTTTCAAAATTTTGCAAATTTTTAGAATCGCTCTGACATTCGTATTTTAAAAAAATGCACTATTAAATTTCGTTGATACAAATAATTGATGCTTTGGATGTTTAAAATCTAACCAGTAAAACCAGAGATATCCATATTTTTGAGAAATAACCTACTATGTCTAAAGTTATTAATGATATTTTGATGCGGGGTTTAGTTTAAAACATCTATCATTAAACTTTTGTCTACTATAAAAGCAAATTTGTAAGTTCTCCCCATCCATATATTTTTAAAGAAAATATGAATAATAATTCGTAAAACTAAGTGTACACCAGGCAAGTTATTTTATATAATATGTGATATGTGCTAAGTATATAACACTAGTTCCTTGGTCAAATCGAGAACTAAGTACTACTCCTAGAAAGTAAAATTTCAAATAAAAGGTTGCCTCTATCCTTAATCTTTATTTATTCTCGATATATTTACTTGTTACTGACTTCGAAAAATTGGCATTTGCTTGCTACATTTACGTCTGCAAATTTCAGGTTAGGGTTGTAAAGAAATTCTTATTTTATACTATATACTATCAAAACAGTACCTGAGAGGTCAACCACTTGTAGAAATTACACGAACTGCCGAGACTGCCTTGCCGTCGGCGCCTGCGTAACTCCAACCAGCCGCACTTGCGGGGCTTTCAATTATATGACCGCCACTGCCATGGCTGCCGACAGCCTGCTTAAAATTCGGAGAACGAGTGCCGACGGTGGTTTACCTCTCGATAGACAACTACTGAATTTCATAATGATCCGTTGAATAGTTTAATGCTTATAAATAATTACTTATCACTGACTTTCTGCGAATGATTTCTCTTATTCTCGGCGTCTATTGGATGTATAACAATAATAATTAAAATTATATTTTTGTTTAACTTGCCATAATTCAAAAAACGAAAACATTAATGGATCTCAATTTTACTATGTCATCACTACATATTTATTAATGAACTGTGGTAATATGAAGGTCAAATTTTAATAATTGTAAAAAGTACGTTTTTTTTCAAAAACCATGTCGATAAAATGTGAGTATTTGCAAGGATCAGTTAACGAACGGAAAACCCTTTAAGTCTATGCTGAGAAGAAATAAAGATGGAGACACCTTTTTTATTTGAAACTTTTTTTCTGTTTAACAGTTTCTAAGAATATTGCGTATAGACAAATTAGACCAATAAATAACTAATACTATACGCATAACACTTATTGGATAAAACAACTTGCGTGGTGTATATTTTTTATTTTAACAATAGTTGCTAATTTTTGTTTATTGGTAAACTACCATTATTTGAGGGAGACTACAAAATAAAAATTCAAGAAGTCCTGAGGAATCCCCTGAGGATCCAAGAGTTTAAATTTTGATTTGTTGAATGATGTGACAGCTAAAGCTTTACACATACGAAAACTAAACAACAATAAAATGTTAAGTTTTCCATTTAGTTATAAACAAGAATTAGTACTATAATAACAAACAAGACTGCAGCTACGGACACGTATTTCGGAGTTATTGCTCTTCATATATGGCACATGAGGTACGAAGGTACAAAATAGAGTACCTACAATATACTGTGCTTTGCTATCTTTGTTGGTCTTGCTTTTAACAATATAACAATATTATTTATGCCATGCTACGCTGATGAGGAGCAATAACTCTGAAACGTGTGTCCGTAGCTGCAATATTGCATACCACTAATTTTTGTTTATAATTTTTATCGGACCTCATCAACTCTTATTCTTTTTATTTAATATTATTATTTCCTTATTGACGATTATTATTAATTAATGCAGATTACTAATTATTGAATATCTTTTCCATTATGCAAAAATATACTCCATATTACAAATTAAAATTCTAGGGAAGCATAATACCTAGCCGTTTAAATTATAAATACTGTATTTATTGAAGGAATAATATGTTAAAAACGCATTTAGGTTAGAATGATAGGATATATGTGTCGGCATAACCTTTGAGCTTTGGCAGGTAGAATTTATATACAATCATGAACTAATTTCGAGCTTATACGTAAGTGGAATCGCGGTCATTCATTTCTATTTACTACTACATAGTACTATAAATACATAAAATAATATTTTATCGTTTTGAAAGGACCGCCCACTGGAGTTTCCCTTTCTCCTCCCCTGTTGCAAATTTTAGCAGCTTGTCGAGGCATATCTACTCTTAACCTCGAAAAATTATTAGTACTGCAACAATTTTACCTGTCATAGAGCCTGTTTCTTTGTCCCGACTGATGGTAACTGCATTCGAACCGGTAACCATGAAGGAGCCGGAAATCATCATATATTTTTTTCGACATGGTTTCGACATTTTGCAGATGGAAAAATGTTCACAACGCGCATCAGAGCTTTTTAACTTCGGTCCTTATATCTTCTAGAACTTTCAATTTATTAATCCATCAAATCCTGCTTTCCATAGGTCAGCGTAAAAACTGAATCAGATTCCTCTTCTGAATCGACGAAAGATGGAACGTCCGCATTTGATTTCCTTGAATTTTCAACTCCGTCTAGTAGTAATTTTTTCAATTCGAATCGATTATATAATTATCGGCAAAGTAGCATCAATTTTTTTTTAAATAATGGAGCGGCAAAATTTTAATTACCACGAATAATTAGCGGCAAAAGAACGGCAAATTCTCCCCGCTTCAATTTTCAATTAGTACCATACGTAGTATCAGTGCTTCGCTAACTTCATATAAAGTTAGCGAAACATCAAATTTTTTTAAAAAAGAAAGAAGCAGCCAATTTGTAATTGTGCCATGAGAAACGATAGAGTGGTGACACTACCATTTTTTGAGGAAGACTTAAATAGTAAGTTATAAAGATTTCTTTTTCAGCTAATATATCTAAGGGTTCCTCCTTAGAATTCCTGCCTTGACAGTGCCAAATATTCTAAAATAATCCAATATGCATTTCACAGTGTAAGGTGATGGTTTCTGTTCTTGTGGGTATCGAGTAGCAAATGCGTTACATGTTCTTGATATTACTTTATCACATTCTCCAAAATTAATAAATAAATCTAAAAAGTCTCAGTAGGTGTAATTTAAAGGTGCTGGTATTTTTGACATAAGAAAAGGACGACGTCGAATCATTGTTTCTAATCATCATGTTGATGGGAATTTTTACTAAAAATTGTTGAACATTTAAGAAAATCGCCAGTATTTCAAAACGTTGCAATTTTAACCCCTATAATGGGGGAAAAGGGAATTTAATTTTAAATAACTTGATGTAAAAAAATACAGGGTGTTCCATTTGAAATAAAAAAGTTTTTGAGGTTTGAATTTGACAGAATGTAACGTGAGAAATGGAACACTAGTTATACTATTATGAAATTTATTTTTAATGTAGAGTGTAGCTCGCCTTTTGTTCTTTCTATATCCCACAGAGCAAACGAGGATCTTCTACAACAAGAAAGTTATAAGAATTTTTGCAAACCGTTGCACCTGTCAAATTTTTTATAAAATGTCAAGTATCTCCGAAACTGCTGGATTTAGGTATATGGTGTGCTACATGCCTGAACTCAGAATTTGATGGCCATTCCGAAAAGTCCATAAAAAAATTATTTATTATTATTATTATTATTTAAAATAAGCAAGTTGGTATGGACTTCCGGTATAACCACCGCTTGTAATTATTTTGGTTCGATTGGCTATACTGACTTTAGTAACTCAAGAAATTTTCAAAAGGATATGTTTACCCGTTCTCCATATACTTCTAATACTCCATCCAGTATGAATCACCCTGTATATGGATAAAAGTTATCCATCCTATGGTCAAAACACAGGTTAATAATACAGTTGGGTCACTTCCCCTATTGAGTGTAGTCCACGCATCAATAGCCTTACTCCTGTTATCGACGCGTGGACTACAATCAGTAAGGGAAGTGACCCTACTGTATTATTAAACTGTGATTTAACCATACGATAACTTTTAGCATTGATTGATAAACCGGTCCTTAGAGTAACATAAACTTTTCATCGATTTTTAATGTAGGTATATGCATCATACACCGTTAACTTAAAAATATTTCAGATGAAAACTAGAGCAAATTGTCGACAAAATCGCAATTTTACAGAAAGCTTTCATTGAAATAAGTCCTGTCCGAATGGCCTAATTTCTCTTATGCCTTCGTAGGTATCATGAACAGATGTTATACGACCGGGATATTTTAAACATTAGGTAGACATAAAGAATGCAAGATGCATTATGTACCTGGTTTCCCGTGATTAGGGGTGTAGAGAATGTAAAGGCTTGGCGAGTGCTTTCATGGAGGTCGGGATATGTATATATAAAACTTTCATAAAACAAATTAAAAAGATGAAAGGCAATACGGGCTGCACTGGAAATTAAAAGTGGTTCTATGAAAGTAATTCACGTGTAATGGAAAATTGATGCAGTGCATACAAGGGGTGTTCACAAGGCGAGCCATTTTAAGATTTAAATTCTGGTACTCGCACCCCAATGAAAACATAGAATAATAAAAATTCGTATACAGTGTGTCCCGTGGAAGTTAGACAACCGATTTTCTTGTAAAGTACTGCTTAGCTCTCTGCAACACTTTGGCGATATAGAAACGCCCTAAAAATGTGCTTACAACATCCACTGCTCAAAGTAGTACATCGAATATTAGGCAACGTTTCAATCTAAATTTTTCCTAAAATAGTTGCTCAATTTGGATGAATTTTATTTGTATTGTAGGTTGAAGTGGGCGAAATATTGCTGTTCATGATTCAACATGAGAAATACATCAGTCGATCTATGAATTCTAAAATCATAACTTGGAAAATTAAATAATATTTCAAATTACCTAACTCTAAGATCTGGTGTTCCCCAAGGATCAATCCTTAGCCTGCAGATGACACTCAGCTCTACTATTCTTTCAACCCTCTGATGCTGATATCGGCAGTTCGTTTGTCAATGAAGATCTTCAAAATTTTGTAAAAGCTGCTAATGATCATTGTCATTAATTTCACTATTAATTCTAATATTATAATTTTTGGTCCTAAGAACCAGGGAAGTAATATTGAAAACTATACAAACATTAAAACTAGTAATGATTCTTTGATAAAAGTAGACGAGGCAATTACAAAATTCTTGTATCAGACTCTTGTGTGGGTCGAGCGCAACCCGCGTAGAGGCAGTAGTATATGATAGTAAGTAAGTCAATAGTCACTTACGCCGCAGAATGCTATAGTTATTTATCAGTAATAAGTGAATTATAATTGTCTTTTCTTAAATTAATTTAATAATTGTTACGTTAATTGTGTGTGTCGGAGATTTGTTCCTTTTCCTTTTGGCCCCCCTCTGTCCCTCCTATTGCCTGGGCCGACATCGATTACGGAGAATCCATCAAACCTACTGTGTAAGTTTCCGCCACATCCTTTTTTTTATTATACCTAAATACAGTTCACTAAATTATAATAGCCTCACCACGCTAAAAGGGGTAGGTCCATTCATTAGTATTTACTTGTGATATCGTATTGAAAGTGCTGATAATGCAACGTTTAAGTGAGACAGAACGAATTTAAATTTTGATAATGATTGGCTATGGAGACAAGTCCCGAACACAAATTATGGTTTGTGAATTATTTAATGGTAAATACCCTAATCGATCTATTACACAATCAACTGTTAGCAAAATAGAAAAGAAGTTCCGAGATTGTGGCCATGTAAGAGATAATTTCACGAAAGGTCGTCCTACAATTTCAGAAAATAAACAGTTAGATGTTTTACTGGCAATGGAGGAGAATCCTCATAAACCATGTCGCGAAGTCGCAGCAGAACAGTCAATTAGTCAGTCGACTGTTTTAAAATATTTGAAGAAGAATAAATGGCACCCATATGAAAGGAGGCTCATACTCAGTTTCCACAGAAAGTTAACGTGTGGGCTGGAATTGTTGGGACTACAATATTGGGTCCATTTTTTATTCAAGGTTCATTAGATGGCGAAAAATATTTGGAGCTGCTCCAACAAAACATAATTCCAGAACTTGTCGCACTGTATCCAGATGGTGAAAACCCTAATGTAGCGGAAAACTCAATATGGTTTCAACAGGATGGCGACCGCCACATTATTCGGTAATAGTGCGTAATTATTTAAACGAAATTTTCCCACGCAGATGGATTGGTAGACGCGGATCAATAGAATGGCCAGCTAGATCTCCGGACCTAACCCCATTGGAATATTTTTTATGGGGTTACCTTAAATACAAAGTTTATTTTAATAGACCGAACAATACTGAGGACTTAAAAGACAGAATTACTTACGAAATTGGAAGAATTGGACCCGAAACAATTATTAACGTTTTGCGAGAATTTCAGTTTCGACTGTGACATTGTCAAGAAGCAAAAGGCGCACAGTTTGAACATTTAATTTAATTATTTTTTGCTGTATTCTTAAATTCTTGTATTTTTGTTTTATTACATTGTTATAAGTAGTTAAGATTTTTTTCTCGATAATTTCGTCATACAATACTCCCTAGAATGTAACGTAGTGTATGCAGAAAAATGTGCTCTTTCAAATGACATTTAAAAAAATCGGTAAAGGTATTTACACAGAACTTCCCTCGTTCATGGCAGTCTCTCTAAAAAAATAATAATTACGAAATGACATTGAGAATAATAATCGGAGTAGAGTTATTGCTATTATTACAAAGAAAACTTGATAAGTTTTGGTCAAAAAAATATACAGATTGCTCATCCAAAAGCAAAAGTTCAATACTAAATAGCAGGTGCCACATATGGCAGGCTTGCCCAAATACCTTTACAAATGTCCACCATGACTGAATTATTTCTTGGGATGACCACCCTGTACATTTTTCAATAAAAGTATAATAGGTGCATATGCCAGATGTTATTGCCATCTGTCACATTTTCACTCCAACATTCACGTAATGGAGTGGAAGTATAGTCGTGGTTAAAAAATTTCATTTTTTTTAAATTTTTCAAAAGATGGTAAAATAATTTTCAAATTTTTTTCTTCTGAAATAGGTTTAAAATGTCAAAGGTAGAAATTTTAAATTAGAGCAAAAAGGAAAGTTTACTTCTGTTCTATAGTAGTGCTAAAAAAAGTTGTATTTTTAAAATAGGTTTAGAATGCTATGAAACGTGAAAATTTTAAATTTGAGCAAATAAAAAAAAATTCGATCTATTTTAGTGGTAAAAACTTTTTGAAAAATTTTCAAAATTTTTTTTCTGAAATACCTAGGTTTAGAATGTCATTTAAATTTGAGCATTCTGGTGTTAAATTTTTTTCCAAACTGGTAACAAAATGTTGCAAATTTTTTTTTTTCGAAATTGGTTTGGAATATCATGAAACGTGGAAATTTTAAATTTGAGCAAAAAAAATTTTTTCGTCTGTTCTATAGTAGTGATACATAAATGGATTAAAAATGTTTTCAAATTTTTTAAAAAATTCTTCAAAAACATTTTTAAATTTGTTTGAATAGTTTTAGAATGTCATGGAAACGTGGATAGTTAAAATCTGAACAAAGAAAAATTCTATCTTAGTGATAAAATTTCAAAAAACTTTTTTTTTTAATCAGGCTTAGAATGCCATGAAACGTGAAAATTTTAAATTTGAAGATAGAAAAAAAATCATTTTAGTAGTAAAAATTTTTTCAAAAATATTGGTGAAAAAAATGTTCAAATTTTTTTTTCCTGAACTAGGTTAAGCGTGTCATGAAACGTAGAAATTTTAAATTTGAGCAAAAACAAATTTTTTTCATCTTGGTAAAAATTTTTTCAAAAATGTTTAAAAAAAATTTTCAATTTTTTTTTTTTTAGCGCGTCATGAAACGTGGAAATTTTAAATTTGAGCAAAAAAAAATTTTGTTCAACTTGGTAAAAATTTTTTCAAAAATGTTTGAAAAAAATTTTCAAAAATTTTTTTTTCCTGAAATAGGTTTAGCGCGTCATGAAACGTGGAAATTTTAAATTTGAGCAAAAACAAATTTTTTTCATCTTGGTAAAAATTTTTTTAAAAAATGAAAAAAATTTTCCAAAATTTTTTTTTCTGAAATAGGTTTAGCGCGTCATGAAACGTGGAAATTTTAAATTTGAGCAAAAAAAATTTTTTTTCAACTTGGTAAAAATTTTTTCAAAAAATGTGAAAAAAATTTTCAAAAATTTTTTTTTCCTGAAACAGGTTTAGCGCGTCATGAAACGTGGAAATTTTAAATTTGAGCAAAAAAAAATTTTTTTCACTATTTATTCCGTTTAGACGGTCCACCCTGTATATTTTTCAGTGAAAATTCTACCAGTTCTTCGCTGACAGTAGGGTTAACTACCTACCAAATTTGACTGCTCTCCGTCAAGTAGTTTTTTAGTAAATACACCAACAGACGGACAGACAGACAGACAGACAGACAGACAGACCTACAGACAGACAGACAGACAGACTGACGGAATTGAAAAACCTATATTTTCGGAATCTACGTGTTCTGAAACGTCAGAATCCGAAAAAATCTGGGAGGGTGATTTTTTCTCGAATACAATACTTCCCTTTGGTATGCGAGGGAAGTAAAAATGGGGGTTGCCATTTTAAAAAAATGGCGATGACGTCATAACTTTAAAAAAATATTTGCAGCACTTTTTTTTTTAATAAACAGACTGAGAAATCTACGGGTCTGAGCGAAATCTTTGTCACTTGTTTGTAACTATTTTAATAAATGTATTCCAACCTTTACGTGCTCACTGTATGTATTACCAGTGTACGAAAGTACAAAACGTTACAAAAACGTTTTATGAAGTTTATTGTAACACTTTAAATAACGTTAATTTAATGTTCCCAAAAGGACTGCCAACATTTTCCTCGAGCAAATTGTATATTTTTAATGTTACGATAGACCGTTATTTTGAAACCATAAATGACACAAGCAATTTAAATCGGAAACAACCTGTATACTGTCTCGAAACTGCTTTATTATTTTTTTGGCCTCAGACAATAAAGATAAAAATAAGGTGCGTGTTTCAAACAACTCGCAAAGCGGAAGATAATAGTAGTATAGGTACACTATCATCATATCCTGTAGAATTAACATATTATTTTAGCCCAGTGAGCATTTACCTATATTTATCTTATGTTTATCTAAAATAAGGTGTTAACGCTCTCATAAAATGCAAATGAGTGTATATCATATCTCACTAATTAAGAACGCCGTTATTTATTAAACTAGCCCTATTAAAGGGAACACGTGGCGTTCGGCAGTCGCGTGTGAGAACACGTGGGCTTGAAAAACAACCCCTCTATAAATAGCGAGATAAATTGGCTCCACCTTATATTCTCAGCTCACTATATACTATATTGCAATAAGCAGCAGAGAAAAGTTGGCCGGCGAAATTGAGAATTGTTATTTGAAAACCCGTTTCAGCCAGCAACGAGTGAGTCTAGACGGATTGTTATGAATTATGTAAGAATCACTTTAGAAGAGCAATTATATAGTTATCGAGGAGAAGAAGCATTCTTGGAGAGAAATAATTTCACTTTAATAAGGAATATGACATGTTATTTTCCTTCAGCCATTTTTTTTATTCAAGTTACCATTATCGAGACAAAACACTGTAATATGGAATTTTTTAACACATGTCAAATATTTATTTTATAAATGGTATTAGCACGTCTGTACAGAACATTGAGTTGTACAGAATCAAGACACTTAGCTCAGGCGGTGTAGCTAATTTTGTCTATAAATGTCAAACATGTTCGGAGCTAGATGATTTATTCTTTTTTGAATTCTCTGAAGGGTAATTAAATCTAAAGTTTGCATGATTTTCAGACGCGCAACATAAAAAAAAATCAAAAACTTTTCTTTTTTGATATTTTTTCAAAATTTTTAAAATGAGTCGATGTATGGGCAGAGCTGGGCACCACTTCAAGTAAAAGTAGTATAAATTGCACTTCAATTACTTTTTTAACTTGAAGTATTTTACTTCAAATGCCCGAAGAAATGAGTACTAGGTACTTGATACTTGCAGATATTTTAGAATAGTACTTAGTGCTTACTAAATGTTAAACGAAATGACAATTGAGAGATATTGCATTGTCACATAATGGCATCCGCTATTACAGGATCGCGTTATTTGACATCTAAGCATGCGCATATTTCTGCGTTAAGACATGCGGTAATAACTTAGCGACTGACGTAATTTCCGTACGTTTAGCGAGCGTCGTATGAACGACGTTATCCTCACTTCGGTGAAAATCAGGAACAACCAGAATCAGCCGATCTGTATTTGTGTATTATATATTACCACCAGCTAGGCAGCTAATATACCTGCTTCCAACATGGAGGAATCTCCATTATAAGCCTGAATATATGTAAATATTATATCATATGAATCATATCATACAAAAATTCATCTTTGTTTTGTCTACAATCGACTCCAAAAAAAATTGTTTGAAAGGTCTTTTTGAGTAAATTGGAGCCCCTTTTTAGAAAAATAAGACCAGTTTGATTTTAAAATTAACTTACTTAAAATTTACCTTTCATAATTTTAATATTTTACAACAGGAATAATATATTTCTAAATTTGACGACTATTTGACATAAAAAGTGACGTTTTACATAACCTAGTTACGCACGAATGGAACTGCAATTCAATAAGTCTGAATCAAAGCTGTGTTATTTGCTTGAATAACGTAACGTAATTAGCGAACGTCGTGCGGTATCACTGACTGCAATATCTCTCTAATACTTGAAGTACTTTACAATTTACTTCAAGTATTTAAAATACTTGATTACTACTTCAAGTAACTTAAGTACTGCAAGTACATTACAATCCAGTTGAAACCTGCAGAGTGATATTCGTTATTGCTAAAAAGAGCATTTGCCTTTAGTTTGTATTAGACAGTATAGTATAGCATAGTATAACACTTTCTGACCAGGCGGAAAATTTTCGTTGTCAATGATCATTGCTGGAAAACCATATGCCAACATTTTCTGCTAGCCTGTTTTCTAGATTCTTGATTGATTGATTGATTTTTCAGCGTATGGTGGGCATTGCTGCCAATTCCGGGCATCCATGGAGGTTCGTTCCAACACGCAGCTTGGTCCTCCGTCGAACACGCCCAACGGATGGACAAACCGCGTGCCGGAACCAAATCTCGGATTTTTTATATACCGCCGGACCAGCTGCATACCCCGGGTTGGACATTGGACATGCTTGTTGTCAGCAGCGAGAGTCCCATGACGCATGGAGTGGGAATATAGGATGGGAAGTGTAGGTGTTTGAGAGATGCTTCTGTTAAGTTTCCATGCTTCTATTAAGTTTCCATTTGTCATCATCGGCTGGGGTGTGGTGCAGTTGTTTGCGAAATGCTTCTTTTCAATTTCCATGCTTCTTTTAAGTTTCCATCTATCGTCATCTCCTTATTTTTCTTCTACGTTTTCTGCTTCTTGTGTCTCTGAATCTGGCAGCTTTTATTTTTGTATTTTTTCCCATTTTTTCCCTTTCTTTCTTTTTATTTATTAACCGCTCCACAAGTAACAATTTTTTTTGCGCGTTTTGAGAAAAAAAGGTCCAAAGGGATAGTTTGCTCACCCTGTATGTCGTTTCCTTGAAACAATCGGTTTCAATTTTGGGCAGTTTTTCCATTTCATCACCTGTATATTATGTTTATTACCTATCTATTATGTTTAATATCTTTTTAATTTTGATCTCCAATTCTTGTTTAAAATTTAATAAAAACATAAATAAGCCAATGCTAATGCTATATAAACAAAAACTTATCTGTTTCATTCACACATCTGGCGTTGCTTATTTTATATCACCCACTTCAAGAAGGGACGAATCCAGGTATATATTTTACGAATCAAAAATCTCCTGCCTTAACCGGTAATCAAATAAAAAAATTCCCCACATAAAACTAATAACTCTGCAGCGAGAAACAAAAAGTTTATAGTAAATAAATTATTTCTTAAACAAAAGTACCCGTTCCACATGATGATTTCATTCATTCGCGTATATGTGAAACAATGGATTTCCGAATCACAACATTCTTCCCATCTGTGAAGGATTAATAAATATATCTTAGAAATAAATAGAAATAACACTTATCTTTCATCCTTTGCTTATGTTACTACTTCCACTCGTTAGAAACCAGTCCGTTGCATTTATTCACTTCGTACTTTGGGGAGGGTGGTCGGTCGTCTTAGGTACATGCACTTGTGGATAATTTACGAGTTTATGACCTGGTCCCACTCAACCTGTTTATTTTCTTTTTATCCGAGTTATGTTGCCAGATGTCTGTACCCTTTGTCGAGCTGACCATAAATACGCCATTAGTGATGTCATAGTTAAATATCAAATATCAGCTATATGAATTAGCCAAATTTATGTTAATATATATCGACTAATGTAGGATTTTCCACTCTTTAATTCAACACATGTTTGCGCGTTTCACACCTCGTTTACTCTAGTTTTTCAGGATTTCATGGAATCCACTTAAAAACGCGTCTGCCTTTGTCGACGACCGAACACAGACTTCTAGCCTGTTTTCCAAATTCTTGGTAAAAAATTGGACTTTGGCCAAAAACGGGCCAAATCTGGTGCTTTCCAAAAAAAGATTCACAAACTTGTAGTTTCTTTACAAAAGAATAAGCTCTGTGAGTGCCAATATTTTTTGCTCGATGTAACCGATGTCAAATACCGTCAAATACCGATTATTATGACAAAAAGTACAGAAAATGACACATTTAGCGACAAATGACCGAGAAATTATCCTTTTTAACATAACAAAATATTTGAATGTGTTTTTACATCGAGAAAGAAATGTTGGTATAGAAACTACAAGTTTGAGAAGGTGTCAACATTTTTTAAAGCGCCAGTTTTGGCCCGTTTTTGGCCAAAAGTCCAATTTTTGGCCAAAAATTTGGCAAACATGCAAGCAGAAAATGTTGGCATATGGTTTTCCAGCAATTAGCATCGACAACGAAAACTTTCGGCCTGGTCAGAAAATGTTATACTACTATTACTACGTTCCCTCTCGAGTTCCCTCTTCACTAGCACCAAGCCCCAAAATGTAGGTATTACTATGTTCCAAAATTGAATATTTTCTGGGGCGGCTAACGCTAAAACGGGCAGGGGGTCAGGTCTGACTCACATAAGATAAAATACTCAGAAAAATATTTGCTCAAACATAACAGCAATGATAAACATGTTATATCCCAGGCCACTTATATGGAGCTATCTACTAGAATATAATATTCAAAAAATTTTCTTTGTTATTTTAGAATACGTTAATAAAATGAAATGTTATGTTCTTTTAGGAGCAAAATTCTCTCATTAAGTAAATAAATAAAGCATATTCAAAAAACTGTATGATTATTTAAATATACCCTAAATATAAAAAAAATATGTCAATGTACAGAAATATTTACAGATAAAGATTGGTTTAGATAAAAATAAAAAAGTTACCTAAAGTACTTGAAGTAGTTAAATGGTACTTGTAAGTGTTTCACTTTTAAACAGTACTTGGTACAAGAAAATACTTGAAGTATTTATATGTACTTGTTAGAATTAAACGAGTTATAGACTTAACATTTTGTTTTTCTTATGATGGTCATATTTGATGTGATGTCATCAGAAAAGTCATCAAGATTGAGAACAGTGTCTTAATAATGATTACGTCTTGGAAGTCCAAGAATAAAAATAAATAGGCCAAAAAAGGAGAAATATTGTTTATCTGTTTACAAATCCCAAAATTAAAAACAGTGTAATTATTTTTGGAAAGATAATCGGAATGGTCGAGAGCTTTTAACTTTCGCCATTTACCTCTTTTTGTTACCAGTAGTAACTGATGTTCCAATAGTGACGGTAAAACGTGAAGGTACCCCAAGTTAATTTTGGACATCGGAGAAATGTGGTTGTATTACTTACATATGGTGTGTCTGTGTGTGTTATTCACCAGCCCACTTAAAACATTAATACTGTGAATAACGTTCAAAATATGACAGTCTTCAGTCAGTTTAACTAGATAGATTAATCAAATTAGATTAAATAATAAAAATAAATTGAGTTTATTGTGTTAAACATTTTAGTGGCAAAGAGTACACCGCGGAGGCCGATTAACGAGGCACGTTGCGGGCCCAACTTCCAACTAAGAATAAACTGATACTTCCTTGGTCTAATATTAATATCATTACAGTGATATCGCAATTTATTTAAACGCGCAGAGTTGCTCCAGAAAAAATCCTTGATACCCTCGTACTTTAAGAAATTAATTTTTTATTAAGTTTTCCTGTGAGGAATACCCTAGAAACACCGAGTTAGAAGTTGGGTTCTATACGTTGTATGGTGTCACCTAGCGATGTACCGGATTTGATTTTTGCCAGATTACCGGGTGTAGTAAATCCAACTTAAACTGCCGGATTAAATTCGGCCAGATTATATTAAGACGGATTTGTGTGTGTGTGCAGAACCGCAAATTGTTCACAAGCAGGCGTACGGACTCCGCACGTGTCTATAGTAAGGCCAATAAGTCTAAGCAGTAGAGCCAGGGGCGTACGGATTTGAGAATTTCGTACGTAATTCGAAAAAATTAAAGCAGTCGAATTGTGTTAATTATGCACGAGCTACCATACGCCTTAAATTTAAAATATTATGTTTAAATCTGGCGACATTATCTCCACGTAGTATAGCAGCGCAGCCGCAAATATTTGTCCGTTGCATTAAAACTATTACTATTGTAAATATATATGTGGCGCCATTGAATGCGTAGGATGAGCCCGTGAAGTTCGTTTATGACAGTTATTCCTCAAATTGCACAGTAGTTGAACAAATTATTAGGTATAAAGGCACCACATTCAGTTATTCTATTTGGTCGATTGTGCCAGTTACACATAATGATCTCTGGTAGGCGGATAAAACTTAATATATTTCTCTGAATTGTGTGGGATTATATATTTGAACGAGGTGCCGCTTAAGTATTACATACCTAACAGTTACTATCCTTTGACCAGAATTCCGCTGATTTTTCACTCTACTAACAATGCTTCTTGGCCTTAGTATATGCTCGGAGAAGATGTAAATTTAAGGCAGGTTTACATTGGTATAGCTACAAGGTCTAGTTACCTGTATTAAAAGCTGCAAGTTATACAAGTCACTAATCTTTGGATTTACATTATACCAATGTAAACTCACCTCTAAAGTTTGTTGCAGACCTGTAAGTAGCGAATTAATTTGATTGTGATTGTGTTTGAGTTTTTATTTATTTTTATTATCTATTGACCGTGAACTGACTATGTTGGCATCACCTGGAGATGATTGACATTAAAATTTTAATCATCTGCAGGCGATGCTAGCATCATTACAAGTATTTTTTGGTGCCTGTAGAAACCACATTAGAAGCAGTGCCAGACCAAAAATTCTAAGTCCTTTCAGTACTTTTACATATATATAAAGTTAGCGAAACACCGTCAACTGATCAAATGCCAAATAGGTGACGAATTTGCCGCTTTTCTGCCGGTATTTATTCGTGGTAACTAACGTTTTGCCGCTCCAGTATTTTTTTTTAATTTTATGTTTCGCTAACTTCGTATGAAGTTAGCGAAGCACTAATACTACGTATGATACTAATTGAAAACTGAAGCGGGTAGAATTTTCCGCTACTTTGCCGTTAATTATTCGGGACAATTAAAATTTTGTCGTTCCTTTCTTTTTTTTTTTTTTTGTTTCGCTAACTTCATATGAAATTGACAGAGGACTTATACCAGGTGTAAACCGCCTCTGTAGTGCAGTGGCTATAGACAGTGGCCTGCGGAGCCGGAGGCCATGGATTCGAATCCCAGTGGGGCAGATATTATTCTCGAAATAAATTTGCCCAGCGGGATCTCGAAAACGGCTGTTTTTAACCAGCGCACGAAGACCGAATAAAGCTTTGGAACGTATCCATGCTACTTCTTATTACTGAGACTGTGGTAAGAGTGTGGAAAATCGATCACGTGTGGGCTCAAAAGCTCATGCTTTCCTTATTAATATTGTGAAATCCCCACTCCAGACAGCTCGACATGACGGCCACCCCGCGTTGGTGACACTCTTGCTTTTGTCACTATATTTCCTATTATCTGCGTTCGCTTGTTTTGTTTTGTGTGAGCTTAATTTCTACGAATAGAATGTCTCGTAAGCGCCTATCTTCCATACATAGCCAATTAATTATTAAAGCAGTGATAAAACATAAAACTGCTGTGACTCAATTGTGTCAGAAACAAATGCTGTTTGGAAGCTTATTGCTGATGAGCTTTCTTCTAAAGTGAAACAAGGAACGGTCTATTAATCGATGTGAATTGAAACTACTAAGCGGAATTGAAAAGTTAACGAAATCAAATGCGCCTATAAATTCCGATGTTCCATCTTTTGTCGACTCAGGAGAGGAATCTGATTCTGTTTTTACCTTGACCTTTTAAAGACAGGATTTGATGGGTTAATTATTGAAATTTGTCGAAGATATAAGGTCCAAAGTAAAAAAGATCAGATACGCATTGTGAACATATTGCAACCAGCAAAATGTACGGAAATCATGTAGAAAAAAATATATAATGATTTTCGGCGCCCTCATGGTTGCCATTTCGAAAGCAATCACATCAGTCGGGAGAAAGAAACAGACTCTAATTTACTTTGTTACAAAGTGTACTTAGTTCTAATCTAAAAAATACCTACATTTAGATTACACAATTGCATGGCTAAACAGGGTTGATCTGGCTTTACCAGGTCCGATCGTTGGCATTTTTAGCCTAACTAGGCCTGTTCTTAGCTAATCAGGCACGAATTTTGAACCTGCCTGAGCATGCCAGACAATACCCGATCAGGCATGAAATTAGTGTGGCTTGTGCAATAAAAACTTTATTCACTGTGGATCTTATTTGCGTTGTACTATACACATATACTACAATATGATTCGATTGCTCATACACCATAAACACTTTGAGGTCAAAAATTTATTAGCAACTAATTCAGTAACGTTCAATGAATTCAACCAGTTATGGTGCACGAAAAAAATGTTTAATTGTCACGAATAATTTGCCGGCAAAATAGCAGCAAATTAGTCACCAATTCGGCATTTGATCCGTTGAAGATGTTTCGCTAACTTTATAATATATGTTACTTTTACATAGTACCTAATAATATTAACTTCTTTAGATTAGATTTCACGTTCAAAAAAGTTGGTTTATTTACTAAGAAGCTGAATACTTCTTGTTTATTTCACAGCGCTATATACACAATATTTAACGTCCACAAAACCCCCGCCGCTAGGCCTGGGCGCCAATATGGTAGCCGAGCCTTTTATATAAAATCTGGTAGTGTTCATTACCAACAGCACTGTATTGTGTATTATCCGTGGTTCGGGATCCTATGTATTTTGGTAAATACAGAAGCAAACACGTCGATCCTGTACAAATATTTATTTATTAGATTGGTGAATCGAGTATGATCGCTTGATGTATTTTTAATATTATTACATGTAATAAATTGGTAAACAAACATTAGAGCATAATAATTAATAACATAATATATGCAGTGATAATGGGAGAATAGAATTGTTGGAATACAGCATGGCCTCTAACCTACTAACAATGTTTCAGAATCTAATTATTGCAAGATACAATTAATTAACATCGCATATCTAAATAGTGTGTTCTGGTCATTGGTGTTACATAGGTTTTTAACCCTATTGGCCGAATATTCACGTTAAAAACATATTATATTGGTCATTTATGTTAATAACAACAATGAGTGGTAATCTGCCTTTCTACTCGCATATAGCGCATATATAGGCCACCTGACTAAAGTGGTTCTTTATTTCCAATATAACCACATTTATCACTAATCGCTAACGGATACAGAAACCAGCCTGCATAACTTTCTCTCATCGTTCATCTAGAATCTACAGCATTTATGAGATTGGTCCTTTATTAAAGGTAAGTAGTTAATCACGACTCTTCCGTACATGTTTCTTAATCTGTTAACACCAAAAGATTTGGACAGCACTCGAGACAACATAAAGCTCGACACGAAATTAGACAGATATGATCTGAGATATTATCATATAATTTTTTTTGTCGAATGAATATTAATGATCGCCTTAAGAGGAGAGCTCGTGACTGGTCAATATTGCTGAACGTTGTTTTAAACAACAATAAGTGTAATACTTTCTAATGAATGTTTTTTGTAGTTTATAGTCTCATAAACTAAATTCATACATATGTGGGAAACAATACTCTTTCTTAAATATACTAAAATGCACTTTTACTGTCTAAATTAACCTTTCCAATGTTTATATTTCATAGTTACACTTTCGGATTTCTAACCTCTCACTTGTCACTTTTCAACTTCTTCCTCTGGTGTTTACATTCGGATTATATATTCAACAGAATAACATCCAGAAAGATCTAGCACAGACTCTAACCTTTTCGAGAATATACATCCTGAACAAGCCATCTACAGGCTTCCAGAAGAGATAGCGTGTACTTCTGGTTGCCTAACCATTTCTACTTAATTTTCAGCTTCTATTAATCATGAGCTACCAACCAGCTCCAGTCCCTAAGGGGCGCCAGCGCGCCACAATATATTAAAAATTAAGATTTGAAATTATAGGATACACTTATAAAAACATCGTCGGGTAAATTATCATAGAACCACCCAATAGTGTGAAAGATGGTTAAATTATTATTTATATATAAATTATTCTCTTGTGTGTTAAACAGCGCAACACCATTGACCTCCAAAATCTCAAAAAAGTATACTATTATGGACTTTTGAATTTATAATGGGAGATTCATACTCAGTGACCTCAAATAAACTCAAACTTTTATATATTATCTGCCATTTCGAATTTTCAAATAACAATGTCAAAATCGTAATCAGTGAAAATTTAGGTATAGTTTACTGAAGACTTATTGTCGATCGGTATAAAAAGTGTCGGGGTCTTATATATGATTTTTGTGTTATTTTAATTATTCAATATATTTTTTGATAAAATATAAATGTTATCAAATAATTTGTCATATAAACAAATAAGTATGACCCAGAATGAAAGCGAGGGGAGTTTTTACAAAATTTTCTGTATCTATTGAAAACGTTACCTATGTGACAGAAAGGTGAAATTTTTTACGCCTCAAAGAATTATTTTCTGTTTCAGTACATTTTGTATGTAAGCGTTTTTTTAAGTAGATACTTATACAGGTATATCGTGAGGAGAGGGTGGTACTTTACCAAAAGATAGAAAACATTGAGGTGATCCTAAATCCCCAAACAGTAATGACTAAAGCGGCCCCGTTTTCGAAATACAGGGTGTTTTATATTTTTTGGAAGAATATTCTTTTCGCCATATATCTGTAATGCGTAAGCGGAATTCAATGAAATTTTGTATTTTTATTACAGTAGTCATTCACTATCTAATGCCTGGGATATTAATAAAATATCAGGGCCGGACCCAGAATAAAAATATTTTTAAGTTATTCCTAGAAAATAACACTATGTATACTGTTTATAAAATATTTGACATTAAAATATTAATTTACACCTAGAAAGATACAACATCCCATAAAAATATCTTTTGGCACCATTTCATTGTTTAAATAAAAAAATTACATTGTTGAGGGTTCAATTTTTGTTTTCTTTAAATGAGAAATTGAGAGAAAAAAAGTCACTCTAGGGATTAACTACATATTATTTTTTTTGTTCCCTATCTGCACTACCAAAAGGTAGTTGTAGTACGACCCTCTCCTCGCGAATCACCCTGTATAAATTTTATTAAACATTTAGCTATAGTACCATTACAATTATTACCTTATTACCTACGAGCGATGAACAGAACTTTGTGTAATTAACTTTGAATAATTATCTGACGGGCTATTTGTCATGGTTAATGACGAGGTATGAGACAGCAAAGGTGGGCGATGAAAAGAACGTCGATCCTGCATAATAGCCATTCATTTTTAATATCACTAAATATACCTAGTCACAATTAACAATAATTCCTTACATCAGTCGAATTAATCTGAATGTACCCGTCACATCGAACCTAGTACGGTCCAAGGTGTGGTCATGAATACTACATTAGATCGAATCAATAAATAAGAGATAAACCATTTTGAAATGTTTATTGCTGTTAATCAGTAGAATGTGATGTAATAATTATCGGAACAATTTAAGAGAATTTCTAAGGCAAACATACGAACTGAGATGTGTTAACAAGATACAGAGTGGTCCCACTATTTTTACTTTTTACAGAGTATTGTGATCGTGAAGAAAACCGACTTTGTATGATTTATATATTTTCAACTCCCCAAGGGGTGGTTTTAAAAATCGTCTTTAGAAAAACATGTTTCTACACCCATACTAATTACCTAAAACACTTTACAGATCTTAAATACCTAAAACCGTTCTTGAAAAATGCAATGTGACCTTATCTCTTACGCTGGACAAAAATTTTTCGACTAGAATTGCATTAGTTACCATTAGTTGCCACCCATACCAAGAAGTAGTCCTCGATGAGGAACCAGTCAAGACAAGTTTCAGATTTTAAATATATCAAGGCGTTCTTGAGCTACACAAAAAAAAATTGAAATAATTCCAACGTGGAAGTCGAGATAATCTGTGGGTATTATATATTTTTTTTATTGATACCCTATTTTGCTTATTTAAAGTACGCCTCAGAGTGTTTAAATCCAACTTTTAAAAACGCGCGTGCTTTATAATTACCATGGCAACAACTACAACCCGAGTCAAAATGTCAACTTTTTAATTATTGATCTGACAGGAATTTTTGCGGTATTAACCGCGAATCTGCTTTTCTATTTAAGTAATCAATGTTAGAACTCATTTTAAAGCAATATGCAATCAGTAACAACTGTAGTGACATTAATTAATCCTATGTGACAGATTGCAAATGAATTTTTGCATTCCTCATTTGACACTGACAGGTATCCTGATGCCACATCACGAATTCAACCATTTTACATTCTTAATGGGCTTCTTCGGCATTTTTTTTTTATTTCATAAATCGAAAGTGCAAGTATAAATTAATGGATCTGCAAAAAATCAGAATCTTATTCGCACGTTCAGTATCTTAAAAACTATTACAAATCTCCACCTCGCCAAAATGGGGCGTGGCCAGGCGCTACGTCACTATACGCATAGACTCGGCGATCTCAATAGACTTGATGCTCCTTACTTGTTATAATTGTAAGTGTTTTCGAAGTATTGTTTGTTTTGCTTACTACTTGACAGTAGGGGAGTACAATTTGGTGAAAGGTCAAAAAATTACAATTTTCTCCCGCTCCTGCCGGGACGAATTTTCGATTTTGACCCTGCAATTTACGATTACAATTCATCGCCGACCTTCTCCTTTCCGTAGACACGTAGAACGAACTTCCACTCGACGTATTTATTTAGTTACCAGCGTTTAAAAATTCCATGTTTTTCGACTTTTCAGGTTAAATTTGAAAGGTCCCAGAAAGCCATTTTCCTTACGTCACTTGCGTATAGTGACGTCACAATGAGCGCTCTGTTTTTGCAACTATTACTAATTTCAACTCGTTATATCTCGAGAACGGAAAAAGTTAATAATACGAAATTTTAAGAGTATAATGAGAATATCGAGTACTATATGAAAAAGTATAAAAACCGTATAAAAAGAATATCATGGAACAAGCCCATCCTTATTTCCATTTTTTTTTAGTAATAATACCATTATTTATGATTTCAAAGTGTACCAATAAAAAAAAAATTGCGTAAAGTATTCGTGGATAACTGGTCTTTAAAACACTTGCTCTATTTCGAGTTCTCCCGTTGCGCCGTCGTGCTCGAAAAATCGCGCGTTTTAAAGACCTTAATATCCATTTATACTTTAATATACTATTTTTCGACATGGTAATTTCGATTCAGGAGTTTGAAAAAGTTTAAAAAATGTTAGACCTTGTGTTCTACTACCTACTTTCTACTACGTTTCTGTACAAAACTATGTTAATTATTGACAAATTTTTTATGAAGATCAAATACGACATTAATTGCATCTATTGCAATTAAATTGCGATGTTTTCGGCCTAAGTATTCTCGAGCTCGCCTATGACTCGTGAAATTCGTGAAAAATGCATGTGTATATGGACTTGCAAATATTCTTGGCTAGATGAATCCATTTAAATCCTGTTGAGCAGCTGCGTCATTTGGATTTAACTGTTCCTCGAGCTGTTCCTCATTGAGTTAAAATGGACTCTGGAGGTAACGGGTTATTCGTAAAAAAAATCGTGAAAAAATCCTATACGATCTGATGTTTTAGGAGAAACTTTCGTTACACGAGATATCAATTTATTTTATTTAAAATTGATGTCATTATATTTAGAACCTTTTAAGCAAAAACATATGATGTAGGAAGCATATTACATAATGTTGAATGCAATCGACAGGCATGACAAAGCAAAGAACAAGACATGAGACTGCAGGTCTAGCGCTAGCATATGGATTTTCTCATGAAACAACAAAACATCGAGAGATTTCATACAGTTTTTGTGCATCTTCGTCCAACATAACTGAGCCATAATTGCCAGTAATTACCAGCAAGTAATAAGACAATTAGAAATAAACTGATATTGTCGTTAAAGGGAAGCGACCCCGGAAGAGATTATTTATTCACTTGCGTGATTAAAGCGGAGCCGAACCTTAATGTAACTTTACAAGTTTGCTAACTGTATCATAACAAGTTGGCTTAGAAAATCCTACTGCCTACTTCTACTTATGTATGCCTAAACAGGGACATGTAATAACCGTACCTAACATATTAAGACGACAATCAGCAAGGCATATTTTATAAGTTCAATTTTAGGTAGACCCGAATGCATATGACGTGAGACGGGGCAGAGATTTTTACAATGGAAATGTTTAAAGAATCTAGATGTTAGGAAAATATATAGGATCCTAAGATGAACCGTAGAAGTTATATGCGGTATACAGATTCAGCAAATTTAGTTTAAGGTACGTAAACTTGTTTCTGCGCAGATAAACCACGCCTTGTCGTAGAACGATGCATGGCATTGGTATAAAACAATAGCGCCATCGCTTGACCGCGTCGAGTTGAGAACAGCGCACCCATTCTGCTTTTAATAGCGTAGCTGTTTAGAACGTGTGGGAATAAAATAAATTAATCTCAATTTTGTTATTAAAATGCTGTGTGTTTATACTACTGCAGAAAAAGTGCAATTTGTAAAGGGGTACTTCGGGGGCCATTCTACTGAAGACACAATAAATTTATTTACTATGGCATATCAAGACAGACCAATCCCCTCAGCTAGCATAATTTCATACATTATTAAAAAATTTGAGAATTTCGGGTGTGTCGTGAATTATTGTAAAAAATGGTGTCAACCCGAACCCCGTCATCAACAAATGAGCGAAGAACTTGAAATTCGCGAAACTAATTTCTGTGCACTTGTTGGAACTAGTGAACCTTGTTCTAGCAGGCAAATTGCTGATGAAGTTGACATGAAGGAAAGAACTGTAAGAAATATTTTGAAAAGAAATGGGTACAGTTGTTTTAAAGGTCAAACAACGCAAGAAATATTTCCCGAGGACCATTTCAAACGGATGGAATTTTGTGAAATCGTGATAAATAAAGTGAATGAGAATGAAAATTTCCTAAAGAATACATTGTTTACATATGAATCATCCTTTTCATTACATAGCCAACACAATCCATCCGTAGTACGTTATTGGTATCGGAAAAATAAACATTTGAGTGTTGCTGTGCGAACTCAGTATCCTCAAAAGTTGAACGTTTGGACGGGAATTTTAGACAGTCATATTATAGGCCCACTGCTAATCGATGGCAATTTAAATGGCAATAAATATTTAGAGCTTTTACAAAACCAAATAATTCCTGCAGTTCAAAATCTTCCTGTCAACTTTGACGACATTTGGTTTCAACAAGACGGCCGCCCAAGTCACAATACCTTAACTGTTATTAATTTTCTGGAAAGAACATTTCCCAATCCTTTAATAGCTACGAGGGAAAGGATAAAATGGCCCCCCAGGTCACCTGATCTAGCACCCCACGATTTCTTTCTGTGGGGCTTTTTAAAGGAAACCGCGTACAAACATGCGTTTGAACGAGCCAATAATTTAGTTGAATTACGGGAAAAACTTATCCAACTTTGTGCAAGCATTACTCCAAATCAACTCAATGATATGAGAGGTTCATTATATAATCGGCTTGGCTATTGTTTGGCACAAGAAGGTGGTTTGTTTGAATCCTTCATTGATTTATTGTATGATAATTATTAGTCGATTTTAGATTCTGAGGGTTATTTAATTTTATTTTAATGTTCTATTTTTGTAATTTAATAAGAATAATTTATTTTTTGATAATTATTAGTTGAATTTAGTTTCCGAGTTATTTAATTTTTTTTTAATGTTCTATTTTCATTTCGGTTTTAATAAGAATTATTATCTTATTCCCATAGCATTTACAGCTAAAAGAGAAACTGCAGAAATGCTTTCAATAGAAGAAATTATTTGTCAAAATGTGACAAATAACTTCTTCGCTTTTGACGAAGAGATATTGTCTCGTTTCGTATTACAAATTATTACCTACGTCCGCACCCATTCTTAATTTATGCCGTACTAAATTCAGTTCGTTGTGTGCCTCTGCTTTCGCGATTTATGGAACTAGCGGGGCGTGGTCAATTACATTGTTATTCCTATACCCTAAACTGCATTTTCCGAATCTGTACATATATACTATATGCATTGTGTAGGTTGGACCTTTCTATGTCGCATAAAAGCAGTACGGAGGTTACATGATTACGGTGAACGATTTTAAAAGTGAATTTTGTATGAACACTAAGTTTCCCGAGACAATTAGGGTACAGTGTAGATTGCTTAAGGGGTCGCTCGGCTCTGAACAGCCCTTCTTCACATCGACCTAGAAGATCTTTTGTGAATTACCCTGCAATTAGTTGTTGTCCAGGTCTCTCTTCGAATGCATTCCTGAGCACATAGATCCATAGCATAAATTTTTGCCTGGAAGATGCTTGGGAACTTACCTAGGGCTCTGGATAGTCTGCAATTAGGCCCCACTACGCCCACGCCAATCCCTTCAGCTATCTTCGATCCATCTGTATACCAGATGAGTGACCCTTTCCCCAACTTCAAGGCTTGGACTCTGCTCGTCTGACGGCTCTCAATTAGCACATCAAACGGACAGTCAAAGTCTCGCTTGATTGGCATTGAGTCAGTGGGTTTGGTATTGAATTTCAATTAGATTAACTCCAGGATCCTTAAGTGATCAATAAGATTGCCTGGTTTGAGAGAGAGAGTACCTGCTGCTGCAGCCTTAGAGCACTAAGTGCTGCCTTGGTAATTTCATGTGTAATAGTGGCAAGTCAATATATGGTTTTCAACGGCGAGAAAAAAGGGCACTAAGCGGCAAATTTTTGTAAAATTTCATTACATGCCCTTCATGGTTAGTGTAGGAGAAAGCGTGCAGGTACCTGACACATTTGTAATAGCTAGAGCCATTATTAATCCTCTTTTAAAGCATGGCAGACAAAAAAAGTGATATAAGAAATTTTCTCAGTGGTGGAAACTTCATTAAATGTCCTTTACAATTTTTACTCCAGTTCCACACATGCGTTATTCGTATACAAATGTTTGCTATTTGTAGGAATGTACGCAAGTGTGGGTGGAATGTTCGTGTTCGTGCACAAATATTCGGTATTTGGTCCGAACACGAATACGTTTCCGTTTCGAGTCGGTAAACAGATGCACATCAAAAAGAACGAATATTCACTGTGTTAAAATTTTGTCGCATATTAGTCCAGTAAGTGAGGGATTTTATCTACAAAAATTATTAACAGCAAACCGAGGTATGCAAAAAATCGGAAATTTTCCGTAGAATTCAATGAACTATTTTTAAAACAAATGACGAACTTGCGTCCTCTTCAAAATGGCGGCCAAAGTTAGCGAAAAACAGTTTTTTGCGTTGAAAAAGAAAAGTTGGCGTCGCACAAAAAAAAGTTTAACAGCACAATTGTGTCACTTTTTAATACAGATCGAGCCCGCCCAGTCCGATCTCCGAAAATTGCAAAATTAATTAGTTATTGCAAAAAAGACGTTAAAAATCGCATTTTTTTTTTTAAATAACTGTATCTCCGTGAAGAGAAAATATTCTTTAACGAAACTTGGTGAAAGCGTAGTCCAAGATATGTCGAATAACATTTTTACAGATTTGCAAAATATTGCAAATTTCTTGCAAAAATCGATTTTTTCGAGAAAAACGCGATTTTTTCAATGTCCAATAGCTCACACAGGCCATCATATTTCTATACCGCACCGGTCCGAAAAGTTTCTATAACAGTTGCGCTAACCTGTGCAATTATTGCACATATCACGAAACGATCCCTAATATGCGAAAAATCGGTCAAAAATCGATAATTTTTTTTACCCCAAAAAAAAATTGAATATTTTTGAGATTTTAAATTATATTGCAATGTCGTTATTGCCAATAGATAGCTGGCACTTTTCTACAAATTTCCAAAAAAAAATAATTGCTCTCCGACCTTCTGAAGCCGAGTTAATTTTTTTTAAGAAATTCTAGTGGAGCCATTTTTTTAAGTAAAGGGCTGAAAACGGATAAAAGAACACGTTACAAAAGAACAATCAGTTTGGAAAATAGAACAACAATAATTAATACTTAAATTAAAACAAAAGAAAATGCAACTTAAAAGATAAACAAATAAGGAAATTGGACCGTAGCGTAGTCTCGAACTTAAGCAAGAAAAATTACTTTGTTAAAGGAAAAATCATTTACACTCAAATTCAAACTGATTGCCAGAAAGGCCAAAAAATACAATAGCCTTAACTAGCATGAAGTTAATTATTTCTTTATTTCACTAGTTTAGTGCAGAAACGCCAGTTGCCAGTGACAATATGAACGAGGCGTTACCTCGTTCATTTAATTTGAGAAATCTGATGACATGAAGTTAAATTTTATAACAGAAGCTCAAAAATGCAAATACCTATACCCGGGAATACTAAAGTTATCACGATAAAAGTAGGCCGATGTCACACCACCAGTAGCTGATCGGAAAGTGTCTTTCTTTCCGGACGGGATTATCCTTGTCAATTTTTAGCTAGTGGTCCTTATCCACCCCAAAGCAATCTAGATCAATGAATGAAAGTCCGCCTCTTTTTAGAGGCATCAAGTCATCCGGAAGGTTGCGTCCTCTATAGTAGAAATTATGTACCGACATAGTATTCGCCTGGCAAGTGGCGTTCTCTTTAGTAACTGTGGCCAAATTGGCTTCCCTTCAGTATAACACGTCCATTTAAACAACTTAAAATATTCTACATCTAAGCTAGCTAATTATACCTATTATTAAAAAACCTATTTGTTTTACGAGTGGACTTAGAAAAGGAAAAAGCAACTAGTTCCTACCTAATGTGCAGTTTGGGGAATTCTTGTAATCAATTACCCCTTTTATGATTTGATTATTTTACACATTCACCTCATTTAATTACCCGCGCGTTTGTTACATTTCTAATAAAAAGCAATTTGACGATGACATCGATCGTAACGGATTTTTATCAGTTTATGAGGGGTATTTTACTGGTAATAAAATATTTTTTTTTTTTAGCAAAGGGTCTAGCCGGGTAAGCATATGAAAACTGCACTAGCGTCTGATGAAGGGTTCTTACCTTGTTTTTATTGTTTTTCATCCAAAATAGCCATAAAATTAATCTCATATCCCTAACCCCTATAGTAAGAGAATAATGGGGGTGACAACCCTTAACAAAAAAATTTTTTTTTTCGGTACCTATTGAAGATATCTTTATGAAATTTAAACTGTATATGACTCTCCATAAACTAATTATAATATATTTTTTTAGGAATTTTTACGATATTAGAAACTGTAAAAAACGAGAAGTATACTTTTTGGGGGTGGTTTTTTATACTAACCCTCAAAGTGACACCTACCAAAAAAATATGTCTTATTTGTTCATTAGTTAGCTATTACATGTGAAAATTACAAAAGGGTCGAATTGGTGGAACATAAAAAAAACAATTATGGATACGTAAATATGCATCAATTTTTTATCAAAAACTGTATTAACACCGGTGAACTATCTCTATATCTATCGTCATAAATACGTTCTTATAACTCATAAATGTCAACAAAATATATAGACCTACAAATAAACTATAAACAATTAATATTTCGTAACTCATCGGATACGATGATGACTACTCTATACTATACTCGACTTTGACGAATTTGACGGCATTCGAGCGCACGAATTTCAAACTCGTGATGTAGACTCGGTACAATGTTATCTTATAATGCGCTAAAATGAGCATGTAGTGACCTGTTCCGCCGACGATTCAATTTTCATGCAAGTTTTTTCAAGTCATAAGAAGTTCAGTAGCGAGTCAAAACATAGTTGGCAGGCCACGTATACGTAGATTTAGGGAAAAGAAAATTGTGTTAATGAAAGTTAAATTGTCTTATTAAGTATTTTGCGGGAGTTTCGAATATCAATTGTGTATTAAGTGCGGTTCTATATTTCATTATAACATTTACGATAGGAAATAATGGAGGAAACAATTGAACGTCATAAAGATGGTAAATGTGTTAATTGTAAAATAAATCTCAGAAAAACTAGTGGGAAGTTAAACCGTATCATTACAAATGAAGATTTAAATAGATATCAACCTTATTGTAGAAATACTTCACACATTGGGTCTGTATTTTGTCAGCACAATCCTTAAGCTACACAGCCTTAAACTTCCTTCCGACAAAATCGGAGCACATGATGCCAATTGGCACCCTGGGCTCCGACAAGTCACACACCCCCAAACCCTTCCAAACTCGAAATAGACGAAAGACGCTCCCGGGGCTGACATGCCAGCGAAGAATGAAACTCAAGACAGAAGAGCGCCAGAAGAAACGACTCAGCTGGCAGGGTCCAACCTGGACTTTCAAGTGTTCTGCCGCAATAGCTCACGCCAAAAAGAATATGCAGAGTTTCAAATCAAAAGAGTTAAAACAACACATATTTACTGCACATTTGTTAATCTAAAAAAAAAAAAATCTTACTATTGTACCTTTAGAAGCTCGCTTTCAAGCATTTATTAAACGAAGAATTTTTATTCCAAAAGGAAATAGATGTTGCCCAAGCCATCTGATAAAAAATCGATTCTTTGACGATGAATTACAGCCACTACGAGTTTATTCTAATCATAGTTTCTAGAAAAAAAGCGAAGTCTCTCAGTTTTTAAATGCTGATGCAACACCACACAATAAAGTTGGCGAATTTTGTGTTTCTGAAGAAGGAATATTTACATACACAGGTCTTGAATGGCAAAATATTATTAGATTAGCAAAAATGCTTACTAGCATGAGAGATAGTGGAGAAGGGTCAGTAATACAAGCATTGTTAGTGTTTCTATTTAAATTCAGAACTGGTAATTCAGACGAGATAATTCAGAAAATATTTGGATTGAAATATTCTCAACAGTCTCACATTATTTCCTTCAGGTAATCAAAAGTTTTGAATGAGATATTTTACCTCATTTTGGAATAAATGCGAAACGTAGAGAAGGTCTTATTAAGAATAAATCATCTTATCTCGCAAAACATCTACTCGGATTTGGAGAATCTTCTCTTGGTTTAATTTTTGACGGTACTTATATACAGGCATGAAAGAAGTAAGAACAGTGTTTACCAAAGAAAACCTTACAGTTGACAGAAGAAAACACCACTGTGTAAACCCTCTACCATTTGCACAACAAATGGTTATATAGTTTACATAGCAGGTCCCTAAATTGGAACGATGAACGACGCATCTATAATCAAAAGTATATTAGAAGAACCGATTAAGAACGCTTGTACAACCAGGTGACATCTGCATTATTGATCGCGGTTTCCGGGACGTGGTCGATTATTTAAAAGATCAAGGTAACCATGTACTTATGCCAGCTTTGAAGGGGAAAAGAGCACAATTAACAGTAGAAGAAGCAAATGCATCATGATTTATACCTAAGTTACGTTGGACTGTTGAAGCTGTACATGACACTATTGACAAAAACACCATTTGTTACATAATGTTTTGGACAACAAGCTTTTACCTGTGTCACAATCATTGCTCAGATTATCTGAATTTTTAAACAACACTTTTGGTAAAAGATTGAACTCTCGCTCGTTATATAGCAAAAATTATAAAACCAGCTGAAATATTGACCTCCATGTTTGATGCGACTAATATAATTACTACTGTTGAAGAAAATAGTGACGGTAATTAAATGTTCAGTATAATAACTTTATTCCTAATTATGTCTATATTTCGTATGATTGAATTTATTATAATACATTATTTCATCCACGTCTCTTAATTGGTTTTTATTGTTTAAAGCTATGTTCCACCAATTCGACCCTTTTGTTATTTTAACATGTAATAGCTAACTAATGAACAAATAAGATATATTTTTTTGGTAGGTGTCACTTTGAGGGTTAGTATAAAAAACCACCCCCAAAAAGTATACTTCTCGTTTTTTACAGTTTCTAATATCGTAAAAATTCCTAAAAAAATATGTTATAATTAGTTTATGGAGAGTCATATACAGTTTAAATTTCATAAAGATATCTTCAATAGGTACTGAAAAAATTTTTTTTTATGTTGAGGGTTGTCACCCCCATTATTCTCTTACTATAGGGGTTAGGGATATGAGATTAATTGTATGGCTATTTTAGATTAAGAACAATAAAAACAAGGTAAGAACCCTTCATCAGACGCGAGTGCAGTTTTCATATGCTTACCCGGCTAGACCCTTTACTACAGATTACCTACTTCATAGCTTTGGCTGAAAAAATCAGTACATCGCCCGCCTCGATAACATTTTGGGGTTTGTCAAATATCGTCCCAAACTATCTACGAAATCGTGCTATTGTATGGCAAGTAATTTTAATTCCTTTACGCTTTATTACATTTGTTACATTACCAAACAAACATCAAAATTTTATTATGTCTCATTTATGTATTCGAACTGTTTTTGTAGAATACGTTGCATTAATATTTTTTTTCTTTTGCTTTTTAATAGGGGACTCGTCTTCATTACCACTACTACTGTCACGGTAAACGTCATGTAATATTATTTCCGCATTATCGTCATCACAATCATCATTATCGTTATCATCATTTGAAAATTCATCTCTTTCTAGCTCAGTCTCTGTGATATTTGGCTCGTCTATTTCTTCGTCGATATCATCAGCGACGACTCTGTTCTCCTCAATATTTGAGCAAATTTCATCGTCACACGTTGAACACACATTTGAACATTTTATGCCGTGTTTTCGGCAGCTGCAGGCGTACGCCACAGCATCGAGCTCCGAGTTTCATTGAATTTGCAATGCTCAGCAACGGCTGATCAAGTTGCGAAGATTTTTTATTGAAAATATAAGTATTGTACAATAACCACTGCAAATTTCAGCCCTTTACCTTAAAAAATGGCGCCACAAGAATTTCTTTAAAAAAAAAATTATATCGGCTCCAGAGTCCGAGGGCAATTTTTTTTTTTTTTTTGTAAATTTGTAGAAAAATGCCAGCTATCCATTGGCAATAATGGTATTCCAATATAATTTAAAATGTCAAAAATATTCAAAGTTTTTTGGGCTAAAAAAAATTATCGATTTTTTGACCGATTTTTCGCATATTAGGGATCGCTTCGTTATACGCGCAATAACTACACAGGTTAGCGCAACTGTTGAAGAAACTTTTCGGACTGGTCCGATATAAAAATATGAAGACCTGTATGAGCTATTGGACATTGAAAAAAACGTATTTTTTTCGAAAAAATCGATTTCGGCAAGAAATTTGGAATATTTTGCAAATCTGTAAAAATGCTTGTATTCGATATATCTTGGACTATGCTTTCACTTAGTTTCGTTAAAGAATATCTTTTCTTCACGGAGATACAGGTATTTCAAAAAAATGCGATTTTTAACGTCTTTTTTGCAATAACTAAATAATTTTGCGATATTCTAAGATCAGACTGGGCCGGCTCGATCCGCATTAAAAAGTTACACAACTCTGCTATTAAACTTTTTTTTGTGCAGCGCCAACTTTTTTTTTAACGCAAAAAAAATTGTTTTTTGCAAACTTTGGCCGCCATTTTGAAGAGGACGCAAGTTCGTCATTTGTTTTAAAAATAGTTCATTGAATTCTACGGAAAATGTCCGATATTTTACATACCTTGGTTTGCTGTTAATAATTTTTGTAAGAAAACGCGATATTTTCGACAGATTTATTGGACTATATATACACACAACGATGTTGTGTGGAGGGTGTGTTCACCAAATATTCATAAACGAATATGTCTACACAAATATTCGTAAAAGTACCCGAATATTCGTGGACGCATGCGTGGAGCCGGCGACCCGGCGTTACAAGTATTTGTATTAAGTGAATATTTTTTGCGAGATTTTTTGTATAGATTACTTGCCACTTAGTGATTAAGTACATAAATACATTCCTGTTAATGGAGGTCCAGCGACAGAAATTCTGAACCTGCACGTTGTGACTGGGCATGACAAAGAAGTACCTATCACGCCGATTTTTTTTGTTATCAATTCATTACCACTTTTAATTTTTATAAAAATACGATTGGGATACATCCCGAAATTTGGGCAGTAAGTTAGCGGAAGAACCCTATTGTTTTTGAACAAAATTGATCAAAAAATAAAAAAGATTTAAATTTAAAAAAAATAATTTTTTGTTTTGTAATTACTTAAACAAAAAATGTCTAAAATTAATATTCATTATTTACAAAGAAACTGCGAGGAGTATGATATAGAATGTGCAACAGTGCAGTACTTAAATCGGCAGAGTACTTGAGTAATTCTTAATCACGAATACCTACACCTATTTAGATATTACCTCAGTACCTGTACTTACATATTTTTATACTCTTTCCAAATACAAACAGAAGAGTATAGGTAGATATGTATATTGTATTTCATCGGTACATTCCTAAAACCGGCAATATCGCTAGTAGAGAAAAAAATTTCATATCACCTGTGTTGGCAATCGAATTCTGAAAGACTTAAATTGTCCGTCCGTCAATCCGTCACGTTTTTGTAAGCTCGATAACATTTTTAATTAGGTACTCATAATTCATTATTTGTATGATCATTGGAATTATAATCCTATGGGTATCATCATTTCTGAATCTAAATTAGGGATGAAACTAAAGACTTTGCTGCTTGATAACAGGCACACATAAGGACAGTTATGCATTCAAGAAAAAAACTCCACTAACAAAACATTTCTCATATTTCAATTGTGTTCTAAGGATTCATAGGTTAAATATTTTCCAAATAAGTAAAAAGAAGCATACTTTTAAGTTTTAATTGATAAATAAAATTAAATTCGCATACATAACCCCATTTTTTTCTACACGTTTCCAATTTACTTATTTTTCACTGTTTATTGTGTTGTCGATTATACAATAATTAACAAATTAATAGGTGTAATTTATACAAATTTTGTATACCTATCAGTGCCTCTAACCTCAGAAAAATTATTACAAATTCACAAAGTATGTCGTGGTTGTCATGGATATTTTGCAGTGAATTCTTAGATATTATGTAGAATAAAGTTACCAGTTTGTGGAACATAGAACATAAGTAAAAAACAATACAAGTACCTATTTACATTTAGATAAGTCACTATTTGCTATGGTAAACTGTTATGCCATTACGATATTGAACCTAAAATTCACACCTACGTTGCTAATATTTGAACGAAATTATGTAGCATTATGTATGTAAACGAAATTAAATCATACGAAAATAAGAATTGCATTCAGAATTCACTTACCAATAAGCAAAAATAATATAATCCAAGGAGGGTAATCACCACAATCAAATCGAACAGATGTAAACAAACAGGTTTTTAGACAATACACAAGGTGCACACTTATCTTGATAAAACTAGAGAGACCACTGTTAAACACATAAGCGAAGTAGGCACAAAAAATTGCATTATTTAGTTGTAAGGTAAAAAATTCCTTTATTTTATGTAGTGGTAAATAATAAACACCGACATATCGACAACACCGAACGCGCGTGCTCAGCTCACAGCTGCCTACTACGAAGAGTGGGTCGAAACTAAATAAATGAATTTTCCAGCATAATCACCACTCAGACGCCATCTCGTAAACGTAGTACGAGAGCTTAAAATCTCAAGAACTCAAATCCGTAACAACTATGGGATGTAAGAATAGACATGTGTTATTTCCTACAGGATGTTGAGTTGTTTAACGTCTAATCAAGCAAAACGATCTAAACATTTTGAATATAAATAAATAAATCGACTATACCTATTTGTATATATAAATAAAAAACATATTTAAGCCTGTCAGTTTAAAAGATACAGCTTTTGTAACATAAGTATAATAAATATATTTTTGAAAGAAGGGGGGCACTCTGAGTTATTTTACAAAGTTGAATTTCTTATTGTCTCCTGTTATACAGTATGTCTCACCACGGCCGTCGTTGCTCAGAGCGGCTCAGATCCGGGACACAAGGTTTTTCCGGGCCCCAACACTATCAATATATAGTTGGCGAGCAGGGGGGAGGGGTGCAGAAGATCGCAGGAAGCGCTGCGGGCAAAAATTTTTCAGGAATTTCAAGATCATTGTATTTTTCTTTTTCTAACCCTTCAAATTCAGGTAAGGCTACATAACGTCATTAAAATATTAATCATTAGGCACGGCTGCTTAAAACAGGCGTGGGCCCTAGAAATCCCCCCCCCCCCTCTCGTCTCACCTCTCGCTTACACATCCTCGTACTTTCTTCAGTTTTTACAGATCAACTTCAAATTTTTGTCAGTTATGTTATATGCCTAATCAATCAAACTATAATTATTTTTTGCCATAAAAATTACTTCGTCGATCAGTCAGGTCAGGCGAAATACACTGCAGTAAAACAATGATAGAAAATAGAAAGTTGCAACCTCGTATCTAACTCCTGACGACTGTATGTGCTTTACTAGTAGTACGAGAGCCCATCGACACAACTGGCTTCGTGCATCGCAATTGCCGCCGCTTGGTGTGGCTTGGTGGAGATGCGGCAGGTCACGGACCTCGCTCCTTCGAGAGAGGAAAAAAACAAAATGTTGCGAAATTCTGAAAAAATTCAGGCAAATTTTTTGGGCAAAAATAAACATCTTTTGTCTCTTGGTGTTTTTTCCAAAGTGCTTCCTTCTCTCGAAAAAAAATAAGGAGAATGGCATTCCAATTTTTTAAATATTTCTTTGCGGGAAAATGAGGCGCTTTGGTGAAAAAGTCCAAGAGGCTAAACTTACTTACATTCAAGCGAGAAAAACGCCTGAATTTTTTGGGATATTTTTGAAGAAAAAAAAGTGTAGCGAAATTCTTGGCCGAAACCTTTTTTCTCTAAAAAATTCTGAAAGACATCATAGATATGTTTTGGCTCTCGAAGTCGAAGTATTTCTCTACAATGCTTCCTTTTCCCTAAAGTAGGTAATACACAGTTCTATGAATTCTTTTTTTCCGGAAGAAGGAAGCGCTTTGGAAAAATACACCAAGAGACAAAAGCTAATTTTTGCCCAAAAAAGTTGCCAGAATTTTTTCATAATTTTTTGGCAGCATTTAAGCGGCCCTTTGTTTCTGGCCTCTATCTCTCTCGAAGAAAGCGAGGTCACGTGACCTTCTGTGTGGGGAGGGGAATGCCAACGACTGATGCCTTTGTCTCCACCAAGTGACGCCAGTGACGGCAACTGTGGTGCACGAAGTCACTTTTGTCGATGGGCCCCCGTAATTATTTTTATTAAAATAAAAATAAATACAAAACCGTACTCAGTAATAATGTATTAATAAATTCAACGTAAAGGTTGTATGGTTTTGAACGTGTTACAAGAGCAGAAACAACCAAAAAATATTTCTAAATAACTTGATGCAACATACTAAGTTGGCAAGAAGGGCGGCCTTCAGGGGGGCAATAGATCGGGTTGAAATATCGATATTTAAAATTTTATTGCGAGGAATATATCACCCCTCTTCCCCCCCCCCCCGCTGCTCTTCGAAATTTTAATCGAGATAAATATAGTACTTTAAGGAATATTCATTAATTTTTGACATTGAATGTTAATCTACAAAATATATCGATACATAGAAATATCGATAATTTTTTGTTGATATATCGAATATATCGATCTGAGGTTTGTGATGTATCAAATGATTTTTATATCGATATATTACATTTTTGCCATCCCTACTTTAACACATAAAATTTGTACCGAATCATAAATAAAAGATTAAAAAAAAAAGAACTTTCCACACAAAACAAAATGTTGTCACATTCGTTCATTAACATTGACCGTTTTTCCACAATTTTATTTAAAATTTTTAGTGACTGTTTTTTAAAAGGAGACTCATTTTTAAAAATTTTATTTTCATTTTATCGTCGCAACGGATTGTGTTCTGAAGAGAGGACACTTTCTCATTTGCAATTTTCAGAGAAAAAGTCATTTTTTATCAATCCGCCTGCATTTTAATAAAGGTATGAAAGTGATATGATATGTACGAAAGCGTAGAAGGGCCACAATAATTTTTTTTCTTAAAATCCGACTTCAAATTCGGAATTTTGTTAAATTCTGAATTTAAAATCGGAATATTGTTAAATTCTCACTTTAAACTCGGAATTTAGCTAAATTCCGAGTAAAAAGTCGGCATTTAATAATAATCCGAGTTCAAATTCGGAATTTAACAAAATTTTGAGCCCGAAGTCGGAATTTCAGAATGAAATATTTTAAATTTAATGTGGCCCTTCGACGCTTTCGTAGATATGCTCTTCTACTGCGAAATTATTTTTCTGTTTTTATTTTCAATCATTCACACCTTTTTTCAAAATGTTCCAAAGCATTTTTTAACGTACTTTTATGTATCCATTTCGATACGCAGACCCTCCAGTTGGATGCCCAGTAAACATTAAGTGATTAGAGAAATTTGTGCTACGGCCCTTTGTAATAAATATTTAGTAATTTAAAAATTGATACCATAATGATACTTAAAAATGCAATAATACAAAAGAATAGGAGTTGATACAATTTCAATAAAATCCATGGAACAGAATGGCTAAGTTTAGTAGTATCTTTTATTAAAAAAGTAAGTGTTTTTTATGTCCATTGACTGATGTACATGCAATCTGCTACCGAGAGATATAATATCCATTTTTACTTCCCTTACTTCCCTCGCATACCGAAGGGAAGTATTGTATTCGAGAAAAAATCACCCTCGGAGATTTTTTCGGATTCTGACGTTTCAGAACACGTAGATTCCGAAAATATAGGTTTTTCAATTCAATCAGTCTGTCTGTCTGTCTGTCTGTCTGTCTGTCTGTCTGTCTGTTGGTGCATTAACTAAAAAACTACTTGACGGAGAGCAGTCAAATTTGGTAGGTAGTTAACCCTACTGTCAGCGAAGAACTGGTAGAATTTTCACTGAAAAATATACAGGGTGGACCGTCTAAACGGAATAAATATAGAAAAAAAATTTTTTTTGCTCAAATTTAAACTTTCCACGTTTCATGACACGCTAAACCTATTTCAGGAAAAAAAAAATTTTTGAAAATTTTTTTCAATCATTTTTGAAAAAATTTTTACCACCAAAAGAGATGAATTTGTTTTTTTCTCAAAATTTAATATTTCCACGTTTCATAGCGTTCTAAATCTATTTAAAGAAAAATTTTTAAAAATTTAAAAATTTTTGACAAAATTTTACCACAAATAGATGGAATTTTTTTTTTCAGATTTAAAATTTCCACGTTTCCATGGCATTCCAAATTTATTAAAACAAATTTAAAAATGTTTTAGAAAAATTTAAAAAAATGAAAACATGTTTATGTAATCTATTTATCACCATTATAGAATAGACGAAATATTTTTTTTGCTCAAATTTAAAATTTCCACGTTTCATAACATTCTAAACCTATTTCGGAAAAAAAAATTGCAACATATTTTCACCAATTTGGAAAAAAATTTAACACTAGAATTGACAGAAAACATTTTTGAAAATTTGTTCTATATTTTAATCACCACTATACTTCCACTCCATTACGTGAATGTGGGATTGAGAATGTGAGAGATGGCAATAATATTTGGGATATCCTATTATATACTTTTATTGAATAATGGCATCCCAAGAAATAATTGAGTCATGGTGGACATTTATAAAGGTATTTGTGCAAGCCTTCCATATTTGGCACTTGTTATTTAGTATATTGAACTTTTGCTGTTGGATGAACACTCTATATATTTTTTTGACCAAAAGTTATCAGGTTTTCTTTGTAATAATACCAATAATTATATTCCGATTATTATTCCCAATGTCATTTCGTAATTAATAATTTTTTGAGTGACTGTCATGCACAAATAACGAGGGAAGTTCTGTGTAAATAACTTTACCGATTTTTTTATTTTACTTTTAAACAGAGGTTTGTGAAGTTTTTCATTTCGGGAGGAAGTTTGTTATACACTCGTGGTCCTAAAAATATAAAACAATAACATTGTCCGATTGATATATAAATAGTTAATAGTAAATATTAGTTTATTATTTATTTTATTTATTTTCGTTCTATTATGACTTTGTATTCATTCGAAGACTCGGAGAAACCAAAGACCGACGGTAGTAGGCCCAAGATCATAAAGTTTACCTGGCCCCAAAATTTTATCTCGCCGGGCCTGTGATCAATTAAAAAACATGAAAATGTAAAGTAACATAATAACTTTATTCTCACTTCGTGGAGAGTTGTTTCTTGGAATGCTTGCCGAATACTTACACATGTTTTATCTCATTATTGTTATATGATCATTTTTGTACAGGATTTGTTTCAATAATCCCTATAAATAAAAATCCAATGGCGTTGAGTCTGGAGATCGGAGCGACCGACGTATCTACTAATCGACTGTTGCCTCCCATCCATAATGTAAAGGAATTTGTTCATTTAACCAAGTATGAACAATTTTTTTTATATTCCCTTTTTACCGCTCGCCGATCGGAGGTTTCGTCTGCCAGTGTAATATTTGTGGTATATGAATGTATATATGCTAACTACCTTTGCGGACAGATATCGGTAACCTTTCGTTTTAAAGAAATATCCCCCCCTCCATATCCGCCCCCATTCCAAAAATTTCCAGGTAGAAAAAAGTTTGGTAGAGTAGTATTATTATGAGAAGATGCTCGGGGCGGAGCTAACGTGCGCGAATATTTTTACCAGTGACACATCATCTGGGGTAGAAGGATATATAATAATTGTAATCAAATTTTCGAGGTCGAAGAGCTGTGTAATGTAGAATATTAAAGCTTGTCACACTCTGGTGTTTACGATGAAGACATTCCCCTAATAGCACATGGACGTCCCGAAAACGTCCCAAGAACGTACTCACAGGACATGAAAACGTCCCGAGGACGTACTCTACCGACGAAAGACGTACCGAGGACATTTGAGGGACGTTCCGTGTCAGCAAAACGGGGTGTCCCGAGGACGTCCCACCCAGGACGTATGTGGGACGAATGTAGGTCTAGAGAGGACGTCCTGAAAACGTTGTTGGGACATACTATGCAAAACATATAGGTACCTCCCCCTCCACCACTTTTAAGGTGTATTCACAGCAGAGGATATTTATGTTCCTTTTTGGGTTTTCTAACCACATGCATTTCTTTCGAAATAGAATTCAGTGATTGGATTCTATTTCGATGGGAATAAATGTGGTTAGAAAAGCCAAAAAGATAAAAAAAATGACAATATATAATTACCATGTATAGAAAAATTATTCAAATAGATTGATTTTAATACTTGGTATTTTTATTTTATCAACACCAAATGACAAATGTATGCGAACATTTTATTTCTATTGTGCTATTGAAAAATAAGTTATGGCATTTGTATTTTTTTTAAATTAGCTTCTTACTCTACAAATTCAAGTGTCAAGTGTCAAAAATACAATTTTTATGGGATTTAACAGTTATATATTATAATACCTAGTACAGTATAATATAGTTATATATACATTAAGTCATATTGAATATTATAAGAAATAAGCCAAGTATGCAATAAAACGTAAGATAAATGTATATCTCACCTTTTCTTAACGTTTTGCACACTTCGTCTTTTTATAATTATCTTAGTTTATATTATTTTCTAATATTCTCTCTTTTTTGACACCCTCTGTGTTCTTTCTTTTGCCCTCTTCAATCACGATGTAATAGCCATTTCGGTGTCCTTCCAAGACTTTGAAGCGTTAGCGACTGCAGCAGCTCCTGTGCAAATAAAAGAAAAATTAACATTTCAGATGAAATCTTGGCAAAAACCATTAAGACTAATATATGCCACTTGATGACAAGCTTATATTTAAAATAAATCGTTATAATTTTCTTGGTGTCCTATTTAAAAAAAAATCACAGTTTAAATGTGAACATTTTTTTGTTTAACTGACTTTTGCATTTGAAAGGTCCCTTTTGTTGATTCTACAAATAATACCAAAGACCGAGAGAAGCAGAAATATATGTTGACTAATGCTACCGCAGATTAATAACATTATTATAAGTTTAACGTTATATTTTTTGGTAATATTATTACAGAATTCAAGTAAAGAAAATGGCTATGGGTTAAGATGCATTAGGATTTACGGTTAGAAGCAGGTTTATTAGGTTGAACATTGATGATGTATAAAAGTTTTTGTACGTACGTACAGCATAATTTCAGAAAAATATAACAATAAATAGGGCATATAAGTTACAAATTTGTAAATTTTCCTCAAAAAGTACCTTTATTAGTTTTTTCCTTATATTAATTTACTGAAATCCCTAAATATACTTTACAAGTTTGTTGATGTTTTCTGGCGAATGTTTTTATTACTCGATGTATCAAACCTTATTACCTATTAAAAGTTTCATCACCTCCACTTGTTCATCAGAGATGTCGAACCATATATAACACTTCGTTTAACACTGCATGAGTAGGTACTTCTTTTCAATTTTTACTTCCCTCGCATACCGAAGGGAAGTATTGTATTTATAATGTTTAACCAACAATCTTCTTTTAAGTGAATAAGTTCGCTCCATGATAAACAACTAATAACTACATACTCAGGTTCACAGGTGATCTCCCATAGAATTTTAACAGAGCCAAATAAGGTGGGTGGTAGTATATTTATTATAACCTACAAATAAGCCGCACCAAATTTATCTAGAATAAAATATCGATCTAAATACTTATATATTAATAAATCAATTAAATAGACTTACCTGTTTTTGGTACTTTCTTTTGTAGCCGTTAAAAGTGACTAGTGCCAGTGTGCGGAAGAAATAAAAATGCAATGAATTTATATAAATTCTTTGTAAAAATGATGCAATGCCTGCCAAATTGAATTTCCCAGTTTGACAGCAACTGAGTAACATTACATAAGCTCTGCTTAAATATTGCGGTGAAAATGGCTGTAATATAACCGAAACTCATGAAAAAAATAGTTGAAACGAATAGGTATAAGATTTCTGAAATCAGAAAAATCAAATTGACAAAATTTAAATGGATCATGAAATATGAAAATATTTTGTTATCAAAAGAAATTTTATTAGTAAAACTTTTTAAGGATTGTAATTCATTTTTACAGTTTTTAATTTCCTTTTTTAATCATATCCTCATCTGCTCAAAAAAAACATCACTCCTAGAGGTTATTTCACAAATGTGTTTAGGTTTGTCTTGACTAGACTCTAGCAGGATGTCCTCAAAACGTTTTATTCAGAACGTTTTAGGGACGATAGCAAACGGACGTCCTTGGGACGTACCATGTAAACCCGGGACGTTCAGACCAAACGAGGACCTAAGTGAACGTCCTGGGGACGTTTGGTGTTATCAGGGTCTTCACTGAACGTAAGGTTATATCACTTAATTCAATCAGAAACGGCGAACACAACAAGTATATCGCAGCACAGATCCTGTGACAGCAGGTTGACGGTGCCACTGGCTTCGACGTCAAATATGACGCAATTCGCTCTCATTGGCCTAGAACAAGGGAAGCACACAAACTCGTTTCTGCGCATTATTTTTTGCGAGCATCTTCTCATAATAATACTACTCTACTTAGTTATATGCTCTCTTCGATTATCTACTGGCAGACGGTAACTTTTCGTCATCAAATTTGCACGCCATTTCTCTAACTAGACATTTATTTTTCTTCTATTCACTATTTAGTTGACAATCTTCAGGTACTCATCTGCTCTAGTTTAAAATCTCTTTGTATCGTATTTTGTCATGTCCACCCTGTTAATGATTACGTTTTGATTTAACAACAAGTAGAAGAAGAAGTAGAAGAATAATAAAATATTATAACCTATAACATACATCATTAATTCAGTTTTCATTTTGGATTAGTTTTTAGGTTTCTTTCTGTTTTTTGTATAAAAAATGTCTCTACAAAGAGCCACTAACACATTTATGCTCTTGGGTCAATGTGTACCATGTTTAAAACAAGGTGCTGCCAAGTTCAAAGTTAAACGACTCGAATTGGATACTCGTTTACTAATGGTAAGTTAAGAACAAGACATTAGTCGTATGGTTTTTAATATGCATATAAATGAAAAAAAAAACAACTGATGACTGGACAAGCTACTGAGTAGAAATAGTGATTTAATTTATGCTTTTCAGTACTTTCCGAAACATGAATTCGTTTACGCACATGATCCTGAAAGTCAGTGTAAAACTGGAGATATTGTTATTATTGAACAGCTACCACAAAAAATGACAAGATTAATTACACACAAGGTGAACAAAGTTATTTACAAATTAGGAGACATAACTGATCCTTTAACAGGAAAGAAAGTAATAGTAGGAAAATATAGGGATCACATAGATGCCGTTAATAAAGTTTATGGTGAAAGAGAAAAGGCATTTAAATACGATAAAGCCCCACCTAGAGGTTGGCAGGAAGACAAGAAAGATTTTACGCATGTTGAAACTTATATTAAGTATCACGAGTCTGGAAAGGATGACCCATATGCCGTATAAGTTAAACAGGTTTTGTAGAATTTACTAATCTATTGTTATTAGTTAAATCAAGATTCTTTTATTAGGATGTGGTGATTAAAGTAACTTGAAATACGTAAATGTGTTTCATTTCAAGTAAATTTAATTTTGGGTAACACGCCAAGTGAAGAGAGATCTCCCTAATAAGCAAATTTCAGCCAAAAATATTCTTCAACAATCCTATAGTATTTATTTATGTGCACTTATTTTCAGTTAAATAACCACCCAATTTGCCAAAAACAGGTTATTGTTAATCATATTCTTAGTACAGTGCTCTTTTAGTAGATGGATCCACTTCGATACAATTTAAAATTTAAGATGAGATGTTCAAGTACTACTTCATTCGCACTATCTTTATCCATAATATAAAAGAAACTTTGATATTTTACACTTGTTGAATATATTTATAAGACTTGATAACCATAGTAGTCGCTAGCGCCATCTAGGCGCAGAATTCAGGATTCATCTTGTCACCTTGCTCACTCTTAAGCGCATCATGTTGAAATAGCAATCGTTGCAACGACATAATGTCACTAGCGGACTTCGTCTGGGAAACATCGCAGAAATTTTATGCCTTTCAACTGGGCGATATTCTGCTAACATGCAACATAACCAGAATCAAAATGCATAATGCCCCATTCCAGATCAAACATCCACTACCATACCAGGCGTTGACTATCTTCCAACCACCTCTATAGCCACACTTTCGTTAACCATAACTTTTCTCTATCACACACTTTTCCCTTCACACCTTATATATTTATCTATCCTTTCCCTCTTTTGTCTGTTTGTCATTTGTTTGTTTTTTTTGTCTTTTTTTGTCACTGTCCTTTTTTATTCTAAATTCATTTTAGACTGGAAAACCTTTTAAAAATTGTAACTATTCCGTACGGCGGGAAGATCGGTGGGTACAATTGCTTCGAATGGGTTCGTTTATTGAGTTTTTCCCCCCGTTGCCAGCAATCAAAATTTAAATAATGTTTAGTCTTTGTTTCTTGTCTTGAGTTTCAACTTTTTGCATTAATTTTATTGAGCCGAACCAGTCGTGATCCGCCCAACTCTACGTACACGCCCGACGTGGTTGTTTAAATAAATTTGTTATGATGATGATGTCGAAATAGCTCAAGCACAAGAGATACCTTAGTTTACTTACCAATCATATCACTGGTAAATGCACTGCATGAAAAATGAGGTCTGTGAAATATATTTATCATCGTAAGTTACACCTGGGTAAAGTTGTATGCCATACAACTACTCTCGTACAGTTTATGTATGTATGTATAACAGGAAAGCAAACTTGTACCGACAGGTCGAGTGTACTTGTTCCTCTGTTCACTAGGAAATTATTAACTTCTTGCCTCTTCCACTAGTGTATATAATACACAGCAATAATATTGTGTCCCCGTCTTGTAAACTTTCTTACTGGTTTTTCAAGAAAATATTCATTACAAATATCCTGGGAAGCTATGAACCGGGGTTATATTTGTAATGGAATATACAGGGTGTCCAAAAATGTGAAATTTCTATTAAGCAAAGTGCCTTTATTATTATCTTTTAGACTTTATTTAACATAATTGTTTAAAAACTTAACATCTCGAATTTTTAGTTAGTCAATTTTGTTGTTAAAATCATTGACAGGCTTTTTGTTTTAAATATTCCCATAAGAGATAATCTATGGAAACAAGTCAGGTGACCGTCTATAGTAGCCGATCCACTTGTTGGGGAAGTGAACATCAAGCCATTTTCTGACTTGAATTGTTGATTGTGGACTGTGCAGGACATCTGTTTTGTCGATACACTGGCTTCTAAACTTTAAATTTTCATTGTCTAGTTGTCAAAACATAATTATTCATAATTTCCATATACGAATTTTCATTAAAATTCACTTTTTTAAATTTTTGACTGTTAATAACCGAAAATTTAGATTCTATTTAGCCCAGTATCTACAATTCTGTGAAGAAACCATCCCATTTGAGAATGTTAATTCATCACAACAGAATATTTCTATAAAAGAATCTGTTTTCAAGCAATTTTCTCACCCATTAGTAAACAAAACTCCATAATAATGACCATTATTTCCGCCAAGCAATTTATGATTAAACACTGGTTTGAATGGATGGAAGTTGTTGGTTACTAAAATTTTTTTAATATGAGATCTGCTGACACTTTTTTTTTAATCTTTTTCTAAATGAAATCCTTGGATCTTCCCGTACGGAGTTTATAACTAGAAGAATAGCCGCATTGTCATTGTATTTATTCTTTTCCTTTATATTATTAACATTACCAGGGGTACCTATTGTAAATATTGTTATCAGATATATTGCTCAAAATTAAAAGTAGGTACCGTTTGGTTTTTCCATTTAAATTTCTCACTTAAATAATTTCCGGCAAAATCGGAAGTGACCGATAAACAGTTTTCTTATAGCAGGCAAAAAGTTACCAAGAATCTACATCCGAAAACTAATGTTAAGAAAGTTACAGCAATTTAAAAAATTTAAACAATGAATATAAAATATTTCAAACACTATTACAAATCTGACTTTTTCAAATAAGAACAAATTTGCTTAACTTTAGTTCTTAATCGAATGGCATGTATTCCAAAGCTTCCTTGAGAGAAAATTTTTTAAACTGCAGCGCCATCTCTGGTGATGTTATAATAGTAAATTGTACTTCCTGAAGAAGGCATTAACAATAGCAGTCTATTACCGTTTAGAGAATAAAAATATCAAGATATTGGCCGAGGGAATGTTGACTAAAACACCCTGTGTATAAACACTAAAATCATTGACATTTCTGTAGTTTATTCAATGATAAGGATCAGATTTGGCTGGTAGTCTAAAATGTTTATACTGTGTATTGGTACGTTCAATCTCAGAACATTTCTGTATAATCTGGTGCCTCAATATTCTCATTAATAATAATATTGGTGTCCAAAAGATGATTCGAAGATACCTACTGTGCATTTAAATGGGGTAGTTGAAAGATGAATATGAAGATTGGAGGTTGATATGTGCCTTCTATAAAATACTTGATGGTTATATATATCAGTGTCCTAACCTTAATAGCCAGATAAGATTTAACGTGATTGAAACACTATTTGTACAGTACATCTATTTCAATTTTCATTGTAATTGATTAGAGGATAAAAGTCCAATAAAATTATGATTTCAGCATAGAAACTTTAACTCGATAGCAATTTTCCAAAAACTGGCTAGTTATTCCCCTTCAAACTACTCTGCTTTACTTTCCGGTGTCTTCCGACCCATATTTATTAAAAATGTAATAAGAACTACGTATACCCATTTGTAAATAAATAAAAGAAGATCTGCTGCAAATGTCTTCGCTTTGATAAATTTGAATTTTTGGGAAAAGGTTCACAAAGAAAACAACATAATTATTCCAAAAATTGCAGATTATCGTCTTAAAACTTACAAGCATTAACAATTAAGTGTCAACTATTTAAAAATTACAAACTAGAAATTCAACATAGTTAATTTATACTTACAATCTTATCATAAAATATCACAAAATATTATGGAACATTGTTTTATTTCCGATTTTAGTAACATCCCCAGATAGAAAAGTTTTAGTGGTTTGATAGCAACGTAACGTCACTATAGTGTGGATGATAAATTCTAGTACATCGGAGGTATAAACAAATAAAGCGCATAACACTGAGCTTGTATATTACCAGCAGTACTTCATTTGAATATTCTGTGGAAACGTTATACATCTATACTACCATAATAAAGTGCTTGTACATGAATGGCACAGTGTTCCAGTATGCTTCCAGAACATTGCAGGTACTATCGTGATATAACAGAATGCATGCTGATAAATTGCTTAATTCGAGTAAGTAATGCTTAATCTTTTGAAACCAAATTTCCTCAAGTATGCATGCAAGTATTACAAATTGTGAAGGTGCATAAAAACCAAAACAAATTGTAGTTTTTGATATACAAAAAAATTAAGTAGAAGATATATGTAAGCCTGTTGCCAGAAATAAATCGTAGGGAGTGCGAAATCCTTTATAATTTAGGGAAATATGCAAAACGGCACCCCCCCAGGCTACAAACCTAAATATGTGTTCTATCAATAATTTAACGGTACATATTGCTCCAAAGAAATTTTTCAATGTTATGATACTGTGTGCACAGTATGATGATAATATAGTAATATGATGTTCCTGCAGTATACTGGCTTGCTGGACAGATAGTATATGTCACGTATATGTATTCTATTTTTTTACCTTCCAATGTGCTAGAATTGTAAATCTATAGAATTGTGATACATGCTTTGACAAGGTGTGATCAACATAGCACTGTATTAATTAAGCTTGTGACATGTTTTTCTATCTGGAGCATAGTTACATATTCTATTGATTGTTTTAAATAATTGAGGAACGTTTTGTACTCTGTACTAACCCCGCCTTTGTTAAAGGAGGATTTTATTAACTTAATTGTTTACCTTACTTATTAGCTAGTGAATTAGAAAATACTGCTACTCAATTATTTAGAATATACAGGGTAAGTTTGAACAATGGAACATGATTTTCTAGTTTTTTATAATTATTATTATTATTATTAAAAATACCCTAAATTATTTACAATATAAATATATATTACTCAGTTTTAAGATGTGTTAAAGGACCCCACTTTTCCCATGGAAACTGGCTTTCGGCCAAATGTTTTAAAATTTTAGTACGTTATTGTTTGAACTCTTACAAACAAAAGTCTCCATGGGCACAAAACTCTAACTATATTTCTGTGGCTTGTAAAACTTCCGGAAGTCACAAAATCTGTGACTCTGGTCGATTAGTGTGTGTGAATGTGTGCACTCTCGTGCATGCATAGGTATATCTGCATATTACGTATGTATTTCTGTAAGTCTATACCTGTTAATACAAGAAAGTTCAGAAATGTATTGTACTTTCATTCCCAGTTATAATAAATAGCTTTTGTAGTATGGTAATTCCAAAAATCAGAGATTTTGCTACTTCCAGAGGTAGTAGAAGTCATGGAAATATAGTTAGAGCTTTGTGCCCATGGAGACTTTTGTTTGTAAGGGTTCAAAAAATAACATATTAAAATTTTACAAAATTTGGCGGAAAGCCATTTTCCATAAGAAAAGTGGTCCTTTAATTTCTTTTTTTACAAATGCTATGTTTATGCAATTTTAGTTAAATGCTATTTTCAATAAATCCACGTTGGTCATGAATGTAACCTTACAACCTGTAGGACGTAATTAGCTAAAAATCAGTTGGTGTAGAGGCATTTTCTTCTATGTTACGACTTTCATATGAAAACTATTTTTTCTCCAATTTTGCAATAAACTTTGCCTAAATTATCTGAAGGGAAATCAGCAAGCGAAAATGTGGGAACTTGAAAATTATATTGACATCACTGGAGAACCTATTGTTGATGGGGAGTTGTAAATCGCTTACAACATGTTTCGAAAGCTTACTAATTTAAAGCTTCAGCAGCAGTTTGCTTTCCTTAGGAACTGGCGACAGACTCTTTAAATAAAAATAGGTCTTACAATATTCACAACAATTTATTCTTTATTAATTCCAGAAGGTCAACAGAAATCCAAATCAACTATTGGATGTCAATGCTAAATGTAACCTCAGGTCACTACTGACCTGTCCCAAATTAAACCTTTCAGTAGAAAAACACAATTTGCACAGACTTACAAACAATATTCAAATTGTAGCATAATTTTGTATCTTTAAGGTGGCCATTTCCTAGAAAGAGACATCCGATAGTGAAATATTTATTATTTTTGTTTTTTCTTAGTACGTATATTTAAAAAAATTAAAAGACTACCTAAGTAGAACCATAGCAAGACTATTGCTATGAATTTGCACTCAGTAATTTCAGTTTTACAAAATAGATATATTTAAATTTAAGGATTATGCTAATCTTCCTATTTCGTAGTTTTAAATCTAACTATTTGGGCAACGACTGGAATTATTGAGTGAAAATTTATAGTAGCAGTCTTGTTATGGTTCTACTTAAGTAGTCTTATAGCTTTTTTAAATATGCGAACTAAGAAAAAAAAATGTTATGGCCAAAAATAATAAATATTTCCTTATTGGATGTCTCTTCCTAGGAAATGGCCACCTTTACAAATTTTCCTACTTAATCGTTGTTACTTTCTTTTTTGACACACACTCACTAGCTTTTAAAAGATTCAAGTTTTTTGTTATTTTCGCGATTTACAAAAAATTGGTGGGTGATGGAGCTAAGCAGACTTCAAATTCGTGTTCAGCACTTTGAAATACATAGGGATTACTATGTTGGCTCCCGCTAACAGATCTTTTTTTGTGTGTGTACGGGTGCACAGGCCCCAAAAAAAAATAAGTGATCTGCTGCCGGGACCCGGGGATGTTGTTTAATTCTTCTAATATCCATAATATTATATATTTTATTAAACTATGAAAAACCTCCTAAATCCGGCTATAATGTTTGAATTGAAGATAATTGGTTACGATAGAGATCGATCGAGAGATCCTAACCTTTATTATTATTCCATAAATTTCTAAATCAAGAGTAACAGCCAACTTCACTCTATTGTCTCCATGTTCACAGAAATAATAAGCGAGCACCCGAGTATCTTTACAGAAATAATATCTACCCCCATCACCGCCTAATTTTTTTTAATTGAAATTTCTCAATAAATATACCGATTTAACTAAGAATTTGCTAGACTTTAAATAAACTGAATGTCAACTTTTTCATGTTACTGCAAATGAAGGAACTTATTAATATTGTTGTAAATATATTAGGATATTCCAATGATAAAAATGTATCTTATATTTATATAAACAAATAAAATTAATGTAAACAGATTAACTGATTAACTTAACAATTAAAGATAAGTTTATGTTTTCCTGTTACCTACTTACAGCCACTGAGAGGTGTTATATTTTCAAATGGGTTGTGATTTTTTTTTATTCAGTTTAACACACATTGTTTAATATATTCATGTGAAAATCATGTAAAATATGTAAAATGGTTAAACATTATTTTAAGTTTTTTCAAATAAAAAATGTTATAATCAGTTACCGAGAATATACAAACATTTTCAGCAATAATTTTAAACCGTGACATTTAAAGTTCAGGGACTAAAGCTGTATTAATGGGTAAGCTATCTGTAAAATTAAATAATATAGTTATTAACGTAGGTTTGAAATTAAGGTGAAATATCTTTGCGTATGCCTAACAAGGAGCGAAAATACACAGTACAATCTAAATTAATGATTGCGTTATAATTTATGGATGGTTGCGATCTAGATTAATTAACATCTCTCATTTGTTCTGTCACAAGTTTTACATAATATCCCCACCCTCTTTTACACAGGAGTCCATCCTAAATCTGTGTACTCGACAAAAAATGAAATCTGAGGAGCAGAATCTATATACTCTCAGCCACACTTGAAGTTCTAGGTCCTTGTATTATTTAATCGACTAAAAATTTGTAAAACAAGTACGTCCCGAATTAAACCTGTATATTCTTTTTGAGTCTAAAATTTCTTGGGAATATCTACACAGTTTAACAGCTGACAAAAACAAAAAAATTACCTTAATGTGGGTACTGTACCACGAATGGTTCGAAGGGAAATAGATTGATGATGATTTTTGCAAGGTGCCAAATCATCATTCACCAGTCTCGAGCTTTTATACAGGATAGTAAAATATCACATTGTAGGAAATAAGGAAATAGGAGTATGGATAAAAAGTTCTCCTTAAGGAAAACCAAAAAAAAAGTTTATAGCCTATTCGTAAAAAAGAGTTAGAGTGATTCGACCTCAGCACAGCAAAATTAAGGCTGTTTATGGGTCTTTTCACAGATCATTGTCCACTGAGATAGCATCTCAAAATATATGATAGCTGAGGACAAAACTTGCCACTTCACTATAGAACATATTACTTTGTTTATGCAAGGCCTTAATCCGCCTAGGGCTACAACACAGAACAGATAGATTAAAAATCTTTAAATGTGAAAAATGGCCGTCAGAGAGATCCTAGGATTTTTAGAAGCCTAGTATAGAATGAGTACATACAGATTTAAGGTTATACACAAAAGAGATCTTTGGTTGAGATGAAAAAAATCACCTTACGCCCGACTACCCACCTTTATTCCAATCTAACCCTCCTGTTTAAATTATAATTTTTCTTCTATCAGCAACCAGATCTGCTGTACATTTTTCGTACTGAGGATACTTTACAAAGACAAAAAATTAATCACATATGCCTCAAATAATCAAGTGTTTTTATGAAAATACAGCGATGATTTACGGTTTAAAACAAAGATAGATTTCGATCATAATACTAACTTCTTTAGAGAATGTTTAATGGTGCGAAAAGTCTTACTTGGAATTGGTCTTAAAATTTTTTTATTACTGCAAAGGGGCTGTCTCTAAAATATGTACGTGAAAAGGGAAAAGGTGGAGCAAATATGATCATGTGATCATTTTTTCAGGTTTTGTGACATATTAGGTAGGAGGTTAAAGAAAATATGATGCAGCATGACAAACGGGGAAGGATGACGTGTTTTATAAATGGCCCCAAAGGTAGGATATGAATTTTTTTTTTATTACTTCTAGCACTAAACTATTCTAATCAACTCATTTTATCTCTATCTACCTTGTTGCTACAATGATCAGTCAATACTTTTAGTCCCGAGTCTGTATATTAGACTAAATATGGGTCACAACCTCTCGTTTGAAACTATAATGCTACTTTAATATAGTTTTGTTAAAATGTAATTATGGTTATAATAAATTTAGGCTACACCAAAGATATACCCATTGATTAGTTACATACACAAGTGGATTAAGTATCAATTAAATGTAGTTCTAGGGCTAACACTGGTGGTCAGTTCTTATTTACATCTTAGCGAGTAATTGTAAACACAGCATTTGTATTTAATAAAAAGGTGAATATAATAAAACAAGGACCATAACTTATTCTAAACTAAATATTTATAAGTATTAACAATTAATATATACATGTAAAAATTCACTTGATAAGATATAAATTGATTGTGGTGAAATTTTTATTTATTTTAGAGATGTTGTTGAGAAAAACTTTATTGCTATTCATTATACTTTCGATTACTAATTTCCCTGATGAAAACATCTTTCAACAAAGGAAGATAATTATGTACACATAGAATTTCTTTCTACACCAACTACTACGTTATCATTTCAGATCTTAAAACACCATTTGAGATTGCACAGCTGAAATAACTAATGGTGAGTTGCAATGAACAATAGAGACCAGAATATTTAAAAAATGCTGTTGACATGGTCACTATTAGAATAAATGTTTAATCCCAATTCTGTTATTCTTTTCTTTGTTTGTCCATATGTACCTTTGATAACTCATGGATAATAAATTAATTCGATATTTTATATAAATTTTTCTATCGTTATATAATTAAAATATTTTGTGGGATACCTTTACTAACTGTAGATATGAACAAAATGGTGCCTAGGTATAGAGAATATTTGCCGGGTCCTAGGAATATCTGATATCCACTTTCTTATTATTATTATTATTATTTTTTTTAATGCCTTATTTATATTAACGTCCTGGCGGAGTTCAGCTAATTGCTGCTCTACCACTCAACCAGGACACGTACACATAGACATCAACACAACAACCATTCCCTGCGATATTGCCATCTACCGCAGCTGAGACTCGAACTCAGAAGAGATAACAGCGACTAGACATGTTGTGCCACCCAACAGCGGTCTAGGTCACTGCTACTGTCTCGGTAACACATGAAAAAACGCCATCAACATCCATACCCTGGCCAGGATTCGAACCCGGGACTCCGTGGTCGCAAGCCAAACACCTTCAGCATTGCGCTACCGAGCTGGATACATGTTTTAAAATGGATATAAAATTTCCCGATCTTTCGATATTTGTCTTTGTATAACTTATGACACTAATAACTTACCAGAAAATGTTAAATTAAAATCACTCTAACAAGGTGGCTATTGCCAAGAAAGAGAAAAAGACATCCGATAGGGAAACATTTATTATTCTTGGCCATAACTTTTTTCTTGGTACGTATATTTAAAAAAACTATAATACTACCTAAGTAGAACCATAACAACACTATTACTATGAATTCTCATACAATAATTCCAGTGATTTCTAAAATAGATTTGAAACTATTTTTATTGTTATGGTTCTACTCAGGCATAGCGTTTACAGAAGTGGCGGTGGTGTGGTGATGGCATAGTTCTGGCGAGTGGCGAGGTACAATACAATATAAAGATATGAACGTGCGCTCACTGCAGTGGTATGGTAGAGGTATGGAGACAGTACCACTCGCCAGTTGTGTTCTTCAGCTAAAAAATGCGGGGCGACGTTGAATTTAATGTGCGGTTTACCGACCTAATTTAATCAAAACCATGTTTGTATGGCTATAATTGGCCCAATTACAGTAATAGAAATGTTCAAGATGCTGCATCATCTGGATATCAATTTAGCTCTTACTGCATTATTTGCCATATTTTTTGTTTTTCCTTTAGCCAGAAAGGATGTATCCAATAACGTCATTGATTTTGCATATTAATTAGAATCACTAGAGTAACAGCGTCTTCATCTTTTAACGACGACATTGCGACTGGCTTGGTAACCACACCACCGCAGTGGGCGTTGAAACCTGACGTGGCGACCAGGCCACTACCACTCCATACGCCACCACCACTTCTGTGGGCGCCGGACCTTAGGTAGCCTTATAGTTTTTTAAATACACGTACTTACTAAGAAAAATAGTTTTGGCCAAAACTTATAAATATTTCCCTATCGGATGTCTCTTTCAAATGGCCACCTTAAGCATACTTAATTACATACAAACAACACATAAAACAAGCTCTTGGTGATTGTTTCATACTGTCGAAAAAAACGTCACTACTGAAACGTAGAATTTGTATTGAATTAAACTTATTTCCGTAGGTACTTCTTTTAATAAAACTGCCAAAGATTTCAGTAGCAAATTAATATATTACCACATTGAATCAATATTAATGTAAAAAAAATTGCACTAACACTTTAGATATTTTATTTACATATATGCAACAAAAGTGAAAAACTTTAATTAATCTCTAAAATAAAACATTTCAACAATTTAGTCAGTGCCAAATTTTCAAGAATATAATTATTTATTTTTGAGACTATCGAATCCTCACACACTTCTCATGATTCTCAGTTCTAGCACTGGCAATGTCAGTGGGTAATGGATGTTGTGTGCGTTTTTTTTTGTGTAACACCTTTCCACATTTCCTATACTTTGCATTTGGACGTTGTCTAATAAATGCAGTGTGTTATTATGTTATATTATAATTGAACATTAATTTGTAATGATTATGAATAATTATCAATCTCCTGGAATTATTTGTTTTAATGATTTGAGATATTAAGTACCAATATCGTTATCCTTATGCCCAGGAAGACTTTGTCCCAACCAATCCACCCCTGCCTATGATTTAAACTGTATTAGACTACAGTACATTGCACAATGGGACGGATACTGATAATTGATATATATAATCTTTGCAAAAATGGAATATATATATCATGTCACACATAGGCACAACCAGAAAGATATTGATAGTTATGATATGTAATCTTAGAAGGCTATTATAGATGTGGAGTTGTATAATTTACAGATGTAAGAGATACCATTTTAATGACATATTTAGATTCAGTTCATTATTGTTATTTACCAACTATGCAAAACTGATCTTCATTCTAACAAAGGAAATGCTTCTATAAAAATATATAAAACCAAGACATCGATATATGGCAATAATTTGAAAAATTATTACGAAGTAGATGATGCCATTCCTGAAATGAATACTATTAATGAATATAACCAAGAAGATTCTATCATATCTCGTTATCATAATCGCAGTCACAAGGAAAGTCATCACAGAAGTCGACAGGGTATCATGGACGAATATGATTTACTTGAACATATCGACGATGATTCATTTGCGACAAGTAGAACTTGTATAGTAACTTTAAATCTTCATATATAAATAAAAATTTTAATTCAATCAGCAACAGCTTGGTAACATTAATTCCATTTTACAAAATAACTCGGTGGCTCGCTGAAGATGAAAAGAATGACGATCAAGATATAACAGATAATTCTTCCATTCAAATGAAATTGATCAGTATTCAACCTTTACCTGTAGAATCTCCAGATATATCAAATTGGTTTATAGATAAAGATTCGTCTACAAAGGAAATAATAGATTATACTTAATTAAGTAAGGAAAGTAACTTATTACTACTTGATGTATTGATTCGTAAGAATGGAGTAAAATATAATAGCAATGTTACTATGAATCATATTACAGATAATGAATATGCGCATAACCTTGCGTACAATGCATATGCTCCTAAAGATTAAATATCACATAGTAATAGGTTATGTGGTTGATGATAATTCAGAAGATATGATGAGTTTATTAGGATTAACTCAGTAAATTGGATTTAGTAGAATTATTAAATATTCTTGTTTTTAATTTTAGTGAGTATAGTAAACTGAGTTCACAACACACTGTGATCAAACTGTTCTTCATTCAAACTTGATACAACATACTACTTTTTAACTGACGTCTCTTAATTATTTCAATCTATTAAAAATATATAAGTTAAAACGTACATGAAAACACTTATTGGGAAACATATGTTGAGGAGAGCTAATAAAAATTATATAAATAACAAGATCGAATGCCGATAATCATTGAATTCTACAGTTCACAGGTCATTTATTTGACCAGTTGGTACAGCAAGTCGTGTGTGGTACTTGCATGGATGGTCGAGTATCTCATCTAATCGAAACCAAGACAATCCTAGAAGACTCATTAGTGCATTAGTAAAGTGGTGGGCCGAGCCCGCAAAACGTAGGTTAAGTTGCAGGCGAGGACAATGGTTTGGAAACTAAGTGAAACTGTAGATCACTAGGTAGATTAGATTAGGATTAGGAAGGAGGAGCTGGCTGATTGGCTTTGACCACCACGACCCCCATGGATCTATTGTGGCCTTCTGTTTATTTTCCTTAGAGCTCCTTATCCAGCTTTCTCTTTCGTATCAGACTTCATAGCCTTGATAAGGGCTCCTTAGTGTAGCTCTCAGCTCTTGGTTTCCCTCACCAAGTAGTTGGAATCTCAGTCTAGCAAGGCCTTCACAATGGCATGAGGACAGGTTTCCTCTGCCTCTTGGCAGAATCTGCATGTTGCGTCCTTTGCCAGACCCATTAGACTCAGATGTCTATTAAGTCGGCAGTGACCTGTTAGAAGACTCACTTTTATTCTAATGCCCTTTCTGTTTTATCATAATAGGTCCTCTGTAAATTTGGCCGATCGTTCTTTAATGAACTCTCTGGCCTGTCTCTGTCGTGGGAAACTTTTCCACCATTCCAGAGATTTAGTTTGCACCCATTTGTTAATAGATGCTCGTATGCATGGCCATACAGCAAAAGGGTTCGGGTCCTATAGAGGCATTACCCACACCTTCTCTGGCCAGTTCATCAGCCTTTTCATTTCCCTTGTGTCCTGGTATCCAAGCCACGGTCGCTTTATTCTGACTTCCTATAGGCCAGTCATTTGATGAAAGTTGTATGTTCATGCAAGAAAAAAATATAAAATTTTGCCCCTCCTATGAAGGCAACATTGTTTAAATTGCAAAATATAAATAATTCGACACCTCTCCACATAAACCGCTCTAACTTTTTTTAGACAAAATAGATCCCCATTTTTGGTCTAAATCGATTGCAAATGAAATTTCCAATCCGATGATGTCAAGCGCGAATACCCCACGCCGCTTAGGGCGCTAGATGTGAGCCGCCAAAGTCCAAGGATTGCGCTTCTTGAGTGACACGGTCCAGCTTCGATGGCCATATCACCCAAAGTAAGGCTCACAGAGGTTCGATAATATTTTCTGTTGTGGCAAGTTAAAAGAGAAATCGAATGGAGCAAACCATAGGACGCTACGTGCCGTAGTTTCCGGATATGATACCTTGAAGTCACCGGAAGGTAAGAATCGGATTTTTTTCATGCTTCCGGAGACCCTATCTCGAGAACGGAAGCAGATATCGAGCTGCGGTTTACGCCATTCGATTTCCCTCATCTTCTTGCGTACGCCTGAGTTTTTTCAGATTTTTGCCGGCACTTTGACTTTTTCACATATTTTTGCATTTAAACATTTTAAAAATGAACGTAATTTCGACACTTCCCCGCTTAAAGCGCCCTAATCTTTTCGAGACAAAATTGATCCCCTTTTTTTGAGCTGAATCGATTGCACATTAAATTTGCCATCCGATGATGTGGGGCACGAATTTTTTACGGAGCCGGGATATAGGGTGTCAAAATAGCCACATGTTAAAAATCGGAATTACTTTTTGCAATTTAAACACTCTTGCCTGGATCATAGGAGGGGGCAAAATTTTATATTTTGTGCTTGTGTGAATATGTAACTTTCATCAAAGTTTGAAATGTTTTGTAATTAATTCCAGTTTTTGATAAATTGGTTGGCCTACTAAGTATATAAGGGAATTGATGCAGTCCCATACAAGTCTCGATTCGACATGGAACCAATGGCTTTTAGCGCAGCCTGACTATCGGAAAAAATGGCAGTCGACTGATTAACAATTCGTTGCCTTATATTTTCTTTTGCGCACCACTGTATGACAGCCACTTCAGCTTGGAATACTGTGGCATGTTTTCCTAGACTTATCGTGATTTTCGTTTAAGACCTTATGCCATAAATCCCGGCTCCGACTCCCTGTTCTGTCTTAGAGCCGTCTGTATACCAGACTGTTTGTGACAGAATAGAAGGACTGTTTGTCCAGTCTTCCCTGTCTGGTATTTTAATTTTGAAATTCTTATTAAAGTTATACTTTGGGACTGTAGTGTCTGTGGGCATTCCCAGAATGGGATCCGGCTTCAGCTCTAAGTATAACTTCTGGTGCTTTGTTCCGTGCTGCTGCCTTATTGGCATAGGGCCTTGCATTAGCCTATGCAGCACTGAACGAGCTTCTCCTTGGATAAATATGTGTAGTGGTGGCAAGTCCAGAAGGACTTCCAATGCAGCAATTGGAGCAGTTTTTATGGCTCCCGTAGCAGACAGGCAAGCAAGCCTTTGTAAGCTACTTGACAGCCTTATTGCTCCCATCTGCACTATGTTAGTCCACCATAGGTTATCATGGGTCTTACTACCCTAGTGACCATAGGGTTATTTTGGGATTTAACCCTCAATTTTTTCCACACATCTGCCTATACATCACTAGGTATATAAGAGCCAATTGTGGTGTAGTTGCAAGTAAGAAGTAGCTATTATTATCTGGTTAATTTTAACACATCAGATTTTTAATATTTCAGACTATTCAACAATCCTCATTTTTTTTATAAGAGTAAGTATAAAAACATAGATATATAAAATAGTTATAAAAACAATAAACAATATAAAGTTGATACGTGCAAAATAAATACTAACACATAAGTAACATTTGTGCACCTATTACTGAGTGTTATTTAATAACATATTTTTAATACACATAGAAAATGAGTAACTGGATAGATTCAACAAATTTAAGGCTATTTAGCAAATGAGGAGCCATGTACGTAAACGAATCCTCGAATTTGCTAGTGGAATATCGTGGGACACAAAACAAATCTATTCTTATGTTCACGTTGTAAATATTAGATCGTTTTTCAAGTAAATCATATAAATACTCAGGTTTTTGATATGTTATGATTTTGAAAAGGAATATGTAGTAAAGATAATGTGCCCTTCTGACGTCACGTTCTCTAAGTCTATTTACATGATTTCGAAATGGGATACATCGCATGCACGAATTTTGTATTTTCTGTAATTTGACTTTATTATAATTGGTTAGAAAATGATAAAATACAGTACAACAATAATAGGTGTGAGGATAAATAAGGAATTTTACACATTTCAGTTTAGTTTGTTCGTTTAACTGATTTTTTAAGTGGTATAATGATTTGAGCTTAAAGTAAGACATACTGATGATGTAATCGACATGTTTGTTAAAACTTAGACTTTGATCAATAAACAAGCCAAGATTGTTGGCCGATTCAACCCACTCTATTTGCACAATACAAAATCTTTACAAAAATAGAACATATATGTTATATCAATATCACACATAGACACAACCGGAAGGATAATGATAGCTACTATATGTAATTTTAGAAGGCTAATACAGATGTGGAGGTGTGAAATTTCGAGGTGCAAGAGAAACCATTTTAATGATATATACTTAGATTCAGTTTTAAACGTTTCAAATTAAATTTTCAGCGAAACACCAGGAAGTTATTAACCTAATGAAACATTATTGTCTACTGAATTATCTTCAACAACCTACCACTGTGTTCAAAGAAAATAACGTTCTAACCTTACCTTCAATTTTTGCACTCGAGGCAGCCGTTTTTGTCTACCAAAACAAAAATAAATTTGCATTTAATTCAGATAAACATACATATAATACCCATGTAGCTAATCAGATTTCCATTAATAATTATAACCTGTCACTTTTTAGAAAAAGTCCGTATGTCTGTAGTGCCAACATTTTTAATGCACTTCCTGTTCAGATAAAAAACCAACCGAGATTTTCAGTTTTTAAAAATAAATTAAAAGAATACCTAATAAATAAATGTTATTGTTCCATACAAGAGGTTTTTAGTAAAGTACACAACTAATGGTTGTATGAAAAATATAGCATCATATTCTGTGTCGTTCAGTGTTCACTGTTCTGTAGTGTATAAGTATTGTGTGTTGTTATTTATGCTGTGTATTATATATTAATTTTCTTATCATTCATTGTAATTTTTAATAACGTTTACTAATATCACAATTTTTAAATATTATTTTATTAACGTGTGTTCAAAAATGACCTGCCATATCTATACAAATGTATAGCCAAGTCAATAAAGTATTTTGTTATTATTATTATTATTTTATCTTTAGGAGCATATGCATTGTACGCAAGGTCATGCGCACATTCATTATCTGTAACATGATTCATAGTAACATTGCTATTATATTTTACTTCATTCTTACGAATCAATACATCAAGTAGAAATAAAGCTACTTTCCTTAATTAATAAAGTATAATCTATTATTTCCTTTGTAGACGAATCTTTATCTATAAACCAATTTGATATATCTGGAGATTCTGCAGGTGAAGGTTGAAAACTGATCAATTTCATTTCAACAGAAGAATTATCTGTTATATCTTGATCGTTATTCTTTTCATCTTTAGCGAGTCACTGGGTTATTTTCTAAACTGGAATTAATATTACCATACCTTTGCTGATTAAATTAAACATTTTATTTATGTATGAAGATTTTAAGTTAATACAAGTTTCACTTGTCGCAAATGAATCTTCACCGATACGTTCAAGTAAATTATATTGGTCCATAATACCCCATCATCTTCTGTGATGACTTTTCTTGTGACTGCGACCATTATGATGAGATATGATAGAATCTTCTTTGTTATACATTAATAGTATTCATTTCAGGAATGGCATCATCTACTTTGTAATAATTTTCCAAATTATTGCCACATACATCGATGTCTTTTATTACAATGAAAGTCAGTTTTGCATAGTTGCTAAATAACAATAATGTTTCATTGGTTTAATAACATTCTGGTGTTTTGCAAACTACTCCTGATCTGTAACATTTGAAACACTTAAAACTGAATCTAAATATATATCATTAAAATGGTTTTTCTTACATCTCTAAATTATACCACCTCCACATCTATATTAGCCTTCTAGGATTACATATAATAGCTATCAATATCCTTCCGGTTGTGTCTATGTGTGATGCTGATACAATATATTTTCCATTTTTGTAAAGATTATATATCATTTATCAGTATGTCTTATAAAAAAAAGAGGATTGTTGCATAGTTTGAAATATTAAAAAGCTGATGTGTTAAAATTAACAACCAGATAGTAACAGCTACTTTTTACTTGCAACTACATCACGATTGGCTCTTATATACCTAGTGATCTACAGTTTCACTTACTTTCCAAACCATGGTTCTCTTTGTGTACTGGCAGAATCGAGAAAAGATGATTTCCAATGCGTGATGATTAAACCATCGTATCGCGATATAAAGACTGTAGTCTGCTGCCACGAAAGGCTTCTACTCTGTTAATACATCTCCCTCTTGGCCTACAATTCACACATAGTAATAATCCTTTTAATCGCCAAGTCTTAATTTCGTATAATTTCTCTGTATACGAGGTGTTCACAATGTTTACATTTTCCATGTATATTTTCATGTATATCGTCGGCATCATTCTCATACCTCGTATCTACATTTTAGTAATTTTTCAGGAAATGAAAAAAACGTTTAATTTTTATATAAAGCTGTGAGATCATTGCAAACCTTTTAGTTTGTGATGTTCCTGTTGCTTGTTAATATTAGATAATAGAAAATAGCAAGAATATTGGACAGATGAATTATAATGTGACATACGAGGTTTGGAAAGAAAACTTTCATGTAAATACGAGTATTGTGAGTTAATAATGACTACTAAGAGCAAAGTAAATACACTGAAATATTGTGGATATTATTTTTATTATCAGAAGATTAAGCAGACATGGCCAAAAATAGAATACAAAATTTAAAGTTATTTGTTATCATATGGTAATTCATTATAAAAAGAATGATAATCAACTTGAAGCACTTTTTTTAGCTCTTGAAGGTCTTTATATTTATTCAGTGTTACCTTTAGCCTTTCTTGGTAAAGCTGCGGAGGTTTTTCCAATAAAACCTCACCATGTCTTATTGGAAGTAGGCTCCAATTATTAGAAAGCTGTAACTTGTATTCAATTGTTCCATCTGGGCTATATTTTAATGATCGAAGATCTGTTACCACTGCATCACCAGGTTTTTTACCTGGTCGAATTGAAATGTAAGCTTTTAAACTGCTGTAATGCTTGAAAAAGTCATAGTTTAAATATTGAACATGGTATGGTTCTGGTTTTTTTCGAGCTGACCTAATAATTGAAACATAATCAGCTGGAACATTTATCACTTTGTCTTTCAGTTTTCTTTCTATAACGCTATGCACAGAATCACAGCACATCTGAGTGTGACCTTTCTCTAATATTTTTTGAATAATCGTAATCTTCATCTGACTGGCGCATTGTATTAGAGCATTAGACATAGTTGCGTTCCTATTCTGGTAGGTGCAGCCATCACTCCATATAATAACTTTATTAACTCCTTCAGAAGAGCAAGTTGTTTCAAGGTAATTTACCACACAAGAAGCAAATTCATCAGCTGTTACGCCACCTTCACATTCGTGCCATACGTAACACTTCACTGCATGACTAACGTTATCGTAGATGGTGAAATTATGTACAATTAATTTTGTTTTATAATATAGTGCGGATGCTTTAAGACGTGGGCTCAACAGAACAGATTGCAGATCCATTGTCAACACAATGCAAGATTTGTCTAACATAGCTTTTTTAGTATCCACTTCCATCTCTGTCCTTGCTGCATCTTTTTTCTTTTGATGTGCATTCCAATCAACATCTGACAAATTTCCCACTTCATGCATCACACACAGATCACATTGGTCTTTCTTTGGCTGAAAAAGGGCAATGTTCATATCTGTAAATATTGTTTTAAATGTTGCTAATGATAGAGGCGTTCTTTCTAAATCTTTGCAGTAACTGCAATATAAATTGTATACGTCAACTTTACTATTATAAAGAGGTTCAAGATAAAGTTTACTAGTCCCAGATCTACAATAATGTGAAGGCAGTTTTGGTAGATTCGTTAAAAATAATTTTAAACGGTCAGTCTCTTCCTGTTTGGGACATTTCTTTTCTATTGATTTATTTAATGCAGATTTGTGTGTGCCTATTTCGCTAGTTTTCGCCCAAGCTCTAGCTGTCCATTCGCCAATACCTAAAGTGCTTAAGAACATTGCTTTGCACACACTTAATTTAGCATTGTTTTTTTTCAAATTATACTTTAATGTCGTTAACCTTCGCGAAGCAACACAAGCAGGTACTCTTCTTCGATTAACTGGAACCACATCAATTAGTGCAGATACATAAATTTTTCTTTGACCCCAATCCAAATCTTTCCAAAATGAATTAAATATTGCAACACGGATTTCATCTGAAAATTCAGTACAATGTCTAATTTTACTCTTCTGGCACTGTTGACTGCTGCAAGCTAGGCCTAAAGTTCTAGGCTGCTTCAAAACTGGGTGCTCTTCTCGTCCAACAACCTTTCTTCCAACGTATTCTTCGCCAAGTCTGCGCTTACGTATTGACTCATTTTTTTTCCAAACAGCTGGATTTGACCGTCCTCTTATGCAACGTTTACGTTTTGTTGATTGTTTGGTCTCTTTGATTTCATTCACTCGCAATTGCAATTCTCTTAATGGTATATTATCATCACTACTATAATCAGAGGATGCGTCCATTTCAACCAAATTATTAGTTTCTACAGTAGTTATGTCACCATTTTTTTTATTCTCTTCATTTAAAACAGTAGAATAACATTCAGTCAATCCATTACCTTCAGTAGAAGTGGAACAGGTCTCGAATATCAGGTTGCCATCACCTGTTGCAACATAATTTTCAACTAACACAGAAGTTTCATCAGTAGTGGCAGCAACCTCGGTGTTTATTTTAAGTTCTGGTAACGTGACTATTAGTTCCTCAGGACAGGGCATTATCATGACATCAGTTATAGGTGTAAAGAAAATTCCATCATCTGTAAATACAACAATACACTGCAGTTAACTAAATACAATAATAATCACTGAAAGTTACTATTTGTATTGCTTGAGATGGACTTCAAATTATCTTTAATAGTTAAATTCTTATTGTCCCCTTTTAGAAAAGCATCAGATTCCTGTAAAGCTGTACCATTATTATCTAAAAAGTATTATTATTATTAGTTTGAAATGAGAAATAAATATTTGTATAAAAACTTACCGTTATTTGCATTGCACAAGAGTTCACTGCTTTTGAAAGTGAGGTTATGCACATTATTATTTTTAATCTTGTTGGTATCATTCTTAGAAAGTAATTCCAGAATCTTTTTGCCCCTAGAGCTCATAATTAAGAACTATAGGACTATTAATTAATATTAAAACACTAATAAACCAATAATAAATTGCAACAAGCGTGAAGTGTTTGAAGAGTGCCTAACTGTAAACAAAGGAGATATGAGTTATGGTGTGCCAACGCCAACTAATTCAAAGATCCGAGTTTTGGTACTTTAACAGAATAATGCACATACAAGCTTTGGTTATCGTTTCTTAGTGTACTCATATTCGAGGTTTGGTTTTAATGAAATATTAATACAAAATGTAATGATATGCATACGAGGTTTGGTTATTTAATGTAGGCACATATTAGCTATGTGAATATGTGAAAATTTCATTTTCGCCAAAAGTGGAGTTACGAGGTATGAGAATGATGCCGACGATATACTTGAGCAATAAAGTTGATGTTGGTAAATTAAATGTTTGAAAAAAATATCATGGTGTAATCAAAATGTTACATATCAAGACATTCATTATAAACAAAACAGCCAAAAAGTGTGCAAAAGTCTATTGTGAATTCATTATAAAATGTGAAATGTCCTCACTACAACATAAAATGAATAAAGCAAGTGGTCACAAGTGTAGAATATATTAAGTAGGTATCAGTGTTTAAATGAAAATAATTCCCCAGTGACTGATATTAATTATATTTTGGAAAAAGCAAGTGCATTTTTGGAAAAGGTTTTGGCAGTTATTGAAAATACCGAAACATCTCTGATCAAATTAAGTTAATGATATTGAAAAAAGACAATAATATCACCCCTCAACAGTAACTTTTCATTTATGGCTTTCACTCTTTCACCGGCTTGTTATAACCATTTAAGAGAACATTTAATACCTACTACCTCAAAAGGGATACCTACAAAATATTTCTTCATCACTTAACATTGCTCCTGATAGTGACCTTACAAATATTGGGCATTACCTGCATGAATTGTTTTATATAATTTAATTGGATGGTTCATAAAGTTATTTAATTAATGAAATGTCTTTTTATTTCCTTCTAATTATTGATATTCAGGCGCACAAGGCGCTCGCCAAATAAATGATCGGACTACTGCATGTCTACTTTACAGCGTTGCCAATTTTAGGTGCATGGCTTGTAAGTAGAGGAAGCTGTGATTTAACTAATAGAAAACTATCAAGTTATCGAATAAAGAAACCCTACTTTCCCAATTAAACAGCTGATCTTACTGGCATACCTATAATATGTTGGTGTCAAGAAGAGGTTGTTTTTGATTATAATATGACAATATATTTCAAATCATCTAGAGTATATGGCTTTAGCACATTTATGCAACTTTCAATATTGTTGAAAACTTTGATTCTGGACATTGTGTTTACAAAATGCCAACATTGAAAAACTGTTGAGAAACAACAAAATTGGGATGTTCTGTATATTTAATTAATATATTTAATACAAAAAATACAATAAAAATTACTTATAGTCCGATTACTTTCTGCTTTGTATTATAAAAATATTACTATATTTCACTCTCAATCAATTATAATCTAATTACTTTCGTCCTAAAAGTACAAAATAAAAATCAATAAAAGCAAATTACAAAGCAAAAATTAAATTAGTTTCGCCTTACCAGTCGATTTATAAAAAATTCTAGCCTATACTAATTATTTGATAGAAACTCTCTCTCTAAAGCAGCCCCCATCATGTTCCACTCTCCGTCGTCTACCTCGTCAGGCGGTTCGAGGCTACCTTCACTATCTTGGGTATCTTCCTGATCCATATCCAACACATCCTCTATACTTTCTCCTCTTCTAAACTTTATACTCGGCGACTCATCCTCCGTGCTATTGTACTCGTCCGCAAGGTACTTCTCTTCTTCTCTTTTCCGTTTGTAACCTTTGGGGTACTCTCCCGTTAAAGAGTCCTCACTGCTACTACTACTGCTGTTAACGATTTCAATTTCTGCTTCTTTGGCGATTTCTTCTTCCTTTCTTTTAGACTCCTCATCACTACTATCACTTTCATCATCCAATATATCTTCCACCTATAAGAAATATTCTACAATTTAGTAAAGAAATTTATAACAATTGAAAATCACCGGCACACAAAACGGGACACCCACCTATGTACCCCCATATATTTTTGGCCGCTGAATCAGAATTTTTCGTGAGAGCCAAAAAACCACATGAAAACCAGCCAAAAACCGCTTCCCAAAGCCATAACTCGAAAACGCAACGAGATACAGAGCTGCGGATTGCGCCATTCAATGTGTCGTTTTTCAAACTTATGCAGGCACTTTCGTCTTTTTACAAATTTTCAAAAGTATCCAAAAAATTTATACGACTTCGACATCTCTTCACATAAATCACTGTAACTTTTTCTAGACAAAATTGACCCGCTTTTTTGTGCTTGATTGATTGTAAATTAAATTTCCAATCCGATGATGTGGGGCACGAAATTTTTCGGTGATTTTTAAGTGAGATATCGGCCGCCAAAATGAAAAGTCCGAGGATTTCACTCCTCCAGCGACACGGCCTAGGTTCGAGGGTCATTTCTCCCAAACGAAAGCTACCAAAAATTTGAAAATCGAAGAAGAAATCGAATAACGCAAACCAGAAGTCGATAAGGTCCTTCGTTTTCGAGATACGACCGCTCAAAGTCACTAGATGATAAAAATCAAATTTTTTCACCGCTTCCGAGACCATAATTCGAAAACGAAATGAAACATGGAACCGCGCTATTCACCTTCCTACGTACCTCTAGATATTCAGGTTTTTGGGGGCACTGTCATTTTTTTCTCATGTAAATCCTATTTTGGCCAGTTTTCACGTAATTTTTGGCACTCACGAAAAATTCAGGAGTGATGGGCCAATTCTGACCACGGTTTCGGATTCAGCGGCCAAAAATACACGTGGGTACATAGGTGGACATTCTGTAACAGAGCATTTTCTTTTTTTTGTGTGCTGGTGAAATTAATATTTCTATTAATTTTGACAAAAATTCAAAGATGATTGATAATTTTCTTTATCTTATTCATCACCTTTCTTATGTACTGACAAAACAATTGTCACTTTGACTACTGAAGGAAAATATCCCAATTGAAAACACGTATTTACTAAATAGGAGAGAGGAACTGCAATGATATCCGCAGCAGATTACTCATTTACTTTACTTCAATTTATTATGGTCTTTCTACAGAAGTCTGACTATGACTAAAATAGACTATGTGGATAATAACTTACCTCCTTATCCATATCAGCAATATCAGCACTAGAAAACGACATAAGGGGATTAATCGTATCCATAAATCTTCCACTGGGTGTACGCTTCCTGAGTGCGGGAGTACTATGTTCTGGATAACTGATGACGTGATCCGGGCTACTACAATGTGGAGGCGGATGTCGGTTTTTTGAACCTCTACTCTTAAGTGGGAATATTCTTTCATCCACATGTTCCCACCTTTCCGCACAACACCACAACCAATCAGGGGTAACGATTTTTACGTTCCTTTTTCGTCTGCCGGCATTAACTTTGGCCGTGCCCGGTCTAACAGCCACAAGATGTGTCGTGTCATCTTCTATGTCCTGTGTGACGACTGCACCTAAACTTCTCGCTACTTGATATGCTTTGGACTGCTCTAATTTGATATGCGTTGGTACAAGCCCGCTAAACACCAATTTACATCCTTTTAGTATATTACTACGTACTAAAGGAATAACTTTTTTTAAATCGGGTATTTCCCCAGACTCCATTTTATCATATTGTTCATAAAATTCCCTGTGGATCATTTTTAGAACTTCTTCCAAGTAAACTAAGTAATCGTCAGGGTCGTCTATTTCAATTTGATTATCCTCGTTGCTGGTTTTTTCAACTTCCACAGTTTTCGGTTTTTGTGGCGAATTTCCTTCTGGTTCTACACTAGTCTTATGTATGCTATTTTTTTCCTTCTCCTGTTCTTCGCTTTCCTTCATTTCTACTTTATGAGAATTTTCTTTGTTCACATCTAAAGTTAAATTCTCCACATCCATTACTTCTGGTGGTTCCAAATCAGTGGATTTTTTAGAGTTTTCGTTTCCACCGCTCACATTTTTGTCTTCCTCTTGATGGTCCATTACACTCTTATCATTTATATTTTCTTCTTTAGCGTGGACGATTAGGGTTTCCTCATCAGTTTTACACTGATTTCCATTAACCTACAAATAATATAAAACAATTAGTTTAACAAACAATAGCAAAATGCAAAATATACAACTTTTTTTGTGTTCTCGAAAATATTATTTAGCAAAAGTATAGAAGTTAATAAAATGTACTGTACCTGCCACGAGTATTGGAGAAGGGTTGGGACTATACGGGAACATAGTTGACCTACTGGAGAACAGCTGCTTCTATACCACCCTCTACATAGATTCCCCTACCTCGCTAATACTCGTGGCTGATACAGTACAAATAACTATTGAAGAGTGTATAACCATAACATCGTTAATGCTGCACATTATTTTTTGAGGCATGAGGAGCGTAAACTTGTACATCGAATGTGGCAGGGCGCAATTTCAACAGTTTTTTTAAATTCGCCTTATTGTTAATCAAAACATTAATAGTCTTAAGCCTCTCGCACACGACGCCAATACAGTTGGCCAGGGCAGTGAGCCAGGCCAGTAAGCTATGCCAGTGACCGTTCGCACACGAGACAGTATCACAAGCCAGTTCAGTTGTTGCCTGTGTACCATGTATCGAAGAAGGGTTCATAAACTATGGATGTTAACAAAACAAGCATAATTATTATTTTTAAATGAAATTGAAGAAGTTATCGAAGATGAAATTATTAAAAAGGAGAAAATTTGGGTACGGAAGTGGATGGCTAAGAGACCTGAACTGCGCTATTCTGCATTAATCATGAATAAATTAAAGAACAAAGAGTCATTTTCCATTGATACAAATTTAAAAATACAACAGTAATTTTCTCGGCACGTCCGATGCATTGGCACATATCAACCCACATTGGCCCACCTTGCGTGTTCATACGGAGACAATCACGGACGAATTTAGAGTGACCTGTGGAGGGGGGCACAATTGTCTTGTAAAATTAGCCTGGTGGCCTATTGACTGTCCTGTCCAGTACTGTCTTGTCTTGAACATTGGTTTGGCGTAATTGTGTTGTCTTGGATACACGAAGCCTTACTACTGGCCTGACACACTGTATTGGCGCCGTGTAGAAGGGCCTTTAGGCCATTAGATAGCCAGTCTAGTAGACAAGACAGAAGTCAGTCCATTAAATCTTCTGATTAAGTTTACACATAAGCCAGTAGTGTCTAGACATTTCAAAATGGTCGCAATACAAAATAAACATGTATGATGCGACATGTTGTATAATAATAATCATGAATGTTGTCGCTTACGTCATCATCTTTTGAGTTCCGAATTTCGTATTATTCATCTCTAAAATGCATCGTTACGCTTTGAACTTCTGTCGTAGCCCCATACTAATGCGGTAGTATTTAAGCTGTGAGAAAAATCTCTTGACCTTGATAAAAATATAAATTGATGATGTGAATGACATGAATGATTAGTATAGTGTATTGGTCTACTATGGCTAAGAATGCACATGCACACAGAGCCAGCAGACGATTCATTCCAGCATGCGAATGATGGGGTAGCTACTAGCGCCGAAAACTTAGACAAGCGTTCTATTATCTGGAATGTCTTGGTAACGGCTTGAGGATATTCCATTGTCTCGGAATGTCTATTTACAAGGTGATATTACTGGATCGTTTTACTTGACTGGCTCACTTGCTGGCCCCGTGTAGATGAGCCGTAACCAAGATAATTTTTGATATCGCGGAACATCAGTGAAAACAGGAATAATCTCCTACCATGCGAGTGAACTATATCATTATTTTATGGCCGTTATGAGGCTTTTTAATATAACTTTAGATGAAATCAGTTCACCAAACTTATTAAAATATACCTTTAAATCTTCCTCACACTCATTTTTTCCGTTGCAATTGTCACCTATTTTTTTCTTCTCGGGGAATTCTTCCATAGAGCCGTTTGTGATTTGCAATTCCTTGTCTTTGATTTGTTCAGTGCTCAAAACCACTTTCTCCTTAATCTTTGTCAAATCCACACCGGCTTTATTATCATGTTCATGTTTATCTAAACCAGGAGGCGCATTTATATCCCCAGTATGCTGAAAAAAGTGGTATGGTTTCACATGGATCAGATTACTTGCATGTGACCAGACGTCCTCTCTGTCATCGATTATGCATACCATATTATCTCCACAGGGAAATAGAGCTCTAAAATGTAGAAATAAGGTGACATTATATTGTTTTCAATGGAAAAATGAGACATTTACTTTAAATTTGCCTTTTTACTAGTAGGATCGAAACATTCATCCCTCGAAAGAATACGGTTTGAAAAAATCTTTTGATCTGCATCTAAAAACATTGCGATAGTATGGGCATAATTCCTAGCTCCAAAAGTACATATGTGCAATTCATAATAGTCATGAATATCATTTAAAAATTTGTGGGTACCGGGTCGCAGCCTTGTGTGATACCATGGAGAACTAGGCCCATAAAGTTGAAAATGATATACATCTTTTATATTAGGGGGTATATTATCATTGGTGGTGTGAATTAGTGTTTGATCCAAGTCCACTAACAAGACAAGTTTACGATCTTTTATTAAACGCTCACAATCTGCCTGTCCCAATTTCTGAGCTAGCTAAAAATATAAGGAATGTTAAAAAAATGATAATCATATTAGTAAGACTGGATACTTACCTCTTCACTGACTTTTAGATCAGGAATAGCATGAATCATAGGAACTGAAGCTGTGCTAATTATATCATCTTTACGAAGATCTGCACCACATTCGGCACACATATCGTTCATAATGGTGGGATGGCAACATGCTTTCAACTCCAATAAGACTCCTCTAAAAAAGACATTATACATTTTAGGCATATATATTTTTTATTATTATTACTATTATTTATTATATTGTACATATTGGCGCGAATCCCTCTTCCCGCTTAATTTTAAAATGACATACCCTGGTTTGACAGTGTCGCCCTCCTGAGCAATAATTTTGTTCACAGTTCCAGCTTGTGTGGACTTTAACTTCCGTTGTTCGTCCTTTTTGGCCCCCTCAAAATCATACAGAAGCAGCAAACGACCGATTGAAACAGTAACACCTTCGCGCACTTTCCATTTTAATATTTTTATAGGTTTTGATTGTTGCTGCGAAATGCACACGGTTTTTTCGGCCATCTTGAACTTACGCAGAACTGTTCACGAGTGATTTGATTGGTCCACATATAAATTCGCCACCAATGGAATGTATGCTTATCTGGAGGGTTTTTTAAAGCCAAAACTTATTAATATAAAAATAGTAATTAAAGTTCTGTTATTGTGTGAGTTTTGCAGTTTTACACAGCTCATAATTCCTAAAATATATATCACTATTTTTACTTTAATTGTTTATATAAGGTATGTCGTTTATATACTGCACTACGATTCACGGACTGGGTATTCATATAACTGCATCACGTTAGGAGTTTACGATTCACGTACCGGTTTCCACCAGGTGCATTGCTGGCAATGTGTTGCTAACATCTCGGGTATGCATTGCGCGATAAACAGCTGCGCACGGAACAAATTTACTATATAAAATAATTTTATATAAAACATCAAAATATTATTTATCATTGATAAAAATATATAATGATGAGCCGATGGTATGGCTGGCGTATCGGGTGACCTTGGATTTATTTCTATTAAAAAGCTCGATAAAATATCTCAGTAAAAAACTTTAATATTTCTTATCTTTAATTTATACATCGGTTCAATATTATGGCAATAGTTCGGAAGCATATAGGGCGGAACGAAAATACATTTGTTATACAGGAAAAGCATATAAGAAATACCTGTTTAAAAACTTTCGATCCAGTACCCTGCACCTCCTGGGAATATTCGAGCTCTCCTAAAGAATTTTCAACATTAACTGGGTGAAATCTTGTAAATTGCAAAGGTTAAAATTGGAACCCTCTGAAATCCAGTGAGGACCACCTACAATTTATTTCTGGTTACAGGCAAGGTAGATATAGTTAACATGTATGTACCTTGGCTACAGGGCAGTTAAGATCTAAACTTATTAGTGACAACGGAACGTGTAATTTAGCAATACCAATAATTTTTTTATAGAATTTTTTATTTTTATACCGAAAATTAAGCTTAAGTGTCCATCTACCTACAAATTTTCAGTTCTACTGTTGGATTCGTAACAGCCTTTTCAGCCTGTACATATGGTAGCTTGTTCAATATACAGCTGTAAAAGTGAGAATGCAAAGAAAAGGGTAGCAGTACTAACGTTCCACAGGTGATAAAATAAATGCAATTTTCACATTTTAGCTAAATAATAGTATAAATATATTATGAGCGATTAAGATAAGTCATTATTTACGAAGATGATGTTTGAGCCCATGAGCCGTAGGCGAGTGGCGTAAACCTTCCGAGTGAATAATGGTCATAATGTAATACTATGCTCTTTCTACATCTATTAAACAAATAATTTAGACTGAAATTTCATAATAGATACCTACTCGTAAGACTTCATTGTCACTGCCATCAAGTTGGTTGTCAGCTGCAGCACGCTGCACCAAGTGTTGATCACAGTCGATTTAAAATATCATCGAATCAGTGATTTTTGAATTTGTATTTGTGATTGGCCAGATGCAGTGAATTATGTATCCGATAATTCACTACAGTGAATTATTGGTACGATTTTTCACAAAAAATGCTAATAATTGACGTATAGATATAGAAAATATGAATTAGTTAATTAGCTGTAGGATTTTTATTTACGTAATTTTACCCTGTACAGGCAGTGAACAAGAAGGAGAGTCTAACATTTTCTAGTACACAATTTGCACAATAGGTTTATTTTAATGTTTATTCATGCTTTCTTGATTGTACATAAAACACTGTCTGTGACACCATTTTTCCATAAGCATACATATTTCTTGTGTTGTGTAGAATATATGCTCTATCTAAGATATTAGTAGTAAAATTATTAGTGGCCGTTAGCTAGGTAACTTTTTCATGTTCTAGTAATTGGATACTTTTTGAATTACTTAAATAGGTAATGAGCTGAACTTCCAACAGTGTTCCACCGCCGACAGAGTGAAGTTGGTAAAATTAGAAGAATCAGTGGATAAAACTGGAAAATCTATAATAACGAGAAAAAACCAGTGTTTAAAATTGGTTATGACATTAATTATACAGAAGTTTCATTGCCATTTTTTGTTCACTTTATATTTATTTCAATTCGAATAATGTTACCTACTTTTTTAGACTTAGTTCTTATTTATTGTTATTATACCCATTTGATTTAATTAAATAAGTACATAGTATAATTGAACAATTTTTTAAAATTTATCCATAATACGGATCAAGCAGTTAACAGAAAATTTGGACACACTGATGTCACTCTAAGAACCCCATTATATCACTCTACTCAAGCAAATCAGTTAGAATCCCTACTAGATAATTATTCATGAGCTAAAAAAAAAAAAAACACAAAGGACTAAATAATCATAACTCCATTTATCTATTAATTAATGAACTGCATTTCAACAATTATTAGTATCCATAAACAAATAGCGCGAGTTATAATAATTCACTTGTGAGTCATTATACCACATATTTAGTAAATGATAAATTCCTATAAGACACTTTATTTCTTATCACATAAGAGAAATAAGGCAGATATAAGAAAAGACAGTTCTTGTCTTGTCCTGTTCAAAGTTTCAAACAGACGGGTCTAAAACTCTCTCAGTTACGGGCCATCGAAAATGGGCGTAAATGGGTGAATAAAAAGTCCTGGAATGGTCAAATATCTCAATAAATGTACATCGGATCGAAACGAAAAAAAATACATATTGAATATTTTTGAAAAAGCTATCCAATTATACAAAACTCGACCTTCTATCCCCACCCCCTGGGGATGGGTAAGGGCAACTTTGAAATCTTAAATGAAAATCCCCATTTTTAAAATTACAGATTTGGATTCTACACTACAGAATACGTAGGTTTTGTCTCAAACTTTTTTTTTGATTCGCGATGGCGTTGTAATCGCAAAAAGAGGGTTTTTTGCAATTCTCGAGAATGATGAATAGAAATTTTTTTTTAAAATACGTGTTCAATATTCTAAAAAAAATATCCAATGATATCAAATTCGACACACTACCACCGCCCCCCGGGAGTGGGCTGGGGAGCAAGTATCGAATCCTAAATGGAAACCAACATTTTTTACTACAGATTTAGATTCTACACTAAGAATACGTAGGTTTTGTCAGAGACTTTTTTCTTAAGTCGGGATATGTGGCATTATGACAAAAAATAAATTTATATTCTCAATCACAACAGGCAGCACACTCCGATAGTGAGAGGCGCGGGGAGTCACCTAAAACAAGCACCCACGTCGTTGTTCCTGAGTAACGCTAGAAGTAGTTTCTTGGAAAAATTCAATGCCATCTATCAAGAATGGAAAAAAATGTTTCAAATAACTTTCTCGAAAAACCTAATTCTGCAGTGAAAAATGATAGAGCAAGATCCCAGAGCCGCCAGACCTACGTCATTTTAGCAAAGCTAATATATTAGTGTGATATGTAGTTAACGAATGCATATTTGCTAGCTTGAAAGTGGGGCCCTTTTATAGATAACAGGTACAAAAGGTAGGAAAAAAAACCTTCCTAACCTACTTTAAAGTATGATAGCTAGTTTTCATTCATGTTTGACAGAATACTCTTAAAAACCAACATTCATTATTGTCAGACACTTTCCGTGGATCCTAACTTCCACCAGACTCTAAACCTAAAAAAAAAACAATTTAACCTAACCTAACATAACTGTGGAATCATATCTACTACCAACTATGTAAAAACGAAACAAAACAAAAAATGTATTATGTTAGGTTAGGTTGGTATTCTCAAGCTTTAAAACGTCTGGCAGAAGTTAGGGCCCATGGACCTGTATCAAAAAATGTTGAGTTCAAACCGTGAAATTATTGCAACATCATTAAATATTTATGAAAATATGTGCATGAAAAACCGAACATTACTTCACACATTTGAATAAAAAAAATGTTATAATATAACCTATATTTGAATTTACGAAGCTTACATAAAAAAAGACAACTTATAGATACATTTTGTGGGATACACTATATCTTTATATAAGACAAAGGTAACTTAAATCACTAGAAACACACCTTTAAACATGAAGTACACCATGACAGGATGTTAACTGAATAAAATAGGAAATAAAGTATTTAAATATATATTATATTCATTTCATAAAAACGATAAAAATTATATTGGATCTGACAGCTAAGTATAAATATACATCGAAAAAATCACATGACTTAAGTTTATTACATAAATTAGTGCGTGCCAATATCGTCAACATATATTTCCAACTTATACTTTATATTAACTAAGTTGTTCTAAGTGCAGTTAGAATGGAAAATAAGATACCCTAATCGGAAGATATTAGATTCATTAATTTATGTAACAAATTCTTTGTGGCCACTTCCATTTAGTTAATTTGGGTTTATACTATTTATAAATAAACCCTACATATGTAACTTATTATCTAGCAGCAACCAGAACCTTGAGATCCACCTGCTCCTCCAGCACCTGGTAATGATGGGTTTGTAGGAGAATGTTGGGGTCCAATTTTGATACCATTGGCCTGAAAATTGGGAGTAAGATGTGAAATGTTTTAATAAAAAATATCAATCCTCCTAAAAACAGATATATCATTCAATTGTGAGGTGAGGTACGGCACCGATTTCAGTGGCGAGATCTCAATCGGTAAAGTTTAGCCACGCCGGTCGAGTCCATCACTTGGATCGGTGATCGTATCTAATCTCACCACCCTGGTTAAGCAGTGGAATAGCATTAGCTACATGAATCATTAGTGTTTTATGTAAAGGTTATAGGGTAGTAGCCTAAATGTTAAACCATGAGGAACACTAACCAAAAAACTTTTTTAAACAAGGAGGAGCGTTTTACACCATACATCTGTGACTGGATATGTCCTCGCCAGTTTTACACAAAGCAATAGTCGTAAATGTTGACATATTGTAAAAATTTTAATTTCACCAATTATTTGGTTATAATTTCTATTTTATCGTTTGCACATTATATGTCAGTTTTTAATCCCTTTTATATACATCTGAAGGTAAAAGTGGATAATTACTTGGTGTCTTTATATTGCGTAAAAGGTATGGATGCTGTATAAAAATACATAGAGGTCAAATAGAGGTCGACGCATTGTATAATGTAATAAAATACACACGATTTCACTGCAGTTATGTATTGTTGGTTGCCCAAAACGCCAAAAAAATTGTAGTGTATTTTCTGGTTACTTCTATGGTATGAATCAGACTCCTCCTAGTTTAAAAACAGACTATAATGATGCAAGTTTGAGTGGTCAAATACTTTTGGTACATTTATCATCAAAATTCAAACAAATATTTTTCCAGAATAAGTATTTTTTAACCTTCGACACAAAAGAAGGGGTTATAAGTTTGACTGTCTGTAGCTTCATATCTCTTCAATACTCTTTCTTCTTTGAAAGAGTATTTTGTTAGGAAGATTCTTAGAAGGTTTTGTCTCGGTAGACTTTCAGGAAACTGCACATCACCATTAAATGTGAAAGTACTAGCAAATATAATATGGAACTTTCAGCTTCCCTTGTATTTTCTTATGGAGGTTCATTTTTATTTTTAAGCGATAAAGTCAACTTAATGGGCGAAACTGCAGTTTATCATTGGGTGTATTTCTATTAGTACAGCTCTCTATAGTTTTTAACAGGTTTGTACAGTAAGGTGGAGTGAAAAATTAATATATATATTTTTTTAATTCGAAATAGGCTAGTAAATAAAAGTTGCTAGTTATAAACCTTCTTGACTGTACAAAATTTCGTCTCTCATGGACATCATCTTCAGATGTCACAATGTTGCTAAAAAGAGGTTAAAATTAAAAATGTTATATTTTCTTACAGTTTTCCACACTTTCACTAACTCATTATGTAACTTTAAATAGTTCCATAATAAACTACCTAGAAATCACCGTGAGGAGGTATCTGTGCCTGGATTTACACCCACCCACCCAGAGGCGGACTAGCAACAGTTTAGCGGCGCTGGATCTTAGAACTCTGCAGCTACCAGTAGGCTACGCCACCGGTCATCGTGCCAAGCAGCCGGCGCACTATTGGAACGGGCCACCAAGATTCGTCCCGGTGGGCCAATCCGCCCATGCGCCCACCTACTTCCAATAAAATCTATTTAAACATCCTTTTCGTATTAATAATAATAATAAAAATTTAAATTTTTTATTGGTTAAAAAATAAATAAATAACTAAAAGGCCATCGACCGAAGTCCTTCAGCTGGTGTTTTACAAAATATATTAAAATTGGGCATTTCAGATCTTGATTTCAACTTCGCCAGGACAAAACCGTCTCTTGCTTCTGTTCCCACGACTGTTAACGAATGAGGTACTAATAATATACTATAATTTCTTGCAACTCTGGATCTGTAATTCCTACTAAAATAGGCGGTTCAGTTAACTTGCACGTCCGCCAGTCAATCAGATCCTCATAACTGTTTGCATTGAAATTTAGTTCAAGTACTGTAAATTGTCTTATAATTCCAGGGGTAGATTTTAAGATATGTCTTAAACTCAATTCTATAATACGTGTTCCTTTATTATTTAACACAAGTACAAAGTAATAGGTTTTCTGGGTGGGCGAAAAACGAATTCCTCTTAATTACTGGACCTACTATCTTAAATACTTTTGGGAAGATATCTTGATCACTGAATCATGTTGAATAAATGTTTTTGACTACCTAAGCATGACAGCTTAAATTTTATATCAAACCAAGTAGGGGAATAGACTCTTATAACGAAGTTTACTAAAATTTTCCAAAGGTGCTTCTGTAGCAGTATATAAACGTAGAATTCTATTGGCACAAATAAGCTATCTAGAATGAGCCAGCGGTCTGAGATATTTATGTGATATATCTGCTGTAAAGTTACCAGAAGAAATTGCCATACAAATGTGATATTTGGTCAGCGCTTAAATTCTCGCATTTTACTTTAGGCAATTTAACTTGAATAAGCTTAACACGTGCAATAGAAAGATTTTCATAGCTTTCTATTTATTTTTCAATTTTTCCAGAAAAACCTCGAGGGCCTGTTGTCGATCCACCTAAAAACTGAACTAAATGTCTATAGTCCATAAAGTTTTAACATCTTTTATTTGATATTATCAACTTCAGTGAAAACTGGTTCTTTGTAACTTTTTTGTAACATTTCAAACCGTATGAAAAGTAATTTTTCATAATATTCTTATATTTAGGCAAAACCGTTAAAGATGTTTGCTTCGGAGCCCCAAAGACAGGTCAACACACATTTTTCCATGTTTTTGGCATTACTTGCAATTCACACTCGCTGCTTCTCAAAACGAAGAATATTAACCAAGACCGAAACACGTTACGCCACTTGGGTTTGTATGATGCTTTCCACTTCAACTCCCCCACTGTTTTAAATTTAATACAGACAAATGTAGCATGCAATCGTAGATGCAGACAATTTTTTAAATTTTCTTTAAAATGAGGATGTTATATATCTAAAAGAAATTAAAAACAACCCGAATTAATAGAATTTGACTTATTTGTTGTCCAGTCGGTAAAGTAAAAAATACACCAGAAGCTTGCAAAAAGTGTTCTGAGATTTTCCTTCCGTAACTGTTAGTGCGAGGATTAAACATCACAAAACCACAAAAATCAGTTCTGGGGGTGCCACGCAACCCACCAAAAAGACCATCCCTTTGGTGAAAAAAGCCTTATTTTACTGACATTTGTATTTTTAATGCGCGCGAATTTTCGTTTATTTGAAATTTTTTGCGTGCAGCCTATAGAAAAAATGGAATTGATCGAGAACCAAACAAGCTAGGAAGAAACATCAGAATGGGTTTTAAAGGGGATATAAAATATTCTCTTGTGTTGCCATCTTTGAGGCCTATTGATATTTATTAGTATATAAAAATAACAATATAATATTAATAATATAGCTATCTCTCGATTTCTCGTGCCTATAACTATTCAAAGGCCCATAAAAAATTATTGACTATAAGTTATAAATGCATTATCTTTTAGTTCAAGGTAGTACTTCAATGCAGAAAAAGTTAGGAATAAAAATATTCACGTTTACAAATTTAGCAGCATGTTAAAGTTAGCCAAAAAAAATCCAAAAAACGCTGCATATTAAATTTTTTGATATTTTTTTAATACAATTTTTTAACATTAAATAATTAGAAACAATAGTTATATGATATATAAACTGAAAAAAAAATTTTGAGCTAAATTTTCAAGATGTTTGGGTCTTTTTTTTATTTTTAGGAAACAATTAAAAATTGGCCAAAACTTGGCTAACTTCAACTTGCTGGTAAATTTGTAAATGTGAATATTTTTATTCCTAACCTTTTCTGCATTGAAGTACTACCTTGAACTAAAAGCATTTATAACTTATATTAAAGTCCGTTATTTTTTATGAGCCTGTGAATAATTAAAAGTACAAAAAATCAAGACGTAACTATATTATATTGTTATTTTTATATACTGATAGATATCAATAGCCATCAAAGATGGAAACACAAAAAAGTATTTTATCTCCCCTTTAAAACAAATTTTGCAATATTTTTCAGTACCGATTTTTTCGAAAACCATGACATATACAAGAAAATTACAAGAGGACTTTTAGGCAATTAGTCAAGCTTGCTTTTTTTTTATGAGCAATTATTTATATCTTCATCGGTTGAGTTATCAGTATCATAAGGTTTTTTTCATCGAAGGGGTGGTTTTTTTTTGGGAGGGGGGGGGGTTGCGCGGTATCCCCAGATCTGATTCCTGTGGTTTTGTGATGTACATATATAGTCCCTCCACAAACAGTTACCGAAGGAGATAACATTTTTTGTTATGGAAATCTTTATAATTATTGGACTATTGGGTAACTAGCTATTTTTTTAATCGAATTTTTCCTCAATTTTAACTTCGTTTTCATTTTTTATTTTTAACCTGAAGGTCTCCAAAAAATTCGAAACTTAGGGAAATTAACACTTTTATTATAAGGCAACTTTGAAGAACTAGCTGCAGGAAAAACTTAAAAGTTGTTTTTGTCTCTCCAGCCTATTGTACAGATCTCAGTACACTGTTTATTGGGTTTTTAAGGAACTCTCACTTCGTATACAAGTAGTTATCCCTGCTGCAGCCCTATTTTATCCTTGTTTATCCTTACTGTACCCCTATTTTAAACTTTTTATCCTTAATGTATTTACTATTTAGCCTTTTAGAGTACAGATCTGATAAAGGCTGCCCCGAGACCTATACAAACCTGTGAAAAGCTGTACATAGGCCTGTGCTAATAGAAATACACCTGATAAATTGCTGTTTAAACCATCAAGTTAGCAAGAAAATATACGGGATTTTTATCAGGAAGTTCCATATTAGTAGTCAGATGAATTTTTAACACCCGCTACAAAAGGAGGAGTGTTATAATGACACACATATTTGTCTATGGCTTATGTCTTTTCAATAGGTGATCTGATTTTGATGCAATTTTGTTTACTTGACAGTGCATATTCTTGAAAAGGTTAAAGTGTGAAATATCAACAAACAAGAAGCAAGTAGACCCATACGACAGTACTGAACTATTAAATAATAATGTGCAAAACATATACATATTCACTCGTATAAGAAAGCAAATCGTGAGAACATAAAAAAATATAATAAGCTACATTTAAATTGTAAAAGTTCCTATATGAAATCTATCAATCAAATTAATAATGCTCTATATTACTTAATGCTTTCTGAAGTTTTGTGATGATTGACCATTGATCAATACAAATGGACCAGCCAGAAGTATAAGATTGAAGATGATAAAGAAATATCTATAACCAGGTTATGAACAACATTTCCTAAGGGATATACACCCTCTCAAAACGTAGAAAAAAAAATACACATACCTCATTATTTATATCGAATACTCCTTCTTGAATCTTCTCATAAATTTCTTTTGCTGTATTGATAAACGCTTCTTCCACGTTCGCGGCTGTCTTCGCCGACGTTTCCATAAAGACTAGACCATGTTCACGAGCAAATGCCTCACCCTCTTCCTTCTTCACTTCTCTTCTACTTTCCAGATCGCTAAAAGTAGAAATAAAATATAAGAGTGTTAAAGATATATTTCAGAAATTCCACTGAAATTGTTTACGATATATAAAGGATTTGATCTTGATTCTGCCATGTTCGATTTTCCGAAACTAATAAGACTGGCCTTGATTACATTATGAAAGGTGAAATTATTGCTGCCAAAAAACCCAGAAGTTATAAGGAATTTTTGTACACGAGAACTTATAAGGAGGTATGGGTTGTGTCAAATAAAATATTGGTGACAATTTGAGCATCTTTTATAATAATAATAATTGTTATGTTTTATGCATTATATTATTCCTTACGGTTCCGTTAATAAAAAATGTAACTGCTAATATCTCAACAATGGTTAATGATAGGTATAAGACATGGTTAGTTAATAAAATTTGTTTGGAAATAAAGTGGGAATCCAAAAATATAAAAATATGCAGGGTGTTCCATTTGAAACGGTATAGTTGCATAACCTACCGCCTTTTTGAGGTGCCTTAAAATAAAATTATTGAATGCATCTTTTTAACCAGAATAACTTTCCCATTTAACATTTTGTTGTATGCCTCACAGTTTTTCAGATAATGCTTGTCTAAATAGAGCTGGAATACCATGTATATATTAGTATTAGCAATCATAAATAAAAAACTGTAACTTGTATATGTGAGTGTGTGGCAATTAATTTTTCTCAATGATTTCGGTAGCATCATGAGCAAGATTTATCACATTAAATAGGAACATTACATATTGCTTATTAAGATGGACCGATAAGGATTTAAAGTTGCATGTTTCAAGTAACAGAACGAGGGTAGCCAACATTGGAGGATAAACTTTGTCCTCTTTATATCACAAAAACTTTAAAAATCGTCGTTGGACTCTTTCTAATACTTCAATATTTTTTACATAATTTGGACATCAAATAGAATCATATTCAAGAATAGATCTGGCATAACAGTTGTATAACAATTTAATTGTAGATGAGTTACAGAACTCATCACTTTTACGCATAATAAATCCTAATCTTCCATTGGAAGCTAAAATTACTCAATCGTCATTTAGCTGCTGCAGAACACTCCATCGATGGTACACCAACCAATATAGCAATACGTATGGCAATAATAATTATTCTACCCGTTTTTCTCTTTTGTCAAAATATATAGGGTTGATATGTTGTTGAAATGTATATTGTGTAATTTTGTTTTACTCAGATTATTTCCCTCGTAAAGTGTGGCCACGAAACAAATGTCTAGGGAATATTCGATTGAAAATAATAATGAATATTACTTAACTTATATAAGAAAAAAGCTACCTGCAGTTTATCGAACAGAATTCAGAGCTCTCAGGATATAACCTATGATAGTAAATGCATCTGAAATGTATACTTTGAGTGACACCAATTTAAAAAAAAACTTGTATTTTTAAGCATCTTCTGCTTAGACTTACGCATTTAGGGTTTAGGTTAGCTAAATACATTGATTTTCTATTTATCTCTTTTGTTTGTTTTTCAAATATCTATTATTAAATACATGTTTACTTATTATTTGTGAGTTTTTAAATAAAATTGTTTGTCAAAATCATTATTTTTACCTTCAACACTTTTTTTGCTAATTATTATTTAGCATGATTACGTGTCAGGACTGATACAGAAATTACTTTGTAAAATTTGAACATGTACATAGCTTATATGCTGAACTATTTCTTTCTTACTGTTTATCTATTGCATCTTAAAATTTGTAAATAATACACTAAACATTTATCTAGTTTACTTAAAAATAGTATATAGTAAATAACTAAATAAAACACACTACTATGTTTTCTACCACATAGTGGTAGAAGTAAAATATATATAGTGATAGAAGAAAAAAAAACATGGAAAAACATTACTATCAGGACTATTATTTATCCATAAAACGCATAATAAATATCCCAAAAAAATACAAATAACCAAAAATGAACCCAGCAAAAAATCCTACCATTTTTGAGCTTTGGTAAAATTCGAATTCAATGGTTCAAAAAATATGGAATGAACAAAGAATTTATATAAATAGAAGCAGATACACATTTACAAGTGTGTTAACAACATAGTTCAGACATTACATTTCATAATCATCTCTTTCTTTATGACCAAAATTACTATAGCCCCATCTTTGTTGCAGCCACCGTCATTTTGACACGACAAATAAATGTAAATATAACCTTAAACTCCCAATTTGTGAAGCGTATTGATCTGCAAATAAACTATTTTCAAGTGCTGAGGAGACAAAATATGACTTAAAATTGCCTCAAATAACGTTTATATGCTGTTTCTCTAATACGATGACAGTTTAAAGACAAAATGTGTCGGTCATCAACCTATTTTGAGCTGTATACTTACATTTATTTTCCTAAAATTAACACTTTTATTTACCGTCAAACTACAGCAATATAATTAATTTTAAGGGGCCGTGGATTCAGAAAAAGATGTGTACTAGAGTCAAATTAGTTAGAGGTTGTTTCATTTAAGAAGCCAATTCAGAAATTTTTTTGCATCCCTTACGAATCAGAAAAGAAGTACCTAACTAATTTACAGGAAATCATGTGGCAGTTCTTTTATATTTTGACAAATTGACCTAGACTTTTATTTACAAAAAATAATATACCTCCTGTGACAAAAATAAAACTACTTACCAACTGTTCTTAATTCCTACAAGGCTACAAGTAGTGGATTGTCTAGTAAAATGGAATTCTACCCGGCCATAAATTGGACTGTGAATTTGAGCATCCGCAAGGAATGTTAAGGGGCCAGGGGATTAAACAATTGTTTACAATACTTATATATTTTTGTACAGAAATATTTGCACTAAACATGAAAATAATTTAAAGGTTAGTTGAGTCAAACATCAAACATGAACAGCTGTTATTAAATAACTAGATTTAGACATATGTCTATGCTACACTCATATGCCACGGCCTTGAACAGGCCGCAACAGACTTAGCGTTAAGGGCAATGTTGTATCTTAGAAAGAAATGGCGAGAAAAAGGTATGTTGGACATGTTGGCAACAGTATCGTACTTACGACTTTTATGCTTTATCTCTGCTTCTATTTATATAAATTCTTGGGGAATGAAGTGATTTCTATGACTACAGTATTCCATGCACACAGAATTATACCTGGCGTCTGGGGTAAAGTAATTATCTCATCATAATTTTTTCTAGTTCTTAAATTATTTATGCTAACTTTGGTTGGTAACACTGCTTTCAGGCTGCATTTTCAAAATATCACTTATTACTTGTAATCAGCAATATGAAAATACCCCAAAATTGCTTAAGGGTCAGTTGTCTGAAAGTGGATCAACGAAAGTTCAGCTGATCTTCGTTCAACATCTAAGGTTACAATTGTTACAATAATGGTATCCTTGGATTTTAAACAAAGTTCAGCTGAACTCTGGCTGATCCACTTTTATACAACTGGCCTTAAGAGTAAAACATAAATTTTGAACTACTTGTACTAGGCAAGTACAAGGAGCCCTTTTTTGCTTTTGTCATAAATTTATCTTATAAAGTTCTTTTCCAAACATCTTTATATAAAATCAGCTAATCATGTAGTTCTGATTGTTATAAAAAAATCAAATAGCCAATGAGTGTAACAAAGCAAAATATTCTCGAAATTTCTACAAATTCATATAAATTTGTTTGAATTTGATTTTATAAGCAAAATATTGGTTAAATTTTACACTAATTGTATCAAAAATCGCCTACATCTAATAGTAACAGAAAATTTTGCAAGTCATTTTTTAAGTAACAGTGTTTTACTCCATACACAACATGCAAATGTATCAAAAATAACAAAATTAGACTTGGCTCAAATCCTTTGAGAGTTTGGCAAATAGGATTCTGCTAATATTAATTCTATTTCTATCCTCTTTGTAAACATACCACTCAAAATAATCATTCCATTACATACTCACAGTTCCTATCCCTTTTCTGTTAATAAACGCAGTCGACTTATCAGTCCACTGCCATTTTTTAAAATCAACATACACTTTGCAACAACATATCAAATAATGTATTTATTAGTGTAATAGCCATCTTGATTGACGAAAAGTATACTAGTCTGTATTCTTTGTTTGGAGAAGCTAATTAAAATTATAGTTCTTCAGGCCTATTATTTTGTGTTTCATCACTGTTAAATTTACGAATTGATTTTTTCAGAAGCCAAAGGGTTCTTCCTCTAGCTAACACTAACTTACTTTCCAAAGTTCAATAGAATTGAACCTTTCTTTCTTAAGTTATTGAGCTTACAAGAAATGTTACCGGCAGACCGACGTGGACAGCTTTTTGAAAGTTGTTCAGAATTTGATGATACAATAACGTTTTCTCATTAAGCTGTGAGGAACAATATATAAGTATATTATTAAGCTTATTTATTTCCCACAAATTGGAAATGGAAAGGGCTGGTTTTCAACTTATATAATAGGTACAAACGATGCTATATTCGCCTTTTTAGAGAAAGTATATCTTCAGATTAATGATGGGGGAGGTGGCCAAGGCATTTGACTGCGTAAATCACAGGATATTGCTGGGGAAACTACAAAGTTACGGGTTTAGAGGTATAACACTGGATTGGTTCAAGTCATATTTATCTGGCCGCTATCAAAATGTTATTTTTAATGGTAAAGTGTCATAACAAGTGGCAGTGACGTCTGGCGTGCCACAAGGTTCTGTCCTTGGGCCTTTACTATTTCAAATATATTTGAATGATTTGGCTTCTGTTAAAATTCAAGGAAAGTACACTTTTTTTGTGCATGATACCACGATACTCTGGCATGGCAAATACATCGAGGAACTCCATGAGATCATGAGAAAATTTTTGTTCTGCAAAAAAGGGCTCGAAAATACAAGTGTAAGGCTAACGGTAGAGACTCGTGTAAACCACTGTTTTTACAGCATGGAAATATGACGCTTTCATGTATATTCAATTTTGAGACTGCATGCCTCATGCATAAAAAGTTTGGACGTGATATAAACGGGGATTCGGTTCGCTACATGCGGCTCACCCATAACATCACACTTCCTATTCCATCATTGGCTCAGATAAAAAACTCAATTCTCTATAATAGCAGAAAAACATTTAATCATCTTCCTGTAAATTTGAGACAAATTGTAAGCAATGATAAATTTAGTAGGGAACTTAAAAAAATTATTGGTTAGCAAGGCTTATTACTCACCGAATGAATTCTTTCAAGACACATTATATTGACCCATTTTTATCACTGTTCTATACATAAAATAAATGTTATCCTGTTTGTTGTGTTTTTTGTTTTTTTTTTCTCTCTTAATGTCTGTAACTTTCATTAGTATTTAAATTTGGCTTTGTCAACAAAAATATTTTGTATTTTTTTCTGACAATAAAGCATATTTTGATTTAATTTGGTATCGAAACATTTTCACATTTGAAATTTAGTTTCCAACATCGTTAGAAGAATTTTGAAATGGAGTAATAATAATAATAATAACAATCTTTATTAATCACGTTGGCTGTCTCATAAGAACAGATGTGAAAGTCAATGAAATACAGTGTCAATAATTTACACAAAATAGACAAATAAGTAAAAAAACATTTAAATAAGTACACAAAAACAATAGAGCAAGTTAAGATATATATAAAATTAAGTAAACTCATTAATATTATACACACGCTTTTGAGTTAAGTATTGTTTCAGTAGTATTTTAAAACAATTAAAATTACTGGCATTTAGAATGTGTATTGGCAATCTGTTATATATTTTGATGCCTGAAAGATATGGTGATCGTTCATATAGAGACAAATTATGGATAGGTATAGTTAGAGAAGATCCATGTTTGGTAGTGTAGGTGTGAAAACCACCATTATTTTTAAAACAATGTAAGTTTTTTCTTATATACCTATTTAGATATATTGTATATATAGATTGACGGAAAACTGAACAACTAACAGCCCGTTTTACAATCGCAAGTTAACTTTCATGTTGGCTGACTCTTACTTGCAGGTTAACTACAACTTTACCGACACTTCCGTTTTTCAATATAAAGTTAAGTGATGGTTTGTAAACGAGACGTTGGGAATAAAATTTATAATGTTGGTACTGGAAAAATGGGTAATATACATAAAATGTATGAATTTTAGCCAAAGTCACGCCACCTTCTATCAAATATAAATGTCAGAAGCAATTTATGAGTTAGTGGTCTATTATTAAGTAAGCAGTATTTAGTCTCGATCTATTTAAAAAATCTCTTTCATCGTATTCTTCGAAAAAGTTAAGTCTATACCGGATTACCTTGGCTCCTCATCACTGATATATGAACATACTTCGTATATGTCCATTTTCAAGCGAAATTTAAAAAAAAAATTTTGTGACAGTTTTTTATAGGTTATAAATTGCCAGTAAACTGCCAACTTCTAGTTTACCCACACCTCATCTGCTACTAAAGTTAACTACAACATTGAAAATAACCAGCTATTGTAAAACTCAATTTCTATAATAACCTGAAAGTTAACTCTGACTGGAAGTTAACCATCTATTGTAAAACCGGCTGTTATTGTTTATGAAATATGGTCGGCATGACTCGGCGGTTTTTAAATTAAATTAAACATGGCCCTTTTTTGTTGAATAAGATTCTACTAGCTGCAGGTGCTCTACCCCACACTATAATGTTATATGATGATGAAAAATAAAACACTACATTGCATTAGGATACTTTAGCTACTAGTAATCAACCAGACAAAACAGAGCTGCCACCTGTTTGTATTGGCAAAAAACTTTTAAAATATGAATCTAACATAACATGCACAGTATTGCCGCCTATGCAATTTAAATAGTATATTATTATACAAGCTTGGTACCTACTCGTAAGAAGTGCATAAGTTGAAAAACGTAAACAAACAATATGGCGATATATTTGGTTGTCAGTGTCATGCGAATTGATTGTCAGACGCAGCCAGAGTTGATCTCGGTCGATTCAAAATATCACTGAATGAGCGAAACAATGATTTTTTAATTTGATTTTGTGATTGGTCGGATGCAGTGAATTATGAATCGATAATTGGACGGCATTAAACAGAAAGGAGCCAACCCACAAAATCTAAAAAAATTGTTTCTTAATTTATTTAAATGTATAGAATATCGTAATGTGTGTTCAGCTGAAAAAATCCAACTCATCTTCCTTATAAAAATTTAATGGTGTAGTTTCAATATTGTAATTAAGATGCAAAACCATTCTTTGCAAGCTTATTTCTTGATTTTAGCTGAGAGTGCTGGTTCCTTTCTGTTTAATGCTGTCCAATTGAATTATAGGTATGATTTTTCACAAAAAATAGTATATTATATGAGCGATTATGATATCCATTATTCACGAAGACAATGTTTGAGCCCACGAGCCGAAGGCGAGTGGCGCAAATCTTCTGAGTGAATAATGGTCATAATATCGAATGTAATACTATGGGTACTCTACACCTATTAAACAAATTACTTAAATTAGACTGAAATTTGATAGCATTTATCAGTACCTACTCGTAAGAAGTGGAAAAAGTAAACAAACAATATGGTGATATATTTGGTTTTTCAATTCATTAGCACATTAAAGGAAATAAATATATAAAAAATTTCGACGCGATGTACAATTAATCAAATTTAGCTACTATTACGTAGTTTTGGTTTTGAGAAGTAGAATTGCATGACTGTAACACGTAAAGAGTTAAGGTAATATATTATATTTGATCCAAACCTTTTGTTTCCGATTAGCATGATAACCATATTTGAATTGGAATGTTGTCGAGCATCATCCAACCATGTCGTAAGATGGTTAAACGTTTCCCTTCGAGTGATATCATACACTAACAATGCACCAGCAGCCCCTCTGTAATAAGACCTGGTAATTGATCTAAAGGCTTCCTGACCTGCAGTATCCCAAATTTGTAATTTTATTTGTTTACTATCGATAGTTATCATTCGTGCTCCAAATTCCACACCAATTGTTAAGTCATGGACTGGTTGAAATCGTTTGTCCGTGAATTGTAGTAACAAGCAAGACTTTCCCACACCTAAAAAAGTTTGTTTGTATGATGATAAATATTTTTATCAAGGGCAATACCCACATAAAGTGTTATTTTCACTATAGAATCCATATATTTACTCTTTAATCATTACCAGCTAATCTTTAACACTACTAACAAACACATTATTGACGTTCTACCGAATATATTAATTCTTTGTTATCTCCAAAAAGCAAAATACAAAAATTCTTGAGACTCTGATTGATTAGGTTTATTTTGAGAGCTGCATGGACTTACCAGTATCCCCAATAATTATATATTTAAATAAATACGCGTACGACATTTTGAAAACTACAAAAATATTATTTATATTCACTTAATCACAAAACCCCTTCGCAAAATAATGACAGCTGTCTGATGATTGTGTCATTAGTTGGAACTGTGAAGTAGGTAAATGCGCAAGGTCCAAATAGTAAAACGCCTCCACATTGGTCGATATTCTCGAACGAAAATAGACTCGACTCCCTCTATGGTGTAGTTCAGAAAAATTCAATTATCTATGTGTTCAAAATAACTCCGAACTCATTTTCCCATTCTTTATTTAAATTGTGAAGTGGTAAAACATACTAAAAGTTAACTGTAACAAATATAATAGAGAAACAAGATTAATTTAGTATATGCTGAAAAAACCAAAGAACCCTCTTTGATCAGTATCAGCTATCTATTAAAAGATGGCGCAAATGACATTCAATAAATTTTCATTATTGTATTCCCTCTGGAATGTGCCTGGAATATACCTACATAGCAGATAGCAGATTTTTTCCCCCATTTGTAAGAATTGCTCTTGGCATGATAAATTTTTTTACAAAACTTGTTTTCCTCTTTTATTCTTTTTTGAACTTTTTTGGGGGGATTATACTTTGTGCTATTCTCGGCCACAATTTGCAGGAAATTTTGTGATCTTCAGAACACAATTCGTCATCCTTTCTGTCTCTGAGCGATTTTAATTTGAAACGGTCTGTAGATGCGATGGGACATATCTTTTTTGGCGTTACGCGTTAATAGGAAATATTTTTCTTTTGAAGGATCGATTTCACAGATTACAACAGGTTTCTCCATTGGATATTTCAGTTTGTCCATGCAATAAATTTTGTAAAATATGGCCTCAAGTTAATGCGCGGTAAAATGAAAAAAGTATTAAATTTTTAAGATAAAAGCCATACAGTGGGTCATTACCTTAGAGTAGGAAAGATATATATTGTAAGGAGTCGTAACGCTACTGCCAATGGTGAAGCCACCTGCCACCAGAGAGCAGGCGAAAGTGGCGGAACATATGTACAATATGTAGGTGTCAAGTTTATCACATCAAAGGAAAAAACGATACAAAACTGGTATTTTTCCAAAAACAGCTTCATAATAATACAATTAATATTCACTGCCATAAATATATTTACTCATATCTTACATACCAGAATTTATTCTACATTCTATATAATATAACACCATAATCGATATATCTACGCCCATGGAAAAAGTGTCTTTTCGGATGCACTGTTCTATATTCAATGAAGAAAAGATGAATGAAAATTTCAATCAAATAACGTGCAAATTGCATACCAGAAAATTCTTCTCATTATCATTGCATGCACACCGATATAATTAAGTAAATAATAGGCCTACAGTTAATTTAACTAGGTAAAGTGAAAACTGCATATACTTTAACCTGCAAAGCGTCACTCCTTTCAATTTTTTTCCGATGTGATTTTTACAGTAGTTTATAGAATATGATACCATCATGTAGGTACATTACATAAATTAGCACTAAATCACTTATAAATCACTTTTATTGGAAAATTTCATTTTGCTCTCTACCGTTTGTGTGCCACCACCGCAATGGCGTCTTAGGCACAACTTGTTAGCGTGGCGATTATGCGCTGTTACGAGTCCTCACCATCTATCTTTCCTAGTCTAAGGTCATTACAAATGACGTCAGAACAACACGTTAATGGTATCTACCAGGATAACCTTAGGAACGAACGAATTGTCTAATTTCACTATTGACAATTGACAATATTGACATGTTTGTCAAAACGTCAAAAGTGATTTTTGCTTGTGATTTAGTTAGGTTATGTTTATGGTAATAATCGAAGTATACTTCAAACTTCAAGGTAGTTGTGATATTCTTGAGCGTCCACTGTAAATACATACAAAAGTAGTTTCTGAAGAACTGTGCTGCCTTGGTCCTATTTTTATACTTCATAATGTCAGAAGTTGTTGAAATCGATGGCTCACTTCTCGAAGGGGTATGTATTTCCTCCCAGTGTGCCCCTGTTAAAGTACTTCTTATTATTTCTTATAATTTATTAGGGTGGACAAATTTTAAGAATGGCAATTACATTGAGTGCGTTGAAAAGAATACCTGTCCGTATAATAAAAATTAGAGGGGGACGAGGCAAACCAGGTCTTAAGGAGCAACATCTAAAAGGTAAGTATTATTTTATTTCTGTTTTAAATATATTACCGATCAGTCAATATAATAGATATAAATAATAGTTATCTATGCACTAAGTGTGTTATATAGATTATAACGTCCAGAGGGTAACATGATGCAGCCCTAGGGCCTTTGGCCCGAGGGATACATGCTGCCTGATAGACGTTATAATCTAATAACGTTCGTGGTGCATACAATATTTTATTTTTCATGAAAAATATATTTTTTTAATGAAAAATTGACTTTTCATTTTTAAATACATTTTTTTAATAGTCTATGACATTTGTTGATACTTTGATGTTTATTAATTGTATCTCTCAGTATGTTGTGTTCTTTCAAATTTAGTAACCTAATTCAATGCTGCTAGCTTTTTATTTTTACCCTTTTACCAAGTAGTCTATGACAGTTGTTGATGTTGCTTTGCTTTGTACGTAGATAATACGTTTAACAAAATAAAATAAAAATTAATATGGAAATACCACAAAATATCCGAAACAATGCGGGAAAAGCCACAGAAAATGTATGGCAGGTCAAATCTAAACCATTATACGATAAGGAATATGAAACATTTATTCTTTCTTTGTTTCTCATATAACAGGGCAGCTCATTATGCCCGTGTTCATTATGATCATCTTTATGGTAACTGTATCCAAGGTATAATAAACAAATAATATGTAGGTGAAAAATTTAAGATAATATAGTGATCTTTGTAATCAATTCATTGTACTTAATACTTTTACTTCCAACAGCTTCTTCTTTGAAGCAGCCCATATTTAAGTGGACTATGGTCATAAGCGTTACAAAAATATTTATTTTTAGGTATAGAGTTGGTAAGAGACATCTGTGGTGCTAGCGTCAAAGGAGCCAATATAGATTCAACTGAAGTAACATTTTGGCCAGGCATAATCAAAGGTGGTACATATAAAGCACAGGTTAAAACTGCTGGAAGTATTAGCTTACTATTACAAGTTGCGTTACCTTGTACCTTATTTGCAACTTCACCCACTACTCTGATATTGCAAGGGGGAACTAATGCCGAAATGGCACCACAAATTGACTACACAACAGAAGTATTTAAACCGATTTTAGAGAAATTTGGAGCTACGTTCGACTTCGATTTAATTAGAAGGGGTTACTTTCCAAAAGGCGGTGGAGAAGTAGTTGTTAATATCAGTCCAGTAAAAAGCTTAAGTCCGGTAGATATTACAGAACAAGGTAACATTTTATCAATATACGGATGGAGCTTTGTAGCGGGTACGTTACCTGTTAAGTTAGCTCATCTTATGGCAGATTCAGCTGCTAGTCTATTACAGCAGAAAGGGGGTAACGTAAATATCGAACGTTATAAAGAGGACAGAAGCATGGCGCCTGATAATTGCTCGGGAATTATGTAAGTAATGACTTAATTAATTATCCCCTCCTAAAATGAAAGATTAAATTTAGTTTTTTCGTATTTTTTACATTAATAAATCAACCATTATCCAGAATGAATTTTGTTGAGCAAGCAGAGTGTATCTTTACTATTACTTATCTTTTCAAAATATGTAATATTGTATTATTAGTTTGGTTGCAGAGACAGATACTAAATGCTTTCTGGGATCTTCAGCGTTAGGCAAAAGAAACGAAAAATCTGAGGACACGGGCAAAAGGGCAGCCGAGGAACTTTTGAACGTTATTAAGGAAGGTGCATGTGTTGATGAACATAGTCAAGATCAAATTATTATTTTGATGGCTCTAGCTAATGGGCCATCTAGAGTTAAAGTAGGAAATATTACGATGCACACTAAGACTGCGATATACATAGTGGAAAAATTAACAAAGGTACCTATTACAATTCAGCAATACATAATTCTTCTCTATATCTTGAATTATGATTGCAAATGACTGAAACGGTACAAGAATTACTTATTTCTTAAAAAATAGAAAGACCATTTTCTATTAATTTAAGCCTACGTTTTTAAGGCTTGTACAAAAAGTTTTTATTGCTATTTAGGTACCTGATTTTTGTGTGATATGTTCTTGTCTTTTTTAGGTAAAGTATGAAATTATACCTGCAGGTTCCAACAACATCATCCAGTGCTCTGGATCCTGATTATCGACAATATAATGACAAAGAAGAGAACTTTTAATGCCTACTTAATAAAAATGGGACATTTTATTTAAACTTTAATTTATTTATTACATTGTTTAATAATATAACTATTACAACCAACTGTTGTGTTTCTTTTACTCAAACAGAAATTGTCTTGAAATAAGATTATGATTGATTGATTTGCCAGCGTAAATTGAGCACTGCTGCCGATTCCGGCATTCAGTCTGGAGGTTCGTTCCAATACGCAGCTTGGCCGTCCGCCGAACACGCCCAACAGACGGTCAAACCGCGTGCCGGAATCAAGCCTTGGATGTTTTATATACCGCCAGACCAGCTGAATATGCTGGGTTGGACATGGGACATGCTTGTTGTCAGCAGCGAGAGCCACATGACGCAAGGGGTAGGAACATAAGATGGGAAGTGTAGGTGTTTGTGAGATACTTGTTTTTAGTTTCCATCTATCATCTTATTTATTCTTCTAAGTTTTCTGTTTCTGAATCTAGCACTGTACATCTTCTGCCAGCTTGTGGTCACTTCGTTTGTCTGCCAAGATATACATACATGCGGTAAAAAGAGCTCTTTACAGCGGTTATGAGAAAGAGGTCCGAGAGAACACTTTTTACATCCTGTACACGAGTTTGATTTGTAGTGATTAGTTTCAGTTCTCGTTTTCCAATTCCACCTACTTTTCTATTTCACCAGCTGCCCCCCATTCAGCACAGGTTCATTTTTGAGATTAATAAGAGACTGTTTAAAATATTATGTTTTAAATCAAACATTGAGTTGATAGAAATCAAGTTGGTAAAGTTATTAAAGTAATCAGAAAGAATAAAATCAAATCAAATAAAATTATTTATAGCTTATCTCTCTGTATCATCTGGTTCTGAGGTTGCCTTTTCATTTTCTTTCCCTTCTTGGGTTGACCTCGTACACTTAAGAAACTTCCCCTGCACACAATTACTTTAAGTCACAACACAGTATTATATGTCTATATTGCATTTTGACGTAAATAAAAATCCTAAAATATAGCGAATTACTGAATAAATTACAAAAATATTCATTGGTCTGAAAGAAAACTATCAAATTTTCCATTTTGGAGATAAGATTCTGATCTAATTCTAAAGACTATCAATCTCAAAAAATATATTAGTATCTCGAGCCCTACCTAGAGGATACTTCTCCGAAACATTTGTTAATAATATTATTAATAATTTATCGTTGGTAAATGTACACGAGTACTTACACAAGTCTATAAGTAAATAAACAACAAATGAAAACATATGTGTAAATAAAAATAAAACAGTGTAAATAACAACTTTTTACAAACAAGTACTAATGCTAGGTACATTCTAGTTGCATTTCAAAGTTAAGAATTATTAAAAAGTAAAAATGAAAAGAATGTATAATCTCGCTAATCGCATCTCTTAAGAAATAATATTCTCTTCTGTTGTTGAAGAATCTCAAGCCACCAAAAGTTTGTAAGTTTTTTCATTTGAATTCTTCAGACACATATGTTGTTCAAAAATAAAATGATTATCATAAAATAGTATGAAAATTGTAATAACAGTATACCGAGTTTATACACTTGCATGTGTGTCATGTTTGCCTATTAAAATTATTCAGTTTCTTATATACTACATTACAGATTAAAATTAACTGCCATTGACATACATAGTTCCTCTAAAAATTGTTAAGTGCCTTGCACTGCTTTCTGCACAGAGATAGAACAACCTTAATTAGAAAAAACTTAACACGAGATTCTGTTAGCAAATAGCTTTTATTGTATCTTGTAAAACTTACCTTGCAGGTTAGCTGTTTTGATTTCTTTATTTCTGTGTATAGTTATATATTTAAATGTAACATTTTACTTTCTACTCAAATTTAAATTTGTCTGAAGTAAATCCCTTTCATAAAGAACTAAGTAAATGTAATTTTTTAATACAAATCTAACGATTAATCATATTACACAATAATCATCCATGTTTTCAGCTACAATTACTGTAGTTTTAAAATCAGAAAGTTTGTCAATTATGCCTTGGCAGACTAAATTAAAACAAACGAATTGTAACAGAAATCATAAAAACTTGACACACCAAGTTTTATCTTAATCCGTTAAAAAATAAATGACACCCAGTATAACATTTCACCAGACCATATAACATATTCAAATAAGTAAAATTTTTAGTTTTCTTAAGAAAGTGAATTTTAAGAAACGGTTTTTATGCACGAAATTAATTCCTCGAAACAATTTTGGTTTATTTTTGGTGATATATTTCAAACTAGAAATTAGGTATATAGAGGTACATAAGCAGGCAAATCCTATAAATTTGGAACATAATATGATGCAATGTTTTTCGAAAAAGAGTTATCAGTGTAATATCGAAGCAAAGTAATAGTGAACTTTTAAGTATTTCCATTGTAAAACAGGGCGGCGTTTGCACTTAGGATTGTATTTGATGATTATGTGACTGATAACAGCAAACAAGAACTCTAAAGTTGCTGAAAGACTTCTCCAATCAAAGAAGCTTCGTGAAGCTTTTCGGTGAATCGATCATAGTGATATTAACGCGGGGAAGATTTACAGTTAACGAAACAAACAAAAGTCGCCTTATTTCCATTCTAAAGTGATTCAAGGAATCAAATTTTATTGTCGAACACATATTGATTGTTCTAATCGTTTATTTGCTATTTTTGCATGAATTCGGAGATTGTAACACCATTTCTGCAATCTTCATTCATGGAAAGAAAAATAACTGAATCTGACTGCACAAGTTTTCAAGGAAGGGAGTACAGATTTCGATACCACTGCTGCAGTGTGAGCACAATTGGCTGAAGTTTAGAAAAATGCATAACTCTAAATAAAAATACCTTTAAAATTTAAATTACTTTTACTGTTTAAAAATAATGTGCATAACAATAAACTATGTATAAAAATATTATGGATGTAAATACATATATTACAATTATTTCTTCGTGATGCTTTATGTTAACAAATGCCTGCCTAATCTTAATTCTTGCCTTAGCACTCCATCAAAAATAGCTTCTGGTTCCACAACTATTACCTCAGGATTCTGTTTTTTTATTTTTAAATATTTACTTCTATTTTCGGGTGATGCAACAACTACATAAAATCCTTCGGCATTTTTTGGTGGATTTCTTGTAACACATTTTCCTCCACAGGACTCTATGGCACCTAAAAAAGTCATTTTATTTTCAAGTGCTATAATTTTGATGATATAGTAATAGCATTTCATTTTGTGCCATCCACATCATTGGTCCTTATAGTCTTTTTGGAAATGAAGAGTAATAAAAGCTCATTATAAATGCAAATCCACAGAAAACATAGTCAGCTTATGAGCAATATTTCTTTCTGGTATACAGGGTATTTGGCACATCGATTGAAAGTTTTCACTGGGTGATACTTGGGGTCGTTTGGAACCTATATGACCATATTTACCCTTATGCAAAGTCTCCCCATTTCTGAGATATCGGCATTGTCAGATATTTTTGCGAAATAGTTGAGCTGTTACTATTACGTGTTATTTTTTATGGTACTAAATACTTTTAGCTTTCTTAAATATTTTTTTAGATATACTTAATATGCACTTTTAGACTGAAGCTCTACGAAGCTATGAACGAACTAGGAGTACCAAAGAAGCTAATATGTCTGATTAAAATGACCATGGTTGACACTACGTCTGCAATTAAAATTCAGAACGACATATCGGATCCGTTCAAAATACACAAAGGAATGCGACAGGGAGATGCGCTGGTGTGTCAATTATTCAATATAGCCCTGGAGAAAATCATCAGAGAAGCCACTTAAAACTAGGGGAATAATCTTCACTAAGTCAGTTCAGACTTTGGCATATGCAGACGAGAAGAAAGTCTGCAGAGAACCTCTCAGACTTAGCAAGGGCAGCTGAGACCATGGGACTACAGGTAAACGAGGAAAAGACAAAATACATGTCAACAACGTGTACGGTTGCCAAATTAAACAGACTGCGCTGGGCAGGTCATGTGGCCCGAGCTAGTGAAATAAACCCAATTAATAAAGTGTCTAGCACAGAACCTGTAGGGAGCAGAAAGAGAGGTAGGCCAAAGCTTAGATGAGTCGATGGTGTGACGCAAGATGCTAGAAGTATCGGTGCCTTTAACTGGAAGGCAAGAGCACAAAATCGGAAGAAATGGAGGAGGACGCTTGAGATGGTCGAGGCCCTTGTAGGGCTGTAGCACCAATGATGATGATGAATATGCACTTTGTTGAAACTGTACAAAAAGAAATGCCGAAGTATTATAGTCTGTTTTTAAACCAGGAGGAGTATACATGGAAGTTCCATTCACATCATAAAAGTAACTAGAAAATACACTAAAACCTTTTGGGCAACCAACAATACACGATTGCAGTGTTTTCGTGTATATCTTATTACATTATATAATGCATCGATCTCTATTTGACATCTAGGAATTTTATACAGCATCCATATCATTTACGCAATATAAAGGCACCAAGTAATTAGCCACTTTTACCTTCAGATTTATACAAAAGGGATTAATGGGCAAACGATAAAATAGAAATTATAACCAAATAATTTATGACATGAAGTTAAAATTTTTACAATATGTCAAAATTTACGACTATTGCCTTGTGTAAAACTGGCGAGGGCGTATCCACTCACAGATGTATGATTTAGCGCGTTAAATATTAAACGCTTCTCCTGGTTTAAAAATAGACTATAGTATAAAAATAATGTAGAATAATTTATGAGTTAAGATATCGTGAGTGAGCTGACAATCCCTCCAAACTGATATTCGATTCAAATGTATGGACCCCTCACTTTCACCGCGAATATCTCAGAAACGGAGGATTGGAAAAAATTGGAAAAATTATGTGTTCATTATGTCTCTATTCTAAATCATTCATTGAAATTTGAATAATGTGTACATTGGACGATTTTGAAGTTCTGCTAAGTTGTTTTGAAAAATGTCCTACCTTTTAAGGAAATTCTGATCATACCAGTATTAAATCCATTATATCTTGGAAAATATGCATACTATGTAAATAATATTTTAGATACCGATAAAGCACAGTATTTTTTTGTATGAGGAAATTTTATAATAATTTTTTATTCTAAAATTTTGCAGTTATTCTCAAAAACTCATGTTTATTCGGTTATCAATGTATTTAAAATTTTTTTGATGAAATAGTTAATTATATAAAATGTAAGCATTTTTAGAAAAAAGAATTGGTATATGTCAAATATTAATTTAGTTATCAAACTCAATAGATATTATTGCAAGCCTGCTATAATATTTCAGTGAATGATGTAGAATAGAGACAATAAACACATAATTTCTTCAATTTGTTCCGATCCTCCGTTTCTGAGATATTTGTGGTTAAAGTGAGGGATCCATACATTTGAATCGAATATCAGTTAGGAGGTATTGTCAGATCAATGAGGATATATTGGTTCGAATTTTTTCCCCTGTTTTATGCAACATTTTCTCAAAAACGGCACTACTTCAAGAGGTTCAAATAGTTTTCAAAACTTTTCTATTACATACTCTTTTCAATGGTATACTACGTTATGACAGAATTATTGTTCATTAAACTAAAAAGAAAATATATTTGTAGACACTACATTTTTAATAAGGAAAGAAAATAAATTAAAATCATAATAAATTCTCTCAGCCGCAAATCGGTGATTGTATTTACTAATTTAAATACAATTTTCTGTTTGTGAAAAAATTCGAACAATATATTTTAAGACATAAATTGTCCTACATAACATTTATACCTACTAATATTTCAGCATTTCTTTTGTGCTCTTTCAACAAAGTGTGTATTAAGAATATCTAAAAAAATATATTTAACAAAGTTGAAAGAATTTAGTATCATAAAGAATTACATGTATTAGTAACAACTCAACTACTTCGCAAAAATATCAAAAAATGTCGCTATCTCAAGAATGGTGTGACTTTGCATAAAAACTTTCAATCAATGTAGCAAACACCTTGTATATTACATTATGTTGATGACTGACTATATTTTCTGTGAGTTTGCATTTAATATTCATTCATTTCCAAATTGACTATGACCACAGCAAGAAATTTATTTATATAATATGTATAGCTATTATATAAGTGCAAAGTATACCTACATATTTCCTGATTTTTTCTTTAGTAATTTAACAGCCGGTTTTACAATCGCTGGTTAACTGCCAGTCAGAGTTAACTCTCAGGTTATTATAGAAATTGGGTTTTACAATTCGCGAAAATAAAACAAATGAACCCAAGAGGGATTTACTGTCGATATACACAAATACACCAATACGTGAGAGCGATTTAGATATTATGACTTTCCGCTGTTACTATACAAACTTTTCCTTATAGGTGAATTCTTTTGTATCGAAGGTAAATCCACATTGAGTTCATTTGTTATATTTTCGCGAATAGCTGGTCATTTTCAAGGTCGTAGTTATCTAGTAGTTACTTTTACTAGCAGGTGAGGTGTGTGAGTAAACTACTCGTTGGAAGTTTACTAGCAATTTCTAACCTATAAATTAACTGTCACAATTTTTTTTTTGATATTTCGTTTAAAAAATGGATATGTACGAGGTAAATGCATATAGCAGCGATAAGGAGCCAAGAAGGCCAAGGTAATCCGATGTAGATCTAACTTTTTTGAAGAATAGGTTGGAAGAGATTTTTTAAAGAACAGTGGAAATTGTATTAGAGAAAATAGAGGATCAATCGCCCATCCTACACATAGGCAGACAAAATTTAAGCACCTTTTATTATCCATGATGTAATACTTACAGGCCCGCCGAGAGGGGGGTGTTTACCCCCGGACCCGGCGGTTTTTGAGGGGGGCCCGGGTTTCACCAGAAGCTGAAGATTAGCATTTGCATTAGGTAGAATGAGAGAGGCATACTCTCTTTTAAATTTAAATGATTAGTAATAACGAGTTCCGAATGGCCCGTATTGTTGGATATAAATAAGAAATTGGAATATCAAGCCTCGCTCTTCAAAATTCCGATCCGGAGAAGTATCCCCCTGCGCCTAAAAATTTCGACCGAGAAAAATATTCAACTGTAAGGAACACCCCTGCCCATCGAAATTTTAGTCGAGATAAATAGTTTATTATTATGAGCGCCATCCTCCCGCTTTTCGAAAGTTATATTGAACATTGGTGGGAGTCGTATGTACTACCCCCTCCCACCAATTTTCTCTCGACGGCCCAGAATATTTAAAATAAAACATATTTTTATTATTAAAAGAAACCTTTCTATGTTTTATACTACAATATGGAATAAATTATATAGATAGAAGATATTATTTATAAAGAATTACAAACCTTTAAATACTACATGCTTAATAATAAACCACTAACTCATAAATCACTTCTGACATTTATATTTGACAGCAGGTGACATGACAAAAATTCATACATTTTATGTATATTACCGATTTTTCTAGTACCACCATTATAAATTTTATTCACAACCTCTCGTTTACAAATCATCACTTAAATTTATATTGAGGGCGGGTTGTATAAAGCATAGTTAAGGCTTAACCAGAACAGTTAGTCAAATTCGTGTTGTACAACAATTGGTTAGCATTAACTGCCCGGGTTAAAGTTCAATTTAACTAAATTGCTGAATTATAACATCAAAGACAAGAAAGTGTCAAGTGTCAGAAATTGCTGAAATCATTTAATCAGTTAAGTCAGTTCAATTTTATCTCCGGTTAGTTAACCGATCGGTAATGCGATTTTTATTCAACTCGCCCTGAAAAACGTAAGTGTCAGTAAAGTTGTAGTTAACCTGCAAGTAAGAGTCAACTAATATGAAAGTTAACTTGCGATTGTAAAACCGGCTGTATGAGAAAAGTACAGTCCGTCTCAAAGTTATAGCAACTTAAGTCGTAAAACAGAGAAGCGCGGTCTAATGAAGACATGACGTAGAATTTTGCTTGTACACCAAGCTACAGATAATAATTTGGGACACATAAGTAAATTCTCTCGCTGGTTAAATTGGATTGGCTGAAGTCAGTTAAATCTTATTGGACAACAGGCATGTACACTTGCTTGCACATATTCCACCACTGATATTTTCATAGAAAATTTAATTTTCTATAAAATTGCTTACTTCCATTTTTTCCGTAACTCTAATGGTTTTGGCAGCGTTTTGAGTCAAATGTGCCGGTATTAAATGTTTCGGATAAGCATGTATAATTTTAGAGGAAACACCTCTTGCAAGCCTTTATTTAAAGAGCAGAACTTCCTGACTATTCCATCATTGTATTACTTGAACCTTGTAATGTTTGTTAAAAGATATCAGAATGTATTTACAACAAACAAAAACAGCTACACAGAGAATATGAATGATGTGACAAGAAATGCTGACAGATTGAAGACGCCTCAGCATAACTCTGCCTTCTACGAGAAGGGACCTTATTATAGGGCTCTCACTGCTTACAATCAATTACCACTTGAAATACAGAACATAAACAGTGAACATAAGTTCAGGGCCTCCGTAAGTATTTATCTACAGGATAAATGTTTTTACAATTTCCACTGTTGGAAAAATGTAAATTTATAGTTTTATTGTACTTCTCTTCGTCTCAATTCCTATGTTTTTAGTGTGTAAACCCTAGGCAATTAAGTTTTAACTCATAAATTTTGTAATTTGTACCTGACGATGCCCCGTCCATTTGGATGTAAATTATGGCAATAAAAGATTGATTGATTGATTGATTAATAATTTAATGTCATGACCGTTTTCTTTTCTAAACCATTGTACGCAACACACGTGACGGGATGGTCTGATTGTTTTGTAAAATAATTACAGTGTATTGTGGCAACATTTTGATGTATCTCCAACAGTTCTCCCAGCATATGCAGTGAAACGCTGTGGCGTACCCTTTTTTTTAAACGCTTTTATTTTTTTATTGTTCCTGGATCGATGGAATGTGTAATATTTTTTTATATTGTATTGTCATCAGAACCAAAGTTGTGTGCAAAATTTCAGAACAATTGAATAACTGGAAGTGGTCAAATTTTAATTATCATATTTAACCCATATAGATAAACGACAGCCGATGTTGTGATGTCGAACTTAAGAAAACGAATGAAAAAGTCACTAAAGAAACCGTGGTGGAAAGGCAATTCCTTCAAAAGTGGAAGCCAAACATTCAATAGTGTTGTACTTCTCTATCCTCGTCGTACAGCTGCATTAAAATGAAATGGAAGGAGGTACACAGTTTAATGACAGATGTCGTCATAATTGCCCGCATGCCGATAGTGTAAAAGGTAGGGATTCAGTTGTTGACGGCATTTCGTAACTCGGCCGGACACTTTTACAACTTAGGTTGCTATAACTTTGAGACGGACTGTAAATATAATCTATTGAAAGTTGACATTTAGTGTCATATTACCTTTTAAAACGTCAGTTGCGTTATTAACCAGAAGCTGGAATGAATAATTGGTCAGCAATTTTTCATTAGCCGCTTTAGAGATGGATTCCTTTAATGAGAAACTCCACTTAGATTCAGCCTCTTTGTCCGTTAATATAAATTCCCAAGGGTCTGAAATACATCAAAACATAAAATACAAAAGTAATGATACATTTATCTGCTAAAGCTATATGGTCATTTTACATATTTTGTTTAGTTTCTTCTTTTAATGAGAATCGTGAGTGCGCGACACAGAGAACCGATAGTCAAAATGACACTGGATAATACTGAACAAAAGTGCAGCCATGCAGCTTTCATTATACACTGCATTCGTATACACCTGATCAAACCAAATTGTGCTATTTTTAATGTTCAAAATGCACACTGGTCACTGTTTCAGAAAAACTTCTACCATGTTACTAATTGATGTAGAAGATGATGTCATAAATCTGAAGAGACACACTGGATGGAAGTCATCAACAGTATAGCGGAAGAATATGTGAAAAATTCTAATAGTGAGTGACTGGAAACTTGTAGAAAGATATAGAGTTTTCTAGAGTGTGGTGAGAGAAGATTATTGAGTGTGTTTTGGATGGATCTAGAGGCAATTTTAGAGTATATAAGGCGCGATTACTGACACAGAGGGAGAAGTTTTATAAAAGTGACGAAGTTAAAAAGCCAAAAAGTGAGGTTAAATATAAAGTCAACAAAGTGTAAAGGTTATTTTGGTTAAATAAGAAGTTTTGTATAATCAGTAAATTGTTAATAAAGTGTTAGTGGTTTACCCCTTGTTGAAATTATTTAGAACCCATGGATTCATACAGGGTGTTTCCTAAAGGGTGGAAAACACGTAACAATATCAAATAAAGAAGGCTTTAGTACCGATGCTGATGTATTTCACACACATTTATTGTAATTATGATTTTTGAAAGGAGTGCATAATTAAAAGAACAAATACAAGATATTCAAAAGCCGAATCTTACAAATTTGGTGTTTCAACCTCAACTTTTCCTAGTTGAAGAATTGAGGTAATTTAATAAAAACCGGCGTCATTTCGTACAGTCACACTTCCACAATTAATAACATAGCCAAAACTTGGGCATTCTGTATAATACAATGTCCACAAAAGTACTAATATAATGAAAAGTTCGATCAGTTTCCTTTTAACATCTTGGGAATTTGGGTTTGTTGTCCCTAAACTCTGACAAATGTGTAAATTTATAATGTTACGCGCACCCAACCTATATAAATCATTAAGTCACTATCGCCAATGTGCAAATATTGAAAGTATCACAAAATAGTGTGAGTGGCACACAAAAAATCCTTAGGGAGCGGCACATTCAGTCTTTCTCGATTTCTCTGTATAAGTCTGGAAGTTATAAGCAAAAAACCTTGTTCATGATTTAACATTTAAGGACAAAAAAGCTCCAAAGGAGGCTATTGTAAGGATAAAATGTACAGGTGTTATCTTGATTCAAACTATACACTCCGGAAGTATTGTCCCATACTTCTTGGACAACTTGTATGTATTAACAATGAAGGCAACTTACCAAGAAATTCATTGGCTTTTTTAGATGCACGAATCCAACTGGGTGAACAAATCGGTTTTCCTTGCCCTACAGCAGTGAGTAACTTCTGTGATCTTTTTACGTGTTCAGTTACTAATACTGTACTGGAATCAACAGTATCTACGACACTACCTCCTAAAATTGAAAGCACTAATATTTTTCTAAACTAACATCACTGTAAAATTCAAAAATTTGATCCATAATTTTAATTTTAAATTTTCATTAATATATCCTCTTCAGCATACTGAATTTACAATGTGCACTTACCTAAGTGCCTTATTAATGACTCCAGCTGAGGATTATCCAACATAGTAAACACAACTTTAGGTCTTTGTTTCCTTTTCGATCTCTGAAAAAAAAAAAGTATTATAAAGTATATACTGGATTCAAAGCTGTTTAGGTAGTTATATTGCGAGAGATGCGAACAGAATCAATAAAGTTGAGATGCGAGAGATGGACAGAGAGAGATAGCCGGGAAAGATTTGGAAACGCCGCATATAGTTTCTGACGTCAGCTGATTGACTCGTCACTAATGTCAATAAATTTTTACCTCTTAATTAATAAATTAATGGAAAAATATATTATTATACATACAACATGGTTAATAAATTATTATTATTATTATTATTAATAATAAATAAAATCGGAATGAAAATTTATAAATCTTCTACTTTCTTATATGATACTGCATTTAAAATAAACACAAAATATTTTCAAATATCCGCACCAATCATTAGAAATAGTCGACATCGTCATGTCTACTACTCATGTCCTCCATTCAATAATTTCAATAGTTTTCGAGTAGCTGCCATTGCGTTATTTTATGGTGAATCATCTCGTTATTTATACACGTACTTCTTCAGGAATTAATTTAAATTTGCCTCGTTTTTGAGACCATTCCTAAATAAGGATCAGTCATAAGAGGGAAAATAGTGGCGCGACATCAATTTGTTTCGCATAGCGTCCATAAGCGCAATGTTAAATGTCGATAAAAACTGTGAACTTAGAGCGAATTAATTTAAATTTGCCGCGTTTTTGAGATCATTCTCGAATAAGGATCAGTCATAAGAGAGAAAATAGTGTCATGACGTCAATTTATTTCACATGGTGTCCATACGTGCAATGTTAAACGGCGATAAAAACTGCAAACTTTGAGTGAATGAATCTCGGAAACAGAACGGTAAATGTAGTTCAAATTTTATCAGAATGTTTATTGATATGTGAATTAAATTTGCAGCAAGTTTCATGACTTTCCTGAATAACGTGAACTGCGATATAATAACTACCTTAAATGTGATGAATTGGAAATAATTACTGTTAATGTAAAAAGAAAAAGATTTTCTAGCAATACTTTTACAAAACATCATTAATGGCCAGTTTTTCAATGCCCAGTTAAAGTTTAGGTTAAGTAACTCTTACCTGCAACCTAGCCCGAGGCTAACTTCGAGTTACAGTCGGTTTCACTATTGTTTGTTACCTTTTTGGAAGAATAACCCGAACCTGAAAGTTAACTATCGGTAAATTCATACATGTGTTTCACAAAGTTTATTATTTGTTCAGTACTCTAACCAACGGTTACATTTAAGTTTTGAATAGTTGGTACGAGCTTTTTTTGTATACTGACATGTCCAAAAGTTTATTTTAGAGGACGGGCAACTTATCATAAATAATATTTTGGTTAATCAATGTTATTACATGGTAGTTTTCTGTGATCGTGGAGTTTATAAGAAAGTAAAGTTCTGTTTGTTCAATAAGAGAAGTGTATTTCCTATACTATATGAGTAGTCATTAATTTCTTCTATTTCCTCTAACAAATTTTCAATAGTTTTGGGAACCTGTAGAAATCGATTAAATACATTTTTTTATCATATTCTTCAAAATAATTAGGTCTATATCTAAATATTCTAGGTCTCCTAACCTAACCACTTCATCAATCGCATCATAATCATCAAAATCCATTATTAGCAAAATAGCAAAAAAACTAAAGCACTTCACGAAACAAAAATATGACTAGTTGACAGTTGTTTACTTTTAGTTAACCACAAATTATTGGTTTATCAATACCTCATCTACTGATTTTCTTAACTACAAGGTATAGTACAGGCAAATTAGCCATTTAGGGTAACAAAAATTAATAAAAGAATCATCTCTGGGATTTAAGTAGGTAATAACCTGGAGAATGAGATGATGCATTCTTTGCATTTCCAAGTTCCGGGCAAATTCAAAAAAATTCGGAAAAACTTAGAATTTCGGTTTTGTTGTTCTAGCGGCCAAAATAATGAAAATAGAGAAAAAAGTTCCCAACAAAAGTTGTAGCTCGTCGTTTTCTTTACAAATTTTTGTCTTACTTAAGCCATTTTGAAGATAAATCGAGTTTTCCACTTATAGTTTTAGGCAGCTTCGAAATGCGCGAAAAACGAGAATTCTCCAGGAGTTTCGTACGACCGGGCTCATCGATCGATAATTCTTACTATTCACAGCTCCTAAAAAAATGAAAATAACGTGAAATGTAGAGAAAAGTCTCAGCTTTAATGTGGAACTAATCACAAAATTCATAAAAAAAAATTATCATAGAGAAAAAGCGTCAGAAGATGGCTTAGTAAACTTTGTACAGTTGATCCACAGATTTATTCATATCTTTGCCGGGAGTCGTTAGAATGATAATTCATTTTGCTTATATATTCTTATATAATAATATATTAATCCAATTAACATTTCATTGCAATTACTTTTGTTTGAAAAATATGCCTTGCGATCAAAGTAGAGGATATATTTGTCATCGATCAATGACCTCCAAATTTTGGAGTTGAATTCGCTATATCTTAATTAATAATAATAGTTTTAATTTATGAATTACAGGTACAATAAAACATATTTTTTCGAATGACTTAAAAGTTTTTTAAATGCATGCAGTACTTTTTGAATTTGTCTCCATTATTCATACACATTCAGAAAATGCACAATCATACAGTAAAACATATACAACTTATTTGTTTCTTAACATTCTTCAATGAAATTTTCACAAAATATAGGCTAAAGCGCGTGGAATTGAATTCATGCAGTGGAAAAGCACCCATAGACAGGATGCATAAAACTCAAAGATATGAATAAATCAACTGTATAAAGTTTACTAAGCCATCTTCTAACACTTTTTTCTCTATGATAAATTTTTTTATGAATTTTGTGATTAGTTCCACATTAAAGCTGAGACTTTTCTCTGCATTTTAGAATGTTTTCGTTTTTTCAGCGGCTCTGAACAGTAAGAATTATCGATCGATGTGTCCGGTCGTACGTACGAAACGCCCAGAGAATTCTCATTTTCTGCGCATTTCTGAGCGGCTCAAAACTATAAGTGGAAAACTGGACTTATCTTCTAAACGGCTTAAGTAAGACAAAAATTTGTAAAGACCTTTTTTGTAGAGAAAGAGACGAGCTACAAATTTTGTTGAAAACTCTTTTCTTTGATTATTTTAGCCGCTAGAGCAAAAAAAAAAACGAAAACCATAAGGTTTTTCCAAATTTTTTTGAATTTTCCCGGAACTTGGAAGTGCAAAGAATGCATCATTCCATTCTACAGGTTAGGACCTACTTAAATCCCAGAGATGATCCTTTTATTAATTTTTGTGAGGTTTTTACAAAATGTTGCCTTCATTGCCTGTACTAATAACCAAGACCTTGAAGTTAACCAGACATTGTGAAAGAGATTTATTCAGTTAAACGTTTGTCAAATTCTAACCATGTTAACCAACGATTGTGAAACGGCTGTTAATGTTATAACTGTTTTTCAATATCATTTTTTATTTGAGTTAGTTATGTAAATTATGTTATCAAGTTGATATGAGAAGTGTGGATTTAATTTACATTTTCAGAATTTTGTATGACTAATCTACGTCTCTTCTTATAGTTCAGTAGTGGTAAAATATAAATTAATGGAACTATTGAAATATTCGTGACCTGTACTGGAAACATTTATATAAAACAAACGCAATGTACTCTTCGTTTTGTATTTGCGAAGAGTATAATAAGAACTTAAGCCCTCAATAAATTTGTAGTTTTGTAAATTTCTAACATTTATGATTTTATTATTATGGCTAAGAAACATTCTCTCAATTTTTCTCATGAAGAGAACCGGCTACTAATGCCACTAGTTATTTAAGTCCAAGAAAACAAAAACATAGAGTGCAGGAGTTAACATTGTCTAAATGTTATTTGTTGGATTATCTTAATTTTCTTTTTCCTTCTTCAATTCTTTGGGACTTCCTGCCACATGTATGTTTTCTTTTTAAGCGGTGCTAGGGGAATCTACAAAATATATCACAATTAGCCAGTATGATACTGGTAAATAACCTCTACGCCTGTGACGTTTACGTCAAAGGATCAGTTAGAGGCTGGTTTTTTAAAATAAACAACACAAATAAGTATAAAAACTTGAAATTAAATATTTTGCCGACGTTTAACATTATATAAAAAACTAAAAAACTGTTAACTATATCAACAGTTCTACGTAAATAGTAAGTATCTATGGATATTGAATATAACAAACATTCTTAGAGCTGTGTATTTGTCATACACAGCAAAAAAAGATTTTTCAAAAAAGCCTTGAAAAAGGAAACAGATTAGATTTCCGAAACGTCAGCGAAATATTTAATTTCAAGTTTTTATACTTATTTGTGTTGTTTATTTAAAAAAACCAGCCTCTAACTGATCCTTTGACGTAAACGTCACAGGCGTAGAGGTTATTTACCAGTATCATACTGGTTAATTGTGATATATTTTGTAGATTCCCCTAGCACCGCTTAAAAAGAAAACATACATGTGGCAGGAAGTCCCAAAGAATTGATGAAAGAAAAAGAAAATCAGGAGTTAACTATATAGAAAAACTGGCCGTAACTGCATTAAATATCATAGACTACTAACCTCAGGTGAGACAAAAAGCGCATCGTCGGGAACAGTCTTTCTACCTCTCCGAGAAGGTGTTGCCATAGATGGATCTTGTGCACTCTCACTTTTGCCACTTCTGTTATCGTCACTGTTCTTAGAAATGGTCAATCTGGAACTAGCCCTTGCCCTTGAAGTTGAAGGTGTTGCAGGCTCTTTACCTCTATTACTTTCTTCACTAGCGGTAGACATTTTATCCACATCATCTGTAACCATAGCTTTTCCTTTACCTTTTCTTGCTATAGTAGATCGTGGTGTCTTAGAAGATACTTCTCTGTTACTTTCTTCACTACTACTCAAGGCTTTATTGGCATCATCTGTAACACTGGTTGTTCTTTTACCTTTTCTTGTCACACCGCCTCTTGGAGTCTTAGAAGATACTTCTCTATTATTTTCTTCACTAGTGGTGGAAGCTTTATCAATATCATCTGCCACTATTGCTTTTTCTTTGCCTTTCCTTGTGTCACTAGCTTTTGGTGTCTTAGATGGTACTTCGTTATTAGTTTCTTTGCTTGTGGAAGCTATGTCGATGTCATCTGCAACAGTTGTCTTTGCTTTACCTCTTCTTACAACACTAGCTCTTGATGTTATAGAAGATAATTCTCTATTATTTTCTTCACTAGTAGTGGAAGCTTCATCAGTATCATTTGCAACTGTTGTCTTTCCTTTGCCTCTTCTTGTATCACTAGCTTTATTGTTTCCTTCATTAGTAGTGAAAGCTTTAACAATATCATCTACAACTGTTGCCTTTCCTTTGCCTTTTCTTGCCACACTAGTCCTTAGCGTCTTAGAAGATACTTCTCTATTACTTTCTTCACTACTAATAGAAAGTTTGTCTGTATCATCTGTTGCCATTCCTTTATCTTTTTTTCCATCATCAGTTTTTGATATCTTAAACATTGTTTCTCTATTCCTTTCTTCTGTGGTACTAGAAGCATTATCGATACCCTCTGCAACACTTGCCTTTCTTTTACCTTTCGTTAGTACGCTTATTTTTGCCTTCTTATTAGGTATTTCATTTTCTAGAAAATCAGAGTCAGAACTATCACTTTTTCGTTTAGCTGCGATACCTTCACCAATCGTACGTCTTGCGCCGTCAGTTACTTTGATTTCTGGAACCACTAGATTATTACTAACAGATACTTTTTTGGATTTTCGAGTTGTGGCTCTCGATTCGATAGCTTCTCTCTTAGAGAAATCGGGTATGCTAGATGTTGTCATACTTCTACGATTTTTACACGCCGCTACTTTAATTTCACCCACACTAGTAATTCTATTGCTTTTCCTTGTTTTTGTAGATCTCGCCTCCAACAAAGCAAAACTTTGATCAATATCGCTTCTGACGGTATCTGAATCAGCGCTCGATGTACTTAGATTTTTGTCCTGGTTCACTTCCGTTACCTCCAACTTTCCAGCAGACGCTTCATTGGGTTTTTGAGGTTTTGTTTGGTCCATTGATGAAAGTTTACTTATTTCTTGCTTATTCTCTTCGTTGAAGAGTCTCGTTGAATGCCTTGTTTTAGAAACCCTGCTTGATATTTCAGGTTTTTCAAACTCACCATCATTTTTTGACTTCCCAGACTGTTTAATAGTATCTTTAATTTGATTATTTTTCTCACCACTACTATTAGGTGTTTCTTCAATTTTCGGAAGTTTCCTAGATTTGGATGTCCCAATATCCAGAGGTTTTTTAATAAATGCTTCTATCTGACTTAAAGTTTCTGGTCGCTCAATTTCTTCAGCATCATCGTCTTTCGTCAAGTCTACTGTATCAGACTCCTTTATTCTTTTACTTTTTGGAACGTCTAAGTCAGGAACTTCTGAAGACTTAGCACTGGTGATAGACTCTCCATGACTTACAGCAAGAGGGGAGGACCTCTTATTATTTTGAGGAATTTTACCTGCTTCAAGGCTATCTTGCTGACTATCTACTTTTTGTGTTTCAAGCATATATAACTCCGTGTTTGATAATTCTCTTGAGGCTATCAGCCCTCCAGGGGCTTTGTAGGATTCCTCCGATTTATTTCCAATGTCATCATCTATCAAATCTTGGTGTAATTCCTGTGTCGGTGCCAAATAAAGATCTTCTTCGGAGGGGTTTGTAGATGTTTGAGCAAATTTTTCATCTAAAGGTTTTTCAACAAACGCTTGAATCTGACTCAATGTTTCAGGTCGTTCTATTTCCTCCTCGTTATGCTTTATTGATATATTTTTCTTACTCGGTAAAAGTTTTTTTGGTAAGGAAGTGTTAGATGGACTTTTCATTAATGCTTCTTTCTCACTTTTACCTATACTTTTTACTTGATCGTCAAGAATTTTACTTGGGCCTGCATTCTCTTTGTGATTTGAAGCATTTTCGAAAGGTTTCTTAACAAATGCCTCAATCTGACTTAACGTTTCAACCCAGCCACTATCCTCCGTTTCACACTTCTCCAAAGGTTTTTTAACAAAAGCATCGATCTGACTCAAGGTTTCAGCATCATCTATTTTTTCATTAGACTCAATGGTTCGTTTCAAGTTTTCTATGTCTGATTTTTTTAATTTTTTTCTTCTTGGGCTGTCTTGATTAGTAACTACCAAACGTTTTGCACTGGTAAGTATTTCTATTTCTCCCTCATTAGCTAAAAGCTTAAGCATAGGCTTCTCAGGACCGTGCAGAGTTTCACCTCCTGCTTCGTGAGTATGTGATAGAGGTTGAGTTGGGAGATTGTATAAATCGTCATTTTCGATTTGTTCATTGCGTGATGTTTTAGCATCGGCTAGATGCGATTCACTGTTTATTTTTTGAGTCTCAAGCATATATAACGTATTGATTGAATTTTGGTTTATCGGCTGAGTTGGTGCCATATAAAGGTCCTCCTCCATCTGATCCTCTTTTGATTTTGGACCAACGTAATTCAAATCCTGAGTTGGCTGCATATATAATATATTTTTCATGTCGCTACCACTGCTTTGAGTTTTCTGTGAGTTTTGTGAATTATTTTCTAATTTTTGAGTTGGTTGCATATAAATATCATCATCGTTGCCTTCCGTTTCATTTATTTTTTGAGTAGCCATTAAATATGGATCTTCTTCCTCTTTGCTACTAAGGATGTTGGTTAAGGATCCCTCCAGATTAGTGGCTTTTTTCTTAAAAGTGAACTTCTTCACTGGAGTTTTGAATCCTCCATCATTAATTTTTTGTGTCGGCATCATATACAGATCCTCATCTACCTCCTTTTCAGTATTATTAACTACTTTTGATGTACTTGGAATGTTACGCAATTCAGTCATTTTCATTGCGACTAAAACATCCTCATTAATTTTTTGTGTGGGCATCAGATATAAATCTTCATCTGCATTCTTTTCTACATTAGTTACAATGCCTGAAGTACTTGACTCTGGTTTTGCTTCATCTTCGATTTTCTGTGTAGCCGCCATGTACAAATCATCTGTATTTTTCGAACCACTACTAGTCATTTTTGTTGAATCGCTTACATTTTCTGGCATCAATTCTTGGGTAGGTTCATCTGCCATAACACTTTCAACTTTTTCATTACTTTTTTGTTTTGATGTCACAAACAAGTCTTCTGCCTTCTTCTCGCCCGTATTAGAACTATTAGAGATTTGCATTTGATTTAGGCTGTTGCTCTCATCTTTCGGTGCCTGTTCATTAGTGCTTAGATTATTTTCTCCATCATTCATCAACTCTGTCAAGCCAAGTTTAAAACTCTCCTCAGATGACTGATTCTGACTATGAGTCGAATGTGACAATTTTGTGTGTTTGTATTGAAACATATCAGCAAACGCATCCTGTGTTGCTGGAATGCAATCAGTGTCATTCAAAATTTCTGTCGCATTACTGTCTGCATCTTCAACTGCTTCTAGCACAGGATCCCGGTCTTTATCATCCTCCACTTCCGTTTCAGAGTCAGAGTTGAAGAGGGTTTTCTTCGCCAATACTTTAGGTTTAACAATATCTTCGGATTGTGTTAAATTGAGGTTATGGAGCACTTCGTCTTCTATGTCGGTTTCAGAATCAGACGGTATGCTTTTAAGTCGTTTTTTATTTGGCTGTGATAACTCCTCTTCGATATCAGTATCAGAATCTGAGTTGCATGCTTTATTATTTGTCTGAGCTTCTGAACTTAACTTTAATGACGTTTCTGTTTTCACATTTTCAATATTGTCTGTATCATCAATATCTGTGTCTGAATCAGAATTGCATATTTTGGGCTTATTTTGACTTTCCGATAAATCATCAGAAGAACTTAGTTTGCGTGGTATTCGTCTCTTTGGTTGTTCAATACCTTGCGATTCTGAGGTGGTCGACTTATCATCTGTTACGTTAGCATTATCATTAAATTGTGCAACCTCTGCGTCACATGGCTCTTGCATAGTCAAAAAATCCACCGAGTCATTACTGTCTCCATTTACAACAACTTCATTTCCAACTGCTCCCATGTTTTCTTCTTTTTCTTCCATTACAGTTTCTTCTATTATTGATTCTTGAAAGGCACTCAACTCCGCATCTGCATGGTTTTGGTTGTTCATAAATGAGTCATCCAAATTAGAATGTCCATCATTCAATTCTTTACAGTTATTAGATTTAGCAATCGGTGCAGCAGCTTCATCGATATTTTTGTTTATTTCAGGTAGTTTTTCTTCATTTTTTTCACTGCTACTATCACAATCTTTTTCTGATGGAAAGACTACCACCTGGGTTGCCATTTCATGTATATCTTCTTCCACATTTATAATATCTTGTGATGCTTTTGACGTTGATGGCTGTGGAGTGAAAACTTGAGTAGGAGCCTCATGAATATCATCATTTACTATTTCGACATTTATATTGGTGATTTTTTGAGGGTAGAATACCACTTGTGTAGCTGCTTCGTGAATATCTTGTGATTCCCTATTGGAAATACTTTCACGTGGGAGATTACTTAACCTTGTTTGATCGAAAGATGAATTATCACAGATAAGTTGAGTAGTTGCAGCATAAAAGTTTTGGGTTACATTTTGTGTCATTTCCATGGTTTCGGTCTCTAAATGAACTGTAGTGCTCAGGTTGGGCATCTATAAAAAACATCTTATGCTTTAACAAAGTTATTGCTACAGATTCTTATGATTAATTCCAAAATGGAGGATATAGACAAGTTTTTTTCACTTTATACTTTTAATTTCCAATAAGTTAATAATTATTTACCTTTAAATATGATGCCACCTCATCTCCAAATTTGATTTCCATGTCATTTGAGAGCTCATAGAGTTTGAATGGTGCCAATTTTGTATCAAGTAAATACGTTCCATTTGAAGAATTTAAGTCGCTGATAAAATGTTGGGTGTCATCTACTATAATTATCAAAGCATGATGTTGGCTGATGTTCTGAAAAGTTATTAAATGGATACAGATATAGACATACTTGTCTAATGCAAGTGTTATTTAAATGTAGATTTCAATATCTAACATAATATACTAAAAGAACATTACATACAATCGGTCTATAGCTTTCTACAATTTATATGGAACGGACAACTTACCAGATTTTTCAAATTTACAATAGCAGTCTTATTTCTTCCAACTGTGTTAACTCCTTTATATACCGAGATAGTTTTATTTTGTACCTTTAGTTTGGCTCCCTGAAATTTAATAGTAACAATTGATAAAATATACATGGGTGATTGCCTCAATAATGAGTAATTAGGTGTCCTGTGTTTTAAAAAATAGAAAAAATATTAAAATGAAAACCTGTTGCATATTAGTTCTTCTTGATATCTAAAAATTGTGAAAATTAAATTTTTTTATATTTTTAATTTCAATCGGGATATTAAATAACTTAGTGCTTAACCGTTCCGTGCCTGTTTCTACTACCAGTATAACTAGTACTAGTACGATACCAATTATTGTCTAGCAGACATTTTTTAAACTTTTGAATATTCCAGTTTTACTAAATATCAAAATCAATGATAGTTTGCAAAATAATTAAATTATTTTCTGTAAAATATAGTGAAAACTTTGTCTTTTGTTTTTTACATCAGTGCTTCATCAATTGTTGTGTAGACATTTAAACAAAAACATTCACCCCTTTTACTACTTGTAACCAGTTGGAATGTTGACTCAGAGGCAAGCAAAATTGGTCGTCTTTTTTAAAATAATTAATGTTTTCTCAGGCAGTAAATAGTAGTTACTTTCTGTTATTAATTTAAACAATTGTTTATATTAATAATGAAATAAAAAACCCTAAACTATTTTTAACGTTTTCACAAATATTGTCAACATGACGATCGTTTCGCTAAAACATTAGCTTCATCAGATGAGCATACTAATACACTACTTAAAAAATGAACCTATTCGACCTTAAATACTTGAATTTTAATAACCTGAGAACTAATTTCATACAGTGTAATTATTTACTGATAATTATAAAATTCTACTAAGAAATGAAATTAAAATAGATTTACAAGAGAATTATTTATGTCTAATTGAACGTTAAGTAAAATATTTTATATACCTATTAATTTCTAAGCTCTCAAGTAACATCAACTTTGATACCTTACTAGCTGAATGACAGATATCAAAATTGTCATTAAATAAGTGCTTTTCTTCCAAAAGGTGATTTTTGCAAAGGTAGAATTATTTTTATTATTCAAAAAGGATTTTTTATGTTCAATCATACATTTTTTTAAATTTCTACCTGTTTTTCCAACATATATCTTAGGGCAAGTCCTGCAAGTTAGCTTATACACTGCCGACAATTCTTCTTTTTATTCATATCTTTATTGTTTTTAATAATAGAACCTAAAGTAAAAATGTTTCAACTTTTTTAAATGGATCGCCTATGAATGTTATTGATTTAAAATTTGATTTTGAAATATGGTCTTTGTAAGTTGGATATACTGCATTTACAGCGTTATTGTATCATTTTTTTGTGCAATAAGTTATCTATAAAATGGCCTGAAAGCCATTGTTAACCGCGATTTGCCTAATTTGGTTTAACTCCCTATTAAATTCATAATCTGACAATGGAATATTTAATAACCTATGTAACATACTCTGATACGCTGCATGCTTATGCTGTCTGGGGAGTGTAATGACATGTAATTTATTATAGTATCAGTATGTGAAGGTTTGTGGTAAATGGAGAATTGGTATGTGTTGCTAACTCTATTTATTGTTAAATCTAAAAAATTAAGTTTATTACTATTTTCTGTTTCCAAAGTGAATTTGATATTCGAATGTAATGAATTAATGTAATCTAAAAAACTGTTCAGTTCTTTTGTAGTGCCCACAAAGCAGGTTAAAATATCGTCTATACCGGGTGAGTCACGAATTGCGCTCGCCCCGATATTTGCTAATGTTTTAGTGAAACAATTGTCATGTTGACAATATTAATATATGTGAAAAACGTTAAAAACAGTTTAGTGTTTTTTATTTCATTATTAGTGATAATGGATTTTCACCAAGTAAAGGTCGAGTCTATCAACTAATGGGCTTGTTCAGCTTTTTTTTTTTATTTCACAAATCGAAAGTGCAAGTATAAATTAATGGATCTGCAAAATATCAGAATCTTATTCGCACGTTTAGTATCTTAAAAACTATTACAAATTTACATCTCGGGAAAATGGGGCGTGGCCAGGCGCTACGTCACTATACGCATAGACTTGGCGATCTCAATAGACTTGATGCTCCTTATTGGTTATAATTATAAGTGTTTTCGAAGTATTGTTTGTTTTGCTTACTACTTGACAGTAGGGGAGTACAATTTGATGAAATGTCAAAAAATTACAATTTTCTCTCGCTCCTGCCAGAACGAATTTTCGATTTCGACCCTGCAATTTACGATTAAAATTCATCGCTGACCTTCTCCTTTCCGTAGACACATAGAACGAACTTCCACTCGACGTATTTATTTAGTTACCAGCGTTTAAAAATTCCATGTTTTTCGAATTTTCAGGTTAAATTTGAAAGGCCCCAGAAAGCCATTTTTCTTACGTCACTTGCGTATAGTGACGTCACAAATGAGCGCTCGGTTTTTGCAACTATTACTAAATTCAACTCCTTATATCTTGAGAACAGAAAAAGATAATAATACGAAATTTTAAGTGTATAATGAGAATATCGAGTACTATATGAAAAAGTATAAAAACAATATAAAAAGAATATCATGGAACAAGCCCATTGTTTGCATTATAATATTATATACTGCTTCTGTATTACCTACGTTTAGGATAAAAAAAATCATCAGTTCCGTGTCAGCTTATGGTCAGGGACTGGTGCATTAGGCAATGGAATGATTGTTTTGCATTTTTTTTACAAGTTCTGAATGATCGGGAAGAGTTTTGTTGCTAAGAAATAAAATAAGAGAAAATTCTACAAAGCGACAAAAACCAAATTAAAAATAAGAAAAGAAAATAAGAAATCTTATTATTGATATGACCCTTAAAAAACAAAGATACAAGCACAAAACTTGGAAAAAGTACTCTAAAATCAATAGTTTAAGAAAGAAGCGAAATGCTAAAGAAAATAAACGATCAGAACAGAACACTCGATCTTTCTCTGATGAGGCAAATGGTGTGAATATTTTATTTCCTTCACAATCAAGAAGAGACAAGGTACAACTGCCACATGGAGTCACCTTTACTCGATTGTAAAATTCTATTGCAACAACAGAATTACATTTTTGAAGCAACATTCCTAATGCAATATAGGAATAAAAATATGTTTTCATTCATTGAAAATGATGTATTTTTTTGAGGTTTCGCAGAAAAAAGTTCAAAATTTTACAAACATTATTGAAAATGTCACACCCTACCATTCCTCGATAATATAAGTGTTCGTCAGGCGAAAACGTGTGTAAATATTCAGAACTAGGCTAAAAGTTCGTTTTTGCAATTGAAAATAAATCGCAAAAACGGTGTAAATGTTCCTTGCATTTCTCGGATACCACCTACTGACTTTTAACGGACGACTTTGACCTACCTCATAATTTTGCAAACAAAACAATATTCCACTATTCCAAATTACTCTCAAATACACAAATCTGCACCAATACATCTCTCTTCTCACATACTTTTCCCCACACAGTACCCCTATTCGCTCCATGATCTCGTAAGATTGTAGGACTATTGGACCTTTGCACATTATTTCATTACTCATAAATTACTTCTAACAGTGCCTACTACATGTCACACAAAAAAAGTCAAAATACGAGAAGTAAATGGATATCGTAAAGATTCACCCAAAATTCGCCTTCAAATTAATCACTATTAGTCACTATTGCGGCAATCAGGCCTATAGCCAAACAGAAATTGTAGAGGGAGCTCATGAGATTTCAGAGGTCAATATTTTGAATAGAATCGCTTAGCAGTACTGTAGACAAAAGTTTTGACTTTAGCCAAGGGATTGTTTTCAAAACCATCCGTTGTTTATATACATTTCTTGGAAATCATCTCTTGAATTTTTCTTCTCATTTGTCCGTGGTGAGGTTGCTTAACTTTTCCAGAGGATGCAGGGCACCCCCTGGCTACGGGTCTAATTTAAATGAAGCAACATACTAGGTAAATACTTCCTGTTTATTCAGATATATTAAGCATATTTAGAGAGATAAATAGGACTATATATTCAAAAAGTATTTAGTAGCTTTAAATCTTAAAACGTAGAATTGGTTTAACACATATCTGCTAGAATGTATAACGACTGTGTATAAAATCAAAATACTTGGATATGAACTTGCCTGAATTCGTCTGTATTGGTCAGTCATCACGCAATTTCTGTTGTCCATTATTTACAGATTAATAAGTGGATCGTAAAAAGCATAAAATGAAGAAATAAATTTAAATAAACACTGAAAAATACGGTATATAAACACTAATGCGACATTTATGACAACTATCGGTAACCATAACATGTAATTCAAATCAAATTGACACTTCTTTCTTCTTCTCCTTCTAATCTGAAACTCTGACTCATGAGCTCAAGGAGAATATTTTTAATATGAGGACATGATCTTTCATTGATTCGTTTATGAATATCATGTTAATGATGGAGATAGTTTGTGAACAAATACATGAGGCATAATACATATTATAATTCTTAAATAAGGTGAGTCTTGGGGGCATTCAGCAAAGAGAATTAAATAGAGTCGAAGAGAAGATTCGCGTGTATATACGACAGTGCCATCTATCGGGTTCAATGTAGAAACACTAAATAGGCACGACCGTAATAAATTTTATAAAAAATCTGTGATACATACACACGTACGCGTGTCTACAACCATACGTATTAAAGTGGCGGTCGAACGTGTTCTTATGCACGACACCACAAAAAAATCAACGGCCTGAAGTGGCTCTCTGTCAAGAAATACAGACAAACATCGTACTGGACTCATTTGTGAGTTTAAATTTTTCCTCCTTCACTGGCACATACCAGACAATATTTAACAAGGAGCATATCTTGTAAATTAACAGTGAGAATTTTTTCTCAGATGCAGTTTCATTTCACTATGCTTACTTTTTCAATAATTATTTTATATTTAATTAATAATTTTTTTTTACTTTTTAGGTCTAAACCTCTTACTCGAATAAATTAAAAGTAGGTGCCTTATAATATGTTGTGTTTCCACTTAAATTTCTCAATTTTAAGTAATTTCCGGTAAAATCGGAAGTGAATTTACCATTAGTAAATAATTTTCTTATAACAGGCAAAACAGTTACCTACCAAGAACCTACATTCGAAAACCAATATTAAGAAAGTTACAGCAATAAAAAATACTTCCCTTCGGTATGCGAGGGAAGTAAAAATCAACATTAAAAAATTAAACAATGGAAACATAATATCTCAGAAACTACTGCAAATCTGACTTTTTCGAATAAGAACAAGTTTTATTAATGGAATGGCATATGTTCCAAGGCTTCCTTGATCAAAAAATATTTTTAAACTGCAGCGCCATCTTTGGCGATAATGTTACAATAGTAAATTGTACTTCCTGAAGAAGGCATTAAGAATAGAAATTCTATTACCGTTTACAGAATAAAAATATAATTTTTAGCTTCCGACATATCGGCTGAGGGAATGTTAATTGAAACACTCTGTATAGTATCCGAACCTCTTGTATGCGAAGTATTTCTTTCGCTGCTACCCTACTCGACGTCTGGAAGTCTAAGCTTTGTAGAAGTAAATAAATAAATATTAATTTAAACGGCAAGAAATTCAAGGGTGCTCAGTGCTCACTTCACCGACGTCATTTAGCCGTACCGACCATTCCTTCTTTGGGAAGATCTAAACTAACATTTTAGCATATTTCCAGTCTTGTGAAAATGGGTATGTTGTCGAGGCCAGTAGCTCTTAGACTAAGATCTATATCTATAAACAACATCTCTACATCAAGATGTTGTTTATTAATGAGTACAAAACTCCCCAGAGACGTTTCATTTCATCACGTAGGTCACTACTAATCAAGTGTGTTAATGGGAAATAATAACGAAATAGAACGAGATAAATATATCCTTTATTATTACTTAATAAAATATTTGAATTTAGTATTACAATGACAATGTAAAGTTATTTAATTTAAGCTACTCTAAAAAGTATCCCGAAAAGATACCGACAAATTTTGAGGGTCTGTAGACGAGACAAAAACAAGCAATTTTTGTTAATACACCATGCCCGTAAAGAAACCATTAAGTATTTAAAAAGCATTTATGAATTTTGTCCCGCAAAAATTTTTATGTAGTCACCTATATTAAAAAATCCACTGATAACGACTGTTCTTAAAGTTGTTCAAAAAATCGCAATAATGATTCATAGTATGATTACTATAATTGGAAAATCATAATATGGTTCATCACTGCATGGTCTCTTACTTTATGTCCTTATGTGATCCTCTCCCTGTGCAAGGTGTACGGAAGCGAAATGAGGCCACGGCGAAAAAAAAAAAAAGTTGAAATTCCGACTTAAGTCGAAATTTCAACTTGTTCTACCTTCATTTTCATTTTTTCATTCAATATACAGCGTGTTTGTCTTAAACGGCAAGAACTCAAAAATTCAAGGGTGTTCATAGTGTTCATTCCACCATACTGACCATTCCTTCTTTGGGGAGATCTAAACTAACATGTTAGCATATTTCCAGTCTTGTGACAATGTAAAGTTATTTAATTTAAGCTACTATACAAAGTATCCCGAAAAGATACCGACAAATTTTGCGGGTCTGTATAGCAGGCCCATCGAGAGAATATCGGAGCCCGGGAGGTAGTAACATACGACTCCCACCAATCTTCAATATAAATTTCAAAGAGCAGGGGGATGGCATTCATAATAATAAACTATTTATCTCTATAAAAATTTCGAAAAGCAGGGGGTAGTATTCCTTCGGATTGAATATTTATCTTGATCAACATTTTGAAGAGCAGCGGGTGATATTCCTTAGAATTGAATATTTTATCTCAATCGAAATTTTCAAGAGCGGTAGGGTGATATTCCTTAAATTTCAATATTTATCTCACTACAAATTTTGAAGAGTGGGAGATAATATTCCTTAGAGTTAAATATTTATCGCTGTAGAAATTTTAAAGAGCGGCAGGAGGGATGCTCGCAGAGAAACCATTAAGTATTTAAGAAGCATTTATGAATTTTGTCCCACAAAAACTTCTATGTAGTCACCTATATTTTAAAATCCACTGATTCTTAAAGGTGTTCAAAAATTGCAATAATGATTCATAATGTGATTACTGTGATTGAAAAATCATAATATGGTGCATCACTGGTCTCTTGCTTTATGTCCTTGTATGATCCTTGTACAAGGTGTGTACAGAAGCGAATTGAGGCCACGACGAAAAAAAAAAAAAGTTGCAATTAAGACTTAAGTCGAAATTTAAATTTATTCTACCTTCATTTTCATTTTTTCATTCAATATACAGTGCGTCTGTTTTATGTGGGTCCCTCTATATATTTCCGATAATACCTATATCAAAATGTCGTACCAAACTTGTAGCCCATTGAACGGGGTGTCCTGCAGTAAGAACAAATTGTCCAAAACCTATTTTGCGACTTAAAGAAAAAAAAAAACAAAATGCAAATACTTAAACGCTTGTAACTCTGCTATTCGACGAGATATTAGAAAAAGGTTTGACCATAGTTGATTGCAAAATTTGTTTAGAGTACAATAAGGTACTTCAAAACATGCTTAACGGATGTAGAGAATTTTCAATTACGAAGTTTTATTCGTCTCATTATTGAAATCAACTTTGGTCAACCCTGTTTCTAATATCTTGTCGAATAGCAGAGTTACAAGCGTTTAAAAATTTGCACTTTTTATTTTTTTTTTTTTCTGTAAGTCGCAAAGTAGGTTTTGGATTGACAATTTGTTTTTGTCACACAGGAAACCCCTTACAATGAGCTATAGGCCTGGTACGAAAACATTTTAATATCTTAAATAGCAACCAAGATGTATATAGTGGCCCACTTAAAGCAGACACACGGTATATTTTTGAAATATTTAACAAACTTATTTTTTAAAGAAAATTTCGCAGTAATTTTTAAAGGTCGGTCTTGTAAACGACTCGCCCACAGCTCACCCCACATATTGGCTTTAAAATCAGGCCTCGGTACGAACACCAGATTCCCCTATCAACGACAACTAGTGCGAGATCGTAGCAGGTTGGGAAAGGGTTGATGATAGGTCAAAGGTCTCTACTGGACCATTAGAAGCTGGATGGCGCCCAGGGAAAAGCAACATTCCTACATTGTGCGAGTATAAATTTAACGGCTAAATCTAACGGGTTTTAGAAATAAAATACGATAGGAAAAAATTGAAATTACGGTATCCGAAAGTTGTAAAGAATTTTCATGCAACACGAGAAAGTCTGGTTAATATACTCTCATATCTAAATTTGAATTTAAATTTTACATGTTTCCTTATATACTCTTCGCAAATACATAGCGTAGTATTGCATTCGATCGGTACATTTCTAAAACCGGCAATAAAGCAAAAAATTTCATATCACTGTGTTGGTGATCGAATTCTGAACGACTTTCACGATGTCTGTCCGTCCATAAGTCACGTTCCTTGTAAGCACGATAACTTAAGAATGAAAAGTCCGATTGTATTGAAACTTTGGACAGCAAGTTAGTATTAGCTAGATGAAGAACCATATTGTTTTTAAACCAAATCGATCAGTAAATAAGAAAGTCATTAATTATTTAAATTTAAAAAATATACATTTTTTTGTGTTTTATAATTAAACAAAAAATATCTAAAACTAATGTTATTTACAAAAGATAATGCGAAGAGTAAGTATCCTACAGAATGAGCAACATTTATATAAAAAGTGCAGTAAATTGGCGAAGAGTATAATGACTGGCGGTTCTAAGGGGGAGGGGCATGGGGGACATGCCCCCCCCCCAAGCTCTGATTATGGCAAAAGCTGATAAATACGAGTACTAATTGACTCCAATTCCTTCTGTTAAATTATAGAGAAAAGCAATTAAATAAATCATTTTTTGTTACAAAAGTTAAAGAAACAATTTTTTAAGGATTTAGCAAAAAGTGGAGAAAATTATTGATGACTAATCAAAAACTAATCAAGAACTTAAAACGTCAGGCGAGTTGTGTGGCTTATCTGCAGATGTAAAATTTTATTAAGCTTATGCTTTATTTTGGTTTGTAGCCTGCTTTCTCAAGTTTTTATGCAACTTAACCCTTCATAGATAAATTGTAATTCTGTCCTGACGCACTTGATAGGGTACTCAGGTCAAATATTTTGTGCCATGTTTTGTACGATGGTTTCAAAGTTAATAGGTTTATCATAAACCTTCGCCGTGACTTACACATTTTGCAAACGCTAGTTTTTTTGGTTTGTATACTTTTGAATTTTTGTTACTTTTGTATTTTATTGCGTTAATTTAAGTTACTTGTACCAAAGGCAAAGACTGAGACTAACATAGTAGGTTAGATATAATATTTAGTTATAGTCAACGAGCGCTAAAATGACCAAAATCTGCATCGAGGCCTTCTAAACACTCTTTGTGTCTTGGAATTTTTTTGTAACTTGCTAATTTTCCAAGTTACAGGTAGTTTTTCACGAGTAATATGCTACATTTTTTGCACATTAAAAAATGCATGAAAATTCGAAAAATGAGCGTAATTTAAATTTATATGTTATTGTGAAAAGATATGAAACCTAGTTATACCATTTTTAAAGGTTCAATATAATTTTTAAATTGAAAATGTGCAAAAATTATAGTGCTTTAGTTATCGTGAAAAATTGCCTGTAACTCGGAAAGTTAGCAAGTTACAAAAAAAAATTCCAAGCATGAGAAAATGTTTAGGAAAATGTCAATGCATACGTCTGAATTTTTTCAAATTTTTAAATTACATGTTTTTAAAGAGTCACAATTTCAATTTTGTATGTCACGAAGAAAAGGGCTACTTCGAGGGTTTGGATGGTTTTATTAAAATAATCTTTTAAGGGATAACAACGAAACAAGAGATACAAATAATCAACAACATAATAAAAATACACATAACAACTTAAACGATCTTACCAATATACACAGTGGGGAGGAAAAGGTGTCACTTTCACTTAACTTAGTGATCTCCCGGGCGGAGATCACTACAACTGCCTGAAGGGCCTGGGCCCCACATCCTAAGATGAGGGCCCAAAACTAAGACTGACTGTCGACACTAAGACGTCGAAACTCAATTAATGAATACAACCAAAAGCGAAGAACTAAAAGCTAAGAGCCAAGAGCATCGTTTGTTTTGATTATTCCATTTATATACTTGTTTATTTAGCAGACCTTTATACCGGTCAATGTTATGTTTATATATATTTGTGTTTATTATTAAACAATTCTACTAATTATCATTGACATTATTTAATTGTTTTATATTTAATATGGACTAGGGTCGAATGTGTTTTATTTATACAAACATTTGCGACTTTCCCGGATTTGGCTATTTCCTGCGTGACAATATCTCGACAAAATATGTAGTTTTCGAAAAAATTCACAAGAGTAAAAACATTTTATTTTAGGGCAAAATATATTGTTTGTTTATTTTTCATTTTTGACCTAATGCTACAAGTTACCGAACCCGTGATAAAAGGGGTGTTTTCTACCCCTTCCAATTATTTCCTACTCTAATCTTTTTTTCAACTTTTTTATTATCTTCATTACAAACACATTGCACAAGGTTTCTTGATTATAGAAGTTTAAGTTTGTTTAATTTCTTATTTTAAATAACAATAACATTTTGAGGTCCATTTTCAAATACTGATACAGTGTGATCCATTTGTTTTGGAGTCACCCTGTAAAATCTTTATTTAGCGTGCGATTTTCACAGTTCTTTTAAATTGTAGAGCTTGTTGAACTGCGTTTTTGAAGCAAAAAGCACCAGATTCCTACAAAATCCCAGGCCTACTACGTCAGTATTTAGGAGTAAAATTTTAATAATTCATATCAGGGATTTTTTTAGAAAAAATGTATATACTTCACTGGATTCACCACCCCTCATAATGGGCCTGTACGAAATTTTGTCAACATTTTTAAATAATGACGCGTTTGTAGACATTAGAAGTTATAGAGTTTTATAATCTACTACACTTCATATTACAGTACGAACTTTCAGAACAAAAATCTTACCTATCAATTTTTGAGGGATTAAAAAATGTGCGTAGACACTTTAATAACGATGCCCCCCCCCCCAAAAGCAAAGCGTAGGACCACCCTTGGGTTAGCTTGTTACATTTTGTTTCCTTCGACCAAAGACGTTTAGTAAATTATAATCAATGATCATGATTTTCTTCTATATACAGAGTGTCCCACTTAAAACTTCCGGGACCGTTTTCTCGATAACTGAAAAGATATTTAAATTCTGTAAAAAGTATTCACTAGACTATACAAATGATTTGAGATATTTAAACTTCAATATGATTCTTTCAAGTAACAAAAATGCCATAACTTTTTTAAAATTAAGCGAACTTAAATACATAATTGTTTTATTGACATTTTTATTACATATTCTTGACATAAAAAATGTTGAAAATAATTTTATATAATAATTTTCTCAAATTTTTCATGACAATATACTGGGTGTCAACGAGATCACTTTCCAGCCGCCATTTATTTATTTTCCAAAAGAATCGAGTTAAAACTTGGTGTTCGTCACTTTTTACTAATACACCTTTTTCTTATCTATCCGTAAAGTTTCTGCGACTTTCTTTTGCGCCAGAAGTGACCCCAATTTTTTAATTTTTAAATGGAACACCATGTATATTTTTACATTTTTGGACTGCAGATGACATTAACTACGTATACTTCATCCAAAGTCAGTCTGAAACTCATGAAAAAAGACCGACAAAGGAATGCTTCCTAACGTTGGACATGAGAGTAGACCCACCATTTTTAATTATTGAATTTTAGAATCGCATTATAATTATTGAAAATATTGTTTCACTACTTTATATCAATTCATAGGCATAAATTAAATGATTTATTTATAAAGCATTATTTATTTATAGTTAATAATGTTAGTTTAACGAACAACTTCGTAAATTATTCAATAAAAGTAAATATAAATATCATTTAACCTACGGCTATGCAATCGGCATAAATCAAATCAGGCAGAGGGCCTGCAATAGTGAGCCAGGTAAACAATCAACTCCTTTAGTTTAAGGTAAGCGCATAACATATCTATTCTGGTAAACCATATTTTTATACGGATATCATTTACAATATTCAAGTACGCGCCAGTACGCGGTCTCGCGTGTTATTCTATCACGAATAGGCTTTGTAATGACTCATCCTGGTAACAATGCTTTAGACTGAATTTCCAAATTAATACTAGAAATACTATACATATGGCTACTAATTTCATAACGGTTTACTCCATTTTGAAAATTTTACAACCAACTCAGTTTCGATCTAGCCTCCTGTGACCCGCCTGAAACTCATGGTTTTGGAAGCAAGCCCGGCGAAAGAGAGGGTTTAGGTTTATCTGCCTTAGGACCCCAGCTGGAAGAAGGTCGGCATTATTGAAATCAATGATTTAAAAAATGTATACTTTAACTAGATGTATAATTGTAGCACATTCTATAGGATACTCTTCGCACATTTTTTTTTTGTAAATAATGTTAGTTTTAGACATTTTTTGTTTAATTACAACATAACGTAAATTTCTTTTTTCAAATTAAAAAAATTGATAACTATTTTATTTATTGATATATTTTGTTCAAAAACAATGGGGTTCTTCCTCTAGCTAACACTAACTTACTGTCCAAGATTCAATACAATCGGATTTATGTTCTTAAGTTATCGTGCTTGCAAGAAAGGTGACGGACGGACATTTTGAAAGTTTGATCACAAACACAGCGATATGAATTTTTGTTTCTACGAGCAATATTGCCGATTTTAGAAATGTGCCGATCGAATGCAATATACTCTTCCTTTTGTATTTGCGAACAGTATAAATAATAAATGAAGTAGTTTCTTCCGGGTTTTGCCGCGGTCGTCGAACTTGACTTGAAGTTTCGCTGATCATGCTGTCAGCTTCTTCAGAAGGGTTCCAAAGACTGAAGTTGTTGAGTTCGGCTCCTCGTTATATACCTGGGCGCTGCTACGCTTGGTTGCACATTCGTCGTGCTCCGTTGATCGTGACCGATTACATTACTGGTACTTGGCAAAGCTAGTCTCTATGTATTGCTTAGTCGATACCCATCTTCTCTGTTGAAATTGTTCTTATTTTTCATAATTTCCATTGATTCCCTAATAATTCTTGGGTAATAACGTGCACTTCTGTCCAATATTCTAACGTTCTCGTATTTGATCTTATGGTTCTCATTATGATGAACATGTTCTGCTACAGCCGACTTATCTGTGTATCCGAGTCTAGTATATCTCTGATGTTCCTTGATTCTGCACTGGATACTTCGCCATGTTTGTCCGATGTAACTTTTTCCGCATATACAGTCCAACTGGTAAACACCTTTCGTCAACAGTTTAGGGATGGGGTCCTTGTTTGAGGGAAGCAACTGTTGTATTTTCTTCACTGTTCGAAAACGTACACCTATTTCCCTCAAACAAGGAGCCCATCCCGAAACTGTTGACGAAAGGTGTTTACCAGTTGGACTGTATATGCGGAAAAAGTTATATCGGACAAACACGGCGAAGTATCCAGTGCAGAATCAAGGAACATCAGAGATATACTAGACTCGGATACACAGATAAGTCGGCTGTAGCAGAACATGTTCATCATAATGAGAACCATAAGATCAAATACGAGAACGTTAGAATAGTGGACAGAAGTTCATGTTATTACCCAAGAATTATTAGGGAATCACTGGAAATTATGAAAAATAAGAATAATTTCAACAGAGAGGATGGGTATCGACTAAGCAATACATGGAGACTAGCTTTGCCAAGTACCAGTAATGTAATCGGTCACGATCAACGGAGCACGACGAATGTGCAACCAAGCGTAGCAGCGGCCAGGTATATAACGAGGAGCCGAACTCAACAACTTCAGTCTTTGGAACCCTTCGGAAGAAGCTGACAGCATGATCAGCGAAACGTCAAGTCAAGTTCGACGACCGCGGTAAAACCCGGAAGAAACTACTTCATTGGACAACGGCCGTGAAAACCTGCATTGCACTAATACAACTAATAACACAGGCCCACAAAAGTAAAATAATCTGCGCCATGAATCAGACTATGGTTTGCTTATGTATTTTTGCGTTCTGAAACCAAATTTGACGTCAGTTTTGCCCTTATACGTCAGTATATTAGGTTATGTTCATTTGTGTGTGTGTGTGTGGAGGGGGGGGGTGTTCATTTCTTCTGGGCAGTTGCTCCACTTCCGGTGAAATTCGCTGACATCGATTCTTCTCGAGCATCTGATCAAAAATTCTTATGGACAGAAGGTCGGAAAGTGCACAGTTTTCTAGATATCGGGAGTGCAAACGGGAAGCTCATTTCTTATGGGCAGTGTTCCGCCCTAGGTGAATTTCGCTGGAATCGATATATGTTATTGCTCTCCACTTCCTGATCAAAAATTCACAAGGGAACAAGGTCAGAAAGTGGGCAGTTTTCCAGATATCGGGGGTTGAAAAGTCGACTTTGCACCCCGATATCTGAATAATTGGGAATTTTCCTTGTGCCCGTGAGTACTTTTGATCAGGAGGTCGAGAGGAATAACATATACAGATTCCAGCGAATGTCACTGGGGCACAGTGGTGCTTCTTTTGAAAACAGGTTACCAAAGTTGTTAACATAGTCAATTTTCGATAACAATTTATGAAACTTGGTGGAGTTAAGATTTGGATATGTTAAATTCAGTGTTGCTGCAGAAATTTCTTTCTTTTCTTCAAAATTAGGGTCAAAGGAAGCAAGAAAGATGAAAAATCCAATAAAATAACCCAGCCACAAAAGAAGTCCTGAACTTGACCCGAGTAGTCCAATGTATTTTTCGACGCTGAATTCGAATCCGACCTCAGAAAAGACGAAATACTCCCAAACTTTTGAGCTAGAGCGAAAAAACCATCCCTAGAATACGATAAAATCGCTTACTTCTAATGTACAATCCTAGGATTTTTGAGTTTGCTGATTTCAATTTTTAAAATTCCAACGAATTCAGTCCCAGGATCAGGACTTTTTTGTGGCTGATTTATTTTATTGGATTTTTCATCTTCTTATGCATCTTCTGACCTTAATTTTGAAGCCTCCATATTGAAAAAAACAATTTCTGCAGCAATACTGAATTTAGCATATCCAAATACTTAACTCTACCAAATTTCTTAAATTTTTATCGAAAATTGGCTAGGTTACAGACTTTTGTCGCCCGTTTTCAGTAAAAGCATCACTGTGCGGGGGCCACTTCCCATAAGAAATGAGCTCCCCCATTGCACCCCCGAAAAACTGGAAAACTTTGCATTTTCCGACCTTGTGCCTATGAGAACTATTGATCAGGAAGTCGAGAGGAATAACACATATCGATTCCAGCGAATCTCACCGAGGCGGGGGCCACTTCCCATAAGAAATGAGCACTCTATTTACACCTCTGATATCTGGAAAACTGTGCATTTTCCGACCTTGTGTCTTGTGTCCATAAGAGCTTTTGATCGGGAGCTCGAGAGGAATAACATATATCGATTCAAGTGAATTTCATCGGGAGTGGAGCCACTTCCCACAAAAAATGAGCACCCCCCCGCAAAAAAATGAACGTAACCTAAAATCCTGACGTATAGGGGCAAAACCGACGCCGGATTCGGTTTCAGAGCGCAAGAATACGTAAGAACCATAGTATGGTTCATGGCGCAGAATTTTTTTATTTTTTGTGGGCCTGTGTAATAAAAGTTCATCCTTGCTAACGCTTTAGTTTTCTCCATATTTCTCTCGGGGCCACCGCAAAAGCGCGTGTATCGCACACAGGCGCCACGCTAAAGGGGTGCCAAACTGGGGGTTTACAGAGCTGCGTTGAAAAAAAAAATACAGTGTGTCCAAGCTCTTTTTAGACAAGCATTATCCGGAAAACGGTGAAATATAGAGAGAAATGTTACATTTCTTAAAAAAATGCATTTAATCAATTTATTTTCTAATGCGCAAGGGGCCTCAAAAGGCCGTAGGTTACTTTTTCAAATGAAACACCCTGTATATTTTAATATTTTTGGATTCTCCTTTTATTTCTGAACAAATTTTATTAACCATGCCCTATACCTTCCTGAAGCTATTGGTTATGTTAAACAGGGTGTCTCCCAATAACGTGCAAAAAATTTAAGTTCCTTATCGAAAATGAAGGTGGGTTCTTCATATAAAATTTTTCAAAATAAGCCTTTCCGGTCCAGCTACAACCCTTAAAGGGATGTGTAAAAAAACTGTTTATAATTTTTGTCTGAACATAATTTATAAACACCAAATGATTATATCGGTACATAATATTGTCAAACTATGATTTGACACCAGCCTACTTAATGTTTTGACTAAGATAATAATGTTCGTAGCTTTTGATTAATCACTTGGGCAGATGCAATTCAGTTCTTTTTTCTCAAAAACGGTCGATTTTATGAAATTTCTTCAAGAGGTAAAAAAGCTTCTAAATGAATCATTGTTTAATACATTTTTTTAATTGGAGGAAAAAATATCAGCCAGAAAGATATTTACAAAATTATAAGAGGGATAATTAATATCACCCCTTTGTACACACACTAGTTATATAATAATGAATACTATATTATCTGAACAAGCACAAATATGTGCACACGACCAAAATTGTTAATTGTTTTCACTCTTCCTAAATATTCTACATGTGAAAGTACTCCGACAAAAATTGCCAGTTTCTAGGACAGAAGTGTCGATCTGACATCAGTATTAGAAAATGAAAAATGAAGTACCTACTGCAGCTGAAAAAAGAATGTATGGAACAACCTTTGCAGACTATATTTCTGATCTGATTGCATCCTTGAATGGAAATTACAAATTACAAGCTGTAATTGGAGAAGTTTGCATTGTACTTTGCATTTTCTACATTATTTTCATCACAGTCGAGGAAGAAAGTGAACGAAGAATCTGCTACTCAAATAAACACCTGTTTAACTCCGGCGCCTCCGCCATATTCTCGATTCATTATTTTTTAATGGTTACTCAGTATTACTTCCCACTGTTAATTATTATTAATAATCCTGTGTATATTTTTCATTAAAAATATAATGTGTTTTCCTGTCTATTATGTTAATTATAAGCCAAAGTTGTTGTCAAATTTTTCATTATTTATTTTCTTTAGACGGTTCCCTCTGTATATTTTCCAGAGAAAGTTTACCCATTTCTTCGCTGGCAGTAGCATCAACTACCTATCAAATTTAACTGTTCTCTATGAAACAGTTTTTTAGATTTAGCATTAACAGACAGACAACCATCGAGTTAGAAGGTAAGGAGATGTCATGCAGCACAAATTCTGTATACAGAAACAGCACTGATGTGTGGCGAAAAGTAGGAACTATATGGTATTATTGTCAGACCCGGACTATCTAAATTTTTAAGAATTCGGTATACCGACATGCCGTACTATCTGAATAACGCGAATAAGAATTCAATAAATGTCAGTTTCTCAGCAAAAAGTATTCGATTAAAGGATGTATGGTCAAATAAAACATAAAACATATTTATTGACCATTTGATAAGTTTATTTTCTTTAATACTACACTGCTTGATGTTTGTATTAACCTATGAAACGTTAGTTTGAATGTTCCATAATTTATTGCAGTAAATTAGATAGGTATATTGTCTGTGTGTATAGGTCGCCTTTATCAAATGTTAAGTTATTCTTAAAGAAAGAATTATTATACCGGGTACCTACAAAATCGTCGATTATTTTAGCTGGCGATCTTAATATAAATTTTAGTCACTTGGAATCAAATGATACTCAATTGCTGAAATCCCTGCTAACTTCCTTTAATCTTAACATGCATGTCAATTCACCTACTAGAATTTCCCAGCACTCAAGCTACAACCATCGACTATTTCTGTAGTAACTTTAGTAAAGAAAATATCTCCTGCCTGGTCATCCCAGCTGCTTTATTAGACCACGAAGCAGTATATTGTTCATTACAGACCTTTTGGAATGCTTATCAAAATGTTAATCACGGCCGTTTATATAGTAGGACTCATTATAATAGGTTTTATCAAAACTGCCTTGGGTACAACTGGGAGGGTCTGCTGAATAGAGCAGAGCCATTTGCTGCCTTCTACAGGTATCTTGGCATTCAATGAAGCCATTTCCACTTCAAAAAATTAAACTGAAAAGTAAAAAACCATGGACATCTAAGGGTATAAAAACATCTGCCAAAAATCTAAAATCTCTTCACTATATAAGAAAATACACCAACGAAGAATTTTTCTTTAAATACTATAATAAATACCGTAATATCTACAGAAAATTCATTAAATAAGCTGAAGAAAATCATTACAAGTCCAGAAGAGAACGAGCCAGTAATGGAGCAAAAGAGAGCTGGGCTATTATAAACGAACTTAGGGGTAAAAGCCAACCGCGTGTAATATCGTCAAATATACAATCATAAGACCTTATACCTATATAGCACAAAACATCGACGAACTTAAAGAAATTGTAAGCGACATTAGAAATAAGGAGTTATCTGGCCTCGACGAAATCTCTGTAAAGATATTCGAAAATCTACCAGACTCGGCTCTTTATATATTAGCATTAAAAACTTCGGTAGTTATTCCACTCTATAAGGGCGGGGAGGTAAATAATCCATCTAACTTCCGACCCATCTCACCAATCCCCACATTAGCAAAAATTCTCAAAAAATTAGTTAAAAAAAGGGTTTGTCCAACCTACTAGAATAGACTAGAATACTTTTATTTAACCAAGTTACAAAACACGTTACTAAATGATCAACAATTCGGATTTCAAAAGGAAAAAAGTACAAATGATGCATTGTTCTCATTTTTAAGTCAGATTTATACCGAAATCAATAACGGGGAGGCAGCGGCGGCAATTTTCTGCGACTTATCGAAAGCCTTTGATTGTGTCCAGCATGAAATATTGTTACGGAAGCTTGAGCATTATTGGTTTTCGAGGCACTACCCTAAAGTAGTTTCAATCATACCTCTTAAACCGTAGCCAAATAGTTAGAAATCCAAATTATTCCAATAAACTAAATATAAAGTTTGGGGTACCCCAAGGTTCCTTTCTTGGTCCAATTTTTTATTATATATCAACGACCTGACAAAAATTGATATTGAAGGAAAATTCACTTTATTTGTTGACGACACCACTGTACTGTGGCACAATAAAGATGCTATTGTCCTTTAGCAAATGGTGTCGGTCGATATAAATAAGGTCAAAGGGTGGTGTGACTCCAATTTGCTTTCATTCCACATTAACAAAACAAACATAACTACATTTCACTGCAATTTAACGAACATCTCCCTAGGTAACCATTTTCTTGAAAATAAACCCTGCTCAAAATTGACTGCAAGTTAAAATTCAACGAACACATTAAAATACTTAGTAACAAACTAGCATTCGGACCCTACGCTATCAGAGTGATCACAAATGAACTGGGTTATGGAGCTGCTAAGACTGCTTATTTTTCCCTAATCGAATCACACTTAAGGTACGGCATTGCCTTCTGTGGCGCATGCAGTAAATATCTTTTACAAACACTATTAGTACTTCAAAAACGTGCTATTCTCTACCTGCACAAAACTAGAATTCGTCAATCGTGTAAGCCACTGTTCTTGACACATGGATTTCTTACTGTGATGTCCATTTACATTCTAGAAACAGTTTGTTTAATTCATAAGCATAGAAGTAATATTATAAATTCCCCCATACATGTAACTCGGCAAGTCAATAACGTTGCTCTGCCAGTTCCCAGATCCACTCTAGTCAAAAACTCAATTATTTACAATGGCTATAAGATGTTCAATTACTTACCAAATAATAATATTAAAAAAATGAAAAAGTAGTAGCAAGATGGCGAAGTAATGCAACTTTTGATCACGTCGCTTCTCCCTTCCCTTTAGCTCAATGACTACAACAGACCGACAGACAGACTGACTGACAGAATTGAAAGACCTTCATTTTCGTAATCTGCATGGTCTGAAACGTGAAAATTCGAAGAAATCTCGGAGGGTGATTTCCCACGAATACAATACTTCCCTTCTGTAAGCGAGTGAAGTAAAAACGGTCACTAAAAATTATCCGGTGAATTGGCATTTTATCACCTAATATTGGTATTAGGTCGATGTAATACTGAACAAATAACAAATTCGAACGTATTTTTAACGGATCTTAATATCGATATTAGTATAGGTAATAACAATAAAATTCAATTAACTGGACGACGCTTAACGTTGAAATTTTATTTCACAACTTTTAATAACAGTTTTTTTAAAGGCGGTTCAGTTAAAAAAAAGTTTTTATATGATTGTAATTTGCAACTTCCTTTTGTATTTGGTACCTACGCGCTTTGACAGCCTGGTGGCCCCGACCATTGCCGTTTTCAACGGAAAACGTTTACGCGCCGGATATTAGCGTCTCTTAGCGGTTCGCGCATAGCACATAATCAATGACCGTTACGCCGACTAGATTAATTCACTGGAACTGGTCCAGCATCTCATCCCGCATCTCGCCGGTCAACGCTGGACCGCCGTGATGTCCCGTTCTCGGCGAGGCGAGGTCTAGAACGGTCATCAAGGGGTCTGGCAACCGGTTACCGTGCGAAATTATACACTCCGGACTGGCATTTTTAAATTGGTTGTTTTGAACCCTTTCATAAATTTAATTGTTGTCAATAATTGATTGATTTTGAGGTATCATGTGTCTGACTTGCACGTAGGTGCTAATAGGTGTTAGATGACTTTCAAATTCTGAAATAATAAGACATTACACAAAACCATGGTATTTTCTTTAACTCTGTCAATTTTTTTCTTTGCATTTACTTATTTCAAGCATAAAACATTTTTTATAGTATTTAGTAAACTAGAAAAAATAAATTACGTTCTTTCAAAAACCAAAATCAATCTATTAAAATGGTTATGTCTAATCTGGTAAACGATTCTATCATTGATGGTTCGCTTCGGGGATATAAGAAATATAAAAATCTTTAACAGATGCTGCCAATTGGGCGAAAGTTATAAGTTAAAAGTTTTTTGGGCTATATCGGCATTAAACTGCACCATAAGTTACCCAAATGAAAAAGAATACTAATATCCTATTAAAATGTATTGACCCCTCACTTTAACCGCGAATATCTCATAAACGGAGAAGCAGAAAAAATTGAAAAAAGTATGTGTTCATTATGAGTTTATTCTAAATCAATCACTGAAATTTGAATAATATACATTGAACACTATTGAAGTTCTGTCAAGTTATATTGAAAAATGTCCTACTTTTTAAGGAAATTTTGACCATACCAGTTTTAAATCCACTATATCTTGGAAAACATGCCTACTATGTAAATAATATTTTAGACGCCGATAAAGTACGGCATTTATTGTACGAGGAAAGTTTTTCATAATTTTTTATTCTAAAATTCTGCACTTATTCTCAAAAACGTGACGTCGTGTTTATTTGGTTATTTATCAATGTATTTAAAAATGTTTTGTTAAAATAGTAAATTGTATAAAATGTAAGCATTTTCAGAAAAAATTATTGGTATATATCAAATATTAATTTAGTTATCAAGCGTAATAGATAATATTCTTGTAAACTTGCAATGATATTATCCTTTACGCTTGATAACTAAATTAATATTTGATATATACCAATTATTTTTTCTGAAAATGCATACATTTTATATAATTAACTATTTTAATTTAAAAATTTTAAATACATTGATAAATAACCGAATACATGACGTCACGTTTTTGAGAATAACTGCAAAATTTTAAAATAAAAAATTACAAAAAAATTTCCTCGCATAAAAAATGCCGTACTTTATCGGTGTCTAAAATATTATTTACATAGTAGGCATATTTTCCAAGATATAATGGATTTAAAACTGGTGTGGTCAAAATTTACTTAAAAAGTAGGACATTTTTCAATACAACTGAGCAGAACTTCAACATAATTTTTTCAATTTTTGTCTGCTTCTCCGTTTCTGAGATATTAGCGGTTAATGTGAGGGGTCAATACATTTAAATCGTATATTAGCAACACATATAAATTAAAATTTTTATAAAAATTTGGATTAAAGCAGTAGTAATAATATTTTAGTTTATTATTATAGAGGGTGTTCAACAGTGGATGGTTTGTCAAACGGAAGAGTAAATAGGTGAGGCCATCAGGAATATATTTATTTAGCCCCAATGACCTCTATACAAAGTCTCTCGGTTTTCTAAATTTTTATTTGTAAACTTTGAATATTTTACAAAACTGCCTATCAGCTGTTATAACTATTTTTTTATGGTTCTAACTGCTAATAATAATTTTTAGGGGAACGGTAAAAAATTTGTCAATTTTCAGATCCTATTGTACTATTTCTGTATTATAACTTTGTTACTAAGATTATTTCTTTGAACAATAAAGTATATTTCTATTATAACCACCGTGTTCTGTGCTTTTCTATCCTATCGTATACAATTCCGTTCCAACTCGTACCATCCCATTCCTTCCTATTCCGTCCCATTCCACCCCGTTCCACCCCATACCATCCCATTCCATCTCACTCCACCCCATTCCATCCCGTCCTATATAATTCCTTTCCAACCCGACCCATCCTATTCCATCACATTCCTTCCCATTTCGCCCCCCCTCCCATTCCATACCATCTCCTACCATCCCATTCCATCCCATTCCATCCTATTCCATCCCATTCCACCTCATTCCATCCCATTCCATCCCGTTCCTTCCCATCCCATCCGATTCTATCACATTCTATCAAATTCCATCCTATTCCATACCATTCCATGCCATTCCATGCCATGTTATACCATTCCATACCATCCTATCCCATCCCATCCCATCCCATCCCATCCTATCCAATTGCATCTCATTCCATTCAATCCCATTCCATCCCATGCCATCCCATTCCATCCCACTCCATCCCATTCCATCCCATTCCATCCCATTCCATCCTATTCCATCCCATTCCATCCCGTCCCATCTCATTCCATCCCATCATACCCCATCCCATCTCATCCCGTCCCGGCCCGTCTTGTCCCGTCTCGTCCAGTCCCATCCCATAGCATTCATCTAAACTGGAAACCCGAGGTTTTTGATGAGCTGAATCCGATTCCGAAATCAGAATTGCTTAATCGCGTCAGATTTTCGAGAGATTCTAATTTAGAAGTGAAAAAAATCCGTTTTCTTTATTATATTTGAGGTTGTGATACATCACGAGGTAATTTTTCTCCACAAAACGCGTTGCTGCATCTGAAAATACTACTCTTCCCCTCCCAAAACATTCAAATACCGCAGACGCTACAACTTCATTGCGTGTTACTGCTTTTAACCGAACCTAGAGTCGCGAAGCGATAATGTTGCGGTGTTGGCTATATTAAATTTTTTTAAATAATTTAATTAATGCGAAAATTTATGTGTTTGTAATTAGATTCTTCTTCCTTCCCACCTTATGCTACTCAATTCCGAATACCCACTAATATGCCAAACTCATAAATCTCAATTAACGATTTCTCAGAGAGGGAAAGAAAATGGAAAAATTCAAAATGGATTTTGAAGCAGAGGAGTAGTACTTTCAGATGCCGTAACGAGTTTTGCGGACAAAAATTACCTCGTGATCTAAATAACCTCAAACATAGCAAAACATGTTTTTTTGGCGCATAATTTCTCCAATGAAGAATGGATATTATATTGATATACCGTGAAGTAAAAAGTAATTCAGTGGCGGCTACTAGCCTTTATATGCTAATGTTTCCTCAAAGGTATCATCTGGGACGTGAAACTTTTTTACGTGTGGTTTAGCGCTGTAGAGAAATCGATAATTTGCGGCCGAGATCTGGGCAATATAATAGACGTTAGACCTAGGCACATTTTGAATATGGAGGTAAAGATTTTGAATACACTAGAGAAGTACCTGTTCTCATCGAAGGAGTTGCTCTCGACACTAAATAGCATAAGTGGTTCCTTCATGATGGTGCTCCAGTACACTTTCAGGACTAATTGTTACAACATTTGGATAATGTGTTTCCCGGAAGGTGGATGGGCCAAGGTGGTCCAATTGCCTGGCTCCCTCATTCGCCCAACCTCAATCTCCTTGATTTTTATTTTTGGGGACACGAAGCAGCGCGCTCATTCCTTCTCTCTTGTTCACACTCATCCAGAGCAAGGGTAATTAATTCAAATAATAGTAAATACTACTTGCGGCCATTTCCTTACAGACGACCATGTGTTATCGTGTAAAGAAAAATTAAACTACAATTTTGTATAACATCTTCTTGAAAAACACGACGAGCGAAAATAATCAACACCCACATAACAAAATGATATGCAATGTACATACACTGTATCTTCAATCTATGGATATGTATATCCACAAGGTGGAGAAAATATATCTTATGTACATCTAATGGATGTGGAATTAACATTCCCAGCACATACGTTTGTCGCCGACTTCCATATCTATTTTATATCCGATGAATGTACATAAACATATACAATGTACATTCACTGGATATGAAACACACATCATATACACAATTGCATATTTTATGAATATACATTACATATCTCTGAAGCAGTTTACACGGATATCAAAACACTTATTGATGATTAAAACGAACAGTTTTAATCATCTCGATGATACCAACACGATTGGAGTAGCACGCATCGAATGAAAGTATTCAAATGTTTTCATGTTAGTGGGAACTATAATACTTCAGAGGTATCCAATAGTATCCATATAAGAGGCAATAAAACACAGATAGCTTAATAAGAAATATATTTTGTATAACTATTTTAAACATACACAAACTTTACAAAATAACCTAAATTTTTACACAATATTTAAAATTTTCAATATTTACGTATACTTTTTTACCTTCCGGTAGTTTAACAAATTGTAAATATATGTATAATACCTACAATAGTTACTCATGTCCTACATATGTGTTTAAAACATTCTCAACCATCAGTATAAGTTATATAATATGAACGAATGTAATTTTTATTCACTATATTTATAAAATACATACCCAATAGGTATGACATAACAGCAAATTTTTAGGCCTCTATCACTTTCCGCCACCTTAACTAAACACACACCTCTGCCACAATCAGTTAAATATGAAACTTGCAAATTTTCTAACCCTAAAAGAGTATGTATTTACAAATCTAAAGAATTGCATTATAATAAATATATTCTTACATCATGGGAGCTTCATGCAAATGTAACAGCATAATATAGCAATAAGCAAATATAAAATCCAGAGAATAAGAAAGAGTTAACTTCCATCACACATAAACACTATGCACATAACAATATAGGGCTTAATAATGGCTGCCGGCGCCGGCTGCGGCTGTTGCGAACTACAATCCGTAAACAAATGATGCCCGGTGCGCCGACGTACTATGCCATAAATCAGTAGCGCATGCGCATCAGATAATGAGATAAAATTCGTGTACGCGTATAATTTAATTATACCTTAATGGACATGTTATGTATAAATCATTATGTATATACCTCCAGCAATATACATTGTATATGACGGTGATGGATATCAGTAGCTGAATATGCATTTCATATCATATGTATATTTAACAATACATATTCAAATTCCAACACCTAATGCATATGCTATGGATGTACATATTCATGAGATGTTATGTGGGCAATAACATACCTGTTTACACCTGGCAACGTGGAGGTTGAGGTTGACTGAGACTGAGAACCATTTTTTTTACATTCTTTACATCATATTACAATATGAGTTGTTTTAAGGACGAGGCGGTACAGGAGCCGAGTCCAGAATATAAACGAGTACTGTAATAAAACCTACCGGACATGTATCGTATAATATTTTATTTCTTACTGTCTTTCCAATTCTTTTTAAAATGAATAAAAATTATTAAGATAAAGATAATCTAACAATCACATCACCTTAACGATGTTATAGCTATTGTCTTTCATAACTAATTATGATTGTCTTTGGCTTGTCAGTGTCAAATAGATAAATCCATATTTTTGCATTATTTTGTATTATGGAGATGTGGGAGCAAAATAAATTTTTCATGTATTAAATAATTGCTAAAACTGTGTATTTAAATATTTTATTTCCTATGTTTTTAAATGAAAAGTCTAAAGTCAAAACTAAAAAATAATTTCTTATTGATAACAATAATATGATGGTGTTACCAGGTAACATATTACATTATCTGATACCGTAATGTGTTAAGTTACATTACGGTGTAATGTTCGATTTACCGGCCGTAAATGAGTCCGGGAAATAGTCATTTACCGGACAGTATGAAAAAAAGACATTTAATTCACTTAAAAGAAATATAGTAGGAATTTCTAAAAATAAATTAATTATCATAATTAATATATTTAATTAAGTAAAGGTAATTGCGGTTGATTTTTGCTAGGCTACCCGGCAGTAGTTTATTAGATTATCATTAATCATTAATTTAAATCAAGTTTCATTTAATAAAAATAGACGTTTAAATTACTGGCGCCTCCGCCAAATTCTCGAATGTGTTGGTAATATAAAAAAATCCAGTTTTTGTCCACCTAAACTAGGTCAACTAAAAAGTTTTAGGCGAGTCTGCCTGGGGTAAAAAAGAGGTGATTTTACAAATTTTGTATATCATTTGAGTTAGCAACGTATTCTTATAGGAAAAATTCCGCTGAACAAGATTTTCTTATGAAAAATTTTCCTTAACCGCGAGCTTCGTGGTCAAATAATTGTTTAAACAAGATTTTGTTGGTTCTTATTTAATAAAATGAAAACGGTTTAACGGATCCGAAAAAATCTTGATTCAATCCAAACATGTTTTCAATACGCGTCGTTTGGCGCAAGGCACAACTCATTTTGTCAACCCGTTCATTTGTTATAGCCAAAATAAATTTCTTAATCAAGAAATTGATTACTCCGAAACTAATGAGATCAGAGTATTGTTTTTTTCAAAAAACATGACTTTTATACCAAAGAATATACGATTTTTTTTTGGTCCGATATCTTCAATACTTTTTTATTGTTTAAACAATTGGCATAATTTGTTAATTAGCAAATAACTTCTTTTTCGAAAGTTTGATCGACTTCAAACCAACTTTAAACGATAAATATTGATGTCGGTCATAACCCTCATAGAAGTCTGCACGAACGCAACTTTTTGCTTTTGTTTATTTAAAGTTTAAATTAATTTTGCAAATTAACAAATGGAATATCTCGGCTCTTGGTAAGCATATCGAAATGGGGTTTTATGCATATGAAAGTGCTTGAAAAAAGGAACATTTTGAGACCAGAAAGGCGGCTTGTGGCGGCCAAGCGTTCATAGCGACGTCGCTTTTTGATCTTTCGATGTCGGCTCTTCCTATCACTGCGAACCCACGAATCCGCCACCCCATTGCGCGTCAAATCTTATTATTTTCACATTGCGGGAGAGATTCTTTTAAGGGTCAAAAACGCGTATAACTCTTCAGGGATTGAATATTTTTTGTAGAACTTTTTGTGGTTGATGGAAATTGTTAGCTTTCTTTGCACCAACCTAGTGTCCAAAAAGTTGTTAATAAACAAATTAGAGCCTCTCACGCAATATCACTTTTATTTCCGGTTCCGGTTTTCCGATCAGGTGCTTTCTGGTCTCAAAATTTTCCTTTTTCCAAGCACTTTCATGTGCACAAAATCTCATTTCGATACACCCAGAGCCGAGATATTCAATTTCTTAATTTGCAAAATTAATTTAAACTTTAAATAAACAAAAGCAAAAAGTTGCATTCGTGCAGACTTCAGTGGGGGTTATGCCCGACATCAATATTTATCGTTTAAGGTTGGTTTAGAGTTGATCAAACTTTCGAAAAAGAGTTATTTGCTAATTAACAAATTATGCCAATTGTTTAAGCAATCAAAAAGTATTGAAGATATCGGGCCAAAAAAAATATGGTATATTCTTTAGTTAGTTATTTATTAGTTATTCCAGAGCCAAACGACGCGTATTGAAAATATCTTTCGATTGAATCAAATTTTTTTCAGATTCGTCAAACCGTTTTCATTTTATTAAATAAAAACTAAAAAAAAATTGTTTACACAACTATTTGACTTTGAGGCTCGCGATTTAGGAAAATTTTTCATAAGAAAATCTTGTTAAGCGGAATTTTTCCTATAAGAATCCGTGGCTAACTCAAATGGTATAGAAAATTTTTGGGAAAAATCCCAGGCAAACTCGCCTATTTAGTTCAATCTAGTTGCAATGGACGATTGCCTTAAAAATATATGACGACAATTTCACGTTCGGTTACCTTCTGAATAGCTGAAAAACGGGGTAGTTGATGATCTTTATCAAAACTCAGGACAACCCTAATTCCTTTCGATCCATCACTCTTCTCGACGAATTCGGCAAATTATTAGAAAGGATAATACGCGACACAATACGTAAATACATCCCACGAGACCTATTAATGGACCAGAGGGAAACCTGGATGTCATTTCTCTTTGCTATAAAAGATCCAATCTGCTAATTGCAAATATAATGCTGGGGTGTCAAGCCGACAACTGTGAAGAACCTAAAACACTCACTAATACCGGGTTATCGAAAAGGATTGCTAATATTAGAACTAAGTTCTTGCTCCAGCAAGCTTTATTGTTTCAAATTACTAGTTTCAGTGATAGATCGGTGCGAAGCAAGCCGGAAATTCCTTGAATGCGTGAAGAGAAATGATTATAATGAATATGTTTTAAGTTTGCGGTACCACAGCGGATTAAAATTCATAATTATTTAACAGTAAATAAATTTACACGGGGTGTCCACAGATGGCACTGAAAAAAAGGAAATACTATTTCATTTGCCGTTTCACAAATAGCATTTCTCATATTTCGGGTTGAAGTTTCACTATTATGACTAGAGATATCAGTTGGTTTGTTATTACGTTATTACTTTAAACGTATTTCATGCGCAAAAATGATGCAATTATATCTTGTCAATGTGATTAAGTATGTTAAAACTGGTGGAATATTCACAATACACTACTTAGAACATCAAGGCAAAATAATGAAAGTTAATAAGAAAGAGTTATAAAAAGACATGAAACTTTAACGTTTTTATCCAAGAAAACAATTTTGGTAAGTGTTGTTGAATTATTTGCCTTTGGTTTCATTGCACTTGATAATTTGAATTATAAAGATAACAGTTCTACTGTGCATAATGGGCATCTCCGATCCAAGAACTTATCCCTGGATACATAATGTGTACTGGTTTCTTTGTTGCTAAGATAATCACAGTCTAAGGCACTTCAGTTGCAAACATCCCATAAGTTTCTGATTAGTTAGTCGATCTATTCACGGCTTTTATTTGAAAACAACCGTAACGTTTTGGACACGATTGGTTCGGCTCGAGTATTGTAATCTCAATAATCTCAATTTAACGTGTCCAGCATTAACGCTAACAGGTGTTTGTAGTATTTGACAGTGATATAGTGCTGGAAAAGTGTTATTTTGCGTATTTTATTAACAATATAGGCAGAGCTGGGCACTGCTTCAAGTAAAAGTATAAATTGTACTTCAATTACATTTTTAACTTGAAGTATTTTACTTCAAATACCCGAAGAAATGAGTAAGTACTTGGTACTTGATACTTGCAGATATTTTAGAATAGTACTTAGCACTTAGTACTTGTTAAACGAAATGACAATACTTGAAGTACTTTACAATTTATTTCAAGTATTTAAAATACTTGATTACTACTTCAAGCACCTTAGGTACTGCAAGTAAGTTTACAATCCAGTTGAAATCTGCAGAAAGTGATATCACTTATTGCTAAAAAGGGCATTTGCCTTTAATTTGTACTAGACGGTATAGTATAGTATAGTATAGTATAGTATAGTATAGTATAGTATAACACTTTCTGATCAGGTGAAAAATTTTCGTTGTTAATGCTCATTGCTGGAAAACCATTTTCCAAAACCAACATTTTCTGCTTTCCTATTTTCTTGGTAAAAAAATGGGCTTTTGGTCAAAAATGGGCCAAAACTTGTGCTTTCCAAAAAAAATGTTGACACCTTCTCAAACTTGTAGTTTCTTTACTAAAGAATGGGCTCTGTGAGTGCCAACATTTTTTTCTCAATGTAACCCCCCCAAACCAACCCCAAAATCCCAAAACATTTTAATACCATCAAATATCATTTGTTATGCCAAAAAGGATAAAAAATGACACATTTAGCGAGTAATGACCGAGAAATTATTATTATTTTTTTAAAAGCATCAGTCTTGGCCCGTTTTTGGCCAGAAGTCCAATTTTTGACCAAAAATCTAGAAAATAGACAAGCAGAAAATATTGGTATATGGTTTTACAGCAATAAGCATTGACAACGAAAATTTTCCGCCTGGTCAGAAAGTTATACTATTACTACGTTTACTCTTCACTAGCACCAAGCTCCAAAGTGTTATACTCTGTTCCACAATTGAATATTTTCTAGGGCGGCTAACCCCAAAATGGGCAGGGGGGCAGGTCTGATTCACATAAAATACAATAGATACTCAGAAACATATTTGCTAAAACATAACAGCAAAGATAAACATGTTATATTCCAGGCCCCTTATATCTACTAGACTAGAATATTGTTATGCATTACACCCCCCTATGATACACCTATGCCTAATAACTTATAGAAAGAGATAGAGTTTTCTAGAGTATGGTGGAAGAAGATTCTCGATTGTGTTCTAGATGACTCTGGAGGCAATTTTGGAGCATATAAGGCGAAATCGACGGCGGAGAAAGAAGTTTTATTTAAGTGAAGTTTGGCAGCGAAAAAGTGAGGTTAAATATAAAGTAAACAAAGTGTAAAGGTTATCTTGGTTAATTAAGAAGTATTTTGTAATCAGTAAATTATTAAATAAAGTGTTAGTGGTTTACCCCTTGTTAAAATTATTTAGAACCCACGGATTCATACAGGGTGTTTCCTAAAAGAGTGAGAACACGTAACAATATTCAAGAAATATTCAAGAAATTTTCTTAATTATTTTAGAATACGTTAATGAAATGAAATGTTATGTTTCTTTTTAGGGGCAAAATTTTCTCATTAGGTAAATAAATAAAGCATATTCAAAAAACTGTATCATTATTTAAATATACCCTAAATATAAAAAAATATGTCGATGTACAGAAATATTAACAGATAAAGATTGATTTAGGTAAAAATAAAAAAATTAAAGTACTTGAAATAGTTAAATGTACTTGTAAGTGTTTTACTTTTAAACAGTACTTGATACTTGATACAAGAAAATATTAGAAGTGTTTACATGTAGTTGTTAGAATTAAATGACTAATTGAAGTAGTACAAGAAGTACTTGCACCCAAAATTGCAAATACTACCTCGAAGTACTTGATACTTGAAGTATTCTGATTTTTTAAAAGTAATTGGTACTTGCTGTACCCAAACTAACTATTTGGTACTTGATACTTGAACTAGTTTAAACGAGTACTTTGCCCAGCTCTGAATAAAGGAACATATTACAAAATGATGAGGTGTTGCGCCGTTTGCAAAATGCGGTAAAAGGGAAGTTTATCGCTCATTTCATAAGGAAATATAAACTTCATAGTCGTGACATGATGGGGTTCTGTTTACACTTGTAAAAATACTAATAACTAAAAATTTTTACTACAGTTCTATATACAGTTCACTTAGAATTGAAATTGTATACGCTCTACCTATTATATTTGATAAATAGGAGGTTATACAGGGTGTCCCAGAATTGAGTTCCCGGATGGGAAGCTATGCTTCCTGAGTTCACATTGGGCTCGTATAACCCAACTTACCTTAGTCCAAAAATGCATCCCTGAGGAAGTACATTCTCTTAAAGTGGGAGAGAAATTTTTTTTCCAATAATTTCCGTTATATTAGAGACGCAATTTTCAAGTTTTTATGGACCCTGCATCTCTTTAAGTACACTATGTAAGCTTGATAATAATTAAATATCTTTTGTTTCTCAAACGCGACAAGTTTCCTGCTTTATAAGCATCCTATGACCTACAAGGGAAAAATGATAATTCTTGTATTTTGATTAATATTACAAAAAATTATAAGACTGCCTTTTTGCAGCCATTTCAATGCTCTTCAAGAATATTCGAACATTATGTAATTTTACAGGGCGATTAAAAAAATATAAGTAGCCAATCAAATATTAATTATTATGAAAAAAAATGAGAAACAAAAAATATTTGGTTGTTGTCAAATTTACATAGAGATATAGCTCTCACCAAAATTTGAAAATTATGTCCTCAATATAACGGAAATTATTGAAAAGAAGTGTTTTTTTCTGTCTCACTTTAAGAGGATGTACTTTCTCAGGGATGCTTTTTTCGTCTAAGGTAAGTTGGGTTATATGGACCCAATATGAACTCAGGAATCACAGGTTCCCGCCCGGGAACTCAATTCTTGGACACCCTGTATAAACAGGTATTGTCTTTATTTTAATATTTATTTTCTTAGATAAACTTCACATAATTATGAGAGATACATGGTGTTCTATTTTGGAAAAGAAATATTAATATCACCACCTACATAGGAAGTAAATAGTGTAAGGCTGCATTTTAAAAAAAATCACTCTTTAATCCTAATTTCGTACATATACAGATATTTTAACACGTATCGCAATCGTCATAATTTATTTCATATTGTTACGTATTTCCACCTCTTAGGAAACACCCTGTATGAATCCGTGGGTTCTAAAATAATTTCAACAAGAGATAAACACTTTATTTAATAATTTACTGACTATACAATACTTCAAAATAACCTTTACCCTTTGTTTACTTGATATTTAACCTCACTTCTGTTACCGAACGTAACTTTAATAAACTTCTCCCTCTGCGCTGGTAATCGCGCCTTATATACTCCGAAATTGCCTCTCTAGATCCATCCAGAACAATCGAGAATCTTCTCACCATACTCTCACCATACTTTGTTGTTAATTAACAAGTGACCTTAGTTGTTGATTAACAACAAAGAAAATACTGCAGACTCACAAAAAGCGGGAGTATATGAAATAAATTGTGATGCTTGCGATGCTCTATATATAGGTCAGAGTGGTCGAAGCTTAGACGTACGGGTATATGAACACAAAAAGTCTGTTTTTGATTTTTTTGATTTGATTTGATTTGCCAGCGTATGGTGGGCATTGCTGCCAATTCCGGGCATCCATGGAGGTTCGATCCAACACGCAGCCCGGTCGTCCGTCGAATACGCCCAACGGACTGCCAAACCGCATGCCGGAACCAAATCTCGGATGTTTTATATACCGTCGAACCAGCTGCATACGACGGGTTGGACATTGGACATGCTTGTTGTCAGCAGCGAGAGCCGCATGACACATGGGGTGGGAATATAGGATGGGTTTGAGAGATGCTTCTTTTAAGTTTCCATGCTTCTAATAAGTTTCCATTTGTCATCATCGGCTGGGGTGTGGTGCAGTTGTTTGCGAGATGCTTCTTTTCAGTTTCCATGCTTCTTTTAAGTTTCCATCTATCGTCATCTCCTTATTTTTCTTCTTCTAAGTTTTCTGCTGCTTGTGTCTCTGAATCTAGCAGCTTTCATTTTTTATTTTATTTTGTATTTTTTTCCCTTTTTTCCCTTTCTTTTTTTAAATTTATTAACCGCTCCACAAGTAAATAACCATCTACGGTGGAGTTGCTGGGGAACGCCCTGTCTCGCGGTAGCATTATTATTATTATCACCATTATTATTATTATTTTTTGCGCGTTATGAGCAACAAGGTCCGAAGAGATAGTTTGCTCACCCTGTATGTCGTTTCCTTGAAACAATCGGTTTCAATTTTGGGCAGTTTTTCCATTTCATCACCTATATATTATGTTTATTACCTATATATTATGTTTAATATCTTTTCAATTGCCGCTTCTTTGAGACAATCGGTTTCAATTTCCGTCTTCCAAATTAATAATAAAATATTATGTTTTGAATCAATAAATCGAGCTGATAAAAATTAAGATGGAATAGAATAATATCAATTAAAGATAAAAATAAATAGATAATAGCTTATCTGTCTTTCTGCAGCGTCTTGTGATTGCTGTTTTATTTTATTTCCTTTATTTTTCTTTCTTTGGTTGAGTTAATATTGTCCCATTTAAAAACTTTATAATAAAAAATGAACTGGTTTCGCAGAACATTGTAAAGATAAAAACCATTTTTTCAACGGTAGTAGTATTAAACTCTTGCACAACATCAATAAGGGAAATAGGTTAGACATGCTTGAAATTTTGGAAATCAAGAAGGCCTTAAATAAACAGAAAGACGTTACTAATACCCAAACTAAATTTCGTAATACCCCTATAATAGACACCATACTAAAAATAAACATACCCAAAAATAGTAATTAAAAATTTAAATAAAATTCCTAGTAGTAGCTATATTAAATAAGTAATAAAATGTTAATTAGGTTATCTATACCTCTCAAATCCTATAAATATATCCTGTAATGGTCACTTTTAAAGTTAGTTGTTATAACTTTTTGATAATGGTTGAAAGGCCGAAACACATGTCAGAGAAATCTGAATAAAAATTGTAGAACAGTAATACCAAGTGTTTTTAGTACTTATTCTATTTAGTATGTTTCATCAAGAACCGACCGCAAAATCAGTTCAATTAATGATGATATATGTTTCATACTTATCTGTGATAATATTTTTGTAAAAGTTAAAATATTTGCTAGTATTTTCTGGTAACATATTTAGTTATTTGATTCTAAAAGCATAGCAGACTTTCTCCATAACTGTTGCAACTACATGCCAATTATTATTTTTCTCCTACAAAAACACGCCCCTAGGAAATAGTTAATGATGACAAATTATATTTGGAACGTAGTTGACTATTAGCAAGGAGGAAGTCTCAGATAATTATAGTTAAAAAAAATATACAGGATAGTCATCAAAGAGAAAAAATTAAGGAACAAAAGGTCCCAAATAAAGAGGAAAGTTCCATGTAAACGCTTTTACAATTTTTTTGTTTAATAATTGGAACTGACTTAGGGGATAAAACTGGAAATTCACAAAATAGAAACAACTCTAATGTAAAAATACTTTTCCTTAATAAAGACTGCACTCTTTTAAATTTTATTTAGAATATTTATTTTATAAGTTTTTTAATTGTACATAGTCAAACTTCAATTAAATTCGAAATTAGCTGAGCTTAGTTTAACCAATTAACTACTTCTAGTCTATATTACGTCCTATTAGCGATAATACTATGATGCACAACCATGGCTAATTTATATCTTATTGCCGGCCACTTTTTGTGTCGTTTCAATTATTAATTAACGAAGCAAGACGATCATTAGGATTAGACAGCAATATTTATTGTTCATAGTTTGTTAAACGGTATCTTAAATAAATCGCATACCAATGGGCGGACACAATAATTAGATCGTGTTATGTGTTATGTTATGTATATGCATTTAATTCTCAAAATTCTTAAAATAAATTAGAAGTAAAATATAATCACGATTCATAGTAACCCGGAAAACACAGAAATGCGACTAAAATAAAAAAGATTTAAATATTCTTGAGGGTGGTATTAAATTAATAGAATAGTTACAAAATTTCCAAATACTTCGTTAAATTCGTATTTAAATCCGACCCAAAGGACCAATTATTTAGGGTTGTACTATAATCAGAGGTAGATTCTCACGGACATCTCAGTAAGGTAGCCATTTTGCAATTAGTTTTACATCATTAATGGTCGTCTGCAGTAGTAAACAATACTAATTAATCATTGGAAATCATAAATGTTTGCAACCAATCAACACATATCTACAGCAAATTACGACGACCCTTCGTCTCCGGTGGATAAGTAGCTTGATCCAAACACAAAGATTTGTGTTTGGATTGAGAAAATATGATATTTCCCACATAATACACGAGCTAAATGGGTCAAATATGGCAATATGTTATTTCTTATGAATTTTTGAATTTAGGTAAAAAAAAATTATTCTGTTTTTCAAAAAACCTGTTTAAAATTTTCGCAATTTGTGGTAAATAATTTTTGAAAAAATTTGTTTGTCTGACAATTTATGTTATGTAACTTCTGACAAATCTTTTGTTATAAATAATTTTTAAAACGAAAGTATGCTTCATAACACCTCCTTTGATTTTTGTTTTAAAATGAAATTTAGGATCTCTCCTATCTATTACAACTTGTCTGGCTGACAATTTTTGTTAACTAATTTGTCAGAGTTAGTTTTGAACGCGCAGCATCAATGCATCAGGATCAATCACTGGCATCTCATAACACCTCCTTAAAAAGAATAACAAAAGTTTAAGATCTTCTCCATGCATCAAAATTTGTCTGTCATTGAAAAAAATGTTTTTCACCAGGTATTAAAAAATGTGATCGCGGTACTTAAAAAACCGCTGCCTAAGAAATCACTACTTCCACATCCAGATTCTTCATCCAAGTCACATTAAAGGAAACTTCTTGACTATATTTGCACTCTAGTATGTGGAAATTATTGGTCATAGAATTTTAATATTTGGGGCAGATGTCATAGAAAAGTTTGAGGAGTTGGTTTCTATAATATACGTTAAAAATGAAGTTTCTAGTTTACCCTACTTATTTTCCACTATTCACAACCTACCACCTCCCACCCCTTCAATGCAGTCATCTCAATCAGATGTCACTACAATACATACGTGTACTAACTTTCAGGTGAATATCTCAATTTGATGTTATAAATCCCATTAATAATGAAGCGGAGGTGGTGGAGTTTGAAAAATATTAGAAAGAAATCTCTGAGGCCTTGGCTTCTATTACATACACCGAATTTCAAGTTTCTGTACTCATACCAGCTTGCTTTACTTATTTCCCCCTATTTACCCCTAAATAACCCCCAACCCTTCAACGGAATCATCTGAAAGTATAATCTAGTTCCAGATGTCGTTATAATTCATACGTGTACCAAATTTCAAATGAATAACTCAATTTTATTTTATCAACCAATGAAGTAGGGGTGGTGGGGGTTGGAAAATATTGTAAATAATCTGAGACCTTGGCTTCTGGTACATACACCGAATTTCAAGTTTCTGCAGTCTTACCAGCTTGCTTTACTTATTTTCCCCTATTTACTCCTATTTAACCCTCAACCCTTCAACGGAATCATCTCAAAATATAATCTAGTTCCAGATGTCGTTATAATACATACGTGTACCAAATTTCAAGTGAATATCTCAATTTTATTTTATTAACCCTTTTCATATTGGAGGGTGGGGGTTGAAAAATATTATAAAAAAAATCTGACGTTTTGGCTTCTAGTGCATACACCGAATTTTAAGTTTCTGTACTCTTACCAACTTGTTTTACTTATATTCCCATATTTACCCCAAATTAACCCGCAACCCTTCAACGGAATGATCTCAAAATATAATCTAACCCCAGACGTCGTTATAATACATACGTGTATGAAATTTCAAATGAATATCTCAACTTTATTTTATCAACCCCATTAATGGGGTAGGGGTGGTGGGGGGTTGAAAAATATTATAAAAAAATATGAGGCCTTAACTTCTAGTACATACACGCAATTTTAAGTTTCTGTACTCTTACAAGCTTGCTGTACTTATTTTCCCTTATCTACCCCTATTTAACCCCCAACCCTTCACCGGATATCCTCAAAAAACAATCCAGTTCCAGATCTCGTTATATTATATACGCGTACAAAATTTCAAGTCAATATCTTAAACCGTTCCGGAGAAAACGTGCGGACAAAAAAAGTTACAGACAGACAGACAGACAGACCGACAGACAGAATTTTTTTTTTGCTCAAATTTAAAATCTCGACGTTTCATGACATTCTAAACCTATTTCACGAATAAAAATTTTTGAAAATTTTTTTGCGATTACTATACTTCCAATCCACTACGGAAGTAATGCTTGGTGGACGTGGAAGTAATACTTACTTGGAAGGAAAATCTGGATTTGGAAGTAGTGATTCCTCAGGTAGCGGTTTTTTATATTGCATCAGGGCAAGACACTCGGTATTCAATGATTTTTCAGTAATTATGGTATTTATGGTACATTTAAAAGTAATCATTTCCGGCACAAATAAAAACATTCGTCCACCTGAAATATTGTTATTAAATGTGCGGTGGAGTCTTCAGCATTTCAGACAGAAATGTAATGTGCAATGCGTAGGTACATATAAAAAAATACCTACCAAAATTAACTTATTTATTAGCAACAACGGCTAATTTATTTGATATCGACATCGGCGCCGGCAGGATCCTTTCACGGGCCGGTGTAATGTAGTGGGGAGTGCTGGCAGAGGGTCCCGCGACTCTGCCCGCATTTCTAAAACGCACCAGTACGGGTTGCGGGACAAACCTGATAACTTGGCGCTGCATCTCAATATAAATATTCCTAAAGCTCAGCGCGCATACGCGACATTTGAAATTAGATGTATGAATGAAAACAATCATAAGTCTCTCTGAGAGAAACATACCATATTAATATAACATTAATATTTAACGTAAATTATCTAGTGTCTTCAATAGTGGTGGTGTTTATTTGAAAAACAATTAACTGTAATTTACTGTATTTTTTAAAAAGCAAACTCTAGCAAAGTGGATTATTATTACTAAGCTTTGTTTAGGTAGAACTATTTGGTGTTTTAGTGACATTACAGAAGTGTTTATTGACAATTAACCTACGCTTCTATCGCGCGTGATTTTGCAGATACAATCGCGATAGCCGTGCTTATACGTGCGAATAATATTTCGAAGACGGTAATTGTTGTGGCACACTTATCCAGATCAACAGGTGTTTTATTTATCTTTAATCTCGAGATGTCAACGCCTTTCTAGACCGTAAATCGCATAAACTTTTCCAACTAAATATGGCATCGGCTTTAGTGGATCGCGAGATGGATCGAAGAGGCCTCGATGAGCAGATTCAAAAGCCGGCAAAAAAGGCGGCGAAGCGCAAAAACAACAAGGCCTCGCGTTGCGAGCAAAACAATAACGTGAAGAGGCAGCGATCCAGTGCGGATAATAAGGATGATATGCTCGCAACCTATCAACCGTGGGTTATCCAGACTTACGGAGATTTGGCGAAGACAAAGACGATCACGCTGAAAAAGTATGCGAGGATTATACGGACGTTGAGAGGCGAAGAAGTCGTGAGCGCAGATAACAGCAAGTTCCGTTTTTGGGTGAAAGCCAAGGGATTCTGTGTAGGAAAGCCGGCTGGGTATGAGGCCAAACCTGCGGATGGTATCGTGGGGCGGTTCAGTGTGTGTGACTCTGACGAAGGAATCCCCCCTGTCAACGAGAAGCTTGCGGGATCTGCGAAGGATCCCCCGCTCTATGTCCCCAATGCTCCATTCAAGGTAAGCTTAATCTAGGTGCTTAAGTCTGTTATATTTGGTGTTTAGATAATATATATGTACGTTACGTTTACAAATTGCTGTTAGACGGGTGCTTGAAATTTTTAAATTTAATTTAAAATACAGGGTATTCCGAAATTACGTACCTTTCTTCCAAGGGCTTGACAGAACTAGAAAAAATGAGTTGCATTAAAAAGGAGCTACAGACCTTTCATTTTGGCAATTAAAACGTTATTGGTTAATAACTTCTGACCTTTTATTATAAAGAATTCAATTTGGATGATATATTAACTATAGAGGGTGTTTCAAAGTTAAAAGTACATACGTTACTTGTGGATAGAGGGCACTTTGGCGGTTCCAAATTACACGGCATTAATGCATCCATCGTCCTTCCTTACTGAGGTACAGCATGTTTTATTGATTTTGGACAAATCTTTCTTTGATCATAATTATTGAACCATCCTGTATAATCGGTTCATACTTAGAGTATATGTTTCACTAATTTTTCTTGATAGAACTTCATAATAAACCAAAAAGAAATCCAGGTCTGCCTTAATAAAAAATTGACAATATGTTGTATGTCAAAATCAACACCCTGTATGACAAGATTTTGTAGATCTGTTTCGATATTCGAAAAGAGCGGAAAAAACTGAATAGAGTAGCTCACTTAATTTGTTTGCGCATTTCATTCATCAACCTTGATTACTTGCCGTAAATCCAATTTCATTAAAATGGTCCAGACAGATGGAACTTGAATATTTATTTCAGGGTTAATTAACAAAAAATGATGAACGTGCAGTAGTGACAATTCTTTCACTTCTAGACTAGGTAAGTGAAATATTGCTAAAATAGGGTGGGACGCCATCATGCTGGTAATACATTCCCGCAATATATTTTCATTTTCCAATAACACGGGTAAAAATTTTTGCAAAAAGTGTAAATAAAGTTTACCTGATATTCTATCAAGGATGATATGTGGCCCAATCAAATGATTGTTGAAAACACCGCACCAAATACTAACAGCAAATCGATGTTGGGAAATTATTTTACAATAGTTCACTTACCTAGTCTAGAAGTGTAAGAATTGTCACTGCTGCAAGTTAAATTTTGTTGTTAATTAAACCCTGAAATAAATATTCAAGTTCCAACTGTCTCGACCATTTTAATGAAATTTGATTTACGGTAAGTAATCAAGGTTGATGAATGAATGCGCAAACAAATTAAGTGAGCTACTCTATTCATTTTTTTCCTCTATTTTCGAATATCGAAACAGATCTACAAAATTTTGTCATACAGGGTGTTGATTTTGATATACAACATATTGTCAATTTTTTATTAAGCCGGACCTGGATTTATTTTCGGTTTATTATGAAGTTCTATCAAGAAGAATGTGTAAAAGTTTCAAATACAAATTATACATGCATGAAATATTACATAAAAATGATCTCTTGCCTTTTTTTGGTATAATTAAAATCAACAGAGTTTAGGGTGGTTAGAAGTTATAAGGGATGATATGTACAACTTTAAAAAATCATACCGTGCTGAAAAGTTATAATGAATTTAAAATAGTATATTATTCAACGAGCATATAATGATGGCTATTATTCACGAGGGTGAAGTTTAAAACACGAGCCGCAGGGGAGTGTTTTAAATCACCAGAGTGAATAATAGCCATTATATGCGAGTAGAATACTATACTTTGTCCACGACTAATAAATATTTACTTAATTCATCTTCATTTAATTTGTCCTATTTAAGAAAGATTCATGTCATCATATATAATTTTTTCTATTTTTCGGGCAACAAGTTTAATGATGCGATTTTTGCAGCTTTCTTTATCTCTGGCGGTGCCAAAGAAATCACTTCAGTATCCATTTATCTAATTATATTACTCTTCTTGAATACCTAATATGTAAAATTGTTGTAAATAACGTTGGCGGTGAAATCGTACAAATTTTGACGTTTCAAATCAAATACAGAATTTCGCTTTGACACATTGTCATGGCTTACTAATAAAATAATACAGTTTGTAGGCACGTAGATAAATGGTTTCAAAAACAATGTTGGGGATTGTCGCGTGTTGCTAATAGATAATGCTTTGAAAAAAACTTACTAATGTAGTTTTTAAGTGTTCATTAATGTACCTCTTCGGCATGTACCATTTGAGTACTTCCTAGAAAACTTAGAGAGACAACACGTCTTTTGATTGCTGCAATTTTGACATTTTAAATTTTTAGTAAAATGTCATTTCTTATAAACAACTGACTGTCCTCATTATTCACTGCAATCGGTGAATAATGAAATCATTATTCACTGTACGGAATAATCGATAGCATTATCCTTGAAGAAACACATACATAATGAGTACATTATTTAATAGTCGTGGACAAAAAAAATTGTTCACTCAGAAAAATATAAAGGATTACGTAACTGATATAATAAATACAAAGATATAACATATTTATGAAATATTTATCGTAATCTTATTTGTCGAAAGAACTTTAAAATGAACGTGGATAAGACATCGATGCCTGGCGGATTTCTCAGAACTTTCGACAAATAAATTTTTAGAAGCAAATTTTACAAACCAATAAAAGACACCATAAAATAATATATATAATAATGATATATATACTTTTCATTTTTTGTTGTTGAAATCTCCTAAATAATAATACCTGTAATAGGACGACTCTAGGACTCGCCCAGGATCTTCCCACAGTGGATATTTTGTTAGTCTTTTAATATCTTTGCAGGATATTAGTAGTACATCCTGCCAGGATTTGTCTAGGATATCCCCATTTGGGATATTCTCAGGTTGTATATATTTTATTGGGATATCCTAAGGATATCCTGAGGAATGTTGTCCTCGACTGGGATATACGGGACCAAATGAGGATATCCTAGGGATGTCATGTACTGTGTGGGAAGGTCTTTAAAACACGCGCGATTTTTCGAGCACGACGCGACGGCGCAGCCGGAGTGCTCGAAATAGAGCAAGTGTTTTAAAGACCAGTTATCCACGAATACTTTACGCTATTCTTTTTTATTGGTACACTTTGAAATCATAAATACTGGTATTATTACTACAAAAAATGGAAATAAGAGTTAAGAATGTAAAATGTTTGAATTCGTGATGTGACATCAGGATACCTGTCAGTGTCAAATGAGGAATGCAAAAATTAATTTGCAATCTGTCACATAGGATTAATTATTGTCACTACAGTTATTAGTGATTGTATATTGCTTTAAAATGAGTTCTAACATTGATTACTTACATAGAAAAGCAGATTGGCGGTTAATACCGCAAAAATTCCTGTCAGATCAATAATTAAAAAGTTGACATTTTGACTCGGGTTGTAGTTGTTGCCAATGTTGCCATGGTAACTTTAAAACACGCGCGTTTTTAAAAGTTGTATTTAAATACTCTGAGGCGTACTTTAAATAAGCAAAATAGGGTACCAATAAAAAAATACAAGGTAAAGACGAACTTTTCTTCCTTTTTTTACAGCAAAATCATTGATTATATCTCCTGTTTTCATAGTTTTTAAAATTTCATTTTCAATATTTAATACTGCTAGTGGACCGTAAGTAATTCTTTACCCGTCGCAAGGTCGAGAAACTCCTTTCCTCAGAACAGTTTGTAGCGGGAATTTATTTTCTAATGTAAATTAGATATGAAAGAAAGCCGCTTGGCTGCCATCCATTTTGCTCGATGCGTTGTTTTGGCTTCAATGGAACTGTCGCATTAGCGGAATCATAAAAACGACTAAAGCAATTTTCAAAAGAAAAAAATTCTGCCGCCCTTGAAATTTTGCCGCCCTGGGCACTCGCCCAGTATGCCCAATGGTAAAACCGCCACTGGCAAAAGTATGCCGCTGAATTAAAATGAGGTATAGTAAATAATTTATGGTAAAATTATCCAACCAATGTTCAGAAACGCACACAATACCAAAATTAAACTGATTTGGGAAATGAGATATCTCATCCAACTTATTTCAGAGGTAATGAATATTATCCTGGAAGAAACCTAACTCGTTCCTTAAGGTGGCCATTCCCTAGAAAGAGACATCCGATAGGGAAATATTTACTATTTTTGGCCATAACTTAGTACGTATAATTAAAAAACTATAAGACTACCTAAGTAGAACCTTAACAAGAATATTACTATGAATTTTCACTCAATAATTTCAGTAGTTTGCAAAATAGTTAGATTTAAAATTAAAAATTATGCTAATCTTCCTAGTTCGTAGATTTAATTTAAACTATTTTCCAAACCACTGAAATTATTGAGTGAAAATTCATAGTAATAGTCTTATTATGGTTCTCCTTAGGTAGTCTTATAGTTTTTTTTAAATATACGTACTAAGAAAATAAAAGCTATGGCCAAAAATAATAAATATTTCCCTATCGGATGTCTCTTTCTAGGGAATGGCCACCTTAATACTGTTATGCATTACACCCCTATGATACGCCCACGACTAATAGTGACGTCCTGGCAACTTGTAGAAAGAGATAGAGTTTTCTGGAGTGTGGTGGAAGGAGATTCCCGATTATGTTTTAGATAACTCTAGAGGCAATTTCAGAGTATATAAGGCGGGATTCCCGGCGGAAGAGGAAGAAGTTTTATTAAAATGAAGATGAAAAGTAACAAGTGAGGTTAAATATCAAGTACATAATAAACAAAGTGTAAAGGTTATTTTAGTTAATTAAAAAGTATTGTGTAGTTCTGAGAAGTTACTAAATAAAGTGTTAGTGGTTACCCCTTGTTGAAATTATTTAGAACCTACTAAATTTTACAGGGTGTTTCTTAGGGGCAGAAACACGCAACAATACAAATATTTTGGGCAAACCTTAGATACGCTTAAAATAACTTCATGTTTAGAAATCCAAATCAGGTTGCTATTGTAATCAGAACAGAAGATGCAGATATCAAGAACAAAATTGTTCTAGTACTGACAATTCAAAAGAAATGTAGATTAAGCATACAACGGGACAATAGACAGATAATCGCTTTCAAATTACTGTTTTGCGCCATTAACTCTAAAGCTACTCAGGACCCAGTAAATAATCTTAAACATGTCTAAAATTTTTGCAATTATTTCCTTGTTACAATACTCCAGGAGTTTTAGTTGTAAAATTGACCTATGTGCTAAAATCGTACCCTACGAAAACAGATTTATTTAATTGTGTTTATTTGGACGCCTTGAATAACACTTGGTAGTTACGCCACGATACCTGGAGGATTTCGTGAAAACCGCGGATTCGCGATTAGTTTTTATGGCCCAAACGGGCACAACACCTATTATAAAAGTTGTACATCTGTAAATTCTCTATCTTAAGGCCTTATACATTTTTTTCGTACGCCTAACCATTTTGGAGATACGACGCGGAAAAATGCATTGTTCCGTTTGTTTTTTTAAATATTTTTTGTTATATTGGTCAGCGCAGAATTGTTGAAATAGAATTTCTCAAAACCCCCCCGCCATCGTTGGAGAATATATTGACTTGTTGGCCATTTTACTTGGGCGCATAACTTCTAGCAGTAACATCATTAAAAAAAAAAACAGGAAAAGGAAAAGTGGAAACAAAACATTATTCTACTCCCAGCATGGACAAATATTCGAATTGCTTAAGCATATTCTGTTTTTGCACGCCCTGACAGGATGCGATACCACCTCCGCCTTATTTCACAAAGGGAAAACTCAAGTGTTCAAAATGTTTGAGAAACGGCCAGCACATGTGTTCATGCAAGGAAATTGCCCTTGGATGAACTGATTTGTAATGGAGTGAAGATTATTCTTGCAATGTATGGGCTCCCAAAACGGAAACTTCCATAGACAATTATCGATAGTTAACATTTGCCAAATCTACAAAACTTTCAAGAGCTGTAAAATTATCATCACTTCCTCCAACATCTTCAGCAGCTTAACGGCATTTGTGTAGAGTGTATTATCAAGTTCAAACATGGTTGGGAAAAGACATTGATCCTGAGCAGTGTGGCTGGATTAGAAAGAATGATATCTTGCAGCCAGTACCAACGCAGTTACCACCAGCACCAGACATATTGTTACATTCAATTTTTTTTGCAACTGTACAGAGGGTTGTGCAGGAAAATATAGCTGTAGGAAAGTAGGACTGAATTGTCCAACAGCTTGTGGCCATTGCCACGGTCACTCCCGCTTGAATACGGCTATAATTGCTATGAATGACGAAATGACGACGTAGAATCTTATCAGAATGAAAGTAATGACAACGATTTGTCATTAGACGATAACGTTTCAGATACGGAAGGAGTCGGAAAAATTGACTAATTTAAGATCCGGCATGAATTAGGCCTCCTGCGGAAACCATGTAAAAAAAAGCGCGCCGAGCATTCTACCTCTAAGGTGGTGATGAAATTAATGCATTTTTTGACTTATTCACTGTAAATAACTGTATATAAAGTGTATATAACTTTCTAGTAGAGAATAAAAATCACCGGGTTCTATAACAGCAATATTTAATTTTCGTTTTGAGACATAGAAAGCAACATAATTGCGAACGAGGTTTGGCGGAGCTAAATGCATTTTTCACTTAGTTCGCGTTGTATCTCCGAAACGGTTAGGCGTACGAAAAAAATGTATTTACAGATGTACAACTTTTATAATAGGTGTTGTTCCCGTTTGGGCCATAAAAACTGAGAAATCCTCCAGATGTATCATAGCGTAACTACCAAGTTTTATTCAAGACGTCCAAATAAACACAATATTTTTTGGATTTTATTGAATTAAGTATTAATAAAAACTCCAAATCGCATAAAATTTCCTCTCCAATAAACACCTGAAACCTCTGTTATCAGTCTTTTGGAAACCCGTCACATGGTTGATAATTCTGAAATTTAAACAAAAATATGACGTATTTCCGTACTGTGGGAACCCGCCAGGCTGTTCGTTCGTTTCGTCAAATCGAATGCAACAAATCAAACCGTGGCCGAGGGCGATTCCTCCCCCTCTACACACTATTAATACAGTAGCAGGCTGTGGTGAAAGCAAAGCGAACCGGAGCCTAGTACACGCGCCGTTACGTTTTTGTTTTACAACTAAATATAGCACGTTCGGCTGCATCTGAAAAACTCATTACGAATACATAAAGCGAAGCGTCGCCGGCGTCTGTGGAGAGCGCGTGGTTGTGAGAGATCCCATCGGTTTAGAGAGAGACCGCGGTGGGGCATAAAAGCGTGTATGTGCACGTCGTTATAAAGAGGAACGGGCGGGCGGGCAACGCTGAGCAGTCACGGCACGAAGCGATACACGGACCGGCAGCGATAAGTGGTCCCGGATCACGTATACGCCTTGTTGAGCGCCCCAACGGCACTGACAGACCCGGATTAAAACTTTTCGGAGCTCATTTGTTCGGGAAATTTAGAAACAAGCGCTACCGCCACTGCCAAGCGTTACGGGAGCGGTGATGATTAATGGTTGGCATGATCGAGTTAATTATTGGTATGAATCGTTAGTATTTGCCCGTGAAATTAAACGTAACTCATACGCTTGTCGGTTGTCCTTAATTTTCGGGAAGAGTTTATGGGGTACCCCATTTTGGGTCCGAAAACAGGAATATGGAGTTAGAGCATATAAACAAAAAATAGTGAAAACTCTCGCGGTTGAAGTGAAACTTCTATGCGAAAATTATTTTGTCACGTGTTTCCACTCCTTAGGAAACACACCCTTCAAAATCCATGAGTTTAAAAATTATAACAAGAGATAAACACTAACACACTTTATTTAATAACTTACTGCAAACTTCACAATACTCTCTTTAACTAAAGTACACTTTTACTGACTACAATAACCTTTAACAATAATTATTAGGTACTTGATATGTATACTTTGTAATTACTTTGTATCACCTAGGACTTCTAACCTCACTATTCGCTACAAAACTTCCCTTCTCGCCTGTTTACATTAGTTTATCTACTCTAGAAACGCATTTAGAGTCATCTAGAACAAACTCAAGAATCTTCTATATCCTTCTCGACGGCAATTCCAGCACAATATAGAAATCTTCATCCTTTTCTATAAGCTTCTAAAAGGCGTACTACTACTACCGGTGTCTCAGAGATGGCGTGCATGACAGGCTTTACAGTTGCCTAGCCATGATTAACACCACACCACTCGTGAGCATAAGTTTCCAGATCCAAGGGGGGGCGCCAGGGCGTAACAATATAATAGGTTATAAGAGTAATAAAATATTATGAAAATGAAAGAATTTTTCACATCATTTTGAAACCAAAGTCTACAAATAGAACACCCGATATCGAACGGATTGTCCCGAAAAGTTCTTATACATTGTCTGTGAGCATTTTTGTGACAAATAAAATTACTATAATGAATAGTGTAACGGATATTCAAACATGTTTTACTGGCAATGAGTACATGGGTGCAATTTTTTTAGACATAAAAGGGGCCTATGATTCAGTTGAACTAGGTATCCTAAAAAATCAATTAATTGAACGCAAAATAACACCTTATATTGCAACCATGACGGTTAAACTTTTTTGTAATCGAGAGGTATATCTTAGAGTAGACAATAAAGAAATTGGACAAGGTATACATCTACGGGCTTACCTCAGGGTTCAGTGCTAAGCCCTCTACTTTTCAACATTTATACTGCTGATATACATACATACAACCAAATGACAACAATATAATATGCAGATGACCTTTGCCTGTATACTCAAAAACATAGGTATGAAATAGTTATAAGACAATTAACCAATATAGCGAACATAATACAAACTTGGTGCTATAACAAAGGTTTTACCATATCTACAGAGAAATCAGTGGTATCCGTTTTCACCAGACATAACACACCCAACATAGACCATATAAAACTTGGAAGACGAACTTTGCAGTTTAGAAATGTAGTTAAGTATTTGGGAATAACTCTTGACAAAAAATTAACCTGGAATCCCTACATTGAACAAATTATTACTAAATGTAATAAAGGCATCAATTTCCTACATTTTTTTACAAAAACGTGGTGGGATCCTCAGCCTCAAATTGCTATGCTCTTCTATACTGCTTATATTAGGTTGTTTATTTGACGTAGGTGCTTTTGTAATTTTTTTTTGTTCTTTATTTTCCCTTGGTTTAGAAATGTAACGTAATAGTAACTTAGTTCCTGGCTGTATGGACACTGTCCTAATGCTAAAGAAAAAATATTGAGTTCGTGTACATTCATCATGAGCTGGTTACTAGTTCCTGGTATTGCTAAACTATCACTATTTAAATTTGTAGGATGAGCACCACTGTCAACAGATGCGTTAAGTACAGACGAAGCACCACTTTCAGGACATGCCTTTTTTCATTGTCGATGTTCCCCCGCGCGTTACGGCGCACTTTTAGGAACTTTTGAAGGTACCTGCCTTTCTCTTTTCACGATGCCTTCTCACTCGAAGTACACTGGGTGCTAAAATATGAATCGTCTCCTTAAACGATTCATTTACATCCATTCTCTTGTTATTTAATTCACACACACAAATATCACTCTATGTATACGCATGATGCTAGCATTATACTAACTACCACAAACTACACATAGTGTGGGTAGTTTGTGCTAACTACGCAAAGCAGGGTTCTTTACATCTTCTGTAACCCCACTCCAGGCGTTACAGATTTTGTGATGCTATCAAACGGGTTTACCCTCGCTATAGAAGTTTCACTTCAAAAATATATCTAGAATTTTCCTCTATGATACTATCATTTAATTGCATACCAAATCAATACAAATCAAATTTATACCATGCTTAAATACGTATAAAATCAACTCGGACACTCGCGTCCTGATCCAGTCGAACATTCACGATACTGGAGCGCCGTGGCAATTGAAGGGTTGAAGCAAAGCTACGGAGTTAAAAATCACTCATAATAAAATATACACAAAAAGAAAGTTCCACGAACTTTTTTTAGCCATCAGAAACAAGATTGCTGTAGAGTTAAAGATATTGAGTTAAATAATTTATTAACAGATACAATTTTATTAGCATAATAGGTATAAATCTATCAAATTTGTATTTAAAAACAATTGATAGTACGAAACACTAATTTCGCAAATACGACCTGTACTTGGTCGGTTTTGAAAATTTATGCTTCAATCTACATGTAATCATTTTTTGATTTCTCACCATCCTCAAAGACGTGACTAATTATTAATTGTATTAAAATATACCTGTCAAACTAGGTTTGCACTTGTCACAATAAAAAGCTTTTTAACAGATAAAAAATGTAAAAAGAAGGAGTTTTACAACCAGCAAATATCATTTAAATGTTGTAGAATTATTTTGTTGTTATTTTATTAATACTTCGAAATGCTAATTGACTGTATTAGAGTTCCACAATACACTATTTTGTTGTGTGCAACTGAACTATCTGATACGTTTCTACAACAAAATTATAAAATATCTTATAATGCAGTTAAGAAATTATTTTATAAATGTTTCTGTGACTAAGTTATAAAGCATTTCAGCTTAAAAATAAACTGTTTCATAACGCCTTTTTAGTCACGTTCAGCAGCATTTTTAGCACCGTTATAAACATACATTAGAATGATGTTATAGTTATCTTTTATTATCTTAAGAAATAACTACATAACAATTCAAATGTATATTTATAACGGTGCTAAAAATGCCGCTGAACGTGAATAAAGAAAGCAAAATTAATGGTCTGTTTATGACAATATTGCTTTTAAGAATAAATTGTTATTTCAGAGTCTGTTATGTAATTATTATATAGCGTTGTATTTGCTGTAATATGGAAAAAACAAGTCATTACAACACAACATTGTTTACTTGAATATAAAAATGCTGTGGCTAACAATGCACTAAAACATATTTGAGATGATTAATTTCCTGTGTTAGCTGGGTGTTTGTATAAATATCATATTTCAAATCTATTTTTCAATGAAAATTTGTCATACTTAATTATAACAAAAGTTTATAGTAAAGTTATTCCCCCAAAATTTTCGTTACCAACATTGGCACAGCGCTGTACATCTTGTCAGATCATGTAGAGGTGGAATTAAAAATACCAGATTTAGGACAATAGAAAATTATGTTGAAAATGGTTATAAAAGTATTGCATGTATTAGCACAGTGGTTTTGGCAATTAGACACAGCAGGAAATTGAAACATGATGCATTCCACCCATTGCACTAGTAATATGTATCAGGTCAAGAATCATGCCAACATACTGATTATGTTCTGCAAACGAAATGATTCACTTCCACTAACTTCTAGTTGTATTTATGCAAATAGAACCAATACTGTTTCCATGGTTGCATTTGCAACTGTCCTAACAGATTTATCATAGGAGCTGCAAAAGTATCGCGAAAGCGAGTGATCTGTTTTATAACATTCAAGTAAAAGTTACTATAAGGCGTATTATTTTATAGATGTTTTATAGAAATCATCTAAAAGTTTAATTATTAATATGCGAGCTATTAACACAATATAATTTTATAGAGGGAAGCCAATTTAAAAGACCAGCGTTTGAGATATGAAAAGTTAAAATATCAAACGTTTATCAGAATTTATAGTTAGATATATGCTAATTATATAGTTATGACTACTAGAACAAATTAGTGTAAGTTTCGTTGCAAAAACCTCAAATTCTTCATAAAATTTAAAGAATTATTAGCAATCGTCAATAAAATTTGGACATGTATTAAAAACGTAATCACAGCAAATTTTCCTCAGCATCAAAAATTGCTATTACCGTGGGTCATAACAAGTCTCTTAAATAATTATGATAGGTCTAAATAAAGAACTTTTTTTATAAGGGCTACTTAAAGCTTTTATAAAATAGTTGTTTTATAGTGTGTTTTGTAGCCCAATTAAATGACGCTTTGATTAAACTGTTATAGTAACGGACTTTTATTAACACCTGCGGAAATGTGCATATAATTATTTTATAATGGTTTCAGTAGGCTTTACAGAATATTAACAGAGACTGAAATATTTTATACGATGGTGCCAATTTTGCATTTATAACTGTAATAATAAACATTTCTACAGCTCTTATGAAATACCAAATTGCTAGTTGGGTTCTTAATTCGGCTCATATCAATATTTTTTATATAGTTTCGATGATTTCTATCAAATCTATTGCAAACTTGTAGGGTATGGTGCGGTGGTGATCACCATTACGACGCACAAACAGGGGACATTCTTGAGCCGTTGATGCAACAAATTTATTTTTATTATTTTAGTTTAGATTTTTCATGTTCATTTATTTCGATTAAAGTTTAATTGTTGATAAATCGGCAAAATAATAACAAAAACTATTGTTATTATTTTCATAAGCTCGTCAAGCCAAAGAATGATAGTAAAGAAAAATTATTTTCATACATAGGACTGTGTTACATGTACGAAGTAATTCTAAAACTTCAGAAATACGTAAGATTTTGTTTGTAAATACGAAATACACGCTTCAAGTAGAAAATATGTATTGACGGTGACAACAGATCTGCAATTTTTATCTTTAATTAAGCTAAAGAGTTGCAGTATTTAAAAACTATTATTTTTTTCCACTTTTTACTCATTTAGAATACTGATTTTTTTAGATAATCGATAATTGTTTATCGTTTTTTAATCACGAACTGTGCGACTGGCGAGGAAAACGCAAGAGACCATTTTCATGTAGAATTGACCAAGATAATCAGAAAAAATAGCCACATGGAAAAATGTCAGTGGCGTACCAGTTTGTTGGTAAAAAATATCAGAGGACATGTTCGCAGGGACGCCACTGGTGAAGCGATAAAACAACTTTTTTAATTAAAATATGTGTCTTCATATCCTGTTAACACATACCAAAATTGAAAATAATATCTAAAGTACTTTCTGAGATATTAAAATAATAATGATTAAAAAAGAATCAATTAGTTTCAGCTTGAATTTATTTGTTTTAATCAAGAACTGTACGTCTGACGAGAAAAACGTGAGATATTGCTTCTATGTAGAATTAAGCAGGCTAATCAGAAAAAACATCCACATGGAAAAATGTCAGTGGCGTACCACTTTTTTTGGTAAAAAATGTCAGAGGACATGTTTGGAAGGACGCCACTGGCAGAGTTATAAAATAATTATTCTAACTGAAATATGTGGTTTTATATCCTATTAATAGATACCAAAATTGAAAATAATATCTAATATACTTTCTGAGATATTAAAAAATAACGATTAAAAAAGAAGAATTCAACCCACTGTAAAAAAAAAATTTAAGCCGTTACATACATGTGTTCATATAAACCCTTTTTTATAAAGTGACCTGAGGAATCACACCCTGAAATTAAGGAACACCCTGTATATTACAAAGACATATATTTTGAAACACAATAAATTTATCGAAATTATATTTTTTTCAATGCAAACATCCCATTGCAATTCACTAAGGAGAGGGGAAGCCCTTCTGCCATTATGAGTATGTTGGACCTGAACAGTTGAACACTGACCGCTAGTATCCGGTACAAATGAGAGATTATTATAGAGTAAAGCAGTAATCTCCGCTCCTTCGGCAATTGTCCATGTATATATGTGGTTAATTATAATTACACCGAAGGTTGTTTGGATAACTGCTAGTTCCACGTAAACTTACACTAGGGGTAGAACCGAGGAAATCGCCTCCGAACCCTAGGGCGCATCTTCTTCCTGATCCTAATAATATATTAACAATGAGCTTGGTACGTGTTTTAGTAATATTAGGTAATGAAGACCAGGGCTTAGCAAAGTAATTTTTATTCAGTTTATATCAAGATATTCCGATCTCTGATGCGGTCGAACAGAACCAGCGCCAGAGGTGCACTGGTAAATATTTCGTATAAATCGCACACATCACGCGGAGAGATTTAATATTAATATAGAAAAAAATGTGAAGAGTTCAACTGTCTTAAAAAGAAAAGCAGTAAAGGCATTTACACAGAACTTCCATCTAATTTATTAATCATTTTTTTCCAATGGATGACAAGTTATGTATTTTTTTAACGAAAGTATATCAGATTTTTTCTTGATAACGGTCTCGATGTTATTCTAAATATTGTTTTCCACCACCAAGTCTTAAATCACTACTTTTAGGATGACTACCCAAGTAACAATTGTAGTTTTAAAATAATCTATAAGTTATCCTAAAAACTTATTTCCAAGACTACTTATAAACGTAAATAGTTGTGGAAGGATTCTATGAAGCCGACTTAAAACCTTTATAAGAGTACAGGGGCTCATGTAGAGAAGGGCCCACATGCCTCTTTTTAAAACTATTATTAAAACTTTCAAGTTTTCAATGATTTATCTAAAGCTTTACTTAGAGAGTAGCTGAGTAGTATTATAAAACCATATTTGTTTTATGATAGACGCTAAACTTTTCAAATACCACTTTATACCACTTAAAGAAGTAGATATACAAAGCCACTCCGGCGCCATTTCCGTCAGTAGAATAGCTATGAGAACTTAAAGATGGCAGGTGTTCATCAGGAGAGACCAAGAGTGAGGGTGGGGTCTGAAGAGGTAGACAAAGAAGTACCCAGAGGCTGCTGAAGAAGTGATCGTAGGCAATGACCAGAAGATGATGTGGTTGGTAATAAAAGTTACTAAGGAAAAAGTTCCTAGATCTAGAGGTTGGTACACCTGTGTGTTTAATGATCGATGACGTACCACAGAGAGGATTGATCTTCTAGTAATAATAAACGTCAGTGACTATCTGATTTATGGATGATAATCGCAAGAACGTGACAGAAATGTAAACAAACTGATAGCATGGGTAGAGGCGGCATGTCTTTGATGATTCATATTTTTAAAATAAACAGATCCTAAAAAATAAGATGATTCATATGCATCTGTGCTGATATTGAATGATTAAAAAGGTTGAATCATCATCTTTTAATCTAATTGTCATTTTATTGTGTAATTTTTTAAATAATACAGTAACACTCTTTAGCAGAAAGCATTTGAGAATATTTTAGGATAATAAAACAAGGAGTTGGAACATATATTTTTTTTATTTTTCATAATACAAAAATAAGGTATGACATAATTGCAATATACAGCGGATATTAATTTACTTCATCAGTCAGAATTTGGGTGATAACATCTTCATAGGAAAACAATGCAGCCTATTCATATAATTGTTCGCGTATACTGTTTTACTTCTTTATCATTTATTCAACAAATTTTACATTTCTGCTCTTCCTTTTTACGCCACTCGCACAATTTATAGCAGCTGTTTATAGAACTGACTATATGTCCACAGGGTAAAAATACCAGATTTTCAGAGCGTTGTGACATTTTGGGGGATAATTCTTCGTGCTGCTGTTGATCGTAAAATGTTTCCACAACGCCTTCTATCACTGAACACACTGTTGCTGATATTTAATGATTGAAAACTTGAAAGCACATGCTGTTTTTCTTCGTAAAAGTTTATAATACTTTTCAACTGCTCTAGCTTTTGGCAATGTTCTTCTAGTAATAAATTAAAATCGTTCAAAGAAAGAGACATGTTACTGCTGTGTCATCTAGCAAATAACTGAATAATAATCATCAGAGTTCAGGATATAGGGAAATAGTGTGAAGGAGATGAAAAAAAAAAACACCCAGTAAGAGATATATATGTTTTTATTTAGATAAATTTAAATACAACCAATCATAAAGCCTTATACTATTTCTTAAACTACACATACACTTAACATTAGTAAAATGATTTAAACAAGAAGATATTTCCTTTATGAAGTTGGGTGGAGCTTCATCGCCATTAAGATGTTCTACGTTGATTACGGGAGGTGCCGAATTCTTATCCAATTCATGTAATTTTCTTTCGAGAAATTGTTGCTTCTGATGTCCTTTTACGTACACCATATCAGCGGTACCATTAAGTAAGTGATTGAGTAATATATCATTCAATTCATCATAATTTACAAAACCACTACTATATTTCAGGCCATGATGAAACCTTTCCAAATATTTCACCTGTCTTCTTATAGCATAACTTAACGTACTGTAGGGTATTGGAGGTTTTAATAAATAGTGCACATTCTGCTCGTGGCTGACGATTGATATTTCCTTAGGACAAAATTCGGGAAGATTAAATCCCTGAATATCAACAACAACCAATTTCATGCTTCACTCTTCAATTACTGAGGTAATAGAGTGTAACTCACTCCCTTTTATTACATAACATTTCTTATGTATCCACTTAGAGGTGAATATTCCACAACTCGATCGTGAATAATTATGCAGTAGGCCTTAGTATTCTGCGGGAATGATTTTCTGCTTTCAATCTCAATTTTGATATCTACAGTAGACGACTTTACGGAATCATTTCTCTTGGAACAATCTATAACGAATAATGCTCTGCTAGTGAAAGCCGCAAAGTCAAGTATGGGCTTATTATTAGAAGCGAATAATTTTGAGAACTGCGTATACATATAATACGCCTCGGAATATTTTCTAGAGTTGAAATCCAGTTTCATGTTTTCATAGGGATAGTATTCAGAATTTAACGACAATTTCACATTAGATATATCGATGTTATCGAATTCGGTGACGTCATACATCTTCTGATCTTTTTTATTCGTTTGAAATGCTACGATAATGTATCGGGGACTTTCCACATTAGTGCATGTTTTAACGGACCAAACCTCTTTTGTTGTGCCATTGGTTAGAGTAGGCAGCTCATGAAGTTCCCACTGTCTAAACGGCATCAGGATCGGTTTTTCACTATTTATTTCAGACATCAAATTCAGTTTTAGAACATCATTTAGAAATACATGTTTAACCTTTAATTCTATATTGGTTATGGTTAATTCACCAGTAGTATCATCGTTGGAAACTTTAAAACAATTATTATCGCTGCGGGCTCTGATTAATCTCAAAACTTGTTTACCAAACACCACTCTCTTATAATCATGAAAGAATCCAAGGAAATGCCACAGAGGTATCCTTAAAAAGAATGTTGTTTTTATGGGATCATATGTTACCAGCTGACCGTCAGGATAATTCCAGCCTGCGATACTCAGAGAATGGTCATCCTTATCATAGCACAAGTAACTTTTTATCAGGCTTGTCGTTCCAGGATCTCGTACTTTATCGATCTCCTTTCCATTTAATTCATAACTTATAGAATCGAATAAGTATGCTCCGGCGTTATTAGTAAATTCAATAGTACCAGTACCAGCGGCGTTTTTCCTTAAAGTTCCTTCAATTGATATTGCAGCTTCACTCATCAGTAGTAATGCATCCTGTTGATAAATGGCAATTTCTATCTCATCGTTATTTCCAAATGATTTTACAAACGGATAATACGATCGGGTCTCCTCTCTGACGATGGACTCATCGTAACTTGGATCTTGAAATATTTGTAGTTCTTCCAACATGATAACCCAAAGATTTTAAATATAAAATATTAGTTGAAGTTAAATTGGAAGTTGACTGTCCTGTATGTGGATTAGATACTGAATGAGGTTGACTATAAGAACTGTTGTTTATATAGTTTCTAGGGTTAAATATCAACCTCATAGTAATTTTCTTAGTTCTAGCCTGACAATAATTTCTTCTCCTCGAAAATTCACCAGCTCAGAGTTCTGATCGAGTATCTTCAAGGTGATATTATGTATTTCCTGTTTATTATTCACAGGTAGAAAAATTAAATTATTAGGTTCAATGTCTATAGCGTATCCTGGGTCGACTTTCAGGCCAAATTCAAAAATCGTATGTGATGGTTTATTATTATAAAACGCTCCTGTAGTGATATTACAGTCCACGTGTATGGTTATAACTTTAACTATTTTAACTGGTAAATCAGATTGATATAGTTCACTCGGTTTCAACACTTGAGCACTATATCCTAGTAAAGTAGCTAAACTATCTTTAGGTGTAAAATTAATTTCGTGTTTACTTTTAACTTCACACTTGAGAGTATTGTTGTTGGGTTTTAACGAAAAATAATCGCTGGGTTCGCTCTGCGATGATGCCCCACTAGGTATCAGTTTCTTCTGCAGATAAGTTTCAATGTCGCTGATTTCGTAGGATCCGGTAGGTATTTTTATGATTTTCTCCTTAGATTTATCGCCAAGTTCCCAGTAATAAAACTTATTATTTACACCTTCCTCAATGTTAGGTATACTGTTGTAGGTGTGAAGACCAATCAATGCCAACGAATAATCGTACTGAGGATCGAGATTTATGGGATTATAAAAGTCTACGGAGAGCGTAGAACCTCGTCCTCTTAACGTGAATATCTGAGACATAATGAATGTACATCATACATGTCTATTATTTTTATAGAGAAATTCTAAACATAAATGGCCACAATTTGCTGTATTGTACGTCTGAAAAGCATCAGGATTATATTTAATTTTACATTTCGCACCAAGGTATCGAACTAATTCTATTGGTGGCTTCAGGGATCCGAAGCTATCGAAATATAAGACGGAACCATTAGTTTTCTTATATGCTACCCAGTGAGTCCCAGGACCTGTCATCGTATCTAAATTAATGATAGCACTTTCACATTTTGTCGGTGGAGATGGCGGTAAAGAATCACGCATAAAGACACCTCTGAAATGTGGAATTTTTAATTTTTTAACGTATTTCAACAGGTCCCTATCGGAGAGTGCTCTATTGGGTAGCTTCATTAGTAGTTTTTTTGCTGTTTTTTCAGGTATAGACCATACCCCTTCTTATAAGGCTTCATATAGAGTCCAGATCCTTTTTTCCCCAATGCTATAGCCTCCATTGTCTTATTATGTCTTTCATCTTCTTCCAGTTTTTTCTTAGAATTTCTAGCGTCGATTACGGCCTTGGTTACTCCGGATATTCCTCCTGTTAAAGCTCCTAATGCACTCAAACCAGCAAAAATTGGTATCAGAGGCAAAATACCACCAGTCTTCGGTATAGGTAGAATACGGGGGGTAATGATTTTCTCCCGACCACCTGCATTCCTAACGGCAATTCGAGCTGCTTTTACCATCATCGCGCTATCTTTTTTCAAATCATAACTGGCATGTTTTTTCAGTACTTTAGCAACATTTGATAAGACTGCTTTTCTAAATCCCACTTTCTTCCTACAGCCAACACCCATACCCATCTTTCGTTTAGCCTTCATTGTGTTAGTAATAGCCCAGGCTGCAGCTTTCTCACCCAATTTGGCGTCTTGGGATTTGACACGCTCCCAAGCTCGCTGTTCAAGTTCGTAATCAGCCTTGTGTCTGGCTTCTAAATTTGGGTTTTCACTATAGGCAATATCGTGCTCCCTACAAGCTTTATCGAGAGCGTTAATACCAGGATCTCCACGAGCTAATCTCTTGTGTAACTTCGTACCAGGTCCACAGTATTGATATCCCGGTAAATGTAACTCAAAAGGTAGTTTGTTAATTAGACTATTAACGACTCCTCTACCTTTCTTTACGTGCTTCCTCGGAGGCATCATGATTACTACTGTTGTTGTTCATGATGTAATGATGTTTATATAAAGTATTGCATTGATCAACAAGGCATTACATCATGATCGTTCAAAGGCAAAAGGTCGCACTTCCTATAGAGAACTTGGATCTCTTAACAGATCACTCTGCCGGAAAAGAAAAACATGGCGAGTTATTTCCTAGTACACTAAGAACAATAATATGTGGTCCCAGTGGATCTGGTAAAACCAATTTGCTGCTGAGTCTATTATTTGATCCTAATGGTCTATGGTTTGAGAATGTATACGTGTACTCCAAGACATTGCATCAACCTAAGTACAAATTGTTGGAGGAAGTGCTGAAGAGTGTGAAAAGTGTTAGTTATTTTCCGTATACAAGTAGTGATAGTATAATCGATCCATCCGAGGCTAAAACTAATTCAGTGTTCATTTTCGATGATGTGGCTTGTGATAAGCAGGATAAAATAAGAGCTTATTTCAGTATGGGCAGACATAAGCTTGTGGATAGCTTCTATCTCTGTCAGACTTATGCGCGTGCGCCTAAACACAATATTCGAGATAACTGTAACTGCATAATTCTATTTAAACAGGATAAAATGAATTTACGCCATGTGTATGATGATCACGTGACTCCAGATATGACATTCGAACGATTTGAGAATTTGTGTCGACGATGTTGGAACGATCAGTATGGTGTAATGGTTATCGTAAAAGATTTTGATTTACATAATGGACGTTATCGGAAGGGTTTTGATCAGTATATAAGTGTGTAATTTGAACTCATCAGTCATTATCAGACAAGCTCTCAGTTACAACAGACGTGCTTTAAAGCTGTACAGACCTCGTTTGGAATCGTACAGATCTGTGTGAAAATCGTACAGACTCTGTTTAAAATCGTACAGAGTTGTTTACAGATTCTGTTTAAAACCTGTACAAACCTGTTTAAAAGCTGTAAAAACCTGTTTAAAATCGTACAGACCTGTATACAGTTCCTGTTTAAAATCGTACAGACCTGTATACATACTCTGTTTTAAAAAGCTGTTCAGACCGTGTTTGAAAATGGTGTCTACTAAAATAACTTTCGAGATATATAAGCCACCCAGAGTAAAACCATATGTATTGGAGAAAGACAGAGAACTTAAAGAGAAAATTAGAAAAGTATCGAGGGCTATTAGAAAGAAATATTTAGCATTAAAATTAGGAAAAGCTCAGGAGGATGAAACCCTTAATCGATTATTTAAACCAGTTATCGAACCGCTAAAAGAACTAAAATCCATTAATATGTCTGTGAAGCCTACAAACAATGTAAATGTTAGACCGCTGATAAAAATACCAGTACAACATAAAGAAGAAGCTGTAGAAGAAGATAAAGAATGTGAAGAAGATAAAGAATATGGAGAAGATAAAGAATATGAAGATAAAGAATATGAAGATAAAGAATATGATGATGAAGATAAGGAATATGAAGAAGAAGAAGAAGAAGAAGACTATACCCTCGATGAAGCAACTAATCAGATAGATCCAAATGAATATTTTGAGCAGTATTCTCCTTTGGCTAAGCAATATATAATGGGACTGTATAACAAAAATAGGGATTTCGATGAAACATATGGCGTTAGATCAGATTCAGAAATGAATAAATTTTATATTGGTTCCCTGGAATTAAACATTAGTCCGAACGCTGAAATAAATATTGGCAATGAAAAGTATGCAGGAAGACGAGGCTTATACGAGCTGCTATTTATGAAGAAACCCAAAGGATATGATGAACAAGATTTATATGATTATAAGAATATTCTAGAAGCGAGTAATGTTCACAGAAGAAATTATGACCCCTTAAGACAATCCAATGGAACACGATCTTTTAAGTATACGAAAGTCATAAAACCATTACTTAAGGGTGGGCTGGTTGGAAAGTCACGTAGTGGAGAGGGCATCAGCATGGTTTATAATGAAAAACCTATTGAATATATTTACTGGGATGACGTTAACGAGCTAGTTGATAGATTAAGGCTTTTGAATGCATCCAAGAGTGCTGGAAATACCGATTCCCATGATAATGAAATTCTTGCTATAATAAATGAATTACGTGAAGCTGCAGTCATCTATTAAATACATGGATATAGGGTTACTCTACATTATTATCATCATGAGTCTCGATAAGTTTGGAAGGTCCACGTCAGCTCGCGATGACGTTAGTAGCTCCCATTTACTATCATCACGTCGTGGTTTTGTCTTTACCGAGGATGGAAATATCGACATTGAAAAACTGAAATTGTGTAATGTTCAATCTCCCTCTGAAAATGATGACGCCGCTAATAAAAAATATGTGGATGATGCTATAGCTGCTTTTATGACGGAGCTTAATGCCTTACGAAATAATATGATGCAATTCACCACAGATTTGACACAACAGAAAACATCTCTAACTGCTATTGAAAATAATCTGGAAAAATTAATTACACAACAAAATGCTATAAAAGAGGATGCTAATGCACCAGTGATTAATCTAGACCGATTCGTCTACAACGTCGATCCGGTTGTGTAAGATGAATAATTCCAATAATATTCCATAAAATAGGGAGCTGTAAAGTTTTAGAGCTTAGTATTTTTGAATATATTCAAGTGTTACCATGTCATCGATTGCACCTAGCCCTACGTTTTCTTCAGATGATTGGAATTACTGGCAAGAAATTGATCGAATTAGTGATTTATATCAAGAAGCTATCCAGAGCGAGGAAAGATTTATTTGTGAAAACGTTTTCTATGTAAAAAATTCCAACTATAAAATAATTACTGGACTTAGTGCAGCGAGAGGTTATGTTCCTGCCGTAAAAATTCAAATGATTGCCTCTGACGTATACATGAAACCCGAGAATATTTCTTTCATTAGAGTGGACTGGGATGATTTCATTACTTACCTTCAGCAAATTATCATGAATTACTTTGAAGATGCTGCTGTGAGATTAGAAAAAGACGAAGAAATTCACTTTTCTAACTATACACTAATAAAAAAACAATTTACTGATAATAAATCGTTAATGGTGGCTGATGGTTCCTGCACATTTCGTTTCTCTGGATTTGCAGTACAAGAACTCATTAATGTTAATAAACTTGTATCGGCTCATATGGATTTACTACATAGTTTAAATTTTGATAATTTTTATAATAATTTTTTAAATGTTACTAATAATATTTTAAGTGAATCTAATTATGAATTACCTCCTTATCATGTACTATTACATTTAAGTGATTTATATCCATGTGATATTCATACATACTGCATTCGTGAATGTTTATTTTATAATAGAGTTAAGGTTCTAAATGATTTAGATAAAAAAATGTTTATATTTAATTATTGAATAAAAGTACTATACCCATATCTTGTTGTTTTATTTACATGGCTCAGTATGTAAGATGGTCGTAAATCTGAAGACAAATCCTACCCCCTAGAAAAATTAGTAGGTACGCCCATGTGCTTATTATTAATAGCTGTGTGTGTGTCATAAAGCTTTTCATTGAAATTGTCGTGCCTTAAAAAATATCAATGATACCGTTGAGGACTTGTCAAAGCTTGCCCACTGTTAATATAAACATTAATACTTTTGTTTAGTCTATCTTACCGCACCTTAAAAATTTTAATAATACTGTTGAGGTCTATCACTCTAAACTCTCCATATACCAATTTACCATGTACAATCTTCAAAAGTTTTAATTTCCAATGTCTCTTTGAGTACCGCTCCGTATACATTGAAGGAATTTCCTATTTCGCCTACCACGCTAATATGTGTTACCTTAGTGTACTCATAAATATTTGGTGAGATATGATTTGGTTTAAGGTCAAATGCGGGCTCGCATATCATTTAATGTAAACATTTGATGAATGTGTATAGGTTCTGAATGGGACAATATTTTATGTTTGGAATGATTTAACATATATACTTAGATTAATTTAATATATTTTTTTTGTGCTAATCTGAAAAATCCATCATATTTTCAAACACCTATTATTGATTACGATTTCATCTAATAATGATCAGTCTTAGGTCTGACGTGCTTAAACAATATTTGAATAGAGAATGAGAAAATTATAATTGCTTGTATACAGGGTGGACCAGAATTTGTATCCATAAATTTGATTATTCTATTATTCACTTAAACTATAGGTTTATGATAGCTGAGGATGTTCTTTTCTTAGAAGTGTAACCTTGAGGTGCTGATCCATGTGATAAGTAAGATTATAGAACTTTATGCTTTCTGTTTACTGTGCTTGATATTTTGTTTTTAAACGTAATGTAGAGGTCACCTTAGTGTATTGCGATGAAGTCGGTTTATAATGTTGAAATATTTGATTACGCTAATATAGTATCCATCATTAGGTGGGTATTTTATTATATGTTCACGATTATTTGCTATAATGGACAGAGGCTGACGTCAGAGATAGGATCTGTTTATTTTAAAAATATGAATCATCAAAGACATGCCGCCTCTACCCATGCTATCAGTTTGTTTACATTTCTGTCACGTTCTTGCGATTATCATCCATAAATCAGATAGTCACTGACGTTTATTATTACTAGAAGATCAATCCTCTCTGTGGTACGTCATCGATCATTAAACACACAGGTGTACCAACCTCCAGATCTAGGAACTTTTTCCTTAGTAACTTTTATTACCAACCACATCATCTTCTGGTCATTGCCTACGATCACTTCTTCAGCAGCCTCTGGGTACTTCTTTGTCTACCTCTTCAGACCCCACCCTCACTCTTGGTCTCTCCTGATGGACACCCGCCATCTTTAAGTTCTCATAGCTACTCTACTGACGGAAATGGCGCCGGAGTGGCTTTGTATATCTACTTAAAGAGCTTAAGTTGCGCGCTCTATAAGGGTCACCATTACCCATCTCCAAGTTTTATAGTAAGAAGTAATAGAAATGTAACTGTTACTCTTATAAACTTCCTTATAAACTTTAAATACAGAACCTCTCCGTCTCGCTCTTTCTTTTACCACAAACCTCTTTCTCTTTCTTTAGTTGATGATAATGAAATTATTACATCTTTCTTTTCTAACAATATGGAGACTTTTACTCTGTATGTGAAATATACGTACTTTAATTAGAAATATATTATACTAGACTTTTATGGCAAATATGCCTCTGGAATTTTCATGAAAATGTATCTTTACCGTAAAATTGACATTTGTACCTCGAAAAAATAAAGGCGCCACCGAAATTACATATATTTAAAAATTTTAACTAAATTTTTTTTTAAATTTCTCACAACATTTGATTCTTCATAAAAAAAGCACTTTTTAACTTATGGTACATATTTATATTTACATAAAAAGTAGTATCAGCTGAGTATATTAAATATTCAACCTGTTTTTCAACAGTTTTCTTAAAAGTATCAATATGGCGTCCACTAACGGGATCGAAAATACGGCATCCATATTGAAAATACCAAAAGGACGCTATAAATCTGAAAAGAAACTTCTAGGATTCTTATAGAACTTCTGTGCCTCTATATAACCAAGAATGTGTGGTTGGATTTTTCCCTGAACATTTCAGGGGTGGACTTGAATAAATGTATCAATATCTAATAAAATTTATCAAAATTCAATTAATTTATTAGTGTTTTCACAAAAATATGGAACGTCAGCGGTCCTGCTGCAAAAATAACTTTATGGATTGACGAATCATATGACAATGCGATGAAATATTGGTAACACTCATTAAAATGGCAGAAAAATCGTCGAACTTTTTCTGGACGCTCACAAATAGAAAGCCAGATATGCTGCAATTTTAAATGCTATTAAAGTGTGTATTCATTTATAGACTGATATCTAGAGCCCAATGAACAATTTTGCTCACTTAAAGTAAGTGTTATTTTTATAAGTGGTTTATTAAGATTGTGAGTTTATAAAAATGGCGCGCCAATATTCTTGACTAAAGATGACGGTCTCGGATGATTAGGGGTCGAGCTTGAGCTCTTTGCCCCAATCATCGCTGTAGACCTGGACCGGCCTCATAAGGGGTGGGTCTGCTTTTTCGCCCCCCGCAAATGCGGACAGTATTGGCGATGTTAGCAAACCTCCCCTGGTCCTGGCTGTTGGACCCTGCCAGCTGGGTCGTTTCTTCTGGCGCTCTTTTGTCTTGGCCTTCTTTCTTCGCTGGCATGTATAGGCTCCCGGGAGCGTATTCGTCTGTCGTGAGAGGGAACGGCTGTTACCGAGCCCTCTCGGAGTTTGAAAGGGATTTGGGGGTGTTGACTAATCGGAAGCCCAGGGTGCCAATTGGCATCATGTGCTCCGATTTCGTCGGAAGGAAGTGTAAACTGTGTAGTTCAGGATTGTGTTCGGCCAGAGACGCTTTCTTAGCGTCAGAGGCCGGCACGGGCTAGGGTAAGGGTACCGAGCTGGTTGTTTGCTTGGTACCCTCGGGATCGGGTATTGGATGTTTTTGGTCATTGTCTCCTTGCGGTGTGGCTTGCAGATCGGGCTGAAACAAATAAAGGGTTAGTTATACTTACCCATTATCCAGGATCTGAAGCTTCGGCCTCTTGTGCCTCGGAGCGTCGTTGGGGTCATAGTCAGTCACCTGTCTGACCAGCGGATTCCCATGCTCTGCTGCACGGGCGTATAGGTTCTTTGCTCTGTCCCGGATGACTTCAGTTACTGGGGTGTATTCCAGGTCTCTGAAGATGTCGGCGTTTCTGACAAACCATGGTGCATCCACGGCGCACCGAAGTGCGACGTTTTCCACGGCTTGTATCCTCTTCAGATGGGTGGCTGCTTGGTATCCCCAGGCAACGGAGGCGTAGGTCAGAATAGGTGCAATGAGGGTCCTGATCAGCGTGAGCTTGTTAGTCAGGTTGAGTTGGCTCTGTCTACCTATCATAGGGTAAAGTAGAGTCCTCCTCGTCCTCGCTTTCTGTATTATCGCTTCCGTGTTAAGTCTCCACGTCAGGCTTCGATCCATGATAACGCCAAGGTACTTGACGGTATCGTGCCATTGAATGTTCTCGCCGTTCAAGGAGACGTGTCCTATGGGAGTTTGCTTCCTGACTCTCTTTGCTCTTCTCCGCGTTGATTTTGACTTTCCACTTGTTGCACCACTCTTCCAGAAGGGATGCTGCTTCCTGGAGGTTGCGGGTGGCAAGTCTTGCACTCCATGATCTTGTGTTATGGCCGTGTCGTCTGCGTAGAGCGCCAAAGAGGTCCTTGCGGTTCTTGGTATGTCGGAGGTGTAGATGGTGAACAGGTGGGGAGAAAGTACCGATCCCTGCGGTACACCTGCTTCCATGGGCCTGTAGTTTGACAGCTTGTCGGCAATCTTCACGCGGAGTTGCCTCCGATGAAGGTATGATCTCACAAGCTTGACTATGCCGACAGGGTAACCCATCGACAACATCTTCGCCAGGAGACCTTCATGCCAAACCCTGTCGAAAGCCTTGGCTATATCTAAGAAGATCGCTCCTGTGACTTGACGTTGGTTGAAACCCTCCGTGATGTACTCCGTTAGACGAAGTACTTGGAGCTCGGTGGAATGTTCTGTTCGGTAGGCGAACTGCTCATCTGGGATGATCTGGAGCTCATCGGTCAGGGTTTTTATAAAAGTGGTTTATAAGATTACTAAAGAGTTGCGAAGTTACATAGTAGGTATGTAAAATTACTAAAAGTTTTAAAACCTTAGGTTTTATAAAATGGCAACGGAAACATTTCCATCACAGACTTATACAACTTTTAGTACCTGTTACTATAATTTATGTAAAGAGTTTTTATAGAAGTTGTAGTCGCAAATTTATAAAACTAATAGTTTTCAATGCCTATATAGGGGTTGGCTCTGATGAATATAAAACTTCCTCGTCTCACAATAACAACAATAATTATTAACATAACCGCAAATTCTACGTTTTTGTAAGTTTATTCTCCTTTTTAATGTTTTTATTCGCCATTCTAAACTAGAATCAGTGTGACATTCATAAACTCTCATATAGTATACACATTTTTTAATATTGTTGATATTTACAGGTTGGAAATTCAACTTATAATTAATTAGCGTTCAGAGTCTGAATTTTCATGGTCATGGCAGGACAGCATTTCGCTCTACTACTATTTAATTATATTTAAGTTACTTTTACCCCAAAGTAATGATCGAGATAAGTATAACGATGAGGAATATCTGTAGCATTTCCAAATTCACGAAATTTGTTTTCTACTCTACTAACTGTAGACTGAGAAATGCGATGGTCAGGATACTGGTTTATCACCACATCCTAATAATATCAAAATTTCATTTATTTGGGTAATCGATAGACTCATTGTTAAAATAATGATCAACTTGACAATAAGGAATAAATAACTAGAATCATAAGTTTGCACAGATGTAGTAAATAAAGAAGGTTATAATTTTTTCTGATAAGTAAAAAGAAAAACTTTTTACTTCTTTTTTTTTGTTGGGTATTTTGCCACATGCGTATCAGAAAAAACGGTAAAAGTCAGATTTAACAGATATTTGGTACATAGGCATAAATAGCTTAGTATACATTTCAAATACATTTGAAAATTTCAAATTCAATTTTCTTGATGAAGAATATACAAAATTCAAAAAACCTTATATTGCTGGATGGGGAATTAAAAACCCTTTCAAATGCGTTATCACACGCACCTTCGTTCGATTTAAAAATTTTAAAGGGTAGCTTTCACTCCAAAGGCGTTGAAGGGGGAGGTATAAATTTATTCACAAAATATGTTATTTATATATTTTCTTAATATTATTTTCCTCTACGAATCGTAGTCCTACCTGTGATGTCTATTTTAAGATGTCCTGGCAGATCCCAGGACGAGAAGCGTAGGACCCTGTTTATCCCCTTTTTATTGTCTTCATATTTTTCTCCCTTTCTCTATCTCGTAATTAGCTTAGATATGGGATTTTTTAACGTACTTACTCGTAATGATCAGTCAATTAATGCAATAATGTAGGTAATTTACTTTTAAACAAATTGCGGCTGACTGTATGGTCCTGTATGGTCCTTGACCAAACGTCATTTAAAATTTAAAAAATAAAAGTTAAATCGACTTTCAGTGCTATTGATATTAGATAAATTGTGACCACTGTAATATCTGACATTGCTTAATTAACGTTTAAGCGATACTTTTTTGCCCCCAGATAGGTATGCGGAACGGCATGTTTGTTTATTGTCTAATTTTCGCATGGCTCTCGACATCACACGAATTGTCAAATACAAGCTGGGCTGGGAACAAGTAATTTTTCATTTTCAACAGGTCAATAGAAACATGTGTTTCCGTATGGTGTAACGCTCGAAGCAATGTGAGCTTTTAAAAACATGTCCAATGGGGAGCTTTTTTAATATTATAAATTGTACCTACCAAGTTATTGTTATTATGAGTTATTTATAACAACAGTCCCAGGTTGAATTTATTTTATGGGTATTTAGTCATTTCTAAGATAGTTTCAGAATATGATATCTCTATGAAGGGCAACTAATAGTATTTATTATAAGACTTTTAAAATGCACGTCCTAAATAACAAATTTTTGGCATTGATCAATATCTATGGAGATTACTCCACTAGGCCAGTGGAATTAGACAAAAGTAGACGAAAATTAGACGTATGCAAGATACAAGAAACCACATGGTTTATTGGATAGAATTACTAGTAAGGAATTTAATCCCATTTTAAGTAGTGGAAACATTATTAAATCCACGTTTAAATGTGCAAAAATCATAAAAAATGGAGTATTTTTAAAGTAACTCAATAGAAGTAGCAGTTTTTTCTGGTATGTAGTTAATTAAAAAACGATTAATTTAAGACCTTATTGATTAAAATTGGTTAATTATTTGTTTAAATAATGACAAAATACTCTGCAAATCTTCAGAATTTTAAAGTATTTTTCATTTTGCGGAAAAAGTTCTTACATTATTGCAACTTTCAAAAAATATTACTCTTATAACCGTCAAGTTACCGAAAAAATTTCATCGAAAAATATTTATTTGTTAACGAGGAACTCAATTGTTTATTGAAAGCACTTTAAATGTTTAATGCAATTTGACCTCATTCACGTCAACCAAAATGCCTTATCCAGGGCTAATTTTTTTGTCGAGACATGTTTTATGTTGGTATGTTATGTTTTAGACCTCCAAAATGGCGTCGGAAAAAGTATAATTTTTTTTGGGAATGTTTTAGCGCATACCTTAATAACAAATTGAATTATTGGCATAAAACTTTGATATCTGAGTAGCTAGTAATTTAATACACATTTAAAAAGTGCTCTAGCACATTTAGAAACCGAGATAATTTTTTTTCTTAAATTCCCCAAATGTTTATTTATAAAAATCCAAGGGTCCAAACTGATATTGTATCTTGTTAAATACTTGAATTTCATATTTCCATGAACTTTAGTATAAAGTGAGCGTTGAGGGTTATAAGAGACATATTTTCTGAAAGTTGCAAGGATATCAGAACTTTTTTCACGAAATGAAACTAACAGGTAAAAGTAAAACTTGAAAATGATATTTACCACCAATTTTGCAGATTGGTCCCATATTTCTTCCCGCACGACTTAATGGACCGAATTATGTACGATTTTTCCGGAGACAACTACTCGGTTTACTGAATGAAATCCCGCTGCAGAATCTGATTTTTATGCACGATGGAGCTCCGGCACACTAGTACGGTATCAAGGCGTCATTTGTACCGAATTTCTCGAAGGCGCTGGATAGGAAGAAGTGGCCCAATAAGTTGGCCTACTCGATCGCCAGATTTAAATCCAATGGATTATTTTGTATGGGGCCATATAAAAAAATTGGTTCATTTTAATGAGACAATTAGTGAGGACGACATGCGAGCCGACATAATTGCGGCATTTGACACTATTACCAGGGAAATGGCGCAAAGAGCCACAAATAATATTATCCGCTGTGCAGAAACCTGCATTGAGCAGGAAGGAAGGCGCTTTGAGCACACTTTGTAATAATAATAATGTTAATTCAGGTTATTTTCTAAATCATAAATGTTCATTAAACTTTTGCACAATGTTTCTTTTAACACTATCACCAAATACTTGAAAGTAGTTCCTTTAGAAAATCACACCATAAGAGATAATCATATCGAGATACTCCTGTGAGGTGTACTTTGCTATTTTTGGTTACTGAATGACATACGCCTACTTTGAAAAATAAATAATGCGCATTTAGCAAACGAATACGCAACATTTCGTTTAGACCGCTTTTACTCGAAAACGGCTTACCATATGGGTAATTGTAAAGAGGGCCTTTTTTATGCAGAATTAACCAGGGAATGATAATCAGCGATTAAAATATTAAAAATATCAACTTGAAACATTAATATGTAGAAACAAGGGACACCGACCCCTCGTTTCTCCGCCCCTAGATAAAATTAATTTTGGATAATACTGTAAACAATAACCTTTAATGATCGAAAGTAGTTAACCAAGTTTCATAAAGTTATCCCAAATTGTTTCCGTGATAATTAGTAAAAACACCTTTTTTTGGCGCCATCCTTAGAAGGCCGTAGCTCCCTTAGGAAGCATTTCCGGACACATGTTTATAGGAACTTTTCTTACTATTTTTGCATGGAAAATTAGCACCTAAAGGGGAAGGGGGGGTCTTGGGACACCCTGTATATGCATTTAAGAATACTAATGGGTCTATGTTTTCGCCAATATTTATTATATTTTTATAAAACTGCGCGAGTTTTTTTTAAATAATGATAACATCATTTTGAACTTGTTTCAGGCTCTGTTGTTGATGTTAGCAGATCATAATTTTTGAAGCTACATGAAAATAAATCTACTTTTGTTGTTTTGTAGTGTTAAAATTATGAACATTATACTTCGAACAATCTGTACACTTAATAATAAAATATGTATATTGTATACATAACAATTGAGGGGATGGTTAAAATTATGGGTTGTTAAATATTTCACCCAGTCTGCTGTTATTGATCAATTACTGGATTCCTTATTTTATTAATAAACAATCAAATCCAGATATTGACATGCCATCCATCATTTTGTCACATAATTAGTGATTAAATTACCTGGTTGTTAAAATAACATCGCAAAAAGTAATTGTGTTGTTCCTTATAGACCAGTCTCCTGGGATGTAAAAATATATGAAAATAAAACTTTTAAAAAGAACGCTTTTATAAATATATATAAAAAAAGTTTTTGCTACAAGTACTTTAGACATTATTTTTAATTTTGGTATGTGCTAACAGAATATAAAATCACATATTTTAGTTAGAAAAATTATTTTATCGCTCCACCAGTGGCGTCCTTGCGAACATGTCCTCTGATATTTTTCTTTACCAAAAAAGTGATACGCCACTGACATTTCTCTAGTGAATATTTTTCTGATTAGCCTGATTAATTCTTCATGAAAACAGTCTCTTGCGTTTTTCTCGTCAGACACACAGTTCTTGATTAAAAGGGTTCAGGCTTCTTCTGTTGGCCTTTGTCGTTGCTGCGTTTTTGACTCCATATGTCATCGTAGGCATTATGATGGTCGTGTATATCTTTTAGGTTAGGCTCCATGGTGGTTTATTGTCCTCAATGAAGGGTAGTAGAGCTCTTGTGACTCTATAGGCTGTTTTGATTCTTTCCCTTACTGTTTCCCTCCTTTTTAGTTGGTATGTTCCTAGATATTTCATTCTATTCGTGGTTCTCGGGGTGTAGTCTCCTATGTTGTATTCTTCCCCATTTGTTGGACTTGTTGTTTGTCAATGGGTCTCGGACCATTATTAGGCTCTTCTTGAAGTTTATTTTCATTCCAGAGGAATCCAGATGAGGTGTCATGTTTTTTAGAAATTTAACGATGTCTTGTTCTTCCTCGGTGATGATGAGTATATCGTCGGAGTATGCAAGGACGATGGGGGGGGCTTTATCGTTCCATCGCTTCCATTGAAATTCTGATTCTCCTTTATACTAACTGAGTACTTCATAGACAAATATAGTGTACTTAATCTGCATATAAACTCTAATAGGAGCTTAATTAATAGGAGCTTAATTAAAATGTTTTATCTCAAAATTTATTTCGAAGTGGAAAGACAGTCAGTCGCGTTTACACAAAGTTTGTGATAAGGAACTCTAAGTGGCTTTATTCTTCATTCAAGAAAACAACGTGGCAGACCGAAGAAACTATTTTCAGAATGTTATGAAGAAGTAAAAGACGTGATATCATCTCCTTTCCACACGACAAACTAGCTTTTGCCATGCAAAAGAGTCTAATCTCCAGAAACGGACAGCTGCTGACGTAGTGAAGTATGCAATTAAGTACACGGAGTTTGAAAAAAATGAAAACATCACGCGAATCAATCCCAACAATCACTCCTTACAGCCCAGAAGCTATTGCCCATATTATTGTTAAATGTGTACTTACTTATTCCATTTCATTACCTTTTGAGCGATTTTCAATTATGAGATAAATGTATTAAGTATGTAAAAAAATCAACAAATTGTTTCTTTTTTTGTTAAAAAAAAACTGTAAAAAGCGTTTACTTATTCAGAAATCCAACATTTCTAACTAATTATATACAGAAATGGTGCACAAGATCAAACAACATGCAACATAATGATTATTGAAATTTGAGTATTTTTGTTCAACTAAATGTGAGATTTTTCCGTTGCATATTTTGTGTTAAGTCCTGATTTGCATTCATTGTACCACTTTACAAAAAATGCCGTTTATAGCTTTTTCCTTCTTATTCCGATTTTTAACCTCAGGAGACCGGCCTATTACCCTTGCTTAGTAATTCGGAAAACAGGTGTGCTACTACACGTGCCTCTACAGGTACTAAGGTCCCTTTCCTTTTTTAGGTATTATAATGTTGTATTGTATATTCTAACCGGACAAAATTTGGTACTAATTACTTGAAAAAAAACTGTATTTAAATATTTTTACGATAATGAACACGTTCATTGAAAATAAACACGTGTCTGTTTCGACCGTTTCTTGTAAACGCAATCATTTTCTTTACTGTTTTATTTTGAATAATAATGTGACAGGTACGAATACGGCCGCTGCAAAATCCTTCCTGTTGAAACTAAGCCGTTATAATAAAGTTCGTTACATAGCATAAACCTCTAAGTTTGTGTTTAGAAAAGTCCACCAAAGAAATTTTTAAACGTTAGAAATATTAGCAGATAAAGGAACACTAAAGCAATGAAACAATAAGCAACAGTTGGGAATGGGGTGTTTGTATTGAAAAAAGTGTGTTTCAGTAAATTGATTACACAATACACAGCCACAAAATTCAAATTCAAATTCAAATGTTTATTGGTCTTTTTTTGATCAAGTACATGATATAAGACAAGTCACACTAGTTAAGTAATATAACATAAACTTATACTAAGAGTCGAATACAGTGTAAAACACACAGTTCTATAAGACGAGGACACGGAACACTGAAAAATGTACAGTACAAAACTTGTAAACAAGAGAAGAAAAAAAAAACGTTAACTTGCTGTGTATTAGTATACTTTAAATGCAGAAAAACTCTGATAGAGAATAATAACATTTGTCCGATAAAAACTTCCTTAGTTTTTTTTTAAATAAATGTTCTCTTTCCTGATGTTTTATGTCATCCGGTAGACGGTTAAATAATTTCGGGCCTATAAATCTTGGAGACTCACTTGTGATTTTTAATCTGGCACAAGGTTCATGGAGTTTATTTTTTTGTCTTGTATTGACTTTATGGTAGTCACTATTTAAAATGAAACTATTTCTATTTTTATAAACATACATACAAACTTCGAAAATATACATGCTAGGCAAGGTAAGAATTTTATTTTCAATAAAGATATACTTGCACGTGTAAGTATTCGGTATACCAAATATACATCGCAAGACACGTTTTTGAGCAATAAATACATTTGAAGACATGGTGGAGTTTCCCCAAAAACAGATACCATATCTTAAACATGAATCAACTTGGGCATAATATAAATTAATAAGCTGGTCTCTTGATAAGACCCCCCTAATATTTCGGAACAGGTATACTATAGAGGAGACTTTGGATATCAAAGTTTCGCAATGATGCTTCCAATTTAGGCATTCGTCCAAATATACCCCTAAAAACTTGACATTGTCCTCAGTATTAGAAATATTTTTATTATCTATTTTAATACTCAAATTATCACATTCCTTTCGCCTACCGTGAAATCTGATAACTTGAGTTTTTTCGGTATTTAGATACAGGCTATTATGGGAAAACCAATGGTTTAATGTTTTTAAAATAGCATTACAATTTTGTTCCAAGATAATATCAGATGGATTTGATATTATCAGTGAAATGTCGTCAGCATACATTGTGAAATGTGCGGTTGATGGCAAAAAATCAATATCATTAATAAATAAAACAAAAAGCACAGGGCCCAAAATGGACCCCTATGGAACACCTATCGTTAAATTTAAACATTCTGAATTAACACTGCATACGGTGTTATCGTTTTTATGTTTTAAACTTACATATTGTCTTCGATTTTCGAGGAATGTGGTGATCCAGTTTAATGACACACCCCGTATACCACAATCAAATAATTTAGATATTAATAGACTATGATTGATGCAGTCGAATGCCCTGCTGAGGTCACAAAATATTCCAACAGGACACTCTCCCGCATCAATTAATTCTAAAATTTTATTTAAAAGAAAACGTTTCTGGCATGGGGATCTGACCATGCTCACTATACATATGTTTTGGGGTCGCTGAATCCGAATCCGAGGTCTGTTTAACTCCATCACATCTGGATTTTGCCATAACCTTAAAAAACCCAGAATTTAAGCGATTTTGACATCTCTTCACATAAATCGCTATAACCTTCTCTAGACAAAAATGACCCCCCTCTTTTTTGTGCTATGTCGATTGCAAATTGAATTTCCAATCTGATAATGTGGGGCACGATATTTTCCCGGCATTTCAAGCGAGATATCGGCCGCCAAATTGAGAGGATTTAGATTCTCGAGCGACACGGCCCAGCTTCGAGGGCCATTTCTGCCAAACGAAAGCTAACAAAAATCTGTAAAAATTCAGAGGTACGTAGAAAGACGTTAGAAATCGTTTGGCGCAAATCGGAAGTTGGTGCGCGTCTTCCTACATACCTCTGAATTTATTCAGATTTTTACTGGCACTTTCATTTTTTTGCAAAATTTCTAAGGTAAATCATCTAGAAAATTCAGAGGTATGTAGAAAGGCGAGAGAAATCGAATAGAGTAAACCGCAGCTCTGTATCGTTTCGTTTTCGAGATAGAGCCTCGGGAAGAGGTAAAAGAAATCGATGATTTCGAGCGGCTATATCTCGAAAACCAAGGCACGCCTCGACCTCAGATTTCTTACATCTTTCTACGCACCCCTGAATTTTTTCAGATTTTTATTAACTTTCGTTTGGCAGAAATGGTCCTCGAAGCTGGGCCCTATCGCTCGAGAAGCGAAATCCTCGGACCTCTCACATTGATGACCGATATTTCACTTATAAAGCGCCGCACAGTGGAAAAAGAAAGCCTTTTTTGGAGAAAAATCTGCCTACAAGTCAAATCTTAATTAATTTTGATCTGCCTTGGCTTAAAATGTAAGTTATTGGCTATACTTTCAGACTATACTGCCTAAATTGCAAACCCAGATTTTTTAACCTCAAAAAAATGTATCAAATATGAGAGTAATCACTTTTTTCTCTTTCTACAAGTCAAATCTTAATCAATTTTGATCTACCTTGGCTTAAAATGCAGGTTATTAGCTACCCTTTCAGCGTATACTGCTTAAAATGTGAACCACGATTTCCTAATCTTTTGAGAACGATGAAGAAAGATCTTTGACTCGTCTCTTTTTAGTTTTTGGAGCCCCTACTTCGTATGTTAAGCGTGGTTGATCTAGTTAGTTTAGGTGGAGATGAAGTAGAGTTTTTAAAAATTGTTGGTATTTTGTAAGAAAATCTGATTTTGTTCTTTTTGTATTATTCCATTTTCGGTCATAGTCAGAAATAAAAGAATTGATCAATTTTTTCTGTATCATCTTTAATTGATTTTCATCAAATTTAGATATATCCCTAATGTTATTTAATATTAAATCTTTTTTTGTATATTTTTGTTTATCAACATTCCAAATAATTTCACACAACTTTTTTTTCTTGATTTTATATTTCATTTTTGTAACAAAGTTTAATTTATATAAAACAATTTAAAATTGAAATTTAAAGATTCCTTTCTTCAAATCTGTTTCTATAAATCAATACAATGTCAATGTTAATAATTTTATAGATATAGTTAATAATTACATTTAGTGAAAAAGCGAGAAAAATATCGCATCCATAATTTTTGATATTTGCATAAAAGTAGAATATATTCACTTATAAAATACAATTATTCAGATCCCTGCTTAATGTGATAAAGCTTGCACTTTTGCAATTTTTGATATTTGCATAAAAGTAGAATATATTCACTTATAAAATACAATTATTCAGATCCCTGCTTAATGTGATAAAGCTTGCACTTTTTCTATATCTAATTACATTTGGTAGACTGATGGTATTATCAATATCTAGTTAAAATCTCCAATACACCTTGAAGATAATCGATAACAATAAAATATTCGATTGGATCTTTTAAATAGATATTAGATATTATGTAGATACTATTAGTGTCTTCGATATATCTCCACGATAATTATTGTCAATAAAAGATTCGAGTTTTGTTATTTATATTACCTATACATTGTTTTCATTTTAATAATTTACAAACCTCTTGTATTTGTAGGTAAAATTTTAATTCGTTGGCTCGAAAGAAATTTTTTTATAACAAAATATGGTAAAACTGAAAGTAATGTACAAAACATGTAAATAAGATTTTGAGTAGGGTAATCATGCTTTGTTGAATTTTTTGATTTGTGGAAATTGGGGTTTGCAATTTAGGCAGTATACTCTGAAAGTGTAGACAATAACCAATATTTTAAGCCAAGGTAGATCAAAATTGATTAAGATTTGACTTGTAGGCAGATTTTTGTGCAAAAAAGGGTTTTTTTCCACTGTGTGCCGGAAGAATATTGTGCCCCAAATCATCGGATTGGAAAGTTAATTTGCAATGGATCTAGTACAAAAAATAGGGGGTCATTTTTGTCTAGAAAAAGTTAAAGCGATTTCTGTGAAGACATGACGAAAACACTTAAATTATGGGTTTTTTGAGATTATGGCAAAATCCTGATGTGATGGAGTTAAATAGACCTCAGATTTGGATTCAGCGACCCTAAAAACCTATAGTGAGCATGGTCAGATTCCTAGGCAAGAAAGATTTTTTTGTGTGGTTGTGTTATGATTCAAAAAATTTTCCAAGCTTCACATTTTCACATTATTTTATCACCGAAGTTTATATCTAAAATTTAAATACAAATTATTTCGTTATATGAATCTATTGACGTAGCGGAGTTATTTTAACGCGTATTGAACCTTGGAACAAGACACGATAATACAGAAACTTTAATTCATTAAGTAAATTTAATTATTCAACCTTAAGTACCAGAAGTTCATTAACAGGCGTAGTGTTGTTAATGAACCTAAAGATATAAATATTTAACAGAAATTAAATTTAACTCAAAATTCTACAAAATATTGACGCCTTTTGGCACCGTATTTCGGTGAAAGAATCATAAATATATTTGATCAAAGTTGAGAAATTTTTCAGAATGCAAACGACCGAAAATCGCCTTTAGGCATCAATATTCTTAGCTAGTGAAGATGGTCTAGGATGACTAGAAGTCATCTTTGCCCCAATGCATCGCTGTAGACCTGGACAGGCCTCATGAGGTATGGGCCTGCGTTTTCGTCAACCCCACTCACAAATGTGAGCGGTGTGGGCGATGTCGGCAGACCTCCTCTGGTCCTGGTTATTGGGCGATGCCTGCTGGGCCGCCTCTTCTGGCGCTCTTCTGTTTTGATCTTCTTTCTTCGCCGGCATATCTGCTCCCGAGAGCGTCGTCTGTCGCGAAAGGACTAGACTATTGCCGTCCCCTTTCTGAGATTTTTTGGGAAAGGTGGGTTTTGACTAGCCGATTTCCAGGGTACCAAATGGCATCATATGTGTTCCGTTCATCAGTAGGAAGGATGAACCGTGTAGTGCAGGACGTGCGCGGCCTGGGTGCTTTCTTTAGCGTTTTCGGGTTGTTTGCTTGATACCCCCGGGTTCGGGTGTGTGAGTGTCCTGTTATGGTCTCTTGTTGGTAAAGCTTGGTGGTAGGGCCCATTATCCAGGATCTGAAGCTTCGGCCTGTCACCTGGGCCGCCTTTAGGCACCGCCGCGCCGTTCGAACAAATTTTCGATAGTATCAAAATATTCACCATCCCTAAAATTTGATTTGACATAAATAAGTACTACCCTAAAAGTATGTAAGTACTCCTCGAGTATGCTGACGAAGGGCGTAAATCACAGTCAGGATATAGCGACAAGCTCGTTTCAGAAAGCAAATTTGCGAAAAAATTCGTTGGGCGATTTTTGTCATAAAAGCCAGCAAACAGATTCTTCAGATCTGTAAGTGGGGGAGAATACTCCGAGACCGACCCGCTATAACGTACATTAAATAGAATGGCCAATTTCCAAACTTGAGGAGACAATTTCCCTAAGTTTAAATTTTATATGCCTTGCGGACATCGCCGTTGGAGTTGGTCCAATACGCAAAAAAGTATCTTTTAGTATTATTACGAAAAAACACCATAATTTTATGTGCAATACACTAAGGTCAAATTTTTGATATGTTAAAGTGGTTTGCAGTCGTCATATTGGAAAACGCGAATTGCTCCGTATCTCCAAAACTATTGGTTTTAGAGGAAAAGTTCTAAGGACTAAAGTTGTAAATAAATAAATAATTTCATTTTTATATATTTCTCCTATGCAGGCAGTATTTTTTAGGTTATATGCATTTCAAAATATTCGTTATCTTTCATTCCCATTTTTCTCGTTTTCGGAGGAAGTTATGGATATGCAAGATCCCACCAAAAACAAAGTACGTGAAATTTCCAACATGTTTTATATATCTGCAGAGATGATGCGATAAAGCTGTCCAAAGCCTTAGCTCCGTAAAGTTAGCCACGCGCAGTTTCTCGACCGTGCCAACAGTGCTGACAAGATGAACAAAATGAAGACACCAGAAACAATACCTCTGTAATCGAAATCATTTCTGTGAACACATCTAAGAGAGTGAAAATGGGAAGACCCAATGTTCAAATTCTATACTTTTATACAACTAGAGTAGACTGCATCTTTAGACATGCAAGACACGAAACTTTCTTTGTAATTGTAGGCCTAAACGTTTTTATTGGTGACAAACTTGGTGATATTTCTTTCGTATTTGTAATAACAGTTTGCGCATTTGTATCTCACTGTAAATACCAGTCGAATAATATTTTTTTTATCAATGTGAAGTAAATGGCAGACAGTAATTAATGAAATAAATTTTCACAATTAACTGTATTATGTCAATATGTACAACAGACATGTTTATTCCAATCGTACCCATTGCCTATATGAAATTTTTCAGATGCACGTAGGTAACTTAAAACATGAATGTAAAATGTCGCTCTGAGAAGGAGCAATGGGTGAACGTAACGCCAGTCAATCACGTGCGAGAAACCGCACGCGGCTGACTTTACAGAGCTGTAACTTTGAACTACTTTATCGTACCATCTCCGAGAATAAATGAAAAATGTTGAAAATTTCACTTACTTTATTTTTCACGAGTTGTTGCGTGTACGTAATTTCTTCCGGAAACGAGAAACACAGGAATGAGTAAAACATTTTTTTTTGAGATGCACATAACCTAAAAAATATTGCGCGCACAGAAAATGAAAAATAATTTAATTATCTACAACTTTGGTCCTTAGAACGAAAGCTAATAGTTTCGGAGACATGGAAAAGTTCGCATTTTCCAATATGGCGACCGGAAACCACCAAACAGCAATACAAAGATCCGAATATAAGCTTCTCTGATAGCCCTTTTTCATATTTTTCACAAAAATTGGCGTTAGTGTATTGCACTTACAATTAAAATCTAACTTCATCGTGCTTCTTTGGGTTCTACACCGTTAGTACATTTTAACCCAGCCTCGTAGAATTCACATATAGCTTCTAGAAGCAAAGACATCCTGACGAGTGATACAATCGTCCATAAGCAATATAGCCAAACCAAAGCGATCTGAAATTTAAAGTGCATTATCAGACAGCCAATAATTTTGAAAAGTTCAACATTAATTTTACAAACATGTCTAACTTGAAATTTGAATCTCCAGCAATAAAACAAAAATATGAAAAATATTCTCTACAAGTGACATTTATCCTTTAGAAAAGTGCCTGGAAAATATAATATACTCTTGGCAGAAACGAAGAATATTAAGAGGGTTTAGCCAGTACATACACGGGTTACCAGCAATAGAAGAAAAGAAAAAAACACGAAATCCTTTTACAGTATGATCTGACACGATGCAGGTTTTGAATTTTTATAAATGAACTTAGCATAACTTTTTAGATCATGAAAGAAAATTGTCTAAAGGGGATTACACGTATAGCAACGCTGGCAAATAAAACTGGAATAAAAGCCACATTATTTTGCCCATACGGATATTTAACTTACCGTTGCGTCCTTATCCGGCCCTGTCACGTCCCAACAGAGGAGGATTCCACAGCCGGTAGCTGATGACTGAGATCTTGTCACCCACTCACTCCACATCTCTAGTTTCAGCCTCTATCCTGCTTCCGTCGCCAACGTGATTGTAAATGCTTACAGCGCTTCTACCAGGCTTTCCGCTTCTGACGGTTAACCTCTCGTAGCTTCAGCTCGCGATAAATTAATCCTAAATAATTTTCAACCTGTCTAACGTCTTCTCTCCCGTTTGCCAAATATTTAATTGTCGCTAACGATTACATTTTCACAGTGTTTCCTGTTTCACGATGTTTTTTAATATATATTAAATATATTTTTTAAATATATATTTTTTTAAATATTTTAAAGTTTCGTTTACTCATTAAACTAGCTGAAATTAGCCAATGTTGCTCAATTGCTAACCACTAACCAATTAACCAAGAGGTGATAAAAAGAAGAATAGAAACTGCAGAAAATTAAATCAATAGATGACGCGTGAATTAAATAAAGAACTCAAACAAATAAATAAAAACTTCTTGTATTAGAGAGATTATACTGAGCTAGTGTCTTTTTGTGGACAATATTGGCTTCTTTGTCCTCTGGTGTCAGTACAACCAAATAAGATGTCTGTTCCTTGAAAACAAACAAGATTTTTTTAAGTGAAACCTCTATAGCGAAGGTAAACCCACTTGACAGCGTCACAAAATTTGTAATGCCCGCAGTGGGGATTACAGCAGACATACGGAACCCTGCTTTGCGCAGTTAGTACTATGCTAACATCATGCGTGTGTGTATAGTGATATTTGTGTGTGTGCGTAATCACGGGCAAGTGTTTCGTATCGAGCGTTTCATTACGTATGAATTTAATAACAAGAGAAACGTGTTTGAAGATAAATGAATCCTCTAATGAGACGCACCTCATGGGCAAAGAAAACGGTTACTATATAACCGTTTCTTTTTTTTTCAGTAGGCAATTATTCATCGGATAACTTAGTATATACTTGATGTGTTATTATTCTTTCAAGCACTATCTGCAGTCATTTCTTCTTCTACCTATCCAGTTGAATCTGTATTATTATGTAATTATATAATGATGATATAATTTCTCCTCGAATGAATCAGGTCTCCACTGCTACCCAATATGAATAAAGCTAATCAAATTTCCATCCTAAGTTGGTACGTCCTTACAAATTTTGCTACTTCGGAAATTCTCAGCAATTATTGGAATAAGATGACTTATAATCGGTACTCTCTTTTATGAGAACTTCAACGTACCCAAAGGACGTTAACCCATTCCACTGAGTCACAGTACCTTATTGCAAAGATACGGAGGATTTAATTTTGAGATTCGCAATAACTATATAGAGAAACATGAGCCCTTTAAGATGATAAGCAGGCATTCCAGGAGGATTTAGTGAATTCCGAAATTCGACTGGACATTTAACCTCATTAAGAGAAAGAACAAAGTCTTTGAAGCTGCATTTGTCTTTGCCTCAATATCAGATACACCTGGTAGTTTTGAATGAGCTTTCCTGTCTATAGGGAGAAGGAAAGATTCATGTACCACAATCCTTTATAATCAATGGTGTGCCGCAAAGGTCAATTTTAGCATCTCTAGTATTTTTAATATATACAAAAAGAATTTTTAGTAACGTTTACAAACATTTGCAAGCATATGCCAATGATACATTAAATTCAAGCTGAAAATCAATTTTACTTGCTCCGAATACCACAATCACTTAATGTAGATAGACTTCTACTGCACTGTTCTTCTGTCATGAAAATAAGCGAGTAAAGATTATTTTCAAATATACACAAACCACATACCTACCACTTGAAGTGCAAAGGAATTAACTTGCGTGTTAAAATATTAATTTTCGATACCTACATTGATTGAAAAGGTCATGTGCTAACATAAGCCATTAACATTAGTACTTTTTTCTACAGAATTACTATAGCTCGGTTGTAAGATTTTATTGTTGGAATGAACCACAAATAGAGTACTATTCAACACCCAAGAAGTTCGAACAAAAACCTACTTCACCCCTAATTTGGGATGGCAACTTCAAATTAGGGATGAGAGCAGTGTTTTGTGAATACATCGAAAACTTTTGATTTGAGAAATTTTAAAATAGAAAATTGACCGAGAATAACTAGTTTTTCACCCGATTTTATTAATTCAATTTTCATTCCCATTTTTCATAATTCACTCGAAAACTAAGGGCGCTATAAAAATTGTTAAATACAAAGTTTAAGGCTTGTTCAATTCCTTGCATGTTGCCATTTTTTCCAAAAATATTACTTTGAAGAAACGGCGATTAAAAATTATGAAATAAAATTTTACTGTCACCCGATAAGTTGAATCTTACACCTAATATCGATATTGTTGTCGGTTAAAAATATGCCCCACGTTAGGCGCCAAATTTGTGTGACATACTTACCAGCTTTTCAAATAGTAATCTACAACGGGCCGGTAGCTCAGTTAGGATTGTAGATACATTTAGTTTGTTTTTAATAAAAATTAGTTTTTATAGTAGAAAAATTTGATTAAGGTGTTAAATAAGTTAAGCGTGGGCGCCAGCCGCAAATAATAAAAATAGGTATAACAGCTCAAGTCTTATTTGATGTAATATGCATTCAATATCCCCACCTAACATCTGTTAGAAAGGACACAAGTACCTATGCATTCATGTTTGAAATCCCAAATTTACCGCATTAATGAAATTATAATTTTTTTTAACACAACTTACTTCTTGATTATTTAAATTATTCAAATATAAAATCACTACTTATATGGTAAATATCTTTATTGTTCCATAATTCACCACCTTTTTTTAACGATGCCAGAAAAAGTTGTCCCAATAGTCATGTGATGCCAGTAACAGTTTGTCCTTAAATTTTGCCCTTTTCCATGTGATACCCGTATAATTTTTTTTCATATATCGATTCATGTTCGGAAGCCCTCGATTCTATTCCCAAAGTTTGAAGAAAATTCCACCGAAATTATTTTTCAAAGATTTTTAACTTCCAGTCACTGTAATTCTGCAGGGAAGGCATTATCTCAATTTTTTCATGGCATTTTTTATTCGGAAGCCTTTGAACTACCTATTTCCAAAGTTTAAAGAAAGCTCCACCGAAATTATTTTTCCAATGATGCGTGGTCCTATCCTGTAAATCTGCATACGTTTTGCAGTTATGGCAGCCTTAATGAATTTGTCGTTTAGAAATTTTAACTTTTGACATTAGATTCAGTATCAGCTATTCCGAAAACATCTAACTAGTAGTTTTAATGCAATTCTGAGTAGGTCATTTTTCTGTATCATTGGCGCATTCGCCAAATTCTCGAATGGAAACAACTTTTATTCAATTTATGCTATATAAATTGATTAAATTAATATAGAACCACTGCTGAGCCATAAATTATAATTGAGAACCTTTAAAAACTGTATAAAACCGTTTTTGTGACTTTTAGATTTTAGACTTTTGTTGGTAAATTTTCATAAACGTATTAAATAATTTTCTGTTATCTTAACATCATAGCTTTTAACACATTTCTAAAAAATATTTTTCTCCTAAAACCGACCTGTCACTTTGGTGATTTTATCGAAATCACATTATTTCATAGACACACTGTATACCTAATCAGTTTGTGTTTTCTTCCGCCATCCAAAACAGATTTGAAAACAAATTGAGAATTCATAGATGCTAGAGCAAAAGCTGACATCTTTTATTGAAAAAATCGCAGCCCGACTTCCATTAATCAAGTCCCGATACGGGTGACATTGAGCAAATATAGACGTCTGCATATCTCGCCATGCGAATTGCCAGTCAGTCAGAAACGTCGAGCAGGTTTAGACGAGGATATCAGAGAAAATAGAGAGATGGAAGCGAACGACGCAATATCTCCCGGCCGCGCCGAGCGTGTCATTAGGGAAGATTGGAGCCCATGCCCGATTAGATTATCACCGGCACCGACTCAACTCCCGTCTGTTACCGCCGAGATGAGCGCTTCTCCCGTATCTCGTTCTCTGCACGATATGCTTTCAATACCCCTCACATAACGCGTATTTCCTGTTCCTTCACTAACATCAGCTATCATCTAGGTGTACTGAAATGTTCGCTGCTACAATTATTGCCGTTCTGATACATTTCTACTGTTGCTTGATTATTGCTATACCTGTCTGGCGAAAGTTAAACACTGCACTTGAATTAATTGGGCCAATTTGTACGAAAGCGTGGAAGGGCCTCTAGTAGTTTTATTTTATACGTCCCGAGAAAAAAGTCGGAATTTTGAAGTGTATCTTCATTATGTAGTTATAGCAGGAGGTCTTGAGGTGAATGCAACGTTTTCCCCCTCGAGAAGTTGCCTGAGTATGTAATAGAATAAATTCAAATCGACGGCCACCACTTAACGACAGCACCGTTCGAAAAATAAAAAAATGATTTAATGATACTGGTAGTGTTTCGGAAACAAATTCTAGAGGATCTGGTCACCACCGGCAGCTTAATGATCTCGCTATTTTGGCATGTTTTGACGAAAGCCCTCGTTCAAGCTTGATGAATGTTGCTATAAGTTTAAACAAGTCTCGAAATACTATTTGGAGATGCCTTAAAAATCATAACCGAAAACCATACAAATCTGCATATTTTGCAAGTAGGTCACAAAGAAAAAAGGTTTGAGTATTGCTTGTGGGCTCAAGGAGGGTATTTGAATGACCTAGATTAAAAAAAAAATCATTTATAGCGATGAGGCTATATTTACCACAAACGGTGTGTGGTTTCATCACAGAATTGTACTGTATTAGCGATTTTTTTAGTAGTAACTAGTAAAATGTTCTTAACGAGTACCTTTAGAAACCCCTTTGTACAAGATTACATCGTAGTGGGTCCGAAGGTGAGATAGGGACCGTCAAAAAACAATAGGGTGTGTGCACTCTATAACAATTCACTTCAAATGATGCATTCATATCAAGTAATACATAAATATGAAAACCTAAACGCAATAAATAAATATTTAATAAACAAATCGACCTAAAATTCAAATATTTGAATAATTTCGAAAACATCATGTGACGTCATACATCTTATGTGTGAAGTTAACAACGCTTTGCTGGCAACGCGTTGCTAACTTCACACACATTTATATAGAAGATGACGTCACGTGGCGCCAACGGGAGACAACGGAAATAAGTTTTGAGCCATTGGGGCATTTACAGAAATATTTCTGCATGTTGGCACAAAACACCACTTATTTGCTACTCCACTCATATTTCTGACTTGTATTAATGACATTAATAATATCTGACATATTGCTTTTAACATTTAAAAGCAATATGTCAGATATTATTAATGTCATTAATACAAGTCAGAAATATGAGTGGAGTAGCAAATAAGTGGTGTTTTGTGCCAACATGCAGAAATACTTCTGTAAATGCCCCAAACAATAACTTTATAAGTGTTCCTAAATCCAATTATTCACGAAGAATGAAATGATTTGAAGCAAAGAATCGCAATGTTCCTAAATCGAAATGGGCATTTTATTGTTGTGAAGATCATTTTAATGTAAGTACAATTTATTTGTTATTATCATGGCAGAAACTAATCGACAATGGCTAAATGACTCATTACCCTTAATATTGTAAATAGATCATCTAGATATACTTCCCTTAGAATTATGCTTGTAATGGTATGATATGTATTTTGAATTGCAACTAATAATCTAATTACTTAGTTATATTTAACCCTATGAGCTCCCACCTATGTTATATATTATTACAACATATAAATATACTTCTTTATTATTTTCAGCTTGAGGAAGACATGAACAATTACATGCGATACAAACTTATGGGAGGATATATGATTTTGAAGGAGGATGCAGTTCCACGCATATTTACCTACCAACCAGAAACTAAAAGAGATGCGTCTGCACCAGAACAATCTCTCCCTTTAAAGCGGCAAAGAGAACAGTTAGTTGAGTAGGTTTTAATGCAGGACACGAATTCCATTATATTAGAAGATGTATCACCCGTTACAGATTGTCATCAATCCAAAAGCACTGAGCAGGTCAGATTAAACGAACATGTGATGAAACATGTTTATCAACAAGATGATATTCAAATTGTGCTGGCTAAAAATATGAAAACGATACATAATGAACAGGAATATTTATCACCAGTTGTAAATTTTGATCAATCCAGTACGAGCACTGATCAGGTCAGATTAGATGCAGACAAACATATGTTAGAACAATTTTATCAACAAGACATAGGTCAAATTATACAGACTAAAAGTGTGGGGGTGCAGGCCAAACCATGCTTTCGTAGTAAATATGTGACATGTAAAATTAAAAGTGATAATATTAGTCCAAATAAAAAGTTTTTATTCAATCAAGTTCAGTTCAGTTCAGTGACATCATCAAACACAAAACTTATTTCCATTGTCAAGTTAAATTGAAAGGGTGAAGTTGGTAATGCGTTGCTGGCAACGCGTTGCTAACTTCACTTAAGTCGTAGAACGTGTTTTTGACATTGTAGATTGACATGTATGATGAATGATGTCACATATGTATAGGATATAGGTTTGCCCTTTTTGGTGGCGAATATTTTATTCAAAACTAAATTTCTTTAAAAATTACTTAAAAATTTTTTTGCCGAAAAATTGTTTCAGCTATACTAAATACCATGAGTACTTTATAATTTTAGATAAAAAAAAAAATAGTGCACACACCCTATTTGTTCAACTAAAAATAATTTTTATCTGTAAAACAAATTCTCAAATGTGTTCTTTATTTTTTTCTTCAGAATAACGTATTGTTACGCACTGGCGCCCCCTATGGGCTGAAGGCTGATACGCTCATGAGAAATAGTCAAAATTAAGTACCTATGGTTAGGCAACTGTAACTGATCATCAAGGCCTGTGGTGTGCGCCATCTCTGAGACACTGGTAGATGTACGTTTCTAGAAATTTATAGAAGAAAATCGAGTTTCTACATTGTTCTGGAGAAGGGTATAGAAGATTTCTAGATGGATCTAGAGGCATTTTTAGAGTATATAAGCCAATACAAACAGGCAAGGGGAAATTCTTAATGAATTGAAGGTTAGAAAATCTGAAGTGATACAAATTGAAGTAATTAACATTGTTAAAGGTTATTTTAGTCAGTGAAAGTGTATTTTAGTCAATAAAAGTATTGTGAAGCTTACAGTAAGTTATTAAATAAGGTTCTATTCAAAAAAATTCTCTCCCCGCCATGGATCTTGCCTTATATATCCAAATAAAGACCTCTAGAAGCAAACGTCCATATTTTTCTAGAATAAGGTAGAAATCGCGATCTTTTTCTATAAGCTTCTAGAAACGCACTTCTTCTATGCGTCTCAGAGATGGCGTGACTTTACAGTTGCCCAACGTTTGATACTTAATTTTGGCTATTTCTCATGAGCCCCTAGGGGGCCGTAATGCATAACAATATGCTTTTTTGTTACATCCTGCGTATAGTTAGGGCATAAGGCTATCGGACGTGGTATGCGGCAAGGAACCAACTAGAACATTGCATGAATCAGAATGCCGTCAATACATTCTGAATAAGAAGACGCAGATGAGAATATATTGTTCACTTGTTTTTTCTCTCAAAGGCTTTTAGCATCCATTATGGCAGACTAAATAGATTGTTGTCGCACTAAAGCTCACCTCGTAATTTTATTAGATTCTATAATAAGAATGTATTATGCACATTTTCAAGAAATCTCCCTGAATTTCCAAGAAATGTTTCCAAAAATATATTAGGGAGCGAATAAAACTTAATTGTAACTACTTCAAAGCCGCCTCTGTAAAACCTCCATTTCTTTGTCCCGCGTCCTGCTTTCTAAGTACATTAAAATACCTCAGTTATGTGCTTTGTGAGCAAGCAAAGGAGCTTTATTTTACGCGGCGGTTTCACAAAGAGAGATCTCGGAGGCAGTTCTGCGAATTACTCATCAAGCCGCACGTTATAATTTCTCCGTGTCTTCCTTTTACCGTGTAATCTGATGAACTACAACATATACTTACTATATTTTGTCGGAAAAAGTGTAAATCTTAGCAGTGTCACACATTTTTAAACAGAAGTATGCAGAAATCATTAGTGAAACCAAAAGTGCGCACGCCGCAAGTTGTTTATCCAATAAGTGCTATGCGTAAAATAATTGTTAATTTTTTACCTATTATAAACAATTTACCAACAATAAACGAGTGACACTATTGGAAATTGAAATTATTAAAGAATTATACAGGGTGTAATCAGTTTCATATCATTAAAAAAAACTGGTAATGGGGACCGACTAGACAAACAAAAAATCTTTATGACTTTTCCCTCTAGGGGCACTTTGAAAAACACTGATCTAGGTTAACATTTTTAATATTACGGTAGACAACTATTGAGAACCACTGCTTTTCTTGGTCGATGGACTTGTACTTCCCAATTACACAACTTGTAAATTGTCATAAAAATGTGCTGGCCGGCACACGCGGTGTCAAAGGATCATCGACCGCCTTTGATGTACCGCCTCAACTAAACTGAGGCAAGTATAAAGAGGTAAATAATTCGTTCTCTCTTCGTGCACAATTGCAAGCAAATAATGGCCATAGAGGTTTAAACAGAGTATTTCTTTACATGTGTGTTTTTTAATTTGGAACAAAATATTGGATTGTTTATAATTTAGAAAATTTAAATGTGGTTTATTAACATTTGTAACATACATGAGTGTTCTGGGTTAAAAGCTTACTACCTACCTAAATTATTCAAAATCTCTGCATCTGTATCAATACACAGTTCGGTACGTCGAATTAAGTACATACGCACTTCGTTCAACACTAAGCACTAAACTATCAACTAACGTTGTCAATAAAGAAAAATAAAATAAAAACTTGGTACAAAAGCCAAAAAGGAATACAAAACGAACGAACAAGTAAGTTGTGTCTGTACGTAATCAAGAATTTGACAACTTGAACGGTAAGTCAATAAAATAAATCTTAACTATAAATACACAATGATGCGAAATTCAAAAATAACAAAAACAACGAACGGCGGGTTGCACGTGTGTATATCATGAAACATGGACAGTAACTAAAATATTGCGCAAGGGAGAGTTAGAGTATAGTTTTCTTCAGATCAGATCTAGATCTAAACGTATCTCAATATTCCAGCAGTTCTCAAAAATTTTTATTGAAAATTTGCGAAATTTTTGTTTATTTTTTCTCTCCAAAACTATGAGCTTTAGACCCCATGTTATATAAGGTTTTTTTTGTTTGTCTTGTCGTTCCCTACCACTAGTTTTTTTTAATGACATGAAACTAATTACACCCTGTATAATAATAAAAAATAATGAAATTCTTTCAACAAATTAATATTAATATGTCATAGAAAAATAAATTAATATAGTGTTAGGCTTGAGACTATGGAGTTCCAAATCCCGAATCCTGGCCAGGGTACGGATGTTCAGGCGTTTTTAATGTGTTACCAAGACGGTAGCAGTGGGCTAGACCGCAGTCGAGTAGCTCAACATGTCTAGTTGCTGGTATCTCTTCAGAGTTCGAGTTTCAGCTGTGGTAGATGGCAGGGAATGGTGGTTGTGTTGATGTCTATGTCTACGTGTCCTGGCTGAGTCGTGGAAAGCTGCAGCTAAACTCCGCCAGGGCGTAAATATAAACAAGCTAACCATTATACTCTTCGCCGATTTACTACATTTGTTATATAATTGTTGCACATTCTATAGGACACTCTTTGCATTTTTCTTGTAAATGATATTAATTTAAATATTTTTTGTTTAATTAAAAAACAAACAAAAAAATTTTTCATTTAAAAAATTAATAACTTTTTTATTTATAGATCGATTTTGTTAAAAAACAATAGGGTTCTTCTCTAGCTAACACTAACGTACTGTCCAAATTTCAATATACTCGGACTTCTCGTTCTTAAGTTATCGTGCTTACAAGAAACGTGACGGACGGACAGACGGACGGACGGACAGACAGACAGAGGGACGGATATTTTGAAAGTTGTTCAGAAATCGATCACCAATACAGTGATATGAATTTTTTTTCTCTACGAGCAATATTATCGGTTTTAGAAATGTGCCGATCGAATGCAATATACTCTTCGTTTTGTATTTGCGAAAAGTATATTGCATTAAAAAAACATATGTGGTAAAACAAATTTGAACGTATTTTATTTGTATTAATATATAAAACAAAAAATATGGACCAACGATCTAGTAGTACCTGAAATCATGATATGATTAACGTGCTGATACCTTCAAGTTGCCTTTAACGTCGCGTTTCGTATAGGTTTACGTTCAGTGTCTGCTAACTCTACACCGTTTTCTGCGTCGCATCGTTTCATTCGTGGGTGGGGGCGTTTGGTATTTTCACATGCGATTCCCTAGCAGATCAAATTTCAATAAATGTAGATTTTTTTTTCTAAGGCCTTTGTAGGGCTACAGAATGAGAAGATTTGCTGTGGTAAGTATAGCAAGCGGAAATTTTTTATTTTTCGAATTAAATCGAAGTATATTGGGAAGAAATAAAATGAAAAGCTGGAGGCAACTTTTTCATTTTTTCTGTAGGATTAATAGTTTTCGAAAAAACCTCATGATAAAAAAAAATCTGAACGCTATTATGATCGGACGACGCACTACATAGACGCTGAACGTAAACTGATATTCGTTTTGACATCAATACGAGAAAGGTAGCAGCAATGTATAATGATTTAATGTACTGGTAGGTCATTCATTCTTGATTAAATTTATTTTACATATTACAGTGTAACAGCAGATCGTTCGTGTTCAAATTTGTTTTACAGAATAATTCATTTTTTGTGTGATATATTAATATAGATATTAATAATAATTTTTTCATTATCATGTAATTTTCTAATAACTTGATGTTGGTTTTTATTTGTTTACTTTAATTATTTTATTAAAGAAATAACAAACACCCAGAACATATTCCAGTGCAATGGACTCCAAAAATAACCAATTTAAAAATTCTCTTAAAAATGAGTGTGAAAAGTAAAATATTTTGAAAAAACTCAAACAATCAACGTTCTATTTCAAACATTAGGAACCTGCAATGGCAACAATTCAAGTAATAAAATTAAGAGCAATTTCGAACAGTATGCTTGGCTCCTTATGATAAATAATTATTCAAAATAAAATCAGAGAACAACTACATTTACATACTTAATGTGTCCAAGGAAAAGCGATATTATAGGTGTAAATAAACATTTTTAACATTGGAAATGTTAATAATCGCATATAGCGTATAGCAAAAAAATTATGAGTTTTTTCCAAGGCCTTCGACATGAAAGTATCAAGGTCAGAAGATGTGATACTGAGCGAAAGCCTGTTACTATGTGAGAAACGATAAGGTGTAGTCGGTCAACGCCGATCGATATTGTACCGCCTGTTCAACAAAAAGCGATACGGAGAGAGCAAATCTTGTAGCATCGAGCCGGGACGCATTAGTGCTGCTGCGGCGGACGAATAAAGAAGCGTGATATCATTTGTTTCACTATTTATTCCTTGCCCTAGTGTTCATGATCAGCCGTACGGTTGGCGCATAGGTAATGTTCTCGCTTTCGGTGCTCTAACCAAAACTTCTTTCTATCACATACTTTTCACCACCATATTTTTATTCTGTACCTATCCTCTTTCTCTTTCTTATTGTTTGTCACCTGTTTGTATTTTTGTAAATTTTTATTTTGTCCTTTTTTATTGTAAAATTCCCCTTTGGCCAAGAAACTTTATAAAAATTCAACTACTTTTAAAACAATTTTCCTTTCTACCAATCACAACTTCTCAACGGCACAATTGCCTCGAATGGGTCTTTTCCATTGAGTGTATTCCCGTCTCAGCAACCAAAATTAAATCAGTGTTTTTATCCAAATTTTTCAGTGTTTTCTTAGTTTCAGTGTTCTTAAATTTAAGTTTTAAATATGTAAAATTTTAATAAAGATTTTAAGCTGCCACAGGCGGCAGGAGTTTTGTCTATTTTAATTAATTTTATTGAGCCGAACCGGTCGCGATCCGCCCAACCGCACTAACACCACGGCGCTGTGCGACGTGGTTGTACGGTTGACTCCGGATCACGATCCGGGTAGGCAATGTTTTAAACTCCTATGCCTTCTTAATGTTCTTTATTTAATTTTGTGACGATTAATATATTTTTTCACAAATTATTTTCTATGATTTCTTTAGGTTAGGTTAGTAAGTTTTTATTCTGATATCTAATTGTTAACAATTATTAGCGCCGCAGGCAGTATTCGCGTCGCAGACACAGAATAACACAAAATTAACTAGAAATCATTAAAACCACTCCTGGGCACGCCGAATTTTTATTTTCATTTTGTAACGGTTAATAATTTTTTTCACAAATTCAGGTTTGTTTTGACGGCAGAAATAATTGTAATGTCGCTTTTCCGTTTACACATTGCATATATTATACTATCGAATAATCTCAGCTGTCTAAAAGTTCTGCAAGTTTTTTTTTCTCATCTGAAATCTTTATGGCATCGCATGAACTGATCAAAATAACAGTACTATTAGAGAATTAACATGAAATAAAAAATTTTCATGCAATATTGACATTAGAATATTTATTCAATGTGATGTTCTTTAATGGCTTAAGGTCTGAACCTTATTCCTCGACTATTTTATGATCATGTATTACCACAAGCCGCGTTAATATTGTCGCAATCTGAAGCCCAATAGACCATACCATTAACAATTTCCCACATCCATCGATCTGAACATCAATATAATACTTAATGCACTATCAGCCAAACCGCCTGCCTGTGGCAGGCATTAGGGCGGACACAACAGACCCCAACCACTACCCGACATCTGGGCAAAGTGTAGTGTTGTCTGTGAACGCGTGACATGCCAACTTGAACAGGCGTATTGGGTTACCGGTCAAACCTACTGGGCAATGTTAAAGTTGGGGTCTTTATACTTTTTCTGTGTCGAAAGTCTAGCCTATAAATTAAACTGTATCTTGAGAGAACCGTAAAATTATACACAGCGAGAAACGAATAAGCGTGGATATTATTTATTCAATATTAATCGCTATATGTCTATATGAGAAGTTGATTCGCAATCGCTACTCATCGAGTTTTTAACACCCACAGGAAAAAATGGGTTTATAGTGATACAGACTGTCTGAAACCATTTAGACTGATGACAATTTTTTACTTTTTTAAATAAAAGATAAATTGTCGAATTTACTTTAGTTTTAATCATATCTGCAGATGAAGTAAACAGGGTTAGTGAAACATCTCCACTGTAATATCCGATTGTAGGGTTCGACGAGTACCTTGATTGTTAAAGCTGCTTATTCGTTTATGAATTCCGAATTGGCGATTGTTAATTCCAAGACAAAATTGTGAATTTCGAGAAACTATTGTAAATTCTGAGATATAATTGAGAATTCCTAGTTAGAATTTTTTTTATGAGTATGATTATGACGTCAGTAGAAACTTGCAATTTCACAAATTCGTTGCTAAAATATATTGACTGATTATATGCGACGGTATAGAGAAAATGATAATCACACAGTACATCTGCCAAACCCATCCGGCAGTGCTAATGCTAATAGGCGTCTGAATGACAGATCGATGCTCATAGTCATAATCTCTAGTCGTATAACATTGCCCTCGTTATCTGTTCCTTCAACGATGTCGGTGAGTACATACACCGTCGCTTTATCGCCGACGAAGCCTTATAATGTTTAGCCATTTCCTGGAGTTATTTGGAAGCAGTGGTTACTTTTTCGATCGAGAATTACTGTGATGCTGACCTCGATCGGTCCTAGATGCCTTTTATGTACTTTGCTAGAAACTATGGCGACTTCAAATACGTGTCAAATTTTTATTCTTTTTCTATGTTAGATACATTAGAAACATACGACATTGAATAGTGTATTTGCCATTTGCTTAATTTAGATATTAAAATACAGTCCACTTGTTTATTTTATCACATTTGATTTCGATATACAGGATATTCGGTGGGTAACTGCACATGACCTAATAGGAGATTAAGGTTCTAAAACGGTTCCATACATATCCCCTGAGCCCTTCGTTACTGGTATACGGCTCATATTACTTCCACATCCACGTAGTGGATTGGAAGTATAGTAATCGTAAAAAAAAATCATTTCGAATGTCATGAAATGTCGATATTTTAAATTTGGTTGAAACATTTTTTTCTGCCTCTCTGTCTGTCGGTGTGTTTGTAACTTTTTTGTCCGCACGTTTTCTCTGGAACGGTTTAAGATTTTGATTTGAAATTTTGTACACGTGTGTATTATAATGAGATCTGGAACTGATCTGTTTTTTAAACTTACACGGTTAAGGGTTGGGGGGGGGGGGTAAAAGAGGTAAATAAGGGAAAATGAGTAAAGCAAGCTGGTAAGAGTACAGAAACTTGGGATATGGTGTATATACTAGAAGTCAAGGTCTCGGATTTTTTATAATATTTTTCAACTCCTCCCACCATCCCCACTCCATTATAAAAGGGATTGATGAAATAGAATTGAGATATTCACTTGAAATTTGGAACATATGTGTTTTATAATCTGTAATTAGGTTATATTTTGTGATGATTCCGGTGGAGAGTTCGGGGGTAAGTCGGGGGTAAATAAGGGAAAATAAGTAAAGCAAGGTGATAAGAGTACAGAAACTTGGATTTGGTGTAAATGCTAGAAGCCAAAGCCGCATATTTCTTTATAACATTTTTCAACCCCTCCGCCACCCCCATTTCATTATTAAAGGGGCTGATTAAATTAAATTGATATATTCACATGGAATGTGGTACATGTAGGTATTATAACGACATCTGGAACTAGATTATATTTTGAGATGATTCCGTTGAAGGGGTGGGGGTAAGTAGAGGTAAATAGAGGAATATGAGCAAAGTAAGCTGTTAAGAGTACAGAAACTTGAGATTTGGTGTATATACTAGGAGTCAGCGTCTCAAATTTCTTTATCATATTTTTCAAACCCCCTACCACCTCCACTGTAATATTATAGGGGTTGATAAAATAAAATATAGATATTTTGAAATTTGGAATACGTATGTATTATAATGACATTTGATCTGTGTAAACTGAGGAAAATTAGTAGAGCAAGGTAATAAGATTCCAGGAACATTTTTTGACATATATGCTAAGAACCAATGCTTCAAATTTTTTTAGGAAATCTGCCTCAAGTAGTATTAAATTTCTATGATCAATTATTTCCACATACTAGAATGCAATTATAGTCAAAATGATTTCTTTTAAAGAGACTTGGATGGAAAATCTGGATGTGGAAGTAGTGATTCTTTAGGCAGCGGTTTTTTATCATTGTTAATTTTTACTTCCCTTGCATACCGAAGGGAAGTATTGTATTGTAGAAAATCCACTCTCCGAGATATTTTCGAATTTTCACGTTTTAGATCATGTAGATTACGAAACAGTGGCGGCTCGTCAGGGGAGGCAGGGGAGACTGAGCCTCCCCTTGGAAGAACCACCATATCTTCAAAAGTAATATCTTAAGAAATTTCTATTAGGTATATCTCAATTTTCAATATTTTTTATTGTTTATTATTCATTAATTAATTTTCAGTTTATATATAACATTTTTGCATTTCCTTTCCACAAACATACCTATAACGTTACAGTCCGGATAGTCTTTGTATGCATATTTTCCGGTCGGCCGGTCTTTTACTGAATGAACACTGCGGTTCGCTGGAGGCTAATACGAAATAGCTTCCAACTTTACCGCATTTACTTATAACATGAATGACCTTGAATTTCTTTGCGCTGTGTAAAATAGCAACACTTGGAATAGCCAAGTATGAGGCTAGCCTCAGATCTCAGTTCTTTATAGCGCATGTGCACAGGTCATTCAAGAGTCAGGTGATTCACAAAGAAAACGAACTGACGTCTGACAGTTGCGTTTAGCCGGTTAAGAACAACTTGACGTATAAATACATAAAACATTTGATAGGCGGGCTAGAAATAAGTGCTCTAGGTGAAAATATTCCCAACAACATGTCTTGTTGTCCAGACGTGGTGGATTATTTGTTATTAAATGGATTTACTACTCTTATTTATGACGAAAAGGTAAGAATTAAAAGAAATGCCAGGCCTACACCAGCAATGCTTTCGTTAGTTTTTAAAAGTGGTTTTTGTGATAAAAATTATAAAAAAGTCGAGTGGTTAACGGCATCAACAGTTAGAAACAAATTATATTGTTGGAGATGTTTATTATTTACTAAAGATCAATCCTCAATTTGGGGCAGGGCCGGGTTTAATAATTTGCAAAATTTGTCGCGAGGTTTAGAAAGGCACGAAAAATCCCAGGAGCACATTTCATCTTGCATTAAATTCGAAATGTTTGGTAAACAAAATATTGTAAATTTCTTGGATTCTGCACATAAGAGAGAAATAGAAAATGTTAACGAAAAGGTCCGTGAGAATAGGGAAATATTAAAGAGGTTAATAGATGCCGTTATATAGTTATCTTCACAAGAAAATTCTTTCCGAGGACATGACGAAAAACGAGAATCGTGCAATAAAGGAAATTTCAAAGAGCTGGTAGATTTTTTAAAAACTTATGACCCAAAATTAGAGAACTTTTTGAATAACGCCACTATTTTTTGAGACAATTCCGGTAAGCTTCTGTAGAATGATCATTTTCAGCACTTAAACGCATAAAAACATTTTTACTAGAAACAAAATGAGTCAAGACCGCCTTTCAAATGTATCGCTTATTTGTATAGAAAAACGTTTTTTGTCAGAATTGAGGAAACGCGATTCATTTTATGATGAAATAATCAACCATTTTGCTAGTTCCAAAAATTGCAGGTTACAACTCATTTATAAAAATATTCAGGCTTTAAAGCAGAGATTAATATAGGTAGTTGTTATTTTAGAAAAAATATTTATTTGTGTTATTTATTTTTTAGGAAATATTTTTTATAATTCTCCATAATATAGAGTTCCGCGGTTATATTTTTTTATATAACTTCTTTCTCAAAACTATTTTAATTTCTATTAAAAGTTATAATTTTACACGCCTGGCAGTGATAGTGAATACAATTTTTTGTTTGTAGAAAAACACTTAAATTTTTTTACCAAAACTATTTTTATTTTTATTAAGTTATATAATTTAATTACAAGTGGGATAGTTTTAGGACTCCTTTGGATACCGATACTCGAGTCGTAGGAACGAGAATTTCATGAGAATGATTTTTTCATCTCATCATATTTCCTATTTCCTTTTCATTCTATTCTTTTATTAGTTCTATTCTCTCAAGTCGTGAATCGGTATCCTGACGAACAACCCACGGCAAAAAAATGTAACGCGCCTTTGTAATACCTTAGGGGTGGTGGGGAAATGTACAAATTGTAGTCATATTGCACATCAGTTGTCTTTCAGAATATCAAGCCTCATCTGCAGACAATATCACGAGCCGCCACTGTTACGAAAATATAGGTTCTTCAATTCCGTCAGTCTGTCTGTCTGCCTGTTTGTCGGTCTGTCTGTCGGTGCATTAGCTACTAGACAGAGAATAGTCAAATTTACTAACTAGGTGACGTTACTGCCACACTGAAACTTTGTAGATACGATAATATTGTACCCGTGAATACACCAAAAATAGTAAAAAAAATTTAAGGAGCAAGGGAACGGTTTTTAAGGGGGTTTAAAATTAAATATTATATTAAAATTATGTAACTTTTTTGATAAAATTTGCGAATCTACTAATAAAATGTAAAGTAAATGTAGTGAAATGTAAGCTCTTGAAGGATGGTTTTGAAGGGGCGCAGCGAACAATTTTATATTTCTAGGACGAAATTATTTTAAATATCTTTTTTCTGTTCTTGATGCAAAATGGTTTACTTTATAATTTTAGGTTGTTCTTGATATAGTATTAAGATATGTGTTAATTGCTCTAAGTAGAGAGACGTAAAAGTAGGGAATTAAAATTTTCTGAATATCTACAAATTCTTGCAGCTGTATAGTTTTATTCATCTTGATTTAAGTTTTGTCGTTTTAAGAGCTATAATTACCTAATGTTTCTGTATCATTTTATGAAAAAGAAGCTGCTACCATTTGCTACTTTCAATGGAATCTGTCAAAGATGAAAATAATAATAGGATGTACTTGCATGTCGTTAATTTCTCCGCCCCAAAAGCTGTTAATTTCCAAATGTATGAATTCAAAAATTATTTTTTAATTTTTAGTACCTACATTTTTATAAATAAAAGCTTTGTTTTAAAAATACTTTTGATGTATAATTTAAAAGTCGCAATCAGTTCAAAATAAGCGTTGGGGCGCTATACGAGAATAGACTACACACAGCAGTGTGTGCAGTATTGAATTAGTTAAAATATAAACAGACCAATAATTATTATAATGAAGAATATAAGAATACTATAATTACAACGGGCAATGTAATTATTCATAATTAATAACTACGTGCCATAGTATACACAATTTGAGTATTCTATCATTTAATGGAAAATAAGAGCAAGATTATGTTTCACGTTAGTTTGTTCGATGTAAAATTAAAACAAAACATGTATTTTATTAATAATAATAATAATAATAATAGTATCACTTTATTCATGAAATGTACATATCAAATATTTACATAGAATGAATTAGCGTCAACACCAAACAAATACTGAAATATTCAGTACTTGAAACATAGCAAACATTTTAAATATATTGTATAATACAAATATTGCACACATGTAATACATACTAGAAACATTTAAAAAATACTGTAAATGTAAAATAATTTAATACCACAAAACAGAACCACAAATTAGGTATAGAAAGAACAACTGAGTAACTGTGACACCATTTATAATTGCTGGGTTAAGAATTCATTTATATTATATGGTTCTATTCTCACTAATAGATCATGAATCTGAGATTTGAATTTACTTAACACTTGAGTATGTTGAATATATCGTGGAAGTTTATTAAACAATTTTAAACAATCATAATTAGCACTTTTTTCAGTAAGTGTAAGGCGATGTATTGGATAGTTGTAATTCAATGTTCGAGTTGGATATTCATGTTTGGGTTCATCTTTCACAAACAGAGATTTGTTTTTAAAAAGAAAAAGCAAGCATTCTTGTATATAAATGGCTGATGCAGTTAGCAGTTTGTTTTCTTTGAATTTATTTCTACAAGGTTCTTTATAACTTAGCTTTAAAATCCTTAAAACCTTTTTTTTTTATTATAAATACTGTATCAAAATCACCACTACTTCCATAGAATATTATACCATATCTAATATTCGATTCAAAGTTAGCAAAATACACCGTTTTCAATGTTAACAAGTTCACATATTTTGATAGCACTCTTATATTATAGCATGCTGCTTTTAGCTTTTTACAGAGGTTGTCTATGTGGAGCTGTTCGTCAATATATATATCCCTAAAAATTTAACTTCACAAGAAGTGTAGTAGGTATCATTATTTATGTTAAATTCTTTTGGGGTATTAAATCTCGCGTGGTTAGTTTTAAATAACACAGTATTAGTTCATTTTTTGTGAAGTAATGGCATGCTAAATTGAGAACAGTGTTTACAGTGTCGAATAAATGTGGAAAATCTTCGGCGTATATTTGAAAGTTCGCATCGTCTGCATACATGGTAAGTGAGCTAGCTTCATCCGCAGCACAAACATTGGATAGTTCATTTACATATATTATAAACATTAACGGTCCTAAAATGCTCCCCTGTGGAATGCCCATTTTGATAGGTATTAAGTCCGATTTTATGTCTTTCCCTGCTTTTAAAACGGAAACCCTCTGTTGCCGGTCTGACAGATAAGAGCTAAACCACCGAAGTGCGTTATCTCGTACCCCGTATTGATCTAATTTCCTAAGAATTATAGAATGATCAAGTGTATCATAGGCATTTGACAAATCGAGGAATACTCCCAATACCAAGTTACCATTTTCTAGCGCAGCTAATATATTTTCAGAGTATTGAAATATTGCCGTTTGAGTAGACTTTCCTTTTAAATAAGCATGTTGCATTTCGTTTAATAAATTAGGTGTGATCATGTATTCCATTAGCTGGTTGCATACCACAGACTCAAACAGTTTGGAAAATGGTGATAACAGGCTTATTGGACGCTAGTTCTCAAATTTTTATGTATCTCCTTTGTTTTTGTATACAGGTTTAACCACAGCTATTTTCAAAGTTTTAGGAAAAATACCATATTTAAGTGAATTGTTTAAAATGTAACATATTGGTTGCACAATGATTTGTATGCATATTTTTAAAATGCTAGTTGGAACCTCATCTTCTCCATAACAATATTTGTTTTTAAATTTTTTTACTATCTCAATAACCTCCTCGCTCTGTACCGGTATTAGATACATAGAACTCTCGACATAATTTACATTTGCATTTGCTGGATCAGGGATTGCGTTTAATTTTGATACTAGTTGTGGTGCGATATTAACCATATAGTTATTTAAATCGTTAGCAATAGTCTGTGTATCACCATTTATTTGTATATCTGGATTGTCCTTATTCTTACCGTTTATTTCATTTACAATTTTCCAAGTAGTCTTAGTTTTATTATCCGACTCGTTGATACGATTTTGAAATTGTGTTGATCTGGACTGTGTTAATAGATGGTTGTCTCTTTTTCATTTCCTTATATTGTTCAGAGTGGCGGTGATCGACACTGCTTGCAACATACAGAATATCCAGCTGTTTCTTACACTCGACTATCTCAGGCCCATTTGGCATTGTATATTGTTTGTTTTGATTTTTTGTTATGATTTTTTTAAGAGGAAGACTTGTGTTAAAAACGCCCAAAAACATATTCATGAATAACTCCCACTGTTTGTTTACGTCTGCAGTGTCTACTGTGTAAACATTATCCCACCTTTTACATTTTAACTGGTTAATACAATCTGATTTGTTTTCCTCGCTGTATATTCATTTCATACTATATTGGTTATTCCTACTTTTAGATATCCAAAAGGTTAACTTTTGTGCCGTATGATCTGAGACCATTGAGTGAACAACTTCAATTTGAAATGGATCTTTTATGTTAGAAAAAATGTTATCAATACAGGACTTACTGTTAGTGGTTATCCTTGTGTAAACATTTACCGTTGCTAACAAATCGAATGAGTTTATCAATGAGAATAGTTCTTTTTTATTTGTGTTGTCTTCATGCATTTCTATGTTAAAATCTCCTCCAATAATAATTAAAATATCTTTATACAAGAAAAACAGTGCCAAAAGTTCAGTTTTGTTCATGAAAGTATCCAAATTACCACTAGGGGGTCTATAAATAGACGCTACGATTATTTTTGTATTTTTCACGCACAGCTCAACTGCAGCACATTCAAATTCATTTGATATTGAGATGTCTTTCACTTTTGTGATATCCTTGCATGAGATCCCACATCTCACGTATACCGCACTTCCTCCATACTTGTTTTCGTCTCTGCAAAAACTTGCCGATAAATTAAAGCCGTTTACTCCATAAGTTGTTAATTGTTGATATGTTTTCCAATGCTCTGTTATGCATAGAGCAACACACTCTCTGTTTAGCTTTAAAAACATATTCAATTCGTTAATGGTATTCCCTGTTGATTGGACGTTCTGATGGATTACGCTTATTTGTTTGTGCTATTTTTTTCACAGCTTGTATTGCCATTGCTCTTTGTATGCTTATTTGTTTGTTCGTTTAAGCTAGAAAATCTGCGCCATTATCTTGTATAAAATTCTTGTGTTTGGTGGAACTAAATCTTTTTATGCCAACTCCCTTCTGCCAGAATTCTGGGTTATACATTTCATCTTTTCTAGATAGTTGGGCAATAACTACAAGACATCTTAACCTATTTGGAATCCCTGGGAGCTCTTTAGCCTCGACTGAGAGGTCCTTATAACCTGGCTTTTTGAGTAAAAATTGTTTTATCATGTCTGCGTTAACGTGCCTCTTTACCCTATATATGTGGAGCCAAACTTTCCTTTCTTCTCCTTCAAAGCCTAAAACCTCCTGGTTATCATTTACTGCTGCTGTTCCTATTCTTTTGTTTGAAGATTTGCGTACATGTTGAAATTCAACGTCCTTATTTGTATCTCTCCTGGGTTTCTTTTCGACATTACTAGGTAGTCCGATATCATTGATCTGATCCTTCGTGAGATTTATTATCTCGTTCATTTTTTTACTCTGTAGTTTTGCGAGTTCATTATAACTCCCATTTTCGCCACCAATTTTGGTGCGCCCTGTATTCACTGCATTAAAAATTTCCGCTTTCCCAGCACTTGGCCCCTGTTTAAAGTTTTGATTGACTACAGGACTGTAGGATTTATTTGTATTTATGTTTTTATCTTCTTTTTTATGGGACACTTTTTGTAAGGCTTCAATTTTTTCTTCCAGCAGTTGATTATTCTTTAATAACAATGTATTATTGTCTTTTACCAGCTTATTATTTTCTAGCAATAATTCGTACTTTTCTTCCCATTTTTTTAATCAATATTTCCAACATTTCTTTGTCTGAAATTAGTTTATTGACATTTACTTCTTTCTGGTTCTCCACAATTGATTTGCAGCAAATTATCCTTGAATCTCCTGCTACACTGGTTATTTCGGGAAAATCTCTCTTTATGCAAGACTTGTGAAAGACATTTCCCCAAGTTACACACACTACTACAGTTGTACTTTTCGATTTACAACACTTAAACAGTTTTTTCGACGTATCAAGTTCGTCCGCGTCCTCGCCTTTCGACGACATCTTTGCTACTAACAGTTACTTGTTTTTCATCAAATATTAATTACAAGTGTAATGTCGCATGATGGGCGAAATGCAAATGCAGTGAATTTCAGGTTATTTTATTTTTGGTACTTTTCACACGTAAAAATTACGAAAAATTACTGAAGCGCTAAATTCCAAAGAGAACTTTAACAATTCTTCTTGAGAAAAAATTCAGACCAGCGTATTTTCACGTACACTACAAACTAAAGTTTTTACGCATATTCCATATGGATCGACAACGTGATTTTCTACATGTCGACTAACTTCCTAATACAAACAGATAAACCAAAAAAGTACTTGTGCTTCGAAACTGCTCGACTGAGACAGGAGCAGGGAAACTTTCAGCCACCCCCATGGGTCGCTAGCGTTCTATCTCCGTATGTACGCGCTCCCACAACCCCTATTAAGTCCCCGCAGGGCCAGAGTGAACTCGACATAGACACCTTTCCCAAACTATATAGTCGCTATAGAGACAATTTCGTTGCGATTTGAAACCAGGCGAAATAAACATAACAGTTACTGTGATGAGAATTGAGGGTGCCAAGTGATACGATGAAAAAAGTAGATCGTGTTAGTAAAATATGCTACACCAACGATTTATTTCCCTCATATATCGCAATAATAAGAAACATGAAAGTATCAGGTGATGTCTTTAAATATGTGACTATTTTGCGACAATAATCGGTTATTTTTCACCTAGCCATTCATAAATTTTTGATGTGTAAAGTAAACTTTGGCATATTGTTGCTGTGCAATACTCACCGACTCGACTCGACAATCCCGATGGTTCGAATTACGAGAATAAAATATTTAAAATAAGTTCCAGCATGCGACATCTTTAAAATGATATCTTCATTCAAATACTCGTTCCGAAAGACTTCACTTTCTTTTAACTAATGAATATTAGCAAAATAAAAACTATGTCTTATTTTATCTATTCCTTTCTATTTGGAAATAATTTTTATATACATCTCTCGTTTATCAATTTTAGACTGTGTACTTCCAGATATCTTTATTGAGCATATCGATACCTTATTGTTAAAAGGACGTAACCCACAAAAGTAAAATTTCACAGGAAGTCTAAAAAACTGATTATTAAAATATTTGATTAACATTAATGAATTGTTACGGGTTAAATTGAAATTAAGTAATACAAAGTGAAACTTGACTCTAAATTACAATTAGTTCTTAAATCTTAAGGTCACGAGAATCTCAGAGATGAAGATCGTTTATTTTTAACGATTTCAATTTTGCCATAAGTTAAAATGAGCGCCAGGTAATTTCCTATAAATTCCAGCCCCCTTAGATTGAGTATGACACACTGATTATCAAAAGAAACTACCAAAAACCGTGTTAAATCTAATCTAAGTCAAAACACAATAGAAATCTATTTAAAGGAAATATTTAATTTACACACAAAATACAATTACAAAAGTACAAAATGTCTCAGTTTTATGAGCGTTATTACTTAATAGGAAATTTTAAAAAGAATCTTATTTGCTAGATCTACGATCAGTAATACTAAACCAATAACTTACAAATAAAAATATTCTATTTTTTTACAAAAACTGCTATTGGTTGATCAATGATATTCTGCAAATGAATTGTTAAAAACATACTGACGATTTACTAACGATCTCTAACGATGTACTGTCAATGATTGATAGTTAGGTTAACTTAAAAGGTGTTGCAATAAATTGACGCTGCCAATAAACAACGTAAATAAAAATTGATATATCTTATAAACTAATGATATAATCATAAAATACCTGTAAATGAGATGTTAACTGCGTAGTTACTCACATGTCTTATTTTCACATATATGCTTAATTGAGTAACTAATGAAAATATTTAACCATAAATATCATATATAAAGAAATAAGTAAAGATTAAAATATAACGGCATAGTATTATTACACATATAACTTTTAGTTATCCTGGTAACATCAGAAAAAAGGTACTCATCCGGTATTCAGCGTTGAGCAAAAATCTCTGTTAATACAAGTTACTATGCTGTTGTTACTGCAAAAACCTCATGTACACCTCAGCTTCAGTATCTCAACAATTAAATTCATGGGACCTCATAACCAGAAACCATGTGTTTCGACTGTGACATATGACCAGGTGACCATATCAAAACGACGACTTCATAAAAAAGCGGCACGGGACCTTCCAACAATCGATTCACCAATTTCCAAGTCGATAAACACGAAATAGACATCCACAGCTTATCAGCTTCACAATTTTTATGTAACTTAGTACCACTTGAGTACCACGTCTAATTTTCCAGATTTTCCAAATTATCTCAAATTACCCAAATTATCCAAATTGCTTATATAAAAGAATGACAAAAATTAGGAGTCAGTATTTCCAGAAAATGAAAAGATGGTGCTTACCCGCAAAATCGTCAGGGCACAAACTGGTATTCAACAATGTCGTATTTATTGCCTATTTAGAAGTTCTCTATAACAAAATTTGGCTTCAAACAGCTGCACACAGTTAGGCCTTCCAAATGTAAGAATTTTATCGTATACTCCCCCGTAATTAAGTTGGGGTGGCTTTAGCAAGCAATTATAAAAATCTTGACTAATCGGCTTGATGACTCGATACAGAAAGGAAGAACACGCCGGTTTTCGAAACCAACCATTTTTTCCTAAACACCTGTTTTTTTTTAACGATCCATCACAATTCAACATCTCATAGGAGAATACCCTAGGAATTGATAAGTAACAGAAAATTAGTTCCAGCCATAGAATGATTAAAACTCTCCTTAGAATAAATACTAAGATACACAAAATCCATTATTGGACCATATAAACAATGAAATAAATAAATCCACGATTTAATGACTAGTAAATGTTTCACTTAGAACCAAATGTTGGTAACACATTATTCCCTAGCTCTTAAATATGACAGCTGACCAAGGAGAGGTATATTCGAATGTTTACAACCTTATCTGTTTAACTAAACGAGAAATTCTTCACTACAGGTGAGAGCAAATAGGATTAACTCGATCAATCACAATAAGTCATAAAATATATACCCCCTTGTAGTGATTACTAAATTTTGTGTGTTCATTGTTTTTAGGTTAACCAACGAAATTTCCTTCTAACAGTAACACGGAAAATTACCTCAAATGAAGCTATAGTAACACCCCAGACATAACAAAATAACGAACCTAAGTTATAATGATTCTAAAAATCCCATAGTAAACATTGAGGTTCCTGGAGTATTCTTACTTAGCCAGCGATAAATATGAACACACATTACTTTATCTGGATTTCTCGCTATCAACAAAAGTAAAGGAGAAAATTCATATCCTTTTTTTCCTCAGGTACCAACGGCAACATTAAAAAACAATCGTAGCCTCACTCAATTTTAAGTTTACATTCCCACATACAAATATATGGGCGGAATCTAATTTAACGTTACAAATCATGTCGTATCTGAACAGATATTAAAGGCTATAATTATTTCTTTAAAACAATTCAATATACGATTACGAATATTAAAAAATTGATAACAAGATAGCAATAAGTACTCACGTGTAATTTCGTACAAATATTCACAGTAAGAACACTTAAAAATCCAAAAACATAATCTCCCATGCCTTTATGAAACTGTAGGATACGCTATATTACAACTACAAAGAACAGCTGATTTGTTTACTACTTATTAGAATACCTTAATAAATAGGATAGGATTGAAATAAATGGCTTACTACAGATTATCAAATTGTGGGAAATCACCTGAAGAATACATCAAAAACTTTTCAATATTTTATGGGATACGACCTGTTAGCAACAATGTATCGATATGCGTTCATGTGTAATAATTTGTAATAAATTCTGAGGGTTCTAGGATTTCTTCAAATTACTTATACTCAAGCCATTTGTTAAGCAAACTGTTTGAATTATGGAACGTAAAATTTGAAAAAAATTGAATAGCCTTTAAAAAACAGGCACTAAAAATTATGAAAGAAAATTTCACTCTTGTTGGATTAATCGACGTTCCTCATATTCGACTATTCATAAACCTGTAGATTTATGTCACTCTAATTATAAGATTATAACAAGCCAACCATTATACTCTTCGCTGATTTACTGCACGATTTTTAAAATTGTTACACATTCTATTGAATACTCTTCGCAGTTTCTTTGTAAATAATATTAGTTATAGACATTTTTTGTTTAATTTCAAAACGTGCAAAAATTGATTTGTTTTTGTTTTAATTTAAATAATTAATAACTATTTTATTTCTAGATCATTTTTGTTCAATGATGTCTGCTATTTTGGCTTGCACTGAATTTGCAAATTGAATATGTATACAGTAGCGTCTCGCTTTCTTCTCTGTCCTTTGTTTCCATCGAATAGAAAGAAATCGACCTTTGGACATCCAAATTTATAGTGAATAATTTAACTCGTATTTTAACAATAGAACGCAATATGTAGAATATCGCGGTCAAAGATCCTTCGAAATTTCGGCAACTTCTGGTGTATCCCAAGGGTTAATTCTAGGTCCCTTAATGTTTGTTTTATTTATTAATGATATTGTTGTTCAGTTGAATGTAAATTGTTATATGCCGACACGATGTAAACATGTTCACTCCCATAAATACAATAATCGATTGTCAAAGTACAGTAAGTGTAGAAATACAAAGATGGTGTAATCAAAATGGTCTGCCTCTCTCTCAACACTAACAAATGTAATGTTATATCATTATCGAGGAAAAAAGAAACTGTGCTATATGATTACAAACTAGATCTCACAATACTAAAACCAGCTGAATTTTTTAAAGATCTTCGTATCTTATTTGACGGCACACTATCATTTAATAAGCATGTTCAAAATGTAGTTTTATCTGGTAATAAAAATCTTGGTTTCGTTATTAGACATTCGGCTGACTGCACCGACACTCACATTCTAACACTTTTATTTAATACATACGTTAAATCTAAACTAGAATATGCATCCTTAATCTGGCACCCGGGGTATGATACATACTCTAACTGAGTCGAAGGCATACAGAGATGTTTTTAAAAATTCCTATCCTATAAAATTGATGGGGTATATCCACCAATTGGATATTCTCAAGACGTACTTTTAACTAGATTCTCAGTAGACAGTTTGGAGAGCCGCAGAAAAAAACAAGCTATGGTATTTTTGCATAAGCTCATTCATAATAACATAAATTGTCTTTTTATCTTACCACTACTCGAATGTTTTAATAGTCTCCCCTCTGTATTTTATGTGTAGTACGTACAACCACCTACAAGAAAAATTTGATATTTTTAATTGCGGTGTTGCCTCTGTTAAAAAAGTGGAACTCTGATATTTTCTTTGTGCTTTTTATATACATATATTTTATAAATTTTTTAAATCATTTACGTACTTTTGTCTTTTTATCTAATTATGTATCCTTACATTAACTTTTTTTGTGTGACTCTTTATTATTTCTATAATTTCTGTATTACACTATTATTGGTTTGTGTGACATGTACTTGTTGACATTTCTTCTCATTCAGTAATTAGTCTCTGACTGTTGGATGATGTAAATAAATAAATAAATAAATAAATATCAATAAAGAAAACAATAAAATTCTTCCTTCCGTCTACCATTGGCTTAGTGACCAAATTTTAGCACTATTGAATTCTTATTTCTAAGTGAACGTGCTTGAATGTAACGCGACATACTGACGGATAGTTTAAAAGTTCTATGGCAATTTTTTTTATCTTGCAACTAATTATCATCCTATATACAAAATCATATTCGTTCCTTTTGAAACATTTTTCTAAAAGATAATCGAACATATGGTCTGCTTCACCCCTCCCCTGCGTCTTAGACTTTACTGCCACAGGAAGAATACAAATGTATAATATGTTTGTACATGTGAATCAAACTGAAGCGCTGGCAGTGCTAGGAATCGGCAAGCAATCCACGTACCTCGTAGACGGGCGACAGCAATACGATAACTACGGTTAGTGGTTACAGCGGAGCCGGCAGCAGAAAAGCGCAAATCTCTGCTTCTGGCGGAGAGCCTTGGCTGGCGTCTCGATACGATCCCGTAATTTCATGAATGAGAAAGCTTTGATGCTGCGGGCGCCGATACGCGTCGCCGTTCTGCTTCTTATTTTTCGAGACGTTTACCTCAGCCGACTCTTTTAATGGCTTAATAAACTGGACTTTTTATGCAAGCAGTAAACAAAGAACGAGAAAGAAATTTCTGTGCGAGTACCGTATATATTTTCTAGAGAGTACAAAAGGCTGTAATTAGTCGGCGGATAATTAATTAGGAACCAAATCTTGCCATACAAAGGATAGGATATTCTTAGAATTAATTTGAAACAGATACGGGGATTGTACAAACTAAGAAAATTAAAAAAGTTCAATAAAACCCAGTTATTTCCTTATTTTGTAATTTATCCTGCATTCCAGATGTCAAAAAACCTCTTTTTCCCAGTTTCTAAAGCAATGATAATTTACACGGAAAGAGAATATTTTTGTATTGAAAAATGAATTATTTATATTATGTATACAATGAACTTTAGTTTGGCCGTCGACGACAGCAGACGTATGGAATTGAGGGCGGGGGCGGCTCCTGACTAAGACAAAACCCCTTCAAGTGGTTATTGGTAAAGAAAATTGAGTACTGTTTTTAGCATCAAGTGAGCGCAATGTGGTTATAAAGCAGTATATACATATTAGTTCTGTTGTGGCTTAAGAGTAATAAAACTTCAACTCAAACTGATTTGGAAAGTGTAAATACATAAATAATAAATATATGTGTGCAGTGCTTTAAAATAAATAAGTGTAGGAAACCAGCCCAAGAAAAACATAAAATAAACTAGTGACCAACACAGCCAATGACAGAAAGATAAGGTATATTAATTTGTTATATTAACTTAATTCATTAATTCATAAAACTAATTTTCAATAATTTCCTAATATCCAAACTTCAAAAACAAAACTGTTTGAAACAGAGAGCAGGTAATTGAATAGAAGATTACCTGGAATTGAAAGTAAACGGCAGTTGAAGGTCGTTAGTACAAAACATTAGATCAATATACATTTTAGTTTTAGATCAATATACATTTGTAGCTACAAAAAAAAATATGTTTTTACTGCGGCACAGGTAATAAAAAAATCTCATGCAGCATGGTAATATATCTTGGGCCACTATGAATTGCTATTTACCGTAGTACAGTTAATAATACTAGTTTCTTACAGCAAACTAATACAGGTTTTGGAAAACAAACAAAATGGACATAGGAGTTTCTAGGAAGCCTGAAACCACAACTGGACTCAAGCGGACAGGACGAATATTCAGGCAGATCACCTAAGAAATTAGAATAAGAACAGAAAAATCATAATGTTAGGCGACTTCAACATTCACGCATGAAAAGACAATGAACCGCATATAGATAAGAACATAATTGGAAAACCCTATTTCACACATACTCAAACGTAAATGAAAGGCCACTAAAAACTTGGCATACAGCTCTTCCATGAGACAACAAATACACGAAGCAAGAGCCAAACCTCTCTGAATACATGGAGCAATGCAAATACCAACTCCTAAATAGACCATATTCTGGTGGATAGAAAAATAAGGGACAGAGTTGAAAATAGTAAGAAAAAATGAACAACAAATAACAAGACAGTCCATAAAATATTATATGGAAAACTAGAGACAAAGAAACTGGAAGTACGTAGAGGATACAACAAAACGCCAAATAAAACATTTTCCTGCTATAGAATAAAGAATATAAAAAAGATATACCAGGAGGAAATGGAAAACAATGAACAGGGGAAGAACTTAACTGGTCGACAATGAGTTCAACAATAAAAAATAGCGACGGGGAAAACGCTGACGCCAAAGAAATCACCCATGAGCACACAATAAATACGGACAACTAAAAAAGATGAAGGTCGCAGAAAAATAACAACATATACCAAGTACCTGAGGATAAGGACGTCATGGGAAAAGCCTTAACCCACACATGGTCAAGTGAAAAGGATACAAGGATACAACAAAATAGCAAATAATGACACCTGAAACAACTTCTTACTACAGAACAGAGAACTCACAAGAATACAAGGATACAATAAAGAAAGATCAAGAATATACACACTACTGGATTCAGAAAAGGAAGATACAGAAGACTCAGATGAAGATAAATAAAGAGGTGATAGATGGAAACTTAAAAGAAGCATTTCACTAACACCAACATTTCCCATCCTATATTTTTCCACCATGCGCCATGTGGCTTTTGCTGCTGGAAACAAGCTATCCCATATCCAATTCGGCGTACGTAGCCGGTCCGGCAGTATATAAAAATATCCAGATTGGATATCCGAAAGTCGCAGCAATGCATACCGTACACTGGCTAATAAATCAATCAAAAATGACTTATTTATACAGTACATCTACTTCCTTATTCCACAATTTTGTGTAAGAAACGGACTTTGTATAGAAATAGAAAAAATACATCTTTCATGTCGACAAATATTTCAGCAAAAGTTGTAGGGAAAATCTAAATAATCATCAACAATTCCATTCTCTGCGAAATGTTTTCGGATTCTTACACACTGGTGTCTACACCAAGGTAGGTGAACACTCTCATCACCTATTGTGAAACTTGTGCTGAATTTTCATCAAAAGTAAATGTTCAGTAAAACTGTAGTAATTCGTACAAAAGTGTAGATGGACCACTACAAAATTTGTCTTTTCGAATAGTCACAACTTTGCGATATAAATTAGAATTCTGATTTTTATCTCATAATGCTTAGTATTATCAAAATTCTAACTCATAACTCAGAATTCGGAAGAGTCGAAGCTTTAAAAGCTTGACGCCAATTGATTACTCTGAAATTTCATTGTAACATCAGATGACATGTATGTAGAATATTTCAGATTTTGACAGAGTTTATACAGGATCTTTATCATTTTAGTCATAAAAGAGAATTCTGAGTTACACATATGTCGAAATTCTGAACTGTAAAGTACATCTACCACGAAACGTATTATTCTTATAATCATCTAAAAAAACCGCTGTCTAAGGAATCGCTACTTCTATTTCCAGGTTTCCCATCCAAGTTTCTTTAAAGGAAAACACATCAACCATATTTGAACTCTAGTATGTGGAAATAATTGGTCATAGGTTTTAATAACATTTGAGGCAGATGTCATAAAAAAATATGAAGTGTTCGTTTTTAGCACATACGCCAAAAATGAAGTTTCTTGACTGGTATTATCTCTACTTATTTTCTCCAATTTACACCCCAACCCCTTCAACGAAACCATCTCAATCAGATCTCATTACAATACATACGTGTACTAAATTTTAAGTGAATATCTCAATTTTATTTTATCAATCCCTTTAATAATGAAGCGGAGATTGTGGGAGGTTCTAAAATATTATGAAGAAATCTGAGACCTTGGCTTCTAGTGTATACACAAGTTTCTGTACTCTTGCTTTACTAATTTTCCCCTATTTACATCTATTTGCCCCCCCCCCCCCCTTCAACGGAATAATCTCAAAATGTTATCTAGATGTCGTTATAATACATACGTGTACCAAATTTCAAGTAAAAATCTCAATTTTATTATATGAACCCCTTTAATAATGGAGAAGGGATGGGTGGTGGGGAGATGGAAAATATTATAAAAAAATCTGAGGCCTTGGTTTCTAGTATATACACCAAGTTCCAAGTTTCTGTACTCTTACCAGCTTGCTTTACTTATTTTCTCCTATCTCCGGATCTCATTACAATAGATACGTGTACAAAATTTCACGTCAATATCTTAAACCGTTCTAGAGAAAACGTGCGCACAAAAAAGTTACAGACGGACCGACAGACAGACAGATAGATCGACAGACCTACAGAAATTTTTTTCGCTCAAATTTAAGGTCTCGACGTTTCAATATATTCTAAACCTATTTCAACAAGAAAAATTTTTGAATTTTTTTTGCGATTGCTAACTTCCCCTCCACTACGTAGATGTGGAAGTAATTAAATATCAATAAAATCATTAAATAGAGAGAAACTTACGTCATCCTCGAACACAAAGTTTTTGGGTGGCATAATAGACAAGCCACTCAACTAGAAGACAGGCCTATATAATGCAGAAAATCAGTAGTTTTATCCTTGTCTTATGCATTGTAAACACTTTTGAAATGGTAAGATAGTCAGCAGTGTATATTAACACTAAACAATAAACTTATAGTTTCATAATCATTAGTACATTTTTCAAAGAATAAAATTCATCAAAACTTAAATTTATTGGCTATCCGAATTAGTTTTTTATTTTCAATTGGTACTTAGGGTATCCAATGGACAAAAATGTGGTCTCTACATAGTCTTTATATATGACTATTTTCTATGAGAATATAAATATTCTTTTAAATATATCATCATCACTGTCAATCCGTAATTTTTCATTGTATATTCGCGTTACACATATTTTATGGTATACAATGTAAAGCAATGCACACAGAAAAATCCTGACAGACGAGAACCCGATACAACTGTGATGATCGACTGAAAATGAATGAATTTATTCACTTTGTCTAACGTAACCGCAATTGATGATATAACATGTAACAAAACCACTATTTTCTACTCATAAAGTTCGTAATCGTGACGAGAATTTAAAATGCCCGTAGAAAATATTTACAACTCATCGATGAGATAAAAAAGACGCAAACATCTGATAACTTTTGAACATAATGAGAAAATTAATTCAAATCAACTTGACTTCTGTAAACCAAATATGGGTATTAAATATGTTTGTAGAAATGGTTTAAAAAATTCCACTTTGTAAAGGCTCGTCATAAACCTAATAATGCTCAAAGCTACATTAGGCGTGCGACAAGCAGGAATCATTAATAGAACTAAATTATTTTTTTGTATTAAATCCTTTGTTCTTTTACTTCTTCTCTCTCTATGTTTCGAGATTTTCGGCAGTTTGAAGATGGTTTCAGCTATTTTTGGGCACTTCACAATCCAAAAATAACATGTAATTTAACTTAATTTATAATAAACGCTGGGAAAAATAATTTTGTTAAAAAAACTGTGTCAATTAATGCGAGAAACTCCCTTGATGGGGTGTTTTTTGAATTTTTAAGGACGTTCCACCCCCTTAGGGATTGTGATACCAATTTCTTGGTAAACTCCACCCCAAAAAGCATAAAAAGTATAAAGTATTTTGGTAATAGCAGGCGATCTTTCGACCCCCTGTTTTAGTCAGACAAATCAGACCGATGTTATATAACAGCAACTTGGAGGTCTCATAACTTAGCAACTAATAATACGTTCAATTTGAAACTCGCCAGGGATTAACGTCTTATTATGAACTGTTGCACAGTTGGGCCAAACCGAACTTTTTCAGACAAATTAACTTTCTGAAAGAACTTTATGACCAATCGAGCTGATTTTTTTTTGAAATACTCAGAACCAAATTCTTAATCGTCCCTCCAAGCGGAATTTTAATTTTCATTATAATTTTCAGAATAAAGAATGTATAATTTTTTTGTCAAAAAATAATTTTTCTCAGGTAATGTTTTACATTTTGACTTGAAATTTTGAGCAGTATTAATACCAGTTGACCTTCATCTTTCCTGTAAATATCAAGACAAAGGGACTTATACTTCTTGAGATATGATGTTATAAAATTTTAGTAATTAAACGTTAATTGCGAAAAAACTTAAATAAAGGTTGTTCTTCTAAATCGGCCACTTCTGGGGAGAAATTCAAAGATCTTTTACTTTGGCAGTCTTTGACAGATTTGATAGCTACCAAGTGTCAAGGTTGCAAATTCCTAAATAGAGGATTTTCCCGTTAAATCAGCTTTTCAACATCAGACAGCAGATTGACAGCAGATTTGGCAGCTGTCAAGTCTTCATATTTTATACTGACATTAAATTCTTTATCAGACTTCTCAAGAGCTCCTAGATAGGGTTTTTGTTCCTAACTCTTACCATTGTTCGAGAAATACACAGATTTTATACTTTGACAGCTGCTAACTGTCAGAATTAAAATTCCGCCTGGGGGGATCGATTAGAAATTTAGTTCTGAATATTTTAAAAAATCAGCTCGTTTAGTCATATAGTGCCTTCAGAAAGTTAATGTGTCCGAAAAAGTTCTGTTTGGCCCCACTGTGTGTCGTTTAAGTAATATCATTCTAGGGATTTTTGCGGTCACTCCTTAACAAAAAAAATATTTCACAACACACTAAGGGCAAACAGATTGAATTCTTTTTTTTTTCAGTACGTCGCGTTCATTTATTCTTCGGTGGTTATTCAAGCCAAAAGAAAGAAAGCGTCCGGTCCGTCGAAATGAACGTTAATATTAAACGCGTGGATGCATGTCGAGGCCGGGCGGGCAATTCACATTTCCCTCTGTTCGGAATCGGACCCGGGCTAGCCGCATCGCAACAGCGGGTGTGGATCGTTTCCGCTATTAGCATTCCCGTTGCGGCAGATGTGCGATGCGGCCCACTATCTTTCTCTTCGCTCTCTGTACTGCTCTACTGCCGAATCCAGGCCCGTGCGCTGTTTTTACGAAGAGTGTGTACGATTTTAAACAAAAGTTTCGTAAAAAAGCCGCTGCCTAAGGAATCACTACTTCCACATCCAGATTTCCCATCCAAGTCACTTTAAAGGAAAACACTTAACTGTATATGTGGAAATAGTTGGTAATAGAATTTTAATAATATGAGCAGGTGCCATAAAAAAAATTGAGGCGTTAGCTTCTAGCATATACGCAAAAATGAAGTTTCTGGACTCTTGTTAGTTTGCTTTACCTATTTTCCTATATTTGTCGTTATGATACATACGTGTACCAAATTTCAAGTGAATATTTCAATTTTATTTAATCAACCCATTTAATAATGTAGTGGGGGTGGCGTGGGGGTTGGAAAATGTTATGAGGAAATCTGAGGTCTTGGCTTCTAATATTTACACCAAATCCCAAGTTTCTGTACTCTTATCTCCTTGCTTTACTTATTTTCCCCTACTTGTCACTATTTAACCCTCAACCCCGGAATAATCTAGTAATATAATCTAATACTAGATGTCGTTATAATTAAAAACAATTTACAACCGATACTCAATCCGTTAATATATTTAGTAAATCTTTCTTTTTCATCAGGAACTTTTCCGTCTTATCTAAAAACAGGAAAAGTCACTCCGGTATTCAAAAAAAAGATCCACATTTGTTAAACAATTATCGACCGATTACCGTCCCCAGTGGTTTCTCAAAAAATTTAGAATATGCCTTTCTAGACAGACTTCTATCTTTTATTAAGGTCAGGATAGAAATGTCATAAAGTGTATATGTGGTTGCCTAATAATCATTAAAATTCCGTCAAATCGACACTTGGTATTTCATAAATAACTTTTTTATAAGTAATTCAAACGAAGTTTTAAAGTGGGCAGTATTATAACAGAAGTCGGCCAAAGACAACTGACCTGTTTGTTTCTTTTTTAAGTGCACGATAAAATCGGAATAAATTTTTAAAATTGCCTTATTATCAGACGATACATTTGTAGCTATATTAGATAATCAGAGTTATTTAGGTACATTTAATTAGGTCGTTTTGATGCGTATTACAGTCATTATCTCATATCTCAGTAAAAAATTGCATAAAATTGCTTTTGTACATTTTAATGTATGAAACTGATTTTTAACACAAATCGATGAGTCATCAGAATAATTGTAAAGAATATTTAGAATAAGTTCATCATGTAACTAGAAGATGGCGCCAATATCCTTATGAATGAAAAGAGGTAATGATTTTGATTTATGAATGAAATCAAAAGTGGCAAATTTAAATTTGTTAAATAAACTAAACAATGAAAGTATTATTAAATGGTCAACAGTTTGCAACTGTATTCAAGCACTAAAATGGCACTATATTCCAAGTATACAATATATACAATAAATTCTGTTCATTTTTGTCAAAAATTAGGTGAATTTTCAATGAAATGTAAATATATAAATTATGTTTGAACCTTGAATATGGTTCATGGCATTAGTGTTTTCATCAACTGTCCATAACTTTATCTCGTTTATGCTTCCACAGAAAAGAGTATCTTATGTTTCATTTTGTGACTGCTTCACCGAGAGGAAACAACGTGTAACCTAAACCCTGAAGTTACGGGTTCAATCAGCCAGTTTTGGCAAATTTTTATTGTGTAAGAATGATTAACCCAATATACTTACTCGGATATTGGTTATGTTCTTTTCTTAGATATGTGCAAAAGTATGTTAATTTTTTTGGAAAAAAGGATAATGATACACTATATCTAGAGGTCAGGCAAAGATTAGAGACCTATAATAAGATAGGACAGGACAGTCTGACGGAAAAGACGAAATAGACGAAGACAGTTGTGCACTCCAATTTAAAGGGACGCGACATCCAGCGGAAGCGGTTTCGGGATTTGTCGGTTATGTATTAGAAGGTGTTTTAAAACCTCATGAGCTGTGACCTTCATATGCGCAGAGACATAATCCGTCCTGTTGACTCAGTTACACTTCTTAAAAATATTATATTTATTGTTTACAATTTATCCCGAGCTCTTGTTTATGTATACAGCAAGGCAGCCTCCAGTGTCTTCAAAAACATACTTATAACTCAGATTAAACTTTGCCTTTTGCGCATTTCGCGGCTCATGAGATTCTGAAACACCTTTAAACGAATTTGACCAAGCTTACTAAAAGATAGGTTGGCTCATCGAAATCGACAAGTGCTACGTCACTTATAGACCTCGATGACAGCTGCGTGTGGCTGTTTTTTCCTCATTTTATAGAAAAAAGTTTCAAAATTATTCTTTCAATGTACAATTCTATCCTAACCAAATAGATACCTTACATATAAACATAGAAATACTTCGTGTGACATATATTACTAAGCAACCTGTTTTTTAGTGACCTTGGCTACTGACAGTCAGCTGTGTTCGGTCGTTCTATCAGGAGACAGTGTTGTCCAATTTTCATTATTGGCGCGAAAACTCCAATTTAAATGTCGACGTCAATGGCGCTATTGCTAAAAGATACAAGGTTTTCCGTTGGCTGTCCTATCTTGTTAATTCCTTAATCTTTGCCGAAAGTCCGGAGCTTCGAGCATGCGCATTACCTTGTAAATGTGTAATAAATTCTACAAATTGAGAAATTGTCGAAATTGAAGTATTTCCTGTTATTTTGTGAAAACAAGGCGGGGGACACCGCCGCACCCCCCATTTCTTTATCAGCGACGATTATACTGCCTGCGGCGCTAATAATTATTATTATTATAACAATTAGATATCAGAATAAAAACCTACTAATCTAACCTAAAGAAATCACACGAAATAATGAAATTATTTTAAGCAGAATAAAAACCTCTAACCTAACGTAAAGAAATCATAGAAAATAATTAGTGAAAAAATATATTAATCATTACACAATTAAAGAAAAAAAAATCAGCGGACGTAGGAGTTTGAACCAGGGACCCTACGCGCTAGCCACTAGGCTGACGTTGAACGCTAGAACAAGGAATGCTTCTCACACAGTCACACATACTACGTTCAAGGACATATTTACAACTGTTAGGTCCAATAAAAATTAGATGATGCACAGTTGCCAAATTTAAATAGATATTGTCTTTGCCATTTGCAATAATTAAAACTTTGATATGTTCCCATAATTTGGATAAAAGGTTCTTACTGTTTAGTTCGAAATTAATAATGTGGTTAACTATTTCATTTTAAAATTTAAACAATATCCCTATATGATATTAGTTGTACATGGCATAAATTATGCATACCTACATTTTAGAATTTACCTAACCTGATACTACCTATTTTACGACTATTTATGTAATTGGGTATTATTTATAATTATAATTTGTAACATTTATTATATCTTATACTAAAGAAATTTTTGTACATGTGGCAATGCGGACAACATTCCGACAAATATTGAAACTTGCCAATAAAATAAAATAAGATACACACTGTGCCATCTAGGATTAACATAAGTACTAGCTTACGAGTTTTTGACATTTCGATCCTGTCCTTAATAAATTTCCTTACGGAACATCAACATGGATTCCGTCCCGGAAAATCACAGTTTCTATGAAACATTGATAAAATACATCGACGCGGGCGAATGCCAGGTTGGTATCTTTTGCGATCTCAGCAGGGCATTCGATTGCGTCGACCACGATACTCTAATTAGTAAATTGGACATATGTGGAATAAGAGGAACATCATTGAATTGGGTTTCATCATTCCTAAATTCACGTACACAATATGTAGGTATAAATCATGTAAATCAAAATTACACCTCAGATTTAAAAGAAATAAACATAGGCGTAGTCCAGGGGTCCGTAATAGGACCCTAGGAACCTGTTATTTTTATTTTATATATCAATGACATTATTACACTATCTAATGATGTACGCTTTACTTTGTATGCAGACGATACCTCTATGATCGTATCGGAAAAATGTGACATTACCTAAAAGAACAAAAGCGAAGACACTCTTGAGCACTTAATAAACTGGTTCAACGGTATTTCCCTATATTTTAATAAGGACAACACGCAACCGAGCAGATTTCATTCATATTAAAAAAAGACATCTAACATCAATTTATCTATTAATAACAGAGACACATTTTGCATTCACGCTAACGAAAACAACTTTAAATTTCTAGGGCTGTACATTGAACTCTGTTTAAACTGGAAAACGCAATGTAAATTTTTATCTTCGAAACTATCTTCCATTTATTTTTTATTTACAAACCTAAAACCTATTTTTACAAAGGATCAGTTAATAACATTATACTGTGCTCATGTAGAAAGTCGATCAAGATATGGAATCTGCTTTTGGGGGTTACCCTATCCTTTAACATGACGTATTTGTGGCCCAAAAACTAATTTTACGATGTAGTCCTGGCGTATCCAGTACTCACACATACAAAGATATCTTTAAGAATCCCAAAATACTTTATATATTTTTGAAATTTGTTTTCAATAATAAATATAAATTTTTGACTAATAGTAATTACCACCAGATAAATACTCGCCAAAAAAATAATTTACATCTACCATTTTCTAGACTAAATATCACATTTAAAGCCTCTACCCGCATAGGTGCCAAAATATTCCATATGATATAAAATCAATAGACAAGGAAAATATATTAAAAAAAAACTTAAGCTATTCTTGTTTGATAAATGTCTATACAACACCACGGAATATTTTAATTGATGTATTACTCTAATTTGTTTAATTTATTTTCTGTGACATGTAAATGTGCATAGGTTAGGTAATCTATTTACATTTTTGTACTGTACATCTCTATTTGTTTGCATTAACGGCAATTTTAAAACTGTGCCTTTCTTATACAAAAATTGTTTGTCTTTAAGAATAAAGAATTTTGAATTTAATACATACGTGTATCAAATTTCAACCGAATATTTTAATTTCATTTTATCAACACCTTTAATAACGTAGGGGGGTGGTGGAGGGGTTGAAAAATGTTATGAGGAAATCTGATGCCTTGGCTAGTATATACACTAAATTCAAAGTTTCTGTACTCATATTACCACCTTGCTTTACTTAACGCAAAACATAATCTAAAGTTCATCCCAGATTAGAATGCACTTGCTTACCTTATGGGCGGAGCACAGTTTACACGGGCACATGGGAATTTCCAAGTAGGTGGAATCCCCATCGAGGTCGTCTCAAGGCCGTTGGTATACAGAATTAAAATTAACAATTTAAATTCACTTTCATTTGGCATTTGGCTATCTTATAAATACTTTGAATTTATTTAATTTATATTACAGCCTAAATATTCTGATTTTCTTGCTGTAAAAATAAAATAAAAATCTGTTCTGATTTACTAATTTCCCCTGCGTAAACTTGGCTTGCAAATGTACCAATCAGAGACAAGGACACACTATCTTTGTATTTTAAACTGAGATAAGCTACATATTTGTACTTAGTTTGAAGTCAATATCTTAAACCATTCCTGAGATAATGTGCACGCTAAAAAGTTACAGACCGACAGACAGACGACAGAAATGTTTTTTTTCTCTCTGAAATATAATATCTCGACGCTTTATGACATTTTAAGCCTATTTCAACAAAAAACTTTGAATTTTTTTTATGATTACTTCCATTTCACTACGTGGATGTGGAAATAATTAATCTTCATAGTTTTTATTCGCAAATTCTCTGATTTAAATTATCAACAGGAATGGTAGCCAAGACATTTCATTGGAATATCTATCAATGACTTCCCAAGGTTTTTACGAAATGAAATGTTCGTAATGTACTGATAAAGGTCTGAAAGCTTTAGGTTGCGGACTTTTTGATTATGAATTAAAAATGTTTGGTAAAATCAAAAGCGCACACCTTAGATCAAGCGTCAGAGAATATTTTGCGTCAAATTGTGGTATAAGGTCAAGTACTTTTGTACTCGATACTTTTTTTCGATGCGGTACCGCTATCGATACTTTTCACTCGATACCGATACTAATCAAGGAGTGTCACACGAAAGTATCCTTGGACCATTACTCTTCTCGATTTACACGGCCGATTTCTATAAATGTTTAGAATACTTCCAGTCACATCAATATGCAGATGATACACAAATTTATTACTCTTTTTCAGCGACAGAAATTATTCAGGCTGCAAAGAATATTAATACTGATCTGGTATCTATATCCAATATATCTAAGGCCCATGGACTAGCTTTGAATGAATCCAAAACTCAAATGTTATTATTTGGTAAAAATAGGGAATTAATTTTGCAAAACACTGATTTTAAAATAACTTTGAATAACTCAACTTTGAACCCTATTGATAATTGCAAAAACTTAGGTATTTATTTAGATTGTTCAATTAAGATTTTCAAAACATGTATCTAATCTATTGCAAAAACCATTTGGTAAATTAAAAATTCTTTCGATTCATGAAGATGTGTTGAGTAATGATATTAAATTAAAATTGTGTGACTCTCTAATTCTTTCATATTTATCGTATTATGACGTAGTATATTGGCCTGCTTTGTTGCAACAAGATAAAAATAGTCTACAAAAATTTCCAAATACGTGTATAAGATTTTGTTGCAATCTTCGCAAATTTGATCATGTTACGGATAAATTCAATGAGTCTAAGTGGTTAACACTTAGTGAAAGATTTCAAGTTCATCTAGCATGCCTTATTTTTTAAATTAATTCTACCCAGATGCCCTCATATCTACAAAATAAGCTTATTAAAGGCAGTGATATTCATACTTGTCCTACACGCCATTGTCAGTTGTTTAGTGTACCCAAGCATAATTCTTCCCTATTTCAACGCTCATTTAGCTATAACGCCGCAAAAATCTTTAACGATTTGCCTGAAAAACTTAAAGAACTCACTTCTGTGATAAGCTTTAGAAAACAGATCAAAACCTATATACTTAGTAAAAGAAACTATGTTGTTTTATAAATTATGCGCACCGTTTGCTGACTTGTAGAAGCCAACCTGATATTATATTAGTTTATTCGAAGAGATGGTTATATGGAAGAGCAACCCAGTTGAATATCGCCATCTCCTTTATTGTTTAACAGTAACATATTTTTTGAATGCAAAAATAAAGACATTTTATTATTATTATTATTATTATTATTATTATTATTATTATTATTATTAAATACCTATTGGCAACGATACTTTTCTTCCGATGCGATACCGGTATCGATATTTTTTAGTTGGTATCGGTAGTACTAAAATAAACATTCGTTTACAAAAAAAAATGATTCCCCTCCCCGCTATTAAAAATTTGTAGAGAGAATAATTTTCTTCCGATATGATACCGATATCGATACTTTTCATCTTTTCATTCGATACCAGCAGCAATACTTATTTATATCGATATTTTTTTTCCGTTATCGATACTTTTCATTCGTTACCAGTGTGGATACAAGTATTGATGCTTTTGGGGTATCGGAACGTCCTTACCAGCGAAGGTACACCCGTCTGACAGCGTCACAAAATCTGAAATGCATGAAGTGGGGGATATTATAAGTATAGTGAGGGTACCGGTACCCTGCTTTTTTGTGTTCTGCTAGAATCATGCGTACACGTAGAGTAATATTTGTATGTGTGCGCGAACATTATACGAAAAGCGGTCGAGTTCATATTTCAACAAGATAATTGTTCCGTTCATACTGCGCATATCGTAACTAACTGGCTTCGAAACAACAACATTAATGTTCTTAACTGGTCCAGTCATAGTCCAGACCTTAACCCCGTGGAAGAAGTGTGGGGACTACTCTTAAGAAATATCCAAAAACCCAAAAATTACTGGAATTAATAAATAATGCAAGGGAAAATATTACCGATGATTACTGCATAAGTTTATTGAATTTTTCGCGAGACAGATTATTGGAAATTATGATTAGAAATGGTGCAATAACTAAATGTTAGTTTTCAATTTTTTAAATAATATTTCTTGAATGAATTAATTATACTTTTTAAAAATGTTAAATGCCAAACTTTTGTTAATGTTATAATGCAGTGCAATTTGTCTCATTGACCATCCGTCTTCTGCTATAGCAATGACTACAGCCTAAAATAAAAAATAAAATAGTGACACTGCGACACTGCTTTACAAACAACATTTCAAGTTGGAAAAATACCTTAAATGAGAAACAGATCTTGTGTTAGTTTTTCTAGATTTACGCAGAGTTTTTGAGATAATAAATACACAAATATTACAATTAAAGTTAAAAACTGACAGATTTGGACGTAATATTGTGAAATGGATGATCAGTTATTTAGAAAATAGAACACAAGTTGGCAAACACAGAAATGATCTTTACCAAAAAAGACAATATTCGGTGTACCGCAAAGAACCGTTATTGGCTAAATCATACATTTGTGATTGGATACGCCCTCGCCAGTTTTACACAAGGCAATATTTGTAAATTTTGACATATTGTAAAAATTTTAATTTCATGTCATAAATTATTTGGTTATAATTTCTATTTTATCGTTTGCACACTATATATCAGTTTTTAATCCCTTTTATATAAATCTGAAGGTAAAAGTAGCTAATTACTTGGTGCCATTATATTGCGTAATTGGTATGAATGCTGTATAAAATATCTAGAGGTCAAATAGAGGTCGATGCATTATATAATGTAATAAAATACACACAAAAATACTGTAGTCGTGTACTGTTGGTTGCCCAAAACGCTAAAGAGGTTTTAGTGTATTTTCTGGTTACTTTTATGGTGTGAATGGAACTTCCATGTTTACTCCTCCTGGTTTAAAAACAGGCCATAGTTTGTGATAATGTAGACTCGAATATAAATATAACAAATGGTGAGCTTAAAGAAATAGAAAAATGGTTGGACAAAGTAAATGCATCCGAGTAAACACGGTAAATAACCAAGGAGTAACCATGAACAGAACAAAAATTGAGCAAGTTAATGAACTCATTTGATTGGACGTTTAGCAAAAGATTTTAGTACACGGACGAAAATAACCATATATAAAACAATTATTTTACAACATTTCAACTTCTGCTCAACAATGCTTTTTCTACTTTGTAATGCTGAAGTAAGTATGTTACAGAAAAACAAAACCAACCATTAAGAATTATTCTAAACTGTAAAAAATATACAAATATAAAATTATTACTTGATGCTACGAAGTTACTAGAAGTGAAGCAAATTATAACTTTAAATACAATGACTTTTATTTACAAAATATTACATGAGTTAGTGCCAAAACATCAGAATATATACCTTCGTGAGGAACATTTATGAACACAACACAAGATCAAGAGAAAATTTATGTAACAGTACATACAAGATATAGTCGCGTCATTTTAGCATGACAAATCTGAAAACCTCTGAAAAAAATACAGGGTCCATTGACTTCATTTTTGTTGCAAAGAGTTCAGAAAGGCATTTAGAAAAAACAGTATCTTTTATTTTATGGCGGAAATGTTTGGTTTCATAAATATGCCGTAGAATTAGACGAAAATGGTTGCTCGGAAGTTTTTGGGGTCGCTGATCACGAATCTGAAGTACAATTTAGGAAATTCAAAATGGCGGACCGGAAATCGGGCCATTTTACATAAGAAATAAGAATGGATGTCTTGGCCTTGAAAATCTGTGCTCGGGTATTTTCGAGGGCACTGATTATGAATTCGAGGTCTAATTTGGTAAATTCAAAATGGCGGACCGGAAGTAAAGTCAATTTATCAAGAAACACTCAGATTTTTTTCGTTTGTGGGCTGAAAATGAGTACTCGGGGGTTTTTGAGGTCGCTCAACACGAATCTGAGGTCCAATTTACGAAATTCAAAATAGCGGACCATAGGAACAGTCAGTTTCTCCGGAAAACATCGTATTTTTTACTTTTTTGGGCTGAAAGTATGAGAAGTACATTTTCTGACAAATATGCGAATTCCAATACGCCATTTTGAATTCTCCCTAATTGGACATCAGATTCGTACTCATCGATAACGAAAACCCCCGAGTTCTCACTTTCAGTCCAACGAAGAAAAGAATGCGAGTTTTCCGGAGAAATGAACTGTTATTCCGGTCGGCCATTTTGAATTTCGTAAATTAGACTTCCGATTCGTGATCAGCGACCTCAGAACCCTCAAGTACTTCAGCCCAAAAACGAAAAGGATACGAGTTCTTCCTGAGAAATTGACTCTACTTCCGATCCGCCATTTTGAATTTACCAAATTAAACTACGGATTCGTAATCAGCGACCTTGGAAACCCCCATAGTAGAGATTTTCAAGACCAAGGTATCTATTCTCATTTTTTCTGGAAAATGGCCCGATTTCCGGTCCGCCATTTTGAATTTCCCATTTCAGATTCGTGATCAGCAAGCCCAAAAACCACTGAGTAACCATTTTCGTCTAATTCTATGGCATAATTTGTATGATAACAAATGTTTCAATTAATTTAACTAAATTGGCCATTAATATTGGCCAATTATTGGACAAAAATGAAACCAAACATTTCCGCCAAGGAATAAAAGGTACTGTTTTTTCTAATGCCTTTCTGAACTCTTTGCAACAAAAATGAAGTCAATTGACCATGTAACTTTTTTTTTAGAGGTAAAATGCTAAAATGACGCGACTAATAGCCATGTTAGCCTATTCCACAATAGATTTAAACCATAATGAACTACCAATTTCTGTTAGAAACTGTGAAAATCTCATATTTTTCAAAAATGCTTGTTACAAATATGTTTTATCAAATGTCACTTTAATATTTAAGTTTATACATTGATATAATTAATTTAGTTGGTACACAATAATGTAAAAAGTGTATGAAATCTAGCTTATGCTGTTAATAATGTATTATTATTATTATAACATATGTTTTATTTCGGCTACTCATTACATATTCAAATAAAGATAGATTTACACTAGAAAAAAAAGTTGTCGTATTATTTATTGTCCACGATAGTACAGCATGAAAAATGTTCAAAGGGAAAGTGTTTTGTACCTTCTCGTTCCGATTATCCTTGTAAACTGACGGAAACTAGAGCAGTATTTTCCTGGTAAGACTATAATGCATCCTGAAGTTCGCTTCGCTGAAATTCTATATAAGCTGGAGAGGGCGATGATACCCCTCTGATTTATTAACTACTTGTTGCAAAATGTTAATCACCTTAACTTTCCGGGCACTACTCGGTTCGCTTTTACTTACATGGACCTATTTGAAGAGATGATTAGGTGATTTCATGCATGTAATAAGGGTTTACCGTGTTAAGAATCATTAACATCTCTTACTATGTATGCGTATATTCCACGGTAATACTGTATTTCTCGAGATTATTTTCATTATTTCCATGGCAATTTCTTGATAATACTTGCAAAACAAAATGGTGCTAAAGGTTGCAAATTGCTTTATTCACAATCATACAAAAATAATCAAATTGTCTTACATGTCAAAAGTTGGAAAGTATGACATTTCAACCTCATTCGACAACTGAATCGGAAATGTGACATTTCGGGTTGGAAAGTGATATTGCACGTTGGAAAGTGGCCACTCTCTTACCAGTATATATTAAAAACGACGCGACGTCACTTTGACATTTGTCCTTTGACATAAGAGTTTTAAACGGTTTATTAGCTTTTTGTTCGTTAAGGACGATGATTATGAACAAAATAGTATACAAACCTTGGTGAAAAGTTTCATTGTTGTCTCGTGAATTAGTTGACCTCGCCGCTTCGTGCCTCGGTCAACTGCCTTATCTCTCGACAACAATGAAACTTTTTCCTCCTCGGTATTTAATGTACTATTCACAAGTATACAGAATTAATCAAATTGTCTTACATGTCAAAAGTTGGAAAGTATGACATTTCAACTTCATTCGACAATTGCACTGAAATGTGACATTTCAGGTTAGAAAGTGACATTTCTGGCTGGAAAGTGACATTTCAGGTTGGTTATTTTGTTATAGAGCTAGCGTCACAGAAGTTTGTACTATTTATAAATGGACAGAAAGCGCCTTAATAGGTTGTCGATGATCCATTGAATACCCGCCTATCAGTCTGCCGGGCAGCGAGCGGCGGCTTAGTCAATAACTTACGTGCGGTACCTGTCACAAATGTCAAAAAAGCCGTTTTCAATTCTCTCTATCTAAGATGTATCATTCAACATCTTTATGAGTGGTTTTGTGCCTTTCTGATGAGCTCCAGAATAAAGGCGAAAAACGTTTCAAAGGCTAAGCATTTTCAAAAACAGAATGTTAGATTTCATGAAAATGTAATTCCTTAGAATGAAATTTTTTTAAGACAAGGTAAATATAGTATATTAAAGTATAAGTGGATAAAAAGGTCTTTAAAACACGCGCGATTTTTCGAGCACGACGGCGCAGCCGGAGAGCTCGAAATAGAGCAAGTGTTTTAAAGACCAGTTATCCACGAATACTTTACGCTATTTTTTTTATTGGTACACTTTGAAATTATTACTACAAAAAATGGAAATAAGAATTAAGAATGTAAAATGGTTGAATTCGTGATGTGACATCAGGATACCTGTCAGTGTCAAATGAGGAATGCAAAAATTAATTCGTAGTCTGTCACATAGGATTAATTATTGTTACTACAGTTGTTACTGATTGTATATTGCTTTAAAATTAGTTCTAACATTGATTTTATATAGAAAAGCAGATTCGCGGTTAATACCGCAAAAATTCATGTCAGATCAATAATTAAAAAGTTGACATTTTGACTCGGGTTGTAGTTGTTGGTATGGTAACCTTTAAAACACGCGCGTTTTTAAAAGTTGGATTTAAACACTCTGAGGCGTACTTTAAATAAGCAAAATAGGATACCAATAAAAAAAATCATTTTAGGCCTTTGTTCTCATTTTTAACTGGACCTTCATGACTGTAGGGGCTTAAGTAGATACTAGTTTAATCTGCATTTCCGTAGGGGACTCTGTGGATGCTAGTTGTTGAATGAGAATTTTCAAATAAGAAATTATACAAATGCATTTTAGGATTTTGTTAAATTCTGTTAAGGCTAATCAGAGTAATCGACCTTTAAAAAAATATTTTTTGGGCATCTCTCCACCATTTCATTTTTGAAAATACAGTAAGAATGGAAAACTAAAAAGATTCGAAATTGTCTTAGGATTATGATGCATATATTTTCAGTGCTACTTAATTCAGCAAAATACAGAGAAAAAACCAATTTTTTATTCGGTCATGGCTGTTACGCCCCTTACTGGCCTTTATAGAAACTCGAAAATACTTTCCAGCGATTTTTCAGGGTAATTTACAAAACTCCCTAAACTTGTGCATGATTGGTTTCTAAGATATGGCCGGCCTCCATTCTTAGTTGCCCACCCTGTACATATATTTTAAATATATGTTCGATACTTACTCCCTCGTAACTTAAGTAATTTCTACGAAACTGTAGGGTATGGTGCGACAGTGGCCCCGTTCTAGTTTCATCAAACTACATCCAGCGTAAAGTGAACAAATTTTTTTTAAATCTAGCCCACTCTCAATTGTGGCGAATGCGCCGGTGATTTCAATTAAAAACTTAGTTTTTGATTACTAACAATGAATCTATACAGGTTTCAAGGTTTCAAATCAACATCAACGATGTTAATACTGTGAACGTTATGATCCATAATATTGACGCCATTGCGAGCTCAGTTCTTAAAAGTTCTTAGATTAAAACTCTTTCGGGTTTTTAAATTAGAATTAGTATAATTTTTAATTTTCACTTAGCCCAAGCAAGAGACTTTCTGAAATGAATAGTTATAGTAGCTATGTTCAATTTATTAAATAAGCGAAACAAAAGGTGATTGTAGGTAGGTAGGAGAAAAAGAAAGAAGGTGCAAAATAGTTGCTTTAAGGGCGCCACCATTTTTTTCATCTTTATCCCGCCAAAAATAGAAACATTATTAAGAATAATTTAATTTTAACAGTAGAATTTATTTCAAGTAAACCCGTTGAGCTTTTTATCTATTTTAACTGAGATGAAACAAAATATTTGTTTTTTAAAGAGAATACATTTTAACAAAGGAGCCCGCACGAAACATATGGCAATTGGCCCTCGGTTAAAGTGTTTGATACTCGGGGATATTATCCAAATATCGATGTTGATCAAAAGTCTCTATAGGCTCAAGGTCGGAAATTGGACGGTTTTCCAGATATCGGGGGTGTAAAGGGGGATGCTCATTTCTTGTGGGAAGTGGCCCCCGCTCCAGTAAAATTCGCTGGAATCGACATATGTTATTCCTCTTCACCTCCTGATAAAAATTCTCAGGGGCACAAGTTTGAAAAATGGACAGTTTTCTAGATAGTGGTGCAAAGCGGGGCGCTCATTTCCTTTATAGGAAGTGACCCCCAGTGAAATTCACTGGAATCGACATATGTTGTTTCTCTCGACCTCCTGATCAAAATTTCTCATGGGCACAAGGCTGGTACATGCACAGTTTTCCAGATATCGGGGGTTGCAAAGTCGACTTTGAACCCCCGATATCGAAAAAATTGTGCATTTACCGACCTTGTGTCTATGAGAACTTTTGATCAGGAGGTCGAGAGGAACAACATATGTCGATTCCAATGAAATTCACTAGCGGTCACTTCCTATAGAAAATGAGCACCCCCCTTTGCACCTCCCATATCTAGAAAACTGTTTATTTTCCATACTTGTGCCCCTGAGAATTTTTGAACAGGAGGTCGAGAGGAATGACATATATCGATTCCAGCGAATTTTACTGGAGCGGGGGCCACTTCCCACAAGAAATGAGCAGCCCCCTTTACACCCCCGATATCTGGAAAACCGTCCAATTTCCGACCCTGAGCCCATAGAGACTTTTGATCAACATCGATATTTGAATAATATCCCCGAGTATCAAACACTTTAACCGAGGGCCAATTTCCATATGTTCCGTGCGGGGTCCAAATAGTCATTGTATAATTTGATATTTTTACAAGTAAATAATTATAAGATAATTAATATATCAACATCAGCCATTTAATAAAGAAAATTTGGCCCTTTGTAAGGACTTTGTCAGTGACAAATTCGAAACTGATGATTTCTCTTGGTTAAAATAGATAAAATCATTTTTGCGGCTAAAACAACTATTTCGATCGCAGCGCTCTTACGGCATTGTTAAAAAATGTGAAAATCACAAATAGTCTATGGATTATAAGTTATAAAATGATATTATTTTTTATTTTGATGCAATCTCTTGGCTCCTTAAATTTTCTATTAAATAAAAATTCGATTAAAGAGCACACTTAAGCGCATTCTTTAGCTTGAAGAGAATCGTGAATATTCGTTATGTGCCTAATAAGTTTCTATACATAATATGTTCAAAAAAGTAGGGTGACAATACAAGATATAATGTATTTCGGATTTTCTTAATTTTTAAAGTAACTTTAGAAGTAGTTAAAAAAATTAGTGTGTGAAATCTCACTCGATTGAAGTGAAATTTCTGTGCGAAAATTATACAGTGTGAACCTAAAGAAACGCACAAAATTTTTTGTTTCTCTGGTATGTGTAATTTTTCAAAAAAATCCTCGAACAGGTCGATTTTAGTTTTGTAAATGCTACATTTTGTCACTATACCAAAATTTATGACGTCATTGGTTTTTGAGTTATGACGCCATCATATTTTTTTTTTAATGGAAACAGACATTTTTGTTTACTGTTTTTGGTGGCATATTCCTTTAGCTTTCTGGTGATATAAAAAAGAATGATATTACCTGAGTCATTCATTTGGAAAAATGACATTTTATGGAAAAATAGCTTACCTTTCGCAAATTCACGAGTAACGTTCCACTTTCTTATGGACTGATAAATCTTATTGCCTACATTTTTGTTTTAACTAGCATGAAAACATTTAAGTTAAAAACAAAACAAAGAATATAATAAAAAAAAACAATCACCTTGACAACAGAGAGATACGGGCCTTTTTGTGTAAAGTATCTATAACTTTTTTATTTCTGGCACGTGTGGAACCTCAGTTTTGTGACACTTCTGAGACAGTGTAAAACTAATGAATGCAATGCCGCGTTTAAGTGAAAGAGAACGCGTAGAACTTTTGATGATGGTTGGATATGGTGATAGGCTGAGAACTCACCAGGAAGCGTATGTTTTCAATGCCAAGTATCCCGAAAAGCAAATTTCTAGATCCATTGTAAGTAGATTGGTGGCTAGATATGATGAATCTGGCAGTGTAGCTGACCTCCCTCGATCTGATCGCCCTAGCACAAGCAACGAAATCAAATTAAATATTCTTCTAGAAAGTGAGGAAAACCACCCTCTTTCGACAAGGCAGCTAACTTTAAATCATAACGTGAGTCAAACTTCTCTTGTACGTCTATTGAAAAAAGAAAAATACCAACCATACAAAGTGTAATTAATGCACGAATTGAATGAGGACGATCCAGATCGGCGCTTACAGTTTTGTGAACAGTTGATGACCTTGTGCGATGAAAACCCAAATTTTTCAAAGAACATTGTTTTTTCTAATGAAGCTACATTTTCTTTAAAGGAGACTGTACATCTGCATAACTGTAGGTACTGATCACGCGAAAATCCTCATTGGACTCAAGAAGCCCATACACAGCGACGAGGCAAAGTAAACGTGTGAGCAGGTATGATTGGTGATTGTTTATTGGTACCTTTTTTTTTTAAGAGAATCTTACGGCCGCAAGATATTTACAGTTTTTGCGAGTTGAGTTAGCACTTATGTTTCCGAACAATGAAGATGAAGACATTCCTGCTGAAAACGTCTGGTTTCAGCAAGACGGGGCTCCGCCTCATTTTGGGATAGCAGTTCGTCAGTTTTTACATGACACTTTTACTGGAAGGTGGATAGGTCGTCGAGGTCAGATTGAATGGCCCCCGTGTTCACCGGATTTAATCCCCTTAGACTTTTTTCTTTGGGGTTACTTAAAGTCAAGTGTGTATTTTAACAGACCGGATACCATAGAAGAATTGAAAGACAGAATTGGCTTGGAGATGAGACGAATTGCCCATGAGATGATTCAGAACAGCGTGTAAAGTGTCTACACCTGTCTTGGTTACTGCCAAATGGTTGGAGGGTCGCAATTTGAGCAGTGGAGACAATTTCTTTCTCACAATTACTTATGTAAGATATCAATCAATAACAATATTTTTTTCCACACGAATGGCTTAGGTAATATCATTCTTTCTTATATCACCAGAAAGCTAAAGGAATATACCACCAAAAATGTCTGTTTCCATTAAAACAAATGTATCATCATAACTCAATAACCAATGACGTCATAAATTTTGGTATAGTGACAAAATGTAGCATTTACAAAACTAAAATCGGCCTATTCGAGGATTTTTTTGACAAATGACACATACCGAAGATATGAATTTTGTGCGTTTCTTTAGGTTCACACTGTATAATACGTTATAAGAGTATGGTATTATGAAAATGTATGAAACATGAGCACTAGACGTATTCAAATCGTTTTGAAACCAAAGTCTATCACAAATAGAACACGAGATACCGAACGAATTGACCCGAAGAACTTTTATAAATTGTCTATGGGTATCTTTAGGACAGTCAGCATTACTAATGAATATTAAGTTCATTTGCAGTCATCACGAGCTGGTTACTAGTTCCTGGTATTGCTAAACTGTTGCCATTTAAATTTATAGGATGACCAACACTGTCAACAACTGTATTTACTGTAAGCCCAGACGAAGCGTCACTTTCAAGACATGCTTTTTCGTTGTCCATATTTCCGTGCACGTTGCGACGCCTTTTTGGGAACTTTTGGAGGTTTACCTGCCTTTTTCTTTTCACGATGGCTTCTCTCGAAGTGCAATAGGTGTTAAAATATGAATCGTCTCATTAGGCGATTCATTTCCATCTTCAGATAATTTTCTCTTGTTATTTAATTCGAACATAATGAAACACTTGATACGAAACACTTGCCCGTGGATGAAAATACCGTCAACAGATATTTAAAATTATACAATTTGAATTCAAACACAGAAACTAGACCGCTCCCCGTATAATGTTCCCGCACACACACAAATATCACTCTACGATACGCATGATGCTAGCATAATACAAACTAACAAATCAGAGTACCGGTACCCACACTACACTTAGAATTAGCTAAACTTCGCCAGGACGTTAAAATACATAGGGCAATTAAATAAATAAATATCCCCCACTCCAAACATTTCAGTTTTTGTAAAGTTGTCAGAAGGGTTTATTCTCGATATAAAACGAGAGTTTTTAAATTCTGATGAAGAGTTTGAAAAAAAACCAATTTGGCTCTTCTGGACAACCCTAATACTACAGATACAGTGTACAGGTACATATGCGAAGCAGATAACCCTCCTTTGTCTTCCGTAGTGGGCAAAAGGGCATTGAACTTTTTCCAGGAAATTGGTTTTTTTAACCACTTCATCAAGAAACAAGCTGTGCCGAAAATTAATCAATATATCCTTCTCAGATATCGCCCTCTGTGTTCCTCTTAAGTATAGCAAACGTAATATGCCACGAATCCGAAGCCTGTATACCTACCTAAAAATATTTCCAACCATCTTATTTATTGACATAAAATTGATTTCGGGCGAATAGAGGGCCTATATTCATATCGAAACAATTCAATAGATTCCAATATTGAAACGAGAAGTTCCGCTGAAAATGTCCTTCGACGTTTGATGCAAAGGGAATTGCGAGAGAGAATCCACAATGCTCCGTGTTTACTCCCTAAGCTTCCCTTGTTCAAGTGGATTCTAGAGACTTGGGAAACGGCAGGTTCGAGTCATACATGACTTCTTTGTGGAAGTATACTACTCGAAATCTGATATGCCTTTAACTTCAATGCTATGTTGGATGTTTGTTGGCTTGTGTCAATGGAATTGGAAGGATTCAGAGAGGTACATGGCCTGATTTAGTTTCTTTGATATACGCATCCCTTAGTAAATTATACCAAGTGTATCATAACTAGATGCACGTTACTAAATGCGAATATTTATATCATAATCAGAGGTGTGTTCCTAAATGTGGATTTTTAGATCAGATATCCAGTTTTAAGTGCTTGTTATTATTCCTTATTAAGATATTATTATACTCTCCTGAAATACAAAACAAAAAGTATATTACATTTGCCACATTTCTAGAATCGGTAATATCGCGCTCGCGGAGAAAAAAATTTCAAATTCATATCACTGTGTTGGTGATCGAATTCTGAACATCTAAAATATCTGTCCGTCTGCCTGTTTGTCAAACACGATAAGGAAAACTCCGATTGCATTGAAATTAGGGCAGTAAATTAATGTTGGCTAGAGGAAGGGTCCTATTGATTTTGAACTAAATCGATAAGTAAATAAAGAAGTTATGAATTATTTAAATTTAAAAAAAACAATTTTCCTAATGGCGGTTTATTTGTTTCAAAAATATATTTTTCACCCTCTCGGCCCCATTTCAAGTAAATTTGCCAAAGTTTCCCAATTACTGCAGCCCTATCAGATACACCAACTTGCCATATTTTTAAGTACTCTCACATAGAAAATACTTTTGAAATAAAGATTTGAATTTGATTTCCTGGTTAAGTGGTGGAATAGCTTTAACTAAACTTCGCCAGGACGTTAAAATAAAAATAAAATAAATAAATAAATTACACACTATATATTGAAATTTTGAATTCTGTGTGTATAGTCAAAAACGTTACTAACATTTTGCTTACGTAAGAGTCTCATTGAACAAACTCCAATAACATTTTAAAGTTCAATTAATATATCATCCGATCTACATAAATCTCGTTTGAACTTGAGAGATACACAGTAATATACAGTTTCGATATCTTGTATTTCTTCGTATTATTGTATGCTTAATTAAAGATCTTATTAAGATTTTGCTCTAAAATTATAGTATACGATAGTTTATATAAAATATTATACTTCACACGCTACTGGCGATCTCCATGGAGTATTCTGCTATACTAGTTCACATACGTGCCAAAAAAACAAAAATGTTATGTCTAACTGAAGTTATCGTGCTTACATGAAACGGTCTACATTCCCTCACATAAACACACACACATACTATATATTCTACTTTCAAAAAGTATAGAGCGAGCTGGTAGCGCAACGTAAAAATAAATTGCTTTACTAACAATCCCCATAAAATTAGCGAAAGATTAAAAGTTTTCAATCTGAAGAGAAACAGCAGCTGTTGTTTTCTTATTTGCGAAGGACATAACACGCACATGAGAGAGAACAGCAGGATCAGAACAACAAAAATTTGTTTCAGGTAAGCTGCTTTTTCTGTGCAAGATAGATAAACAAATTATAAGAAAAACTGTATGTGTACATACATACATACACAAAAACATTTTTTGAAGTGAAACTTCTATAACGACGGTAAACCTGTTTGACAGAGTTATAAAATTTGTAATACCTGGAGTGGGGATTACAGAAAACGTAGGAAACTCTGCTTGTGTAGTATCATGCGTATACGCAGAGTAATATTTATTTATGTGTGCGTGATGTCATAGGAGCAGTAAGGTTTGATGCTAGTATGACTCTATAGTATGCGAATATTGCACTAGAAGCGGCGTTTTTGGGGTTGAATACAAATTGTATAATTTTAAATATCTGTTTATAGTTTTTGTGTTCATGGGCAAGTGTTTCATATCAGTTGTTTCATTATGTCCGAATTAAATAACAAGAAAAAGGTTTCGACTGGCAGCTGTCACGTAGTCCATATACTGCGCTTATTTACAAATACAAAAATGTTTCTCATGTCAAAGTAGTTGGGGTCTGCTTGATATACAGAGCGTAATGTTCTCCTATATCTCTTTTTATTTTTGACTGATTTTACTTTTTATTTTTTTGGTTCACCTTGGGCGTCTCAAATGTTCTCTCGGGGCTCTTCTTTACACTTTTACTATAAATGGATATTTACCCGTGGAACGGTTAATAAATGGAAGTGGACTCACTGACGCAGAACGTTGAAACGAAAACACAGATTTCTGGGGAACATTGAACCATATATAGACGCTAGCAGGTAGAAGTAGGTACATACGACTAAAATCAGAAACAGAAGACTTGGAAAAAGAATGAATAAGGAGATGATGCAAGATGGAAATTTAAAAGAAGCATTTCACAAACGCCTACACTTCCTATCGGATGATGATAGATGGAAACTTATGAGGCTAAGGTTCAATATCCCTTGTAGGGAATCCTGCCGCCAATATTTTGTTAAATACAAACTAATGACTGTACCCTGTGTATACATTTATAAAACACTATTATACATAAGGAAAAACATAGCCAAATTCACAACTACCTCTGAACAACATCGTTATCCCACAAGACACGGGCATCTGCTCAAAAGCAGCCCTCATAGTACGACTCTATATGAAAGATGGCCTACCCACTCTGGCATTTCATTATATAACAAGTTGCCCAGGCACATAACTGATACTAGCAACAATGCCTTCAAATATAAGATAAAAAAAGTCCTACAACAGAATTGCTTTTACAGCATCCAGGAATACTCAAATTGCGCCATCTAGTCAATTAGTACTTGTTAATTCTATTTTATTTATTTTATTGTGTATCTTTTAATGTAATACGTTATGTGCTTATTGTCGTTACATCTATATATGTAAGTATACTATTGTACCAAAATGCATTTGTATGACGATTCCAATCCATTTGTATGGCTTACTGGATAATAAATAAATTGTTATTATTATTATTATTATTAATTATTATTATTATTATTAAAAGAAGCATGGAAATTTAAAAGAAGCCTCTCACAAACACCTACACCTCCCATCGTATATTCCTACCCCATGCGTCATGTGACCCTTGCTGCTAGCAACAAGCATGTCCCATGCGCAATCCAGCGTATGCAGCCGGTCCGGCGGTACATAAAAACATCCAGATTGAATGTCCGGAATGGGCAGCAATGCCTACCTTACGCTGACAAATTAATCAATCAAGAGAAAAGTGTCTAAAGATGGAAATTAATCATCTAATGAGATTCGATATTTAAGTTATTTATTAATTTTGTATTCCTAGACTAGTTAATATTTCAAATGAAGTTTTTAACGCAAAATCAAGTTTCTGTTTTAAAGGCTCATCCACCCTGTATGTAGCCTTTCTGACTTTTTAATTTAAGTATTTCACAGTTCACATGGGTCGCAAGAATTATTATTATTACACGTTCGTTGCCTTCCTACTTCGGCCGCCTCAGTTATGTCGTATCTGCCAGCCTCGCCGCGTTCCGTTTACGAGCGTACCAGGACGATAATGGGGGACGACGTGCAGCAAAATTCACCCGATGGGGATCTGGTTTATAGCCGGCAGGACATACAACGCTGGCCCACAGGAGATTAACAGAGCGCGGTGACGGTGACGTCACAAAGAAACGTCTAACGCCTGAGTGAATGCATGCGTCATGGGGAGCGGCGGCTTTTGAAAGATAAGCCAACTTGCCGCTGCAATCTGGCTTTCTTGTCGCCCCGCTGGTTCAAAGAGAAACCACCGAACAACGGGCCCATCACCGCTGAACCATATCTCAGACGCTTATTGCTCGCTGTTTCGCACCGTTTATGGTCAAACGCGGTTAGATGGTCTTGATTAGGCTGATGAGCGCGTGGATGAATGTGTGCTTCACCTGTGCTCTCTTGTTTGCCTCTACTTTTATTAATGAGGGTTTCGCTGAAATTAACAATGTGTCTACGACTAATCTATGGACTCGTACCTATTTACGTAAATTTGGGAGTTCCGATTTAACAGGTTTTGCAACCGTGTTAAATGCTTAGTTTTAAATGTTATTAATATGATTAATATTTTAGCCATAATTAAAGGAATTAAGAATGTAAAAGGGATGTAGTGAGGAAATTGTGAGATGTTACAATTTTCCAAATTAATTATTATATTTCAATTTTAGATATAAACTTCTCAGAGACGAAAAAGGAAGTGAAACTTAGCACAATTGCAGTGGTCTTTAATTTTGAGCACAATGAATTTACCCAAAACATACTTCTTTTAAAAGCAAGTAGCACATTAACTCTAATATTTTTAATTAATTTAGGTTCTAATTCAAACGCAATGACAAATATAATGAAATGACTAGTAGGCCAGTAGAATTAGCTCATGGGAAGGCTAACCTTGGATGAAATTCCTTACAGGTAACCACATGGTATATTCGATGTATTCATTGATAAGGAACATACCTGTGAATTTCTTCCCATTTTAGAGTGGCGGAACATTTTTTAATTAACGTCTTTTTGTGCAAAATCACGAAAAATTGAGTTTTTTAGGCATAGCTCTAAGCCAATTGACAATAGCCATATTTGATGTTATACATTTCGTAGGTGATATAAAGACAGTTCATTTGCCACCCGAATAATTTAAATCGGTTAATACTTTTTTTAAATAATCGAAAAGAACTGTCGAAAAAATCGAAAATTTCAATAATTTTTAATTCCGTGAAAAATTTTCTTATATCCTTAGAACTTGGTGAAAACATGTCTTATGTAACTCTGAAGCTACCATAAAATTTTCATCAAAAAATATTCATAACTTTTCTAGAAAATTCATTTGTTTATAAAAAAGGTCTGAAATGTTTAATTCAATCTGACCCAGTTCCCGTCATCAAAAATGACTCATCCGGAGCTCATTTTTTTCGTTGTGACGTCTAGTTTACGAATACATTGTTGGTATAATGATTTTTTAATATTTTCATCAACAAAATGGCGTTTGAAAAAGTACGACTTTTTCGGGCAGAGTTTTTTGCGAATATCTTAATGACAAATTAATCTACTGGCATAAAGCTGTCATAATCTGGTAGCTCGTATTTTTACTCGAATTTGAAAAAAAAAATTATTGTTGTAAGATGTTTAGAAGCCGAGATAATTTTTTTAGTTGTTACTTACGCCATTTGTTTATTTATTAACATAAACATTTGAAATTTACATAGTAACTAGTTGAAGACTTGATTTTTGTAACTCAGTGAACCTTAGCGTCACTGGTTTAACCTGGATAGCTTAAGGAATGAATTATACATAGATAAAGAAAATAAAAACAATTAAAATGGAATGGTTTAACCTGGCTAGCACAGCAAAGATACGGAGAGCAGATAGGGCAGTGAGTTCAAGGTTTGGGCGCCATGATTACTTAGTATAACCAAGGAAATGAAAGCGAGAGATAAACAAAAGACACATATTACATAAATACAATAGCACTATATTACAAAGTATTATATTACAAAAAAAGAACGAGCTAACACAGCATCAGCGATATTGTATAGCAAAATATCAAACAGAAATATGTACAAGATACTATATTGCAATAACCGAAGTTCAAGGTACGAGAATTTACGAGAGCCAAATTAAATATATTACAAAAGAGATGACTCGTAAATTGTCTCAATTATTAAACAAAAGCATATATTACAAGACGACAAAATACAGTGTTACAAGTTGCTCAACAGCAAGGTAAATTTGAGGCGTTTACGAGAAACAAAAAAATATATTACAGAAGATACGTCTCGTAATTTTATCTCAATACTATAATCATACATTACAACAAAATGTGAGCTGAAGGTAGTTTCTATTAGCCATGATTAAGTGTTTGGTGATCGAGTGCCTCCATTTTACTTAGTTGAGACTCCACGCGCAGTAGCCTTGGATAACATTCATCATTCATCATTCCTCTGATATGACCATTTTGATGTTAAAAAAAAATCATGAAGATAACGTGCTCGTACAGAATGTTTATCATTAAGAATATTTAACGCAATGAAAGTATTTGTAATGAAAGAAAATTTCTAAAGAGAAATTCTTGTTATACATAAGATGTTGTCCGAATCAAGAAAACGTAGTGCATGAAAATTTGTTCTTATATAGAAAAACCTAAAATAATATTTTAAACGTTAGATGGTATTTAACGATATATAATAATTTAAAACTATTACCTTATACGTCTATAAGGTTCCTCCATCTTAATATCCCCCTTAGAGGTTTAACAAAATTTCAAATACGTTCATCTCGATTGACGGCTCGAATGAAAGAGAAAAATTTTAACCCAGCGCAGCGTATCGTTACATATTTCCCGGAGAGGTAGTTACGTTGCCCCTCCCAAAAAGTAGTTCTCTTTTATTAAGGGAATATTAAAATCAAATAAAGGATCTATATTTGTGTTGATAATTCTACATTTTCATGTGGCTAACAGACTTTATTATAATCATAGTTTGATCTACTCAACTTCATTTTAAAGTTAGTTTGATTTATTTATTTAATTTAATTAGAATATTATCGAGCGTGCGCCATCTATTATCCTGAGGGGTAAGCATAAGCTACTGACAATTTCTCATCTGTCTAGGAATATTTCGTAATAGTACCAGAGTGTAGGAGAATAAAATTTTCGATAATTAATAATAATTTTTCTAATAAATGTTAGAAAATGTAACGAAGGATGCTTTTGCGCATTCCGCTCGTTACATCTTTTCTATCAATAAAAAATAAACTAAACATTATGATTCATTTAGAAACTTTTTTCCTCTTGAAATAATTTTGTAAAATCGACCATTTTTGCGAAAAAATAAACAACAAGTTTCTAAATGTATATTGTTTAGTTGTTTTTTTTTTAATTGGAAGAAAAAATAGCAGATAGAAAGATTTTACAAAATTGTAAGAAGGATAGTTAATATTGTATACATGCTAGGTCGATGAAATAATTTTGTTAGATACCGTTTCTTTAGTAACCGACATGTGCCAAATTTCGCTATTTTCCGATTACCTGATTTTCAGATAGAAATTAAAAACCCTTTTTTTACACGCCCCTTTAAAAGGTGTAGCTGGACAGGAAAGGGTTATCTTGAAACCCACCTTCATTTTCGATAAGGAATTGGCAATAAAATCTTTTGCTCGTTATTACGGAACATCCTGTATAATAAAATTCATACATTTATCTTGGAATTTAATAAAATCGGACCCTTTATCATAGACTTTTTTTCTTTTTTCTCGGAATGACTAAAAAAGTATTAGTAACCCATCTACAAGTAAAAGTGAGTTTGTGATACTTTTTGGAATTCACTAAGGACAACGTGGGAAGTAATAAAATAAGAAATCCAAACTAGAAGATAATAATATTCAAACCGTTTGAAAAAAACGTACGATCAACTTGATAATGTCGCGGTTTTATAAGCTTCAGGTAATGAAAATATAAAGGTAAATGTGAAATGATCATTTTTAGTTAATAATGCTCATAAATTTGTACGTTTAGAAATAGTGTTTGATATTTAATAATAATATTTTTAGTTAATGTAAATTAAATCTGAAATAAAAGGTTTAGGAATGTGTTTTTCCAACTTTTATTTTATTATTATTATTAAAAATCTTAACGGATTTTTTAGTTATATGGACATTTTTTAAACATTTAACAGAACAGTTCTTCGAAAACGTTAATTTAACGTTACTCCGTTTGATGAACGTTTAGAAGAACAGGATCATTTAAACACTTTAAACAATGTTAATTTAACGTTTATCGTGTAAGAAATATCAATGCGATACATTGTTATTTTTCGAACTATAAATAAACGGTTGATTTTCTACTTAACACGAATTATCAACCAATGATACGTTGAGAATACGTTTTAAAAACTTATGTGTGTACTGGGTTAATTCATTTTGCATTATAAATAATCAGAAGTACACGGGCAAAGAACGCCACGACACAAGAATTTTCGATTATTTTCATATTTTGTCAATTTCTCCTTCAATTTTTAAAATAATTTTGCTGTGTTATGTTGTGCAAAATGAAATAAAAATATATGTATTCGAATACTGAAATCCTCCACTTTAAAATAATTCTATTTTTATATCTTGTCATCGGCGTCGGCGTCGCGAACAAGTTATGACTTGTCTAGCGCGCTGTGCTCATGTTTTAGTCTTCTGCCGAAACAGAAGTCATTTGAGCACAAAAAATAGTCTTCTGCCGAAGCAGAAGTCATTTGAGCACAAAAAAGTCTATATAAGAAAACACTTTTTCTCAGCGAGGAAGTAGTGATCGATCCTTCAAGTAGTAATGTTCCAGCCTTCAGCAACTAGTAGTCTTCTGCCGAAACAGAAGTCATTTGAGCACAGACGCCAACGCCAATGCTGATGAGGTTATCCCTTCCTCTTGTGTTGTAACCAGACAGTGTGTTTTAATTGAGTTTTATTGTGTTGAGTGTCAAGTGGCAATGCATACCCGGAGTGGCAAGGCAGTAGGCACTGGGGTCGAGAGCGACGTCTCCACGTCGGCCCCCCCTCACTGCACGACGCCCCTCACAGCATCTGACCACGAAGTGCTCCGCCAACACGACGCCCTGACAAGGGGTACGGGGGTCACGCCCGACGTCTCCACGACGGTGGCCCCACACTGCACAGCAAGCAACACAGCAACCCGGCTCGGCGAGGTAAGCATGTCCTCTGATTTCTCCACAGGCACAAGTGCTACGCATGGCGTCGCGACGACGGCGCCCCAATACTGTGCGTCGCCGGGCTCAGCACCCAGGCATAGCGAGGCAGGACTCGCCACCAACATAGGACACGACACTGGGGTCACGCATGACGTCACCACGACGGCGCCCCTTCGCTGCATGGCACGCAGCGCAGCCACCTGGCACGAAGCCCAGGCAACAAATCTGGAATGGAGTAGCAACGATTCTCAGGCGATGCCCCCCTACTGCATGGAGCGCAACGCAGCATCGTGGCACGGAAACTCGGCGATGGAACAGAGATTGGGTGGTGATGATGATATGGTGATGCCCCCTCGCTGTATGGTGGACCCAACAGCATCCCGGGCCAACGACGATTCCTCGACGCTGGGAGATCGCCGCTTCGCTGGATTCGCTTCCACACATGGGGAAGCCTCCCACTTTGGCTCAGGGCTGCCCAGCGGTCAGTACACCATTGCTGCCACACCCGACTGGCCCCAACTCTTCAGCGACGCCTCGCTGACACCGCGCCGCCAGCTGGCCACCCCTCACTGCATGGTACCACCAACAGCAACCAGCCCAAGTCCAAGCACGCCGCCCAACGCACAGTACTTCGTCACGCCTACCTCGTCGGCCGGCGCCTACCACGTCACCCCGCCGTACCAGACGGCAAGACCTAGTGCTACGCCCCAAAGACAAATAGTGCTCCAAAACCAAACGACTGGAACGATCCCAGTCCCCTCTGCCGCCATAACGGACCAACCCCAACCGAGCTTGGGACTACCCACTTATGAACAATTAGCGCAACTCCTGGCTCTGACCACTTCAAACCTAGCCTCCATTACCCGGCAGCAAGAAAATTGCCGGCCACCCATTACTGCACGTAACGAATCACAGCCGTACGCCACGGAAAAGGCTAACTTACGTGGACATGGCGACCAACAGCGTGAGGCCAGATCTTTCCGGAGGGAAGAGGATCCACGACGACCCGACTACACAGATTCTGGGGAAATGGACCCCCAGTGGCGCCCAACACAAAACCTAGCAGAGAGCATGACAAGACTAATGGAGGGAAGCGTTCAAGCCGCAACACACGCAATACAAGGTCATCACAGGATGCCCACAAGAAGAACGAGAGCGCTGCCCACTTACTCAGGCCTGGAATGGGAGGATCCAGTCAACTTCCTGGATGAGCTCGAGGAGGCGATGCTCCATGAAGACATCCACGGTCGAGATAAAGTGAGAGTAGCCATTGAACAGCTCGAGGGTCAGGCCAGACGCACCCTGGAGATGTGGAAGTCCCACAACATAACATACGAATTCTTAAAGGAAAAGCTCCTGCGGCAGTTCAACGACACTGCCACCCTGGGGAAGCTACGCTCCAGGTTACACGGTGAGAGACAGAAAGACGACGAACCCGCCGCCGTTTTTATACAACGCAAAATTGGACTCTGGCTGAGGGTAGAACGGTATACGCCGGAAGAAGAGATGGTTATGGAGGTGCGCGAGCTCCTGCGACCGGAACTAAGATTCGCAACTAGAAATGTCCCAGTGGCCACGATGGAAAGCTTGAGCCGAGTGGCTGAAAACGCCGAGGGTGACTACAGGGAATTTCAGAGGCAACTCCGACCGCTGCCGAGGCCAGCCACCATCCCGCCTGCGAGTAATAATACCAATAGTCTACCAAAGTGCCGCAAGTGCCCGGGATTTCACTATCACCGAGACTGCCCCACCAACCAAACTCAGTCAGAGCCCCAGCAAGGCAACTCCAATTTCCGCGGACACGACTCCAACCAGCGAGCCAACCCCAATTTCCGTGGACACGACTCCAATCAACAGGGAAACCCTAACTTCCGCCAACAAAATGTCCAGACAGGGGGCAACAACTTCCGAGGGCATGGCACCAATTCAAACAACCCTAGCCAACAAGCAGGTCAAACCAGTAATTCAGGCCCTGGACAGACATCCACGGCACCACCGCAGCAACGAAGTCAGGCGACCACCCGGCAAGAACCCCGCAACGCACCGCCATCGGGAAACTCCCAATGGGTCGGGCAGAACTAGGGCGCCCGGCCCCACCGCTGGAAATTAACAGCCTAGATTTACCAACCAAGACAGAGGACGCAGTGCTGCAACTACAAGCCACAACCTTGGTGTCTCCACCACCGACCAAGAAGAATGAGATTGACGAAGCTACAGCCACGCAGGAGCAGGACACGTATCAACCACGCCCGTTGACACCACGGCAACAAAGCAACAGAGCCGCCGCCTTTGCTTTCCTTTGCCCGGGCCGCCTGGACAGGCGGTCACCAGTCAACACCGTGACGCAAGATGCTACCTCCCTCAGCTCAGACCAGTCAACCACGCTCATTCCTCAGCTTCAGCCAGGTGAACAGGAACCCAAGGAAGTAGCGAGTATGGACGCCTTCCCGGACCAGCAGGACGCTGGACCTTCCCGGAAGGATAAAAGGTCAGTATTGCCAACCACTGCCCCACTAATAGCCTCTGTATTCCTCGACAAGGTATTCCCGCCAACTCATACCCGAGATGTCAGCACGCAGCCATCTCCCCCGAGGTCACCTCCACTCGGCCTGCCAGGCCCCGAGCCGCCTCCCAGGATTCAGTCCAGCCAGACTGACCTACTCAGACAACCTCCGCAACAAATCGCGGATACCGAAGATGACGATACCGATGATGACGATACCGATGATGACAATACCGAAGATGACGATACCGAAGATAACGATACGGAAGATGACGATACCGAAGATGACGATGACGATCCCGAGGATCCAGGTCATCCAGCCCCGCCAGAACCAGCAGCACCTGCTGTCACAGGACACCAGCCCGCTGCCCCAGAGCCAGCAACACCCGCTGCCCAACAGCCAACCACGCCTACTGTCACAGGACCAGTAGCGCCCGTTGCCCAGAAACCAGTCACGCCTACTATCACAGGATCAGTAGTGCCCGCTGCCCAACAGCCAACCACGCCTACTGTCACAGGACCAGTAGTGCCCGTTGCCCAGAAGCCAGTCACGCCTACTATCACAGGATCAGTAGTGCCCGCTGCCCAACAGCCAACCACGCCTACTGTCACAGGACCAGTAGCGCCCGTTGCCCAGAAGCCCGTCACGCCTACTATCACAGGATCAGTAGTGCCCGCTGCCCCAAAGCCAGATGCCAACGCACAAGTCTACATCCGTGGATCTGGTACCTACTTCCGTGGACATGGCGACTATCTACGTGGACATAGCACCACAGCCGCCGCTAAACCAAAATTTCCAGCCCGCCGACTGCCCCCAGTCGTGCCTGGCCCATCCACCTCAGCCAAGAGGAAACAAACAAACAAGGATGAGAAGTCCCCGGCGCTGTCAGCCGCACCGCCGCCGCCAGCAGACCCTGGGCCTTCTACGTCAAGACAAGAGCAGCCGCTCGACACGACGCCCATACTGTTCCCGATGCCGTTCTGGGCGAAGGCCGTGACCACGCCTGGCCACAACCGACAGCAGCCATCCGCCAGCCAGATGCCTGTCCCAGTCCGGACACGAGTATTCGTCAACTCGAACGCCAGCCCGAGCTCAGCCGGCTCTGGCGCACCGCTCCAGGATCCCGCTACCTTAGCACGTAGCACAGCAGGACCTAGCAGCCCCCACGAGGCGCTCCAGTATCTCACTGCCTTAGCCCGCAGTACTGCAGGACGTTGCAGCCCCAATAAATCGCTCCAGTCTCCCGTTGCCTTAGCAAGCAACACAGCAGGACGTTGCAGCCTCATAGGTTCGCTCCAGAATCCCGCTGCCGTAGCACGCAGCACAGCAGGACTTAGCAGCCCCCAATTCACAACAGGATCAGGCAGCCCCGGGCGTCGCGGAGACGACGTCCAGAAAAAACGAAACGTGCGATAACATACCAATGTAAATAATTCAACGCCACAGGGCGAAAACTTTGTTCAAACTAGAATACATTTATGATTTGTCACATAAAATACTTTAATTTTAAATATCTTGTTTTACCTAAAATATCTTAATGGACCTATTATTAGTTACTTATATAAAATATCTTACCACACTTAATCTTAGTCTATATATGTTAAAATATCTTAGTTGTTGAAATACCTTAACACTTACTCTTAGTTTATAGTTTTGAAAATATTGTATCCACTCACTCTTACATTATATAATTGAAATTATTGAACTGAAACATAACCTGTATGCCTTTATTAATGTTCAATAAAGTCACAAAAAAGGGGGGGTGGTGTCATCGGCGTCGGCGTCGCGAACAAGTTATGACTTGTCTAGCGCGCTGTGCTCATGTTTTAGTCTTCTGCCGAAACAGAAGTCATTTGAGCACAAAAAATAGTCTTCTGCCGAAGCAGAAGTCATTTGAGCACAAAAAAGTCTATATAAGAAAACACTTTTTCTCAGCGAGGAAGTAGTGATCGATCCTTCAAGTAGTAATGTTCCAGCCTTCAGCAACTAGTAGTCTTCTGCCGAAACAGAAGTCATTTGAGCACAGACGCCAACGCCAATGCTGATGAGGTTATCCCTTCCTCTTGTGTTGTAACCAGACAGTGTGTTTTAATTGAGTTTTATTGTGTTGAGTGTCAAGTGGCAATGCATACCCGGAGTGGCAAGGCAGTAGGCACTGGGGTCGAGAGCGACGTCTCCACGTCGGCCCCCCCTCACTGCACGACGCCCCTCACAGCATCTGACCACGAAGTGCTCCGCCAACACGACGCCCTGACAAGGGGTACGGGGGTCACGCCCGACGTCTCCACGACGGTGGCCCCACACTGCACAGCAAGCAACACAGCAACCCGGCTCGGCGAGGTAAGCATGTCCTCTGATTTCTCCACAGGCACAAGTGCTACGCATGGCGTCGCGACGACGGCGCCCCAATACTGTGCGTCGCCGGGCTCAGCACCCAGGCATAGCGAGGCAGGACTCGCCACCAACATAGGACACGACACTGGGGTCACGCATGACGTCACCACGACGGTGCCCCTTCGCTGCATGGCACGCAGCGCAGCCACCTGGCACGAAGCCCAGGCAACAAATCTGGAATGGAGTAGCAACGATTCTCAGGCGATGCCCCCCTACTGCATGGAGCGCAACGCAGCATCGTGGCACGGAAACTCGGCGATGGAACAGAGATTGGGTGGTGATGATGATATGGTGATGCCCCCTCGCTGTATGGTGGACCCAACAGCATCCCGGGCCAACGACGATTCCTCGACGCTGGGAGATCGCCGCTTCGCTGGATTCGCTTCCACACATGGGGAAGCCTCCCACTTTGGCTCAGGGCTGCCCAGCGGTCAGTACACCATTGCTGCCACACCCGACTGGCCCCAACTCTTCAGCGACGCCTCGCTGACACCGCGCCGCCAGCTGGCCACCCCTCACTGCATGGTACCACCAACAGCAACCAGCCCAAGTCCAAGCACGCCGCCCAACGCACAGTACTTCGTCACGCCTACCTCGTCGGCCGGCGCCTACCACGTCACCCCGCCGTACCAGACGGCAAGACCTAGTGCTACGCCCCAAAGACAAATAGTGCTCCAAAACCAAACGACTGGAACGATCCCAGTCCCCTCTGCCGCCATAACGGACCAACCCCAACCGAGCTTGGGACTACCCACTTATGAACAATTAGCGCAACTCCTGGCTCTGACCACTTCAAACCTAGCCTCCATTACCCGGCAGCAAGAAAATTGCCGGCCACCCATTACTGCACGTAACGAATCACAGCCGTACGCCACGGAAAAGGCTAACTTACGTGGACAATCTATACGAGAGAAAATTAAAAAATGCACAGCGATTTTCGTCTATCTATAAACATTAACTTTTGTTATTACACACCTCTGGCGCTGTACACGTCGCAAAAGCGCTCTGTTTGGATTGCGTTTGGCTCGAGAACCGTTTCGTCAACGAAATAGGAATTTACGTTACAAGACTGGAAATAGCTGTTTCGCAGGTCGACAACAGCAAATTCCAGGGCGAGTTCTGGAAGCTTGAGGTGACCTGCAAAACACTGTTTTTCAGTCATGTAACGTACAATTTTTTTTCTACCGTTTTCTGCTTGTAACGCTTTAAAATCTGAATCCATATTTTCCATAACTTGCGAATTGATTTTTGAAAACTCGTAAAAGTTAAGTGTATTTAAAGAAGTGTATTTCAAAATAGCCTATTTCAAAACTTTCATCATTTAGGTAATCATATTTCTATGGTGAATAGTAACCGTCTATCTATTTGGCACTTAAGACAAGTTCGTTTCCATGGCAACAAGAAAGCAAAGCCACCTATACCAAAAATTGGCAGCATTTTTTACCTTCATGGATCATAAAAGAGAATAACAGGGATCGGAAAAGCTTTTACCGATCTCTGATGCCCACTTTCCGGCCTAGGCCGGAAAACGTTACTTTCTGTCCGAAAATTTCTCCGGAATGGGTGTATTTTCTGGCCGGTCGAAAAAAAATAATTATAAAGGCGTTTTTTTCGAAGAATTACACGCTCTACAATTTCTGCTCTCGAAAAATTTTGTTGTCTTTTGCCTTTTTAGGGAAATATTTTCAAAAAATCATTTATTTTGCTATTACCTCCAGTTCCAATTCCTTAACTAATTTACTACTTACGTCCAAGGAGTCAGCTTGTTTGCAATTTTTACTAACCTTATTAAAACCTGCGCTGGACTATTTCGTAAACAAACATATTTTTTAACAACTATTGCCACAAGAATTAGATGATCATAACGAATCAAGTTAAATTTCTACTTTAAAAATATTGTCTTTCTCTTAGTTTCTCATCCGAACGATTTGCAAAATTTATCGCGAGCTAAAAACGTTTCAGGACTCCTAGGTAATAATTTATTTATTCGATATACCAACACGGATCTCGGCTCCTCACGTCGAGTTCGGTGCATGTACAGAAAAACGACATTATCCACCTTACTTTTTCGCTTCATTGTTGTTTTTTGAAGCTCCAGAGAACCGGGCATAATCTGCCCTGCCATCATCTCATCCGAACTCCACTTTCCATTCCGGCATCGCCACTCTGCGAAATGCAAAATTTACAGCTGTGCAGCGGTGGAGCTAAGCATATCCCTGGGGAATGTATAACACAAGATGACAAGTCGCAGGTGTTTACCGACCCTTCTCAACCTGCAGCCAACCCCTAATCGTATTAGTGCTATCTCATTTTCACGGTGTCTCTGGAGGCTTCGCATAATTAGATGAGAAGGAGGGCAAATACTCAGGTGAAAGTTGGCAACTGTAGGCTACGAGGATTTTTAGGAGGCGATGAAATTTGTAATTTCGTTATTGCAGGAATTAACACAATTTCGATAGTGGAGACAGCGGCGCGACAACGTAATAGAAAGGGATAACGACTCCGAATCATCTATTTTACCATTACGTTTCATTATTCCAAAGAGACTATACGCAGCATACAGCGAAGGGCAAAAATGCTTTTAATCGATTTAAAAAAATTGTAAAAAATCTTTGAAAAAGAGAATCTTTTACATTCGGTGGGGAGTTGATTAACGTCGTGTACAGACGTATTGTATGGCGCTCCCAAAATAAGCACTTAAAAATGCGATGAAAATCCCGTTAAATTCGCAAAAAATTGAGCCACCAGTGGATCGAGAAGTTCTGCGTGAAGTGAAGCGCCTTAATAGAAAAAGAGAGTTCATATGGAATTAATAATTACTTGTAAAGTGTTCTTAATAGTATCAGATAAAGCAGACAAGTGCAGTGTCTCTACCTGCACCCAAGACGGTCGTCTTGAAGACCCTTTCTAAGTGGTTTGTGGCGATAAAGAAAGCTGGGCCATAAATAGTGTCAAAATGAGACATGTGTGTCTACAAAGCAATATAGACATTCCTAGCTGTGTTGTGACTTAAAGTAATTGTGTGCAGTGGAAGTTTTTTAAGTGGACGAAATCAACCCAAGAAAGGAAAGAAAATGAAGCGGCAATCACAGGACTAGACGCTATTTTATTGTATTCTATTCTTTCTGATTATTTTAATAACTTTACCAACTTAATGTACTTATGTAACTTAATGGATTAATTCAAAACATAATATTTTAAAAAGTTTCTTATTAATCTCAAAAATAAACCTGTGCTTAACGGGAGGCAGGTAATAAAATAGAAATATACGCTGAATTGGAAAACGGGAATTAAAATTAATTAATACAAAAACACACCAATATACCGCTCTCTCATTTGCAACTTAGTTTATTTCTTTATCAAAATTGAAAAGGAAAAATTAAAAGTAAAATTGAAAAGGTATTAAACAGAGGCAACGAAATAGAAAAATCCCCAAAATTGTAAAGCGGCAGTTGAAACTAAATACTACAAATCAAACTAATATACAGGGTGTACAAAATATCCTCTCGGCCCTCTTTTTCATAATCCGCTGTAAAAAATCTCTCTCTCACCGCAAGACAGGGCACTTCCTTGTACTTCCGTAAATGGATATTTACCTGTGGAAAGATATCCCATGTCCAACCCAGCATAAGGTGAGCACCTTATGCTGGCAAATCAATTAGTCGATCAAGAGAATCTTTTACAAACTGTGGAGCATGGCTCAGCGGTGGTTTTATATTACTTCCATTAAGCTATGCCTAGTATAAGGTGAACAGACATAATAATAAACGCCTTTATTTTAGAGGGCGAAGTTCGTCTACGTCCTGTAGAACTTTTCTACTCAATCCTCATTCCTCATTACATCAATTACAGATAAATATAAATACAACTGTGTAATACAAATAGTAACTATTAAATAATAAATGGATAACGACAATAATATATAGATAACAACAATAATAAACAGTAACAATTAATAACAATCACAGTAAATGTGGTAACATAAGATTAAAACGAGACTGAGAATGATCTCTAAAAATATTTACCAATGACTCTTTAGATGGTTTCGGGTAGGATTTCTGAATGCAACAACGGACAATGATTTTAAATTTTGTGGTAAATTATTGTCACGTTTTTCACACCTTAATTTCCGTGGGTTCCAAAAATCGTCTCAAGGGATAAACCTAACACTGTTTATTGATTAACTTCCTGAAAACTTCACAATACTTTTATTAACTAAAATACACTTTTATTGACTAAAATGACTTTAACAATGTTTAATACTTGATATTTGTACTTACTTCGGATTTCTAACCTTACTTTTCATGCAAAACTTCCTTTTCGGCGCATATATACTCTTCAAATTGTCTCTAGAACTATCCAGCATAGACCATAACCTTCTCGGCGGCGGTCCAGAACAATGTAGAAAACGCGATCCTCTTCTATAAATTTCTAGAAAACATACTACTACCAATGTCTGAGATATGGCGTGCATTACAGGCTTTAATAAATACAGTTACAGTTGCCTAATTATTGCTACTTAATTTCAGCTATTATTCATCAGACACCAGCCCCAAGGGGACTCATAGTGATGTGAACAAAATTCTCTCTGCTCTCCAATTTTTATCGTCTTATAATCATTATTTTTTAAATGCTCGTAAGAAGTAGTATTTCAAAATGTATCTGCAAGTTTTTTGATTTTTTTATTTAGTTTATACTAAAAATGGATTTTTCATAGAAAAATTAAAAATTTTTAGTAAAATTTAGGGTGTTCCTTAATGTAATGCTAATATTTAAGGGTGTGATTGCTTAGGTCATTTTATGACGGAAAGTTCATATGAACATATGTTCGCAACGGCTTAAATTTTTTGCTATAGGGTGTTGAAATTTTCTTTTTAATCGTTATTTTTTAATATCTCAGAAAGTACTTTAGATAGTATTTTCAATTTTGGTATGTGTCAATAGCATATAATGCCACATAATTTAGTTAGAAAAGTTATTTTAGTGGCGTCCCTGCGAACATGTCCTCTGATATTTCTTACCAAAAAAGTGGTACGCCACTGACATATTTCCATGTCTATTGTTTTCCTGAATAGCCTGGTCAATTCTACATGAAGACGGTCTCCTGCGTTTTTCTCGTCAGACGCACAGTTCTCGATTAAAATAATTTAATTCAAATTGAAACTAAGTACACAGGTACACAAAAAAAATTGTCGATTCCACGGACCAGACCGATCATTTCCGGTGTATTTTGACTTGTTGAATTTGAATCCGGTGTGAGTTTTGCCCCACCACGTCACAATTTTTTTCTATCGTCAAAAAACAGCAACTACAATTAATTGCATTTTTCTATTACGGTACACTTTTGATCGTGAAAAACTGCTTAAAATTCGGAAAATATGCACATTACAGAAAAATAGCCTATACGTCTGAATTTTCCAGAAGATTAAATTTCATAGTTTACGAGATTTTTCATTTTTCAATGGTACACGTTTGATCGTGATAAACTACTGAAAATCTAAAGGGACATTGAATTACGAGTATACAGTTATGTATATACATATAGTAAACATTTATGAAATAACGATGTGAATTCTGCCCTACATTGGTTAAAACTATATACTATCCACACGTACAATATACGTTGTATACATTCGTTTAACTAAGTGGTCATATTGACGTTTTCTATACGTGTCAATGACGCTTTGTATGGATTAAAGAATCATATTGGTGGATAATGATGACGTGTTATATGTGTACTGTTACGATCTTAAATGAAAGATCTAACGTTAACTACTAAAGAGATCCTAGGTATTACAAATCCTACACTGTGAGGAGTTCAGTTCACAATTTTACAATGCACACACAGTTAACACGATTAATACAATACAAAAATGAAATTTATACAGTTAAATAAATTACAATAAGGTTCCAAAACTAACTAGAAAATAACTATCTACAACTTAATTACTTAAGACATTAATATTTATGGCTCTCTAGGTAGTACAAATACAATTAATACATTTTTAAACTATGAAACTTATCTTTGTGTGGTGATATCGCTGATACCAGGTGTTCCAGATCTTTAGGGTGCCTTACGTTGAACCTCCCAGGGAATTAGTTGGTGTACGTTAGGTTTATTTCCGTATAAAATTTGGCACTAGGTAGTAAAATAGAATCCATAGAACAATACAACTAATAGAATTTGTCGTTTCTTCACTATTACATCCTAGCTCTAAATTCATCCAAGTTATACATAAATTAAATCCAAAGCTTATCAAAATTTCCAAAAAAGTATCTCAAATTTAGACGTTACAAACAGAAAAATTTTGAGAACAAAATATTAAAGAATATATGAACTTATAGGTCTGAATTTTTCCAGATTTTTAAGTTTCACAGTTTACAAGATGTTCCATTTTTCGATAAGGGTCTTTCTTTCGTGTTTTTCCGGAACAACCTCAACATAATGCATGTTAGGAAAAGATCATAGAGGAAGAAAGTCTTGCATCTTAACGATACATTTACCAGAATTTTTCTGGATTTTTTCTCATCACATTTTGTTCCCCATCCCCTTTTTGGGAAAATTCGAACCGCCATATATCGGAAAATACACATATTTTCGAAAATTTTACAAGAGTAAAAAGTTGTTATTTTTCGTCAAATTATCTATAATAATAATAATAATAATGCTTTATTTATCCAATAGGTCATACAATGATATAGGATACATCAAACACATTTCCAGAATAAGATATACATATTTAATACATTAAAAATTCATCTATCGAGTAGAATGCAGTTTTTAACAGAAACTTTTTTAATTCTGACAAAAACTTGTTTACACTAGGTATAGGGTTAATTTCAACGGCCAACTTATTGTAAAGTGTACATCCCATGTAATATGGTTTTCTTTTATATAATTCAAGTCTGTGTATATCGTATTGTAAATTGGATCCATGTCGTGTAGGGTAATTGTGATTAGCATTTAAGGAATTGAAGGTGGATACGTTTTTTTTTACAAATTTTAAAATTTCATATGTGTACAGATAGGATAATGTAAACATATAATGTTTGATAAATGTCTGCTTGCAGGATTCTTTATAGCTTAAATTAAACATATTACGAATAGCTGTTTTTTGCAGCAAGAACACACGGCTTGATGACGGTGAGTTTCCCCACAAAATAATACCATAACGCAGTCTGGACCCTAAATTAGAAAAATAAAATATCTTCACAGTCTATAATTTGGTTGTGTCGTAATTCTTTCAGCGCAAAACAGTGACTTGAACATTTATTGCAGATATAGGAGACATGTGACTTCCAATCCAATGATACATCAACATACAAACCTAATAATTTAAAAGTTGACACTTCAATGGATTTACCATTAAGCTGTAAAAGCAAACTCGATATGTAATGATCTCTAATGGATGAATCTGTAACGATAATATTTTTTCTTGGCTCATTACCAATTTTTATGGTATTATAATTATTTATATTAAGTAGGGTAGAATTTAACTTATCAATCAGGTCTTGGATGTTTTTGATACCCACGGCAACAGTAATTTCACCAGCAATAAAGTTCATTTACTTAATTATTCAAGTCGTTAATGTAAAGATAAAAGAGTAGCGGTCTCAAAACACTACCTTGGGGTACACCAATATCTATTGTTTTAGTTTCTGACCTCGAACCTAAGAAATCGACATACTCTGTTGGATAAATAAGATTTTAATAACATTTTACATTGCCCTCGTATACCATATTTTTCAACATTATCCAAGAGAATGTCGTGATTAACACAATAAAATTCCTTTGAAAGATCAATAAACAGTACCATAACCTCATGACCTCTGTCAAGATTTTCATAAATATAGTCCAGAAAACTGTCTATCTATCTAGAAACACATTTATTTAAAACAATTGCGGGGCAACAGTGGCAATTTTTTTTCTGGAGTTTGATCTAGACATCAATACGAACAAAATCCACAACGTTTAGGTCGATTTTCGTCTAATTTGTCTACACTATGATGTTTCCATGTTCCATAATCATAATACCTTGCTCTTTTAACCTATTCTATAATCTTCGCATAGAAGTTTCACGCACTTTAAAAATTCTATGATTAATATTTTTTAAATTTACTAATCGATCTTGTTAGAAACAGTATGGCTATTCTTCTACTTAACACTTACAATCGAATTTTACCTTCCTTAATTATCGTGGTTAAAAGAAACGTGATGAATGAACGGACAAGATGGACATTTTGAAAACCATTCAGAATTCATTCACGAACACAATGATATGATTTTTTTTGCCAACAAACAACATTTATGTTTTTGAAAATGTGCCGATGAAATGAAATGTTCTTTTCGTTATTATATTTGCGAAAAGTGCAATAAATAATATCAAGTCAGAAAGTGTTTATTAGTAACCCCGAGTATAAGATGTCAGGCGTATTAAGTCGTCCCCTGTGCAATCTCTCATTTTATTTGCAACTAGTGTTGGCGGTTATCCATTGAAGATTTGCCTCGTAATAAGTTGTGGGAAGTTAGGGTTACACCATTAGACGCTTCTACAAACTTAAAATCCCCGACAAGAGAAATCCCATCAAAAACACGATCCTATGATTAATACTCGGTTACGCGCTCGACTTGGGAAGCGGCGTAGTGATGAAGTGGCGTAAGAGGGGAATATTTAATCACACGGAGCGCGGAGCACAGGCAACCGGCAAGGTACCTACACCATCATTAATTTTCACCGCTAGTTCCACTGGAGCGAGCTGATGACTGATTGATGCTGCGGCACCCCGTTTCAGCGCTAATGATGCTGCTGCCGCCGTGTACCATCCGCCGCCGGTTCCATTCGACGTCGCCGGTCGAGGTTTTACCTATACTATTCGCATTTGCAGGGCACAGCGGCGTATTTGCGCTTACAATTTTTACAGAGTCACTACCAAATTTTGACGTTGAAATTCTCGACTTTTTCTCGATTTTCCAGGTCTATTCTCAAGCTTCAATAACATACGAATACAAATAACAAGCTAAGCATTATAGTCTTCGCTGACTTACTGCACTTTTTATACAGGGTGTATCAAAGTTAAAGGTACATACGTTACTTACGTTACTATTGAACCACCCTGTATAATCGGTTCATACTTAGAATATATGCTTCACTTATTTTTCTTGATAGAACTTCATAATAAACCAAAAAGAAATCCAGGTCCGGCTTAATAAAAAAATGTATTGAAATGTTGTATGTCAAAATCTTGTAGATCTGCTTTGATATTCGAAACGAGCGGTGAAAACTGAATAGAGTAGCTCACTTAATTTGTTTGCACATTTCATTCATCAACCTTGATTACTTGCCGTAAATCCAATTTTATTAAAATGGTTCAGACAGTTGGAACTTGAATATTTATTTTAAGGTTAATTAACAAACAAATTTCACTTGCAGCAGTGACAATTCTTTCACTTCTAGACTAGGTAAGGGAACTATTATAAAATAATTTTGAAAACAATGTAGATTTGTGCACATGAATCAAAATACTACTTAATTTTGTGAGTCTACATTTAAAAATAATATTATTTTTAATGCAAGTATGTACAATAACAACAAATACGTGAAAGTAATAAATACATAACTACAATAACTGTTCAAAGTGGCCTCCATTTCCTTGCTCTAGTAATAATATTTCTAATTGCATGTCTAATCATATCTGGATTATTTCTAACTTCTACGCAAGCGTTATTAACGCGTTCCAAAAGTCCCTGTCTACTATAAATGGCTACGTCATAATATACCTTTGCTTTTAAATGTACCCAAAGATAATAACCAACAGGATTGAAATCCGGTGACCTTGAAGGCCAATGATGAGGTCCATTTCGACCTATTCACATATTTGGAAAATTGTCATTTAGGAAATTTCTCACAATATTCCTAAAATGGGGTGGAGCGCCATCATGCTGGTAATACATTTCCGCAATATTTTCATTTTCCAATAACACGAGTAAATAAATTTAACAAAAAGTCTAAATAAAGTTCACCCGATAATCTATCAGGGAGGATATGTGGCCCAATCAAATAATTGTTGAAAACACTGCACCAAATATTAACAGAAAATCGATGTTGGGATTTATTCTGTCTTACAGCATGTGATTCTCTTCGGTCCAAACATGTGAATTTCTTAAATTATAAACACCGTCTCTTGTAAATTGTGCCTCATCTGTAAACAGACATCTGCTAAGAATTCTTCGATTCTGGATAATCTAGTTATTAAATTTTAACCTCATCCCCTTCCTATAACCTCTGAACCTGGTGAACATGAAATGGATAGAGATTATTTTCTTTTAGTGTTCTCCAAACACTGACATGTGGAACAGCTGACCCACTCTTCTTGTGCTAATTTTTGAATTATTTGCAACAGTATTTAGTATATTCTCTTCTACAGTTAAACATTTTCAGCATTGCCTACTTGACGACAAAGCAGCTATGTTATAAAATCATCTGTTAAGTTTTAGTAAATGGATTATTCGGAAGCGAAGCATTCTTAACAAATGTCTGTTTACAGATGAGGCTCAATTTACAAGAGATGGTGTTTATAATTTAAGAAATTCACATGTTTGGACAGAAAAGAATCCACATGTTATAAGACAGAATAAATCCCAACATCGATTTGCTGTTAACATGTATGTATTTTGTACAGTGTTTTCAACAATCATTTAATTGGGCCACGTATCCTCCCTGATAGATTATCAGGTGATTATCTTAAAGTTATTTTACAGTCTAGAAGTGCAAGAATTGTCACTGCTTCAATTTTTTCCGCTCTTTTCGAATATCGAAACAGATCTACAAAATTTTGTCATACAGGGTGTTGATTTTGACATACAACATATTGTCAATTTTTTATTAAGCCGGACTTGGATTTCTTTTCGGTTTATTATGAAGTTCTATTAAGAAAAATAAGTGAAACATATGTTCTAAGTGTAAACCGATTATACAGGGTGGTTCAATAGTTATGATCAAAGAAAGATTTGGCCAAAATCAATAAAACATCCTGTATCTCAGTAAGGAAGGACGATGGATACATTGATGCGGGGTAATTTGGAACCGCCAAGGTGCCCTCTATCCACAAGTAACGTATGTACATTTAACTTTGAAACACACTGTATAATAGTTGCTAAGTCTACAGAATAATCTCCGCATTTTAGTTTGTATTAACGAGTGATGGCCTTGTCTGACTGCGAGATGAATGAAAGCCGCCAAAGCTTGGTCCATAGTCTTATCGCATTTGTAACAAAATTACTCTGTTAAGTTGATAAATATTAGGAATTAGCGGTTTTGCAATGTAGCAATATTATATAGTATAAATATATAAAAAATTGATATAAATTTTTATGTTGGTATATTATATATTATATTCAATAATGGTAATAATTTTTATTCTGTTTCTGTTTCTTCAGAATTTAAAAATGACACGATAGGTTTGTAACTCCGATCAAAGAATTCTTTGATCGGAGGTCTGTGATAAGTAAAATATGATATAAAAACTCTAGACTGAAGTTGGTCGGGGTATCTTGATAACACTGCATCAATTGTAGTTCCTGATCTCATTGTTGTTTCATTAGGGTTATTATTTATTTATAATCTTAATTTTTCTCCGAGAAAATTAATTAACGGTTGTGCTTCTTGCTTAACAAAATTAACATTGAAGTCCTCAACACAAAATGGTTTTAGAAAAAATAAATCCACAATCAGGGCAGGTAACCAAACAGTCTGCGAAATAATTAATTCACTGAATAATAATGAACTTACAGCAGCTATAGATTTAGACCTATCCAAAGCTTTTGATAGTGTGGACCATAACATATTAATAGAGAAGCTCGCAAAGTATGGAATTGGAGGAAATACATTGCAACTATTGACATCTTACCTATATAATAGAATGCAGTCTGTTATGGAAACAGGTAGCACTGGTGAATTATTAAAATCGCAAAATCTGATCCCACAGGGATTTAGATTTAGGACTGTTATTGTATATCCTATATACTAATGACCTACCTATGGTACTTGATGAATGTATAATTTAATATGTAGATGATTGCTCCTTAATTAACTCTTCAGATTCAATAGTACTGGAACAGGAAATTTTTTTAACATTAGACTTGTTAGAAAAATACTATACTCCTCTTAACGTTAGGTTAAATAAAGAAAAAAAGGCGAGATATTGCATTTTTAAATAGTAAGTCTAATGTTGAAAAAAGTTCCACCAATGTTATCTTTACTTTGAACACTCTGTACCAAATATCCTTTTTAGGTATTACAATAGATTCTAGACTTGATTGGAAATCCCATACTGACCAGCTTGCACAAAACATCGCTAGGTATTGTTACGCCCTAAAAGCAACATCACAAAATGTTAATGCTGAGGCAGCTATGTAGGCTTATTGTTCCTATGTAGAATCTAGAATTAGATATGATATATTCTTTTGGGGAGGCACAAATCATGTATATAAAATATTTGTACTACAGAACAGATGTCTCAGAAATATACTGAAATATATACAAATATACATTAAACAGACAACTAGCTGTAAACCAATATTTAAGGAACAACATATACTTACATACATATTCTTTATAGGATTTTGTAAACATTAGAAACAATATCTATAACTAAAAGAAAAACTCTGTGTAAAAATATTAATGAAATCTTTGCATTCTTTCGATAACCTGAATTCTGGTTATGCTAGCAAATTAAAATCCTAAAATGAATTTGTCTAATTTCTTATTTGACAATTCTCATTCTAACACTAGCATCCACACAGTCCCCTACGGCCATGCAGATTAAACTAGTATCTACATGACCCCCTACGATCATGAAGATTCAATTAAAAATGAGAATAGTTGATAGACTCGACCTTTACTTGGTGAAAATCCATTATCACTAATGAAATAAAAAACACTAAACTGTTTTTCACGTTTTCACATGTGAAAACGTGAAAAACAGTTTAGTGTTTTTTATTTCATTAGTAAAAATGAGAACAAAGACCTAAATTGAATTTATTTATCTACCCTTGTGTTAAAAAATGTTTCATTCTAATGGATTACATTTTCATGAAATCTATCATTCTGTAATCCATTAGAATGAAACTTTTTTAAGACAAGGGTAGATAAATAAATTCAATTTAGGTCTTTGTTCTCATTTTTAACTGAATCTTCATGATCGTAGGTGGTCATGTAGATACTAGTTTAATCTGCATGGCCGTAGGGGACTGTATGGATGCTAGTGTTAGAATGAGAATTGTGAAATAAGAAATTAGACAAATTCATTTTAGGATTTTAATTTGCTAGCATACCAGAATTCAGGTTATCGGAAGAATGCAAAGATTTCATTAATATTTTTACACAGAGTTTTTCTTTTAGTTATAGATATTGTTTATAATGTTTACAAAATTCTGTAAAGAATATGTATGTTTTAATACAATAAGCAAACAAATAATAATTCATTTTTAAACATATACTTACCTTAGTAAGCCATTTATATGAAAGTGTGATATTTGTGGTAAAAAATATGTCTTTGTTTGCAGACCATGAGAGAATTTATTCCTGTGATAGCAGGAACAAAAATGACGTATTAAAGATTAAAGCAAACTTCACATATATACAAAGAAACGTACCATTTTCAATAATTAAAGTGTGTAATAAACTACCTGATGCATACAAAAATCTGTGATTAAAACACCTGACCAAATTACACAATAGGTGAGTATTTCACTACTAAGTGTTAAACAATAAATAAATAAAAAACAAACAAAAAACCTATTCCAAATTATTTTAAATATAATTTTTAAAATCTCTATTTTAATGTGTAACTACGCTCCGTACATTTTCGTTAAAAAGAGTCATAAAATTATTCTTATTGTGCACGCCTTTTTGTCGTTTAAGACCAACGAGCGCTGGCCGCCCGCAGAAACAATATGAACGAAATGAAAAGGAAATAAAATAAAACAGTTACACATTTTGGTAGATAGATCTGCATCCACTCCACTCTAAACTGAACAAATATTCTTAATTTATGTTAGATAAATCTGTTACCGTTTTGTATATTATATCAGTTTATATGAAAGCTGCCAAGAAACGCTACCGTTATCTCAACTGCTATAATTCGAACATATTGGCGAGAACGTTGGGGCTGTGCTAAAATAGATTGTGAAAAAACTGTCGGAGTTATTCTTGCTAGCGCCTCTTTCATGAATCTTTGGGCATTGCCTCTTTATCTTCGTAAGACAATTAAACGGCCACGCACCTCGTATAATATAGAATAATAGCAGCTTTAATTGAAACCTTCATTTTGAGGGGATGGAGTGGTTGAAATATGATTGTTTACACTTTTTTGTAACATGTTTAATAGTATGAAAGTACTATTGTTAGTCTAATTTCTTTACGCTCAGTTTCTTGCATACATACTATTTATAATATTAATTGGATTTGTTAGTATTAATACTTAATTAAAAGAAATAAATTATTGTGTAAAACTAATTTAAAAATGAATGAATGGTCTGGTTCATTAATGATGGCTTCGTTGAAATAATATGTACTAATGTATAATTTAATAAATGGGATTCGCGATAATGGGAATGTTATGTCAATAATATATTCTATATTTAATATTAAAAAATTATATAATTTAATTTTGAAAGTGAAACTGTAATTATTTTCATATAGTCAGATAGTCGACAATTAGGACGCCCGTGCACAGCGACAGCCACTTTTGTAGGGAAATCTAACAAATACTAGAGTCGGTATTGGACCCGTGAAATACATGGGATTTTGTTCCAGAGCTGTCATAGCTTTTCTACTGCTAGTTTAAAAAAAGTAAAAGTGTAAAGCCGAGAACTAAACGAATGATTGGCGAAATGTAGTACTTAAACTACTCGATGAATCATTGTGAAATTCAATTAGGTTCTGATGGTAGACGTAACGATTTAAAAAAAAAATGGATTTGTGAAAATTGCGGCCTGTAGAGTGTATTCTTATGTAAGTACCAACTAACAGAGACGTATAACAATTTTAAATAGCAGTTTTAGAATTTAACAAAAGTTAAAGTAAAACCAAGTATTTATTTTTTAAATTGAACCTCCTTTATAAAAGTCTACCAAGTGCTTGTTGCCCACGCACACGATAGGGTTCCGTAGCCATACTCACTAACATTTTCCTCAACTGTATGCTGTATATCTACATATTAAGAGCCATTTCACCTTGACAAAGCTCGTTCTCTAAAAAGTGTGATTTTATGATCTCGTAACTAAAGGGTTAAAAGTCTAAGGTATCAGAATATTTTTATTGCATTTTAGGAGAGCTGTTCAATGAAATCCCCTCGATGGGGTAAGTGTAATTTTTTTTCACTTTTTACTATATGGTAGGGGAGGAGGACGTTGCAGGTCATCAATTTACGTCTGTATACCATCACGATGGGTATAAAAATAAGAGAATGTGAAGGCTGTGACTTACAGACGTACGGACGAATGGACACATAGTGTCGTCGATTCTAGATGACAATAAACGTATCTCTATTTTTTTTGTCCCCAATAATTATATCAATCCACCAAAAGGGAAAAGGGGCTCGGGTTAGACAGGAATAGGTTCTAACTAAATAAAAGATACGATTTTATCCCAGTTGTCAGGTGTATTAAGGCGTCACTAAATGTTATATGGCTGAATTTTTCAAGATAAATATTTTTTTCTGTGTAGAAACAAAAGGTTACAGCTGTAAGGTGCCAGTGACCCCTAAAAAGATCGAAAATATTGGCCGAAATTCGGTTTTTGGTAAATAAACCGAGAAGTAAAAAAAATATCAAAAAGCTAATAGCACTAAGCGATAGAGGGGGGAATTTCACATCAAAAACGTATAGGAAATTTTTTTGTGCGTTAAAAAATGTAGGCTCCAGATTTTTGTTTTGTTTAACGCACAAAAATGGAACGTGGCGACACATAAGTACGGCGCACGAAGCGTGCGCGGTGCGGTCTCGGACCGAATACACTAAATTTATTGTAACTTTTGAATTAATTAATAGAATTGAGCTCAACAATGCTTGTATTAAACAAGAAACGTGTGACTTTTAGATTATTATACTTTCAAGCCTCTTGAACAATCAGTCAATCAAAACAAAGTTTATTAAATTAATAATGGTGCAGAAAACGTATCCAGCCACCAGCCCGAAGCCAGCCAAACATCCACGGCACTAGTGGATCAAATTAAAACGATAAGACCAAACGGCCAGGGCTTCTTTCCTATAAGGAATTACTCCCTGGCAATGGGTTTAAAAGATCGAAAAAGAAAAGAACCACTTAAAATTAATAGATATAGTATATACAATTTTGGTAATGCACTGATCAATTCGTTGCAGGTATATGACTTCAAGTACTAAAAGCGGATGCCCAGCTGCTCAATGTATGGTTAAATTTCTAATTAATTGTTGAAAATGCGACTTATATAAAGCTATGGGGGAGAATTTTGGAAAAAACAAAAAGTACCAAAAAAAAGGGAATAAGGAAAGAGCAGAAAACAAAAAATACCAGAAGCAGTGAAATATTTAAATCACTTTTTCTCAAAATCATATTTTTTGACAGATTTTTTTTGTGGTAGTCTTCATATGGCGACAACACCACACTGCAATCTTTACTGGTTTTGATTTGTAAACATGTAATTATATTATCTTGTTTAGTACTAAAATAGTGAAATATAATATTAGACATAAATTTTAAACCGATATAAAGTTATTGCACAGAACTTCCTATACACTACCATCTTTGGTGGGGCGTAATTAGTCCACGCTAGAAGAACATAATGATCTGCAGTGGCGGCAAGTACGGTAGCGTGATTTGTAATGTCTGCTTTGAATACACCAGATAATTTTGACCTCACAGCAACCAGTAATTAGAGCGTACAGATGGCCAGATGACCGTTAATCATCCACCCCTTTTCGGAAGATCTTCCATTTGATTATTCGCGTTATTACACATACATAAATTAAATGTGCTCTAGAGGATTCGAAGTGCGTGGATGAATTGGTTCATGTTGACACAGTGAACTATTTGTGAACTGTTTCTTTTTATACACATACAGTGTGTTCTGCTTTTCATAAATCCATCCTAATATCTCAGTTATTAAGTAATGCGATTTTCTTCAAATTTGGGTGGTAATTATACGTTGGAAAAATGAATTATTTGGCATAGTAAACATTCTCATTTTTCATTGGCGTGCCGTTTTAGGGGGTAAAAATAGGTCGATTTTTCGGCAAGAGGATATTTTAGGGCTTATTTTAGACAAATTTTTCTATCATTCAGCATGTCCAAAAACCCCTTAATCCATATTCTCCATGATCTCAAAAACGGATTTTGGCAAAAACGAAATATTAATCAATTTCTTAAAAAAAAAATAATTTTTTGCTATAACAAACCTAAAAAAATTTTTTTTTATAAATTCTGGTCTCCTCAACATAATCACCTTCCAATGATACCACACCGTTTGTCGTAAATGTTACGTCGTCACTAAACATTATGTTTTTTAAAAAAATCTGTCGTTAAGATAGTTAACTTGCAACCATAGGCATTAAGCAAAAGTGCTTTGAACAACAAGTTTTTATTTGATATTTGGCCATTCATAAGAATGGTCAAAAGTTAAAAAATAGTGTTATTTAATTTATCAATCTTACTGATAATGGCAGAAAATCGGAGAGTAGTTCTTACAATTCAAGAAAAAATTGAAATTATCCGCTTAATTGGTGATAATGAAAGATCTACACGTCTGGTTGCTCGAATGCTCGAAATTTGGCACAAACTGTTTGCAAGAACCGGAGCCATTTCCAAGAAAAGACAAAGAAGGTTCAATTTAAATTTACGACAATACGCATTTTAATAGAATTTCGAAAAAAACCAAATGGTAGTTATAAAAGGGCAGTGGCAAGAACACTAATTTAACCAAAAATAAAATATGGAGGTGTTTGAAATGCAATAGGATTAGGGCATTTAAACCAAATTTTTTGCATACTCTCTTAGAAGGTGGCGGTTTGAATGTTGCCTATGGTTGCAAGGTAACTATCTTAACGACATATTTTTTTTTATTTTAAAGAACATACTGTTCAGTGACGAGGCAAACGGTGTGGTATCTAGTCAAAAGTATAGATATTGGGCGGCCGAAAATCCCAACTTTGTAATTAACTGTAAAAACCAATACAGTGTAAAAGTTAACGTGTGATGTGGTATATTAAATGAACAAATTGTTGGCCCTTTTTCCTGGATAACCTCAACGCAGAAAATTTCCTAAATTTTTTACAAAATGATTTAAATGATTTTTATATGGAAATGCCTTTAGCACAGATAGAACATGTATACTTTCAGTTAGATGGTGCCCCGGCGCACAATTCTCAGATAGTTAGAAATATTTTTAATGCAAATTTCCCTATGAAGTGGATAGGTAGAAATAGCTCTTTAGAACCGTGGCCTCCTAGATAGCCTACCCCTTGTGACTTTTTTCTATGGGGGTACTTGAGAAATAAAGTGTATGCTACTCGGCCGTGTAACAGACAAGAACTTTGCCGTAGGATTAGGCAAGCGTGTCAAGAAATTACTCCCCAAACTTTAAGAAAAGTGATTGAACGGTTAAAAAGGGTTGTTGAAAAGTGTATTTTATTGGAAGGTGGTTATGTTGAAGAGACCAGAAATTAAGAAAAAGTTGTTTTTAGGGTTGTTGTAACAATTAAATACTGAGATTTTAGAGTGGATTTGTGAACAGCCGGACATACTGTAGACATTATTTTAAAAAATGTTTGATTTTAGAAAAAACTCTAATTCTTTGCTTTAATACATCTCGTTAGAAGTTTTGTTATATCATTGTACTGTGCAATTCGTAATGACACAGTCAATCTTACCTTATTAACGCAACGTAGTCAGGCTTGTAGTGCCAGTAGGAGGAGTACATTGGACAACATTTTTAAATACATTATTTTTAGGCTTCCATAGACATTTTATAAACACTTTTCGGGACAATCCTTTCGGTATCGTGTGTTCTATCTGTGATAGACTTTGGTTTTAAAACGATTTGATAAATTCGATTGCTGATGTTTCATTCATACCTTACTCTTATAACTGATTGTATTAATTTTCGCCTAGAAGTTTCACTACAATCGCATGACTTTTCTTGCACTAATTTTTTTTGGATATTTCAACACTCAACATTCAAACGAAGAGATTCATTATTTGAACTCTATTTCTTAGAATTAGATAAGAAATCACACCCGGACATATTTTAACATATTTAATGTTACACCCCGTATTTTTAATCTGTTAATTACCTAGTTATATTTCCCGCAAACGATTCAAGCTCATGACTCAATCTAATTTTGCCGTTCAGAGAGTCTGGATGACTTTGTCAATTTGAGGCACTATATTTTGAAAGGAATATAAAAGCTTTTTCGTAATTTTGCAATATGAATCGAGACTCCAATCGATGATATTCAGAGGGCACAGGAAAATTTTCTATGTTGTAGGGCGCTAGTGTTTACAAAAGACACTGATTAGCTGGCGTCGCATGACTTTGTTAGGGAAATATATCGAGACTGAACAAGGGCTTAACGCATTTCATAATGCAGAAAAGGTATAGCAACATTTAACTCTAATATCAAGACATATCTTATTATTATTGTAAGTGGAGTAAAACAAAAATATTTAGGGAACTGTTTTACTATAGCAATTTTTTGCTGAAACTTGTTGAAAACATTTCAGGAAGTGTAGTAAAAAGTTTTGGATTAAGTCTGTGTGGTGGAAAGCTTTTGTTTAGACAAAAGAATCCTGCTTTTTCGCAGATTTTCATCAATAACTCTGGTTGTCTAACCCGTATCGCAAGAAAGAAAGAGACACATATTACGAAGAAAATTAGATTTGTCCAAAACTCCTAAAAAACAATTGTAATATCGAAAATCGAATCGTCGATTGTTTAGGGGCTTCAAGTCACGCATCAAAAATTTGTATAGGTTATAGTTCTTTTTATGTTCTTTGTGGTGGTATAAACAAAAATAAATTTAAATTTTTTTAAAACCAATGTTATTTAATTCTTTTGTCTTTTTTTAAATAAATGAATTTTACTCGTCAATATTTTGCTTCTCTTAAGTTTCCATGCTTCTTTTTTAGTTTCCCTCTGTCCTCATCGGATTTGAAGTGTAGGCTTTTGCAAGATGCTTCTTTTTAGTTTCCGTGCTTCTTTTAAGTTTCCGTCTATCATCATCTCCTTATTTATTCTTCTTCTAAGTTTTCTGCGTCTTCTGTTTCTGAATCTAGCAGTGCACACCTCGATCTGCCCACTTGCGTTCATTTCGTTTGTCTACCGAGACATACATACATTCGCTCGCAGCAGGGAGATTTTATTTTTTAACTGTTCCACAGGTAAATATCCATTTACGGTGGAAGTGCCCTGTCTTACGGTAGAAAGAGCTTTTTACAGCGGGTTATGAGAAAGAGGCCCGAGAAAATATTTTGCACACCCTGTATATTAGTTTGTTTTTGTAGTAATTACTTTCAACCGCCGCTTTCCAATTCCGGGTATTTTTCTATCTTTCTATCATTACCATGCTTAATACCTTTTCAATGTTAATATAGAAACTGTTACACTATTAAACTAAAACTACTACTTAAAACTTATCTTTGTTCACAATCCAATTGAGAGGTGTCTTGAAGGGTGGGTCCTAGGTAGTTTCCGTTTAAGATGTAACGGCCCATACACTAGACCCGTGTTTACTTTATACTATTATTAACAAATATTTTACACTATTCTTCAATTTTTAATTTGTTGCATGTTTTATTCTTCTATTATTACACTTCATTGTACGCAGAATTTTTTAATCTACCGATGACTTAAATTTTATCGAGTTTAATGGCGTTTTGACCGGTTTTTACTTAATAATAATTATTGGTATATGTTCAGTGTTGCCAATGTGAGCGAAAACGCTCCCATTGTGAGCATTTCATTCATAGGCGGAGCGAAATTTATTTGGGGAGCAATTGGGAGCATTTTAAGCTTAAAGTAGGTAGCGACAATCTTTAGTGGGTTTATAAATAATGGCAACAGTGTTACACATTTAAGGAATATCACCTCCCCGCTTTTTAAAATGTCGACCGAGGTAAATGAGGTAAATATCCAATATCCCCCCCCCGCGAGGATTTTGAACGTATGTGGGAGTGAAACGGAGCATTTTGAATTAGATTACGGGTCAATTTAAAACATTTGCATTGGCAACACTGTATGTATTAAAAGTATATAAAAGACGAAGTATTTAAAGAAAAGAAGTTTTATCTACACCAATTGGGACCCTAGATATGGCATTTTTTGAATTATAGCCATTTATTAGCAAGCTAAGAGACACAATGACAACATTTTTTTTTATACCACCACAAAAAAACATAAAAACTACTATAATCTGAAATACAAATTTCTGATGTACGACTTGATGCCCCTAAACAATCGACGATTCGATTTTGGTTTGATGGTTGAACTCCACAAGGGGTATAATCTTCTAAAGTTTCATTAGAATATGTGCATTATTGTTCAAGTTATCATTAATTCTTTCAAAATGGCCTTCCTAAAATGTCTTCATCTTCTACGACTTGGCATATTGCCCAAAAAGTTTCGAACACATCTAGTTCTCTTCGCAATTTCATTTTGAATTAGTTGTGTCTCTTTCTTTACTGCGATACGGGTTATACAACCAGAGATATGTAAGAAAAGTTGTGAAGAAACAGGATTCTGATTCTGAACATTCTTTTGTTTAAACAAAAGCTTTCCGCCACACGGATTTAATTCAAAACTTTACTATAGAACATGTACTTAGGGATCTGTATACTTCCCTACGCTCCGTACAATGTAATATACATACATGTCCGAACCCATACAAAACATATACTGAGCAATAAACGATGACTTGATATTGGAAAACAATTAAGCAGAAGTAGTTCATGTAAAGGTACGGCTCATTTCAAGGTTCAGAGGCGCAAATAAACGAGTGTGAGTAACTGAGTAAGAACATTTCGTGCAGTGAGGTCGTAGAGCGAGAAGCGGCGTATAATAGGGCGCCTCCGGTAGCAATACGGGAACCGAGCAATGAGCATGCTGCCACTGCTGCTAATTCATTCTCTCGCATGCGACCGGCTTCTCTAATTGACGCCGTAATCACATATCTGCCGGCGGATCTACATTCACCCACCGACCCCCGCCTCGGCCCGTTTCCGTATGCCACCCTTACCCGCTACGTTTCATGTGGAAAGAGGTACAACTTGAGCTTTCTCTTTCTTTTTTCTCTCACTTACTTATCAGCCGATATCGCGTAAATGAATTGAATCGACTAAATAACAGCTTATCTAGTCCACTCTTGTTAACATATGCAAAGAAAGTGGGTAGATAACGGCCTTTTTTCACCTATCACGATCGTGAAAATAAAAAGTTTTATTTGAGCCATTCTTTTGTATTTCTTTTTGGACCAAATGTTTAATATTACTTTTAGATCAAATTTCTATAAAAAATACTACAGAAGTTGCATTAAAAATGTCTCGAACAGAACATATAATTTTTGATATAGTGAATAACTTCATACAAATATCGAATAAACGAATATAAATTAATTGTCAATTTGGCAGCTGTCAATTGACACCTTTTTGTCTAATTTGACAGCAGATTTTCTTTCACTTTATTTTCTAATTAGCTTTAATTATTCAAAAAACTTAGAAGCAACTATTTTTGTCTAAAAATTGTAAAGTAGAGGTCATATATCATTTGACACCTGTCAAGCTGTCAATAAATGTCTTAGGCACAACATTTTTTTTTTAATATAATTTTTCATATAATTTACTGAATAACTTAAGATAAAAATATTAAGTCCTTGAAGCTGAAAATCATAACTTGAGTATTGGTGATGACTCAGTCAAAATTTAATGCCTAATTTGATATTATTGACAGCTTCACAACTGCCAAATGAGATATGCCCTATACTTACAATTTTCAGATAAAAATAATTGCCTCAAAGTTTTTTAAATAATTATAGCTAATTAGAAAATAAAGTAAATGGAAATCAGCTGTCAAATTTGACAAAAAAGTGTCAATTGACAGTTACCAAATTGACATTTGACTTATATTCGTGGATTCGACATTTATAAGTTATTCAGTATATTACATCAAAAATTATTTACAAAACTTTTTTGGCCTTTAACTTAAAATAATAAAAAACCCATTATTGAACCAAAAAACTCGATTTGGGACCACTGTGTATCGTGGGAATTTTGTTCTGCCAATACGAAAGCATGTTTGCATATGTTCTGAAGTTTGAAAAAATACCTTTAGCAGACATTTTGGTGGAGGCGTTAGTCGTCGAGGTTAAATTTTCGAAAATTGTGAAAATTTGGATACACTTTTCTTTTTTTTGCTTCATTTGATACTAACTAATATTTCTCAACTAAATTGGCATCAGAAAATTTAAATTGTCTAAAACTTAACATTATATGTACAAAAAACTTCGATAGGTCCTATATAGAATGTGCAACAATTATATCAAAGCTCAATAAATTTGGCTCTAGTTTTAGACATTATTATTTTTACATCCATTTTTTTCTTTTTCAGGTAAGATATACTTTTAACATGTGATGGCCATTACGTAAGTAAAAAAAAATCTATGTATTATTTATAGGTAAGGATAGTTATTATTATTTGACACATAATCCCATATTTTTATAGTTATTTCCAGCAGTATTTAATTTCTTGATGTAATAAACCATTTTTACTTGCTTGGTAATATCACTGAGTGTATTTTTGTGTGCCTGTTCGAAATATTAACACTTTTTTGGAAGTGAAGTGAAAACTGTGCCGCCTCTGGAAAGGGAAGGGAAAAAGCGTGATGAGTGATGAACTGATAAATAAGAAGACAGTAGTGAGTTAAGAGCGGAGATAAACAGTTCAATACTCATTAAAATTACTTAAATATTATAAGTACAACATAACTTTGTAAATTCGAGCAATATATGAATTTAAAGTTGCTTACACATTTTATTATAAATAAGTGAAAATACAGTCCATTCAAACATCAACAGGGCCTTCTAATTATAAGCTATATATTGCCACGTGTTTTCACCCTTTAGGAAGCTACCCTTTAAAATCCGTGGGTTCAAAAATTATAACAAGAGATAAGCACTTTATCGAATAACTCACTGAAAACATGACAATACTTTCATTAACTAAAATACACGTTTACTGACTAAAATAAACTTTAGTGATGTTTATTACTCGATAAAACTCAACTGTTCACTTTATGTCACTTCCGAATTATCTAACATCAATTCATTAAGAACTTTTTTCCCACGTGTTTACATCAGCTTATATACTTTAAAAACGCCTCTAGAACCGTCTACTAAAGACCATAACTTTCTCGCACGGCAATCTAGACTAATGTAATTAACTACATAGATATTATTTTCCTCCGTTAAAAAGAAACACCAAATGGTCGCCATATACAATAGTTAATTAAGAGTTCTGTGTAAAGGCCTTTTATCCAACACACGCATAAAATATGGCTATTACTATTGTGATTTTACATATAGAATGTGATGTATTACACACTAGTGAGAGAATATAAAAAAAGCTTCATCTACTCATATTAGATTATGCACTAATTACTCAACTGCATTTCAACATGTAATGGTATCCATAAACAAATAGTGTGAGTAATCATTATACCCTAGTGTTTTATTTTTACACCAATCACCTTTAACTTCATGTCTAACCTGTCCAATCGATGTAACGCGCAAAATAAAATAGAATGGTTCATATTATTTAGGGGAGGAAGGTGAGTTAACATGTTTGAATAGTTTGTCAAACTATTATATATATATTAATATTTATTATTATAATCATAGATAAAGTAGTACAGTATTCAACATGTGCTAATGGTAATAACACACTTGTTGATTTACAGCAAAATTCATTGCGTGTGTTATTCCTTACGTTACTGCTCTTTAAATAATATACTATTATTTGGTTTGTCAGTTCTTAACTGTTTTTTTTAAATTAGCAATAAGTTTTCCATGTGTAGAAATATCAATATTTCTATAAACATCTAAAGTTTGCTTCAGGATTGAATACTTTTTTCACATTGAAGAACCCGAACACTTTTTCTGTACGCTAAGAAAATAAGACAGCATTTTCATCACTAACACCTCTGCGTTTTGCCCAATCGTTTATATTCGCTGAATTCCTCGTCACAAAAAGCTTTGAGATTTTTTAGGTAGTAAGTTTAAACAAACTTCATTTGCTTCTTTTCTAATTTCTTCCGAGATGACCAATTTGCATCCATTTTTCACAACTAATTATTAATTGACTTATGTACGCACCCAGTGTCTTAACATCAATAAACCATTATTATTATTATTTTTTTTTAATCTCTCAGATTTCTCTGGTTTCAGAAAATCTAAATCGGCTATTATTAGCAAGATCTAGACTTCGACCCTACTACTCTAGGAAAGACCGGACTATGTTTGTGGCGTCTAAGATGACTGACTTCTGTATGGTTCGGTAGGTATTCAAGGGTATTCCTATGTTGTTTAGACCGTCCTTTAAAGTTTTCGGAATTAGTCCCATGGAGGAGATTATGATCGGCACCACCTTTACAGTTTGCAGCTCCCACATCTCTTGAATTTCACGTCTCAGGTTGGTGTACTTCGCCATTTTCTCGTTGTCTATGTTGTGGTTATTGGGGATTGCGACGTCTATCAGAAGCGCTTTCTTCTCTCTCTTGTGTGTGATAGTTATGTCAGGTCTGTTATGTTCAACTGTTCTATCTGTTATAATACCCTTATCCCAATAAATCTTAACTTGTTCAGTCTCTACCACTGGTGGCGGCTTATACCGATAGTATGGTTCGTTGTTATCTGGCGCTATTTTATGCAGCTTCAGGAGTTCGAGGTATATTATCACAGCTGCTTTGTTGTGCCTTTCCAAATATTTTGTGCCTGCTAAGCTTTGGCATCCAGATAGGATATGTTCTATGGTCTCTGATTGACTATTGCACTTCCTGCATTTATCCGTCGTAATCTGCTCTTTTAAAATGTACCTTTGGTAGTTCCTGGTGCTTACAACCTGGTCTTGTATAGCGACCATGAATCCTTCTGTTTCCGGATATAGTGTTCCGCTCGTCAGCCATCCTAGAGATGCTTCTCTGTCAATGTGATCGTTCTCTAGGTTGTAGTGGTAGCGTCCATGTAGTTCTTTGGAGGCCCATTGTGTGATCTTGTCTCGGTTGGTGGTCATATTCGGAAAAGGTACGTAATTTCTCTGGCTTAGGTTTAGTGGAGTATATCCAATGTCAGCTTTTATAACAACTCTATGCAAGTTGGAGTTTGCAAGGTAGAAGTAGTCCCTTAGGCCCTTAATCTGTGCGTTGCATGTTATTACTGCATCTGCGATGCCTCTACTGCCTTGTTCCCTAGGGAGCGACACTCGCTCTTTTGAGGCTCTGGGGTGGTGCATCCTATGATTGGTCAGCATAACTCTAATTTTTGTGTTTATGTCTTCTAGCTCTGTGTGACTCCAGTTAACAATTCCGAAGGAGTACCCTAGCACTGGGATAACATAGCTATTAACGGCTTTTGTTACGTTGGATGAGTTTAACTTAGTTTTGAGGATATTTCGAAGTCTTTTTTTGAATTGTTCAATAAGCATCTCCTTAATCTTCTTGTGCTTTATTTTGTTTGTTTGAAGGATACCTAAATATTTGTAGGGGTCTTCTCTCATTGATGTTAGTACAGTTGCCTCATCCAATCTCATGTCGGGGGCATTCTTTAATTTGCCTTTCTCAATGGTGACAGTTTGACATTTGGTTGTCCCGAAAGTCATTCCTATGTCAGAGCTTATTTTATGGACCAGTTTAAGGACAGTATCCCGGTGATTTTTGCTGGCAGCATATAGCTTTAAGTCGTCCATGTAGAAGAGGTGACTGACTGTCTTGGTCTCATTTGTTGTTTTGATGGTAAATCCATATTTTGTTTGTTTAAGCGCGTTAGATAGGGGGTTCAGAGCAAGATAAAACCACAGAGCGCTGAAGGAGTCGCCTTGGAAAATACCTCTTCTAATCGTGATTTCGTTGGATTCGATGTTATTGTCTCCACATCTTATGGACAACCTCGTACTCCACGTCCTCATCGTGCTTTGCAGAAACCCTATGATGCTGTTGTCGACGCCATATATATCTAATACCTGTAGCAGCCAATCATGGGGGATAGAGTCGAAGGCCTTTTGGTAATCTATATATGCCATATACAAATTTCTATTTTTCTTTCTTGCCTGTTCCAGTATTACCGAGTCAATTACTATCTGCTCTTTACAGCCTAGGGCCCTTCTTCTGCATCCTTTCTGTTCTTCCGTTAGGATCTTCTTGGTTATCAGATATGTGTACACCTTATCGGTTATTCCTGCTGACAATATTTTGTAGAGTGTAGGCAGACAGGTGATCGGTCTGTACTGGGAAGGGTCTCTGGTGTTATTGCTTTTGGGGAGAAGGTAAGTGTGGCCTTTAGTGAGAAATCGAGGCATTAGGGTCGGGCTTTCAAGGATATCGTTGAACTTTTGGGCAAGGTAAGTGTGTATGCTTGTAAGCTTTTTGTACCAGAAATTCTGGATACCGTCTCTACCTGGCTCTTTCCAGTTCGCAAGTTTGCTTGTGAGCTCCCTAATGTCTTGCTCATTAAAGTGTACGGGGTCCATATGGTGTTCTCCATACTTTTGTTTTTCGGTGTTAATCCACGCCGCGTTTTCTTTGTGTCGAATTGGTTGTGCCCATATTCCACTCCAGAAGTCTTCAACCTCCTCAAGCTTAGGTGGATTCTTTTTGGTTTGGCTGTTTTTTCCTTCGAGATTACGGTAGAATTTTCGTTCATTTCTCGAGAACTCAAGGTTTTGTGTTTTCCTTTGATGACTCTCACGATACCTCCTTAGTCTGCTGGCTGCAGCTGCTAGTTTCTGCTTAAGGGTATCTAGGTAATTTGTGAGCATATTTCGCATACCAATTTCATTGGGCTGACGGATCTGTCGCATCACGTCTTCGGGAAGGCCTCTAATCAATTTGTTTGTTCTATTTCCTCTTACGATTTGTTGAGTTCTACCTATCTCCTTTCGGAGTTTTTCTATCTTCGCTTGCAGTCTATACTCCCATGCCGCTATGTGTTGTTTCCCTTTTCTGAGCTCTCCATTCTTATGGGTTATCTGCCCATTCTCCTCAACTGTACTAAGTGCTGCACAGTATACTTGCAGGTGGATTTCCTCTAGGTCCATATTGTTGTCTAAGTTGTCGGAAAGTATTCGATTTGCTTCTGCGACTATTGTATTGGCTACAGGTTTAAAGTGCAATTTGGGAATTCTAGGCCTTGAGCATGGATCGGTTCCTCTGTATTCAGCTAGATGCCGCCTAAACTTTTGCATCCAGCTTGACTCCTCATTAGTACCATTGGCTCTTGCCGGGTTATTGTTCATTCCTACGTGGGGACTATTAGTTACTGGGGTGGGTTCTCTATATTCTATTTGATCGTATTATTCTTATTATTATTATTATTATTATTATTATTATTATTATTATTATTATTATTTCGTTTATTGATTGATTGAATGATTGATTTGCCAGCGTAAGGTGAGCATTGCTGCCGATTCCAGGCACCCATGGAGGTTCGTTCCAGTACCCAGCTTGGTCGTCCGCCGAACACGCCCAACAGACGGCCAAACCGCGTGCCGGAACCAAATCTCGGATGTTTTATATACCGCCAAACCGGCTGCATACGCTGGGCTGGACATGGGACATGCTTGTTGTCAGCAGCGAGAGTCACATGACGCATGGGCTAGGAATATAGGATGGGAAGTGTAGGTGTTTGTGAGATGCTTCTTTTTAATTTCCATGCTTCCTTTAAGTTTCCCACTATCATCATCTCCTTATTTATTCTTCCTCCAAGTCTTATGTTTCTGAATTTAGCAGTGTGCACCTCCTTCTGCCCGATTATGTAATTATTGTATTTCCAGATATTTACGGTATTACACTAATGACTTGAGAAATGGTGTGCGGTCGTCTTAGCATAGGTATAGGCATTTACACTTTACGCTTTATTTGGTTCTATTTAAAAAAGTGTACGTGTAATTGATAATTCTGTATGAACTTTGTTTTTCTATTATGGCGTTTCACTTCGCGTAGAACTTCATGCTGTATCGGTGGCTTAAATTTTATCGAGTTTAATGTGATTTTTACCGCTCTTTTAGCGCTTTCTTTCGAGAGCATTTTACAGCACGTACACGCACAAGGTTAGTCCAACATAAACTAGTAAACAGTAAATAACAATCAACATCATAGCAACCATTCCATGATCTTACAATCTTTACAAATATAAAAATTAATTTATCAAATGATTGTCAAATTTGAAAAAAGATTCAAATAAAATTTTATTAAAAGAAAGTGTTAGATAAAATTTTGTGTGTTATTGCACATTAGTCACTTAAGAAAATTAACTTCTTCTTACGTGACTGATGTGCATAACTATACATTAGTACAATAAATAACTGTACCGTTTTTATACCCTTCGCAACTAAGAAAACAGAGTATGCATTTGATCGGCGCTCTTCTAAAACCGGTAATATCGCTCCTAGAAAAGAAACTTTCATGTCACCGTGTTGGTGATCGAATTCTCAACAACTCTCAAAATATCCGTCCGTCTGTTCGCCCGTCACGTGTCTTGTAAGCATGATAACTTAAGAACGAAAAGTCTGATTGTATTGAAATTTGAACAGTAAATTAGTGTTAACTAGAGGAAACACCTTATTATTTTTTTAACAAAATCGATTAATAAATAAACAAGTTATTGATTATTCAAATAAAAAAATGTTTTGTAGTTAAACAAAAAGTGTCTAAATCTAATATTATTTACAAAAAAGCTGCGAAGAGTATCCTATAGAACGTGAAATAATTATATAAAATGTGCAGTAAATCGGGAAAGAGTATAATGGTTAGCATGTGTGTTTATGAATATGACAAGACATTTTGCTGCCGAATTTTCATCGAACACCTATATATCAAAAACATATGTCATAAGACCAAAATTAGGAATAGTGCAGCTACGACCCCGTGTTACGGAGTTATTATAATGTTATATGATAAACAAGACCAACAAAGGCAGTAAAGTACAGTACACAGTTTTCTTATTATACTTTCGTACCACATGTGCCACAATGTGAGAAGCAGTGATGGGGAGCAATAACTTCGAAACACGTATTCGTAGCTGCACTTCTTATTAAAGTATAGCAGTATTCTTGTTTTTTATTGAAATTTCTTCTACCTTGATGTAGTGATCGGTTATATCATGATTTTATCGGCGGTATCCGATTTTTTCATCATTGTAAATTTTCTAATAGAATAGTGATTTAATTTCTTAAGAATATATAATTGCTATGTACTAGAAACAACTGAACTAGTTCTAGGATGAACTATTCTTACGAATCGTGTAAAGGAGAATCGGAGAGATTTCCACTGCCTCATATAGTTTTCTGTATAGGAAACTCAGTTTCTCATGGGAATTTAGGTTGATTTTAACTTCGAATATAACTCAATAGCGTCGTGTGATTTGATGAATTTCTTGTGGTGTATTGTGATTGGAGTGACTACTGAAAGTGTGAAAATTTACATAATTATTGACTGTACAATACAGAGCATCGAGGAAGCAAAGAGAATTACCGATGTCGACCTCGAAACGTATGTCATGCGTGAGAGTATCCTTTCAATTTCCCTTTTCACTCGGTTTTTTAGTCAGCTTTTCTTTTATGTGTTTCGCAATCAAAAATTGTAATTGTAATATTTCAGTAGAGCTCATCGAGTTCCGCTTTTTAAAAAATATACCAGTTACTCTTCCGTTATTAAACTATTATAGGTAGATAAGTTATAAAAACAATAACTTAAGATTTGTTAATTATCTGGCACCGAAATTTTATAATCTTTTACCTCCTTATGTCAGGCAAATAGCATAAATTTTCTACCGGTTTGTCCTATATATACTTTAGGGCACGAACCACAGGTTAACCGGTGTCTATAAGTTAACCTGTGGTTCGTGCCCTAAAGTATATATAGGACAAACTGGTAGAAAATTTAAAAAAAGAATCTCCGAACACAAAAGAAGCTTCCAGAATAAAAAACTGGACTCTACTTATGCCAGCCACTTAATGAAAAAAAAAACATAATTTTAACGCCAATTATGATATATTACATGTAGAAAATAAAGGATTAAAACTTTTAGAATCTTTAGAAATCAATAAATTAAAAAATTCTGATATAATTTTAAATGATCAACTTGAAACAAACCCTTCACCATTACTTAACCTTTTTTAATTTCTATTGTTCTATGTATTTTAACAACAATTCACCTTAATTACAGATCCATATTATTTCTGAATTACAAGTACCTGGTTTTCCCATTTATGATACGTAAAAGATAAATTTGTTGGGTTTGTTTATTGCCTCAGCTACCTCTATTTTAACATTCAGTTTAGCATTGTATAAGTTAGTTAAATACTCACATCCGAAGAAGCCACTGTGTTGGCGAAGCAATTGTGATGTAGTATATATTTTTGTTAAAATATATAAATAAAATATTGTGAAAATCGTAAAACATTAAGTTTTATTAAAATTCAGCGAAAAAAAAACACTTAGCTACTTTAAGCCAGTTTAATTTTTTAGGTAATTCAGTGAGGAACAAAAATCTAAACACATAAGTTACATACGGCGAGAAATGGACAGGAGAGGAGATGATAAAAAGAACAACGTGAAAAAAAAAATGGTTTTTTTATTGTTAATTTGAAAAATAAGCTCACGATTTACGAAGTACGCATAGTGATAATCGTGTTTAGAGGGAAAAAGTACATAAGCACTAATCAAAACATTGCTCCTGGCTCAAAAATGCACTTTTTAATACTTTTTTGTCCCTGCTTACTGGTCTACTAACAATGTCTAATTTCTTAACCCACTTACAAAGTTCAATAGATTTGGAAGATAATATTTACTGCCGCGGTTCCCGTTAAGTTAACCAAACGTTAATTCTCCAATTATAGCCGATCTTCCGACTATTTGTAACGAGACGAGAATTCGTATCGAGGCTACTGAAGCAGGAATGTTCAGTTTAATTCCTACAAGTTCCTGCTTTGTCTGTTTCTTTGGAAGAAGAGTGACCGAGGTGCGGTAGGGTCTCGGATAGCATCGGGTCAAGAGCTAAGGGGAAAAGTACGTGCCGTGGCAGTGAGATACGCGGCTTTTGCCTAGTTTGCAGCCAGCCCGTGCAATTTGTACTAAAGTGATTCATGGCTTTCACGTAGCGGAACAACAAATTTGGGGTGGGATGTATTTTTAATTTGGATTAACATTAATTTAAATATCGGCTGTGATATGCAACAGAACCTGTTTAATCGACTTTAAATAATTTTAAAAAAGTGTTCAATGTTTTGTTTTTTTTTATGTTTTCAGTTATTATTCTGGACATTTTTGGCAAACTGTAGAGTACGGCTCGGTGGCAGTTGGGTCATAGTTTCATCAAGCATGTCTAGTATTTCGTATAAGATGAGCAAAAATCGGAAAAAAGTAATTTGATAATTTTGGCGAATGCGCAGGGATACAATTCAAAGGACATCTCATACCTCTTATACTCCAGTCAAAATAGACATTCAACTTCATAACAATTCACGTAGAGCTGAACATTGGTACAGATCTTGAATAGACTATTACAAATGAACTGTCAAAAGTCCCCACCGATCCCATGTCGGCTAAAAATTGTATTCAAGGTTAGGTCACAAATATCGCTTTTCCGAATAGTGTTGATAAGTTTGTAGATCATGTAATTATCTATAGAAACTGTTTCTTTACTTTTTTTGCTACGAATCATCATTCATAAGATATCGCGATTTCCAAAGTTAAAAACGTCATATTCTGCATAATATGCACACATTTCCGCGCTACGTATGAGGTAGTGTACTTAGCGCATTTTTTTTAACGTGGTTTCCCCAGTAGACATAATCCACGATCAGTTGTGATTACACAAGTCTGATCAGACAGTTTCCTATTGATTAAAAAATGATACTGTTGGTAATTATCAAAGTAAAACGTATTATTGTGGACTTAAAAGTCGTCGTATGATTAATAATCTTCGAATTCCACTTCAACAGTCATGTTTTCTTCTTCGCTTTCTTCTTTCTTTGCTTGTTGGATTTCTGTAAATTGTTCAAAGAAAAAAGATAAATCAGTTAGAGTCTGTATCAGCCTTTATGGCGTGTGCGTCACGAGAAGCGTCCGGTCTAAGATGATTTGAAGCGAGAGACAAACGGTGTCGGATCAACCCATATACATATTAACTATATACTGTGAGTTTCGTTCGTAACTTGACGCCAAGGAAAGCCTGTCTCTCTATCCTTTAAGAGAACTCTGGGTATGGTGCGCATGCCTTAGTGACGCGAGATTGTGACAGTTTAACTGATTATAGAAGGTAAATGGTCACAATCTAATCGGAGAAATTGGCCACTGGCCTGTTACATATAGCGCGCTTCCTTACTCCTTCATCAGATCGTGTCGTCAGAGCGTTGGGTCCCAAGTTCTCCGCAGAGATAGAAAACTATCTCCTTCTCTAGCCTCAATTCCATACATAGTGGCTTATAGCGTGTTACCAGTATATAGTTAATAGGTATATGGATCAACCAGTCAAAACGCGTCGCACGGCTATACTAATTGAGTGGGCACAAACGTTGGCCCATTATCGAGTTTAACCGCATGAAAAAATGAAAGAGACGAACGTATCACTGTGGAAGTTTTATGAGTGGAAAGTCGTAGATTTAGAATAGTGTCCCGCTTGATATATGTATGAGTGAGAACAAATATTAAAGCAAGGCGTAGCTCAAGCCGTACACACATCATAAAGGCTGAGGCAGACTCTATCTCTCCATTGATATCATAAGTTTTCTCATCTGTTGTATTTGCTTCAACATTGGAGCAAGTCTGGCCTTGGTAATTGGTACATATTGGTGAACAAAATAATTCGACTTTTTTACAGCCACGGTTATTACTAACACCTTTCTTGCAATTGCAAAAAATAGTATTAGAAGTTCTGCTGGTGCAGGCGGGAGAAGAGTTTGATTGGGCTCCAAACTATTGTCTGTTAATTTCCATCCCCAGTTCTCTGGGTCCAGTTGGTTGCCTAGCCATACTTAAATTTGATAGTAGACACGATATGAATGTTGATAAGTAACTGCAGATGTTGGAGGAAGACAGGAAAACTGTACTCCTTTACTGTACCGGCATTTTTTACAAAACTTAAATATCTATATTAATCAATAGAATACATTTTTTTGGAGCTCCATATATAGCAAGAAGAAAGCAAATTCCATTTGAGATGATGACGTATGGAGAAGAGTCAGTTTTTGTAAATACTTCTGCGCTATCAATTAAATCATGACGTTTTTCAGCAATTTAAATATAATACTGTTGTTTTATCCCCTTTGAAAAATTCTGAGTAGTTTCGCAGCCAGTTATTGCATGTAAAAATAAAATATGAGCTTGACCTTTTGGATATGCAGTTAAACTTTGTGATAAATACATTTTTGTTTGTACATATTTAAGCTTTCCCTAATTTTCAAAAGCAAGTAATCTTGTGAATGTTTTTGTGAGTTCGTGAGTCAGTAGTATTAACAAATCAACATCTTCACCAACAAGGATAGTTTTATTTGTATTGAATTGTTCCATTGCTGTTTCAATTATCGGATAGGACATCAGCGTCATTACCAGCTCTCATGAATGTTGATTCGTAGGAAAAAAGTATTGAAACAATTGATGTAGGATGTATTTGTATGACCTATTTTTACAATAATACTTACGGGCCTTTCGGCTAGTTAGGGAAGTGTCGAGGAGGGACAGGGTTGGCTTTAAATTTTCCTAAACACTGACAATTAACTTTGAACCATACCATACTTCAATAACTAATTATTTATATAGAGAAGTGTTAAAAGAAGTAATTATTGATAATACTGTAGACGTTTATTAGTTTTAACTTTAATCATATGAAACTGATTTAAAAGGTTTAAATCCGTTAATTGCACCATTTAGCCAATAACAATATGTAGATACCCTAAGGTTATAAAGATTTTATTGTACAATACTAGTAAAAATAATATTAATAAACAGTATATTACTGGTAACCGAAAATAAATATTGTTAATGCTCAGCAAGAAGAGCGTGGAGATATGTGTATTTCTTGCCAGCAAAGGAGAGAGAGGTACTATTAGTAAATGAAAGAACATTAATAACATAATTTGTTGTAAATATAACAAAGATAAAAATTAAATTTCTGTAGACATAAGAAGATATTTCTTCTAACTAAACTTAATAGTCACTTAATTCTCAATATTATAAATTAGTGAAAGTGAATAAATAAAGTGTTCGATAAGAAAAGTAAAATAATCAAAAAATTGAATTTTATTAAAATAAGTAAACGTAATATGCTTACCAAATAACAATACGAAATAATAATATAAGCCGATTCTGTACTCCGCTAGCATGTGCCTGTTTGTACAGAAGGCCATATATCACTCTATGTGATATGGGGGGAAATGCGCAGTACTATTGGAAATGACTTGCAGTAGAAACATAATAGAATTCGTCGCGTATTTTAAGCTATAAAGGTAACGTACTATGTAATCATTATTTTTTAAACAATAATATGGCCATTCTGTAATATTTCACAGCGAAATTAAGTTGCTGACACACTTTTCATATTTCAAATTATATATGCGAATCCACTTGTCGTCAGAGTGAGAGACGGAGTTTATTTGCAATTTTTTCAACCCACAATATAGATGAGAAGAACTGTAATTTTTTTGACAAAAATCTGCCTAATATATTGTGTGCCGCTTCGTTGCGTTCGAGAACAATTTTAGTGACCAACCCCAGGATGGAGCGATAACACTCCAGCCGCTGTTCGCTGTTCACCGGCCACCGCAGGAGTGGAATGGGCCAGCCAGCTTTTATGCGGTTCTATATATCCAGATTTTGTGATGGCCAGTAACCACAAACCTGGCACTTAAAGTAGTTAGCGACATTTTTACGGATATGTAGTGGGTTAGGCAGGACACATCTGTTTTGGAAAAAGATTTAGGACTGCACTTTTCTGCGAAAAATATGAGGCAGTGGATGGCGAAGTGAATCTAGAAATTAGTGCCATTGGAATTGACACGAAATAGATAGAGAAAATGGTAACAACAATAATGTTATACTTATCATATGCGTAAAGGTGTTATTGTAAGGTTGTTATAACAGAGAAAGGAAAGTATGAAGAGGTCATCTTCAATTATAGTTCACGTCACACAAGGTAATTAAAACGATATCAGATGGAAAAGAATTAGTCTTCCAGAGTAGGTGCTCCAAAATGATTTGATTTTTATATACCATTTTAAGAATGGTTCAAGTTATTTCTTTATTTATCTACATATCTGTTTATTTAATAATATTGTATTGATAATAATAATGATAATAATAATAATAATAATAATACATTTATTTTACCCAGAGTAAAAAAAGGTACAAATTGAACTGTAGAGCTCTTCTTCCATTTGCCTCATTAAATGAAGTTGATTTACGTGTACCTATATAAGAACATAGGTATAATCTAAAACAAACAAATTGGAGACAAAAGAGATAACTTCAAACGGCCAAGGACCACCCATTTTATCGGTGCGTGGTAGAAGGAGTTTAAAACAATTTTTTTTCGTTTTAAAATTCCCTCTACCACGCATCGCGCGAAATTTCGTCTGCCAGTGTATTGGGGTATGTGAAGTACATACACTAACTACCTATAGATAGATATCGATAACCATTCGTTTAAAAAAATTACCCCTCCCCCCTCCTTACCAAACATTTTCAGAAGTTTCATAGTTATATCCTCTCTTCGATTACTGAGTGGCAGATTCTTCGTTATCGATTTTGCACGTCATTTCCTAGACTAATCCAAAATAATTAATTTCGTTGATCTCATACCTTTCGAAACATATTATGTATAGGATTTTGCAAACAGCAAAAAAAAAACTGTCTATGAGAACTAAAAGAAAAACTATATGTAAAAAAGATTAATGAAATCTTTGCATTCTTTCGATAACCTGACTTCTGGTTATGCTAGCAAATCAAAATGCTAAAATAAATTTGTCCAATTTCTTATTTGACATTCTCATTATGACACTAGCATCCAACATAGTCCCCTACGGCTAAGCAGATTAAACTAATATCTGATGATTTGCGTGCCAGATCGATCCCACTATAAAGTTGCTTAATCACGTTTATTCCTTATGGCCTTAATAATAATTTCCCAAAGGTACATTATTTTCCCTAAAAAATAGTATAACAATGAAACCTATTGTTTATAGGATTTAGCAAACAAATTGTCTGAGAGAAGTAACAAGAAAAAGTATCTGTAAAAATTTTAATTTCCGGTCTTGGCATTCTTTCGATAACCTGCATTCTGGTTGTGCTAACTAGTAATAAATATTCTAAAATGAATTTGTCTATTTATTATTTGACAATTCGCATTATAATGCCAGTGTCTACATACTCCTCTACAGCCATCCAGAGTAAACTAGTATCTACATATTACCTCTTATGACCATGAAGATTCAATTAAAAATGAGGACAAAGGTCTATTTATTCAATAAGGAAAAAAATTCTATAAAAAATATGTTTCATTGCAATAATTATAAGCAAACAAAAAATAATTCATTTTTAAACATGCATAGATTCACAGTGGGAACCTAAAGAAACGCACAAAATTCATATCTTTATGTGTCATTTGTCGAAAAAATCCTCGAACAGGTCGATTTTAGTTTTGTAAATGCTACATTTTGTCACTGTACCAAAATTTATGACGTCATTGTTTTTTAGTTATGACGTCATCATATTTTTTTTAATGGAAACAGACATTTTTGTTTACTGTTTTTGGTGGTATATTCCTTTAGCTTTCTGGTGATATGAAAAAAATTGATATTACCTAAGCCATTCTTTTGGAAAAAAATATATTTATTGATTGATACCTTACATAAGTAATTGTGAGAAAAAAGTCATCTCCATTGTTCAAATTGCGACCCTCCAACTATTTGGCATTGACCAAGATGGGTGTAGACACTTTGCACGCTGTTCTGAATCATCTCATGGGCAATCCGTCTCATCTCCAAGCCAATTCTGCCTTTCAATTCTTCTATGGTATCCGGTCTGTTAAAATACACCCTTGACATTAAGTAACCCCAAAGAAAAAAGTCTAACGGGGTTAAATCCGGTGAACGCGGGGGCCACTCAATTGGACCTCGACGACATATCCACCTTCCAGTAAAAGTGTAATCTAAAAACTGACGCACTGCTATCCCAAAATGAGGCGCCCCGTATTGCTGAAACCAGACGTTTTCAGCAGGAATATCTTCATCTTCATTGTTCGGAAACATAACTGCTAAGGCTGGCACGAACTCAACTCGCAAAAACTATAAATATCTTGCGGCCGTAAGATTTTCTTAAAAAAAAAAGGTCCTAATAAACGATCATCAATCATACCTGCCCACACGTTTACTTTGCCTCGTCGCTGTGTATGGGCTTCTTGAGTCCAATGAAGATTTTCTTGTGACCAATACCTACAGTTCTACCGATGTCCCCTTTAAAGAAAATGTAGCTTCATCAGAAAAAACAATGTTCTTTAAAAAATTTGAGTTTTCATCGCACAAGGTCATCAACTGTTTACAAAACTGTAAGCGCCGATCTGGACCGTCCTCATTCAATTCGTGGATTAATTACACTTTGTATGGATGGTATTTTTCTTTTTTCAATAGACGTACAACAGAAGTTTGACTCGCGTTATGATTTAAAGCCAGCTGCCTTGTCGAAAGATGGTGGTTTTCCTTACTTTCTAGAAGAATATTTAATTTGGTTTCGTTGCTTGTGCTAGCGCGACCAGATCGAGGGAGGTCAGCTACACTGACAAATTCATCATATCTAGCCACCAATCTACTTACAGTGGATCTAGAAATTTGCTTTTCGGGATACTTGGCATTGAAAACATCACATGCTTCCCGATGAGTTCTCAGCCTATCATCATATCCAACCATCATCAAAAGTTCTACGCATTCCCTTTCAGTTAAACATGGCATTGCATTCACTAGTTTTACACTGTCTCAGAAGTGTCACAAAACTGAGGTTCCACACGTGCCAGGAATAAAAAAGTTATCGATGCTTTACACAAAAAGGCCTGTATCTCTCTGTTGTTAAGGTGATTGATTTTTTATTATTTTTTTTGTTTTGTTTTTATGTCAAATGTTTTCATGCTAGTTAAAACAAAAATGTAGGCAACAAGATTTATCAGTCCATGACAAAGCGGAACATTACTCGTAAATTTGCGAAAGGTAAGTTATTTTTACATGTCATTTTTCCAAAAGAATGGCTCAGGTAATATCATTTTTTTTTGTATCACCAGAAAGCTAAAGGAATATACCACCAAAAACAGTAAACAGAAATTGTCTTGGTTTTTGCATGAAACATCTATCTTATGAGTGGCTTTATGTCTTTCTGATGAGCTCCAGAATAAGGGCCAAAAACGTTTCAAAGGCTAAGCATTTTTAAGATGCAGAATAATAGATAACCAATCTTTCAAGAAAATGTAATCCAATAGAATGAAAAATTCTGAAGGACAAGGTATGCAAATAAATTTAGTTTACGGCTATTCTGGTCTCTAGCAGAACCAGATATAGGTTATCAGAGAAATACTGTTGGGGTTATTAGTTTGCTTAACCCCGTGTAAAATGTATAAACACTTTACTAGTTTTTGATGTAATTTCGAAGGACCATGGACTGTTGTAGCTTGCGTTTATATACGTTGGACTTGGACTCGGGACTCGTGGACTGTTGCGGCTTGGATCAATTTCTTTTATCTTGAAGTATACCAAAATGTTCGGCTTCTTTCTATCCGGCTCGACGGACCAAAATGTTGGGGTTATTAGGTTGCTTAACCCCGTGTAAAATGTATAAATATTTTACTAGTTTTTAATGTAATTGCGAAGGACCATGGACTGATTTATGTAAAACAGCAAAGCTTCAACTTAACAAATATATTTACAAACACTTGAATAAAAATAACATAATGGTTGTTAGAATGAACGATGTATGCAGCTAGGCTGCTGTGTTGAGTTGATAATGAATTCTAATATTACAGTTTTGCAAGGCTAGCCCTTCCTAATTACCCATACTAAGAACCCAGGCAATAAATAAAAGTTTGTCTACAATAATTTTAATTTGAAAGGAGACCCTTCTTAGAAGTAGGTAAATTAAATCTTAAGTACAATAATAAACACTGCAATTAAATTAGTTTATGCAGGAAATGGAAAATACAAATTCTAAGATATTATATGTAATACTCAACAAATACAAAGTTTCGTTTTAAATAGTTGTAAATTCCTGATTGAATAGATAGGCCTTTGTTCTCATTTTTAACTGAATCTTCATGGGCATAAGAGGTTATGTAGATACTACTTTACTCTACATGGCCGTAGTGGACTATGTAGATATTAGTGTTACAATGACAATCGTCAAATAAGAAACAGGTAAATTCATTTTAGAATTTGAATTGCTAGCATAACCAGAATCCAGGTTATCGAAATAATGCAAAGATTGGAAGTTAATATTATTACAGATAGTTTTTCTTCTTAGTTCTCATAGATAGTTCTTTTCTACTGATTGCTAAATTCTATAAAGAATTATTTTTCATTACAATAATTATGAACAAACAAAAAATAATTAATTTTTAAGTAGGATATCAACAGAAAACAAATACATTTCGAGTTTTCTAAATTTATTTCTGTTAAAACGATCTCTTATACCTTCTTAAATACTAGAAAGAACTTAAAATATATAAAAAATAAAAATGTTGTTTCAACATACGGAAAAACAATACCAAAAACTCCTATATAGGATTTGAAATATTTTGTTTATTGAAATCTCTATTTATACATTTGCATTGACACAGTACATTATTCGTGAAGTGATACGATACTCAAGCAAACCAAGCATAACAGCTCCAATTAATCTAGTCAGAATACGAAAAAATTTGGGTTAATTACAGACTAGACAAAAAGTCAAGTTTGTGTGCATATATTATTTGTTCGCAGTGCCCGAAAAATCCCTAGGATATACCCTTTCCCATTTGTCGGATCCAAATAACAAAAAATATTGCGTGAAAATAATCACAGAATGGGACATATCTAGACACAAAAAAGGTTTTAAAAAATGTATGTCATGCGGAGCTTTCCATCTCTCGTTCCCAAATCCTACCTCGGAAAGTCCTGAAATAATTACCCGCGTTGAGCGGTAACGCGGATGGCTGGAGCGGCCCACCGATGGAGTGGATAAAATCAAACGAGAGCAAGCGAGACTTCGTGTGCTGTTCAGCAGCGAGCTGTCGCGTTCGCATTAATATTGCAAGCGACGTTCCCGATTGTCTAACGAGCGGGGTTGCACGCCAGAATCGGCGGTGTCGGGTTTTCGAAACCGGGGGTGGTTCGAGGGGTCGCAAACGCCCGCTCTCGCAGTGTACCGAACCAACTGACAGGTCAAACTGTACGTATAAACAAACCTTCGCCAGTAGCGTACGCTGATGGGAGACGTAATTGACATTTTTGGAGATGCTAAATGTAGAATGAGGTATCAGTAGCGAACATAAAATTGAATATTTTATATTTGTTGTACTCAGAACAATTGAAATAATATGTGGTCGGGTTAATAAAGTGTGAGCTTAATTTAATCACTAACCGACAAATTTTAACTTTTATTTTGTATCGTTAACCAAAACCACGTATTTGTATTGTTAGCTCTAAAAAATGTAATAACTGACCTAACTCACATATCATGGTATAATTTTAATAAAAAAAAAAATTAATGACATCATGCGAAAAAATATTTGCCATACACTGAACTGAACTTGTGGTAGGTATCCTGTGAAACATCTTGAAAATAATTGTTAATTATAAATTAAACACTGCTTTTAGATGAATCAATCAATATATTATAAATACTCTACACATGTTTCGGCTGATTAGGCCTTTATCAAGAGTATTACATAGTGAATACTAAAGTTTCCGACGTGCTTTTTCTAATTTATACCCAAAAGTATTTATGTCTTAATCTATTTATGACCTAATCTATTTAAGACTAAATTTAACATCCTTAATTATTTGAATGTTTGGAGTGGACCTAAAACTGATTGTATAAATCAATGGATAGTTCTTAACAATTTGTTTATTGTAGGGGTATTCAAGAAATTTTGTTGGTCATTTGTGGTACAAGGGTTGTACTTGAAAGATTTTTTGATTTCTAGTTGTTCTAGCAGATCTAAACGTTTAACTTTTCTTTCTGAATGAAGTAGATTTATGTTATCAGTATGTATAAAATGGTTGTTTTCAATACAGTGTGTTGACATTCCTGTATTTTTATTGTTAAGATTAACTTTTTGTGTTCTTTTACCCTGTTCACATCGCTTCTACCACTCTGACCGATATAGACAGCATTGCAATCTTTACAATTAATTTTATATACAGCAGATTTATCAATTTTATTTAGTTTTTCTTTGTTATTAACCAAAATGTTTCCTATATTTGTTTTGTTCACACCTACTGTAGAGATAACCAAATTATTTAATTTTTTAGAAATGTTGTTACTATATTTCGGAACATAATTAATAAAACTATATTTTGTAGGTTTGTTAGGCACAATGAAAAATTCTTTTTGGAGCATTTTGCGTTGTTTGTTTTTTACCATGTTATCTATTAGTGACCTGTTGTATCCGTTATTCCTTGCAATTTGTTTAATTATATTTAATTCTCTATCAAAATCACTTTGATCTAAAGGTAAATTCGTCAGTCTATGTATTAGACTATGAAAGGGTGAAATCTTAATTTGCCATGATTACTGCGAATTATAATGTATTAATTACTGTATCTGTAGTAGTAGGTTTGCGGTAGATGCTAAATTTCAACTGATTGTTATCTTTTTTGATATTAATATCTAGAGAGTTTAATTGACTATTTTGCTCCGATTCCATTGTGAACTGAATTTTACTATTAAAAAAATTTAAGAAATTAAGGTAATTACTTAGGTTCCTTTCTGTACCGGTTCATATACAATAAATATCGTCTACATATCGAGTCCAATAAAACACATGTGTATTTGAACTGTTATTGCTATTAAAAATTAAATTTTCTAAGTTTGACATAAATATTGGTAGCCCGTCTTTTTGTCTAAAGAATTCACCATTAAACTGAAAATAGTTTTGCACAATACAAACTCTCGAAAGATTTTTTAACTCTGTTTTTTCGTTTTCGTTAATTTGTGAACCGAAATCACCTTGGGATGGACCGTACACTGTTATTACCCGAATTAATGATGTCGTCTATCGGATTCAACGAAGCAAAAAGTCCAAGATGAAGATCGTGCATTTGGGCAGACTGGCGAAATACATCGATGATTCTGGGTTACCTGATCGGGACGATCAGGCTTAAGGAGGGGGCAGTGTTATGAATTACACCCCCTTGGAACTGGAAATTGATACGCCTATGCCTACTAGTAGTGATTGGAACTTGTAGAAAGAGCCATGGACTTTTCTAGAGTGTGGTGGAAGAAGATTCTGGTTCAATCTAGAGGTGATTTCAGAGTATATAAGGCGCGATTACCGGCGCAGAGGAAGAAGTTCATAGAAGTGTAAAGGTTAAATAAAGTGTAAAGGTTATTTAGAAGTATTGTATAGACAATAAATTATTAAATAAAGTGTTTATCTCTTGTTGACATTATTTAGATCCCAGGGATTCATACAGGGTGTTTCCTAAGAGGTGGAAAATACGCAACAATATTATTGTTAATTGAACATTTAGTTGGGCCTATTCTAGACAATTTTAGTATTTGGCATTCAGTATCAATAAAATGTATCTAGCTGCCTGTCTATGTAACAAGTTTTGGATATACATTTCTATTTCTGTTTTAAAATTTATCCTGTTAATTAGGTAAGTTTTCAATTATGTTTTATTTAAAACCATTATTGGCTGCTATTTATTCTGCGATATTTAACTGTCTATTGTAATTTTCATGGGATAATGGAATATTGGTTAATCTGTTTATCATGATAACATAGGCAGCTGTTTGCTTTCCAGAGTGTGTTGAATTGTTGTGTACTGTAATATTTGTTTGAAATTGTTTTGATCAATAGTAGAATCGTATAAGTTATTAGATTTGGCCATACTTAAATAAAAAAACTTTATTGTATTATGTTTTTCATTTTCTAACATTATTTAAGTAGAAATACTGTGTACAATTTAAAAAATCAGTCTATTTACTTGTGTTTTGTACTTATTAAATATACGTATAGTATATAGGATCTCAATTGGGACAGCATAAAAACGAAAACTCGGAGTAAAGTCGGCATCACCTTTAGTTTACAAATAAAACTCTAGGCATCTAATCCCGCTCACATTTCTAAGTGGCAAGCGGATCAAGTCCACGTGGACTGTAGACGAGAAGTGGTGAATATACGAGTTTTATGCTGTCCCAACTGAGATCGTATATACTATACCGTGAACACAACCTATACCGACTTAGAAAATTTATGTTTTTCATTTTTATGCATTTATCTTTCTTTCGCTTCATATACATTTTTGTTAAAGTTGAACTAAACAAATTACACTATCAGTATCCACTATCCATTAGTGTGCATACAAAATACACATGGTAGCGCTTACAGAAAAACAATTTAAATATGTGGGTTGATTGATTGACACATTGATTAACAGGCAGCTCGGTCGTTCGCCGAGCAGGCCCAACGGACGGCCAAACCGCGTGGGACCAAACCTTGGATGTTTTATATGCCGCCAGACAGACTGCATATGATGGGTTGGACATGGGACAAGCTTGTTGTCAGCAGCCATATCCACATGACGCATAGGGTAGGAATATAGGATGGGAAGTGTAGGTGTTTGTGAGATGCTTCTTTTAAGTTTCCATGCTTCATTTAAGTTTCCATCTATCATCATCTCCTTATTTAATTTTCTTCTAAGTTTCTTCTGTTTCTGAAACTAGCAGTGTACACCTCCTTCAGCCAGCTTGCGTTCACTCCGTTTGTCTGCCAAGATATACATACATTCGCTCACCGCAGGGAGCCTTTATTTATTAACCGTTCCACAAGTTTACGGTGGAAGTGGAAGGAAGTGCGGTAAAAAGAGCCTTTTACAGCGGGTTATGCCTGTATATTGGTTTGATTTGTACTAATTAGTTTCACCTGCCATTTTCCAATTCCAATTTCTATTTCATTATCTATGTTTAATACATTTTCATTTTTTTCAGTTTTAATAAAGAAATAAACTAATACACTAGCGAGTTGCAAATGAGAGAGCGGCCCGAAAATAATTTTTTTATACCCTGTATATTGGTTTGTTTTTGTATTAATTAGTTTCAATTTTCTTTTTTCAATTCCGCGTATTTTTCTATTTTATTGCCTGCCCTCCATTCAGCTCGTTCATTTTTTAAATGAATAAGATACTGTTTAAAATATTATTTGAATTAATACATTGAGTGTAGCGTCTGGTCCTGAGGTTGTCGTTTCATTCCCTTTCCTTTCTTGGGTTGATTTCGTCCACTTAAAAAACTTCCTCTGTACACAATTACTTTAAGTCACAACAGCTAGTATGTCTATACTGCTTTGTAAGCACATGTGTCTCATTTTTGACACTATTGCACAACTTTCTTTATCACCATAAACCATTTAAAAAGGGTCTTCAAGACGACCGTCTTGTTTGTAGGTAGAGAAACTTGCCTGCTTTATTTGATACTATTAAAAAATATTTTAGAGTAATTTTTCAATTTTTAATTTCCTGCGTGCTTTGTTCTTCTATTATTATACTTCGTTTCATGAAGATTTTTTTAATTTATCGGTGACTTAAATTTTATCGAGCTTAATGGAGTTTTCACCGGTTTTCTTTGCGATTATTCGAGAGCGTCACACACAACACGTCTGTCCTCGACGAAGATAAACCGACTCTCAGTTTTAAAAATCGTTCCTTTCTCAAAGGATGTTTTTTTTGAATTTTATTGTGCTACTGAAATCACAATTTTGTATAACTTTTATTAGAAACACTATTTTCAACATACATTTAATGACAAAAATTTCGCCAAAATAAATTCAATGATTAATTTAAAGAAGATATACGAAAAAGATGTTAATTTCAAAGTTATTACTGGCGATATTGCCATATTCTTTCTACCGTAAAAGTTATGTTTCTACAATACTATTTCTTAAATTAAACATTAGTATTTGTGCAGTTTCATATTATTATGTAGGTAATACTATCCAGATATCAACAAAAATTCTGGGGTTAGGTTAATACCCGAATGGTTCCAGTGGAGAGTGCGAAATAGGTTCGACCTTTAATGAAGCTGGATGCACGTTTGGAAATCATTTATTTTTGGGTATTTTTATTTCTATTTTCCAGAGACTTACAATTTAACTCCATAAGAGGCACTAAAAGTGTGGTTGGTTATTACAAATCACACGGTATTTGATTAAAAGATACTATCACTGTATTGGCGATATACTCTTTTAAGATAAGCTTGTTCCGTGAAGATGGTCAAAAATTGACGAGTTGGAGACACTGGTGTTCGATATTTTTAACGATGCTCTTACCTTTCCTCTCTCCTTTTTGGTGAGAACTCAAATATATGAAGGAGGTACACATTTAAAAAATGAGAAATGACAGTGAAATTTTGAGACGTGATTTAAGCCAAAATAATAAATAGGAAGTGGGTTTAACATGGGCTCTTATGGACCTTAATAAATGAGTGGAAAAACGCACGAAGAAAATGACAAATATGCTTGAAAATTTTCAGATAAATAAAAACTATATAATAATGAAAATTACGTAACGCACTGAAATCTGACCATATATTTATCAAGAAGTTTATTCAAAACGTTGCGTTCTGCACTCACAATTGTGGCAGCTCTGTTGTCTGCCATGATACAAGGGCAACACCTCTCTGTCTCGATTAGCGTGTGGAATTCCTAATTGCTTGTTGTGTTACACTTAATTCAGACTACGTGGAGGAACTTAAGGTAAAAACGTTTTTAATATTGAACCCGAATCCGCCACAGAAGAACAATTTAACATACCTAGAACTGCTTATACATTTGTTTCAGACTCACTGTATCCATTGATCATTTTGCATTTTTTTCCAGTCGAGACGTCGCGTCTTTTTCACACTGACGACAAACCAAACTTTATCTCTTGTTCGTCATTTTCAAAAGAATCGGTACTTCATTTCTTTGGCTAACTCTGTTTCCATTTTCTTGCCAAATTATACGTAAATACGAGGTTAAAATCGAGGAGAAAACAAAATCAACTAGTCATGGTCATAATGTTCACATTACCCACATAAAAGTGGGGTTCGAATATGCAACGTTAAGTCAAGTCACTATTTATTACGAAGAGACAAATTTTAGAAATATTACAACATATTGTCATGTATTTATTTAGATTAATAAAAATTGTTAGATTAAGAAATGTGTATTAGTTATAAGAAGGTCTAAGTGTAGTTAAAGTGAGTGAAAATCGACATAAGAAAAAAGAAATTTAAAAAAATGATAGCGGTGAAAAAAAAGAATAAGGGGAATCAATAGATACTGGAGAAGAGAATTCACAAGAATTTTTGGAAAAAAATCTAATGAGAATCGATGTATCAATATCAAGATTGCAATAATAAGTTTGAAGAATATAATGTTGAGAGTCATTAGATGAAAGAGGAATAGTTAGAAACAAAGGAGAAAACGAAAATATAAAGTTATAAAACAATAAGGCAAAGAATAAAGAAAGCTAAAGGTAAATAAGATAAGACAAGATTAAGTTGAATAAAAAAAGGAATAAAATGGACAGATAAGTTAAGAAATATAAATAAACAGAACAGAACAGAATAAAAAACATAATAGATGATGAAATAAAATTGGGGAAACAGCATACGAGCTAAAAGGATATGCACACAAAGAAGGAGATACTGACACGGACAAGGAGATAAAAAACAGAAGAATTCAGAAGTGGAAATATGAATAGGTACAAATAATTAAAGGTGTCTTCTATTTATTGTTCATAACTTTTCGTGTGGTCTATATGATGTCCACAATATAACAAGTAATTTGATCACACCGAAACAGGTTATTAGCGTTGTTGGTGATACGGTGATAACTGCTCTTTGCTCTATTTCTCTGTAAGATATGCACTTAAGGTGGCCATTCCCTAGAAAGAGACATCCGATAGGGAAATATTTACTATTTTTGGCCATAACTTTTTTCTTAGTACGTATATTTTGAAAAAAACTATAAGACTACCTAAGTAGAACCTTAACAAGAATATTGCTATGAATTTTCACTCAATAATTTCAGTGGTTTGCAAAATAGTTAGATTTAAATTTAAAAATTATGCTAATCTTCCTAGTTCGTAGTTGTAAATTAAACTATTTTGCAAACCACTGAAATTGTTGAGTGAAAATTCATAGTAATAGTCTTATTATGGCCACCTTAACCTTTAGGTTTGTTGGCGGTGGTACATAAAACCGTTGTTGTTTTATCTTCATAAAGTATTTTACGCAGTATACAAAGAGAGTATAAATCATCAATGGTTTTACGTACGTGTGAAAGCTTTTCTCCTGTATTTTTTTTAACTAGTGCTTTTATCCGTGGATTATGCAATGGGTTAAAAGGTTCATCAAATGGGTTACTTTTTGTGCAATATTATTAAGGTTTTAAAGAAAAGTCTAGCATATTAATAAAGAACTGCATTTGAAAAAAGTAAAAAAAAATATTACAAGTTCAACCAAAATAAGGATACATGCGTTCTACTCGATAGTTTGTAATCGATTGCTCTGTCCCTCCGTCAAGTCTCCTCTGCTGAGTTTACATAACCGAACGTGCCTTTTCAATAAACGTAATTATCCAACTGTCCTGTTGACTCTATAACAGAAATATGAGATTGCAGTTAAATTCTAAGTTCCTCTATTATAAGTACTGCTTTCGATATTTTGATAGGAATCTTTATGTGTGGTATACTAGGATTTCATATTATATTTGTACTCCATGACAATTAAAATAGATTCATTTTAATAACAATTTTACATGTGTTTCATTTGTAAAAAATGATTTTATTTTTATTACATTCTTTAAAATAGTTTTCTAATTCTAAGGAAAACATCATACAATCTATTAAAACATAAAAATACAAAAGAAAATACATCCAATCAAATAAATGAATTAAAAATAGGTGACAAAATTATAACAAATCCATGTGAAATAGTAAACAGCTTTAATGATTTTTTTATAAGCGTAGGTAATTCTCACGAAACAAAAATAAAAACGCGCGGACACAACCATGCAATTTTGCAGCAACGATCATCTCTGTTCTTGAATCCTATTTGTGAAAATGATGTGTTACGTATCATAAGAAACTTGAAAAGCTCAAATTGCAAGGATATTCATGATATTAGTACTTATTTTGTTAAACAATGCTCGAGTCCAATTTTAACCCCTCTAACATATTTAATAAACCAGATATTGATTACTGGAATTTTTCCAGATGACCTAAAATTATCAAAAGTTACGCCACTATATAAGAAGGGAAGTCGACAAGACATGAATAATTATAGACCTATAGCCATCCTCCCAGTATTTTCGAAAATCATTGAAAAATTATGCACGATCAAATAGTAAAACACTACCACGGCAATTTTTCAATTAACATGAAATTTTGGAAAATCTCGAAAATGGGAACAATGTGGTAAGCATCATGTTTGACCTGTCGAAAGCTTTTGACATGGTGAAACATGATTTGCTCTTTGTAAAATTAGATAGGTACGGGGTACTCCAGTAGAGCTCATTAAATCCTATTTGTTAAATAGAAAGCAGCTAGTTGAAATAAATTACCAAAATCATCAACAAAGATCAACTTGGGAAAATCTACCCCCGATATCCGTACCACAAGGGTCAATACTGGGACCCTTACTATTCTTAATATATGTTAACGACTTGCCGTTACACATAGAACACTCAAAAATTATATTGTATGCCGATGACACCACTGCCATCCTCGGAAACAAAAATAAAGTCACTCTACAAACAAAGACGGAACAAACTGTAAATAATATAGTGACGTGGTTAAATGAAAATGGCCTTAAGTTAAATTCGGAAAAAAACGAGATATTGCACTATTCCACTATAAGTGATGCCTTTAAGATAAACATAATAAACACAGAAATAACATAAAAAAATAGTACAAAATTTCTAGGAATTTATATAGATAATTGCTTTAATTGGCATGAACAGATAGAATGTATGTGCAAAAAATTATCAAAAATTTGTTTTTCTTTGAGAATAATGATTAAATACTGTAGTACAGAGCAAATGGTTAACATATATTATGGATCATTTAATTCCGCTATGTCTTATGGTATTGAATTCTGGGGAAATAGTAGTAGAGCAATAGAAGTATTTAGGATTCAAAAAAAGGCAATTAGAATTATCACTAAATCCAGTAACAGACAGACATGTAGAGACCTATTTAAATCCCTAAAAATAATGACCTTACCCTGTCTGTATATTTACAAAGTTGCAATTTTTGTTCGTAATAATATAAAATTATATCAGCATAATTCACAAAACCACACCTATGAAACAAGACATACAACACAATTGCAGCCAACAAAACATAAAACAACAGGATTTGAGAAAGGCCTTTATTATTCCGGTATATACATTTATAATAAACTTCCCGATCGCATAAGAAATTCAAATACATTGTACAAATTTAAACATTCGTTAAAAAACTATCTACAAACTCATGCATTTTATTCCATAAACGACTACATAAATACAACGTAATTTTCTTCTATAGATGACTTTTATAAATCTGAAACATATTTTTTTTTTATATATATATTTATATCTTTTAAAGCGTTTTTTCTTTTTTTTTAATTTTACTCCAGTAGGTACTTATGATACATATTTCTTTTAACATATATTTTTCTAGGAATTTTAAATCATAGAATGTATGTAACTTTTACCCAATAACAAAATATCTTTTTATAATTATTGACTGATTTTATGTTAAATATAGATAAGTAATAATGCTTCTGCAACTATCTGCCTATTTTTTAATTGTAATTTTAATTGCAATTTTAATTCTCAATGTAACTTAGCAATTTATAATGTGTATGACGATGCCCATACTGATGTCTCAGTCTAGTTGGAAAATAAAGATATTCTATTAAAACAAATAGGTATATTAGGATATGATAGATATCATGAATTTGTTGTTATTTAATGAAAGAGAACAAGACGCATCTCGCAATAATCGAAAAGTGAAATCTAAAACCAACTAAAATGAATCCATCCCAAAACCAATGAAATGATAGTTCGAGGTAAACGTTTAACAAATAAACATAAATGTTGCAAACAACAGTCATCGGTTGTTTATATTTTTGATTTTATAAACATTTATCAATGTGGCCCTAAACATCTCGGGAAACAAGATAAGAAAATATTTCCAACATTACAATTAAAATGTTTATTAACTTTCAGTTAGAAAGCTACCAATACTCTCAGGTACTTTGAATACGCCTTACACGAGTGCGTAAGATGCAAGACGTGATTTTTTTTTCAGATCTGTGTAGAGCATCCAATAAATCATTCATAATTAAGTAATGCTCCACTCTGCATAGACCCTCCCCGCTCATTTCTTCCAACAAAATAAAATACAATCGGGTGTTTTAGTGCCGATCTCGCTGATGACAGGGCCGCGACGCGTTTGTCTGGGTAATAGAGTGTCATACGCCGTTACCCTTACTTCCCAAGCTTCGGTGACACCGTAGGCTACTGCTCGGTAACAGCGCGCTTTGTAATAAATCAACATGACCCTTGTCGCAGGCGACGCAGAGTTCGCCTACTATACGATACACTTCAGAGATGGAGGGCAATATGGTATATAGAGGAAGGTTATTGCGGCTCTTGGAGGTATGCGTCGTTACGTTTCGCTAACGATTCCACAGGACGTAAATAACTAAATTATGAATGTTAACGTTTATATAGATGGGAAAGGTAGGTAAAGTTAATCGAACCGACATAATCAGCCCTATTAAGTTAGTAATAACACTAATAACTTGTTGAGCCTTCACTTTCTCCCCAATTCTATATAGATCGTTACTGAAAAGATCCAGGGACGTACAACAAAACTAATTTTGAGATTATGCATTTCAGGCTTTTTTAATAATATTTTATGTAACAAGTGGCTAAAATGGTGTTTTTTTACTAGTGGGGCGTTTATAGCACGAGCCGAAGGAGAATTTCTGTTTTGTTTCAATTTATATTCAAACTGTACGAAGCTTATCATTTGGAGGTTGTCCAGCAGGTGCATGAGCTCATTTTCGCTCGATACAACCAAGGTGATATCATCTGCAAATCAGGTTAGAAATATTAGTTCCTCCCATCACTGCTTCACCCTGCCAGTACACCAGCACACGATGGATCTCGTCTTCATTATAAATGATAAAAAGAAGTGGTAATAAAACACATTCTGTCTGTTGTCTATCTTCACCAAAGCAGGGTCTACTTCATATAGTCGATGGATAATAGAGACCAGATGTCTGGGGTGTTCCCATCTCAAATATTACGGTCCGTAGTTTATTCCTTTCCACACTTCAAGATAATTGTATGGCCTTGAGTTAAAGCTTAATAACCTACATTCCGAAAATGCGTATTTTTCAAATTATTTGCAAAAAACTAACTCTAATTTCTCGTGTAGCAAAAAACTAAACGGTAAAGGAGACAATACTCTGTGATCGTTTAGCTGTAATAGTATAAAAGTATATCCAGTTTTTTGTACACCTTGAAAAAAATTACAGCAATAGTTCTAATTTTTTTCCATAATTTTTACCGGAATCAAATGGCAGTATATGAAGCCGTAATTAAGATAAATCAAACCAGTTAGTCCCATTTAATTGATAATAAACTCGGATAAAAACTTGTTTTTTGAAAAGAAAAATTGATTTTTCTTACATTATAAATTATTTTAAATGAGAACAACGTATACCATTTAATTTACAATTTCAAAAGTTATAAAAAAGTTGAAATGATTCCTTTTTTGTCACAACATAACTTGTAAATTCAATATTCTTAAAACGTATTTCTTACAATAAATATAAACTAGTCAATTTTGATCATAGAGAGGTGTACTATGAATAGTCCCGTGAATGGAGGTTTTTGGCTCCGATTTCCATCAAGTAGCATCAATTTGCTTGAAATTTGAACTCTAAGTAGGGAATACCTTAAAACGCAAACCCTATCCTATGCGAATGTGCGCATTTACTCTAGGGGTGAGTACCAGCCCAACTCGGGGCTGGGAATTTTATTATTAAAAATAACCTCAGAAATCGATAGCGGAACACATCCTGAGCGAAAAATGTTCTATAGAGTTTTTTCGAAAAATCAATACTTTTTTACTTATTCGTGATTGAAAATTTCAATTTTTCTTAAAAATATAATCGTGTTTTCAAACGGTTTTTCACGAATAACTCAAAGAGTTTATATTTTATCAAAAAAAGTATAAGAAGCTAAAATGTAGCTTATAAAAAAACAAAGAGATTGGTTTTTTTATTGCTGCAGGCCCCAATACAAACCGAGTTATGGCTTATTAAAGGTGGGCCGTATATATCGAACGAAAAATTAAAAAAATTCAACATTGAATAACAGAAAAACGGTCAATTTTATGGGGAAATATTTTTTATAGTACTTAAAAAAACCTTTAAAATGAGATGCTGTAGAACTCTCTGGCATAAAAACTAAAGAAGTTATGACGAAAATAAGGTCGATTCCAATTTTTTTTCGTGGAGAAAAACAATGCTACCCTTGGCATTACCACCTTAATTGAAATTAAACGTGATCCATTTACAACTCACTTTATTTAAGCACTAGTAATGTGATCCAGAAGATTGACCGGTTTAGAATGCTTAATTTTGAGAAAAATTATGGTTAAAGTGGAAAAAGCATTTTTGAAAGTTTTAAAAAAATCGTCTTTTCTTTTTTGAAAATAATAAAAAAACTATCGAAGATACGGAGAAATTGCTAGAGAACAAAAAGTTAGGATTTCTTTTACTGAAAATTTTGTTTTTCTTTCATTATCGTAGCTTACACATTAACCGAGATATGGCCTTTCAAATTTAGCATTAGCGTGTGACTGGTACCGTTTTGCAGCCCTTTAAACGTTGCCTTTTTAAAAATAAAGGGCCTAAGAAATTGGAAACCTTTATGAGTAGGTAGTAGGTCATAAAATTTCATACAAAATTATTTTTTGATGAGCTTTCTAGCATAAAAATTAAGCGAGTTATTGTCAAAAAACCAATCGCACTTTCTTTTAAATTTCGGAGTAGGTAGATTTTGGAGCATAGATGAATGAATATATAGCATAAATACGTACCAGACGATTGTGGAACCGAACGCGTGTCTATCGGTAGAAGAGATTTGTGTGTGTGTGTCCCTTTCTGTCCTTTCCTCGCGAACTTGCATGAAGATGTAAAGTCAGTAGTAAATGATATATTGCAAAAAAGGTTGCGGTGCATCATGTGGCTGCCGAAGAGTTGGACTTTTTTGCAACTCAACTTGTAACGGATATAATGGTGCAAACTACCAAAATAGTGCTCCAATCATAGACCAAGAAGAGGAAGAAGAGAGGATCGATATTGATGATGATGCGCTTTAATTTTAATTCATTTTATGTATATATTTTTTTTGTTTTTTTAAATAATTTGTATGTTGCATAAAATATGGTAAAATACACCTAATAAATGAAAAAAATTACATTATAATATAGTCTTTCTAAATTTTCAATTTTTCATAATTTTACAAAATTTTTATACTTTTTTCCTCATGAGGGGTAGTTTTGAAGGGTTGAAAAGTTGCAATAAATAATTATTCAAGTTGAACACGATAATAAGATACCAAATTAAGATAAATAAATGATGTATAACATTATATAAATATGCCGATAAATGATTTTTTCAATTTTTTCATAAGGGATGATTTTTAAGGGTTGAAAAGTTGGGATGAAAAATATATGAAGTATGACACAGTTGACAAATAAAAATTAGTGTCTTATAACATCAAACGATCTTGATTCAAACCCCATTCACGTTTTTGAACTTATTAACTGCTTCAATTCATTATTTTATTAAGTTTCTGCAATAAGGAGTAGTTTTCACCCCTAAGAATAATTTGCGCATATTGGCACAGGGTAGGGAGTGAAGTGGAGAGTAAGTAAAGCTTAATTCCAAAATTTTATGAAAATCCATACTTCTTGATAGGATTCGGAGGTAATACCATATTTTTACCGTCGCGGCGTACATTGGACAGAATAAAATGATGGAAAATTTGAATTATCTTTCAACTTTATATTGAACATTTAGAAAGGGGTTGAAATGCACTAAAATGGAAAAAAATTGTATCGCCCAGTTTTTTATCAAATTGGATGTGGGTAATGTCAAATTCAAGGTAATACTATAAGCTTCAAGTTATATATTTAACTTTTTTTAAATCGTAGTTTCCAGGATATTTGCAGAAACCATGTTATAATCCCTTCCCCCAACCTTTCCTCAAAAATTTAGCCTGCAGTCGATTTTGGTCGACTTTTTTACACGTTTATAATACCCTAAATTACAGATTTCTATATCTACATAATAATAGAGAAATAAAATTACTTTGAATAACTAAAATAACATGAATAAGGTTATGTGGAAATTTCAAATTAAATTTTTGTTGCCCGCCTCTCATTTCAAGGTTCCTTCTTGCACCTTCACCGTGGCGATAGTTAATGGGTATGGTCGATAAATAAGAATCTTTTACAAGCTCTAAATATCGTTGCCAGATATCGTTAACACTCATAACCTCCCTCTGTGTGCTTTCTTCATTTAACAAAGAATACAGTTGCTAATTGACCACTTATAATAATTAACGAGTTAATTATTTCTCAGATACCTAATGCACGTTCACTAAATTCTCTCATATTAAGCTATTTGTGGGCACTGTCGTGGACTCCCTGTTTATTAGTCCATATTACCACCTACATAGGTAGTAATTAGTGTTTTTGATTAATAATCTGTCAAATTATATCATTAGTTTATTGTATAAATGCTTGGGTTTGTGCAAATTATTTTTCGCATGTGTTTTTTCATTCACCTCATTTTTAACTGCTGCGATATTGCACAACCCATTGAATTCTGTCTTAGTCTCGCTCACCGCTCGCATCAGCGCTCAGTTTAACTGATAAAAGTTATTTTTAATTGGTTGAGTGCAAGAAACTGATTTTAGTTATAGCTTTCTGAAAAGGGAATATTTCTTTAAAAAATTGCACCTTTTCTAGATTGAAATAGTATTCATACAACTATTTAACATCCCTTAGTAATATTCTGACAATATCTACAAATTATCTTAAGAAGACTTTATAAAAATGCAGAGTCGAATAGAAGTTCGTTTGCGCTCCCTCTATATAACCATAATGCGCTTTTATAGTCCATTGATTTATCAGTTATAAAGTAGTTTTGTTATGGCGACTACATTAACTCCTATAAATCACTATATTAGCTGTAGTCGATCGTACAATTCAAAGAAAATATTTCGTAAAAGATCCCAAAGAGCCAAGTCATGAATTTTGCTGCAAGTCTTCATTGCCGAGGTATGTACTGTTTTTAGTTGAATAATTTAATGCTTTCTCGTTTTATAACAATCATATCTGCGGATTTTATGATCAAATGAAACATATTAAATTGTTATTTAATACACGCATATTATACTTTAAATCATGAGATTACTAAAATGTTTGCTATTTTTTATTGTCAATATATGCTGTGACACCTCATGAAATAACAATGCGCCATCGAAATTATGCAAACTAAGTGACATCAAAATTTATGAAAAAAATGTTCCTCAACATTTTGCTAAAACTGCTATTAATTTCCATAAATTAATTGCTTAATAATAACACAATATGTAATTTTAACTCTTATACAGCAAATCTATTATTAATAAGAGACAATGGCTATGTGAAATTATTGGCTATTTTCAAGTCCAATTAAACAACTTTTACAAGAGTATTTGTTTTATAACAGCTGTTACAATTGGTAGTAATTATACATTAGGACTTAATGTAGTCATTATATAACGTCAAGGTCCTTATGCAGTGTAAAATCTACTATGGATTATGCTATAGAGCAATTTAATTCAATTGAAGTCATTGTACAGCTATATAGCAGTTGTTATACCGCCACAAGAACTTATAGTTTATACAGACAGTCCGCGATTTGTTTCAACTTCTTATGCATTCTAGAACTATAGAGGTCGCATAGGAGCACAGTGCACTTCTTTTCTGAACAATTGTGTTTCGCCATCTAGTGGTGTAGTTGAGAACTATATATTTTTAAACTAGTTCAAGAGAAGGAACGACATCAATCATTTAGGAGATAGGTTCTAGACAGGACTTGAACTGTTCGAGAAAAGTTATCTGTCGGTATATAAGGCGACAGGATCGGCGATGGAACAGTTCTGATTGGAAATAAGAAGTGATAACAAGTTAACTATTTCCATTAAATATCTGCAACATACCAAGTCTTACTTTCACTTTACAACGAAAATTTCCATTACGCTTCTTTCATGTCGTCTGATTATTGTCATACTCTTTAAATATGTTAGATGATGGGATTAGAAACTATTAATGGATTGGTCTATTCCTCATGCTATAACACGGACATTAATTTTTCCCCACTTCAGTAGTTCTCTAAATATAAATATCGCAGATGAAATATTGCAACGGTGATCTTTCGGTTGTATAGGTATATGAGTTTTTTACGCATTCACTGGATAACTGCTCTGTAATTAGTTGTAAGAACGTTTATATCACCTGATAATTACAACACTAAAGAAGCAGGAAACCATGAGTTTTACAATAGCTGTATAACCATTTCTGGAATATCATTCTGAAAGAAAAATATTCACATAATTATTTAAAGCTGTGTATAAAAGATATATCGAGAGCATTTACAAGAGGATAATATAACCTCTATAAAATTGTTTTATAATTATTACCTTGTAAGCTTCAAGCATTTCAATAACTCTACTTTAATTTTTGAATTTGCGCAACAGCTCGGAACATATAAATACAGATTAGGAGACATTTTACCACAAGTACGAAATTTCAATAAATAATGCGCACGAGTAGCACGTATATGGCGTTAGTAATACTCCTACGTATTCATTTCGTGCCGAGGAGAGCCATAATAGTAGAGACTCAGAACACGAAAAAGTCGTCTAGAAACATGTTCCGTGGAACATTGAAAGGTAAAAATGTACTGAGTACTTTATTATATAATACCTAACATGTACATACACCCCCTAAATTCGTCTGGCGATACCGGTGTCCAAGCACCCCAAGGGGTGAAAAACCGCAAAAAATGAAAAATTAAATATTTGTCTCATCTTTCTGCCAAATTTTTTATTTTTGATAAATTATATATGGTAACAAAGTTATGACTGTTTAAAGGTAAGAGATGTGTATTGTTTAAAGCGTACACTGTTTTCTAAAAACTAGCATAGTTCTCTTATCGCGCAAATATTCATTTTGCTATTTTCGTAAATTCATTCCACTTGTGATTGTAGGCAGACGAACGAAAATTTGAAAAAATTGACAAGAATAAAAGTTGTAGTCTATACTATCTGGATTAGACCAGTTTTTTCGGTTTTACTTTTGGATTATAAATGAGCGAGTTATGAAGAAAACTATCTCTACTCTGTCGTTTTCCCTCGCACTTTAACACGTCTTCCCGCTCGTCACCTCGGCCCGCGAATCTGTATATTCTCACATATGAATGCATACTCCTGTGTTTCATCACATGTTTCTAGTGGTGTTTAATTAGATATTGTTAAATATTTATAACATTATTGTGAAATATGGAGTCTTCATCAAGTAATACTGAAAATGAATTAAATGCGGAATTTAAATTGGCGATTAAAAGTCGAAAATCACTTAATTCAAGGAAATTATTATCTTTTAATCATGAAAAGGCAGATACTAGAATATTGTTGCACATATCAGCCAAATCTGTAGGTTTTACAGAATGCATTATAATATAAGCAGTAAGGATACTGATGTACTGGTTCTCTTACTTCATTATATAGAAAGCCTTGACGTAAATGTTTACATACAGACAGCACAAATAAAAATAATAGATACCTATATAAATTCTATCAATATTGACAACATTTTAAAATAAAATATATTATTCGTGGAAAATCTTTGAAACAAATTGCAGTCTGCTATCGCGTTCATGTGAAAAGTATGTTTCTTTAGAAGTAACAAAATTTAAGAAGTTGGAAAAGTTTTGCATGTTACTGTACTCTCCCACTAATTGCGATAATATTAATGATTTGAGGGCGAAGATGGCATCTCAATTTGATCTCAATTCAGTATAGACAAATTGCCCCCCTATAAGTGACGCCTTGAATCAACACTGTTTGAGAGCATTTTACCAATTTATTATATGGAGCAGTGCTTTAAACCCAGTTATTAATATGCCGAATCCTTTGGAGTACGGCTGGAGAATAAATGAAGATAATTCTTATTTACCTATATGGACAAATAAATCGCCAAATGCCAACTCTGACTGCAGAAATGTCATTTTGTTATTGTAAAACAGGTAAAAGTAGGTATTGCAAATCGTTTAAACAACGTTTTTTAATAAATGTCATTTCAGGATGCTCAACCATGAGGTGCCAGTGCAAAAAATATAAATTGGTACACAGACAAAATTACAGTTGTAGATGAAGAAACGGACAATGAATTATATTAGTAAAATAATGATTTCTGAGATCATTACTTTTGTATTTTATTATAATGTGCATTTCTCAATTAATATGAAAATGTATTATCTTGTAATAACTTCAACATCAATTTTATTTGTTTAGTATTATTCTTAATTGGGTTATAAATAATCAATGTGTCTTATTATTATTGCGGCATTTCACACGCCTCCTATATTATTATTATTATTATTATTATTAAGACAAGTAAAGGGTATGGGTAAATAATTATTAGTTATAAAAGTTTTTCTTCCCAAAATTCATTATTTTATATTTTAAAAACTATATATTATCTTGTAATAACTTCAACATCAATTTTATTTGTTTAGTATTATTCTTAATTGGGTTATAAATAATCAATGTGTCTTATTATTATTGCGGCATTTCACACGCCTCCTATATTATTATTATTATTATTATTATTAAGACAAGTAAAGGGTATGGGTAAATAATTATTAGTTATAAAAGTTTTTCTTCCCAAAATTCATTATTTTATATTTTAAAAACTATGTAATTTAGGTCATTAGTATCTGCGTTAATGTATTTTTAACTTATTTTTGATAGGACAATTACGTCCTAAATTATTGTTATGTGATATATCACATTATCCAGGCTAATTTCTAATGAATAAATTTAAATGGCAATACTTTTACGCCTATGCGAGCAGCGAGTGAGAGTGAGAGGGAAATAGACAGATCTTGCGATAGCTGCAATAGGGGTGCTGCGGGAATTCTGTCAACAGGTTAGTATTTCTTTTATAACTTTCTTATTTATAAGCGGAATATAAAAATCAAAAAACGATTATAATCTAGATAGTACAGGCAGTACTTTTATTCTTATCAATTTTCTAAAATTTTCGTTCGTCTACCTACAATTAGGAGTGTAATGAATTTGCGAAAATAGTAAAATGAATATATGCATAATAAGGAAGTTACATAGGTTTGTAACAACCATTATCCGCTTCAACTAATGCAATTTCTTCACATATAATTTGCTATAACTTTACTATTATACATAGTAAAACAAAAATTTGGAAACCCTTAGAAAGACTGGGGAAAAATCTAATTTTCTATTTTTTTCGCTTTTTCACCCCTAGGGGTTGTTTGGACACCGATATCGCCAGACGAATTTAGGGGGTGTATACACAAGCCAAATACTATGCAACAACGTAATCCATACATTTTTACCTTTCAATGTTCCACGGAAGACGAGATAGATCTCGTGTTGAACTCTACTATAAGACGTTTTACTTCAAAAAGCTTTACGCAAACGATTTTCTTAAAGAAGTGTTTTTTATTACCTAAACCTGCAAGGATTTTAGTCAGCTATGTATTAATATGTTATGACACCATCTTTTTTTACTTTATTCCCTGTAATAAAAACACACAAAAACTTATTATACACATTAGGATAACTCTGTATACTACCTGACTTGATTTAATGAAACCATTTTATTTTAATGCGTTTATTATTAACCTATTATACCTTTTAAGTCGACTCGTTAATGCCGCGTCTACAGGAGCCGTTTCCTCAGCTAAGTATCTACTGACGATTTAAAATATTCATGTGGGCAACCTAAAGACTATCCGAATTGCTTCGTAGAATACAAAAGAAGCGAAAAATAAAATCCGGAATCCATCAATTTCGAATTTGCATCTTTATGTATGGAGATGACTGGTGTCGGGACGGTGGATTTAAAGTAACCCACCCAATCTCGACTTCTTCGACATGCTGAATCCCATGTGAATACATTTGAAAAGATTACTCAGCCAGAACCGCAATCCGTCCCGGACTTACATAGCATAAAATGCGTCCCTCGTTGGCCTGCTTCTTGGGCCGTAATCCAACGCACCTGATAAATTACAGGAGAAGTTTGAAAAGATAAGCGGCAATACCGTTTACCGAGCAGATTCTAGCTAATGGGGATGGATAGTTTTTGCTTATTTTAGAACAGTATATTGGGAGTTCCTAAAAAATAAATTATTATTTATATGCAGAGCTTGTGTCTTAGGTTGTAATTATGAGGGGCGGACTCAGACGGGTTTGTAAGAACGTTATTAGTTTGTACGTATTAGTTGGGGGGCATAACACATCCCGTGGAAAATTTGATGATGAAATTGTAGGACCTACTTTAAGCCATTTATTATGCCCTCCATAATCATACCTTACCAGGTGCTTTGCTTGAATTTGTGGCAGATGGCCTATATGATGTCATATATCCAAGATGGTGACCAACCCAGATAACATCGGAAGGTCTCTATTAAAATTCTTGATAGCGCTATTCTATCAATATTTTGTACTGAACCTTTTTCATTTTATTTTATTTGCAATTGATTTGTAATTTACTTCAAGATCTCCCATCGTTGTAGCATTTCCCATAATAAAAAAGTCATTTAAAGAGTATAAAAATTCTACATATTATGTTGCTTCATCCGAAATGCATGCTCCAGATAGAGATTTGGGGTATGAGTAGATCTTTTTCGCAACACATTAAATACATGTTTTACCCAGCAAGGTTTGTGATGTAGAATATTTTTTGCATGAGGATCACCTGGATCTGTACAATCACTAAATCGAATTTTTAAGACTTCATTTTGTGACATTTCATTTGCTTCTTTTAATTTCAGACTGACAGATCTCTTACCTTCTTCCAAAGAGAAAAAACATTTATTATTGTCACCCGCAGGAATTTTTTATCTTGTTGTAAAGAAGCGGACTTGAACAAGACGTCTTATTTTTTCCTGTTCAAATTATCTCTCAATTCCCTCCATTTTGATTTTTTGAGTACACTTGTAACAATCTGTAAGCCACGATGCGTTTTTTATATCAATTTTTAAACAGTTACATTTCTTACTCAATTAACACATATTCACTATCATTCCATTCTGTACTCTTTCTAACACACTCTAACACTTTATTATAGTTAACAGATTTGACCAATGTTATTTTGGCATAAAGTACACAGCTCGTAATTAGTCTGCAGTCTTGCCTTTTTTGCTCAATGCCATCTTGAGACTACGTTATTTCCCCACCAAGTGGAAGAAAGCAGACGTTATCATGATTCCCAAACCAGGTAAGAATCTAACCTTTCCTTCAAATTACAGGCCCATCAGTCTCCTACCTGCGATGAGTAAAGTATCAGAGAGGATCATCCTGAAGAGACTTAAAACCCTGACCGATGAGCTCCAGATCATCCCAGATGAGCAGTTCGCCTACCGAACAGAGCATTCCACCGAGCTCCAAGTACTTCGTCTAACGGAGTATATCACGAAGGGTTTCAACCACCGTCAAATCACAGGAGCGATCTTCTTAGATGTAGCCAAGGCCTTCGACAGGGTTTGGCATGAAGGTCTCCTGGCGAAGATGTTGTCGATGGGTTACCCTGTCAGCATAGTCAAGCTTGTGAGATCCTACCTTCATGGGAGGCAACTTCGTGTGAAGATTGCCGATAAGCTGTCAAATTACAGGCTCATGGAAGCAGGTGTACCGCAGGGATCGGTACTCTCTCCCCACCTGTTCACCATCTACACCTCCGACATGCCAAGAACCGCAAGGACCGTCGAGTAGAGCGCCAAAGACGCTCTACGCAGACGACACGGCCATAATCGCAAGATCATGGAGTGCAAGACTTGCCACCCGCAACCTCCAGGAAGCTGCATCCCTTCTAGAAGAGTGGTGCAACAAGTGGAAAGTCAAAATCAACGCGGAAAAGAGCAAAGCCATCCTCTTCAAGAGAGTCAGGAAGCAAACTCCCACAGAACACGTCTCCTTGAACGGCGAGAACATTCAATGGCACGATACTGTCAAGTATCTTGGCGTTATCATGGATCGAAGCCTGACGTGGAGACAGAACACGGAAGCGATAATACAGAAAGCGAGGATGAGGAGGACTGTACTTTACCCTATGATAGGTAGACAGAGCCTTATCAGGAATCTCATTGCACCTATTCTGACCATTGCCTCCGTTGCCTGGGGATACCAAGCAGCCACCCATCTGGAGAGGATACAAGTCGTGGAAAACGTCGCACTTCGGTGCACCGTGGATGCACCATAGTTTGTCAGAAACGCCGCCTACATCTTCAGAGACCTGGAATACACCCCACTAACTGAAGTCATCCGGGATAGAGCGAAGAACCTATACGCCCGTGCAGCAGAGCATGGGAATCCGCGGGCAGACAGGCGACTGACTATGACCCCAACGACGCTCCGAGGCACAAGAGGCCGAAGCTCCAGATCCTGGATAATGGGTAAGTATAACTAACCCTTACTAAACATAAAAATGTAACTAGATTTTTTGTTGCACGTTTGTTGATTTTTTTACAAGCGATTAAATTTGTCACAAGGGAGAATTTGAAGAAAAACAACTTTATTTGCTTGCATTAATTGTCCAAATAATTAAAAATGCAACTTCCAACTCGGTAAATAACGTTCAATATTGACAAAAAATTTAAAACCAATGTTTTTAATTCCAAAGAAAGTGTATCTAGGTACAGGAATTATTAAACAGTTTTCTTTTTATTATTACATAATTATTACTAGGCCTAGATAGTTTGGCATTTCTTGTTTGTTGTCATAAACAATAGAACTAGTGTACTTAGTTAACTTAGTCTGCAAATAATCATGCCTTATAAGTTTACAAATGTGCCCAATTAGGGGTTCCTTGTGTGCGGGTTTGGAGGACTCTTAATAAAGAGAGATCCGTATCATATTCAGCAAGTGCAAAGGCTTCAACGGGGTGAAAATGTAAATAGGTTAGAATTTTGCCAGTGGATTATTGATCACAGACCGACTACATATCGAACTTTATTCACAGACGAGGCCCAATTTACACGGGATGGCATATTTAATTCAAGAAATTCGCATGACGGCCGAAAACAATCCTCATGCTATAAGCGAAGCCCATTCTCAACATAAGTTCTCGGTAAATGTTTGGTGTGGTATGATTAACAACAACCTAATTGACCCACAGATTGTTCCGGCAAAACTAACTACAGAGGTTTATTTAGATATCTTACAAAATGTTTGGCTTGGTTTAATGCAAGATATTATTGTAAGAGGACAATACTTTCAGCATGACGGAGCTCCTCCTCATTTTGGTATTGAGGTTAGAAGGCATTTATATAATGAGTACCCAAGCAGATGGATTGGACGTGGAGGACCTCATCCTTGGCCGGCTAGGTCATCAGATTTCAACCTCGTCGATTATTTTCTATGGGGATATCTCAAAACTAAAGTCTACAGTGTTTCAATAAATACTAGAGATCAGTTACTTCAGCGAATTCTCCTGTGTATTGACCAAATTAGAAACAATCCTGCGCAAATTAGAAAATCTATTGGCAATTTAAATAAACGCCAGCAAAAATGTATGTAATCTGGAGGTTCTCATTTTGAACATTTGCTCTAAGTGTTTGTAATATTTTTAAATAATTTTTGTAAATAATTTTTAATTATTTGGACAATTAATGTAAGCAAATGAAGCTGTTTTTCTTCAAAATGCCTTTTTTACCTAATTCAATCGCTTGTAAAAAAAATCAACAAAGGTGCGACGAAACATTTAATTATGTCATCATTTTTACAGGAATCGGAAAAATCAAATAAAAGAGTCCGGCACTGGAATTTAAAAAAATTATAATAGCGATCTATCAACTGTGATAAGTGTATAAAGTGTCTAAGATTTAAATAAAAACCGATCAATAGTAAGCACGTTCTGGCCAAAATAAATTTAGACCAAAATCAGTTTATCACCCTGTACCTCAGAAATTAAGAGCGACAGGAAAATTTCAATGGCCGTTCCTGAGCAACCAAGTGGTCCTCCACCGCCCCAGGGAGTATATACAGTTCCTCATGAAACAACCTGTATATGCACGTTTGGATAATATTTAATGTCCTATATGTGGAGAAATATTACAGCTAGACCTACCAACCCTAATATATTTGAAATCGGGGAAAAAGATCTAAAAGAATATGTAAAAATATACAGGTTTTTCAGTTCAAAAAACAACTTTCATTGTTATGTCACGTAACATATGCATGCAATTGTTTTCTTAATTGCATTTAAAAAATATAAGTATAAAACCCCATAACTTTCATTTATTTAACAATACACACCCCAACAGAGCATTCCAATTACAGGGCGGGAGATGATAAGTATATACATATATATTAAAAAATATTAAAAGTATATAAACAGAAATGTGGTAACATGTTTTAATTTATAGAGTTAATCTCTTTATCTCAGCTACATTGCAGTGGAATATATCAAACTAGTCTTGAAGATTATTATAAATCTCACCTCACACATTTTGTACAATGGCGAAAATATGTACGTTAGTTCTGGGGATCGGCAGATAGAATAAAAAGTTTTGTCTGGAACCTGATCTAGGTGTTCGAAAATTTAGTAACTTAAGATGGCACTACGATCTACAATCAACTTTAAAACGAAATATTTGTGCGAAAATCTGTTTAAAAGTGCTGTCTGGGGAAAACCAATAGCAGGATAGACACCGTCCTCCTTGTAACTTAAAGTCTTTAAGAAACGTGTCCGAATTCTTTCTATATTTTGTATATGTATGTTGTAATGAGGAGACCAAATAATTGACGAATATTTTAATTTTGATCGAACAAAAGCCTGATATAGTAGTTTCAGCGTGTTACTGTCGCTGATGTTATAAATGACAGTGTTCTAAAACTTGCATTGGTTATGGTGTTTATATGACAATTAAAGATTTGTTTACTATCAAATATTACACCGTGATCGCGGGAGGTTAATGGACGTGTAAGCACTGAATCTTCTAAACAATAATTAAATTCGCCCAGCTGATGTTTATTGGTAAAAGTTAGAACATTGCACTTCCTTACGCTCAACTGTAGTTTATCCAAATTACACCATTCATTTACTTTATCAAGGGCCTTTTGTAGAGCCACACAATCAGAAACATCATTTACTTTATTGTACAACTTCATATCATCTGCGTATAAGAGACAATTGACACCCAGTTCTACTGTGATGTCATTAATGAAAATATTGAAAAATAAAAGACCTAACACAGAACCCTGGGGTATGCCTGAAGTGGATACAAAGGTGGTGCCTGTTTTCAAGATATGATTTGAAGAATGATAGGACATTTTTTGAGAAACCAAATTGTTGAAATTTTGAATATAAAATACTGTAGTCAAGTCCATCAAATGCTTTAGTGAAGTCTGTGTAAATTACGTCAACTTGTGAGTTTACATCTGTTATATATTGGGTTATACAAAAAAGATTGGTTGAGGTAGATCTTCCCTTGAGAAACCGTGCTGGTATTCAGTAATGCGATCCTTTGCATAAGAAAATGTTGGCTCATACAGCAAAGTTTCGAAAGCTTTGGAGAAATTGTTGATAATTGCTATAGGTCTGTAATTCTTCACCTTGTTTATGTACAGGAATTATCTTAGAACATTTGAGTGAATCCTGGAATATGTTAGATTTAATGGCCAAGTTAAATAAAAATGTGAGAGGAATTGCAAACACGCTAGCACAATTATGTAATACAAAGGCGGGAATTTTGTCAGGGCCCATCGTACATTTAGGCTTGATTTTTTTTTGGTGAATTTAAAACTTGCTCTGTAAACTGTTCAGTTGTTAAAGAATCAGTATTTTCGTCATGATTGTCCTCAATTGGAACACCTGAGGTGATATAAGAACTACAAAAGTATTCAGCAAAACCATTTACCTCTTTGTTGCCAACATAATATCTATCCTTGTAGTACATATTTGCCGGTAAATTATTACTATAGCTTTTTTATTGATAAACTGCCAAAACTTCTTGGGATTGGTTTTGATATTTTTTTCAGTGTCACTACAATATTTCTATATTCAATATCAACCTGATTTATGACATAAGTTCTTAATAATTTAAACTCCTCGAGTGCAAGAGGATCATCATGCTCTAGGCTTCAGTTTAATACTTTTAATTATATTGGAATTGTACCAAGGTGGGTAGCTCTTGCCTTTGATTACAGTTTTTGGAACACGCGAATCAAGAAGGGCATATATTTTTTCATAAAATTGTTCAATGGCATAATTTACATCAGAAATATTGAATAGAAAATGCCAATCAGTATCTGCTGTTTTGATAGAGGTCAGTCAAATTAGCTTTACGGTAGTTATAGTAAGTCAGATAACGGTGTTCTTATTATTTTTATGTTTTTCATGTGCATTAAATAGTATCAGCAGCGCTGGATGATGAATATCTTCATGAACTAATAAGTCGGGAGTTTTGTCTACGATACGGTTCATATTTGATAAAACTAAGTCTAAAATGTTATTGTTTGTTTTTTATATCCAATAATAACAGAAATAAAGAAACATTTATTTAACACATTTTTTTAGTTTTCTAGTAAGAAACCGCTTTTGAAACCTCTCCTTTATAAAATTAATCCTGCAGACTATTTTGATCGACTTTCTTTTACATATTTATGACACTCTAAACAACAATTTTCCGAAATAAAATGTCATTTGTTATAGCATAGCAAGTGTGGAACATTAATTGAAAAAACATTTTTTTAAATAAACAGTTTAATTTGTTTAAAATAATCAAAAATATTAACCCCTTCCCCACCGAGTCCAATCGCGAGTCCTAGATGGGCGCCATCACTTTTCAAATTGTATGCAACATACGGAACAAAATGACACCATGCAATCACTGTTAGTTATTGGTCGCCCTTATATTTGGATTTGGTGTCACACATTTGCAGCAGGTTAGCAACAGACACATATTTCATTTTTAACGAGGGCTTTTTCCCTATATGTTACAAACAATTAATTTATAAATATAACTGACGTTTATCTTCTTTTTTTAATCCGAGCGACACTGATTCGCAAGTTGGCGAGCACGGGCTTAGCAAATATATGCATGTATTCGATGTCGGGCGGAAACAGAATAAATGAGGCACCGGACTAGATAGCAACAGGTGCACTGTATACATTACCTTTCGTGGCGGCTTTTATTCCGGAGCAGTTTTGCTTGTTCGTGTCTTATACACAATCTTTCATGTTTCACCGGTTAGCTCTCAATAATAATTGTTTGCTGTTCACAGAACAAAAAAAAAAGCGTAAAGCAATTAAGAAGAAATCAGTTATTGTCTTCTTAAGATTAGAAGTTAGCGTGAAGATTGCCAAGAGATCAATTTGTTGCGTATTCTGGCGAATGTGGTAAAGTTCAAATTAAGAAACTGAAAAGTCAGGTTCGATGGAAAATCTAGCAATAATTATTGGATAAAATCTATTTTTCATTTGACAATTGTGAAGCAAGAAATAGACAAATTGATTTTAGAATTTTAATGAGCAACATGCATGAATTTTAGAAATGCAATAATTTATTATTTTTTCGTTATATATGTTATATAAGATGAGAAAGTAATGAAAAAAAGGTATAAAAAAAATGTGTAGCCTAAATAAACGACTTTGAAATTCAAAATTTTATGGGAACATGTCCACGTGACTGAAAACACCACGCTATTGGTCTGACGTCATTTGGCATAATATCTAATGGTTGTCTATCTGCCAACGGGTTAAATCATAAATTGTTTTGTGTTTTGTAAATGTGTATTGATATTTTCATAAAAGAAATCATTAATTTATTTATTTATTTTAATTATTAAGTGGTAAAAATGACGGACAGTGGGTTTTTACGGAGCCAGAGTGACAATTTGCCCATTGTTGATGTGTTCATGATAAACTTTTTTACTACTAATACTGATTTTATTAGTGCCGAAATTGGATAAAGCAACAAGGTATGTGTCATTCATTATTCTAAACATTAATTCAATTGTGCCCATTTTTATCCTTTTACTGTAGTTAAATATAACAAATTATTTATTTACCTAACCTCAAAATAGGTAAACAAGGCAATGTTTTAAAGTTATATTAATTAATATTTTTCATCTTGGATTGCTTTACTTTTTTATATAATAAATACCTTCCGTCACTTACTAAATACGTACTTTTAGGTAGGTAGGTACATTAATAGTAAAAATAACCGTTGACATACATATAGGTATATATAAATATATAACTGGATAATATGTAGAACGTCGAGAAGTTACATTATTCCCACCGTTCTTATACATTTATACATGTTAATTCAAGGTTCCTATTAACAGAAGTTAGTAAACTTTAGTATTCCTATAAATAGGAAAGTGACCAAATTCACCATGATATGTAAACAAATTATCACAATAATATTAGGGTTAGGTACATATTTTCATAATATTATTATAAAATAATTAGTTTTAATGGGTAAATTTACATCAAAATAATCCTGGCAGCAATATAATCTTGAGGATGACGATAATTCTACATTTCGGTCGTCGCGTCTCTGCGCACCATCTCTTCTTAACTTTATCGCGTCTAGGCACATTAAAAAATAACTTTTCTGGAGTTTTTATTGTAGTATTTGTACATTTGGGCACAATACAATATTTATAGCTACTTTTCTTTGTATTTTCCATAACACAACATAAATAATGTGTACACATTCGCAATCACAATACGTTTTCCGTCGGTGCGATGTGCCCGATGACGTCACACAGAAGTAGCGCGGAAACTTCTCCATTTAAACGTAGTTCAATTGACAGCTGTAGTAAATAATTTTTTTAACCTTTAATTAGAACATAAAACAAAAATAAAATACTGGAAAAATAATGTTTTTTAATGATCTATTCATCTGTGATGTTATGCATTTTGCTCATTGCTAACATAACCAGAATGCCGGTTAACGAAAGAATGCAAGGATTAGATATTAATATTTGTTAGTTCTCATAGATAGCTTTTTCTGTGTTTTAATGAATGAATTTGTCTATTTCGTATTTAATGATTGTCAAAGAGAATCGCAAATAAATATTAATAAACAAAAAATGCGGGATACTCAACTCTAGCCCTTATTGGATCATTTTGAGACCCAATAGTTTTTATAAAGATTTAATTGAAAACAAAATATGAATTCACATTCTTTGGACAATTGTGGCATTAGAAAAAAGTGGAAATATTGCTTTAGAGCAAAATGTAATAAATCATAATTTTCTAAATTAAAATATTAACAAAATCTAGAATGTGACTATAGTCCAGTCAACGGGGGGGGGGGGGGTTCACTTCTAACTTGAGTGCTGATGAATAGATTTTGATAAAACCGACGTTAATAAAAAAGTTAAAAAAAAATAAAGTGGGAAATGATTGGTAGAGGTAGAAAACATCCCTTTTATCACGGCTTCCGTAACTTATAGATTTAGGTCAAAAATGGAAAAAAAACAATATATTTACCTTTCTTGGTCCAAGATAAGATGTATTTACTCTTGTGAAGTTTTTACAAAAATGCATATTTTTCGAAATATGGCCACTGGAAAATTCGTAAAAGTGGTGGAGGGGAGAGGACTCCGCACGTTTTCCTATATAAAATGGTTCTCGGTTAAATTTTCTGAATTTTTAGTATGTTATAGATCTCGATCTCCCGATTAAAAGTAACATGGGCTCAATCGAATCCTATGACAAGTTTTTGAGATACAGCGTGTTAAAATTAAAAAGTGGCTATTTTTATAAAATATGTTCATGACAATTGAAGGATTTGATTAATTCTTTTTTCGGCGAATATCATTCTTGTTACGTCAGATAATATATTGTGATAAAAATATGCGCTTATATACAGGGTGAGCCACCAATAACATGATGTGAATTTTTAAAATCAATGTGCTTATGCTGAAACAACAAAATATTGAGAATATTATTTTTGCAATGAAATGTACTGTTCCGTAATTACCGAAATTCCCAATTTGTATATTTCATACAAGGCGTGTCAAAAATTTGGAAACACGTGTGACTCATTCTAATAAGACGCCCTGTATATTTTAATATATACTGATTGTCCATTGGCAACTGATTCCAAATAAACATAATTTGAGAGAGGGCCACAGGATGATACAAAGGAAAAAACACAAGAAAAATGCCAAAAAACTTGTTTTTGAAATCGTCCTGTAATTCAGAATTTCGTCGGTTAATTTCCGTAATTCTTTCAAATTGTGTTTATTGTGTATACGCTAATAGGGTACCAAAAATTAAAAATCTTACTATGACTAGTTCTCGAGATTTAAAGCGAATGTAATGTAGGTACGTAAGCCCAAAGGAATAAAACTTGTTTATATCATCACCGAATACGAGTTTTCGGTGATGAATAGTGGAACATGGTGTAAATACGAAATAAACTTTAACCTATAAGTAAAATGACTATAATATTCAAGGTACTCTAACAATGCTCGGAAAATTGAGGGTACATCGGACGAGATAGCATTAAACTCGGTTTCCACTAACACTGCTATAGGTATTCTTGTGTTGCAGATTTAATAAGCTACAATATGCTAGCAACTTAGAAGTAATTCCAAGAGTAAAATCTTTTCCTCATCACCACAGGGGGAGAGTTCCCGATGTTTTTTTTTATAGTGGTATCCCCGTTAGGCCTAATCCACTGTACTATATTCCTAGTAGAAAAAATATCGATTTTAATAAATTAATGAATAACACTGAATATGATGAGACTAGCAGAAAGCCTATAATCTGTTATATAAAAGTAATAGTTTCTTTTTCCAACAAGGCTGTTTAAAACAGATAATCAACATACTTGATAGAAAAAACTTATAATGAAGGTGTAAGAAAAATAACTAAGAATTTTAAATAGCATTAGATGATAACTGATATAAAGAAAACATGTGGTGCAGTTTCTCAGTTTTCCACTATTTCAGGATCAGGGTCGATATTTTCTGGTGGTAATCTGTTTGTCGCATCAACAATACAATTAAGAAGGATGGATAATGAATATTTGGCTCATATCTTGCGTATCCAAAGAACCGCAAAATATTTGCTACGTGTGCACAAATGCCTAATGTCCTGGCACCAGACTTCTTCTTCTTCTTTTAGCGGGGCGCCTGGAGGTCGCCGCACTCAGGCCTTGTGGCCCATTGTGCTACCGCTAACAAATTAGGCACCAGACTTACAAGTATAATAGTAACCAAGTATCGGAGGATCTTCGGGGAATTCTTCATCATTGTAGACTATCTACAACACATACTTCGTAATATTTCGGAATCTTGAATATATTCTAAATCGTAGGAAATTGGATTCTTCAATGAATTCATCAACTTCTATTATGTTTAATTCTTCTCTTTGAGGTTTATCTTGAATATATGCAGCTGATAATTGAACATGATAAATACCTGTTAAGTCTTTTAAATATTCCAACGTTAAACGGGAAATGGATATGATTGAGTAGAACCCAGTTGCCATTTCTCAATCGAAGATTTTCGGCTTCAACACGTGCCTGCATTATGTTCACCTCTTGCGATTCGCAGCAGCATGCGGCACTTGTGTAGCTGGCTCAAGATTTCCCGGCATATTTATTAAATAATGAAATCTATTAATTAATGCACCCGCAATGCAATAAAGGTCACGTAAATGAACAGCATGTATTATTGATATTTTAAACAGCCCTGTGGGAAAAAGACACTATTAGTTTTATATAACAGATTATATTTTCTGCCAGTTTCATCATATTCAGTGTTATCCATTAATTTCTTAAAATCAATGTTTTTGGTTACTAGGAATATATTACAGTGGATTACGCCTAACAGGGATACCACTATAAAAAAAAACACGTCAAGAACTCTACCCCTGTGGTGATGAGGAAATGAGTTTACTTTTTGAATCACTTGAAAGTTACTTGCATATTGTAGTTTATTAAATCTGCAACACAAGGATACCTATAGCATTGTCAGTGGAAACCGAGTTTAATGCCGTCTCGTCCGATGTACCCTCAATTTTCCGAGCATTGTTAGAGTACCTTGAATACTATAGTAGTTTTACTTATAATCGATATGTTAAAGTTTATTTCATGTTTACATTATTTTCCACTATTTATCGCCGAAAACTTGTATTCGGTGATGATAAGATATAAACAAGTTTTATTCCTTAGGCTTACGTACCTACATGGTAAATTCGCTCTAAATTTCGAGAACCAGTCATACTAAGATTTTAACTTGTTTGTACTCTATTAACATTCACACAATAAACACAATTTGAAAGAATTACGGAAATTAACCGCCGAAATTCTGAATTACAGGACGATTTCAAAAACAAGTTTTTTGGAATTTTTCTTGTGTTTTTTCCTTTGTATCACCCTGTGGCCCTCTCTCAAATTATGTTTATTTGGAATCAGTTGCCAATGGACAATCAGTATATATTAAAATATACAGGGCGTCGTATTAGAATGAGTCACACGTGTTTCCAAATTTTTGACTCGCCTTGTATGAAATATACAAATTGGGAATTTCGGTAATTACGGAACAGTACATTTCATTGCAAAAATAATATTCTCAATATTTTGTTGTTTCAGCATAAGCACATCGATTTTAAAAAATCACATCGTGTTATTGGTGGCTCACCCTGTATACAAGCGCATATTTTTATCACAATATATTACCTGACGTTGCAGGAACGATATTCGCGGGAAAGAAAAAATAATCGAATCCTTCAATTGCCATGAATATATTTTATAAAAATAGCCACTTCTTAACTTTAATACCCTATATCTCAAAAACTAGTCATAGGATTAGATTGGGCCCATGTTACTTTTAATCAGGAGATCGAGATCTATAACATACTAAAAATTCAGGAAATTTAACCGAGAACCATTTTATATAGGAAAAAGTGCGGGGTCCTTTAAAAGTTGAAAAAAAAGATCAAAAAATTCAGATGAATGTATCATCGAAATGTAAGATTTTTTTTGCAACTTTTCGGTAAAGTGCGTTTTTACCGAGTTTTTCCGGAAAAACATAAAAAACTACCCTTTTATTTGAATTTGTAGTGCTTTAAAAATATGTAATTTAAAAATTTGAAAAAATTCATACGTTTGCACTGGGGCCTTTTAAACATTTTGTGTCTCTTGGAATTTTTTTATAACATGCTAATTTTTCGAGTTACAGGCATTTTTTCGCGATAAATAATATGTTATTTTTTCACATTATAAAACAGTTTTCCGGAAAACTTTTTCACATTTTCAATTTAAAAATTATATTGAACCTTTAAAAATGGTTTAACCATGTAGGTTTCAGATTTTTTTATAATAATACATATTAATCACGCTCATTTTTCGAATTTTCAAGTATTCTTAATGTGCAAAAAATGTAGTAGCATTATTTATCGTGAAAAACTGCCTGGAACTCGGAAGTTACAAGAAAATTCCAAGAGACAAAAAATGTTTAAAAGACCCAATGCATACGTTCGAATTTTTTGAAATTTATAAAATACATATTTCTAAAGCGCTACAATTTCATAGAAAGGGGTAGTATTTCATGTTTTTCCGGAAAAACACACTTTACAGAAAAGTTGCAAATAAAAAAAGTCTTGTATTTCGATACATTAAGGTAGCCATTCCCTAGAAAGAGACATCCGATAGGGAAATATTTATTATTTTTGGCCATAACTTTTTTTCTTAGTACGTATATTTAAAAAAACTATAAGAATACCTAAGTAGAACCATAACGAGACTGTTACTATGAATTTTCACTAAATAATTTCAGTGGTTTGCAAAATAGCTAGATTTAAAACTTCGAAATAGGAAGATTAACATAATTTTTAAATTTAAATCGAGCTATTTTGCAACCCACTGATATTATTGAGTGAAAATTTATAGTAATAGTCTTGGTATGGTTCTACTTAGGTACTCTTGTACTTAAAAAAAATACGTACTAATAAAAAAAAGTTATGGGCAAAAATAGTAAATATTTCCCTATCGGATGTCTCTTTCTAGGGAATGGCCACCTTAACCTGAATCCTTTCAGGTTTTTCAACTTTTACATTTCCCCTCCCTCACTTTTAGGAATTTTTGAGTGGCCATATCTCGAAAAATATACATTTGTCGAAAAAATTCGCAAGAGTAAAAACAAAACATCTTATTTTGGGCCAACAAGGGTAAATATATTTCTTTTGATTTTTGACTTAATTCTACAAGTTACGGAACCCCTGATAAAAGGGGTTTCTACCCTTTCCGATCATTTCCAGCTTTCAATATCGTCTATTTGACATCAGATTTGAATTCAGCAATCTGAAAAACATAAAGTTAGTTATGAAACATTTTCTTTATATGATTTTGCAAACAGTGGAAAGAAAAGCTATCTATGAGAACTAAAGGAAAAACTATATATAAAAATATTAATGAAATCTTTGCATTCTTTCGATAACCTGACTTCTGGTTATGCTAACAAGTAAAATTCTAATTTGCCATTCTCATTTTAACACTAGCATCCAACCTAGTCCCCTACGGCTAAGCAGGCTAAACTAGTATCTGCATGATCCCCTACGATATGTAAATTCAGCTAAAAATGAGAACAAAGGCCTGAAATTAATTTATTTACGTACCTGGTCTTTAAAAATTTTTCATTCTAATGAAATAAATTTTCATAAAATCTCATTCAGTTTCTTGGAAATGCTTAGCCTTTGAAACGTTTTTCGTCCTTATTGTGGACTCATCAGAAAAGCCTAAAGCCACTCATGTTCCATACAAAACTAAGACATTTTCTATGAATGGTATAAAATAATTATAATTGACATTGACTGATAAAAAACAACAGATCTTCAAACAAATAATAAATAATTCACTTTTAAACATGCATAGAGTATATGGGCTCCAATACTAGTTAGCTAATAGATAGGTGAAGATCTGTTGTTTTTTATCAGTCAATGTCAATTATAATTATTTTATACCATTCATAGAAAATGTCTGAGTTTTGCATGGAACATCGTTATGAGTGGCTTTAGGCTTTTCTGATGAGTCCACAATAAGGACGAAAAACGTTTCAAAGGCTAAGCATTTCCAAGAAACTGTATGAGATTTTATGAAAATTTAATTCATTAGAATGAAAAATTTTTAAAGACAAGGTACGTAAATAAATTAATTTCAGGCCTTTGTTCTCATTTTTAGCTGAATTTACATATCGTAGGGGATCATGCAGATACTAGTTTAGCCTGCTTAGCCGTAGGGGACTAGGTTGGATGCTAGTGTTAAAATGAGAATGGCAAATTAGAATTTTACTTGTTAGCATAACCAGAAGTCAGGTTATCGAAAGAATGCAAAGATTTCATTAATATTTTTATATATAGTTTTTCCTTTAGTTCTCATAGATAGCTTTTCTTTCCACTGTTTGCAAAATCCTATAAAGAAAATGTTTCATTACTATAAGCAAACAAATAATAAATAATTCACTTTTAAATAAAGTTAGTTATTTCAATAATTAAAATATGCGTTATAAAAATGTTATAAAATTACTCAAAGTAGTAACTTATGATGGAGCTCTGGTGCTCCACACAGGAGCCGAAATACTGGAAATGGAGCATCGTGGCCATTCAGACTTTTATTCAGGATGACAAAACCTACAATACCGGGTGAGTCACGAATTGCGCTCGCCCCGATATTTCCTAAAATATTTGGAATAGAAAATTGAAATTTGGAGGCCTTATTACACGACTAAAATGCCATCTTCTTAATAAAAAATCAAGTTTGGTGCACATCCGGTTTGACCGGAAATGCCCACAACTTTCGATTTTTAAATTGAACACCCTACATATTTTTACATTTTTGGAATCTAGAGGAAATTTTGAATACAATACATCCATTTTGGTCACTTTTTGATAAACATTCAAAATTTTATTAAAAAATCTATTTCTGAATCCAGAGTGCTGTGGTGCCCAAAATATATTTTAGTTTGTGTGCTACGTTACTATAAAAATAAAAAGAGCAATATGATTGCATTACTTAATTCTCTAGAGGCGTTTAAAATTTTTAAATGTGATTTTTACCCACTAACTCGATTTTTTTAAATGGGAATTTAATCGTTCACTAACATTTTTAAATACCTCATTTTCATACGAATCTAATGATACCAAAATTTTGAAAATCCGCTCAGAAATATTTGAGATTTCAGCCAAAATACAATGCAACCAAGCTTTTAGAAACATGCGGCTAATAGATAATAGATTAGTGGGCTTTGGACACTAAAATGGCACATTTCTGTGTAAATCTGGTAACCTAATAACATTGGAAAAATCATAGTAGCCATTGAATGTAATAAAACAATATCAGCTGTCAGACAGATACAAAATAAAGCGTTGCGGAAATCTCTTTGAGTAAAAATTAAAGAAAATGAATAATTTTAGTAGAAATGAAAAGGTCGATATGTTACTGATATATGGAGAGCGTCTCAAAAATTCAACTGCAGCTGCAGAACTGTATCAGCAACGATATCCCAACAGACGTCATCCAAGCAGACACTTGTTTGCCAGAGTGGAACAAGAATTAAGAAACGAACCCAATCAACAAGATGACCATCAAACATTTATTGTAAGTGAGGACAAAGAAATTGATGTATTAGGATTTGTGATGGTACACCCAACAACATCAACAAGGGAATTGTCAATGGAATGCGATATTAGTCAGTCTTCGGTTTGCAGAATTTTAAAGAAACATATATTTCGGTCTTATAAATACCAAATACACCAACATCTTTATGGAGATGATAACGACAGGAGGCTAGTATATAGCAACTGGTTCTTAAATGCACTACAACAAAACCCAGGTTTTCCTTTTCATATTTTATATTCAGATGAAAGTAGATTTACGAACCAAGGTATGTTTAACAGAAATAATACTAAGTACTGGGCTCAAGAAAATCCGAGGTTGGTAGGGCGAGGAATATTCAGGAAAGATTTGGGTTTAACTGTTGGCTTGGAGTACTTGGAGATCGAATAATTGGACCCATATTTTTTGATGGAACACTTACTGGCGAACGATATTTATTCTTTTTACAAAACCAGACAGCAGAATTTCTTGACTTACTTCCTCTTGCCTATTTACAAAATCTGTTTTTCCAACAAAATGGTGCTCCCCCACATAATTCCAGAAGAGTGATGGAATATTTAAACAACTTGCATGGTGAACGCCTTATCGCAAATCAAAGTCATATCAGGTGGCCTCCTAGGTCACCTGACTTAACACCCCTCGACTATTATGTATGGGGCACTCTCAAAAATAAAGTTTATAAAACTTCTTCAAATACCCGTGAAGAGCTTCAAAATAAAGTTATACGGGCTCTTAATGAAATAACGCCGGCTGAATTGCATGGAGCCATTCAAGCAACTGTACGCAGAGCCGAATTGTGTATAGAAAAAAATGGTGGACATTTTGAACGATATCTATAAATGTCAATTTATGGTTTAATTATATTAATTATTTTAAAGATGTTACCTGTTACCTAGTTTAAGTTTAATTGTTCAAACGTAATTGATTTTTATTTATTTATAGGCCTGATATTTATGTTCATTTAAATAAAACTCTGAAAACCGAATTGATGTCGCATTCTATTGCAAATGTCCTTGTGGATGTAATTGTGTTTACCTCCACATACCTATGCTAAACTTAATTGTAACGTTCTTTGCGCTCACAATTATTAAATGTTTGATAGCTCAAGATTGCCTATAACTACACGAGTCTGTCTGACAGCTGATATTGTTTTATTACATTCAATGGCTACTATGATTTTTCCAATGTTATTAGTTTACCAGATTTACACAGAAATGTGCCATTTTAGTTTCCAAAGCCCACTAATCTATTATCTATTAGCCGCATGTTTCTAAATTTTGGTATCATTAGATTCGTATGAAAATGAGGTATTTAAAAATGTTGGTGAACGATTAAATTCCCATTTAAAAAAACCGAGTTGGTGGGTAAAAATCACATTTAAAAATTTTAAACGCCTCTAGAGAATTAAGTAATGCAATCATATTGCTCTTTTTATTTTTATAGTAACGTAGCACACAAACTAAAATATATTTTGGGCACCACAGCACTCTGGATTCAGAAATAGATTTTTTAATAAAATTTTTAATGTTTATCAAAAAGTCACCAAAATGGATGTATTGTATTCAAAATTTCCTCTAAATTCCAAAAATGTAAAAATATATAGGGTGTTCCATTTAAAAATCGAAAGTTGTGGGCATTTCCGGTCAAACCGGATGTGCACCAAACTTGATTTTTTATTGAAAAGATGGAATTTTAGTCGTGTAATAAGGCCTCCAAATTTCAATTTTCTATTCCAAATATTTTAGGAAATATCGGGGCGACCGCAATTCGTGACTCACCCGGTATATAAAAAATTCAGACGATTCCGCCGAAAGCCAATTTCCATAAGGTTTGTGCGGAGTCTCTTGGGGTGAGACAGAAAAAAATGTAAACTTAATTTTTGAGCCACCCTAGATAATAAGTGGAAATATGTATTCTTACTGGATTGCTTTATACCTTATCTCACCTGTTGCTGACATTTAAGCAGAATCTGGATTTGTCATAGAACAGTATTCTGACCAAGTAATTATTGTGGCAATTTGTACGCCTACGCTCAAGCTGCAAACGTACCCTTCCATGATGTCTAATCAAAAGGGGACCTTTGGCTGCCCTCCGGGGATGAATATTGTGTTCACTAAATTCGCCCCACCGTAGTAGCTTGGTTGATGCTATAGCTGTATTAAAAACTACATTAAAATTGTTTTGGGAGATAAATAGATGTCCAAGAAGATTTGTCAACTCGTTAACTTAAATATAACTGGAATATATTTGAACCGAATCCAACAGCCATTAAAAATTATGAAATAAAATGTTACCATCTCCCGGTTCGTTGAATCTTAAAATCTTAATATTTATTTATTTAGATACACCACCAAAGAAGTTAACCAATTACAGGGTGGGAAACATTACAGTGACGTAATATGACATTATGATCAAATAGAACTACAGATTAGCATAAAAACGAAGATTATAAATTGGACGGCATTAAACAAAAAGGAATCAACAATCTCAGTTCAAATCAAGCGATATGCTTGCAAAGGTTTTACATAATCAAAATTGCAATATTGAAACTACACCGTTAAATTATTATAAGGAAAATGACTTGGATCTTTTCAGCTGAACACACATTACGATATTCTACATTTAAATAAATTAAGAAACGATTTTTTAAAATTTTGTGGGTTGGCTCTTTTCCGTTTAATACCGTCCAATTAAGCTGCTTAATTGATTGGATACTACAGTCAAATATGTCAAGCCTATTTTGCAATAGACAATAATTTTTACACATAAAATATAAAGGAGAAAAGTTTAATAAATTAGTACGAGGAGTAAGAAGACAAAATGTTTCACAATTCCTTGTTATACGCGGAATGTGAAAATTCAGTTGTTCCAAAATATGAGAGCAATCAAAAATTTTATTTATAATTTTGTATAGAAAAATTATTGAGTGTATTGTCTTTCTATTTTGTAGATTTGGCATGCTAAATCTTTCCAACATAAAATTTTGGGAATATCCAGTTACAGGAAAGATACCATTTTCAACAAGACATAAGTACTTAACAAAACGGCGCTAAACATTCTCAACATTGTTTATGTAAATAGCATATGCAGGGGACCATATGAGCGAGCAGTATTCCAATTTTGATCGTAAAAATGAGTAGTACAGTAACTTCATAATATCAGTGTTGCTGAACTCCTTCGAATTACAAAACCTAGGCTTTTTAATGCTGATGCTATGGTGAAATTAATGTGCACCTTAAAACTTGAATGTTTATCAATGATAACTCCAAAATATTTTACTATATGAGGCCTCTGCAACATTTGACCGTTTATGTGATAAATGTGATAATTGTACTCGATAGGGTGACGCATTTTAGAAAAAGTAAATGTATTACATTTAAATATATTGAGAGGCAAGTGATTAGATAGGCACCAGTCATTAATATGTTTAAATAATGAAACATTCTTTATAGGATTTTGCAAACAGCGGAAAGAAAAACCATCTATCAGAACTAAAAGAAAAACTATATGTAAAAATATTAATGAAATCTTTGCATTCTTTCGATAACCTGACTTCTGGTTATGATAACAAGTAAAAGATCTTATTTGCCATTAGCACTAGCATCCAACATAGTCCCCTACGGCTAGGCAGCAAAAAAAGTGTGTCAGTTAATCAGTTTATTTTTTCTTGTGTTCCTCGAGCTAATTTCTTTAACTTCTTTATTTAAAATGACTCGTCATAATAATTTTTCAAATAGGGAAATGAGGGATATGATATGTGTTTACGTATAACGCCAGAAACGCTGAGACAGACTATACTTTTCGTTTTGTATTTGCGAATAATATAATAATGTACCTATCTACCTAACTGAAAACTGTTAATCCACGGTCCAACAACAAATTTACAGAAAAAGAAGTAGCCAATGTTTTCTAGCCAGGGTTGGCAGTTTTAAAACAAAAAGTTTTAAACAAATGTTTTTTAAGTGTTTAAAACACAGTAACCTGTTTTAAACACATTTGTTTTAAACATGTTTAAAACAATTGTTTTAAACATGATTTTTTCAATGCGTTTCTTCAGTGTGTTTGATAGACAATTTTTGGAACATCGTTGTTTTTGATAAGGTAAAACAAAAATAATAAAATAAAAAAATATGAACTTTTATGTAATGCAATAAAACTAGTTATAATAATATAGTAGTATAAGTACAACGAACGAAACATATTACTATTATATAGAAGATATACCTGTTATTATTTATTTTCTTAAGTGTTAATTTTAAAGCGATTAGTAGCACAGGTATACACAAAAAAAAGTCGAGTGCGGGAAGGTAGACCTATGTATTCCCATGCATTTTGACCTGCTGAACACGAATCAGATGTCCGTTTTGCGGATTGGCTCTTGTATTTTTCCTAACCTCAGAAAAAAAACACCGTAAGAATGTCCGAGAAAATGAAAGTGTACCTAAAAATCTGAAAAAGGTACGTCGTTCTCAAGTATCGTCCTCGTCTTGTTATGATGCAATATGGGCATAGCTTATAGAATAAACAACGTATTGGGTCGACGCGCCCGTATAAATTTAAGTTTAAAAACATATTTTTTATTGTTTAAACATGTTTTTTTTTCAACAATTAAAAATACATGTCTAAACACATTGAATTGTTTTAAATAAAGAAAACGTGTTTTTTGATTAAAATAAAAAAAACAGAATTTTTGCAACCCTGTTTCGAGCCAGTGAATATAAATTATTTGTTTTTTATACAGGTGTATTTTTTGTGTCGGGGTTTATTGTTGTTTTATGTTAAACTTTTTTTTATTGAAAGGTTAATTTAAATCTATCAAGTTCAAGATATTTTTTAAAACTGTTTAAATATATTTGAGATAAACATTAATTTATTTTGTGAAATTACACCGGATCCTTCGCCATTTCTTAGAACACAATGAAACGTGAATATCTTGAAAATGGCATATCCGATTTCCACCAAACATGGCTAAGAACCATCTCGCTTTTGAAACAAACAAAAAAAACCGCTTTGAAATCAGTTCAGCCGCCTTGGAGCTAGACAAAGGCTTCAAACTTACAAAACACCTCTCCTTTTTGCGACGGGAGTTCATAAAATATAAGGGAATTTAGTGAAATGATATCAATAAGACCGAAATTTTTTTACAACAGTGTGTTTTTAATAATATAAAAAAAAATCCAATAATAAACTTCCATTGAGAACCAATTTCTATTTTCTACTTATTTAGGGTGTCGAAGTGAATATGGCCAGAAAAACTCATCCGATGTATTAAAAATATATTGCTGATGTACACTAAAGTTATCTAAAATGATTTTCAGAACATGTTTGATAAAACATAATTCGGCTTAATAACTTTTGACTTCTTGAATTTTAAAGACGGTGGCATTTTCGATATCGGTGTATAAAATCAAATCACCACATTTTTGTGTGTAAGATTTATCCTCAAATATTGGCTCATATTATTGGGACACATTGTATATTGATTTCTTTTGGCTTCGCGTAGATTTCTAGACTCTGAGATAGGGCGACATCTAACGGTAAATTACCAAAGCCTGTTTCCACCACCCTCTCAATCTCGGAAATCTGCTCGAATCCTGCCGCTAATGTTAGCTACTGCCTCTAGAGGTCTGTTGCAGGATCAATGATTTCTATTTATTATTTGTGAAAAATTTAAATTGCACTGTCTGGTCATTTTTCTATATCTGAAATAATAACTACAATTATCTTTAAAATAGTATGATGTAATAGATATTATATTTAAATACAATTTTGATGTTTATTTACAAACTTCTCAGATTTGGAGATATTTTTAAATGGAGTAGGTACCCAATAAATTAGTTCACCATTTGACCGTAATTTAAATTTTCTGTCGGACGATATACAGGGCGTACCAATAAAAACTCCCGGGCGTAATATTTCGGAAAATAATTTAGATATTTAAATTCTGCAAAAGTCAAATGCTAAAATATGTAAATGGCTTCAGTTTTGGATAGGTACAAATTGTTTTTTAATATGTAGATGGCGTGTGCTGCAGAGAATTTTTTCGATGACAGGCATTTTGAAATGGAAGGCATTTAAAAAAGCTTTAATTTTCAATCAAATTTCCTGGTATAAAATAATTTCGAAAATCCATCCATTTTCGAGATTAAATGTAATTTTTTCAAAACTGAAATTTGTCTAACTATTTTAAAATAAATTTTAGACGATAGGCCACTTAAATTTTCATATTTGGTATGAAATTACTACAACTGTCAAGGACGACTCTGTATATTATGTACTTATATATAATTTAAAAAAAAATCTATTGAAATAGGTTTAAAATGTCATAAAACGTTGAAATTTTAAATTTGAACGAAAAAATTTTTGTCCGTCGGTCGGTGGGTCTGTAACTTTTTTGTGCGCACGTTTTCTCATAAATGGTTTAAGATATTGACTTGAAATTTGGTACACCAGATTATATTTTGCGCTGATTCCTGTGGAGGGTTGGGGGTTAAATAAGGGAAATAAGTAAAGCACGCTGGTAGGAGTACAGAAATTTGGAATTTGGTGTATGTGCTAGTAGACAAGGCCTCAGATTTTTCATAATATTACCTATCCCCTCCCCACCACCCCCGCTCCACTACTAAAGGGGTTAATATAATAAAATTGAGATATTCACTTAAAATTTGGTACACGTATGTACTATATGGCGACATCTGGAACTAGATTATATTTTGAGATAATTTCGTTGAAGGGTTGGGGGTTAAATAGGAGAAAATAAGTAAAACAAGCCGGTAAGAGTACAGAAATTTGGGATTTGGTGTATATACTAAAAGCTAAGGCCTCATAATTTTTTATATTATTCAAACAATTCTGTTGAAGGCGTAGGGGGGCAAGTAGAGGTAAATAGGAGAAAATAAGTGAAGCGAGCTGGTAAGGGTACGGAAACTTGAGATTCAATCTATATACTAAAAGCCAAGGCATCAGATTTCTTTGTCATATTTTTCAACCCCCCACCACCTCCACTCCATTATTAAAGGAGTTGATAAAATAAAATTCAGATATTCACTTGATATTTGGTGTATGCCTGTATTGTAATGACATCCCTGATAACAACAAACGTCCCCAGGACGTACACTTAGGTCCTCGTTAGGTCTGAACGTCCCTGGTTTATATGGTACGTCCCGAAGACGTCCGTTTGCTAGCGTCCCTAAAACGTTCTGAACAAACTTTTAAGGACATCGTGCTAGAATCTAGTCAAGGCAAACCTAAACACATTTGTGAAGTAACCTCTAGGAGTGATGTTTTTTTTGAGCAGATGAGGACATGATTAAAAAAGGAAATTAAAAATTGTAAAAATGAAATTAAAATCCTTAAAAAGTTTTACTAACAAAATTTCTATTGATAACAAAATATTTTCATTTTTCATGGTCTATTTAAATTTTGTCAATTTGATTTTTCTGATTTCAGAAATCTTATTTTCGTTTCAACTATTTTTTCATCTTGCGAAATCACATTAATTTGCACTTTTTGATAGTACAGTGTAGGTATTATACTACTATCCTCTATATTAGTGTGCTACTATAATTTAGTACGAAAATATCGCAATGAGAATAAGTGGAAATACTGGAATGAATAACAAAAATATGTTAAGTTCCTATAAAGCTCTTTTATTTTAAAATTCCCGCCAAACGTCGTGTTGTTTGAGATGAAGGAATTTCGGTTAGTTGCTGTCAAACTATGGGGAATTCAATTTGGCAGCCCTATATATGGTTATTGCATTGCATCATTTTTATTTTGTCTGCCCACTAGTCACTTTTAACGGCTATAAAAGAAAGTACCAAAAACAGGTAAGTCTATTTAATTGATTTATTAATATATAAGTATTTAGATCGATATTTTATTCTAGATAAATTTGGTGCTGCGTATTTGTAGGTTATAGCCTATATATATATATAATAAATATACTACCACCCACCTTATTTGGCTCTCTTAAAATTCTATGGGAGATCACCTGTGAACCTGGGTATGTAGTTTTTAGTTGTTTATCATGGAGCGAACTCATTCATTTAAAAGAAGATTGTTGCTTAAACATTATAAAAAATTGAAAAAGAAGAAGTACCTATACTCAGTGTGTTAAACGAAGTGTTAAATATGGTTCGACATCTGATGAACAAGTGGAGGTGATGAAACTTGTAATAGGTAAGGTTTGATACATCGAGTAATAAAAATATTTGCCAGAAAACATCAACAAACTTGTAAAGCATATTTAGGGATTTCAGTAAATTAATATAAGGAAAAAACTAATAAAGATACTTTTTGAGGAAAATTACAATTTTGTAACTTATATGCCCTATTTGTTATATTTTTTCTGAAATTACGCTGTACATACGTACAAAAACTTTTATACATCATCAATGTTCAATGTAATAAACCTGCTTCTAAATCCTAATGCATCTTAACCCATAGCCATCTTCTTTACTTGAATTCTGTAATAATTTTGGCAAAAAATATAACGTTAAACTTATAATAATGTTATTAATCTGGTAGCATTAGTCACAACATACAATATTTCTGCTTCTCTCGGTCTTTGGTATTATTTGTAGAATCGATCATTCATATAAAGAGGTGTTCTTAAAATTTTTATATGAACAAGGGAACCTTTCAAATGCAAAAGTCGGTTAAACAAAAGAATGTTCACATTTAAACGCTTCAAAGTCTTTGAAGGACACGGAAATGGCTATTGCATCGTGATTGAAGAGGGCAAAAGAAAGAACAGAAAGGGTGTCAAAAAAGAGAGAATATTAGAGAATAATATAAACTAAGATAATTATAAAAAGACGAAGTGTGCAAACCGTGAAGAGAAGGTGAGATATACATTTATCTTACGTTTTATTGCACACTTGGCTTATTTCTTATAATATAATATTCAATATGACTTAATGTATATATAACTATATTATACTGTACTAGGTATTATAATATATAACTTTTAAATCCCATAAAAATTGTATTTTTGACTTGGACGCTTGAATTTGTATAGTAAGAAGTTAATTTTTTAAAAATACAAATGCCATAACTTATTTTTCAATACCACAATAGAAATAAAATGTTCGCATAAATTTGTCGTTTGGTGTTGATAAATAAAAATACCAAGTATTAAAATAAATCTATTTGAATAATTTTTCTAGATGGTAATTATATATTGTCATTTTTTTATCTTTTTGGCTTTTCTAACCACATTTATTCCCTTCGTAGAATCCAATCACTGGATTCTATTTCGAAAGAAATGCATGTGGTTAGAAAACCTAAAAAGGAACATAAATACCCTCTGCTGTGAATACACCTTAAAAGTGGTGGAGGGGGAGGTACCTATATGTTTTGCATATTATGTCCCAACAACATTTTCAGGACGTCCTCTTTAAACCTACACTCGTCCCACATAAGTCCTGGGTTGGACGTCCCCGGGACACCCCGTTTTGCTGACACGGAACGTCCCTCAAACGCCCTCGGTACGTTTTAGGTCGGTAAAGTACATTCTCGGTACGTTTGGGACGTTTTTGGGACGGTCATGTGCTCTTAGGGATCAGATTGAGATAATTCCGTTGAAGGTGTAAGGGGTGAGGGTAAATAGAGGAAATAAGTGAAACAAGCTAATGAGATTCCAAAATTTTCATTTTCGACGTATATGCTAGATGCCAACGCCTCAATTTTTTTTATGACATCTGCCTCAAATATTATATTATTAAAATTCTATGGCCAATTATTCCCATATACTAGAGTGCAAATATAGTCAAGATGTTTTCCTTTAAAGAGACTCGGATGGGAAATCTGGATGTGGATTCCTTAGGCAGCGGTTTTTCAATTCCTTCCAAAATTTTGTTATGATTAACTTTGATAGCTGTCTTCAACTAATTCACGTATTTCCGACAGTGACAAAAATTCAGTAACAAATTTTTCCCGCGATAACGCGTTCGACCATAATCAATAACAGGCATTACACTCAGCATCACCCTTCTTTGTAATCAACTGTAATTGGCACATTAGCTGAAGTCTCATATATCGGCAAGCGAAAGCCACATTCGTGTTCGTCGCGGATGTAACTGCTGCCAGTGGTAGGCAGGCCGGCGAGGCTCAGGGGGCGTCAGGGGACTGAAGGGTCCAGTTCACATTAGATCCGCAGCAAGAGGGGCCGGAAGGGGCCCGCAAAGCCTGCAAACCCTGGGTGTCGACCGGCCACCGAACCCGCAGACACAAATAAGTACTTGACGTCCTAAGCCGGTTCGGTGCCTGTTCATTTAATATTTTTTTCATGCTAGATGCACCAAGATTTCAAGCGATACTATTGACAGCCATCCATAACAATATAAATTCTTGCGGAGGAAAATAGGCAGCTTCCTCGGAATGAAAATAACAGACGACTAAACTGTAAGATGTCGCGATAATTCTGTGTATTGTCGTGTCGTTCGACACCACGCACCGGCCCACTAATCTTTAAGCAGGAAATAAACTACGGCTTTACGATAAAAAGAATCGAGGGTGGCACTGGATGCTGAACCGCTTGTTTGGGTGTATAATTTTATTACCCTATTTGCATATTTCTAGTACATCTATTTATTTATATATTTATTTATTTATTTGATACACTATTCAACAGGTTAAAAAACCCAATTACAGAATAGGAGATAAAAACTAAAATTAAAAATAGTAACTTGTGAAAAATACATATACACACATAAATACATGAATACATGTGAATTCATCCAACAGACAACTAACTAAACTAAACTTATATAATACATTTTAGCATAAATATACATATACAGTATACATACATAAAAAATATACAGCTTATACAGGAAGTATAGTACACGGTGAGGCTACTTGTGTCAACAAAAAGGAACAAAATACAAAATTTAAGTTAAAGACAGATTCTTTATGTCTGTAAGACTACAAGTGAATATATCTAATCGATTATTTAAATTATTGTACATACTGCACATCTGCTGGATACAAGAATTTTTTTTACGTTTGTCCTTGAGAAAGGCAAGTGAAATAAATTGTTGTGTCTAGATGCCGGTCTAGGAATTTGAAAATTAAGCATACTTAAAATATCTCCACAGTCGATGTTATTGTGTAAAATATTGTATAAAAAAGTTAATTGCGATCGGTGTCTACGGATCTCTAGACTATCTAGGCGAAACCTAGAGAGGAATTCTTCATGTGGATAACCAATAGCTGGATAAGTACCGTCAGCCTTGAAAGTCGCATGTTTTAGGAAACGGCGTTCAATTCTTTCCAAATTTTGTATGTGTACATTATAGGTTGGACACCATATTATTGAAGCATATTCAAGGTGAGGTCTAACAAAAGTAGTGTAGAGTTGCTTTAATGTGCGTACATTTTCAAAATGTGCGGAATTTCTAATAACAAAACTCAGCATTCTATAACTTTTGGTGACAGCAAGTTCGATGTGGTTTACAAACGTTAGTTTTTTATCGAATGTCACACCCAAGTCCCGAAAAGTGTCTGGCCGGAAAAGTATATGATTGTCTAATTTGTAATCGTACATGATAAGATTTTGCTTTGTTGTAAATGTCATAACGTTACATTTTGTTTCATTCAAGGGTAATTTGTTTATCACACACCATGTATTAATACGTTCAATATTGTTTTGAAGTTCATAGCAATCTTTTTCACTTGCAATATTACAAAAGAGTTTTAAATCATCCGCATATAGAAGGCAGTTAACAGTTAGATTATCTACTATATTATTTACAAACAAGTTAAAGAAAAGTGGACCTAAGTTTGAACCTTGGGGGACTCCTGACGTGGCTAAAACCTCAATAGATCTAACACCATGGTATACAACATATTGCTTTCTATCAGTTAGATAGGACTTAAAAAGCTCAATAAGGTTGTCCGAGAAGCCATAACATTCAAATTTTTGTAAGAGGATACCGTGATTCAGTCTATCGAAAGCTTTGGAAAAATCAGTGTATATAACGTCTGTTTGTACACTCCTGTCAATAGAATCAGAAATAAATTCTGTAATATTAATTAAATTGGTGACTGTTGAACGGCCCTTGAAGAACCCATGTTGAGCTATTGATATTTGATGCTTTACGTGGTTAAGAATATAATGGTGTAGGAGAATTTCAAATGCCTTGGCGAAATGATTTATTATTACTATCGGGCGGTAATTAGAAATTTCAGATCTGTCACCCTTCTTGAATACTGGAATTATTTTTGATAATTTCCACCGTGACGGAAATTTGGAGGACCTTAGTGATAAGTTGAATAATATAGTAAGGGGTTTAGCAAAAACAGCAGCACAGTCGCGTAATATGGATGCGGGGATACCATCTGGCCCAGAGGTTTGATTTTCTTTAAAACATTCAATACTTCATCTTCTGTAAAACAAAGTATATTTAAAGGTCTATGTAATGGACTTATAAATGATTTTTAAAATGATATACATTTAAGGGCATTAAAAAATGGAACAACTCTTATCACAATTCTTTGCTAAAATTTAGTTGTTTGCATTGGGAATATTAATAGTATCAGGGAATCTGAGCTAGCATTAATTAATCATCTTCTACCCAGATTGCCCTTTTGGTAGGTTTTTGGTAGTAGAAAAGTGTGTTAAAACGTTATCGAGATCACCGTGAGCGGTAAGTATAAAACTATCATAGAGATGAAAATTAAAAGGCAGAAAATTCTACAAATAAAAATGTACCTACTGTGTTTCAGGAGTTACTGACCATACGCTAATGAGAAGTTCAGTACCAGTACGATTTCAAACTGGCATTTTTATTTCCCTAGTGCTCTTCGTTTCTGATATACAGCGTGTTTTCCATTTTTTGCGAACATCTCGATCGTTGACTGGCTTCACCAAATCGAACTAAACCAAAAGTTTCACTAATAGTCGAGTCGCTGTACCGAAATTTTTAAAAAACCCAAAAAATGTTCAATACTTTACCGATGTGTTTGAAACTTTGGAAATATCTTCTTGAATCCATAAATCGAAAAGTTAAGAGTCTTTTTTTGTCGGTCGAACCTCCGACATTGTTAAATAAACAAATTAATTTAAGAATTGAATAACCTGAATAATTATTCAAAATAGTTGAATTTTTCTTTTAGGTTGGTTTTGGGGGTTGCTGATGACATACATAAATTTAAAAATTCATAAAAAGTATTTGTTTATTAAAAAAAAATGTATTAAGATACCAAAATCCGCGCGCATTTCCAAATAAACAATGATTTTTAAATTCCTAGACGAATATATTATCCTAGGCATATATTTATGTGAATCTTATAGATACATCGTATGTAGGTGTACACCAAAAATAGAATTGATAATAACAACAAACCGGTTACCCAAAAAAAAAAACCTTCTGCTTTTTATACGACATTGCTGGCTTGCCGGTTACGCATCCTGCTCAGTTCTCGTATTTGGGAGGGATGGCATTTGAAAACAGTTACACGTATTGGCTCCAAGCTAAAAACAGTCGAAAGGTACGTTTATTGGCTTCATTTTGCATTTTATTCCATTAAAAAATTCGAAACCGTTTTCTAGATATTGAAAAAAAAAACAGAGTAATTTTCCGACCTCACCGCCGCGCCGGTGGGATAGGTGCTTGTGAGGGGTCACATTTGAAAACAATTATAGATATCGACTTCAAACAAAAAGCACTCGAAAGGTACGTTTATTAGCTTAACTTTTAATTTTATTTCATTCAAAAATTCTGAACCGTTTTCCAGAAATTCTAAAAAAACCGAACGATTTTCCGACCACACGCTGGTGTGATAGGTGCTTGTGAGGGGTCGCATTTGAAAACAATTATAGATATCGATTTCAAACAAAAAACATTCGAAAGGTATGTTTATTGGCTTAACTTTGCATTTTATTTCATTCAAAAATTCTAAACGGTTTCCAGAAATTAAAAAAAAAAACGGAGCGATTTTCCGACCTTACGCTCGCGGAGTAGATGTTTATTAGTAACGGCCTTTGAATACAATAACTGATTTGGACTCCAAACCAATAACATATGAAACGTATGTTAAGCATGGTCATATCTAACATTTTGTTATATTAAAAAATTCGGTTTCTCTGAGAGTTATCATTTTTTTAGAATGACAGATTCGGTGCCAGATGCACCCTCTCTTTCCCGATCGTGCAGTATATGCACGCAGGTTCGGACAACGGATGAAGAGGACATCAACGAAGAATTATTTGAAGTTTCACAGGAACTTAAGAAATCGTTGTACGACGCTTCTATTACAAGAAACGATAATTTTTTCAAAATTTTCAAAGGCGATAACCATTCATGCTTCTTGCCATAATAAATCATACATCGACGCGTGCATTATCTGTATATTAACCGAGGCCAATCCTGATGATCATTTTGGTGAGGAACTATTCGTCGTTGGGGAAAAAGGTAAAAATCTTTTAAAAGAAGCTTCATTGAAGAGAAAAGATGGATTCCATCCATTGTTTGCAATTAGCGGTTCTTTATTCGTTCACGCTTCCTGTCGAAGATTGTACATAAATTCTTGGTACTGTAAAGTTTCTCATAAATAGAAAAGGGGAGTTGGGTACAAATAATTTGGCAATAGATCACCCGTCAAAAAAAAATTACGTATGTCAAATGAACATCCCGATTGTGAAAAAAAAAAATTGCTTCATATGCGCGAAGGCTTGGATGGAAAAAATAATAAAAAAGGGAAATAATAATATACGAAATAATTAATAACATATGCGCCATCTTGATTCCGTCATTTTGAATTCGAACTCTAATATCAAATTTGTAATCAGCGTCCCACAAAACCCCCCTACTTAAAAAGAATTTCGGCCATTTTGAATAATTATTCAGGAAGTTATTCAATAGGTATTCAATTGTTAACTTAATTTGTTTATTTAACAACGTCGGAGGTTCGAGCGACAAAAAAAACTCTTAACTTTTCGATTTATGGATCCAAGAAGATGTTTCCAAAGTTTCAAAAAAATCGTTAAAGTATTGAACATTTTTTGGTTTTTTAAAAATTTCGATACAGCGACTTGACTATTATAGAAGTCTTCACAATTCAGCACAGCAAGCGAAAAAATATCAGGAATGGGCTCATTTTTTTGGCATTTGTCTAGAACTGTAATCCTGTATATGGATTTTGGCAATTTTGAACACCGAATTTAAAAATACTCTAATAAAGTATATAAACCAAGTAATTATTTTTTTGGCACACTTAATGCTTAAAGAATTAACAACTGAGTTTCACAATAAATCAATTTTAAAAATATTTGGAAGCTTTCCGACTACAAAAACAGCAGTAATTACATAAGTAACTTTAATTTTGCGATAAAAAATTGAATTTTACTCTGTGTTAGAATTTGTCACAACGATATTATATCGTTTGCCACAATAGTAGAATACATACAATAGAGTAATAATTATACACCTCTGAATTACATTTACATTTAGAGATAAATGAATAATTTCTCGTACAGCAGTAAAGCTTCATACTCTGCATCTATTGGGGTATTTTGTATAAGCCGTCAGTGTCTAGGCGCGGCCTGCTATGACCGAACCGTTTGAAGGCGAAATCACGACATCTCGGTTCACGTTGGAGATATGGAAAAAAACCTATTTAAAAAAGTCGCTCAAAATTAAATATTCAGTATGTGCCAATTTTCAGCGCAAAATTCCATTTTGATATCTTTAAGCGTTCGTGAGTTACAGCTAAGACACCGTTTTGCTGCAATTTGCCCAATTCCCCTCCAACCACTGTAAGCCTCGCCATTACGACCCGAAAAATATCAGGGTTTAATTCGGGAGCTCAAAATGAACGCCTAATTTTCAAAACTTTGCGATTTATTTCCGCTACCTCAAATAACGTCCAATTATCGATATTTATCAAAAATGTTCCAATATTAAAAAAGAGTAGTCCACCGCAACAGAAAATGATTTTTATATGAAAGTGTAAAAAAAAAACAATTCAGCAGTATCAAACAATGGAAAAGAAAACAATTGTTGAAGAAATATGTAAGGTAAAAATTTTATTTATTTCTATTCAGGAATTTTGCTGACATTGGCAATATTTATATATTCATTATTCGGTTCTTCGCTCCCATTCTGTATAAATATTGGACATCTGGCACTCTGAAAATCCAGAGTAAATTTGTATGTTTGCCAATCCCAGGATTACAACTTGTTAATCCGGCAAATTTTATGATATTGCCAACAATTTACTAACTCTATTCAAAAATATGCTTACATTGGCTACATCAACATTAATAAATCCTACGTTGAGCTCATGCGACATTAGAAAAGTGAAAATCTGAAAATTATCTGATCGCTCGTTACTTATTTGAGTACAGCGTGTGTGAAATTGAATAAAAGCTTTCACTTACGTCTCTGTATATAATTAACAATGATCCCCTATTAATCCGCAAAGAACTTTGTGGACATACACGGGCTGTGATACTATTGATATGGTGTTGTACTTAAGTTTATTAACCTTCCTTCTACACATAATTATTCATGGGTGAGGGCCGAGGGGTGCACACTGACGTCAAACATTTAATATGGTTACTGTCTTGATCGTGTGAGACGATTAAAACTTAAGATTTGTATGTAACATCGGCCACTACTAAATTTGGGTTGTGTTCTTTATCATTATAATTACCTATGGTCAAATATTGCTTACCTTATATTATTTCTTACAAAAAAGCATTATTAATTTATGCCTAAAAATAGGTTTTCCCTTCCGCATGGGGCCAAGCTTTAATAGAAGCCATTCATAAAACTCTCTTTCGGACTTCCGGCTCATTAACATACTCCCGCTTTTATAAAAAAAAAAATGGAAGATAATATTTACAAACAAATATTTAACCACCTTAATGAAAATAATGTAACGGGTTTCCACTCACTTAGGAAACCTCTCTTAATCCGTGGGTTCAAAAATCATAACAAGAAATAAATATTAACATGCTATTTATTGAATAACTTATAGTAAACGTAACCTCACAATACGTTTTTATTTACAGCACACGTTTTCTAACTAAGATGACCTTCAACAATGTTTATTACTTGATATTTTCACTCTACTGTTCATTTTGTATCACTTGCCGTGATTCGTCGCTATATATACCCCACAAAATGCATCTGGAAAATTTTAGCAAGGTCCATAACCTTCTCGTGCAGTATGTAGAACAATGTAGCAATCTCGATCCATCTTCTACAAGTTCCTGTGAAGTAAATGAATCCAGGTGTGGATGGTAATAATGAATGCAGTGGCCTAGCATCCTTGCTACTCATGCTATCATCATCTAGGGGGCGCAAATGCGTAACAATAACTTGTTACCCAAATGTGAATCTGGTTTTAGAAAATCACATAGTACACTTGTGTTCAAAATATAAGGAGCATTTCGGCACCTTTGTCGGCATCCTTTTCATTCTTCATAGCTAAGAAACCGCCAATGCTTTTTATATTTTGGTGCCGACTTTACCACCTCAGCTATATTGAATGCTGCGGACGATACAGTTAAAGCTTATGATGATAAGAAAATTATTTTTCCAACTCCTTTGAAGCAATTAACTATTACATCATGACATTAAAAAATCGCTACTTCCACATCCAGATTTCCCATCCAAGTCTCTGTAAATGAAAAATCTTGATACCATATTTGCACACCAATGCAAATAATTGTGAAAATTGTGCAAATAATTGTAATCTTATATTATTCAAATCAAATAGATTTGAATAATATTAACACAATTTTCTGTATTCTGCTCTTGCTTGATCCAACACCCATTTTCAGTAAGTTAGAATTTCAAAAATGCATAGAGGGCACTGGTGGCAGCAAGAATAAAATTAGCTACAGGTAACTCAGTTAGCGCACTGACGTCAATTTCCCGTCATTTATTTGTCATAATGTACATCATAAGTGCCAATATAACGACGTTCAGTGTACGTCTAAATGACAGTCTAATGTCACATCCTAATGACGTCATATCCTGACGTCACAATCACGTTCAGTATGACCTTAATTTGACGAATATGGTCCCAAATAAGAACCCTTTCATACGTCATTTTGACGTACGATCAAGGTTCAATGCTGACGTCAATACAACGTTTAATATGGCCTTGATTTGACGAATACGGGCCTAAATAAAAATCTTTTTTCACGTGAGAATATTATTTAATCTTTCAGTTTTTATTCCTTTTACGTTTTTATTAATTGGGAATTGTTTGAATATACATATATTATTATAAATAACACTTTAACAGAATTTTAAACACTTACCTTAAAATCATCCGGCTGTGAGATTTGAACCGTCGGCCTCTCGCTTGGCAGTCCAATACGCTTCCTCTGAGCTATTGTCCATGTAAATTTTGCTTTAAAGAGTGTATTTATACTTGCAGTTGAGTATCCGGTTTAAACATAATATTCCCTTTCAGCCTTAACCGTGTACAATTCGTGCATTAATAAAATCAATTGTAATGGAAAATTTCTATAAAATACTTACTTACGTTGTGCGAGTAGTGAATGTTGTTCAATTAAGCAATGGATATTATGTTCATATGGGTGTTAAAAATTATTTAAAAATATTCTGGATGTTTTAAAATTAAATGAAAGAAGTGAGTTTTCATTCAATGTAGACGGCAGCACTTCTATTTTGCATTATGGTCAAAGATAAGAGTTAATTTTCTAATGTTTGTTATATTGGTGGTAGAATGCCATTTTAATAATCGTTTTTTGTTTAATTCGCCCTGCGCTTTGGAATACATATATAATATATAATAGGTATGTTAGGGTTGAGGGAAATATAGGTCAGTGGTCAGCTCCTGGTTGTTATACCTATTTCCAAGAGAGGCAGCATAGTTTGAATTTAAATGTCATAAATACCTAATAAAGGTAGAATAAAAATTACATGGCATATATGCGGTAAAGATTTCACATGTAGCTGTGATACGAGTTATTGTGATTCAAGGTATCTATTATAAAAGATGATAATAATAAAAAAAAGTATTTGACCATTTATAGGTATTTATACAATACATAAACTGACTCAAAAATGAGGTCATAATAACGTTCTGTCTGCGACGTCTCTGCGACGTTCTAAAATGTGATGTAACTTTGACGTCATTTTAAAATTTAGTGTATGACGTCAGAAAATATGACTTAATTATGACGTATTTTTAAGATCCGATATATTTATGACGAAAGAATGACATCATAACAACGTTCTGTCAATGACGTCTCTGCACCGTACGAAAATATGACGTAATTTTGACATCATTTAATTGGCAAATGAAGTCGTAGACCGATACTGACCTTAAAATGACGTCTGATGACGGCAAATTGACATCAGTGTGCTGGCTGGGAAACTGCCATTTTTGTGCTAGATATTGAAAAATTTGTTCAAAATTAAAAAATATGACGTTGCACCAAATTTGATAACCATACAAGATGATTCACGTTTTATTCTAGGTCCCATGACATTATAAAAAAATAAATAAATACAAAATATGCACATAGTTATTAAATTCGGTACGTCATATTTTTCAATTTTGAGCAAGTTTTTCTTATAAAAATTTTCAATATCTAGCACAAAAATGGCAGTTTACCTGAAGCGAATTTTATTTTTAAGCTGCCCTCATTTTTGAAATTCTGACGTACTGAAAATGGGTTTTGGGACAAGCAAGAGTAGCAATATTATCGCTTTCCTGTGGACACATTGTATAAATCATTTGTTTCATTTCGTCACCCTATGATATAATTAAACCAAATATGATTTTTCTTGAAGTAATTCATACGAATAATTGCGTGGTCTTTGTATCTCCTTCCCTGCAAAAGACAGGCTACGTATTCAATAATAAATTACTAATTATAGACTACCCCTTTTTCATGAGTAACCAAAGGGTGGCGCGAGTTTATTCTTTCCAAACAAAGGGGATAACCTGAAACACAGTCTTAACGAAATTAGATGGGAACGTAAATCTGGTTAAAAATATCGCAACATTTCTTGTCTCTCATATTATTATACTCTTCGCAAATACAAAACGAAGAGTATATTATTGCATTTAATTGGCACATTTTTAAAACTGGTAATATCGCTCGTAGAGAAAGATAAGTTAAAAATGAAAAGTCCGATTGTATTGAAATTTGGACTGTAAGTTAGAGCGGACTATAGCAAGACAAAATTAATCAATAAAAAATCGGTAAAGGTATTTACACAGAACTTCCCTATTTATTTGTGCATGGCGGTCACTCTAAAAAATTATTAATTACGAAATGACATTGAGAATAATAATCGAAATATAGTTATCACTATTATTACAAAGAAAATCTGATAACTTTTGGTCAAAAAAATATACAGAGTGGTCACCCGACAGCAAAAATTCAAAACTAAATAACAGGTGCCAAATATGGAGGGCTTGCGCAAATACCTTTACAAATGCCCACCATGGTTGAATTATTTCTCGGGATGACCACCCTGTACATTTTTCAATAAAACTATAATAGGGGCACTCGTAGCAGTGGTTAAAAAATTTCATTTTTTTTTTTTTCTTAAAATAGGTTTAGAATGAAACAAAAATGTTTCATTACAAGTATAAGCAAACAAAAAATAATTCACTTTTAAACAGGTTTAGAATGTTACGAAACGTGGAAATTGTAAATTTGAGCAAACAATTTTTTTTTCATGTATTATAGTGGTAAAAAAAAATTTCATCATCTATTCTATAGCAGTAATAAAAATATTTTCTTGAAATAGGTTTAGAATGTCATGAAACGTGGAAATCTGAAATTTAAGCAAAAACAATTTTTTTTCCGTTATCTATTTTGTATTTTGTAGTGGGCAAGAATTTGCCAATTTTTTATTGTTCTTTGTTTTCAAAAGTTGGAGTAGGCTTAGAATGTAATGAAACGTGAATACATTAAATTTCAACGAAAACATTTTTATTCTGTAGTAGTGGTAAAATTAGATTTTTTCTAAAAAAAAAATATTTTTTTTATAGGGCAAGAATGCGAAATTTTGGTAAATATTATTAAAAAAATTGAGGCCTAGGCTTCTAGTATATAGACCACATCTCGAGTTGAAAAATATTATAAAAGAATCTGAGGCTTTGACTTTTAGTATATACACTAAATTCCAAGTTTCTGTACTCTTACCAGCTTGCTTTACTCATTTTCCCCTGTTTACCGCTACTTACCCCCAACCCTTCAACGAAATCATCTCAAAATATAATCTAGTTCCATATGTCGTTATAATATAGAGGGTTATTTACCACAACATGCGGAAAATTTATAAATAAGTTGGCCCCACGGAAAGGAGTAAAAAAAAATGAAAAATTAAAAGAAATATGACAAAAAAAATTACCTTATTCTTTTGTAGAAATGCGCCGCCTGGCTTTAACCAATCTGACGTAACGCGGTGCAACCATATCACTTCCCCTCCCCCTCTATCAGACATGGGACTGACACTGACAGCGAACCTGGTGGAGTTAGAAGTGACTTTTTGGATTTAATCATACAACAGAAACAGCAAAAATTTAAATTATTTTTGTAAAACCCAGCACACCAGAAAACTTAAAAGTAACGAAAAGTGAAAAATAAATGTTCGAATGTGTGACCATTGACACTCAATGCATTGTTCTAAGCGCAGATAATATTTTCGTGTATGCGATCACATTTGTCTCTTTCATCACGAATTAGATTCGAGGCATTGTCAATGGCTTATTGTAACTGTTCTAGGGAATCTATTGACTTAGCATACACCAAACTCTTCATGTATCCCCACAAAAAAAATCCATAGGGGTGATATCTGGGCTCCTTGTTCTTTCATTTGGCACACGTCTGCCGGGAAATTTTGTCTCATAGTCTCGTACAGTGGCTGAAAGATTTTCATTCACTGCACTTGTAAGTTAAAATCATATCGCAGTATTCATGCGATGTAAATGCTGACATATTGACCGGTATCGATCTACGAATACAATTTTCAAAACGTGAAAATCCAAACAGAATCCGGAAAGAAACTGACCATACGTAAACAACTTCTGATCGCTTGCGAAGCGGCGCACGCGTAAATAAGCGTAAACAATTGAATCATTAAGGGTAACCAAATTCCATGGTTCAGTAGCGTATTATTACAAGTGTTAAAGCAAAAAAATGTACTAAATTGTTTTGGATCACTCCTTCGGGTTTCCCACATAGAAAACTAGTACACCATTATATTTTCCGCATGAATGGGGGTGGTGCGGAGGATGGAAATATTATAGAAAATCTGAGGTCTTGATTTCTAGCATAAAACCCAATCCTAAAATTGTGTACGCTTACCAGCTTGCTTTACTTATTTTCTCCGATTTACCCCTAACCCTTCACCGGATAAGTTAAAAAAACAACCCAGTTCCAGATCTCGTTATAGTACATATGTTTATAAAATTTCAAGTCAATATTTTAAACCGTTCCAGAGATATCGTGCGGAGAAAAAAAGTTACAGACCGACAACCGACAGACCGACAGACAAATATTTTTTTCGCTCAAATGTGCACTTACGTGAATATCGCCACCCATCTTTGAACATTCTCTTTTGTATGCTAATGTAAACATAAAAATAAAGACATGTAATTTAAAGAATGTATATGCATTTAAGAACCGTGTTAGAGAATACCTTTTAAATATGTGTGCATATTTTGTTCAGGAATATTTTGTTTAATAATTGTTAGATATGTGTTTACTTTATTTTGTTATCTTTATACAATATTAATATTTTAATATGTAAGTATATGTAGGATTTGTATGAACATTTTAATTTAAATTTAATGTGTATATGTATACATATTGCATGTGTATATAATTTCTTTGCTAGATTCATCATTTTACTTTATATGTGAATACTTTTTTGTACAAGCAATATAGAGATATTTCTTTATTTGTACATGTTTACATTGTTTTTGTATACATGTGTGTAAATGTATAGCATATTAGATGCTCTAGTACTAGTAATAATTGTTAAATGTTGCCATATCTTGTAGCACATTTTGTATTGCTCTTACCGAAAGAATAAACAATTCTATTCTATTTTTAATTAGGGAACGTGGGTCTCAAAGTCGAAAACTTTTGTTAAGTTCATCTTCCGCCTAAGGAAATTTAATTTATAGGTCAGTTAATGTAGACTATCAGACTTTCAAGTGTCAATTGTAACAGACTCTATATTGAACATTGTAATTTATTCCGTCATGATAAAAAATATGTTATTTAAATATGTGTATGTTTTACTATTTTTATTATTTTTTTTTAGTCTTAATTTATTCAAATAAAAGCCTGATTTAAAAATATTTTTTTGCTTTTATTTTATACTTTTTAACATGGACATTTTTTATTTATCTTTATTATTGTTTTGTTACTTAATTATCACTGTAACATATATTTTTTAACATCAAATTCGTCATCTACGCCACCCAAAACTCCTGTGTACTATTTTCATGTTAATCTTTACAATGCTTATACGTCATATTGCAGCCGTTTTATTCATATTAGCAAATTTTGCCCGCGTCATGGAATTTTACCGGAAGTGACGACAAAATGGAAGGATGCGAGCAAATAGGAAGAGGCACCCTATTTTTTTTAATAACTAGAAGGTTTGTACTTTAACTTAAAAAAAATAATCCATGTATTCAATGACTTACGAAAACAAAAAAAAAATACTTTAATCGAGGGTGTCTCAGGGTTGCGCGGAAATTAAGCCTGGCACCCCACTACAATCTCATTGTATGCCTCAAAACCTACAAGTTTTATTTATGTATTTGATGACACAAAAAATCGTGACCGGAAGTGACGTCAGAATTCCATAACGCGGGCAAATTTTGCTTATATGAATAGTGGCTCCCTGTATGTCTGTGGTAATACTTACTCAAACAAAGTTTTTCATGTATCTTATTCATAGGAAAGCTGTACAGCCGGCTCACCACCTATTACATGTATACGAATGTTGCAAGTTAAATAAAAACTTTTAGAAATATGTAATCGGCGGGCAATTTCAAGTTTCGACTGTGGCATTGTGATTCCTTATGTTAATTTGCAAAGAAATTGTAGGTCAAAGTTTTAAAAAGCTGATTCTATGCATATTTACTATTAATTACGGAAGATATCTATCAAAAAGCTGAAGAAATGTAACTTCTAGTTAACATTGTCTACTAAATAGCTGGCAGTTATATGTTACACTGTCATATTACTCGTTTTCGCTATATTGGGCTATATAACATAGAGCTAAGTAGAACAAAACGTATTAAGAGAGTTTTTCTGTGAATTCTCACCTGCTCGATGGGTTAAAACCATAGTAACAGCGGACTGACAAGAGGGAGGATATTTTTCCTTTGTGCTGGAAAGGTCGAACACTGAATCCTCTCTCCAACCCCAGCTCCAGAGTTGCACCACTGTGTAGGGCGAGTCTCACCCACACCCCTGTGCGCTGGTTTTATATCCCTGGTTACCCTCAGCTGGCGAAGTTGTGCCGAATCATCCTCAACCCTGCAGACCTCCGGAATATCCGGCCTTGCACCCAACCCCACACCACTCGCACTCGTTCCTCGTGTCCGTATCTCGGAGCACTATTCTATAGGAGTGGAAATAGCCCATACATTCCCTTCGCATTTTTTTAATTTTTCCGTATCCGTTAGTGGGGAAAAAAAAGGCAGTAGTTCGACTACAAGAACTCATTACCTAAAATTATTAAACGTAGATCGTGACTTTCTACTTCGAGACTTAAACTTATTTTTTATACAAGGTATATGAAAATCAAGGTTCATTATAACGAGAAAAGTTCAAAAGCAAAATAATTTATTTTAGTAAATTATATAAAAATGATACACAGTGTGTCTGTGGATAGATGTAACAAGAGATGTAATGGAGACAAAATTTCGACTTTTGGAATCGTACTTGAGGATTCGGTTTAGTCTAGTCTAGAGGTTTAATATTAGTTTTATTGGCACGTAGTAGTGGCACATCCCCATCTTAATTTAATTATCTTCCAATTTTAAACATTTATAATTGAGACGTATTTTTGGTGTTAGAATCTATAAATTATTATAACAGTGATGGTCTGTTAGTCTGTTCTGAAAGGTGTAGAACTAAGATAAATAAAATATGAGTTAAATTGACGTTATAAACAAATTTGTCAAAATCTTACTAAAAAATACCTTTATTTTTCGAGTTATGAAAAAATTTCTTAAAGAAAAGTTATTTAGAATGCATTTTTTGGTTTTGTTACCGTATTTCAGAATTATAAACTTACTTTCCTGGTACTTGGTAGCACCCAGAAAAATAAGAAGGTTGCTGCAATTGGTGCAAAATCTTAAATTTTTGTAACACCAGATCTTCACGTTTTGGTTTCAGGAACACGAATAAGGTACCGCCGAAACTAGCAAACCAATTTTAATAGAATTTGGTAAAAAGGTGAAGTAAAGTAAAGTAAAGTAAAGTAAACTACTACTTGGAATTTGATACACGTATGTATCATAACAACCTCTTTCACTAGATTATATTTTGAGATGATTCCGTTGAAGGGTTGGGGGTTAAATAGGCGTAAATAGTGGAAAATAAGTAACGCAAGCTGGAAAGAGTACAGAAATATGAGATTTGGTGTATATACTAGAAGCGAAGGCCTCAGATTTTTTAAAGTAATATTTTCCACCCCCACCACCCCCACCACCCCCACTCCATTATTAAAAGATATGATAAAATAGAATTAAGATTTTCACTTGAAATTTTGTACACATATGTATTATAACGACATCTGAAACTAGATTATATTTTGACATGATTCCTTTGAAGGAGTGGGGAGTGGGGGGTAAGTAGAAGTAAATAGGGAGAAATAAGGAAAGCAAACTGGTAAGAGTACAGAAACTTGGGATTTGATGTATATACTAGAAAAAGGCATCAGATTTCTTTCTAATATTTTTCAATGATTCCGTTGAAGGGGTCGGAGGTGGCAGGTTGTGAATAGCGCAAAATAAGTAGAGCAAGCTAGAAACTTCATTTTTCTACTTTCATGTCCACGTAGTGGATTGGAATCGATAGAAAAGTAAAGTAAAATAAAGTAAAGTAAAGTAATACAATGTGTTAAAGGGTAGTGTAATTTTGAAACTATGTGTATGAATATATGATTTCAGCTTTTTTTTTTATAAGTGATAGTACAAAAAACTTTTTACTACTTAAACATAAATTTACACATTTACATAGTAGAAATCTCCGAAATCCAAAGCCTAGACCATCCGGAGGGGGTTATACATTTGAAAAACCACAGACAACATTCATTGCTCACCAACACTGCTAGTGTGGGGCTGGAGATCGAACCCAGTGCACTATAGATAGCGTGTGTAGCGTTTGTAAAATTAAGTCATGATAAAAGCAAAATGTATTTTCGGGATCAAAGCTAAAAATGTATAAAATCTACACCATACGTTATATTAAGTTTCTTTATTGTAAAAATACATACATTTGATTTCACTCTTTAAGAAAAAAAACTTAACTGACGAACTATCAAATGTATAGGCCAAATTATAACTCGAATTTAATATTAGGTAATTGGGGGTAAAGGTTGCAGATTGGTCTGTAAATACAATGACATCATTATTAAGTGATAGCATTTTTCAGTTTTTTAAGGTGATGTAAAAATTAAAATTCAAAAAAACCTAGCTAAAATTTAACATTAACGTTTCTGGTACTCGTTGCTATGAATGTAAGAACATTACTTACTCAATTTAACAAAATAATTTTAGCGGCATAAAGTATTATAGCATTATTACTATTATTAAAGGGTACGGTAGTGTTTTGGAATCCTTTAAGGTTTCCTTTTATAATATGTATACTCTTCGCAAATAGAAAACGAAGAGCATTCGATTGGCACATTTCTAAAGTTTGTAATATCGTTCGTAAAGGAAACATTTTTGTATTACTGTGTTGGTGATTGAATTCTTTCAAAATATCCATCTGTCTGTCAGTCAATTGCCTTTTTTTCCTTCTTCAATCTGCCAGTCCGTTTGTCTGTCTGTCCGTCCGTCACGTTTCTTTTAAGCACGATAACTTAAGAACGAAAAGTCGAATTGTAGCGAAATTTGGAAAATAAGTTAGTATTAGCTAGAACAAGAACCCTATTGCTTTTGAACAAAATCGATCAATAAGTAAAAAAGTTATTAATCATTTAAATTTATTAAATTCACATATTTATATTAAATAGTATTGTTACATTGCAAAATCGGCAATACTCCCTATTTATATATCAACTTAAGAGCCATGAATTTGTCACAAATGCGATAAGATTATGAACCAAGCTTCGGCAGCTTTCGTTCATCTCACAGTTAGGCAAGGCGCTAATACAAACTAACATTATTATACTATTCGCAAATATTTTTTATTAACAAAAAATTGCGAAGAGTATCTGTATAATGTGCAACAACTATATAAAAAGTGCAGTAAATCGGTGAATGGTTAGCTTGTTTGTCCGTAGGATTGTCTAGCCTTTCTTTTTAAATGGGAACCCAGCGCTCGAAATTTCCCTCCTTTCAATTTTAGTATGAAGAAAAACACTCAACAATTCAAATTATTATTTGGTACAAACTTTTTAATTTACTACCCAGACGAATTAAAAACCTGTCAGATATTAAAAATCGGGCCAAAAGCATGTTGAGCATTCACTTGATGAGTTCCGTTGATATACTCACTAACATTCTCTTCAACTGTGTGCTATATAATATACCTACGTTCGTACTAGGAGCTACTTCAGCTTGACAAAGCTCGTTCTCTAAAAACAGTGATTTCAAAATTTTTGCTACAGCGTCGGTTATAATTTTCATTAACAGTACTATCTAAAAGCTACAATCGGAAATTTTTTCAAATTGTTTTGCACCGATAGTTTAGGAATTAGAGGGAGGGAGGCTCGTGGATAACGATTTTGAAGGCGAATATTTCGTGACTGGAGGGCTAAAAAAAGATTCCAATATATTTTTCAGAAGACCTATACAACGACACTCCACTTGATGGAATAAGAGTAATTTTTTTAGGATTCACTTTCATTGTTGGGAGGTGGGTCAAAAAAATATTTTTTTGAAAATCTATTTACGACTGTATATCAAATTTCATCTCAATAAAATGAGAGAATGGCAGAGCTGTGACATACGGGACGAACGGACATACCGAAACTGTAATAGTTCCTACGAATTCCTAATAAAAGAAAGAATAAAATAAATATGTAAGTGAAAATTTGAGTTATATAAAATTTGTTTTTGGTATATAATAAATATAATAACAATATGATGTATTTTAAATCTATTGAACGTCAAATATACCTACTTTACATATCATCCTATTTTTATTTCATGTACTTTCATTTTTGCACAAGGTTGTCTCTTCCCTTCCATCAAGTTTATAATAATTGTGTATTGCTTGGTATTATTCAGTTTGTTCTTGGAAATACTTGTATATTACTTTACTAACTTATTTTAGTCTAGTTTTATTTAAACATTGTGAACAGGAGCGAGCCTGGATGAGTCTTGTCCATACTCGATGTGAAAGGTCCAGCAAGTCGAAGCGCATACGTAGAAGATATGTAATTTTAGGCGGGGGTTGCATAGTGGATATACTATACTTCGGAAGGGATGTAAAGCAATCAGTCCTTTGTCTATTAAATGTTAGGCAAGTAACAAATCTCTGCTCTTCAATAGAGAAGAGGTTCGGCAAAATTTCCAGGTTGGGGGTAGCTTGTCTCCTGGCGTCGGTGGTTGGCCTTTGTAGCGCAAATAGCCTCACGTTAAATAAGTTAATAAATAGAGAAACGTTGTGGACAACTCCCATGACACAAGCTTTGCTAAGGCACCTCATCTTGAACAAAGCTTATGAATATCCAGAATTGCCTAATTAACTATATTATACAAATTTTCTGAATGAAAATTACCGATATTCATTAATTCACCTCATAAATAAATACAGAATAAAACTTTTAATTTAATGAAATAAAAGAAATAATAATAATAAAGCAATAATGTTTTCATTAATACTAATATTTTGTAAACATCTTTCGCTTTATGTTTTATTTTTTAATTGCAGAATTCAACTGGTGAACCTGTGTATAGAAAAGTGGCAGTGGTAGAGAACTTCTTTGATATCATCTACAACGTGCATGTTGATTTGGAGGGCCGCCCTGGAAAGCATGCTGGACAGAAGAGAACATACCGCACGGTAAATAACTTTTTGCGTACAAATTAGTAGATATTTGTGATGGTTAACATGGTGATGATTATGGTTTGTTTGTCTTTATAAGGGTATTTCTTGAGGTATAGATACAGTAGATGCTTCACCGTAAATACAAGGAGCTGTTAGGATTATGTACGTATATTTTGTAGAAGATGCCCTTGGTAAATATTAGAGCAGTGCGCGCGGTCATCGATGCTAACAGAGAAAGCATCACTTCACTATTGAAATTCGCGGTTACTTTTAAGAGATTCTACGAGCAATAAACATTTTAGTCGTCATATAACTCTGCTTAGTGCCGTATAGACAATGATTGTCGAACCATTTACCCTCTAAAATATGTAGTGCAGTAAAAACAGGGTTTGAACTATATAAAAATTGATCCGCTCATAAAAATTTGGTTATAACTCTTATTCTACATGTAGTTTAAGAATCCAAAGAGTCCCCAAAAATTGGAGGGGTGGAAATAAGGTTTTTGGGGGGAGGGAGGGGTGAGAAATTTTTTAAAATGTACTTTTTTGAAAGTAGAGGTGTGGGGAGCCGTTTTCTATATAATTTTGCATGCTGAATCAAGTGAGAGAGAAAATCAAGTCGATAGAATCAACCCTTAACGAATAGAAATGGTTATAGTAATAAAAATATGATAAAACGCAACAGAGTTTATTAAAAAGGAAAAAGAGATGTATAGTATTAATGTAGTACTTACAGAATTTTTATATGAAGTATGTAGTACTTGGTAATAAGTATTTTATTCATCGAACACGTTATACTCTTGGCTAGTGACGTCATGAAAGTCTGAGTCTTCATAAAAGGCCTCTGATGATATGGGTAATACGTCTAACGAAACTGCAATTTCGGTGCAACTGTTCATGCAGGCCCCTCCCTCACAAATTTTGCACAAAATTGAGCATTCCACGCCGATCTTTACGCAGAAGCACTGAGAAGTGGAGCAATTTGCCTTGCAGACACAGAAAATCAACTTAAGGGTGGCCTCTGAAGCAGCATCAAGGGTTGTCCTGATTGGGGCAAATCATTGTCATGACATGTTGTGGATCCAGTTTAATCCTGGGCCACAACTGCACTTGATAGAGAGGGTACGATATGAATGTTGTGCAGCACTTGCTGATGTAGGAGGAAGTGATTTCAGCTTTGCTACATTTTTAGTGAGTGATCTCTGGAATATTACTTACCGTAGTTCATCTAACGTATGTTTTCCTTCTTCGGAGCGATAAATATACAAAAAATGAGTCTCTACGGTCTTTTCTACTTCACTGTGACTTGCTGTAGCTGTTTGAAATACGTGTATGGTGTGGCGCAATCCAGGTTCTGCCTCAAGCAGCCTGATGATGTTCCTTTTTCCTTTTCCATAAATTGCACTTGTGGTGTCGCAATCACTAAAAAAGTGAGCGAGTAGTATGTACGTGTTGATGTGCATATGTTGGTTCTGAAGGCTGATGCAAAAAGTTTGTTCTTCGTACGTCCGATTTTTGGTTTGAGTAAAAATGTTTCTTGATTCAAAGGAGCCAAAGTAGCCAACAATACTAAAATATCAGTATCCTGACAAACAATGGCAGAGCCGTGTGTTCCTATGGCTGTCTGGACTATTAGTACGTCAGCATCTCCACTGCACTGTCTTACCTGAATGTTGCTGTCCTCAAATTTTTTAAGCAGCTCGACCAATTGCTTTTTAGTTTCCACATTGGAAAGAAATTTTTCTTGCTTGGAATAGATGGAGGTGTCCTCTTGTTACTGTCATGAACATCATATCCATCGAAAACAACAATAGCGGATTTATAATGATTTTTCATGTAAGTGAAATATGTTTCACAGACATCTCAATCTGACTCCCCACACCTCTACTTTCAAAAAAGTACATTTTCAAAAATTTCTCCCCCCTTCCTTCCCCCAAAAACCTCATTTCCACCCCTCCAATTTTTGGGGATTCTTTGGATTCTTAAACTACATATCGAGCAACACTAGCAACCAAAGTTTCAAGGACGGACTAATTTTTATGTTGTTTAGGTACTTTTGGCTGCAATTTTCACTGTAGTAATGGTGAAATTTTGGCGAATATGTAATCAAAAGTAGTGTGTTCCATTCTCACATACTGTATGAATCTAATTCAGTTCTTGTTCTGTACTTTTTGAGGGTTTGGTTCACAGGATATACCTACTGAACATTAATCATCCTCAGATTAGCATTGCCAGTAATATACGATTGTTATTATTTTTTGTTATGCTGGGCTAGTAGATATATTTAGCTGTTATTTATGAGTTATACAGTTTTTTTTTCAACAATTCTTTATCTATAAAGTAGCATGTAATTAACTATTGTTTTACTAACTTGTTTTCTAATATATTTTCAACGGTGACACAATTTTGGGTGTCATTAAAAAATCAAATTACTTAGTTACGTTATTTCAGTTATCTTTAATGTCAAAAAAAATATGGAGGCGCGAAGATTCTTATATGAGAGTACAAAATTTCTAGTTGCGCTTTTGAACAAAACGTCATCGTCAAAGTATGAATTAATTTGCTACTGTACATGGGCAGATATTTATGTCAAAGATAGAGAGCTACTGTTTTGTTTTGCGGCTGACTGTGCCTACTAATACATACATTCTGAAAATGTATCAAGTATGCTTTGGAAGACTAAATTAAAGCGAATGAATAAGTAGTATGGCTTCATGAGTTTGACAAGTGGTACACTTCCGTTTGAAAATTTTGAGTAATATCGAAAAAGTTATTTACTTTTCTGTATAATACAAATCAACAACTTAACAAAAATCAATACATAGTACGGCAGCCCGTTACCAAAAAGCCTTATCAAAACAACGTGCTTTATCGCAGGGAAACTATAGATTATGAAATTCTAAGACACTTTTCATACTACAAGAGTTCGAAAAACTATGCGGACGGCTGGCAAACGACCGTCGTTTTCCGTTGACAGGGGTAAAAAGAAGTGATTTTACAAATTCTGTATACTATTTGAGTTAGCAACGGATTCTTATAGGAAAAATTCCGCTGAAGAAGATTTTCTTATGAAAACTTTTCCTAAACCGCGAGCTTCATGGTCAAATAATTGTTTAAAGAAAATTTATTTCGTTTTTATTTAATAAAATGATAACGGTTTGACGGATCCGAAAAACTCTTGATTCAATCGAAAGGTATTTTCAATACGCGTCGTTTGGCGCCAGGCACAACTCATTTTGTCAACCCGTTCATTTGTTATAACCAAACTGAATGTCATAATTAACAAATTGATTACCCCGAAACTAATGAGGTCAGGATATTGTTTTTTTCAAAATATGTGCCTTTTGTACCAAAGAATATACCATATTTTTTTGGCCCGATATCTACAATACTTTTTGATTGTTTAAATAATTGGCATAATTTGTCAATTAGCAACTGACTTTTTTTTCGAAAGTTTGATCGACTTCAAACCAACTTTAAACGATAAATATTGATGTCGGGCATAGCCCCCATTAAAGTCTGCATGAATGCAACTTTTTGCTTTTGTTTATTTAGAGTTTAAATTAATTTTGCAAATTACCAAATAGAATATCTCGGCTCTGGGTAAGCGTATCGAAATGGGGTTTTGTGCATATGAAAGTGCTTGGAGAAAGGAAAATTTTGAGACTAGAAAGAACTTGATCGAATGACCGGAACCGGAAAAAAAAGTGATATTGCGTGAGAGGCTCTAATCTGTTTATTATCAACTTTTTGGACGCGAGGTTTGGTGCAGATGAAAGCTAACAAGTTTTTCCATCAACCACAAAAAGTTCTACAAAAATATGAAGAGTTATACGCGTTTTGGACCCTTAAAAAAATCTCTCCCGCAACGTGAAAATAGTAAAGAAAATACACACTAATTTAGAATGGTAATGAAAAATCTACTTAAGAGATATTAGTAGGCTTTGATTTAATTTTAAGTTTGACAGTTATTAAACAAAGTTTGTAGTTGGTGCATTTCAATCATAGTTTCAAACAGAAATAGTGTACTTAGAAACAATTCAAAGCAAATTAATCCAAATAAGGCAATAAAAAAAAATAAATTTAAAAAATGGTTAGATACACCAATGAAGATAAGTTAAATATGATTTTAATATACGGTGAATGCAAAAGAAATTCCCGACAAGCAAAACGATTGTTTTGTTTACGATTTCCAAATAGACCTACACCCGATAAAAAAACATTTATTATGCTCTTTAAAAATTTAAGAAACTGGGGTAGTTTTAAGAAAACTATTCGTAACAGAAATAGGCCAGTTAGAAACGATGAAAATACAGCCTTGGTGTTAAATAGTGTTGTCAACAATCCTCAATGTTCTCTCCGGAAATTGGCATCGGAAACTAATCTGTCGATATCTTCGGGCCATAGAATATTAAAATCAAATAAATACCATCCATACAAATTTAAATTGATCCATCATTTAAGGCCTGGTGATTATGAACGAAGATTACATTTTCTAGCTGAATTTTCAGTTCTTTCTGAAGAATGCCCAAATTTTTTAAAAAATGTTCTCTGGAGCGATGAAAGCCGTTTTCACAACAACGGAGTTGTGAGTAAGCATAACTACCGATACTGGTCACAAAATAATCCTAGATGGATGAGAATGACCCGAAATCAGGTAACTTTTGGAGTTAACGTGTGGTGTGGAATATTAAATTCATATATTATTGGACCATATCTATTTCATGGGACTTTAAATGGAAGAAAATATGGGATATTTTTGAGAAATGTATTGCCAGGATTATTAGAGACTGTCCCTTATAATCAGGAGAATATTTGGTTTCACCAAGATGGTGCACCACCCCATAACTCAGTACTAGTCAAAGATTGTCTTAATGAAATGTACCCTCAGAGATGGATTGGTACTAATGGAGTAGTCAGATGGCCAGCACGATCACCTAACTTGACTCCATTAGATTTTTACCTTTAGGGGTATTTAAAAAGTGTAGTGTACATTGAGCCCATAGAGGATATGGCCGATTTGTATTATAAAATATATGCAAGTGTTGCTGCTATAAATAGACATACGTTACAAAAAGTTTGCAATGAAGAGTTACTGAAACGGTACAATATGTGTATTCATGAAGAAGGGAGAAATTTTGAACATTTAATATAATAAGTACCTACTAATAAGAAAGAAATTAGTTTAATTTCATTTTTAATAATATTTCGATAGTTTTTAAATGTTTGTTTATAAAACTTTTGTTTACGTTCTTTACTGAATTGTTAATATAAATTTAGCCCATTCTAAATTAGTGTGTATTTTCTTTGTTGTCTTACTTACTTTAAGTTTTGGGAGCCGTTTTATTAGAAGCGTTATTAGAAACAAAAAATGCAATATGTAGGAACATATGGATATTGGTTCATCATGTTAGTTCCGGTTTGGTCGGAAGTGGTAAACATAATTTTATGATAGTGTATTATATCACTTTTCTTATCTTGAAAAAAAGTGTTTGGTAACCAATATTCTATAATAAATAATAAATAAATTATAGGGATTTATCAAAATTCACGTGTACTGGCATTAATGAAAGAAACTCATGTAACTCCAAAACGGCTTGTTTTTTGTAAATTCTCTATACCATCAAAATTATTCACAAATTATTGTTTAATCACATGACTTATGTTTCAAGGTTCCAGCAATCAAAAAACAGTTTTGCATCGCAGCGCCATCTCTGTGTGGTGTTGAGGAAAAATTCTAATCACCGTTATTTAAACCTTTCCTTGGTATCAATCATCTGCCATTTACAAAAATAAAATATCTTTATTAGTTTCAGAGATAATGGCCTGGGGACTTTTAAGTGAAACACCCTGTATACTGGATATCAATCAACACAAAAGCAACCATTCCATGACCTTCCCAATTACAATTTTTGCAAATATAAGAATTGCTTTGTCAAATGAACGTCAGATTTAAAAGAATATTTTTGAAATAAAATTTTTGTCATTATTTCGGTCTTTGTAACTCGACGTATCGGTCAAAGGGGCAATTTTTCCCCATGTCTACTTCCCTCGACAAGAAGACCAAAGAAACTGCGAAGATAGAGATGATCAGTTTTTCTTTACATATTCAAAGCTCGATTTGACCCTTTAGGACAGGTAACTGAACTTTTCTTCTTAGTTCTCCCAGAACTGATGAGAAACGCTGGAATTATCTTCGCTAAAGTAACTGGAAAATCTTGGTAGCGGGCTGCCGAATTTCCTCAATTATTTATAAATATTAAAATAATACAGAATTACATTTATTGTACAGTCATGTGCAGAATGACCACTAGATTCCAAAAATGCTAACATCAAAATTAGGTATCACTTCCGAAAACTGTACGTCATAGGTAGATAACAGATTAGATTTTTTAAATGTCGCTTTGGTAACAAAATACACATGCCCAGCTTGATCTTGATCAGTTAAAGAATACAGAATTAGCGGGCGGGAAAAATTTTGTTGATACCCGGTATATTTTTTGGTAATTAAGTTTAAATTCCAGAGATTAGCTGAAAATTGGCCTCAAATTGTTAGTTTTAAAATTGTGAATATTCCCTATTTTCATCCAATAGTTGTCTGTATCTCAAGAGACGCCCAGTATGTATCGTAAAGGAAACACATTTGAAGGCTAATAGATGATGTCTAGTGATTTACGTAAAAACCCATTGCAAAGCCGCATTAACAGTCACTTTTGTTTCTATTGCAGATAACAGAGACGTACGCTTTTCTGCCACGAGAAGCCGTCACACGTTTCCTGCTCGGCTGTACAGAATGTCAGAAGCATCCTCGTTCACCTTCGCCCGCCTCAGTCCTCCCTACACCCAGCCCGAGCCCTACGCTGCCACTCTCGCATCCCACGGCCCCCTCAGCGCCGCTGGCGGCCCCCCAAATCCCTCAAGAAATACCGTACTTGGACAGGACTTGTCAAAGTCCTAATGTTGACCACTTATCTACTTCGCAACAAGACGCCAGCAGAAGCCCTCTTAAAAAAGAGGGTCCACTAAAAACGAGCGCTGCTGAACCCAAGAGATCCAGCAACCCGCTTGACGTGTCTAATCTCACGTCACGTGATCCGCCTAGAAGCCCGGCAAAAAAGAGACATCTCAACAATTTATCGGAGACCCCTAAACTTTGGTCTCCGATAGACAGCATCGACAAGGAGCAAGATGAGCCGCAGAAGAAAAAGAGGATGCTCATGGCGGGGGACATCGATTACTCATTGCCAATCACCACCACCTACTTGAAATATATGCGCACCCTAGGATGCAGGGACGAGGACGCGCTCAAGTTCGACAACAAACACGTGAGTTTAGTTATTGAGCACTTTCTGCATGAAACTATTTCTCACTATTTCCACTGAAATATGTTTTCGGATAATAGCCTTATTTATTTATGACAACTGTAATATAAGTGAAGTTTATGTATTTGATACTTGTTAGTTTTCGTCTTTTTTATCGTAATTGTTTATTGATTTGAACTATATCTACTCAGTTAATAAATATTGTAAATTCAATATAAATCTTTCTCACTATTTTTATTCTGCATAATTGTCGTCCTTACCTAATTTTTATTTATTTACTACAATTATATAAAGTAGGGAAAAGAATGGAAATAATTCGAATAAAGTTGATTAGTAGTTTAACATACTAGAAGTCTTGAATAATCCAGCGTGAGCTTTGGAAGCTATATTGAAAAAATGCCGACGAAGTTAGGTTTTTTTCGAGTATGTCGCGAATAAGTGTTTACGTAGGTAATACTTCAGTACAAAATTGTAAAGAACTTAATTATTATTAATTAATTAATTAATTAATTAATTAATTTTCTACAGAGTAGATTGTTTTTTCTCCTTCTTCAATTCTTTGGGACTTCCAGCCATATGTATATTTTCTTTGCAAGCGGTGCTAGGGGAATCTACAAAATATATCACAATTAACCAGTATGTAAATAACCTCTACGCCTGTGACGTTTACGTCAAAGGATCAGTTAAAGGTTAGTTTTTTTAAATAAACAACACAAATAAGTATAAACACTTGAAATTAAATATTTCGCCGACGTTTCGAAAATCTAATCTGTTTCCTTTTTCAAGGCTATTTTTGAAAAATCTTTTTGCTGTGTATGATAAATACACAGCTCTAAGAATGTTTATTATATTCAATATCCATAGATACTTATTATTTACATAGAACTGTTGATATAATTAACAGCTTTTTTAGTTTTTATACAAAGTTAACTTTGTGAAGTTCTTCTTTTAACATTGGCAACCAAGTTGTATAGACATCTACGGAACAATTCAACACACATCTATCCTCATTCAATAATATTATCGCGGATTCTTTAATTTTTACTTTTTTTGCTATCTGCCTCTTTTGTTAAAATTTTTGCCGAGTCCCCGTTTATTCTATGTCCGTTCTCCCACGAGTGTTCGCAGATCTTGGACCTCTGAGTTTCATTTTTTCTGATGTAATTTTGATGTTCGCCCAATCTTATACTAAAAGGTCTGGATGACTCACCCACGTATTGCATGTTTGTTGCACTCACACGGAATACTATAAATGCAGTTTTTTGAATTTTGCTCGTGGTTCTTCGGTTTCGTCTTTGTCAGAATAGTTCTTTAAGTGTTGCTTTTTTGAAATACCGTCCTAATATCAAATCTATCACCGATGCGACGCAACTTTTCGGATAATCCGTATACATAAGGAATTAACGCTGTGTAACGTTTTTCAGGTTTTTGTCGTACCTGATTGTTATTTTCAATAATTATGAAGGTTTTATCATCAAAACCCCCAGGGTATTGGTTATTAATAAGAACTTCCTTTATAAACCGCTTCTCATTGTTTAGTCTTTCATCATTAGAAGAAATAATTTTGGCCCTATCATACAAACCTTTTACAACACCCCTCTTAACGTGCATGGACTGATTTGAGTTGAAATTTAAATATCTGTTGGTATGTGTTGGTTTTCTATAAACACTTGTTTCAATTGTACCATTTACTCTTTTGATTAAAACATCTAAAAATGGTAATCCATTTCTAGTTTCCTTTTCTAAAGTGAATTTAATAGAAGGTTCTTTATTATTTAAATAATCCAAAAAACTATCTAGTAACTCAATACCATGAGGCCAGATTGCAAAGATATCATCTACGTATCTCCACCAGATAACCGGTTTGTACGAACAATTTTGAACATGCCTAGTCTCAAAATCGTCCATAAATATATTGCTTAAAATCGGTGACAATGGAGAACCCATTGCCATACCGAAATCCTGCTGATAGAAATCATTTTCTAATTGAAAATAAGTTGTTTTTATACACATAGTTAAAAGTTCCATTATGGTATTTACGCATCGGTGATAGATTTGATATTAGGACGGTATTTCAAACAAGCAACTCTTTAAGATTTATTCTGACAAAGACGAAACCGAGGAACCACGAGCAAAATTCAAAAAACTGCATTTATAGTATTCCGTGTGAGTGCAACAAACAATACGTGGGTGAGTCATCCAGACCTTTTAGTGTAACTATATCAACAGTTCTATGTAAATAGTAAGTATCTATGGATATTGAATATAACAAACATTCTCAGAGCTGTGTATTTATAATACGCAGCAAAAAAGATTTTTCAAAAAAGCCTTGAAAATGGAAACAGATTAGATTTCCGAAACGTCGGCGAAATATTTAATTTCAAGTTTTTATACTTATTTGTGTTGTTTATTTAAAAAAACAAACCTTTAACTGGTCCTTTGACGTAAACGTCACAGGCGTAGAGGTTATTTACCAGTAACATACTGGTTAATTGTGATATATTTTGTAGATTCCCCTAGCACCGCTTAAAAAGAAAACATACATATGGCAGGACGTCCCAACGAATTGAAGAAGGAGAAAAAATTAAGATAATGCTACAAATACCATTTAGACAATATTTAGGGTAGATTGTTTTATCCATATTCGTACAAATAATGTGCAAAATGATGGTAAAGATGAAATGACTAATGGTACTATGAAACAGGAGATACGTTCGGTATGAGCACCAGCTTAAACCAAGTGTGTCCGTGACGTTACTCACTGAAAGTTTACAAATCAAGTTGACAGTTACCATCTCGAAAACCATAGGACCTAGGAAGCTACATGTAGCTTTGAGTGAACTTCTCCCGGGGGTTCGAGGCACACCCCCTCTCCCTCAAATTTACCTCCAATTCTTATTAAAAGAAAATTGAAACAAGTGAATTGATATAGAAGTTAAAATGTGAAGTATCTGCACAAGTTTACGTTCAATGCCTAAATACTAACTTTTACACTGCCCTCTGCATCGTTCGTCTGCGAAAACGTTTCGTATACTCACCTGCAGTTTTCTTGAAAACTGGAAATCCTAGAAAAAACATATTCGAATAAAAGAATGATCTCCAGCCTTCATATTTATATTTTCTCAATAAATCTATTTCAAAAGATAAAAAAAATGCATGCCTAGTGTACTTAACCCTGCAAATTGTAAGATTTTATCGACAAAACCTTAGAGAATTTAACGCTTATATTAACACATTTTGATAATTTGATAACAGATATGTAATGACACGAGTGGATACCACCCCTAAATTGAAAAATGTCGTGTTTGAGAAAGTATCAATTCATGAAACGTAAGTAATTATGTTTTTGGGGTCACGAATTATGAATCTAAAGTCAAAATTAAAACACTGGCGGTTCCAATAAGGCGGATGGAATTTTTTTCTAAAACAAGTACATATTTGTACATATTAATGAAAAACAGTAGGTATTAGTATTTGAAATCCTTTTAAATTACTGGCTAATTACAGTAACAAAATGACAACGTTTTTGTTAAAAGGATCTGAAGGCGCACGTTGCGGGTTGTTTCAGTTTGAAAGTTTAATTATTATCACAATTCTTAAACTTTAAACGCTCCTGGTTTTGCGTAGAGGTTTAAAAATTACGTCGACTTTGCTCATTTTTTTGGCTGTTTTCATTTTCGTAACCTTTTCCTACAGAAGTCGTCGCTCCACAGAAAAAATAACCGTTAATGTAGGAAACAGCATTCTCCACAACTTTGTAGGTACTGATTTATTTTTTACGTAAACTTAGCCGGTCGTGATATATTCGGAAAACCTTATTTCTCTGGACTAATTCACAAGTTAAGTTTGTTATACTCGTGTTGTAAGTTTCTGTTCTTCATTTTCAACATATTTTTTTATTGATTCAAACTTTATCTAGTAACTTAATAAATACTGTTAATTTAATAATAAATGAAGTTTAATTATTTTTATACTTGTTGGTTTGTTATCTTTGTTCATCATTACTTGAATTATAATTATTGATGTATAGACTAAAGGCAAGTAGCAGAGCCATGCTTTAATTGTCAAAGTTAAAGTGGTCTACAATTTTAATAATAATTTACAAATAATAATCCAATATAACTGATTGACACTATAAAATAATATAAATGTTTTTCTACGACTGTAAAAAAGTTTTTTACTATTTTTCTGTTCGTAAAAGGTGTGGTGAAAAAAGCAGAAAGCGGGAAAAAACTGCCGCTATTTCACTCTGGGGTGTAGCCAAATCCGGGGACATTGAGAAGAGTTCTGAATGGTCAGGTAGATTCTTACTGATAGATCAGAAGAGTCCTGAAGATGGTTGAGAAGAGTACCAATATATCACAGATTATGTCCATGTCGAACTAAATTTTAAATTGGTTACGTCACCTTCACAAATTAAAATTTTGACAGATCAGCACATTTTAAATAATGTATCTAAAAATGTTTGGTTTGTACTGTCGTGAGAAAAAAAGTACGACGTGTTATAACGTATTTTTTTCCCATAATTAATCGCCTCATTTTGGCATTCTACCTCTAAAAAAAAAAGGTACAGTGTCAATTGACTTCATTTTTGTTGCAAAGAGTTCTGAAAGGCAGTTAGAAAAAACAGTACCTTTTATTTTTTTTCAGAAACGTTTGGTTTCTTTTTTTGTCCAATAATTGCCCAATATTAATGGCCAATTTAATTAAATGAATTGAAAAATTTGTTATCATACACAATATGCCATAGAATTAGACGAAAATGGTTACTCGGGGGTTTTTGGGGTCGCAGATCACAAATCCAATTTGGGAAATTCAAAATGGCGATGGCGGTCCGGAAATCGGACCATTTTCCAGAGAAAATGAGAATTGATATCTTGGCCTTGAAAATCTGTACTCGGGGGTTCTCTAGGTCGCTAATTACGAATCCGAGGTCTAATTTAGTAAATTCAAAATGGCTAACCGGAAGTAGAGTCAATTTCTCAGGAAAAATGCGTTTCTTTTTCGTTTTTGGGCTGAAAATGAGTACTCGGGGGTTTCTGAGATCGCTGATCACGAATCAGAAGTTCAATTTACGAAATTCAAAATGGCTCGGGGGTTTTCGTTATCCCTGATAACGAATCTGATGTCTAGTTAGGGAGATTTCAAAGTGGTGAACCAGAAGTAGTATATTTTTCAAGAAATACTCGCATTTCTCATACTTTCAGCCCAAAAAAGTAAAAACACGAGGTTTTCCGGAGAAATTGACTGATCTTCCAGTCGTAATTTTTTTTTTTTTCGTAAATTGGACCTCTGATTCATAATCAGTGACCTCAAAAACGAAAAAATACGAGTTTTTTCTGATAAATTGGCTCTACTTCCGGTCCGCCATTTTGAATTTACAAAATTAGACCTCGAATTCGTAATCAGCGACCTCTAAAATCCACAAGCACAGATTTTCAAGGCCAAGATATCCATTCTCACTTCTTATGAAAATGGCCAGGTTTCCAGTCAGCCGTTTTGAATTTTTGAAATTGGACTTCAGATTCATAATCAGCGATCCCAAAAACCCCCGCGTAACCATTTTTGTCTAATTCTATGGCATATTGTGTAGGATAACAAAGTTTTCAATTAATTTAAATAAATTAGCCATTAACATTGGTCAATTATTGGAAAAAAAAAATGAAACCAAACATTTTCGCCAAAAAATAAAAGATACTGTTGTTTATAAATGCCTTTCTGAACTCGTTGCAACAAAAATGAAGTTAATTGACCCTGCACCTTTTTTTTAAGAAGTTTTCAGATTCTTCATGCTAAAATGACGCGAGTAAATCTAGTTGTGTACATCTAACTTTAATTTTCTGACATTGTCAGTTAGTTGTCAAAATTCACTGCAAGTGTGCCAAAACTAATATGCTCCATATAAACGATTTAGTTAAAGCTGGAGTTATTGCTAAAGCAGAAGATGGATGGTCAATGAGACAAATTGCACTGCGTTATAATAACAAAAATTCTGTGTTTAACATTTTAAAAAATTGGAGAATAAACGGTATGATTAGTAGAAATCCTGAATCAGGACGACGAAGGATATCAACTCAACAGCAATATTTGCAACTGGTAAATATATTAGTAGAAAATCCACTTCTCTCAGTAATTCAGGCTGCAGAAGAAATGAATTTTCCTGGATCGAGTGGTACTGGTCGCCGGCGAGTAAGAGAATCGGAGCTACACTGTCATCCAGCAGCACAGAAATACCTACTTAAAGCTGAACAAAGATGCTCGACTGGGATTTGCGCTTGCATTTTTAGTGCATGATGTAAATTTTTGGAACAATGTAATCTTTACAGTTGAATAAACTTTCCAGTCTACACACAGTGGTCGTATTCGTGTTTACCGATCTTCGAATACTCGATTCCATGAGAAGTATATATCTAACAATGATCAAAATGGTAGATTTTCCGTTAACATGTGGGCTTGGATATCGGCACGTGGTCCTGATGTTTTGTGGCATATTGAGGAACGATTTAATAGTGAAACGTATATTAGGATTTTAGACAATATTATGCTCCCTTCTTAGTACAGTCAATGAAGGTAAAAATAAGCTATTACCTCCGAAATCTTTCAACCGTCATCGATTTTTCTGAAAATTTGGGAGCAGGCTTGGCTTGTTTTACCCTTATCTTCAAAAGTGACATTGTGCTGAATTGCGCTTTTTGCGTTTTAGGGGCGAAATCAACCCCTTTTGTGAAAAACTGAAAAAAATGCTAATTTAAGCATTCTATCAATGGAATCTTACTTAGTTATGTAGAATAAATATTCTTTAACATTTTGAAGCATGATTTATGATTTTCATAAAGTTTTTAACCCGTAAAAACTACCCCGTAAAGTCGTAAATCAGGAAAAAATCGTTTTTTTTGTCTCTCTGTCATGTGAAATCGCACATTAACGAAACAAAGAATTGTTTAATGCTCATTATATATAATTTAATTATGAATTGTAAATTTTCAACCCTTATAAACTACCCCTCCTCCTAAAATTAAAGAGACAATTATTTTTTAGCAGATTTAACTGTTTCAATTTTGGGTTTCCAATAAAAGATAAATAAAAATGGATTCTACTGAATATATACAAGTTTATTAATTAATTTATTTATCAATTTATTGTTTAATTTCAACCCCTAGAAACCACCCCTAACTTTAGAATCAATTAAAAACAATTTTTTAGCAGCTTTATTAGCTTCAGTTTTCCAGAATCGTTTTCACTGCTCATGATATATTTTATTTTATTTATTTATTTCTAATTTTCAACCCCCAAAATTACCCTTCATGTATAATTTGGCGATATCTCCGTCAATTTTCATGCTATTGAGCCCATCTAAAAACCATTTTAAATGTAATTTGATGGACTACAAGACTAAGGACTTTTCGGAGGTTCGGCGCCCTTAGATTGTTAAAGCTAAAGGGTTAAAGGGCTCAGAACAGCTGTTACTAACACGTCGGTATCAACTTCAATCGCCTATATCTTCATTATTTTTCATCTTATAAAAATTTTACAAGAACCAAAATTTTTATTGAAAAAAAATCTATATTTTAGTTTTATACTATATTTTACGTATCTATCACCCTTTCGAAGTTATTTTTAAAAAAAGAAAATGTTTTAGAAAAATTCAAAAAACACGTTAAAATTAAAATTAACGTTTTTCAAAAAGCGTGCATTTTAAATCAGTTAAACTTTTTGAGCATATGAATAACACTAAAATAAAACATATTGTAGGAGGAAAATGATGCATTTCAATTCTGGTGGTCGTGAGGTTAATTTTACTGTTCATTTTTTCTTAAAAAAGTTGAGTAGTCAATCTTTTTGGCATTGTATCTCGCTTAATTTAAATGCAATCGACTTCTTACAGTGCTCATTTTAAAGGTCTTTTCAAGCACTACAAAAATTGTTATTAGCATTATACCCCTAAAGTCGATTATTTTTCCGTTATTTCAAGTTGAATGCACCGATTCGAGCACAAAAAAAAAAGTTTCCTTTCGTCAACCATATCTCCCTTTATATTGCACCTAGGATATTTCTAAAAAAACGAATCTCTTTGTTTTTTTATAAGCTACAATTATGTTTGTTACACTTTTTTCATTAGACGCATAATTTTCGAGTTATTCGTAAAAAAACGTTGAAAAAAGTGTCATTTTTTAATGAAAATGGCTAGTTTTCAATCACGAATAACTTAAAAAGTATGGAGTTTTCGAAAAAACTTCATGGAAATTTTTTTGCTTAGAATTAGGTTCTCTATTGACTCTCGGTTATTTTGGCCATAAAAATTTCAGCCCCCGAGAAGGGGTGGCATCCACCCCCAGGGTAAAAGCGCAAGTTGGCACCATGGCACTTTTGATATCTGAGGCATACACTAACTTTTCCCAAATTTTCACGCAAATCGATGACGGTTGAAAGATTTAGGAAGCAAAAGCCTTCATTGACTGTACGTGTCACAATTATTTCCTAATAATGAATTCATATTTCAACAAGATAATTGTTCAGTTCATACTGGTCATACCGTGACTAACTGGTTTCAAGATAACAACATTAATGTTCTTAACTGGCCCAGTCATAGTCCAGATCTTAACCCTGTGAAGGACGTATGGGGACTACTCGTACGAAGTATCCAAAAACGAAATGTGAAACCACGGAATGCCTAAAAATTACTGGAAGTAGTAAATAATGCATGGGAAAATACTATTACTAATGATTATTATTGTATAAGTTTATTTAATTCTATGCCAACAGACTTATAGAAGTTATAAACAGAAATGATGCAATAACAAAATATTAATAGTTAGTTTCTTGTTAAGTTGGATATTCTTCTACTAATCGTACTGTTTATTCTCCACTTTTTTTAAATGTTAAACACAGAATTTTTGTTAATGTTATAACGCAGTGCAATATGTCTCATTGACAATCCATCTTCTGCTTTAGCAATAACTACAGCATTACAATAAAAAATATAATAAAAGTGCTAACTGTTTTATTTCGGCTACTAATCACATATCCAAATAGAGACAGATTTACCTTAGGAAAAAATAGTTGTCCTATTTTTTTTTGCTCACGACAGTACAGATTTCGGAGAAGTCACTTTTCTTTCATGTTTTAATTTTCGTTTTTTAATTTGTTAAGTTAGTTAGTTAGAATTTGTTAGTGTTTACATATCTGAATATGCAAAAAATGTTTGTTTTGCACAGATTTCGAAGAATACACTTTTTTTTCATTTTTGAATATTCGCTTTTGAATTTGTTAGAGTTAGTTATTTAGCTAAAATTTGTTAGAATGTTTATATCACCTCGTGTTAATTCTTGACGAATTAATTCCATTGGTCCTTCAGAAATGTCATCCGTAGCTTTTCAAAAAATTGCTAAGTTCATTCCTATTCAGGATCCTTTCTTCTACAGCTTCATGATTATGTTTATCAATAATCTCTGTCAAAATCAGGGTTGCACCATCTGTTTTTAAATAAGCCGAGCATTTCTTATTTTCACTTATCGAGCACACCCAACTTGTAACACCTCCACTTAATTCTTTTTGAAAATGATAATTAAATCCATCTAACACTATCAAATCTTTTCCTCTCGCACTTGTCACTTTTATCGCTGATGCCGCCATGTCGAAATCGATGAAAATCAGACAATAACTGAATAGTTTCATCACCTCATTTAAATGTATGCGTATTATAGTTTTTATCAGTCCAGGCTCTTCTCTAACATCTAAAATCTAAAAACCATCAAGCGGGACTCTTCTGCCAGATCGTAAGGGTACATTGAAAACAATTGTTTGAAGTTGTCTGGCGATCTTTGCTTTAGAAATAAATTTAAGATTTGTGCTATGATGTTTGTGTAGGTTAATTCTAAAAATGCGATTTTGGGTGTATCGTGATAATTGACAACGTGATGCAAACTATCAATTTCAACACTTTCATTTCTAATTGATACACTGAGTTTGTTTTAACTTGCAACCTAACCAGTTTCTCTTAATTTCTCCTATTATTCTGTCACGTACTAAGAGGGTGTATGATGGATTTCGTTGAGTATGCAAGTTCTAGCTCTCGCATAGTTATTATGTGAATACTTGAAAATTCGATTTTTATACCCAGTTTGTAAAACTTTCGTATAGGTACGTATAGCGTGGTTGTTCTTTATCTATATTGAATTTATCAATAATGGAATGAATTTTAATTTTTTCGGCTCAACAAGGAATTGTTTTTTCAAGATAAAAAAGCGTTTTATTTTAGTATAAAAGGCTTGTTCTTGTATACCGGAATAGCCCATTATTTCTGTACGATGAAAGCTGGCGATAATGACTTTTATAAAACCGCTGCCTAAAGAATCACTAGTTCCCCACCTAGATTTCCTATCCAAGTCTCTTTAAATGAATTATATTATATTTGCACTCCAGTGTGTATAAATATTTGTTCATAGAATTGTAATAATTATAATATTTCAAATCGTCTGACCCAAAAACCCTTTTGGCGTTCCACTTCAATACCTTCTCCACTGAGCGACGTTTAATAGGGGTGAGAGAGAGCGATGCCAACCAAATTTTTTAAGAACTTTTGCTCTCGTACACAAATGACAATTTTATTTTATTATCCCCTTTAATAATGGAGTAGGGGGTAGCAGATGTCATAAAACAATTTAAAATCTTGGTTTCTAGGATATACACCCAATCCCAAGTTTCTGGACTTTTACTAGCTTACTTTATTAATTTACCTTATTTACCCCCAACCCTTCAACACAATAAGCTCAAAATAAAATTTAGTTCCAGATTTAGTTATAATGCATATGTGTCTCAAATTTCAAGCCAATATTTTAGTTTCATTTTGTTAAACCTTTTAATAATAGAAAGGGGATGACGGTGGGAGTGGAAAATGCCATAAAAAATTTGGGACCTTGGCTTCTAGTAGTAATGGTATATATGATCTCAATTGGGACAGCATAAAAACGAAAACTCGGAGTAAAGTCGGTATCTCCTTTATGGGACATAGGCGGCTGCGGTAGAAATGTAAGAATGCCTTAAATTCTAAATAATTATTTTTAATTGTTAAATAAAGGAATTTCTATAATACCTTTATTCAATAGAAGTGGTTAATGAAAAAATATGTTTATCGCATTTGATAAGTCATATAAATGATATATAAAAGGCTACGTCTATTGTCTAGTGACCTACATCTCGTTCTATCATCTAGCGGCAAAGTTATGTAATCTTAGGCGGGAGTTGCATGGATGGTATATAATCCTTCCGAAGGGGCGTAAATAAGCATCTGTCTTGTTTATTAAATGTTAGGCCATGATACTATGAACTTTGCAGTATCATGATGTTAGGCAGGTAGAAAATTTCTACTATTCCATAAAGGAAAGACTCGACAAAATTTTAAAGGGGGAACTCGCTTCCTGGCATCGGTAATAATTGGTCTCAGTAGCGGAAATAGGTCGACGATAAATAAACAAATCTCAAAAAAGCTTTGTCTATAAACTTTAAATAAACAATATTTCATTCGTCACTATCCGAGTTTTCAGAACTTGAATCTGTATTTACATTAATAATAATTGGATTAATAGGTGGTAATTTAAAATATTCATTTCCCTTTTTTATCACATGAGATACACACTTCCTCTATATATCGCTTTTGCCTATTTTGTCCACTATTATCTTTCTATTCTTTCAGACAGACTCACTTAATTGTAGGGATTAATTATATTGGTGTAGTCTTGTATTTACATCAGCCTACCCCATTTCAATGGGGTTGAACACGCAGTAGCAGACGTAAAATAGTATGATCGTGTGCTTCAAAAATTTTTTCAACAGCATGTTCCTTTTTAAAATTTTCCTTTCCAATCAGTTCTAATAAAGTCTTTTTGTGTTTTTTTTCTGGTATTTCCAAGCCTTTGCCTTACATAAATTCAATGATATCGCCTTTTCTTGTGTTGGTGTTCGGAATTTTTGTGTGTTGCCGCGAATGGTATGACGCATTGTCCATAACAATTACAGAATTTTTTTGGATATTTGGTAACAGTTGTTCCTTTGCCCACTTCTCAAATAATTCGGCTGTCATATCCTCGTGGTAGTCGGCAAAGGATTGCTTAATATTTTTAGCAGACAACACCAACGCATTTGGAATAAAACCGTTTTTACTTCCAGCATGTAGAATTATAATTCTCTTTCCCCTAGAACATGGAGCACTTAAATTACAATTTTTGGTGTTATCTACCAAACCGTATTGACACCCATGATGTACGGTGTCAAATCATGTTTCGTCAAGATAAATTTTGTCTCTATTTGCATCTCGGTATTCTTTTATTTTACGCAGGTTCTCGCGTCGATGATCAACGATTCGTGCTGACTCCATAACTACGATTCATTTGTCCAATTTTTTGATTGATTGATTGAGTGATTGATTTGCCAGCGTAAGGTGGGCATTGCTGCCAATTCCGGTGCAGGGAGATTTGTTCCACCACGCAGTCCGATCGCCCACCGATCATCCCACCGTGTGCCAGAACAAACCCCCAGTGCTTTTATATACCGCCGGACCAGCTGCATACGCTGGATTGGACATTGGACATGCTTGTTGTCAGCAGCGAGAGCCGCATGACGCATGGGGTAGGAGTATAGGATGGAGCGTGTAGGTGTTTGTGAGATGTTTCTTCTTGTTTTCCTTCTGTCTTCATCGGATGGAAAGTGTAGGCGTTTGTGAGATGCTTCTTTTAGGTTTTCGTGCTTCTTTTTACTTTCAGGTTTTTGTGATATGCTTCTTCTTAGTTTCTGTCTGTGATCATCTTCCCTCCTATTCTACTTCTGAGTTTTCTGTTTCTTCTGTTTCTGAGCCTGGCAGTGTGTATATCCTTGATATTTCTTTATTGTATTCCATTTTTTGTTGTGCCAACTTTTCCCAGTGTGTATAATCCTTTCCTAGCTTATTCATAATCCTCTCGATTGTTGTAATCCATGTGTAGCATGGCCTCCCTATTTTCAGTTTGTTGTTGTTCTTCCCTCTAGTAATGTTGACGTTTTCTGTCGTTTTTGTGGTTTTCCTGTTTTTGCTAGCAGTTGGATAATGTCCCTTTCAGCTCTTCTCAGGCTTCTTCGGTTAGCCTTTATCGTTGCTGCGTTTTTGACTCATATATCATCGTAGGCATTATGATGGTCGTGTATACCTTTTTGGTTAGGCACCATGGTGGTTTGTTGTCCTCAATAAAGGGTAGTAGAGCTCTTGTGACTCTGTAGGCTGTTTTGACTTGGTCCAGAACTGTAGTGAATAGTCGGGGGGATAGGGGACATCCTTGTTTGACTCCTATATTCTTCATTTTTGATTCCGTCGTCTGTCCAAACCATTGTATTGCAGTGTTTTCTGTATATTGTTTTCCTGTGGCCTTTATTTTCTTTAGTTTTTCGTAATTTCTTTTCGTGTCTTTTCTTGTTGGGCTCATAGGGGATTTGTTCCTTTTCAACGTTTTCCTCGCCGCTATTTTGATTTTTAAACCCATTGCTGACCAATTTAGTTCCTTTCCTGTTAACTGTTTTTCTATCTCCTCCTGGTATTTCTTTTTTATTCCTTTGTTCTGTAGCAGTGAGATGTTCCATGTGTCATTTGCTGTTTTGTTGTATCTTTTTTTTTCTTTTTTTCTTCTTGTTTCTTTATTAGTAGTGTTCCATATAATATTTTGTGATCTGTTTTGACGTTTGTTGCTTGTTTTGCCTTAATATTTTTGACCCTGTCCCTTATTTTTCTATCCACTAGGATATGGTCTATTTGAGAGTTGATGTTTCCTATACTCCAGGTATTAAGGCAGGTTAGGTTTTTGCTCCATGTGTTTCTAACTGTTAGATCTAACAGATGTGCCAAGTTTTTTAGCAAGCTTCCATTATCGTTTGTCCATGTGTGAAGTAAGGTTTTTCCTATGATATTCTTGTCTTCATGTGTTTGGTCGTCCTTTACTATATGCGCGTTGAAGTCTCCTAGTATTATTGTGTTCATTTTTCTATTCCTATTTCTTCTAGTCTCTTGGGTAATCTGTCTGAATACTCGTCCTGCCCGTTTGTCGGAGGGCACATGTACTCCTAGTATGCATATGTTTTCCTTTCCAATTTGTAAGTCTGCCATGGTTATGTTTTCGTTTACTTTTCTTGTCTTTATCTGGATAGGGGTGTTCCGTCTTATTGCCCATGCGACTCCTCTGCTGTTTTTTCTTTGTCCCTCCACTTAGATGCCATTTGTAGTTTTGAGTAACTGCAGTTCCGTCTATCGTGTGTGTCTCTTGTATGCATGCAACGTGTATGTGTTCCATCATAAGAACCTCATCGATTTTTTCTCTTTTCTCTCTCGTTATGCATCCTCTGACATTCCATGTCGCCAGAATGATGTCATCGTGTTGTAATTCTTGACTGTTGGCATCCTCTGTTCTTTGTGATATTTGGTACATGTTTATGTGCGTTGCTTCCTCTAATTCTGGGCGGGGTGTTATAGCCCCAGTTCGAGCGTATGTTTCTTCTGGTTGTTCTGCTTCATGTTTTTCTTGTGCAGTAATCGCGCTATCGTAGTGATTTCTTTCGTTTCAGTGCTTCCTATATACTATCTCTAGTGGTGTGTTCTCTCTTCCCTGTTGGTTAGTAGGATGGAAGCTTATATGCTCTCCTTCTTCTTGATGTACTATTATTGTCCTGTTTTTCATATTTGTTGTTACTGCAATTGTTTCCTGCCCCCCCCCCAAAAACCTTCTCTTCTCAGATCTCGAATGAATGCATTTATTTTTCCCGTATTAGAGTTGTATCTATTGTAACGGGGTGCTAGTTCATGGATGGATGCCTGCATGAATGGCATGAAATGGTCTAAGTGATTTTCGATATAGTCAGCTACTTGTTTTCGTAGGGTTTTCGTCGCATTGGTATGTGCCTGTGATGTTATATTTTCTCCCTCCAGTTGGTGGTTTAATGCTCCATATAGGCAGTTTCCGTCGCCGTCGATTTTTTGTACCAGTAATTGACGTGTTCTCGTTTCAACGTCCTGTATTAGTGTGTCCATTTTATTTGCCTTGTTTTTCAAAACCAATATTAGCTTGCTGTAAGGGAGTCTTTTTATTATGTTATCTGTATCGCTTATAATCTGGATAGTCGTGTAACTTATCCCTAATCATTTCTGTTCATTGTAAAAGTCATTGTCATTGTAAAAGTCTTTGGACGCGTTAACAAGTTTTTTTAAAGTTTTTATCCAACTCTTTTCCGTTTAATAGAATGATCAACTACATCCCCGGTTCTAGGTAATTACCCTATAAATTGTAGTACGGCTAAATTTGGTTAATTCACAAATCCTCTTCACAATTTGATTATATGAAGAATCAATAGTTTCACCTTTTAAACACGAGTAAATATTCAAAATAACCCTTTGAGTTTGAACGTGTAAGTCTTTATTTTCAAATTCCGCTTGTATAGGCTTTGTATCAAAATCGTCTTTTTCGTTGTCACTACTATCGAAAGGCCTCCAAAATGCCATTTTAAACAATTAATTGCAAAAAATCACTCAAACACAGTAATAAAACTAATAATTTTTTCAAATTTCACTAGAATTAAGTAACTTATAACGCTACCTGGCTGTACTTCACTGCCTCGTACAGATACAAATAGTTCATAGGTATTTTTTGTCTTATATATTATGGCATGTAAAAACTCTGAACAAGGTTGGTGTTGACGAATCAATTCGCTAAGCATCTAATCCCACCTATATTTCCATGTAACAGGCGGATCAAGTCTACGTGCACTGTAGACGAATAGTGGTGAATATAAATCTGTAAAATTCTGTGCTCTCTCATTCAATGTGAAGCGATATATTGACAATTCCCCGTAAGATTCTCTAGCTCCGTGCTGCACCAATTGAGTTCGTAAAATTATACATCAAATCCCGAGTCTTGGCTCTTATTAGGTTGCTTTACATATTTACCCATAACCCTTCAACCGAATAAACTCAAAATATAATTTAGTTCCAAATTTCGTTATAATACATACATGTATCAAATTTCAATATCTTTCTTTTACATCATTAACCTCTTTAATAATGCAGTGGAGGTGGAAAATGTCATAAAAAAATTGAAACTTTTGCTTCAAGTATTTACACCAAATCCCAAGTTTCTGAATTCTTACTAGCTTGCTTTACTTATTTACTCTTATTTCACCCCCAACTCTTCAACGATGTAAGATCAAAATATTATCTGGTTCCAGATCACGTTATAATGCATAAGTGTAGCAAATTTCATGTCAATATCTTTATTTTATTTTATTAACCCATTTAATAATTGAGCAGGGAGCGGTGGTGGTGGTAGTGCAAAATGTCATTAAAAAATTTGAGACCTTTGCTTCTAGTATATACACCGAATCTCAAGTTTCTGGATTCTTACTAGCTTGCATTACTTATTTACCCCTATTTCACGTCCAACCCACTAACGGAATCGTCTCAAAATATAATCTAGGTCCATGTGACGTTATAATACATACGTAATAGTGAAGAGGTGATGTTGGAGGGGGATGGTGAATGTTATGAAAAAATTGGTTCCTTGATTTCTAGAACATATAGCAAATTCCAAGATTCTGGAATCTTACCAGCTTACATTACTTAATTTCCCATATTTACCCCTATTTACTTCCCAACCCTTCACCAAAGTAGGCTCGAAATATAATCATATACGATTCAAATGTATTAACCCCTCACTTTAACCGCGAATATCTCAGAAAAGGAAGAGCGGAAAAAATTGAAAAAATTTTGCAGTTATTCTCAAAAACTTGACCTCATGTTCATTTGACCATTTATCAATGCATTTGAAATTGTTTTGATAAAATAGTTAATTACATAAAATGTACACATTTTCAGAAAAAAAAAAGGTATATATCAAATATTAATTTAGTTATCAAGCCCAATAGGTAATATTACAGCAAGCTTCCAATAGTTTTCAACAGTTTTTCACGATCAGAAATGTACCTAATTTTTTTCATAACACAAAATGCATATAATCTCTGATGTTATAATTAGATTATATATATTTTAATAAAGAATATCTAATTTGCGAAAAAAAAAGGTTTTCCGGCATAAAAATCTTTTAGTTGAAAAATAGAAAATTTTCTCGGATTTTTTAAATTTTTTTATTTGAAATAAATACTCAAGAAACTATTGAAATGCATAAAAAACATCAGAATGAGACTTTTTATTCAACAATATTTGTTAACGGTTAATTTAAATAAATAAGGTAAAAAAATATATGGACTTTTGGACTTTCCCATCACTCTCGAGAGTGCCGGACTTCTACGCAGCGGAGTCGGGTTCAAAACCCACTCGCATGTGCTTTTTTGGCTGTTTATGTGTTAATAACAATTAAATAATAATAGTTAGGAATTTTGTTTATGCATACACTATTAACGTAACAGAAATCTCGTCGAGTTATTTACAAAAAATGTAAATTATTAAATAGTGCGTTTCAAATTTTTTTGATTAAAATTGGAGATTATTTTAATAAAAAAATTACACAAGTATTGTAATTTTTCTGAAAATTATTATTATTTTTTTTTACTTAAAATGTTCCTTAAAATATTTATAAAAATTTCTGTATAGATAATAGGTAATGTAGTATAATTAGTGAAATCTTATTTCGTAATTTCTAGTGACCATGTTTCAAGAACGGTCCAATTTTATGTTTTTGCTGTATGGTGTATGACTAACGTCATGTACCATTAATGTTACTTTATTGTACAAAATAACGCCCTGTACATGATATTACTTAGTAATATTTTAGTAAAGCATGTCTTCATAATCTCTGAAATACACAGCTGAGACCATTATAAAACACTCTAAATGTTTGTGATTGAAGCACTTAACATATTAGAGAAAATAAGTTAACTGTCCTTTGTATTTTTTTCATATATGTATTTCTTGCTCATCATTCGAATTTCAACCACCCTTTTCTTCTTGAAACACAGAACGTTGTCGCCAGCAGAGTTTTTATTTGAGGAAAATGACAAGATTTCTATCCCCTTCTGCCTGCCGGCCAACACATTCTAAAGGGGCTTATCCCAACGATCCATCGTTCATGATTCATCCTTTTTGGGTTGAACCTTTCTCATCCTCCCACTGACCGGGCTCAACTCCTGCTTGTATCCTTTGTCCTCTGCCCGGAGTCCGTTCCAACATTTATTAACGACCCTTTGCCCGAAACTTTACTTCAGACCCATGTTCCGATCTATCCAGTCAATTAAAATTAAAGATACATTCAAAGGGGCACTCATTTTAATAATAAATGATAATGTTGGCCGTTGCGTTGCCGATATTTCGTTTGTTTGCCAAGAAGTATTTGTCTGTATGATTTTTAGTAGCTTCGAGGATATTTCTTGTAAATGTTTCTGTCTTTGAATACATGTATAGAATTTAGAATATACTGAGTAATATTGTCTATAATTGTTTATTTGTATGTAGCATATTCAGATTTTCTTACTTTTTATTGGGTGAAATATGGCCTTATAGTAAAGAATGTTTAAGTAATTCTTTAAATCAGATTAACAAAAAAGAACCTTCAGTTAAATTTACAATAGAGTAAAAAATAGCAATGAATTACCTTTCTTAGATGTTTTAATTAAACACTTAAATAACACATAGGTACCAAACCAGCGTGTACAGAAAATAAACGCACACAAACAGATACTTTTTAAGTTCAAATCAACATGTTAGTGTTAAGAAAGGTGTTGTTAAGTGTTTGTATGACAGAGCCAGAGTAATTTCTTAAAGTGATGTAATATTAAAGAACGAGAAGCAATTTATAAAAACTGTCTTATTAAATAATCAATATCCTGAGAGTTGTGTTGACAGTCAGTTGATGAACATTGGAAGGAGAAAGAATATAGCATTACAACTTGAGGTCTTTAGGTCTATAGCAGTATTTTCACCATTGTTTATCGGATAAATTATGAAGAATTAGGAATAGGTCTTCTTGTATGAACAGTTTTTCAAACGCTCCACGCTAAGATCAATTTTATCGAAAACCAAACCTCTAAATATTCAAAATTGTAAAAATTGTATTTATAGTGTTCCTTGTGAGTGCGGAAACATTACGTAGGTGAATCATCTAGACCTTTCAACGTAAGGCTTGGTGAAAATATAAATTACGCTAGAAGGGGAGAATTTTAAAAATCCAAAATTTGTGAACACGCGTGGGATAATAATCACAGGCTCCAATGGGACTCAGCGAAGATTTTGGAACACAGAGTAACGGAACTAAAAGAAAACTTAAGGAATCCGCAATTATTTTATTAAACGTTTCAAATTATTCAATAGATTTTTGTACTAGTTGGTGGCCCATCCTTAGAGACCAAGTAAGTAAAAATAGAATAAAACTAATTTAATGTCTCAAGTATCTAAGGAAATGCATAAATAACAAACTATGATGCTTGACGGCCAAAAAAGATTTTAGTTTATACAAGTTCTAATTCATATACTTTTAGGTGTGAGATTTTTTGTAACAATCAAGTATTGCAGAACCAACTTCTGTCTGATCCATTTGGCGCAGAGGTTTTTTTATTAAAATTTTTAAATATTTTTCAGTGGCAGAATACCCAAAAAAATCAATAAAATACATAGTAATACTTTTTGGCTGACTAAGAAATGTTTTAAAAGAAAAAGGTTCCCAAGTTCATGCTTTCTTTCTTATATTCGTTCAGCGATTACTCGATATTGAACAATGTTTTTCATTTCAGAAATTGGTTAATGTGCTAGGGATAAAATTAAAATTTCGTCGGAATAGTGCAAAAATTGCTAGTTAAGTATTTTCGGAGCAACTGACAACGAATGTCAAAAGTTAGAATATCATAATGGCGAATTCAAGAGGGCTGTCGTAATTGCAATAGGTACTTGTTCAGATTTTCATAAAATTGGCTACATGGGGATACGAGGATTCTCTGATAATGAGTCTTATCTTACATTTAAACATTTAAAACGACGCACATTTCCCTTCACTTGTAGAAACTATATAAGAGGGCACTAAAAAGGTAAAGAAATCGTCACTAAGAATTATTAAATAACAGAACCCCCGCACCAAATACATCGAAAAATGGATCTCGGCGAAATATTTTGTAACTTTGGAAAAAGACTTCTTGTTGTTCTAATGAAACTTTCAAATGGGTCTAAAAATATCTCATTTTAGAGTTACGGGCCGTCGAAAATGGACATAAATGGGTGAACAAAGAGTCCCGGAACGGTCAAATATCTAGAGAAATATACATCGGATCGAAACAAAAAAAATACATGTTGAATATTTTGAAAAAGTTATCCAATAATGCCAAACTCAACCCCCTATCCCCACCCCCTGGAGATGGGGTAAAGGCAACTTTGAAATCTCAAATGGAAACCCCCATTTTTTATTACAGATTTGTATTCTACACTACAGAATACGTAGGTTTTTTTGAAACTTTTTTTGATTAGCGATAGATGGCGATGCAATCGCAAAAATAAGAGTTTTCGAAATTCTCGAGAAATGCATTTTGAATTGAAAAATAAAAAATACGTGTTCAAAATTCTAAAAAAAACTATCCAATGATAACAAACTCAACCCACTACCACTGGGGAGCAACTATGGAATCTTAAATGGAAACCTTCATTTTTCATTGCAGAATTAGATTTTACGTGTAAGTTAATTGAAATATTTCTTTTCATTCGTGATAGATATCGTTGAATTCTTTCAACGAACTAATTTTAGCCTTACCCAGGAATAACGACAGTAAGTTTCTGTTCCCTCGGAGTGCTTGTTTCAGGTGACTCCCTTGCCTCTCACCATGGGGGTGCTGCTTTTTATTATTGAGAATACAAACTTATTTTTACTTCCACATCCACGTAGTGGACCTATAGTTCCTAATCGTAAAAATTTATCAATTTTCTTGAAATAGGTTTAGAATGTCATGAAACGTCGAGATTTTAAATTTGAGCGAAAATATGTAATCTGTCTGTCTGTCGGTCTGTCTAACTATCTGTAACTTTTTTGTCCGCACGTTTTTTCTGGAAATGTTTAAGATATTGGTTTGAAATTTTGTACACGTATATGTATATGTTATAACAAGATCTGGAACTGGACTGTTTTTTGAACAGATGCGGTGAAAGGTTGGGGGTAAATAGGGGGAAATAAGCAAAACAAGCTGGTAAGACTACAACAGAAACTTGAAATTTGGTGTATGTACTAGAAGCCAAGGCCTCAAAATGTATAATATTTTCTATCCTCCCCCCTCTCCATTATTAAAGGGGTTGACCCCTCAAAAAATTGAGATATTCACTTGAAATTTGGTAGTTATACTCATAAATTATAATGTCATCAGGAACTAGATTATACTTTGGGATTATTCTGTTGAAGGGTTTGGGGTTACATAGGGGTAAATAGGGGAAAATAAGTAAAACAAGCTGGCAAAAGTACAGAAACTTGAAATTCGGTGTATGTACTAGAAGCCAAGGCCTCAGATTTTTTACAATAGTTTTCAACCTCCCACTACCCCACCCCTACTCCATTATTAAACGGGCTCGATAAAATAAAATTGAGATATTCACTTGAAATTTGGTACAAGGATGTATTATAACGACATCTGAAACTAGATCATATTTTGAGAGGATTCCGTTGAAGGGTTGGGGGTTAAATAGAGGTAAATAGGAAAAAATAAGTAAAACATGCTGGTAAGAGTACAGAAATTTGAAATTTGGTGTGTGTACTAGAAGCCAAGACCTCAAATTTTTTATAATATTTTCCATCCCCCCACCACAACTCCACTCCATTACTAAAGGGGCTGACAAAATAAAATTGGGATATTCACTTGGAATTGGATATACGTATATATTATAATGACATCAGGAACTAGATTATATTTTGGGATTATTCCGTTGAAGGGTTGGGGGTTAAATAGGGATAAATAGGGGAAAATAGGTAAAGGAAGCTGATAAGAGTACAGACACTTGAAATTCGGTGTATGTACTAGAAGCCAAGGCCTCAGATATTTTTATAATATTTTCCAACCCCCTACCACTCCATTATTAAAATGGTTGATAAAATAAAATTGATATTTTCACTTGAAATTTGGTACATGTCTGTATTACAACGACATCTGAAACTAGATTATATATTGACATGATTCCATTGAAGGAGTGGAGGGTAAGTAGAGGTAAGTAAGGAAAAATAAGTAAAGCAAGCTGTAAGAGTATAAAAGCTTGGGATTTGGTGTGTATACTAGAAACCAAGGCCTCGGATTCCTTTATAATATTTTTCAACCCCCACCACCTTCGCTCTATTTTTAATGGAATTGGTAACATAAAATTGAGATATTCACTTGAAAGTTAGTATACTCTGGCTAACGAATGTTAGACGTTGTGTCATCACTCATTGAATGTATCACAAACATTGCAATCTGCTTCTGTCTTTATTGCACGCGCACTGTAAATGCGTCTCTCACATGCTCGGCCGCCTTGAACCATATGCTTATAAGTGACGTACCAGTGATGATGCAACGCCTAACATTCGTTAGCCAGAGTATACACATACACGTATGTATTGTAATGACACTTGATTGAGATGATTCCGTTGACCGGGTGGGAGATGGTAGGTTGTGAATAGGGGAAAATAAGGAGAGCAAGGTAGAAGCTTCATTTTTAACGTCTATGGTAGAAACCAACTCGTCAAATTTTTCAATGACATCTGCCTCAAATATTATTAAAATTCTATCACCAATAGTTTCCCCATACTAGAGTGCAAATATAGTCAAGATGCTTCCTTTAAAGTGACTAGGATGGAAAATCTGGATGTGGAAGTAGTGATTCCTTAGGCAGCGGCTTTTGTCATTATAACGCCATATATCGCGAATTAAGAAAAAAATATAAAAAAATATTATTTGAGTTAATGCACAATAGATAACATTGGTGCAAGGGAGAGGTCGACTTCGGTTAGCGAGGCCACTCAGTAATGTAAGTATAGGGGTGAATTCAGTCGTTCTCAGCTAATGTTATTCGAATGTATTGACACAGGGATAAACGATAAAAATGAAACATACAGTTTCAAAGCCCATTCTCAATCTCTTGGACTACCCTCAAATTATCTACGTTAGGGAGTGTTCAACGCATGTATGTTGATTTATTAGTACAGTCTAATTAGCATTTCTGACTAAAAAGTTTACCCAATGAATGGATTTTTACGAAACTTTGTGGATTCTGTTCGTTTTGGTCTAGATCAAACTCCAAAAAAAAAACGCCGCTATTGCCCGCAATTGTTATAAGAAATGCTTTTGTTGCTAATTTGCTAACTAGCCACATTGAGGTAAATTAAAAAAACGAAATGCATTTTTAGATAATAATTAGACGATGAATAACTTTTTACTCTTAGACAGCTTTAGAAAAAATTCGAATATTCCGAGATGTAGCGGTTCGAATATTTTCGAGCTTTTTCATTTTCCAGTAAGGGTCTTTTTTTCGTGTTTTTCCTGAAAAACTTGGACATAGTGTACTTTAGGAAAAGTCATAGAGGAAAAAATGTCTTATATTTTAATAATACATTCACCAGAATTTGTCTTGATTTTTTCTCGTCATTTTTTATTCCCCCTCCGCCCCTTTTGGAAAAATTCGAACCGCTATATCTCCGACTTTGATTTTAATGATGATTTTAATGGTCTGTTTTTATAGGCTTTTTTATTTGCGTTAAATATGTAGAGACAAACATACTTTGTATAGCGAATGTCGGTCTTGTCTACTACGAGATTAATGAAAGCCGGCAAAGCTTGGTCCATAATTTTATCGCATTTATGACAAATGTATTGCAGGTTTTGCAATGTAACAATATTATATAATATAAATACATAAATTTAAATAATTAGTAACTCTTTTATTTATTGATCAATTTTGTTCAAAAACAACAGGCTTCTTCCTCTAGATAACACTAACTTACTGTCTAACTTTGACTAAAATCGGACTTTTCGTTTTGAGATATCAGACAGACAGACGGACGCACGGAATTTTGAAACTTGTTGAGAGTTCGATCACAAACACAGTGATACGAAAATTTTCTCTACGAGTGATAATACCGGTTTTAGAAATGTGCCCATCGAATGCAATTTACTCTTCGTTTGATATTTGCGAAGAGTTATTTTACTCTTCGCAAATACCAAACGAAGAGTATGCGGCGGCGGCGAAATCTTATTTCATAATTTTTAGTGATAGTTTTCTTAAGGGCGGGTCAAATTTTTGGTAAGAAAAAAATTGTCCACATTTTTTTATTCATTAACTTGTCTGAGGTATAGATAGACAAAGAAGCTGATTTCATTAATTTGAAGCCAAATGAAAAAACCACACCAAAGTGTTTTTAAATCGTTATAGAAATAAAAGGCTTACAATCAAATAATAAGATAATCTTAATTTTCATAAGGCTTATGAGACGCAAGATATTAAATTTTTTTGGCACGAAGAATCAATAAGTATAGGATAAATTGAATAATTAATAATTAAAAATTAGCGACTCACGTTACCTTACCGGAAATCCATAATGTCGCCCAAGCCTCACTATAACTTATCGGTGAATAAACTTTAACAATAGTTCCCTGCAAGGCTTTTCTATAAAACGTGCTAGACATTTATACACATGCTGACAAATATCAAATAAAACTAATATAGATGTAAACATTATACACTTCGGCGGATTATTAAATTTTCTGTTGCACGTTCTATAATACAGTTTTTGCAATTTTTTGTGAGTAGTTTTTTAGGTAAACATTGCTATACTTGTAATTTATATAATCTCCAGATGATGCCACCTTGACTGATGAAACATTTGTCGGCATACTATGCAGTATTTTTGTATTTGTAGAAAGAAAGAAGGTTCCAAAGTCTTCATGTGCCAATTTTTTCTTTAAATTGTTTTATAACTTTATATTTATAGATCGATTTCTTTCCAGAACAATAGGGTTCCGGCAGGAAGGGTTCCTAATGTCGATATCGAAAGATCAAAATTGGCATTTTCACGGCATCGTTAATTGCATGGGCGAAATCGAAAATTCGAGCCGACAAAAGTGAACGAAAAATAGAATGTTTTGATATTTCGCGAATTTGATTTGTTTCTGTTCCATTAGTGTCACTGATACTTTAATAACCGGGAGACCCGAAAGATAGAGAGATTTTAAATATAAAAACAAAATCGCCAGAACTACACCTTGACTAATGTCAAATTTAAATAATTTGAACAATTTTCTTACAATTCACCGACTTCTGGCAACTTCTACAGTTAAAAACTATAACTACACAAAATTTCAGAGCTGCGCTCAAAGATTTTATTTTGATTAAAAATTAATGCGTTTGACCGCCCGCCCACCCTTCCCTCCCCGGGATGGACTTCTGGCTGCAGAGCTATGTACTTTTCAGCTAGTAAGGAGGGTTTTTACATAAAAATTTTCAGTGCACCTTATCACTGTTAATTTCCGTAGCCACCTCTTAGGCTATGACGAGTTTACGTTTACATATTCGAACAGATAAAACCTATTTCCATGACACAATACGTAATACGAGCTCAAAGTCTAAATAAATGAGTGGACCCAGCCCTAGCTTTAAAGTAAATTCCACACTAAACTCGGACATGCAATTTTAATTAGTGGATAGTGTAGTTCATAAAGATATTCCGAAGGGTGTACCTCGAAACTATGAATCCTAAATTCTATTCACAGCCGTGTTTGCTCTTCCACCCACCCCGTCCTAAACACACTCGGTGGGTTCGTGTAGGGGGCCGCTCCACTCTCAAACCCTCTACCAATATCACCGCTGACATTTGAAGCGGACGAGCGGCCTCGATGCCCGTACCCTTATCTGTGGGGGTGTACAGCAATATCGTCCGCACCCAACACCCCACTAATCAATCTACTCTGCCGCCGTTGAGTCCTTCCGACGCATTTACCCTCCACCCTTCTTCCCAGCACCCATCACTCAATACCTTCCGCTCCCACGGCGTTCCAAGCCTCACTGGACAATTGCTGAATATCGCTAAGATACAAATAAAAGTAATTAGTGGAAGAGCGCTCGACTGACGTGTGGATCAATGTGTGTGCGGAATCATTGTTTGAGGCAGAATTGGATTCTCTTATTATGATCTGTTGGATGATCGACTGTATAGGAAGGTGGTGTCGGGAAAGGTAACATTTCTAAGTGTCGCAATATTGCCCTCGGACACATCGGCAAAGCTGTATCAAAGTATCTGTTACCATAATATATTCGAAGAACAATAGGAATATTTTATTCAATTCATTAATAGTAATGAGACTTCGAATCGAATAAGGTCATTCCAGAGATGGAGTTTTTTCAGCAAGTAAAATCATAATACCTAGTCTTTTGTTTCACATAAATAATAATAACAGTGGCGAATCCAGGGGGGGGGGCTATGGGGCTGCAGCCCCCCCCCCCCCCCCAGAACGCAGGCAATTTCGAAAAAAATCACTAAACTTGTTTTTCCTTAATTTTTTTCTTTTTGAAAACTTGGCAACATAGCTTTATTGCTTGACAGGTGACAGATGAGGTGCTCAACATATTAAGCCAAAAGAGTCGTCGTATGAATATTATATTGTAATTTGTTGCCATTTTCTAACTTGTTACGTTTAATAATAATTAATAAACAATATTTGATACTAGGTGCTAGCTTTTTATATTTATAATTTTTAGCATCGTTTCTTTTATTAAATAATAACAAAAAACAATATTAACTAATACAGTAACATACATATATTACATATGTACCTACCAACAATCACAAACAAAATTATTGTAACTTATTGGTACTATGAATATTTAAACAATGTTTGCAATTACGTTAAAAAATGGTACATTTTTGTCGACGAAACCTATTTTTCGAATTTCCAACTTTTCGTTTTAGACTGTTTGACCTTGAAAAATACAAAATTTTCGCCTGCGGCGCAATTATCTTCCCTGTACCCCTATACATTATCATTCTCTACAACTGCGTCACCAACTTCAGCTCCCCCCAGACCAAATTTCTGGATTCGCCGCTGAATAATAACAATCTTTTTTACTAGAAACCAGAAAAAAATATTACAATACTATAAGATACGAGACAAATTGATTATAAACGGCAGAGTTTAGTGAATTTAGAATAAATTATCTGTTCTTCCACTCAACCCAGAGAGAAAATAATAATAGTAAATGTTTAAAATGAATTATTTATTATTTGTTTGCTTATGTTTCATTAATAGTAAATAGCCATGTAAATTATTAATTTTTATATACTACAGTATTTTATGCCTAGCGTTAAAAGTTTTATTACAAATTCTGTATAAATGTATTTTTTTAAATTGTGCTTTAAATTTTGTATCCCGGGTGGCCACGAGTCAATGTACGCCCCCCATACTTTGGTTGTTTTTGTATTTAAAAATTTGGTTTTTGGTACACATTAATTAGACAATAATAAGCTACTTCTAGACTAACAGGAATGAAAATATCACTTCCGGTTGAACCGGAAGTGACATCAACTTTTTTTTCTTAAATGGAATGACTATACTTTTTTGATGGTTTCTCATTAAGTATAAATTTCTAAGTGGAACAGTTTTTTCAGATGTAGAAAATTCAAAAAAATAAGTGAGATACGAACAATTCTTTAATTTTTTCAAAACGGCCGCGATGTAAGAAAATTACTAAGTAGGCTATGGAAATTATTAGTAAGGTTGTAGACTTGCCTGTAAAGCAGAAAATAGTTGTTTGAATTACTGATAGGTACCAGTATTTTTAGTTTTTTTTCAAAAAAACGGAATTTCATTTTCATTTCCGTAAGGGTCCTATGGAATTTATTTTAATGGAACTGTGCTATTTCTTTCATTAATCAGAAATAATGATTCATAAACTATACTTTTTTCGCCATTAATCATTTCTTCTTCTATCTACATTTAAATCCAAAATTGCAGATAGCCATGAAAATGACAGACATTCGCAACAATTGAATTAGTCTTGACTTATTCACTAATTTTCTGAAGCAAGTGTATTAAACTTGTTATAAACAGAAAATTAATATAAAATGGCTGAAAATTATTCAAGAGATGAAAAAGTTGACATGACCATTATTTATGGAGAGACTCGACGTAATGCAACTAGAGCACAAAGTCTGTATGGGCGGAGATATCCAGAAAGAAGACAACCTCCGAGAAACTATTTCGCCCGGTTGGAGCAACAATTTAGAACTGAACCTAATGTATAAATTGAAGAAAGATTTATTGTGGATGAAGAAATGGAAATTAATGTATTAGCTTTAGTACATGTTGACCCAACCATTTCGATAAGACAAATTGAACATGAATTACCAGTTTCCAAAGAATCAGCCAGAAAAATTTTAGAAAGACGGCTGTCGTTCTTATAATCAATTGTATCAATTTTTGTATGAGAATGATTATCAACGAAGAATGACCTTTTGTAATTGGTTACAGTTACGTCAATTAAGAAATGAGAATTTTGTCAAAAACATTTTGTTCACTGATGAATCGAGATTTACAAACCTTAGTGGGTTATTTAATCGAAACAACACTCGATATTGGGCAATTGATAATCCACACATTATGAGACAGGGGCCCTTTTCAGGAGCGATTTGGCTTCAATGTTTGTAGAATTTCTCCAAAATATAATAGTTCCACAGATTAATCAAATTCCCAATACCAATATTGATGAGGTTTACTTCCAACAAGACGGGGGCTGCAAGGTCGCCTGACTTATCCCCACTCGATTTTTTTATTTGGGCGCATTTGAAAAATAGAGTCTACATGACTGCTCCAACCACAAGGCAAGATCTGGAAGAAAGAGTTCGACACGAAATTGCACAAATAACACCTCAACAATTACAAAATGTTAGATGTGCAAAGATAAGTCGCGCTACTCTGTGTATTAATCATAACGGTGAACAGTTTGAACAATTTTTATAATGGTTTATTATAATTTAGGTTTTAAATAGTTTTGTTATTCTTGGTAATTTATTCATGGTTGTAACGTTATACACTATTAAAATTATTTCTTGTTTAATTTGTGTTTACTTTTTAAAAACACTTCTATTATAACGAAGGATATCGTTAAGAAATGATTAATGGCGAAAAAATTATAGTTTATGAATCATTATTTCTGATTAATAAAAGAAATAGCACAGTTCCATTAAAAAAAAATCCATAGGACCCCTACGGAAGTGAAAATGAAATTGAAATTCCGTTTTTTTGACAAAAAACTAAAAATACTGGTACCTATCACTAATTCAAACAACTATTTTCTGCTTTACAGACAAGTCTACAACCTTACTAATAATTTCCGTAGCCTACTTAGTGATTTTCTTACATCGCATTCATCTGACGAGGCCATTTTGAAAAAATTAAAAAATTGTTCGTATCTCACGTAATTTTTCGAAATTTTTACATCTGAAAAACTGTTGCACTTAGAAATTTATGCTTAATGAGAAACCATAAAAAAATATAGTCATTCCATTTAAGAAAAAAAAGTTTGTCACTTCCGGTTCAACCGGAAGTGACATTTTCATTCCTGTTAGTCTAAAAGTAGCCTATTATCGTCTAATTTATTTGTACCAAAAACCAAAATTTTAAATACAAAAACAACCAAAATATTGGGGGCGTACATTGACTCGTGGCCACCCGGTATAGTAGTACCTTGAGATCTTCAGGAATGTCATTGTAAAGGGAAGCCATACGATATGAGAATCCGCAACGAAATTCGGCAGTTTTATGTCTTGGGATGGTGATAGTTGATTTCTTTCTTATATTTAAATTATGTACGTCTGTTCTATATATAATTTTGTTATACCAATAAGGAAGTGACTTAATAATTATGTTGTCAAAAAATGAGCAGTTGTGAAGAATAATGTTCTTAATAATAAGCCAGCCAATTTCTTTCGAATTCAAGGATACAGGATCGTATTTTCTTATACCACAAATTAGTTGTACAGAACTTTTTTGTAACCGTTGTAATTGATGGGCATCAACTTGGCGTAAGCAGAAGAAATAATTTAAAATTGTTTTAGTTTTTTTTTGTCAGAATATCTTTACTTGGATAACTTAATTTTAAGTTAGCAAAAGATTTCTTAATAATATAATTAGTATACTCAGTAAACTTTAGACCTGAATCAATATATAAACCTAAAGTCTTTGATACATTTGTGAACTCAAGATGTTCGTTGTTAATTTGTATGTTGACGTTTTCAACACACTTATCTCTGGTGTCATTCCTGCTAAATAACATTGCTTTGGATTATGTTGCGTTAATAGAAAGACAAAAAGCATTAGATATTTTAATAAGAGACGTTATGTTATGGCTAACGAGTCTACAAGCATTTTCAATATTAGCCTCATCAAAAAAAGAGTAGAACTGAGTATCATCAGCATAAAAATGTGACACAGTTTTTAAGAACATTTTGACATTCAGCTGCATACAACGTAAATGTTGGAGGCCTCAATATTGGACCTTGTGGCACACTTGATAAAAAGTTGTATACGACGATGTTGGATGAAGAAAATTTCGCTCAAGGTTTTCTGAAAGAACAACGTGTGTGTCTTAAACGACAGAAGTCATCCAAGAGAAGATTACAAAGATCTATTACTACTATCACTCTATATCTTGGAGATTCGTCTGAAAACAATTTCAAATTCAGGGATCCAGGAGCTCTTCATCAAGCAAGATGAATGGCAAAGGTCATATATGCCCTCAAAATTGTAATATTCACTAAACAGAGAGAAAATACAGTTGTCGATGAGCTCCAAAGAATGATTTGGATATACTACAGCTCTTGAACTTTTACCCAGCTGCAGATGTCAAAACAGTGCACTCACACTTGCTAGGAGACATCTTGGTATCTTTTAGAAACAAATATAGAATTAGATGAACGTGTCACTCAGGCTGAGAAGAGAAAGATGTTAAAAAAGAAACCTGCAAAAAAAAGAAATGAAGCGATTGAATGGTAAATGTAGTTCTTGAAGGAAAAGACCTGAGCGATTTTGTTACTAATAAAGCAGACAGACATTGTTCGGAATCCAAGCCGTCGAAGAATATTGACAGTGATATACTAAGAAGCTCCGTCAAAGGTGGTGAATGATACCACAGAAGGGAGCATTGCACTGATAAAAAAGTTTAACAACTCTGTCAGAAACGAACAACAAAAACAGTTCTTGTTGATAGTGGTCGAGCATCATAGAAAAGTCGTCACCAAGCGAACAAAAGAAGAAGTTGCATCTTTCAAAGTAAATTAATGTTAAAGGTTTCATATGATTCTGCCTATCAATCTTAGTGTTTAATTTGAGTATTATTGAAAGTTTGTTATTGTTTGATTTCCCAATAAAAATAATCTCATTGAAAATCTATTTTTTAGCTTACTTCTATCAAACTGTTCAAAGTGTACAACTTCTTAATATTGTCCCACCTTCTTGAAATTTGACATATATATTATTTACATTACTGAGACTCGGATCATAAGCAAAGTCTGCAAAAACTTCACATTTTAATTTTAACCCTTCGAAATGAAACACCCTAACCTCCACTATGTAAATCGGGGGTCACATTTTTCTTCACGCGCCCTATCGATTGGAATGTCAATCAACAGGTTTTGAAAATTAAGTTGAGGTTTCTTAGACAGATTTTCTAATGTTTCGTTTTTTTCCCCTTTTCTCTTATTCTTTACCTATCCACTTGCACTTATTTTTAAATGACAAAAATTTCACGGTTGTAATAACAGAATATCTTTATTTAAAACATGTTTTAAAATATGATATAAAAATGTTTTCGTCGAAGTAATCCCGTCGCTGCAAATAACAAACTTTTCTTTTAATCACTTTTAATTACAATTACAAGCAAACAAATAATAATTCACTTTTAAACTTTTAATTAGAGTTAAAACGTACTTTTTTGAAAAAGCAATTGGTTAAGTAAATTAAGAAAGAAAAGAAATTCCAAATTTAAACAATATTTTTTTTTATAAAAAATTAATGAATGAAAAAGTGAAATGATCAGATGATTTGTATTTGATATATACAGTTCCCAAAATTTCGTTAAAGAAAATGCGGGGGCAGATAATACATGCTTATACACGTTCGAGAAAAATCGGTCAATATTTTTATAAATACTGAAAAAAATATTATACTTATTTCGGAACACCTGGCCTGCTTATTATTCGAAATATAAAGAAACAAAAGTATAATAATTTTTGCCCATTAACGAACTTTTTGGCGGAATTGTGGGACACCCTGTATATTTTTCACTTAAACGTATGTTTAGAATTCGGTTTAGACTACAGCATTTTATAGAAACTTTAACATGGTCAAGTTACACACCTGCTAACTTTATACATTTTACACCAGTTTTTTTGTGGCTGTAGTTTGTTACGAGACAGCGTCGACTTCTAACAAGTTTCCTTTTGTTTGAAGCCCATGAGACTGTAACTTTAAAAGGGGAGTGCTCTCAGTGTAATCAGCATTCAGTCCTCCGATGCTAAGGTTTATATCCCTGCAAGAAATCCATCCTAGAATAAATAATAAAGAAATAATTAATGAATAAAAACTCGTTAGTACAATGAGAGATGATTATTGATTAGTGAAGGCAGTTTAAGTTTCATTTTATCAAAAAAGAAATGTATTATTATCTCGTATCGAATTATTTTTCCTTAGACCGAAGTCTGGTAAGAAAATAATAATGTCAGACAAGCCATAAATAAAGTCGTCTTTTGTCGTAACTAGTTAGACTTTTAATTACGAGGATGCGTGTAGACATAAAAATTGGTGAGTATTTTTGCTTTATATTGAATCTGAATAATATCCTTTACGAAAAAGAGAGGGTCATTTTTATTTAGAAAAAGTTACAGCGATGTATGTGAAGAGGTGTCGAAATCGCTTAAATTATGGGTTTTTTGAGGTTATGGCAAAATTCTGATCTGATGGAGTTAAATAGACCGCGGACTTTGATTCAGCGACCCCAAAAACATATAGTGAGCATGGTCAGATCCCCAGACCAGAAAGAATTATTTTTTGTGTGGCTATGTAATTATGAAAGCCAACATAAAAAAGGCTCCAATACTAGTTAGCTAATAGATAGGTGAAGATCTGTTGTTTTTTATCAGTCAATATCAAATATAAATATTTCATACTTATTCATGAATATTACCTTGGTTTTGCATGGAACATCGTTATGAGTGGCTTTGTGCCTTTCTGATGAGCTCAGAATAAGGGCGAAAAACGTTTCAAAGGCTAAGCATTTCTAAGAAATCGAATGAGATGTTTTTTGAAAATGTAATCCATTAGAATGAAAAAATTTTTAAGACAAGGTAAGTAAATAAATTCATTTTAGGCCTTTGTTCTCATTTCTAACTGAATCTTCATGCCGTAGGGGGTCATGTAGATACTAGTTTAATCTGCATAGCCGTATGGGACTATGTTGAATGCTACTGTTATAATGAGAATGTCATATAAGAAATTGGACAAATTTATTTTAGGATTTTACTTTGCTAGCATAAACAGAAGTCAGTTTTTCTTTTAGTTCTCATAGATAGTTCTCATAGATAGTTTTTCTCCGCTGTTTGCAAAATCCTATAAAGAATATGTTTCATTACTGTAAGCAAACAAATAATAAATAATTCACTTTTAAACATAAAAAGTTATTATCGTTAAAAATAAATTTCGTCTTTTTGTCAACGAAACAGAAATCGTCTGCCAGCACCTGAATGTCCGCTCCGCAGCGCGAGTGAGACCAAGTAACGCATGTTGCAAAAAATATCTTGCAGGGGTCACATCGCCGCTACATTAGTAGAGCTGAAATAGCTACGGACGTTGTTTCTTTGCCGTCGCCAAAGGCAGTCGCGCCGGTCTGGCTTCCAACAGCACCCGCTCAGAATCGCAATGTTCCTCACAAAAACTTGATGAAAGCTGGCTCAGGCCGTGCTGCCTCCCGCTTTTACCGTTTTTTAAATCTCCTCCGCTAACGTCACGTGTCCCTTCAAGACTGATGGAAGCGGTGCCTTTATTTCATATATCCTGACAATTACGCACATTTTCCATATTAGGGTTTCCTACTGGCGTTCTCGATGTAAAAACGGCTTGTCCAGCTCCAACTAGGCCTGCGACAAAAAGAAGCATAAAATTATGATAAAGCAAAGTAATCAAGTATAGCTTGGGGATTCATTCTTCTTACTTTTCCATGTAAAAAGATAAATGAACGCTTGTTCGGACAGCCATTAGCTTTTATTCATTAAAGGTGAGAACTTAATATTTAAATGACATGAATTACAAATCGATGAGTGGTGGCGTGGATGGAATTCAGGTTTAATTTATCAGCCGCCACCAGGCCAATTTAATTTTATTGGTACAAGAACGTTAAATGTGCGTATTTGTGACTAAATTTCAAAAAACTATGATAAATGATACTAGATTGTGGTCCAAATAACCAAAAATATCAATGATTGTTAAAAATAAATGTTTGATGAGATCAACACGTAACTTTTAATGCTAGATTGTAATAGCGACTGAAAAAAATAGCTAAACTGTAATTTTGTATTTTTTGCGCTTTATTTATCGTATACTCTTCTTCTTCTTATACACAACCTCCAGTCAGATTAATAGGCCTCTCCTTGCTGTATGGAGCCACTGACAGTGTTAGCTATGCGACGAGCTGTTTCCCATCAGCTCAATCTTTTGAAGAGTATCCTATCTAGGTTTCTCTGAGCCATTGTTAAACGCTCTACATTGTCCTTTCTTGTCCTTGATGCGGGCAAAAATTTATAGAATTCGAAAGAATATTATTAGTATAGGCAATGAAGGCAAAATGTTGTAAAAACCTCGCAAAAATTAATAAAAGAATCATCTCTGGGATTTAAGTAGTTAATAACCTGTAGAATGGAATGATGCATTCTTTGCAATTCCAAGTTCCGGGAAAATTTAAAAAAATTTGGAAAAACTTTTTGATTTTCGGTTTTCTTTCCCTAACAGCTAAAATAATGAAAATACAGAAAATAGTTTTAAACAAAATTTGTGGCTTGTCTCTTTCTCGACAAAATAGGTCTTAACACATTTGTGTCTTACTTAAGCCGTTTAGGAGATAAATCCAGTTTTCCACTTATAGTTTTGAGCCGCTTCGAAAAATGAGAATTCTCTGGGAGTTTCGTTCGACCGGACACATCGATCGATAATTATTACTATTCAGTGCCACTAAAAAAATGAAAATAACGTCAAATATAGAGTCTCAGCTTTAATGTGGAACTAATCACAAAATTCATACAAATTTTTATCATAGCGAAAAAAGTGTTAGAAGATGGCTTAGTAAACTTTATATAGTTGATTTATTCACATCTTTGAGTTTTATGCATCCTGCCTATTTCTCCCGTAACAATGGGTGCCTTTTCACTACATGGTTTCGATTCCACGCACTTTAATCTATATTTCGTGAAAATTTCATTGAAGAATGTTAAGAAACAAATAAGTTGTATATGTTTTACTGTATAATTGTGCATTTTCTGAACGTGTATGAATAATGTAGACAAATTCAAAAAGTACAGCGCGCATTTAAAAAACTCTAAAGTCATTCGAAAGAATATGTTTTATTGTACCTATAGTCCTAAAATTAAGACTGTGCTATTATTATTACTTAAGATATAGAGAATTGAACTCCAAAATTTGGAGGTGATTGATCGATGAGAAATATACCCTCTACTTTGATCACAAGGCATATTTCTCCAACAAAAGTAATTGCAATAACATGTTAATTGAATTAATATATCATTATATAAGAATATAAAAGCAAAATGAATTATCATTCTAACGACTCCCGGCAAAGATATGAATAAATCTGTGGATCAGCTGTAAAAAGTTCACCAAGCCATCTTCTGACTCTCTCTGATAAAATTTTTTATAAATTTTGTGATTAGTTCCACATTAAAGCTGAGACTTTTCTCTACATTTTATGTTGTTTTCATTTTTTTAGGGGCTCTGAATAGTAAGAATTATCGATCGATGAGCCCGTCGTACGAAACTCCTGGAGAATTCTCATTTTTCACGCATTTCGAAGCGGATTGAAACTATAAGTGGAAAACTCATCTTCTAAACGGCTTAAGTAAGACAAAAAATTTGTAAAGACCTTTTTTGTAGAGAAAAATACAAGCTACAACTGTTGGAACTTGTTGGAACTTCTTTCTCTATTTTCATTATTTTGGCCGCTAGAGCAAAAAACCGAAAATCAAAAAGTTTTTCCTAATTTTTTTGAATTTTCCCGGAACTTGGAAGTGCAAAGAATGCATCATCTCATTCTCCAGGCTATTACATATATAAATCCCAGAGATCATCCTTTTATTAATTTTTGTTACCCTAAATTGTTAATTTGCCTGTACTGCCTGTAAGTTCTTTGTACGAGTTCTCGTTATTATTCTTCATTTATTTGTTATAATTGAGTTTAATATTACTTATTCTGACCCTACTTATCTTAGTTTCTTGTTTGAACATGCCCTATTTCGTTGTAAAGGTATTTTGAAAATAAAGTAGTTTTATTATTAATTTTGTTAAAAACTATCAGTAAATTTTGAAATATGGCGAATGCGCCAGTGATAAGGAACTAGATGATTTACTTATTGGACATTTTATACAGCGTGGGGCAATAGTGCGTCGGACCTCGATATCTCGAGTTCTACGATAGCTAGAAATTCTTTAGAAAATTGCAAGTAAACTAGACAAAAAGGTCTATAACTGGAAATTATTTTCGTACAGGGCGAGCCAAAACGAAATTACAGACCCCAAGTGCCTTTTTTTAAAATGAAATGCTATGTATATCAGTACATTTTTGAAGCCTCTTTCTAGGCTCTATTTATTCCTATATTGGCATTGAAGATCTCCCAACCACTTAGCTGTAATGAATTTTTTTGTTGAAATAGTGCAATCTGCATATGGATATTAAAAAAATCACCACAGTCACAATTATGGGTTTTAAGAAAATCTTATACGAATACCAGTTACGAGACATCTAATTAATGTTTTTGAATCAGTTTTATTTCCTAAAACTGTACAGGGTGGTCAAAAATTATGTTTCAATTAAGGACTTTTTAAATTAAATTTCCTCAATTTTTTCAAATGGAACACTCTGTATATTTTTTAACGATGTGATCTAGAAATGAAAGACGAACATTTTTTGTAAGTACCTCCCTATGGCTAATTGCAACCAGTTTCGACTTATTGAGTAATAATTACAAAATTCAAAAATAAACTTAAAAAAAGAGGTTTCTTCAAATAACTCAGTAGAAAAAATTGTAATAAATATTCCACATGTTGCCCATTTTGATTGACACACATCTCTATGCACTTTTGAAATGACGTTCCCACGGCAGTTATTATTCTTTCCTTCATATTTTTTACTGCTGTTGGTGTGTCGCTATAAACAATTTCCTTCACGTATCCCCATAAAAAGAAATCAATTTTTGTTAGATCTGGGGATCTAGCAGGCCATTTAGTGGGTCCATTTCTTCCAATCCATTGATGAGGGCAGGTATTATTTAAGTGGTCTCTAACTGCATTTAAATAATATGGTGGAGCACCATCTTGCTGAAACCACATCCTATTTCGAATTCTTTCAGGGAGATTTACCAATAATTGTAGCAGACACCTTTCCAAAAAATGAAGATAAATAGCTCCAGTCAATATACCATCAGAGAAATGTGGCTCTACTACATGTTCTTCAATAATTTTTCCCCAAACGTTGATAGACCATCTGTGTTGGTTATCAACTTGCATAAAAAAGTGAGAATTTTCCGAAGCATAATAATGGAAACTGTGCCTATTAACAAATTCTTTTTTCTGAAAAGCTGCCTTATCAGTGAATAAAACATTATTGAAGAAGTTGACATCATCTTGCATTTTACCTCTGGCCCAGTAACAAAATTGTAGGCGCCTTTGAAAATCGTCATCAGAGATAATTCCTGGTGCATTTGAATATGATATGCATGTAACTTATTTGTTTCATAGATTCGGCCCACAGACCGTCTACTTATTCCTACTAGTGAGTTCACTTCTCTTTGACTAACATGGGGATTTTCAACCGTTGCCAGCATCACAGAAAACTCAATTTCTTCGTTCACAACACGTTTTATTCTTTCACTTTTTTATATTCGACATTTCCAGTTTACAGAAATCTATCGAGGAGGTTTTGGAAGCTGCTAGCATCAGGAATCCTTCTTTCAGGATAAGGTTGGTGATAAATTATATTGGCAAGTAAACAATTTCTGTCTGACTCGCCCAAAACAAAAGTCATGTCTACAAGTTCCACTATACTAAAATTCATATTGTACAATTCCAAATATTTTAAATTCAATACAAATTGTAACTAACGACCGATAAGTGTGATAAATACACGACAATTTATACCAAACTGAGGTTTTATTGCTTGTCGAATAACGAAAACGGCAAAAAATGTACAAAAAAACATTACAGTAAAGGACCTGTTAAATACTATTTACTCATTGCAATAGATTGGAAAAAATGGTCCCACTAAATGGCCTCATTTCAAAATTGCATAAAAACGTGTGTCAATCAAAATGGGCAACATGTGGAACATTTATTACCATGTCTAAATGTTATTTATGGCATTATCTTAATTTTTTTTCCTTCTTCAATTCTTTGGGACTTGCCACATGTGTGTTTTCTTTTTTAAGCGGTGCTCGGAGAATCTACAAAATATCACAATTTTACTGGTAACATACTGGTTAATTGTGATATTTCGTAGATTCCCCGAGCACCGCTTAAAAAGAAAGTCCCAAAGAATTGAAGAAGGAAAAAAAATATTATAATTTTTTCTACTGAGTTATTTGAAGAAACCTCTTTTTTCAAGTTTATTTTTGAATTTTTTAAATATTGCTTAATAAAATGAAATTGGTTGCAATTAACCATAGGGAAGTACTTACAAAAAATTTTTCATTTCTACATCACATCGTTGAAAAATATACAGGGTGTTCCATTTGAAAAAAATTAAGGAAATTCAATTTAAATACTTCTTAATTGATACATAATTTTTGGACACCCTGTACAGTTTTAAGAAATGAAAATAATTCAAAAACATTAACTAGATGTCTCGTAACTGATATTCACATAAGTTTCTCTTAAAACCCATACTTGTGATTGTGGTGATTTTTCTAACATCCATCTGCAGATTGCATTATTTCAACAAAAAAATTCATTACATCGAAGTGGTTGGGAGAAATTCAATGCTAATATAGGAATGAATAGAGCCTAGAAAGAGGCTGCGAAAAATGTACTGATATACATAGCATTCCATTTTTAAAAAGACACTTGGTCCTGTAATTTCGTCTTGGCTCGCCCTGTATGCTCGAAAATAATTTCTAGTTATAGACTTTTTTATCCAGTTTACTTGCAATTTTTAAAAAAATTTCTGGCTATCGTAGAACTCGAGATATCGAGGTCCGACTCACTATTGCCCCACCAGCAGCTTTCTTGTATAATAATGTTAGTTTTAGACGTTTTTTGTTTAATCACAAAACATTTTATTTAAATTTAAATAATTAATACCATTTTTTATTTATTGTGACTTTGTTCAATAACAAGGTTCCTCCTTTAGCTAGCACTAACTTACTGTCCAAATTTCAATACAATCGGACTTTTCATTCTTAAGCTTACAGGAAACGTGTGAAAAGTTGTTCAGAATTTAATCGGTTACCGTTGTAGAAATGTGCCGATCAAATGCAATATACTCATCGTTTTCGTATTTGCGAAGAGTACAATATATAAACGAAAATAGTTATTTTTGATGCTAGATTGCGAAATGCCATTTTTGCATTTGAGAATGAAAGTTTTTTTTTCTGCGAGCGACAGAGAGTAAAAAAATCATTCGAGAATTAAAAAGAATTTCGCAGTCGAGTATCAAACAACATTTATTTAAAAACTGTCTCCTACAGTTCAAAAATTACCAAAAATGTAAAAAGAAAATTTTTACATTAATCTGACATATGTATGTCATCTATATTTTTTAACAACACACAAAATGCTGACAAACAAAAAGTAGGTTTGACAGATATTAACATTGAAAACGTCTTTTATTGTTTTTTTTTTTGAGCAAAGCCTACTTTGAAAACTTGTACATCCCTAATTCATAACTTAAATTGGTTGCATCGAATACTTTAAAACCGAATATCTAGAAAACGGTTATTCGTAGCGACATTTAGCAGGTATACCTTCTTTAAGTAGTGAAAAACAAAAGAACAGGAATTTTTTATTTAATTTTTTTTTAATTCGCCAAAGATATATGACGGATACACGGGGCGAAAACTACCGTAGGTCATCTACAATTAACAGCAAAACTGTGAACATGAATCCATTGACCTAAAAAAAAACCAATAACCAAATTTTGTGATTCTTATAGAAATTATTTAAAAAAAAACCAAAACAAAAATTTTATTTTGACACCTTGTATCTCTGGTGATAATAACTTTTGGACTAAGGTAAGTTTGGTTAAATCGTAATATTTTTACGTAAGGAATTTGCCATTGCTCTGTGTACCATTACTTATGGGGCATCCTGTATAACTACAATTTTTATTTTAAGCTGTTTCTCGTATCCTCAACCATTCTAGAGATAAAGCGCGGATACTTGCTTCTTTTAAGTGGAATACCCTATATATATTCTACTTCTCGAAATGGCCATGAAATTCCGAGTCGAACCATGTAGCACACCCTATGCCTAAACCGAGCAGTTTCGGAGATATTTGACATTTTATAAAAAATTTCATAGATGCAGCAGTTTGCAATAACCGTTATAACTTTCTTCGTGCAGGAGATCCTTATTTGGCACGTAGAAAAAACACAAGATGAGCTAGTCTCTACAATAGAAATAAATTCCATAATAGTATACAGGGTGATTCACGTAGGCCATTCATTAGAAGTTTTTCTACTTGCAATTGGATTAGAAACTTGAAATTTGGTATGCAGCCATAATCGATCATGCCCGTTCTATCTAAAATATTTTCAGTCCTCCAACTATACAGGGTGTGCCAAAAATTGGTACCAACTTTCTTATTTTAAATGGAAACCTATATTTTTCTTTACATGGTTCGATTGGTCTTCTAATTCTGAGTTTAGAGAACCTAAGTTATGTAAACTTATCTATTACAATTTTTGACATATGTCCAATTTTTTGAAAAAAATTGCCGCTGTAGTAGTTTACGAACAAATTTGTATCTCGCAAACCTTTCAAAATTATGAAACCAAATTTGTGAAGCAGTTAGCTGGAAGTCCAGGCTAACTTTTGATGTCCCATCGGTGGTCCCATTTTGTACCATATGGGCGCAGTCGATTTTCAAATGTCGCAATCAAAAATTGTCAAAAAATCAATTTTTTCAAATGGCACCTACTATTTTTTTTCACACCATTCGAAAGAAAATTGAATTTTACGGTGAGTTACTTAAGCATTCCCTATACCTAACTTTACCCCATATCGAGTTATTCAATAAAAATCAAGAAATACCTTATCTTGCCGAGAGATTCCTTACTTCATCAAGTATGCCATGGAAACAAAAGACAGTTGTAATCATTTTTAAATTAAAATATGGATTCTTATTTAATTATACACAACACCAACAAATTATTATTAACGAACAAGAACAATGTTGACGAAATTCTGTCAGTGAAAACGGTGCACACATTGAGCATTTGTATTGAAATAATTATTTTGTTAATCTGTTTATTTGTTGTTATTAGTTATTATTGCAATACGATTTTTGAATAAAAATTAAAATGAAATGATTGTTTCCAAAGCTCACTACCCTTGAGAAAAAAAAACAATATTTTTTTCAAAAAATGCCAATAACTCAAAAACGACTGTAGATAGACATACACAATGTTAATAACAGTCGCCCTGAAATTCAATTTTGTTGAAAGTAGAATAATAGAATATTTGAACAAAAATATGGTTGTCACATTGAACATTTACGTCAGAATTTCGTCAACATTGTTCTTGTTCGTTAATAATAATTTGTTGGTGTTGTGTGTAATTAAATAAGAATCCATATTTTTCTTTAAAAATTATTACAACTGCCTTTTGTTTCGATGGCATACTTGATGAAGTAAGGAATCTCTCGGCAAGATAAGGTATTTCTTGATTTTTATTAAATAACTCGATAAGGGGTGAATTTAGGTATAGGGAATGCTTAAGTAACTCACCCTAAAATTCAATTTTCTTTCGAATGGTGTGAGAAAAAAGAGTAGGTGCTATTTGAAAAAAATGACTTTTTGACAATTCTTGATTGCGACATTTGAAAACCGACTGCGCCTATATGGTACAAAATGGGACCGCCGATGGGACATCAAAAGTTAGCCTGGACTTCCAGCTAACTGGTTTACAAATTTGGTTTCATAATTTTGAAAGGTTTGCGAGATACAAATTTGTTCGTAAACTACTACAGCGGCAATTTTTTTAAAAAAATTGGACATATGTCAAAAATTGAAATAGATAAGTTAACATAACTTAGGTTCTCTAAACTCAGAATTAGAAGACCAAACGAACTATGTAAAGAAAAATATAGGTTTCCATTTAAAATAAGAAAGTTGGTACCAATTTTTGGCACACCCTGTATAGTTGGAGGACTGAAAATATTTTAGACAGAACGGGCATGATCGATTATGGCTGCATACCAAATTTCAAGTTTCTAATCCAACTGCAAGTTGAAAAACTTCTAATGAATGGCCTACGTGAATCACCCTGTATACAGGGTGTTGCATCATGAGAGGGACATAGCTTAATAGGAGGTAGAGAACATCAGTGGTAACCGGAACCTCCCATAGAAATGTCTCATTGGGCCTTCACTACGAAATTACAGGGTGTTAAATAATTTTTGGCCAAACCTGTTTTTTGTCATAACTTTGACAGGAAATGAAATAACGGATTCATATTTGGTACGGCTAATGTACAAACGAGCCCCAAGAGGTACATGTATAAAAAAAATATATCCAGGTCCGGACTCACTATAATTTATGTTTCTTCTTTGCATCAATAAAACATCACCCTGTATATATTTTTTTGAAATTTCGATACGATATTCGAAAAGAGCAAGAAAAAACAAACAAAATGGCCTATTTCATTTTTTTGTTACACCTTCGTGGTTATTTAAATACGTTGTTAAAAGTGCAAGAAAATGGATTACAGAACCCTATTAAATGAGAGGCACGTGAAATAAATAGTTTTATAACTAAAATTTGAAAAATTCTATTGAGCCTAGGTGGTCTGGGTGAATCCTAATTCCGGCACGTTTTAAAGGTCCATTTTGGTAAAAAACTGTGGTCCTAATAAGTAATCGGATATGAAATAACAAAATTTTTAATCAATCACAGTAGGCTTGTTCAAAAAATAAAAGTGACAGATAATTTAAACCATTTAGGCCTAAGCAACCAGTTACTTTGATCAAGAAAATCATCAACATTTTATACTTAATAAAAATTGGAAGAGAACAAACTAAAATCTAAATAAATAAAATATTTTCCATTCAATTAACAATAAATAACAAAACAATAACTAAATGTGTTTAAAAATAAAACGTAATTGACACTAAAGTAAATTTTCAAAATGTCCTCCCCCAAATTCTGTGCATTTTCTTGCGCGTTTAGAAAGGTCACCAATTGCTCGACGTATCATTTCTGGATTATTCCGTATTTCGTCGCAGGTTGTAACGATGCGCTGGATTAAATGTTGTCTACTTTCAATTTCAATGCTATAAACCTCGTTTTTTAAGTGGCCCCATAAAAAGTAATCACAAGGGTTACAATCAGGAGATCTTGGTGGCCATTCATGTGGACCCCCGCGTTCAATCCATCTATTAGGATACACATTGTTTAAGTGTTCTCTTACTTGAAGGTTAAAATGTGGTGGGGCCCCATCATGCTGAAACAACATGCCTCTTATACCGATATTTTCTAACATATTCGGTAAAATGTTTTGAAGAAAATCAAAGTAAATTTCACCATTCAATCTTTCTTCAAAAAAATGTGGCCCTATCAAATGTCTATTCACAAGTCCGACCCAAACATTTACAGAAAACCTGTGTTGCGAACGGCGTTGGCGTACCGCATGTGGGTTTTCCTGTGCCCATTTATGATTATTTCGTGAATTGTTTACTCCATCCCTTGTAAATTGTGCCTCATCCGTAAATAAGGTTCTGTAAATGACTGGGCGATGATTAGACAACCAACGACAAAATGCCAGGCGGGGGATATCGTCGCCTTGTTGAAGACGATGTACCTGCTGGATATGATATGGATGGTAACGTTCTCTTTTTAGGGTTCTCCATACTCGCCAATGAGGAATACCAGTTGCCAAACTGATTCGTCTAGTGCTCATATTTGGGTTTTCTTGAACTACGTTTATAATATTGTTTTGTTCCTGCACACCTTGTTGTAAAACACGCTCCACAACTGCAGAAGTAGGAAACTTTCCGTGTTGTCTTGCATACTGGAACACCGTACTAAAGGTTTTATGATTAGGGCATCGACGACCAGGAAAACGCAGCCGATATTCTCTTTCCGCCGACCTACCATTTCCATTACAGAAACCATAGATGAATATTATGTCAGCATATTCCCCGTTTGTAAATTTTACTGTCATAGTTAAAATATTTTCACAAGTTTTCACTAACTAAATGCGGATTATTGACACATTAAATCACTAACAAACAATTATTCAACTGTTTAGGAGATTTCTTTTTATTATCTGTCACTTTGAACAAGCCTACTGTGATTGATTAAAAATTTTGTTATTTCATACCCGATTACTTATTAGGACCACAGTTTTTTTACCAAAATGGACCTTTAAGACGTGCCGGAATTAGGATTAACCCAGACCACCTAGGCTCAATAGAATTTTTGCAAATTTTAGTTATAAAACTATTTATTTCACGTGCCTCTCATTTAATAGGGTTCTGTAATCCATTTTCTTGCACATTTAACAACGTATTTAAATAACCACGAAGGTGTAACAAAAAAATGAAATAGGCCATTTTGTTTATTTTTTCTTGCTCTTTTCGAATATCGTATCGAAATTTCAAGAAAATATATACAGGGTGATGTTTTATTGATGCAAAGAAGAAACATAAATTATAGTGAGTCCGGACCTGCATATATATTTTTTTATACATGTACCTCTTGGGGCTCGTTTGTACATTAGCCGTACCAAATATGAATCCGTTATTTCATTTCCTGTCAAAGTTATGACAAAAAACAGGTTTGGCCAAAAATTATTTAACACCCTGTAATTTCGTAGTGAAGGCCCAATGAGACATTTCTATGGGAGGTTCCGGTTACCACTGATGTTCTCTACCTCCTATTAAGCTATGTCCCTCTCATGATGCAACACCCTGTATAAATACTGTACTATTTTAACTTTACGTTTTGTCAAATTCAAACCTCAAAAAGTTTCTTATTTCAAATGGAACACCAAATCAATTTCCATCAAATTATGTAAAACTAAATTCTCTTTTTTCTAGTATAGACATTGTAGGGATTAAAGTTACAGCTTTTTGAAATATGTGCTTGCCACTCTCCGCGCTGTATCTCGAGAATGGTTGACGATACGAAGAAATGATTGTAAATAATTTTATGATCTACAAGTTCTATAGTAACCTGAAACGACGTATTTCGTATATGAAACGAGATAATACGAAAAACCGATTTTCGTAACCTTTGACCTTGCAGACTCGAGATCATATGAGACTCTTCTACTAGCCTCCAGAATGCCAAAACAAAGCTTCATGCAAATTTATAGCTTATTCCTTTCCATTCCGAAGTTTGCTCCTTATTTTGTCTTATTTTCCTGGAGTACGAGTCGATGGCAGTTTATTCAATAATTTCATCATTGGAATTGAATAAAATCATAAACATGTTATCATAAAGTGATGAAGATCTACCAGTGTCTGAAGCAGCGAAAAGTGCAATTTCTGGACTTATCTCCAGCCAATCGATCAGGCAATATGAATCTGCTTACAGACTTTATGGAGTGGTATTATTCTAAGAAATTAAAATATGTCTGAAAGTATGATATTGGCATGTTTTGAATACAAAATTAAGCGAGTGCAGTCGACAGCGTTATGGTCTATATATTCAATGCTGAAGAGAATACTAAATGTCAAATATAAATACAGAGAAATATTCCAAGTTAGTATCGTATTTGAAAAATAAATGTGTAGGAGATCGTCCAAAAAAGTCAAAAGTTTTAACAAAAGCAAATTCTTGCAAGAGGCACCAAATCAACGCTTCTTATTAATGAAGGTGAGTCTAGTACATATTCTTATAGATTTGTTTCAAGTTATTTTAACAAACAGTCTGGTATACAGACGGCTCTAAAACAGAACAAGGAGTCGGAGCTGGAATTTATGGGATAAGGTCAAAAACGAAAACCCCCATTAAGTCTAGGAAAACATGCCACAGTATTCCAGGCTGAAGTGGCCGCAATACAGTGGTGCGCAAAGGAAATTATAAGGCAAGGAACTGTTAATCAGTCGATCGCCATTTTTTCAGATAGTCAGGCTGCGCTAAAAACAATCGGTTCCATGCAAGTCGAATCGAAACTTATATCGGACTGCATAAATGCCCTTATAGACCTAGAAAGTTAGAATAAAGTGACCGTGTGTGAGGTTAAAATGCACATTAAGGCTCCAAAATTTGGACACATGTTGTTGAGAAGTTGGGCAATGAGAATCTTGAATTCACCCATAACCCCCCTCCCGGGGAGGGGTTTTAGGAAACTGAGAGGCTATTAGGGCAAATAACTTCAGTCAAACCCCTATTTGCCCTAATAGCCCTCCTTCGTGCCCGGGGGAGGGTCTATTAGGGCAAATGGGGGTTTGACCCAGTTATGGTAAGGTACCCAAGCAGCATAATTAGTTTATTTTACCAGTTTAAAGCCACAATGTAATTGCAACCATTACTTTCAACCTTAAAAGTATATGGACTTAATAGTAATTAAGTAATATTTAGGTAACATTTTCTTAAGAAATGCTTGATAAAGTCACATTGACTTTAGTGTAAATTTCAAGAAATATTACCGTAATTGTTCCTTAAAATTTAACTATAAAGTTAAAGTGCATATTGAGGTCAGTGTGTAAGAAAATATTACGTAATTTTAGACCAAGTTATTAACTTTGGAGCCGCTGACTTTTGTCTGGATAGAAACAGGGAAATTTTACCAATTTTTAACATAAATGTAACCTATGTTTTGTCTTGTCCTTGTAGTCAGATTTTAATTAAAACTTTAACCTCATGGTCACAACTAGTTCCAGCTTTAGATAAAATTTACGTAAATTTTACTTCCCCACTTACCTAGCATATGTGTTTAACCTAAAGGTAAATATTACTTCATATAATGGCCTAGAAGTTATTTTACTTAAAAATAGAATTAGGTCTCTTCCCTGGAAGGCAAAATTACGTTTTCATTGTCTAAATTACTTCAAAGGACTAAAATGACTATTATGTTTATGCCCCTTCCAGTAGTGTCAACTGTCAACAGTTACTTCTTTACTTTTACTTTAATGCTTGGAGTCATGTGGTAGTGTCACATTTTCCATATAATAAATTTTCATAGGTTATGTTGACAGCTGTTTACCACATAAACAAGTTTTAATATTCAAAACTTGTTTCGAAATATCGCTCGTCGGAAGGCAAGAGATCGACATGCCACTTTTTGACCTTTCCTCATATTAAAATCTCAAACCAAGTTCTGGAAATAAAAACGTGTCATTATTTTGTGTTGGATAACTTGGAAGGGACAAAATCCGACTAAAACCAGCTTTTTCCACTAATTGGTATTAAGCATATTTTTATAATTTTACGCATGAATGACACTGTGAACTAAGCCCACGTGACCAACGCATGTATTTGTTTTGATCTCAGATAAATAAGAGACGTATTTATCTGAGGTTTTAATCACGGCCGTCTCTAGAAACAGCCGTGTTTTAATACTCTTCTTGCTTTTTTGACGAATAAACAATGATTCTTGTTCTATTTTCCTTGAACCTGATGGCAAACCTGGACTGGGAAATATGATCAATTTAGTTCTAAATGAACTTTAAAGACTTTACAATTCTGAAGACTACAAAATTATTTTAACCTATATTGGTCCCATTTAACTTTAAAGTCAATAATATAAGTGTTAACGACTTCGACTGTAGGAAAAATGTTAGTGAGGTCTAAAATATTGGGAAAGAATACATTGAAGTCGCGCGGTACTATATTCGCCATATTTTTCAACCAGCTGTACGAGATCATTCTATAATGAAATTTTTATGAGTGATTAATTGAAAAAAAATCATTAATGTAGGGTTATTTAACAGATATCAAGTAGAATATTAGTATATTTTATGCTCCAGGAAAGTCCTGCAGGACAAATGTATAGGCATTTACAAATATTTTTAAAACACATTAAAGCTGGAAAAAAAAAATTCTTTAAAAACTTAAAATACTTGAGGCGCTTTTAATGTTCCGAGGTAGAATTGATATATTTAAGGTGAAAATTGATTGGCAGCAAAAAACCACAGAGAGGAGAAATGTGGACACATCATTTCACAACTACGTCTGACATTATATGATGATGAGTAGGAGTATCTACTCCATCATTATAATAGATGTCTGGTTTCTATTATGTCTTATGCTGCTGATGCCTTATAAGTAAATCATCATTGCTGTAGATAAAACTTTATTAGTCTGATAAAGAAAGATTGCAGTTGAAAAAGGATAAGTGGTTTGGTAGATATTACATATTAACGGCCACAATTAAACACAATGTTTACGTTTAAATTACCTGTTCGGGGAAATGTTCTATAACTTATAATTCATTATAACCTTGTTTAAGACGTGTTACCGACGTCGTCTCATTCCCCATTTACGTATATTTTAAGTCAATTAGGTTAGGTTAAACGGGAAAGCGACACCAAAACTAGGTCTACATTACGTAATTCAGATCTAAGGTGCTACTTGGGTAAGGTAAGGCACTGAAGATTCTTGTTGCATAAGCTCTCCACAACATGTATCCAAAAGAGACTTAATGTGCATTTTAAAACGCTGATAGAGGACATTTTATAATTTTCAACAGGAAACCTCGATACCTTTCTCAATCGGTCTATAAGAATGGCTTAGTTTGCATGCAACAAACTTTTGGTTGCTACTGGTTTTTGGAATAAATACAATTGTACAATAAAGTGAATAATCCTTTTTTCTCTGCAGACCAGTTCGACGTTGCAAGACAATAACTCCATCGTTACATATTTTTGTGGAAATCTACTTACCCTCTTCTACGTCGCCACTGTCATTCTGGGCCGTTACGTAAATAGCGCGGAATAACAAGCGCAGCAGCAGATTATATTGAAAGTAATTCAGGTTTATTGGCAATAATCGCGCTGGATATGGCTTCTGCAGACATGCTCGGTCGAGATGGGGCTTTACTGCACCATCGTGAGCGTATCGGCCTGAAATAAAGGTGCATTATTATTTTCGGTTAGAGGCTACGTGCTCAGATTTTCTCATTAATTAAAATAGCGCTTGGGGAACAATGACGGGTCGACGGCGAGAATTTCCACCTGTATGAAATATTAAGTACAATGAAGTTCATCTTTTGTCAGAAAACTGAGGGGTGGCTTAAGCGGGCGTGCATTGCAATTCCTTGTGCCCAAATGTAACTAGACTGCACGATCTGCCTTTGAACAGAGTCTGTTCGTGTATACAGCGTGAATACAAATGTAGACGCAATGCGTATAGGGTGCGTGCAGATTATGTTTTGTACACAAACTCTGTGTGACTATCAATAAAATGACCCTGTTCTATCCATCTTTTTGTATTTAGTTAGCATACACTGTCCAACAGGTATTACCCATTTACAGAACAGAATAGGTATTACTTCCACGTCCACGTAATAAATGGAAGTATAGTAAGTAATCGTAAATAAAATTCAAAATTTTCTTTTGTTGAAATAGGCTTAGAATGTTACAAAACGTCGAGATTTTAAATTTGAGCGAAACAAAATTTTCTATCTATCGGTTGGTCTTATTGACGGTCAGCAACTTTTTCTTGTGCGGACGTTTTCTCAGGAACGGTTTAAGAAATTTGGTACACATATGTATCTAGATCTAGATTATATTTTGCACTAACTCCGGTGAAGGATTGGAGGTTAAATAGGGGCAAATAAGGGATAATAAGTAAAGCAAGCTGGTAAGAGTACAGAAATTTGGGATTTGGTGATATATTAGAAGCCAAGGCCTCAGATTTCTTTATAATTTTTTACGCTTCCTCCCCACCACTCCCATTCCATTACTGAAATGGTTGACTAAATAAAATTCAGATATTCACTTGAAATTTGGTACACATATGTACTATAACAACATCTGTAACTAAACTATATTTTGAGAAGATTCCGTTGAAGGGTTGAGGGGTTAAATAAGGGGTATTAGGGGAGAATAAATCCAGCAGGCTGATAAAACTTCAGAAACTCGAGATTTGGTGTATATACTGGAAACCAAGGCCTCAGATTTTTTTACAATATTTTTCAACCCCTCCACCATCCCCATTCCATCATAAATGTGGGTGATAAATTATAATTAAGACATTCACTTGAAATTTGATACATGTATGTATTATAACGACATCTGGAATTAGATTATATTTTGAGATGATTCCGTTGAAGGGTTTGGTGTTATATAAGGGTAAATAGGGGAATATAAGTAAACCAAGTTGGTAAGAGTACAAAAACTTGGAATTTGGTGTATATACTAGTAGCCAAGAGCACAGATGTTTTTATAATATTTTTTAACACCTCCAGTACCCGGTGGATCATGTCGGCGATAAAATAAAATTGAGATATTTACTTGAAATTTGGTACACGTATGTGTTATAACGACAGATCATTCCGTTGCAAGAGTGGGGGGGGGGGGGGTAAGTAGGGGTCATACAAATAAAGATAAATTAAACATAATTTTAAATTATGGGAATGTCGTAAAAATGCTTCAAGAGCTGTAAGTTTATATGAAATATGTTTTCCTGACTGACCTTCCAGATCGGAAAACTTCTGTAAGTTTGCATTCTAATTTGAAAATTATGGAGGTTTTAAGAAACCAAAAACAACAAGAAGAAAAAGAACTGCAACTGATGAAAATATTGCGTTGGTATTACATCAAGTAGAAAATAACCCAAACATGTCAGTACGCAAGTTGACGGAAGAAAAAAATATTGCACGTTCCACCTGCCACAGAATTCTTAAAACAAACAATTTTTTTCCATATAAAGTTCATTTAGTTCATCATTTGATTCCAGGGGACAATGAGCGGAGATTAGATTTTTTGGCGCAATTTTCAATCCTCTTAGAAGAAAATCCAAATCTTTTAGTTACAATTATGTGGAGTGATGAAAGTCGATTCCACAACAATGGAGTAAACACAACACATAATTGTAGTCCCTGGTGTCAAGAGAATCCTAGGTGGATGAGACATGCCAGATCCCAGAATCGTTTTGGAGTAAATGTTTGGTGTGGTATCGTTAATGGTTACATTGTTGCCCTATACCTCTACCATGAAAATTTAACAGGTGAAAGATATTTACAGTTTTTGCAAAATGATTTACAAGTACTATTAAGGAATTTGCCCGCTCAGTTGGATAATATGTGGTTTTATCAGGATGGAGCAGGCCCACATAATCATCACAACGTTGTTAATGATTTAAATCAAACATACCGAGGAAGATGGATTGGTACCAATGGAGTACTTAGATGGCCCGCTCGATTTCCTGACATTACTCCATTAGATTTTTATTTATGGGATTTTTAAAAAGTGAAGTATACAACGAACCAATAGAAGACATGGCAGATCTTTATAATAAAATGTATGCTAGTGTTGCCTCCATTAATCGGCATACATTATTAAAAGTTTGTAGATCTGAACTAATTAATAGATTTATGATGTGTGTTAGTGAAAATGGCAATAACTTTGAACATCTATTAAAATAATTATTTTAATTTCATTAGTTCGTAAATGTTGTTTTATGTTCGTAATTGTTTTTTATTGCTTAAATGTTTGAATTAGTGATAAATAATATTTTTACTTTTTTTCCAAGTGTTGCTTCAAATATATTTAATTCATAAGATATGAAAAATTCTTTAAATATTTTCTTCTAAAATTTGTAAATTAAATACAGATTGCCCCACTTAAAGGACTGAAATGTTGAAGAGATCACAATTATTCAATATTGGCAAGTGCCAACATTTGGACTCAAATATCTCGAAAACGGTTAGTTTTATGGTATTTTCTTTTAGAGCATAATCTGCTTAGAAATGCATTTTCTTTCACATAAACCCCATTTCAAAGTTTCTCCCATAGAAATATGTATTTAGAGCACATACTGATATATTAAAAAAACCATTATTTCAAAAATGAAGCTCTCTTTATGCTCTACAAATTGGCTTTTACAGAATTAAAATATCTCTATTCGTTTAGAACATATCCAGCCTGGGAGTTTTTATTGGGACACCCTGTATACCAGAAGCCAAGGCCTCAAATTTTCTTATAATATTTTTCAACATACACCCCCCCTTCACTATCTCCACTACATCATTAAAGGGGTTGATAAAATAAAAGTGATATATTCAGTTGAAATTTGGTACAAGTATTTATTGTAATGACATCTGACTGAGATGGTCACGTTAAAAAGGTGGTAGGTAAATAGAGGAACTAAGTAAAGCAAGCTAATAAGAGTTCAGAAATTTCATTTTTGGCGTATCTTCATGACGTAAATTTTTAGAATAATGGAATCTTTACAGATGAAAAAACTTTCCAGTCTACACACAGCGGTCGTATTCGTGTTTACCGACCTCCAAATTCGATTCAATGAGAAGTAGGTATATATCCAACAATGACAAAAGTGGTGGATTTTCCGTTAACGTGTGGGCTTGGATATCGGCACGTGGTCCTGATGTTTTGTGGCATATTGAGGAACGATTTAATAGTGAAACGTATATTAGGATTTTTAGACAATATTATGCTCCCTTCTGTGTCACAATTATTTCCTAATAATGAATTCATATTTCAACAAGATAATTGTTCAGTTCATACTGCTCATACCGTGACTAACTAGTTTCAATATAACAACATTAATGTTCTTAACTGGCCCAGTCATAGTCCAGATCTAAATCCTGTGGAAGAGGTATGGGGACTACTCGTAAGAAGTATCCCGAAACGAAATGTGAGACCACGGAATGTCCAAGAATTACTGGAAGTAGTAAATAAAGCATGGGAAAATATTATTACTAATGCTTATTGTATAAGATTATTTAATTCCATGCCAACCAGATTTATAGAAGTTATAAATAGAAATGGTGCAATAACAAAATAATAATAATTAGTTACCAATACTCTTGTTATGATTCTGCTTAGGTTGTCTTATAGTTTTTTTAATATACGTACTTACTAAGAAAAAAGTGATGGCCAAAAATAACAAATATTTCCCTATCGGATGTCTTTCTCTTGAAAATGGCCACCATAAGACTATTCAACCAAGTAAATTTTGTGGAACAAGAAGACAAAGTAATTATTATTTCGGTTTGAGCGACATTGGAAAACTTTATAATTTATAATAAACTTTTTATTAATGACATACCCAATAAATAATAACTACAAAATGTGGGTTATTATATTTATCTGATAAAACTTATTCTAACCCACGGTCTATAACCATTACGACCCTCATTTATCTTTAATATCATTTATAAATATAAACCTAAATACATAACGTTATAATAGAGCCTAATTTACTGCTATCGATTTTATTGATAGCAACGTAATGCTAAAATAGAAATATAGGAATAAGTAGAAAGTTCATAGAATATTTACATACCATTCGTCCGGAGGTCTACAACGGAGCTGTAGCTCGTTAACGTTAATATGATCAATGATCATATCGAGAAATTCTGAATAAAAACAGTTCATGACAAGTAAAATGCCTGTAATTGTTTTTTTTACTTTTATATTACCAATATGGGCAGTTGTAGTATTCCCTTAATTTTTTTATTATTTCTGGTACTTTTTTCCACATACATTGCGGTTCATATAACTATATATCAAAATAGGTGTACCACAGGGGTCTATATTGGGGCCGCTATTATTTTTAATATTTGTGAATGACTTACCAGAAACGATGTTTCCCGATTACAATACATTGCTCTTTACTGGTTTGACAAAGAAATGCAAATATGATTAATAATTATGACCTGGCTTAAAGGCAATAAACTGTATTTAAATGCATTTAAAACTGTGTTTATCAATTTCACACCCAGAAGCTGCACAATCGACGAAAGTTATCTCTTAAAAGTAGTAAATGCAACAACATTTTTAGGGGTCTATATTGATAATAGACTAAAGGCCGGTTTTTCAATGGCCAGTTAAATGGCTTATCTGGCAGATAAAATTTATCTGACAGATAAACTGTTTTTCAATGTGCAGGTAAAATTTGCCGGAGGGTTAAACTAACTATCTGAAAGTAAATTTAGCAGAGAGTTGAAAGTGTCAGTTAAGGATTTATTCTACTGTTAGTGGATTTGCAGATGCGCATTTGATTCAATTTTTGACAATTCTAAAACATTCTAACCTAAAAACCAATGTGATTGATTGGTATGTTCGTTTTTAATTTGTGATTTATATTAAATATATTATTGCCAATAATTAATAATGATAATAATATTCTGAATATGAGTGATTATGACGATGATATTATACAATTTATTAAGTTTGAAAGGAGACTCTATACCATAAGGGAACGAGAAAATAATTTTGAGAATTATGATGATAAAGATTTTTTAATAAGATTTCTACTGCGTAAAGAAACTGTTTTACATATCGTTGAGATGATAGAGGAAGTTGCAGGAATAATTCTGTTTCTCCAATCACTTAAAGTGTAGTTAGCACCTTTTTTCCTCTTTACGTCCTCTATTGCAATTATTGTTGATACACAAACGCACAAAGTTAAGAAGAGAACATCAATCAACACGCTAGACAACGCAATGAATTTTGTGGTTAAATTAGATAAACTGTCACTAAATACGCGCGCAATTTGAATTAAACCAATTGAAAGGAACTTCAGGTAGAATCAGTAGTGCCAACATAGCTAAGAAATAATTCAACTCATGAATACGTAGCTGGCAGTTAAATTACTGTTGATAAGCACTACCATAGATATAAGTGCCAGCTAAGCGTAACTAGCAGCTACCTATCTGGCACTTTTAACTGGACATTGAAAAACCGGCCCTAACTCTTTGAAAAAAATCCTAATTATACAGGTATAAAATGTTATAATAAGTTGCCTTCCGCAATTAAAAATATTCAGGACTTGGAAAATTTCTGGATTTCAGAATTCTTGTACAGAATAATTTCCGCGAGTATGTAAAATTTTCACTGTTTGCCTTATTTGCAAGTGATTGTTTCTTACTCCAGGATAAAATTTGTTGAATTTTTAAGTTTTTCTTTACTTTGAAAATAACACTTATTTGTAAACGTATGGTAAACGTCAAACTAAGATATGCCTAGAGCTGATTAAAATATGCGTAATGAGAGAGACAGTAACTAAGAATTTTAATGGTCTGTCTAGAACCTAGCTGGAAAGATACTGAACATAATTCAAAAAGGTTTGTTGGAATTTATTTGACCCTTTTCCAAGAACAAACAAATTTATAAAGAGAGGAGTTTCGTGCTTGCTTTTCATGTATAAAGTTTATTCCCAATCGTTTCAACAATCTGCAATTTCTGTTGAGGTCCGATTATCCGGATAATGGAGGGCCAAGCCTTTATGCATTAGACCTTTCCTTACAAACATCAACCTATACGTAAAAAGTTTAATCTCAGTCGGGTAAGGCATTCTAGAGTTTCTCTTGATCTGCGTGAACCTGGACAAGCCCATTAGCTCTAAAATATACTCTGGTAAATTTTGAATTGTGTGCAAGGTTTCATCTCAAATACATTGTTTATAATATACAGTGTAGTCAAATTACGACAGGTACACCTGATTTTTTTTTTGTAATCTTCTCTTGAGTTTGTCAAGGTATATAGCTCTCGGTGAAACTAAAATACGCAGTTTTTATTTATTTTTTATTCATACAAAACAAAATAAATCCGGTTGAAAAGACTAAGTTATTATGTTAATTTTAGGCAATAAGAAAAGGTGATATGATTATTTTCGGAAAATAGAGATGACAGATGACAGTATCATGTAATAAAAAAGAATCCTCGTTGCATTTTCTTGAAATCTGAAATTAGCATTAAAACTGATCCTTCTAACCCAATTTGTTTTATACCTATTGTAGCAAATTCATATTCTTTTATGATATAAAATAAAATAAATCCGGCTCGAAGGACCAAGATAGTATGTGAATTTTAGACAGTCAGAAAAGGTAATCTGATTGTTTGCGGAAAATAAATACTTACGACAAAACACTGACGGTGTCATGTAAAAAAATGAATTCGTCATTGTTGTTTTACATTCTTTTTCTGTAAAGAACCAGATTAACTTTCCAATACAATTTACATACAAATTGATCTTTTGAGCCGAATTTATTTTGTCATTAACATGTTTTGTCTATACCAAGTGCTATACAGGGTGTTGCATCATGAGAGGGACATAGCTTAATAGGAGGTAGAGAACATCAGTGGTAACCGGAACCTCCCATAGAAATGTCTCATTGGGCCTTCACTACGAAATTACAGGGTGTTAAATAATTTTTGGCCAAACCTGTTTTTTGTCATAACTTTGACAGGAAATGAAATAACGGATTCATATTTGGTACGGCTAATGTACAAACGAGCCCCAAGAGGTAGATGTATAAAAAAAAATATATCCAGGTCCGGACTCACTATAATTTATGTTTCTTCTTTGCATCAATAAAACATCACCCTGTATATATTTTTTTGAAATTTCGATACGATATTCGAAAAGAGCAAGAAAAAACAAACAAAATGGCCTATTTCATTTTTTTGTTACACCTTCGTGGTTATTTAAATACGTTGTTAAATGTGCAAGAAAATGGATTACAGAACCCTATTAAATGAGAGGCACGTGAAATAAATAGTTTTATAACTAAAATTTGCAAAAATTTTATTGAGCCTAGTTGGTCTGGGTGAATCCTAATTCCGGCACGTTTTAAAGGTCCATTTTGGTAAAAAACTGTGGTCCGAATAAGTAATCGGGTATGAAATAACAAAATTTTTAGTCAATCACAGTAGGCTTGTTCAAAGAATAAAAGTGACAGATAATTTAAACCATTTAGGCCTAAGCAACCAGTTACTTTGATCAAGAAAATCATCAACATTTTATACTTAATAAAAATTGGAAGAGAACAAACTAAAATCTAAATAAATAAAATATTTTCCATTCAATTAACAATAAATAACAAAACAATAACTAAATGTGTTTAAAAATAAAACGTAATTGACACTAAAGTAAATTTTCAAAATGTCCTCCCCCAAATTCTGTGCATTTTCTTGCGCGTTTAGAAAGGTCACCAATTGCTCGACGTATCATTTCTGGATTATTCCGTATTTCGTCGCAGGTTGTAACGATGCGCTGGATTAAATGTTGTCTACTTTCAATTTCAATGCTATAAACCTCGTCTTTTAAGTGGCCCCATAAAAAGTAATCACAAGGGTTACAATCAGGAGATCTTGGTGGCCATTCATGTGGATCCCCGCGTCCAATCCATCTATTAGGATACACATTGTTTAAGTGTTCTCTTACTTGAAGGTTAAAATGTGGTGGGGCCCCATCATGCTGAAACAACATGCCTCTTATACCGATATTTTCTAACATATTCGGTAAAATGTTTTGAAGAAAATCAAAGTAAATTTCACCATTCAATCTTTCTTCAAAAAAATGTGGCCCTATCAAATGTCTATTCACAAGTCCGACCCAAAGATTTACAGAAAACCTGTGTTGCGAACGGCGTTGGCGTACCGCATGTGGGTTTTCCTGTGCCCATTTATGATTATTTCGTGAATTGTTTACTCCATCCCTTGTAAATTGTGCCTCATCCGTAAATAATGTTCTGTAAATGACTGGGCGATGATTAGACAACCAACGACAAAATGCCAGGCGGGGATATCGTCGCCTTGTTGAAGACGCTGTACCTGCTGGATATGATTATGGATGGTAACGTTCTCTTTTTAGGGTTCTCCATACTCGCCAATGAGGAATACCAGTTGCCAAACTGATTCGTCTAGTTCTCATATTTGGGTTTTCTTAAACTACGTTTATAATATTGTTTTGTTCCTGCACACCTTGTTGTAAAACACGCTCCACAACTGCAGAAGTAGGAAACTTTCCGTGTTGTCTTGCATACTGGAACACCGTACTAAAGGTTTTATGATTAGGGCATCGACGACCAGGAAAACGCAGCCGATATTCTCTTTCCGCCGACCTACCATTTCCATTACATAAACCATAGATGAATATTATGTCAGCATATTCCCCGTTTGTAAATTTTACTGGCATAGTTAAAATATTTTCACAAGTTTTCACTAACTAAATGCGGATTATTGACACATTAAATTACTAACAAACAATTATTCAACCGTTTAGGAGATTTCTTTTTATTATCTGTCACTTTGAACAAGCCTACTGTGATTGATTAAAAATTTTGTTATTTCATACCCGATTACTTATTCGGACCACAGTTTTTTACCAAAATGGACCTTTAAAACGTGCCGGAATTAGGATTCACCCAGACCACCTAGGCTCAATAGAATTTTTGCAAATTTTAGTTATAAAACTATTTATTTCACGTGCCTCTCATTTAATAGGGTTCTGTAATCCATTTTCTTGCACATTTAACAACGTATTTAAATAACCACGAAGGTGTAACAAAAAAATGAAATAGGCCATTCTGTTTGTTTTTTCTTGCTCTTTTCGAATATCGTATCGAAATTTCAAAAAAATATATACAGGGTGATGTTTTATTGATGCAAAGAAGAAACATAAATTATAGTGAGTCCGGACCTGGATATATTTTTTTTATACATGTACCTCTTGGGGCTCGTTTGTACATTAGCCGTACCAAATATGAATCCGTTATTTCATTTCCTGTCAAAGTTATGACAAAAAACAGGTTTGGCCAAAAATTATTTAACACCCTGTAATTTCGTAGTGAAGGCCCAATGAGACATTTCTATGGGAGGTTCCGGTTACCACTGATGTTCTCTACCTCCTATTAAGCTATGTCCCTCTCATGATGCAACACCCTGTATATTAACAAAATTAAAACATGTTTTTCATTTATAAGACTGGGAATGACCTTCTATGTTACTTATTTCGTATTTCTTTTCATTGTCAACACTAAAGCTACTTGGATTAGAAAATGTATCCGCGTAATTGAGAAAAATATAGTTGGCCTAAAATTATATTTAAAAAGGTTGCATGGAACTTGTTTAAAGCCCCAGACCTCAAATGTAAGAAAAATATAACAAGTTAATCTCACTTTAACCTGATTTACTAACAGAATCCTCTTTACAAGTTGATTACCAACTAATATTAAATATAAGTGCTTAGTTTAGCTTAAAACTGGCTGATCATGTGTTTGCCCTGAAAGATGATACTGAAGTCTGGATTGAAGAATATACATAGCATTATTTTAGTTCCAGCAATCTGTAGTAGCACAGACATCCGTCGCTCCCTTCCTATGTAGTGGTATGAAGTTTTACAACCATCAGTTTAGGTTCCTGTCACTCACATTTTTTGACGTATTAGCATCGGTTGTGATAAGCAGCTGGTGTCGAAATCAGGTTTACCAATTTTCAGTTTTTGTGTTACCATTTCTGATTTCAGTATTGAGGGTTCACGCTCGTAATCCTGTCATCTTCTCTCTCAGGGTGGTCATTTTCGGACAGCCTTTCGCAGATTGGTACAATAGACCTCCCTGTATAGCAAAATTATGCAGTTTTATTTAAATTTTTTATGTGATACAAAACAAAATTAATTCGGCTCGAAGGACCAAGTATAATTTGTTAATTCTTAGGCAGTAAAAAAGAAATCTAGTTCTTTGCGAATATAAATATGAAAAATAATACGTTATCGTCAAAAAATGATAATGATAAATATTGTAGATAAGTGGATGTTTAACAGTTTTCAATTAAGCGGCCAAAAGTCGAATTTTGATTGAAATTTTTCGGGATAACGTCTAGAGCGCAATTTTTGTGGTAAGGGATTTACGAAATTTTAATCAGAAGTGTCGAGAGGATACGTCTACAAATTATCATGCTTTCTAAAAATCTAATATTTTAACCTATAATATTCACTACTAAGGACCATTATGCATGTGTTATCTGTTTTCGAACAAATTCCTGCAAGTCGTCACACTTTATAGTTTATTTGAATGTTGTTTCAACTTTTTCTCTTTCTGTTGACGTAATAGCCATCTTAAAAGTTAATGAACACTAGAAACAGCTACCGGCTAAAATTCCTTGTCTATAAGAGCGCACTCTTCATAAAAAATGACCCTGCTCCCGAGTGCTCTAGAACTATGCAAGTTGTATTATGAGGGGTCCATGACATTCTATGTAATGCAGAAAAAGAACCATATTCCAAAGGCAATGCGTTATGTGCAAACATGCACATATTGCAGAAACTCTGAAGGTGGAGGCATGGCTTGAGTCTTGAGTTTTTGTCCTCTTTATAGTTGCAGGCCAACGTCTCTGGGAAGCCGTTCTGCAGCCGGAAAGAATACAAGACAGCCTTTTAAAGCTGACCTCGTTGCAATGTGAAATATAGGACCATAGCGCATTTAAGAGAGACGTTACACTGCTATCGCGCGTCTATATAGGATGCTCAGCAGCGAGGCGTTGGCGTTTTTGAAGGGTGTACTTGAAATTAAAAAGAAAGATATTTGAGCGTTTACTTAAAACCTTTTGGTGCAATTTTAGAAATCCTGGCTATATCAGAGCTGAAGTAAATTAATAATAATAATAATTCCTTTATTTCTCAATTAATTGTACACGACGATTTTTTAAGGACGCGCCCCCTCTTTGGGCCCTAATTTCAGCCTTATATAAAAAAATATTTCAATAACTATTTAATCATTTCGAAATGATTTTTTTCAGGAATCCAAAAATTTTACAGAAAAAAAAATTGAACGTAAAATAAAAAAGTTATAGATTACATTTCTATTTTCTTAAATGGGACACCCTGTATATTTTTAAATAGTAGAGTATTTTTTTCTGATTTCAGAAATATATCACTTATATATGTTATTTTTAACCGTTTTTGAGTTATTAATATTTAAAAATCACATTGTTAAAAAATAAATCATTAATTTTTGTGGGTAGGTCATGACTCAAAACAATTTAATTTGACAGTTCTATTATTTTCAAATATTGTTGTGTTTGGTTTTACGACAATGGTTTCTTATTCTATGGAAGAAAAACAAGATTTATTCGGAATATATTTATTAAATGGTAAAAATTGTAATGCTGCTTTTAGAGAATATAGGAGAAAATATCCAAATAGACAAATTCAAATAAACGATGTTATGATGTAAATGGAGGCGTTCTACATAAAAAGATGAACAGAGTTAAGCGAGTTTTAACGGAAGATATGGAAATTGATATTTTAGGATATTTTGAAGCCAATCCAAATAAATTTATAAGAAGTTTAATACCTGAAATAGGCACATATTATAATTCAGTTCAACGAACTTTGAAGAAGCATAAATGTCCATTTAAAAATAGAAAAGTTCAGGCTTTAAAACCTAATGACTTCCTAAAAAGGAGTCGCTTCTCTCACGATATATTACAAAAATACGAAGAAAATAATAATTATATTAAAAACATATTGTGGACCGATGAGTCAAGTTTTTCCACTGATGGATTACCAAATAGAAAGAATAGCCATTATTGGCCCACAGAAAATCTGAGAGGTATTCGTGAAAATAACTATCAAGGAGGGAAATCATTTAGTGTGTGGTGCGGTATATTCATACTAAAGTTGTGGGACCAATATTTTATAATGGCCATCATACGGCAGCTAGATATTTAAACTTTTTAAGAAATGCAATAGCAGAAGTTTTGGACTCTACAAGATTATATTAATATAGTATGACAACAAGGTACTCCACCACACTTTTCGCGAGATATTGAATATTATCTTGAAGACCAATTCCATGAAAGAATAATGCCCCATGGTACCATTTTATGGCCTGCAAGAAGCCCGGATTTGACTCCAATGGATTCTTTCTTCTGGTCGGTTGGCTTTAAAAAATGGACTAGATCGTTAGCAAAGATAATGTATAGGAGAGGGCCCAGGATGGAGCCTTGTGGGACACCTTGGGTTACTTTCCTAGGTTCACTTTTGACATCATTGATTTGAACAACTTGATCTCGATTACTTAGATATGATTTTATGAGATGGCGGCCCCCTAATTCCATACCTGCATAGTTTTATAAAATGCTCGGGAAAAGTTAATGAATAGACCAAGCGGGTCCATTTTTTACTAAATCCATTTACAATTTCTATATGAAAATTACTTAAAGCCACACTTCCATTTTTTACAAAACCATGTTATTCTGGCGAAATTATGTTATTACATATGCAAAAGGTTGCTAGCTGACCATTTAGGGCTGAGTCGTATAACTTGGAGAAACTTGATAATAATGTAATTGCTCGATAACTGTCATACAAGATAGCGTCGCCTTTCTTATATAAAGGACATACCACTAAGAGCTTCAGTTTTTCAGGAAAAACTCCTTGTTCAAATGATAAGTTTATGAGATACGACAAAGGTCGACAGATAAAATATTTACATTTACAATTTAGGTATACTTACTTCCATCAATCAGTACATATTTGAATGTATTATCTATGCACAATTGCACATAACCATGTTAAAGAATACCACATTCAAACTAGCTTACCAGACGTAGATCTACAGTGACTCCATTTTTCCGTTTATCGAAGAATATTAATAGTTACACGTATAAATCAGTACAATTATATAACCTCTTACCAAATGAACGGAAATATTGTTTATTCAGTATTTTCAACAGACTACTTAAAATTATTAGACCTATAAGTTTTTTAATAATGTTTACTATTAATGTTCCTGTAAGTACATAATGTATTTTTTATATCTTTAACATTTTAACATTACTTTTACTCTGTTGACAAGTGTATATCTTACATTGTATTATGTCTCACATGAATAAAATGTCTGTCTATCTATAGAGTTGGTGGGTGCAACTTGTGCTTTTTTAAATATTAAATAAAATAGCAAAATAAAGAGTAATAAATATTTTTTACTTTATGAAAATTAAATTTGTTATAAAATATTGAGCACTTTAATATTGACAAAATAAGAAAATATTCATAGTAAATGTTCAAACTGGAGATTTTTAGCAGCCAGACAATATCCTAACAGTTTTCTTAATAAATCAGACTAATTAGAAACAAATAAATGTAGTTGGTTAGTTTTTGAAGTAAATGCCAGGATTCTTATAACAACCCTCATAAGACTACAACGGAGAAATCCTGCGTCTTCGGCTGAAATACTTTTATGGTTTTGAAACTTCCAGTAAGCCGCTATCATTAAGGGGGCTGGGAGTGGAGCCGAGGGGGTATGTGTGTGTCTCTGGTATGTGTTAGTCCCCCAGAGTGTTAGGGACTGGAGCGCAGGCAGTATCCAGGCTGGACACTATCGATCAAACCTTGGCCGGGTTGTTCGTTCGGTCCGAATGTGCGTGGGGTGAGTAAAATATATGGCCCTCCTTCTATGACACGAGTTGTCAAAACCGCAAGCTTTCAACTTTTAGTGCGAACAAATGCTTTACAGTTTTTTATTGACTTGGCTTGCTCTGGACGATGATGAACAGTCATTAAACGTATTAAAAACGCTATAAAACTCCGACGTAACTTAATTTAAAAAAATGAATGCCAAAATTCAATTCTTATGCATATACAGGCTGTTACAAAGTCAGTTCTTATTCCTAGGATATATACGATTAAATAGGGTAAAGTTATATATTTTGTTACTCGTAAGGATGACTGATAAATTTTTGTAAACGATTAAACCACATTAAAAGAAATTTATAACAAACCTTATTACCTAATACAGATATTGAAATGGTTAAAAAGACGTTTTTTGTTACTTGTTTTTGCACCATTAAAGAAGTACAAATAATAACACAAATTGCGTTCAAAACCTAAGGGAGGTATATATTGGACAAACGGGAAGAAATTTCGGTAAACGGTTATTAGAACACAAAAGAAGTTACTCCAGTAATAGACAGACTCAACATTTGCTAAGCACCTAATAGAAGAACGTCTCGTGTTCAACGAAGAGTTCAAAATTTTACACACTGAGAAAATATGGTTAAAACTCGATTTATTAGAATCTCCAGAAAGAAATAAAGTCAAGTCATCTGATATTTTATTAAATGATCAAATTGAAACAAACTCATCTCCCCTGCCCTACTAAAATTTACATAAACTGTTAAAATTAGATTCAATGAATGACCTGCAAATATAGGGTGGACCATTAATAACAGGCCATAGTACAGGGGTAGATTCTTTGGGCCCAAATATGAGAATGTAACCAAATCAATTCAAGGGCCTCTTGACTAATCTTCGCCAAATTTGCTAGAGAAACTTTTTTTATTCTAAGAAACAATAATTTATGTATATCACGTTATATCATAGAGGGCGATGGAGGACCTGTATCTGATGATTAGTTTTTTTTTCATATTTTTTTTTGGACGAAACGTTGTGATCCTTCTGACAAGAAAATCTGATGAGGGCGTTATTTTCACGTATAAAAAGCACACTTGGTAGAACTCGATAACTCCAACCGTTGTCGAGGAAATTGCCGTTAAACATTTGAATACTTTTTTGAACGACAATTTTTTTTAATGAAACAAAGTGTATTTATTGAAAAGTGTGCTTTGGTTACGTTTTAGTTCTGTTCTGTACGTCATATAATCATTTTATTTTGTTCTTGTGTTCCTCGAGCTAATTTCTTTAACTTCTTTATTTAAAATGCATCGACATAAAAAATTTTTAAATAGGGAAATGAGGAATATAATGTGTTTACGTACAAAAAAATTTTAGCGGACATGCTGCAGCGAGTAGATACTCATTGCAATATCCAAATAGAACACAGCCAGACAATAAGATTTTCAAAGATCTGTCTCGTCGTTTGGGAGAAACGGGTTCATTTCGCCATAAAAATTATGTAGGACGACCGAAACGAATTACTCCAGATCAAGAACTAGAAATTTTAGTTCGTGTGGATCAAGATCTTCAAGTCAGCTCAAGTCCTTTATCAGCGGCAACAGGGGTGAGTAAACAATCTGTTCTAAGAGTCTTACGCAAAGAATGCTTCTACTCATATCACTTCACTTCTGTACACAACTTACTTCAAAGGGATCTTCCACAAAGGCTACAATTTTGTCAGTTTGTTCTAAAGAAACGGAACAGGGATCGAATTTTGTTAAGAATATTTTATTTACTGACGAAGCAACTTTTACTCGTCGAGGAGTTTTTAACTGGAGAAATACCCATTCCTGGGAAGCAGAAAATCCTCATGCCGTTAAAGAAAGGCATTTTCAGCACGAATTTGAGATTAACATTTGGTGTGGTATTATCGGCGATCAGTTATTGGGACCATTTATCCTTCCACCAAATTTAAATGGACCGTCTTATCTGCTTTTTTCTTCAAAATACTCTTGCTGATATATTACATGCTCTCATGCTAGACAACAGAATGTGGTTTATGCAAGATGGAGCTCCCCCTCATTTCTCCATTCAAGTCAGGAATTATCTAGATGAAACTTTTTCACGCAGATGGATCGGTCGAGGAAGTGAGTTTGCTTGGCCACCAAGGAGTCCTGATTATAATCCTTTGGATTATTATGTGTGGGGACATATGAAATCCTTAGTCTATGCAAATACTATCAATTCAACAGAAGAACTGTAGGACAAAATACAAAACGCAGCCAATTTTATTAGAGGACAGGAAAATGTATTTTTCACTGTAAGAAAATCTTTTATAAAAAGAATTAGAAAAGGCATAGAAATAGGTGGAGACCATATCGAAAATTTAGTGTAAGTTGCAGCAATGGAATTTTTGCATACGGGAAAAGTTTATACAATAAATACCAATGTCATTAAGTCAATTTTATTATTTTTTGGTCTTCTAATAAGATTAAATCCTTATTTTACGCAATCTTTTGATTTATGTATTTATCTCAATATCATGAAAATACTCCATTAGTTCATAAGGTAGTGAGAAAGAGTTTACGCTGTTATTACGATTTTGTTTTCCCTTACATTTGGTACTTTTTGCAATAAATACACTTTGTTTCATTAAATTTGAATTTGTCTTTCAAAAAATTAATCAAATGTTTAACGGCAATTTCTTCGAAAGCGGTTGGCGTTATCAAGTTCTACCTTCTATACGTGGAAATGGCGCCCTCATGATATTTGCTGGTCAGAGGTACCACAACGTTTCGTCCAAAAAAGTATGAAAAAAATTAATCATCATACAGGTCCTGCGGCGCTCTCTGTGACCTAACGGGATGTAATACATAAATTATTGTTTCTTAGAATAAAAAAGGTTTATCTAGCAAATTTGGCGAAGATCAGTCAAAAGTCTGTTGAGTTATTACAAAAAGAACGGAAAAATAATTTATATTTTGACACCCTTTATATGTACTTTGCCGTTTAGTAATTAAGAAGCACCGATTAAAATTATATTTAATAAACTACCTGCAAAGATATGTACTTATTCTCTTGGCAATTAAGATTAGGTCAAATTGTATAAAACCATATAGTTTATGCATTGTAAAATTAGTATACCAGTACTCAACATTCGAAGAAGCCACTGTGTGGCAAAACAATTGTCATGTTGACAGAAATAAAATGAAAATCAAAAACTAATATAGTTTTCTTCCCAATTAATAACGTGAAAATAAACAGCAATGGTCATAATCTGATTTCCTAATTAAATATTATGAAAGGATTAGTTAATTAAGAAGGTAACAAATAATAGTTGGTTGGATCTTCCAGCTTTGAAAGCAGATTATAATTGGAGATGATATCAGAATCTTATCCAATATATAAATACATTAATCTATAGTATCTTCAGGACTTAAACGATGAAGCAAATGTTGATATTTCAGCGCGACTAGCAAAACACATGAGCTTTTCAAAGTACAATAATTTGATAAAAATATGCAAAAGACTATCCTATATAAAGCTTTCTGTATTTAATATCTTAATGAGACTTTGACACTCCCACAATTGCGTTAACTAATTAGATCACAGCTTGTGCATGTTACACAATAATAAAAACTACATTTTATGTTATTGTTATGTGTTTCATATGTTTTCGCGTAAAGTGTGAGTTATTATACTCTTGACAATACGAAAACGAAGACTATACATTGTATTTGATCGGCACATTTCTAAAACCGTAAATATCGCTTGTAAAGAAAAACATTTTGTATCATTATAGGCTAGACGACAGGGACGAAAAAAATGCTAAATAAAATAAGTAAACATTTTTTTTTAAGTTAAACGGTTTTATTCTAAAGAAACAATAATGGTGCAGATACTGTACTAAAAGCTAAAAAATAATTAGGTAGGTACCAGGTACCAGTCATCACACCACTCTCCTCATCAATCTAGAGCATTGATCAGACTAAAATAAAATCATGGGGCGAGTCGAATTTCTATTATCTACAATCAACCGCTCATATCATTATAGGTATGCTTTGGATGCATCTTCTCAATAGACAACTTATGCAAAATGTGTGTAAAAGTAAATCCGTCACTATCATCGTGCGACACAGAACGATTATTTACATATTTACTCACGCCCCACGATTTTATTTGAATCTGATCATTGTTCTAGATTGATGAGAGTTGTGTGATGACTCGTACCTGGTACCTACCCAATTATTTTTTAGCTTTTACTACATTATCTGCATCATTATTATGTTTCTTTACAATAAAACCGTTTAACTTCAAAAATTTTTTTTACATATTTCATTTTCAAGTTTTTAGTTTTTTATATAGTTACCTACTTAATATTTTTCATTCTATTTAGTTCATTTAGTGCCTCATTATTACAAGGTTTCTTTCCTGTCAGTTGTCTCGATTTTATAATCCGCCATTTTGCTTCGGACGACATTTTGGATTAGGAATTTTTTTCTAAAGTGTACTGTGTTCTACTTGTCGAGCACTTTCATTTGATACCCATATTGAGGGAATTGGAAAAAAAGTAATCCGCCATTTTGTGGTGGCGCCCATCTTGGATTTTGAATTCTTTCATGGTGTACCGTATTCTACTAGTTAAGCCCTTTCATTTGATACCCTTATTGGGGGGTTGAAAAGATAATGTAATCCGCTATTTTGTGGCGGCGGCCATCTTAGATTTACAATGATAATGAATATACATAATTATATTGTCATCAGAACTAAAGGTGTATACCAAATTTCAGTTCAATCTGTCAACAGGAAGGGGGTAAAATATCAATTACTAGACTTGACTCACACAAGACACAAAGTAAGCCAAATGAAACCGTTTAAAAATAAATGTTTAGGCCGTAGACGAGATTGTTGTTAGAATCACTTCATTTTAGGGAGTAGTTGAACACCCTAAGTTTGATTTTAAAATTAACAACTAATGGGTAGAATAGGCCCTTTTTCTATATATCTTTAAATATCTCCGTTCCTGTTAAATTTTAGTACAACATATACAGGGTGATTCATAGTGGATGGAGTATTAGAAGTATATGGAGAATGGGTAAACATATCCTTTTGAAAATTTTGGGAGCTTCTAAAGTCAGTGTGGCCAATTGAACCAAAATAATTTCAAGCATGTGGTACTTTCGGTTATACCGGAAGTCGATACCAACTTGCTTATTTTAAATGGAAATTATAGACTTTTCGGAGACTTTTCGGAGTCCAGGCATGCAGCACACCCTATATCCAAACACAGCAGTTTCGGAGGTATTTGACATTTTATAAAAAATTTGACAGGGGCAACGGTTTGCAAGAATCATTATAACTTTCTTGTTGTAGGAGATCCTCGTTTGCTATTTGGCATATAGAAAGAACACAAGGCGAGCTATACTCTACATTAAGTTCGATAATAGTATACCAAATGTTCCATTCTTCACGTTACATTTTGTTAAATTCAAACCTCAATAACTTTTTTATTTTAAATGAAACACCCTGAATTTTACATCAAGTTATTTAAAATTAAATTCCATTTTTTTCTAGTATATGTATTGTAAGGGTTAAACTTACAGCTTTTTGAAACATTGGCGATTTTCTTATATATTCAATGATTTTTTGTAAAAATTGACATCAAGTTAGTCATGATTAGAAACAATCATTAACGTGGGTCATTCTCTTATGTCAAAAAATACCAGCACGTTTAAATTACACCCACGAAAACTTTTGGGATTTGTTTGTCATTTATGGAGAATGTGATAAGGTAATGTCAAGAACATGTAGCGCATTGCTACTCGATACCCACAAGAGCAGAAATCATTACCATACACTGCAAAACGCATATTGGATAATTTCAGAATATTTAGCTCTGTCAAGGTAGGACTTCTAGGGGGGAAGCCTTTTGTTGTGGACGGAAACATAGAAATAGCAGTTTTGAGGCATTTTCGGGCATTTTCTATGTCATTAGGACAAACTAGCCTGGAATCGAGATTATCCAAGAATTCAATCATAGAATGTTGTTAAAACATAAGTCTATTCTCGTTCCATATGGCTCAACAATTAAAAGAAACAAATTTCCTGACGAGAGAAAATTTCTGTGAATTTATGTTAATACGACATGAAGGTGACAATAATTTTTTGGGAAATATATGAAGAGATGATGCTAAATTTACCAAAAACTTACTTTATAATTGACACAATTCCCATTACTGAAATATCTCGAACGCTAATGTATTCAGGAAGTGAAATGTTCAAGAACATTAGCAGTTTAATGTTTACTGTGACACTACAATTTTTTTAGGAAAACTTAAGTAGTAAGTTAAAAAGATTTCTTTTTCAGCTAATATGTCTAAGGGTTCCTCCTTAGAATTCCTGCTTTGACAGTGCCAAATATTCTAAAATGATCCAATATGCATTTTACAGTGTAAGGTGATGGTTTCTGTTCTTGTAGGTATCGAGTAGCAAATGCGATACATGTTCTTGATATTACTTTATCACATTCTCCATAAATAATAAACAAATCTAAAAAGTTTTCGTGGGTGTAATTTAAACCTGCTGGTATTTTTTGACATAAGAAAAGGACCGACGTTAATCATTATTTCTAATCATGGCTAAGTTGATGGCAATTTTTACTAAAAATTGTTGAACATTTAAGAAAATCGCCAATATTTCAAAAAGGTTCCATTTTAACCCCTATAATCCATATACTGGAAAGAAGGGAATTTAATTTTAAATAACTTGATGTAACAAAATACAGGGTGTTCCATTCTAAATAAAAAAAGTTTTTGAGGTTTGAATTTAACATAATGTAACGTGAGAAATGGAACACTTGGTATACTATTATGGAATTTATTTTCAGTGTAGAGTATAGCTCGCATTTTGTTCTTTCTATATCCCAAAGAGCAAATGAGGATCTCCTACAACAAGAAAGTTATAAGGATTTTTGCAAACCGTTGCACCTGTCAAATTTTTTATACAATGTCAAATAACTCCGAAACTGCTAGGTTTAGATATAGGTTGTGCTACATGCCTGAAGTCAAAATTTGATGGTCATTCCGAAAAGTCCATAATATACAGGTTCCATTTAAAATAAGCAAGTAGGTATCGATTTCCGATATAACCGGAAGTACCACACGCTTGTAATTATCTTGGTTCGATTGGCCATACTGACTTTAGTAACTCCCGAAATTTTCAAAAGGATGTGTTTACCCGTTCTTCATATACTTCTAATACTCCATCCACTATAAGTCACCCTGTATATTAGGAAAATTGTTCGTTATGAAATTCTCTAAAAAATGAGCACCGATAGAGGTCGCTAGGTGTAATTGTTAACTTCCAAATGGCTTCGAAAGCTTTCAAAACGCGTTATTTTCAGTACTTCTTTACTCGAAAACGACTGCACATGGAGGTCTAAACTCTTGAAGATGGTGCAAAAAATTTCAGCAAGATCGGTTTATTACTTTTTGAGTAATTAACGATTTAATTTTTTTATCCTTAATTAACAATTATTGTGTAATTTTTTGTAAAATCCATGTATAATTGGGAAACTCATGTAAAAAATTCAAAAAACTATTGAAAAATTATATCCCGTTGGAATTTTTTAAAAATCGCAATTTTGGCTTATTTTATGAGGTTTTTTTAGCGTGAACCATTTTATGCGCAACATAAATAAACAACTTTAATAATAAACTTTGACGATTGTTTTTGAATACTGCTAAACACAATCAACGACTGAAATATTTTTTTTATTAAAAGTGCTAGTATTAAAGTTCAACCTCTATAAATCTGATCACTGTACAACGTATAATACGCCCTCACGAATTTTCTGAAAGAAAAAAAATTATCTCGGCTTCGGCGAATGCTAGGACAAACTTTTTTTTACTTTGTAAAAAATAGCAGCTTTTTAGATATGCAAGAGCGGATTCTCCAAAGTTAAATATAATAAGATATTTGTTTATTTATTTCGCGCACAAAAAGGTTCACGCGTAGGAAACCTCATAAAAATGGCGAAAATTGCGATTTTTCAAAAATTCCAACGGGATATCATTTTACAATAGTTTTTTTAATTTTCTAAATGAGTTTCCCAATTATAAATCGATTTAAAAAAAAAGGCACAATTGTTAGTGAATAGTGAAAATAACGTGTTTTGAAAGCTTTGGAAGCCATTTGAAAGTTAACAATTGCACCTAGCGACCTCTATTGGTGCTCACTTTTTAGAGAATTTCATTACTAACAATTTTCTTAATGCATATGTTATCCTAAAAATTAACAGGAACGGAGGTATTTAAAGAAATATGGGAAAACGGCCTATTTCACTCACTACTAATTGTTAATTATAAAATCAAGCGGTTTACTAATTTGTAAGTAAACTTAGGGTGTTCAACTACATCCAAAAACGAAGCGATTTCAACAATAATCTCGCCCTTGGGCCAAAAATACAATAAAAATAATTTGTTAGTCAGTGAATTTTGAACAACTTCAAAAATATCCTTCTGTCTGTCTGCCCGTCCCACAATGAACCGTATGCTTGAACTAGGTAGGCAACACTATTTTTGAATCCTACTTTCAGATAGGACAATATTATATTGTTAATAGGCTTTTTCACCATTGTGTAGTATTTGCCCATAGGCGTCGTTATGAAAACATTTCAAGGGGGTCGAAAAATTAAAATTCTGAGAGTGCCAAAAAATAGAGTTGTAGTATAAACTAAATGAGAGAAACAGAAGAAGAAAATAAATACTTTATTGACAGTTTATTTATGTGGTATGTAATTTATATAAGCACATTGTTGTTATTAAATTTTAAATACAATATTTACAAGTAAGTACCAACTACTTCAGGTTCTGTAGAACTCTGTACAATGCAATTGTCACCATTGGACGTTAACACCTACATGTGTCGTAATTTGAAATTTCTCATCCAGTAAAAATTGAAGTATCAATATTTAACAAATGCAGCTGCAGAAACTTAAAAGTCTTCGACGACATTCGTTTAATTTTAAATGTAATGACTGACAACAGAAAAACTAAATCAAACGTTAAGTCATAGCTGTTGTACTATATTAGACTGATTTAAGTCTTATAAAGTCAAATACGCGCACACATACTTCGACCAATCACGTAACGAGTAGAGACATAAGTGTATGACCAATGTTCCGCCGATAGACATTATTCTCCCTACGTCTTCTGTAATCCCCACTCCAGGCATTACAGATTTTGTGACGGATGTAATATTCATTTTTTTTAAATAAAATATCATTACCTTCAGTGAGCGAGAGTTGAAACTCTGGGCCTTTTCAAAAGTGAGCCCTCGAGACTAAAACTGCACCGCTCGGAAAAAAATAGAAATTTTTGCACTTAGAACGGTCATTCAACAACTTTATCCAACTACTTTCATCTCTATAAAGCAGAATCTACAGTTATTTTGCAACAATCTTGCATATTTAAAAAGTTATAAATAAGTAATCAATTTTATTTATGTTGTAAAATCAATTAGTTCATTTAACTTTTTATCGACCAAACTTCGAGGGTTATTACAGAATATTAATAACAATAATAAAGGACTTTATTAACCAAATTAATATTACAATTTAGAGTAACGATTTTACTGGGCGAGGTTCAGTAAAGCCTAAAGGCATCATGTTCTTCCACCTAACCCAAGACGAACAATATAGCCTAAATAACAAAATCGAATTTTCCTAACTTATGCTTACAAGAAAGAAATAATAAAAAACGTTCTGGACAAGGAGCATAAAATATGGGCAACAACAAAAAAATTACAACAAAATTTTCACTGCCTGTTCATAATTAACTCAATCACATGTTTTTTAAAACCAGATGTATTTTTAGTTTTTAATTCCTGGGGTAATGCATTAATACACTTTGTAATATTGTACGAATATGACCTCTTAAAAAATTGGGTATGATGAACGGGAATAAAGTACTTTTACACATTACATAATAAAATATTACTAATTTTTTACTCAAAAAACAAATTTTTAAACAAATTATCAAAACTTACAATTTTGACCTGAAAGAGGGTTTCTAGGATTATTGGGACATTAAAGACAGCATGGCTCTTGAGGAAAATTCAATTTCAAAATTAAATCAAATCAAAATCATGCAAATCAAAGTTAATGTTTTACCCTATCAATCGGCGGTGATCCGATCAATGGCGGATAATAGCTTTGACCGTACCCCAGTGGCAAAGCTACAATTTTCGAGACATTTAGTGTTAAATGGAATTTTGTAAGAACTATTCGGCCGAATTGAAAGTCATTGGGCTCATTTTTTTTTTTTTCGTAATCGCTGAAGCTTCAAAATGATAGAATTTAATTTACTTTTTATAAATACTTACTAACAAATAAATGTAATTGAAAATAGCTCTTTTCTTGGCATTTTTCAGGTTTTTTGGAAAATTTTGTAGTAAGAAATTAAAAACAAAGTTTTGTTATCAACGAAAGTTGTAGGTTGATATCTTAGGAACAAAAAAGGTTTATGCACCATTTCCGATACAACGAATAATAGAGTGCTCGAACATTTTGGCCGTATTAGTTTAATAACGGAAAACTCCGGAAATATACATCTGGGATATTTGAGATCCTTCATCTAAGATCCTTCCTGTCGATTAGAGCCGGTTTGGTCCTGCTAGGTGAAACTACACGTTCGATCCTAAATTCTACTGGACTATACATAATAGTTACAAATACTATAGCGCTATACTAGTCCAGTAATTCAGGGATTTTACCTACAAAAATTATTAACAGCAACCCGAGGTATGTAAAAGGTCGGAAATTTTCCGTAGAATTTAATGAACTTTTTTAAAACAAACGACGAACTTGCGTCCTCTTCAAAATGGCGGACAAAGTTTGCGAAAAACAGTTTTTGCGTTAAAAAAAAAACTTGGCATTGCACAAGAAAAAGTTTAATAGCAGAGTTGTGTAACAAAAAAACCGTTAAAAATCGCAATTTTTTTAAATACCTGTATCTCCGTGAAGAAAAGATATTCGTAAACGAAACTCGGTGAAAGCATAGCCACGATAAGTCTAATAAGAGCATTTTTACAGATTTGCAAAATATTGCAAATTTCTTGCAAAACTCGATTTTTTCGAAAAAAAATGTGTTTTTTTCAATGTCCAATAGCTCATACAGGCCATCATATTTTTATACCGGACCGGTCCGAAAAGTTTCTCTAACAGTGGCGCTAATCTGTGCAATTATTGCGCATATCACACGAAACGATCCCTAATATGCAAAAAATCGGTCAAAAAATCGATAATTTTTTTACCCCAAAAAACCTTGAATATTCTTGAGATTTTAAATTATATTGGAATATCATTATTGCCAATAGATAGCTGGCATTTTTCTACAAATTTAAAAAAAAAAAAATTGCTCTCCGACCTTGTGGAGCCGAGATAATGTTTTTTTAAAGAGATTCTTGTGGCGCCATTTTTTAAGATAAAGGGCTGAAATGTGCAGTGGTTATTGTAGAATATAAGTATTATACAATAATATAAGTATTCTACAATAACCACTATCTTAAAGAATGGCGCCACAAGAATTTCTTAAAAAAACAAATATCTCGGCTCCAGAAGGATGGAGAGCAATTTTTTTTTTTTTTGTAAATTTGTAGATAAATTTCAGCTATCTATTGGTAATAATGATATTCCAATATAATTGAAAATGTCAAAAATATTCAAGGTTTTTTGGGGTAAAAACAAATATCGATTTTTTGACCGATTTTTCGCATATTAGAGATCGTTTCGTGATATGCTCAATAACTATACAGGTTAGCGCAACTATTGAAGAAACTTTTCGAACTGGTCCGGTATAAAAATATGAAGATCTGTATGAGCTATTGGACATTGAAAAAAACGTGTTTTTTCGGAAAAAATCGATTTTTGCAAATCTGTAAAAACGCTCTTATTCAACATATCTTGGACTATACTTTCACCGAGATTTATTAAAGAATATCTTTTCTTCGCGGAGATACCGGTATTTCAAAAAAATGCGATTTTTAACGGTTTTTTTGCAATAACTAATTAATTTTGCAATTTTCTGAGACCGGACTGGGCCAGTTTGATCCGCATTAAAAAGTTACACAACTCTGCTATTAAACTTTTTTTGTGCAACGCCAAGTTTTTTTTTAACGCAAAAAACTGTTTTTCGCAAACTTTGGCCGCCATGTTGAAGAAGACGCAAGTTCGTCATTTATTTTAAAAATAGGTCATTGAATCTACGGAAAATTTCCGATTTTCTATATACCTCGGTTTGCTATTAATAATTTTTGCCAAAAAAACGCGATATAATCGACAGATGTATTGGACTATACTAGCATCAAACGTTAGTTACTGCTCCTTGGCATCACGCACACACACAAATATCACTCTACATGCACGCATACTGCTAGCATAATACAAATTACGCACAGCAGGGTTCCCTGCGTCTTCTGTAATCTCCACTTTAGACATTACAGATTTTGTGACGCTGTCAAACAGGTTTACCTTTGCTATAGAAGTTTCACTTTAAAAATTATTTTTTTATGTAAAGAGGGAATCTTTTTCTTTTTGCCCTCGTATTGTTTTCAGAAATAATCAAACTAACAAGGTTATTTATAAAATTCATATTTGTGCACTCAATTTGTTAAATAAAAAAATTGCTCAAGAGTAAAGTAGGTAAACTTTTCAAGTTATCATTTCTACCATTTTGAGGATTCCCTCCCAAATTTTCAGCGAATTCAGAAAATTTTCGAAACCAAAATCTAAACGCATTGGACTATCAAGAGAGACGCAGAAAAACAAAACGTATGGCGTCGAAAGTTTAAATGTGGCATAGCCACACTGTAACTGCTTTTAAATTCTTTTCAGTGACGAAAACGTTGTCAAAACTTTTTAACAAACACGGACTGGCAATGTAGAAGTTCGATATGGAAGAGGAGTGGGTGTCACGTTCCCTCGTACCTATCCTGACGCCCCAAGAGACTCAAACCTGCCAGATATCCGAAACGAGGACTGCCGCTGCAATTTACTTGATGAAGGGTGGACTAGGGGAGCCCCACGGCTCCGGGTATATCCTCTAAGCGCCTACCCGAGAACTCGTTCCCTTGTCCGTTTCGCTTGGCAGTCTTGACACCCTTGATATCTGAACGCACGATATGAACGGAAATTATTGCCATTCATATTTTAATATGCGGCCAGAAATATTATAGATAAAAATGTCACATTAGGCATATGAATATTCAATATTTCGTTTTACTATAGATTTGTCCAGTAATGTATCACAAAAAAAAGCATTCGTGACTTTTCTACATTGTTATCTCAGTTTTACCATCTTTGTAATATTTCTGAAGTAAATAGTCCACAATAAACAATTTAAAGAATTTTTCAGTGATTTAACTTTACTATATAAAATAAGCATGATCGGTAATTTTTTCCTACCAGAGGCCATTTTGAAAGATTAGCAGCTAAAATAGATGAGTTATCAAAAATGATGAGAGATAAGTAAAAGTTCAGACGACAAAAATAATGTTTAAAAATGAATCACAATTTGTTGTTTAGAGACATTTGCTTTTCGAACAAACGTAATTTTGCAATTTTATACGGTCAGTTAAATACCTCTCGTCTGTTCAACAACCTCAACCACTGGAAGTCTGAAAGAAATGTTTCAGATAAAAATTGATTGAAATCAACGGTAGCGTCTTTTAAACCGGTACATTCAGTGCTTTGCTAGTTTGTACTATCATGCGTGTCGTAGAGTGATATTTGTGTGTGTGTGTGTGTGTGTGCATGAACATGTTCGTGGTTTAAGTTTAAACAATTTAAAACTACGTTTATGTATTAATCGAATTTGGTACAACGGAAGAATTATCTAAATGTTATTTGTGTCATTATCTTAATTTTTTTCTTCTTCAATTCTTTGAGACTTCCTGCCACATGTATTTTTTTCTTTTTAAGCGGTGCTCGGGAAATCTATCACAATTAACCAGTATGTTACTGGTGAATAACCTCTACGCCTGTGACTTTTACGTCAAAGGATCAGTTAGAGGTTGCTTTTTTTAAATAAATAACACAAATAAGTATAAAAATTTGAAATTAAATATTTCGCCGACGTTTCGGAAATCTAATTTGTTTCCTTTTTCAAGGCTTCTTTTGAAAAATCTTTTTTGCTGTGTATGTATTTATCATACACAACGAAAAAAAAAGATTTGACAGTGGAATGCTATATTTCCTCGACTACTAGTGAAGTTTCCACCACCAAAAAAAATGTCTTCTATTACTTTGTATGTCTGCCAAGCTCTAGGGAATAGGATTAATAATGTGTCACGTGATTGCACACTGGCTCTTGTACTAATAGTTATTAATAAAACAAATATTCTCACTATCAGTTATTTTTTTAATATGTATAAAAATATTTTATCCACAATCTCATTATAATTGGAGTTTTATCCACACTTATGAAGCATATAAAGTACCACTTTATCCACTAGTGTAATAACGAAAAATACAATCTAAAATCAATTACATTTTATTTAATTTTTATTAATATTAATGTTAACATTTATATTAATAGACATTTCCTTATTTGTTTTATCATATTTCACTGCGTTTCCATTAATAAAAAACTTGTAGTTGTCATCGGTTTCAGAACGCACAGTGCTTGTCGAAGTTTTTGATAAATCTGTAGAAACAACGGATGTCTCCTCTTTTAAGGAATGACTAGTACCAGGAGTACCTTGGATTTTCCTTGCGATATCAAGCTTGTTATAGCGGAACTTCTTCACCCACCATATCGTTTAATTGTTTTGAGGTCAGCACCTTTATTATCCAGTAAAATTGTTGAAGTGCATCTCATGCAATGACTGCTATAAGCTTCTGCGTTTGCCAGATTCAAAAATGAAGCAACTCTTGATGGAACTTTCGACAAAGTGTTGATTCCATCAGGTTGTGAAGTACATTCTTGATTAGTGTATCGTAAAGTGAATCTGTCGTTGGATAACTTCTTCGGGCGTAAGGACATGTATCTTTTTGTACACGTCTCCACAGTATTAAGAGAGAATCCTTCTTCCATAATTGTGAATTTTCGTGAGACGCCGGTCTTGGTATCTGGTATAGAAACAAGCAGATATACGCCCCTGTCTTCTACATCATTTATTTTCAAATTCGTCAATTCACAGCAACGACAGGCACCAAACACCCCCATTATTAGTGCAACCTAAAATCTTTTAAAGTTTATTATCTACAATGTCTAAAAGGTTAAGAGATATTACCTTAATCATCAAATATTCTTTATCGCAAGCCCTTGTCAAAAATTCTTCCATGTGTGCTCTTTCAATACCGCAGCTTTCTTCGCTTTATGCCCTCTCGACTCACTCTTCAGATAGGCAGTGAGCTTACTATATTTTCCAATGTCTATGTTTTTATGGACCTTTATAGCGGCCTTCAGCATCGAATACTTCGACCACATGCATGAAATTGCATACTTCAAATTTAAGAAATACGATAGCAGACTTCCTCATTTATTGTCATTACCCCTCGTTGTTCTTCCCATTCATTAAATTCGGCAAATACTTTTTCATAATATTCCCTGGACTTCGCAAGCAATAATTGGAGAGTTGCTTTTTCAGCTTCCCGAAGGATTCTCTCAGGAACAAAATCGCTTTCTTGCATTTTTCTCCAACTTCATAAATTTTTACAAATGGAATCGATAAACAATTAAAACCAAATAGCAACCATTCAACACCTTCCAAGTTTTTTAAAATTAATTTCAATAATTTTTGACGTTACAGCCGCTAACAGAGTGAAATGTCAAATAATTTTTTCCTGAAATCTGATTCTAAATGACCGTGATTGTGGATAAAACGTTGTACAGCATTCGTGTTTTAGTCGCGTTTTATCCACTCAAGAAAATTAAACTCTCGAACTTTGTTCTCGAGTATAAACTTTCTTGCGTGGTTAATACGTTATCTAAAACACTTATACAATAAACAAATATTTATACACGAGATTTGAACACCTTTAATGATCCATCCTCTATGAAGACGAAGTTAACTATGTCCAACTCGATTTAAATACTCCATAATCGAACAAACTATGCAACTTTTCACTTACTGACCTAGAACTAATATGTGTTGCAAATTCCATCAAAACTAGTTTGAGAAATTTAGCACTCTAACAACACAACACTTTTAAAAACATATTTTTCTAACTCACTATGTCGAAATGTCGTACTTTTCAACTGTCATTTTAGTGTGAAAAACGTCAGTTTAACGCACCAGTGGACCAGTGCGAAAACAACTGTCACTTTTCGCAGTGGTATAAAGATATAGTATATTACGTACCATGAACAACTGTAAATGATACTTTTCAGGTCGAATGTAGTTTGGGAAACAGAGGCCCGTAGGGCCGAGGTTTCCTAAACATTCGAGACCTGAAAAGTCACTTACTGTTCGCGGTTAGTAAATAGTTTTTTGTAATACCTGCGAAAATCAAAGAACAGTAATTAATGAGTTAAATTTGAATTATTGATAACTACCTGTCAAAATTAAATTTTAATATTTTAAATAAATTAGGTATATCGTACATACTAGAAATTAACAAAAGAAAGCCTAATAGATAAACAACTCGTTGAAAAGTCAAGTTTGACAAGCAGTTTTTGAGGAAATACTATTATGGAAATCGAAGAAGTTGCAAATATTGCTTGTACATCGCTTCTACCTGGGAAATCTAAAAAAAGGTACGAAATCACATATGACGTATTTAGAAAGTGGTGCGACTCTAAATATGTGGATATTCATACCAGTGAGGCCCTTTTACTAGCATATTTTCTAGAGAAATCTAAAAAATATACATCTCCAGCCAGCTTATGGTGCGAATATTCCATGCTGCGGTCAACCATCTCCTTAAATGATAATGTTGACATTTCAAAATATGCCAAATTAAGTGAGGTGTTTACTATAGAACAAATTGTAAAATTTTTGAGTGAAGCATCTGACCAAACACATCTGATGAAGAAGGTCGTTACTATTATGGGAATTGCGGGAGCCTGCCGCAAAGATGAATTATGCAAGGTAACAGTAGACGATATTGTTGATAAAGGAAGCGTAATACTTATCAAAATACCTGATTCTAAAAATCACCTTTCTAGAAGTTTCACTATCGTAGACAATGACAATTTCCACTGTCTGGAATTATTCAGGAAATATATGAGTCTGCGACCGAAAAATTCAGAAAATAAAAGATTATTCTTGAGATATAAAAATGGGAAATGCGTTAACCAACCAGTTGGGAGAAATATTTTCGCTAAAATTCAGTCTGATATTGCAACATTTTTAAACTTGGAAAATGCAAAAAATTACAGTGGACATTCGTTTCGCAGAACCTCGGCAACTCTTTTGGCTAACAGCGGAGTCGACGTTCTTGCGTTGAAAAGGCACGGTGGGTGGAAGTCCTCGGCAGTAGCAGAAAGTTATGTGGCGGAATCTTTAACGAACAAAATACAAGTAGCTAACAAGATTTTCAACATTAGCAACCTAGAAGCCGGTCCATCTCGTCAAACATCTGATAATGATCTCTCGGATAATATGGAGAATACTCCACTAGATGGCCCTGAAGTAATTAAAGAAATACAAAATAATTTAACATCAATTTTGACTGTTGATAATATGAATCATTGTACTTTTCACATTTCCATAAATAATAAAGATGCTTAAAATAATATCTTCATTTTTGTGTATGCATGAAATGTTTGGTTTCAACGATAGATTTTTTTTACCTAAAATTTCTGTTGACCTGAGCAGGTAAATAATAACTAGTACGTAATATTCACTTACAGCCTACGTCGGACTGTATATAAGTGAATATTACAGCCCTGTAACCATGGCAACCAGTAAATGAATTGTAAGTTCAGCTTACTCCAATAAAAATTTGTTAATAATGATCCACTTACAGTACAGGTATTACAAAAAATTTATAACACAAAAAATCAAATCAAAATTTATTATAATTTTGTAAAATTTTATTGGAATTTTACAATTAAGAATTTATTTGTTATATATATTTAGGACTCATTTCGTGCAGTTGTTGAAAGTTATCCCCGACGACAGCTGATGGGAAAAAATTGTGCTTTCCATCAGAATTACATCTTCAACTTCCTCTGGTGGCTGTTCGGCTATATTATCTCGAACTTGGAGACCAATTATTTCTTTTCCCTCCAATATTTTAACAGCTGTCTTCCGCTTATTTTCCGCAGAGTTTTCTATGTATCCTTCTGCAACGTTGAACGATTTCCAAGCTCCGTGATGCTTGAGCGTTAAAATATCGGCTCCGGAATCTGCCAACAGTGATGCAGAAGATCTTCTGAAACAGAGTCCTATGTATCCTGAAGAATCATATAATCCTAGAAATAAAGCTATCTTCTTGGGCATAGCACCAAACGTGTTAATCCCAATAGGTTGCTTTGTACATTTACCATTTCTGTAACCAATGAAAAATCTAGCATGGGGAGTTTGTGAAGGACGTAAATGTGCATATTTGTGGATCATTTCAACTAAGTTCACTCCATGAATATTCCCACAAGTAATTATGAATTCTCAAGGACATTTCGTCTTAGTACTGGGGATGATAATTTGGTAAACATCTCCTTGATCTTCGATGTCTTCAACTTACATGCGGCTTAGCTTGTCTCTCCTGCATCCCCCTGCGATTCCAATAATTAACGAAACCTTAAAAGAAATCACTTTACAAATAAACTATATTTATTCTATAAGATTAGACATCATCATAAAAAAATCTTGATCATCAGCTCTCGTTGAAAAATTTTGGATATTTTCTTTACTCAATACTTTGGATTACTTCGGTTTATAGCCCTCAGATTGCCTTTTTAAAAATAATATTACGTTATTACATCTGCTTATGTCAACATTTTTATTTTTGGATATCATCGTCCTCAACATTGAGTAATGGCTCCAAAGTGACGTTCGTTGGCTTTTGTATTTTTGATTTTTGCTGGAAATACGCTAACAATACAGTTTCCGTGGGGTGCCTCATTCTCTTCTCATTGCACCATTTTTCAATGCGTATATACGCTATCTCATATTGAGATTTGGACTTAGCAGTAATAGGTAACACTGTCACTATTCTCAGTATCTAAAGGCGCGTTTACACCAAAGCCTTCCACTAAGTTTTCCACAAGTTGCGGCAATTTGTTGCTTTTTCTACAAAATACAGCAACTTTTTCTGTCTTCCACTTGTGGAGAGACAAATCTTCCACTAAATTTTGGTTTCCCGTGGAGTGTCGGTAAAGATCAAAGAAAGTTGACAACTAAAAGTGGAAGATTTGTTGCTGCGCGCTTTGCGCAAGCAACTTGTAGGAAACTAGAGGAAAACTGTTCCCCCTCCACGCGCCCCGGACGTCGGGCGCTAGCATCCCCCCATCAGCGCACGTATGTACTTCAGCTGCAGGTGTTGTCGGTGATTTCGCATGTGTTTTCGTTGTGTTCGTATCAAGATGGAAGGCTGTAGTGAGAACGAATGGACCAGGACCATGTCACTGCCACTGCCGACTTCCTTGACACTACTGCCTAACCTTTCGCGACAATTCTTTGACAAGTTTTCCACTTGTTGCTCTAAATTTGAGAAGAGCAACTTTTAGTTTTCTACAAAAAATCTTCCACTTGTTGCACTAATTTGAGAAGAGCAACTTTTAGTTGACAACTTTTAGTTTTCTACAAACAATCCTTTGTCAACTTTTAGTTGTCAACTTTGGTGTAAACGCGCCTTAAATCACTCATAGTTGCTTAATAGTAATAATAAAATCACATTAAATAAAGATTGTTTAAACTTTGCGAGGTTTGAGCATCGCTTATAAACAATAATTAATAAGAACAATATTTTATTACCTTAGAAACGGTAGTACGGTAATTTTTTAGATGGTGTGATTACGAATTCAAAATATTGACATTTGATAGAATTGATTATTCAAAGAAACGTCAAGATGCAAATTCAAAATATTTTAACGTTTTGAACGTCAATATATTTAATATTTTTCAATAACTTTTTTTAATATGTGTACTTTCGTAGAGAAAAAATCTTGTATGATACACGTGTGAAAATGTGTTTAAGGCACTTGCATGAGTTGCACAGCTCGGCTGCGCCTCGTTGTGTAAGTTTCATACGCGTGCCTTAAACATGCATTTTTCACACTCGTATCATAAATAGCTATTTTTGGATTCCTGAGATTTGGAAGTGTTAAGATATGTTAAAACTTCGAAATCCATTTTTGACATACGTTTCTGACTTGAGAATATGGAAAAATATGTTACATGTTAGCAATGTTGATATAATACGGTACTATACTACCAATAACCTAACTTTTAAGGAACCGTTTATTTTTTTACGTAACGCCAGTTTTCACCTGTCTTTGAAAAAAACATTAATTTTGCGTTAACACGCTGGAGCTTGAGAAGACGGAAGCAAGTGGCCGTGCCAGTAGTAGTAACACCGGCTGCAACAGACGGATTTTTATGCTTATGAGTAAGACTAACCGAAACACCGTGTCGTACAGGAAACAGACGGCCACCATAGGGGCCTTAAACACCTATGCTTAAACGCGAATCACACAATCTAATTAACATAATTATGCTGCCAATAATTACGCACGCCTCAGTACCTACTGGTGTGAGGATATACAGCATAAACTCACGAAACAAGCCAAATAGAACCAAATCCTAAGATAGATGTTCCATTTGTTACAAGCAAAGCTTGAGTCAACATTATACTCTTCGTTGATTTATAGCTATACAGAGTTATTCAGGGAAAGCAGATATTCGACGTTTCTTCGGATCTGTCCAGTTTAGAACTTTGAAATTAGGGCTAAGGGGGTTTCTGGAAATTGGTAAACCATTTACTTGCGTGTAGAATTTATTATCGAATTTAAAATAATTTTGGTTGATCGAGATATTAATTAATGATAGTAGATCTTTTTGTTCCAATTGATTTAATTCGCTATTCGAGACGAGGTGTTGTATTAATTAAGCTATTTAATGGGGATGGAAGTAAACAAACTTTTTACATCAAATGAAACTAGTTTCCCATTGGCGGGTACTGTAATATTTTCCAATTTTGTCATGAGTTCTAAAGAAGTTTTGATATTATACGGAGATTTAAATTAGTAAGTTGTGGTAAGGCTGAGTTGAGTCCATTACATAGTTTGTAGGCCGGAGCATTGATGTATGACACTACAAGTCTCATAGGGAAGCCATCCTTATGAATTTTTGGTAAACCATAGAGGGTGGGCGCTATATTATTCATTTTTGAAAGTTTGTTAGTCTGAAAATTTTTAATGTTAGGTATATTCTTTAATGATGCTTTAATTTCCGCCTGAAATTTTTTTGTAGGGTCATATTTTAATTTTTTAGAATCATCGGTATTCAAAATTTCGACCATTTTATTATTATAATCTGATTTAGAAAGTATTCTCACTGTACTACCTTTCGTAGTAAACTATCTTCCAATGACTTAATCTTATGTAAAGCTGACAAAGGTAATAATAATAATAATATTTTATTCACCATTTTGGATACATGTAGTATATATGGCAGGTCAGAGTATAGTGTAAGTAATAGCAATAATAATAATAGTATAATACAAACTTATTTAGTGACAAACAACATAAACATGTTACGTAAATACATATACATACAGATCCAGTCATAAATAAAAAATACATAAACGGTAATTTTGTTATGGCCCCAAAAAAGATTCTCTACTTAAAAAGTCGTATACACTGTAGAATGCACCTGTCTGTAAAATGTCTTTTATTATCTTTTTAAACTCATGGTAACTTCGAATATTTCTTATCTCATCTGACAGACTATTGTATAGTAGAATACAGTGATAATACTTTCTAAATCAGATTACAATAATAAAATGATCGAAATTTTGAATACCGATGATTTTAAAGAATTAAAATATGACCCAACAAAAAAATTTCAGGCGGAAATTAAAGCATCATTAAAGAATATACCTAACATTAAAAATTTTCAGACTAACAAACTTTCAAGAATGAATAATATAGCGCCCACCCTCTATGGTTTACCAAAAATTCATAAGAATGGTTTCCCTATGAGACCTGTAGTGTCATACATCAATGCTCCTGCCTACAAACTATGTAATTTATTTATGTATTTATTTATTGCATACACTGTTCAACAGGTAAGATACCCAACTACAGAACAGGAAAAAAGGCATACAAAGCATTAATTACATAATATACAACAATATAGAAAGAAAGTAAAATGAAGAAAAAAATTACTTAAATGTACGAACTATGAATAACTAATGATACGAAGAAAGAGAAAAAAATAACATGGGAAATGTTTAAATATAAAAACTATATATACATATATACGTAAAGTAAATTAAGAAAAACAAAGACACTCACTGGTTATTTAATTTAGAACATTTTGTTTTATGTCACTAAGGCTGCAATTAAAAATATCGAAGTCGTTACATAATTTGTTAGAAGTACTGCAAATCGTATATAAAGGTGAATTATTTAGTACGTTGGTACGCGGCGTAGGTAAATAGAAAACTTGGTGATTACGAGAGGTTAATCTGGGAACGTGAAAATTAAGCTTACTAATTATTTCGAGTGCGTCAAAATCACCGTGTAATAATTTAAACAAAAATACTTGAGAAAAGTACGTACGCCTATCATCAAGAGTAGTCATAGAATATCTTTCAAGCAAATTACTTTGCGGAAAACCAATCACTGGATAGGTACCGTCGGATTTGAACCAAAGTAATTTAAGAAATCTACGTTGAACTGCCTCCAAGTTATTCTTGTGAACATCATAACTGGAACTCCAAATTAGCGATGCATACTCAACTTTCGATCTGACGAAGGATTGATAAAGAATTTTCAGAATATCAGTATTAATGAACTCTCGACTAGTACGAACGATGAATCCAAGGGCTTTGGAGGCTTCGGACACAATGGTATCGATATGATCAGTGAAGGATAATTTACTATCAAAAGTTACGCCGAGGTCGCGAAATGTTATAGGTCTTTGAAGTATGACATTATCTAACCTGTAATCAAAAATAAAAGGTGATGTTTTTAAAGAAAAGGACATTACGTTACATTTACTAGGATTTATGAATAATTTATTTACTATACACCAGGTGTTTATTTTGTTAAGAGAAGTCTGAAGTTGAAAACAGTCATCGATTTCATCAATTACTGTGAAAATTTTTAGATCGTCGGCATATAAAAGGTGAGGCAAATTAATTTCGTTCACTATGTCGTTAATAAATATGTTAAAAAACAAGGGCCCCAGAATAGATCCCTGGGGAACTCCAGATGTGGCAGCAAATTCGATCGATTTGAACCCATTTCCCTTTTTGAAGATGGGACATACTTTGGAATATTTCCATAGGTCAGGAAATAGGCAGTTTTTTAAGATTAAGTCAAAAATTAGAGTTAGAGGATATGCAAAGATGATAGCGCAATCAATTAATAAAAAATCTGGAATGGAATCAGGACCTCAACTCAGCCTTACCACAACTTACTAAATTTAAATCTCCGTATAATATCAACAACTCTTTAGAACTCATGACAAAATTGGAAAATATTACGGTACCCGCCAATGAGGAAACTAGTTTCATTTGATGTAAAAAGTTTGTTTACTTCTATTCCCATTAAAGAGCTTAATGAATACAACACCTCGTCTCGAATAGCGAATTAAATCAATTGGAACAAAAAGATCTACTATCATTAGTTAATATCTCGATCAACCAAAATTATTTTAAATTCGATAATAAATTCTACACGCAAGTAAATGGTTTACCAATGGGTAGTCCATTAAGCCCATTGTTACCGGAAATATTTATGGTCAATTTTGAGACTAACTAACCTTTTTGATAGAAAAGAAAATAGTCTTTTAAAATATGTACACTTTTGGGCAAGATAGGTGGATGATGTGTTTTATATATGTATTGGTATGGATAGGCAATTATCATTTTATTAATTCTGTAAACAATAAAATTCAGTTTACAGTAGAAATCGAGATAGAACGTTCTTTAAACTTTTTAGATATTTCATTGACACGAAAAGGTCCCATTTTAGAAATCGATATTTATAGAAAATCCACTTTTACTGACACACTCATACAAGCAAATAGTAATCAATTCTGGAAGATAAAAATGTCAGCTTTTCATAGTTATGTCCGTAGATTATTATCATTAAAGTTAAATCATGTCAATTTTGAAAAAGAAGTTACAACCCTTAAAATAATAGCAAAAAGCAGTGGATATCACACATCTCTCATAGACAAGCTAATTAAGAACAAACAAAGAAAGCTGTTGAAAAACATTTTTATAACGCACCCAAAGAAAATAAAATGGTATAGTATTAATTTTGTAAAACATATTAGCAACTCAATTTGTAATAGGTTAAGTAAACTCGACATTAATACCATTTCCTCGAATACGAACAACTTAGGTCGCTTGTTGATTAACAACAAAGAAAAAACTGAAGACTCACAAAAAGCGGGAGTATATGAAATAAATTGTGAAGGTTGAGATGCTATATATATAGGTCAGAATGGTCGAAGCTTAGATGTACGGGTAAACGAACACAAAAAGTCTATTTTAGAGAATAAAAAATCAACTAGTTTTGCAGAACATTGTATAGACAAAAACCATTTTTTCAACAGAAGTAGTATTAATCTTTTGCACAATGTCAATAAGGGAAATAGGTTAGACATGCTTAAAATTTTGAAAATCAAGAAGGTCTTAAATAAACAGAAAAATGTTACTAATACACAAACTAAATTTTATAATACCCCCATAATAGATACCATACTAAAATTAAACATACCCAGAAATAGTAATTAAAATTTAAATTAAATTCCTAGTAGTAGCTATATTAGAAATCAGTAATAAAATGTAAATTAGGTTATACTATACCTATCAAATCCTATAAAATATCTTGTAATGGCCACTTTTAGGTTAGTTGTTATAACTCTTTGATAATGGTCGAAAGGCCGAAACATATGTCAGAGAAATCTGAGTAATAATTGTGGAACAGTAATACCAAGTGTTTTTAATCTTTATTCTAAATTAATATGATCCTAAAAACATTAAAAATTATAAGGAACATTTTCTTAAACAATCGATGCCTTGAGAGATATTCAACTACAAGTACAATATTTTCTCATCAAATAAAAATGTGCATTTAAAAAGGACGGTTAATTTTTATCACAGAAAAACAAGTTAAGAAATTAATTAAATGCAATTTAATTAGCTACAAATTAGCATCCTTACTAGGGAATAACTAAATATTTACTAAGCGCACTAAAACGCATTCTCACCCTTGTTTTTTCCACCCCCTACCTGTCGCAGTGATTCACTTCATTTTTCCCACCAAGTATACATTATTACCTATATGACTGCAAAGCCATGTATTCATGTTATTACATATTTACTTTATTAAGTCTATTTTGGACTTTCATTTGCGAAAAGTACGATAATGAATAGACACAAAACACCCTTCAGCGCAATAGGGAACGATAGAATTACCTACGATGAAGAATTTCAGCTAGTTGTTTAGCCGAATGCTTGTTCATTAACTATTTTTCAATTAAACGTTATGTTTTTAAATTACGTACCGTTCCAACAAATTGAAATTAAAGAAGTTCTCGATTTAAACAGCATTAAATGTAAATTTGACCACCCCAGTCTCTACTGAATATTCATGTGGCCTCCCACCAGAAAAAAAACTTTGTATAAATAATATTATCGGATATTCTAGAGGACCTTTCTCCGTACGTACCTAACATTAACTAAAGGATTTTTTGTCCTGTATCGATTCTGCTATGTCAAAGCCAGCAGCTCTCTTGCTATCATACCCTCTTTTACGTCGAAGCCTTTACCCCTTGGAAACCTTATATTAGCGGGCTAGTGTTTGGAGTCCGAGTGTGCTTCCACCCCCGTAAATGTCGGGATGCGACCCTTAAGGATAGGGATGGGTCATCAACTCATACCCCCGGCGTGGGTGGTAGGTGAACATGTTGGATAAGGGTCTGCTTAGGGTGGCAAGGCAATCCTTACTGCGGTTGAAATGTTTGCTTATTATAAGGTTCTCTCCGTTCTCTTCTTCGCTCTTACGCTCCCTTCTCTACAGGGTGCTATATTGACAAACTTTCAGATGATAAAAAGGTTTCTTAATATTAAATTAGCGATTATTATAATAACATGACACTATGGCTACACGGAAGATACGCTCTCGTGTAACGTTCCTAGATGACGTCAGAGACTGACACAACACGTGCTTAGAAGGTTAGTTGTGCTATTTAAATTCAACTTTCTTTCATCGGTGTTAGTTGGAACATTCGATATTTTAAATTGTCAACGTTTCAATTTAGCTTTATACCTTCTTCGTGGTCGAATAGAGTCGAATTTGACCAACGGACTAATGTAATACGCATATAACATTAGTCCGTTGGTCAAATTATTATTATTATTATATCACGTCAAAAGTAAATCATTATGTAAAACGAATTTAAACATGAATTACCTATAAGTTGCCACCAACAACGTTGTCAAAGCGAGTACAAGATACATTCAGTATTTACTAACTTTATACCGTTCTCTGCATCGTTTCATCTGCGAGAGCTTTAAATATTTTCACATGCGATTTTCTCGAAAACTGCTAATCCTAAAAAAAAATCAAAAATATTTGAAAGCAAAAGTACCCCATTTTGCTATATATACACCTGTATCTACCAGTAGATACTAAACTGTCAGATCACTTAGGTATACATTTAGAGACGGATATTAAATTTAAAACCTTCTCTACGAGAATAACATTTAGACCCGTGCATGACAACGGACTATCAGAGTTAAATAACAATAGTAAACGGTTAAACTGTGACTTTAAGTTTATAATATAGACGTAAATCATCGTTTCACAAATTCCAATCAAATGCAAATTTATTGGTTCAACGAGAATCGTATGCGCGAACATCTAAATCTCAGTTATGAATATTATAAGATAAACTCTTCTAACAATAATAAAGTCATACTAAATAACTTCCGATCAAATTATCGCCGTGAAATAAATCTGACAAAAAAGTATCTTATGATAACTTTATTAAAAGTCATAATAACCAACAACAAATAATATTGAAGATTTATTAAGAGCCATAAAGCAATCTCAAACAGTGTGTCTAGCAATATTACCAGCGAAAAATGTAACCATAATTTTGTAAATGCAGCTGAAAATATAGTAAATGAATTGTCACCACACAATACACACTATTATGATTATTTGGAAGAATTCAGCGAGCTTAATTGGTTTTAATTTCCTCAACTATCTTATCAAGAAGTTGTTGAGATTATAACAAATCTTAAAACTAAAAAAAGTACCTAAGGATGCTTATGATATTTCAAAAAGTATCATAAGAGGTAGGTATAATGAATTCTATGGTAGTTCCCTTTACGATTCTAATGAATTTATGTATATTTAAGAACATATTTCCCGATTCCTTAAAAATATAAAAAGTAGTACCTGTTTGTAAGAAAAATGGCATCGATGATCAATCAAATCCCAGACTAATATCAGTCATACCGCGTTTTTCTAAAATTTATGAAATTTATTCTAAAAAATCAGTTGACAACGCATCTTGAATCAAATAACTTCCTCAATTCCAATCAATATGGCTTTCAACATAAATTTCCCATTACACTCGCTATAGACAAATTAACATATATGATAAATGCTGGATTTGAGGATGGGAAATATATCTCTTCACAATTTTTAGAACTTACTAAGGCTCATTATGGTTTTACTGCGGAAAGCACACCTCTTTTCAGTTTTTACTTAAATAATAGACAAAATTTGTTGTTCAGGACGGACGGTGTTAAATCAGAATCACTAAAATTAAAACATGGTGTTCCCCAAGAATCCGTCCTGGGGCCTATACTTTTCCTCATTTACTTTAATGATTTTCCTCTTACAAATAATATTCTTGCCATAGTCTTTGCTGATGATGAACACGAACGTGACTTTCGTTTTAGTCAGATTCGCGCACAAGAACACTGCACAATTAATTTTGGTATGATTTTATTTTTACTTGGTTCGGCGAAAGAATAACACCCTGTATTGATTTTACGCGAATAATTAAAAGTCAAGTAAGAGTCACAATAACGATATATTACGGTTCACTTCTAACAATACATTTATTTATCACTAAGTATGTTTAAATTAATTAATTGTGTTGTTGAGTAACACTTTAGAATAGAAATTTGCCTTTTGTTGTTGTTTTGTCGCGTGGCTGGATCCCGAACTATCTGACTGATTGAACTCGACTCTACTTACTCGACTCGACTCTCTTTACTCGACTGAATGCGTTGAGCACGTCTCGGTTTATATAAGATAAATCAAAGCTTCTGGAAGTGTGCGAAAATCGAAGACTCCAGGCGTTCTAGTCGTTCTAGACGTTCCAAATTATTCGCCGTTCCCGAAGATTCGTCTTGTGTATATTCTCCAGCATCCGAAGTCTGGCTTTTCGAATTATTCTAAAAATGTAAAAAGTGTTTTTTCTAGCTCGCGGGCTTTACAGAGCGACAGATGGACGTTGATTCTTAATTTTGAAAATATAAATTACCGGATTTAATTTATTAAAGAAAGGTACCTTGATAATGACACCAATCTAACCATCTCCAACCGTGATCTTATGGACTTACTGAATGAATACCCAACACTGAACTAGATGCCTGAAACTTCAAATAATTTATGCTTTAATGCATCCAAGACAGATATTATGCTATTTAGTTTGCGCAACTTAAGAGAAATAAACAACCCAGGTTACATCAAATTTCTTGGAGACAATTTGACTCTAAATTATCATGGGAAAGGCACACCGCTTATGTCTGTCATAAAAGCTCGAAATACTGTTAGTAACTTCGAAACCTTGTTGGGAAAGTATTGCAAAATACTCATACCACAGCCTCATCTACTCGACTATAACATATGTCATTCTAGTTTGGGGACATGCCACAACATCCGCTAAACTAGAAATGGTATTGGCTACTTGGGAATCCAATTCATCAATATATTATCACCTAAAGTAAAGTCTCAACATAAAACAGTTCAAGGAGAAGGTAAAGCTATATTTGCTTGATAAAGCTTTCTAAGGCATACATGAATTCATAGATTTTCAATAACACTTTTAAAAATTGTGCTTTGATGTATACTGATGCATCGTTCTCGAAATTTTAACTCGATTCATGGTTTCCTATATACGCAAATATGTTGGTTTAAACCCTTAAATTTTTTAATGTTCATTTATTATTTAATAATTGTGGTAGTATTGAGTCTAATCATTTTATATTATATTATTATTTTATATTTTACTTTATTAATCTTATGACATATTTTAACTTATTACTATTTATTTATTCGTACTATACTTCCTTTTACTTATTGATTTTAATTTAATATTCTTACTATTTAATATTATTAGCTTATTTTAGCCATTTTTTGACGTGTGTAAACACTGGGGTAAGCACTTGTGTATATTAATTAAGTATCCATGTATCTATCTATTTGTCTAACATGTTTTTGAGCTATATTAAATGATCCTCATGTGAAATTTTGCACAATCTATCTTTTTAACATGTTCTTGAGTTATATTAAATGATCCTCATGTGAAATTTTGCACAAAAGTAGCTCTTTGTTAATAGAAAAGTGTAAAAAAAGTTGTCATGCCTACCTTGGTTGCAATATAAAACAAAATCGTCATACTCTAAAATAATTTGTTCTTAGAAATAATTTTTAAAACATGCAAAATACAAAAAGAAACAAAACGTAGAAGTGAAAATTAACGAGCGTAAAATTCTGCATCAAAAATGTTCTTCCAAAAAAATTCAATCAAGGTTATGGGATTGCCAGCCAACGCGAGAACGCTAAAATGATTCAGAAATCAATTACATACATGTTGAAATCGATATGACAACTTTTTTTCGACATGAATTTTTTCAAAACCGTCGAAGAAAAGTGGTCGGTCGCTTTGAGGTATAAAATTAAAAATCCTCAATTCCATTTGAGTGGTGGTTAAGTGGTGAAATAGCAATAGCTAAACTCCGTCAGGCCGTTAATATAAATAAGACGCTTAAATAAATAAATAAATAAATAAAAATATATATTTTTTTAATTATACCCTCAGGGCGTCAAAAAACGAGATATTGGCGATTATTCAATTTTTTAAAATTAATAACGTTGAAAGTATTAATTTTATGGAAAAAAAGTTATCGAACGTTTTTTTTTTAAATTGGTCAACAAATATTTAAAAATTAGTATGATTGAAAAAATGTAATATTTCGTTTTGATACAAACAAAAAATCGCTACTTAAGGAATTACAACTTCCACATCCAGATATTTCATCCAAGTCTCTTTAAAAGAAAACAATCTCGACCATATTTGCACTCTAATATGTCGAAATAATTGGTCCTAGAATCTTAATAATATTTAAGGCGTTGATTTCCAGCACATGTATCAAAAATAGAGTTTCTGGGCTTTTATTAGCTTGCTCTAATTATTCTCCAGTTTACATCCCACTCCACCCCCTTAAAAAATATTTTAAGGATATCTGAGGAATTAGTCTCTAGTATATACACCAAATCTCAAGCGTCTGTACTCTTACAATCTGATCCATACTCATTTTCCCCTATTCACCCCTACTTTCCTCCCACCTCTACAACGGAATTAGGTCCAAATATAATCTTTCAGATGTCATTATAATATTATATAGGTACGTGTACTAAATTTCAAGTGAATATCTCAATTTAATAATGGAGTGGGGGTGATGGAGGGATTGAAGAATGTTATAAAAATCTGAGGCCTTGGCTTGTAGTATATATATATCAAATCCCATGTTTCTGTACTCTTGCCAGCTTGCTTTACTTATGTTCCCGTATTTACCCCTATTTAACCCCAACCCTTCAACGGAATCATCTCAAAATATAATCGACTTACAGATGTCGTTATAATGCATACAACTACTAAATTTCAGGTGAAAATCTCAATTTTATCGACCCTTTTAACAATGGAGTGGGGGCGGTAGGGAGGGTTGGTGATAAAAAATATAATAAAAAAATCTGCAGCATTGGCTTCTAGTACATACACCAAATCCTAAGTTTCTCTACTCTGACCAGCATGCTTTACTTATTTTCTCCTATTTACCCCTATTTAACCCCCAACCCTTCAACGGAATATCTCAATTTTATTTTATCAACCCCTTTAATAATAGAATGGGAGTGGCGGGGGGTGGAAAAAATTATTAAAAAATTTGAGGTCTTGCTTCTAATATATACAGACTGTCTATTTTATGAGGGCCACACCAAATATCTCGCTTAATATCTATTGTAGAAGAATAAAGTTTTTGAAACAGTTATCCCATTTTTTGTGAGCTATATTTCAGCAAAAAGAAATTTGAAATCCATAGCCTACTTTATGAGATATATTACAAAAACCTGAAAAATAGGAAAACCACAAACGGTTATAGCTTCCTTATTTGAGGAGATACGAAAAAAGTTAAAGGAATGAAAGTTGATGGCAAAGACAATAAGAATAATAACATGTAACAAAAAAATCGAAAAATGCTGTTGGCTTTGACATACGCTAATGTGCATAAATGAAAAATACATATCTCAAAGTAGGCCATGACGCCATTAATTCCGTTATTTTTTTCTCATTCCAACGATATAAAACATGTCACAGAAATTTTAACCGATAGTGTCAATATTTAATATTTTACGAATACCACAATTCATATAATTGAATCGTAACAATCACCTGTGCCATAATAGTAAAAATTCACTTTATAATAATTATAATTCCGTAATTATTTATTACAATTTAATACAAACCAATAAATATCTCATAAATAAAAATACAAGTACAAAACGAACATCCAAAGAAAAAAACTAAAAACTATGTATAACAGTACTACCTACTACTATAGTCTGTTTTTAAACCAGGAGGAGTAAACATGGAAGTTCTATTCACACCACAAAAGTAACCAGAAAATACACTAAAACCTTTTTGGCGTTTTGGGCAACCAACAATACACGGCTACGGTGTTTCTGTGTGTATTTTATTACATTATATAATGAATCGACCTCTATTTGACATCTGGGTATTTTATACAGCGTCCATACCATTTATGCAATATAAAGGCACCAAGTAATTAGTTACTTTTACCTTCAGATTTATACAAAAGAGATTAAAAACTGATATATAATGTAAAAACGATGAAATAGAAATTATAACCAAATAAGTTATGACACGAAATTAAAATTTTTACAATGTCAAAATTTACGACTGTTGCCCTGTGTAAAACTGGCGATGGCCTATCCAATCACAGATGTATGATTTAGCGCGTTAAATTTAAAACGCTCCTCCTGGTTTAAAAACAGACTATATATTGAAAAGAAATTGTGTATATTTATTTTTCTAACTACAAATGCTCAAATTGTGCACCATGCATTCTGACACATAAACGTGCTCTACGAGACACGTCACGCATTACATTTTGGAGCATTTCAGGAGTAATTGCCTCACATGCGTTTCGAATTCTGGTTTTGATGTCCTCAATATTTTCAGGGGCAATTTGAAATACCTTGTCTTTAATGTAACCCCAGACGAAAAAATCCAAGGGAGTAATATCTGGTGATCGAGCTGGCCATAGAATGGGTCCATAGGTGCCTATCCAGTTATCTGGCATAACTTGATTTAAATAATTTGTACATATTACAGCAGTGTGAGGTGGAGCCCCATCTTGTTGAAAATATGAATAATTTAATCTTTCTGCCACTGTTAATTCATAAAGAAAATCTTGAAATTCGTTTTGCAGGAAATTAAGGTATCTACGAGCGGTTAATTTGCCATCATAAAAATAAGGTCCAATTACTTTAGTCCCTAAAAGACCCAACCAAACATTCGTAGAAAATCTTTCTTGGAAAGCAGTCTCTCTGCACCAATGTGTATTTTCTCGTGTCCACTTATAATGCATATTTCTATTGAAAAATCCATTATTAGAAAAATTTGATTCGTCCGACCAAAGAATTTTGCTACATATCAGCGCATTCCTTTTCTTATTTAATAACCATCTACAAAATCTTACTTTCCTTGGCTTATCTCCCTCATTTAAATGTTGAACTTTCCTCATTTTGTAGCATCGAAATCCGTTTTTTTTTTCAATATTTTTCTTGCACTGTCTTTTTTTATGCGACAGTTTTTCTGAATTTGTCTCAAAGAGGTTTCCTCATTTTGGTTAACATAATTCATTACCCTATTCACTTTTCTTACATTATCCGCAACATGCGCTCGCCTTACTACTTTTTTTGAAAATGAACCGTGCGTTTTTAGATTTTGAACTAACTTCCTAAACATAGTTCGATTTGGCTGCGGAGCATCTGGAAATCTATCTCCGTAAACCGTGACTGCCATCTCAGCGTCAAAATTGCACTGACAATAAATGCTAATCATATCGAATTTGTTATTATTGGTGTACACCATAATTACTGATATAAAATTTGTCTTAGAACTCGACAACGAACGCAACATACAACAGTGACAATCTGTCAAATTTATTAATAACTGTATACATTGTTTTTCACTAATTATGGCACAGCTGATTGTTACGATTCAATTATATGAATTGTGGTATTCGTAAAATATTAAATATTGACACTATCGGTTAAAATTTCTGTGACATGTTTTATATCGTTGGAATGAGAAAAAAATAACGGAATTAATGGCGTCATGGCCTACTTTGAGATATGTATTTTTCATTTTTGCACAATAGCGTATGTCAAAGCCAACTGCATTTTTCGATTTTTTTGTTACACGTTATTATTCTTATTGTCTTTGCCGTCAACTTTCATTCCTTTAACTTTTTTCGTATCTCCTTAAATAAGGAAGCTATAACCGTTTGTGGTTTTCCTATTTTTCAGGTGTTTGTAATATATCTCATAAAGTAGGCTATGGATTTCAAATTTCTTTTTACTGAAATATAGCTCACAAAAAATGGGATAACTGTTTCTAAAACTTTATTCTTCTACAATAGATATTAAGCGAGATATTTGGTGAGGCCTTCGTAAAATAGACAGTCTGTATACCAAGTCAAAAATTTTTGTACTTTTACTAGCTTGCTTTACTTATTTTCCCCTATACACCCCTATTTACCCCAAACCTTCACCTAATAAGTGCAAAAAACAATCCAGTTCCAGATCTCATTTGAATATATAAATGTATAAAATTTCAGTATCTTAAACCGTTCTAGAGAAAACGTGCGCAAAAAAAAGTTAGACAGACAGAACATTTTTTTCGCTCGAATTTAAAATCTCGACGTTTCATGACATCCTAAACCTATTTCAATAAGAAAAATTTTTGAAAATGTTTTTACTATTACTATCTTCACGTGGATGTGGAAGTAATTGTGTTAAACAATATTAGACCAGATTACTGTCTCTTAACATGGATTTTCATAATCGGTACTGTCTCCTGAACTGATTTTAGCAAAAAGTAACGGCATTCAAAAGAACCAAGAGAATAGAAACTACAACCCATTACAGCGTTAAATTTAAACCAATAAATTGAGAAGCGGCATTATTGACTTGAGTTAACCTTGCTACTAAATGTCCTTTGAGAAATATGTCGATACGCCGAGAACAATTCGATGAAGTCGGTACTGTTAAGTGTTCCAAGCCGAAAATATAACTACATAATACATTAAGTTATGTATGGGGAGAATCAAAGTCTCAAGGTGGGTGTCTTATGTGCCGGTATCGTTTGTTCGAAGAGAGGGGAACTTTAAACTGAAACGATGTCCTTCAGAAACAGTCGTTCATTTATGTCTTTTTGACGCAAAGCAAGAATTATAGAAAACGCTTGGTTCGTTTTTTGTATGTAATATCACTAATATACAATTCAAATGTATTAACCCCTCACTTTAACTGCGAACATCTCAGAAACGGAGGAACAGGAAAGGTTGGAAAAATTGTATGTTCATTATGTGTCTATTCTAAATCATTCCCTATTTGAATAAAGTATATTGGACAGTTTCGAAGTTCTGCTAAGTTGTAAGTAAGTATTTATTTAGCACTTGCCATTCACAATCAATACAATAACAATGTACCATTTTGTACAGCATAAAAGAAACAATAAAACAAAAACAAAAATAAAATACCAACAGGTTATCACTACTTTCTGGTACAATAGAATTAATGATACTTAATAACTAATCTTAACATATCTATTGATTTCTTGTTTAAATTTAGTTAAATTATTTCTCTTACCTCATTAGGAAGAGCTTTGAACATTAGTAATCCTTTAAAAAACAAATAATTGTGTGCAAAACTTTTTTGTCTAAAGTGTACATAAAAATCATTTTGTTGTCTTGTGTTGTGATTATGTCTTTCGGATATATAAGTGGTACGGTCTTGTAAATATTCAGGCAACATTCCCTCTCTTATTTTAAAAATAAAAATTAATGTATTGTAGCATATTCTTTGTTTTACTGACATAAACTGCAGTATTTCTATCATGTTTTACATTTTAAAATAACACGCATTGCTCGATTCTAAAGTTTTTGTAAAATCTGTATATCCATTTGATTTAAAAAATATAGGATTGAACCACAATATTCAAAATGAGGAGAACTAATACTCTTATATACAGTTATCCTGGCAAATATTTGTATGTATTTGTATGTATTGTATGTATATTGTAATATTGTATGTATGTATTTGTATTATGTATTTGGTATATCATTACCAATTCTAGATAAAAAATTAATTTTCTTTGCAACTTTTTTGCAGATATATTGCACATGTGCTTTAAAATTTAATTTATTATCCACTATTACACCTAAATATTTAATTTCAGCAACTTGTTCCCTCTCTTCACTTATATCAATATTTACATTTTGGTTTATATTACTACGAACACTATTTATTAACATACACTTAGATTTATTAGAATTTGATTTCAAACTATTAAAAGACATCCACTTGTCCATTCTCTTTGGGTCTTCGTTTAATTTCTCTTCAATAACTTTAATATCTTTTCCACTGTCGAATAAAAGCGTATCATCAGCAAACAGATTTATGGAACAGTTTTTTATTGCATCTTTTATATCATTAATATATAAACTAAAAAGTGTTGGACCCAAAACGGACCCTTGCGGTACTCCAAATTTAGTTTCTTTCTCACCAGATACCTCAGACCCATACTTAGTTTTTTGAAAACGTTCCATTAAATAACTTTGAAACCACTTTATAACGGTTCCATTCCGACCATACATTTTTAGTTTTTCCACTAATTTTACACGATTTATTGTTTCAAATACCCGTTTGAAACCAATGAAGACGATACCAACTGCACATCCTATATCTAAGCTTTCCTTCCAGTTTGACACTATATTTTGTAAAGATGTTTCACAAGAATGATTTTTACGAAACCCTGATTGTTCTTGTACTACTATGTTGTATTTTTCAACATGATTGTCAAGTTGTTCTTTTACAACAATTTCTAGTATTTTCTCATACACAGGTAGAACATTAACTGGTCTAAATTCGTGGGCATTCTTGCTACCGTGTACTTTTGGGATTGGTAAAATGGTGGACGTTTTCCAATGTGTTGGAAATTTACCTGTACAAAGTGAATAATTTATAACATTGAGTAATACTTCTCCGACTATTTCAAATGCATATCTTATAACTTGAACACTTATACCTTCATCTGTTCCTGCTTTATTTGGTAAATTGTAAACGATTTGTTTTAAATGATTATAATCTATTTCTTGGAAGAATTCCCAGTTCAGGTTGTTATTGAAATCTTTAGTCATGTCATTTACTTCTAGTGGTTTATCAATACTATTAACTATATCAGTTATACTGTCTATAAAATATTCATTAAACATTTCTGCTATTTCTTTTTCATTTTCTTTTTCCACATTTTCAAAATATATACTTTCTGCATTTATTTTTGGTGGGGGTTTTAAAATTGTTTTCAGAGTTTTCCACATTGCTTTATGAACTTTCTTATGATCATCTATTTGTCTTTCATAATATTCTTTCTTTGCAGTCTTGAGCATCTTAGTCACTTCATTTCTTTTCATCTTAAATTTGTTCCAGTCCTCTTCTAAATTCGTTATTTTTGCCCTTTTATATCAATCATCCCTCTCTTTAGAAATATTTTGTATATTTTCATTATACCACTTATTCTGTAGCATCTTTTTATTTAATTTGACTATTTTAATTGTAGTTGTATTGAAAAATGTCCTACTTTTTAAGGAAATTTTGACCATACCGGTTTTAAATCCATTATATCTTGGAAAATATGTCTACTATGCAAATAATATTTTGGATTCCAGTAAAGGACGGCGTTTTTCGTCCGAGGCATTTTTTTCATAGTTTTTGTTCTAAAATTTTGCAATTATTCTCAAAAACGTGACTTTATGTTTATTACGTTTATAGCTGGGTTAATCTAAAAAAAAATTTATCAATGAACATGGGTCGAATTACAATGAACCCAAGTGGTATTATTAAATTTGATAAACGTTTTTATTTTTTTAAATTTCTTATCACTAATCGCTAATGGTACCTAATGCAAATGCTGAAAATACCTATCATCCTAGCCATCCATCCTTGGACTCCAAGAGCAGTATAGTTGCATCTGGTATTTTCAATACGCTTAAGATACTTGCGAAAGATGCAAGATCTCTGAATTTTTTTAGAGAATTTTACGTGTTTTTAGACTCATTGTACATTTTTCTGTTTTATAATACCGCCGCGGAATTTCTGGTCTATTTTATACAAAATTTGTCACAATATATTGCCCTGATCTAAGTAGTGATGTCAAATGGCATATTATAGTCATCCACACGCATGTAAATAACTTTTTTAAATATGCTCTAGTCAAATTTACTTAAATCCTCACCTTTGCATTCGATGTGGTCAAATTATGCATGTATGCATTCTGTACTAGTATTAATGAAATTAAACAATCTGTATTGTATTTAAATAAAAATTGTCACCTACTAATTTTATGTATACAGGTGCCTTATGCATGCGTTAAGTTTTCATTATATTGATTCTATAAACTTTTGTAATAGTATTTGTACCTTGTTACCCCGTAATTGTATGTATTTCTCATCTATCTAGAGAGCTGTGTCTACAGGGTGTCCGGAGAAATTGGGTAGTTTTGATAGGTAGCTTTAACGAAAAACCATTAATATGGGCTCATGCCAGGTAGGTCTACGATTACAAGATTATGCTTAACTCAGCATCTTTGCGAAGTTTTGTATGGAGGTGGTCAAGTCGACGTTATTTACACAGGTTTTTCTAAAGCGTTTGACATACTTGCCCATGACATTTTATTAAATAAATTGACAGATTTTGGATTATCATATGAGGTTGTTTCCTTCTTTGCTTCATATTTAGGCAAAAGACTGCAATATGTTTGTTAGCTTGGATACATGTCGGTCGAATTTAATGCCGAATCAAGAGTTCCTGAAGGGTCAGTCCTTGGTCAACTATTATTCAATGTCTTTATCAATAACGTAGTTATAAACGTATATTGTCCACATCTACTTTATGCCGATGATCTAAAAATTTACTACAGGGTTAACTGAATTAATGATATAGAATTGCTCAAGTTAGATTTGGAAACTATTTATAACTGGCGCAATAAAAATAAATTATTTTTAAATGTTGAAAAATGTAATGTTGTCACTTACTCACGGGCATAATGCTCTCATTAATGAGTCTAAAATAAATTTTATACAAAGTGATGATAGTTTTAAGTCACCTTGCTATCTTTTGATAACAAGATGACTTTTATTTATCACATAAATAACATCGCAGCTTTTAAATCATTGAGATTTATAATTAGAAACTCCAAAGATTTCACGAATGTTGAAACTTTGAAGCTTCTATAATATATAAATATAACTGTTTCTAGTTTACTCCGCCTGGTGGGGTAAGGGGAGCAAAAGCTAGTTTTATATTCTTTCCTCCAAAATGACTCAACCTAGAGATATAATTTGATATACAAATTCTACATATAGAACAATATCTAAAGATATCTTCAACTACCCGTCTCCCTTTAATATAATGTAACAAACAACCCTGTATGATATTTCAGCAGAGCTCTTGAATGATTATAAATACTTAAAAAATAAATATTTCATTCAAAACATCTTAATAAATCCATTGATGTATGTCGTACTTCAAAAATGGTGGGCTTTGCAAAATATTATGAAATCTGTGTTAGTAATTATGGTAGTGGCATATAGCAGGTTAGTTGAAATTTGAAAATGAACGTAATTTTGTTGTGACTCGTGTTTGAGTTAAACGTTGAATGCATAAATATGATAAGTTACAAAGTATCGATGAACGCTTTTTCCCTTCTGAAATTGAAGAAGCTGCGAGGGAGGTCACACTCGAGTTACTGCCAGCTAAGTCCAGAAAGAAATATATAAAGCGGTATGAACACTTCAGTAAAAAGCGTAGTAAAAAAATAATATAATAACACACGGAAAATGTGCTGTTAGCCTATTTTTTGTAGAAATCAAAACATGATAAAGTTTCTACACTTTAACCGCACTGTTAATGCTGACGTCGATGTTAGTTGTAAGAAATAATATTAACAGAAGTAAATTTTTGTAAATAATAGGTTTTCTCAAAAGAACAAATGACGGCTATTATAAGCCTAAGAAGCTAAAAATAGATACAAGTTAATACATGTTTAACTGAAAGTGCTAAAGGTCACCACGTTCCTATTGTCGCATTTATTCAGCTTTTTGGAAACACCCTGTGTGAATCCGTGGGTTCTAAATAATTTCAACAAGAGATAAACACCACTAACACTTTATTTACTGACTATACAATACTTCAAATTCACTTTATTTACTTTTCTATTTAACCTCACTTTTCACTTTTCTACTTGTTCACTTTTATAAACTGCTTTCTTCATAAAACTTCCTCTTCCGCGCTGGTAATCGCGCCTTATATACTCCGAATTTGACTCTCTAGATCCATCTAGAAACATTCAAGAATCTTCTCCAACAATATTCCAGAAAAGTCCATTTTATTCTGTTAGCATCCAGTCACAATTAGTAAGCATAGGCGTATCATCTTCAGTTCCAAGGGGGTGTAATTCATAACACTATTGTAATTTTTTTTCAAGTTCAATGCACTAAGTTTCAGAAATTGAACAGAATACAAGTTTCGTCGGAGTAGGGATAGTTAACAGTTTTTAAATTATCTATTGTGAAAGAGCTTGCCGAATATAGTAGCTATGCCAAAAATCAAAACTGTCTGGCTGCTAATTCATGTGAAATTTGAAGTGACTTTATTTATATGTATATTAAAGTTATCACTATTCATAATATCACACTTATCTTTACCAAAAATGATCATTTGAGTTTTATATTCATTTAGTTTAAGGCCATGAGAGTTTGAAATTTTGAAAATTGGATTATTAATTTTGGCAACAGGAATGATATTAGCACATTTCCAACGTGACAGAAATTCATTTGCCAATATACATGCATATAAAATAAATGTAATATGAGGAGTAAGATATGGAATAAGAAAATAAATCATTTTAATATCAATTCCATCAACTCCCTTTGAGTTAGATCGAATTTCAGAAATTATTTTTTCCGCCTTCCCTTCATTAATTACAGAAAAACTAAATTCATTAGAAATATTGGGAAATGTATTTTGATTGTAATATTCTAAAAACTTATTGTTGTTATGGTCGAGGTCAGTAGATGGAATACTATCAGAAAAATAATTCTTGAATTCGTCCGGATTACCTACTAGTTCAGGGTGACTTATAGGTGTAGAATTAATATTTAGCCACTTTAAAGTACGCCAAAAACCTTTCGGATTGACTTTAAATTATGATTCAAATAAGCTCATTTTTCATTCCTCACGGACATTGTAACAAGATTTCTGAGTTGTTCATACTCATCCCAAGATGCCTCAGTTTTAATTTTTTTATATTTAGAAAGTGCTTTATCTCTAAGACGCATCATAAATTTAATATTGTCAGTAATCCAAGGAGCAGAAGGTTTCGAGAAGCGGGCTGTTCTATAAGGTGCATGTTTATCAAAAAGTGCAGTCACACTGTTGTTAAAAAAATATACCATATTCTGTACATGTTTAATGTATACAGGGTGTCCCAGATTTAAAGTGACATAGACCGATGAGAGACAGAGCAAACTTTTCTGAGTTCAAAACGCCCCCACACTTACCCTTGAAAGTGAATGGTTTTCGAGATACAGGGTATTTTATGATTCTTGACTGAAACTAAAAGTCACCATATATTTGGAATGGGTGGACGTATTTGGATTAAAGTTGGTACTCATATAGTGCACTTCAAGTCCAATTAATAGCATAATTTAGTTTGTAAAAATTCCAGGACAGGACTCAATTTTTATTATTTTGCATTTAGGGTCAATTACGTCACCCTGTATATCAGTTTTTTGTAAATGGCGGATAACTATTGAAATGTCTATGGGTATTGTGCAAAACACTGTCATAATATTCGATGGCACGTTTATGGTTACCTCCTAGCAAATTTTCAAAAATAATGGTGAATGATATTTAAATTCTACAAAATATGCAAACAACCAGTTAACGTCGCTATTTTATTAAGTTTACTTAAACACTTGTTTAATAATTATTTAATGTATTATTGTTACTTAAAAAGAAAAACAAAAAACAGAAAAAAGGAAAAAATAGAGAAAAACAGTTTGCTTAATCATAATTTACAGCACAGATTTTAAAAAGACACAATTATTTTATACACTGGTACAATTAATTAAAACTATAACAAATTTTCGAAATGAACACCCCCAGCGTCAATACATTCTTGTGAACGTTTAAAAAGCGTTTTCAGCAATCTATCGATCATAGCCGGATTCTGTCTAATATTGTCACATACATTAAAAAAATTTTGTTGTAATTGTTCACGAGTATTAATATTTTCACTATACACCTGTGACTTTAGCCCCATAAAAAATAATCCATGAGGGCGAGATCAGGAGATCTCGGTGGCCAGTTAACTGCACCCCCTCTACCAATCCATCTGTTGGTGTAACGTTGATTAAGATGCTCCCTCACCGGTACAGAAAAATGGGGTCCAGCACCTTCGTGTTGAAACCACATATCTCTGACATTGATGTTTTCTGATAAATTTGGTAACACATCTATTAAGAAATTTAAATAAACTTCACCCGTTGGTCTAACTTCAAAAATGTGTGGCCCTATTAGATGACTTGTATACTCCACACCAGACATTTATATTGAATCTGTATTGGGAATTTTTCTAAAGCGTAGCATGTCGGTTTTCAGTTGTCCAAAGATGTTGATTTCTGGTGTTGTTTATTCCATCACGCGTGAATTGAGCTTCGTCCGTGAACAGAATTCTAGAAACTGTTCGTCTGTGCGCAACTACCCACCTACAAAATGTTAAACGCGGAACGCTGTCACCATCTTCAAGTCGTTGAACTACTTCAAAAGGATATCAATTTTCTTTTTTTAAAGTTCGCCATACTCTTGTTCTGGGAATTTCTAATTGATGACTGATTTTCCCGACGCTTACAGTTGGATTCATATGAACAATCTGTAATACTTCCTCTCGCTGTTGAAAATCTCTGAGAACATGTTCATGTTTTGCCCGTGAGGGAAATTGCCCAAGTTCCTTACTAAATTGATTCACCTCTGAAAATGTTGTACGATTTCGTGTACGACGATTTCTAAAATGTCGTTCATATTCTCTCTCTGCAGCTCTTCCATTTCCGTTGCAAAAACCATATACATAAATCATATCTGCATATTCTTCATTTGTAAATTGGAATGGCATCTTAAAATTATTATAGCAGATTTGTTAATATGAAACCTTATTTTAATGACTCAAACGACTTCTTTGAATACTTGGACTTAATTTCTAAAGGTCACTTACATTACTTACTACCTATTAAACTATAAATGTCAGAATTGACACATGCCTACTTTTAGTTTTAAGCAAACTGTTTTTCGATGGAATATTGCATATGGCCGTACAAATTTTAAGTGCAATTAGAATCAAATTTAAGTAATAATAATACATTAAATAATTATGAAACAAGTGTTTAAGTAAAATTAATAAAATGGCGACGTTAACTGGTTGTTTGCGTATTTTGTAGAATTTAAATATCATTCACTACTATTTTCGAAAATTTGCTAGGAAGTAACCATAAACGTGCTATCGAATATTATGACAGTGTTTTGCACAATAATCCATAGATATTTCAATAGTTACCCGCCATTTACAAAAAACTGATATACAGGGTGATGTAATTGATCCTAAATGCAAAATAATAAAAATTGAGTCCTGTCCTGGAATTTTTACAAACTAAATTGTGCTATTAATTGGACTAGGAGTGAACTATTTGTGTACCAACTTTAATCCAAATACGTCCACCCATTCCAAATATGTGGTGAATTTTAGTTTCAGTCAAGAATCATAAAATACCCTGTATCTCGAAAACCATCACTTTCAAGGGTAAGTGTGGGGGTGTTTTGAACTCAGAAAAGTGTGCTCTATCTCTCATCGGTCTATGTCACTTTAAATTTGGGACACCCTGTATAACACGTCCCAATCTAGCCTATAAAGATCGGTTAAAAAAACATCACAGTTAAAGTTTCTGTATTCCCGATATGTTTTATATTCTAATGTTACAATGGGCATTTTGAGATTTAAATTGCATTTCACAAAACATTGGTCCGACACACCATCCATTTTAATAACTTCATGATCCTGGACAAGCTCTGAAGATGAAGTAACCAAAATGTCGATAAGAGTTTCACTATTATCAGTAATACGAGTGGGCTCCCTAATAATTTGGTGCAGACTGTATTTATTTAGAAAATTTTGTAAAACACTTTGACCATTATTGTTACAAAGCAAATTTACATTGAAATTACTTCCAACTAGCACATAATCAAAGTTTGGTATAAATGGCCCTAGTGTTAAAATAGGTAGTAAGGTAATTTCGAAATAGCTCATATCGAATCTGATAAAAGATAATCCAAAATTGAAAATGACTGTACATAGAAATATTTCTGTAGACATATTATATTAAAAGGAGGTTAAAGATTTCACAAACACTTTTATTGTGTGCCTTGTCTTGATCTTTTTATTAAAATAAGTTTCTATATTATAAGTAGTTTTCGGATTTGTTAAGCTTTCGGAAACAGTTTATATCAGAGCCACTCTATCCTGTAGGCTTGACATTGTTTCACGACCTTTTTCTATGAATTCATCCGCTAAATACTTCACCGTACCATCGTTGCAATCAAGGGTAGACGTAAACAGTAATTCCAGCCTACTTCTTCACAATCAAGAAGCAAAAACTTAAACCGACGCGAATCCCTCGGACAAAGAACTTTTCTTGTTTTCGACAATGATCAGTGCCGAAGCCGTACTTATTTTTTGTTGTGAACAGCTATCCTTCGCAACCTTACAGTTGCTGCCCTTCCCTCGCATCTCACATGTCATGCGGGGGTGTACTGTTTGCGTGTCTCCCCTGGCGAAGTCACACAAGCCGCCCACAACCCACACAGAGCTTTGTCCGACCTGCACCCCACACAACTCGAGCGCGTTTCACTGGTTTCGCCGCAGCACAGGGATATCAAAAGAAAAATGTTACTTTGACTGCTGTTCGCTAGAATATTCCTAGTTGAGTTCATCATCTAAACTATGATTCCTCTGTACACGTAAATGCCAGAAAATTCGAAGGGAAGCCTGCAGCCGCTTGCATTTTATCTGCGGCACTCCTGATAATTGTATTTTTATTTATATCCGGTGCTTAAACATTATAAATTAGGGGCTAGTCAATAAAAATGTTAGAAATAAAAAAATTAACAGTAACCTCAAAAGTTATCTAACGTCTTTTGCTATCAAGTTATAATATGATATAGTATATATGATCTCAATTGGGACAGCATAAAAACGAAAACTCGAAGTAAAGTTGGCATCTCCTTTAAGGGACATAGGCGGCCGTGGTATAAATGTAAAAATGCTTTAAATACTAAATAATTATTTTTTAATTGTTAAAGAAAGGGATTTCTATGATACCTTTATTCAATAGAAGTAGTTAAGGTGGCCGTTCCCTAGAAAGAGAGACATCCGATAGGGAAATATTTATTATTTTTGGCCATAATTTTTTTTTCTTAGTACGTATTTTTAAGAAAACTATAAGACTACTTAAGTAGAACCATAACGGCATAACAAGACTATTACTATAAATTTTCACTCAATAATGTTGGTGGTTTGCAAAATAGCTGGGTTTAAATTCAAAAATTATGTTAATCTTCCTATTTCGTAGTTTTAAATCTAGCTATTCACTACTTCCACATCCAGATTTTCCTTCCAAGTCTCTTCATAGGTAAACTTATTGATTATATTTGCACTTTAGTATGCGGAAATAATTGGTCATAGAGTTTTAATAATATTTGGGGCAGATGTCAAATACACAAGTTTTACAGAAACGACAATGCGTGAATCAGCGTCGAGACGTAAAAATACAAGTGAATCTAGGTATAAAAATGTATCAAATACACAAGTTTTATTAAATCGACGCTAGACATCGGTCGGTGTCGAACATAAATTGAGGTATCAAAATTGATCAATTACACAAGTTATACAAAATCGAGGTTAGGCGTCGGCCGGCGTCGAGACAAAAAAATGGAAGAATATGAACCTAGGTATCAAAATTTATCAAATTCAGAAGTTTTACAAAAACGACGCCGGGCGTCGGTCGGCATCGAAACGTAAAAATGCAAGAGCATAAGTTTAGATATCAAAATTTATCAAAGACTAAGTTTTATAAAACCAACGCTAGGCGTCGGTTGATGTTGACGTCGAGACGTAAAAATGCAAGAATATGAATTTAGATATCAAAATTCATCAAATACAAGTTTTACAGAAACGGCGCAAGGCGTCGGTGGGCGTCGAGACGTAAACATACAAGAATATGAATTCAGGTATCAAAATTTATCAAATACACAAGTTTTACATAAAACGACGCTAGGCGTCGGTCGACGTCGAGACGTAAAAATGAAAAAACATAAATTTAGATATCAAAGTTTATCAAATACACAAGTTATACAAAAACGACACTGGGCGTTGGTCGGCGTCAAGAAGTAAAAATGCAAAAATATGAATTTAGGAATCAAAATTTATCAAATACACGAGTTTTACAGAAACGACGCTAGGCGTCGGCCAGCGCCAAGACGTAAAAATGCAGGGACATAAATTTAGATATCAGAATGTATCAAATACACAAGTTTTATAAAAACGACGATGGGCGTCGGTCAGCGTCGAGAAGTAAAAGTGCAAAAATATGAATCTAGATATCAAAATTTATCAAATTCAGAAGTTTTACAAAAACGACGCCAGGCGTCGGTCGGCTTCGAAACGTAAAAATGCAAGACCATCAGTTTAGATATCAAAATTTATCAAAGAGTAAGTTTTATAAAAACAACGCTAGGCGTCGGTTGACGTCTAGACGTAAAAATGCAAAAATATGAATTTAGGAATCAAAATGTATCAAATACACGAGTTTTTCAAAAACGACGCTAGGCGTCGGTCGGCGCTGAGACGTAAAAATGCAGGGACATAAATTTAGATATCAAAATTTATCAAATACACAAGTTTTATAAAAACGACGCTAGGCGTCGGTCAGCGTCGAGAAGTAAAAATGCAAGAATATGAATCTAGGTATTAAAATTTATTAAATGCATAAGTTTTACAAAAACGACCCTAGGCGTCGGTCGGCGTTGTGACGTAAGTATGATAATATGATTCTAGGTATCAAAATTTATCAAATTCAAAATCAAATTAGAATCTTTCAAGAAGTATGAGATGTAACAGCACTGAACGCTTTCGTGACCAAAAAAACAGCCTAACAGCGTTACACAAATCTCTACTGGACCTCCGTATTATCGTTACATCTTCGATTTGTTAAACATTTTCAATGTTAAAAATTAAGGCATTGGTTTCTAGCACATACGCCAAAAATGAAGTTTCTGGACTCTTACTAGCTTGCTCTACTGATTTTTCCCAATTACACACCCCCCTCTACCCCTTTAACAAAAAATACATACGTGTACCAAATTTCAAGTGAATATTTCAAGTTTATTTCATCAACCCCTTTATTAATGGAATGGTGGTGGGGGATTGAAAAATATTATAAAGAAATCTGAGGGCTTGGCTAGTATTCGTACTAAACTCAAGTTACGGGGGGAAATACGTAAATCAAGCTAGTAAGAGTACAGAAACTTGAAATTTGATGTATATGTACTAGAAGTCAGGGCCTCAAAATTTCTTATATTTTCCATCTCCCACTTCATTATTAAAGGGGTTGATAGAATAAAATTGAAATAATCACTTGAAATTTGGTACATGTATGTATTATAACGACATATGGAACTAGATTGTATTTTGGAATGATTCCGTTGAAGGGTTGGGGGGGGGGTAAGTAGAGGTAAATAGGGGAAAATGACTAAAGCAAGCTGGTAAGAGTACAGAAACTTGAGATGTGTATATACTAGAAGCCAGGGCCTCAAATGTTTTTATAACATTTTTCATCCCCCAACCACCCCCAGCCCATTATTAAAGTTGTTGATAAAATAAAATTGAGATTGAGAAATTTGGTACACGTATATATTATAACGATATCTGGAACTAGATTATATTTTTTATGACATCTGCCTCAAGTATTATTAAAAATCTTTAACCAACTATTTTCGCATACTAGAGTGTAAAATATAGTCAAGATGTTTTCCTTTAAAGAGACTTGGATGGAAAATCTGAATGTGGAAGTAGTGATTCCTTAGGAAGCGGTTTTGTAGGACTTGTAACTTATGGATTTTGTTGATGTAATCCTAATAGCGGCCTTTACACGGAAGAGATTAACCACGTTATTGAGGAACGTGCGATAATGGATAGGAATGAACGAGCATAAATTTGGACGCGTAAAACCGCCCGCCGAAAAACTTGAAAATTACGTCTTGCTTGCGTCACGCGGTTAAGAATGTGTAAAATTGGATTGCGCGAGCAAAAGTGCCCAGATAATTTGAGAACTGCGTACAATCACTCGTTATTAGCTCGGCGTGTGGAATTTGTAAAATTTACACGTTTTTTTCAAAACAGAGAATTAGTGCGCTTCCCTTTTAACAAGCACGCCACAAATCACTCGGTCCTCACACCTGTCCTCTGCAACCGCATATACACGAAAGGTTATACACGCGCGATTGAACGGGCATTTTCAAATTCACACGGTTAAAACTTCTCGTGTAAAGGCCGCTATTAGCTCGCGGCGTGTGGAATTTGTAAAATTTCCATGTTTTTTTCAAAACAGAGAATTAGTGCGCTTCCCTTTTAACAAGCACGCCACAAATCACTCGGTTAAACCTGTCCTCTGCAACCGCATATACACGAAAGGTTATACGCACGCGATTGAACGGGCATTTCCAAATTCGCGCGGTTAAAACTTCTCGTGTAAAGGCCGCTTATGGTTTCAATTCATAACAATCTATTTTGATACGATTCTGTCAAAAAATAGTATAATGGGTCAAAAAGCACGTAAAATTCTCTAAATATAGACATTCTGATAACACATGCAATTGGCTGCTGCAGCATTGCGAGCGTTGCCATTGTTGATCAGCAGATCTTACTCACTCATGTTTATTCACTTCGTGGTGAATATTTTGAAAGCAAGTATGTAATTTTTTTAAATTTTTTGTTTTTTTTTATTTCTCCAAGATTTTTGTTCAGAATTATATAAAATATCATAAAATTTACAAGCTTACATCTATTACTCGAATTTAAACAAACTATAAAAAATATTTTCTTTACAAATTTTATGTTTATAACTTATTACATTTCATTTTACTCGGGAACCACTTGTCCTACAAAAAATATTATAAGACCCTTTTTTTTTAAATCGCCTCTTTTTTAAAAGAAATTATCTTTTTTTTTTTGTCTACAACATTGTTCCTCAAGATATTTAAGAACGGAATTTTAACCTAACTTTCATCACTACTGCGCCAATAGCAGCTATTTTCATTTTCAAAAATGAAAACTCTGAAAACCTTCTGCACACCATGGTAAACAAACATTAAATGAGGTTTTGTATGTTCTCAAGACAGCTGCGTCAAAGTCGCGTGACCGAAAATGGTCTATAAAGATGTAAATATTTATATTTTAAGTAATATACTTTGAAAAGAACCGTATGCCGAATTTCAACCGTTCTAGTTTCTTTTTTCGAGGTTTTAGCCATTTCTCGTCTTTGGTAACTGGACTATAACCAAATTGAGCACGGTACTCTAAGCGAGAATAGAGCACACACCCAGCGGGGCGTGCAATACTAGGTATAAGCATTTAACACTCCTCAAATGCTAATATCCTTATCTCATCAGCTTCATCCATAACTCTATCAAGTACCCCCTAATAATTCGTTTACGCCATGTAAAGCGGTTAAGTCATTAGCTAATCACTTCTTCGGGATAGACCGTTAGCAGTTTTCTAAATGAAGAAACATGGCAATGCCTGCGTGGCGCATTCTGGAATTACGACGCTACATAATCCAGTGATTTCTGCACATTCATTTAAGTGGCTCAAGCGAGACAACTTTTGATGGGTTCGCTTTTACGATGCACTCAGGTTTAATGGTCACCGATAGCACTGCCTCTGCAGTTTACACACGTTTGCAAAACCACCATTGTACAGGAACAATGTAAATTCATTTGAAAAATATCTAGATTTACTGAAAAGTTGCAGCCGTAGAGACCATTATTCAGAGGTAGGTTACTCTACGGGGTAGTTTCAAACATTAAAGTAGTTATAATACCACAACATATTGTTTGATGGAAGTAACATGGCCATGGGTTTATAGGTTCTAAACAGGCGAATGGTGGTTGAGATTTATTGTTGCCATACTCAGGAGAGAGGTCTGATGAGGAAAGTTATGTTATTTTTGATGTTACTAAGCGCAGCTATAACATGAATGAATTGACTTTTTATTCAAGATGTCTCAAAAATTACTACTGCTTAATAATACTAAAAGTGAGATTTACTTAATGAAATGTTATAATTCTGTGGTATTACAACGTCTCAACTTATACGGTACATTAACAATTGATATTTGTTCAATCTATATACAGAGTGGTCCATTGAGACAGTAAAATATTTCGGAAACGTAAAAAAAAAAATAAAATAACGCGTTTTGTAACGCGTATCTGCAGTTTATTGATTTTTAACAAAAATAAGTCAAATTCATCTACATAGCTCATTAATGAAGTTTATTTCCTTATTTAAATTGAAAAATTAAAATTGAAAAGATGTTTATTTATTGGTTTATTAATCCTTGTCACAAGACAGTGTATTAAACAACAGAGAAAAACATTAAGTAATAAAATAGAAAATACCCGGAATTGGGGGGCGGTAGTTGAAAGTAATTACTGTAAATTGAAACCGATCATTTCAAAGAAACGACATACCTACAGGATCAGAAAACTATCCCTTTGGACCTTTCTTCTCATAACGCGCAAAAAATATTGTTACCGCGAGATAGGGCTCTTCCCAACAACTTCACCGTAAATGGATATTTACCTGTGGAACGGTTAATAAATAAAAAGAAAAAAGCTGCGAGATTCAGAAATAGAAGAAACAGAAAACTTAGAAGCGAAAAAAAAGAAGGAGATGACGATAGATGGTAACTTAAAAGATGATGACAGATGGAAACCTAATAGAAGCATGGAAACTTAAAAGAAGCACCGCACAAACACCTACACTTCCCATCCTGTATTCCCACCCAATGCGTCATGCGGCTCTCGCTGCTGACAACAAGCATGCCCAAGGTCCAACCCGGCGTATGCAGCCGGTCCGGCGGTATATAAAACATCCGAGATTTGGTTCTGGCACGCGGTTTGGCCGTCCGTTGGGCGTGTTCGACGGACGACCAGGCTGCATGTTGGAACGAAGCTCCATGGATGCCCGCAATCGGCAGCAATGCCCGCCTTACGCTGGCAAATCAATCAATCAATTAATTAATTTAGTTGTATCTTATTTGCGGCAAAAATTAGTATCATTTGCGTACAAATGATGTTTTGCTTGCAAAATTTAACTTTTTACTTTATGCACTTCCTGGATTTTTACTTTTGTAGTACACATTTTATAAACATATGTTTATTAAGTGGTTTTAAATAATAGAATTTTGCTCAAATGTTTAGAAATCCAAAAAAATAATTGTATGTTTTTGAAATAATTTTGAAAAAAAATTCTTTTTTATTGAAAATTCAATTTATGTTAAAATATGAATATTATTTTTAAGTGTTGGGCTTTGCCCCCAAACCGCACCGTGGTGTCTCCCTGAACCCCCCGGGGGCTTCGCCCACTAAACCCCCATTTTATAGTAAGATTATTTTTTTGCATAAAAAATCATATCGACTACAAGTGTCAAATATCGACGCCGCATATATCGTACTCCCCCATAATAACACTAACATTTACTTATTTATTTGTTTGTTTGGCTAAATACAGAAAAATTAATTCACTGACGGTACTAACCTGAAGATTAATATTGGGAAAAAAGTGTTTATATAAATACCAATGTTAGTGTTGCACTATCGCTTAGATTTTTTCGAATAAATTTTTTGACACCTAAATAAAGACAAATTGCCAGCAATAGTGAGGACTATTGTGGAACTGCGTTTTGGGCACTTCTGATGATAAATAATATTATGATTGTACTTCTTCGAATATAACCAAGCGTAAATGACACCAAGGCGCACATGTCAGGTGCAAGTGACACGACAGCGGTATCCGAGAAGGGCAAGGAGAATTGGCGCCGTTTTAGATTTATTTTTAAAACGTTCCGTCAGCATCATTTGTACGCAAATGATGCGTTCGCAACTAAGACAACAGATTAATTTAATTGAGAAACACTAATTCTTTTTCTTTTAGGTATTTTTCTCATTTATTTATTTAACGTCTATTTCCGCTACTAAAATCCCATGCTAGAAGACGACCAGCCCCAAATGGAAATTTTGCAGAACCTCTTCTCATAAGAAGTGTGTGGATTTTTTTACATGACTAACTTCTCACAAACAAGGGATCGCATTTCCTCCAAAGGATGGTATATCCACTACACAAGCTAGGATGATAGGTATTTTCAGCATTTGCATTAGGTACCATTAGCGATTAGTGATAAAATAAAAAAAAATAAAAACTTTTATCAAACTTAATAATACCATTTGGGTTCATTGTAATTGGACCCATCTTCAGTGATAAAAAATTTTTAGATTACCCCAGCTATCATCTGTCAAATTTTGTCATAAAGCTTGTAGAACACCCTGTATAGTGCTTTTCTACTGTACTTTTTCATATCATATTTAGATGTATTTGATAATTTTATTTACATAATTTTAAGTATATTTGTCCATACGATCGAATTAAGCCAGTCCATGTTTTATTGGGTTATTTTGTTTTTTAAATGTTAATTTGAAAGTGACGGTGTTCTGTAAGAAATAATGCAAGTTATGCAAACTGAGTGACATACGATATGCCAGTGTCGGCATGTATCACAAGAGACCATTAAGTTTAGGAGTGTTTATGTCTATATTTTAGTTTCGAGATACTGCTTGGATTGTTATTGAAACGTGATATTCCTAATAGCATGGCGTTAAGTGAACGGTACGGTTACAAGGCCGGCGCAGCGACAGATCTGCCGCTCTCGATACGTTTTTCGTAAGATGGGTCCTATGTCATGCGCCCAGTGGTATTTTCAATACTAAAAATACTACATTCCGAATTTGTTCCTAAACTAGTATTTCTATTCTGATTACTACACGAAAAATTATTAATTTAAAACCATCAATTATGTATGATAAAGCCAATAACTCATGTACTATGGGTAATTATGGACAAGACATATGCATTCTAATTTGGACAAGAGTCGTATTTATTTATATCATATTGACCAACGTATTGTCCTCATTTCTGATGCACTCATTGGTTTATTGATTAAATTAAAATTTCCTTATGAACTTTTTTAATTATTGGTTGTCAGTATTCACGTTCAAAGGGATTATGCTTTTAATAAGCTACCTTAATTGATGCCATTAAAATTTCTAACTGAAAGCATTAACTAATTTACCCAACCAACTGTAACGAACGAGGGCTTAAGCCACTAATAACGAAAGCTTCTTTACTACTATAGTATTATTACAGGGTACATTAACCGAAAAACTAGAAGGATTTGTACTGCGTGTACCATAACATGTTCTTGATATTACTTTATCACATTCTCCATAAATAATAAACAAATTTAAAAAGTCTTTGTTGTGTAATTTAAGCGTGCTGACATTTTTTGACATTAGATATTAGAGAATGACTGACATTGATGATTGTTTGTAATCATGGCTAAGTTGATGGCAATTTTTACTAAAAATTCTTGAACATTTAAGAAAAACGCGAATACTTCAAAAAGTTGCGACTTTAACCCCCACAATGCTTATAAGTACTAAAAAAAAATAACTAAAAACAATTTTTAAGTTAAACGGTTTTATTGTAAAGAAACATAATAATGATGCAGATAATGTACTAAAAGCTAAAAAATAATTAGGCATGTACCAGGTACCAGTCATCACACCACTCTCCTCATCAATCTAGATCATTGATCAGACTAAAATAAAATCGTGGGGCTAGTCGAATTTCTATTATCTACAGTCAACTGCTCATATCATTATAGTATGCTTTAGATGCATCTTCTCAACAGACAACTTATGCAAAATGTGTGTAAAAGTAAATCCGTCACTACCATCGTGCGACATCGCAGAACGATCATTTACATATTTACTCAGGTTACGCCGCGCCCCACGATATTATTTTGGTCTGATCAATGCTCTAGATTTATGAGGAGAGTGGTGTGATGACTGGTACCTGGTACTTATCTAATTATTTTTTAGCCTTTAGTACATTATCCGCAGCATTATTATGTTTCTTTACAATCAAACCGTTTAACATTTTTTTTGACTCGAACAGAAAGTTTGAACTCTGCCGTTTGATGAATTATATTATACCGCTGTTAACTAGCTAGTTGTCACTGTAATCGTTCATCAATAAAAGCATTATTATTATTATTATTATTATTATTATTACTTATTTTATTTTCAAGTTTTTAGATTTTTATTTAGTTACTTAATATTTCTCATTCTATTTAGTTCAATTAGTGTCTCATTATTACAAGGTTTCTTTCCTGTCAGTTGTCAAAACTCTATGATCCGCCATTTTGTTTCGGACGCCATTTTGGATTAGGAATTTTTTCTAAAGTGTACTGTGTTCTACTCGTCAAGCTTTTTCATTTGATAACCACATTGAGGGGATTGAAAAGAAAGTAATCCGCCATTTTGTGGTGGCGGCCATCTTGGATTTTGAATTTTTTCATGATGTACCGTATTCTACTTTCATTTGACATCCATATTGACGGGGTTGAAAAAAAAAAATTAATCCGCCATTTTGTGGCGGCGGCCATCTTGGATTTACAATGATAATGAACATACATAATTGTATTGTCATCAGAACTAAAGGTGTGTACCAAATTTCAGGTCAACACGAAGGGTGTATAATTTCAACTACTAGATTTGACCCACACAAGACACAAAAGTAAGCTAAAAAAAATAGTAAAAAATAAATTAATAAAACCGTTGAAAAATAAAAATTAATTTTACAAAACTTGTTGCAAAAAATTACAGGGTGTTCCATTTGAACTGAAAAAGTTTTTTAGGTGTGAATTTGGCAGAATGTAACGTAACACTTGGTATACTATTATGGAATTTATCTTAATTGTAGAGCGTAGCTCGTTTTACGTTCCTTCTACATTCCAAAGAGCAAACGAGGATCTCCTACAGGAAGAAAGTTATAACGGTTCTTGCAAACCGTTGCACCCGTCAAATTTTTTATAAAACTTCAAAAATCTCAGAAACTGTTGGGTCAAGGTATAGGGTATGCTACATGTTTTCGACGCAGAATTTTATGGTCATTTCGAAATGCCGAACACATACAGAACTATTCACAGAAAGCGGGTATTAGACGTTTCTTGAGATCTGTTCAGTTTAGAAATTTGAAAATTGGGCTGAGGGGGTTCTTGGATATGGCGGATATAACGAAAATTTGTTCATGCATGTATTACCTTTGCTTATACCGAATGTAGCACCTAATTTCTTTATTTTAAATGGAACACTATATTTTTTTTCACATTTCGATTCCTCATAAAATTTTAGTTTGGGTTTATGTACCATCATATACTCTTAAACCTACCAGTTTTCGAGATAATTAATATCTTTTGGAGAAAAATTGACATATTCTATCATGTGGCCGATTTAGAGACTTTCTTTTCAAATTCATACAAGTACCCTATAATCTAACTAAAAATTGTCTTATGATTTCACAGTAACATACAGGGTATCTTATTTTCACAGTCGAACATTATTTTAGTTCGAAGGTCCAAAAATCAATTTTTTCAAATAGAACCCCTCTGCATATTTTCACATAATTTAATAAAGTATTAAATTCTGCATCAGTTGATATTAGCATTTCCCCATACCTATCTCTCTTTATTTTTTACTATGGACGAATTTTTATAAAATGTACATGCAAAGTCAGCACTGTTCGTTAGTAGACAATACAAGTCACCTAATTTGTTTCGTTTTTATCACAAACGAGAATAATTATGTAGATAATTGATAATATAATTATTTGTTTATTATCAAGATAATATCGAAAATAAGAGAACATTTTATATTATAGATTTATAACCAATACTTTAGAACAAAATTTACAAAATGAATGAACACATTGAATATAAATATTGAATGCAACAATTCTTCACAATGCCTCTTCACTTTGCTGCTGACAAGCAGCAGGAATTTAGGGAACTTACAGTGGCTCAGTGAATTTATTTGCTGACATGCAGCCCGTACTCTGTTCTTCAGAAGTTCTTTGGTAGTAGCCGGGGTGGGATATACAACGTTTTTGATGTTACCCCAAAGGTAAAACGTTTAAGGGGATCAAATCTTGCCGGCCATCGCCAAGATCCTCGTTAGCCAAACCACCTAAATTCAAACGATGCTACTAATTCGTCATACACTCCCCATGTATTATGTGGACCGCAACCATCCATTTGATAATTTATAGAATTATAAATATTTAGGGGCAAATTATCAATCAAAGTAACATTCAAGGCTGCAATATTCGATTCGTCCGATCTTTACAAATATATCCATTTTACTTTAAAAAACGGCTGCGTAAGGAATCACTACTTCCACATCCAGATTATCCATCCAAGTCTCTTTAAAGAAATACATCTTGACTATAATTGCACTCTAGTATGTGGAAATAATTAATCATAGAATTTTAATAATACTTGAGACAGAAGTCATAAAAAAATGAGGTATTGGTTCTTAGCACACATACCAAAATGAAGTTTCTGAAATCTTATTGGCTTGCTCTACTTATTTTCCCCAGTTTGCACGAATATACAGACCCCCCACCAACCCATTTAACGGAAACATTTCAATCAGATGTGATAATAATACATACGTAAACCAAATTTCAAGTGAATATATTAATTTTATTTTATGAACTCCTTTAATAATTGAATGGGTGTGGTGGGGGGTTTGAAAAATATGATAAATAAATCTGATACTCTGGCTCCTAGAATATACCTACACCCAATGAGGTGGCGGTGGTGGGGGGGAGTTGAAAAATATTATAAAACATCTGAGGCCTTAATTTCTAGTAAACCAAATCCCAGGTTTCTGTACTCTTACCAGCTTGCTTTATTCATTTTCCCCTATTTACCCCTATTTAACCCCCAACCCTTCAACGGAATAATTTCAAAATATAATCTAGTTTCAGATGTTGTTATAATATATATGTGTACCACATTTCAAGTGAATATCTCAATTTTATTTTATCAACCCCTTTAATGACGGGTGATGGGGAGATGTAGAATATTATAAAAAAAATGTAGGCCTTGGCTTCTAGTATATACATCGAATCTCAAGTTTCCGTACTATTACCAGCTTGCATTACTCGTCTTCCCTTATTTACCCCTATTTACCCCTCAACCCTTCACCAGATGTGTTCAAAAAACAATCCAATTTCAGATCTGGTTATAATACATACGTGTATCAAATTTCAAGTCAAAAAGTTAAAGACTTACCGACAGACAGAAAGGTAGAAAATTTATTTCGCTCAAATTTAAAATCTACACGTTTCATGGCATTCTAAGCCTTATTGAACAAACAAAAGATTGAAATTTTTTTTACGATTACTATACTTCCAATCCACTACGTGGAGGTGGAAGTAATTATATTAAGGTATTATTAACAGGACTATTACTAAACGAATGAAAGAGACGATGGGGCGTGACCAACTGCAAATACATATTTAAACGATAAAAATTAACAAAATATTTTAAGTACTTAATTTCAGTGGCACCACGTTAAAACGAGTGTTCGAGCAAAATGGATATTCGCAGTCTGCCACGCGCGACTGCAACTTCTCGTGAGTAATTGAATTATATCGATCTACACGCTCAGCTCTTTCAAACAGTGGAAAAATTCACTACATTCGCTTTTTTTTTTTTTCACTTTAGTTTTTCAAGCGAATGGTAACAGTTACCTTACTGGGAACAAATTGCGTCGGTGGATGTTATAATCATGATGAGCCCACCCAAAGGATTCAGATATAGAGGCCCGAGCCGGGTGCGGTTTTATGTAAAAACGGGCGGGTGGAGTCCCATGACAAATAAATGCGTAGGGTTTCGCTAATGGATGTATGAGGAGAGTATTTTACAGACATGCCCGGACTAAGGTTAATTGCCTGTCTCCTCGGCACAATCTATCCCTTGATGTAATGCCTAGGTAAAATATGATGTATAATTTTAGTTGTATAATATATTGAAAACGCTAATATTATCTGTTAAGTTGTATGATTTCTGTTGAATAGTACAGATACAGGTCATGATAATAATTTTATTTGCAACAATTAATGAATATTCAAGATTGAAATTAACAAAAACAATGCAGAACTACCTGATAATGTAATGAATCCTGATATTATAAACAATCATTTTCTCTTTGCGTTCAATTTTGAGGAGATCGATCGGGATATACTGAACTTATAAATACAGTAGATTTAGTGAGACTATGAACTTCAACATCACACTTGTTAGTGTTAAAGACAGCAGCATAACTTCATATGTTAAATCTAATTCAAGTGGTTGTGATAACATGAGTTTAAAAATAAATTAACTTTGTATCCCAGTTATAACAGCTTACACATTATACAACACATACAGTCCATTGTCGCTAATTAACGAGTTATTTTCCAAAAAAGTGGAAACAGGTTACAGTGTCTTCAATACCTAAAAACAGCAACTCCGTCAATGGGCTTGTTCCACGATATTAATTTTATATTGTTTTTATACATTTTATATAGTACTCAACATTCTTATTATGCACTTAAAATTTCATATTATTAATTTTTTCCGTTCTAGAGATATATGGCGCTGAAATTAGTAATAGTCACTATACGCAACTTTGAACTCGGTAATCTACCGCGACCACTAACAGCCATTCAGTAGTAAGTTAACATGTGGAGTTGAAGGCCGCTTTAGATGTCTATGGAAAGAGAAAGAGTGGCGCTTTGTTCTTATACCAAAGTAAAGGGGCAAAACCGGAAAAACGGCTTGGCACGGGCGAACGAAAGATGGCTCTTCTGTTAGAAGTTGGAAAATACTGAATTTAAAAAAAATCATAACTAAGGAAATACGTGAAATGGAAGTACGTTCTAGATCTCTATGGAAAGAACAAGGTTGGCCCTTTCTACTGATACCAAATTGTATAGGGAAATTCGGAAATTCGACTCTGCAAGAGCGGACAAATAATGCCTTTTTTAGAAGTATTAAAACGTAAGAAAAAAAAATCAAAAACATCAAATCTTTAAACGCTCATATGTAAGTTAATACTTGTAGTGGAGGATCAATATTGGTCTCTATTTAAAAAAGAAGATTGGCATTTTATCGACATCGTAAGTGTGACCGTGGAAATCGGAATTTCGGCTAGGTCTGTGGGAAAAGAATGGCTATTTTCTTAAAAATCGAAAATTCGGCCGTCATGTTTTGACATTTGGTAACATTTCGCAAAATCATGTATTTCCCCTACTGTCTGTTCCTAAATTTAAGAGGCGAGAGAGATAGCCGACTTTTGCGAGTTAATTACTCATATAACCATTAAAAAGAACGCCTCCGAATGTATCCTAAACAATGCAGAATTAATAGGGATGTTCACAAAAAAATTAAATCCTGTTTAAACATAAAAAAAATGATTAAAAATAGTCTTATAATAATATCCACAAAGTTTTACAAAAATCAACAAATCGGTTCTATGGAAAAACCCCTAAAGAAATACGAATATTCATTTGAATGCGCGAAATGCTCCTTGAGTGGTGTGACGTCATGTTGCTCATAGTTAAACCACACAAGTTAACGCTCGCGAATATAGTGGCTAGGCTTTCATGCACGCTTCATATGAGAATTAGGGATGGCAAAAAAATGTAATATATCGATATATGAATCATTTGATACATCACAAAACTTTCTTTCTATGTATCGATATCTCTTATAATAATATCCACAAAGTTTTTACAAAAATCAACAAATCCGTTCTATGGAAAAACCCCTAAAGAAATACGAATATTCATTTGAATGCGCGAAACGCTCCTTGAGTGGTGTGACGTCATGTTGCTCATAGTTAAACCACACAAGTAAACGCTCGCGAATATAGTGGCTAGGCTTTCATGCACGTTTCATATGAGAACTAGAGATGGCAAAAAAATGTAATATATCGATATATGAATCATTTGATACATCAGAAAACTTAGATCAATATATCCGATATCAACAAAAAATTATCGATATTTCTATGTATCGATATATTTTGTAGATTTAATGTCAAAAATTAATGAATATTGCTTAAGGGAAGCGCGGGGGTGGGATTCTTTACAATACAATATTTATCTCGATTAAAATTTCGAAGAGCGGAGGGTGATATTCTCGCAATAAAATTTCTATCTCGGTTGAAATATTGAAGAGGGGGGGGGGGGGGGGTAATATGCAAGTTGGCCCTTTTCGATATATTTAGAAAAATATCGATGTTTCAACCCGATATATTGCAACAAAAAAAACGATATGAATATATTCATGGTTTAGGATTAATATATCGATGTTTATTTTATGTCAATGCATCGTTGCCATCCCTAATAATCGGAGACCGATTTTGATAAATGCGTTTGAGGTAACAAAAGTTTTAAAAAATTATTATTGGTTTAAATAAGGACCAAAGCTTCTTTCTTTTTGCATTTTGTAGCACAGACACAAAAACCTTTTCTGGGTTATTTACTGATGTATTTGTACATCCAGGAACAAAACATCACTTGTTTCTATTAACTTCAGTTTTTGAGTCTCCCATCATTACAAAAGCAGAGATAAAACAATGCTGAAACAAACAATCCAAACAATCATGTTGGTATACGAGTTCCGCTATGAGCATTATGACATCACGCGCGCTACTCTCACTGCAGGGCTTGTTTAGTAGCCTCGTTAATTTCGGAGATTTTATTTTTAGTTTATTTTCAAGAAAAAAGTTTTTAGGCGTTTTAATGGTTATTACGTGTTTCTATAGCCTTAGAACTATCATTTTTTATTACAATTAAAAAATAGAAAACATCCCTAATTCCCGAATTGAATGACACCGGCCGCTTCCCAATAAATCGCCCCCACGAAAAGCCTTTGATAGATCCAGTCCGCAATTTTAGAGGGGCGCAGATCAACTCGATAAGTATGTAGATAATAACAACTAAATAGCATCGAGTCGACTGAGGTCACTGAGTCTATGCGTATAGTGACGTAGCGCCTGGCTACGGTCCATTTTCGCGAGGTGGATGTTTGTAATTGTTTTTAAGGCACTAAATGTGTGAATAAAATTCTGATTTTTTGCAGATCTATTATTTTGTACTTGAACTTTCGATTTATGAAATAAAAGAAAAATGCCGAACAAGCCCATTGTAGTGATTTAAGACCAACAGGCTTTTTACATATTTCTAGTAAAATTTTTAAAACATATCATGAATTGTTTTCCAATTATCAGCCAGAATTTAGAAAAGTACATACAATTGCCTTTTACTCAACATCTCAGATATTATCTTATGAACACTGGAACGTAAGGAATCTATGGTACTGTTACACTTCTTCAAGGCTTTTCATTTGATTTGGTTGATCAGTCACTATTATGTGCAAAATTAAAGGAAGATGTCACAAAGACAGAAAAACATGATGCCTTTTCTTCTAATATGTACATAAAATCCTGAGTTTCTGGACTCTTGCTAGCTTGCTTTAGCTTTACCCCCTCCCCTAATACACATATAATACATACGTTGCCAAAATTCAAGTCAATATCTTAATTACTTCCACATGTAGTGTAGTCGTAAAAAAGAATTTAAAATTTATTTTTATTAAAATAGATTTAGTATGTCATGAAACGTCCAGATTTTAAATTTGAGCAAAAATAATTTTATGTCTGTCGGTCATTCTGTCTGTCTAACTTTTTGTGTGCACGTTTTCTCTGGAACAGTTTAAGATATCGGCTTGAAGTTTGTTACACGTATGTACTATAATGAAATCTGGAGCTCCGGTGAAGGTTTAGGGGGTAAATAGAGGAAAATAAGTAAAGCAAGTTGGTAAGAATCCAGAAACCTGGAAATTGGTGTATATACTAGAAACCAAGGCCTCAAATTTTTTTATAACATCTCGATCCCCTTTATAGGAATTCTCCAGATTTTCAATTTCCTAAGATTGTCAATTTTGGCTATAATTGGTTAAATTCTCAACTTGTCTAAATGTTATTTCTGGTACTATCTTACTTTTTTTCCTTCTTCAATTCTATGGGACTTCCTGCTACATGCATTTTTTCTTTTTAAGCGGTGATCGGGGAATCTACAAAATATCACAATTAACCAGTATATTATTGGTAAATAACCTCTACACCTGTGCCTTTTACGTCATAGGATCAGTTAGAGGTTTCTTTTTTAAAACAAACACAAATAAGTATAAAAACTTGAAATTAAATATTTCGCCGACGTTTCGCAAATCTAATCTGTTTCCCTTTTCAAGGCTTTTTTGAAAAATCTTTTTTTGCTGTGTATGATAAATGCACAGCTCTAAGAGTGTTTGTTATATTCAATATCCATAGATACTTACTATTTACATAGAATTGTTGATACAGTTAACAGTTTTTTTAGTTTTTATACAATGTTAAGTTTGTGAAGTTCTTCTTTTAACATTGGCAACCAAGTTGTACAGACATCGACGGAACAATTCGACACGCATCTATCCTCATTTAATAATATTATCGCGGATTCTTTAATTTTTCTTTTTTTGCTATCTGTCTCTTTTGTTAAAATTTTTGCCGAGTCCCAGTTTATTCTATGTCCGTTCTCCCAAGCGTGTTCGCAGATCTCTGAATTTCATTTTTTCTGATATAATTTTGATGTTCGCCCAATCTTACATTAAAAGGTCTGGATGACTCACCCACGTATTGTTTGTTGTACTCACACGGAATACTATAAATGCAATGTTTTGAATTTTGCTCGTGGTTCTTCGGTTTCGTCTTTGTCCGATCTTCAAGTGTTGTTTGTTTGAAATACAGATTGAAAAGATATCATCTACGTATCTTCACGAGATAACTGGTTTGTATGCACAATTTTGAACATGTCTAGTCTCAAAATTCTTATGAATATTGTTTTCATAAACTTTTTCGATAAAATGTTTACTATTTTTTATATACGAGTCAGTATTTCCAGATAATGGATTAATTTTAAGCAAGAATTTTATTTTTGTATTTAAATAAAGTTCTATAAATTTTGCCCTCAATTGATTTTGTTTGGTTTTTACTTAATTTTGAGTATGCTCGTTCATTGATAATTGTCATGATTTTTTCATCATATGTATTTTTATTTATAATGACTGTGGCATTACCTTTGTCCGCTGGCAAAATTTTAATGGTTTCATCTCTATTCAAAGAGGATATTGACCGTTTTTCTTCTGTACTTAAATTTTCTTTAATTTTTATATTGCCTTTCTAAAGCAATTTTTGCATGCACGCGATATTCATTTCCGTCATCTGGTGCAGTGCAGTTTTTTCTACAGCTGCTATCATATCAAATTTTGGAGCTAATTTTGGGTTTATTGCATAGTTTAAACCTTTTGACAAGACCAATTTATCTGAAATTGTTAAAATTCGTTCTGACATGTTAATGACAGTCTTGTCAATTAGAGGATTATTATTTGTATTATTCAATTGCCTAATTTGTTTTTCTCTCATTATATTTTTGAATTTATTTATATTCGTACTTTTTTGCAAATTAAAATGTTTGTTATAACTAAAGCTGAGGTTCCGGTGTATATTGTCGAAATCTTGTTCCACGACGCTGTAATATAATTCGTTTTCTCTGTAAACGATTTCATTAATAGTTCGTTCTTTTTGGAATCTATGATATTGAATCCTTTCCCTAACCATTGATTTGCTGGCTTTATCCAAAATTCTTCTTGTTTTATTATTCTCAAAAGATACTTTTAGCCGTAAGAATTTTGGTATAATTCCATATTTCCGACATTTACATAAGAACGTGATGGTATTTTCTGATCTTGCCAGCTTATAACAATTTTCTAAAAATCTAAAATACTGATTGATAGCCCATACCTGTTATCTAAATATTGTCTAAATGTTATTTGTGGCATTACCTTATTTTTTTTCCTTCAATTCTTTGGGACTTCCTGCCACATGCATTTTTTTCTTGGTCGCAAATTTCTTCGAAAAGAAGTTTAGGTATAAAGGATTAAGTTGGTTTCTTGTTTCTTTTTGAAATTCTGACGATGAAATGAATTTGTCTAAATTTTTTCATCTTTCCTAAAAAGCGCGAAAAACTTGTCCTTTCAAAATTCTTTTGGCTGTAAAGAAATAAGCAAAATATGTGTTTATTTTCTAACCTAAGTATATATTTCTATCTATCAATACTCGTGATGTGTGGTTGCAAAGCAAACGTATATTTAGTATCAGGAAATCTAGCGACTAAAAGAACAGCAACCTCCTATCTGTTTTAACCCAAAAAGTTCTCTAGCGCTTAGACTATATCAAATAATTGCATAATTTAACAACAGTAGACATAACAAACACAATTTATTTTATAGAAAAGTATCATCAGTATTGTAATACACTTTAGTTTGATAGCTGAATAGATCGTATAAACAGTTTAAAATAATGAATTGGTGGAGACACAATATAATAAAACGTAGTATTAATTTCTCTTTATGCTTTGAAAGAATTTGTTGAATAATGTAGATGTCACTAACAACGTACCCTTATACAAATAACATAAATATGAATTCTCTGATGACGAATCTGATGTTAAAAATTCAAAACGACAGTTTTTAATAAAAAAATCGTTAATATGATTTTTTAATTCTGGGATTACAAAATCGTAGTAAGATGTCTCAGACAGTTGATATTGCTCAAAATAATTGCAGTTTTTTCGTACTCTAAATAATAAAGAAATACATGGTTCATTTAATTATCTCAGAAAATAAATATTTGATTATGTGTCCACTTTAAGCAGGACATACTATATAATTCAACAGCATAGACTATTTTCCATCCAGCGCATTTTATCTCATTTACATTGGAATTACAAACAATATATTATGCGAATCTAAATAATACCTGTGTATCAGATTGGAGTGAGTTATCATCCTTCAAAAATTTCCGCAATTTCTTAATAATTGGGTATCACTGGCTTTTTCGCCAAAACTTTAATAGTATAAGTAATTTCTATGGTCCAGGTACACAATAAGTCTTGTACTTTATTATTTTATAAGTAAATACCTAACGCAAAGTGGCTAAATCATTTAGTTGTGTATTTGGTGACCTTATTTATATAGGTATAAAGCATTAAAATTAATGATTTATCAATATGCCTGCTTCCTATTTGTTTATCCATATTTGTAAATGATAATGATTTAGGTACGTGCATCTAATATACAAATGTACACGCAAAAATTGTAAAAAAATATAATAGGTATTTATTTGAAATATAATCCATTAGAACAGAAATGCAATATTGCCTTAATAGTGGGGTCGGGTAGCTGAAAATTATACCAAAATATTTCACATCTGGCAACCAATGCGCCCTTTTGGATTCAGAGAGTACATGGGTAAACGAGTCTAAAAAGACCGGGACACAAATTTTCCTGGCCCTCTAGCGGTGTTTATAACGTAATCAATATGGCCGCCAAAGTTTTGTGACACGCTTATAAATTTTCCTACATAACTCGGGTTTGTATTTTGATATTAACCTATATTATTAGTGATTATTAATCAGGAGAAAATGCGCTTTCCAACGTTGTATTTGACATCATTGTTTAAGTTCATAATACCAGAAATATTTGTAACTTTATTAAAATTTTTGTTCTTATTTTGATTTTTTCGAAACATTTTGCTAGATAATTTGGAATCCATTACATCTAGCTGAAAACGTGCCCCATGCCCCATACATTTTTGTTCGCCAAAAAATTACCTTTCAAATGGTATATATGACCTTTATGTTGTCACAAACAGTTGCTGAAAATTTGCCAAGACAATGTAGCGTTGCACAGCAAGTCGTTATGCCAACAATGTAATTTATATGGGTTCCGAAAAGTAATAAAGTGGCTTTATAACTGTTTAAGTAGCAAATGTAATTATTGTAATTTTTTATGTATATCTAAATACATTCTAGCTTTTTTAGAGGGTATTTTTTAAAATCGTAGCCCCCTTGAAATTTAAATTTTGGGGGGCAACTTAAAAAATGCAATGGGTATTTCTTTTTCAGACAGACGTTGTGTGAGAAACTTCACCGTGTAAAGAAGATATTGCTTTCGTCTACCTTATCGATAGACAGAAATTGCCCAATCATGTCAACGAAGAGAAACCACGAGTTGGTTGATGCTAGGATTGACCGAGTGGTGGCTCCGTTTGTATGGGATCTGTGTTTGTTATGCCAGAAGCACTCAAAAGAGCGCTTAATCATTCCGAAGTATGAGTGATATTTAACCATGGCGAAGAATCTTGCAATTTTTGCAGAACATGATGAGTTACCAAGTGCTATAAGAAATTTGGACCAAATCAAGATATTGATGAACTGTAGATTGAGTATGGTTGCGGCAAATACAGGAAATTCATTCCAATTCATGCGATTTGTGCCAAACTCTCACCGGAAAATAATGTCTTGCTCTCATATGCAATATTATTCAAATGATTTCTGTAAATTTACTTGTGATTACCGATCACGGTCGGACCACTACTGTCCTTCACATACACAAAGTTTCGTACATCGGATTCCCCCCATTTTAACACATTTACAAGATGTTCATCGCTTGCGGCAAGTACAGGAGGTAAATTGTACACAGTGTTTTGACACTTCTGGAATTGTTGCCCATACAGGTCGGTATGATCCTTCTGAAGTTACTATCCATCCCCATTTAGTTGGCGAAGGTGGTATTGTGTATTGTGCAACGAGGCTGTTGTTCCAAATTCTTGCTTGGAGAGTAGCTTGTTTGATGTGTTGTGTTAGAACAATGTTTCCGATTGCACGATTCTTTCTTGTAAATAACACTCGTTTGCAGTCATTGAGGCTCTGAAGATCTGATGCTTGATCATAAAGTAGAATAACAAATCGCTGCAACAGATCTTGAACATTCATCATCAATATCAGAATTGTCTGCCATACACAATCAATTTCACGAAATGACATCCAGATCTTCCAAGCTGTCTTCTTGTCAATGCCACAAAATGTGGAAACTGTCTCGCAACCAGTTACACAATGAAAAGCCAACAAATTTCTGCAAATTTCCGGTGAGAGTTTGGCACAAATCTTATGAATTGGAATGAATTTCCTGTATTTCCCGCAACCATGTTCAATCTATAGTTCATCAATATCTTGAATTTGTGCAAATTTCTTATGGCACTTGGAAATTCATTATGTTCAGCAAGAATTGCAAGATTCTTCGCCATGGTTAAATAACCTTCATACTTCGGAATGATTAAGCGCTAATTTGAGTGCTTCTGGCATAACAAACACAGAACCCATAGAAAAGGAGCCACCACTGGGTCAATCGTAGCATCTACCAATTCGTGTTTCCTCTTCGTTGACATGATTGAGTAATTTCTGTCTTTCTATAAGGTAGACGAAAGCAATATCTTCTTTACACGGTGAAGTTCCTCACACAACGTCGACCTGAAAAAGAAACACACATTGCATTTTTGAAGTTGCCTCCCAAATTTAAATTTCGAGGGGGCTACGATTTAAAAAAATACCCTCTAAAAAAGCTAGAATGTATTTACATACACATCAAAACTTACAATAATTACATTTGCTACTTAAACAGTTATAAAGCAGCTCCATTACTTTTCGGAACCCATATAAATTACATTGTTGGCATAACGATTTGCTGTGCAACGCTGCATTGTCTTGGCAAATTTTCAGCAACTGTTTGTAGTAAAATAAGTCATATATACCGTTCGAAAGCTAATTTTTTGACGAACAAGAAAGTATGAGACACATTTTCAGCTACATGTAATGGATTCCAAGTTACCTAGCAAAATGTTTCGAAAAAATCAAAATAACAAAAATTTTAACAAAGTTACAAATATTTCTGGTATTACGAACTTAAACAATGATGTCAAATATAACGTTGGGAAGCGCGTTTTCCCCTGATTAATAATCACTAATAATATAGGTTGATATTAAAATACAAACCGAGTTTTATAAGGAAATGTAGAAGTGTGTGACAAAACTGGCGGCCATATTGATTACGTCATCAACACCGCTAGAGGGCCAGGAAAATTTGTGTCCCGGGCTTTTTAGACTCGTCTACCCATGTACTATCTGAATCCAAAAGGGCTCATTGGTTGCCAGATGTGAAGTTTTTTTCAGCTATCCAACCCCACTATAAGTAGAGTTTGTAACAATCAGATATTGCCTATTGTATTTTTCATGTTTCAGACTATGTAAATTACAAAAATGACGGTCTTTCAATTCCGCCAGGGTGTCGGTCTATCAGTCCGTTATCTATCTGTTGCTGCTATATCTAAACAATTATTTGACGGAAAACAGTCTTTGGTAGGTAGTTGACGTCAATGCCAGCGAAGAAATGTGTAGTGTTTCCTTGGAAAATATACAGGATAGATTGACTAAAGAGAATGAATGATGAAACAGTATGACAAATTGTAATAAAATTTGGCATATAATTAGCAAATTTTTATGAATAAGGAAGGGCGTTCTATGTAAGTATGACCCAAGCGTGTTTCTAAATGAACCATATCCAAATCAAAGTTCATGACGAGTACAATAAAAGTTCTATTGGGCACAACTCTATAGGATGAGTCCTTCTAGAACTGATACAGCTCCGAAGTTCATAAACTCCCCGTGACAATACAATATAGTATATCTAATATCGTTCTAAATCCAATATGGCGGTCGCCCTTCACAACCCCCTTGACATGGTATCAAACGAACGGGTTTTGTCTGTCTGTTTGTCTGTAAAATAAGTAAAGACTAAAAAGTAAAAATAAAAGTAAGTATATAAAAAAAATATTAAAAAAAAACTTTTATTTAGAAAAATGTACTAAAAAGTAGTTAAATATTCATTTTTGCTTTTTGTGTAGGGATGCCTTTAGAAAAACAGTGAAAGGTTAAGCATCAGTAGAATGGGGATTGTTCATACTTTTCGTCAGATATTTCAGTAACGACATACTCTTGATTTAAAAATTCCGTTGAAAGTATAGTAGACGCTCTGTCCTTTCTTTTTATTTGGCAAAATTCGGCCATAGTACAGGCAAATTAACAATTTAGGGTAACAAAAATTAATAAAAGGATCATCTCTGGGATTTAAGTAGGTAATAACCTGGAGAATAAGATGATGCATTCTTTGCACTTCCAAGTTCCGGGAAAATTCAAAAAAATTTGGAAAAACTTTTTGATTTTCGGTTTTTTTTGCTCTAGCTGCCAAAATAATGAAAATAGAGAAAGAAGTTCCCAACAAAAGTTCTCTACAAATTTTTGTCTTACTTAAGCCGTTTAGAAGATAAATCGAGTTTTCCACTTATAGTTTTAAGCCGCTTCGAAATGCGCGAAAAATGAGAATTCTCCAAGAGTTTCGTACGACCGGGCTCATCGATCGATAATTCTTACTATTCAGAGCTCCTAAAAAAATGAAAATAACCTAAAATGTAGAGAAAAGTATCAGCTTTAATGTGGAACTAATCACAAAATTCATAAAAAAATGTATCAAGGAGAGAAAGTGTCAGAAGATGGCTTAGTGAACTTTGTACAGTTGATCCACAGATTTATTCATATCTTTGCCAGGAGTCGTTAGAATGATAATTCATTTTGCTTATATATTCTTATATAATGATATATTAATCTAATTAACATTTTATTGGAATTACTTTTGTTGGAAAAATAAGCCTTGCGATCAAAGTAGAGGATATATTTCTCATCGATCAATCACCTCCAAATTTTGGAGTTCAATTCGCTATATCTTAAGTAATAATAATAGCACAGTCTTAAGTTTGGATTATAAGTACAATAAAACATATTCTTTCGAATGACTTTAGAGTTTTTTAAATGCGCGCAGTACTTTTTGAATTTGTCTACATTATTCATACACGTTCAGAAAATGCACATATACAACTTATTTGTTTCTTAACATTCTTCAATGAAATTTTCACGAAATACAGATTAAAGTGCGTGAAATCGAATCCATGCAGTGAAAAAGCACCCATTGTTACGAGAGAAATAGCCAGGATGCATAAAACTCCATCTTCTAACACTTTTTCTCTATGATAAAAATTTGTATGAATTTTGTGATTAGTTCCACAATAAAGCTGAGACGTTTCTCTACATTTTACGTAGTTTCCATTTTTTTTAGCGGCTCTGAATAGTAATAATTATCGATCATATGTCCGGTCGTACGAAACTCTCAGAGAATTCTCATTTTCCGCGCATTTCGGAGCGGCTCAAAACTATAAGTGGAAAACTGGATTTATCTCCTAAACGGCTTAAGTAAGACAAAAATTGGTAAAGACCTATTTTGTAGCGAAAGAGACGAGCTACAAATTTTGTTGAAAACTTTTTTCTGTATTTTCATTATTTTAGCCGTTAGAGCAAGAAAACCGAAAATCAAAAAGTTTTTCCAATTTTTTTTTAATTTTCCCGGAACTTGGAAGTGCAAAGAATGCACCATTCTATTCTACAGGTTATTAACTACTTAAATCCCAGAGATGATTCTTTTATTAATTTTTGCGAGGTTTTTACAACATTTTGCCATCATTGCCTGTACTACCATCTATATTGAGCGAAATTCATTGAAAGATATGTAAAGCTTAATAGGTACTTTTTATGTTGTGTTCGAACTTTAGAACCCTACAAATCATAGAAACACTTATCGTATGAAGTTGTGCCCAGCAGAACCCTGCGGATTTTAATTTGGTATAGGTTTTATTTGAAAAATCGCTTAGGCCATTTTCCGTTTGGTGGTTCTCCTTTCCATTCACCATTACTTCTCTTCAATGTTTGCTATGTTTCTCTTCTAAAAACTCTCTAAAATCAAAGTGCGCCGAAACCAGTACGAGAGATGAAGTCTAGAAACACAGGTAAGAAAAGCACAGCTAGTTTTTGTACTCTGTATATTTTGGACTGAATTTCAATCATCTCACATGTAGACGAACATACTTACGTAGGCCAGGGGCAATTAATAGTTCAACCTCGTTACTGTCCATTCCACATCAGTTATTTAATAATTCTGTCGAAGTAATCATCGACAATTAACACATCCTTAACCAATCTTAATAAAAGATTTAATTTTAATGATAAAATGAATAATTATATCATTATCTCTTGACTCATAACCCTGGGTGGATTTTGGCTTGCTCCATTGCTTGTTTGTGTTTTTTCATCTGGCTCTATATGCTCCTACTCTTCTCTAGTTTCCTCCTATCAAAGCCTGTGGGATATGCAATATGCATAGAAAATAGAGATAGAACCTGGGAAGACATTAAAGGTAGACTTAGAGATTACACTGATATAAATCTAGCAGAAGCATGGACTATAAGGATAGCCCTAAACAGATGTTGTACGTATAGACCACTATCAAAATAAGAATAATTACTGATTCAAAGATGACCTATGATATTCTTAAAACGCACTCAATAATTAAAGAGCCAGCACTCCGCAATATACATAGATGCCTGCAAGTTGGAAAAAAGGTGGCAATAGGAACAAAAATTGAGAGGAGAAAAAGAGATACATCACCAGGAAATAAGAGCTGTAAGATTGTCAAAAGAAGCCTGCAGACAACTAGAGCTGATGGAGGAAAACGCCGGTAGAACTAAAAGGCAATTGAGTCAAAGAAAGAAGAAAACAAAACCGTTGAATGGCAAAGAAACTGGCAAAGAGAACAGAAAGACAATACAATTTTTGATTTTATTCCAAACGTTGGTACGCACCTAATAGATTTAACATGGAAATCAAAAACTACCCACCCAGTGTCCCATAAAGAAGCAACGACAGAAGCAAATTAGAACGTATAAATAACTAGGGCAAAGATCTAATTACAGACGATGAAGAAGAATAGATCAGAGAGACAAGGGTTCTCTTAGTTTGGGGTTGCATTATATTGGGGGAAGGATTAAAAAAGGTCCTAATGGCGAAAGGTGGGGGAACCAAATCTTCATCTCAAAGCCTTTAGGTCATCTTTCACTTCGTCTATCCACCTTTTGCTGGGTCGACCTTTTGTTTCTCTTGTTTGAGGTCTTCATTCGAGGATTCTATTTGCTGTTCTTTCTTCATCCATCCTGTATACATGCCCTAACTACCTAATCCTTTGACTTTTATATATCTTGCTATGTTTTTTCCTTTTATGAGTGTGCCAATTTCATGATTCGGTCTTATCCCTCAAAGAACCATCCAAACTTTCTGAAGACTTTTTACTCCCAAAAAATGCCTTTCTTGTCATATTAAAGGTGAAACGCTGAATCAGCATATTTTTACATGTTAACAACACAAGTAAATTAGATTAGATAATACCCCATCACACTTGCTGTTATTTTATTTTCGAAGTTGAATATACACGTCCGCATCCATCTCGCAGCTCGACATCCACAATCAATCAAATTCATATGTTTGCTGCCGCGCACCAATCGAGATACAAACATGCGTTTTTTACAATTCAGAAAAACAGGAAATCACTCATCCTTTTCCAAACCAGAAGCAAAGTAAATGAAACATGTAATCATGAACTATTAAACATCTGACATGATGCCATGCAAGCTAACTTGTCCCTATACCGGTCAAGCGCGTTAAACATTCATTGTTGTTGATAGTTTTGTTGCTAGGTTCAGCGTCTTCTTATTAGCGCTACCACTAGTCAAGAGTCTAGCGTCTCAAATAGTCGAGTGCAATTAGGTGTTTACCATGGAACCCAGTTATAATGATTGGATTTTCATGATATTTTTTACATTGTGATTCTAATACTGAGTACAAAAAAGTTGATCCTTAAAAATTGCCGCTTTTTACTTGGGGGATGGTTCCCATCCTCTCTAGAGGGGTGGGCAAAAAAGTAAAATAGTAACCACCGAGTCTGATATACAATCATATTGCAAGAGAAAAAAACACTTTACAATTTTCCATGAAAATTTATATTTTCCAACTTATAACGATTTGAAGATTTTAGTTTTAAAAAATTGGTACCCTGAGACTGGTTTTCGTAAATAACTCAAAAGTCTCGCATTTATGGGGGAAAATGGTATAGTACAAAATATAAAAAACCGCTGCCTAAGGAATCACTACTGCCATATCCAGATTTTTCATTCAATCACTTTAAAGGAAACATCTTGACTAGATTTGCACTCTAGTATGTGGAAATTATTGGTCATAGAATTTTAATAATATTTGGGGTAGATGTCATAGAAAAGTTTGAAGCGTTGGTTTCTACCATATACGATAAAAATGACGTTTCTAGTTCACCCTACTTATTTTCCCCTATTCACAACCTGCCACTTCCCAGCCCTTTAATGGAATCATCTCAATCTAATGCCATTACAATCCATAATTGTACTAACTTTCAAGTGAATATCTCAATTCTATGTTACCAAGTCCATTAATAATGGAGCGGAGGTGGCGGGATTTGAAAAATATTAGAAAGAAATCTGAGGCCTTCGTTTCTAGTATATACACCAAATCCCAAATTTCTGTACTCTTGCCAGCTTGATTTACTTATTTTCCCCTATATACTCCTATTTAACCCCCAACACTTCAACGGAATCATCTCAAAATATAATCTAGTTCCAGATGTCGTTATAATACATGCGTCTACCATATTTCAAGTTAATATCTCAATTTTATTTTATCAACCCCTTTATTAATGGAGTAAAGGTGGTGGGGGGTTGCAAAATATTATAAAAAAATCTGAGGCCTTGGTTTCTAGGACATATGTAAGAATATAATTTAGTTTCAGATATTGTTATAATACATACGTGTACCAAATTTCAAGTGAAGATCTAAAAATATTATTAAAAAATTTGAAGCCTTGGCTTCTAGTACATACACCGAACTTCAAGTTTCTGTACTCTTACCAGCTTGCTTTACTTATTTCTTCCTACTTACCCCTATTTAACCCCCAACTCTTCATCAGAATAATCCCAAAATGTAATCTAGTTCCTGATGTCATTATTATACATACGTGTACAAAATTTCAAGTGAATATCTCAATTTTATTTTATCAACCCCTTTAATAATGAATTGGGGAGCATGTTAGTAATACTATACCGGGTGAGTCACGAATTGCGCTCGCCCCGATATTTCCTAAAATATTTGGAATAGAAAATTGAAATTTGGAGGCCTTATTACACGACTAAAATGCCATCTTTTCAATAAAAAATCAAGTTTGGTGCACATCCGGTTTGACCGGAAATGCCCACAACTTTCGATTTTGAAATGGAACACCCTATATATTTTTACATTTTTGGAATCTAGAGGAAATTTTGAATACAATACATCCATTTTGGTCACTTTTTGATAAACATTAAAAATTTTATTAAAAAATCTATTTTTGAATCCAGAGTGTTGTGGTGCCCAAAATATATTTTAGTTTGTGTGCTACGTTATTATAAAAATAAAAAGCGCAATATGATTGCATTACTTAATTCACTAGAGGCGTTTAAAATTTTTAAATGTGATTTTTACCCACTAACTCTTTTTTTTTAAATGGGAATTTAACCGTTCACCAACATTTTTAAATACCTCATTTTCATACTAATCTAATGATACCAAAATTTTGAAAATCCGCTCAGAAATATTTGAGATTTCAGCCAAAATACAATGCAACCAAGCTTTTAGAAACATGCGGCTAATAGATAATAGATTAGTGGGCTTTGGAAACTAAAATGGTACATTTCTGTGTAAATCTGGTAACCTAATAACATTGGAAAAATCATAGTAGCCATTGAATGTAATAAAACAATATCAGCTGTCAGACAGACTCGTGTAGTTATAGGCAATCTTGAGCTATCAAACATTTAATAATTGTGAGCGCAAAGAACGTTACAATTAAGTTTAGCATAGGTATGTGAAGGTAAACACAATTACATCCACAAGGACATTTGCAATAGAATGCGACATCAGTTCGGTTTTCAGAGTTTTATTTAAATGAACATAAATATCGGGCCTTTAAATAAATAAAAATCAATTCCGTTTGAACAATTTAACTAGGTAACAGTAGGTATCTTTAAAATAATTAATATAATTAAACCATAAATTGACATTTATAGATATTGTTCAAAATGTCCATCATTTTTTTCTATACACAATTCGGCTGCATACAGTTGCTTGAATGGCTCTACGCAATTCAGCCGGCGTTATTTCATTAAGAGCCCGTACATCTTTATTTTGCAGCTCTTCACGGGTATTTGAAGAAGTTTTATAAACTTTGTTTTTGAGAGTGCCCCATACATAATAGTCGAGGGGTGTTAAGTCAGGTGACCTAGGAGGCCACCTGATATGACCTTGATTTGCGATAAGGCGTTCACCATGCAAGTTGTTTAAATATTCCATCACTCTTCTGGAATTATGTGGGGGAGCACCATCTTGTTGGAAAAACAGATTTTGTAACTAGGCAAGAGGAAGTAAGTCAAGAAATTCTGCTGTCTGGTTTTGTAAAAAGAATAAATATCGTTCGCCAGTAAGTGTTCCATCAAAAAATATGGGTCCAATTATTCGATCTCCAAGTACTCCAAGCCAACAGTTAAACCCAAATCTTTCCTGAATATTCCCCCGCCCTACCAACCTCGGATTTTCTTGAGCCCAGTACCTAGTATTATTTCTGTTAACATACCTTGGTTCGTAAATCTACTTTCATCTGAATATAAAATATGAAAAGGAAAACCTGGGTTTTGTTGTATTGCATTTAAGAACCAGTTGCAATATACTAGCCTCCTGTCGTTATCATCTCCATAAAGATGTTGGCGTATTTGGTATTTATAAGACCGAAACTTATGTTTCTTTAAAATTCTGCATACCGAAGACTGACTAATGTTGCATTCCATTGACAATTCCCTTGTTGATGTTGTTGGGTGTACCATCACAAATCCTAATACATCAATTTCTTTGTCCTCACTTACAATAAATGTTTGATGGTCATCTTGTTGATTGGGTTCGTTTCTTAATTCTTGTTCCACTCTGGCAACCAAGTGTCTGCCTGGATGACGTCTGTTGGGATATCGTTGCTGATACAGTTCTGCAGCTGCAGTTGAATTTTTGAGACGCTCTCCATATATCAGTAACATATCGACCTTTTCATTTCAACTAAAATTATTCATTTTCTTTAATTTTTACTCAAAGAGATTTCCGCAACGCTTTATTTTGTATCTGTCTGACAGCTAATATTGTTTTATTACATTCAATGGCTACTATGATTTTTCCAATGTTATTAGGTTACCAGATTTACACAGAAATGTGCCATTTTAGTTTCTAAAGCCCACTAATCTATTCTCTATTAGCCGCATGTTTCTAAAAGCTTGGTTGCATTGTATTTTGGCTGAAATCTCAAATATTTCTGAGTGAATTTTCAAAATTTTGGTATCATTAGATTCGTATGAAAATGAGGTATTTAAAAATGTTGGTGAACGATTAAATTCCCATTTAAAAAAACCGAGTTAGTGGGTAAAAATCACATTTAAAAATTTTAAACGTCTCTAGAGAATTAAGTAATGCAATCATATTGCTTTTTTTATTTTTATAGTAACGTAGCACACAAACTAAAATATATTTTGGGCACCACAGCACTCTGGATTCAGAAATAGATTTTTTAATAAAATTTTTAATGTTTATCAAAAAGTGAACAAAATAGATGTATTGTATTCAAAATTTCCTCTAGATTCCAAAAATGTAAAAATATATAGAGTGTTCCATTTAAAAATCGAAAGTTGTGGGCATTTCCGGTCAAACCGGATGTGCACCAAACATGATTTTTTATTGGAAAGATGGCATTTTAGTCGTGTAATAAGGCCTCCAAATTTCAATGTTCTATTCCAAATATTTTAGGAAATATCGGGGCGAGCGCAATTCGTGACTCACCCGGTATACTCCTATTTAACCCCCAACACTTCAACGGAATCATCTCAAAATATAATCTAGTTCCAGATGTCGTTATAATACATGCGTCTACCATATTTCAAGTGAATATCTCAATTTTATTTTATCAACCCCTTTATTAATGGAGTAAGGGTGGTAGGGGGTTGAAAAATATTATAAAAAAATCTGAGGCCTTGGTTTCTAGGACATAGACCAAATATCAAGTTTCTGTACTTTTACCGGCTCGCTTTACTTATTTTTCCCTATTTACTTCTACTTACCCCCACTCCTTCAACGAAATCATGTCAGAATATAATTTAGTTTCAGATATTGTTATAATACATACGTGTACCAAATTTCAAGTGAAGATCTAAAAATATTATTAAAAAATTTGAAGCCCATTTGGCTTCTAGTACATACACCGAACTTCAAGTTTCTGTACTCTTACCAGCTTGCTTTACTTATTTCTCCCTATTTACCCCTATTTAACCCCCAACTCTTCATCAGAATAATCCCAAAATGTAATCTAGTTCCAGATGTCATTATTATATATACGTGTACAAAATTTCAAGTGAATATCTCAATTTTATTTTACCAACCCCTTTAATAATGAATTGGGGATGAAAAATATTATTAAAAATTTTGGGGCCTTGGCTTGTAGCAGATACATCAAATTTCAAGTTTCTGTACCCTTATCAGCTTGCTTTACATATTTCCTCCTATTTACCCCCCAACCCTTCTCCGGTTATCTTCGAAAAACAATCCACTTCCAGATCTCGTTATAATATATACGTGTACAAAATTTCAAGTCAATATCTAAAACCGTTCCGGAGAAAACGTGCGGACAAAAGAAAGTTACAGACAGAATTTTTTCTTTCGCTCAAATTTAAAATCTCGACGTTTCGTGACATTCTATAAACCTATTTCAAGAAAAAAAACTTGATTTTTTTTTTACGATTACTATACTTCCAATCCACTACGTGGATGTGGAAGTAATTATGATATTAGCAAGCATTTTGTTTTTTGTTTATTTCTGTACGACGAAGAGTTCTAAAGATTTGATAGTTTAAAAATGGCGCTCGAACGTTTATCAGTCGAGATATAATGTTTAAATTTCAGATATGTCAGAAACAATCAGTGTGATCTCAAAAATATATATATATATAATAGATTCTCTACAAAAACGTGGAAACTTATTGTAAAGTTATGGAACAGGGTCATCTTTTTGTCAACTATGATGTTTGCGCTGTGTACGATGCGATAGATCTAAAACGTTGCTACAAATGTTGTGGTTTCAATCACTACGAGAAAAAGTGCTCCAGTAATATTCTAGTGTGTCCACAATGTTCACGTGCTCACAATATTAAAGATTGTCCGGAAACTTCTACTCCTAGATACATCAATTGTGTAAACGCTAAAATAATAGTCATGTTGTATGGGATAAAGAAGCTTACTCATCTTAGGGAGACACTATTTGATAGTAAGTAGCAACGCCATGAGCGAGCTTGAATATTCTGTAAACTGTAAAAACTCATCAGGTAAATCTTTTCATTTTTGTTATAAAAATGTTCGCGGATTGAAAACCAAAACACATGAACTATTTTATGCATCAATGTTACGTCACTTTTGCCTAATTGCCTTAGCCGAAACATGACTTGACTCAGGCGTGTTCGACTCTGAACTTTTTCCAAATGACTTTTGTGTATTTAGGAGAGATCGTAATTTTGACCTGACAAACATGAGCAGGGGCAGTGGTGTCTTATTAGCTGTAAGGAAATCATATTCGGCAGTTATGCTAGATCTCAGTTCAATTTGCAATGTATTTCCTGATATTGATATAGTAGGAGTAAGTCTGTCGGTTTTTGTGCTTGTACTATACATTCCACCTAGTATCAATGCTGCAACTTATGAGACTAATAAACTAATTATACTAGGTGACTAATATCTCGAGTTATGTGAATTATTTATATACCGCTGAAATTTCCAACAGACATATTGGTTCAATTATTAGCTTCTGTGAGTTCCTAGGCCTCAACCAGTGCAATAATGTATTAAATTCGAATGGCAGGCTTTTAGATCTGGTCCTAAGCAGATCACAGATAATGGCTAACTCTTCGGAGAACTACTTAGTCCCTGAAGACCCTCACCACCCACCTTTAGATTTAAGCTTTAGTTTAAAATCTTTTAAATCTAGTTTAAAATCATTTAAGCAACAATAACCCATCTTTTAATTTTAAATGATCTGTGCAATATAGACTGGTCATATTTGTCTAGCTTTGATAATGTTAATAGAGTCTGCACTCAACTTTACGATAGACTAAATTCTGTATGCTCACAAAGCGTTCCTAAGATAACTCCTAAAAATACGACACATCCCCCATGGTTCACTGGATCTATTGTAAAAGATATTAAGCTGAAACCCCGTCTATGGAACTTATATGAGGATAATAATGAGGTGCACTACCTTAATCAATTCAAAACACTGCGTTCTCAAATAAAAAGCGACGTTGAACTTGCACACAAAATATATATTCAAAACACAGAAACATACATTAAAACTAACCCGAGCAACTTCTGGTCTTTTCTAAATACTATGAGAAATACAACTAGCATACCGAATTCGATGTGTTGCAACAATTATATTGTCGATGCATTTGCCCAATGAAACATTTTCTTTATAGGATTTTGCAAACAGTGGAAAGAAAAGCTATCTATGAGAACTAAAGGAAAAACTATATATAAAAATATTAATGAAATCTTTGCATTCTTTCGATAACCTGACTTCTGGTTATGCTAACAAGTAAAATTCTGATTTGCCATTCTCATTTTAACACTAGCATCCAACCTAGTCCCCTACGGCTAAGCAGGCTAAACTAGTATCCACATGATCCCCTACGATATGTAAATTCAGTTAAAAATGAGAACAAAGGCCTGAAATTAATTTATTTACGTACCTTGTCTTTAAATTTTTTTTTCATTCAAATGAATTACATTTTCATAAAATCTCATTGTGAGATTTTATGAAAATGTAATTCATTTGAATGAAAAAAATGTTTAAAGACAAGGTACGTAAATAAATTAATTTCAGGCCTTTGTTCACTTTTAATTTGCCCAATATTTTCAATCATCTTTTATCACATCATCCACGTATAACATAACCCAACAAGAAACTACAGGCAATGTACCCCATAATATTCCAACCAATACCGAAAATGATGTTTTAAAAGCACTAAAAAAATTCAAAAATAAACTTACGACGTGTCCAGATTCCAGATGGTATACCAGCTTTCTTATTAAGAGACTGTGCCTCTATTTTTGCACTGCCACTTTCTATCATTTTTAATCTAGCACTGCAAACTACTACATTTCCCCAATTATGGACTCAATCAAAAATTTGTCCTGTTTTCAAAAAAGGAGATAAGACTAATATTGAAAATTACAGACCTATAGTTATCCTCTGTAATTTTGGCAAACTCTTTGAAATTGTCCCATACGATATAATCTCTTTTCATGTTAAATCTCAACTCTCCTATAGTCAACATGAGTTCTTGGCAAGTAGATCTACGATTAACAACTTGGTAAGAGTTACACACTTTATCGCAAATACACTGGATCATGGTGGCCAAGCAGATGTAATTTATACAGACCTCTCTAAAGCATTTGACAGACTGGATCATGGGTTCTTACTGCAGAAGCTATCAGATTTTGGTTTAAGTCTTGACTTTCTAAGTTTCTTCGAGTTACATCTTGGTAACAGAACATTAAACGTGAAGTATCATGGGTTTTCATCTATTGAAGTATCAGCGACATCAGGAGTTCCACAGTGCTTGGTTACCGTTTTTTGACGCCTGTTTTGAAAAAAAATACAACTATTGCATGGTGAAACTATTATGAGACCACTCACGGATCATAATCTACAGATTCGTTTAAGGTGACCGTTCCCTAGAAAGAGACATCCGATAGGGAAATATTTATTATTCTTGCCCATAACTTTTCTTTCTTAGTACGTATATTTAAAAACACTATAAGAGTACCTAAGTAGAACCATAACAAGACTATTACTATGAATTTTCACTCAATAATTTCAGTGGTTTGCAAAATAGTTTAATTTAAAACTACGAACTAGGAAGATTTGCATAATTTTTAAATTTAAATCTAACTATTTTGCAAACCACTGAAATTGTTGATTGAAAATTCATAGTAATATTCTTGTTAAGGTTCTACTTAGGTAATCTTGTAGTTTTTTTAAATACAGGTACTAAGAAAAAAAAGTTATTGCTAAAAAGAGTAAATATTTTCCTATCGGATATCTCTTTCTAAGGAATGGCCATCTTAAATTTATCTCAAAAATATACTAATCCTCATCTTTTGTAGAATTCATAAAAACGGATATAGAACAACGTAATCCCTGTGTGACAAAATGTGCCCATCGAATGCAATATGTTCATATACTCTTCGTTTTGTATTTGCGAAGAGTATAATAATCATAGGAACCCTCAAGCTCACATGCATGCGGGAAGATTTGCGGACTCGTAATAACATTATATAGGTTTCCACCAGTTGCGGAACCGTACACATTGCTTAAAAAATAAGAGAAATTAATCAATTTTCGGCAACATAAAAATTTTCGGAGAAAAATTTTTGACGCTTTTTTACAATTGCAGCAAATCAATGGCAATGGCACCCTCCACATTGAGATATAGAAGATCATTTCAGATGATGTATAGTGTTTACGAAGTCAATTGAAACCGGTCAGTGGTAAAGCACAGGACCGTGCGCACTTAACTTGATATTTTGTCCTATGTATTTAACAATGGTATCGAGAATCGAATAGTAGTTGAAACTGTGCAGGCGAGTCCGAGACTGGCAATGTAATCAGCCTGAATGAACCATCTACGACTGCACTGGTTTAAAGATAATAAAACGGACAGGTCCACTACCATAAAAAAAAACTTGTAAATCGTTTCTCAGAAGTCAACGTGGGACTTGTGAGATGTGCTGTCATTGGCCTGGGTTTGAGGACGGGTGACGACGATTGGCTGGAACCCGGGTATTCCTCAGTCCGATTGGTCGGTCGGTGTTTGAGTTATATCAGTCATTAGTCAACGTGGACTCGATATTTCTCCAGTGCAGTGCGAAAAATGGTTTTCAGAACAGTTTTTCCCAATATTCCGCCTAATTCGGTAATTGTATTAGATAATGCTTATTATCACTCGCGAATATTAAATAAAACACCAAACACCAGTACAAGGAAGACATTCATGAGAAAAAAAAATATGGAAATTTCTGTAAAAGTTCCAATAAAGCGCGAATTACTGAAATGAATAAAAGTACAGAATTTCAAAAGGGAATATGTTATTGATAACGTATCCAATATACATATAGTTGATCAAATAAGAGAAGTAATAAATGACCTCGGCAATACTGATTTATGGATTGCGCCCATTTTAATTCAACCGGATAATGATTCCTCTTCAGAAAGTGAAGATTCGGACGCGTCAACTTTTAGCATTTAACTCTTTTAATATATATTTTCAGAACAAAATATTTAGCTATTGTATTAGGTATGAAGTTTACTTTCTTATTGTTACATTTCTTGGAATATATTTTATTTAGTTGACAAGAAATTTTAATTTAAGTTACTTTGTTCTCGAGACATATTTTAATTTTGTTTTTATTTATGTTTTATATATACAAGTATTTATTTTTGTTGTATCAATTCTTTGCTTTGGTTAAGAAACTTACATTTTTATTTTTATTTTAGAAGAAACTTAAATTGTATTTTACTATTTAACATCCTTGCTCCTCGCCAATCTAACCTGTCCCATTCCCTCATCCCGGCAAGGATATGTTCATACCTTCTAGTTGCTGAGCAATAACATATTTCAATATAGTATGGGATAACTTTAAAACTAAACCCAATAAATTTAAATATTTAGACTTTATATCTAAAACCGATATAATACTTCAAAAATATGTTATTGGATAAAAGAACAAAAATAGCCTATCTAATAAACAAAAGATAATAAAAATTAATACAATTTTCTTATGACAAGCATTTCTATTTACCTCCGCCCATGTACAATAAAGAGTTGCCGACTGTTTTTGCCGGCTTTTAGTTTTTATACGATTTCAATTGTGCTTGTATACACTTTACGTTTATTCAAAACTTCGAGTGCACCTCCTATGATCGAATTTGTGGCTACCGATTCTTGACTGCACTGTCGCCATAACACCCTGTATTTAAAAAAGCGGAACTACAAAGGTTATCGTTGGGGTTGAGGTCATGCCTGCGTCTTGTCCCCAAACTTCCTCGTTCAATTTCTTTGACAATCATAGTTGTTAGTTTGTCGTGTCCCGTGGTAGTTCTGTGGCCATGTGGGGAGCGCCTTGTAGTGGGGATGGAGACGCATGCTTTTAGCGACGAGCAGGAAGGGAACGCAACGCAAGGAATCACCGGGCGGGGAATATTTCACTTGCCCGCTTGACGTTCAGTAGGCTTTGACGTGGCCGTCGTGAGGCCACTTGATAAAACTTTTATTTATAAATAAAAATAAGCCATACCGAGCCAATAAAACTCAGTGTATTCGTACGTAGTGCAGCCGTACGATTTTTGCGGACTGGTTCTGTGTTTTCCTGTGTACGGGAAAAAGTGCAGCTCTGCGTCAGGCGTTTTTAGTTAAAGGAGTTAAATACGGTACAAAACAATATAAAAGTGCTAATGAGACAGATTAACATTGCTTTAAGATTAAGATAATGACATTTATTTCGACTGCAAATTAGGAAGCGGGTTAGTGTTGTTTCGCCCGACCTATCTCAACGTTCCAAACAGTTACTTGGTCACGGACGATTATTTGTACAAGGTTATTTGGGTCTACGGAATTAATTTGTATATTTTAAATGCCTACCCAGTTCCCAGCCTTTGAACTGATTTAACAGCTGTAATTTAAGCAATTACCTGCGTCGAATGTCCCATTTCCAGTGACTTGAGGAGAGAAAAATATGTCAGCTAAACGAAAAGCGTCTGCAATTATTCAGCATCACAAGGTGAGGCAATTTTAAAAGTAGCATTTGACTAATTCATGAGACATGTTTACCTATCGATCTTGCTTTTTTAAATGTGACTGGCTATAACGTATGTAGAAGTATGCTAGAGGCGTATTTTTGTAGAAATAATATTGGTGGAGCTGTTGACATTTGATGGCTCGAGGGAAAAATGTGATCCACAAGTCAGTTGGGAATTTTCAAGGATGCCACTCTTTAGTATTAGACACACGTTTCGTCCTTTGCGAAAAGAAATTGATATAATATTGTACTCTTCATCGGTTTGTTGAGGTTCTTATATAATTGTTGAACATACCGGGTGTAACAGGATCATGGTATACCCCCAAGATAATTGATTGGAATTTAGGATATACTACATACATAATAAGCGGCATTTTTTGGGCATACAATTGATTTTTTTTCACGTCCGGTTTCGCCGGAAATGACACCAACTTTCGATTTTTAAATCGAACACCCTATATATTATTGCATTTTTGAATTCTGCATAATTTTCTGAATCCAACGATGCCAAGTAAGTGACATTTCAAACATCAGTTTTTTTTATAATATAATTTTTAGTTTTCCATTCAAGTGTGCCATGATGGTTCCGATTTATTCTAAATGACCCGTGTAATGCTACAAAAATCGAAATCCCGTTAAAAACACTAAATTACGTGATTTATGAGCAAATAAAATTCACCAAAATTGTTTTTGGAGCAAAACTCAATTTCTTCAAATGGAACCATATCCATACCGTGGTACTATTTATTAGTACTATTAATACGGAATTTATTCATATCTCGTATTAAAATATGCGATAAATACAAACAAAATTACAGCTAAAAGAATAAGAAAATACAATTTTATTTTACACATAAGGTAGTTTTGGAATACAAAAAATTAACACAAAACATTACAAAAGTTGTTCAAAATGCTGTCCATTAACGCCAACGCACTTCTGAACTCGCATGGCTGTTTCTCGAAGAACGTTCGCCAATTGCTGGGCCGTTATGCTATTAATTGCTCGTCTTACTCGTAGCTCCAGGTCTTCACGGGTTGTAACGTCGGTTGCATAAACAACATTTTTTAAATAACCCCAAACAAAGAAATCAAGGGGCGTTAAATCAGGTGACCTTGGAGGCCACCTCACAGGACCATTCGTCGAAATTACGTTTTCTCCGAATCTCCGTTGAAGGTAATCAATTAATATCCTTGAATTATGGGGAGGAGCGCCATCTTGTTGGAAATACATTCCTGTCCTAAATCTAAAAGTAACTCATCTAAAATGTCCTCAATCTCATTTTTCAGAAGTCTCAAGTATCTGGCACCAGTCAGCGGTCCTTCAAATATTATTGGACCAATGATTTTACTACCGATTATTCCAAGCCAAACATTGAAACCGAGCCGCACTTGAAAGTTACCCTCCCGTAATAAATGTTGATTTTCTAGTGACCAATGTTTTGTATTTTGTCTGTTAAATATCCCAAATTTATAAACCTTGACTCGTCCGAAAATAAGATCAGTCCCAAAAAATCATTGTTTGGCTGCACGTTATTATACAAAATTCAATTGCAATATTCCATCCTACGTTCGTGATCACTTTCGTACAAATGCTGGTGCTATTGGTATTTAAAAGATTTGTAGTGGTATTTGTGCAAAATTCGGCTTACTGTTTGGTGACTGATGTTCAATTCAAACCCAACTTGCCTTAAAGAAACAGTTTTATCAACTTCTATTCAAGCCAAAACATTAATTTCTGTTCCTTCGTCAATAATAAAGTTTTCTTCGGGATCATTGTTGGGCTCTCTTCGGGATTGATTTTCAACACGTTTAAAATAATTTTTCGCTGGACATTGTCTATCAGGATATCGTCGGCCATAAAGGTCCATAGTTGCAATTGCATTTTTTTTTTACTTTCCCCATAAATAATTAACGTGTCCACTTTTTCATCTCTTGTATAAATTTGCGGCATTTTGAACACAATTAACAAGAATTTTAAACAATTTTTAAATAAACAATAAAACACCGTTAAACCAACAAATGTTTGACAAGCTAAATATTTCATTGTTTTCAAAGCCACCTTAATTACTTCTTAACATTTAATTAGAACAAAATTGTATTTTCATATGTTCTTTTAGCTGTAATTTTATTTGTATTTATCGCACATTTTAATACGACAAACGAATAAATTCCTTATTATTAGTACTAATAAACGTGTTTTTATTTTTGTATAATATCGTCAAAGGCAAACCCCTTCGTGTATATTTTTGTTATTAGAATGTTTAATAATTCTTATATTTATTCGATTTTTTAAAAAACAGTAATGTTCTTTCTGCAGCTAATAACTTAGTGAGCAAATTTCAACACGATAGGACTTTTGTTGTTAAGCTGTCGAGCTTACAAGAAACGTCAGGCGAATGGACAGACAGGCCCTTTGAAACTTGTTTAGAATTCGACCACTAACACAATATGATTTTGTTCTCTACGTGCCGATAAAATGCAATTTTCGCCTCTTTTTGGTAATTACGAAAAGTATACAAATAGTTGAAACTTACTATGATATTTGTGAGTCCCTGACTGTCACTGTCACTGACTTAATGGCTACTTAATATAAAAGGTAAGAAAAATGTTTTACCATGAAGGTTATTTGGAAAAAAATATGTTCTAATATTACACAAAATATTTAGCTCAGCTTGTGCTGTTAAAAACTAACGTCAGAACAATTTTACTCTAATGAAAAAGACAAACAAAGCTGCAACCAGTGTGTGAAAATTTGCTACTTCCAACTGGTCTTATATGATTAATAAATTAGTTTACTCTGAGCCGGAGATTATTAAAAAGTTATTCTGACGTTTTTTGACATTGCGACAATAATACGACTCTTCGGTCTGTTAGTTTCAATGGAAACCGTGTACATAATTAATATAATATTATATTCTTTCCAAATTCGAAGACGAATCCTTCAACGCAATCATCTCAAAATATACTCTAATTGCAAATGTCATTATAATACATACATGTACTAAATTTCGAGTAAAAATCTTAGTTTTATTTTATCAACCCTTTGAATAATGGAAGGAGGGGGGGGTTGAAAAATATTATAAAAAATTTGAGGTTCTGGCTTCTAGTATGTACACCAAATCTCAAGTGAATATCTCAACTTTGTTTTATCAACTCCTTTAATAATGGAGGGGTTGAAATATGATATAAAGAAATCTGAAACTACGTGGATGTGGAAGTAATTGGCTGTATTCATTTAAAAAAAAACAAAGATGGCATCAACTTCCGGTATTTCTGGTAGTGCCGCCATTTTCAAATTATTTTTTCGGATTCGCAAAGGTCGACCATGGCAGGGTACCAAACCTCAAATGTCATCAAATCTCATTTGCAAGTGAAAAATATTCTAATGGCCGCCTTAGAAGAATCACCCTGTATATAATCAATATCAAAAATGTTGTTTCTCGTATTAAATATTAGATTGAGTGTATAAAAGTTGTCTGCAAAATATTCAAAGAACGTTTATCTCAATTAAGTCTGTGCAAGCATAAAAGATATCACAGTTACAGGAAGCTATAGATTCGATACGTATTTTTGTTTAGTATTTATTGCAGTGGCTTAAGCAATTTCTAGAAAATCGTTTTCAAACTACAGAGTATGATCGGCGGTGGTTCCCTATTAATTTAATTAAGCTATGTTTGTGGTATAACACAGAAATATGTTTAATTCTAGAATTTGGCGAATGCGCGGGGGAAAACATTCAAATTTCATCAGAATTACATTTACATTGGTATTTTCGAAGTATCTGACACTAAATTTCATGTTAAAAATTAAAAATGTCATATCCAATAGCGCTGCCATCAAGTTTTGCAGATTTATATGAAGTTTGGTATATCAGGACAGTCCGATGTTAATGCATAAAAATACAAAAGGACGGTTATTTTCTTTTACTTTACATAAACTAATAAAAAAGGCTCTTACATGGGATGGGAAAAGTGGAACTGCCTTTAAAAAAACGGTTACTAAACCATCGTCCTCTTAATTGAACCACGGTATAAATAAAAGTGAACAAACAACAAAATTGAACAAAGGAGGAGGGTCGGTTTGGGCGGTGTTTGCCCTAAATTGTTTTTGGATGAAAAATTTGTATGTCTAACTAACAATAATATATCGATTTTACTCTAAACGAACGATCCCCCCCCCCCCTTGCCCCCCCCCCCTCAATCCTGAAAATGTCATCACTTGCTAACAGCGTTCTTGGGGAGATATATCGCTGTCAAACTTATATTTGCTTGATAAAATACCACACTATCACACTAACTCCATTTTAACTGTATCCGCTCTCTCAAGAGATCTTTTCATTTCTTAGGATCATCTAGAGGTTTTTTATGGGTTGGAGAGGGTGGATGTGGGAATGATTCATTGAGAGCGAAATGCATTGATATTGTGAGTAGAACAAAATCTAATTTAAAAGGGAATTAGTGTGATAGTGTGATATTTTATCAAGCAAATATAAGTTTGAAAGCGATATATCTCCCAAGAACGCTATTAGCAAGTGATGGCATATTCAGCATTGAGGGGGGGAGGGGGTAAGGTGGTGGGGGATCGTCCGATTGGGGTAAAATCGACTTATTATTGTTAGTAGACTTTAAAAAATGTTTTCTTATTTTTTCATGTAAAAATAATTTTGGGCAAACCACCCAAATCAGCCCTCCTCCTTTTTACCCGATCTCAGAATCGATATTAGGTAATAATAAGGTTTAATTAACCGAAAAACGCGACCCGACGGTAAAAGTTTATTTCGTAACTTTTAGTAACCGTTTTTTAAAGGCGGCTCACTATTGTATGAATATTTTTACAGGGGACTCTTAGTTTTTGAGTTACTAACAACAAGGCTCGTTGAAATTTGACTTATATAAAGGGATGAAGAAACCTTCTTAAGTTCAAGATAATTTTATAAACTCGTATACTTGATACTTTTTGCGAAAATTCGTACTTTTCAAGATATTTTCGAAAGGCTGCTTTTTAACGTATTTCTTCTCAAACTCAAAAAATGTTCAATAAGTCGAAAAGTTACGAGTTTCTTTTTTGTCGGTCGAACCTCCGACGAAGTATAATATATTAATCATCATATGTATCAGGCATATATTTATGTGAATCTTATAGATACGTATGTAGGTATACACAAAAAATAGATATACCACATATTCTGGAAAATATATAAAAGAATTTTTTCGTTGAAAAATTGAACTTAAATAATTAAAGAACTCAACGTGATTTTGGACTATAACAACAACAAATGGTAAAAATCTGCTGAAATTTAGAATACTTGAGAGTGTGTTCATTAGAAATATTTTGTTTTTTGTTTCACTCAAAAAATCGAATCCCCGTGCTTATCAGGAGTTGCACTTGAAAACAATTACACGTATTGGCTCCAAACAAAAAACAGTCGAAAAGTACGTTTATTGGCTTCATTTTGCAATTTATTTCATTAAAAAATTCGAAACCGTTTTCTAGATATTGAAAAAAAACAGATCGCATTTCCGACCTCACGCCGGTGGGATAGGTGCTTGTGAGGGGTCACATTTCAAAACAATTGGACATCAAACAAAAACAGTCGAAAGGTCTAACTTTACATTTTATTTGATTCAAAAATTCTGAACCGTTTTCCAGAAATTCGAAAAAAAAAACGGAGCGATTTTCCGACCACACGCTGGTGTGATAGGTGCTTGTGTGAGGGGTCGCATTTGAAAACAATTATAGATGTCGATTTCAAACAAAAAACAATTGAAAGCTAAGTCCATTGGCTTAACTTTGCATTTTATTTCATTCTAAAATTCTAAACCGTTTTCCAGAAATTCAAAAAAAACAGAGCGATTTTCCGGCCGTACGCTCGCGGAGTACATGCTTATTAGTAACGGCCTTTGAATGCAATAACTGATTTGGACTCCAAACCAATAACATTTGAAACCTACGTTAAGCAGGGTCATATTTAACATTTTGTTATATTAAAAAATTCGGTTTCTCTGACAGTAACCATTTTTTTAGAATGACAGATTTACAAAAATATTTAAAATAATGGATGATATTTCGGCCATTTTGAATCCGCCATTTTCAATTCTGACTTTTCCATGTTAAATTAATAATTCGCGACCTAAGAAGCTTTTCTGGAAATTTTCCGATAGAATTATGAATATTCACAGAGAATATTCCAAATAATTAGTGTCACAACCGCCATTTTAATTTTGGACTCTTTGATATCAAATTCGTAATAAGCGACCCCCAAAACCCAGCTAGAAAAAAATTCTGCTATTTTGAATAATTATTCAGGAAGTTATTCAATTGTTAACTTAATTTGTTTATTTAACAATGTCGGAAATTCCACTGATAAAAAAAACTCTTAACTTTTCCAGTTATGGACCCAAGAAGATATTTCCAAAGTTTCCAAAAAATCGGTAAAGTATTAAACAATTTTTGGGTTTTTTAAAAATTTCGATACAGCGACTCGACTAAATAGCCTACGAGAGTTTTGGCTGACTATTTCTTACATGTTTATGAGACTCTGAACAATTCTGCAATAAAACTTCAGATCTCAAATCAAATTCCTCTATAATAAGGTGTGTGGTGAGGTACGGTACCGGTTTCAATGGCGTAACTCAAAATTTTCCTCTTTCCCTTACCCTTTCAACGGCATCGAGACTATTGAGTCGCATTATTACAAGCGGGATTTTTCATTGAGTTTTCCTCGTAAATCAACGCAAGAAATAATGCAAGTGCCAGATGGTTTTAAAAGGGTAATCTTAAGTATTTTAAACCCACATGTGTGGATGTCTTTTTTATCGTAACGTAAGTTTTAAACCGCAGAGCGGTAGGAGTTCTTAGTATTAATAATTTTATTGAGCGGAACCGACCAAGACCCGACCAACCCCACACCTACTACAGTGCCTAACGCCGTGGTTGTTTGGTTGGCTCCGGGTCGCGGATCGGGGAAGTAATCTTATGTAGCAACATTTAATAAATTTATTTTGAATTGAATTGAATTGGTTTCAGTGGCGAGATCTCGATCGGCGAAGTTAAGTCACGTCGGTCGAGTCCATTGCTTGTATGGGTGACCGTATCTCATTTTGCCGACCTGGATAAGTGGTAGAGTAGCATTAGCTAAACTTCGCCAGGACGTTAAAATAAATAGGGCAATTAAATAAAATAAATAAGATGAGATTCCTTTTCCTAACTTGCTCCTGTAAAGTCGACAAAAACAATATGAATTGAGCTTTTGAAAATAAAACAAGAAATAATAAATAGAGTAAACATTATACTCTTCACCGATTTTCAATATAATTGCTACACATTCTACAGGGTGCTCTTCGCAGTTCTTTTGTAAATACTGTTGCTTCTAGACAATTTTATGAGAATACAGGTTCAACCTATTCGGGATTTCGAATCCGGGACCATCCGGCTGTAACTGTAAATTCAATTCAGCAAGCTAGAAAAACTATATTTTGATATGCTTTTTATCTCTGTTGGGATGATTCAGTACATTTTCAGCAGAGGGTCGTAAGAGGACTCAGTACATTTTGACATGTTTTATTTTCTTTTTTTTTTCTTCTTCTTGCATTGACTGAAGTAAAGGCTAACTACATTTTCAAACACAGAAGGACATCGGTTCTGTTTTTATTTAGTAATGAAAATCGGTCAAATATTAGATAGAGATTCGGCAGAGATAGAATTTTCTCCGGTACGATCTTCATTTCTTTTGGTTTGGACACCTATAGATAATTTCGTGTATAACTAAAATAGAGACTTTTTCGAGAAGGCACAATATCAAAATCTGTTTCACAGTAGAAACTGTTTTGTTTTGCATTCGTATGTTTCTTTTACAATAGGTACAATGCAGGAATTGAAATTTGTTTTTTTCTGATTAAACTTGTTTCAAATATCAAAATTTTACAAAAGATGCAAATTTATCATATCAGTTTTTCTACTTTATAAAGTTGGAATTAGTTTAGCTACAATAATTGAAGCTTAAAGCCTACTTCGCGCCACCCCAAAAATTTAGCACCATTACTTAACCAAATAAGGAAATGAATAATGATATTTAGAATATAACATTACATTATTTTTTTGCACCTATATCGCAATCTGTAATATTTCTTAAAATAATTCTATGGAATGCATCTTCGTAAATAACTCGTTTATTTTTAATTTTTCGAAAAAACTCTATTTCAGATTTTTTGTCCAAAAAGGTCTGTGCCTTATACTGGTTATACAGATTGATGGACGGAATACTTAATTTTCGATTTTTATTAGGAAATTGATCGGTACTTGTAGAATTTATCAAAAATATTAACTTTTCCAGGATTTTTAGATTCGCTTTTGTTTCGTCAATTTCTCACAAACGTCATCTAATAGATCTAATCGAGCCCTACAATTTCCAAATTTGAAAATCAAAATCGGACCTTCGGTTCGGGAGTTATTACTTTCTTTGGAAAATCATACTCAGCCCTGGAAAAAATACTTGCGGTCAACGGATTCGGGCCGCCAGCAATAGGTTTCATTTGTGGCCGTGTACCTTTGCTTCGACCAAGTCTCAGCGAAATCGATTAATATCCTGGACAGTTATCGTACTTCCTAGCCCGATTTCGAGAAAACCAGTTTTTTGCAAAAAAAATCAATTTTCATGTGTTTTTCGACATAGTCTCTGGTATACTTATTTGTAGAGCGTTGCGACCGGCACCATTTCTTTGTTGAAATATCTCGATCCGACTGTCCATTAGCGAGTTATTCAATTTTTCCCGAAAAACTCGTCTATATCGGGTACTTCCGGTTTCCAAACGGAGCCGAGCTTCCGGCGTCAAGGTTTTCTAAAGACCTCCGACAGACCGACTAACCGACGGACGGAATTTTCTAAATTCGCTCTGGAGTCGATAGATATAACTTTCATTTCGATGAGACGTTTTTTTCTGCTTTCGATGGTCCACCGGAAAAATGCAAAACCTATACTATATTTTTTTTCAAAATGTAGTAAAAGGCTATAATCAACATTAAAAAATTGTATATAGTCGCTTCTCTGGGGTCTGGCTTGGAGCCCACTAGACATCCTCGGCGTTAAGCGTCGGCGACAAAAATTTGTAACACCTTTCGTCGTAGGCAAATTAAAAATAACAATAACATTAAAACGGCCAATAAAACCTCAAGATAATTAAAACTTAAATACTTTGGTAGTTGATATGGAAAGAAATAAGAACCGTTCGTAATAAGTCGAAAGCTTTAACTACTTGACACTAGGCCACCATTCCCTGCTCTAAACATTTCTCAAGTCCCAAAAATATATACCGTGTGGAGTTAAGAATCATATTTCCACGCATATTATATTAACAAAGATTAGGGTTGTTCTCTAATCTTTGATATTACTATGAATTGTATAATTTCAATAGATAATTATAGTCCATAATATTTCTCAAAATGTCTACTCAATTACAAATCTTAAAAAATTAAGAAAACGATTTTATTTAAAAAATAGGGTTCTTGTTCTAACTAACACTAATTTACTGTCCAAATTTTAATACAATCGACCTTTTCTTTCTTACGTTATCGCGCTTACAAGAAACGTGACGGGCGGACAGACAGACAGGCATTTTGAAAGTTATTGTGATTTTTTTTTCTACAAGAGCGATATTACCAGTTTTAGAAAAGTGTTGATCAAATAATGCAATATACTCTTCATTTTGTATTTTCGAAGAGCATAATAATCATTCGAAATGGTTAGGATTAAATATTATATAAAAGTGGCAGTGACCTTATTTCACATATAATATTCAAGCAATTAACTGCTTGTCTTTTGCTATCTCAATGCACACATTTAACAGGATTTATTGACTTTGGTATTTATAAGTCGACCACAAAAAGTAAATACTGACATTATTTCTCAGGGTTCGGATTACTTGGCGGCTGCAACGATACGTTATCGGTCATGGAAGTCTGTATTTCTGATGTAAACCATTCCTGTCCGATTAGGACTTGCATTTCACAACTGTTACTAACCGATGTCTGTTTCCAAACAGCGTTTTACTACACACATCAGTGGTCTATCAGACAAGCGGCTGGCTATGGCTAATCACTTGTTTTGTAAATCCGTGTATTCTGGATTGTTTAATATTAATAGTTGATTTTTTTAACCTTCAAAAATTATGAAAACGGAGGAGGTTCTTATTTTCAACCCTTTGTACGCTTTTTTAATGTTTGTTCAAATCTGGGTTGGCTCAAACGATGTCTAAGAATTTGTAGATTATGATCTGTCAGTGGTCTCATAATAGTTTCACCATGCAATAGTGGTACTTTTTTACAAAACAGGCGTCAAAAATCGATAACCAAGCCAATTTTCGATAAGAATTTACGAAACTTGGTAGAGTTAAGTATTTGGATATCTATGCTAAATTTAATTTTGCTGCAGACATTTTTCAATATGGAGGCTTCAAAATTTGGACCAGAAAAGGCACAAAAGATGATTAATCCAATAAAATAACCCAGCCACAAAAAAAGTCCCGATTCTGGAACTTAACCCCAGTAGTCCAAATTTATTTTTATTAAGTATAGTGTTTTGTACAGGAAAGATTCTACTTTAAAAAATGGTACCATTTTTATATTGATTTGAAATCTTATGAAGGTCTAGAATTGCTACTCAAAATTGAAAAAAATGAAATATTCAAAGCATTTTTGATATATTTTGATGTTGGAGGTGGCATTTGAAAGGATAATAAATGTAAAATACGAATCGCTGCCCAGAAAAGATGGTAATGGTTAAAATTTTAACCAGAGAGAAGACTTTGTATCAATTGTATGTTTTGTATGTGTTCTTATTATAACAAAAGTTAGTGTAACTATTTCTGGGGTCGATGATTTTTCAGTGCGTGTACATTTAAAGCAGTTGTACCTCACACATAACATTTTCAAACAGTATATTTATAAATCCGAAAATATACATATTTTTTTAATTTTTCATTTTTCAAGATTTTCAAGCATTTGAAAGGTTAAATTAAGGAGTAATTGAATGTCCAAGGGTTAAAATAGCGTTGTATATGATATTTTTTGTTACATCGTTGAAGCAGCTTTTAAGTTTTACGCTCCATTGGTAAATTTGCAATTTGTAACTTTTTCAGCGAAAATGATACCGGCAGTCATTTAAATTGACAGTAAACAAAGCGAAAATGAAGGTTAAATCCACGATTTAGGGGTTAAAATTTTTTAATACTGTTTAAGTATTAATGTTCTTACCTGTGTTGGTTAAAATAACAATACAGAAAGCTATGTAAAATTTCAAAAAATGCATTAAAATGGATTCTATTAGTTTTTTTCGAACTTTCCATGGGTTAAAATGGTTAAATTGTGGGTTTATTTTTATTTTCCATTAATAATTTGTCATTTTCAACAATGTTAGCCGTCATTGAAAATGACGATAATCTAAAGGAAAATGCTTGCGTTGGCCATTTTTAGCAGTTTGATGGATTAAAATGGTTAAAATAAGGTTAAATCCACTATTTAGGTATTAAAATAGTTAATTATAGATTAATTTATCTTTGTATTGTTAAACGCCCTTAGATTTACAGTATTGCTAGTCAAGATAAGGTAAAATCTCGTAAAAATTGAAAAAACGCGAATTTTCACCAGTTTGTTAAAATGGTTTAAATTTTAACCGCTACCTTCTTTCTCTTGGGATAACTTTCAAATGCCACCTCCACCATCAAAACACATCGAAAAATGCTTTGAATATTTAATTCTTTCCGTTTTTTATTTTTTAGCCCACAGTGCGCGGCGCTGGGTATGAGAAGACAAAAACTGATTCTAAGAAAGATGACGTTCGTTTATTATTCCTCATATATATAATATTCGTTTTGATTTAGATCGGAAAAAAATTGTACGAATACTATAAAGTATAGAAAACATCGAAAATGTGTATTACACATCTCACTCATCTCTCTTGCTTGCCACCCTCTAGATGGGGTAGTTTGGGATAAAACATTATGCACAAACAATTTTGAAGCTTTGTAGTCACCTATTGTTGCTATTTTACACATAAACATAATGAAGTCGTCAAACTCGTACTACTTTTTCTGGATATTTGTAATTCTTACTTTCTGTCTGAAAGTACAAAAACCAACCCCACCCCAAACCAGCAATAGAAACGTGAGTCAAAAAACCAGTGGAATAGTTGCAAATATTTGTGAGCGAAATAGCGTAAATTGTTATCAAAATCTTGTTTCTAAAAAAAAAAAAATGAAAACCGGCCCAAATGTAAAATGCTGGATATGAGAGGACAAACACTGATTCTAAGATGAAACATTTGTTTATTATTTCTCATCTAGAATACTCGTTATGATTTAGATCGAAAAGAGTTTGTACGAATACTATAAAGTATAGAAAACTTCAAAAATGTGTCTTATTACTCATCTCTCATACTTGCCACCCTCTAGATGGGGTACTTTGGGATAAAATATTATGCAGAAACGATTTTGAATGTTTGTAATCACCTATTGTTGCTATTTCACACACAAACATGAAGTCGTCGTAGTTACTCGTACTACTTTTTCTGGATATTTATAATTCTTACGTTTCCGTTGCAAGTTTTGGGGTAGTTTAATAATGTTCTCGCTTAATGGGAGTTTCTAGTGTGCACTACTTCTATGTATATACAATATACGATCGCTATTATGGGTCTAAAGTCGCGTCTCTCATCAGTGCAAAAAAATCGCCAATCTTTGCTACACGTCTCTTTTGCTTGATACCCTCTAGTTAGGATAGTCTACCAGTAATTTCAAGTACTTGTAGATGCCTATTTTGTAATTTTACACATAAATATATACAGATTCGGAAAATGCAGTTTAGGGTACAGGAATAACGATCTAATTGACCATGCCCCGCTAGTTCCATAAATCATGAAAGCAGAGACACACAATGAATTGAATTTAGTACGGCATGGACTAAGGATGGCTGCGGACGTAGGTAATAATTTCTATACGAATCGAGAAAATATCTCTTCGTCAAAAGCGAAGAAGTTATTTGTCACATTTTTGACAAATAATTTCTTCTATTGAAAGCATTTCTGCAGTTTCTTTTTTAGCCGTAAATGCTATGGTAATAAAATAATTCTTATTAAAACCGAAATGAAAATAGAACATTAAAATAAAATTAAATAACTCTGAAACTAAAATCAACTAATAATTATCAAAAAATTAATTATTCTTATTAAATTACAAAAATAGAACATTAAAATAAAATAAAATAACCCTCAGAAACTAAAATCAACTAATAATTATCAAACAATTAATGAAGTAAGGATTTAATCAAACCACCTTCTTGTGACAAACAATAGCCAAACCGATTATACAATGAACCTTTCATATCATTGAGTTGATTTGGAGTAGTATTTGCACAAAGTTGGATAAGTTTTTTCCGTAATTCAACTAAATTATTGGCTCGTTTAAACGCATATTTGTACGCGGTTTCCTTTAAAAAGCCCCACAGAAAGAAATCATCGGGTGCTAGATCAGGTGACTTGGGGGGCCATTTTATCATTCCCCTTGTAGCTATTAAACGATTGGGAAATGTTCTTTCCAGAAAATTCATAATAAGGTATTGTGTGTTTTGTAAAAGCTCTAAATATTTATTGCCATTTAAATTGCCATCGATTAGCAGTGGGCCTATAATATGATTGTCTAAAATTCCCGTCCAAACGTTCAACTTTGTTCTGAGTTCGCACAGCAACACTCAAATGTTTATTTTTTCGAGACCAATATCGTACTACGGATGGATTGTGTTTCCTATGTAATGAAAAGGATGATTCATCTGTAAACAATATATTCTTTAAGAAGTTTTCATTCTCATTCACTTTATTTATCATGATTTCACAAAATTCCATCCGTTTGAAATTGTCCTCGGGAAATATTTCTTGCGTTGTTTGAACTTTAAAACAACTGTACCCATTTCTTTTCAAAATGTTTCTTACAGTTCTTTCCTTCATGTCAACTTAATCAGCAATTTGCCTGCTAGAACAAGGTTCACTAGTTTCAACAAGTGCACAGACATTAGTTTCGCGAATTTCACGTTCTTCGCTCATTTGTTGAAGACGGGGTTCGGGTTGACAGCATTTTTTACAATAATTCACGACACACCCGAAATTCTCAAATTTTTTAATAATTGAAATTATGCTAGCTGAGGGGATTGGTCTGTCTTGATATGTCACAGTAAATAAATTTATTGTGTCATCAGTGGAACGGCCCCCGAAGTACCACTTCACAATTTGCACTTTTTCCGCAGTTGTATAAACACACGGCATTTTAATAACGAAATTGAGATTAATTTATTTTATTCCCACACGTCTAAACAGCTACGCTATTAAGAGCAGAAAGGGTGCGCTCGCGCTGTTCTCAGCTCGTCGCGGTCAAGCGATGGACCAATGCCCTGCATTGTTCTACGACAAAGCGTGGTTTATCTGCGCAGAAACAAGTTTACGTACCTAAAACTAAATTTGCTGAATCTGTATAAGTCGTCACTACAATGGCGCATTTGCTGGATTTTTGTATTACATTACCACTGCTGGTATGAGGGTGGATTTTATATATTGAAGGTAGTATACTAATTTTCCCCGGAAAATTAAGTTGTCTAATATGCATTTTTTGTTTCTATGAACCATACAGAATCCAATTTTGATGTCGACATTCGTTGCCCGGAAGGGTCAAAAATCGACAATTTTTTAAAATTGTCCTTTCAGTTTTTCTGCAATACCTTCCGACTCCCTTAAAATATCAAAATCATATTTTAAACTTAGTCACAGGCCATCTAGGCACTAGTTTACATGATATCAGTCGAACCCTCTCTTCTGTTTAAGGGGGTGATTGTCAGTATTTTCATCATAACTTCTTAATTTCTTTCAAATTTCTAAAAATTATTAGATCATTAGAAATAAAAGAGGTATTCTTATTGTATTTTGATAAGTCAAGCTGTTGTCGAGTAATTATAATTTGTGTTTGAAAAACAATGTGCATTTACATTTTATTAATAAATTCTTTTGCAGATAAAAAATGCTTTGAAATATTACTTTGACATTTCTGTTATTTATTAGACTATATTAGATATTATTTTCTTTGAAATAATTCCAGTTTAATTGTTAATATTATTTAAACATTGGTAATTACACGTTCTCTGAATTAACAGACTTACTTTTGACTTTGGGAGAATGTTTTGGTAATGCTGCTGCAGCTGTAAAATGGCATGAAGATAAATTCCCCAACAGAAGTATTCCTGATACCAACACTTTTTTAAGTACAGAACGTCTACTTAGAGAAACAGGAAGTCTTCAAGTGAAAAACAGAGACGCTGGTCGTCCAAGAAATGCAAGAAATCTTGACATTGAAGAAGAAATATTAGATCATGTAATGGAAGATCCTACGATAAGTTCTAGAAGATTAGGCTTACGAATGGATATATCTCACCAAGGCGCTTTAAAAGTACTACATGAACAACAATTGCACCCATTCAATTACCGAAAACCTCAAAAAATATTACCTGAAGATATGCCAGTAAGAGTTGATTTTTAGACCCATTTAAAAAAAATTACATTTTCCCATATATTTTTCCATTGGCATCAATGTTCATTTTTCAATTCACACTGCTGTTGGTATAATTTGGTATAACTACCTTCAATTTAAATTTAAGTGGCTTTAAAATGTAATAAAAATATTAAACATGTATGTGTTTAAGCAATGATTTTTAAATAAATTTTTGCAAAATTAGTAATTTTTCATAAAAAGATGACAAACAAATTTTGTAATTGCAATTAATTCTCTAATGCAGATAATTACACACAAAAACGGCATTATTAGGTCAATAAGTTAAATTGTGTTGTCACTCTGCATTATTTTGCCTCATAACTTAATTATCTTATTAACTTAAATGTATCTTTGGCTTATATCATATCATATATTACATTTTTGTAGTATCCTATTTATAGACTACTATTCTATTTATAGATTTCGCGCAATTGTCATATCTAGTAGGGGATTAGTAAGGTCTCTGTCCCCGCTAACTAGTAAATATGAAGATAAAGAAATTAGTACAATAGTGAAAGAATTGACGGAGGAATATGACGATATCCTCAAATAAATCGATTGTTGATGTTTCATATGATGTTGAAATAGGACTGAATCATTTAGAACGAACTAGTTAATAGATAATTACTAACATGACAACTACTAAATATAAGTATGTCTTTATAAGCGAAATAGTCTAAGTTATGTAGGCCCTTTTCAATATATGTACAGGGTAGGCAATAAACTTGGTCTCATTACAAAGTGCTTTTCTTAGTCTATCGAGAGCGCTTTACGATGTTTTCTTTTGATTATTACCGTTGTCGCTAAAGGGCGTTATTTGACATGTCAACATATATCTCACTTTTTCTAAAGAAATTTAAATGGAGTGGTATGTTTATTTGTACACAATAAAATAGAGAATTAAAAGCTTCAGATGTCAGTGAAAACCGCAACTTAACTTTTTTCTAACAACAAATATTAGCAAATAAAATTGAAATGATGAATTATTGTCCGATCTTGCTGACGGAAAAAAAGTAGCTGTTGAAAAGAAGTAAGCTGTGAAAATGACACAATGAAGAAATAACATATATCAAACATATTCAGTAGAATATATATTACATAATAATAAAAAAATCTATAATTAATAACAATGACAACAAATCTAATGGTACTAACAATAAAACATTTAATTTAACAAATCAAACGCCCAAAAAAGTAAACGCAAAAACACATTACATTATCGTCGTATTATCGTCATAATCTGCATTATTAGTCTGATACGAATCCGCGCTGGATGCGAAACGTCCAATCCCAGGGTCGTTGGTCTATAAATGTGTGGTGTGAAATTCTAGGTCGACAAATAATTGAGCCTTTCATTTTCAATGGAACTCTTAATGGAGAACGTTATCTAAGTTTTGTAAGAAACGAATTGCTACTTCTTTTAGAAGTACCTCTACTAATTCGTCGTGACATGTTTTTTCAACATGATAGGTGGCCGACGCATTTCTCTATGAACGTTCTGGATTTTTTAGACCAGACATATCCTGGCAGGTGGATCGGACATGGAAGTCTATTTCATTGGCCAGCCAGGTCCCCAGACTTGACTTGCCTAGATCTTTATTTGTGGAGGTGAATAAAAGTGAATAAAAGATGTCGTTCACTCCACTCGTCAGAGAATGAATTCTTGCATCGAGAATGATGGATGACATTTTGAACATCTAGGGCGCCACTAGCTATATTCTAAATTTTTTAATGTATTGTATGTGTTCTTGCGTTTGCTTCTTTGGGCGTTTGATTTATTACATTATTGAACAGATTGGGCCGTTACTTGATGAAAATCCATGATAATAATTGGGAAGAAAACTATATTAGTTTTTGATTTTCACTTTATTTCTTGTCAACATGACAATTGTTTCGCCACACAGTGGCTTCTTCAGATATTGAGTACTGGTATACTAATTTTACAATGCACAAACTATATGGTTTTATACAATTTTGATGTAATCCTAATCTTAATTGCTAAGCGGAAAAGTACAATATAATTTTAATTACTAAATGGAAAGGTACATATAGTTCTAGGAAATTTATTGAATCTAATTTTAATAAGTAAATAAATTTAGTAAGGGAGATGAGTTTGTTTCAATTTGGTCATTTAATAAAATATCAGACGACTTTAGTTTATTTATTTCTAGAGATTCTAGTAAATCGAGTTTTAACCCTTTTTTCTCGGTGTGTAAAATTTTAAACTCTTCGTTGAACACGTGACCTACTTCTATTAGCAGCAATTAAAAACTCAGACAGTGTTATTACTGCGTCTGATAAATATAAATTAAAGACAATGAATCCTCAAATACCAAAAATGTATTCTCTAGTCAAATTACATAAAGGTAATCTCCCGATAAGACCTGTAGTTTCGTTTTTAACAGCACCATCATTTAATATTTCACACAAATTAATAGATGTAATAAAAGAAAACACTAAATTCACCCCAAAATATAGTATCAAAAATTCTTACGACTTAATAGACAAACTAAAGAATATGACACTACCGGACAATGCAAAATTAATTTCCTTTGACGTACAGAACTTATTCCCTAGTATACCACCAAAAGAGACAATAACCTTAGTAGAAAATCTTTTAGATAAAAATAATACAAACATTGTTAAAAAACAGGAGATTATAAATCTTTTAACCATTTGCCTAGAACAAAATTATTTTCAATTTAATAATAAGATTTATACGAGCGACGAGGGTCTAATTATGGGTAATCCTCTCAGCCCACTTTTATCCGAAATATTTATGGACTTTTTAGAAAACCAAATACATAAAAACCCAGAAAGCAATAAATTTCTTTATTGGTATAGATATGTAGATGATATTTTAACTTGTTTCACAGGAACTAAACGACAACTCAACAATTTCCTAAATTTCATAAACTCACTCCACCCTAAAATTAAATTTACTGTCGAAACTGAAACCGAAAATGCTATTAACTTTCTAGATTTGACTATTACAAGACTCAATAAAAAACATAATTTCTCAATTTTTCATAAACCATCCCACACTGACATAACAATACACAACACCTCAGCACATCCTCGCCAACACAAAATAGCAGCATACAACAGCATGATACACAGGCTTTTGACTGTCCCCTTATCAGAAGAAAATTATATCAAAGAACTACAAATAATAAAACAAATTGCATTCAACAATGGTTACAACCCAGAAGTAATAGACAATATCATTGTGAAAAAATCTTTCAATAAAGCCATTAAAGAAGTATATCCAACAATAAAAGATCAAAATAATAGTTTCAAAGTTCTGACTTACATTGGCTACCCAACAGAAAAAACTTCCTCTTTTTTAAAAAAACGTAATATTAATGTAGCTTTCAAAACTAATAACACAATAGGAAAACATTTAAAAAATGCAAAAGACAAAATTTCATCAGAAAATAAATCAGGCGTCTATAAGTTGACTTGTGGTGCTTGTCCTAAGGTATATATTGGACAAACAGGAAGAAATTTTGGTAAACGGTTGTCAGAACATAAAAGAAGTTACATCAGTAATAAAACAGACTCAACTTATGCTAACCACCTAATAGAAGTAGGTCACGTGTTCAACGAAGAGTTTAAAATTTTACACACCGAGAAAAAAGGGTTAAAACTCGATTTACTAGAATCTCTAGAAATAAATAAACTAAAGTCGTCTGATATTTTATTAAATGACCAAATTGAAACAAACTCATCTCCCTTACTAAATTTATTTACTTATTAAAATTAGATTCAATAAATTTCCTAGAACTATATGTACCTTTCCATTTAGTAATTAAAATTATATTGCACTTTTCCGCTTAGCAATTAAGATTAGGATTACATCAAAATTGTATAAAACCATATAGTTTGTGCATTGTAAAATTAGTATACCAGTACTCAATATCTGAAGAAGCCACTGTGTGGCGAAACAATTGTCATGTTGACAAGAAATAAAGTGAAAATCAAAAACTAATATAGTTTTCTTCCCAATTATTTATTACATTGTTTATTGTTATTACTATTTGATTTGTTGCCATTGTTATTAATTAATAATTTTTATATTATGTAATATATATTCTACTGAATATGTTTGATAAATGTTATTTCTCTTTATTGTGTCATTTTCACAGTTTACTTGTTTTCAACAGTGATTTTGCAAGTTCCGTCGGCAAGATCGGATAATAATTCATAATTTCTAATTTGTTTGCTAATATCTACTGTTAGAAAAAAAGTTATCGAGATGCGGTTTTCACTGACATCTGAAGCTTTTAATCCTCTGTTTCATCGTGTAAAAATAAATATACCATCCCATTAAAAAATTTTTAGAAAGAGTGAGATATTTGTTGTCATGCCAAATAACGCCCTCTAATGGCGACAGTAATGATAAAATGAAAACAGCGTAAAACGCCCTCGATAGACTAAGAAAAGCACTTTGTAGCGAGATCAAGTTTGTTAAATTCCGTTAAGGCTAATCGGAGTAATCGACATTTAAAAAAATGATATTTTGGCATCTCCCACCACTTTATTCTTGAAGCTACAAAAAAATGGAAAACCGAAAAGATTTGAATTTGACTTAGGATTACGCCGCATATATTTACAATGCCACTTAATTCAGCAAATTGCAGGGAAAAACCTAATTTTCTATTTGGCCATGGCTGTTCCGCCCCTAGCAACCATTTTAGAACTCGAAAATAGTTTCCAGCGATTTTTGAGGCTTACTTTATTTAAGGTAATGCGATTATTGGTTTTTGAGATATGGCCGACCTCCATTCTTAGTTGCCCATCCTGTGCTTTCTTGGCTAAAAGCAGGTCTCTTTCCATTAGACTTGAACTTTGTTGATATCTAATTGATGAGGAAAATAACTTGATATTTGATTTGGTAGTGATTAAAATTGCGCGATTATTTGTAAATGGTTAATTGTGGTGTGGTAATTTGCTCTAATAATATAGTCATTAATATTCATTTTCTCTGTAATCAAGAAAGCAATGATTATTATTTTAACCGACTTTTTTGACATTGAATATTTTTCATTAGAATATATGGTATTTAGTATAGATTTTTGGAATAGTGTAGATAGACGTGTTTCCAGTCAACAGACCGGTCGTATTCACGAACCGCCAATACCCGGTTCGATGAGAAATATATATCCAACAATGACAAAAGTGGCAGATTTTTCACTAATACGTGGATTTGGATATAGGCACGTGGTCCTGGTGTTTTGTGGCGTATTGAGGAACGATTTAATAGTGAAATGTATCTTAGAATTTTAGATATTATACTCTCGTCTGTGTCACAATTAATTCCTAATAATGATAATATTTCATCAAGATAATTATTCCGTTCATACTCTCATACCTACCGGAACTAATTGATTTCGAGATAACGACTCAGTCATAGTCCCGACCTTAACCCTGTGAAAGAGGTTTGGGGACTAAGAAATATCCAAAATCGAAATGTGAGACCACGGAATCCCCAAGAATTACTGGAATTGATAAATAACGCGTGGGAAAATATTACTGATGATAATTGCATAAGTTTATTGAATTCTTTGTTAAACAGACTAATAGAAGTTATAAATAGAAATGCTGGAATAACCAAATATTAATAGTTAGTTTACAATTTTTATAATGATTTCTTATGAATTAATTAAACTGTATATTCTCCACTTTAAAATGTTAACTACCGAATTTTTGTCAATGTTATAACTTATAACGCAGTGCAATTTGTCTCATTGATAATTCATCTTCTGCTATAGCAATAACTCCAACTTTACCATATCCGCCTTAAAATAAAAAATAAAATAATGATATCTGTTTATTTCGGCCACTCATTACATATTCAATAGATTTACACTAGAAAAAAAAAGTTGTCCTACTATTCATTGTCCACGACGCAGTGTGAAATTAATGAGTTGTCATTTTCAAAATTCTAACCGCCGCGCGCCGCTCAATTTTAAATCAAATTGGATGAAATTAGGCGTAAAATGTTCGATTGAACTTTATGAGGTAACTGCTGGTTTCACATTAGGTGTTTTCACTATATGCAAATTAGCTTTTTCGATATTATTAAAATGAAGTACTTAATGTATTAAAGCATTTCCCTGTATTTAAAAAGCAATCCGTCGTCTATTAAATTAATATTTCAACAAATAAATAACATAAAATTTGAATATTTGAACAGCTACGCGAAACACTCCATTATTGGTGGTGACACCATTGACGTCATCGATTATATCAAACAGTAATATCGCATATACGTAATATATAAACATAGCATTTTGAGGACTCTTTGTGTACGTTTTTACCTGTGAGTTAATTCGAAATGGCTAATACAGGATTCGTAAGAGCTACTTCGGGAAATTTACCGGCAGTGGATGTGTTCATGAACACGGAATTTATGAAGAAAGATGAACGTTTCAGCATAGTAGAAGTGAGGGGCTCTAAAGCTGCAACATAAGTACTAGACTTTTTTATCAGGTTCTCACTGAAAGCTGCCTATTGCTGCTGCTGCCGCTGCTACTGCTGCTCCTCGTTGCTCGATCTAAACCGTTCAGTTCGAGCAACGAGGAGCAGCAGTAGCAGCGGCAGCAGCAGTGGCAGCAGCAGCGGCAGTAGCAGCTGTAGCAGCAGCAGCAGCAGTAGGCAGCTTTCATTAAGAACCCGATGATGGCAGATGAGATTCCGCCGAAACGTCGTTCAGACAACCATGGCTGTAATAGGAGCCTACCAACTACACGGGAGAACACCCGGAAGCACACCAACACTTTACTCAATATAACATATATACAAGGTTGATATTATACAGGGTGTTTGGTGCATCGTGTGCCAAATTGAAATGGCCGACAGAAAGGGTTATCTGCTATCCTTTCAGGCTCCTTAACACTTCCCATGCCCTGCGGGATTTTTCATATCGACTTTTTATTTTTTTAATGAAAAAAATCCCAAATTCTACATTTAAATTCAAATTATAAGAAAAGTATTATGCGTAGACTGCGAATTTTATTTTTATTTTGATGTGTATTGTTGAAGGGTTCTTTCAAATCCAAAATTACTGGCATTAGTCATCTAGTTGTTTTTTTATTCACTCGCAAAGTTTCGGAATAGGTAAAATTGTAATTTAAACTTAGACTTTGCATGGCTATAAAAAAACAACTCAGAGCGACCGGAATCTTCCAACTCCCTCAAAAATTCTCTAGTCTATCCTCTTGCTAAGGATGTGCCACATGTCATAAAAATCTTTTAATAACTTCGTGAATTCGCTAAATTAGTGAATCGGGTCACATAAGGCTAATATTCAAAATTCTGAATAAAAAATTATTTTTGCTTAAATTATGCATGGGAAACAGGTAAAATCTGTTATCTCACTCTTGGGAAGTAAAATATATCTTCAGTCTCTTTCTGTTCATGGGTTTTACTTGAAATGAAGAAACAATTACATTTTTGTCATTTATTAAAAATTTTTAAAAATCTCGCTCAATGTGTTGGCCTCTGTTGCGAATGTAGGCCCGACACCTGCTTCGTATTTCGACAGTTGTTGTATGAAGTCGTATTTCCTCCTTAATTGTAAGAGAATATCTAGACAAGGTGCTCCTAAATGCGTGGATTGGGCGGGATGGCCCTATTCAATGGCCTCCACATTCCCCAGATCTAACTCCGTTGGATTTTTATGTCTGAGAACTCGTGTACGCGACGGAGGTTGCGACTAGGGAGGAACTTGTCCAACGCATAGAAACGGCTTTCGGTACAATTAGGGAGGAAATACGACTTCATACAATGACTGTCGAAATACGAAGCAGGTATCGGGCCTGCATTCGCAACAGAGGCCAACACTTTGAGCAAGATTTTTAAATTTTTTTAATAAATGATAAAAATGTATTTGTTTCCTTATTTCAAGTAAAACCCATAAACGGAAAGAGACTGAAGATATGTTTTACTTCGCAAGAGTGAGATAATAGATTTTACCTGTTTCCTATGCATAATTTAAGCAAAAATAATTTTTTATTCAGAATTTTGAATAATAGCCTTATGTGACCCGATTCACGAAGTTATTAAAAGATTTTTATGACATGTGGGACATCATTAGCAAGAGGATAGACTAGAGAATTTTTGAGGGAGTTGGAAGATCCCGGTTGCTCTGAGTTTTTTTTTATAGACATGTAAAGTCTAAGTTTAAATTTCAATTTTACCTATTCCGAAACTTTGCGAGTGAATAAAAAAACAACTAGATGACTGATGCCAGTAATTTTGGATTTAAAAGAACCCTTCAACAATACACATCAAAATAAAAATGAAATTCGCAGTCTACGCCTAATACTTTTTTATAATTTGAATTTAAATGTAGAATTTGGGATTTTTCTCATAAAAAAGATAAAAAGTCGATATGAAAAATCCCGCAGGGCATGGGAAGTGTTAAGGGGCCTGAAAGGATAGCAGATAATCCCTTCTGTTGGCCATTTCAATTTGGCATACGATGCACCAAACACCCTGTATAAACATTATAAATGTTGCTCATAAACTTGTAATGTAAACAGGGTTAGGTAGCTAGTTATACATTTATTTTAGACCAATACTCATGCATTATAATGAAGTTTTAAACTTACTTCACTTAACTCAACTTACTTTGAAATGATGCTCACACCAGAAAAATACTGATGCTGTTGTAGGTGGATCACGTCTAGCGGCTTTAAGTCACTTTATTTTGCGTTGTTTTTGTACTGTCACGAAAACCTTTTCAGGTGCGTTCTTGGATGTATTTTTGCATCCTGGCACAAAACACCATTTACTTTTTATTATAAAACGCTAAGGTTTTGCAAAATAACGTGTATTTATAATACACAACCCATGTTTGTTTATCAACAATGTAACCTCTGACGTCATCAGTGCGGGATACGGTGACGTATGGTTTTTCGCGGTAAAATTTAAATTCAAATTTAAAAGGGCTTAATTTCAAGGAATAAATCGATTAATTGGGAAAATTCAAATTTTTTTTAACCATAATTAAGTATTATTTTCACAGTCAAAGAGATTTTAAAATTTGTGAAAACACCGATTGACAGCTGTCAAAACCTTAAAACCTTTAAAAAAGTTTAGAATTTTTAAAATTTATTTGGTCTAAGTTTTTGTTTAACGGAGTTTTATGACTTAAACGAATGTTTTTTGGGTCGCTGATTATTCAATATTTATTTTAGCCAAAAGTGGTCCAAGTGTCGTCATTTTGGTCTATAGTGGTCCAAGTTCAAGTAGTGGCCATTTACTTTTAGTGGTTCTAATGAATTTATTTCTAATAAAAAATTTATCAATGAAACGTACAAGGTTTTATAGTTGCTTGGTCGCAGATTACTAATGTAATGGTAATTTTGGTGTAAAGTGGTCCAAGTTCAAGATATTGGCAATTTAAAAATTTAGAATTTTCGGCGCCCGACGAGAGGGGGTTCGGAGGTGCCCCCCTCGGGCCCGGTGCTTTTTGAGGGGGCCCGGTGGTTCTAAGAATAATGAGTCGTATTGCATATTTTTAAGAAATATCACTCTCCCCATCTGTTCAAAATTTCGATGAAGACAGATATTAAATTTTGAGGAGTATCACCCCCTCGCTTTTCAAATTATTGATCGAGATAAATATTTAATTTTAAGGAATATAACCTCTCGCTCTTCGCTTTCGCCGTGAAAGCCGAGAAAGATATTAAATTGTAGGGAATAATCGCCCCCCGCTCTTCGAAATCTTAGTAGAGGTAAACAGTTTATTATTATGAGTGCCACTCCCCGCTCTTTCGAAATTTTTGTATTGAAGATTGGTGGGAGTCGTATGTAATTACCCCCTGGGCTCCGATTTTCTCTCGACGGCCCTGCATATAATACCCTTAATTGTAAAACCAGCAGTTACCTCATAAAATTACAGCTTTCTCGAACATTTTGCGCCTAATTTCATCCAATTTGATCAAAAATTGAGCGTGAGCAAGAATTTTGAAAATGGCAACTCATTAATTTCACACTGTGCGACGGTATAGTTGTCTTCACATAATTAAGGCAAAAAAATGTCGGGGTGTTTGATCTTTACCGCAAAGTCAAAGGCGCCGACACTTTTTATGTGACTTAAATATATGCAGAGAACTATACATGAGTACAGTCGTGAACAATAATCCCTCCTTTATACCTAAATTATTTGTGTGTTAAATTTTCTTCAAAGTTCCCTAGTTCTTAAAAACAATTGCTACACAGTTATTGCAAGAAAATTGTTAAATGGCAGATCCCAGTTAATTACCCGATAGTATGTACCGTTTAATGTTGATTTAATAATAAAAGTTGTATGGATGAAGGTCTCACCTAACGAAAATGTGCGTTCCCCATAAAATTTGCAACCTAACACAACACCTTGGACTTCTCAATCGAGGTCGTTGATAATAAAACAACATTATTTCTATTTAAAAAGACAATTTGCTATGTAGTATTGATAGAACTATAACGGAAAATTATTTAAGTGCAAATATCAAGTGGATATAGATTGCCATATGTTTAAAGACTAAATCGCGTTTATTTTTTGCGCCAAGTTGCCGTAACTGTTTGTAAAAGATTTATGCGAGGTTGGTTTGTCAACGTTCAGTTCAAGAGTCTGCACATGGACAAGGCCAACTAGACAAGTTATTCGACTTGTGTAGTACCTACTTCGTTTGCATAAACCTGGGGCTCGCATGATTTACTTTAATTATAGAAAAAGTCGTTCGTCAATACGTATATACCATTGTGAAACAATAACATTGACAATAGCATTTAACTTTTCGTGACAGACATGATCTACACATATAGGGTGGTTCAACTAAGTTGACCTAGGGTCCGAGTTGGACGTAATCAATAACTTTTGTAACCAACTACTGATATGATTACTTTGTTTGAAAGTACAAAGTAATCAAAGTGCTTCAGTAATCATTAAAACCGGTAATCATCAACTGCGATTATTGTAATCATGATTACGTACTTAGTTGCTATTTAGGATTACTGATTATTTTTATTCTTATTACTTTTATGATTTCGATGATCTGGACTATAGTTGTCCTAAGCAAGAAAATAATAAAAGGGAATATTAATTATTGTTTTGGATTTATATTGGGATTTTGTATTATGTTCTCCTGATAACTATTTTTTATTAGCTAAAGCTAATAAAAGTCCAGAAACTTGGTTATGGCATCTCTCACCTCCACTCCATCTCTAAACAAAATAAAATTAAGATATTGACTTGAAGGTACACGTATACAGAGTGGATCATCAATAATAGACCATAATTCAAGGGTAGATACTTTGGACCAAATTATGAGGATATAATCAAACACGGTTTAGTAAATTGCTGCTGTGGAAAAAGATACAATTGGTCAAAGTTGCATAGAAATAGGTGGAGGCCACATCGAAAATTTACTCTAAGTTGCAGCAAATAGTTCATAAGAAAGTCAATGAGTTTCCGTGGCTGTCATTCTTTAGTTTTTACTTACATTATGTCGATTAGATTAAAGTAGGAAGAAGGAGCTGGCTGATTGGCCTTAACCAACGCGACCCCCTATGGATCTATTGTGGTGCTCCTGTTTGTTTTCCTTAGAGCTCCTTATCTAGCTTTGCCCTCTGTATCAGACTCCACAGCCTTGATAAGGGCCCCTAGTGTAGCTTTCAGCTCTTGGTTTTTTCTCACCGTGTACTTGGAATTTCAGTCTAGCAAGGCACTATACATGGAGTAAGGTTTCCTCTGCCTCAGGTAGAATCTGCATGTTGCGTCCTCTGCCAGACCCATTAGACTCAGATGTCTGTTAAGGTGGCAGTGACCGGTTAAAAGACCCACTATTATTCTAATGGTCTTTCTGTTTTGACATAACAGGTCCTCCGTAAATTTGGCCGATCATTCTTTGCTTTGTCTCTGTCGTGGGACATTTTTCCACCATTCCAGAGGTTCAGTTTGCATCCATTTATTAATGGATGCTCGTATGCATGGCTTGGCCACACCGCAAAAGGGTTCGGGTCCTATAAGAGCGTTATCTCTACCTTCTCTGTCCAGTTCATAGCATTTTCATTTCCCTGTTGTCCTAGTACCCACACCACGGTCACTTTATTCTGACTTCCTAGGTCTATAAGGGCATTTATGCAGCCCCATACAAGTGTCGATTCAACTTGTATGGAACCGATTGCTTTTAGAGCAGCCTGACTATCGGAAAAATGGCAATCGACTGATTAACAGTTTCTTGCCTTATAATTTCCTTTGCGCACTACTGCATTGCGGCCACTTCAGTCTAGAATACTGTGGCGTATTTTCCTAATCTTATTGGGATTTTCGTTTTTGACCTTATCCCACAAATCCCATTTCCGACTCCCTGTTCTGTCTTAGAGCCGTCTGTATACCAGACTGTTTGTGACGGTATTGGAGGACGGTTTTTCCAGTCTTAAAATACCATAGAGTATTTTAATTTGAAAATGTTTATTAAAATAATACTTTAGGACTATAGTATCCGTTGGCATAGGGCTTTGCATTAGCCTATGCAGCACTGAGCGAACTTCTCCTTGGATAAATATGTGTAGTGGTGGCAAGTCCAGAAGGACTTCCAATGTAGCAGTTGGAGCAGTTTTTATGGCTCCCGTGGCGCATAGGAAAGCAAGCCTTTGTACGCCATATAACACCATTATTGCTCCCAACTTCACCGCCTTAGTCAACCATGCTACTGATCCGTATATCATGGGTCTTACTACCCTAGGGTCATTTTGGGATTTAACCCCCAATTTTTTCCACACATCTGCGTACACCTTCCGAGGGCTATTGCTGCTTTCTGTGTGACTTTTTCAATGGGAATTCCATGTCAGTTTTTGGTCAAAAATAACTCCTAGGTATTTTACCTCAAACGAAATTTCCACATCGTTGAGCACTAGGGGCTTTAGGCCTTCTAAGACTCTTTTTCGTGTAAAACTGACGATGTGGTTTTATGGGGATTTGTGGAGACTCCTTCCTCATTACACCACCTGTCTCGACAATACTTAGGGATCTTTGTGAACGCTCTGATATCGTGTTCGTAAATCGCCCCCTGACAACTATTACTATATCGTCAGCATATCCTAGGAAGTAAAAGCCTTCCGCAGAAATTTTTCGGAGGAGGTCGTCAACAAGGGTTGTCCACAGTAGTGGAGATAGTACCCCTCCTTGGGGGCAACCTGTACTCCCCTTTGCCCCGCCTAAAGTGGATACTATAATCCTTTTCTCTAATCTGCCTTTAATCCACTGGCAGAGCACTGTTAGGACTTCTCTGCTTAACAGTGCGTTGGTTAACGAGTGCGTTTGTTGCATTGTTAAACGCTCCTTCTATATCTACAAAAGTGGCTATTGCAATTTCCTTATCATGTAATGACTAGTAGTCAATTTAAATCTAATCTAATCTACGTTGTGTAACTTTTCAATAAATACAAATAATTTGTCGTTTAAAAATTGAATTTGTTTTCAAAAAATTTTTGAAATCTTTTGGTTGGAATTCTATCAAGTGTACCTATTTTACGTAGAAATGACTCCTGCATGAGATTTTCAAGTCAAAAGTGCCACAACGTTTCGTAAAAATAGGAAGAAAAAATATTCCACGGGGTAGCGTTGTGGCTTTTTAGCTTAAAAATGTTTATTTTTCAAGTTTGGACAAGATCAGGCAAGAGGTAGTTGAGATACTGCAAGAAGAAAAGAAGAAAAATAATACAACTTTGAGACCCCGTATCTTCTTCCACAGCAATAATTTACTCGAGCTTGTTTGGTTATAAATTCCTATTTTGGTCCAAAGAATGTATCCTTGAATTGTGGCCCATTATTAATGGTACACCCTGTATATTATAATGAGATTTAGAACTAGAATATATTTTGGGATTATTCTGTTGAAGAGTAAATGTACGTAAGTAAATGGGGGTAAATCAAGCTAGTAAGAGTCCAAAAACTTGAAATTTTGTGTATATGCTAGACGCCAAGGCCTCAAAATTTTGTATGACATCTGCCACCCCCACCATTCTCACTCCATTATTAAAGGGGTTAAGAAAATAAAATTAAGATATTCACTTAGTACATGTATGTATTATAACGAGATCTAGAAATAAATCATATTTTTAGGTTATTCCGTTGGAAGGTTGGAAGATAAATAGGGGTAGATAAGTAAAGCAAGGTAGTAAGAGTCCAAAAACTTGGGATTTGGTGTATATGCTACAAGCCAATGTCTCATTGTAATGGCAGTTGCCACCTCCACCACCACCGTTATTAAAGGGGTTAACAAAACGAAATTATGATTTAGTGTGTGTACGAAAACAAATATTCCCAGCTTGGGGTAAACAATTATCAAGTTGTTTTCGATTAAAGAGGCTTGGAAGAGAAATCTGGATGTGAAAGTAGTGATACTTAGTAGAGGTTTTTTATTTTGAAGATGTTCTTTCCTGAATATTATAACTATTTTTTGTACATTTTCTTTGAGAACATATATAGCTAGGACTTGACAAAGTTTTGGCCTCAGCAATTATGCCAGGAGAAAAAAGAAAAATGTAATTGTTGTTTATATTTTAGAATTTTAGTGCTTAAATGGCAGTAGTACATCTATATCAAATTATCGGATATTAAAAGAAAAAAAAATAAAATGTAAAAACTTCCTAAGAAATAATTACTAACTATTTATCGACCTATTATATTCTAAGCTCTATTATTAAAGACACGTTTGCTGTCGATTTGTGCTATTACTGTAACAATAACAAAATTATTTTCGAATTAACGACTTATAAATAAGAATGAGTAATAAGCTGAAAAATAAACTTTTACAACAAAAAATGTTGTTAAAGGACTATGCACAACACAAATGCATTAGCTGATCCTCTTCAATGACATTTAGAGTAAAGTCCCTTTGTTAAATCATGTAATGTTATATGTTTGAAATATATTCGAAATAAAAATCTGTTTCGAGCACAAAAACATGTCAACAGCTCTTGTGAAACACACTGTAAACAAAACTGTTTTTTAGCTCTTAAAAATAATATTTAATGAACTGAGATCTTTTTTTTTTTTTATATATAAATTCTACAGTTATACTTTCGTATGTAGTAAATTTTTGAATGTGATCTGGAATTGGAATTTTTTGTACTTTCTCTATCTATAAATGAGAACGTAAAACGGCTATATTCAGTTCTACGAGCTGAAATCTTGGATCCTGACTGAAAAATCGATTCGTCTCGTACAAATAAGTCACTGTACGGAATGTTCAGGTGGATAGCTAATCTTCACGCCGCGCCGTATACACAGTTTCTTCCTCCATCGGTGTAATAAACGGGGTTAAATCCTGCGTGCATCAAGTTTAATCGGTTAAACCGTGTACGTCCGGTGGTTTTAAAAATTCGCCTTAACAAGTGACTTCAGTAGGTATATACTAATTTGATAGAATACTAAACCGTAGGTCAAGGAATTTGGTTTGCTCAAAGGCAAAACTTTAAAATTAGGGTGGAAATACAGAGCTTGATTGATTAAAACTGAAGGACGAGGGATATATGTAAAAATTATTTGCAGAATAATACCGAATAGATATACCATAAGATATACAGGGCTGATTTATCTCTAGTTTAAAGGAACAGATACAATTCAAACTGTCGGGATTGTAAAGTTACTGAGTATCGCATAGTAATGATAGAGACCAATCAATATAAAAAAATTATAAAAACTGGATGAAAAATAACCAGTTATTTTTGCACTATAATCACTTATTTAAACAAGTCACGTAGTATAAATTTCATGTTTCTTATTGATTAGATTTATAATGAGGGAAGTCTGGTAAATATTCTTGACAGTTTAAAACGAGTAAAAATTGACAAAATCATAAAGGTGCGTGGTGTTAGTATTGTCGTGAACAATAAATAACAGGAAAAGTCTTACAAAGTATTTTTACAACTTTAATATTTGTGAGATTGTAATTTATTTGTCAAAATATATTCCAAGTGTGTAAAAACCAATATGCCCCATATAAGCGATTTAGTTAAAATTGGTGTTATTGCACGTAAAGCAGTATGACTCAATCCTGGAAAGTGGTTTCTTCCCATCTTGAATAACTGAGTACAATGGATGTTCTCTGTATTTATTCGCCAACACAGTATGTACTCATTTTAGTATATTTTATTTCCTTAATTCACTTCTTATTTCTTTTTGTATGTATTTATATTCCCAATATATTATCTATGCTCAAATTGTACCTATATTGTACCTATTTTAGCAATTGCAAATTTTGTTGTTCAATTGATATCCATCGTCGACCTGATCCAGGATTTCTACTAATCGTGCGGTTTATTTTCCACTTTTTTAAAATATTAAATACAAAATTTTTGTTAATATTATAACGCAGTGCAATTTGTCTCATTGACCAACCCAGGGTTGGCAAAAATTGTGTTTTTTTTTTATTTTAATAAAAAAACACGTTTTTTTTTAAAATTTAAAACAATTCAATGTGTTTTAGACATGGATTTTTAATTGTTGAAAAAAACATGTTTTAAACAATAAAAAACATGTTTTTAAACTTAAATTTATACGGGCGCGTCGACCCAATACATTGTTCATTTTATAAGCCATGCCCATATTGCATCATAACAAGACGAGGACGATACTTGAAAACGGCTCGGCCAATTCAGTGTAATAAATATGTCAAGTTGTGCAATAGTGCAATCATTGTTTGGTGATTGGTTATGATTACCCAGGCACATAAGAAAAAGTCGAGTGGGAGAAGGCAGACCTAAGTATTCCCATGAATTCTGACCTGCTGAACACGAATTCGATGTCCGTTTTGCCTGATTGGCTCTTGCATTCTTCCTAACCTCAAAAAATACCGTAAGAATGCCCGAAAAAATGAAAATGTAGCTAAAAATCTGAAAACATTTAGGGGTACATAGGATGGTGATAGAAATCGAATGGCGCAAACCAGACATCCCTGCGGTCCTTCGTTTTCGAGATAGAGCAGCTTCAAAGTCACCGGAAGGAAAAAAAAAGCTATAGAATTCTAGTTTACGCCATTCGATTTCTCTCGCCATTCTACGTATCTCTGAATTTTTTCAGATTTTTAGCTACACTTTCATTTTCTCGGGCATTCTTACGGTGGTTTTTTTGAGGTTAGGAAAAATACAAGAGCCAAGCGGGCATAACGGACATCGGATTCGTGTTCAGCAGGTCAAAATGCATGGGAATATATAGGTCTACCTTCCCGCACTCGACTTTTTTTTTGTGTATCTGTGCTATTAAGCGCTTTAAAATTAACACTTAAGAAAATAAATAATAACAGGCATATCTTCTATATAATAGTAATATGTTTCGTTCGTTGTACTTATACTACTATATTATTATAACTAGTTTTATTGCATTACATAAAAGTTCATATTTTTTTATTAATTTTTTTTCTTACCTTATCAAATACAATGATGTTCCAAAAATTGTCCATCAAACACACTGAAAAAACGAATTGAAAAAAATCATGTTTAATTTCAAACAAATATGTTTAAAACAGGTTACTGTGTTTTAAACACTTAAAAAACATTTGTTTAAAACATTTTGTTTTAAAACTGCCAACCCTGGACCAACCATCAGTCAAATTGCTCCGTGTTATTAACAAAAATTCGGTATTTAACATTTAAAAAAGTGGAGAATAAATGGAAATATTAGTAGAAATCCTGGATCAGGTATTCTAGAGCTCCCTTCTGTGACAATTACATAATAATAATGAGTTCTATTTCAACAAGATAATTGTTCCGTTCATACCGTAACTAACTGGTATCGAAACAGCAACATTAATGTTTTTAACTGACTCAGTAAGTCCCAGACCTCAACCCTATGGAAGTAGTATGGGGATTGGGGACTACTCTTAAGAAATATCCAAAACCGAAATGGGAGACCACGGAATGTCCAAGAATTGCTGGAATTAATAAATAATGTATGGGAAAATAGACTAATATAAGTTATAAATAGAAATAATGCAATAACCAAATATTAATAGTTAGCTTTTTCAAGTTTTTTTATAATGTTTGTTGTGAATTATTATTTGTTTACTTATAATTGTATTGAAACATATTCTTTGTAGGATTTTGCAAACAGCAAATAACTACCTATGAGAACTAAAAGAAAAACTATGTGTAAAAATATCAATGAAATCTATGCATTCTTTCGATAACCCAAATTCTAGCTATGCTAGCAAAATAAAATCCTAAAATGAATTTGTCTAATTTCTTATTTGAAAATTCTCACTCACAGCCCCCTACGGCCATGCAGATTAAACCAGTGTCTGCATAACCCCCTACGGCCATGAAGATTAATTTAAAAATGAGAAGAAAGGCCTAAAATGAATTTATTTACCTACCTTGTTTTAAAACATTTTCGTTCTAATGGATTACATTTTCATGAAGCCTATTATTCTGTTTCTTGGAAATGTTAGCCTTAGAAACGTTTTTCGCCCTTATTCTAGAGCTCATCAGAAAGACACGAAGCCACTCATAAATATGTTTCATGCAAAACCAAGACAATTTCTATAAATAAGTATGGAATAATTATATTTGATATTTACTGATAAAGATCTGTTGTCTTGATAGATAGATATTTTTTCTGTTGTTTGCAAAATTAGGATTTTGAATATGTTTCAATGTTATGAATTAATTAAAATGTTTATTCTCCACTTTTTTTTTAAATGAAAGAAAAAAATTATCCCAGCTCATAAAAGGCTTAGAGCATTCTTTTTTTTTAATTCGCAGAAAAAATCGTAGCTTTAAAATGATCCCGGTCCCAAAGACGTACGATTAAAAATAAATAAGTTATGACTTTAAAACGCACGTGTTTTTCAAACCCAATTTTAAACATTTAAATTTGCGAAAACTAATTAACTAGTACAACTTGTCAAGAAGATAATCCATTTTGATTCGTTACGCTACAATGTCTACAAAAAAAATAGGACAATTTTACTAAAGCACATTTTAATAAACAAAATGAAAAATGACTTTTTGCAAAAACCTTTAAAGATATCGATTTGAAATGTTCAGTGTTTTTAAGGACATCGAATCATACAACTTCCGATAATTTCAAAGTTACAAGGTTTATATTGAAACATTTTTTATAGGATTTTGCAAATAGCAGAAAAGATAACTATGTATAAAAGAAAAACTTTGTGTAGAAATATTAATGAAATCTTTGCCTTCTTTCGATAACCTGAATTCTGGTAATGCTAGCAAATTAAAATCCTAAAATGAATTTGTCTAATTTCTTATTTGACAATTCTCATTCTAACACTAGCATCCACACAGTCCCCTACGGCCATGCAGATTAAACTAGTATCCACATAACCCCCTACGATTATGAAGATTCAGTTAAAAATGAGAACAAAGACCTAAAATGAATTTATTTATCTACTTTGTCTTAAAAAATTTTTCATTCCAATGGATTACATTTTCATGAAATCTATCATTCTGTTTCCTGGAAATGCTTAGCCTTTGAAACGTTTTTCGCCCTTATTCTGGAGCTCATCAGAAAGACATAAAGCCATTCATAACGATGTTTCATGCAAAACCAAGACAATTTCTTTGAATAAGTGTGAAATGATTATATTTGACATTGACTGATAAAAACTACCTCACCTATCTATTAGCTAACTAGTATTGGAGCCTATATACTCTATGCATGTTTAAAAATGAATTATTATTTGTTTGCTTATAATTGTATTGAAACATTCTTTATAGGATTTTGCAAACAGCAGAAAAGATAACTATCTATAAAAGAAAAACTTTGTGTAGAAATATTAATGAAATCTTTGCATTCTTTCGATAACCTGAATTCTGGTTATGCTAGCAAATTAAAATCCTAAAATGAATTTGTCTAATTTCTTATTTGACAATTCTCATTCTAACACTAGCATCCACACAGTCCCCTACGGCCATGCAGATTAAACTAGTATCCACATAACCCCCTACGATTATGAAGATTCAGTTAAAAATGAGAACAAAGACCTAAAATGAATTTATTTATCTACTTTGTCTTAAAAAATTTTTCATTCCAATGGATTACATTTTCATGAAATCTATCATTCTATGAAAAATTTTTTAAGACAAAGTAGATAAATAAATTCATTTTAGGTCTTTGTTCTCATTTTTAACTGAATCTTCATAATCGTAGGGGGTTATGTGGATACTAGTTTAATCTGCATGGCCGTAGGGGACTGTGTGGATGCTAGTGTTAGAATGAGAATTGTCAAATAAGAAATTAGACAAATTCATTTTAGGATTTTAATTTGCTAGCATAACCAGAATTCAGGTTATCGAAAGAATGCAAAGATTTCATTAATATTTCTACACAAAGTTTTTCTTTTATAGATAGTTATCTTTTCTGCTGTTTGCAAAATCCTATAAAGAATGTTTCAATACAATTATAAGCAAACAAATAATAATTCATTTTTACAAGGTTTAATTTATCATTAGTTATTAACAATTGAAATAAGAGGCCGTTTTGACGGTTTTTTCGATTTTGCAGATAAAAAAAATTAACCAATTTCTTTTTACTAGCTACATTTGTCATATAAAACATTTTTTTCTAAAGTTCTTAGTTTTCCATTATGTACGAAAAACTGATTTTCTCAGCTTTGCAAATTATTTTAACAATGTGGCACTAAATAAAAAGTGTTGCCGAAGCATGACACTCAATATTCTTAGCCTCTTTTACAAGAGTCAATTTTTATACATGAAGTATCTTGCATTTCTCGACCAAGCCCTAATTCGATTACACTACTGTTTCATTTCGGCTACTTATTACATATTCAAATAAAGATAGATCTACACTAGAAAAGATAGTTGTACTATTATTTATTGTCCATGACAGTGCGTAGTACGTATAAGAATATGCAAATGCAAATGTAATGCGCGGAAAATTGCTTAAATTTAACGTCTAATAATAGATACCTACTACTTAAATATTATTATGTTCGTTCTGAATTGCCTGGAACCCGTGGAGTTGTTGGTAGTTCTCATAGGCACATATTCAGTGATAATACTGATAATAAAAATCTATATCTTTATTATCCTGCAACTTGTGTTAAGTTATCATATTAATTCTATTTTTTGGCGGAGGTCCCGGTTTTACCTGATTTAAAATTCTGGTGAGTAAAGTATTATACAGACTGTCTATTTTACGAGGGCCACACACCAAATATCCCGCTTAATATCTATTGTAGAAGAATAAAGTTTTAGAAACAGTTATCCCATTTTTTGTGAGCTATATTTCAGTAAAAAGAAATTTGAAATCCATAGCCTACTTTATGAGATATATTACAAAAACCTGAAAAATAGGAAAACCACAAACGGTTATAGCTTCCTTATTTGAGGAGATACGAAAAAAGTTAAACGAATGAAAGTTGACGGCAAAGACAATAAGAATAATAACGTGTAACAAAAAAATCGAAAAATGCAGTTGGCTTTGACATACGCTATTGTGCAAAAATGAAAAATACATATCTCAAAGTAGGCCATGACGCCATTAATTCCGTTATTTTTTTCTCATTCCAACGATATAAAACATGTCACAGAAATTTTAACCGATAGTGTCAATATTTAATATTTTACGAATACCACAATTCATATAATTGAATCGTAACAATCAGCTGTGCCATAATAGTAAAAATTCACTTTATAATAATTATAATTCCGTAATTATTTATTACACTTTAATACAAACCAATAAATATCTCATAAATAAAAATACAAGTACAAAACGAACATCAAAAGAAAAAAACGAAAAACTATGTATAACAGTACTACCTACTACTATATTGAAAAGAAATTGTGTGTATTTATTTTTCTAACTACAAATGCTCAAATTGTGCACCATGCATTCTGACACATAAACGTGCTCTACGAGACACGTCACGCATTACATTTTGGAGCATTTCAGGAGTAATTGCCTCACATGCGTTTCGAATTCTGGTTTTGATGTCCTCAATATTTTCAGGGGCAGTTTGAAATACCTTGTCTTTAATGTAACCCCAGACGAAAAAATCCAAGGGAGTAATATCTGATGATCGAGCTGGCCATAGAATGGGTCCATAGGTGCCTATCCAGCTATCTGGCATAACTTGATTTAAATAATTTGTACATATTACAGCAGTGTGAGGTGGAGCCCCATCTTGTTGAAAATATCAATAATTTAATCTTTCTGCCACTGTTAATTCATAAAGAAAGTCTTGAAATTCGTTTTGCAGGAAATTAAGGTATCTACGAACGGTTAATTTGCTATCATAAAAATAAGGTCCAATTACTTTAGTCCCTAAAAGACCCAACCAAACATTCGTAGAAAATCTTTCTTGGAAAGCAGTCTCTCTGCACCAATGTGTATTTTCTCGTGTCCACTTATAATGCATATTTCTATTGAAAAATCCATTATTAGAAAAATTTGATTCGTCCGACCAAAGAATTTTGCTACATATCAGCGCGTCATTCCTTTTCTTATTTAATAACCATCTACAAAATCTTACTCTCCTTGGCTTATCTCCCTCATTTAAATGTTGAACTTTCCTCATTTTGTAGCATCGAAATCCATTTTTTTTCAATATTTTTCTTGCACTGTCTTTTTTTATGCGACAGTTTCTCTGAATTTGTCTCAAAGAGGTTTCCTCATTTTGGTTAACATAATTCATTAATCTATTCACTTTTCTTACATTATCCGCAACATGCGCTCGCCTTACTACTTTTTTTGAAAATGAACCGTGCGTTTTTAGATTTTGAACTAACTTCCTAAACATAGTTCGATTTGGCTGCGGAGCATCTGGAAATCTATCTCCGTAAACCGTGACTGCCATCTCAGCGTCAAAATTGCACTGACAATAAATGCTAATCATATCGAATTTGTTATTATTGGTGTACACCATAATTACTGATATAAAATTTGTCTTAGAACTCGACAACGCAACATACAACATTCAACAGTGACAATCTGTCAAATTTATTAATAACTGTATACATTGTTTTTCACTAATTATGGCACAGCTGATTGTTACGATTCAATTATATGAATTGTGGTATTCGTAAAATATTAAATATTGACACTGTCGGTTAAAATTTCTGTGACATGTTTTATATCGTTGGAATGAGAACTTTGAGATATGTATTTTTCATTTTTGCACAATAGCGTATGTCAAAGCCAACTGCATTTTTCGATTTTTTTGTTACACGTTATTATTCTTATTTTCTTTGCCGTCAACTTTCATTCCTTTAACTTTTTTCGTATCTCCTCAAATGAGGAAGCTATAACCGTTTGTGGTTTTCCTATTTTTCAGGTTTTTGTAATATATCTCATAAAGTAGGCTATGGATTTCAAATTTCTTTTTACTGAAATAGAGCTCACAAAAAATGGGATAACTGTTTCTAAAACTTTATTCTTCTACAATAGATATTAAGCGAGATATTTGGTGTGGCCCTCGTAAAATAGACAGTCTGTATAATTAAAAAGAAAATGATGTACTTGTGCCTACACATTTGGCAAGACTGATTAATTTTGTGATTAGTACTGTCTTAATATGCGAATGAAGATATGTTTTTAAAAGCTTTTATGTGCAGTAAACAAAAGACTCATCTCAAAAAGAGATCTGTCTGTTACTGAACTACATACAGGGTTATTCACGGAAAGCAGGTATTGGACGTTTCTTAGAATATGTTCAGTTTAGAAATTTGAAAATTGGACCAAAGGGGTTTTTGAATATAGCGTAAAATTAACACTTGGATTTGAAGAACTGAATGAATTTTAATTGCTGACACGGGAAAAACTCACGAAAAAATCCGTTCGAGGCAATTGAGTCCCAACGACCTGCCTGGCGTTAGGAAGATGTGAAGAAGAAAAGGTTAGAGTTTCAAAGTAGTTGGGATTTTTTAAAAGTTTATCGGCCTAGAGTAAATTTGGAGCAAAAAAAGACAAAAAGTACAAAAATAGAAACAGATGACAAACAAATAGGAAAAATGAAAAAATAGGTAGAGTACAAAATGTGTGAAACGAAGAGTGTAGGGTAGATAACAGTTTTGGTATGTTTTTTTTCTCCCTCCGATATGCAAATTTGCAATAACATTTTGAAAAAAATTCTGAAATTTATGAAAATCTTGGAGAACATTTTAACAATTATTGGATATTTTCTAATAAGTTTGCACCCTGCTGGGATTACCGTAACATTGCAGATAGTTGTGTATTGACTTATTATTATATTTATTATATTTTGTCGAAAAAAATTGCAAAAGTTATGCAAATAATTGTTTATGCAACAGAATAGAGTAAAAAATCCGCTTGTAATTTTGTATAACTTTTTTGCCCCGGAAGGTTTATTCACAATTTTTTTTATCCGGCACCGACATGATTTTGACGTATTAAACAGTAAGTCTAAATAATTGTGAAAGTCTCAGAATCGGGTTGCAAATGTTTGTGACACTAATAAATGACATTATCTGAATTTGCAACCTCGTAAATGTCCCGGAACTTAGTGCAGTAGGTCCAGAAAGTTCATAGATTTCAACTTACGGACACTTGAAGGTTAAATAATGATCATTCATATACTCGAAGGTTTTGAACTTTCCAAGTGCTATAGTAACTAATTGTTGTGATTTCAGAGGAATTGACTAGAACAAAAGTTGTAGGAGTATGAGTAAACTACCTTGTGAATACCTGGACTTTGACCTCTAGCAATATTTCATATTCTGCACAATGGATTCAGAAAAAACTCATAATCTTACTTTAAGATCTGAATTTTTTCAAATAAAAGTTCTATAGAAATGAAGGGCATGAAGGGCATCTGAAAGTCAGATGAGTTATTGTTACAAAATATCTTGGAAATTCTGATTTAGTAAGAACTTACCCAGATCATAGTTGTAGGGAATCACATAAACTAACTTATGGTGACCTTGGTTTTGACTTTGACGTACAATTTTAAGATTATTCATTGTGGCATGAATTGCTGAATATAACCCGTAAGAAGTATTCATCTTGCACCGGCGCTAACAGAATCATCCCTCTACGTAAAAAAACATTACCACAAACATAGCAAGGTATTCAGTTAGCCATGTCTACAATATGTAAATAGACACAATGGGGGGTATTATTATATATTCTCAAAAAATATGTTTTACTCACGTGTAACAGAATATCTTCAGTAAATATGTTTAAAAATAAATGCTGTATCTAGGCTCCCGGTACCGGTAACCAACTTTATCCCGGTATAGACGACAACGTCACTGTGATCATAAGTAATTTTGAGCAGTGGAACGTTTTGTTTGCAAAATGAGGTAGTTCAAAGTCGTCCATTAAAAGTCAGTAGGTGGCATCTGAGAAGGGCAAGGAAAATTGCGTCCATTTTGCAATTGAAAGTAAATTGCGAAAATGGCGCATGCTCCTTGCCCTTCTCGGATACCACTACTGATATTCAGCGGACGACCTTGACCTACCTCAAAATTTTGCAAACAAAACATTGTTCTGCTGTTCAAAATTACTTACTTTATATTCCACAGTTCATAATTACTCTAAGATGCAGCAAATTTGCGTAAATACATCTCTTTTCTTACATACTACTAGGATGAAATTAGTTAAAGTGTATACAAGTACAACTGAAATCGTATAAAAACTAAAAGCCGGCAAAAACAGTCGGCAACTCTTTATTGTACATAGGCGGAGGTAAATAGAAATGCTTGTCATAAGAAAATGTTATAATTTTTTGAAAATTGTATTAATTTTTATTATATTTTGTTTATTAGATAGGCTGTTTTTGTTCATTTATCCAACATGTTTTTGAAGTATTATATCAGTTATAGATATAGTCTAAATATTTAAATTTATTGGGTTTAGTTTTAAAGTTATCCCATACGATATTGAAATATGTTATTGCTCAGCAAGGAACAACGAGAAGGTATAAACATATCCTTGCCGGGATGAGGGAATGGGACAGGTTGGATTGGCGAGGGGCAAGGATGTCAAATAGTAAAAATAAAATTTAAGTTTCTTCTAAAATAAAAATAAAAATGTAAGTTTCTTAACCAAAGCAAAGAATTAGTACAACAAAAATAAATATTTGTATAGATAAAACATAAATAAAAACAAAATTAAAATATGTCTAGAATAAAGTAACTTAAATTAAAATTTCTTGTCAACTAAATAAAATATATTCCAAGAAATGTAACAATAAAAAAGTAAACTTCATACCTAATATAATAGCTAAATATTTTGTTCTGAAAATATATATTAAAAAAGTAAAATGCTAACAGTTGACGCGTCCGAATCTTCACTTTCTGAAGAGGAATCATTATCCGGTTGAATTATAATCGGCGCAATGGGGGGTAGTGTTGGATATTGATTTTCTTTTTTAATTACATGCTTAACGCAATTTTTCCGTAAATTAGTATTGTCGAGGTCATTTATTACTTCTCTTATATGATCAACTACTACCGCGCTTAACGTTGGAGTCATTACATTTTCGCAAACGATCTTTTAAAGTTGCTCAAACCATCTCGATAGGATTAAATATGCCTTTTGAAATTCTCTTTCTTTTATTCATTTCAGTAATTCACGCTTTATTGGAACTTTTACAGGAATTTCCATATTTTTTTCTCAGATGAATAAAATGTCTTCCTTGTACTGGTGTTTGGTATTTTATTTAATATTCGCGAGTGATAAGAAGCATTATCTAATACAATTACCGAATTAGGCGGAATATTTGGTATAAGGCTGTTCTGAAAACCATTTTTCGCACGGCACTGGAGAAATGTTATAAACAACTAGGTGATATCGAGTCCACGTTGACTAATGACTGATATAACTAAAACACCGACCGACCAATCGGACTGAGGAATATCCAGGCGCCAGCCAATTGTCGCCACCCGTCCTCAAGCCCAGGCCAATGACAGCACATCTCACAAGTCTACGTTGACTGCTGAGAAACGATTTACAAGTTTTTTTTATGCTAATGGACCTGTCCGTTTTATTATCTTTAAACCAGTGCAGTCGTAGATGGTTCATTCAGGCTGATTACATTGCCAGTCTCGGACTCGCCTGCACAGTTTCAACTACTATTCGATTCTCGATCCCATTGTTAAATACATTGGACAAAATATAAAATTAAGTGCGCACTGTCCTGTGCCTTAAAACTGACCGGTTTCAACTGACTTCGTAAACACTGTACCGGTATCGGGAGTCTAGACACACCGAAAAATAAAGGTTAAACGGTATCTTTCATAATTGTGATATACAAACGTGAAAAAAATGTGTCTGTTGAAGTATGAGTGCATAAATATAAAATGTTTGTTCTAGCATACGTATATCAAATACGAACAACGCAAAAATATAGTGTTTTATAAAAAGAGATGATCTTTTAATGACGTTTCAACGTCGATTTCACCAGAAGTTAGTTTATTTGACTTCCTACAACTTTCATCTGCGTAAGTTCTTACTAAATCAGAAGTTCCAAGCTATTTTGTACCAATAACTTTTCTGACTTTTAGATGGCCTTCATGGGTAAATAGCCTCCCCTTCTATAGAACTTTTTCTTAAAATCCAAGGTGCAAAATATGGGTTTTATTGAAAAAGAGTTTACGATCAAATGACTTTGAAAATATTGCTAGAGGTCAAAGTCAAGGTCATCACAAGGTAGCTTACTTTTATTCGTACAACTTTTGCTCTGGTCAATTCATTTTAAATCTGAACATACTAGCACTTGGAAAGTTAAAAACCTTCAAAGATATGAATGATCATTATTTGACTTTCAAGTGTCTGTAACTTGAAGTTTATGAACTTTTTTAACCTACTGCATATAAAAACTCTTGTTCGGAAGAGTCCAAGAATACATTTCAGCTGATTTTAGCTCAAACGGCATAACTTTTACCGCGTATTTTGTGCGGGATACTTTCAACATTCAAATAATGTATTCAAATACATCCAGAATATATTTTACCTTTTTCGCATTCCCTCTGATACATTTTGCAATTCCATTAAAATTTTATTCACAAAAAATAATTCGGAAAGTGTTTGTTTTAATTACCTACGTCGATATACAGGGTGTAATCAGTTTCATGTCATTAAAAAAATTGGTAATGAGGACCGACTAGACAAACAAAAAACCTTTATGACTTTTCCCTCTAGGGGCACTTTGAAAAAAACTGATCTAGGTCAATATTTTTAATATTATGGTAGACAACTATTGAGAACCACTGCTTTTCTTGGTCAGTGGACTTCTAGTTCGCAATTATACAACTTTTAAATTGTCATAAAAAAGTGCTCTCCGGCACACGCGGTGGTATACGGTGTCAAAGGATCATCGACCGCCTTTGATGTACCGCCTCAACTGAACTGAAGTATAAAGAGGTAAATAATTCGTTCTCTCTTCGTGCAAATAATGGCCATAGAGATTTAAACAGAGCATTTCTTTCAGGGTGTCTACTAAATCTTAATATTAAAATTCCCTGACTTCCAGGTTTTCCAGACATTATTTTATCTAAATTCCAGGTTTTTAACTTCTTACATTCGAACAGATATGAAAATATGTATTCACCTCAAAAAAATAATAACAAATTCTATGAAACAATTAGAGAAAATTCTTGCATTTTATTACTAAAACATTTACTTTCTAGAACCCAATTACGAGCTGAATTATTTCTACAAAAATTATCATTGTTTTTTAGTCTTTAAAGAAGTCTACCTTTTTTAATCAGAATTAACAACAAAAAAATATATAGAAATAGTGAAATAGTACAAATAAAAAATCGATCTATAGTACAGGCAATGAAGGCAAAATATTGTAAAAATCTCGCAAAAATTAATAAAAGGATCATCTCTGGGGTTTTAGTGGGTACTAACCTGTAGAATGGAATGATGCATTCTTTGCACTTCCAAGTTCCGGGAAAATTCAAAAAAATTTTGAAACTCTTTTTGATTTTCATTTTTTTTTTGCTCTAGCGGCTAAAATAATGAAAATCGAGAAACAAGTTTTAAACTAAAGTTGTAGCTCGACTCTTTCTCTGCAAAAAAAGGTCTTTACACATTTTTATCTTACCTAAGCCGTTTAGGACATATATCCAGTTTTCCACTTATAGTTTTGAGCCGCTCAGAAATGCGCGTAAAGTGAGAATTCTCCGGGAGTTTCGTACGACCAGACACATCGATCGATAACTCTTACTATTCAGAGCCGCTAAAAAAATTATGTGGATCTTCTTTAATGTGGAAATAATCACAAAATTCATACAAATTAAAATTTTATCATAGAGAAAAAGTATTAGACGATGGCTTAGTAAACTTTATACAGTTAATCTATTCATATCTTTTATGCATCCTCCCTATTTCTCCAGTAACAATGGGTGCTTCTACACTGCATGAATTCGATTCCACGCACTTTAGTCTATATTTCGTGAAAATCTCATTGAAGAATGTTAAGAAACAAATAAGTTGTAGGTATATGTTTTACTGTATAATTGTGCATTTTCTGAACATGTATGAATAATGTAGACAAATTCAAAAAGTACTGCACGCATTTAAAAAACTCTAGTCATTCGAAAGAATATGTCTTATTGTACTTATAATCCAGAAATTAAGACTGTGCTATTGATTAAGATATAGCGAATTAAACTCCAAAATTTGGAGATGACTGATCAATGAGAAATATACCATCTACTTAGATCGCAAGGCATATTTTTCTAACAAAAGTAATTGCAATAAAATGTAATTGGATTAATATATCATTATATAAGAATATATTAGCAAAATAAATTATCATTCTAACGACTCCCGGCAAAGATATGAATAAATTTGTGGTTCAGCAGTACAAAGTTTCTAAGTCATCTTCTAACACTTTTTCTCTATGATAAAATTTTTTAAGAATTTTGTGATTAATTCTACATTAAAGCTGAGACTTTTCGCTACATTTCATGTTATTTTATTTTTTTTTGGGGCTCTGAATAGTAAGAATTATCAATCGATGAGCCTGGTCGTACAAAACTCCCGGAGAATTCTCATTTTTCCCACATTTCGAAGCGACTCAAAACTATAAGTGGAAAATTCGATTTATCTTCTAAACCGCTAAGTAAGATAAAAATTTGTAAAGACCATTTTTAGAAAAAGAGACGAGCTACAACTTTTGTTTATTTATTTTGACCGCTAAAACAAACAAAAAACGAAAATCAAAACGTTTTTCCAATTTTTTTTTTAATTTTGCCGGAACTTGGAAGTGCAAAGAATGCACCATTTCATTCTCCAAGTTATTATCTACTTAAATCCCGGAGACGATCCTTTTATTAATTTTTGTTACGCTAAATGGCTAATTTGCCTAGTACTACTATTCATATATTATATTTCAACGTAAACTAATTTGTTATGAAGAAGCAGAGCCGCAGACATTACCACACAGCGGCGGCGCTGATTGCGGCCAGACTATCTGAACTACCATAGACAATCAACTCTGGAACTACCAGCAATAAATAATAACTGGAGAAATGCGCTCGCGCATTCATATAGCTATATAAAATTTGCATCAAGAAGTGTTCATAATCTTCATCTTCGAAACATTTCTAACAGATGATTCAATAGTTTGTATTAATAATTATCTGAATGTACAAATTCCAGGTTATACCGCTTATTTTAACAAATTCCCTGATATTTCCAGGTTTTCCCTGACTAAAATAAATTCCCTGACAATTCCAGGTTTTCCAGATTTTCCAGATTAGTAGACACCCTGTTCTTTACATGTGTGTTTTTTAATTTGGAACAAAATATTGAATTGTTTATAATTTAGAAAATTTAAATGTGGTTTATTAACATTTGTAACATAAATGAGTGTCCTGGGTTAAAAGCTTATTACCTATCTAAATGATTCAAAATCTCTGCATCTGCACCAATACACAGTTCGGTACGTCGAATTAAGGACATACGCACTTCGTTCAACACTAAACACTAAGCTATCAACTAACGTTGTCAATAAAGAAAAATAAAATAAAAACTTGGTACAAAAGCCAAAAAGGAATACAAAAAGAACGAAAAAGTAAGTTGTGTCTGTACGTAATCAAGAATTTGACAACTTGAACGGTAAGTAATTAAAATAAATCTTAACTGTAAATACACAATGACGCGAAATTCAAAAATAACAAAAACAACGAACGACGGGTTGGACGTGTGTACATAACGAAACACCGACAGTAACTAAAATATTGCACAAGGGAGAGTTAGAGTACAGTTTTTTTCAGATCAGATCTAGATATAAACCTACCTCAATATTCCAGCAGTTCTCAAAAAAATTTATTGAAAATTTGCGAAATTCTTGTTTATTTTTTTCTCCAAAACTATGAGCTTTAGACCCCATGTTATATAAGGTTTTTTTGTTTGTCTTGTCGTTCCTACCACCAGTTTTTTAATGACATGAAACTAATTACACCCTGTATAGTTTCAGATCAATTTGCAATCCATTTATTAATACGGAACATCACTTAAATAAATGAAACTAGCTAAGCAAGGGCTGTCATTTTTACTAAATTATAACGATTCCATCGCAAAAGATGTCTTTTATTCATAAAAAATACAAGTTTGGAGGATGGTAAAAATATTAGTTAGTTAGAGTTATTATGACTAAATGTGCTTCTAAATTACGATGTTTTGAAAGTAGGCACAAAGAATAACGAATTGCTGACGGGACGCTCATATGAGCGTATAGGAAACCGTGTAGCACAGCACCATAGGGGTATGTATGCAGGCAGTGGGCGGTAATGGAAATAATGAAGGCCCTGGGCCATCGGGGACATCTGGGATGTGCGTGCACGTACTTTTGCCTCCCCGATCGATATCATGAACTGGTCGCCCCTTTGTACTAGTTGTAACCCTGGTCTATGTCGTCCACTACAATATGACACTCCTCTGTAAACAGCCAGATCAATAAATGGGAACTAATGATACAAAATTAGGCACACAAATAAATTCCCCAGTCAGAAATCAGTTAAAGCAGGGGTTGAGATTTATGTCATTATTTTACGGATGTTGTCTGAGAATACTGTCAGTTTGACAAAGAACTGTATGCTTTTCTTTCTGAATGCAAGGTAAATTAGCAATGATTAGCACATGAGCGCTGCCGAATGCATTAAATAATTTGAAAATTATAACATTTGATCATTTGTGTTGTCTTAGTGTATAAAATTAAATTAAGCGAAAGGTCCGGGATTGGCGAAATTACTTGTAAGGATCATAATTTGAAGTACGTTGGACAAACGAAATGTTCAACCATAATTAGATTTGAGGAGCATATGGAAATTTTTGAAAGCTTAGAAGTTGCAAATTGTAGAAATACAATGAATGGAGATAAAGAGCCTATTCCAAATAATCTGCTGTAGTAGTAGGTCATAGTTACTCGAGTTGAAAAGAGGGAAAGCCGGATTTATTGAATTACGTCACGGTTCTCAACCATACTATTAGTTTAGGATAAATATAGGATAGATTGTTAGATTTATTTTTAAAATAATTATCTCCAGATAATGCCAACATGGTTGGTGAAGTGCGCATTGTTTATAGTAATCGATCAAAGTGTTTTGATATTTCTGGAATCTACATCTCCGTCTTGCGTAAATATTTGTACAATCTGGTTACAAATGTTAAAAGAAGAACAAAAAAAATTACATTGGTTTAACATAAAACTATCAGTTATACCCATCAACAATTCTGCGCAAGTAGTAAATATGCACAGGGTGTCCCAAAATACCCGCATTTCCCTCAAAACCCTCAAAAAAAAAGACCCCTTCGGTGAAAAAAGCATGATTTTACTAATAACTCTTTAACCGTAGAAGAAATAAAAAATTGCTCATCATAAAAAAGAAAACTTGATCGCCTAAAAAAAAGTCCTCTTGTAATTTTCTTGTATATGCCATGGTTTTCGAGAAAATCAATATTGACCAAAATCGCAAAATTTGTATTTTTAATGCTCGCGAATTTTTGTTTATTTGAAATTTTTTGCGCGCGTCCTATGAGAAAAATTGAATTGTTTGAAAACCAAACAAGCTAGGAAGAAAAATCAAAATGGGTTTTAAAGGCGATATAAAATACTCTCTTGTGTTGCCATTTTTAAGGGCTACTGATATTTATTAGAATATAATAATAACACTATAATATAGTTTATCTCTTGATTTTTTGTGCATCTAACTATTCACAGGCCCATAAAAAACAACTTACTATAATACAACATAAATGCATTATCTTTTAGTTCAAGGTAGTACTTCAATGCAGAAAAAGTTAAGAATAAAAATATCCACATTTACAAATTTAGCAGCATGTTAACGTTAGCCAAAAAAAAAATCCAAAAAGGCTACATATTCAATTTTTTGATGATATTTTTTTACTATTAAATGATTAATTATTAAATGATTAGTTATAAGATATATAAACTGAAAAAAAAATCAGCTAAATTTTCAAAATGTTTGGGTCTTTTTTTATTTTTAGGAAACAATAAAAAATTGGCCAAAATTTGGCTAACTTCAACATGCTGGTAAATTTGTAAATGTGAATATTTTTATTCCTCACTTTTTCTGCATTGAAGTACTACCTTGAACTAAAAGATAGTGCATTTATAACTTATATTAAATCAGTTATTTTTTATGGGCCTGTAAATAATTAAAAGTGCAAAAAATCACGAGGTAACTATATTATATTGTTATTTTTAAATACTAATAGATATCAATAGCCATCAAAAATGGAAACACAAGAGTTTTTTATATCCCCTTTAAAACCCATTTTGATTTTTCTTCCTAGCATGTTTGGTCTTCCAGCAATTCGATTTTTTCTATAGGCCACACGCAAAAAATTTCAAATAAACGAAAATTCGTGCGCATTAAAAATACAAATTTTGCAATTTTTTTCAATGTCGATTTTCTCGAAAATCATGGCATATACAAGAAAATTACACGAGAACTTTTTTTAGGCAATTAGTCAAGCTTTCTTTTTTCTATGAGCAATTTTTTTTATATCATTAACGGTTAACGAGTTATCAGTAAAATAAGGCCATAAGGTTTTTTGGGGGGGTTGCGCGGTACATCTAGAACTGATTTTTGTGGTTTTGTGATGTATAATCCCTCCACTAGCAGTTACTGAAGGAAAATCTGAGATAAAATTTTCTATTATGGAAATCTTTATAATTATTGGACTATTTAATTGTAACATATTTTTTATTTCTGTACTTCTTTATTGAGAGTGGGTATTTTGCAGACTATTTTGCAGACATCTTACATTTAATATGAGAGACAACAAACTTATTCATTATCATTATGTATACTCATCAGTATATACAGGGCAATTCACGGAAAGCGGGTATTAGACGTTTCTTGGGATGTGTCGAGTTTTAGAAATTTGTAAATTGGTATAAAGGGGTTTTTGGATATGGCGGATCTAACGAAAATATTTGCGTGCATATGTTATTTCCGCTTACACAGAATGTATCTCCTAAGTTTGTTATTTTAAATTGCATATTTCGATTCCCTATAAAATTCTAGCTTGGGTTTTTGTACCATAACATATAGTCTAGGTGCCCGCGAACAAAAAATGAATTTATACATATCCTCTTGTAACTTCTTGTGTGGCTTGATTGCGCCCAATCTACACCTTTTTTACTCTGCGAAAATTTTCTAAAACGCGGCGTGCCCCCTCCACTTTTTCCGAAAGATTTCCACGCGTCGTACGGAAAAATCTGGAAATTTATTTCGTCAGATAATTCGAAAATTGGATTCTACATGTGACTATTAAGCAATCTTGAAAAAATCAGCTGTTGTTAATTCGGAATTTTGATAAAAATAACTACAATAGGTGAACCGTCGACCAAAATTTCGTGTAATCACGGCATGGTTAAATTAATGAAAAGTGTTTAGTGAAGGTCACAGTGAACAACTTTTTTCTTGCAGTAAAGTCCCAAAGTGTCACGAAAGGGGTGAAAATTCATTTTCAGTCGCTTTCATTCCGCGCAAAATTCACTAGACGTCAAAGAATACCCATTTTTTTCGCTCGTGTCGAGCTGAATTTTCTATTTTGACCCTGCAAATTGCGATGTCGATACATCGCCGATCTTCCTCTTTCGATACAGACATAGAACGAATTTCCACTCGAAATATATATTTTGTTACGAACATTTAAAAATTCCCTGTTTTTCAACTTTTTAGGTGAAATTTCTACATTTTCTGAGAGGTCCAAATAGACCGTTTTTCTTTCACTCTTGCCGAGCCAAATTTCCGATTTTGGTAGTACAATTTGGTATCAGAATAAAGCGCCAATCTTCCTTTTTCCATAGAGATATGGCGCATCCTCATGCTCGATGTATTTATTTAGTTATGAATTTTTGAAGAATCCATGTTTTTCAATTTTTACGAGAAACGTTCCATTCTTTCGTTCGTGCCCAGCCGGATTTCCGGTTCCACCATTATAATCAGAATAAAACGCCAACCTTCCTCTCTCCATGGAGACCTAAAACGACCTCCCATTCCACGTATTCACTTAGTTATGAACGTTTGAAAATCCATGCTTTTACATTTTCAAATTACCGGCCGGGTAAGGCACCGTCCTGAAAAACCCCCACGTATACATCATATACAGGATGTGAAAAAATTACCAAAAATTGCATTAAAATAATTTCCTTATTTCTCGTTCGATTCCGCTGAAAATCGATATGCGCAGGTTTTGTGTTTCGCTGATTACGAATTGAGAAATTCAAAATGGCGGATGATTTTTATCATTTGTGGTCCGATTTCGCTGAAAATCGGTGTGTGGGTGTTATTGAAGTAGCAGGTTACGAATAGGATATCGAAATTAGCAAATTCAAAATGACGATACGATTAGCCGGATACAGTTTATCATTTATTGTCCGATTCATATGAAAACTGTGTTACTATTTTTCCTAGGTTCTCTGGCGCCAAAAGCATGTAATTATGACGTACCGTGATGATAATATTTTCCAAGTGTCGGAAAATTGGAAACTTTCCCTCGCCAGAAATGCGGGAGGGGCGGAAAATATCAGTTATTATTTTTCCTACATGATCTAACAAGGAAACTGCCGCGATAAAAAAAATGGATAATTTATGTTTACATGTTCGATAAACGAATTCACCCCTTTAGCAATGTCAGACATGTCAGTAGTAATGAAACTGTTTCTTCGAGAAGTGATAAACTATTGAAAAATAATCGAAATCTTCATGCCGCGATGATGCTAAAAATCCTACTATACAGGGTGATTCACGTAGGTCATTCATTAGAAGTTTTTCAACTTGCAGTTGGATTAGAAACTTGAAATTTGGTATGCAGCCATAATCCTTCATGCCCGTTCTATCTAAAATATTTTCAGTCCTCCAACTATACAGGGTGTGCCAAAAATTGGTACCAACTTTCTTATTTTAAATGGAAACCTATATTTTTCTTTACATGGTTCGATTGGCCTTCTAATTCTGAGTTTAGAGAATCTAAGTTATGTTAACTTATCTATTAGAATTTTTGACATATGTCCAATTTTTTGAAAAAAATTGCCGCTGTAGTAGTTTACGAACAAATTTGTATCTCGCAAACCTTTCAAAATTATGAAACCAAATTTGTGAAGCAGTTATCTGGAAGTCCAGGCTAACTTTTGATGTCCCATCGGTGGTCCCATTTTGTACCATATGGGCGCAGTCGATTTTCAAATGTCGCAATCAAAAATTGTCAAAAAATCAATTTTTTCAAATGGCACCTACTACTTTTTTTCACATCGTTCGAAATAAAATTGAATTTTAGGGTGAGTTACTTAAGCATTCCCTATACCTAACTTCACCCCATATCGAGTTATTTAATAAAAATCAAGAGATACCTTATCTTGCCGAGAGATTCCTTACTTCATCAAGTATGCCATGGAAACAAAAGACAGTTGTAATAATTTTTAAAGAAAAATATGGATTCTTATTTAATTACACACAAAACCAACAAATTATTATTAACGAACAAGAACAATGTTGACGAAATTCTGACGTAAATGTTCAATGTGACCACCATATTTTTGTTCAAATATTATATTATTCTACTTTCAACAGATTGCGTAGCACATCTTTGCGCCTCCGATTTCTGACGCCAGAAATCAATGCAAAATTGAATTTTAGGGCCACTTTTATTATGTCTATCTACAGTCGTTTTTGAGTTATTGGCACTTTTTGAAAAACATGTTTTTTTTTTCTCAAGGGTAGTAGGCTTTGGAAACAATCATTTCATTTTAATTTTTATTCAAAAATCGTATCGCAATAATAAATAATAACAACAAATAAACAGATGAACAAAATAATTATTTCAATACAAATGCCCAATGTGTGCACCGTTTTCACTGACAGAATTCCGTCAACATTGTTCTTGTTCGTTAATAATAATTTGTTGGTGTTGTGTGCAATTAAATAAGAATCCGTATTTTTCTTTAAAAATTATTACAACTGTCTTTTGTTTCCCAGGCATACTTGATGAAGTAAGGTATCTCTCGGCAAGATAAGGTATATCTAGATTTTTATTGAATAACTCGATATGGGGTGAAGTTAGGTATAGGGAATGCTGAAGTAACTCACCCTAGAATTCAATTTTCTTTCGAATGGTGTGAAAAAAAATAGTAGGTGCCATTTGAAAAAAATGACTTTTTGACAATTCTTGATTGCGACATTTGAAAATCGACTGCGCCCATATGGTACAAAATGGAACCACCGATGGGACATCAATAGTTAGCGTGGACCTCCAGCTAACTGCTTCACAAATTTGGTTTCATAATTTTGAAAGGTTTACGAGATACAAATTTCTTCGTAAACTACTACAGCGGCAATTTTTTTCAAAAAATTGGACATATGTCAAAAATTGTAATAGACAAGTTAACATAACTTAGGTTCTCTATACTCAGAATTAGAAGACCAATCGCACCATGTAAAGAAAAATATAGGTTTCCATTTAAAATAAGAAAGTTGGTACCAATTTTTGGCACACCCTGTATAGTTGGAGGACTGAAAATATTTTAGATAGAACGGGCATAATCGATTATGGCTGCATACCAAATTTCAAGTTTCTAATCCAACTGCAAGTTGAAAAACTTCTAATGAATGTCCTACGTGAATCACCCTGTATATATATATGAGAACTAAAAAGAAAAACTATCTGTAAAAATATTTATTTCCAATCTTTACATTCTTTCGATAACCGCATATTGGTTTCATTATAATTACAAGCAAACAAAAAATAATTCATTTTTAAACATGCAGATGTCTGCTTCTAAAACTAACGAAAATATCAGGCTGTTATCATCTTAAACGCAACTACGGGTAATGCTGGATTGTGACTTTTTTCGCCCATGGGCAACTATAGTATAGCCCCCCCCCCCCCTATTACTACAAAACTTTAAAATGTTATTAAATTATTTATTTACAATATATAAAATAATATAATATAAAAAAACAATATATAATGAGCACAAACAAACGAAAAAGAAAAAAATTAAATGGAAAAAGTTTTAAAAAAAATAGGTATAATAGTTATTTATGATTAAGTATTAAAAGTTATGTTTTATTTTGTCAGTGGGGACAAAACAATGAAAACAAATATGTTGTATATAAAACATCATTTTTATCACTTGTATCATAAATAATATATACTTTTTTGGATTTCTTACTGGCGAAACTATTTATAATATCAGTAAAATTAAGCGCACTAGTTAAGTCATGATTTTTTGACACACAGATAAATTATTAAATCCTTCTTTCCCAATGGCATTTCGTAAATATGTTTTTGGTCTTTTCTAAGTATAAAATTATCTTTCTCCTAACGCATTTGTTATTGCTATACTAAGAAAAATTCTTAATGCAATTTCCACGTTAGGAAACATGGTTATAACATGTTTCTCCCTGATAAATACTAACAAGTCCCTAAACATTAACGATATTTCCTATGTTTTCAACAGAATATTTGAATTCAATACATTCCTCAGCAAAACATTCGTCCAAATCGTTTGAATATTCAGCTTTTTTCTCTTTCTACGTAAGCCATCAATCTCTTCTTTAATTCTTGATCTAGCCTATCCATGCGTGAAATATAACTCGCTGTCCCCTGAGCGCTCGGAGCCTAGTAGTGGCAGCGGTACACCGACAAATTTGGAAATATCTGTCATTTTGCGAGGGAAGCATAAAATTTTATACAGTTGTTCCTAAGATCCAAATAAACGATTTGACCCGCATCACCCCTCATTTCAACCCTTAGGATTAAAGATGGCGGCGTATTTTGAAAAAAATCAAGTTATTTATTTTTTTGGTTTAAATGCGTGTATTTCAAATCTGTTTAGACATTTTTCATGTAATTTGAGGACGGTGAATATGATGGAAACACAAGGAACCCCATATTTCGAGAAAATCGGACGCCATATTGAAATTTGAACTTAAAATTGATTTTTTTGCATTCCTTCACAATTTGGTCGGGTAGGATATTATTTCTTACTATATTCTGATTCAGTTTCTATTTTCATGTTTATAAGATTCTTTTATCATGCCGAAGAAGCTGACACAGGCAAGAGCTGTCTTACTGAAAACGGTAAATCCTGTAGTTCTAGATTGGAGTAAATGTATCGTCTGTCAGAATGATGGTGGTGTACTTGCTTGTCCTGCCAATCACCCAAACGTGTCTTCTAGAAATTAAGGTTATCTGACACTTGCAGCTAATTTGTCTAAGCTACTTCCGTACGACCATTCTTTATCGTGTGCTGTAAAAAATAGTGCCTTCGACGAAGGAGATGGCGTAGTTGCTACATTAATAAGGCAAGAGACAAGATGGCACAAAACATGCAATCTAAAATACAGTACCAAATTCGAAAAATTGCTAAGAGAGCTAAAACACTTTAAATTAACCACTCCCGACCGGAGCCTTCTCCCTGTGTTTGCCAGAATCAATCAATACCTCGCTCGACTCAGTCATAATAAACCCTATTAATCCGAAAGATAATATATGCTTTATTTGTATGGAACCATCTAAATTCAATGAAACTCTGAATCGTTGTGCATCAGATGGGATGTTTAAGAATTTGAAAAATTATGCAGAAATTTCTGGTGATACAAGACTTCTGGCAATGCTTATTACTGATGGAGACCTTGTGGCTCAAGAAGCAAAATACCAACGATTGTGCCACTCCAGGCATTACAATAGAGCTAAGAGTATCAAGAGCTGTACTGAGGATATATCCAATGATTACATAACATGTGAAGGGCTTGCATTTGCCAATTTGCTTTTGTACATGTGAAGAGAACTTATTCGGATGGGACTATTGAAAAAGCAATACTATGGTCGGATTGCACAACTTCTTGATAAGCGTACTGAAGATTTAGGGGAAGTACAAACTCCAGATGATGAAACTGTTCGGACATTAGAAAGGTACACAGTATCCATGTACGGTATTTCAGAAAACGAGTTTGCGACTGTAGACCTAGCAAGTAAACACATGTTTGCTTCAGAGAATAAACCTTTGACTCTCATACCACCAACATCATTTGCCCTATTCATGAGCACATTCTTCGAGCTAGCTATCAAGCTGGAAAGATATAGGGACGAGGTCACAAATCAGTGTGGCATGATGTTCCTGAGCCCAACAATTGGGGATGGAAGTTGCATGAGGGCTCATGGATGCCATGCTGGACTAAACTGTCACAAATTTGGGACGCACGCAGGGAACTGGACAAATGCGGGACTATGTGCTGCATCTGCAGAAAAAATATGTTGCCTTGCACTCTGAGTTGCCGGAACTGTAAAGGAGAATGTGAAAATAAAAGATAAAAATAATCAACACAAAAAGCAATTTACTGATCACTAGATTCGTTCAATACAAAGCTAATTAATAATAATAATATAAGTTAATATCAATGCATCTGTTTTAGTGAGAGACATCAGACCGAATATATGAATCCACAAACATAAGGAAATATCAATATTTTTTTTTTAATCAGTTATTTAACGTCGGCCTATTTCTGCTACCAAGGCCAATCACCGACGCCAGGAGACGAACTACCCCCAACCTGGAAATTTTGCCGAACCTCTTCTCTATCGAAGAGTAGGGATCTTTTACTTGCCTAACATTTAATAGACAAGGGACCGACTGCTTTACATCCCCTCCGAAGGATGGTATATCCACTATGTCACCCCCGCCTAAAGTTACATACCTTCTACGCATACGGTGATATACAAGCCATTAGAAGAAGGAGCGAGAACGCTGTGTTTCCCTGGAGAGGCTTACCCATCCAAGTACTAACCGCGCCCGACGTTGCTGCATTTGCGTATCGAAATACAAGTATATGCAAACATCTCTACGCTCGCTCCCCAATAAATATTAACATTGTCTCTTTTTTCTTATTATTTTTGATTCCCGGCATATAAAATGGTTAAAAATGCTATTTTACACGACCAAATTCTGAGGAATGGAGAAAAATCAATTTTATGTTCCAATTTCAAGATGGCGTCCGATTTGCTCGAGATATGGAATTGGTTGTGTTTCCACCATATTTGCCTACTCGAATTATATGACAAAAAATGTCTTAACAGATTTAAAATACATATATTTCAACTGGAAAATAAGAGGATTTTTCTTTCAAAATAGGCCGCCATTTTGAATTCTAAGGGTTGAAATAAGGGGTGCTGCGGGTCAAATCATCTATTTGGGTCTAAAGAATAACTGCACAAAATTTCATGCTTCCCTCCCAAAATGACAGACATTTCTGTGTACCGCTGCCACTATAGGGGAATCTTGAAAAATCACCGAAAAATATTTCGGAAAAAAAAACGTCATCAAAATAAAAAATGAGCATATAGCCCTCATTGTGGCGCAGAATGTTGCTATTCGTAATTTTTTAACACAATTATTTGGTTTCGAGATAAAAAATAAAAACCAAAAGAGTGTCACTCTCAAAATCATTGAAGATCAATCGTTTTTGTTTACATAAATTGCCATTACTCGGCCGGATGTGAACAAAAACGATCGATTTTGGGCTCAAACGACTCCAAGACTCTAGCGCTGCCATATGATTGCAGGAAATGCAGAAAAACATTCATTGTTTACAGTTATTTTAATGCAAACAAATAGCCGAATAATTTCACATTTCCGTGCTTCTCAGGAAAAAAATATCGAGGTAGTTTCAAGTTTCGACAAATGTCGATCTACAGAATTGTTCTATTGTGTTTAAGGATCATTTCTACAAAGTTTTACACCAATTCATGAAAAACTGTTATAGAGCGAGTTGAAAAAAAAGTCTCGCGACACCGATTGAAACAAACGCCGGGCTACGCTTCTATTTTAGGTGGTCCGGTATTCGACCCCCATCTGTGACCAAATCTACCAGAAGAAAATAAATGACAGCTATTGTCATTTTAACAAAATTTTTATTCTTTGTTGATAATTTTCATGTATGGAAATTTGTTGTTTTTTTTTAGTTCGTCGTCGGTGCCCCCCAAGCCGTCTGTGCCCTTAGGCAGCTGCCTACATTGCCTTATGGATAATCCGGCTCTGACTACGCGACACTCAGTATATTTCGTCTTTAGCCGTAATTCAACCAAATTAACATATGTATGTATCATCTAGTATGTTACTTGTGTGTAAATCCATTTTATTTCACGTGATTACAGGAATAACAAGGTTGGAAGCGTAGATGTGATGCACACGCTGAAACAAGGGCGCATTACCCTCCAACGTAATCTAATATTCTTCACAAACATGTTGCGAAACGGATTTCGAGTACCGAGATGTGCACGTTACTTTTTGTCAAATAAGCAGAAACACTGAAATTACATATTTATTTTGTAACGCTTCAGTTTACTGCACGAGTTCCCGTGCAGCGTGCAAGTCGAAATTTAATCCTACGACGTGTCAATGACCTTCTTTCGTTGCAAAATCCTCTATACGAATCTATTCGTCCCGTCAACAAGTCGTTTCGCAGCTTGGGAATCGCTGCAGTGAATCTTTTCTTATCTATTTTTCAGCAGTGTAAAATGATATTAAATTTTTAATTCGACGGGACTTATCAAGTTCACTAGTCTTTATTGCGCATAGCTCATTCGAATTATTTAAGTAATAATATTAATAATAATGACACTTTTTCTACACCTATTTAATTATGTGACAATTATCGGCATTTTTTTGGTGAAAAATCGTACCTACTGCAGTGTATTATCATAATTCACTGCGTCCGACCAAATCAAAATTCAAAAACCGCTGCCTAAGGAATCACTACTTCCACATTCAGATTTTTCATCCAAGTCACTTAAAAGGAAACATCTTGACTAGATTTGCACTCTAGTATGTGGAAATCATTGGTCATAAAATTTTAATAATATTTGGGGCAGATGTCATAGAAAAGTTTGAGGCGTTGGTTTCTACCATATACGTTAAAAATGAAGCTTCTAGTTTACCCTACTTATTTTCCCCTGTTCACAACCTACCACCTCCCACCCCCTCAATGGAGTCATCTCAATCAGATGTCATTACAAAAGTGAATATCTCAATTTTATGTTATCAATCCCATTAATATTGGAGCGGAGGTGGTGGGGTTTGAAAAATATTAGAAAGAAATCTGAAGCCTTGGCTTCCCAAATCCCAAATTGTTGTACTCTTGCCAGCTTGATTTACTTATTTTCCCCTATTTACTCCTATTTAGCCCTCAACCCTTCAACGGAATCATCTCAAAATATAACCTAGCTCCAGATGTCGTTATAATACATAGGTCTACCAAACTTCAAGTGAATATCTCAATTTTATTTTATCAACCCCTTTGAATAATGGAGTAATGGTGGTGGGGGGTTGAAAAATATTATTAAAAAATCTGAGGCCTTGGCTTCTAGCACATATACTGAATTTCAAGTTTTTGTACTCTTATCAGCTTGCTTTACCTATTTTTCCCTATTCACTTCTACTTACCCCCCATTCCTTCAACCCAATCATGTCAAAATATAATCTAGTTTCAGATATCGTTATAAATTTAATTTTATCAACTCTTTTAATAAGGGTGGAGGGATGGAAAATATTATTTAAAAAAGCGGAGGCCTTCGCTTCTAGTATATACAAAAAATATTATAAAAAATTTTGAGGCTTTGGCTTGTAGTACATACATCAAATTTCAAGTTTCTGTACTCTTACCAGCTTGCTTTACAAATTTTCTCCTATTTACCGCTATTTACCCCCCAACCCTTCGCCGGATATCTTCAAAAGACAATCCTGTTCCAGATCTTGTTATAATATATACGTGTACAAAATTTCAAGTCAATGTATTAAACCGTTCCGGAGAAAACGTGCGGACAAAAAAAAGTTACAGACAGATCGACAGACGGACAGACGGACAGACAGACGGACAGACAGACGGACAGACCGACAGACAGACAGACAGAAAAATTTTTTTTTTTCGCTCAAATTTAAAATCTCGACGTTTCATGACATTCTGAACCTATTTCAAGAAAAAACATTTTGAAATTTGTTTTACGATTACTATACTTCCAACACACTAATTTTAAGTCGACTGCGATCAACTCGGGGTGCAGCTGATAATCAACTTGCTGACAGTGACAACCAAATGTATCGCCACATTGTTTTCCACTACTTACGAGGAGGTACCGATTAATGCTATCAAATTTCAGTCTAATTTATTTGTTTAATAGGTGTAGAAAAAGCACAGTATTACATTCGCGATTATAACCATTATTCACTCAGAAGATTTGCGCCACTCGCCTACAGCTCGTGGGTTCAAACATCATTTTCGTGAATATTGGCTAACATAATCGCCCATATAATAATATACTATTATTATTACTGCCATTTAGAATGTGACAACATTGATGTTAACAACTTTTTCAGGGGCTCAATTCTCGAAATTATTCTTATGGGAAAATGATACTTTTTTTTCTAGGAAAATGCAAATTGTATTCCTGACTGGTCCTATTAGATTATTTTCCGTTTAAAATCAGTGATATTTCTTCATTGCCAGTATAATTCTGATTTCCCGTGGGAAAATAAAAATTAACCTTCAAACTGTAAACTATCTTACTTGTCATTTATTATATGGGTCATCACTCATCATAATGGTAGTTATTATACTAGAAGCATTCGCCATTGAATGTAATAAAACAATATCAGCTGTCAGACAGCTACAAAATAAAGCGTTACGGAAATCTCTTTGAGTAAAAATTAAAGAAAATGAATAATTTTAGTAGAAATGAAAAGGTCGATGTGTTACTGATATATGGAGAGCGTCTCAAAAATTCAACTGCAGCTGCAGAACTGTATCAGCAACGATATCCCAACAGACGTCATCCAAGCAGACACTTGTTTGCCAGAGTGGAACAAGAATTAAGAAACGAACCCAATCAACAAGATGACCATCAAACATTTATTGTAAGTGAGGACAAAGAAATTGATGTATTAGGATTTGTGATGGTACACCCAACAACATCAACAAGGGAATTGTCAATGGAATGCGACATTAGTCAGTCTTCGGTTTGCAGAATTTTAAAAAACATGTGTTTCGGTCTTATAAATACCAAATACACCAACATCTTTATGGAGATGATAACGACAGGAGGCTAGTATATTGCAACTGGTTCTTAAATGCAGTACAACAAAACCCAGGTTTTCCTTTTCATATTTTATATTCAGATGAAAGTAGATGTACGAACCAAGGTATGATTAATAGAAATAATACTGGGTACTGGGCTCAAGAAAATCCGAGGTTGGTAGGGCGGGGGAATATTCAGGAAAGATTTGGGTTTAACTGTTGGCTTGGAGTACTTGGAGATCGAATAATTGGACCCATATTTTTTGATGGAACACTTACTGGCGAACGATATTTATTCTTTTTACAAAACCAGACAGCAGAATTTCTTAACTTACTTCCTCTTGCCTATATACAAAATCTGTTTTTCCAACAAGATGGTGCTCCCCCACATAATTCCAGAAGAATGATGGAATATTTAAACAACTTGCATGGTGAACGCCTTATCGCAAATCAAGGTCATATCAGGTGGCCTCCTAGGTCACCTGACTTAACACCCCTTGACTATTATGTATGGGGCACTCTCAAAAATAAAGTTTATAAAACTTCTTCAAATACCCGTGAAGAGCTGCAAAATAAAGTTGTACGGGCTCGTAATGAAATAACGCCGGCTGAATTGCGTAGAGCCGAATTGTGTATAGAAAAAAATGGTGGACATTTTGAACAATATCTATAAATGTCTAAAACTCTGAAAACCGAACTGATGTCGCATTCTATTGCAAATGTCCTTGTGGATGTAATTGTGTTTACCTCCACATACCTATGCTAAATTTAATTGTAACGTTATTAAATGTTTGATAGCTCAAGATTGCCTATAACTACACGAGTCTGTCTGACAGCTGATATTGGTTTATTACATTCAATGGCTACTATGATTTTTCCAATGTTATTAGGTTACCAGATTTACACAGAAATGTGCCATTTTAGTTTCCAAAGCCCACTAATCTATTATCTATTAGCCGCATGTTTCTAAAAGCTTGGTTGCATTGTATTTTGGCTGAAATCTCAAATATTTCTGAGTGGATTTTCAAAATTTTGGTATCATTAGATTCGTATGAAAATGAGGTATTTAAAAATGTTGGTGAACGATTAAATTCCCATTTAAAAAAACCGAGTTAGTGGGTAAAAAATCACATTTAAAAATTTTAAACGCCTCTAGAGAATTAAGTAATGCAATCATATTGCTCTTTTTATTTTTATAGTAACGTAGCACACAAACTAAAATATATTTTGGGCACCACAGCACTCTGGATTCAGAAATAGATTTTTTAATAAAATTTTTAATGTTTATCAAAAAGTGACCAAAATGGATGTATTGTATTCAAAATTTCCTCTAGATTCCAAAAATGTAAAAATATATAGGATGTTCCATTTAAAAATCGAAATTTGTGGGCATTTCCGGTCAAACCGGATGTGCACCAAACTTGATTTTTTATTGAAAATATGGCATTTTAGTCGTGTAATAAGGCCTCCAAATTTCAATTTTCTATTCCAAATATTTTAGGAAATATCGGGGCGAGCGCAATTCGTGACTCACCCGGTATAATACTAGAAGCGTAGGTCTCAGATTTGTATAATATTTTTTAACCTCTCCACTACCCCCACTCCACTATTAAAGGGGCTGATAAAATTAAATTGAGATATTTACTTGAAATTTGATACTGTCGTAGGCAAAAAAAAATAACTTTAATTTTTGTGACTGTCAGTTAGTTGGCAAAATTCATTGCAAGTGTGCCAAAATTAATATGCTCCGTATAAGCGATTTAGTTAAAGCTGGAGTTATTGCTAAAGCAGAAGATGGATGGTCAATGAGACAAACTGCACTGCGTTATGATATTAACAAAATTTCTGTGTTTAACATTTAAAAAAAAAGTGGAAAATAAACGGTAGGATTAGTAGAAATCCTGGATCAGGGCGACGAAGCATATCAACTCAACAGCAAGATTTGCAATTGGTAAATAAATTAGTAGAAAATCCATTTCACTCAGTAATTCAGGCTGCTGAAGAAACGAATTTTCCTGGACCGAGTAGTACTGTTCGCCGGCGAGTAAGAGAATCGGAGCTACGCTGTCATCCAGCAGCACAGAAATACCTACTTAAAGCTGAACATAAGGAAGCTCGACTGGGATTTGCGCTTGAATTTTTAGTGCATGTACATTTTTGGAACAATGTAATCTTTACAGATGAAAAAACTTTCCAGTCTACACACAGTGGCGGATCCAGCGCGAAGCGGTGAAGCGACCGCTTCAGCGCCAGATTCAGGAGGGCGCAAATCTAAGGCCAGCAGAAAAATGAAAGATTAAAAAAGTTCAATGTGTAAAATATAATATAAAAGCGCTCTCACGTAAAAACATCTTTAAAAAGATTCATGATCCATCATATTGATATTGTGAATCAATTCCTCAAATCAAAACAGTAATAATTCTTGATATTTATATTATTCATTCATAATCTAACCAACTAACCGATAGAATTAACAACTAGCTTAAATTTATACATCGAAAATACAAAATAAAGGAATGACTGATTATGATACAAATGCTCAAAAAAAATTTGAAGCCGAATTTTTTTATTTTATACTAGATGTATGTATAAATTCTGTTAAACAGAGATTTTCGCAATTAAATAACCATAGTGAACTTTTTGGTTTTTTATACATTTCTTCTCTTAAAGACACAGATAACAGCACTATATTAAAATATTGTCAGGATTTACATACATTTCTAACTGATGATATACATCCTTTTGATTTGCATAGTGAAGTTCTTGTGTTAAGAAATTAAAACCAATAGTTCACCTTTGGATATTTTAAATTTTATTAAAAAAAACAACCTAAAAGATAATTTCCCAAATGTATCAATAAGTATACGAATCCTGTTAACCATACCTATTTCAGTTGTAAGCGATCATTCTTTAAACTAAAATTCATTAAAAATTTTCTTCGTTCAACAATGGCACAGCAAAGGTTAACTGATTTGGAAATTTTATCTATTGAACATGAAATAGTTCAAAAATTAAGCTTTAATGACGTAATTGATGGATTTGCAAAACACAAAGTTCAAAAATTTGCTCTGTAATTTTTGATATTTCGTATTGTACTAGTTTCTTCAGTATAGTTAATGTTTAAATTTAATATTTTTTGAAATGTTGGTTGTTACTTTATTTTGATTTAAAACGTTAGTTGTTATAGTACATTTTTAAAAACAACCGTAAATACAAAATACAGATATTATTACTAATTTGTTTTTATTTATTCTATTTAAGTGCAAATTTATTTAAAGTTTTTTCTTTACAATTAATTTTTTGACAAGGGGCGCAAAATTAGCTATTCGCTTCACTAGAAAAAAGCACTCGATCCGGCACTGTCTACAGCGGTCGTATTCATGTTTACCGACCTTCGAATACTCGATTCGATGAGAAGTATAAAAATAAATAAAAAATAAAAATAAAAGTGGTAGATTTTCTGTTAGCATGTGGGCTTGGATGTCGGCACGTGGTCTTGGTGTTTTGTGGCATATTGAGGAACGATTTAATAGTTAAACGTATATTAGGATTTTAGACTATATTCTGCTCCCTTCTGTGTCACAATTATTTTCTAATAATGAATTCATATTTCAACAAGATAATTGTTCAGTTCATACTGCTCATACTGTGACTAACTGGTTTCAAAATAACATTAATATTCTTAACTGGCCCAGTCATTGTCCAGATCTTAACCCTATGGAAGACGTATCCAAAAACGAAATGTGGGACCACGGAATGCCTGAGAATAACTGGAAGTAGTGTAATAATGCATGGGAAAATATTATTACTAATGATTATTGTATAAGTTTGTTTAATTCTATGCCAAACAGACTTATAGAAGTTATAAATAGAAATGGTGCAATAACAAAACAGAATATCATAAAATATGATTATGCGCTGGAAAATAACGTACTCTCTAGACCTGAGACATTTACTGATTTAGGTGTAGTGTTTGATGAAAAGCTGTCATTTACCCATCATATTAATCAAGTTGTCAAAAAATCCTATAGATCTCTTGGATTTCTTATTAGGAATACTTTTAACTTCAATAACGCGTCCGGTCTCAAACTACTGTATTTTTCTATTGTGAGATCTAATTTGGAATATGCGTCAATCATTTGGTCACCATATTATAAGACACATATAGATAACTTAGAAAATATTCAACGCAGGTTTTTGAAGTATTCCACATTTAAAGTTGATGGAACATACCCGCCTATTGATACTCCCCAGTCTGAATTATTGTCGAGGTTCTCATTAGTATCATTAGAAGATCGCCGTAAAGTAGGTATCTTATCTAATTTTTCTTTATAGATTGATACATAATATCACCGACAGCACTTATATACTTAATATGCTTCCTTTTCATGCTCACAGAATTGCTTCACGTCAAACAGATTTGTTTAAATTAAACACGCCTAGGACCAATATAAAAAAATTTTCACCACTTCAAGGTATGTGTACTGCGTACAATGATATACACGGCCGCGTAGATATTTTCAACTGCAACGTTGCCTCTCTAAAATTGTGTATCTTTAATAATAATTAACTCATTATTGTTCATTACTGTAACAATTGTACTTTGTGTTCCTGAAATGTTCTTATAATTATTTTAATATTTTACTTAATCGATCTGCTTGTACATGTATGCACATCTTTGTTTCTAATTGTATATTACTCTTTTCCTTTTTTTTTGTAATCTTTTTTGTCCTATCCAGTAATTGGGTCTCTCGACCTGTTGGATAGCGTATGTAAAAATAAAAAATAAAAATAAAAAATATCAATAGTTAGTTTTTTGTTAAGTTGGATATCCTTTGTTGCCCTGATCCAGGATTTCTACTAATCGTACCGTTTATTCTCCACTTTTTTAAAATGTTAAACATAGAATTTTTGGTAATGTTATATCGCAATGCAATATTCACAATCCATCTTCTGCTTTAGCAATAACTACAGCATTACAATAAAAAATATAATAAAAGTGCTAACTGTTTTATTTCGGCTACTCATTACATATTCAAATAGAGACAGATTTACATTAGAAAAAAATAGTTGTCCCATTTTTTTTTGCTCACGATAGTACACGTATGTATTATAAAGACATTTGAAACTTTATTACGTTTTGAGATGATTCCGTTGAAGGGGTAGAGGAAAATGAGTAAATCAAGCTGGTGAGAGTGCAGTAACTTGAGATCTGGTGTATACTAGGAGTCAAGGCCTCAGAGATGATTCCGTTAAAAAGGGGGGTGGGGGGAAATAGGTAGAACAAGCTAATAAGAAATGAGTCCAAAAACTTCATTTTTGGCGTAGAAACCAAACCCTCAAATTTTTTTATGACATCGCCTCAAATATTATTACAATTCTATGACCAATTATGTCCACATACTAGAGTACAATAATAGTCAAAATATTTTCCTTTAATGAGCCTTGGATGACAATCTGGATGTGGAAGTAGTGATTCCTTAGGCGGCGCGGCGGTTTTTGACACTTAATTTTCCTCGACTAAATATGAAGAAAGGTGGGTGGTATCCGTACTGGCCTGGCGAAGCCAAGTCACGATCGCTAATATCTATAATATCCAGTATATTTGCAACTGGGTATTTTATTAAGAATGTACACTTTCAATTTTAAATTATCGGCTTTTGTGATTTTCTTTGAACATGTTGATAAGAAATAAAAGACGACGTGCAATTTATGGTAATATTCTTGCAGCTAAAAACTAAACTTAGCTAAGGAATTTAAATCTGTATTTGTTTAGTTATATCAATATTCGCAGTTGCAATAAAGCAAGCAATAATTGATAATTGTGCTATCTATAACAGAATATGTCAGTTTTATCAATTCTCCTGCTCAAATTGCTCTTATTAGCAGATAAATTTTTCAAAGGCATTGACCTAATATCTGTTATCTGAATCAAAATAAAATAATGCATGCATCGGAAAAAGTAAACCTGTGGAATCGAATCCGACACAGTCATAGGTTTAACTTAAATTATAAAACTGCATTCCCGCTATTCCGAAAAAAAATTAATATGTTGGAAACTGTTTGACACAAGGTTTATACCTTATAAATAATTTTAAAGTGGCTAAATTGTGTACCGAATTGTAACTTTGTAATTCAAGCAGTTTCCAAAATATACAGTGTGCCCATGACTTGAGTTCGGAAGAGCTTTTAAATTTTTAAGTTTTATTTAAAATAAAAAATGCAACATTTTCCTTACTTTATTGCCATAATTTTTTCTCTGTAGTCACATTCATCAAATACATGTAAAATCTTTTAGATAATGCATCCATCACGGTCAAAAAAATTTGAGCGGACACAAAAAACACGATTTGAATTTTTTGTCAATTTGGAATTTACTGGGACCAAGAAATGGGCACTTTTTTGTGTAAGACGTACTTTGAATTTATCTGTCCATGTCGTGAAGGACGGGCAATGTGCCCGCCAATGCAACAAATATTCCTACAGAGTAAGATTTTTTAATTTACCAGAAACGTCATTAAGTTTCTACCAAAAATACGATTTTTTAACCTCTAGTATATTCTGTTCATTCTAATACGCAAAAATTTGAAACACGGCTCTGTAGGTGCTGGTCGGTGACTAATAGCGCTGTCTTTGATATTTGGATGGCTGGTTTTTATTGCCTTTTTTATGTGCACTAAACAAATGGAGACCACTATATTATTATATTCCGCCGGACCGGCCGTACGCCGCACAGTGGCAAGAATCGCAAGTTTTTCGTTCAAAATTACCTAGAGCACCAATTGGGATATATTTTTTTAAATACTCGTTATTTAATTTCCAAACAATGAAAGAGAGCCGATTTTTTATTACGCTAATCAAAATTATTGAGCCTAGCCGGAATGGACATATTTTATTTAAATCTTAATAAAACTTTCTTCTTATCCAATTAAATAATACATAAATCTTGTTACTCGAGGGTTTTTCAGGTCGCAGATTACGAATCTGATATCCAAATTGTCATAAATTAACCCGCAAGAGGGCGGAATCAATGACAATAAAATGCTGAAAATGATGAAAAATTAAATATTTTCCTTGTAACGTTTTTGACTTTGCACATATCAAAATTTACCAAAAGACCATTTTAAGTTTAAAAGTGAATTTTTTATTTTTTGTTTGCTTATTATAATTGTAATGAGACATATTCTTTATAGTATTTTGCAAACAGCAGAAAAAGATATCTAAAAGAAAAACAATCTGTAAAATTATTGATTTACAATCTTCGCATTATTTCGATAACCTGAATTCTGGTTATGCTAGCGATTAAAATTCTAAAATGAATTTGTCTTTCTTTTTTGACAATTCTCATTCTAACACTAGTTTCCACATAGTCCCCTAAGGCTATGCAGAGTAAACCAGTATCCACATAACCCCCTACGGTAATGAAAATTCAGTTAAAAATGAAAACAAAGGCCTAAAATGAATTTATTTACATACCTCGTCTATTGGAAAATGTTTCATTCAAATGGATTACATTTTCATGAAATCTATCACTCTGTTTCTTGAAAATGCTTAGCCCTTGAAACGTTTTTCGCCCTTATTCTTTTAGTTTTCATAGATAGTTTTTTCTGCTGTCTGCAAAATCCTATAAAGAATATGTTTCATTACCATTTTAAGCTACTGTAATAAGCTTTAATTTGGTTCAAAATACATGTTAAAAGGTTTTTTTAAACCAGAGTTATGTCTTTTTGAAGAGCTTGACCTGTTCGGGGCTACGTTTAAATGCATTTAAAATTACTGTATCTCGGAAACAATGAGCCTAAACAAAGTTTTATTTCATTGATTATATTTTGGTTTGTTATTTCATAAGCTAACTTTTTTGTTTTGACAAACTTTTTCGAAAATGTGATCCTCTTTAAGTAATTTGCTTTAAACCTTTGAAAAGTCAGTGTTTTTTTGTTTAAAAAATCGAATATTCGACGATCTACACGTTCCAATGATCACTTTTTTTCGAAACCCCTGAATTGGGATGAAAGTCAACCCCAACGAAGAAGCACCCTTAGGAGCCGTCCATAAATGATGTCACGTCGCTTTGAGAGGAGGGAGAGGGCGGTTCTGAAAGTTGTGACACTTTGTGACAGGGGAGGGGGAGCTCAAGCAATTGTGATGTCACAATATTAGAAAATAGCTTTATGTGTAATATTTGATTATTTATTATCAGCATCCTTGATATTATTAATTTTCATAAAAGTTGGGGGTGGAGGAAATCGGGTGAGCGCGACAATGTGTGACAGAGGGGGAAGAAGTCAAAAATTGGCAAGAGAATCGTGACATCATTTACGAACGGCCTTTTATACCTTTTTAATATTTCATATTTGACCCATTTTGGATTAAAAAAAAATTGAATTTAAAACTGCTGTAGAATTAGTCGAAGTGAGATCACAGTATTACTCTAATATTTTAAGAGTAGACAAGTGTTTTATTTATTTTATATTAGTCAAATGAGGTAGATCCAAGATATTTGTTTTACTTCCACATCCAGGTAATGGAGTGAAAGTATAATAGTATTTTTTTTTTATTCATATGTGACAATATCTAAAAAAAAAATTATCTAATCACGTTATGAAATGTCAAATTTTAAATGTATTTTTGACGGTACGAAACGTCACATTTTTCATAACTGTCAGTTTCATTACATAGCTAGTGATGTAATAAATTTTTACGTAAGTTATTATTACTAAACCCATCATTTAAAGAAAACTTTAAGACCAAGAGACAAAAAACACTTTATTATTAAAATGCAAATAAAAACTTCCTGTCATCGGCATTTTTAACAAAACTTCCGAAGTTTTCTCTTGTTAAATTGATAGATTTTTAGCGTGATACCCTGCAGATTTTCTTTTCAAAAAATGGTGTTAATATGGTATATTCTTTATGTCAATGTTTCTTTTGACATTTAATTCTGCCTTTAATATTGCTACCTACTCAATATTCTTATGGTAGATGCTTTATAGTTTTTCATCGTTTCAAAGTACGCTAAGAGAATCTTTTCACAAACATCTTTTTATTCCTTTTTGTTGACACCCGTTTTCAAATTTCGTATATACTTCTTCACATATGCTTTTTGATTTACCAGGTATTATTGAATTTACTGCTAAATTAGCAGATTCTTTTATATCAGGTGAAATATCCACATCTGAATCAACCGTTTTTGACTTAATTTGTTTAAAAAAATTCAGTAGATTGATAGCTGAAGTTTGTACGATTGCAAGCGTAGCAATTCAAAGTAAATTGCAATTGCAAAAATAACTATAACATGTCACTGATTGGCCACATAATATAAAAGGATTTTTGTTGCAGGAAAATTTACCAACTCCAGAATCCTCAGAAGGGAACGATGACGATCACTATGGCGGTAAGTATAATATTTTATAGTAACAAAGTCGCTGTAATGTCGGCGAAAAAGATTTAATTTAATGCCCCCAGGTATATCAAGAATCTACTTTTGTATTTTTCTGCCGACAGTATAGTGTTGAAAAAAACTTATTTCACACTACAATCGACACACAACTTCATAATAGTCCAACACAATGTTTATCTATCTGCATATACTATACGAATAAATAGGTAACCTAAATTTTCGATATTGATTAAGTGCAGCAGGGTTGGTATTATGCTCAATTTTGTATTAATTTTAATATCAAGAAATAATTATTATAGCGATTATCAGTTTGAACTTTGTAACCTCAATGAAAACGAGTGTTTTGACTAGTTATGCACTTTTATTTTCTTTTATGACACCGACCAGCTGCCATAGACCAAAGCCAATGGAGCTGCAAACTAGATATGCATATAGAAGAATCATACTTTCTTTCACTTCTACTATAACAAAATATAAGAGTGACCCAGGAAGGTGGAGCTATACTTTGAGAGTGTATAGATTGACTCAAAATAAAATTAAAAGTTGCTTTATTTTTTACTTCAACGTAGTGGAGTGGAAGTATAGTAATCGTAAAAAAATATTGAAAATTTTGTTTTGTTGAAATAGGCTTAGAATGTCATAAAATGTTGATATTTTAAATTTGAGCGAGAAAACATTTCGGTCTGTCTGTCTATCGGTCGGTCAGTCTGTCTAACTTTTTTTGTGCGCACGTTTCCTTAGCAACGGTTTAAGATATTAGCTTGAAATTTTTTTAAAAGTGAATTATTTTCCCCCTCTATCGCCTGGTGCTAAGTTTTTTTATATATGTTTTTTTATTTTTGGAGTTATTATCCAAAAACCGAATTTCGGCCAATATTTTCGATTTATTTAGGGGTCGCCGGCACCTTACAGCTGTAAACTTTTGTTTATCGTACTCTACACCAACAAAAATACTTATTCTGAAAAATTCAGCCATATAACATTTAGTAACCGGTTCTTATCAATTTCTATGTCTGACAACTGGGCTAATACTAGAAGCCAAGACCTCAGATTTTTTATAATATTTTCACCCCCTCCCCCCACCACTACCCCCTCTCCATTTACAGATTACAGTTGGGTTGTTCAGGCGGTTGACCTCTCCTCACCTCGACCTATAAAGATCTTTTGTGATTACCCCATATCTATATGTTCCCATCCAATCCTAGGCTTCTAAGAATCCTAGAATTTTCCTGGGGGCTAACTTTGACACCTCTGCAGGTGTCAGAATCACCCGTTCCAAGTGTTGTAGCCTTTGCCGGACTAGTACTTCGCATGTGCAAAGTATGTGTTCCGACGTTTCGGTTGTCTTTGTACAGAATCGACAACTTTCGTCCTCAGCCCTGCCCATTTTTTTAAGATGGTATTTTAATGGGCAGTGACCCGTGAAAAGACCTGTTAGTAGTCTTAATTCCTTTTTGCTGAGTTCAAGTAGCTCTTTAGCTCTCTTTTGCGAATAAGTAATGAACTTTTTCGCTTGTTTTTGTCCTGGAGTTGAGTTCCAGTAGGAGGATTTTAGTTCATCCTCCCATGTTCTTACCTCCTCCGTCGTGTTACTTCTTGCTATCCCACAAAACGGTTCTGGTCCGATGAATGACGATTTGGCACCCTGTCTTGCAAGGTCGTCCGCAATCTCATTCCCTTCTATTCCTTCATGCCCTGGCACCCACATCAAGTTGACCTTGTTGTTTCTTGCCAGTTGCTTTATTGTTCCCAGGCAATTTGTGACTCAAAGGTGAATGAACTCAGAGCTTTGAGTGCTGCCTGGCTGTCTGAAACTATATAGATTCTTGATCCCCGTGTGCCTTTATTTATGCACTGTCGAGCACAAAGATCTATGGCATATATTTCTGCCTGAAAGATGGTGGGAGTGTGACCCAAGGCTATTGTCAGCCTGCAGTTTGAGCCGTATACACCGGCGCCTACTCCCTCATCCGTTTTGGATCCATCCGTGTACCAGATGAGTGATCCTTTTTCCCATTGTGGACCTCCAGAGCTCCATACCTGGCGGCTAGGAATTACCACTTCAAAGGTTCTCTCAAAGTCGAACCTTTTTGGTGTGGAGTCTGTGGGTTTGGTCATTGAGTCTAACTGGACTTCGTTTAGGACAGTCAGATGACCAACCAGATCCCCTCTCCATTTATAAAGGGTTTAATTTTAAATTGAGATATTCACTTGAAATTTAGTACACGTATGTATTATAACGACATGCGACATCTGGAACTAGCTTATGTTTTGAAATGATTTCTTTGGAGGGTTCGGGGTTAAACAGGGGTAAATAGGGGAAAATGAGTAAAACAAGCTGGTAAGAGTACAGAAACTTGATTTTTAAGAACTATTATTTAACTTGCTTTGTATGTTAGTTAGTATGTTTGGGTCAAATCTTACAATCAAAATGGCTCCTGGAGGGTAGTGTTCAATAGTGGATTCGGCGGCGCCCGGAGATTCGGCAGCGCCGAATACAGATTCGACAACGCCCGAATATGGATTCTATGAACAATTATTTCCACATACTAGAGTGCAAATATATTTTCTTTTAAAAAGACTTGGATGGAAAATCTGGATGTGGAGGTAGTGATTCCTTAGGCAGCGGTTTTTTTTCTAGGACTTGCTAATTCGTTGCAAGAAATGACCTGTCTTTATTTTTTGATTGCTCTTTGTCAGTAGGTGCATAGGAGGGTGATGAACAAAGCTTACTATGTCCGGGAGGTGGAAGCGGTCATATGCCCTGGTAAATTTAAATTAAAATTTCACATCGATGTTCTGTTGAGACTTTTTGCTTGCAATGTGATACTGTTTCCAGATGTCGAGAACAATAAAAAAATACCCCTGCCAGCATTTTCTGCCGTCCGGTTCGGCCCTAGGCCCATCTTCCAGAAGACTCGGGAAAACGACTTTCGGCCTTATGGTGCAATGGTGAGATTTTTCAACGAAATTTGGGATATATCTTAAACCTGCTTTCTCTAAAGCCAAGGTGCTATTACCAGCATTTTTTTTATGTGTCCGAATGGATTAATATGCAAAAAAGGGTTTTGCAACTTGGTCATATTTTTGCGGAAGATGTGAGCAACACACCTTCACATATTCGCCGTTAATGGCGGGGTGTCCTATAAAAAAATTACCAGTTTTTTTAACGTTATTTTACATCAATCTACACGCTCCAGAAGTATATCAACATACTCTTGGGACATTCAGTAGCATAATATATTTTTTTGCAAAGTTTTAACTCTTCCCAATGATATCATCTTATAAAAGATCCTTCTTCCGTTAGTATGTAAATCTGTCTGGGTATATCGATTATAACGCACATCGGAAATGCAGGGTGTAATTAGTTTCATGTCATTAAAAAAAACAGGTGGTAGGGAACGACAAGACAAACAAAAAAACCTTATATAACATGGGGTCTAAAGCTCATAGTTTTGGAGAAAAAAAATGAACAAAAATGTCGCAAATTTTCAATAAAATCTTTTGAGAACTGCTGGAATATTGAGGTAGATTAAGATCGTCGCGCGTGTCTCTGCCTATGATACTCAATATTTGTGTAGATAGCTATAAAATGTCGGCGGTCTTTAGCGGTGCGGTAAATAAGATGAAAGGCGTCGACGTTTTCTGAGTGTTTAGTAGATCTGATCTGAAGAAAACTATGCTCTGACTCTCCCCTGTGCAATATTTTAGTTTCTGTGGGTGTTTCGTTATGTACACACGTCCAACCCGCCGTTCGTTGTTTTTGTTATTTTTGAATTTCGGGTCGCTGTGTATTTATAGTGAAGATTTATTTTATTGACCTTACCGTTGAAGTCGTTAAATTCTTGATTACGTACAGACACAACTTACTTGTTCGTTCTTTTTGTATTCCGTTTTGGATTTTGAACCAAGTTTTTCTTTCATTTTTCTTTATTGACAACGTTAGTTGATAGTTTATTGTTTAGTGTTGAACGGAGTACGTATGTCCTTAATTCGACGTACCGAACTGTGTATTGATGCAGACGCAGATTTCGAATTTACTTAGGTGGTAAGCTTTTAACCCAGGACACTCTGTTACAAACGTTAATAAATCACATTTAAATATTCTAAATTATAAACATTAATCCAATATTTTGTTCCAAATTAAAAGACACACATGTAAAGAAATGCTCTGTTTAAACTTCTACGGCCATTATTTGCTTGCAGTTGCGCAGGAAAAGATAACGAATTATTTACCTCTTTATAATTGCCTCGGTTCGGTTGAGGCGGTCCATCAAAGGCGGTCGATCATCTTTTTTATGACAATTTAAAAGTTGTGTAATTGGGAACTACAAGTTCATTGACCAAGAAAAGCAGTGGTTCTCAATTATTTTCTACATTAATATTAAAAAAATATACAGGGTGCGCCAAAGTTCTGAATTTGGTCGATTACGGCTCTATTTGAAATGGTGGAAATATATTGTTTATAGATTATTTTCTTGATTTTCAATTCTGAATAACCAGAAAATATGTACAATTATACAGGGTATTCCGTTTTCGTTGTCTGGGCAACAACTTCGTTATTTTAAATGGAACACCCTATATTTTTTTCCTTTATCGAGTTACCCATCTAATTATATTCATAACTCTATTAAGGTGGTATGTACTTAAACTGAACCGTTTACGATATAAAAGAGATTTATTGACAAAAATTGAGGTTTGCGGATAAGTTTTTGAGTACCTCTGATTTCATAGACAAGAGAGTTATCAAAATTCTGCTTATACTGTTATGTTGGGCATATTAAGGGCTAGTAGGGTAGAAACGTTATTAACATTAATCTTATACAGAGTGCTGAAAAAATTGAGTTTATTTTTTTGCTAATAAAAAGGGCCGTAATTCAATTTTTTCAAATGGGACGTACTATTTTCAGTTCTGTCATCTAATGAAGTGTTAAATTATCTTTCCACTGATATATCATAGTAGGTATTTATCTTTAAGGGTTGCATAGATATTAAGGTTAAATATCTGTCTGACTGAAATTCACATAATTTTACATCACATTACATCACATAAATTAACTTTGACAGTATGACTTGTTGTTTGTCGTGCAAACTCAACTTTTACGAGCTGGCACGACAATCTTCAAAGCATACTGCTCATGGTGGCTCATGTAGACAGAGAGGTGATACATCCGTTGATGCCACGTGTTGAGTTTGTTCGCTCCGCGCCGAGGCGATGGTGTGGACCAAGATTAGTAAACATGAGTGAGGTAGCCTACTAACTTTTCAAGGTCGAATCAAGACGCCATATTGCGCATCATAGTGCCTGCCCTGTGTTTGAACAAAGTTTTTCTGTATGATTTCATATTGAAAAGGTGTAATTTATGTAACATTCCCGTGTTTTTCTTTTCGACCTAAGTTTTAGTGTTCTATATTACTCGTATTCAAAATGAAATCATACAGAAAAACTTTGTTCAAACACAGGGCAGGCACAATGACGCGCAATATGGCATCTTGACTCGCCCTTGAAAAGTCAATAGGCAACCTCCCACTTTACTAATCTGGGGTGTGGACACTGTTATTAACTTGACATCGCTGCAAATTATATTTATCGTTGTTTATCTTAAATCCATCGCATTCATTCACGTTGTAACCCGCTATGTAATTCTAGGTTTGCCAGGAGTGGAACGTATTAGGTATTTGCACATTCTAGCTTGTCGTTAGTTTATGTTTGTCTATTGATTTGTCCAGTGAAGAAGTGTTTCAAAATAAATATGAATTATTCGCGGGAAGAAATGGTTGACATGATTTTTATTCTGGGGGAGTGCTCAAGGAACAGCCTCTTAGCATCCCGAGTCTATAAAACCACATATCCTGAAAGGAGACGCCCTTTAGTACCTGCATTCTGCATTTAGTAATCTTAGAGACAGATTTATCGAAACTGGTGGTGCAGTACAAACCTCATGAATTAAGTTCCAGCAAGAAAAATGACTGTCAATGGACACAATTTTCATTATTATTCAGATGTCAATCCTCATTTATTAAAAACAGTTTCCCAACAGAGGTGGTCATTAAATGTATGGGGTGCTGTAGTAGGGCCGATTGTTATTGGACCTCATTTCTTTAATGGACCCTTAAATGGAAGAATATATCACGATTTTTTGGAAAATGAATTGCCGGTTCTCCTAGAAAACGTTCCTCTTGATATACGGCAAAAAGTGTGGTTTCAACAAGATGGAGCTCCGCCTCATTTTGCAGCAAATGTCAGAGAATGGTTAGATCGCAACTTCAATGATATGTGGATAGGGCGTGGCGCAGCAATAGCATGGCCTGCAAGGTCGCCCGATCTGACAGGTATGGACTTTTTTTTACAGGGCTATGTAAAGGATATAGTTTATCGCGACACTTCTACCACTGTTGATGACATGAAAAATAGGATCAGACGTGCCTTTGCATCCATTACTCCGCAGATGCTGCAAGAAATGCGTCATTCATTTAGGAAGAGGACTCAGATGTGTCTCGATCGAAATGGTGAACATTTTGAACATTTGTTAAAATAATTGTTTTTTTATTATGAGTACATTCTTTATTACATACGTGCTGGTATTAATTTCAATTCTTTGTCCAACAATTCTAAGTAAAAAAATAATATTTCAGAAGGCTAATAATTAATTATGGAAAACTGCTTGTACTACTACACGATTAGTCTGATCCAGACAATTAACCTTAATATCTATGCAACTTTTAAAGATAAATACCTACTATGATATATCAATGGAAAGATAATTTAACACTTCATTAGATGACAGAACTGAAAATAGTACGTCCCATTTGAAAAAATTGAATTACGGCCTTTTTTATTAGCGAAAAAATAAACTCAATTTTTTCAGCACTCTGTATAAGATTAATGTTAATAATGTTTCTGCCCTACTAGCCCTTAATATGCCCAACATAACGGTATAAGCAGAATTTTGAAAACTCTCTTGTCTATGAAATCAGAGGTACTCAAAAACTTGTCAGTAAACCTCACTTTTTGTCAAAAAATCTCTTTTATATCGTAAACGGTTAATTTTAAGTACCTACCACCTTAATAGATTTATGAATATAATTAGATGAGTAACTCGATAAAGGAAAAAAATATAGGGTGTTCCATTTAAAATAACGAAGTTGTTGCCCGGACAACGAAAACGGAATACCCTGTATAATTGTACATATTTTCTGGTTATTCAGAATTGAAAATCAAGAAAATAATCTACAGACAATATATTTCCACCATTTCATATAGAGCCGTAATCGACCAAATTCAGAACTTTGGCGCACCCTGTATATTAAAAAGGTTGACCTAGGTCAGTTTTTTCAAAGTGCCCCTAGAGGGAAAAGTCATAAAGGTTTTTTGTTTGTCTAGTCGGTCCCCATTACCAGTTTTTTTTAATGACATAAAACTGATTACACCCTGTATTTATATTCAAAATTTGTACATAAATGTTTAATGAATAAAAGGTGTTATAGAAATTGAGAATCAGAAAAACACTTGGCAATTAGTGATTTAACTGAATTTTATCAAGCATTGGCATTGAGTCGTTAACAATTAAATAAGGTGACTTTGTGCTTTTTGGGCAATACCTTGAAAACCAAACGAGAGTAAACAACTATTTGTACCCTTTTTTGATACAGCATAAAATTATCTAAAATAATGTTTATTACAAATAAACGATACAGTTGATAGTTAAGTTTGTACTTGTCGCCTAAGTCTCAAAAACAGGGTTTCGCGCTTGTTCTTCGTCATTGTTTGATAGTAACCCTACAACTTCTTTGGGATATTTCAAAACGCGATTAAAGATCTGAGAAAATCACACGTTATCTGTAGACTCCGAAATACACTTTTCATGAAGCATCAGATTATTTAGACTTTTTCTTGTTTGTGTTGCTAGGTAAAATAAAAAAAATAACTTTTTGTATTAGTGCCTGGGCCAGCAATCAAAACCAATTCAAAACCTATTCGGGGGGGTTCCTTTTGACGAGTCTACCACGAATATTCATATCGCCCTATATGGAAGCGGCGCTTTAACCCTTACGCACCCCTCAAACACGTCATTTTTCAGCCTTTAAGGTTTGTGATAAGAACCCGTTTGTTTTTGATTTTAATGAGAAGATTATATATAAAAACCCCTATACGGAAGCTATTGTCCGACAAAAAAAGTGACGCGTTCGCCCAGTCCGACACCCGAATCATGTCAATTTTGAGCCTTATGGTTTCGTGACTATAACCCTTACCATTTTTGGCACAAAGTTTAAAAATTGAATGTAAAACATCGTGGTAAACTTGTCCGACAAAAAAAATGACGCGTTCGCCCAGTCCGACACTCGAAACATGTCAATTTTGAGCCTTATGATTTCGTGACTATAACCTGTCGGACAAAGGCACCACGTGATTCATTAACACTTTCTTAAATCGTTTATATCTATGTCCGACAAAAATATGGACGGTCCGACAAGAAAAATGCAAAAAAGATGTTTTATTAGTGGTGCTTTTTTTCAGAATAATTATAGACTAGGAAGCATCTGTTTTCAGTTGGCTGTTATGAAGGGCACGTAATTTTTTTGTGAAAAATCCTTAAGAATAACATAAAGAACAGTAACTGAGGAATTCGCAGCCTGAAAAAGTTTAGCTAAATTTTTGGTGAGTAATTTTGTGTAAAATTCCGAAAAAAATGACTTTTTGACTATTTGTTTCTAGTTTTAGTGAAAAGTTCAAAAGAGATAAAAGTTTTGTAATTAAATTTTACATAAGATCTTACTATCTCACTCTTTACTGAACAAGTGCAAAATAATTTGCAAAATAATAACTATTTTCTACCCTTCAATAAATACTGTAACATAAAAAAATTATAAAATTACGTGCTATTTGAAATATGGATTAATAAGTCAATATTTATAAATATCAATGTCAAGAAATAAAATAGCAGGAAGTGTGGTTTTTGGGTGATTGGTTTTTAGCATATAATCGGTTTTGTGGTTGGATAATTTTTTTTATAAAAAATCAAAAATATACATTTATTGTACTTCAAAATAAATTATTTTATAAATAATTTTCGTAATCATGACACTCTTTTGACTCATTTAATTGCCCAATCATTTCCAAAAACACCTAATCTGATTTCAATTCGTCGCTTTCGGAAAAAGAAATGCTAGTACAATTTTTCGCATAGAAAGTTGTTTATAAGTTGCTCATTTATCAAATTTAAATGAAAACTGAGCATTAATTACTAAGATATGTTTAATTAAACATGAAAAAATCTCGATTTTTCCCTCCGTTAAATTCCATTTAAGACCGTGTCAAACACGTAAAAATAGACATACTTATAACTCAAATCAAACACACGCTTGGGCTACAAAAATTGAACTGAGTACTTTTAGGACATTGATTAATCAATTCTCATAATTTGAATAAAAACTGATCGTTAATTTAGAACCTCCTATGATCTTAAAGTAAAGATTATAATAAAACGCATTAAAAAACATTTTTGCATAAAAAAAGCCTTTTTTCCAGTTTTTCTAGATTTTGCGTCACTTTTTTTGTCGGACAAGTTTACCATGGTGTTTTACATACAATTTTTAAAAATTGTGCCAAAAATGGTAAGGGTCATAACTATATAGTCATAATTTTTTGCGGTTTTTGAATCTTAGATATTATCTCAGAAAATTTTCGTGATCAACTAGGGATATCTTGACGCGAAGTCATGATATACTACAGTCGAAACAAAAAATGCGAGTTTTATTGAAAAAATAATTTTGCATTATAATTTTACGTTTTTAAAATTATTCTTGATTTTTTCGCTTCAGAATCTCACCCCGTATTTGAAACTGGCGACCGGTACAAACATAACTGTCAACTCTATTGTATTTTTTTGTTATAACCATTATTTTAGATAATTTGATGCTCTACGAAAAAGGTACCTACGTGTAGTTTTTGCCACATTTCGTTTAGTTTTCAAGATATTAACAAAAGAACAAAAAGTTCCCTTATTATTTGCTTTTATTGTTCATAACTTTTTAACCCGAAAAAAATAAGAAGTTATACATACTTCACAATATAAGCATGGTCCTCTAAAAATTCAGTTTTTTATAACGCGATCTGTGGAGACTAATGTCAGGCACAGATATTTTATAGGCTTGTCCTGAAATAGGCATTTGATTATTTTAAGTAGTAGTTGAGAAGTTCTTTAAAGCTAAATCAGTATTTGGAAAAAACTGTTGGGGCTGTTTATCTTCCTCAACTAGTATCTATCGCCAATTCGCCAAAATTGAAAATTCTACGTAGAGTTACAACTGATAATATAAGCCATTTAATTTTTTTCTTAATTTTTGGACCATTGCTAGGAAGCACTAGGGTATGATTGTCATAACCTATTTAACTTCAACGAAATTCCCGGTACATATACATTTTCCCTGTCTATGGAAGCGGATATAGATAACCAATTTCCGTTCGTTTCCTGGAAATTATACATATTTGTAGAATTAGTGGCTTTTTTATCTAATACCAAATGAGATTGCTATGTATTACACTTAAATTTGTACATCCCTGTATTATTACTGAGAATGGAATGGTTCGGCTAGATCTAGCTATTTATCTTTGCCAAGTTAGTTGAATTAATCCAAGGCACTGTCAGGCTTAGTTATGGATGGAATCTGGTGATTGTTGAACCTACTGATAAAAATAAAAAGTAAATTCCTTCACTTCTCGGGAATCGCATTTACTCGGTGCGTATTGAGAAATAAAACAAATAGATTGAAATGCATGACTGTGACTGAACGGAAAGACAGGAAGATCTGAGTAAGATTAGGAATGATAAATTAGAGCAACAATGGATTTGCTAACCCCTTTAAGGAAATGGGTGATTAGTATGTTATTATTTCGGTCTGTTATAAGCCTAACCAATTGCACATGTACAACTGTGGAGGACTTAAATGACCACGGTGTACATTTAGATAAAGTGCACCAGTGAATTGCTTTTTCCTCTTCCTGGGACTTCCTTCTCTTCTAAAAATAATACCCAGGGAATTTGCAAAGTGTTACAAGTATCCAGATATTGCAGAAAAATAACCTTTACATCGTAATCCAGACATATTTCTCGGTTCTTCTCTGTCCGTTTCCATTTTTCTGACAAATTATAGACAAATACGAGTTTAGAATCGCCAAGCACGACAATTAACTGCTCAGAATAGCCACCTTTCCACATATAAATATGAGATTCGAACATGCAACGTTGCCACGTTTCAAACCTAACCAACCGAATTACTATTTAGTACACAGAGACATTTTAAAAATATAACATATTTTTTAACATTCACCATTTTCTTCGATATTGCTTTTATTAAAAACAAGAAGAAAGGATTATTAATTTAGAAACAGTTTCATTTCTTAGTTTTTGTACGTTGGCACTGATTGAAAATGCATGTAAAGCATAGGAGATCTCCTCTTGCCCCTTACCAACCGAACGTGCCTCCTTAAGAAAAAAGTCTGTGACTTGTGTTTGTGTTCTGTCTCTGAAACTGCAAAATTATGTCAGTTCCTGTTATAAAACAAAGAAAATTACGTGAATTTTATGCTTTATTTTTGGTGTGTCTAGACTTTTCTATAACTAATTACAGTTTGCTATTTTTTAGCTATTCATGATAAGATAGAAAATAGTACTGCTAGTTTTCAAGTATTTCTTTTGTTATTGGAGTTAAACCAAAATTCACCTGATGAAGACTGTAGATATTTAATCTTAAACACAAAGTATTAAACCTACTCTTAGACCGAGCGCCCATGGCAAAAAAGATACCCCATCGAACACCACAAATTTAAGAGGTGAAAATGGTTGCAAAACATGTAAAAATTATGTTACGCTCGCCAGACTAGTAAAAATTTGTTAATTGTTATTTTTTATGAATTTTTGAGTTTAGCTAACAAGAAATGATTCTACTTTTCAAAATACCTGCTTGAAATTTTCACAATTTGTGGTAAATAATGAACCATTTTTGAAAAAACAACTGAAGTTTAAGATCTCTATGCATAAAAATCGGTGAAGGTATTTACACAGAACTTCCCTCTTTATTTGTGCATGGCGGTCACATTAAAAATTTATTAATTACGAAATGACATTGAGAATAATAATCGGAATATAGTTATCACTATTATTACAAAGAAAACCTGATAACTTTTGATCAAAAAAATATACATAGTGGTTATCCGACAGTAAAAATGCAATGGAAGTATAGCAGTGGTAATTTTTTTTTTTTTTTTGGAAATGGGTTTCGAATATCATGAAACGTGGAAATTTTAAATTTAAGCAAACACAAATTTTTTCCGTCATCTACTTGGTATTTTACAGTGGGCAAAAATTTGCAAATTTATTGTATTTTTTTTATTTTCAAAAGTTTTTGGAATAGGCTTAACCTCCTCAGCTCACACCTATCATATATGATATGTGTGAAAATTATTTTATTATACCAATTTGAGTGCGTAAATGCACCTCGTTCCCACATTTATCATATCTGATAGGTTCAGAACATGCGCATAAAAATTTACACAGCTCTAGGATTTGGATTGCCGGAGTTTCTGCATTTATGAGGTTATGTGTAGCATTGACAATTACTGTGTATGATGGCTTTTGACCCTAGAAAACGTAAGTACCAACATATGCTGATTTTAGATGTTTTAAGTGATTCTATAGGTATTTTATTTCAGTTTTATGCAAAACACTTTTAATATTTTATTATCATTAAATACCTGTATTGATAATTAGTTTACATATCACATGTGATAGCTTGGGACTGAATTTTAATTTCATACTTATTTTTGTAGGGCCACTCACGGAAAATGAATTGCAAACACTGGTCGACAATATTGATTTAGATCAATCAGACCTCGAAGATTTATTATCAGATGAAGGTGAGGAAGATGAACCTCAAGGTCGTAGCCAATCTCCTCATCCAGACGAGAATGATTCCGGATTAGTCATATCCTATCACACCGATGATTTTGATTCCTCCGATGATGAACCACTCTCAAACCTGCGGCCTAATTTCGCTAAGAATTGGAAGCGTGATTGTCTATTTAAACCTCCAACTTTAGTGCCAGAAACAAATCGCGAAGATGCCAATGAAGTAAGAGAGCCAATTTCGTATTTTTACAAATATAACGATGAAGACTTGTTTGACTCCATGGCACTTTACACAAATATGAGGGAAGTTAAAGACACTGGAAAATCTTTAAATCTTAGTGTTAAAGAGCTTCGTACTTTGATTGGATGTTGTATGTTAATTACTCTCTACGGTTTACCACGCATAAAAATGTTCTGGTCACGTGAAACTAGAGTACCGATAATTGCTGACAACATTTCTCGAAATCGTTTCTTTCAGCTACGTACACGTATGAAAGTAGTAGATGATAATGCTATTTCTATAGAACAGAGAAGTGCAGATCGTTTTTGGAAAATAAGACCTTTACTTGACTCAGTTCAAAGGGGCTGTCGTCTAAATTATAGGACACGTCAAGTTTCGCTTGATGAGCAAATGATACCATTCCACGGGCATATTGCAATGAGGCAATATGTGCGTGGAAAACCTAACCCAGTTGGGTTGAAGAATTTTGTTATGACCACACCTGAGAGAATACCTTTAGATTTCTATATGTATGAGGGTAAGGGGTCATCTGTTGAGTCTGTTTTATGTTCAACACCAGAAAAATTGGATGTTGGGGGCCGAATGATTCTGAAACTTACCGACACTTTACCACTAGGGGCAACAGCATTTACTGATAGATATTTCACATCTATACCTCTCATCGATACACTGTTATCACGATCAATCACATTAACTGGCACCATCATGGCCAATAGGATTCCAAAAAAGGCCGAATTCTTGAAGGACACTACCCTGAAAAAATCGGGCAGAGGCTCGTACGATCAGCTTGTTCGAGAAGATGGAAAGATAAACTTGATAAAGTGGTTCGACTCCAAACCTGTTCATCTTGCGTCATCGTGTTCTGGTGTCGAACCAGTCGGATTGTGCAAAAGATGGTCGAAGATAGATTCAAAATATATTGAAATAAAACAACCTGGCATAATAAAAGAGTACAACCAAAAGATGGGTGGTGTCGACTTGCTGGACCGAGTTCTGGGGAAGTACTCTATGAGGACAAGAACCAAAAAATGGACGATTCGATGCAGACGCCACTTTTTTTATTTTAGTACAGCTGCAGGATGGCTTGAGTATAGACAAGATGCAGCTAAGGCAAAGGTACCAAGAAAGGAGACTTTAGATTATCTAGATTTTAAACTGGCCATTGCCAAATCTCTTATTCATTTTTCGAAAACCGAAGACCACACCAGCAATGCTGAAGAAGCCGAAACATCGGATGAGGGAGCAGGGGAACCTCCTAAAAAGAAAAAACAACGAAGTGTTCATCCAATGCCCGATAAGGATTTTAAAAATCAGAATACTGGGCATTTACCCGAATTCATGAACAATTCTCAAAAATGTCGCTCATTTTGTCGATATCCGGGGTGCAGGAATCTAACCTTTGTAAAATGTACATCTTGCAAAATATTCTTATGTTGTTCTGTTGGAAGAAATTGTTTTTTAAAATTCCATAAATAAAACTTTCTTAATGTTCTTTTACTGATTTTTGTAGTGCTACAGTCCCAAGTTATCGTATATGATATGTCCTTTTTTGAAAAAACTAAAAAAAAATTTGATTTTTTTGCAACATGTTATCATCTTCTGAAGGTATATGAGTCAGGTAAGTAAGGTTTGCAATAAATTAAACGAGCCAGTCAATGGTGGGTCTGAGGAGGTTATAATGTAATGAAACGTGAAAATTTTAAATTTGAGCGAAAAAAAATGTTTTCCTAACTTCTATAGTAGTGGTAAGAAAAAATAAGTAAAGGTATTTACACAGAACTTCCCTCTTTATTTATATAGCGCGGTCACTCTAAAAAAATATTAATTAAGAAATGGCACAAGAATTATAATCGCAATGTAGTTAGCCCTATTATTACAGTGGAAACATGTTTCCATCATCTACTCTATAACGGTGGGGGATAAAATGTTTTATTTTTTATTTTCAAAACATTTTTTGTTGAAATAGGTTTAGAATGTAATGAAAAGTGGAAATTTTAAAATTGAAAAAACAATGTTTCCATGTAGTGGGAAAAAAATTAAAGTAAATATTTTTTTAATTTTCAAATCTATTTTTTTTTAAATATGTTTAGAATGTCATGAAACGTGGAAATTTTAAATTTATATTATAATACAAATAATTTTTACCACCATCCATTTTATACAATATTTTCAAAATTTCATTTTTTTTTCCATTTTAAATTTCAAAAAAAAATGAGTTTAGAATGTCACGAAACATGGAAATTTTAAATTTGAGCAAAAAAATTCCATTATCTATTCCCTTTAGACGGTCCACCCTGTATATTTTCCAGTGAAAGTGTAACCATTTCTTCAGTGACAATAGCGTCAGCTACCTACCAAATTTGACTGTTCTCCGTCAAGTAGTTTTTTTAGTTAATGCACCAACAGACCGACAGACAGACAGACAAACGGCAGTGAAAAACCTATATTTTCGTAATCTACATGTTCTGAAACGTGAAAATCCGATTTTTTTATGGTTCCCTAAAAGTAAAAAAAACAGACCCATACAACTTGAAAATTTAGCTCAAATTTTTTTTTTTTGAGTTTATATGTCATATAACTATTGTTTCTAACCATGTATTAGTTAAAAAATTGCACAAAAAAATATCATCAAAAAATTATGCAGTCTTTTTTTGGAGTTTTTTGGTTAACTTCAACGTGCTGGTAAATTTGTAAATGTGAGTATTTTTATTCCTAACTTTTTCTGCATTGAAGTAACTAAACTAACTTTAACTAAAAGATAATGCATTTATAACTTATATTAATAGTACAGGCAATGAAGGCAAAATGTTGTAAAAACCTCGCAAATATTAATAAAAGAATCATCGGTGGGATTTAAGTAGTTAATAACCTGTAGAATGGAATGATGCATTCTTTGCACGTCCAAGTTCCGGGAAAATTTAAAAAAAATGGAAAAACTTTTTGATTTTCGTTTTTTTTTTTGCTCTAACGGTAAAATAATGAAAATACAGAAAAAAGTTTTCAACAAAATTTATAGCTCGTATCTTTCTCTACAAAATAGGTCTTTACAAATTTTTGTCTTACCTAAGCCGTTTAGGTCATAAATCCAGTTTTCCACTTACAGTTTTGAGCCGCTCCGAAATGCGCGGAAAATGAGAATTCTCTGGGAGTTACGTACGACCGGACATCGTACATCGATAATTATTACTATTTAGAGCCGCTAAAAAAATGAAAACAACGTAAAATGTAGAGAAAAGCCTCAGCTTTAATGTGGAACTAATCACAAAATTCATACAAATTTTTATCATAGAGAAAAAAGTGTTAGAAGATGGCTTAGTAAACTTTATACAGTTGATTTATTCACATCTTTGAGTTTTATGCATCCTGCCTATTTCCCCCGTAACAATGGGTGCTTTTTCACTGCATGGATTCAATTCCACGCACTTTAATCTATATTTCGTGAAAATTTCGTTGAAGATTGTTAAGAAACAAATAAGTTGTAAATGTTTTACTGTATAATTGTGCCTTTTCTGAACGTGTGTGTATAATGTAGACAAATTCAAAAAGTACTGCGCGCATTTAAAAAACTCTAAAGTCATTCGAAAGAATATGTTTTATTGTACTTATAATCCAAAAATTAAGACTGTGCTATTATTATTACCTAACATATAGCGAATTGATCCAAAATTTGGAGGTGATTGATCGATAAGAAATACCCTCTATTTTGATCGCAAGGCATATTTTTCCAACAAAAGTAATTGCAATAACATGATAATTGAATTAATATATCATTATATAAGAATATATAAGCAAAATGAATTATCATTCTAACGACTCCCGGCAAAGATATCAATAAATCGGTGGATCAACTGTACAAAGTTCACCAAGCCATCTTCTGACACTTTCTCTCTTTGATAAAATATTTTTTATGAATTTTGTGATTAGTTCCACATTAAAGCTGAGACTTTTCTCTACATTTTATGTTATTTTCATTTTTTTAGGGGCTCTGAATAGTAATAATTATCGATTGATGAGCCCGGTCGTACGAAACTCCTGGATAATTCTCATTTTTCGCGCATTTCGAAGCGGCTTAAAACTATAAGTGGAAAACTCGATTTATCTTCTAAACGGCTTAAGTAAGACAAAAGTTTGTAAAGACCTTTTTTGTAGAGAAAAAGACGAGCTACAACTTCTTTCTCTGTTTTCATTATTTTGGCCGCTATAGCAAGAAAACCGAAAATCAAAAAGTTTTGCTAAATTTTTTTGAATTTTCCCGGAACTTAGAAGTGCAAATAATGCATCACCTCATTCTCCAGGGTATTACCTACTTAAATCTCAGAGATGATCCTTTTATTAATTTTTGTTGCCCTAAATTGTTAATTTGCCTGTACTATAACTTTAACTTTATGGGCCTTTGAATAGTTAGATGCACAAAAAATCAAGAGATAACTATATTTATTGTTATTTTTATATACTAATAAATATCAACAGCCATCAAAAATGGCAACACAAGAAAGTATTTTATCTCCCCTTTAAAACCCATGTTGATTTTTCTTCCTAGCTTGTTTGGTTTTCGAGCAATTCAGTTTTTTCTATAGGCCGCGCACAAAAAAATTTCAAATAAACGAAAATTTGCGCGTATTAATAATACAAATTTTGTAATTTTTGTCAATATGGATTTTCTCGAAACCCATAGCATATACAAGAAAATTACAAAAGGACTTTTTTTTAGGCAATTAGTCAAGCTTTCTTTTTTATGATGAGCATTTTTTTGTATCTTCAACGATGAACGAGTATATCAGTAAAATAAGGCTTTTTCACCGCATGGGTGGTTTTTTGGGAGGGTTGCGCGGCGCCCCCAGAACTAATTTTTGTGGTTTTGTGATGTCCAATCCTCCCACTGACAGTTACTAAAGGAAAATCTCAGATAACATTTATTGCCAGCTTCTGGTGTATTTTTTACTTTATAGACTGGACTATAATAGACAGGAGAGATCTTAAACTTCATTTTAAAACAAAAATCAAGGAGGTGTTATGTAATGCGCTTTCATAAAAAAATAATAATTTATAAAAAATTAAGGCTGACAAAAATGGTCTTGTTCGGCATTTTTTTTTTTATTTCATAAATCGAAAGTGCAAGTATAAATTAATGGATCTGCAAAAAGTCAGAATCTTATTCGCACGTTTAGTATCTTAAAAACTACTACAAATTTCCATCTCGCGAAAATGGGGCGTAGCCAAGCGCTACGTCACTATACGCATAGACACGGCAATCTCAATAGACTCGATACTCCTTATTGGTTATAATTATAAGTGTTTTCGAAGTATTGTTTGTTTTGCTTACTACTTGACAGTAGGGGAGTACAATTTGGTGAAATGTCAAAAATTTACAATTTTCTCTCGCTCCTGCCGGAAGAATTTTCGATTTCGACCCTGTAATTTACGATTAGAATTCATCGCCGACCTTCTCCTTTCCGTAGGCACATAGAACGAACTTCCACTCGACGTATTTATTTAGTTACCAGCGTTTAAAAATTCCATGTTTTTCGACTTTTCAGGTTAAATTTGAAAGGTCCTAGAAAGCCATTTTTCTTACGTCACTTGCGTATAGTGACGTCACAAATGAGCGCTCGGTTTTTGCAACTATTACTAATTATTTCAACTCCTTATATCTCGAGAACGGAAAAAGTTAATAATACGAAACTTTAAGTGTATAATGAGAATATCGAGTACTATATGAAAAAGTATAAAAACCATTTAAAAAGAATATCATGGAACAAGCCCATTGTCAGACTGAAATTTTTTTCAAAAATGGTTCATCGTTTACCACAAATTGCGAAAATTTCAAGCAGGTGTTTTGAAAAGTAAAATCTTTTCTTTTTAGCTAAATTCATAAATAATAACAATTAACAATTTTTTACTACTATGGCGGGCGTAACATTATTTTTACATGTTTTGCAACCATTTTTGCCTTTTAAAATTGAGGTGTTCGATGGGATACCTTTTATTGTCGTGGGAGCTGGTGTATTTACAGTTCACTTTTCTGCAGAAGACGTTGAGACATTGCATATTATTAAACACGTACAACTTTTTTTATTTAAAAAGATTCCAATTTTATACATTATTTCTCTTTTCATTATTATAAAATGATTTTTATTTGTATAAGAATAATTTACTAAATTTATTTATAAAAGTGTAAACCAACCCTGCTAATCGTGATATGATTGGCTGTGCAGGAACTGGGGCTATGAAAGACAGCGACAAGCTCAAGTTGATGCTCTTGGCGTGGAACTACCATAATCAGGCCCAAGGTAACACATACATACACATACACATTTCTTTCAGAGTTGCTGTTGTTTTTGTTTAGGTTTATGTTGTATTTGAGACGTCTTGTCGTGTAGAACAAAAGTAAATTTTAAACATTTTTTTATACGCTTGTGTGGTCGATATATGTTAAATTTGTCAACTGAATTTACGCCTAGCGAAAATTAAGTATTTAAAATGGTATTAATTTATTACTCTAAAGTGAGAAAAATAGTGACGTGCCATATAAACTATTTTTTAATTGTGCTTCTTTCACATCCAGTTAGTTTCGTAATCGTTCATTAACTAGTTAGGATTTGATCAGTGGTTTATTATAAAAAAATCTGCTAACAATGTCTGATTAATTTCAAAGTCATGGTTACCTTATGGTTAGGAAATATAAGGTCTTGCTAAAACAACAATTAGTGCCCAAGTAGCACGGTGTGGATAATTAAGTGTTTACACCAAAATTTTGGCTGCAACAACGTTGGATTGACCATCGTTTAATAATTTAATATCCAGACGGCTGCAAATGCTATTTAGATTTCTGGATCAGCTGCAATATGCCTTCTGCAGCTCATGCAGGGACTCAGTAGCAGCTGCAACAAATAGTGGTGACTTGATGCAGCCGAAAATGCGGTTTGGCAGCTAAACTACATTTTCCACATTTGTGGCTGCAAGTTGGCCTTTACAACTATAGGTAACAGCAGTAATGCAGTCATAACCATTTTGTTCTCAAATAGTATGTACACCAGTAAACAAAACTATTTAGCTTTAAATATTTCTTTATGCCATTGGCGTCTGTCGTTTTCACAATTTTAAACATTGTTGCACAGAGCGGACGGATAAAAGCATCCTTCCATGGATAATATGAGGTTAAGTTATAGTTATAGTAATTTTAAATTTCAGTTCAAACCTGAGTTGCAGCCAAAAGGCTATCAAATAGCTTTTGAAGCTGAATTACAGCCAAAGAAAATTTAAATCGTCGAGATAGACTATCTACACTGACAGACATAAAAAGTGGCGCACTCGAAATTTTACTTAAGTTTGATCTGTCGTAATTTCCAAACTACTTCATTGATTGCCACGAACCTTTTTTATTTCGAAGAATCATTCTTTAAGATCATTATAAGTCCCAAACATTTTTATTGATGATACTTTTATAAGTGATACAGGAAAAAATAAAAGTGACTGTTTTATTCAGGAGCTTTAAAACACCCTGTAGATTTATTCGACACTTGGAATAAGCTCAAAATACCTTCGTCGTTTTAAGTGCAATTCAAATTAAATTTTTGTTTTTAGAATCACCTCTATCTTGCTTTGTTTAGAAAATACACGATTGTAGGTGAAACAGGTACAATTAAAAACATTACATTATTACATTATTTTATAAGATTACATTTTACAATTGCCAACATGAAATCGAATAAAGGTGGAACTATCTCAACGGAGAAAAAAGATCAGTAGCGTGTGTTACCTCCTCGTGCCCTGATTAAAGTCTGTATTCTTCCTGGCATGTTCTGATTAAATTTGAAATATCGATCTGTGGAATATTAGTCCACTCCTCTATACGCGCTTTTCCTAAAGTATCCAGAGACGAAACCTAATTCTTCGTCCCATTTCATCCCAAACATGTTCTATGGGGTTCATATCGGGACATTTGCTGGCTATATTATCACACGGCCTATGCCAACTTCATCGAGATATTCATTTACGATGTGAGTAGTGTGAAGGCGCACATTGTCACGAACCAGTATAAAATCGTTCCCTATAAAGGGTGCAAATGGAATTACAGTTTGTGAAATGTTCTCGATATACCTGTTGGCCATGAGGGAATTGCCTGGGAACACGTAAACTTCTAAGCTAGCTTCTAATGAAATTCCTCGCCAGATCATAACGGAACCTCCGCCAAAGCTTTCTTTTGTGCTGAAAAGGCTCTGCTCATAGCTTTCTCCAACTCTTCTCCATACGCTTTGACGGCCATCGGATCAAAACAAACAGAATCGAGATTCATCAGCGAACAGGATCCGGCACCAGTTTTGTTCATTCCAATCTGAGTGTTCTCTAGCGAAGTTGCGGAATGCTCTTCGATGTAATCTTGGTATAGTTGCTGGTCTTCTAGACCTTAAATTGCCTTCCCTCAATCTCCGAATTACTGTACGATTACTTACAACTCTTCCTCTTACTTGCCTTAAATGAATATTTGTTTGAACTGCTGTTTGAAATGATTTCATAGAGTTTGAAGCCGAATAAACCGATCATCAGTAACAGTTGTATATCTAGAACGATCTGATCCAGCTATTCTACGACAATTGCATTTGCCCGACGTGAAGTCGATTCGGGAACACCAACTACCCAGGCAGCATACCTTTTACTTCTTCCGTCTCCTACTAAAGCCATAATTGTGGCTACTTGCTCCGATGTTATTTGCTGAGGCATTACTTAAAAATCACAAACACGACGTTCGATCCGAATCACGACGTGGAGAAAAACCTTTTCAATGTTTTCTACAAAGACGAATTAAAAATCGTAATCGTAAGCGAGTGAATGCCTATGATGTTGAAAACATTTTGACACCTATCATGTTTTACAAAAAATTGTAATCTGTTCATGGCTCTCTTAAATAAAACAAAATATCAGTTTTGTTAAGAGTAGGTATGCCTCGACAAGCTGCTGAAATTTGCAACAGGGGAGGTGAAAGGGAAACTCCAGTGAGCGGTCCTTTAAAAACGATAAAATATTATTTTATGTATTTATAGTACTATGTACACTAAGTAGTAAATAGAAATGAATGACCGTGATTCAACTTTATAAGCTCGTAATTAGTTCATGATTGTATATAAATTCTACCTGCCAAAGCACAAAGGTTATGCCGACACATCTATCCTATCATTCTAACCTAAATGCGTTTTTAACATATTATTATTATTATTCCTTCAATAAATACAGTATTTATAATTTAAACGGCTAGGTATTATGCTTCCCTAGAATTTTAATTTGTAATATGGAGTATACGAGTATATCTATATTTTTGCATAATGGAAAAGAGTAATCTGCATTAATTAATAATAATCGTCAATATGGAAATAATACTATTAAATAAAAAGAATGAAAGAGTTGATGAGGTCCGATAAAAATTATAAACAAAAATTAGTGGTATGCAATATTGCAGCTACGGACACACGTTTCAGAGTTATTGCTCCTCATCAGCGTAGCATGGCATAAATAATATTGTTACATTGTTAAAAGCAAGACCAACAATGATAGGAAAGCAGAGTATATTGTAGGTACCCTATTTTCTACCTTCGTACCTCATGTGCCATATTACATGAAGAGCAATAACTCCGAAATACGTGTCCGTAGCTGCAGTCTTGTTTGTTATTGGGGGTATAGTACTAATTCTTGTTTATAACTAAACAGAAAATTTAACATTTTAATGTTTGTTTAGTTTTCGTATGTGTAAAGCTTTAGCTGTCACATCATTCAACAAATCAAAATTTAAACTCTTGGATCCTCAGGGGATTCCTCAGGACTTCTTGAATTTTTATTTTGTAGTCTCCCTCAAATAATGGTAGTTTACTAATAAACAAAAATTAGCAACCATTGTTAAAATCAAAAATATACACCACGCAAGTTGTTTTATCCAATAAGTGTTATGCGTATAGTATTAGTTATTTATTGGTCTAATTTGTCTATACGTGATATTCTTAGAAACTGTTAAACTTAGAAAAAAAGTTTCAAATAAAAAAAGTGCCTCTATCTTTATTTCTTCTCAGCATAGACTTAAAGGGTTTTCCGTTCGTTAACTGATCCCTGCAAATACTCACATTTTATCGACACGATTTTTGAAAAAAAATCATATTTTTTACAATTATTAAAATTTGACCTTCATATTACCACAGTTCATTAATAAATATGTAGTGATGACACAGTAAAATTGAGATCCATTCATGTTTTCGTTTTTTGAATTACGGCAAGTTAAACAAAAAAATAATTTTAATTATTATTGTTATGCATCCAATAGACGCCGAGAATAAGAGAAATGGTTCGCAGAAAGTCAGTGATAAGTAATTATTTATAATCATTAAATTAAAATCAGTAGTTGTCTATGGAGAGGTAAACCACCGTCGGCACTCGTTCTCCGAATTTTAGGCAGGCTGTCGGCAGCCATGGCAGTGGCGGTAATATAATTGAAAGCCCCGCAAGTGCGTCTGGTTGGAGTTACGCGGGCGCCGCAGGCAAGGCAGTCTCGGCAGTTCGTGTAATTTCTACAAGTGGTTGACCTCTCAGGTACTGTTTTGATAGTATAGTAAAAAATAAGAATTTCTTTACAACCCTAACCTGAAATTTGCAGACGTAAATGTAGCAAGCAAATGACAATTTTTCGAAGTCTGTAACAAGTAATTATATCGAGAATAAATAAAGACCAAGGATAGAGGCAACCTTTTATTTGAAATTTTACTTTCTAGGAGTAGTAGTTCTCAATTTGACCAATGAACTAGTGTTATATACTTAGCACATATCACACATTAGCACATATTATATAAAATAACTTGCCTGGTGTACACTTTTAGTTTTACGAATTATTATTCATATTTTCTTAAAAAATATATGGATGGGGAGAACTTACAAATTTGCTTTTATAGTAGACAAAAGTTTAATGATGGATGTTTTAAACTAAACCCCGCATCAAAATACCATTAATAACTTTAGACATAATAGGTTATTTCTCAAAAATATGGATATCTCTGGTTTTACTGGTTAGATTTTAAAAATCCAAAGCATCAATTATTTGTATCAATGAAATTTAATAGTGCATTTTTTAAAAATACGAATGTCAGCGATTCTAAAAATTTGCAAAATTTTCAAAGTAAAAAGGATGGCTAAAATTTGTATTAAAAAATGTTTTCTCTACAAATTTTAAAAGCAGAGATAAAAACCTGCAACTTGAGTCTTAGAACGTCTACAATGGTGCGCGATCTCAACAAGAAAATATTTTCAACATCGGTCCACATCACCTTCTGGACACTACTTTTAGCTCTGATTTGTTAAATTTTCACGAAAGTTGCTTTTTTCTGGAAAATATTTTCGGGTTTAAAGGAGTAAGTTGGTTTCTCTGTTTCTTTTTACATTTTGAGAATAGATTTCATTATTTTGACAGATCGATAGATAACTTTACTGCCTACAGTTTTTATCCCAAACATTTCTTTCTGTTTTTCCCAGAAACAGTTATTATGAAAAAAATCATATTGCTTGGTCTAATGCAACAAACTGATGCGTGTGACTTGATGAGAAAATGGGAAAATGTGCGCTTTACTTTTGTGTTTCTAACTCCTTTCATTGCAAATCGCATTGCCCCTTATAATTCCATATTCATGTGTTTACGACAAGAACACATCTTTAAAATTTAATGTCAATTGTATTGTCCAATAACTGTTTTCAAATATACCAGCATACCACCATTTAAAAAAAAAGAATCGAAATACAATTACACATTATTGTTAATGCATGGGTGTCTACATATAACTAGTTACTATATTGTTATAATTCGGTACTTGTAGTATAATCAAAGAGTAGAGTACCTGTTAAGTATAATAGTAAATTAATGGACTTTGGTATTTTATTGGGCGTCCCGTGTTATTAGAAATGGTTTGGTTTAATTTCTTATTTCGTTCCCTCGTTATATTTACTCATTCATAAAATAATTCTGGGTGAAGGGCGGAGCTTAAACTATAATAAATCCAGAGGGAGCTCGTATCAGTGTAACATTTGTTGCAAAATGTGCCTTTACACGGTTCCGTGCCATACATGTTTTTGCAAAAAGTATTATGTTTTTTGGAAAAATAAAAATAGTACGATACACAGAAAACATGAATGAAGGTTTGTATCGAGGCCTTTTTCTCATATTTTGATTCTAAATATTTTTTAAAAAATCATAAAATCTCGCAATTTACTGCTAATTAAAACAAATGTTATTAATTAACCCCATTTTTTTTCAAAATATTAAAACGATACAAACCTAGATTGATATATTTTCTTCTATTTTTCGTTTGTCCAAATTTCGTAATTGCAATGGTCTAATTATAATTTGTCGCGGACGGTGCGGCGTTTTAGACTAATTTATTTCTGATTTTTAGACGGCATACCCACTCATAATAGGCATTTGACAGTACTTTGATTAAACATGTGTATTTTCTAAACAAAGCAAGATAAAGAGGTGACTCATAAACAAAAATTTAATTTAAATTGCGCTTAAAACGTAGAAGGTATTTTGAGCTTATTCCAAATGGCGAATAAATCTACAGGGTGTTTTAAAGTTCCTGAATAAAACAATCACTTATTATATTTTTCCCGCTATTACTTATAAAAGTTTAATCAATAAAAATGTTTGGGCCTGTATGATGATCCTAAAGAATCATTCTTCAAAATAAAAAAAGGTCCGTGGCAATCAATCAAGTAGTTTAGAAATTATGACAGATTAAACTTGAGTAAAATTTCGAGTGCGCCACTTTTTATGCCTGTCAGTGTGGTTACTTAATAATTGGTATTTAATTTTTCTTACTCCTATCTGCTCACTGCATTTGAAAACCATTTTTAAGTCATTTGAAATTTCCTGATTAAATAAGAAATAATAAATCACAATTCTCAGGTTATTATTAGTTTTGGAAACACAAAAAGTTTCTTAAACACCTCGAACATATTATTTAACGAAAGAGTGCATGTAATTTTATTTACAATTTGTTGTAAAAAGTCGCCCTCATATTTTTATAACTACATATCCGATCAAGTATATGCATTATGCATCCACTTTCATATTAGTAACCAAATATGCATATTAAAAATAATTTTAAAGCCAAATGATCAAAATTGTTACACAGCATCATATCGCTTAATTTCTGTGTATGAAACCATATTGCTTTAATATAATGCCACAAACATATAACTCAATGTCAATAGTCCGGTATCAAGTAAACAAAAAGTGTTATGTAAATATTATCACATATTAAACAAGGCAGTTAAAGCTTAATATATTTTTTGTTTTTTCAAGATGAATTTTCGTAAATATTGTTAACAGCAGAAAATCTCAAAATTAAATATTGCACACCAAATTCTTGAAAAGATTAATAGAGTTGCAAATATTCTATGATATTTTAAGACAGACACCCTGTATATTTTTTAGATACATTAGTTTTTATGAAAAAAAATTTAAAAATGAATTAACAACATAAATAAAGAATTGAAACATATTCTTTATAGAATTTTGCAAACAGAAGAAAAAATAACTATCTATAACTAAAAGAAAAACTTTGTGTAAAAATATTAATGAAATTTTTGCATTCTTTCGATAACCTGAATTCTGGTTATGCTAGCAAATTAAAATCCTAAAATGAATTTGTCTAATTTCTTATTTGACAATTCTCATTCTAACACTAGCATCCTCACAGTCCCCTACGGCCATGCAGATTAAAATCTACATAACCCCCTATGATCATGAAGATTCGGTTAAAAATGAGAACAAAGACCTAAAATGAATTTATTTATCTACCTGGTATTAACAAAATTTTCATTCCAATGGATTACATTTTCATGAAATCTATCATTCTGCTTCTTGGAAATGCTTAGCCTTTGAAACGTTTTTTGAATAAAGAATATTCACAAAAATAGCTGCAAATTATATCCACCCCTCGGCCCTCACAATATATGGAATCCGTAGTTCCCAGCATAGACGGTACATTAAGAGATATCAGGAGTGTTTCGTATTGTTGCACAGGCTTGACAAACGGCTTTCGTAGACACTGTCCCCATAGAGATGTATCACATCTAATGAACTCCCCATTGGTACATGAAACGAGCACATCAGTCATTTCTACATTCTCGTAATTGTCATGACGATTTTCAGTGGGGAATCCTGGAAACTGATATGCTCAACAATCTAGCAAGATTTGTTCAGACAAATCAGAAAAACAGACTTCAGTCAAACGAGTCGATAAGGGAACAAACTAGAGATTCCATAGTAAGTTACAACGAGAAGAGTCGATATTTATAAAAATGATTTAGATACCATTATAGTCCAGTCGGTAAAGTAAGAAATACACCAGAAGCTCGGAAAAAATGTTATCTGAGATTTTCCTTCCATAACTATTAGTGCGAGGATTAAACATCACAAAACCACAAAAATCAGTTCTGGGGGTGCCTTGCAACCCCCCAAAGATACTACCCCTTCGATGAAATAAGCCTTAATTTACTGATAACTCGTTAACCGTTGAAGATATAAAAAAATTGCTCATCATAAAAAATAAAGTTTGACTACCTAAAAAGAGTCCTCTTGTAATTTTCTTGTATATGCCATGGTTTTCGAAAAATCGATATTGACAAAAATTGAAAATTTGTATTTTCAATAGGCGCGGATTTTCGTTTATTTGAATTTTTTGCGCGCGGCCTATAGAAATGATTGAATTGCTCGAAAACCAAACAAACTCGGAAGAAAAATCAAAATGGGCTTTAAACGGGATATAAAAAACTCTCTTGTGTTGCCATTTTTGAGGCTATTGATATTTATTAGTATATAAAAATAACAATATAATATAGTTATCTCTTGATTTTTTTGTCCATCCAACTATTCACAGGCCCATAAAAAATAACTGACAATAATTTAAGTTATAAATGCATTATCTTTTAGTTCAAGGTAGTACTTCAATGCAGAAAAAAATAAGGAATAAAAATATTCACAATTACAAATTTAGCAGCATGTTAAAGTTAGCAAAAAAATCCAAAAAAGGCTGCATACTCAATTTTTTTATGATGTTTTTTTAGTACAATTTTTTAACTATTAAATGATTAGAAACAATAGTTATATGATATATAAACTCTAAAAAAAATAATGGAGCTAAATATTCAAGATGTTTGGGCCTTTTCTTTATTTTTAGGAAATAATCAAAAATTGGCCAAAATTTGGCTAACTTCAACATGCTGGTAAATTTTTAAATGTGAATATTTTTATTCCTAACTTTTTCTGCATTGAAGTTCTACCTTGAACTAAAAGATAATGCTTTTATAACTTATATTAAAGTCGGTTATTTTCTATGGGCCTGTGAATAGTTAAAAGTGCAAAAAATCAAGAGGTAACTATATTATATTGTTATTTTTATATACTAGTAGATATCAATAGCCACTAAAAATGGAAACACAGAGTATTTTATATCCCCTTTAAAACCCATTTTGATTTTTCTTCCTAGCGCATATTTGGTTTTCGAGCAATTCAATTTTTTATATAGGCCGCGTGCAAAAAATTTCAAATAAACGAAAATTCGTGGGCATTAAAAATACAAATTTTGCAATTTTTTTCAATATCGATTTTCTCGAAAACCATAACATATACCAGAAAATTACAAGAGGATTTTTTTAGGCAATTAGTCAAGCCTTCTTTTTATGATAGCAATTTTTTTATATCTTCAACGGTTAACGAGTTATCAGTAAAATAAGGCATTTTCACCGAAGGGGTGGTTTTTTGGGGGGGTTGCGCGATACCCCGAGAACTGATTTTTGTAGTTTTGTGATGTATAATCCCTCCACTAATAGTTACTGACAGAAAATCTCGGATAACATTTTTTTGTTATGGGAATCTTTATATTTATTGGACTATTATTTTATTATGTTAATAAATATATAAATTGTAAACATTTAAAGGATTAGGTACCGTATTTTAAGAAAAATTCTCAAGAGGGTTTCTGACTGTCCTTAAACGGATGAGCCAATAATAAAATGGGCGCGTCAACATCTGCATTAGCCAGAAGTTAACAATCTGAAAACATACGTGACCATCAACCCCACCCACACACTCTTAAAGACTCGAGGGCCTAACTTCTCAAATATGAATAAATGTTTCTTAAGGTTATACATATAATAATCTTATTTTTAGAAATTGCAGGAGTCGATAATCATTTAGAAAAATACGTAACTATGTATAAGAGAAACATTTTCGCAAATTATTTGACCTTTGTAGCGCTTATTGTGTGAGACTCGGCTTAAAGTGATCTTAAATAAGTGATGATTTAGGCCTGTAGGTTGCTTTCAAATTAGCAAATTTGAAAGCAACCCGGAAAATTTTTTATTGGTGTACTGCGAAACTTACTATACAAACAGTTATTCTAGTTTTTCGTAAATGGCAGGTATTTATTGTATTTAATATAGTAGGTGAGCCCTCGACCAAAATTTCGTGTAATCACGGCATGGCTAAATTCTTGAAAAGTGTTTAGTTCCAGTCAAAATAAACAACTTTTTTCCGCGCAAAATTCACTAGACGTCAAAGAAGAGAGAACGAGCTTTCACTAGAAATATTTATTTAGTTACGAACGTTTGAAAATTCCATGTTTTTCAACTTTCTAGGTTAAATTTCAACATTTTCTGAGAGGTCCAGATAGGCCATTTTTAATTCATTCTTGCCGAGCCGAACTTCCGATTTTGCTGGTACAATTTTGTAACGTTTGTCAAAATGGACCTGCTCGGGCTCCAAATTATGTAACGTGTAGTGCTTGGGTAGCTGGTTTGGAGATGTTAATCCAAAGTTCGGTTAGTAAATAAATGGTCCAATTCCAATTAAACAATTTATTTTCTTAATAACAGGTAAATCATGTCAGTGTTACATAACATATGTGTTTCCGTATCTTTTACGGACATTTCGTAAACGTTTTCGAAGCAGTGAGAGTGTAATGTTAGCAACGTTGCGATGATTCGTCGTGGCGTCGATAGCATACGTCGAATACCTTTTGACCGCGCACCGACGTCGGTTAAATAACAAGTAACTCAGGTAGGTCCCAGCCCAGCACGCTAAAGGAGTGTACCGGTCAACTTATATTCACTCCGCCGTGGTACGTCGTAATAGAGCACTAGAGTAGTATTATTATGAGAAGATGCTCGCAAAAAATAATGCGCAGAAACGAGTTTGTGTGCTTCCATTGTTCTAGGCCAATGAGAGCGAATTGCGTCATATTTGACGTCGAAGCCAGTGGCACCGTCAACCTGCTGTCACAGGATATGTGCTGCGATATACTTGTTGTGTTCGCCGTTTCTGATTGAATTAAGTGATATAACCTTACTTTCAGTGAAGAATGTCTTTATCGTAAACACCAGAGTGTGACAAGCTTTAATATTCTACATTACACAGCTCTTCGACCTCGAAAATTTGATTACAATTATTATATATCCTTCTACCCCACATGATGTGTCACTGGTAAAAATATTCGCGCACGTTAGCTCCGCCCCGAGCATCTTCTCATAATAATACTACTCTAACTGTAATCGACTCAGCTCAGCACGCTGAAAGCCAATGCCAGAATAGCACTGATTTGTCTTGAATTTGGTCGCGCTTTTATATCCGAAATCCTACACGTGTGACCCATTGGTGGAGTGTGCAACTATATCGGCGATTTATGATTATTGGGTGCGTGTGCAAAAATGCTTGGTAAATGGAAATCTAGTATTGTGTCCTGAATTTATAAATACCTCATTAGTTACAATTTGGTGTCAGGATTAAGCACCAATTTCCCTCTTTCCATAGAGACGTCGCGCCTCCTCATACTCGACGTATTTATTTTGTTTTCCAATTTTTACGAGAAATGTCCTTTTTCTTTCATTCGTGCTGAGCCGGATTTCTGGTTCCACCATTATGATTTGGTATCAGAATAAAACGCCAACTTTCCTTTTTCCATGGGGACTTTAAACGACCTTCCATTCCACGTATTCATTTTTAGTTGTGAACATTTAAAAAATCCATATTTTTAAATTTTAAAATTATCGGCCGAGCAAGGCACCTGAAAAACCCTCACGTTTACACCATATACAGAATGTTAAAAAATTACCGAAAATTACATTAAAATAATTTCCTCTAGTCGTCCGAATCCACTGAAAATCGGTGTCCGCGGGTTGACGACATCGCTGATTACGAATATGACATCAGAATTGAGAAATTCAAAATGGCGGTGCCAAAATGGCGGATGATTTTTATCATTTATGGTCCGATTCCCCTGAAAATCGGTTTGTGGTGGTTATTGAAGTAGCAGGTAACGAATATGAAATCGAAATTGGAAAATTCAAAATCGATCAGCCAGACATATTTTATCATTTATTGTCCCATTCGTCTGAAAATTGTCAGTTACGATTTTTCCTAGGTTCTCTGGCACCAAATGCATGTAATTATGTGGGAAAGTGACGTACCGCGATGACAATACTTTCCAAGTGTCGGACAATTGGAAATTTTCATCCACTAGAGACGCGGGCGGGGCGGGAAATGTCAGTTATTGTTTTTCCTACATTGTCTAACATTACATTTAATAGAAAAACAACGAAATTGACGTGCCGCGATTAAAAAAATGGATCATTTATGTTTACATGTTCGATAAACGAATTCACTCCTTTAGCAATGTCAGACATGTCACTAGTAATGGAGCTTTTTCTTCAGGGAGTGATAAACTATTGAAAAATAATCGAAAATTTCAAGCCACGATGGGGCTAAAATCCTGATCGAGGCGCTATAAACTATTTTTGAACATTTTATGGTTAAACAGGATTTAATTTTTTTTGTGAACCATTGTAGTCTTAGATTTTCTTAAAATGTGGTCTGTGTGTGTATGTACACTGAGGGCCAATAATTATCCTTATTTTTTAGAGGTTTATAGAATTCCAACTTGATCTTTATGACATATTTTCAGGAATTATCAGAATTTCAAATCCTTATGTTAATAGGTCTAGACTATGACAAATTTTAAATCTCTTTCATGAGAACGTAATTCTTTAGATACCTGCGATTTTTTTGAGAAGCGATAGTTAACATTATTCCTTTAGTCCGTTCCTTTATGATTCCTGTCTTCTTGTATTTTTTAGGTTGAGTTCTTCTATGCCTCCCTCTCTCGGCAATGTAAAAGCTTGAATGACAAAATGTAGTTATTTTTTCGAGAAATAACTTCGAGTGACTCGTAAAATTCGCAATGAATAAAAATTTAGTTAACAGGAATATAAATGTATTAAAATAAAGACGTTTTCCCTGACGATTTCTTAAAATTCTTAGAATTCCCTGATTTTACCTTTAAATTAGTACAAATTCCCTGATTTCCCTGACCAATATGAAATTCCCTGACTTTTCCAGATTTTCTCGGTTTTCTACAAAAGTGGCTACCTTGTCTAAAGCACTCACAAACTATTTACACAACAATTTACATAATTACAGGAAACTTAAAACACTAGAAACTTACATAAATAACGAGAGGAAGTAGAAAATCGTTAAATTTGACAAATGCGCCAACTGCACGCTACTGAACTGCCAGAATTCTGAACGCTGGTTGCGACTACAACAAGCTGTTGTATTATACCGGCACACAAAATTATAAAAATTCTCTGTTACAGAACACCCACCTATGTATCCCCATGTATTTTTGCCCGCTGAATCCGAGTCCGAGGTCAGAATTGGCCCATCACCCCAGGATTTTTCGTGGGAGCTGAAAAACCACGTGAAAACCGACGAAAAACCGCTTCCCGGCACCAAAACGGTTTGCGCCATTCGATTTGTCTCGCCGTTCTACGTACCCCTGAATTTTTTCAGATTTTTACGGGCAATTTTATTTTTTTCAAAGGCGCGGGCCAACTTCGAGGGCCATTTCTCTCAAACCAAAGCTACCAAGAAAATTAAAATATTCGGAAGTATGTAAAATTGAACGAGAAATCGAATGGCGCAAAACAGGAGCCGATATGGTCCTCCGTTTCCGAGATACGGCCGCTCAAAATTACTGGATGGTAGACATCGAAGTTTTCTACCACTTTCCGAGATAATAACTCGAAAATGAAACGAGATATGGAGCCGCGGTTTCTGCCATTCGATTTAGCTCGCAGTCCTCCGTACCCCTGATGTTTTTCAGATTTTTTGCGAGCACTTTCATTTTTTCATATAAACCCTATTCTGGCCGGTTTTCATGTGGTTTTTTGGCTCTCACGAAAAATTCTCGGGTGATGGGCCAATTTAATAAATAATTTATATTAATCTCTAAAACGCATCGTTACGCTTGGAACTTCTGTCGTAGCCTCATCGGACGTAACTTTCTGTTATTTACATTGTAATGTGCTAGTATTTAAGCTGATAGAAACATCTAATATCTTCGATAAGTACATAAATGGACTAATACACTTAAGATTTTTTAAATATTTTAATTATATGAACCCATTGGTAAGGTCAAAATGATACCAAAATAATTATTACCCCAATTTTTTAATGCCTGGATTAGATAAAAATTAAATAAATTGGTGGTCGTGACGTCATTATCCCCGGTAATTCTACCTGCATTAATTTGCCATTTAATTACAATTATCCTATAATAAACATAATCTCTATGAAGTTTTTATGCATTTACTTTCTATTGATATCAAAATAATTTACAAATAAGGCAAATAATTGGGTTTTAAATTATTAAATTTTTATCAATTACAAGAATTGACAACATCGCAATAGATTCTGTGACATTGAACTATTTGAACTACTTTAATATAACCTTACATTTTAATATTTAAGTTTTGTCTTTCCAATTTTTGCGTAAAAGAATGGCACATGGCACAAAACATTATTTTGTTTCCATATTTTGAAATTTAAATTGAATTAATACAGACCCAAAGTTAGTGTATTTTAACACGAAAAAAATCGAAAAATATTACTGGCTCATAACCTCGTTAACACTGACAGAACTCTGAGAGACTTATTATAAATCTCTGATTGAACTACTGAAAAATTAAACTAAAATACAAATTTAGGTATCAGGACAATGCACTGTTGCCGGCTTCATATCGTGACGTCACGGGTAAATTGACGTCAGAGGGGAAAGTTTTTCAGCTTTATTATTTTTTTCCGGCTAAACGGTAAAGAGAAAAAATTCGAAAAAAAATCCGTAAGTCTCTTTTATCAAACACTATCTGAAAACGCAGTCAATGGAAATTGGTGTATTAGTCCATTGATGACGTGAACGACAACATTCATGATATGGACTGTATGCGTTTTATATAAAGTGACAAAGACCTTGACATTAGCCAGGCATTGTGAAATAGACTTTTATAACCATTAGTCAAATCCAATGATTGTGAAACAGGCGATAAGAGCTAATAAATTAGTGACCAATACGGTTTTAAAACGTAATTCAGTTTGACAGAAATAATATACCTTTATCGTATTTTATCTTTACCACTAGAACAACGTCAAGTTTTAACTCTTAATTTTTTAAACAGGAAATAGAAATGGCAACAGTGACATCCCAGACTTATCTTCAGTACCTGGAGGCGAAGAAATGGTAGGATTGTGGGCGCAGTACCATTCAGCGCTTGGATTGTCAAAAGGAAAGGCCACACCACCCACAACGCGGGATCAATCTGTAAGTTTGATAGAATCAGAATCAGAATCTTTATTCATCACAAAATTGATACATACAGCGTCAATTATCGGACTAGTCACAACAGAAACTTAATAACTAAAAGACTAAAATCACTAGTAGGATACACATTAAATTTAAAATTGAAATTCAAGACAAACAAGATAAAAAATGTGATGAAATACATAAGCTGTTATTTAGTAAAATACATAAAGACGAGAATAAATAAAACTAAACATTAAAATACATTATGTTTTAGAAAAAATTTCATTTTTAAGGAATTCATCCACAGAATAGAATGATTGATTTACTAAAAAATGCAATTCATTTTTAAATAAGCGTACACTATCAAAGTCTAAGATACTTTTTATCCTGTTGTAACATATAACCCCTATATGAGTTGGATTGCATTGGCCTATCGTGAGTCTAGAAAATGGTTGATGTATATCTTCCATCTTCCGTGTGCAATATGAGTGCGTGTCACTATTCTTTAAGAAGGATGTTTCATTCTCCTTCACATACATTATCAACTGATAGAGGTAGAGACTCGGTAAAGTGAGAATATTATATGATTTAAATATCGGCTTACAGTGAGAAAGAGGGTGGGCATTATTCATACATCTGAGGATTTTCTTTTGTATTACGAATACCTTATTAAGGTAAGGGGAAGAGCCCCAGAATATCAGTCCATATTGTAACACAGACTGTACAAGACCATAATATAGCAATTTTAGTGTGTCAATTGTGACCGTGTCTCTTAGCATTCTTATTATGTAACATATGCCACTTAATTTTGAACAGATTGTATTTATATGGTCTTCCCATGTGAGTTTCTGGTCTATTGTTATTCCGAGAAATTTGATACTTTCAGTGGATTCTATTGTTTTTCCATTTACAATAATAAGAGGATCAAAATTTGGTTTTATATTTTTTGGTAAGAATCTCATATAGAGTGTTTTTTTAGCATTAATATGGAGGCCATTCTGATTACACCAGTTACTGAATTCATTAGAATCTGTTACTGTTTTGAATCAGATCACTTATATTCTTATTGGACATAATAATATTTGTATCGTCTGCATAGAGGATAATTTTGTTAGATGTAATACAAGTAGTTGGCAAGTCATTCATGAATATTATAAAAAAGAGAGGACCCAAGATGGAACCCTGGGGTACCCCTGATGTAATTTCTTGTAAATCTGATTTAAAATTGTCTAAAACTACAGTCTGTGTACGTTTTGTTAGGTATGTAGCAGCCCATTGGAGTGCCACACCCCGAATCCCTGTATTTTCCAATTTCAGTAAAAGTAATTCATGGTTTATTGTGTCAAAAGCACGTTTTAAATCATAGAATAAACCTATAGTATGACGTTTGTCATTTAGAGCATTATATACAAATTCCAGGCATTCAAGAATAGCATTATAGGTGGATTTTCCCTTCCTAAATCCATTTTGAATATTAGACAATAATTTATGAAATTCCAGGAATATACATAACCTAACGTTATAGATTATTATTATTAGCCGATTTTTTAAAGTATGCTTCGATTTTGAGCTTTATTCTTGCACCGACAAAATGAATACGGGAAAACATTTTTGAAAAAAATTGAACCATCTAGAATACGTTCTGTTTTGTTATTTGCTCATATTTAAACCAACATCAATATCGATATTAAGTAATAAGGATACCAGAACACAAGGAAAATGTAAAAGCTGATTAACTAGCCAGGAAAGGCGCGTCTAAGGCCCTAATAGAACCCAAACCATTTTGCGGTGTAGCTAAGCTGCATATAGTACACTTACAAGCATCCGTTGGTAAATGGGTACAAACTAACCGTCCGGAATGATGGAAAAATTTCCCACGACAGAGGTAGGTCAAAGAGTTCATTAAAAAACGATGAGCCAGATTTAAGGAGGAGCTATTATGCCAAAACAGAAAGGCCATTAGGATTTTTTTTAAAATTTTATCTGGAAGAAGCTGGCGATTGGCCTTGCGAACTCTATAGGTCTATTGTGGTACTCTTTTTGTACCTTAGAGCTCCTTATCCAGACATAGTCTTTAGACTTCGAGTCTGTTGATAAGGAACTCCTTGGTATAGTTATCAGCTCTTGGTTTCTTTCTTTCGCCAAGCCGCTTCAGTCCAGTCAGGCTTTTACAGCTCATGACATGAACTGAAGGTTCCGACGAAAACTTGGGTCACCTATCCATGTACCGGGCCCGACCGACGTTAGGATATTAGTGGGTCTTTTAACGGGACACTACCGTTTTAATGGCCACCTGAGTCTAATGGGTCTGGCAGATGATCCAACATGTAGATTCTGCCAAGAGGTAGAGGAAACCTCAGTCCATGTTTAGCTAAATTGAGATTCTAACTCCTGGGCGAAGAAAAATCAAGCGCTAATGGCTACTAAGAGGCAGTGCTGCTTTTGACTCCGAAAATACCTAACTACCAATTTTAACGTAATTTTATAAGGCGTTCCGGAAAAATATCGTCAATATTCTCGAACTGAAATAAGAATGATGCGGGGTCCTTTGAAACAGTTGTTCAAGATATGAAAGGATATTGAAGAATTTTGTTCCAATTATGGCAAAACTTATACAGTGTGTCACAGGATAGATGTAACAAGAGGTGTAATGGACCAAAAATTTGGGAATTTTGGAATGGTATTTGGGGTTGAGTCCTGCTTGTTGTAAAACTAAAGTATACCAAAAATTATTTGAGTTGGTGTTCTACAGGGTCTTATAAGCAAAGTCGTAAAAATCACCACTAATAAACTACCTACCTTTATTTTTCAAAATATGAAAAAATTCCACTAAGAAAAGTTATTTATAATGCAATTTTATACCTTTATACCAAATTTCAGGAATATAAAATTATTTTTTTGAAACTTCCCATTTTTTCAATAAATTAGTATTTTATTTTGAACCATTCAATTAAAACTGCATAGAAATTATTTTTTGTGAATTAATATTTAAAGTTATGTAGAAGCTAAAAGTAGGCTATGAGAAAAGCAGTGGATACACATTTATCATTTATTATTGACATATCTGTCAAACGTAGTCAATATTATCCTTAATTTCTATTCAAATTAGCGAACCAAGCATAAAAAATTAAGTGAAAATGGTACTCACAGTGCGTGAAAAAATTTATATTGTGCAATGCTACGGAATTGGTGGTGAAAACTCGCTAAGAGAAGTGGTAAGCCAATTTAATTTGAAATTTCCAAACACTGCTTTGTCACGTACTCAGGCTATGAGAATAATTAAAAAGTTTCTGGATACTGGTAGTGTTCTTAACATGAAAAGAAAAATAAATGCATATGATGAAGGCAATGTTGGGGCTATTATAGCTCATGCCTCTGTTATAGAAAATCCTAGGATGTCACTAAGAGAGAGGTCAGCTCTTATTAATATTAGCAAGTCTGAACTCCAAAGAATTTACAAGGCAAAGAAAATTAGGGCATATAAAGCAAATTATAAACATACACTTGAAGAGGGAGATGACGGCCGTAGGTTGGATTTTTGTTTGACCATTGGAAAAAAAATCATGGAAGAGATTTTTTCATCATTTCATAATTTTCTCAGATGAATCCACATTCACAACCAATGGTGTTGTTTGATCTCAAAATTGTCGGTTTCGGGCTTCTGAAAATCCAAATTTTAGAATTCATTGTAGAAGACAATATTATAAAAAAGTGAATGTGTGATGTGCCGTTTCTTATCACGTTGGAGTTATTGGACCTTATTTCATTGAGGGAAGGTTAAACCACCACACTTATTTACAGCTTCTTGAAAGATTTTCTGAAGAACATTTAAATATATTAAGAGATATGCCTTTAGTTCATTTTCAACATGATGCTTGCCCTGGCCACTCCACAGAAATGGTTAATCGGTGGTTGAATTTAAATTTTGGAGAAAATTGGATTGACAGGAATGGACCGATCAAGTGGCGGGCGAGATCCCCAGACCTATCAATATTGGATTTCTTTTTATGGGGTCGCCTCAACCAGTTAGTTTACGCTGAACCACTTCCTAACGATATAGCCGTATTGAAGCAGAGAATTACAAATGCCGTGAACTCCATACCGTTAGATCATATTCGAAACAGTTTTAAGGACTTCAGGCGAAGGATCGAAATGTGTGGATGTGGGTGGTAACTACGTCGAATAATAAAAAAATTGTAAACATTATTTTGTATTGGTCAATAATTAATTTGTTTGTGAATCTATGTTTTTGACATTTATTACTTGTTACAATTTTTAAACCTCATTAATCTTCTGTTAGTAATTGTTTCTTGTTTTACAATTAGTTCGATTAACATTATACCTTCTTACATCTCGTATATTCAATTTTTTTATTTACCAAATAGCCTACTTTTTAAGATGATTAACATTTGCTCCTACACAACTTTAAATATCAATTTAACTCTTAATTCGCAAAAAATGGGAAGTTTCAAAAAAATAATTTTATATTCCTGAAATTTGGTATAGATGTATAAAATTGCATTCTAAATAACTTTTTTTAGTGGAATTTTTTCATATTTTGAAAAATAAAGGTACTTTATTAGTGGTGATTTTTACAACTTTGCTTATAAAACACCCTGTAGAACACCAAATCAAGCCATTTTTGGTACACTTTAGTTTTACAACAAGCAGCACTCAATCCCCAAATACTATTCCAAAATTCCAAAATTTTTGGTCCATTACACCTCTTGTTACATTTATCCTGGGACATACTGTATAGTATAGTTTTAGCCCATGAAATGTTAATGAAAAGTACGTGGTGAGAATTTTCCGAAAGCATTTCTGTGAAAAAGGGGTTAAAAATTCCACTTATTCTATTTGGGATAATTTATTGCTTATGGGACACAAAAATAAGTTGTGAAAGTTTCAAATAAAAAAGTTTATCCTTTATCATTATACATTCCAATACACTTGGTATCTATTTCAAAAGATTCAAGTGAACATCATTCATTAATCAGCTTGATTCTAATGAAATGGTTTTTGATTAATTCTAAGTTGTTGCCCAAGGACAAACAGCAGCTGAAAAAATCACCATGTTATAAGCTTTTTCCAAGATCGTTTAACTGATGTTAATGCCATACATGATTTCCTCCAAGATCATCTGCCATTTTACTTCAGGCGATTTCTTTTTGGCATCTATAAGAAAATTTCATCTTTGAAATACCTACTCCCGACATCGACCATCTTCTACCCAAAATTATTGAAAAATTCGAAAGAATCACCAACAATCCTATTCTTTTGTAAACTGGTGTCGATTTCGGTAAAAAGGAGGACTGAGAAGAGCAAAGTGGTGAATACTTTCAGCATTTATCGTACTAATTTTGTATTTTGAATAAAAGCAAATGATCTTTCAATAAAAGGAAATAACTAATTTACATTCACATACAGTTTTTGATTGATTTGCTTACAAGTCAGCATTTTTCTCTATCACTTACAACTTAAAATCGGAAATGCCACCTAACAGGATGTGGTGCTTTCATATTTAATTTTGATCTTTAGTAGCGTCTATTCATGGAATTGCCACATGATGTAACTACATAAAGAATTTGAGAGTTTAAAAATATATTAATAAGTAATATTTCGTATCCCATTAACTGATGAATATTTTATGAAACAGTAAGATTTTTATTGTACGAGAGTAGCAAAATTGTTACTGTACGAAAACTGTAGATGAAGCTGATTGTAAAATTATAGGTAGAGAGCCGACTGTACAGATTTCCGATGAATAAGATATATGAAAAACTTTGTGTGAGTAAGTACTACCACAGACCTACAAGGAGCCATTTTTCATATAAGCAAATTTTGCCCGCGTCATGGAATTTTACCGGAAGTGGCCTCAAAATGGGAGGATGCGGACAAATAGCGGCACTAAATTTTTTTTAATAACTAGAAGGCTTGTACTTTAACTAAAAAAAAATAATTCAGATATTCGATGAAGAAAATACATGAAAGAACTTTAATTTAGGGTGTCTCAGGGTTGCGGGCAAATTAAGCCTGGCACCACACTACAATCTCATTGTATACCTCAAAACCCACATTTTGACATAAGTTTCATTAATGTATTCGATGACACAAAAAATCGTACAGATTTTCTATGAATAATATGCATGAAAAACTTTGTGTGAGTGAGTAAGTACTACCTACCACAAACTTACAGGGAGCCACTTTTCATATAAGCAACTTTTGCCGCGTCATAGAATTTTGGCGTCACGTCCGGTCATGATTTTTTGTGTCATCGAATACATGAATAAAACTTACGTAAAAATATAGGTTTTGAGTTATACAATGAGATTATAGAGGAGTGCCAGGCTTAATCTGCCCCGTGTTTTCTTAGTCATCGAATACATGGATGATTTAAAAAAAAATTAAAGTGCAAACCTTTTAGTCATTAAAAACATATGATGCCTCTTCTTATTTGTCCGCATCCTCCCATTTTGGCGTCACTTCCAGTAAAATTCCATGACGCGGGCAAAATTCGCTTATAGAGTCGGGTACAATTTAAGCTGACTTGTGTCATGGCTGCTAAAACGTCTGTACTAAGATTTTATTTGATGCGTAAGAAATGCCAGTAGTTCTCAAACAGTTCTCTTCTCCTGTAACAGCAATGATGTCGCTAAATAATTATAATAAAATAGGAAAGATATCATAAAATGTTGAGATTATTAATTTAGTAACTTCGTCATTTTAGTGGAATTCGGATTATACAGTGTCCGCCATAAAGTTGGCTACATATGGGAAAAAATTGTATTATTGACATTTCTAATAAACTCTGTTGGGGGTTCGTTCATGCGTGTCCAACAACAAGAAATTACATTTTGACACGATATTTAATTTATAAAATTTCAAAATGATGTAGCTATAAAAAAATGAAGATTTTTTGATAAAATTAAAAACCTATCCTTACATTTTCTTTCTTGTTCGAAAAAAAAATATACTACAGATATTTTACAAGTACTTTTCTAGATTCCAAGGGGGGCACTGCACTTTTTTAAAAGAAATTTCGCAAATTCCAATCAAATGTTTTTTTCCACAAAACGTCTCCGTTTGGCGTTGGTAGTGATCCATTAAAGTTTGGCATGGGTCCCATGCTCCATTAGTGAGTTATAGCTTACCAAAATTTCACGGGCCGCCGCTGAGAAACACGGGGAGGTATGGGCATTTCTTGCCAGGAAAGGATAGGATCATAGTATTAGTAGAGGAAACGATGTTAGTAAAAATAAAATATTTCATATAACAAAAAAATCTGAAATCTCTATGAGAATAACGAAAATAAATTATTTTTCTTTTAGCGGCAATAAATAAAAATTCAGGTTGACAAAATAAATATTAAAAAAATTAACAATAATTTTAAAACAAATAAATTAAAACAATTCTGAAAGAACAACGCATCGACACGTTTTCATAAAAAATACAACACTACACTTGAACAATTTATCTACTCGACGCATGTTTCATCATTCGTGTATTAATAATAAAAAGTAAGAGCGTCGATTTTATTAGAGCTAAAAGCGCTAGTAGTAATAAAAGACACATTTTTGGGGAAAATAAAGTTTTAACAAAACTCACGGCGCGGTTTAATAAAATAAAAATTATAGAAGGAAAATGATTAACTTTTAAAAGAGCTTAATCAAATTTAAACGAGTACATGAGGATCGAACACGCAACCACCCCATACATTTATTGCTGCTCGAGTATCTTACCGATTGAGCTACGCGATCCTATGTTCATTCTTTTCTAAAGCGTGTAATATGTACGTAACAGAAAATTGTAAGACTTAGTGGTTTGACATTGTTCGTTTGACAGATGAATATCCACTATTTACCACTAAAAATAACTTAAATATTTTATATAAAGACATTTTTCATATTTCGAGTGGTGTTAGTTCACGAAAATAAATAATATTCGTCGTCAAATCGCGCAGTTTGAGAATCGCTGAGCTTATGACTATGTTTCTCACTCCTCATTGTACATTTCATATTTTCGTCTCAAAACAAGTGAGAAAGAATCTTGGTAGACATACATTGACAATGTCTTTAGGCTATTGTTTTAAGTTGCAAGAGATAGTGAAAACGTACGTGCAATATTAATTCATACATCGGTAATTTCAAATTGGACCCGACTCTATGAAAAGTGGCTCCCTGTAGGTCTGTGGTAGTACTTACTCACTCATACAAAGTTTTTCATGTATTTTATGCATAGGAAATCTGTGCAGCCGGCTCCGCACCTAAACCTTTCATCCTCCACATCTGACCCTAAAGTTAAAATTTTAAGAGTTTGGAGGAGAGTGTGCTAGATTTAAAACCTCCAGTTACGTCAAATGAAAAAATAAATATTCTGAAGTAATCGATAATTATTTCTGGGTAATAATTTATTATATCTAATTTAGTATACCGGGTGCCTACGATATTATTAGCCAGCCTATAACTTTCTAGTAGATATCGATTTCAAATTATTATGATTGAATCAGTTACACATTTCGATAGCTCTAACTTCTGACTTTCATTTCCGGTTTAACCGGAGACCGTACAAACTTTATTCTTTTTAATGGAACACCCTGTATATTTTTCAAAATTTAGATTACCTAAGAAATTCTAGGTATACAATATGTAGTATACCCTATATCTATCTTTGACAATTTTCGAGAAAATGGCCCTTGAAAATGTTATATCGGTCATAAACTATTCCATTTTCACATAAAACAAATGAATGTAGAACAATTATGTTCTGGTTATATAAGTTTTTTTGGCGAGTAAAATTTTATTTATTTATTTTATAAAGTCATAAAAATTTCATTTCCGGTTGAACCGGAAGTACTACAAAAAGTGACTTTCAGGCTCAAATTACTTCGATATTTTTAATTGAACGCCCTGTATAGAACCTTAAATTTACATTCCACTGACCTTTCTGGATATTTTTTGATTCTAGTGTTCTTTGTATAAACCTAATAGTTTTTGAGATATCAGCAACTGTAAATATCACAAGGAGAATCAATTCTTGTCGAGAAGTCAATTATTTTATTTTTCATGGAACACCCCCATATTTTTCTGCTTTGAACAGATTTACGATTATTAGTGACCGCAGAAACCGCCTGTTTTTAGGCACTTGATTGCGAGCAGAGGAGGAGGAATAGGTCAAAATCCATCCTGCTGGTCGCAAAATAATATTTGGAAAATTCCAAGATGAGCATATTCCTTGGTTTTTCGAAAAAACTACCCACTATGCGAGAACTGCCGCGATTTAAGGGTTGAATATCATCATCCTTTGTGAAAATACAATGGCCCCAAAAGGATTGCGAATGCAGCAAAAGACCTCTCCCCTACCGTATTCGAAGATGAGGAAGATGATGGTGACAATATTTTTTACCCCAACCTCACCAACCACCCCTAAATACAAAAGTCCATCCCCTTTTCCGGAGCTTCGGCGGCGCGTGCGAGGGCTTGTCGGATCGGGATGTTTTTGCGCCCTTTCAATAGATTGAGCAACATTGACTATAAACCGCCTCACCCGACCCCAACGGTTGAAACCACCCCCACCCCCCAAAACCGAAATACCTTCAAAACGGTTCAAATCGAACAGAAATGAGTATACCCTTATTTTCACACGCGCAGCCCCGAAACACCGGGAAAGGGCGTAGTTTTTTGCATTTAGGGGTGCCTGATGAAGTTGGGAAAAAAATATTGTCATCATCGTCTTCCTCATCTTCGAAAACAGGAGGGGAGAGGTCCTTTGCTGTGTTCGCAATCCTATTGAGGTCTTTGTATTTCCACAAAGGACCATGACCCTCAAATCTGGTCAGTTCTCGCGTAGGGATAGTTTTTCGAAAAACAAAAGAATATGCTCATCTTTGAAAATCCCAAGGATCATTTTGCGACCAGCAGGATTGATTTTGACCCATTCCCCCACTTGCAATCAAGTCCCCAAAAACAAGCGGTTTCTGGGCCTTTTTTGCGCTTATTCCTTAAAATCTCGACTTTTTATAACATTCTAGACCTATTTCAACAAGAAAACTTTTTGAATTTTTTACGATTATACTACACTACACTACGTGCCATTTTTTTTCTACATATCGACTTATTTTACTAACAAAATATATATTCAGATCCTTTCCACTAGAAATGCGTCACCAAAAGCCACTCCATACTACAAAAACATACTTTAACTTAAAAGAGAAAAGAATTTCCCAAGAAATAAGAATGCACAATGTTACATACTTACAGCTGTGCCAATTAGGATGAATTTCTTAAGTTCTGTGTTTTAATGCGTTATTGCTATTTTTGGTATTGTCAGCGACTCGTTTCTTTATATGCATTGTTCCTTTTATATTTTGCAGAGTCCAGTAAATGCCGATACAGGGTCAGCGCATGACGAAACGAGCTCTAGTGGGAACAAAGAAGACGAAGACGATGACGACGATGAAAGTGATGATAAGATTGACACGCAAACACATGACCCTGAAAGGCTGAAGGCATTTAACGTAAGTTTTTTTTATAGTACCCACTAACGTAACCATTAGATTGTGTTCTACAGTACGTTATATACAAACTGAGTCTGTAATGCGTGGACAATCAATATCTCCTCAACCGATTGACATTTGAAGAAAAAAAATCTCAAATAAAAATTGTAGAAAACGAAGCGGCAAATTACATTTAAATCTACAGGGTGTTTCACATAGTGGTGGGACGCTAATACTTGATTTTTTAAAATACAGTACTCAACATTTTTTCAATATATTTATATAGTGGAGTCAATAGAGATTTTCACTTCGCAAGAATTCCGGGAAGCGATAAATTTTGAGAATACATCTCTGAACATGTCAGGAACAATATACCAAAAATTACCAACAATAGTCCTTACGCGTCATTTGTTATTAAACAAATTAGTTGCAAGATGCCAGTTTTGGTCAAATATCTCTTAAAATAATGTTTACTTGAAAAATATAATTTTGCCATTCGAAATTACGGGAATTTTCACATCAAAAATATATACGAAATTTTTTTGTGAACGCGGCGACACGCAAGTACGGTGCGCAAAGCGCGCGCGGCCTCGGATGCGCTACACCAAATTTGTTGTAACTTTTGAACTAAGTAATGAAATTGAGCTCAACAAAGCGTAAGTGAAAGAAGAAACATGTGGCTATTGGATTATTACATTTTCAAATATAGAAATGAATGTAGTAGAATAGTGCATAAATGAAGTCGGTACATAAATAGATTTCCGATGAAATCGGTAAAAGCTCCACCATTTCTACAATTTCTAAGGTAGAAACCTGGAACTTTTACATATTACTATTGATATAATGTATAAAAAGATTCAATCAGTGAGAAAAATCTAAAAAAAACTTATTTTGAAGATGTACACTTTCAAAATTTAAAAATTTTGAGAAAGTGATAAAATTTGATATGTATAACTGAATTTAACCACCTGTTACTCTGGTTTAAATCGCATCAAAAACTTTATATTTTATCAAAAAAGTATAAAGAGCAAAAATGTAGCTTATAAAAAAACAGAGAGATTGTTTTTTTATTGCTGTAGGCCCAATATAAACCAAGTTATGGCTTATTGAAAGTGGGCCTTATATATCGAACGAAAAATTTAAGAAATTCAACATTGAACGAGCTAACCGTTATACTCTTCGCCGATTTACTGCACTTTTTAATTGTTACACATTCTACAGGATACTCTTCGCAGTTTTTTTGTAAATAATATTAGTTTTAGATATTTTCAGTTTACAAAACAAAACAAAATTTGCTCAAAAACAATAGGGTTCTTCCTCTAGCTAACACTAACTTACTGTCCAAAGGCTAATGCCGGGTAAGAATAGTGATTTGGCCCACAGAACCAATTGGGCTATTAGTGGTGTCATTTTATCGGCGTGGTCAAAAAAAAGTGCTCGACACAATTTTTACTCCCATTTTCCCCCTGGGGGGGTCTGGAGGCCCAAAGAACTTGTTATTATTTAATTATTTTTTATCTTATCACCTGGTAAACGAATCTTTACCAAAAAAATCAAGAATATAAAGGAGGCAGGGTTACTTCTACTCAATTTTTTTCAGAATTCTCCGACCCCACTTTCCCCCCCAAAAAAAATTATAAAATATTCAAAATTTTTTTTCTCGAAAACTAAGACAATAGCACCGCTAAAAATTTTATAATCTGTTTATTTTAGTCCAAAAAATCTACAATAATTTTTGTAGCCCCTAGAAATTGGTGCGTCATACTCAAATATTAAAGAAACCCTTATTTTTACGATTTTCGGCGGTTTTCTTGCTTTTAAAACGTTCATTAGGACAGAATAACATACTCTTTCACAGAAAATTGTATATTATATTATATTTACATAAAATTATTCCATTTATGACTATATTTACGGCCAACACAATTTCCCCCTGCCGGATATAAAGGCCCGGAAAACCTGTTATTACTTGTTTATTTTTTATTTTATCACCTAGTGGACGAATAACTACCAAAAAAATCAAGAGTATAGTGGAAGCAGCATTACTTCAACTCAATTTTTTTCAGAATTCTCCGACCCCACTTTCCCCCCCCAAAAAAATTATTAAATATTCAAAAATTTTTTTCTCGAAAACTAAGACAATAGCACCGCTAAAAATTTTACAATTTCTTTATTTTGGTCCCAAAAATCTACAATAATTTTTGTAGCCCTTAGAAATTGGTGCGTCATACTGAAATATTAAAGAAACCGTTCATTTCACGGTTTTTTGCGGTTTTGTTGCTATTGAAACGTTCATTAGGACACAATAACATACTCTTTCACAGAAAATTGTATACTATATTATATTTACATAAAGTGATTCCATTTATGACTATATTTACGGCAAATACAACTTCCCCCTGCCGGATATAATGGCCCGGAAAACCTGTTATTGCTTGTTTATTTTTTATTTTATCATCTAGTAGATGAATAACTACCAAAAAAATCAAGAGTATAGTGGAAGCAGGGTTACTTCAACTCAATTTTTTTCAGAATTCTCTGACCCCACTTTCCCTCTTCAAAAAAATTATTAAATATTCCAAAATTCTTTTCTCGAAAACTAAGACAATAGCACCGCTAAAAATTTTATGGTTTGTTTATTTCGGTCCAAAAAATCTACAATAATTTTTGTAGCCCCTAGAAATTGGTGCGTCATACTCAAATATTAAAGAAACCCTTATTTTTACGATTTTCGGCGGTTTTCTTGCTTTTAAAACGTTCATTAGGACAGAATAACATACTCTTTCACAGAAAATTGTATATTATATTATATTTACATAAAGTATTCCATTTATGATTATATTTACGGCCAATACAATTTCCCCCTGCCGGATATAAAGGCCCGGAAAACCTGTTATTGCTTGCTTATTTTTTATTTTATCACCTAATGGACGAATAACTACCAAAAAAATCAAGAGTGTAGTGGAAGCAGCATTACCTCAACTCAATTTTTTTCAGAATTCTCTGTCTATATATTTCCCCCTTACTGGGTATAAAGGCAAAGAAAACCTGTTATTGATTGTTATTTTTTAAATTTCGTTACCTAGTGCACGAATCTTTGCCAAAGAAAAATAGGTCTATAGGGGATATAGAATTATTAATTATTTCTCTGCCCTCACTTCCCCACCCCTCCAAAATAATTCTTAAAATATTCAAAAATGTTTTTCTGGAAAACCAAGACAGAAGCACTGCACAATTTGACCATTTTTGTATTTTGGTCCAAAAAATATATAACATTTTTGTATCCTAAAATAATTGATGCGTCATACTCAAGTTTCGAGAAAATCATGAATTTCGTGATTTCTATTGATTTTGTCGACCTAAAACTTTAGTTGCGAGAGCGTAACATACTTTTGCGCAGAGAATTATATATTACATTATATTTAAATTAAAAAAATCTCATTAATATGTATTGCCAATGCATTTTTTATACACAATATTTACGTATAACACATTCTTGTAATTATATATAATTTTTTTTAAAATACCTACATATGTAGACACACAGTTACACAGACTCATTTACACAAACACACACATTCACCCACCCACGCATATAATACTATTACTAAACTTTCAGTTTATGTTATAAATATTCTATTTTTCATATTGAAAGTCGCGTACGCTGGTAGTACCAAATACCTCTACGCTGTAGAGTCAGAGATCTCTGTGTCCGCGAATCATGTGTTGAGTAGACGTAGCGAACCAAGAATTACGGTTTTCTGCGTTCCTCCGGCTAAGATTTCTGCTGAATTATTAATATTATAACTATTATTATTATTATCCATATATCTCAACACTTGTTGGTAATATTCACTCAGCCCGGACGTAAGACATCAAAAGGATTAGGTGATCAAATTATTATTATTATTATTATTATTATTATTATTATTATCATTATATAACGACATTATTATTATTTAATTAACAATTTATAGCAAACTGGGATGAAATGATATGCTTTAATCATAATAATGTATATTTATGGCATTACAACAGATAGAAGGCATTGAGAAGGTTGCTAGGCAACAGAAAAAACAAAAAAGAATCTCTGACAGAATCTAGAAAGTTAATTATGTTTTTTAGCGTCTGTCGCTTTGAAGCTAAGTTTTAAAGATGTCTGATCTTGGTTATTCAAACTGTTTATAGTGTGTTGTGTATTGTGTACGTATTGATAAATACTATATAAGAATTTTAGACTAATTAGTGGACTAAATCTGTGAACTCGTGGAGAAGTGAACGTCCCATTTCCAAATACCCCAAATAGTGCAGGAACATTTTACAAGGTAAAGCATAAGGAGTGTTGATAAGATTTAATGTATGTCTTTACTACATATAATGAATATATTTAAGAGAACAAGTGAACTAAAATGGAACAAAATTTTTCGTATGGATTAGTACAAAAATGAAAAAATAAATAAAAATATTTATTTTATACATGAACAAATCTTAGTTTATTTTTATATATGTGTACTTTGCAAGTAGATAGGTGATGTAGAACAGTTTTCAACATTAATTTATATAAGTCCTTAAACTGTAACTAGTAAAAATTTAGGTATTCTTAACACTTTGTGAAGTTTTCTGACTATTTATAAAATAAAATTTTGGTGTTTTAAAGTAACTTAAGTAACTTACAAACCAGAACATGCTAAATTATTTGAAATAATACATTTCAGTCAAATAAGTAGAAGCTATTAGTCCAAAAACTTTGCAGTACTTTTTTTATTAACATTTAGCTATCAGGTTTATATAAGTATTTTTATTTTTTTTCAAATATTCTTAAGAAAATAGGAAGTATCAATCTTTAGTTAGGAATTAAATAAGCTCTAATTCTGCATTTCAATTTGATCTAGGTTTTACAAAAGACTAAAAAGACAAAAAAATTGTCTCCAACAGATACTTGTATTAATACTGACCCTCAACTTTTTTCAAATACAGACGTTAATAAGTTGTTTGTTTTCTCTAAATACTAAATAAGGCACTATATCACCATAGTCTAAATCTCTTTTATTAGCTAATATTGCGGATTTGTTAATGTATACTTCTATACTTCATTGAATCTTTATTATTAACTTTAATTTCAAGTGAAAAATAAAGAGAATGAGTTATGTAATAATTAAAGCAAATTCAGAAATTTTACCTAGCATATTTATTATAGTAAGAGAATATAGAGTCTTCTTTTGAGCTAATTTCTCTAAAGATATTCAATGTCAACTCATTTTCAATATTATTACAGATGTCTAGCGGTCCAAGTGAACCAAAAAAGCAAAAATATGTTGATGAAAATAAGATTGATCCTAGAAAATGCAGAAACTGCCAACGTTTCATTCGCAAAGTTCCAAATAAGAAAATAAAAACAATAAATAACGAGGAAGACAGAATTTTGTATGAAAAAAATTTAAATAAAGTGATTAAAATGGGAGACACGGTGTGCAGTAGTTGTAGATCTTATATTACTTTTAAACTATCTAAATCTATTAATACCCCATGTGCGAGTTCATCGAGTGCAACATCAACTGCTGCTTCAACTCCATCAGCAACCAGTACTTCGTGTTGTTCACCTGCAGCAGATGCTTCAGCCTCATCTTCAGGGTTTGTAAATTACACAAATGAAAATACGACTGCTTTTGAATTATTTTCCCAAATGTCCCGAACGCCTACACCACCATCATCCCAAGACGATCCCTTATTTCTATCTCCACCAAAAAAAGAAGCAATAGAAACCATAGAATTGCCATTTAAAAGAGTTTCTTTAACCCATAGACGATGCTGTGTATGCTCAGTGTATGCTGACAATGTACCAATGATTAAAGTTCCAACCGAAGCAAGAGTTCAAGCATTTTCTATTCTCAGAATATATATCCCCAAAGATAATAGGTGTTGTGCACGACATGTGATAAAAAAGAGATTCGTTGCTAATGAACTTGTATGTACATATAACAGTTTTACGGTATTTTCTCACACAAGTAATATACCTGTCTCCGAATTAACGATGTTTTTGGATAAATTATCAACAGCTAGTACAATGAGGATACATGATAAGATTGGTGATTTATCTTTATCAGAAGAACGGTTAAAAATTTTTACAGGTTTTAATTGGCAAAAAGTCCAGGAAATCACTAATATGCTACCTAGTTTGAGGACGTCCTGTAATCGAAATCCACTACAAGCTGTTGTAATTTTTTTAATGAAACTTCGAACCGGCAGTACAAATCGTCTAATTAATGCAATTCTTGAAGTCAGAGACCACCAAGCTATATCAAATTGTTTTAAATCAGTATTAAGTGCTTTTGAAAAAGACGTTTTACAAGACAAGTTTGGTGTAAATGCTTGTTGTAGAACAGATCTCATAAATAACCATACCTCCGTTATTGCCAAGAAATTATATGACCTTCAAGATCAGTTAATAATTATATGCGATGGTACATATGTTTACCATCAGAAAAGCAAAAATAGTGCATATCAAAAAAAGGCTTATTCTATGCAGAAGAAAACACATCTTTGTAAACCATTTACAATTACTTGCACTGATGGATACATCATAGATATACCTGGACCATTTTACGCCAACCAAAATGATGCTGCAATTTTAAAAAGTATTGTACAAGATCATAATGGATTACGAAAAATTTTAAAAAGGGGGGATATTTTTGTGCTAGATCGTGGATTTCGAGACGTAAAAGAATATCTTGAAGACAATGGATTTAGGGTACTTATGCCTGCATTAAAAGGCAAACGTCCTCGATTGACCACTGCAGAAGCGAATTCGTCACGTTTGGTCACAAAAATTCGTTGGGTTGTTGAAGCCATCCATGGGATAATAGGAAAAAAATACCGTTTCTTACATCAGGAAGTACATAATCGTACGTTGCCTAACATTGGTAGCCTGTGCCGTGTAGTTGGCTTTCTTAATAACGTTTTTGGAAAGCGGTTAAATTCGGATGTTGGAATTGCTGACCATATTATTGACATAATGAAATCAAAACTTGACACAGAAAACACTTTAGCTCTAGAAATAGATCAAGGTAATTGGAATCGGAAAAAAAGAGATTTCCAATGTATAAATTCTGTTGCTGTGATTGATTTTCCAGAATTGACCATCGAGGACTTAAAATTGTTATTTACTGGCTCTTATCAACTTTCCCAAGCACTGTGCTATCTGGCAGAAATAGTTAATGAAAATGATGAGATAGCTGTCAGTTATTATAAACAATCAAGAAACATACTAAGATTCCAAGTACAGTCTCGTCATAAAAATAGCAAAAGTTATAGATGCTACATCGAATATACTTCTGATTTAAATAGTATAGAGGGCATTAGGCGATATGCATGTGATTGTGCTAATGGCTTAAGGACAATTGGATGTTGTTGCCATACAGCTGCAATAATATATTATCTTTCATATGCAAGATATCAAACCAATATTATTATGCCATCTGAGTTATTGACCCACATATTTGACGCTAATGAATACGAAGAAATTGTACCTATAGTCAGTGATAGTGAAGAAAGTGACGAAGAAGATTAAAATGATAATTACTTTTCATTTCCTTTCAACTTTCTTTGCAATGAAGCATTTTCCCCAAGGAATATTTAATCTTTCAGCCTAAGGGTACTGCCCATCAGCCAATTTGTGCATATACATAGTACCAAAATTGTTTTGTATGATATTATTGGCGATTGTTGCCTCTCATCTGATATCCGCATTGCACTGTCTGTATTACTAACAGTTTTACCACCTTTTGTCTGTTCACCGATAGCTTCGCGTATCCATGTCTTATTAACCGCCTAACTATTTTTTACCATATTATAACCTCAGTTCTGGTATGAGCTTTGCTTCCATTCACTGCACCAGAACCGTACCGTAAGTCCTAGTTCCTGATATGTTATTAATATTAGCTAATTAAGTAGTATTGTATAAAAGATAAGATGAGATTTTGTTTATTAATCTAGTTATACAGGAGGGCACATATAACTTATGTGGCTAGTCAAAAGTTTAGGAGAACATATACAACTTACAATTAAAATTGATTGGTAAAAACGTATCCAACAGAAAGTAGTTTCATTTGTTTTTGCGTATATTTATGTTGTCTGTAATCTGAGAGGAATTTATTTTATTGTAATATTTAATGCCCATATATTTTGGATCGTTTCTCTATGTTCATATATTAGGTATCTGTTTAATTAGTATAGGATTATTTATTGAAAGAATAATTTTTAAATTTTTTAATTTTATTTATTTTATAAAATGCAGAAAAAATAGCCACACGCGGCTCTCATCGAAGGCTACACGTGACGTAACGCTTGCCAATTCTTGACTTAAGGTTAGTATTAAATAAAGTTGGTGTAGCATATGGTGCATCTTGTATTGTATTAGTATATTTCGTTGTTTATTGTGATATCATTTTTATTCTCTTCTTCATTATGAGCGTTGATGTATAGGCACGGTAATGTTAAATTTCTGTATTTTTTAAATAATGGTTTGCAGCTGGTGAGATGTTGTTCTCTGGACATATGCCTCGATTATTTACTTTATTTAAATGCACCAAGGAACTCCAAAAGCTTCATCCATATTGTGAGGTAGATTGTACAGATGTACAAGACCATAGCAAAGATTACAGAATTAACAAGATGAGACACCCGATGAAAAACATTTGATCTTTTAGTAATGGTGCCATTGACCTCAACGGTTACATTGTATGTATAGAGTATTTACCACAATATATCAATCACATGGAAGAGATAAAATTAGAGACATAGGCCAATTGTGAAAAATCGACAACACTGTCCTAATATGTAGAGCGACCGAACTTAGCTGATTGTCAGAACCCAAGATTACTAAAGAAACAGGTTGCATTGTAACATATATCACATAAAACCTCCGGTATTTCGATGTTCATATATTAGGTATCTATTTAATTGGTATAGGATTATTCGTTAAGAGAATAATTTAGAAATTTTTTTATTCTATTTATTTTATAAAGTGAAGAAAAAAGAGCTATACGCGGCTCTGATAGAAGCCTACACGTGACGTAGCTCTTACCGATTCTGACGAGCCAGCCTGTCCTTTAGTAAGCTTGGTCAAATGCATTTAATACGTATCCGACAAATCCCAAAATCATTTCCGCTGGATATTGTGTTCCTTTAATTTGGAGTTGACAACGGTCTTCGTCTATTTCGTCTTCTCTGTCTAAATGTCTTATCGTATTAATTTTTTAATCATTGCCCATAGCATAATTTTTTTAATATTGACTCTAAAACAGTATTCTTCATAAATGTAATTATATAACATACTTTACTTTTATAGTAGGTTTTAAGAAAATAAATCTTATTATATATTCCGAATTCGTCCTTTTACTGCTGTGTATGTAAAATATAGCTTTTCCTTGACCCCTGAACATTGCCGTGTTTCTGTTGTAAGATACAATGGTTGGTAAGGATTTGAGTAGCTTACTCAAGTCCTGCGTAACCAGGTTGTTCTTCTATAAAGGAAACTGCTGCCCGAGCTTTCTGTTCTTATCATAAACCGACTGCCAAGGCTTGGGTGTCAAGATGACACTTCATCATTACCGGATGAAGTAAACATATCTTAGATAACATTGTATAGGTAAATCACAATAAATAATAATCATGACATTTCTTTTTGATTTAAATTACAATAAAAACATTTATATTTCCATTCGTTGCACAAAACCGTTAAATAACAAATAATATGTATGTCTAGTCATATGTGAGAGCTCGTGCGGGTTTGTGTGTGCAAGAGTAAAAATCACGACGTTTCATGACATTCTAAACCTGTTTGAAGAAAAAAAAAATGAAATTTTTTTACGATTACTATACTTCCAATCCTCTACGTGGATGTGGAAATAATACATGTTTTTTAAAACTATATGTACTACAAGAATGTATTATACCAATAAATATTATGCATAAAAAATGCATGGGGAGTAAATCTAAATATTAATGGGATATTTTATTTAAAAACATAATTCATAAACATAAAAGTGTGTTACTCGATCTGTGCTAGTGGTCGGTGCCAATCGATGAAAATCACGAAATTAACGGTTTTCTCCAAATTTGAACAGATGCATCAATTATTTTAGACTAGAAAAATGTTGGTATATTGTTTGGACCAAAGTGCAAAAAATGGCCAAATTCTAGGAGTGCTTCTTCATAGTTTTCGAGAAAAATATTTTTGGACATTTTAAGAATCTTTTTGGGGGGGTGGGGAAGTGAGGTCAGAGAAATTTGAAAGAAATTGAGTTGAAGTAATTCTATATCCCCTATAGACCTGATTCTTTTGGTAATGATTCGTGCATTAGGTAACGAAATTAAAAATTAACATGCAATAACAGTATATAAACAGTTAATTTAGACATAAATGGGATTCTTTGTATAAATGCGATATATCATATAATTTTCTGTGAAGAGGAATGTCCTAATGAACGTTTTAATAGCAACAAAACCGCAAGAAATCATAAAATTAAGGGTTTCTTTAATATTTTAGTATGACGCACCAATTTCTAGGGGTTATAAAAATTTTTGTGTATTTTTTTGGACCAAAATAAAAAAATTATACAATATCTAGCGATGCTATTGTCTTAGCTTTCGAGGAAATTTTTTTTGAATATTTTACAATTTTTTGGGGGGGGGAGTGGGGTCAGAGAATTCTGAAAAAAATTGAGTTGAACTAACGCTGTTTCCACTACACTTTCGATTTTTTTGGTAGTTATTCGTCCACTAGGTGATAAAATAAAAAAGAAGCAAGCAATAACAGGTTTTCCGGGCCTTTATATCCGGCAGGGGGAAATTGTATTGGCCGTAAATATAGTCATAAATGGAATACTTTTATGTAAATATAATATAATATACAATTTTCTGTGAAAGAGTATGTTATTCTGTCCTAATGAACGTTTTAAAAGCAAGAAAACCGCAGAAAATCGTAAAAGTAAGGGTTTCTTTAATATTTGAGTATGACGCACCAATTTCTAGGGGCTACAAAAATTATTGTAGATTTTTTGGATGAAAATAAACAAATCATAAAATTTTTAGCGATGCTATTGTCTTAGTTTTCGAGAAAAAAATTTTTGAATATTTTATAATTTTTTTGGGGGGGGAAAGTGGGGTCGGAGAATTCTGAAAAAAATTGAGTTGAAGTAATGCTGCTTCCACTATACTTTTGATTTTTTTGGTAGTTATTCGTCCACTAGGTGATAAAATAAAAAATAAACAAGCAATAACAGGTTTTTCGGGCCTTTATATCTGGCAGGGGGAAATTGTGTTGGCCGTAAATATAGTCATAAATGGAATAATTTTATGTAAATATAATATAATATACAATTTTCTGTGAAAGAGTATGTTATTTTGTCCTAATGAACGTTTTAAAAGCAAGAAAACCGCCGAAAATCGTAAAAATAAGGGTTTCTTTAATATTTGAGTATGACGCACCAATTTCTAGGGGCTACAAAAATTATTGTAGATTTTTTGGACTAAAATAAACAGATCATAAAATTTTTAGCGGTGCTATTGTCTTAGTTTTCGAGAAAAAAATTTTTGAATATTTTATAATTTTTTTTGGGGGGGAAAGTGGGGTCGGAGAATTCCGAAAAAAATTGAGTAGAAGTAACCCTACCTCCTTTATATTCTTGATTTTTTTGGTAAAGATTCGTTTACCAGGTGATAAGATAAAAAATAATTAAATAATAACAAGTTTTTGGGCCTCCAGACCCCCCCCAGGGGGAAAATGGGAGCAAAAATTGTGTCGAGCACTTTTTTTTTACCACGCCGATAAAATGAGACCACTAATAGCCCAATTGGTTCTGTGGGCCAAATCACTATTCTTACCCGGCATTAGCCTTTCAATGCAATCGGACTTTTCGTTCTTAAGTTATCGTGCTTACAAGAAACGTGACGGACGGACAGACGGACGGACATTTTCAAAGTTGTTCAGAATTCGATCACCCACACGGTGATATGAATTTTTTTTCTCTACGAGCAATATTACCGGTTTTAGAAATGTGCCGATCGAATGCAATATACTCTTCGTTTTGTATTTGCGAAGAGTATAATAGGAAAACGGTCAATTTTACGGGGAAAATGCATACATTTTTTAAAGTACTTAAAAAACCTTTAAAATGAGATGTTGCAGAACTCTCTAGCATAAATACTAAGGGAGTTATGATGAAAACAAGGTAGATTCCTATATTTTTCGTGGAAGAAAACAACAATGCTCCCTTGGCATTACCACCCTAATTGAAATTAAACGTAATCCATTTACAATTCACTTTATTTAAGGCCCAGTAATGTGATCCAGAAGTTTGACCGGTTTAGAATGCTTAATTTTGAAAAAAAATATGGTTAAAGTGGAAAAAGCATGTTTGAAATTTTTTTTAAAATCGTCTTTTTTTCAAAATAACTAAAAAAACTATCGAAGATACGGGGAAATTGCTAGAGAACAAAAACTTAGGATTTTTTTTACTGAAAATGTTTTTTTTTATTGTCGTAGCTTACACATTAGAGATATGACCTTTCAAAGTTCGCATTAGCGTGTGATTGATACCTTTTTGCAGCCCTTTAAACGTTGCCTTTTTAAAAATAAAGGGTTTAAGAAATTTGAAATCTTTAAGAGCTCGTAGGTCATAAAATTTCCTACAAAATGGTTTTTTGATGAGCATTCTAGCGTAAAAATTAAGCGAGTTGTCAAAAAACCAAACGCACTTTTATTTTAAATTTCGGAGTAGGTAGATTTTGGATCATAGATGAATGTATATATAGCATAAATACTGCTACGAGTTTTCCACCCTTTAGGAAACACCCTGTATGAATCCGTCGGTTCTAAATAATTTTAACAAGGGGTAAACCCCTACCACTTTATTTAATAATTTACTGATTATACAATATTTCTTAATTAACCAAAATAACCTTTACACTTTGTTTACTTGATATTTAACCTCACTTTCTTCGCTACCAAACTTCACTTTAATAAAACTTCTTATCTTCCGCCGGTAATCGCGCTTTATACAACGTGTCACAACACTTTAGTGCAAAACTTTAACCGTGGATTACATACATCGAAAAACATCTAGAAACATGAATTGTAATTGAATCCAAGTAAAAAAGAGCAAAATTTTATATCTCGTGACGAGTCGCCACTGGTTCGTAACGAAAATTCTGTACTACTAGTGCGTCACTAATATTAATAAGGATGGCAGTTACTCTCATTCAAATACAAATACAAATTGCGCTAAACTAATTATTTTAAAACTTAGCTGCACTTACCACTACTACTTTCCCTGTGTTATAAAAGTTAAGTAAAAAATTCCAAAACAAAAATATTAGAAATTAGTATTATTCACAGTAAATGTTCAAATTTATCACCATTAACCTCGCAGCAAAGTTCCAAACGACGGATTAGATTATCCTGGGCACGATCACATTTATCCCCACTATTTCTAATATGCACTGCAGCTTGTTCAATACGTTGCAATAGTTCCTGTTCCGTCTCAACAGAAGTGGCATATACGAGATTTTTCATGTACCCCCAAATAAAAAAAATCCATTGGATTTATGTTTGGCGATCTTGGAGGCCAAGAAATGTATCCCCCACGGCCAATCCATCGTTGAGGCAGCTCCTCGTTAAGATGTGCACGTACCTGACGTCCAAAATGAGGAGGAGCCCCGTCGTGCATAAACCACATCCTTCGTATTGTTGCCAGGGGTAAGTCATCGAATAATATGTTTCTTAGAAAATCCAAATACACATCGGAATTAAGTTGTCTTGGTAGAATGTATGGGCCTATTAAAGCATTATTGTACAATCCTGCCCACACATTTACGGAGAAATGATACTGAAAACGCAGGTCACGGTGCACATGTGGATTTTCTTGGGCCCATACATGAGTATTGCGGCTATTAAACACTCCTTGTCGTGTAAACAATGACTCATCCGTCCACAAAATGTTCCTTTGAAAACGATTGTCCTGCTGAAGACACTCTAATAGCCATTCACAAAACCTAACGCGTAATTCAAAATCTGCAGGTTCTAATACATGTTCCTTTCGGTAATGATACGGATGAAATGTATTTTCTCGTAAAATTCGCCATACGGTGTGATGTGAGGTTTGAGTTCTGCGAGCAATATCTCGCGTACTTAGAGTAGGGTCCTGAGCAACGATATCCAGAACGGTTTCATCGACATTTCTGTGGCGTTGAACAAAACCCTCGCCTCCTTGGTGTGGTAGTACCGAACCCGTATCGCGAACGCGTTGCACTGTAGCAAGTAGGTATAGTATTTCTGCTGGGAGTACGTCTATTAGGGAATCTTAATCCATATTCCCGTTCAGCGGCGGCAACATTATTGTTGCAATATCCGTACACAAGGATCATATCCAAATATTCACTTGATGTAAAGTGTGCCATATTTACCACTATCCTGTCACACAAAACACAATACACCCAGACCGCGATCGCAACTGATATGACCTGCGAATAAAATTAGATCATCGGGCAGGTAGCTTCCAGGGAGACAGTTGTTTACAGAATAGACCACAATTCAAGGTCACACCACCTCGAATTGTGATAGTTTTTGTGGATGGTGCCGTAGGTCAGTGCTGTGTGTTTTACATTGATCATTGGCGTCGCATCAGGGAAAATAGAAACAAATTACAAATTTTATGTACGTTTTGTAAACTTCTGCCTACTTCCACGTGTTTCTCTCCACCTCAGAAGTTCATGTTTACAATTCTGCACCAAAGTGTTGTGACACGTTGTATACTCTGAAGTTGCCTGAAGACTCATCCAGAACACAATCGAAAATCTTCTCCTACCACACTCTAGAAGACTATATCTCTTTCTACAAGTTTCCAGTCACTATTAGGCATAGGCGTATCATAGGGAGGTGTAATGCATAACAATACTTTTGGGTCCGGTCCGTCGGAATCGGTTCCTCGACTTCGAATTTTGGGCCTAATTTTATCGGACATTCTTGTGGTTCGGACTCGGAGTATTTTCCACCACTTTCAAAATTTAAAAAAATGTTTAACGGTTTTTATATAAAAAAAACTAATTGATTTGTTACTAACATTTTGTATTATTACTTTTTGACATTATAATCTATTTCAGCGACATAAAAAAACCCACAGTGTATATGTTTATAATTTTTTACTTTAAGCTATGTAAAAATGATGTAGAAAGATTTTAGGAAAATCGAAGCTTCCCGTAATTATTTCGAAATACTGCATATTTTCACCCTCTACTGACTCCACTAATATTTGACTTTTAATTCTCTATTCAGGCATGTATCATATTTGGACTTACACTGCAGCGTTGCCACGTTATTCCACTTTTTCCGATACAAAATGTATTTGCAGTGGTGAATGTTAGTCAAGACCTATTTCCAGATATTAAAACTCTGCTCTACAGGGTGTTCTCCACAACGATTTAAATTTTTATAGTTCTAATGTCATAATACAATTTTTTCAAATAGAACACCCTGTATGTTTTTACTTAAAATATTTCAGCAATCAATTACCTACACATGGATAACTCATAGTGGCTACTGTTTTGAACGGTTTTTGAAAGATTTGAGTCAGAAAAAGTAGTCACTATGTATATCAGTGTGTAGGTAATTGACTTCTGAAATATTTGTAATAAAAATATACAGGGTGTTCCATTTGGAAAAATTATATTTTGAGTTTAAAAATGTAAAAATTTGAATAGTCGTGGAGAACACCTTGCGAACACTTTAAGAGGTCTGGAAACTAATATATGGTCTATATTTACCTTCAACGGTCAAAATGAAGATACTTTTCCACAGCTTTTACTCTTGATTGTTGCAAATCCATTTTTTATCGGAAAAAGTTAAATAATCTAGCAGCGCCGCAGTGTAAGTCCAAATATGACATCCAGGCTGATTCAAATTGGATGCTTACCATTGGAATCTCGGAAACCATAAGAGATAGAGAGTCGGTCAAATAGTGCCAAAGTTGCGCAATGTAGTACTCAAAAATGTGGCATAAAGAAATCGGCAATGCTTGTTAGTTTTTGAGATATTGAAAAAATCCAAATGATGAATTTTTGATTTTTCGAAAAATTCAATGGTCTACACGCCTATATAATCCGTTTAGTTCGGCGACGTTACGTTGCCCCAGGACCATCATCAACTTCAAAATTTTAAATACGGACCTGGAGTTTTTACGTAATATTAAGCATTTTATAATATGAATACAATGATATGTCATACTTTATATTTTCCAACGTTTCATTACACTCACGAGATTACTTAATTATAAACAGGTTGCCTGAATACGGTCCTGCAAGTTTTATTAAATTAGATGTCAGGAGATCTTTTATTATTACCAATTGAATTTTTATGGTTACTTTTGACACTCAGAATTCACTTTCAAAGTGCTCTCTTTTGAAATCAATAAACCAAACACTGATCATTTCTATTCGTTTTATTGTACTTGTAAATTTTATTAAATACCGCTGTCTTGTAATTTTTCACTAAACAAAATTAAATGTTTTACTCAACTATTTATTACTACCCTTGAAAATGTAACAATTATAACTGAAAAATTGACCTATTTCCAGATTTGAAACAAATTAAGATTTTAAACAAACTAATAAACCACTATTATTTAAATATGATGATTTTTGTAAAAGATTCTTTGTAAAACTTAGTTAAACACTAACTCAATTTTTTTTATCAGATGTTCGTAAGGCTATTTGTTGACGAAAATCTGGATCGAATGGTTCCTATTAGTAAACAGCCTAAGGAAAAGATACAAGCAATAATCGACTCATGTACAAGACAGTTTCCAGAATTTGCCGAGAGAGCGAGGAAACGAATTCGTACATATCTTAAATCTTGTCGAAGGAATAAACGTGCGAGGGATCCAAATTCCTCGTGGGACGCGGTAAGTAAATTACATAAACTAATTAAATTAAAGAAAAATTAGGTATACTATTAACATGTTCTATGGTATTCCACTTTCTCTAATTTGGATACAAATTTTATGAAAATATACAGGGTGTTTCAGGATTGATTCTACATAAAAAAATATGAAAAACAATTCATGTAAATATGGGTCCGGAAATCCATCCTAAGGGCGCGGCGGGCCTCTGAAGGGGCACCCAAAATTGACATTCTATTTTATATCACCGGAATCCTTTGAGCTGCTGTTAACTAGTTTTTGCACGTGATTCGATATCAATAAAGCTCATTATCTGATGTTATCCACCAAGGGTAAGTTCAATCAGTGGTGCACAAAATTGGAAAGGGGGGACTTACTTTTTCCCCCAAATTTTTTCATGTGAATTTTCTGTGATTGTCTCATCGGAATATGATTCCTTGGCTATAAATACACAAAAAAGGTTATCTTGTTGTAACGCCGTAGGACCAACCCGTTTCGAAAAATTTGAACCTAAAGAAATTTTTCGTCTTTTTGCGTAAACAGAATTTTTTCAATGAATTCATATTTTTTTTTTACATTTTCGCAAGTGAAATGACCAGAAGGTCATCTTTCGATCTGCACTTGGAAAAATTCACACCTTATTATTTTTTTTTTTTAGCAAATACTTTTCACCACTGATCAATGTACTTGGGTTTTTATTACTTAATTGGTCGTCATTGGTTTCCAATATTGAATTGCCATTAATGACATAAAAGTTTAGGTTCTCATTAAGCAATCTTTAATAAGAGAATTGCAATTTTTATTTAATATGAGTTACACTTTCGAAGAACAGGCCGATATTCATTTATTACACGGCCGAGCTTGGGGTAATGCTGCTGAAACAAAAAGATTGTACGAAGAAGCTTTTCCCATTTTAGAATAGTTATGGTAAATTATTTAAATGCAGCTTATCCTAATAGATGGATTGGTAGAAACGGACCAGTAGCTTGCCCCTCCAATTCAAAATGGCGGCCTATCGCAAATCTCCAAAGTTAAAAGTGCTGCCGTTTCGACAAAAAAAACGGATTGACATGAACCCAATTGGAATCGGTTGAATTTACCAGTATCTTCGAATGTACCAAAATTCAGATTTTTTTATTAACAAATAAATTGTTATTTACAAAAACCGAAAAAATTTTCGTTGCTGGGATCGTATCTCCGCGAATTTTCATTTTATAGATTTGCAACCAAGTGCATTCAACTGCGCTTAAGAAAACATGAATTTAGAAAAAAAAGTTTTTTCTAAGACCAATGGGAGCCAAGATACGCCACTTTTACGTTTTTATCGATAACAACCTCTCTAATCAATATTTTTACTTGAAACTTGGCACGATGCAACTAGAATGCTTTATTTATTATAAACCTACGGCCAAGGGGCAAATAAGTTACCTCATCGGGTACAAAAGGTTTGAGTTTTTGTAGTAAAAGTACCACATATAAGCTGCAAGAAACCGGCCGTCTGACGGGGCTTAGTGGTCAACTTCTCATTATGACAGCTTGTCAAAAAGGCGAAAAAAGTCGCTGAAGTTACCTCATTGGGTACATGCTTAAAAACGTGATAATTAACTGGGAAAACCATTACAATTCTTATTTTGTTTGGCAGACGTCAGTATTTGAACGCATAAGTAGAGCAGACGCCCGTCGCGACGCACAAAATTCCAACGTTTCTTACCTCATGAGGCACATGAACAAACCTGGGTTCAAATCAAAGGTCTTTTTATGTAGATTATAAATATTTTTGAAAAAGATCGGCAGACGGTCAACCATAAAGAGCAGACGCTGTAGAAATTATGTAGGAGTAAAAAAATATTAATTTTTTTTACACCTATGACCGAGGGCACTGCTATCGTTCCGCGAGAAAGGCAATTCAGTCACGTGTAGACCCGTAGATGACCAGGCACGGTACTTGCGTAGAGAGTGCAGTGATATAGAACAACCATAACAAACAAATAACAATACGATAATAATAATTTTGAATAAAAGTTGTATGGTTGGATTGGTCGATACTTGATTAGCTCTAATCGAGAAAAGTGTTAACGTTTTAACAATCCGTAGGTAAGTATTTGCTAAAATATGGCACACCTTAGCTGCAAACCAATTTTTCTGGTAAAATAACTTCCTTTCTCTTTAAAAGTGAATTATTTACTATTTGTTTGCTTATAGTAATGAAACATATTCGTAATAGGATTTTGCAAACAGCGGAAAAAACTATCTATGAGAACTAAAAGAAAAACTATGTGTAGAAATATTAATGAAATCTTTGCATTGTTTCGATAACCTGAACTCTGGTTATGCTAGCAAATTAAAATCCTAATATTTCTTATTTGATATTCTCATTATAACACTAGGGGACTATGTTGGAAGCTAGTGTTATAATGGGAATGTCAAATGAGAAATCTTAGGATTTTAATTTGCTAGCATAACCAGAGTTCAGGTTATCGAAAGAATGCAAAGATTTCATTTATATTTCTACATATAGTTTTTCTCTTAGTTCTCATAGATAGTTTTTTCCGCTCTAGCATTAAAAGCCATAATTAACGAAATTGAAAATAATATTAATCCTTTTAATTCCGAAATCGATAAAAGCCATCTCTTTAATATATCCACTGGAAAATCAGCAACTGAGACAACCAGAAAGTTTTTACTAGATTAAACATCTATCGGTGACACAAGGAGAAATACTTTCATTAGAGTGTTCCCTAGATTCAAAGAGATTTGAAGATACCATTAGAAAACAGCCTATATCAACATTTGCCTCCGACAATAAAGCCAAATTGAAGAAAAGCGATGGAAAAGTAGTAGAAGTTAGATTTGAACGTGACTTAATGAGTAGAATCTTAGCCTTATCGTTAGAGAATAAAATTGACCTTGTAACTATATTGTCCTTTCCAATAACTCCATTTCCACGTTCATTGTGCCATATGGATGGTACCATGAATAGGACACACAAATCTAGCCTTAGTAAGGCTCTTGAAAAAGAAGTTAATTCTATTCCACCAAACCACGTCGATTGTAAAATTATTGACGGTTTCTTTTTACTATATTTATTACGGGAAACGCCACAAACGTTTGGAAAATTAGCTGGATATGTGTTAAAGAAAATTTGTCAACATAAAGGCAATGAAGTTCACACATTTTTCGATAAGTTCGTTAGCCCATCTGTAAAAAATATTGAGGGCGATAAAAGGGCTAATTTATATGAAAGAAGTGCCGAATTTTTAATTCAAGGTTGTGAACAACGACGGTCATCAGACTTCATGAAAGCACTTCGTGACGACAATTTTAAACCAGTTTTGGTCAAGTTTTTTTGTGACTTTTGGCAAAATGATGTTTGTGGAAATACTTCATAATAAAACTTTATACGCATATTGTAACAATGAGTGTTACAAATTTGCAGTAGTAAACGAGCATATCGAAAGAAAAACCATTGACATACTAACTTGCTACCACGAGGAGGCTGATAGCCGCATTATTTATTACCATTTATCCAAAATTTAAAAACAAAAACAGTAATGTTGTAATTAGAGCCTCTGACACAGACATCCCAATAATTCTATTAGGAAATATGCATCACATTTATCAGTCTGTAACTGTATGGATGGAAGTTGGAATTGTATCCAAAAATACTTGCCGATTTGTTGATTTTAATGCAATTTTCAGTGCATTAGGATTTAATGTTTGTAAATCTCTGCCACCATTCCATTCTTTAACAGGGTGTGACTACACGGCAGCTTTCTCCAGAAAAGGGAAACCAAAACTCTTTGAACTTCTCGAAAAAGAGAAAAAAATGCAGGACGTCTTTGGTACATTTGGCAACAATGAAAGCATTTCCAAAGAGCAGATTACGTATGTAGAAAAATTAATTTGTGCTATGCATGGGAAATCCAAGTTATGTGATGTCAATGAAGCTCGATTCGACATTTTCTACTTTCATTGTAAACCAAAACCAAATCTAATCGGTAACCTGAAGAAGTTTGATAGTAGTATGTTACCTCCATGCGAGAACCTATCGCTTTTAAAAGTACAAAGAACGAATTAAATATGTTCCATATGGAATAGTGCCACCGAAAAACAACCTAAATTTTATAATCCCTCAGAAAATGGTTGAAATTTAAATGATAGTAAGTTTTCGCCAATTTGGTTTGATGGACCTCAATTACCTAGTGCCCTAGACGAAATAGTTGTTTGCGAAACTGGCATGGAGCAGATGGATATTGATGATGAAAATGAAGAGGGTTTTCATGATTTATCTGATGACGATGATGACGAATAGTTATTTTTCTTTAGAGTTATTATGAAACAAAACCTTACTATTTTTATTTACTACTATTGTTATGTATTGCTGTTGTTTCTTGTATACGAAGTTGTTTTGCTTACAGAATTACGGAAGTCTGACAAACAAGATAATAGGTGTAATAGTTTTTCTAGTGTATTTTCAAATTTCCGAATATGTACTCAATAAAACTGTATCGAATTTGGAATTATTCTTTAAGGTTACCTTTTCTAGAGCGTCTGCTCTTTATGGTTGACCGTCTGCCGTTCTCTTTCAAAAATATCTATGATCTGCATAAAAAGACCTTTGATTTGAACCCAAGTTTGTACATGTACCCCATGAGGTAAGAAACGTCGGAATTCTGGGCGTCGCGACAGGCGTCTGCACTACGTATGCGTTCAAATACTGACGTCTGCCACACAAAATAACAATTGTAACGGTTTTCCCAGTTAATTGTCACGATTTTAAGCATGTACCCAATGAGGTAACTTTAGCGTTTTTTTTCGCCTTTTTGACAAGCTGTCATAATGAGAAGTTGACCATTGAGAAACGGCAGACGGTCGGTTTTTTGCACCTTATATGTGGTACTTTTACTACAAAAACTCAAACCTTTTGTACCCGATGAGGTAACTTATTTGCCCCTTGGCCGTAGGTCTATTAGTACAATTATGAAAATGATTTTTTTTCTAAATTACGTGTTTTTTCTGAACTTTTCGATGGTGTAAACGAAATATCGACTGCTAGTCGCTACCGGCTTCAATAATTAGCAATTTTATGATTAATTTGTTTATGCTAATTACTGAAGCCGGTAGCGACTATCGGTCGAAATTTCGTGTACACCATCGGAAAGTTCAGAAAAAAACACGTTATTTAAAAAATTTAAATTCATGTTCATAAGTGTTTTCTAAGCCGAGTAATCTAATTTGCAAGTAAGAGTCTACGAAAGCTGAGCGAAGCTGCAGCGACAGCGCGCCATGACGTCACAGTGCCCTTCTCTCTCGGTTGTCTTTCGGACCGTACGCTTTTGCGCGCTCATTAATCGATACTTTCACAGTGAAGAATTGATCAAAATAGATCGAAAATTGTACTTAAAGCATTCTAGTTGCATCATACCAAGTTTCAAGTAAAAATATTGATTAGAGCGGTTGTTATCGATATAAACGTAAAAGTGGTCCTAGAAAAAACTTTTTCTTTTCTAAATTCATGTTTTTTAAGCGCAATTCAATGCACTTGGTTGCAAATCTATAAACTGAAAATTTTCGGAGATGCGATACCCAGCAACGGTAATTTTTTCGTTTTTTGTAAATAAAAAATTTATTTGTTGATAAAAAAATCTGAATTTTGGTACATTCGAAGATACTGGTAAATTCAACCGATTCGAATTGAATTCATGTCGATCCACTTTTTTATCGAAACGGCAGCACTTTCAATTCTCAACTTTGGAGACTTGCGATAGGCCGCCATTTTAGATTGGAGGGTCGGGGTTACGCGAACTATTTAGGCATCCCAAGGGCTATCCTCTCCCAAAATTTCATCGAGCTCCCATGACAATTACTTTAGTTATTGCGATTTGAAAATCTTTCATTTTTTTAACCTTTGTTGCTAATTTTGCAATAGTAAACAAGTTTAGCGAATTTCGCAATAGATAGGCTATTGCGAAAATTTTCTTAGGAAAAAATTTGATCAGAATATCTCAAGTCGATTAAAGGCTTATTTCATAGATATTTAAGATATTTAAGAGATATTTAAGAAAAACTAAGAAAAAACATCTACGAATCTATAGAGTTAAGGGTTGTTATTTATGAATTTTTTACCTATTTTTAAGCAAAAAATTGTAATGTTTAAAAGAATTTCAAATTCAAAATCTAATCCCCCCCCGCTATATGCCAGAAATGTTTCAACAGGTCTTTACTTCAATGAATCGTCTAGCAGCTTGTGTGGAAATGAATGGCTCCCATTTTGAACATTTAATTTAATTTGTTAATCTTGAAAACCCGTAGTCCTTTAATTCACTAATAATTTGTTATTTTTAATTTTTTTATGTAAAATCACTCGCCCTGTATACCTACAACGGGCGCGTCCCACATTTTTTAAATTTGTTTGAACGGAATAGTGCTTGTAAATCTAAAAGCTTAATTTTTCCGAATGATTTTGGGGCCTTTCTCTGTAAAAAATAATAAGGTTTGAAATTTTAGTCCTATGGTGTCATCGGGTTCCTGCTAACATTTCCAATATAATTGTTTAGAAATGCTTAATTGCTATTAAATGTAATGTGTAATATATTTGTATTAATTTAGTATAGCATTGCTATTCTCAATTAAAAAATCTAAAGCGTTCTTACCAGGATAAATCATTACAAAGGCTGCCTGGGACAGAATAACATGAAAACCGTGCTTGTACAAACGATATGTATTTATAAATATAGACAATCAGATATGTTATGCACTTGTGGTATTCGACTTCAAATGAAAGTAGTCGATTGAACATTAGAAGGTACCATAGAACAGCGATCCCAAATCGATTTTGTTTTGTTCAAAATGGCTAGAGAACACCAATCTTGTCGGAAATGAACACTTTTTTTAAATTTAAACTTATCGAAGTTCCAACAAATCCTCGGAGCCCGAATTTTGAAAAAAAATCCATTTTTATCATTTTAAGTTAAAGGCCAAAACAAATATAAATATAATATTATTTATAAATCTATCTTGTAGAACTAAAAAATTGAAACATTGATCAACAAATATTTACTTGAAACATAAAAAACCTTTAAATCTTGGAACCGTTTTTGCATAGTCTCATTTTATAAATAATGTGGATTAACATTCTACATCCGTTTTATGTATCTTTTTTTTTATTGTACATTTGTAATTTTTCAACTTATCAACTAATCAGATTTACAATCGTTGGTAAGCACTTAACAAATGCATTGCAAATATCTTACTCTTTCTCATAGATAGTTTTTTTCTGCTGTTTGCAAAATCCTATAAAGAATGTTTCATCACAAGTGTACGCAAACAAAAAATAATTCATTTTTAAAAGAGTCTTATTCTTTCTTGAAAAAGTTAGTGAATTTTGAAGGCTATATAGTCTGAAGTATATAATGATACAATTATAAACTTTTTAGTGATCGATTTGTTTGTTTAAAAATATCTCTCAACATTTGGTCTTTTCAGAGCTCTCTTAACGAATTGTTCTTTTTTAACTATTAATTTACAATTTTAAGTGGAATGTTTTTGCCGCTAATTACATAAACTTTAGATAATGTGTACTTTGAAAACAACAATTTTATTAAAAATTAGAGATCCCGAGGATTTGTTGGAATTTCGGTAAGCTGTTCATTTCCGACAAGATTTGCGCTCTCTAACCATTTTTGAACAAAAAAACTCAATTTGGGTCACTGTGCATAGCCATAGGTTAAATGATATTTATTTATTTACTTTTATTGAATCATTTATGGAGTTGACTAACATTATTTATTATAAATAAATAATTTACACCATTAATACACAATTAATATAAAAAGTAGTAGAACAATATTCAATTTATTCCAGTAATTAAAAAATTATTCTAAATATTTTTGGTCGACGCCTATGATATTGCAATTCTTTTATACGTTTTTTTTTTTTTTTAGTTTCCAATTGGCAATAGATAGTCTACCAACGACTTTTATCATTTGTTTTCAAACTAAGAATTTATACTGTATCTTCTACTACTACTTTAAATTAAATGGTCTAAATTATTTAAAGCTTTTGGAAAATATACTTAAGTTTAATTTTTAATAAACATTTAAGCAGTTACAACATTTTCAACTTGTTTTTAGTTTATATAACCAACTTTTTTACATCATAAGATTTTCAAACCACTTCTAAGATGAAAATTATTTTTGCATTAGTCATCGTAAGATGCCGTGAAAAGACTAACAGATTATTACTTATTTTGAAACTACACAAAGTAAACAGAAATATCAGAACATACATATATTACTTTTACAAAAATTAAAAGTTAGCAGAATTGTTCATATACTTTTTTTGTCCTCTAGACGAGACCAACACCAGCTCATCTAACTTCAGTACAAGCAGAACAAATTTTAGCATCAGCATGTGAAAATGAAAGCCACAATGCAAAGCGGATGAGGCTGGGACTCGAACCTGTTAGTCAACCAATGCCTGTGTTACCTGGGGCTCAGGTAATTTTTAAATTTGTTGATATTCACCATTTCTGTGCTGGGCACTACATTGTTAATACTGCATCCCATGTATTAGTGAATAATTTAGATAAAAGTGAATGGTGAATGGTTAGATAGCATAGTACCTACCTACTGTAATGTCTTCAAGACAATGTACATTAGTGCTAAAAAACTGCCAATGTCGGATTTTTATTTGGGGGCTGCTTCCCACTCTTTGTAGGGGAGTGAAAAAAAAACTAACTGATGGATCTAATATAGAATTAAATTGTAAGAAGATGTATACAATTCTCCATGAAAATTCATATTTTCCAAGTTATAACGTTTTGGAAATTGCAATTGTATCATTGAAAAATTGGTATTTTAGGACTGTCTTTCGGTAGGAAACCACCCCCAAATAAAAAAATGTTTAACATTAATTTACATAGTTTTGAAAAGACAATACAGAATATATAATGAAAATCCATTCACTAAATGCCAAAAGAATGCCGCATAGCAACCAAATATAAATTTACAAACAATCCATCATTAGATACAAAGATAAATTACTCTTCTAAACAACCACCCATAAAGTAATCTTAAAATTTGAAATATGTTGAAGTTTTAAATAAGCTAATTATTATCTAATCTTATTATTTTTATTTTCAGCCTACAGATACAACAGCAAGTATAAACAGAGGGTTAGATTTCTCTAGCAGCACGCCTATTAAGATGGAGAGTGATGCAGTTTCGAATATTTTTCCATCGTCAACAACCCCTTCAAGTACCCCCAATTCTGTGGCGAAAGTCTTATCAGTTACTCCAGATTTAAAGTCATCCTCACTTAGGTACAACCTACCATTATTTATAAGAGTAGTTCTTAATTGTAAGAAATAGTATTTATAGCATTAGGTGAAAATATTTTGTTATATCGACTTAATATGTTTCAGTGTATCGAATGCGGGGGTGTTAGGGAGTACAGGTATGAATGGAATTGGTATATCGAGTACGGCAGGGTCAGCTCCCACAGCTATGTACCGGCCAAACTTCACGCAAGCTTTCCAGAGGACGGGACCTTATCCACTTTTTCCCGGAGCAACGCCTTTTGCGACAGGCGGTCTTCTTACAAATGGTTTGTAACTACTTCATTGAACTGATAGTTGCTGTGTTCAAAATAATGATATACCGTTGGTATAAAAAATTATCTTGATCAAAGATGGTCTTCGATATAAAAATTGCCGTCATACTTTTGTAATTATTATGTTAACCATTCTTTGATTGTCAAAATATTACGAACAGTTCTGTTTCTCTTCTAATCTTAAGAGCGAGCAAAGTGAGAAGATGAATCCTAAATTCTACTACTGTGGTTATCTAGTCTGCAGTTCGTACTTTGTTTGCACTGATACGCCTCTGAAATTCACTAAACATCATTAAATGCCCATTTTTGTTTGTTTGTGTGAGCTAGAAATTAACATTTTGCAAGTGCAATTTACAATGTGCCGAAAAACGCCAACTTCGATCTTTCGATCGCAATATAATACGTCCTTCCAGTTTACGTATTCAGGAAGATCCAGTCGATTGAAAAATTTGTTTTCAGTTCTTCGTCGCCTCATCTTAAATTTTAAATTGTATTGAAGTGGTTCCATCCACTAAAACAGTATTGTACTAAAATTATGATTAACAATAAACTGTTTTTGGTAAATTGGGTGATGTTATTAAACTGAAAATAGGTGTAAGTTGTGCATAAATATATTCTATAGGATTATTGAAGAATATTTTCTGCTAAAATTAGCTTACAAGGGAAAGCTCTCTTCACTAGGTGCGTTACCACTTGTTCCCCACTGACCTAGCCACGCTGCCCACTCTTAAGAGCAGATTTTGAATTATTTTAATTATGGTTTAATAGAGTTGTAACAGAAGTGACATAACGGAAGCAGAAACGGAAACATGTATTTTATATTTAACGGAAGTGGAAGCGGTAACAGAAATAAAGTGTATGCTTCTACTGAAAATGTATTAAATAAGAGCCAATTTAAAAATTCCTATTACTCATTGAATAAAATGGAACAAGAAAAGCTCTTGCACAGCAGTCCCCCACCCATCTCAGCGCACACATTTGAAACAAATCACTAAACAGTAATCACCTAACGAGACGCAAAACGACCTGTCTTTGCCTACACAAATTACCATACATCGGTTCCATTATATTTCCGTTATAAAAGATGCAGAAGCAGAGCTCCGTTACATCTCTAGTTTAGAGGTACGAAGCAGGATAACGATTACTCTAATGATGACTAGTGGCGAAAAAGGTAAGACATAAAAGAACAGTGTTAAAAATAGCTGATTTTTAGCCCCCATCGCAGAACACATAAGACCCAGAGAAAATAATGGTTGGAAAAGGCTCAGAGTTAATACGTCTTCGTTGTATCAAAAAGCTGGGAAAAATTCTATTTATTTTATGGTAACTATTAAATAACGATTCAATAGGAGATAACAAAAGGGTAAAAACTACTGTTATCCACACCCTATTTAGGGGGTGGAATGCCATACACAGCACCTAATATTAAGAAATAACCCCTCATAGGGGTTGTTTTTGAAAATAAGTATGCTGAGGTCAGGATCAGTTGAAAGTCTGGCTCAACTAGTATTAACACATTCAGCGCCATGGCGGACACTGGTGTCTGATAATCTGATAAGCTACAGTTAGATCAGGCCAGACCCGTCACTGGTGTCCGCCTTACTTAGCCATTAGCATTGGCCAACGGACACTCACATTCGAAGAGTTTTTATCATTAATTGCCAGCCATGGCCCTGTATAATGAGGTATATACCATGGGTTTTAATTAAAAAATTTATATAGATTTTGAAAGCTGTGTCCGCCACTGTGACCTGCTGAGAATGACTTAAAATTATATGTATTTTAGAAGTCAGGGCGGAATGTCAATCTGTATCGACAGCATAGCGGGGTGTCCGCCGATTTATTTGTGTCCGCTAAAATGACTGCTGCGGTCTAAGAAATTAACCAGTTTTTCGATAAATGGGTCTGCTATGGCCTGGTGTGATAAAAAATATGGATTTTTTTTATATAGGGCCAGATCAGACACCGGTGTCTACCGAGCTTGTCTTATGGGTGGTCTCCTGCGTAGATTCAACAATATTAGCTTGGCGCTGAATGTGTTAAAAAATCGTTTTGTACATTTTTAATGTCCTTGGTACCTATTGGTATTTTTTAATATTAGGTGCTGTGTATGGCTTTCCACCTCTTGAATAAGGGTACTCTTTACTCTTTGAATCAATACCTAATTTATCATAAAACAAATATAATTCAAAGCAATTTCAGAAGTTGTTTTTATGTTTTTAGGGGTGGAATACAATTTTCCCAGCCTTTTGATACCAAGTAGAAGTATCTTTATTAATTTTAAGCCATTTCGAATAATTTCCTCTGGGTCTTATGTGTTCCACGATAGGGGCCAAAAATCATTTATTTTTAACATTATCCTTTTTAAATGACGAGATCTTTTTGAATACACGACCAGATATCGTAAATTCGAGTCGACAGAAATGAACAAAAAATGGCATTTTTTGAAGTTTGGCGATTTTCAAATGTAAATGGCAACAACACATTAATGATTATGAATGACATAAGCTAAGACAGCAGTTTTTATTCTATGACCTTCTTTGATCAAAATAATTATTGATATAATTGAATTTATTGCATGAGACGTGATTGTCCAATGAGGTCATCAGGTCGAGTTTGACAATCTCACGTCCTCAATATTTTGACAATAGAAATAAAATTAGCCATTCCATTGAACATTAAAATTTTGAAACCTACCAATGCTCATTTTATTTAAAATGGGTGACTGTGGTTTTGTGAAGATTTTTGAAAAATCCTCCCTCATTACACCTGCTATCAGTAATATTTAGGAATCTTTGTACATGCTCTGTCACTCTTCTTACAAATCGCTCCTTGACTTCTATTATTAGATCGTTAGAATACCCTAAACAATATTGGCCTCTTGCAGAAATTTTCCAGACAAGATCATTATCAGAGGTTTCCCACTGCAGTGGAATTAGTTCCTTGCAGGTGGCCTGTGCACATCTTTGCCTCAATGCCTTACCTAGATTGGATAGTTACTATTATCCTATTTCCTAGGCTGATTTTAACCCACTGTTGACTTTGTTAGTACTCTATATAAAGGATCCCGCACCTTTATATCTCGAAATCATGTCATTAAAATTTGAAACTTTTGATCACCACATTCATGTCATGAACTACCTCTGTGCAAAATTTCAGCTTCCGGGAGTGAAACCAAAATTGCAATTAAAAAGTGAGGGACTTATTAAGTCACTTTCTACACTTAAAATTGGTAAATAATGACTACTTTTTGCATGATGGTAACAAAAATTATTAGTTTTCCAAGATGCAGAGTAATTACGAACATAATTTAAACTTCTCAATTTGTTTTTAGGTCCCGCAGACTTAAGTATGAAACAAAAACCACTTTTAAATCACAAGTTAAGCGCAGGAGAAATGACCGCAGTCAGGCAACTTATTACAGGATATCGTGAATCTGCCGCATTCCTTCTTCGATCAGCGGATGAACTGGAGCAGTTATTACTTCAACAGCAGTAGTAATGTAAATAATATTAATTATTTAACATTTAATTAGTGAAATGCCATATAGAACAGAGTATATGTTATCATTTATGGTAAAAAATATTCTGTATTACAAATTTGGAGAGGTGAAAGCCTTGGTAACTTTTAATGTTAAATTTTTTTTTTAATAATATAATTTTTGTTATTTATTTCGGAATTATTCTTGGAGTATATTTATATACAAAACTATTTTACCTTTTAAGTGATATTTGTCTGTGTGTATATGTACTTTTTGATAGTCTGTTAAAAAACGGTGGGAATAATTTTTTTAAAACATACTCGTCGGTTAAGTTTAATTTTGAATTCTAGTCAAGTTGATAACGCTCAAATACGAAAATTGTGTTTAAAGGCAGGTCCTTATAAAAAATATTTGGAAATTTGTTAATATTTTCAAGTACACAATAAATTGAAATTGCAATACATGATTTAAAACATTGAATTCGTTAAAGATTACAATTATTTTATTTTTTGATTGTGATAATATTCAATTTCTGAATCTATCGCAACGTTAACACATTCAGTATATTCCAAAAGTATAGGACTGTGCTTTGGGAGCATACAGTTTGGGTCAAAATGATATTAAAACATTTTGTTTCCTAGGATGCACTTTCCTTGGGAGCTAGTTTCCCATAAAGGTAAAATATCGAAGAGGGTTTTTTTTATTCTCTCGTCTGTGAAAACTCCAAAGGCACTGCAGCCTCCTTATATCATGTCCTTTCTATCTTGCTTCACTCTACCCATTTCAGTACTCCTGTACCACAAATCGGGTGGTACAGGTCTGAGTTTGGGCAAATGCTGATGGATTCCGGGTCTGCGACAAATTTATGATTTCTGGTTTATTGTAGGAAATGTTGCGGAATAGTCTTCATTATGCAAAAGGGAACCAAATGAATTATTAATGTAAACCAATGGTTATATTTTAAAAGAACCATTTAAAATCATAAAATTGTTTTGCAAGAAAGAAGGTGTTGTGACTTGATGTCACTGAGTTAGGCAGTTATGGTTTAGTTTGTACATTTCCAAACAAGCCAGAGAGAGTACAGATTGAACTAAGGGTCTCGAGCTATGTCAATAAAATTAAATAACGAGACGGAACCAATTCATTACAATTTTATTGAATCAGCAAACTGGCAATAGGCTATTTAGGCCAGGCAAATGAAGGGAAAGCAGACAGAATTTTTAGATAAAATAGTAGCCGCAATGTTTTTGCAGAATGACATTTTAACTTGTTAAAATTTTATAAACCTTTCTTAAATAAGTGTTTTATAGTTCTTTATAAGTGTGCAAAGGATGAGCTAATTCTTTTAAACACTAAAAGAAATGCAGAAATATGGATTGGCAGTTTTTATATAAAGGAAAGAATACAATATTGATTAGCATGTTTTATAATTATATTGAGACTCCTCATATTGCCAATATTTAATACAGTAAAGCTAAATTATAAACTGAGCTTTGATTTAATAATCCCTTTGTGGCATTTTTCGATTGAGTCATCCCATAGATGTGTGACAGACTGGACTCAGGTATTGTTCCTATTGTGACCGTGGAAATACATTTGCAATCTGTCGTAACGCCTCTCTCCATATTGACCATTTTGACCCAAACTATATGTGATCTATTGCCCTGTACTCTCCTATAACACCGTTTACGAAGCCACATATACTTAGTGTAGAGGTAGATAAAACGTTTTTAGTGCAATATATGCTAAAATTTAACCAATTTGGGGAAGTACATGAGGAATTTAGAAGAGAGAAATGTTTTCTAGTCTATTTTGGACCACCATCAAAATTTTCTAGTCAAATAAGCAATTTAAAAAATATATGCCCACTTTTTTAAATTCCAAAATTTATGATTTTTTTTGTGCAATTATTGAAACCACTCTTTCATCTCTCCTCATAATGATCTTATTCTCAATGTTGTGTAAATCTGTAAATAAACTACCTACTTACACTTTGCTATTAATTATTTTAAGGAAAGCTGAACTTATGTACAAAAATGTTTTCTAAATATGTAAAATATTTATTTATTAGAAAATAAAATTAATTATTCTATTACAGGGGGATATTTTATTATATTTGATATGATCGTTAAGAATTTATTGTAACTGAGTGTACCAAAGAAGAGTTATTGTATATAATCTATAAAAAGTCGCCGACGTTTTGTAATATTATAATGTTTTCAATAATATAAATGTGCATCTTTGTTATTGTAAAAAAACCGCTATAAGCCCCTCATTCCTCCTATGATTGGATTCACTCCATGTTAAATAATCACATTTAAGAATCACCGCCTCCCTTGTCCAACTATTTTTACCAAACAATACCCGTCCACATTTATGGCTTGTTAACCTTGCTTCCTTATATATACAGGGTGTCCCAAAATCACCAGATGACCTAGTAATGACAGATTCTTTACAACATTCCGAGACAAATTATTAAATTTTTGGGTAGGCACTAGGAACAAAATGAATTGTGACAAAAAAAAACTTAATAATGGCAAAAACACACAGCTGACACATTATTACGGTTGTCACAAATTATCTTGTTTACGGCACCTACCTATTTTAAGTAATATATTTAATAAAGCGTTAGCCTCACGCAGAACAAACTCTATGGGAAAGTTTAACATCATCCCACTCGAAGAATGTTGGAGCCTCGACCTAATTGTATTAAGGTTTTGTTTCGGGATGTAAAAAATTTGTCATTATGAGCTCTGGTGATCTTGGGATACCCTGTATAGTTCTGGAAAAATCGTTTTCAAAAAATTCCAGCATTTTTTCAGAGTGATTATGTGTCACAGGGTGACCATAATGTGATGAGGTTTATATTTTATGAAATAATTTCTTAGATTTTTTATAGATATCATCTTTAAATAGTTTTTAATATTTTTGTGATTATTAGTAAGTGTGTAGATACGAAAAATCAGGATCACTCCCAATTTTTGCTTTGTACTTTGTGTATCTATTTCATTTGTTCGTAACTATACAAACATTCCAATGTATTTTTAAATGTAATCATCAAATTGTATTTTGATCTGAAATCACTGCCAGATTTATGTATCAATAAAATGTCCACATTTTTAATTGTTTTCAATTTGACCCAGTATTTGTGTTCAACATATCGTCTTCAAGCCCCTGTCATACTCTTCACCAATATAAGAATCAAGAGTATACATTGCATTTTGGGCGACATATTTCTAAAACTGTAATGATCACTCTAATTTTAATATTGGTTGAGCATCGAATTCTAAATAACTTTCAAAATGTCAGCCCATCACGTATCTTGCAAGCACCAATAACTGAAGATGGGAAAGTCTAAATAGATTATAATTTGAACAGTAAGATAAAATTACATGTCGCTTGGGAACGAATTTTAGATTTGCGGAACTCAAAGTCATTACCAGTATTCTATAAAACGATTTAATATCACCGGTAAACATAACTATATGTCAAACATCAGGATCCCCGCTTTTATTTGAGATTATGATCATTGTAACACGTCTGCAAACATTTTTATTGGATATAAACGTGAAAATTGATCATCCACAGAAGTATCTAAAACTTTTTGACATATATTTTACTCCAGTAAAAAGAAAGTGAAAGATGTGACTCTGAAAAGGTAATGATTTAATATGACTACATAAGATACAATGAATGTTTACATCAATGATTTCCTCGCTAGGGCTGATTCTATAGAAAAGGCTGAAGGTATTCAAACGGATGTATCTTATCTCTTAGCGTTAGGAAGTTTTCCACTCAGAAAATGGCTTTTTTTATTTTTTACTACCTTATCTCAACATCGGCCTTAATAAGCAAATTTAATTTCAACCAACTATAAAACAGGTCAAAATGGAGATAAATATAATACTTAGGGAAATGGCGTGTAAATTCGACGATGAAAAGTTACTGTTTGCCAGTCGGTAATCGAAGAGGGCATATAACTACGAAACATCTTTTCTCTGAAAATTTTTGGTAGGGTGGGGGAATACATGGAGGGGGGGCTTTTCTTTTTAAATGTATGGTTACCAATATCTGTCCGCATAGGTAGTTAGTATATGGTGCGCGGTAGAGGGAATTTAAAAACTACTGTTCGCATAGGATAGAATTTTTTTTTTTTAAATCCCTCTACCGCACACCGAGCGGATTTTTCGTCTGAGAGTGTAATTGGGGTATGTGGGGTACATATACCTACGCTGACAAATATCGATGGGCATTCGTTTAAAAAAAAATGTACCTACCATCCATATTCTCCCACCATAACAAAAATTTCCAGAAAGAAAAATGTTTCCTACCTAGTTATTTGCTTTCTTCGATTACCAACTGGCAGACGGTAACTTTTCGTTATCGAATTTGCACGTCATTTCCTAGACAATAAGTATGGAATGAACTTACTGATACACTGCTCTAAAATAGTTGATTTTGTTTCTTTGTGCTGCACCAGGACTTACTATAATTTCTCTGATGATTCTGTCGACCAGTGCACACTGCCCAGAGAACTTGCTACTGCTTTTCACTATGGTATACTGCAACTATAATTAAGTTGCAACGGCGTCTCGCTGCGCTTTGATGATTTGTTGCTAATTCTCCAATAATAGTTTTTCAATAAATACACTGATCAGGTTGAAGAACTGGAATATGTTGTATGTAGATATTCCGTTCTTAAAGCTCTACTCAATACATTACTTATATCTAAAGGTGGCTTCAGAGTGCATTAAGCATAAGGCGTATGGTGTAAGCGTATGCCATGACAGAAATAAACATACCCAAATCAGTATGAGCATTCATAGTGTACATAACATAAGACATATGGCGTAAGAAATGGTTTATTTTTATTTCCTTATGTCTTATGCTTAAGTCTTACACAATCGGGTAAAAGCGTACGCTTTCGGGTAGATTCGCAAAACAGTTTCGCCACAAATCTGACATTTCAGAATAAAATATATTAATTTTGAATATGGAAAAATTATTGGTGATAATCGCTTAGGCTTCTACTGAATGAAAATAATACTAAAATAGAATAAATCAACAAAATGTAACTACTTCCGTCACGTAGATTTCTAGGGACTGCGCACGCACTGATCTTACGCTTACGACACTATGAATGCACCTTTCTAAAATTAAGTCATACGTCTTATGCTTACATCTTATGGCTTAATGCTAATGCACTCTGAAGCCACCTTAATTCTCTTTTGCATATATCAACTGACAGGAAGCAACTTATACCTATCTAATATTTCAAGTAATCATTTAGTAAATGGTGTTATACACCAATTAATTACCTACAAATTTTTATCTAATTCCACTAATTCTGTTTTTTAGTTTTTTACTTTATAGGTTAACATTAACATGAACCGTGATACGGGTAGTAGTAGTTCACGCTTAATTCTACTTCTTCTTCAAATTGCTGCCATTGGGAATGTGTAGTAGTACGTAGTTCACGCTTCTTTTTGTAGTAGTTCGCGCTGAATTCTACTTCTTATTGAAATTAGCATTAGGAATGTTTAGTAGTATTTTTGTCACTGCAAGATTTACGCTGAAGAAACTTATCGTCACATCGACAGATAAAATTAACGATTTTAATGGAGAGAGGCTTGAAAACTAATAGTGTTCTCTACTGATACTGATAGAGGAACGAGGAACGCTTAATAATAAAACTACTTTTATATTATCTAGTTACATTTAGGTCCATGTCAGTAACTTTATGTGTTGACAATGTTGGCATTCCCAGTGTCAAATCCGCTAAATTTCGCGCCAAGTAAAACTTTTTCATCATGTGATGTAAACAGTTCATATTCAAAAATATAGATTTTAAGATTATATTATTTTTAAGGGGCCGAATCTTTATTAATTGTATGTATGATTATGATTATTATATTCGTTGCCAAGAATTAACTTACTATGCTTATTTTGAGGTTAGAAAATGTCAACTATCGAAGAAAATATTCCAGCATTTTCAACATGGAAAATGTTCAATGATACCGTGCCAGTATTGATGAAAGGCGATTGTTCAGAATCTAGCGTCAGAAGATTAGCTAGTATCATCCAGACAAAAAAGTTTTCAAATATTTTTATCTTAAGCAAAGATCCGTCGTTGACATTCCCAGAATACGATGAAATTGGACAAAAATATAAAGCATTTACAACCTGGCTTTTGGGACATTTTTTTTACTTATTAGGTAATGAAAGACTTTCAAAAATTCAGGATATTATAATCGACACCCAACTTTATATATTAGATCAACTTTCTATGACGCAACTTCATGTTTATAATGAACTCGTTGGTGAATATAACAAAGCATTTGATTTACTTGTAAATTATTGCAAAGACCCCTGCAGTAAACTTTTACTTGAAGTATTTATACCAGAAAAAATTGATGATTTAGACACAAAACTTGATTTAAGTCAAGTTCATATGGAGGTTTCTTCAAAACACAAATGCCTGCTGGTCATAGGCAAACTAATAAAGTTTATTAAGTATATCTTAATGGAAAATTTTTTATTCTATAGTTTTGATGAGAATACTTATAAGACATTAGACAATATTTTATATTTACTCACAGTAGCAGACGAGCAAGTAAAGCTAGATATTATAGACATTTTTATAAATATTTTCAACAACCCTCAACACGAGATTAAGGAATATGATTTGGAGATCAGGAAAAAATGGTTAATATTCTCCTCTCTGTTTGAACAATTTGTTTATAACTGTTACAACTCGCAAGTAACTTTGAAAAATAAAGACTTGGATAGATTTGAATTATTGTTGATTACATATTTGAAGATGGATTGCAGTTTGAAAACTACTGATAGAATAAATAAGTTTATTGTTTCAAAATGTTTGGAGAAACGTGGAAGTGATTGTTTTTCTTTGAGAAAAGTGTTATTGGTTGCCATTAAAACTTGTGAAAAATCAACATTTGAGGAGGAGTATAATTCCGAGGAATTATTAAAACTAGTTGGAACTGCCATTAATTTTTCGAATGATTTAACCTTTTACTGTTTTAAGCAACAGATTTTTAGGGAAATATGTGAGTCCAAAGAGGAGAAGTTCTGCATAAATGTGTATGAACATAACACAAGTAATGTTTGGAGCGTAATATATATGAAAGTTATAGAAAATTTGAGAGATATGGAATGTGGAAACGTATGTCAAATGGGTGATTTTTTAAATTTTTTTCAAGGTATTACTAGCATGTTATCACATATCAGAATGGAGTTTATAAAAGTAGACAATACCCAACGTTATTTATATTTTTTTGAAGAAAGTAAACTTCTACTTCATTTCATTAGAAGATTTCTTAACCACGTTAATACTTGCAGTAATACTTGCATTAAACCAGAGCAATGCTGTAAGTTTTTCTTAAATTTAATTATTACTTCGAATTCAAAAAACTTTGATATTATATTTCACTTTTTGGCTTATCCCTTGTTGATTCCTGTTTGCTACAAAAATGAAAAACAATTCCCTGATAGTTTTATTGGAGAAGGAGCTCTAGGAGATATAAAAATGGCAATTAGGTCCTTCTACTCCTATTTATCTTCACAAGACATCGAAAAAACTGTGGTTCTTCAGTATATCAACGATTTTTTTCTTATCTTGTCAAGTAACCTATTGAATCTGAACAGTACACAAATGCAGGAGATAGAGAAGTTGTATATGAAGATTTGTAGAAACGTTTTAGAATCTAAGGATCAACAGTCAATATGTATCGTAAGTATTATTCTTGTAGTTATTTAATATATTTCACTTTTAGCTAACTTATGTTGCCGCACTTAACCCTTTAATTCCTGGAGCCGGATAAATCCGCAAAAATGTTTCGTGCTCCCAGCGCGGGAACCGGATATTTACGCAAGCCCATATTTACACTGTAGTTCCTATCTGTTTTTATTTTGCATTTTCTTTTGTGAAAGTCTATGTTTTCTTATGTTTTTGAAAAAATAAATGTTTATTTGATTGATTATTTGAATTTACATGGCTAAATGAAGCATGTATACGCGCATAGGTTTACCCGAACCGTACGGTTCCGCAAGGGCCCTCCCGCTGCCGTTTTGCGGGCTCGACATGTAAAAACCAGTGCCGGAATGAAAGGGTTAACCATAGTCTAGTTGTCTGCTATAGTCTTGGCAAACATGTTGAATACTTATTTATAGTGGTTTTCAAAAAATATAGCAAAATATATAGCTTTAGCTAAGCTAAGTGGTAGAGTAGCATTGGCTAAACTTCGCCAGGGCATTAAAATAAATAAGGCAATTAAATAAAATAAATAAATATATGCAGTGAGAGTAAAATAGAGTACACTTTAAATGAGAATAGTATTGATATTTGCCGACTTGTAACAGAAATTGGGTATTTCACATCTTCCTAAATTTTTCATTTGTGTAATCAGTTGATAAAATAAATATACAATGATTATCTCACTTTCTCCTTCATTAACGTCTCTTCCTTGTTTCAAGAATAATGATCAAGGAAAATTTATTATTTTGTCAAAAACATATGAACCCATTATAAGATTTCTTAATAATTCAGTTGCCCTTAAAAATCTTAATTACCACAACCATTAAAGATACAGATAGATAGACAATTTTATTTCAAAACAAATATGTTACAAAAGCTTAAAATAAGTCAAGAACATTTCCTATAGCAACGATCTTGGTATTTACTGCATATGTATATAGCCACAAATGTTAAAACTAACAATGATTCAATAAATTTAAAACATACACAAGTTAAAACCATAAATTATAAAAGATATAGGGGAAAACAAATAACAAGCAAATTGCCATATTGTATTGTCCTTGTTTAACAAAGTATTTATAATATTGGCTAGCAAGGTTGCAAAAGCTGTTATACATTTTTTTTTTTATAGAAATAATTGGACCTCATCATCTCCTGACTAGGTACTTCTTGTTTTTAAAATTCTATGCTATTGTGTACAGTTCTTCTACAGTAACAGGTTTAAGATAAATTGACTTTGGATTCGATTTGTGATGTGGATTTCTGATTTATTTTCAAACTCATCTGACCTGATGTTTGGGAAATGTAAATTAAACTCATTGACTAGTGGTTTTCGGTCCCCTTCAGAAAAAATTTCCTCAGGATATTTATTATTATTGTCATTTAACTTTATATAAAGAAAATACTTTAATCTACCTTGTAATAACCTGCAAATAAATAATATATTTTTCTGTTAGATGATGAAAATGCTCTAAAATGAAAAAAAAAATTATTGAATAAATTCTTTTTTTAGGTGATAGACACGATACCTCATATTCTGACTCTGTTCGAAGATGTGGAAAATTTAATTACAAATATTTTGAAACCTATTTTCCTACTGCAAAATAAAGTGATTCAGGAGAAAGCAGCCTCCATAGTACCAAATATTGTGTGCTGCGTATCATCAGATTTCATAAAGGTTCTACAGTGGGATGAAATTCAAAATAAGCTTGACACTAGTATATGCTGTCTAATGTGCAATTCCGATGAGAAAAAGACTAGCAACTTTCTAGAATCTAGATATGGTGAAGGTGTAGTGGGCATGAATTTTAGCAGAATCAGAATGGAGTCGTCACTTACTAGTTTTTTACTTAAGTCCATTTTAACTTTTTTCACAACTGGAACGTCGGCATTAAAAATACTTAGCTTGGACACGCTGCCGTATTTTTCCAGTCATGTCCTACAATTCCATTCCGCAAGTGTAGCTAAGATTTGGATTGAACTCGCTGGACATCAAGATAAGGCTGTGAGGGAGAAATTTGCTGAAGTTGTGAGGCTAACGATCAAATATGGCCAGGTATATAAGTAAATAGATGTTCGTACAGGGTTTTTAAACCATATAAAATACTTCTATTAGTGCCTTAAATTTGCAGTATAAAGAAAAAATTAGGAAGTTAATTGTATTTTGCACAAATAACTAAAGAAAACACTCTACTATGTTTTCTACTACCATGTGGTAGAAAACGTAGTGTGTTTTATTTAGTTATTTGTGCAAAATGCTTAACTACCACAGAGTAACGGCTTTTTCAATCAATTTTTTTAAATTAATTATACTTTCCATGGATGTTTATGTTTACTTACTCTTTCAGGAAACAATGAAGTAACCTTAAGATCAATATAAATTTTAGAGGGGCAGGAAATGCATTCCTTGCAAATGTAGATGTTTTGTCAAAGAATGTCCCAATATATAGAAGTTTCGTTAATGTGAAACTTGTATATTATATACACCTTATTAAATGAAATCTTCCAAACAATAGGGTAATGATAGAATTATGAAATATAAAGTGTTGCCAGCTGTAATAAATTTAACTTAAAATGGTAGATGAAAAACGTAATAAACATCTAACAAATAACAAAACAACTTTGACTAATGGAACACAGTTTATCAGTGTTTTTATGTTCATAATAATAGTATGTTTAAAGTTTTGAATCATTATGAAATGGGTTATTTTGACCATATGATGTGGGCACTATTGTAATACCAAAATAATTTTGGCTTTTTGTGTAACTGTTAATCTCTAACAATTAAAAAAATTTCTATGAAATGTTGAGGAATTAATTGATGTGACATTTTGTATAATATATAAATATTAAAGTGTTAAAGAGAATAGCTTGCTCGACACTGAACATTTGTAAATTATCCAACATATGTCTTACACTAATATTTCTTTCCCATTCAAGTATCACTCGAAGGACTTTTTTTTTGTGTGTGACTTAGCAACTTGTGTAGCATTAGGTAAGAGCGACTGTTGAACAATAATTAAAATGGAGATGGATGATATTTTTACAAATTGTTGTCTTAGACTATTGGCTAAGGACGCTAAGGTCTTTACCTAACCCACCCAGTAGGTTTACTTTTCTTGCTATTTTTTACTCACATACATGATTTAAAAGTTCACTTCTTCGCCAATTATTGCCTTAAATATTTAAATTACTCGATATTTCCTTGTTACACATTTACCACCAATAATCACTCCTACATTATTATGTGTATCTGATATGTTATTTTTTTTTTAAGTTTGTTGTTTTCAAGTATATGATCATAAAAATAATCCAAGTATATGATCATAAAAATGGTCCAAGTATATGATCATACAAATGATCATATACTTGGTTTTGTCTACATTGAACTTAAAATTATTGTTACTTATCCATTTATTTAAATTTCCTTATCCCTGTCCTAATATTTCCCCCACATCTTTGCATACTGTATATATTAGGGTATCGTCTGCAAAAGGCAATGAGTTATAGTTTTCACAATATCAGTTATACACAATATAAATAAATTTAGACCGAGGACGATTCCATGTGGCACACCAAATTTTGTATGTTTTTCTGAAGAGGTGTAGTATCTCCATGATTGTTTTTTTATGTCTGCTTTTAAGACAATCTTCTATTCATTTTAGTATTGTTTCAGTGAATCCCATATTTATTAGTTTTAACAGTAACAATTCCCTACAGTTATTAACAATGGACGTGACAAGTCTCAAATGAATGAAAATTATATACATTTTAAAAGGAACCTCATGACATTTTTCAATAATAATTTTATTATGCTTTTTGCAATGATGAAAATAAACAGTATGTTGCAAGTGATCGGTTCATTTTTGAAGCCGTAAATATTATTCATAGAGTCAATAATTTCATATAGTTGTGTTAGTGATAGAGTTCTGAACAACTCTCAAAATGTCCGTCTGTCTGTCCAATTTTTTTTTTTTTTTTGCAAGATATTTGCACAAAGAGCCTGTGCTCATCTAAAAAAAGAAATGTCATTAATCCCGAAATAGTAAGAAAAAATTACCATCTGTACAAAAGCACTGGTATCCTAACTTTTCATTTTTACTTAACTGTTTCAGAAAAATGCAATTTTATCACAAGAAACCAAGACAGAAATCCTCGATATAATTTTTACAACTCTCCTGAATTTGTCAAAAAAGTCACTACAGTTCTCCGACTCCGAACTGCAGGACACACTCCTAAGTGCCATTGAGGAAATAAGTATGGTAGACCATGAATGTATAATAGTGGAATCAATGAAAAACTTAATTTATTTCATTATGGTGCCAACCTCCAGGCATTCGTTAATTGCCGTGAACAAATGTTTTAAGATTTCCAAAAGAAATGACATGACAACGACCTCGATTTACAGCCAGAACAAAAGAGAGCTTTGTGAGGTTATTGTGCATCTTTGTTCGGTAAATCAGGCCCTAATCAATTATACACTGTCTCATTCTTTAGAGAAGGTTGCCTTGATGCTGGGATACTATAGCCCCAAAGATTTCGTAACTCAGGAAAGCAATTATCTGTTGCCATTTTTGGTATTTAGAACTGTCAAAATGCCAGCAGTAAACAAGTTGATAAAGGAGATGGCGGCCCTAATGGATTTAGAAGTATCAGAAATGTTATCCAGTAAATACGGCTACATATTCATTTATGTATTTTTGGAGGATATACCGCAGAACGATTTTAAACAATGCATGCTCTATTTGGAAAAAACCACTGGCATGAGCGGCCCAACTTTGAGAAAGAGGAATTTTAGGGTAAGTAATGTTAACCATGATGTCACAATACTTTAAACACCAGTAGCAGAAAAGGAAATCAATTAATTGTTTCTATTATTTAGGCTTTTTATCAAATATTTTTATTTTTCTTGTAGTTTTTATGACTTGTGTCAAACTTCGGAGGCTACTAGATAGTCAAAAAATAAGTGCAATTTGCCTACAATATGTATTTGTTCATAAGTTCTCTGGTGTAAAAAGTATCAATATGTGAAGATCTAAAAAAGTAGTGATCGAAATTGATTGGAGTCTAATTTAATCTCCATTCGATGAACTTACCACTAGATACATAATCTTTTGTACATACCTTGATTGATGCTAACATAGTCGTGCAATATTCATAAAAAGAATAGATAATGATAATTTCCCATAAGCAACAGTGGCGAGTGCGCGTAGAAGGGTCAATACGAACAGCCCCCTAATTCGGTTAAACGGAAAATCTATTGAGCAAAAAACAAGTTTTCATAAACTCCTTAAAAAACTCTAACTCAAGTGGCCCAGATGAAGTAACAGCTCAACTAGTTAAAGAATGCAAAGATTTTATAGCAGAGATACTTGCGTATATCATAAATAACAGTTTTCAATTTGGAACTTTTCCCGAGTTACTAAAACTAAGTAAAATTGTACCTATTTACAAAAAAGGTGATAACTATAGGCCAATATCCTTAATATCAGTTTTCTCCAAAATAATCGAGAAAGCCATGTTAAATCGATTACTCTCATTCCTAAACAAATACAAATTAATGTCTACCAAACAACATGGTTTCACGAAAGGAAAATCCACGATGTCCGCCCTAGTGGAGTTTATAATGGAGATTTATAAAAATCTTGACAATGGCAACAACATCTTAACCAGCTATATTGACCTATCGAAGGCTTTTGATTGTGTCAACCACAATATGCTGTTATGCAAGTTGAATAATCTTGGTATCAGAGGAACCTGCAATCAATGATTTAAATCTTATCTTCTGGAAAGAAAACAGTACGTTATATGCAATGGTCAAGAATCAAAAACTATGACCAACAACCGTGGTGTTCCACAAGGCTCAATCCTGGGCCCCGTGCTATTTATTATATTCACCAATGACCTCGACCAAACTCCCAGGTACAGTGGTAGAGTATGCCGATGATATTTCTCTTATCTCAGAATCAAGCGACTATACAGATCTAGTACAGGAGGCAAATCAAAAACCTAATGATGTGTTTTCATATCTTTGTAAGAATAACTTAATTATGAATCAGGAAAAAACTGTTAACATGAGCTTTCGCTCATCGAATGTAAAACCACAGCAGAGTGCACTTGTAAGAGTCAACAATAAAACAAACGAGTTTCAAGCTCTTAGGTGTAGTATACCAGTACTTAACATCCGAGGAAGCCACTGTGTGGCGAAACAATATTCATGTTGACAAAAAATAAAGTGAAAATCAAAAACTGATATAGTTTTCTTCCCAATTATTATCATGGATTTTCATGAAGTAACGGCCCAATCTGTTCAATATTTGTTATACTATATTCTGTTCATAAAACTAACCATGCTTTTTTGAGCGTGTAGTCCGCTGTTCAAAATTTCTCCTTCATTGATGCTTCTTTTTGCTATAATGTCAACCTCTTCATTGTGTTCTGTATGTGCTTTAACCCAAACAAATTTTACTAACTTTCCTTGCTCTTTTAAGTTATTTACTAAAATTCTAATTTTAGTAATAGTTGTATTAATATTGATAAGTGAATATTTGACTGTTATCGAGAGTTTGAAGGACAGACAGTAAATCCGATAAAATCATAGATTGTTGATGTTCACAGTCGTCGATGTATTCTAAGGCTTTGAGGCATTATATATAGAGATATCTTTGTGTAATCTGAATGATCTTTGTATGCCTAAGGCAGGTACAAGATATGCACAGTCAACACCATCCGGAGCCATTGGAGCCATCCGTATATACATCGATTGAATTTCCGATTCCATGAGAACACTTAATAATATATTTTTATTTATTCGATTTATTTCAGAGTATTGAGGTATGACCACTGGTATTCTAGGTAAAAGAACAAAAAATCATTATCAAATTAAATTATTTTGATCCATTTTCTGAAAAAATTTATAAACTTCGCGATACCCTGCACATAGAGGTGGGAAGTTTTTCTTAACCCAGTATTTGTTGGTAAGGTCAAACATATTTAATTTGCGAATTCTATCTGTTAAAGGATATTCTTTATTCTTGCACTTCAGTATCATTTTTTCTGATAATAATTGATGTCTCAAGTGTAATGGTGGTTTTAAGGCTTCCACTCTCAATGCTTCAACAGGAGTTGATTTCATTGCGCCCAAGCATAATCTGAGCGGACTTTTATTTCCAATGTCATAATTTTATTACTATTATTATAGATGTGTTCTATTTGTACTTTAACACACCAAAAAAATATAAATTATTTGTTTTACTGTCCAAGATCTACAAAAATAGCAATTAAATTATTATAGTGAACACATAATATTGTAACGACTTTTCATCCCCTGGTAACCTAATTCGTGGATTCGGAAATTATAACACACGGTAACCACCAACACAATATTTATTGATTAAAGCTCACAAAACAATTAGTAGACTAAAATAACCTTAAACAATGTTTATTATTTGATATTCTCTGAACTCAAACTCATTTAAAAACTGCTTTCCTGTATTAAGTGGTCGCTTTAGACCATGACCACTTAACAAGAAATAGAACTCTATTGCAAGTAGACAAACACTATACAAATATGTATCAAAAGAGTCTGTGTTGGTGAGGAGTTGAAATTGGTAATAGTTGCAAAAACCGAGGGCTCATATGTGACGTCACTATACGTAAGTGACGTAAGAAAAATGGCTTCTGGGATCTTTCAAATTTAACCTGAAAAGTCGAAAAACATGGAATTTTTAAACGCTGGTAACTAAATAAATACGTCGAGTGAAAGTTCGTTCTATGTCTCTAAGGAAAGGAGAAGGTCGGCGATCAATTCTAATCGTAAATTGCATGGTCAAAATCGAAAATTCGTCCCGGCAGGAGCGATAGAACATTGTAATTATTTGACATTTCACCAAATTGTATTCCCCTACTGTCAAGTAGTAAACAAAACAAACAATACTTTGAAAACACTTATAATTATAACAAGTAAGGAGCATTAAGTCTACTGAGATCGCTGAGTCTATGCGTATAGTGACGTAGCGCCTGGCCACGCCCCATTTTCGTGAGATGGAGATTTGTAATAGTTTTTAGATACTAAACGTGCGAATAAGATTCAAATTTTTTGCAGATCCATTAATTTATACTTGCACTTTCGATTTATGAAATAAAAAAAAATGCTGAACAAGCCCATTGTACAACTCCATCAGAAGAAATAAAATGTGTGAATAGTATCCATCAATTCAAAAATAAAATTAAGAAACTGCTTTTATTGATAATTTGTTACATGGTGGATACATTTTTTAATTAATACATTTTTTTATTAAAATAATGTTTCCGCCCCTAGGAAACACCCTGTATAAATCCGTGGGTTCTAAATAATTTTAACAAGGGGTAAACCACTAACACTTTATTTAATAATTTACTGATTATACAAAACTTCTTATTTGAGCAAAATAACCTTTACACTTTATTTACTTTATATTTAACCTCACTTTCTCGCTTTTCAACTTCTTCACTTTTATAAAACTTCTCTTTAATAAACTTCTTTTCCCGCCGTGGAATGTTGCCTTATATGCCCTGAAATTGCCTCTAGAGTTATCTAGAACATAATCGAGAATCTTCTCCTAGCACACTCTAGAAAACTCTACCTCTTTCTACAAGTTTCCAGTCACTATTAGGCATAGGCGTATCAATCTCCAGTTTCAAAGGGGGTGTAATACATAACAATAAGTTATGTGCTATGGTGTGTCTTTAAGCGAAATAAATGTGTATTTATTATACTCTTCTCAAAAACATAACGAGGAGTATATTGCAATCGATCGCCACATTTCTAGAACCGGTAATATCGCTCGTAGAGAAAAAAAATTCATGTCACTGTATCGGTGATCGAATTCTGTCTGTCTGTCCAGCCGTCTATCCGTCCGTCAATCCGTCATGTTTCTTGTAAGCACGATAACTTAAGAACGAAAAGTCAGATTGTGGTGACATTTGGACAGTAAGTTAGTGTTAACTAGAGGAAGAACCCTATTGTTTTTGCACAAAATCGATATAAATGAAAAAGTTATTAATGATTTCAATTAATTAAATGTATATATTTATATTATATAATATTATTACATTGCAAAACTGTCGAATTAGGCAATGGTCCCTAATGTTTACCAACCTAACAGCAATAAATTTGTCACAAATTAGATTATGGACCGAGATTTTGCAGCTTTCATTCACGCTCGCAGTTAGACAAGGCCGTTACTTGCTAATACAAATTAACATTTATTTATTATGATGAAAATGCGGAGAGTATGTTATAGAATGTGCAATAATTATATAAGAAACGCAGGAAATCGGCAAAGAGTATAATGGTTAACTTGTCTGTATAGTCTTGTAGTCATTTTATTGTAATCTTTATATTGTATATACTATATGTATTTATATTGTATGTATTTATATTGTATGTATTTGTGTACCATATGTTTATATAACCTCATATTTAACAAATATAACAGGTAGAAAGTGCACCTGTTTAATTCTAAGGGAATTATGGATTGAACTGATATCAAAATTTTCTTGCTATTTGTCTTTTTACAACTAAACAACCCCACCATGCCACAACTATCAAGTTTATATTTATGACATTTGCAAATGGTACAATGCCTCACCATTTTGTAACAGGAATATTGTCAATAAAATGTGCAAAACAACACTTTTCCAGCATGAAATCACTGTTAAATACTAGAAGCACTTATTAGTGTTAATACGTCAAATAGAGATTACGATAATCAAGCCCATCCGATCGTTTTCAAAATATTACGATTTTGTTCGAATAAAAGCCACAAATAGATCAACTAGTTGTTTTCAAGTTAAGAGACTGTGACTATCTCAGCGTCGGACAAACCACTACACACTATGTATCTAGGGATATGTTCTTTGTTCGGAGAATAAAATACATTTGTTTTAATTTATACAGTTACAGGAGGAGGGTCCCTAAGGCCGGTTTTCGACCCACTTCAATTTTTGACAAAAATAAGTGAATTTGAATTTATAAGGCCTTTTGAACAAAAATAGGTCATTTTCAGGTGAAATGAAAAGTTTCTAAAAACCACCAGCCCCGCCGAAAGGGGGGTCGGTGGGCCTTTCCCCCGAGCCCGGTGGTTTTTGAGGGGCCCCGGTGGAAGTTGAAGATTAGCATTTGCATTGGTAAAATGAGAGAGATATATTTTTAAATGGTTAATAAGATTAACGAGCATCGTATTGTATATTTTTTAAGGAATAGCACCCTTTCAAAATTTCGATCGAGGTAAATATTGAAACTTAAGAAATATTAGCCTTCCCTGTTGTTAAATATTGATTGAGATAAATATTTAATTTTACGAAACGTCACCCTCCGCTTTCTAAATTGCAAGGAATAATCCTCCCGCCCCCGCTCTTCGAAATTTTAGCAGAGGTAAATAGTTTATTATATTTATATTGAAGGTTGAAGATTGGTGGGAGTCGTATGTTACTACCCCCGGGCCCCGATTTTCTTTTGACAGCCCTGACAACCAACCATGAAAGTTAGTAATCCTACTCTCAGCTTCAATCAAGAGTAACGGCATAGACGTAGTAGTTATCTGTTCCAGTTGGAATTTTTTATTATCGTGTATTCCATTATCAAGTGAAGGACTGTTTCTTATAAGAACAACTCATCTCTAACATTTTAATACTTATTTTAGAAACTCTTCGTTTCACCTAGAAATAACCTATTTTTATTCACAAAGCCTAAAATAATCGAATTCACTTATTTTCATCAAAAATTGAAGTGGGCCGAAAACCGGCCTTAGGGACCCTCCTCTTTTACATGAATCTAAAAACAAAAACGGCTATACTTTAATTTTTCTCCCTAGATCATTCTAAATGAGTTTCTGCTGAACTTCCATGAGAAGAGAGATAGAGTTATATTAGCATTGTCGCTCCTAGCAAATGAGGATACTGAAAATAAAACCAAATCAATACCAGACTACCTGCAATCACATTTTCTTGGCGTTTTGTTATATTTCGACGTTAGGTTAATATCGAAGAATTCGAAGAAAGACAAGATTTTGTTAAGTTTAGCAGCTTTATTCAAGTATATGGGCCCTAAGCATATCATGCCACTACGTTTTAAAATAATAGCTATGCTTCAAACGACAAGTTTTGAAAGCTTCCCACATTTAAGCTGTCAGGTCTGGGATGCATTCATTCATAGCTGTGAAATTGAATCACTAGGTCCACAGCTGGCTACAATATTTGTGTCTGTGCAACCGTTGTTAGAACATTGCCCTAGACAAATCAACGAAATTCTGAATTATCTCATAGTAGACAATGAGGTGTTCACAGAAAGTTATATACCTGATTTATTTTTTGTAAATAATCCTAAAGTAGATCGTGGAGTCTTAAATGTTATCAAAAAATATCTGAAACCCTTAGAAACATGTCGCCTTAAGGAAAAGATCCAACGGTTGTCAAAGTACCTGACACATGAAGCTATGGAAGTACGAATACAGGGCTTGAAACAGTTGAAGAGTTATTTGGAGGAAAGTCGGGAAGAGTTGGATCAAATGATTTTAGATTACAATGGTATTGATCCCGCCATTGTGGAACTTATAGATATTTTGACTCTTGGTTGTCGAGAAAAAGATGAGTCTCTAAAGTTGGTGTGCGGCGAGGTTTTTGGAGAACTAGGTGCTATAGAACCCAGTCACCTACCGAGAAGGTAAGAAGTTGCTTTTTATATAAAAAAGAATGAAAAATGTCTGCGAAATTTTTTTTAAAAGTACTCCGGTAACGGAACTCGAAGGCAGAAACATCTTGAGTCGTCGTAGTTTAACACAATTGGCTAAGGCGGATCCCAATTTAAAATTTAAATATAACCTCAGCGGAATAAGGAAAATGTCAAGAACATCAATTTTTAAATATCTTTTATCTTTATTATATATTATATATATATTATTATCTTTTAAATATCTAAAAAAATATATCAAGTTGAGGGTCATATGATGTCTCTATGGAAAAAGGAAAATTGGCGTTTTGTCGGCATCATAAATTGTGCTGGCGAAATTGGAAATTCGGCTCAGCACGAGCAAATTAAAAACAGCTTTTTTAATATTTGTGATAGATATTGGACATAAGTTATTGACTAGACCGTCGCAAGCGCTAGTGGTAAGCTCTGCCTTTCTGCTGATAGTCTATAGTCCTCAACATCTTTTTTTATAAGCGAGATAAATTTTAGATTGCTAGAGAAAGTTGCAATTTGAGACAATATGTTGAAAATAACTGACAAAGGAAAAGCAAATGACATTCACAATATTTTGATAGAAATACAGAAATCCATCGGGACCACTCCTTGCATTTCAATTTAACCTGTTTGATGCTTTTAATACATCTGTCTCATTAATTTCTAGTATGGTAAACTGTGATACGTTTGTTTTTGTCAGTAGTTTCCATATTAAAATATGTGGACATTGTGAAAGGGGGTTGAAGAAATGATGCAAATCTATTTAAATTTTGTTGAGGATCATTCAAGGGTACATGCTCTTGAACTGTTATACTAGGACTACTAGAATATTTCATATTATTAATATATGACAAAGATCTCTTTGGGTTTGACTTAATCTGCATTTCAATATTTCGAAGATAATTTTTGTGCAACATCTATTTCCTGTTTGAGCTTAAGATTTGTTGCAATATTTAAAAAATGTTTATTTTAGGTATTCCGAAGATGATAAATCTTTTTCATTCTTCATAAATGAGGATTCCTTTATTGTTAGCTCTCTAAATGAACTAATCAAGGCCTTACAGACCGAAAAAAATACACAGGTAAGCAATCTAAATTACACCAAAATTTTCATTTACTTAATAATTTAATGATTTGCAGAATATGGATAGATATGCCTTGGCCATACAAGAAATATTGAAAGACTACGAGATCTCCCCCAACGAATCCAGCAGCAAGAACTATGTTTGGCATCAATTCCCAGAATCACAACGAGAAGTAATGCTTCCTTTATTATCTTCAAGATACATGATAGCGCAACCAGTATCTGCTAATCTTTATCCTACTCCTATATACGGTTCTACGATTGGGGCTTCCTTTCAAGCCTGGTTGTACAAGTAAGTCGTTAAGTGTACAGTGTCTGTACAAGAACTGCATAATTAAAAAAGAAACAGAAGTAAGCTGCCCATTAGAAAAAAAATCTAAAAATCTAAGCTGCCCAACGTATCTAGGTGACTTCTTCATTGTTTATACTCTTTGTGGTCCAATTCTTGATATCGTAGAAATTAATTCTCATGAGAAATTGACGTCCTTCTCTCAGGATTTTTTATTACTTATGTACAATAATTTCGTAGGAATATTTCTCGATATTAGCAAAAAAAATATTTCAATAGTTGTTGATAGGGAATTTGAATTCTCTTGTGAAATTTACTTTTAATTTTAGATAGACGACGATTATGGTTAATTGAAGGGAGAAAATTTAGTTAATATTATTATTATTATTGTTTAAATTTTATATGCTTCATTTAAGAGTGCAGATATAATTTATCATTTAATGACTGACAGTTTTCACCTTGAGGGATAGTTCTACAAAAGGAAGATGCTGACTGCCATAACACACGAAGGAGAAATTAGAATATTAGAAATCACACTCTGTTTGCATTTATGGCTGCTGCAGGTCCACGACTAATAACGACTCGTACCGGATGTCATCGGTTAAATTCTACTTCACTGCTACTATGAACCCCTTCACCAAATAACCTTGTTATTTAGGTTTTTTTCCTGCCACTGTCAATGACATTACTTTTTACGTCAAGATAGGAAAATTTATATGTGCTGTTCATGATTTTGAATCATTCTGTGCACTGTAGATAGAGAAGGTACTATTTGTGAATGTCCTTGCAAATAACTTTCTTATTTGCCTCATCATATTATTTATACGGATGCCGTTTAATTAGTCACTTTCCCGTTTTACTTGGGAACAAATTCTGGGTTTGTAGGGCGCACCTGTACTCTTTCTCAGAGCAAAATAAACAATAATGCTGCAGTGTGGTACAAAACATCAGGACTTCATCATTCATCACATGCCGGAAATCGTTGTATCTCATATCGACTCCTGCCATTGGATAATAGTCAACTGGGTATATTGCATATTGTTGGTTTGCATTCGACTTATTCTTCCTCTTATTCTCGTCTTGCCAGATGTTTTTGTTATCCATTATTCCAGCTGATCTCTGTTCACTGTATAGCACATTTGACAGCGTCATGCCGTCTGTCAAGGTTGTCTGTTAGGCGTCATCGAAACTTTTTCCTATCAGCTCCTTGATGACGTCAGCCCAATGTTTTGAAGGACATCCTCAAAGCCTCTTTCCATCTGGTTTTCTCTGAACTATCAACTATTCATATTGTCCTCTCTCCGGTTGTTGAAAAAATGAGAGGATTTGGGAGAAATGAGTAATTTTTGGAGGCGTATTTCTTGCAGCATATGCTATTAGTAAAACGGGCTATCCAGGGAATTTGTATCAAATCCACATCTCAAAAGTATCAATACACCATCTATCTGCTTCCCTAACGATCCATGTCTCAGAAGCGTAAAGAAGAGTAGAAATGAAATAAAATTCTTTTTTTCCAGCTGGACTTCAAGTTTAATTTCTTCACTAACAGATGAACGTAAACAGCTTTTAACAGTATGTTTGCCCAGTATGAAACAAGATAAACGTATTTTGATGCATTTTCTGCCACATATCCTCTTACATGCATTGTTGGAAGGCGGTAATGATATAGATGAGAAATCTTTCAAGGAATTCCAAACTATAACTAACTCATTTACGGAAAAGAAGAAGTTAGATCCCAAAGTTCTTGGTGTAAGTAAATTTGAATAAAATTTACCATAAAATAGTCTTTTCTTAATTCTTGATAGAATTACATGGGTTAAAACTAAATAACATGTAATATATTCGATTCTCAGTTGCGGCCTATGAACATCCCAGGTGTAGTAGCGGAGCCCCAAGTGGTTACACCGGAGGAAGTGAAACAGATGCAGTGCACCAAAGTTGTGTTCCTTCTATTAGACTTTTTAGATCGATGGATAAGAGAGTGGCAATGGCAGAAAGGGTTGGCCGGCAGATCAGACGAAAACTTTTTAAGTATTAAGGTAACTAAAGTATTCGTTTTTCCTTGTTTAAATATAAAAACTACCTATCCTATGCATATTGCAAAACGAAAAACTTATGCTAGGGAGGTAGCCCGAGTGTTTCTATATGACAGTACTTTTTTTACTAAGATTTGGCATATCATATAAAATTGTCTGTACATGGTGTTTTAGTTTCTTGTCATTAAAAGAACTGGTTGTAGGACATGATCAAACAAATAACAATGTAAGCACTTGGTTACAAAAAGTTTGAGAACCTCTGCCTTGTATATCTCAATGAATAAAACTTACCAATAAAGGATTGTTTATTTAGATAAATTGTTTGAAATCACCCCCATTTGCATGAATACACTTTTCAACATGACTATCGGAGCAGAACGGTTTAAAGTAATGCTGTCGTGTGGCTAACTCTGGTGGTACTCTTCATGTCATATTGACTTGGTCTATTCAGTACTTTTTCTAGTACTTTGCCACAGAACATCATGCTTACAAATTTGTAATATAATTAAGTGATAAACACGATTAAAAACCATAGAATTCTAACAATCATTATTATATGATAGTTACTCATTGCAAGAGTACATTGATGTAAATGCTAGTAACGGATAAAGCCTAGACCTGATTTCCTGAATAGCTATCCTGTATCAGTATGATGTGATGTGAGCACATGTTTTCATGAGAAAGTGGACGAAGTTCTCTTGAAGTCCAAAATAGCGTATTCTGTTACTGTGGGAGCAGTCACATCACGCCAAAAATCTCTTGGTAAATTGTGAGGGAACAGGACCGTTACACGTGACAGGCTGAAAGCATAACCTCACTTTTGAGCAAACTGTCATTTTATTGGGATGTTGGTGACATGATATCTGTTTTCCTAATTAAACGAGGAATTTTCTGTTCTTTAAAGTGTAGGAATTAAAGAACAATGCATATTTGTTCTTCAGATTTCAGAAGACGCTCAAAAAGAAAATTAACTTCATTACATGACCAATCCCTTTGGCGTCGCATTAGTTATTATAATTGAGTTAATAAAGAACGTGCATGCTAATATACAATACATTAAACAAAAGTTATGTACAATCAAATTATTACATTGCAATTTAAATTTATTTTTCACTGTCTCCAGAGAAAGCATTTAAATTCCCACGTTTTTAGACGACTTTTTGCGAACTGATTTGTACTACATAGGTTGTAGTTGTCTTTCCACCCATTCAATCAAAAGATGTTTTACGGCACCATTCATCGGGTTGGAATGGACTTTTGATGTCATTCATTACCCCTTACCCGATAGAAAATTATTTTGCATTTCTGAGATAATACACATTTTGCTGACTTTGCATGTTATATAAGCTCACATTTTGAGTTTTGATAGAGTGCATTTTCCATCATACCATGCACGACCTTCGATCATGGCGTTGTGGCTCTTCTATTGGTTGAAATGTGGGAGCAAATGTTGGCAACGCTGGAAAGATCTCATCACATCGCCGTGTGGTCACTGTAATTACAGAATAGTGTTTTTGTTCCCCTGGGAACATACCGTGATGTAATCTCTCTCCTCACGACAAATGTTCAGATTTACTGAAATTATAGAATAGCTTCCCACAAGTACTCAACCAATTTTATTAAATTTCTATTTTTTTCTCCAAAAGTTGTGGATTTTAAATTCCATGTTATATAAGATTTTTTCGTTTATCTAGTCATTTCTCTTTACTAATTTTTTTAATGACACAAAACTTAATTACGCCATGTATATATTTAGTCGGTCATATGTTGATTTAATCTGTTAATCAACCCCTCAGCTCAGAGAAGGGTATAATTATACTGTGTAATATTATATAAAGTGGTAATAGCCGTTATAATAGTGATGATATATTCTCCTTCCTTGTCCTGTAACTGTTATGCAATAAATAATGGTCATATACGTTTTTTCATTACTATGTATCATGTTTTTTGAGTCGTAGTAAGCTTGGCATTTTACTGTATGTATATAAATAATTGTACATCAGAATAAATTTTGTCTTTTTTTTAGAATTTTCAAAACAGACTATGTAAACTGCAATTGGCCAGATGTAATTATCACTGTGGCGAGTATCCAAGAGCTCTAATGTATCTAGAGGATTACATAACAGAGAATAAAGGGGAAATATATAATCATCTCCCATTTTTGGCAGAGGTAAGAAATTAAAAAATTGTTCGTATCTCACTTATTTTTTGGATTTTTTTACATCTGAAAAAACTGTTGCACTTAGAAATTTATGCTTAATGAGAAACCATCAAAAAATATAGTCTTTCCATTTAAGAAAAAAAAGTTGATGTCACTTCCGGTTCAACCGGAAGTGATATTTTCATTCCTGTTAGTCTAAAAGTAGCCTATTATTGTCTAATTTATTTGTACCAAAAGCCAAATTTTTAAATACAAAAACAACCAAAATATTGGGGACGTACATTGACTCGTGGCCACCCGGTATACAGGGTTTCTGGTGACCCCACGTATTCCTTTAAACATATGATGGTAGAGACAATTTGCCATTAAACTGGCCTCTAATCACCATTTCTTTGATCCGTTCGATGAAATCCCTTTAGCGAACCAGCGCAGAATATTTCACATGATGTTTGGGACACTATGAACGTCATTCTAATGTGTGTGTGTTTACTGGGTGTTATCTAAATTTGTCTAGTCCTGAAACATTGTTATTATTATTATTAAGCATAAATTTGATTATTGAAATAACTTTCATGAAAAACCTGGAACAGTAAGGGAGTTCTATAGCTTATTGAAAGTCAGAAACTTACATAATCAGAACAGAATAAAAGAAGTTAACATTTTAGAAAATATTTTGTTGGAAAGATCTTTATAAAGTATGGGAGCAATTTAATTTTACAATTAGTTGTACTTCATTTAATCATGTTCTAGGGTGAAAATGAGTAAATTAAGAAACTAAGTAGGTTTAACATTTGTCTTAAAAGTTTGTTTTGAACAATAAAGACTAAATATTATTACCATCGCTGAAAATAATAACTTTTTTTAGATTTATGCACAACTAGAAGAGTCTGATGGAGTGGCAGGTGTAACTGCTCTTCAACATAATGAACCCTCTGTCGAACAAAGAATATTAGCTTTGGAAGTATCTGGCAAATTAGCAGATGCGACAACATGTTACGAACGTATGCTGCAGCCGTTAAAATTACATCACATTCAGGTAAAATAAGTAGGCAGAATCTAACTAACATAACGTATACATATATCTATATTAATAACAAGAAGTAGAGACTTACTTGATGTTGAATTTTTAAGGGCTTAGTTCAGTGCTACTTGGACTTGGACAATGTAAATACTGCATTAAATTTTGTGAAAGGAGCACAAGATAATCAGCCGGAATTTGGCAACATGCTCTTGGAAATGCAGGCAGAACCGTTGTGGCGTCTTGGCCAGTACGACGAACTCGACAATCTTCTGCAAAAACCTGATTTGGCTAAAAATAAAAGTTGGGGAGTGCAAGTTGGAAGAGCTCTGCTATTTTTAAAACGAGGCGAACGAAAGCAATTTAAAGCAACTTTGGATGGATTATTGAAGTACCAGGTTGAATCGTTTGGAGCTGCTAGTTTAGAAGAGGGGGCCTACCAGCATGGTTATAGTTGCATTTCTAAACTTCATGCACTGAATGAACTGCAACAAGTGGAAAAGACATTGTCTGAATTGCTTTTGAAGCCCAACGATCAAAATTATGCTGAAAATTTGATGAGAAAGCTGATGAACGAGTGGATGTTAAGAATTAAGGTAAGTAAATGTAAAAAATTGTTATCCTTAACAAAATGTTCTCATGAAATTAGTAATCTAGAGTATTTAGAGCAGTTTTTTTATACAAAGCTACCGAAGAAATCGTCTGCCTAGATGAAAGTGTAATCTTAAATTGATGTGTTTTTCATACCCTACATTATTCTTCTTGATAAATGTCGTTCATCAAAACTTGACCTGCCACTTTGACAACGTCTGGTCGGAAGTTGCTACCAATTTTTTCATCTGCCGACATGTTTTTTGTTTCAGCATAAATAACCGAATCGATTGGCGTCAACATTATTTTTGATCAATGTCGTTCACTAAAACACGATTTTTGCCATTTTCAGCAGCGTCTGCTATATACAAAGCTACCGAAAAAATCGTCTGCCTAGGTGGAAAAGCCATCTAAACTAGTTGTATTTAGTTACCGTTGCATTATTTTTCTTGATCACTATGGTTCACCAAAACCTAAAACTACCCCTTTTCTAATACACGCCACAACTTAATGTTACCATCTTGATACAGCAGACGATCTGTTTTGACATACCCAAAGACCAAAGAATTCATTCCCACGAGTGAACATTTTGATCATTATCATTCACCATAGTGTCCGTCAGCTCTCCTACTATAAGTGATTGCTAAAGCATTTTAAGTCGAAACATACAGGTGTACAAAGGGTGTTTTTCACAATTATTCAAATTGTTTTTTAACTACATTTTCTGAAATTAATAAATATTATTATTATTATTATTATATTTTTAAACTGTCATAACTCAGTTTTTCAAGTGGAACACCCTGTATGTTTAAAGAATCTTTATTTAACCACATGTTTAAATGTTTTAAAGCTATAAATTCAAACTGAAAATTGAGGGTAGTTAGACTAAGGTTGCGTTGGGTGAACGGGCGAATCAGTCGAAACCGTTTAGCGGGAGGGTAAATGAGTGGTCTCGACCGATCAGCTGAGTAGGCGAAAAGGTCAGCAAACAATTGTACTATATCGTACCTAGTTTATAAAATGCAAAAAGTATAAATTGTTCATAATAGTGCGCTAAAATTTAATGTTTCTCTTTCAAATTATGAAGTAAATCGTGCAAATGTTGGTAATTATTTTACAAAATATTAATTATAATCTAAGATTTCCGGATTGTTCTTATCATCTTCCTCCACAGCAACTGCAATAGCTATTTTCTTTCTTGAAGACATTGTATTTCACTAAATATAAATCAAACAATCATAAGTGTACCTCAGTTGACATCAAACCACCTGATTACACAAACCAGAATGTACAATCACATAGAATCTGGTTAAGTCAGACTTCTACCCATGCCAGTTCGACTCAAATTCGGTCAAATTTTTCGATAGACAAACACAAAAATTAATTAAAGATAATTTTATTAGCTACAAGAACATATTATTCTGTATGTTCTTCGCAAAAGTTAATATTTATGGAGGTTCGGATGGGTCAGCGGGGAGACTGAGGAACAAGGGGAGGCTCTATGCTTTAACCTGGGAACTTTAAAGTTAATTACAATAGAAAAAATAGCGATGTTTAAAAAAGCCTAGAAATAGAAATTACATTATTTTTAACCATTTTAAATTTAATATTACAGTTATGCGGTTATAGTCACGGGAAAGTCCTAAATATACTCTTTTGATGATATATAAACTTAGACATTTTTGAGATATCCAAGATAATCGTGTCATTTTAGCATAGAAAACTTGAAAATCTCCAAAATTGAAACTACAGTTACTTCATTTTTGTCGCAGAGTTCAGAAAGACATTTAGAAAAAACACTACCTTTTATTTTATGGCAGTAACGTTTGGTTTCATTTTTTGTCCAATAATTGACTAATCTTAATGGGCAATTTAATTAAATTAATTGAAAAATTTGTTATCATACACAGTATGCCATAAAATTAGACGAAAATAGTTGCTCGGGGGTTTTTGGGGCCGCTGATCATGATTCTGTGGTTCAAGTTCTCCTATGACCCAATAATGCCCATATGCCTCTTATGCAGGCCTAACTACCAATATGAAATATAATTGAATGAATATAGTTACACAATACATAGACATGCGTCCGCATAAACGGACATGCCTCTCTTTTTAATGAGAAAAATTAGGCCCTCTGGTAGAAAGTTCTCCAAATGTGACGCTCGGGAAGGAGCCATACATTTAAATTGGAGGTACAAAAAAATCCAAAAGTTTTTCACTGTTGCCATCAACTGATCCGCGATATTTATAGGTTAGGCCCGCATATGGGCATTATTAGATCCAATTTAGAGCAGAATGCCATTTTGAACCACAAAATCGTTATTAGCCACCTCAAAACCCCTCGAATAACGAATGTGACCTGTTTTTATTTGATATTAGTCGTTTAGGCCTACATAAGCAAAATTTATGGCATTATTGAGCCCAATTTGAGCATTAGGTAAACTTTAGCCACAGAATCGTGATACGCGACTCCAAAAACTCCCAAGTAACCATTTTCGTCTAATTTTATGACATACTGTGTATGATAACAAATTTTTCAATAAATTTAATTAAATTGCCCGTTAAAATTGGCCAATAGGACAAAAAATGAAACCAAACATTACCGCCAAAAAATAAAAGGTACTGTTTTTTCTAGATGTTTTTCTGAACTCTTTACAACAAAAATGAAGTCAATTGACCCTGTAGTTTCAATTTTAGAAGTAAAATGTCAAAATGATACGACTAAGAATGCAGTTTAAATCTTCCACTTTTAAATCATATAGATTAACCATTAATATATCCCAACCTAGAAATATAATCAGGCGAGTCCTAGAATCTAGAGTTTAGATGAATCAACATCTTATTAGGTAATATTAACTTCCCATGTCGAAAATTAATAACCTTTGTCAGGTACGCAAGATAGAAAACACCAAAAATTGATTTTACACAAGAGAAACGTTTAAAAAAGCACTAAGAGGTCTTTTAAAACTCAAGTCATTCAACATGTTTTTTTGCATGTTTTCTTTGTGTTTCTTTACCTCAAAGATGTGTATAATATCATTTCCAGAACCCATGTTAAAATTTACTCTTTTATTATTCCTTTACTTGAAATATATGCGGTAAAATATAATGAAAAGAATTAGAGTCTCATTACATTGAATATTTTAACATGAGATTATAAAAATCTGCACTTTTGTGTTTTTATGTAGTACCCCAACCTCTATTTTTCCACCCCCTACAGCCCGTTGATGGTTGATGTACTTAAACATTTTTTTTTATTTTTTTTTTGTAGAGTGTATGTTATGTTATCTCTACAGCTGCGAAAATCTAGCCAACTGTGTATTATTATAACTAATTTTTAACTTTATTTCCTGTATTATTACCATTAGTAATATTCTATGCTATGAATGAAACAGATAAATTATTGGGCGATGTAGCAGCTTCATCATAAATCAGCCACTTCCTATATCTTATGGAAAAAAATCCCACTTACATACTGCAAATTTCTAAGAAAATTATTTTCATGCTCCAGGTTGTACAAGAATCAGTACGTGTCATAGAACCCTTGCTGTGTCTGAGAAGAGTTGCGTTGAATCTAGCCAGAAAAATTGCAGAGGAAAAGATCCCACAAGCCGTTCCATTCCTGAATTCTTTCATCGCAGAATGCTGGTTGCTTAGTGCTAAAACGGCAAGATCCGCAGGGGTAAATTGTCATTATTAATATTTCCTTCAATTTTGAGATGACGCAATATTTTACAGATGCATCAACAGGCCTACACATACACGATAAAAGCAGAAGAATATGCTCCGGCAACATTATTTTTAGAAAAAGCAAAGCTGCATTGGTTGAGAGAAGAGCACGAGCAAGCACTGACTACATTACGGAGGGGACTCGAAATTATTATTCCTGGAGGGGAGCGACATCAATTCGCTTCTTTATCGTTAGAGAACAAGTAAGTTTGGTTGGAAATATGTACAAACATATAGTTAGTTATTTATTACACATTTATCTCCATTTAATATAATAATAAGAGAAGCGTTAAGATTATGCCTAGTGGCTTGTTTTCTTCCTAGAAAATATTTAGATTTGTAATATGTTCAGTTGAAAAATGAAGTGCTTCTGAGACCAGTTTACACAGCAACACATGTTGCAGTTTGAATCTGAATTGGTCACCTCATTCTCTGTTGCAAAATGTTTATGTTATGCTGGGTTATTTCATAATTTTTAAGTAAGTTATTTCATTAAGGACAGGATCGAAATGTCAAAAACTCGTAAGCTAGTACTTATGTTAATCCTAGATGGCACAGTGTGTATCTTGTCTTATTTTATTGGCAAGTTTCAATATTTGTCGGAATGTTGTCCGCATTGCCACATGTACAAAAATTTCTTTAGTATAACATATAATTAATGTTACAAATTATAATTATAAATATTACTCAATTACATAAATAGTCGTAAAATAGCTAGTATGTGTTTAGGTAAATTCTAAAATGTAGTTGTGCATAATTTATGCTATGTACAACTAATATCATATAGGGATATTGTTTAAATTTGAAAACGAAATAGTTAACCATATTATTAATTTCGAATTAAACAGCAAGAACCTTTTATCCAAATTATGGGAACACATCAGTTTTAATTATTGAAAATGGCAAAGACAATATGTATTTAAATTTGGCAACTGTTCATCACCTAATTTTTATTCTACCTAACAGTTGTAAATATGTCCTTGAACGTAGTGTTTGTGACAAGCATTTAGGTACAGGAAGCTTCGACCTTGCGCAAAACGTGATATCATTTATCTGACTCTTTAATATTTATTCCTTGTTAGCGTTCACCGTCAGCCGAGTGGCTAGGGCGTAGATAAAATCATGGAAGGTCACGGGTTCAAACTCCTACGTCCGCTGATTTTTTTTTCTTTAATTTTGTAATGATTAATATATTTTTTCACTAATTCTTTTCTATGATTTTTTTACGTTAGGTTAGAGGTTTTTATTCTGCTTAAAATAATGGGAGTGACTACGCAACCGCCGCGGCGGATCTTTTGCACGACTTATTGAACCGCCGCGCAGAGAAATTGAAATATTTTATGCAATTTTCTGAAAAACAAGGCGGGGGGATGCCCCCCGCATCCCCCGTTTTTGTCTGCGACGCTAATGCTGCCTGCGGCGCTGATAATTTATTAACAATTATTTAGCAATATAAAAATCAACCTAACTAACCCAACTACCATCACATGAAAGAGATACATTATTATATGAAAAAAAACAACATAATTTCTGTTGTCAAATCCAACCAGAATTTGTGAAAAAGGATATTAATCATTACAAAATATATAAAAAAAAAAAATTCAGTTGCCAGCAGTTGAACCCGGGACCTGTAACTTCAGGGTTTTGGGTTACACGTTGTTTCCTTTCGGTGAAGCTGTCACACATTGAAATATAAGATACTCCTTTCTGCGGAAGCATAAACGAGATAAAGTTATGGACAGTTGATTAAAACATCAATGCCATGAACCATATTCAGGGTTCGAACCTAATTTATATATTTACATTAATTGAAAATTCACCAAATTTTTGACAAAAATTAACAGAATTTATTGTATATATTATGTACTTGGGATATAGTGCCATTTTAGTGCTTGAATACAGTTGCAAACTATTGACCATTTAATAATACTTTCATTGTTTAGTTTATTTAACAAATTTAAATGTGTCACTTTTCATTTCATTCATAAATCAAAATCATTACCCCCTTTCATTCATAAGGCTATTGGCGCCATCTTCTAGTTACATGCTGAACTTATTCTAAATATTCTTTACAATTATTCTGATGACTCATCGATTTGTGTTAAAAATCAGTTTCATACATTAAAATGTACAAAAGCAATTTTATGCAATTTTTTACACAGATATGAGATAATGACTGTAATACGCATCAAAACGACCTAATTAAATGTACCTAAATAACTCTGATTATCTAATATAGCTACAAATGTATCGTCTGATAATTAGGCAATTTTAAAAATTTATTCCGAATTTATCGTGCACTTAAAAAAGAAACAAACAGGTCAGTTGTCTTTGGCCGACTTCTGTTATAATACTGCCCACTTTAAAACTTCGTTTGAATTACTTATAAAAAAGTTATATATGAAATACCAAGTGTCGATTTGACGGAATTTTAATGATTATTAGGCAACCACATATACACTTTATGACATTTCGATCCTGACCTTAAATAATTGATGAAATCTATATAATGTTATTCAAGCCATAAAATTTCAAAAATCTGTATAACACAGAGCTTAAAGTAGTATATATGTGTTTGCTGATAGAGTCCCGGTGTGAGGTCACGAACATCTGAACTAAGATGCCATAGGCTTGTTGGTGTTTTCGAATGCACAGTGGTGTCGCTTTGTTTTATATTTTACTTCATATATTTAATTGGAATTATTTAAAGGAAATTGAATTATAAGCATATATAATACATCTGTTGTAAATTTATAGTAATTTATTTAAGTTAAGTAAATGAATTATAATATTGAATTGTTTTGGTTTCAAGTAAAAAATATGATAATATGGCAGTAAAATACAAATATTTAGTAACCTAATCCTCATTGTCGCTTCCATTATTAACACTTATAATGGGTGGCATAACTTCTTTAATATGAACCTCTCGATCTTATGTCTCTAAAATCAATTTATTCGTGTGATTTACACACTTGGATCAATTTGAGCTCGACACTTGAGATAAAGCCTCATTCCACATAGTATAAGAACGGCTTCGTCACTAAAACCATCTTTCCTGTTTTGTTTGTTGTAATACTCGTTACAAATTCCCCAATCAAGTTCTATTGTGTTGCTCTGTTCTGTTAACTCCAGCTTTTTGGAGCAATACAGCTTTAAATGCGATATCACTGAAATCTATGTTTTTGGTCTTTAACCAGGTTTGTATTTTTTAGTTCTTCCAAGATCGAGTTGGTTGTTTTTCTTCAACTCGAGAGTGGTACTGGTAATGTTTGGATTTTGTAACCCCGCAAAAGTCTCTCTGTCAGCCACTTTTCAAAATTTTCAGAGTTCATGTTGTTATGGTAATATGCTGACTTATTCTTGGTGGAGAAAACTAAACTCACATCTTCAGCAAATCCATGAATAGATCCTGCATGTACAACTATCTTTTACCTTCTGTAGCTGTACGACATCTTTTCGATTTACTGGAATTGTCTTACTAAGAACGTTTTAATCCTCCTCTGCTAAAAATCCAAGTTTTGTCTAAGAACACTACATCTTTGGGATCATTACTTTTCAAATTTTTTACGTATTTGCATTTGCATTTTAGATAAATTTGTGATATTTCACTCAGTTCTTTTCTATTGTCATCTCCTTTGTCATCTTTTTTAAAGGAAAAGCCTAATTTTTTAATCGCTTTATATAAACTGGTACGGCCAATATCAACTATTTCTCTAGATTTTAGCTCTTCTAAAAGGATTGCCAAGGAAATATATTTATGACCAGACACCATATCGTAAATAACATTTTTTATTTCATAATTTACAGCCTAGTGTATGATTCCGTTTAATGGAATCTTGAGGTTCCACATTTTCTTTGTCGTTTTTAACTATTTTTCTTAGTCTTTTCGTCGATTTTTAAATCCTCACCCAGTCGCCTTTGAACAGCTTTTATTGACAATAAAGGTCCACCATTTTCATCTTGCTTTTGAAAATATTCCAACAAATGCAAAACTAAGTGCTGTGATTATGAATTTGAAAGTTCACCAGAATGCATGTTTACTATTTTAACAATACAACAGGACTAAAAAATTGACCTTAGGCACTAATTGAAATTGGTGCTAATTGGTTTGCTGTCGTACAACAGAAATGCCGCATGTCGCTCATAACTTGACCACAGAGATTAAAACTTACGTTACAGATTAGGTTACAAACAATATTGCAATAAAGACGAGGAAGGATAGAGCTCCAGACGATATTCCTTACACTATACGACCGGGATTCTATCAGGGAACAGACTTTACCTGAAATACAGTTTTTATATTTTTATGATATTAATATATTCGACCAATAGTGTAGTCGATGAAGCCACAAAAACAGCCAAACCTTGAAATTCTCAAGCAGTGAATGGATTTTTATGATTTCTTCTGTAATGTGTTTTTAGTACTATGCAAATTAAGTACTTAATGTTAAAAAATTTCCATTGATGATTTTTAATTTGGGGATGGTTCCCGCCTCTTCGAAAAGGAAAAGAAAAAAATAACAAATGGATCTGATAAAGCAGTACGGGCACCACACTCAATTTCAATATAAAAAAAATAAAAATATGCTATTACTACAAAATCGTTTTCAAGGCTCGTATTAACAAGGGAAATGTCCAAGCATTTGTCGTTTTATAGTCCTTTTTCTGTGCTTACCACTTTCTCATTATATGCAACACTTTTTGAATTATTTACGAAAAACCGTCTCGAAGGACCAATTTTTCAATGGTAAAATCGCAATTTTTGAATCGTTATAACTTGGAAAATGCCCATTCTCATGAAAAACTATATGCTATCTTGTTTTCTTACAATTTTTCATAATAATAGTAATTCTCTCTCACATCTACGAGTTAGTTTTTTATTTTTTTATCTAGCGCCCTAGAAGGGATGGGGTACCACACCCAAATAAAACGCTGACATGGGAGTTTTTTAATATTAGTTTACATAGTCTTAAGACATTACAGGAGAAATCATGAAAAGCCATTTGCTGCTCGAGAATTCCGAGATAGAAAACTTGATCGAGTCTGCTAAACTATCCCAACAAAGTCTGGAATATTTTCAGGAAAATATGTGCTGAGGCCAAGTTACTCATCGCCACATACAATGATGCTATTTCAAATGTAGATGTGGAAGTGAATCTTCAACATTATCGAGAAGCTATCGAGGTCTATAAAGAGTGGGAGAAAAGTTTGGTAATGTATTTTTTGTTTCCAATTTCTTAAAATTGATACTATTGTAACAATTTTTATTAACCAGTCAATAAGAAATATCAGACGATAGTGTGTTTTGTCTAAAATTATTATTTTTTTTAGGTATATCTTGCTCAATATTGTGACAAAATTTTCCAGAACTACAGTGAGGAAGATCGTGATGCTAAGGGTGGTGAGATACAACTTCAAATGATTCACTATTTTGGCAAGTCTCTACAGTATGGCACCAATTATGTGTATCAATCAATGCCTCGACTATTATCTATTTGGTTCGACTATGGTACAAGGCTATTAGATGTTACATTAAGCAGTGTTAAAGATGAGAGGAAAGCCACGTTGCTCAAGATGACGAAGCTCATAGACTCCTGTTTGGAAAGGCTTCCGGCCTATGTGTTTTTGACGGCTTTCTCCCAACTAGTTTCTAGGATTTGTCATCCCCAAAAAGAGGTCAGTGTTCTTTTGTTATCACAGGACATATCCCATACCATTCTTTCATCGGGGGTGTTATCTGTTTGGTGATTTTAAGACTATTGACTAGAGAATTAATAATTTTAATTTATGCACTTGGTGGTTTTCTATGGGAATTAACAATTATTGGGTTGCTGCACCATGTTAAAGTTTTGGTGCCGTGTATTGGCAGTAGCTCTTTTGATTCTTTTGATGGTCAACTCTTTCACAATGAAAAACAATTTTGAAGTTTTTAGTTTGGTTAGTTTCCTATTTAATACTAATTATTGTTTCGAGCAATTATGAGAAGTTGCATTACTTCAATATTGTGTATCTTTGTAATTTTCCTTAGTGGAGTTGTTTCATTAGTCTTTACATTTTTTTAGCTGGATTTCTGCTGTTCATGTATACCATATGTCCATATTCTTGAATAGGTCTACTAATAGTTTTGTATATTTTGACAATTGCTGTGGTTTTTAATCCCTTGTTTTTTACCATTAATACTCATAAAATGCTTCGCTCCGGATATGCATTTTTTTCTTTGCCATTTTAGAATTCATGTTGAAGTTTAATTTATATATCTAAATATATAATAACTTATAATAGTTCTGCTACGTTTGAATATTTTTCAAGTGAGTTTTTGATTTAAAGTTCCATATTTCTTGAGTTGATGTGAAAGTATTTAAAATTTATTTAACTAATTTAGAAAGGACCTTGATAGAAGTAGATGTTACCTCTGATGATGAACAAACTTTAATAAAAGCAAAACATTAAGAGGATAATGAGGAAAATTAAATTTTAACCAGGAACGCTTTAAACATTTTTCATTTCCTTTAGAGATTTTAACTCAAAATTATATAAAATACAACAACGTTTACAAGCTTACATATATTCAACGATTATAAATAGGAAAATATTTAAAAAATTGAGAAATCCATTTTTAAAGTCAATTTTACCCAAAAACTATTTGTTCTGCAAAAAAGTACCATCAGACCTTTTTTCCATAAATGTCCTAAGTATTTTCAAAAAAAAATTAGCTCTTGCTCAAATCAATATTTCTCGAAATATTTAAGAAATACAAAGTTTTCAAGATTTAAAAAACACTCCCCAAAGAGATGGAAAATTTTTTTGAAGTAATATTCTTTGAGAATACTGAGTGCGAAATTTCAAGTTTTGATCTTTGATAACTGGTATAAATCCAAATTTTCAATTCCAGGTTTACAAGGAACTAAAAGCAATAATAATCAAGCTTCTACAACAGTACCCTCAGCAGAGCTTGTGGATGATTATTTCCGTTATAAAATCTAGTTATGCTGTTCGATCAAAACGATGTTCTGAAATTTTAAATGACTCGGAACTAAAAACTAATACGATGTCCAGATTAGTGAGGGATTTTACTGGCTTGGCAGAGAAACTAATTGAACTTTGTAACAAAGAAATTCCTGCTGATGTTAATACAACGACGGTTAGTTCTTTATTGAGGTCCCTACCTCGGTAAGTATTTTTAAAGTACTATGCAGGATGTTCCTTAATGATATAAATTCATTTGTAAAATCAAAACCAGGGTGTAAGAATATTGAATTTATTGTTAAAGAACAGCCATCAGAAAAATTTCAAAATAGAAGTTTTATGTTTGGAGCGCCATTCTCTATGAAAGAAGAAGTATATAAGACCAATTTTTGGCCAAAAGAAACCGGATATGAAAGGTTTGACTTCCAATAGCGCAAAATTAATCAATATAATAAGATAAACAATAATAGACCTGAATATTTTTTTAGAAAAATGCGCTAGATGTCCCAATAAAATAAAAATAAATAGCTTTGCAAATAAACTAAATGTTTTCTTCATGAATATACAATCGCTAAATAATAAATGTGGTGAACTGGAATGTTAACTAAAGTGCTCAACTACATCCTTCCAAGTACTGTGGTTTTGTGAACATTTTTTAAATAAGGACCAAATTGACAACATTCAAATTGAAAACTGTAATATTCATGGTGGTACAATGATATTTTGTGAAAACGGTTTACAATTTAAAGAAAGATTTGATATAATAAAATACTCTAGTGAAATTAACTGAAATTTCTGCTATTGAACTTTTGAGGGAAAATGCCATCATAGTTACAATATACAGATCTCCTAATGGTGACTTTGACGCCTTCTATGATATGTGTACTCAAATTTTGGAACTTTTGCTTAATTCTGATAAAATTGTAATCATAAATGGTGAATTTAATCTAAAGTTTAACACTGATGAACTAAATACAAAAAAACTATTAGATTTGACAATTTCTTATGGTTACGAACAAAGTATTTTTCAAAATACCAGACTAGGCAACTGCATAGATAATATATTTATAAATTTCTCGGTATTGACTGACTATGAAACGAATGTTTTTGATCCAAAGATGTCTGATCACAGAGCTTTGGCGATAGGAGTCGATGTGGGTGGCGAACCCATCGAGGTCAAGGTTATAAATCATAGACCAATAACTCGGAAAGGTTTAAGTACTATGTTACATTTACATTACATTAGAAAATCAAAGCTGGCACTTTATGGATGGCATTGATGACCATGATAACATAATTAATAAATTTATGGAGAGATTTTGTTAAAATGCTTACATTGCCCATTTCCAATTGTTATGAAAATGAAACATAAAAATAGAAATGTATCTTGGTTTACTGACAAATTAAAAAATATGCGAAATACACTAAATAATAATAATAATACTTTATTCAGCTTTTTGTACAAGAAAATTGTCACAGCCACGTCAATACAAAAAATTAGTAGGGTAATACATTATAATAAAAATCTTACAATAATAACATAGAAAATGTAGAAAATATAAAATATAAAATAACACAGATACAAGTCATGAATTTAAATTTTAAGACAATGACCATCACAAGCTATTCCGTTTCATTAAAAAATTAATCAATGCTATAATAAGCCTTATCCCAGAAGTAGGCAAGAATTGCTGCTTGAAAAGAAGCTAGTGATTCTATGGCTTTTAACCTATTTGGCAGAGCATTGTATAACCGCACTGCGGTAGACAATGGTCCTCTCCTGAACAATTCCAGCCTAGCTCTTGTAGTTGCTATTATTGGGTTCCTTATATCATAATATGTTGCCCCTTCATTTAAATTAAACTTTTTTTTATTTCGTTTTATATAGATTATGGCATGATACATATATATATACAAGGAACAGTTAGTATTTTGTGTTTCCTGAAGTAATGCTTACATGACATACTCCTTTTCAGCTTGAACAGAATTCTAATGCAACTTTTTTGTCTTATTAATAAAGGTTTTATTTGCCCTGAACATCCCCAGACCAAAATCGAATACTTAAAATGTGAATAAATCATTGAATAATAATAAGTTCGACATATTTCAAAATCACAATTATATGAAAGGTGCCTTAGTATGTATTCCAACTTACTTATTTTATTACAAACATTGGTAATATGCGTAGTCCAATTTAAATTTTCAGTAATTGTAATACCTAAACATTTAATATTCTCAGCATTTGCTAACTGTTTATCGTCTACATAGATGGCTAGGTTGGAATTTTTACAGTTTTTTGTTTTAAAATATAGAAATTGAGTTTTGCTTTCATTCAGTTGCAGAGCATTTGATTGACACCATGCATTAACTGTATTAATTTCTTTATTTACTAACTCTTCTAGATTTTCCTTAGTATTGGAGGTTGTAATTAAGCTAGTATCATCAGCATACATAACTGTACCTGTATTTATGTCCAGTTGGTGCACTAGGTCGTTGTTGTATATTGTGAACAATAGTGGACCCAGTATCGATCCCTGTGGTACACCTTTTGTTAAATTGCTGGTAGTAGATCTACCGTTACCCTGATCACTGTTGATTTCTACAACCTGTGCCCGATTTTCAAGATAAGATTTGATCCATTCTCCTGCCAATCCTCTTACACCATATGATTTTAATTTTTTGATTAGGAGATTATGATCCACAAGGTCGAAGGCTTTGCTCAAGTCACAAAATAATCCCACAACCCTTAATTTTTGGTTAATAGCACTCAATATATCCTCTACTAGAGATAAGAGAGCTGTTTCGGTAGATCGTCCCTTGCGAAACCCATGTTGATTTTCTAGGATTATTTCGTACTTATTTAAAAAGGAAATTAATCGTTTTGCAACGATTTTTTCGAATATCTTGGAAATTATCGGAAGAATAGAAATGGGTCTATAATTTCGACAATCTTCTTTACTGCCTTTTTTGAAAATGGGGCATACTTTTGCTATTTTTAAGGAATCTGGAAATATTCCTGTAGTAAAGCTTAAATTAATAATGTGAGCAATAGGGGATCTAATTTCAGGGGCAATGAGTTTTATTAGTTCACAAGGAAAATCATCAATACCGCATGCACTGGTGTTTTTTAAAGCCATAATGGTGTTTTATACCTCTGTTTCATTTGTTAGTTCTAGGTACATGGTGTTGATATTTAAGTTATTCTCCACCGTGCATATATTTACAGAGATGGTTTCAGTATAAATGTCATTCCAGTTTACAGTCGATATTAACTGACAAAAAAGCTGCTTTGCGTTCTGGGAATATATTCTTCTTAGCTCAGTGAATTTTTTACTTTTTTTATTGTTTTCTTTATGTGTTACTTCATTTGTTACCGTAAATTCTATGTACTGAGCCTTATGATCAGATAATAATATATCGATCACACCTGAGCTGTAAAATTCTTTTCCTAGATTAATGACAATATTATCTATGACTGTTGATGAAGTTATAGTCACTCTAGTGAAGTCTTCAATAGTAAGATTCAGCCCATAAGAGGAGAATATTTGCTTAATTTTTTGTGTATTAGAAGAGTCAACAGAGAAATCAATATTGAAGTCTCCACAGAGTACTACTACATCATTTTTAGATTTTTTGTTTATTAATAAATTTAATGCATCTTGTAATTTATCCAGAAAAATTCTAACATCCGAATTTGGTGTTCTATACACAACACAGACAATCACATTTTCTTTGTTCTTACTCCACTTTACTGCAGTACACTCAAACACGCCTTCAGAACACAGATCCTGGATACCAGCAATAGGAGTAACATCCAGGTTGTTCATAACGAAAATGCACACACCACCGTGGGAACTTTTTTTTCTGCAAAAATAATTTTCAAGTTTATAATTCTCCAGTTTGATTAGTTCAATTTCATTTTCGCAAAGCTTGTGCTCAGACATGCATAAAAAAATGTGGCTTTTCTTCCTGGAGTATTACATTTAATTCTTCACATTTATTCCTAATCGATCGAATGTTCAGATAAATAATTTTCATCCCGTTTCTCTTGATAGCCTCGAAAAAACTTGTTCTTAAATCTATCTATAATTACTTTATTGCTCCAGTTACCTGGATCCATTAACATATTACAGTACTGCATGTCAATTCCAATTTTATAACAGACACTTCCATAATAAGTACTTAATTTTTCACATATAAAATCTTCATGGCCCACAATATCATTCACATGTTCTATTAGATCATTTCTAGTTAGATTTTTGCCCAGGTTTCCGACAAATATCCATGCCTTCTTGTCCTCTGCAGTAACCTTAGAATTTTTTATATTTTTCCCCGTTCCAGTCACTCTATAGCTACTAGTTTTATTCCGATTTTCCAACCTTCTTTCAGATGGTTGATTTTTTTCTTTGTTTTTCCCTGCCATACTATTTGATTTATGTTTGTAAGTTACAGTTTGAAATTCATCCTCGTCTTTCTTATTGCTGATATTGATATTACTTGTTATATTCATATGTGTTGATTCTGACTGTACATCCTTAGTAGAGTGTTGTATTTTACTAGTTCTCATTTTATTATTCTTAGCTGCTGCCATCTCCTGAGAGTTAGATTTAACTATTTCCTTTGAAGCCACCTGTTGGTTGGTGTCTTTAAATATATTAGTTTGAATTGATATCCTTTCCAGTAGTAACTTATTGTTTTCTTTTAAAATATTATTTTTATCTGTTATTTCTTCTACCAATTTTTTTTAAGTATTCATTTTCAAGTGTGGTTTTTTGAAGTTCACTTTTTACGTATACTTTATCATCTTCATTGTTTATTTCACAGCAAATTACTTTGCCATCACCCAATAATTTTAACTTATTTGCATTCCTTTCACAGCAGCTGTTGTGGAAAACTGAGTAACAATTCACACATACCATTACTGCACATTTTTTGGCACAACACTTTACTTTAACTTCATTATTTTCACCATTTCTTGGAGCACTCTTATTAACAACCTCATCATCTGCCACCATCTTGAATGAATTATAATATGCTTATTGATTTAAATGAAATATACATTTCTCCAAATCTACCACAAAAAATAAGAAATTATAGGAATGAGTATAGACGTGAGATAAATTTGGCTAAAAGAAGAGCAAATAATAATTATGTTTTAAAGTCTGGAAATCCAGTTAAATCCATGTGGGACATAGTCAATAACAGAAAACTTAAAAAAGTGTCTTTATCAAAAACCCCCAACCTAAATGCAAACATTCTAAATGACTTTTTCACTGACATTGCCACAGAAATTATAAAAGATCTACCAAAACCTAAAGCTCATATTTCGGCAAAGGACTTTATAGTGTCCTCAAACATAATGAAACCGAACCTAACCTTCAGTTTCAGACCGGTAACGGCGGTAACTTGTTGTGAAGTAAGTTAAGCTATTGATATGATAAAGCCCAAGGACAGCAAAAATTGTTTTGATATGAATGCCAAAATCATTAAATTTGTAAAAAATGTTTTAATTTACCCATTAACTAAACTCTTCTACTTTTGTATATATAATGGAATATATCCCATTTCGTTTAAAATCATTAAAGTTATTCCTATATTTAAAAAAGCCCTTGCCAATGATCCAAAGGCTCCGAGTCAGGAATGTTTGTAAGCTCATCCTTCTGCGATTTAAGTAAGGCCTTTGATTGTGTATGTCATGAAATACTTCTCGACAAATTAGAGTATTATGGATTTTTACCAAATGCCATTTGCTTGATGACAAGTTATCTGTTTGAGCGCTATCAGAAAACTTTTTATGACAGTAAATATTCAGAGCCTCAAAAAATTAAATATGAGGTACCTCAAGGCTCACTGCTAGGTCCAATACTGTTCTTAACCTATATAAACAATTTACCAACTCTTGGACCTGGCAGCAAATGTGACTATGTGATGTTTGCTGATGATGCTACAGTTATAAATATCGACTCAAATTATGAAATTCTTTTCCAAGCTATGGCAAAAGCAAAGTATGATACAGAACAATGGTTCTTATGTAACTCAAAACTCAACTTAAAACCAAATGATAAAAAAACTGAGGAATTGGTTTTAATTATCTTGCAATAAATTCACGTGTTTGCCTCTTTCATTTATCTCGACTAACCAAATGAGTCAACATGTTTTATTCTATCGATGGATAAGCCCTTAAACACTTTATTCGAGACATTACTTTACACCACAAAAAAAATATTCATGCTTGACTAGTCTGATTCCTCTACTAGTTCGCTTTTAACAGATTACATTATAGTGGAGACTGGTAATACGGGAAATTCTGCGAGAGAGCGAATCTACTTCTCATAGTTTCATGCATATTTACCAACTACTGCAATTTTAACAACTTATCTAGATAATCGAATATTATTGAATACCATAAAAAAATAATGAAAACAAATTTTTGGTGACAAGCCCATTATGAATATACTTATTTTCAAAAAACTGCGAGGAGTATCCTAAAAAGTATTCAATAATTATATAAAGTGAAGAGTATATTGTTTACATCTAATTTTGTTTTTAGAATGTTGAGTCAACAAGGTTTTAGTGAGATAATGATGCCAACACACAAATTCAGAAAGTTGATTCTTCCAAATCCTGATTTTAAGAGTAGTCAACACAATCCATTCCCTAATCAATATGTGCATATTGTGGGTATAGATGATGAAATGGTGATCTTGCAAAGCCTTCAAAGGCCTAGGAAGATAACATTACAAGGATCCGATGGCAAACGGTAAGCTCATCCTTTTTATATTAACTTTGACTTTTTGTAAAATTTTATTTATTTCTTTACGGGACAAGCCCTTTTTACAGAAACTACAATATTTGTTATTTAGAGCAAGGTAGTTTGAATACACAAAACTCATTGATAGGTGATATAGGACATAAATTCGATGTAGATACAACCAAAAAGTTGTTTTTTGACACTTTCCTTTTACAGATACATATACATGTTAAAGCCGAAGGACGACCTTCGCAAGGACTTTAGACTTATGGAGTTTAATGACATTGTGAATCAGTTGTTGGCCCGTGAGGCTGAGGCAAGGCAGAGGCGGTTAAATATCCGGTTATATTCAGTGGCCCCACTCAACGAAGAGTGTGGGCTTATAGAGTGGATTCCGAATCTCGTTGGACTTCGGCCAGTCCTGATGATTTTGTACAAACAAAGAGGTAAATATATTTTGTGCATTATAGTTTAATAGTTCGTGAAATCAATGATGATTTGCGAAAATATCTTAATATCCTCTTGCCAAATCTTACTTTTAAGTTAGGTAGTATAAATAATTGCAATACCATGAGCTCCTGGTAAAGCTGAAATCCATTAACATTTTGATGATTACCATCTGTTAGCGATAGTTGAAAATCTTCACATTTTTTTAATATGTCTGCTGTTCATTTCACTATTAATATCGTACAAAAAGGTAAACATAGCATTTTTGAAGCTGCCCAAATCTTTCTTCTAAATAATTTATATGTCTAAGATGGACAAAAATAATTTATCTTGAACGACTGTTTTGGTTCAACTATTAGATCATCTCCACTTTTATAGTTGAACTGGTGTTTTATTTTGCTTGGGCGGATTTTTGTGGATGCTCAAATTATGGTTCTAAAATTTGCTCTAAACCTCTAGCATCCACTAAAATTTTTTCAAATCCTTGATCTGTCTGTTGCTGTTTGAATATATTACAATCCGCCTTTTCATGTGGGGTTTTACTAACTGGATTAATTCTGTACAATATCTGATATCAAGTGATAATAAAGCAAATAAACTTGTAGCTCTTAATTGTCTTGGTCAAATTTATGGCAGTATTTTTGCTATTGTCATGGGAAGCTTCATGTAGAGCATCATATATTTGTCCAATTTAATAACGCAATGGAGCGACTACATTAATAATAATATGGCTCTCCCAATGGATTTGGCTCAACGATTTTAGAGTTATCAGTTTATTTCATTTTAAGTTTGTCGTGTGGTGTCCCTGGCACTAGGCGTCCCGCGCGACCACCCAGCCCTTCCGTCAACTCTGATGTTCCTTTTTTTGTACACCACTATCAGGCTCGGCCTAGCCATAGGGAGTACCGGGAGAATTCCCGGTGGGCCGGTCCAATCTGACCGGTCTAATGACCATACCGTTATTAACAAAAAATAAATGTATTATATACTAAAATTATGTACCTACTATGTTTAATACAAAAATAATTCTAAATGGCTCTATTCGTGAAATATTCTATACATATTACATATTCTCTGGCCGCCGAACTTCCCTTTCTTTTATTAATATCACTGATTTTTGTTCAGTTCAAGAGCAAGCAGATAGATTCATCAAAAATTGCCTTGAAAGTCAAATACTTAAGACCGGCGAGGTTAAAGTACCCTTAGAAGCACTTATGCGAATGGCTCGTGAAAAGGTTATCGTGCAAAATCTGAATGTCGACGAAATTATTGACGATGTTGCCAAAAATATCGATTTTATAAAGAAAATGCTCATGTTTTAGTTTATTTATGCTTGTTTTTACTTCCCTCACATACCGAAGGGAAGTATTGTATTCGAGAAAAAATCATCCTCCAAGATTTCTTTGGGTTATCATGTTTCGGATCATGTAGATTACGAAAATATAGGTTTTTCAATTCCGTCAGTCTGTCTGTCTGTTAAAAAACTTTTTGGCGAAGAAGAGTCTTTGGACGGCTACTGCCAGCAAAGGAATGTTTAGACTTTCACAGGAAATTACACAGGGGAACCGTCTAAAGGGAAAAGATAATGAAAGAAATTTCTTACTCTCAAATTTAAAATTTCATGACATTTCAAGATATTCTAAATCTATGAAAAGAAAACAAACAAAATGAAAATTTTTAGCCACTACAATACCTCCATTCCACTACGTGGATGTCCAACTAAAAATATGACAGATGGCAATAATATTTGGCATATAGTTGACACAATTGGCAATGAAGACCCTTATTATTATAATCTTAGTGAAAAATATACCTAAGAAATAATTTAAGTGTGGCGGAAAGTTGTAAAGGTATTTACTCAAACCTTCCATATTTGGCTTTACTTTTATTTAATATTGAATTTCTTCTGTTGGATCACCACTCTATACATTTTTTTAACCAAAAGTTATCAGGTTCTCTTTGTAATAATAGCGACCACTACATTCCGATTATTATTCTTATATGTCGTTACGTAATTAATAATTTTTTAGAGTGACCACTTATAAAGAGGGATGTTCTGTGTAAATACCTTTACCGATTTTTATGTTTATTAGTATGAGGTGGGCTGCTAGCTTCGTTTTTCCTGGTAATTTTTTGGGTCTCAGGCCAACCATGACCACTATGATCGGTACCTTGAACAAAAATATAGAAGGTCCTAGTGTCTGATCTTGACAACTCCCCTTCCAACTGGATTGCCTAAATTCTGCCTCTGGTGTCATCCTATGCCTGAAGTTGTCACTAGTGGTAGTTGAAACAGGTATATGATCAAATTCAACCTAATTTTTTGTTTTTAGGTTTAGCAATGAAAGGGAAAGACCTGAAGGAGGCCTGTTGTAATATACGAGATCCTCTAGACAAGAAGAGGGATGTATTCACAAAAAAATTGTTACCGCGTCATCCTCCAATTTTAGGAGAATGGTTCCGGAAAACGTTCCCAGATGCACAGGTATAATTATATCTAGTCAAAGAAATGTACTTCTTGGTATTTTTTGTTTTCTTTTTAGAGTTGGTTAACTGCTAGGACAGCTTATATTCGTACCACTGCGGTAATGTCTATGGCAGGTTATATATTGGGCCTGGGTGATAGACATGGTGAAAATATTTTATTAGATGCAACCTGTGGGGATGCTGTTCATGTCGATTTCAACTGTTTATTCAATAAAGGTTTGAAACTAATTTTTTTTTTTTTTTTTTCAATTTGTTTAGTTTTCAGGTTTGTGAAAGCTTAACTATACTATTATGTGTGAAGTAGACATGTTACTATGATGTATAGTCCCTAGTAGCACAAATATTGCACCAATATATTATCCATACAGGACCAATATATGAATATTGGCTCAATATTGGTCCAATATTTTGTGCTACTACGGGTGTAAATTTCAATTTCATAGCCCATTTTTTCACATCACATTTTACATCGGGTTATATAGTATTTCTATTATTAATTTGGAAATTCAGTCTAAAGCGTTGCTGCCAGGATAAATCATTACAAAGCCTGATGTGATAGAATAACAGCCGAGGCCACAAACTTGAATATTGCAAACGATATTGATATATGAATATAGTTTACCAGAAATGTTATGCGCTTACCTCAAACGAAAGTAGTCGATTGTTTACCACCATTACAAGCCTGCTGCATGATTTGGTTTATTCATATAATGGGCTTGTTCCATGATATTCTTTTTATATGGTTTTTATACTTTTTCATATAGTACTCGATATTCTCATTATACACTTAAAATTTCATATTATTAACTTTTTCCGTTCTCGAGATATAAGGAGTTGAAATTAGTAATAGTTGCAAAAACCGAGCGCTCATTTGTGACGTCACTATACGCAAGTGACGTAAAAAAAATGGTTTTCTGGGACCTTTCAAATTTAACCTGAAAAGTCGAAAAACATGGAATTTTTAAACGCTGGTAACTAAATAAATACGTCGAGTGGAAGTTCGTTCTATGTGTCTACGGAAAGGAGAAGGTCGGCGATGAATTATAATCGTAAATTGCAGGGTCGAAGTCGAAAATTCGTTCTGGCAGGAGCGAGAAAAAATTGTAATTTTTTGACATTTCACCAAATTGTACTCCCCTACTGTCAAGTAGTAAGCAAAACAAACAATACTTCGAAAACACTTATAATTATAACCAATAAGGAGCATCAAGTCTATTGAGATCGCCGAGTCTATGCGTATAGTGACGTAGCGCCTGGCCACGCCCCTTTTTCGCGACATGGAAATTTGTAATACTTTTTAAGATACTAAACGTGCGAATAAGATTATGATTTTTTGCAGATCCATTAATTTTTACTTGCACTTTCGATTTATGAAATAAAAAAAAAATGCCGAACTAGCCCATTGCCGGCAGCATAGCCATAGGTTAAATGATATTTATTTACTTGTATTAAATTTATGAAGTTGTTCATTAAACTAACATTATTTATTATAAATAAATAGTTTACATCATGCCTATCAATTAATATAAGTTAGTAAAATAATATTTATAATAGATAAGTAATTAAAAAGTGGTAGTAAAAATTATCGGTCGGCGCTTATGGCATCGCTGGTGCTATCTTATGATTATGAACTATTCTTTTGTCGGTCTTTTTTATGAATTTCATACTGACTTTGGATATTCTACACCAAAAGAGGCAAACGACTTCATTATTTTAAAAGAAACTCCCTGTATATTTTTAGATTCTGCAGAATAATCTAATGTTATTTGTATCATATCTACTCTATTTCAAGTAAAAAAAATTGTGTAAGTAATGAAACACTTTTATATTGTCTCTTCCCTTATTTTAGGTGAAAGTTTTGACTGGCCTGAAAGAGTCCCATTCAGATTAACTCAGAACATGGTGGCAGCTATGGGTCCATTGGGAGTAGAAGGAGTTTTTAGAAAATCCTGCGCTTGCACTTTGCGAGTTTTACGAAGTAATGCAAATACTCTAATGTCAATTGTCACACCATTCGTCTACGACCCGTTAGTTTCCTGGCCAAGAAATGTGTCCACTCTGCCTAGTATGCACAATGCAGAGAGAACGAATGAACAGGTAAGAACTATTAACGATTTATTTCAGACAAGATAATGTCGAATAATACTAGAAAGCCGGTAATGTTAAAGTGTGTCTAAGGTACAAAATCAATTGAATAATTTTTGTGCCATCATCTTTGTCTTGATATCTAATTTTCCCAGATAACGAAAAGGAATAGCTTAACACTTTGACTGCTGGCGTAATATAGCCTGTATGACCTGGAGGCTAACCTAATCAAGCTTGTCTTTCTGTTGCACGTGTATTGGTTTTGGCTAGATATTGCCAAAAATGTAATCTTTAAAAAATATATATGGAAGCAAAAATAAACAAAAATACATGACGTCCAAAGGCGTGATGGGCACTCGTTGTGAAATTTACACTTTTTTGCTCATGACGTCCTTGGGCATTATCTTCATCAACACTTAACGTGTTAAACGTATAATATAAACATATATTTGTTACTTTCAGGCAGTGGATCATATAAGAAATATCGAACTGAGACTGCAGGGTAAAGTGGTAACTAGAAATCGTAAGTTACTTAATCCATTGTCTGTGGAAGGACAAACAAATTATTTGATTAATGAGGCTGTAAGTTTAGATAATCTGTGCCAAATGTATATAGGCTGGGGGCCTTATCTATAACCTCATGTTATTCGTGTTAAGTTTCTTATGTTTATAAATAAAAGTATTTTTATATGTATGTTCAATTGTTTTTCCTCGACACCGACTTTTCTGTCCGTCACAAACAATATTACACCTTACTCTTCATACACTTCACTCTACTGGCAAGTTTGTTTTGCCATCCGGTCCTCATTAATTTTCCCTTTGATCTAACAATGCAATAATTACCTATCGAATTCCTTTATTTTCTCTGTTATCCAAGTTCCAATCGGCTCTCATTACTTATTATTCCGTAATCTTAAATTTCTCTACAACTGACAAGATGATTCATTTTCAGAACAAAGTTGAAGAATAGTTTTCATAAATTTTGTCAACTTCAAGACGGAGTAGTTCATTCCGTTCACATTCACTTATAAATAGGAATTGTTGGTGCTTAAAGTTAAACAATTTTTAAGCAGAAAATAATGGATAATTTTAGTGCAACTTTGGAAGTCTTTCATTTCCACCATATTTGGACAAAAAAAAAATAAGATATCACATTATCAGTTTTGATTTATATACAGGGTGTAATTAGTTTCATGTCATTAAAAAAAACTGGTGGTAGGGAACGACAAGACAAACAAAAAACCTTATATAGCATGGGGTCTAAAGCTCATAGTCTTGGAGAGAAAAAATAAACAAAAATTTCCAAAATAATTAATAACATAGTTTGAGAACTGCTGGCAAACTCTGACATTCAGTTTAGTGTGGTGTTTTAAAACACAGATTTTGGACATTATGGGAGATTACACATTTATCCAGAGCTCGCGGATATGGATTTGGTGTATCGAGAAAGTGGTGGAAATACAGCTCGTGCGGAAGAGCTTTAGAACAATTGCAACAACGTATTTTAATGTGCATAGAAACCATAAAAAAATATCCTAATTTACTAAATGTGATGAGCGGAGTGCGTATATCCTTAGTTCGACGTGCCGAAATGTGTATACGTGGAGATGGAGGTTATTTAGAACAATTTATGTAAAAAATTCAAAAGAATTGTTGCGTTATTGGGTGTTACCTATTGGGTATTAAAGGTATGATTATTATTATTAGTATTCACTGTCTGGTTTTGATCTGTTTATTATTGTTTACATTGATTTTCATAGAGACCAAAGACTCGATTTTTAGTTTTCGATACCTGATTGGGAAAAATTATGTGCTCAATTCGTTAAAAATATCAGATTTTTTTCCTAACTTAAAATACACAACTATTTTCTGTTATCATATCTCGAACGTCTAACTGTTCGTTTTCCAATTTCATAAAATAATTACTAATTTTTTAAGCTTTTACACACACAATGTTACCAAATGTTAATAAACCACTTTTAAATTTTATAAATTCTTATAAACGGCAATAAAAGCTACAATAACTTTGTTCCAAATTAAAAAACACTCGTAAACAAATCTTATTTAAACCCTTCCGGCCATGCTATGTTAGCGTTGTGCCGAAAGAGAATGAATTATTTACATTTTCATAACTAGTGGTATAAAAAGTTTGGTACAAGTAATCCCATCAAAGTGCCGCACTTCTATCGGCGAGAACACAAGTCGGGTTTTACAGTTTTTTATTATTTCTAATATTCGGAACTATAACATCCATTGACCCTGAAAAACAATGGTTCTCAAATGTTTCCTACCTTAACATTAAAAATGTAAACCCAGGTCAGTTTTTTTCAAAGTGCCCCTAGAGAAAAAAGTCATAGGTTTTTTGTTTGTCTTCTCGGTCCCTATTACCAGTTTTTTTTAATGACATGAAACTAATTACACCCTGTATCTCGACACATTTCTTTAAAATCAGTATTTTATGAGATATTTGCAATAAAATAAAATAAAGTCTTTCGTTGATGCAAATATACATTTAATACGCATGAAGGGAAAAAATCCTTTGAATGTAGCTGAAGTGTTACAGTTGAAGTTAATACAGAGTGTCTTATGTATACGTACAAATATTTTACATGATGATACACTGGCCCAAAAGAAATAAAGTCATAAAAAGTTTTTTCTTAAACTAAATATTTTTGGGCCAGATATTAGTACTTATCTATTGAATTGGTCGGTAATTCTGGTCAAATTAAACCAAGTCAAGGTCTTTTTGCGACCCGAAATAAAATATGTTAAAAAGCACCAGATAAATGCCATCCGATCTATTCAATGTTACGAATCTTTCATAAAAGATCGGCGTTTTTTGCCTATCATGATTATGAAAATAATATTTAGCTAAAATTCATATAAAACAGTAAGTTGCATAACAAGCGTCTCGAAAACAACATGTTTATTGATTTTCTGACACTTCCGACGTTTTTTCGAACTTTCAACGACTATTTCATTATAAGGCGCTCAATGAACCACAATTAATTGATGCTTAGAAAAAACTTTATTATAAGAAAATAAATATACAGTATGATGCGCTTAATAACGAAATGTCATTGAAAGTTCTAAGAAACGTGGAAGGTGTCAGAAAACGAACAAATATGCTCTGTTTGAAACATTCTCAATGAAACTTACAGTTCTCAGGCCTGTGACCAGGGGGAAATATTTTTACGTATACACCACATCCTGTATAGTGCATTTTTTTTCTTAAGTAAAATATTGACACACAGTTCAAATCACAAATGTTGTTGTTCACGTCATCATCTTTTGATTTAAAGGTCACACAGATAAAAGGAGTTTTCTCTAAAATAACAATTATTACTTCATACAATCTTAATAATATAATACAATATTCTCGCCAAGCAACAACACTACTTCAGCAGTCGGATAGACTAACTAGAAAATCAACTACGCCACATACTTACTTTTGGAGTACATATTATAAATTGTGTCCCTCACATCCGTCTTCCTTGCCTCCACCAAGACCTTAGTTTTATTTTTCTTTCTGAGTCCATATTTTACCACAGTAGTATTTGGGGGTGCCCTGCTCCTCACGGGTTTTCTTACACAGAGGTTGGTTCTTGAGTACTTGACTGTTTCAAAAAGTCTCACACCTAAAAATATATAAACTAGAACAATGTTATAAACTAAAAACTCAAAATCAAAGCTATACGTAGTTAACATTTTGGAAGAGAATCTACTTCCGTTCTCAAAAACTTTTTTGGCCGTCAACCAAAAAACTTTTGAGAACGGAAGTAGATTCTCTTCCGAAACGTTAACTACCTATAGCTTTGATTTTGAGTTTTTAGTTTATAACATTGTTCTAGTTTATATATTTTTAGGTGTGAGACTTTTTGAAACAGTCAAGTACTCAAGAACCAACCTCTGTCTGATCCGTTTGGCGCAGAGGTTTTTTCATTAAAATTTTTAAATATTTTTCAGTGGCAAAATACCCAATAAAAAGTAAGAAAATCTGAATATGCCACAAATAAACAATTACAGACAATAACACTCAAACTATTTACACAACAATTTACATTAATACAGGAAACGTAAAACACCACAGTAAAAACACTACAAACTTATTTATTTATTCAATACATTTGTCCAATAGTACAAAAGAACCAATTACAGGATAAGAAAGTGACAGAACACAAAAAAAAGTATATAGAGAACCAAAAATGTAAAGTTAACTTCGCCCTTAATAAAGACAATTTATTATTATTATTATTATTAAATATATAGCTACTTACATACATATGAGTGACAAACAATCTAAAATTAATTACAAGTACACTACATATTTGTGTTATTTTAACACTATGGGACGCTGCAATTTCTAAGAAAAGTATAAATTGTATTTATCGAACAATCGAATATATCACAAGTATCACAAATTAAATTGTAGGTGGAGCACATAACGAATATAGGAGACTTCAGCATTATATTGGTTCGCGCCGGTTGACAATAAAATGTGAGCAGTTTGTGGCTAGCGGCTCTTGGAACCAAGAAGTTCAATTGGCTTAGTGCAGGAGGGCAATCAACCCTGTTGTGTATGAGCGAATACAGGAATTTTACAGTGTAGGATTGCCTTCTAAATTGTAATGAGTCGAAGTCGAACCTATTTAACAGATACGTCTGGTCACAGTCTCTGTTTGGATAATTACCATCAGTGCGGAAGCAGAGAAATTTTCAAAATTTCCTCAGAACGCACTCGATTGATTTAACTTGATGATCATAGATAGGGCTCCAGATAAGTGAGCAGTACTCGAGGGTAGACCATATATAGCAATAATATAGTTTAATTAAGACGTCATTGTCCCAGAAGACCTGACTTAATCTTAGAATAAACCCTAAGGTTTTCATAGACGAGGAGACCATTAACGCGATATGCTTGGCAAATGATAATTTGTCATCGAAGAATACTCCTAGATCTCTGGTTGAATCAGTATGTGACAAAGATTGTGTGCCGATATGATAATCGTAGTCAATGAATTCATCTTCTCGTGAGTAAGTTACAACCTTACATTTAATTATATTTAGAACCAGAGAGTTTAAATGACACCACTGTACCACTTTATTAGGTTCCCTTTGTAGTATATGACAGTCGTCTTTGGAGTTTATTGACGCAAAGATTTTCAGGTCATCTGCGATACTTATATAGAAGAAATAGAAAATCATTAAGTTTAACAAATGCTTCAACTGCACACTACTCAACTGACAGAATGCTGAATGATGGTTGCGGCTACAAGCGGTTATATTATTTATCTTTAAAACGCATCATTACGCTTGGAACTTCTGTCCTAGCCCCATCAGACGTGACTTTGTTATTTACATTGTAATGCAATAGTATTTAAGCTGACAAAAAAATGTCGTCTTTGGTAAATACATAAATTGATGACGTGAATGACAACATTCGTGATTTGGACTGTACATGTCTGTCAAATGGAATATTCGACATTTTTAGTTCTATTTTTTAATAATTCCTAACTTTCAAATGAAACAAATGCTTTGTTGATGATGTGGTTTGCCATACAATGAAGTGTTCTTCAGGCAAGGCTAGAAATGCTGCTACATTTTAAGTCTTATAGATAGATCCTCGTAGAGGGAAGGTGTTTCAGTGATGACTTTTAGATAGAAATATATTATAATTTCAGAAGAGTGTCATTGATTGGCTTTATTAGTATACGAATGTGGTCAGAATTAGATCAACAGTATACATAAAGAATAAGTAATTTATTGTTTTTCGTATTAAATATTAGATATTGAGCATAAGTCGCATACCCAAAATAACATTTTTCGATTATTCTGAAAGAAAAAAACATTACAGTTGAAGCGTGTAAATGATGACCATCTTCATCGGAGTTTATAAATGCAAACAGTTTAAGATCATCAGCAGGGAAGGACATTACTTTGCTTTGCAAATTTCATTGATAAACAATAAATTAGGGGCCACTCAACAAAAGTGGGCTATTTTTGTCAAAGCAATGTTACACAATGTCGGCAGCTATGTCTAATTAAAGGAGATAATAAAACCGCACTAGTAAAAAACATAAAAATACCGCTGTACACCAGTATCTAATGTTGGCAAATGGTCAGGGTCGAAGACCTTTAATACGACAATTGCAAAAGAATCAACTACGTTTTTAGGCAATTGTCAGTATGTTTTGCAAATGTACTAGATTTCCGATAAAAGTAGGCTATATATACCTATTAACATTTTAAATTGAAGCAAAATTCACTTTTTCATGTTGTGTACATTTATGATGCACACGGTACATGGCAGTTTTGTGCCATTATTCCTTAATTTTGTTTGTTATGTATGATTTAATATTATGTAAAAATGGTTTATTTTATTAGGAAAACTGTTTTATGTTGCCAGCAGTTCATTGGATTTTTATATTTAATTACTATGAAAATAAACCAAATAGGCACGCCACATAGCTTAAACAGAACAAGAAAGTTTGTGTTTAATTCAGAATTGTCATTTTATTTGCTAGATATGAATTATATGTTTTTGTAAGAACCATTATGGGTTTTAGGTAAAATTATTACAAAAAGTACATTGTAGCCGGTAATAGTGCATATTTCACCACTTCGCCGTTTATCTGATTGCTTCAGTGGGAGTTTGCAAAATTACAATATAATATTATGTCTATACGACAGCCGTTTCTGGCACCAAGATAAAATTTCGGAGCCTTAGTCATAAGACAAGAATTTAAATTGTTGAATATATCTATTTTCCAACCAATTTTTGCTAACACATCAATAGATGAAGAGTCATGGTGCGGTACTTCTTTTACCAAGATAGGGTTCAAGAAAGTTTAGAAAATCTAAAGTAAATTCCAATTTTGACAATTTTTCTAATAAAATCCATAATGGAATCTGTCAAGTGGTTTGTGAAATAAGTAAATTTCTTCTTTTAGCAGTCATCCTGTTGACTTCTACAACACTCTGCATTTTGTTGTTCAAATATTTTAGCGATTGCAAGAAAATTGTGTGAATTCCATAATTTCCCAGTGTATCTATTACAACACTACATAAGGTATAGTATGGCTAAAGAATCTTAGTCGTTGTGTCATCACTAATTGAATTTATCACAGACATTGCAATCTGCTGCTGTCTTTATTGCACACGCACTGTGTTTATCAAACCGAAATAGGCACGAACGTCGTCGGCTTAACGCCGCCTACCAGTGATGACGCAACGACTAAGACTCGTTAGCCATACTATAAACGGTATAAGTTTAGTAGGTAAAAAGAGCAGTTAAATCTTAATCGTTGCTAAAAAGTCAGGTCTGTGGCCAGGGAGTTCCGGACATGCTGAGCAACATTTGAGCAAGTCGAAATTGGCCTTCCATAAAATCCGATGAGGACTCCCCTACAATTTATTTCTGGCTACAGGCCTGTAAGAAATACCATTCATTTAACAGAAAGTATTTACTACATATATTGCTCTAGAGTAAAATGACTTTTAAGTGAAAACCAAATTTAAGCACTTTACACTCAAACTATTAGCAAATATATTGGTAGAGCGGATCTGGATTTGGAAGACAACGGAATGGAATTTGAACATTTTTTTTTGCCATTCTTTAAGTATGTGTCTTTATTCTCTGAAAATCACAAGTCTCATCGAGGAGCGGGGGGCAGATATTTGCTCACAAAGTTTGCAAAAATTACTTTTTCGGCGATACCTCTGAAAATAATGCTAGAGGCAAGGAAAAAAAAAGTCCAATTGAAAGCTAAAGAGAATTTGAAAATACGTAATCTGAGTCGAAGCTTGTCCAAAAATATTGATTAAATCTCGAGTTATGGGCAACTAAAAAATTCTCTGAAAAAGTTTTTTTGCCAAGTTTTTTTGCCGGTGGTTTCAAGTGTTAAACTGTGAAATTTTTGGTGGATGTAGGGAAAGTGTAAAGCTTAGTTCTGATCAATGTGGGAAGTTGGTGGGGGAATTAGGGAGAGAGGGAGATGGTGAAAATTTTCGGAGCTACGTAACTTCGCCAAAATCTGGACAAATTGATGGATCTTTGCTCGTTGTGCGTATAATTCCATCAACTTCCATAGGTGAAAATGGTTTTTAATTTTTGAAAAAAATTGCGGAGCTACATCCGAAAAACGATTTTGCATTTTTTTCAAATCGCGATTTTTGCACGAAAAAAAGGTTATATTTAAAGAATTTTTTTTGCACATGGACGGACTTTCTTTATTTTGAAAAAAGAAATCATGGCAATAGAATGATCCGGACGGGAGTTACAGCTGATACCGCTCGCTCTTGCCTCTGTAGAGGGGTAATAAAAAGTTCAACTCTCTTTTCAATTTGTAGGCTAGGCGGCAGGGAGGAAAAAATGCTAAAAAATACGATGTTTACATACAAATTAATGAACCGCTTGATTTTATAATTAACAATTAGTGAGTAAAATAGGCCCTTTATCTATATTTCCTTAAATATCTCCGTTGCTGCTAAATTTTAGTATAACATATGCATTAGAAGAATTGTTCGTTATGAAATTCTCTAAAAAGTGAGTACCGATAGAGGTCGCTAGTTGTAATTGTTAACTTGCAAATGGCTTCCAATGCTTTCAAAACACATTATTTTCACTATTTCATTACTCGAAAACAACTGCACAAGGCTTGAAGATGGTGTCTATGTTGCCCTGATAATGTACAAAAAATTTCAACAAGATTGGTTTATTACTTTTTGAGTAATTAACCATCTATTTTTTTTTAATCCTTTATTAGCAGTTGTGCCATTTTTTGTAAAATCCATTATAATTGGGAAACTCAATTATAAAATTCAAAAAACTATTGAAAAATGATATCCTGTTGGAATTTTTGAAAAATCGCTCTTTTGGCCGATTTTATGAGGTTTTTTACGCGTGAACCTTTTTATGCGCGACATAAATAAACAAATATCTTTGTTATATTTTAATTTTAGAGAATCTGCTATTGCATATCTAAAAACTGGTATTTTTTTACAAATTTAAGAGAAGGTCCTAGCATGCGCAGGAGCCAAGATAATTTTTTTTTTTTTCAAAAAATTCTTGAGGGCGTATTATACGTGATACAGTGATCAAATTTATAGAAGTTGAACTTTGATACTAGTCTTTTAATACAGAAATATTCCAGTTTTTGTGTGTAACAGTATTGAAAAACAATCGTCAAAGTTTATTATTAAAGTTGTTTATTTATGTCCCTCATAAAATCGGACAAAATTGCGATATTTCAAAAATTCCAACTGGATATCATTTTTGAATAGTTTTTTGAATTTGTCAATCAATTATAAATTGGTTTTACAGAAAAAAAATTTAAAAATTGACCGTTAATTGCTCAAAAAGTACTGAACCGATATTGCTGAAATTTTTTATACATTATCGGGACAACATAGACACCATCAAGAATTTTTAGCCCTCTATGTGCAGTTGTTTTCGAGTAAGGTAATAATGAAAATGGCATGTTTTGAAAGCTTTGGAAGCCATTTTCCAATTATCAATTGCAACTAGCGACCTCTATCGCTGCTCATTTTTTAGAGAATTTTATCAAGAACAATTTTCCCAATGCATATGTTATACTAAAAGCAGGAACGGAGACAATTAAAGAAATATAGAAAAATGGCCTATTTTACTCACTAATTAATTATAAAATCACTAATTTTTAAAGAAGTGTTCAACTACACCTTAAAGCGAAGCGATTTCAACAATAATTTCGCCTATGGGCCAAAAATCCAATCAAAATCCCTCACCATCTAGCCTATTGTGTTAAAAGGGAGATCAGATCAAAGAATATTTTCGGGCTGAAACGATGAGTTATACAGGATGTTCTTTAATATTTCAGGGTGTAATTCCTTAGGTGATTTTATGAAGAAAAGTTCATATGACCTGCAAAGCTTTATATTTTTGCTACAGGGCGTTGAATTTTTTTTATCGTTATATTTTAATATCTCAGAAAGTATAGTATATGCGTAACCGGTAATAGGTCGGTGCAAGAGAGGCAAGACGAGGTAAAAGGCGCTGACAACATCGTCCGTCTTTCACCTCTTACTTTATAAAGCGAGACAGAAGGTCATGGGCTGTTAAGTCGCGTGCCAAAGCGTGCAAATAATGGTCAGGACCGTCTTACTGATGTATTACGTTAGTCTTGTGCTCACATCTGAATAGCGCAACCAGCCTGAATAGATTCAAATTGTTGTTAAAAGAATTTCTACATCAAAATGCATTTTATTCAATAGAAGAATTTATTACCGCTGTACAAAATACCTAAATATTCTGCATATTTGTTATAACCGATTATATCTTTTTTTTAGTATGACATTTTTATGTATATGTGTTCATATATGTATATTTTGTATTTGACTTGTCTATACAATGTAAATTGGCGAAAGATAAATAAACTTCAATCAATCAATCAATAAGCTAATGTTTAGCGAAACAATTGTCGTGTTGGCAATACATCAGTTAAAATTTAAAAAAACAATTCAGTGTTTTATTTGTTAAATTATTATATAGTGTTGACATGTCGAGCAAGCAACACCGGTAATCCAGCTCTGCCTTTTATCTCGTCTTGCGTCTCACCTGTCCCTTAACAGTTGGCCTCTTAGCAATTACGCATACTATACTTTAGATATTACTTTCATTTTTGGTTTGTGTTAATAGGATATAACACTACATATTTTAGGTGAAAAAGTTGTTTTATAGCTCCACCAGTGGCGTCCCTGTGAACATGTCCTCTAACATCTTTTACCAAAAAAGTGGTACGCCCCTGACACTTTTCTATGCGGATATTTTTTCTGATTAGCCTGGTCAATGGGCTTGTTCCATGATATTCTTTTTATATGGTTTTTATACTTTGTCATATAGTACTCGAGATTCTCATTATACACTTAAAATTTCGTATTATTAACTTTTTCCGTTCTCAAGATATAAGGAGTTGAAATTAGTAATAGTTGCAAAAACCGAGCGCTCATTTGTGACGTCACTATACGCAAGTGACGTAAGAAAAATGGCTTTCTATGACCTTTCAAATTTAACCTGAAAAGTCGAAAAACATGGAATTTTTAAACGCTGGTAACTAAATAAATACGTCGAATGGAAGTTCGTTCTATGTGTCTACGGATAGGAGAAGGTCGGCGATGAATTTTAATCGTAAATTGCCGGGTCAAAATCGAAAATTCGTCCCGGCAGGAGCGAGAGAAAATTGTAATTTTTTGACATTTCACCAAATTGTACTCCCCTACTGTCAAGTAGTAAGCAAAACAAACAATACTTCGAAAATACTTATAATTATAACAAGTAAGGAGCATCAAGTGTATTGAGATCGCAGAGTCTATGCGTATAGTGACATAGCGCCTGGCCACGCCCCATTTTCGCGAGGTGGAGGTTTGTAATAGTTTTTAAGATACTAAACGTGCGAATAAGATTCTGATTTTTTGCAGATCCATTAATTTATACTTGCACTTTCGATTTATGAAATAAAAAAAAAATGCCGAACAAGCCCATACTACATAAAAACGCAGGACGTTTTTCTCGTCAGACGCACAGTTCTTGATTAAAACAATTAAATTTAAATTGAAACTGACTTAATTAGAATAATTCAGATTGAAATTAATTGAATTTGAATAATTCAGATTGAAACTAATCGAATTTGAATAATTTCATTGCAAACTTCATCTGCGTGAGTTATTATTTACATTATCGCTCGTTAAATAATATACTACTAACACATACTTGCGTGCATATGTCCTTACACAAATTTGGTCACAAAATTGAATGCATTTTTATGAAATAAGAATGCCCCAAAACTTCTGTTATAATATACGGAATTGATGAAATGACATTGTCACTATATTCTGCTTGATTTTCCATAATCACGTGTTTCGGCATAATTAAGTAAATAAAATCACAATATAAATAGACAGTGTTTGTGCCTTATTCGTTTATTTTGGTCACGTGCATAGCCCGCTCAAAATATAAATAGTTTATATTTTAACGCAGACATCTCATACATTTAACAAATAATTTATAAATAATTTTCAAATTTAAAATATAACTGTTCTATTTCATTAATTTTTCTTAGCATCTTCCATTCTTTTACGTCAAGAAAAGGATCACAAGTTTCTACCTCTATCGTTTCTAGAGGATTAGGTAGCACTAACCTAAAACAATGAAATACCAAACTGGCACATTATTTATTTGCATTATTATTTTACCTGATCGAGTGTAAATACATCCGAGCTGGTATAATATCTTTCCTATTACTGTAAGTGTAATCACCAACTATAGTGTGCCCTAAAAATGAGCAATGTACCCTTATCTGGTGTCTACGCCCTGTAATTGCCCTTATCAATACTTTCGTCGCTGGATAGTAATCATACACACCATGTTCAAGTACAATAAATATCGTCTTAGCTGTACGACTTTTTATACAAAACTTTGAATCTGCTGTGCACATTTTTTGTATGTTTGGTTCCCTGGTATTTTCTCCTGCATAAATGAGCTTTATTATTTCATTGCTGGGTAAACGTAATAAAATTTTAGTCACCTATTGGCATATCAAGCACAACAACTTCTTTTGAGAATAATCCTCTTACGATGGCAATGTAATACTTTTTACTTTGTCTAGTTAAAAAAGTATCCGATATTATTTGACAGGCCTTTTTATGCTTTGGTATGCACATCAAGCCGCTAGTCGCAAAATCTAAACGATGAGGAAAGTAATACTCGTGGGATAACTTTTCATTTGCTAACGAAGGATACAAGTTTTTCAATAACGTTTGCACGGTAATCTGGAAACAAAATTTGTAATTTTCCAAACCTTACAGTAGAATAAATGATCACCTCCATTTTATTATTACTATTAATTTTAATATCATATGGTTTATTTACAACAATGTAATGTTCACCATCATGCAGTATTTCTATATCATATTCGTAAAAATAACTATAAATTCTGTTCAATAAACATTTTACGTAAAATAATACGTTCATGTTTACTACACTTAAACACGAACTTCATAAATAAGTTGAAGTTCGTGCACTTTAAATACAAAACATTTAGAAAGAACGAAAGGACCTTTAACGACAAAAGATGAAAATTATGAAGTTAATTTTTGAGGTTAAGTTATCTTATCTTGTGTCATCTGCTGTTGATTTGAAAACTTATGTAAGAATTCAAAGTAGAAAACTGCAAGAAGCCATTTACCGATATAAATCGATTTTAGTGGTTAGTATTTCTTTTAGTAGATGTCAGAGAACGAAACATTGGTCAGGAACAGTGTCGTCTCAAGATTTTTTAAATGAGTGGGCCTACGCCCTACATTCGCAGAAATAAGTATGTTGTTTTGTCAGTTAATTTCATAAAACCGCCAATATCGATCGCAAAGGAAACAGAAACTCCCCCAATATTGATTGATATGTATCTGGACAAATATTCAAAATAAGATACATTTTCGGCAATCAGTACACACCTCCAAAACGTGATCTCAACCCTTTTCTGGTATAAAATTTACTGATAGCGGCTAACCAGAGGAGGCATAATTGAATTTAAATTCTAACAGGTCAAAAAATTAGAACGTCGGTATATATAAAAATAAACACAAAAATGCCTTCACGGCACATATTTTGAGGATCAGTTTGGCCACCATCCGTCCCTGATAATCACAATTTTTGCATGATAAATTCATAATGTCCAATAACTACGGCCGTAAAAGAAATGCCGCTACTGCAAAAGTGGGTTTATCACAGCGCAATTTAATTCACTACAAGAAGACTTTAATCAGAGTTAAACGCGTAATAAGAGGGTCTTTCTGGAACTCATGCACGGAGCCAGCCAGACATCCGCGACACAGCACCGTGGCAAATGAAGGACTGAACAGAATGGGCCAGAGCCACTAAAAATATAAATGAGCAGTGATCAGGGTCTTTTCGCTTAAAGCAAATTAAAATAGTACTAATCAGGTCAACTTCCAATATGGGATATTAAAACTTATTAGTTAATTAAAAATAAGGTAGCGTGGTACTGCTTGATAACTATTGCCATAGGAAAGCTATAAATGAAAAATCTGCATTCTCTTCATGCAAGCGGGTGCGATGAAGATGATGCTGGTCGCTGAGGCTTCAATTCAAATGTTGACATATTTATATTTTCGGAAAAATAATTTAAGAAATTATCGTAATACGTTAAAACTTTCATTTTTTATCCAGACTAAATGATCAAATGAAAATTATCGTTCCGGCCCTGTACCCTTATGCATTGGCGTTCATACAAAATTTTCCAATGACGTAAAAGTTTCATTTTTAAATATATTATATTAAGTAGGTGCTTTTTGAATCCCTTGCCTTATGCATAACTACCTACTCGGCCCTGTCCGGCTTCGTTCATATTAATCCTTGGTAAACTCCGACAGAGGACCTTAGTTAGGCCATAATATTGTTGCCGCCATTTTAAATTTTCCAGTTTTTATCATTTACTTGAAGGTTAGAGGTTAGTTCCTATCTACTTGCAAAATTTAGTTTTTAGCGTTTCTGGAGGCGCCTAAAAAATTCATGTGAACAAGTCTAATGTAGCCTATAATAGAGTCTAAGATATAAACACATCACACATAGTAGAACCCCAAATCCAAAGTCTAGGCTGTCCGGAAAGTGGTTACACGTTTGAAAATACGCAGACAACATCCCCCTAGTAGCACCAATATTGCACCAATACATAATCCATATTCATATATTGGTCCAATATGTTGTGCTGCTAGGGGCCATTACCCATCAACACTGCCAGTGTCGGAGCTGGGAATCGAACCCAGTATACTATAGATAGCATGACCAAGCACTTTGGCCTGTTGAACTCATTGAAGTCTACATACAATTGAGTTTAGTGTTCAGTGATTGAGGTACAGTGTGCAATTTAGGGTGGCCCATCTTCTCGAAATAGAAATTTTATATTTCTCACCCCTGCAAATGGTTCCATTTGAAGAAAAAATAATCCCCTTAAAATATTATTAAAGCAAAATTAAGGCAACAGGTCTCGCCCGGACGCATTATTATGCAATAATAGAAGTAAATGGAATTATTTATAGTTTTTATATAGTTTACATAGTTTTTTTTAAACCAGCAATATTGATCATTAGAATGATAAATGTGAGTACCTATAAGATGTAGTATTATTACGCATTATACACCCCCTATGGCCTAGCGAATGATACGCCCATGATACTAATAGTTGAAATTAAGTAGCAATGATTAGGCAACCAGTAATACACTTCTCTTCTGGAAGCTTGTAGATGGCTCTAGAGTTATATTGTTCTGAAATTGGAAATCTCTAGATGGATCTAGAGGCAATTTTAGGATATATAAGGCGAAATCAACGGCGGAGAGAGAAGTTTTATAAAAGTGAAGAAGTTGAAAAGTGAAATAGTGAGGTTAAATATCAAGTAAACGAAGTGTAACGGTTATTAGTTAATTAAGAAGTATTGTATAATCAGTAAATTATTAAATAGTGTTAGCGGTTTACTCCTTGTTAAAATGATTAAGATCCCACGGACTCATACAGGGTGTGTCCTAAGGGGTGGAAATACGTAACAGTATACTGTAAATTCGTAGTCTAGGAAAAAGTTTTTCAGTGAACCCTCCTCCCCCCCTCCGGTATATATTCTGAAAGACATTTTATCAAAACTAGGGTCATTCACTAATTTTCCGACCTTGGGTCCATGAGAATTTTTTATCAGGAGCTCGAGAGGAATAACATACATATATCGATTCCAGCGAATTAGTCAGGGGCCAATATTCATGAAATAAGCGGCATTTGATTTCTTAATTGATAGTATTGCAAAGTCTACATGATCCGAAGGTGTCCTTTTACCTTGGTGGCAGGCGCGGATTGGGGGGGGGGGGGGGCGAAGGGAGTGTCGCCCCTCCCCCTTGAGCAAAGCTTAGGTAAGAAAACCTAATATAAAAATAAATTTATTTTAATGCATTTATTTTATTTTTACCCATTAAATAATTATCGCCCCTCCCTCAACAAAATGCTGGATCCGCGCCTGCTTGGTGGTGGATGCCACCCCTTTTTCGGGGGGGTGGAAATTAGTAAGTTGAAAATAACCACAGAAATCGAATAAGCAAAAGATATTTTATGAAGTTTTTTCGATAAATCATTATTTTTCGAGTTATTCGCGATTGAAAATGTTGATTTTTCATCTAAAAAATGCATGTTTTAGAGCGATTTTTCACGAATAACTCGAAAACCTTACGTTTCAACAAATAAATCATCAGGGAGCGAAAATGAAACTTATAAAACAACAAATCGATTGGTTTTTTTATTTTTGTAGATACAATACGAACCGAGTTATGGCTCGTTGAAGGTGACCGGTTGTTCACCGAAAATTGAATTCGAACCTTTCAACTTTATATAACGAAAAAACGACGAATTATTGGAGAAAAACATATCAGACCTTTTTTAAAGTACTTGAAAGGACCTTTAATATGAGCTTTAGTAAATGTCGTTAGCATAAAAATTCACGGAGTTATGATGAAAATAAAAAGGTAGTCTCGTTTTTTGGGATTAAAAATCAGCAATGAAACCAATGGTTTAACTTCCTTAAATTGTAAGGTATCTAATCGCTACAAAAACTAGTTTGCAGAGAATTTCAAGGGCTACAAGGCCTGTAAAGTCGAACTTCCTTGAACCCTTCGTTTCTGAGATCCTTGAGTTTAAATGGCTCGGGGTCGGGGAAGTTGGTCCTCGCACTCAAATGCGAAGTTAAAACGGTGATATTTCAATTAATTTTCATCCTAGTGAAATAAAATAAAGAAACAAATTTTTTTCAAAAAATACCCTAAATTTTTGTACTATTGCATTTTTTACGTGTCTTCTTTAGTTTTTGAGTTATTGTGAAAGAAATAAAATTATTTAAAAAATCATTTCAAATTTGAATCAAACTTTTTTTCAAATTTTGGCATTCTAAACCGTTCGAACTTTGACATTGTTAGTACCTAAATAAGGTATTATAAATGGATTACCATCGATTTGTTGTTTTATAAGCTTCATTTTTGCTCCTGATGATTGTTTTGACAAAACGTAAGGTTCTCGAGTTATTCGTGAAAAATCGCTCTTAAACATGCATTTGTTGGATGAAAAATTAACGCTTTCAATCGCGAATAAGATTGAAAATGTTGATTTCAATTCTCGGTGTTACTCTATCACAAACAGGCTTTGTAATGATTTATCCTGGTAGCAACGCTTTAGGCTGAATTTTTAAATTAAGAATGGAAATACTATACCTGCTCTTCGTTCATTTTTCATATTGCCGGTAGCATAGCCGTAGGTTAAATGATATTTATTTACTTTTATTGAATAATTTATGAAGTTGTTCATTAAACTAACATTATTTATTATAAATAAATATTGTATTATAAATAAACAATTTACACCATGCCTATCAATTAATATAAGGTAGTAAATAATTGTTACAATAATTAAAAAGTGATTCTAAAAATTATCAGTCGGCGCTTATGACGTCGCTGGTGTTAATTCCTTTGTCGGTCTTTTTTTTATTTACAAACTGATACTGGACAAACTATACCCGCGTGGAACTATTTTGCATATTTGTCAAAATTATAAAGAAATTGACGCCCCCCTACAATTTATTTCTGGCCACAGACCTGGAGTATACAAGAAATGGTGTACATACAATAAACATGTGTTTTTGTTTAGCATTTGAGAGAGGCTTATTTTGAAACAGATTTCTGTATTTTTTTTATTTTTTTACTATGATTATTGGAAATTTCTACTTATTTGGTTAAATCAAATATGTACAATAATAATAACCGTTGGACTGAAACCTTTAGCTAGAAATACATTGCAGGGAGTGCTCATCGGATTTCAGTGGGTGCCAATTCCTTTATAATTTACGAAAATATGCAATAGTTCCACACAGGCAATGCTGAAATTTCTTCAGGGAGTACTCAAATATTTCCAGGGGGTGCCGGGCAAACTTTTTATTAAAAAAACTTAAATCTATCAACCAAACTATAAAATAATGAAAAATTCTACCGCCTGGCGTAAATTATTCGCTGTGTTACATTTATTCACCTTTTAGGAAACACCCTGTATGAATCCGTGGGTTCTAAATAATTTCAACAAGAGATAAACACCACTAACACTTTATTTGATAATTTACTGACTATACGATACTTGAAAATACACTTTGTTTACTTTAACCTCACTTTTTCCCGAACGTGTCACTTCTAAAATAAACTTCTCTTTAATAAACTTCTTCTTCTGCGCCGGTAATCGCGCCTTATATACTCTGAAATTACCTCTAGATTGAACCAGAATCTTCTTCCACCACATTCTAGACAAGTCCATGGCTGAGTCTTTCCAGTCACTATTAGTAGGCATAGGCGTATCATCTCCAGTTCCAAGGGGGTGTAATTCATAACAGCTGATTAGCATTAAATTCATGTTCTATTAAAATATTTATTTTCAGCTTGCATTGCATTTCTGTAAAAACAAGTTTTGCCGACTTTTCAGGGCCTAATTTTTTCCTTAAATCATCGATTTACAGGAATGATTTAAATCGCGATTTAAGTCAATGATTTTCTTTTTGAAATCATGATTTAAATCAAGATAACCCTGAATAGAAACTTATAAATTATTGGCTTGGAGGGAGGGAGGGGCGCCCCCCCCCTATAAATCCGTGCCTCAGGCGAAATGTCGTTTGGTGTACTATACTCGATATTATTATCGAATACAAAAATACACGCCCTTGAAATTAGACCAATATTATCACACCCTGTATAAATACATAAAGTTGCAAACAGCTAAAAGGAACGTTGTTGTTATTTATAAAATTTTAACACGCATAAGTTCACTCCATATTTATGCGGCACATAAAAAACTCAACGCTGCCGGCCGAGCTAATACATAGGGAGACCGGGCATGCTGAATTTTTATAAACTGTATTAAATAATAAATATAATATATTAATAGATAAAACACAATTACTCTCATGTAAAATGTGTTCTTTATTAAGACTAAGTAACAGATAAGCAGAGGCGTACTTTGAGTTTATCTGTCGATGTCGTGAAGGATGCGCAATGCGTCCAACAATGCATCAGATATTCCTAAATTTGAAATACTGCTCTGTAGTACCTTGTCGGCAGGTAATAGCGCTATCTTTGATATTTGGGTAGGAGGTTTTTATTGCCTTCTTTATGTGCCTTAAACAAATGGAGACAACCCTATAGTTTCACTCCATATTTTTACGACACATAAAAAACTCAAAGCTGCCGACCGAGCTAATATATAGGGAGACCGGGGCATGCTGAATTTTTCTAGACTATGTTAAATAATAATTATTAAGTATTACTTAATAGATAAAACATCACTGCTCATCTCATGTAAAATATGTTCTGGCATAATTAAGGTAAGAAACAAAGAAAAACACGTCTCTTTTAATTAAGATTGTGATATACTTACGCGACTCCCCCCAGGCCCGTCGAGAGGGGGTCGGGGGTGTTTCCCCTTGGGCCCGGTGGTTTAGAGAGGGCCCGGGTTTGGAGATTTGCATTTGCATTAAGCAAACGAGAGAGGTATACTTTTAAATGATTAGTGTGATGTAAATAACAACGAGTTCCGAATGACTACCTGTATTGTTTATAAGGAAATAAATATGAAATTGTTAAGCAAAGGAATATCCGCCCCCCCCCCCCTTTAAAATTTCTACCGTGTTAATATTCAATCGTAAGAAATATCTCCCTCCTGCTCTTCAAAATTTCGATCGAAATAAATATTCAATTCTGTCCCGCTCGTTAGAAATATATACTGAAGATTGGTGGGAGTCGTATGTTACTACCCACCGAACCCCGATTTTCTCTCGATGGCCCTGCTCACCCCTAACTAAAACATCATACCTAAGGAACAGATAAACAGATACGTACTTTGATTTATCTGTCAATGTCGTGAAGGACGGGCAATCAGAGCTGGGTAATTCCTGATGAAAAAGTAATTAGCAATTACCATTTCCTTTTTTGCGTGTAATTGTAATTGTATTTAAGTACTTTTTTTATTAAAGTAATTTAGAATTGTAATTGCAGGAAAATTGTTATAGGAATTGTAATTTATAATTATATTATTTGAACTATCTAAGTACAATTACTTTTTCCAATCACAATTACTTTCTCCAATTACAATTACTTTAAGAACATGCGTATGTGGTTTAACAAACATGAGCAGACTTGCAAACTTGCGTAAATCTCAGTCTCTGGAAATCGCATTTTCCCATTTGTTTCTATCATTTCAAGAAAGTGTTGTGTTGCGGAAATTACAAATTTATTTTCAAGGTACCTATATCTGCATTAATTATGTATTAATATTAAATATTACATTACCTAGGTACCTACACTAAAGCAGAATTCTACAGTTTGCAGTTTAAAATTAATCTGAAAAGCTCAAAAAAAGATTAAAATCGAGGTTTTGCCCTGGTCCGCTTCACATTTATGTTTTTTTTATTGTTAAGTACACAAACTTTTGTATTTTTGTTCAATAAACTTTTAAAAACTAAATGTGTTTACTGTTTATTATTATCATTCTTATTCTTATTATTATTAGACATTGTTATTAAGCTGCCTTTTCTATACTATAAACTGTAGGGCCTCGTTTCTCTTTACCTAACACAAAATCATTCTGGATTTTCAAGGAGTTACCTCGGTGACTTGAGAAGCGGTTAAGAAAACATTTTAAGAAAACAAAACATTTAATTTTTCCTGATTACTCTTAAGGTCAAACATTCTAATAACGATTCCAAGAAATATTAAAACGCAATATTACACAACACTTTTAATAAAAAATTTTAACTTACTTTTCTGTTTGTTCACTATAATTTACTTTATCACAAAAGTAATTAGAAAAGTAATTGCTAAATCCATTTTTCATGTAATTTTAATTAAGTGAATATAATTCCTTTTTTATAGACATGTACTTTGTAATTGTAATTAGTTCCTTTCTAAAAAATAATTTGTAATTGTAATTATTTTTAAATTACAAGTAATTACCCAGCTCTGGCCTTAAACAAATGGAGACAACTATACACAATTCATATTATTTTTTATATTTTTTAATGTTTTTATTCATATTTTTTATGATAAATAAATTTGCTATTTACAATATGAATTATTAAATTTTGTAAATAAATAACCGATTTTAACAGCCAGCGGATTGTGCAATATAGAATTTTCTGTAAGGCCAAATATCGTTTGGAGTACCTAGGTAGGTACTACACTCGAGTAGGTACTTATCATTATCGAATAGAAGAATATACACGCCCTGGAAAGGCCAATATTATATCACACCCTGTATAAATATAAAATATTGCAGACAAATAAAAGGAACGTCGTTATTTATAGAATTCTAACACATAGACAATTCATATAATTTTTCATATTTTGTTATATTTTATTCATATTTTATTTCATATTTTTTATGATAAATAAAGTTGCTATTTACAACATGAATTATATTTTATAAATAAATAACCGATTTTAGAACATTAACATTTAATTTGCATACGATTTATAATTAAATTAAAAAACAACGTTCATACAATAACAAATTATACAAATGAATACGGAATTCATTATGCATACTTTGCATCAGCACAGCCTACATCATCAAAACAATCTGCATTTGCATTATAGCAAACTTTAAATTCGCAGAATCGAGGCAAAAAAAAACGAATAGCAATATGCTTGCTTAAACCTTAACAAACGCGCGGAGCTAGATCATCGAACCTTTCTTCTGGCTTGCAAAGGTCATATCGTCTATACTTTCTTCCGAGGCATGTTTATACAGTACTTCGGAGTTGGGTTTTAAAAATAGCCTCCACAAATTTCGTTGAGTCAGCTCTAGCAGCCTTTTTAATGAGAACCTCTCCCCTGATAGGAGGGCGAGGGGAGGGGCGGTGATAACAGAGTAGGCGTTGGGTATGCTCGAATGTATCCGCTTTGTGATGGATAATTTAGTGAGCCAGCATGTTCCATGAACATCGAACATTATATTCCATAGCCTGAACCACTACGATCGATGCCGTCTACAAGGTTACTCCAAAGTGTACTGCGCAAATCTACCAGTTTTAGTTCCCCTCGCTTGTTGAAAACCACTTTAGAGAATTTATGTTATACGCTCGCTCACTGGGATGTTGCCAGCTGGGTGCGGTTCTATTTTATTATTTATTTTAAAGTTATTCTAAACTTGTTGGCATAGGCGAGTAGATAAAAATACTCACAAAATATCGGAGGGGGCATATTTGATGCGTGGAAAATGGGCGTTCAGGTTTTATCTAAAAAAAAAAGTAGAATGCTTATAAATACACTCAGGAATACAAATAAAGTTACAGATGTTCTAGCCAGGTATAAAATTGGAACCAATTTACGACATCGTTTACGCCTGCCTACCTCTGCATTTCATTCTCGACCGCTTTTACAATAATTCATTAATTTTTTGCAAGATATCCATTATAAATTGTTTATAGGATAGGTACCTACAAAATTGTATTTTTTTATAGTAGATGTACCTATTACGCTAAAGGTTTGGAGATTTTTTTACTTGGAGATAGAGGAACAGATTAAATTGACATTTACCTTCTACAAATTACATTTATAGCAAGTTACATAAAAATGTCAACAAGTTACAATACAAAGCAGCACAGTTAAAATCGAACATACAAATGATTAATTAATAATCCAAGCAATATGTAGGTTTTACCTTGCAAAAGACCAAAGAAAGTTTATACTTGGCATCATAGTTCTTAAGTTTGACATACTAAATAATTTCGAAGTTTTAGCCCTTGGGGAGTTGCCGCTCGCGCCGCCATATTGGAGATATGGAGCAAGATATCCATTTTCGTGAATGTCTCGTTTTCGCTGCTAATTAGGTACGTGCAAAATAGCTTTTTATCAAAATGTAGGACAATGAATATAAAAAAGGCGTGTTTTTTTAAATAGCGAGGGTAAACCCTTTTGTCAGCGTCTGACATGTCTGGAGTGGGGGATATTGCATGAGTAGTGAGAGTATTGGTACACTGTCTTGTTAGTTTGTATGCGTAGACGTAAGTGATATTTGTGTGTGTGTGCATGAACATTATACGAGAAGTGGTCGAGATTTTGTGGTTGAATACAAACTGTATAATAGTACAGGAAAATTAGACAAAATTAGTAAAAATCTGAATTTTTGCACAGACGTTTCAAGGTCAAAGTTTCAAACACATGGTTTATGGCAAATATCTCGCGCCACAAATATCAGACAAAAATAAAGAACATACAAATGATTAATTAATAGCAATATGTAGGTTTTTACCTTGCAAAAGGTCAAAGAAAGTTTATACTTGGCATAGTTCTTAAGTTTGACATGCTAAATAATATTTGAAGTTTTAGACCTTGAGGCGTTGCCGCTCGCGCCGCCATATTGGAGAAATGGAGCAAAATATCCATTTTCGCGAATGTTTCGTTTCCGGTGCGAATTACGTGGAAAATAGCTTTTTATCAAAATGTAGGATATAAAATAAAAAATATAAAAAAGGTGTGTTTTTTTAAATAGCGGGGGTAAGCCCTTTTGTCAGCGTCTGACGTGTCTGGAGTGGGGGATATTGTATGAGTAGTGAGGGCATCGGTACACTGTCTTGTTAGTTTGTATGCGTATACGTAAGTGATATTTGTGTGTGTGCGCATGAACATTATACGAGAAGCGGTTGAATTTTTGTGGTTGAATACAAACTGTATAATAGTACAGGAAACTTAGCCAAAAAAGCAGGAAACCTGGACAAAATTAGTAAAAATCTGAATTTTTGCGCAGACGTTTCAAGGTCAAAGTTTCAAAAACCTGGTTTATGGCAAATATCTCGCGCCAAAAATATTAGACAGAAATAGGGAACATACAAATGATTAATTAATAGCAATATATAGGTTTTTACCTTGCAAAAGGTCAAAGAAAGTTTATACTTGGCATAGTTCTTAAGTTTGACATACTAAATAATATTCGAAGTTTTAGACCTTGGGGAGTTGCCGCTCGCGCCGCCATATTGGAGATATGGAGCAAGAAAACCATTTTCGTGAATGTCTCGTTTTTGCTGCTAATTACGTGAAAAATAGCTTTTTATCAAAATGTAGGACAAAGAATATAAAAAAGGCGTGTTTTTTAAATAGCGAGGGTAAACCCTTTTGTCAGCGTCTGACATGTCTGGAGTGGGGGATATTGCATGAGTAGTGAGAGTATTGGTACAATGTCTTGTTAGTTTGTATGCGTAGACGTAAGTGATATTTGTGTGTGTGCATGAACATTATACGAACAGTGGTCGAGTTTTTGTGGTTGAATACAAACTGTATAATAGTACAGGAAAATTAGCCAAAAAAGGAGGAAACCTGGACAAAATTAGTAAAAATCTGAATTTTTGCACAGACGTTTCAAGGTCAAAGTTTCAAAAACCTGGTTTATGGCAAATATCTCGCGCCAAAAATATTAGACAGAAATAGGGAACATACAAGTGATTAATTAATAGCAATATGTAGGTTTTTACCTTGCAAAAGGTCAAAGAAAGTGTATACTTGGCACAGTTCTTAAGTTTTACATACTAAATAATATTCGAAGTTTTCGACCTTGAGGAGTTGCCGCTCGCGCCGCCATATTGGAGAAATGGAGCAAGATATCCATTTTCGTGAATGTCTCGTTTCCGGTGCGAATTACGTGAAAAATAGCTCTTTATCAAAATGTAGGACATAAAATAGAAAATATAAAAAAGGCGCGTTTTTTTTAAATAGCGAGAGTAAACCCTTTTGTCAGCGTCTCAAATGTCTGGAGTGGGGGATATTGTATGTGTAGCGAGGATATCGGTGCACTGTCTTGTTAGTTTGTATTATGCTAGTATCATGCGTATACGTACGTGATATTTGTGTGTGTGCATGAACATTATACGAGAAGCGGTCGAGTTTTTGTGGTTGAGTACAAACTGTATAATAGTACAGGAAAATTAGCCAAAAAAGGAGGAAACCTGGACAAAATTAGTAACAAATCTGAATTTTTACACAGACGTTCTTTGAAGTGTCCCAACCCCAAATCCACAAAAATCCCAACATATCTACCCAAGACAGTCAAGGTCAAATTTTCAAAAACATGGTTTTTGGCAAATATTTCGCGCCAAAAAAATCCGACAGCAATAAAGTTAACATGAAAATTGTAGATAATGGGCCTTTACAGTACATTCGAATTTTGACATTTAAATATGGTGGGTGTCATTTGGGGAAAATAAAATAATTTTTTATCTAAAAATGAGGCGTCTTAGAACAACAATCTCTGAGAAATAAATTAGCAAAATACAACAACTTTCACGGGGTATTTCAAACGCTCGAGTTTCACGCGCCTTGGTTGCACACGTAATCCCACCAATCAACATCGAGGACACAACAGAAGAACTTGCAAACCGACAACACTGCGATCACCGAGCGTGCGGATAGCGGATAACCTTAAACTTTCATTTGAGCTGTTGTCTTTTCTGGGGCATTTTCGGTCGTACTTTCACAGAATGGAACAAAACACTGCTTGCTAGACATTTTAATCGAAATCGGAGGCTTTCAATTTACGCTAACCTCAAAACCAAAATGTTAACATCAACAAACTGTCAAACGTCTAGTCATGAGCGATATGTCACTGCCGGTGATTAAATCACCGTGATTAAATCACTGTGATTATATAAAATATTAATATAAAGTGTAATTTACATCGTTTTACTTTCAATTCATACTTGTCCAGTGCTGCTTAATGCACGCAAACAAATTACGGCGAACGGTAAACATATCAGCTTGCAGATTGTGATGGCGTTAGTTTAAAACCACCGGAAGTGAAAAATATAAGTCGCCGTTAAGGAATGATTGGAAAATCGCGATATCGCCCATCACTACAAACGTCAATTGAATGCTGATTTTGTACAACGTTGCCCAGTCGCTTTTTACACTATTGGCTTGGGATTGCTGACGTATTAATGGCGCGTTACGGATAATCGTTTAAATGGGACTTGTAAATAGGTGATTTTAATTATTTTTTTCTGGCTCTAATCTGCATCAAAATAGAAATTGAAAAAATACGGGTATTTTAATTTTTCATAAAATTTATGATTCCGCAATAAAAAAAATATGCTGAAAAGGCCCATTCAATTATCTACAAGATCGATATCTTGCATTTTTTCCTAAAATCTTGCCCTTTTCGAGATATTCAAGGTCGAAGTTTAAAAAATGTTTTTTTTGCAAATATATTGCTTCCTATGCATCAGGCGGATACTCTTCATTTTGTATTTGCTAAGAGTATAATAATAGTAATAACAACAAGCTAACCATTATACTCTTCGCCCATTCATGGCATTTTTGTATAATTGTTGCACATTCTATACGATACTCTTCGCAGTTAAATAAACGGCCTTGTCTAACTGGGACATGAACGATAGCCGCCAAAGCTTAGTGCATAATCTTATCGCATTTGTGACAGATTTATTGGCGTTAAGTTGATAAACATTAGGGACTATTGCTTAATCAGTCGGTTCTATAATGTAACAATATTATACAGGGTGTTTGGTGCATCGTGTGCCAAATTGAAATGGCCGACAGAAAGGGTTATCTGCTATCCTTTCAGGCCCCTTAACACTTCCCATGCCCTGCGGGATTTTTCGTATCGACTTTTTACCTTTTTAATGAAAAAAATCCCAAATTCTACATTTAAATTCAAATTATAAAAAAAGTATTAGGCGTAGACTGCGAATTTCATTTTTATTTTGATGTGTATTGTTGAAGGGTTTTAAATCCAAAATTACTGGCATTAGTCATCTAGTTGTTTTTTTATTCACTCGCAAAGTTTCGGAATAGGTAAAATTGAAATTTAAACTTAGACTTTACATGGCTATGAAAAAAAACTCAGAGCGACCGGAATCTTCGAACTCCCTCAAAAATTCTCTAGTCTATCCTCTTGCTAAGGATGTGTCACATGTCATAAAAATCTTTTAATAACTTCGTGAATTCGCTAAATTAGTGAATCGGGTCACATAAGGCTAATATTAAAAATTCTGAATAAAAAATTATTTTTGATTAAATTATGCATGGGAAATAGGTAAAATCTGTTATCTCACTCTTGCGAAGTAAAATCTATCTTCAGTCTCTTTCTGTTCATGGGTTTTACTTGAAATGAAGAAACAATTACATTTTTATCATTTATTAAAAAAATTTAAAAATCTTGCTCAAAGTATTGGTCTCTGTTGCGAATGCAGGCCCGACATCTGCTTCGTATTTCGACAGTTGTTGTATGAAGTCGTATTTCCTCCCTAATTGTACCGAAAGCCGTTTCTATGCGTTGGACAAGAGAACAAGTTCCTCCCTAGTCGCAACCTCCGTCGTGTACACGAGCTCTTTGGCACGTCCCCAGACATAAAAATCCAACGAAGTTAGGTCTGGGGAACGTGGAGGCCATCCCGCCCAATCCACGCATTTGGGAACACATTGTCTAGATATTGTCTTACAATCAATCGCCAGTGCGCGGGACAGTCGTCATTTTGAAAAACTATAGGCGTATGCGTAGATTGGGCGGGATGGCCCTATTCAAGGGCCTCCACGTTCCCCAGACCTAACTCCGTTGGATTTTATGTCCGAGGTCGTGCCAAAGAGCTCGTGTACGCGACGGAGGTTGCGACTAGGGAGGAACTTGTCCTCTTGTCCAACGCATAGAAACGGCTTTCGGTACAATTAGGGAGGAAATATGACTTTATACAACAACTGTCGAAATACGAAGCAGATGTCGGGCCTGCATTCGCAACAGAGACCAATACTTTGAGCAAGATTTTTAAATTTTTTTAATAAATGATAAAAATGTAACTGTTTCTTTATTTCAAGAAAACCAATGAACAGAAAGAGACAGAAGATAGATTTTACTTCGCAAGAGTGAGATAGTGAGTGAGCATAATTTAAGCAAATGTAATTTTTTATTCGAAATTTTGAATATTAGCCTTATGTGACCCGATTCATTAATTTAGCGAATTCACGAAGTTATTAAAAGATTTTTGTGACATGTGGCACATCATTAGCAAGAGGATAGACTAGAGAATTTTTGAGGGAGTTGGAAGATCCCGGTTGCTCTGAGTTTTTTTTTTTATAGCCGTCTAAAGTCTAAGTTTAAATTAAAATTTTACCTATTCCGAAAGTTTGCGAGTGAATAAAAAAACAACTAGATGACTAATGCCAGTAATTTTGGATTTAAAAGAGCCCTTCAACAATACACATCAAAATAAAAATGAAATTCGCAGTCTACGCCTAATACTTTTTTTATAATTTGAATTTAAATGTAAAATTTGGGATTTTTTTCATTAAAAAGATAAAAGGTCGATATGAAAAATCCCGCAGTGCATGGGAAATATTAAGGGGCCTGAAAGGATACCAGATAACCCTTTCTGTCGGCCATTTCCATTTGGCACACGATGCACCAAACACCCTGTATAATTGCTAAAACTGTGTATTTAAATATTCACAATCATGGCAAATTAAGATTTCACCCCTCCATAGTCTAATACATACTCACGAATTTTCCTTTGGATCAAGGTGATTTCGATAGGGAATTAAATATAATCAAACAAATTGCAAGAAATAACGGATACAACGAGTCACTAATAGATAACATGGTCAAATACAAACAACGCAAAATGCTTCAAAAAGAATTTATCACTGTGCCTAACAAACCTACAAAATATAGTTTTATTAATTATGTTCCGAAATATAGTAACATTTCTAGAAAATTAAATAATTTAGGTGTCTTTACAATAAGTGTGAACAAAACAAATATAGAAAACATTTTGGTTAATAACAAAGAAAAACTAAATAAAATTGAAAAACCTGGTGTATGTAATAGTCTAATTCACAAGTTCAAAAAGGTGTTAATTCGTGAAATAGCTCCTAAAAATATGAGCGATAGCTCATTAGATTCGGAGTGACGTCTAGAAAAATGCGTTAAAATATTTTATTAGCACATAAAAAATTGCAAAAGTTATAAACAAATTAAGATTAAAAAAATGGCATTTAGTTTTTGGCTTATAACTCGAAAACTATAAGCGATAACGGAAATAGGAAAAAAGATTCTTAAAGAGGAGGAAATTTCCAATCAAAAAGACTGGACTCCCGGAGCTCTATCTCCATTATTTATAATTTTAATTTAACGCCGGAAATAGGACACAGCGCGCCGCCTCAAAAGAGAGTACATCACATAAAATATTTTTTTTATACTATTAAATTACAATCAAAAATTTTGAAAAAATTATGGTGTATTCTTAACATTTCAAAGAATAAGGTTCCGTTGGAAAGAAAAGTTAAAGTTTATTTTTCAACAAGTTAGACCATTGTTAACTAACGAAATTTTGTGGGACCTACGTTGTCATTGGAGACAAACATCTTTTTGAAATAATTGGCCTATAAAATTTTCGCTTCTTGGAGCCCCACTTATACATATGCCTAACAAGATCACGTTATAAAAAATTTTAAAAATTGTTTATTTTGTTTATTATTATTTTTTTAAATAAACAAAAAATTAAAAACCAAAGTAAAGTTGTAAAAAAAATGTTTTTCAAATTCGCTATCATATTGATATTGTCACATTGAAGAAAAGCATTCATTAATGTTTAAAAAAAAATTTACGCCATTTGTTTATAAATTGTTTATAAACAAATTGACTAATTTTGTATTTACAAAAAAAGTTTTTTTCCTTAAAAACATTTTCTTATTGTTTATAATCGTAACAAAAAAAAAATTTCTTATCAACAATTACATTGTTTATAAATTTAACAAGTTGTGTAAACAAATTTCGACAATTCTAATATTTCTTTTCTAAATCTTAAAAAAAAAAAATTGTTTGTATTTTTTATAGCGTTTTTCAATAATACGCGATACAGAAGTTGAAACGGTCACTCGATTTGCCAACTAAAAAACTGATATAACTTTTAAACTATTAGAGATATCACAATAGACATTCGCGTCGTTTTTATAGAGGATTAATTAATCTTTAAATGAGTTGACTTCCAAGTTTGTAACTATTATTAATCAGTGTTTATGCGCATTTGTTTATAAAAATTAAATATGTTTTTCGTTTATTTTTAAATACACAATTGCAACTTTCAGATATTTTATCACACAACAAAATTGCCTTGAAGGTCCATTACCGTATATATTATTTGATAAGCTAGAAGCTAATTTTTATAAACAAATGCGCATAATAACTGATTAATAATAGTTACAAACTTGGAAGTCAACTCATTTAAGATAAATTAATCTTCTATAAAACGACTTGAATGTCTATTGTGATATCTCTAATAATTTAAAAGTTTATGCGGTATTTGTGGCATGATGTGGAATTTCTATGTGTTTATCCTCAGACGCATCAAATTCTCCGATTTAAAAGATATATCAGTTTTTTAGTTGACAAATCAAGTGGCCGTTTCAACTTCTGTATCGTGTAATATTGAAAAATGCTATAAAAAATACAAACAATTTTTTTTCAGTATGTTGTTACATATGGCTGTTTTTATCATTTTTTTAAGTTTTAGAAAAAAAATATTAATATTGTCAGAATTTGTTTATAACAAATTGTTAAGTTAATAAACAATGAAATTGTTGATAAAAAATCTTTTTTTTTGTTACTTTATTGAGGATTGCCAATTATGATTTTTAAGAAAAAAATAATTTCTTAACTAATTATTCAAATGATGGATAATTAAAAAAGAACGATTATAAACAATAACATGTTTTTAAGAAAAATATTTTTCTTAAAAATCATAATATTCTCAAGACAACAAAATCGTAAAAAAAAAATTAAATTTAAAACTAGTCAATTTGTTTATAAACAATTTCTAAACAAAAGGCGTAAACATTTTTTTTAACGTTAATGAATGCCTTTCTTCAATGCAAAAACAGTAATATGATAACGAATATGAAGAGAATTTTTTTTTACAACTTTACTTTGGTTTTTATCTTTTTGCTTACTTTAAAAAATTATAATGAAGAGAATAAACAATTTTTAACAACTTTTATAACGTGTTCTTGTTAAGTATATGTAAAAGAAGGGCTTCAAAAAGCGAAAATTGTATAGTCCAATTCTTTAAAAAAAAATGTTTGTCTCCAATGACAACGGAGGTCCCATAAAATTTTGTTAGTTAACAATGGCCTAACTTATTGAAAAATAAACTTTAACATTTTTTTCCAACGGGACCTTATTCTTTGAAGTGTTAAGAATACACCATAATTTTTTCAAAATTTTAAATTGATATTTAATAGTGTTATGAATTACACCCCCTTGGAACTGGAAATTGATACGCCTATGCCCTAATAGTGAGTGACTGGAAACTTGTAGAAGGAAATGGACTTTTTCTAGAGTATGGTGGGAAGATTCTGGATCAATCTAGAGGTAATTTCAGAGTATATAAGGCGCAATTAATGGCGCAGAAGGAGAAGTTTATTAAAGTGAAATTAGTAGCGAAAAACTGAGGTTAAATATGTAAATGTTATTTTGAAGTATTGTATAGTCAGTGAATTATTAAATAAAGTGTTAGTGTGTATCTCTTGTTGAAATTATTTTAGAACCCACGGATTCATACAGGGTGTTTCCTAAAAGCTGGAAAACACGCAACGATAGTATGAAAAAATTATTTTATGTGATACTCTCTTTTGAGGCGGCGCTCGCATCCTGCAGCGGTCGCGCGGAGTTCTATTTTCAACGTTAATTTAAAATTATAAATAATGGAGATAGAGTTCCAGGAGTTGGGACCTTTTAATTGCAAATTTCCTCCTCTTTAAAAATCTTTTTTCCGATTTCCGTTATCGCTTATAGTTTTTGAGTTATAAGCGAAAAACTAAATGCCATTTTGTTTCATTTTAATATGTTTATAACTTTTGCAATTTTTTATGTGCTAATAAAACCTTTTAATGCATTTTTTTATACGTCATTCCGAATCCAATGAGCTACCGCTCATATTTTTAGAAGCTATTTCAATAATTAACACCTTTTTGAACTTGTGAATTAGACTATAAAATCAATTGTAAAGATTGCAATGCTGTCTGTATCGGTCAGAGTGGTAGAAGCGTTGAGAACAGGGTAAAGGAAGATAAAAAATCAATCTTAAATAACAATAAAAATACAGAAATGTCAACACACTGTATTGAAAACAACCATTTTATAAATACAGATAACATAAATTTGCTTCATTCAGAAAGAAAAGGTAAACGTTTAGATCTGATAGAACAACTAGAAATCAAAAAATCTTTCAAGTACAACCCTTGTACCTACCACGAATAAGTCGTAAAGGTGTTTCAGAATCTCATGAGCCGCGAAATGCGCAAAAGGCAAAGTTTAATCTGAGTTATAAGTATGTTTTTGAAGACACTGGAGGCTGCCTTGCTGTATACATAAATAAGAGCTCGGGATAAATTGTAAACAATAAATATAATATTTTTAAGAAGTGTAACTGAGTCAACAGAACGGATTATGTATCTGCGCATATGAAGGTCACGGCTCATGAGGTTTTAAAACACCTCTATGACCAACAAAATTTTTTGAATACCACTGTAATAAACACATTGCTAAGAACTATCCATTGATTTATATAATCAGTTTAGGTCCACTCCAAACATTCCAATAATTAATAATGTTAAATTAAGTCTTAAATAGATTAAGGGATAAACACTTTTAGGTATAAATTAGAATAAGCACATCGGAAACTTTAGTATTCACTATGTAATACTTTTGATAAAGGCCTAATAAGCCGAAACATATGTAGAGTATTTATAATATATTGTTTGATTCATCTAAAAGCAGTGTTTAATTTATAATTAACAATTATTAAATATTTTCTTTCTTGTATTCTCAAGTGAAAAGTTAAAACTAAAAAATAATTGCTTCCTATAATAACAATAATAGGATAGTGTTATTAGGCAACACATTACAGCATCTGATACCGTAATGTGTTACATTTCGGTATCAGATAATGTAATGTTCGATTTACCGACCGCAAATGAGTCCGGGAAATAGTCATCTACCGGACAGTATGAAATAAAGTATAATAACAATAACAGAAGTGACGTCTAACCGAAATAAATCATTTCAAAAAGTCCGAATGTAATATTTAATTTTCTGATGCAATTACAGAGTTGCAATAATGTCCTATGCAGTATCTTGCAAGAATTAGTGTTTTTGTAGCTGCCGTAACTGTTCAATTCGCTGCGCTAGTTAGATAATATTTACGAATTGTGAAGGAAAACACCTACTTTTTGCAACTTATTGCATAAATAATTATTTCAATTAATTACTTCTACTTATTATAGCCCGGCCAAATGTTAAATTTACCAAAATTCATTCCCGGAAACAAAAAATACGGTAGAAAAAAAATTCTAAGATTTGTGTTTCGATGGACGCGATCTGAAGTGGCGAACTTAACCTAAAAAATGTGAAAAGTTGAAAAAAATGTTTTTCCTAAATAAAAAAAACTATGATTCTAATCGAAAAAAATTGAATGAGAAAGTTGTACCTAGGTGTTAAAAAGATATTTCGATTGCTATTTTTTAAAGTATCAATTGCGATAACACGTTTCGAGGTATATCGAAAAAACTGTCAAAAATCGGCTTTTCTTGTTCTCGCTGTATCGTTTTCAAATTTACGTTTAAACTTACTATGAACCGTAAGTATAGCTCACGGCAAGCCGAAAAGTTGTTTTTGTTTATAAAGGGTTTTAATAAGAGGATTGTAATGGTTTTATTAATTTTAAGGGTAGTTAATTAAATGGCTTTAAAATAATTGCATTTTTTTAGATTATGTTTTTTAAAATAATTTTGGCAATTTCAATTTCACAGAAATAACTTATACGGGAGTCGATTATTGACATTTTTTAACGAATTTACAAAAAATTATCCTACGACTTTCTGAAACCAGATAGCCTTTTTTTATTGTAGAGGGCCCAATTTACAGTGAGTGCCTTTATGGAGGTTAATGATAAATACAAATATCTATAAAAAAAAGTACTAGGGTCTGTTCTATTGACTTTTAGCATTAATAATTATAGACCGGGATCCAGCGACAGATTTTCATGACCACGTCCCTCTCTAGCGGCAATTAGTGGAATACATCAGAGAGTTGTATTATGAAGCCTCGTGAACGTCAGCTGCGGTTCCGTGGGTGGGATGAGCGGCGGTAGCCTCCCACGCACGAAGAAAAAAAATATATTTTTAGTCATTTCCTCCCGACTAAAAATTTGTGAAACTATAGCTAATCCAATATCTTGAAGAAAAAAAAAGTCAGCTGACTATAACATGGTGTATTATACGTCAGCTGGTCGCTTGAACATGAAAAAAAATGTATACATTCAATGAATTCCTCTCAACCAAAAATTTACCTGATGATAGCTTATATGCTACTCTGAATGAATAAAATATCAGTAATCTGAGCCCACCTCAAGATACAGATGTTATAATATATGATGGATACTTCATACTATACATCAGATGAAAGATGTACCACTTAGCTTTGGAAATATTTAAAAAAAGGTGCCGCAAATGATATGTGCAAGCAGAGCTAAGTTCATCGTGATTGCCTTTGATCGATACATTTTTCCATCGATCAAAGATACTGAACACAAGTTACGAGGCATGGAGCAAGCAAACTTTCGTATCGAAGGCCCTGACCAAGTGCGAAAAAAAGGACTTTTCAGTAGAGCTGAAAAATACTAATTTTAAAGAAGCACTTGTACAGTTTCTTATTGAAAATTGGGAAGAAGATTATATGGTGCCATTTATTAACAATAAAACTATTTATGTAAATGCGGACGCTTGTTATAAATACATGGGCACTGATTCAAAAGTAGTAAAAACTTTAAAACAAGCACTTTCGTGTCCGGCTCATGAAGAAACGGACACAAAAATGATTTTCCACATTTGCCAAATTGATATTAATGCAAATGTATCAGAAAATATTCACATTTGTATGGAAGTCGGTGTTGGAAAATATCGAAGATTTATCAATGTTACTCAACTATGTGAAGCTTTAGGAGCTAATTTGAGCGCAGCACTTCCGGTCTTTCACGCATTATCAGGGTGCTATTCCAACCCGGCCTTTTTTAGAAAAGGCAAAAAGGGTGAATTTTTAGTTGAGAGGAAATCGTTGAATGCATAATTTTTTTTTTCATGTTCAAGCGACCAGCTGACGTATAATACACCATGTTATAGTCAGCTGACTTTTTTTCTTCTTCAAGATATTGGATAAGCTATAGTTTCACAAATTTTTAGTCAGGAGGAAATGAATAAAAATTTTATTTTCTCTCCGTGCGTGGGAGGCTACCGCCGCTCATCCCACCCGCGGAACCGCAGCTGACGTTCACGAGGCATTATGATACAACTCCCTGATGCGTCCCGCTAATTATCGTTCGAGAAGAAATAATTGACCAAATTTTCACCTGGCTCCCGGACTATTTAATATTAAACTGAAGCATGTTAGCGCGGCGCAAACTAACTGCAGCAAGCGCACAGTGGGGCAAATAGCTCATTTTTTGATCAAACTGCAATTCCCAGGCTTAGAATTAATAACATTTAAAAAAAAAATTAAACTATTCGTTATAATATTGCCTTTATAGTGCAGTCGATAAGTAGAAATACACCAGAAGTTCGCAAAAAATGTTATCCGAGATTTTCCTTCACTAATTGTTAGTGGGAGGATTAAACATAACAAAATCACAAATTTGTAAATGTGAATATTTTTATTCCTAACTTTTTCTGCATTGAAGTACTACCTTAAACTAAAAGATAATGTATTGATAACTTATATTAAAGTCAGTTATTTTTATGAGCCTGTGAATAGTTAAAAGCGCAAAAAATCAAGAGGTAACTATATTATATTGTTATTTTTATATACTAATAGATATCAGTAGCCATGAAAAATGGAAGAGTATTTTAGATCCCCTTTAAGACCCATTTTGATTTTTCTTCCTAACTTGTTTGGTTTTCGACTTTTTTTCAGAAAATTAGTCCAGCTTTCTTTTTTATGATGTGCAATTTTTAGTTATCAGTAAAATAAGACTTTTTTCACCAAAGGGGTGGTTTTTTGGTGGGGTTGCGAGGCACCCCTAGAACTGATTTTTGTGGTTTTGTGATGTATAATCCCTCCACTAACAGTTACTGAAGGAAAATTTCAGATAACATTTTTTGTTATGGAAATATTTATAATTATTGGACTATTAATTCTATCGAGATCGAATTTCGAAATTTCAAGTTTCAAGATGGCTAATCTGGACATAAAGAACCCCGTACCATTAGCATTGGAAAAATCATTTCGGTGGAATTTTCTTCAAACTTTGGAAATAGGTAGTTCAAGGGCTTCCGAATAAAAAAATGCCATATAATAAAAATTGATTTAATGCCATTCCTGCAGAATTACATTGACTGAAAGTTAAAAATCTTTGAATTTTCAATGTTTACATCCAGTTATTTTTTTTTTCATACAGTCTCTATAAAAATGATTTTTTCGCGACTTCCATAGTCTAATACCCGTCCTTTCTAGTGTAACGAATGGAATAGAATAAAAATACAATGTTTTCAATTGGAATATGTTTAACTGTTAATAATTAACACAAGAAACTGTATAACAATTTCAACATGCTGTTTTTATTAACTCTCACTTAAAGACTATCCTCAACTTTCTCCTTAACCGGTAATGGTATCATTAGTAACTAATTTAATATGAATGAGATTTCCAGAGGATTTATTTCGAGAAAGTTTTGGAATATACTTGCCTGGGGATTTCCAATATGTATCATTTTATTTCTTCCTTTTCCTTTAATTTCAGGAAATTTTAAATGTCCATAATATGATTTGAATATCATGTTAATGTGGTTCTTGGGGACATTAAAGCAAATAATAGAGCAATTAGGAAACAGCCATATTTCAATAATTTCGGCTAGGTACCATCGTTTTTGTAAAAGACGTCGTTTGTCAATTGGTTTAACCTACTATCCGTGGTCCAGTCTGTGTGTAACTACCTAGAGTCGGGTACAATTTAAACTGACTTGTGTCATGGCCGCTAAAACATCTGAACTAAGATTTTATTTGATGCATAAGAAATGCCAGTAGTTCTCAAACAGTTCTCAGCAATGATGTCGCTAAATACTTAAAAAAAAGAGGAAAGATATTATTAAAATGTTAAAAGATTATTAATTTAGTAACTTCATAATTTTAGCGGAATTCTGATTATACAGTGTTCATAAAGTTGGCTACATATGGGTAAAAATTGTATTTTTGACATTTCTAAAAAACTCTATTGGGGGTTTGTATATGCATGTCCAACAACAAAAAATTACATTTTGACACATGTCATAAAAAAATAGTTGACCTTGGTACCGAAATGTGGGTTAAATTGTTAAAATATCGAAAAATTTTATGAAGAAAAAGTGGATATAGAATACAACAAGGACCCCATATATAAATTTTGAAACAGATATGAGGAAAATAAAAAAGTGCAAATTTTACCCCTACCATTAATTATCATAAACTCTTGTGCCTATTTCACAAATATTTTATTAGTTTCGACAAAAACTTTATGTATTTTAGTTGAATAAAGGTATTTGCATTTAAAAAAAGAAACGAACCCCCAATACAGTATTTTTTAGAAATCACAATAATACAAATTCCCATATGTAGCCAACTTTACGACGGACACTGTTGGTATATAGGTTTGTGTACAAATGAAACTGATAACAAAAAACGAATTGCCCAATTCAGTCAATAACAATGAGTGATCAGAAAAAGAAATCAAGGACTAATATTGCTACAGTCCAGCAAGAGACACGGGAAGATTTGGGCATCTCTTGCCAGGAAAGGATAGGATCATAGTATTAGTAGGAGAAACGATGTCAGTAAAAACAAAATATTTCATATAATAAAAAAAAAAAATCTGAAATCTCTATGAGAATAACGAAAATAAATTATTTTTCCTTTAGCGGTAATAAATAAAAATTCTGGTTGACAAAATAAACATTAAAAAAATTAACAATAATTTTAAAACAAATAAATTAAAACAATTCTGAAAGAACAACGCATTGACACGTTTTAATAAACACTAAAACACTACACTTGAACAATTTACATTTTTGGGGAAAATGAAGTTTTAACAAAACTCGAGGCGCAGTTTAATGATAAAAATTTTAGAAGGAAAATTATCAACTTTTAATAATTAATCAAATAAAAAAAAAGTGGAAGTGCTTGGGGATCGATCTCGCAACAACCATTTATATTATTTATTACTGTTAGAACATCTTACCGATTGAGCTATGCGATCGTGTTTATTCTGCTCTAAAATGTGTAATATCTACGTACTAAAAGAAAATTGTAAGACTTATTGGTTTGACATTGTTCGTTTGACGGATGAATATCCATTGTTTACCACTAAAAATAACTTAAATATTTCATGTAAAGACGTTTTTCATATTTAGAGTGATGTTAGTTCACGGAAATAAATAATATTCGTCGTTAAATCACACAGTTTGAGAATCACTGAGCTTATGACTATGTTTCTCACTCCTCAGTGTACATTTCATATTTTCGTCTCAAAAGAAGTGGGAAAGAATCTAGGTAGACATACATTGACAATATCTTTAGGCTATGGCTTTAAGTTTGTGTGCAAGAGATAGTAAAAACGTATGTGCAATATTAATTCATACATCGGTCTTTTTAAACTTGATCCGACTCTAGTCGCCCTTATGAACCCCTGGGCGTGAAATGCGTGTATTCCTATTGCTTCCTTCTCTTTTCCTCATCTGTGTAGCTGGCTGATGGAATCTATCTAAGACCAATAATTGAAGGAAAGGAAGAGTAAAAATTTGTACGGCCATTTTTTTTAACTTTGTTCATTATTAGCTGTTTTATGAAAACTTAAACACTGCCGAGTTTTTTTTACTTATGTATTTTGGTCACTCTACTCGATGGCATTCCTTATTTTCTATAAATATGCATTTTTCAATCTAAAAAACATACAAAAATGAAAATTTGAAATTTTCCACCCCTTTTTGAGGGTAAAAAATGTAATTGATAATTTCTTCAAAAATACTGCTTTTATTATACGGCCGTGGGAATTCAAATTTTTATTTTTACATTTTTTTCTCATTTAAAAATTGTTAACTGTAAACAATTCATCATGCTGCGTGTTTTCCACCCTTTAGGAAACACCCTGTATGAATCCGTGGGTTCTAAATAATTTTAACAAGGGGTAAACCACAACACTTTATTTACTAATTTACTGATTACACAAACTAAGTTTTACAATGTTTATAGTTACACTTCGAATTTATAACCTCACTTTCGCTATTAACTTCCCTTTTTAAAAACTTCTTTCTGCACCGGTAATCGCGCCTTATATACTCTGAAATTACCTCTAGATCCATCCAAAACACAATCAAGAATCTTCTCTCATTACACTCTAGAAAACTCTATCTCTTTCTACAAGTTTCCAGTAACTCACTATTAGGCATAGGCGTATAAATCTCCAGTTTCAAGGGGGTGTAATTCATAACACTGCCCCCCCCCTCCCTTAAGCCTGATCGTCCCGATCAGGCAATTTAGAATCATCAGTGTATTTCGCCAGTCTATCCAAATGCACGATCTTCATCTTGGACTTTTTGCTTTGTTGAATCCGATAGGCAACGTCATTAATTCGGGTAATAACAGTGTATACGGTCCATCCCAAGGTTTTTGAAGTTTCGGTGACCTCCCTTTCTTTCACTGTGGGTTGTACAGCCAAATCAGATCTTCTGCCTTGAACCCTTCTGAACTACCCTTACGGTCATATCGAGCCTTCATTATGTCACTGGCTATGGTGATTTGGTCTCTAACTAACTCATGGACGTTCCTTAGCCGTTACCGCTTCATCTACATAGCTGTTCACAGGAAGCCGTTCCGCACCTTGTGTTCCAAACATCAAGTCACGCGGCAGTCTGATCTCATGTCCAAATACTACACGAGCCGGAGTCTGTTTTGTAGTCTCGTGGATAGCAGCTCTATATGCCATGAGGAAAAACGGTATGTGGAGATCCCAGTCACGTTGATTTTTATGAACGACTTTAGAGAGATGTTCTTTCATAGTCTTGTTATGTCACTCCACCATTCCATCTGATTGCGGGTGAAGGGCTGTTGTACGTGTTTTGTGTATTCCCAATAACTTGCAGATTTGCTGAAATACCCCTGAGTCAAAGTTTCTCCCTTGATCTGAATGCAGCTCCAGGGGTACACCAAACCGACATATCAAGTTATCTACCAAGACTTTGGCGACAGTGACCGCTACCTGGTTCGGAATCGCATAGGCCTCCGGCCACTTACTAAAATAGTCCATGGCAACCAGTATGTACTTGTTACCGTCCTTGGACTTAATGGCGCAAAATGGCGGTCAATTCAAATTTCAGATAACAAATTCATTTGTGTCCACAAGGTTCAATATTTGGGCACCAAAATTTCAGGGTGTACTGTATTTAACAAAAGGTATATTTTCTAAAAGTTTAAAGCCGATCGGACCTCTTAACGTCCCTGGGCGTTAGACTGAAGAAAAACCGCTCTTCAACCAGTTGATTCCCTTTTGTGCGTTATGTACATACTCAAATGACACAAAACCAATACAGATTTATTGAAATTTTAATTGCGAAGATTTTTGGTCTGTTATTAGTCCCGATCGGACCTCTAGAACCGGAGATAATCACCTTTTTACTTATAAAAACACAGTTAAAAAACAAAATTGTTTACAAAAAAAACGTAATAGGCTTGGGAAGTTCAAAACTCAGATATATAATGCTGGTAATATCCCAGAAGGTATAAAATCATAAAATTGCTGTTACAAAACTATGCATATCTTATAGTATTGTTGGTCTTTTATTGCTGCACTATATATTAGATATTGTAACTTACACCGTTCTTAAGGGTGGTGAAGGGTGAGGGAGGCAAGAGGGAGGAGGGGTGAATTTAAAATTTTTGCTTCTTTTTCTGCTTTCCTATATAACAAAACTGAGGATTTTGAATTGAAAGAATTTTCTGCGCTACAAAATAACTTTTTGTTACAAGTTATAATATCAATTTCATTGCCACCTCCAAAGAAGGATTATTTTTTACTGTTCCGATGTTTTTAGCAATTCTCAACACTGTTTAAAAAGGGTTTTTTAAGCTCATCCGTGGTAAAGTGTGGAAACCACATTTTTTACTAATTTTCGGGTACTGAATACGGACCTGTCATCCGAATTGGCTAAACACATTGGGAAGACAGTAAAAAAACAACCCTTATTTGGTGGTGGCATTGAAATTGACATTAAAACTTGCAACAAAAAGTTATTCTCTAGTGCAAGAAATTCTCTTAAAATACTCAGTTTCGTTAGGTAAGTAGAAAGGGAAGCAAACATTCTAAATTCAACCCCCCTTCCCTTCGTTCCCCTCACCCTTCACCACCCATAAGAATGGTGTAAAGTTACAATATCTAATATACGGTTATTTATCTATTAAAAAAAAAAAACAAAACTGCTCGTTAAATAGCTATTATCAGCTTATAATATTATTACTTCTGAATACTCTTACACCCATCCCTTCCGATTAAGGTGGCGAATTTGATCCTTTTAGAATTTTTATTGGTTTTTAATTGTAAAAGAAATCCCTAATCGCCTTATGCAGTTCTAGTTCTTGTGTCAAGTTCTAATATCAATTCCAATGTCAGCCACAAATAAGGGTTGTATTTTAATGTGTTACCGAGGTTTTTCGCGAAAACGGGTGGCGGATTCGTTTTCAGCACCTCAAAAAAAAGATGGCTTCCACACTTTACCACGGATGGGCCAAAAAAACCCTCTTTTAACACTGTTCTTTATTTCATAATGTTACGTGTTTCCGCCCCTAGGAAACACCCTGTATGAATCCGTGGGTTTCAAATAATTTTAACACTTTATTTAATAATTTAATGATTACACAATACTTCTAAACTAATTTTTACAATGTTTATATTTACACTTCGGATTTATAACCTCACTTTTTGCTACCAAACTTCACTTTAATAAAAAACTCCTTCCTCCGCCGTCGATTTCGCTTTATATATCCTAAAATTGTCTCTAGATCCATCTAGAAATTTCCAATTCCAGAACAATATAACTCAAGAGCCATCTACAGGCTTCCAGAAAAGATGGCGTGTATTACTGGTTGCCTAACCATTGGTACTTAATTTCAGCTATTAGTATCATGGGCGTATCACTCGCCAGGCCTCAATTCTTTAATGACCTTTCTATAAAAGCGCTTCAATCGTTTTGAAAGAAAAAAAACGTTCACCCCTTTTAGTGGCCCAATTTCATGTGCAAAAGTTATGCAATTATGGCAGCACTACCGAAGTCACCCTTTTGAATCTTTAATTCAGTATCGGCTACTCCGAAAATACTATTTACCTACAACCGCACCTTCGCCATAACTTCAAATATTTTCTAAACTTGTAACCTGCACCTTCGCCATAACTTCGAATATTCTCTATAAAAATCGGCTAAGAAAGTACTTCTCTCCAAGTTTTGCTCGCCTTATACTAGCCATAGCTTGATGAAAAAAATATGGGATCACCGCCGAGTCATACTCCACAGCTTACAAAAAAAATCGTAGAAATCACTTCACATTCCGGAGAAATCGCCGAAAAAACATAAGAAAACATACATACACACAGGTTGAATTGAGAACTCTTCTAAAAAATTTTAATTTAGCTTTAAAAATGCCATTATTTACAAAATATGAACAATCATAACCCAGAGAAATTAGGGTTTTGTGAAACATATTCTTTATAGAATTTTGCAAACAGCGGAAAAAAACTATCTATGAGAACTAAAAGGAAAACTATATGTAAAAAATATTAATGAAATCTTTGCATTTTTTCGATAACCTGACTTCTGGTTATGCTAGCAAATTGAAATCCTAAAATAAAGTTGTCCAATTTCTTATTTAACATTCTTATTATAACACTAGCATCCAACATAGTCCCCTACGGCTAAGCAGATTATCAGTAATGTCAAATATAAATATTTCATATTTATTCATGGATATTGCCTTAGTTTCGGATGAAACATCGTTATGAGTGGCTTTGTGCCTTTCTGATGAGCTCAGAATAAGGGCGAAAAACGTTTCAAAGGCTAAGCATTTCCGAGAAACTGAATGAGAGATTTTATGAAAATGTAATCCATCAGAATGAAAAAAAATTCTAAGACAAGGTAGGTAAATAAATTCATTTTAGACCTTTGCTCTCATCTTTAACTGAATCTTCATACCGTAGGGGGTCATGTAGATATTAGTTTAATCTGCTAAAACAAATAACTTTCTGGTGATATAAAAAAATGATAATACCTGAGCCATTCTTTTGGAAAAATGACATTTTATGTAAAACTAGCTTACCTTTCGCAAATTCACAAGTAATGTTCCACTTTCTTATGGACTGATAAATCCTGTTGCCTACATTTTTGTTTTAACTAGCATGAAAACATTTGACATAAAAACAAAACAAAGGAAATAATAAAAAGCAATCACCTTAACAACAGAGAGATACAGGCCTTTTTGTGTAAAGTATCGATAACTTTTTTATTCCTGGCACGTGTGGAACCTCACTTTTGTGACACTTCTGAGACAGTGTAAAACTAGTGAATGCAATGCCACGTTTAAGTGAAAGAAAACTCGTAGAACTTTTGATGATGGTTGGATATGGTGATAGGCTGAAAACTCATCAGGAAGCATGTGATGTTTTCAATGCCCGAGTATCCCGAAAAGCAAATTTCTAGATCCACTCTAAGTAGATTGGTGGCTAGATAGATGAATCTGGCAGTGTAGCTGACCTCCCTCGATCAGATCGCCCTAGCACAAGCAACGAAACCAAATTAAATATTCTTCTAGAAAGTGCGGAAATCACCATCTTTCGACAAGGTAGGTGGCTTTAAATCATAACGTGAGTCAAACTTCTGTTGTACGTCTATTGAAAAAAGAAAAACACCATCCATACAAAGTGCAATTAATCCACGAATTGAATGAGGACGATCCAGATCGGAGCTTACAGTTTTGTGAACAGTTGATGACCTTGTACGATGAAAACCCAAATTTTTTAAAGAACATTGTTTTTTCTGATGAAGCTACATTTTCTTCAAAGGGGACTGTACATCGGCATAACTGTGGGTATTGGTCACGCGAAAATCCTCATTGGACTCAAGAAGCCCATACACAGCGAAGAGGCAAAGTAAACGTGTGGGCAGGTATGATTGGTGATCGTTTATTGGGACCTTTTTTTTGAAGAAAATTGTACGGCCGCAAAATATTTACAATTTTTGCGAGTTGAGTTAGTGCCAGCCTTAGCAGTTATGTTTCCGAACAATGAAGATGAAGGTATTCTTGCTGAAAACGTCTGGTTTCAGCAAGACTGGGCCAGATCTCATTTTGGGATAGCAGTGCGTCAGTTTTTAGATGACACTTTTACTGGAAGGTGGATAGGTCGTCGTGTCGTCGAGGTCTGATTGAGTGGCCCCCGCGTTCACCGGATTTAACCCCCTTAGACTCTTTTCTTTGGGGTTACCTAAAGTCAAGGGTGTGTTTTAACAGACCGGATACCATAGAAGAATTGAAAGTCAGAATTGGCTTGGAGATGAAACGAATTGCCCATGAGATGATTAAGAACAGCGTGCAAAGTGTCTACACCCGCCTTGGCCAATGCCAAATGCTTGGAGGGTCGCAATTTGAGCAATGGAGATGATTTTTTTCTCACAATTATTTATGTAAGGTATCAATCAATAAAAATATGTTTTTCCAAAGTAATGGCTTAGGTAATATTTTTTTCATATTACCAGAAAGCTAAAGGAATATACCACCAAAAACAGTAAACAAAAATGTCTGTTTCCATTAAAAAAAAATCGGTAAAGTTATTTACACAGAACTTCCCTCGTTATTTGTGCATGACAGTCACTCAAAAAAATTATTAATTACGAAATGACATTGGGAATAATAATCGGAATATAATTATTGGTATTATTACAAAGAAAACCTGATAACTTTTGGTCTAAAAAATTACAGAGTGTTCATCCAACAGCAAAAGTTCAATATACTAAATAACAGGTGCCAAATATGGAAGGCTTGCGCAAATACCTTTATAAATGTCCACCATGACTCAATTATTACTTCCCTCGCATACCGAAGGGAAGTATTGTATTCGAGAAAAAATCACCCTCCGAGATTTTTTCGGATTCTGACGTTTCAGAACACGTAGATTCCGAAAATATAGGTTTTTCAATTCCGTCAGTCTGTCTGTCTGTCTGTTGGTGAATTAACTAAAAAACTACTTGACGGAGAGCAGTCAAATTTGGTAGGTAGTTAACCCTACTGTCAGCGAAGAACTGGTAGAATTTTCACTGAAAAATATACAGGGTGGACCGTCTAAACGGAATAAATAGTGAAAAAAATTTTTTTTTGCTCAAATTTAAAATTTCCACGTTTCATGGCGCGCTAAACCTATTTCAGAAAAAAAAATTTTTTGAAAATTTTTTTCAATAATTTTTGAAAAAATTTTCACCACTAAAAAAAATTTTTTTCTTTATTCAAATTTAAAATTTCCACGTTTCATGGCATTCTAAACCTATTTAAAAGAAAAAAAATTTTGAAAATTTTTTACCAACATTTTTGAAAAAAATTTTACCACCAAAATAGATGAATTTTTTTTTCTCAAAATGTAAAATTTCCACGTTTCATAGCGTTCTAAATCTATTTAAAGAAAAATAAAAAAAAATTTAAAAATTTTTGAAAAAATTTTGCCACAAATAGATTTTTTTTCAGATTTATAATTTCCACGTTTCCATGGCATTCCAAATTTATTAAAACAAATTTAAAAATGTTTTAGAAAAATTTTTAAAAAAATGAAAACATGTTTATGTAATCTATTTATTACCATTATAGAATAGACGAAATATTTTTTTTGCTCAAATTTAAAATTTCCACGTTTCATAACATTCTAAACCTATTTCGGAAAAAAAAATTGGGATGCCATTATTCAATAAAAGTATATAATAGGATATGCCAAATATTATTGCCATCTCTCACATTTTCAATCCCACATTCACGTAATGGAGTGGAAGTATAGTGGTGATTAAAATATAGAACAAATTTTCAAAAATGTTTTCTGTCTATTCTAGTGTTAAATTTTTTTCCAAATTGGTGAAAATATGTTGCAAATTTTTTTTTCCGAAATAGGTTTAGAATGTTATGAAACGTGGAAATTTTAAATTTGAGCAAAAAAATATTTCGTCTATTCTATAATGGTGATAAATAGATTACTAAAACATGTTTTCATTTTTTTTTATTTTTCTAAAACATTTTAAAATTTGTTTTAATAAATTTGGAATGCCATGGAAACGTGGAAATTTTAAATCGGAAAAAAAATTCCATCTATTTGTGGTAAAATTTTTTCAAAAATTTATAAAATTTTTTTTATTTTTCTTTAAATAGATTTAGAACGCTATGAAACGTGGAAATTTTAAATTTTGAGAAAAAAAAATTCATCTATTTTGGTGGTAAAAATTTTTTCAAAAATGGTCAAAAATTTTCAAAATTTTTTGTTCTTTTAAATAGGTTTAGAATGCCATGAAACGTGGAAATTTTAAATTTGAACAAAGAAAAAAATTTTTTTTAGTGGTAAAAATTTTTTCAAAAATGATTGAAAAAAATTTTCAAAATTTTTTTTTTCTGAAATAGGTTTAGCACGTCATGAAACGTGGAAATTTTAAATTTGAGCAAAAAAAAATTTTTTTCACTATTTATTCCGTTTAGACGGTCCACCTTGTATATTTTTCAGTGAAAATTCTACCAGTTCTTCGCTGACAGTAGGGTTAACTACCTACCAAATTTGACTGCTCTCCGTCAAGTAGTTTTTTCGTGAATGCACCAACAGACAGACAGACAGACAGACAGACTGACGGAATTGAAAAACCTATATTTTCGGAATCTACGTGTTCTGCAACGTCAGAATCCGAAAAAATCTCGGAGGGTGATTTTTTCTCGAATACAATACTTCCCTTCGGTATGCGAGGGAAGTAAAAATTATGATAACGTCATAAATTTTGGTATAGTGACAAAATGTAGCATTTACAAAACTAAAATCGACCTGTTCGAGGATTTTTTTGACAAATCACACATACCAAAGATATGAATTTTGTGCGTTTCTTTAAGTTCACACTGTATATTACCGTTCTCGCTACATAAGTGTGATGAAACGTCAAAAACACCATTTTTCAAATTGTTTAAATAAAAGCATTCAGAAATATTATTCGCATCGACCTCAATCGAACAGCATCATAAAACAATGTTTTCGAGTACCAGGAAATTAATCCAAGCGATTTCACAATTGCATTGGACTAATAATTATTGTAATTCGCAATTGTATTTGTAATGTTCGATATTATCTTTTATTATCGTACATCCGTGTAAGAGAGGCATCTGCTATTGAAACGCCTGAATCTACTGGTTTCCAAACATTACCCGACCCATAAGTAGGCACACAACCCTCACGTAAGGTTTCGTGAGTGACTCATACATAACAAAGGCGTTAGGAAAAAAGGGTCTGGATTGACGAGGGGAAAATGCAAGGGAAAGGGGAATCGATCCCTGCGTGAAAAAATCTCCAATGAACATCGAGTGTTCAAAATACGTACGAGTATATGTTTTGGATCACAGATTTAGGGCTCAAAAACGAAAATATTATCGTGCACGTTAGCTAAGCTGAACATAATTACGTAATCCTGAAACCAAATTCTCTGAGTTTCATATTTGTTTATCCGTTTATATATTTATCTACTTATTTATTAATTTGCCAGCGTAAGGTGGGCATTGCTGCCGATTCCAGGCATGCAGATTTGTTCCAACATACAGCCCGATCGCCCATATAGGATGGGACGTGTAGGTGTTTGTGAGATGCTTCTTCTTAGCTTCCATCTGCAGAGGCGCGTTTAGGCCTAGGCGCACTAGGCGCGCGCCTAGGGCCCCACTTTTCCAGGGGCCCCCATTTCCCGATTTATTGAGGTAAAAAAGCGATGTAAATATTTTATTTCTTTGTTATGTCGTTATTTATTGTCGCTTTTCCGATAGCAATAATGATAATTACAACTATCATGAAATACATTTCTTCCCTTTTCCATATCATCCTCATCAGATCTCAATTGCAACAAAAATAACAAAATAAGAATGGTTCATGCGAGTATGTGTTCACGAACATTTGTCGTTTATTTACGTTGTATATCATTTGAATTTGAAATCATTTTATAGTTCTTCCTTTCGATTTCAATTTTTTTCATATTTCAATATAGAAGTCTACAGGAATTTATCGTTTGTGTTTATCGTATTCTTGAACACCTATTCATTTTTTTAATCATTATTCACTGTATCACACTGAAAAAAATATGTTCGTAATATTAATAATTCAGTTCATCGACTGAAAAGTGATGAATCCGTTTATTAATATAATGTACGTTTATAAGTAACAATAAATGTGTACGTTGTCTTAATGAACATATACAGTATATCAATAAACAGATTCATAAATTCTTTCATTCATTGATTTCTCGAACATATTTTTTTCAGTGTATTAAAAAAAGATGCAATCAATTAACAGACCAATTTAGCAATTCCTCAGATGTTACTATTTAAGTTTCGGCAGTCGGCACGTGCCAGATGACGAATCAGCTTTTCGATATATTTCACATTAATGAAAATAAATCTACTGATAATGATGATGCGAAAATTCAAAAACCTGGGGCAGAACAATCTAGAAAACCCAAGAAAATTTTGATTTTGAAACCAGTGATGAGGACTGCGAAAAGGAAGAACCATTAGGAAACGATTCTAGTGAATCTGGCGATGATGAACAAATAGAAAAAGAATCTGAAAATAAAGAGAATTTGGAAAAAGAGTATGACGATCCAAAACAAGCTAATAATCAGTGCACTACAATAATCAATGCATTAGTATCAACCTATAGAGGCGACAGAGATTCTGAGCTATCTCCAGATAAATTGCATCAATTTTTGATATATGCCGGCTTAAGTCGCCTGCTGAAATATATAAAGGACCCCGCAGTTTTTTGTAGTAAAAATGTGTTTCAGTCGATAGTTCTGAAACTTGGGGAAAGTGCTGTCCTGGGCCCCCTGATTAAAATTCATTTTGACCACCAGTTAGACCGAATTCGATTTTTTTATTTAGAGACGATTGAAACTGTGAACATCTGCGAAGGTCTGCTTAAATGTTCCATAAAAATTCTGAAAATATTCATACTCTTTTTTGTTTCTTGGTGGTTTTTTTTTCAAAATGCTTCCTTCTCCCAGAAAAGAAGTAACAAAGAGAAAAAAATATTTTTTTTTGCAATTTTTTTACGGGAAAAGGAAGCACTTTGAAGAAAAAGTTGAAGGAGCATAAGCTGATTATTTTTACCTAAAGAATATGCCTGAATATTTTAAGATCTTTCTGTAGTAGAAAAAAATAAAATTTTAGGGAAATTCTTGGTCGAAATTATTTTTGTCTAAGAAATTCTGAAAACCGGTAGGTGTGTTCTTTGAAGAAAAATAAACATCTCTTGCTCTTGGTGTTTATCTTCAAAGTGCTTCCTTTTCCCTTAAAAATATTCCAAAAAATAATTTTGTTGGTTTGTTATTTTTTCCGGGAGAAGGAAGCACTTTGAAAAAAAATACCAAGAGACAAAAGATGCTTATTTTTCTTTAAGAAATGAGCATGAATATTTTCGGAATTTTTATGTGACATTTACGCAGACCTTCGAAGATGTTCACAGTTTCAGTCGCCACTAGATCAAATAATCGAATTCGGTCGGACTGGTAGTCAGAAGGAATTTTAATCAGGGGGTCCAGGAGAATATTTTCCCCAAGTTTCAGAACTGAAAGGTATTCTTACTATAAAAAACCGCGGAGTCCTTTATTCTCAATGTGTTGCATTTTTTAATGTTGAAACCCTTTTGTGTATTTACTTGACCATTCCGGTCAGTAATCCCTCATGTAAATGCACTTTTTCGGCACTCAAAAGAATTAATAACAACCTACGAAGTACTTCGGAGCAACAGCGACTTCAAAATTTGTCTCTTCTGTATACTGTATCAAAGGAAATACAAAACTGTGATATCAAATTGACAAGTCTGCTAACATATAAAGCCGGAAAAAAATAATATGATATGTATTTGTAAAAATATACTTGCCTTCAAATCTTTAGATCTAATATTTTTTTGATTGAGGGGCCCTCAAATTTCACAGCGCCTAGGGGCCCAATTTATCTAAACGCGCCCCTGTCCATCTGTCATCATCGGATGGGAAGTGTAGGCGTTTGTGAGATGTTTCTTTTAGGTTATCATACTTCTGATAAATTTCAGATGCTTCTTTTTAGTTTCTGTCTGAGATCATCCTTTCCTATTCTTCTTCTGAGTTTTCTGTTTCTGAGTCTGGCAGTGTGTAATATCCTTGATATATCTTTATTGCATTCCGTCTTTTGTTTTGCTGTTCTTTCCCAGTGTGTATAATCCTCTGCTAGCCTATTCATAATCCTCTCGATTGTTGTTATCCATGTGTAGCGCGGCCTCCCTATTTTCAGTTTGTTGCTGTTCAGTCTTAGCGCTTTCTTTAGTAGGTGGGTTGTGTCTCGTCTTTGGACGTGTCCCCAGTATCTATTTATTTATTTATTTATATATTTACGTATCTATGTATTTATGTATTCATTCATTCATTCATTCATTAAATCATTCGTTCTTTCGTTCGTTGATTCATTCTTTCATTCCTTCATTAATTCATTTATTTATTTATTTACTTATTTCTTTATTCCTTTATTCCCTTCTTCACTTCTTCCCCTCTTCCTCACTTCTCCTCTTTCCTTTTTTCCTTCTTCCCCTCTCCCCTTCTTCCCCTCTTCCCCTGTTCCTTTGTTCCCTTGTTCCTTTGCTCCTTTGAGAGCATTTCAGAAAGTCTGATTTTTTTAAATGCTCTTAAAATTCGGAGCAGTGACCGAATTGTCTGAAAATTGAGTTTTCACCAATTTTCGGTCCTCCAAATATCATGTTACTTTTAAAATCTGAAGCGCCTTCCACTGTCTTCCAGCAGCGGTTTGGACCCTTGATTCATAAAAATAATTTTTAGAGCAGGTGATTAAAAAAAACATAATTTATTCTCTGCTAATTGGTAGTAAAATCATTATTCTAGACAGTCCCACTTGCAGTCCAGTCAATAAAGACAAAAAAAGTGGAAAACCTCGGACTCTGATTAGGAAAGATCGATTTTCATGAAATAAACGGCATCCGATTCGTAATTGATAGTACTGCAAAGTCTACTTGGTCCGAAGGTGTGCTTTTACCCTGGGGGGTGAATGCCACCTCGTCTCGGAGGTAGAAATTGGTAAACTGAAAATAATCGCAGAAATCGATGGAGGGATGAATTCTAAGCAATAAATGTTCTACGAAGTTTTTTCTATAAATTAATATTTTTTGAGTTATTGAAAATGTTGGATCTAAAATCTAAAAATGCATGTTTTACAGCGATTTCTTACGAATAACTCGAAAACCTCACGTTTTATCAAAAAACTTGTCAGACCTTTTTTAAAGTACTTAAAATGACTTTTAAAATGCCGATTTACTACACTTGTTATATAATTGTTGCACATTCTACTACTCTACTCTTCGCAGTTTTCTTTGGTAAGTGATATTAGTTTCAAGGATTTTTTGTTTAATTACAAAACAAACAAAAAATTTTCACTTAAAAAATTAATAACTTTTTTATTTATTGATCGATTTTGTTCAAAAATCAACAGGGTTCTTCCTCTAGCTAACACTAACTTATTGTCCAAACAATACAATCGGACGTTTCGTTCTTAAATTAACGTGCTTACAAAGAAACGTGTCGGACGGACGGACGGACGGACGGACAGACAGACAGGCAGACAGACGGATAGACATTTTGAAAGTTGTTCAAAATTCGATCACTAACACAGTGATGTGTATAACTAACTTTAACCACCTATTACTCTGGTTTAAATCGGATTATTACATTTCTGTAGGTGCGATTTTTAAAGCTTGGAATTTGTACTTTAAGATGCTTCAAGGGGAGTTACCTTAAACATTAAATTAGCCCTCTTTATTTTACGAAAATAAAAGAAACATTTTTCTTTGCTCCAAAATTCGTGATTCTAGGGGTAAAATAAGCGTTAATAACTTTTATTTAAAAAATTATTTGGCATACCTATCTATCGGATCTTTTTATACATTACTTCAAGAATAACATGTGAAAGTTTCAGATTTTTATCTTAAGAATTGTAGAAATGGTAGAGCTTTTACCGATTTCATCGGAAATCTCTTTATGTTCCGACTTCATATATGTACTATTCCAACATACAAACATTTTACATTTGAAAATATGATAATCCAATAGCCACGTTTTTCGTTCAGTTTAAGCTTTGTTGAGCTCAATTTCATTAATTAGTTCAAAAGTTACAACAAATTTAGTGTAGCGCGTCCGAGTCCGCGCACGCTTCGCGAGCCGTAGAATACTTATGTGTCGCCATTTGTTTCATTCTCGTGCGTTAAACAACAAAGTCTTCAAAGTTTTCTGCTTCCTGTGTCTCTGAATCTGGCAGCTTTTATTTTTTGTTTTATGTTCTTATTTTTCCCCGTTTTTCCCTTTCTTTTTTTATTTATTAACCGCTCCACAAGTAAATCTCCATCTACGGTGGAGTTGCTGGAAAGGGCCCTATCTCGCGCTAACAATTCTTTTTTTTGTGCGCTATGAGAAAAGGAGTTATTGGACAAAAACCTAATTTCGGCCAACATTTTCAATTTTCTTAGGGGTCACCGGCACCTTACAGTTGTAAACTTTTTTTTATCGTATTCTAATAAAAATACTTATCTTAACAATTTCAGCCATGTAACATTTAGTGACCGGTTATTATCAATTTCTGTCTCTGACAACTAGGTTACATATGCATAAATAGTTTAGGATACATTTCAAACACATTTTAAAATGTTCAAATGTAATTTTCTTGACGAGGAATATACAAAATTCAAAAATCTTATATTGCTGGATAGAGAATTAAAAACCCTTTCAAATGAGCTATCACACGCACCCTCGTTCCATTAAAAATGTTGAGAAGGGTGGCTGTCACTCCAAGGGGGTTGAAGATGGAGGTAATAAATTATGCTCAAAAAATGTCATTTTACAATTAAAAATCGACGAGTTGTAGGATGTTACTCATAAATTGTATATCACGTAATGAATTTATCCATACTTACAGAACTCATTGTATAAATGTATACATATTCTAAGTTCTACTTTAGGTTTAATCATGTCCCCATGTCCCGATGATGTCAACGTGATTGGCGAAACGCGCGTCGAGAGTTAATATTCGAGTGTTGTGTTCAATTAATTTGATGTTTGTGGAAACTAAAGGCAACGTCACACCGAAGAGATAATCACTGAAAGAATTAATTCACATTTTTGAATTGATGATTATTACCATCATCATCATCCATTTTCCTGAAACTAATTAGCTACCTCCTATTACTGTCCCTATAGATTTTTTTAGACACGGTGTATTAACATTGTACATCGTGAAAATATATTTTTTTGCATCACGCCATAAAAAGTGTTACTTTTCAAGTAAAAGTAAATTACAAACAGAACAGTTAATTTCTATATATTTTCTAAGGGCAGAAAATGTCTGGAACAGGTTTATATAATGTATTCCAAGGAACATAATTTTGGAGCATTACGTGAACCCAGCAAATACAAACTGCTTTATCGCTCAGCGTTCTCTCTCTTATTTCCGGTTAAGTACCTTACCAGTACCTACCTATTTTATCCCCTTTCGTAAGCCCCGATCTCTCTCTCTTGCTCTGTCTCTTTCGGTCATAGACCTCCACATATAACATCATGGGAGTCAACTTATACAAAGCGCTTGGGAAGTTCAAAGCAGATAGTTTTTTAACTAGCTAAAAAAATTCTCAGCAGGAGTCACACAATCCTATTTTACTTACAAAAAGGCACTCATATTATTATCGTTTAACAATATTCTTCGTGTAAAATTTATTTTACGTACAATTTTGAAAGTTGTGAAATATTGTTATTTCTTAAATTTCTTTTGATTTATACCATACTGTTCTTTAAATTATTTATTAAAAATATATTAAATTAACTTCATCTTGCCGACAGCAAGATTAAATTGTTAATCTTTTCATTCTTTGCTGCGAGCGGTTTGATCTGTTGACAATGTAGATCAGCAAATCAGAACGCAACCTACGGATTCAAAAAGTGTTCGTTTTGGTATGGCAATAATTGGCAACAAGAGCAAGCGAGACCGAAGCAACTAGGCTATTCTTTTCTATCGTAGTATAACACGTCGTACAAAGCGCCACCTGCTATCCCCACCACATATGCGTGTGCTGCTCTCTCTCTCTCTGCGAAGTTTCAATTTGTTTCCGTCTTGTACTCTTCAGTTCTCATTTGGTCGTATACGATAGAAAAGAATAACCTAGTTGCTTCGCTCTCACTTGCTCTCATTGCCAATTATTGCCATACCAAAACGAACACTTTCTGAAGCTGTATATTAAGTTCATTGAATTGTTACAAAATTTAGGCCAAACCGTGCATTTTGGGTGGGACAAGATTTTAATTTTTTGATGAGGACCCCTTCAGTGTGAGTGTAAAACTCGATTTTTGGGGTTGAAAGCCCCACCGTAAGTCTCACAAATAATTTTTAAAGATTTTTTTTGTAGAGAATTAAATTCTCTACAATATTGGTCCAGATAATTTTTACCGTTAAATTGAAAATTAAAAAGTTATAGTTAACAATAGACTAAAATATTCAAGAAAAATATCATTTAAGGGTTATAACTTTTTTTCTATTGATTTTACTGAAAAAATACATCAGATGTTTTTTGTAGATCATTTTATTGCGAATAATTTTCTGTATTCATTAAAAAAAATCTTGAAAGAGGTTTAGAATGTCGAGATTTAAAATTTGAGCGAACAAACATTTTCTGTCGGTCTTCTGTATGTCTGTCTGTATGCCTGTCGGTCTGTGTGTCTGTCTGTAACTTCTTTTTATCCGCACATTTTTTAAATTTATTTTCTTTGGAGAGGTGTTAGGACCCTGCAAAGGGAACAAACCAATACTCTATTTAAAACTCGCGAAAGAGTGCACGAAAGAACACCTTTACCTTTTAAATTATTTTTATTTTGTTTCACTACATTACATTTCAAATCCTTAACTATGGTAATATATACAGCATGCAATATTATTCACTTTACTTATTTATACAAAGGTATAAAAACAATAGAGTGAGCGCCGTTGGTATGGCAGAGGACCATGGATTTGTAAGAATATTTGTTTAGGAATAGCACATTTGTAAAAATGTATATGCATTTAATTTTTATTATTTTTCCTCAGAAAATTGAAGTATTTGAAATAATTGTGGGTAGTGAGGGGGTGGTGGTAATAATTTTAGGCACTGCAGGGAAAAACAGAACTAAAACCCTGCTTAGACAATGTGTCAGTATATAAAATTGTGGATTTGATGGAGCCGTTTACTACTAGATTCTATGTTTAGGGGGCAAAGAGATGGAGGGGGGGGGGGGTGGGGTGGGGGGGGGGAGTACGAAAGAACACCGATCTGAAAGTACTTGACTATACGTTTTTTGGGTCGCTGATTACGAAAATCGGGGTTCCCCAATCCTAAAAGTTGGGAAACACCCCTAAAAACGCAATGAACACCCCTTTTAGAGGGTTTTTCGCGCTAATTTTAATAAATATCAAGAAGGATCCTATGAAATCCCTATTTTTCAATATTAATTTACCAAGGTTTATACCAAATAAATATAGTGGGTTATAACCACCCCTACATCGACTTAAAATTCAAAAAATTGGTGAAAAATATTTTCTATCCACTTTTTGCTACTTTGGTTGAATGGATATTGCCGGGCAAAATTAATTTATTTTCAACCCTTAAAGGGGTAAAACTTCCACCACTAAATTTAAACAGGCTCTGAAACACGAGTTAATTTTTTTTTTGCATCTTCATTTTATTTTTAACGAAATATTGCTAAAAAAATTTAATACGTTTTTTATTTCGATTTAGGGGTGGTTTGACCCTCCAAAATGGTTAAAGAATAAGTTTCAAAAATTTTTTTTTTTTTTTAGTAATATTTCATCAAAAGCAAAAAATGAAAATGCAAAAAAAATTACCTCATTTTTTTTAAAGCCTGCTTAAATTTAGGGGTGGAAGTTTTATCCCTTTAAGGGTTGAGAATAAATTAATTTTGCCCGGAAATACCCATTCAACTGAATTTGAAGCAAGAAGTAGAAAGAAAATATTTTCTATCAATTTTTTAAATTTTAAATCGATATAGGGGTGGTCTAACCCTCTCTGATTATCCCAAATTATATAATTTGGCTATATTTGGTATAAATCCACTACCTTGGCATAAACCACCTTTGCAAATCAATATTTAAAAAAGGGGATCTCATAGAATCCTTTTTGATTTTTACTAAAATAATCGCGAAAACCTTCTAAAAGGGGTGTATTTTAGTGGCAAAAAATTTTTCAAAAATGTTGGTAAAAATAAATTTCAAAAAAATATTTTTTTTGAAATAGGTTTAGAACGCCATGAAACGTGGAAATTTTAAATGTGAACAAAAAAAAAATTGTTTCATTATTTTAGTGGGAAAAAATTTTTCAAAAATGTTGATGAATTTTTATTTTTTTTTAAATAGGTTTAGCGTGTCATGAAACGTGGAAATTTTTAGTTTGAGCAAAAAAAAATTTTTTTCATTATTTATTCCCTTTAGACGGTCCACCCTGTATATTTTCCAGTGAAAGTTTAACCATTTCCACACTGACAGTAGCGTCAACTACCTACCAAATTTGACTGCTCTTCGTCAAGTAGTTTTTTTAGTTAATGCACCAGCAGACAGACAGACTGACGGAATTGAAAAACCTATATTTTCGTAATCTACGTGATCTGAAACGTCAAAGTCCGAAAAAATCTCGGATGGTGATTTTTTCTCGAATACAGTACTTCCCTTCGGTATGCGAGGGAAGTAAAAGTGATCACATTTAAATGATATTTTCCTTGATATTTTTATTTTATTTTCAATTTTACGGTAAAAAGTATCTAGACCAATATTGTAGAGAATCTAATTCTCTACAAGAAAGTTTTAAACAATTTATTTGTGGGACTTACGGTTCTTAAGATATCGTGGAACAACTGTTTACACCCCCTTATTCAAGATGGCTGCCAAATGGGGCGGCTTTCAACCCTGAAAATCGAGTTCTATTATTCAGCTTGGAAAGTGGCCACTTTCCAACCCGAGATATTACTTTCCAACCCGAAATGACATATTTCAGTTCAATTGACCATTTTCGTTCACCTGGTTTTGACACAGTCTGGAGGGCACACAAACCTGATTCAGTCATAAAGGAATACAAAGGTAAACAAGTAGAGATGAACTGCTAGCAGAAGCAGTTTAAGTTTACAGCTTTTACCTATCTCTAAAAAACAAAACAATGAGTTGTGTGGCCTCCATTCCACCAGCGTGACGTCAACCGAAAATGATCTATTGTCGAATCAAATTAGAAATGTCATGCTTTCTAACTTTTGACATGTAAGACAATTTGATTATTACTGTATGATTGTGAATAATAGTTATTTATGCACCAGGTGCGTTATATAGATTATAACGCCTGGAGGGTGTTATAATCTAATAACGCTCGTTGTGCATACAATATTTTATTTTTCACGAAAAATATATTTTTCTAATGAAAAATTGACTTTTCATTTTTTAAATACATTTAATAGTCTTTGACATTTGCTGATACTTTGACGTTTATTAACTGTATCTGACAGTTGTTGATATTTTGACGTTTGTTGATGTTATAGGAAAAAGGAAAATTAATATGAAAATACCACAAAATATCCAAAACAATGCGGGAGAAGCCACAGAAAATGTAAAGCCGGTCAAATCCAAATCATTATACGATAAGGAATATGAAAACATTTACTCTTTCTTTGCTTCTCATATAACAGGGCGTTATGGCCATAACGCCCTCTCATTATGCCCGTAGTCATTATGAGCGTCTTTATGGTAACCGTATCCAATGTATAATAAACAAATAATATGTAGGAGAAAAATAATTAGTATATTATTCAACGAGCATATAATAGCCATTATATGCGAGTAGAATACTATACTTTGTCCACGACTATTAAATATTTAATATTTATTTAATTCATCTTCATTTCATTTCTCCTATTTAAGAAAGATTCATATGTCATCATATATAATTATTTAGATTTTTCGGGCAACAAGTTTAATGAGACCATTTCTGCAGCTTTCTTTGTCTCTGGCGATGTCAAAGAAATCTCGTTTTAATATGTAAAATTATTGTAAAAAACGTTGGCGTTGAAATCACACAAATTTTGACGTTTCAAATCAATTACAGAATTACGCTTTGACACATTGTCATGGCTTACTATTAAAAAATACAATTTGCAGGCACGTAGGTAAATCGTTTCAAAAACAATGTTGGGGATTGCTGCGTGTTGATAATAGATGATGCTTTGAAAAAAACTTACTAATCGACTTTTTAAGTGTTCATTAAAGTACCTCCTCGGCATGTACCATTTGAGTGCTTCCTAGAAAACTTAGAGAAACAAACTTGTCTTTTGGTTGCTGCAATTTTGACATTTTAAATTTTGAGTAAGTCACTAATGTCATTTCTTATAAACAACTGACTGTCCTCATTATTCACCGCAACCAGTGAATAATGAAATCATTATTCACTCCAGGGGATAATAGATAGCATTACCCTTGAGGAAACGCATACATAATAAGTACATTATTTAATAGTCGTGGACAAAATATATTTATTTTTCACCTGCATATTATTTGTTTTTATACCTTGGATACGGTTACCATAAACACGCTCATTATGACCACGGGCATAATAAGCGGGCGTTATGAGCCATAATGCCCTGTTATTTGAGAAGCAAAGAAAGAGTAAATGTTTCATATTCCTTATAGTATAATGGTTTGGATTTGACTGGAATTACATTTTCTGTGGCTTCTCATGCATCGTTTTGGATATTTTGTGGTATTTCCATATTAATTTTCCTTTTTCCTATAACATCAACAAACGTCTAAATATCAACAATTGACAGATACAGTTAATAAACGTCAAGTACCAGCAAATGTCATAGACTACTAAATGTATTTGAAGAACGAAAAGTCAATTTTTCATTAGAAAAATACGTTTTTCGTGAAAAATAAAATATTGTTTGCACCACGAGCGTTATAATCTATACAACGCATTTGGTGCATAAAATACTATTCCACACTTTGTTTATATTTACTCATCTCTAAGCCAACATTTCCTAGTAACGAAATTAGATTTCTTGATCCAACTTATCAATTTATAATTATTGTCAAAAAAGAAATAAGTATGTAAATGTTAAATATAAAATTTTAAAAATATCTCGGTTTAATAATTTTTTTAAACGGCATGCGTCAGTAGAAAAAATTCATGTGCGCAACACGTAGGAAAAGTGTTACATCCAGGATGTAAACTACTTTTACATCCACCTACGAAAATCAGTGAAATTATAGATGATAGAATCAGTTAACCAGTTTGTTTACTTTAACAATGAATCATTAATAATCAATTTAATTAACAATCAATTTAACTGTTAATCATTTATTTTACCGTTTAAATTTAAAGTCGTAATTGTGAAAACTGACTCGAGGACGGTAAGACGCTCACTGCAAGAGTGTTTTTATTAAGGCACTGGGTAATTATTGAAGAAACACCAGATTTGGGAGTAGATAAGATACTATTAGAAATTACATTTTTTTCTCAATTGATTTCTTAATATATCCCTCCGCAACCGTGGAAAACCGCCAGCTCCCATGTCTTTTATGACTGGCCAAATCAGCTCCAGAATCAGCTAGCAGTGTAGCAGATGATCTTGGGAAGCAATTTTCAGTACAGCTCTCTGCTTCCGATAATTTTATATATGTTGCAATTTCTATTGGAGTATTCCTAATTTTATTAATACCAATAACCTACTTTACACATTTTCCATTCACATATCTAATAAAAAATTTACGGTTGGCAGTGAAATCCGGAAGCAAAGTATACTATTTTCGGTATAAATTAATATAGATCAAATCTGAAATGATGAATGTTCTTTGAATGTGAGTTTTTTAATCTTGGATTTTTACAATAATAATTGAATCTTTATTCTCAATATCATCTATTGTTGAATTCAATAGTTCGTTTCTTCTTCATGCCAAATATTAAAATAACCTGAAACAACTTTATCAACAAATCTATAAAAATATGAACTAATGAATTAATATGAGTCACTTTCATTAATAAGAAGCGTTCATCTGGTGCCTCTTGTAAGAATTTCTCTATCTCCGCTTTTGTTGAAACTGTTGGCTCTTTCGGATGCCTTTATTTTTCAAATGAGGTACTAACTTGGAATATTTCTTTATATCTTTATTTTGTTTGATGTTTAGTGTTCTCTTCAGCATTGAATACGTAGACCATAACGTTGAGGCTGCACTCTCTTAATTTTGTATTCAAAATATGCCAATATCACACTTCCAGACACATTATTTCATTTCTTAGAATCATACCATTCCATAGTCCTTGTAAGCAGATTCAAATTGCCTGATCGATTTACTGGGAAAAGGTTCAGAAATTGCACTTTTCGCTACTTCAGACACTTCACATGGTAAATCTTGATCATTTTCTGATAACATGTTTTATGTCTTCATTTCATTCCAGTGATACAATTATTGAATAAACTGCCACCAAGTCAAGATTTAAAAAAAAACACGTGTTTTTTTAATAGTATTGTTGATTGTTTAGTAAAACTTGTTTATTGCATTGCCATCGTTACTGCTGCGTCAAAGAATATTTAACATTAAAATATGTGCAGCAAATTGTAGATGACATATGTCAAATAAATTAATGGTAAATGTCAAATTTTTTTCCTCACATTTTTAGTAATTTTTGAACTGTGGGAAACAGTTTTCAAAAAACTCTTGTTCGATACCTACTCGATTGCGAAATTCTTTTGCATTCTCGAACGATTTTTTTCTCGAATGCAAAAATGGCTTTTAGCAATCTAGCATCAAAAATAACTATTCTGTTCCTCTCAGCATTGACAGTGAAATTGACAAAAACTGGCCCAATTATTCTCCCTGCGAAAAACTTTAAATAGAGCAAACTGAACTTTTTTTCTTATTTTGACGAGTACTAGACGCATTTTGTAATGTTTTTGCCATTATCTGGGACACTCTGTATGTAATATTGATGACTGGATTTTGAATTAGAAATATGTTGAGTTTAAAATAAAATGATAAAGTGTTAATTTTTTGAGCCTTACATAATTTGCTCAAATTTGTATATCTCTGTTTCAGATAACCTCGTGAACAACAGCTTCTCCTAAACCGGACTCTCTAGTCATGTTTCTGTATATCAGTCTATGTGAATAGATAAGCACAAAAGTAAATATGCCTCTCGATCTGATAAGTTAAAATGTGTTGACATGCACAATGATTCGAATGATAATTGGCAAGATATCAAGTTCTATGCTGATAACAAGATAGTATTCAGAACACTTGGTACTTTTAAAAGGTTCTGTTTTTAATTACATCGATTGCTCTTTATTTTTAATATTTATCTATGGAATTTTATTACTGTGTACTGTTTTTTTATTATAACATGTTAATTTTTCGAGATAAGTATTGCCAACGTCCACAGAAGATAATAATAATAAAGTTCCAAAAATATCTACCAATACGCTTTAAAAAATATATAATATCTGATGATTCTCACAGTGCATGACTTTTGAAATTAAATTGGTGATAGTGTTTTAGTAGAATTATTACTTACTTACAAAATATATCTCGTTCTTTTTGTGTGATATTGAAGCAATTAGTAAATTAATACGTCATCCCCATAAATCTAGAAATAGCAAACTTCCTTGTACTTCTTGAATGTAGGTGTCAAATAAATAAACAAGCTAAGCCTTGGAAGTCGTAGGAGTAAAATTCGGGGGCATGAAAGATGGCGGATTTGAACTTACCAGCATGACATAAACGTCAATAATAATAATAACACAGAAAATCTTATTTTTTAAATTTTATTCTATTTCATTTTATTGATGTAAATATTCTGGGTGTAATGGCCCAAATTATTTTGGAAAGGCTGTATAAAAATACCTGATGGAATATCATTTATTTTTGCACTGGTGTAAGGCAAAAAACTGTGAGTAACATATCTGAGTCTGTTTTTGACTTACCTATCTGAAAAACCAAAAACTTTCAAATGTTCAAGTCTATGGTCCAAGTTTTCGCTGCTTAAGGTGGCCACCTTCCGTAGAAAGAGACATCCGATAGAGAAATATTTATTATTTCTGCCTATAACTTTTTTTTCTTATTACGTATTTTTAAAAGAACTATAAGAGTACCTAAGTAGAACCATAACAAGACTATTACTACGAATTTTCACTCAATAATTTCAGTGGTTTGCAAAATAGCTAGATTTAAAACTACGAAATAAGAAGATTAATATAATTTTTAAATTTAAGCTAGCTAGCTATTTTGCAAACCACTGAAACTATTGAGTGAAAATTCATAGTAATAGTCTTGTTATGGTTCTACTTAGGTACTCTTATAGTTTTTTTTTAAATATAAGTACTAAGAAAAAAAGTTATGCCCAAAAATAATAAATATTTCCCTATCGGATGTCTCTTTCTAGGGAATGGCCACCTTAAACCAGTTTTGAATGTAAAGAATATTGTAGATGTATCCAATTATCAAAAAGTAAAAGCTTTTTTCCATCCAATCCACTGGGTATACAGCTAAGAAATCTAAAGCTTTTGACAAAACACATGTCGAAAGTTTTTTACTAGAAGCACCAGATGAAAAGTTTTAAATGCTGAAAGTTATATTAATAATGGGCTTGGCGGGCGTTTGTTGTCGAGAGGAACTCTACAATATGGCCATTGATGGCATTATGAGAAAAGACTGCAAGCTGGTTGTTAAAGTACCTGATTCGAAGACCCGCATTGAAAGGACTTTTACAGTAGGTAATTGGTGAGACAGTTAATGGAATAAATCCAGTAAATATTTATGATAAATATGCAGCTATTAGCCCTACTTATGAGCTAAATACCTTGTTATGTAACCCTGAGCAATATACGGGTCACAGCTTTAGGAGATCTTCGGCATCACTATTAAGCTAGTTCTGGAGCTGATTTAGAGCAATTTTAAGGAATTTGCACTAGGCGGCACTAACCGATCAAAGGAACAAATTTAAAAGGTAGAGTCTTTTCAAAAACATTCATAATTCAGATTTCGCAATTCTTGCAACCATCGGGACATTGGAAATGATAACACCATACATAAAACATAAACCTGTTCCGGACTCGGCTTCGCCGGCTACGATCCGTCCCAAAAAAAACATGATTTTAGGTACCCACTTGTTACAAAAATAACTACTTTGTCTTCGACGCTAATGCGCTAATACTTATTGACAATTAGATATCAGAATGAAAACCTACTAACCTAATCTAAAGAAATCACATGAAAGAATTAATTTATTTTAAGCAGAATAAAACCTACTAACCTAACCTATAGAGAGCATAGAAAAGAATTTGTGAAAAAATACATTGTCACGAAATTAAAGAAAAAAAATTCAGTAGGCATAGGAGTTTCAACCCGGGACCTTTTGCACCATAAGCGAGAACATTACCTATGCGCCAATCGTACTGCTGATGATGAACACTAGGGCAAGTAATAAATGGTGAGACAAATGATATCACACTTCTTTATTCGTCCGCCGCAGCAGCACCAATGCGTCACGGCTCGTTGCTACAAGATTTGTTTTCTCCGTACCGCCTTTTGTTGAACAGGCGGTAAAATATCGATCGGCGCTGACCGACTACACCGTATTAGCTTCCCACATAGTAACACGCTCTCGCTCATCTGACCTTGATACTTTCATGTCGGCGACCTTGGAAAAAACTCGTAACTTTTGTCTTATGCGTTATACGCGAACATTAACATTTCCAATGTTAAAATTTCTTGATGAACTCATCATTTTTGTATTGGTTTTCATCAGGAAGTCTTCACCTCTGCGTGACGTTCATCAGACAAGACCAAGTCGGATCTGTGAGCAACGCACCATATACAAAGAATATCTCTTTGTAAATAATCCTTCAGGTGGACCCAGCGTACATTGTTTTTGCCAGTACTAGCTTTTTCTCCATCAGTTGTAAGGCCTGTAAGTTTTTCTTTAGCCAATTGATCTTAAATCCTGAAACAAAATCTTGATAGCTTCAGAAAGGCCTTCAGCGCCTCATCTCTCGGATTTGTTTTCCCCTAAAAATACTGATTTCGTTTTCTTATTTTTAGCGGCAGCGGCACACAAAGGCTCTGGTTTTATTCGGTGTTGGTTCTATTGTCCAGGCCTCGTTGATTTTTACCCTTTTTCCTTATTTTTCGGCATCGGCACTAATGCCTGTCACTAGTCGGCACTAAGACCTTCATGGGGTAGTGGGGGGTTGAAAATATTATTAAAAAATCTGAGGCCTTGGCTTGTAGTACAGACATCAAATTTCAAGTTTCTGTACTCTTACCAGCTTGCTTTACATATTTCCCCATATTTACTCCTATTTACTCCCCAGCCCTTCACCGGAGATCTTCAAAAAACAATCCAGTTCCAGATCTCGTTATAATATATGCGTGTACAAAATTTCAAGTCAATATCTTAAACCGTTCCGGAGAAAGCGTGCGGACAAAAAAAGTTACAAACAGACCGAATTTTTTTTTCGCTCGAATTTAAAATCTCGACGTTTCATGACATTCCAAACCTACCTCAAGAAAAAAAAATGTTGAAATTTGGAAGTAATAAAGTTAATTTGGGAGAAATTTTCTTTGGTATAAACAGTATTGAATTAAATGTTATAAGTGATCAACGACCTAAATGATCACAATAGCTTACCTACCGTCAACAAATGTATATTAGTTGCTGCTTCGAGTAGAAATTTGTTCATATCTTGCCTTATACATATTGTTATGAATTACACCCCCTTGGAACTGGAGATGATACGCCTATGCCTACTGATACTGGAAAGACTCTAGAAAGAGCCAAGGACTTTTCTAGAGTGTGGTGGAAGAAGATTCTGGTTCAATCTAGAGGTAACAATATACAAGATTTTTTAAGTTTAAAACTTTCATTCGTTCGCTTCAAGAATGCTCTTATAGTGCAGTCGATAAAGTAAAATTTTGCGATTACTATACTTCCAATCCACTACGTTTACACCAGAAGCTCGCAAAAAATGTTATCAGAGATGTTTCTTCCGGAACTGTAAGTGGGGGGATTAAACATCACAAAACCACAAAAATCGGTGCTGGGGTGCCACGCAACCCCCCCAAAAAACCACCCCTTCGGTGAAAAGAGCCTTATTTTACTGATAACTTTTTAACCATTTAAGATATAAAAACTTGCTTATTATAAAAAAGATGCCTAAAAAAATGTCCTCTTGTAATTTTCTTGTATATGCCATGGTTTTCGAGAAAATCGATATTGACAAAAATTGTAAAGTTTATATTTTTAATGCGCACGAATTTTCATTTATTTGAAACTTTTTGCGCGCGGCCAATAGAAAAAATTGAATTGCTCGAAAACCAAACAAGCTAGGAAGAAAAATCAAAATGGGTTTTAAAGAGGATATAAAATACTCTATTTTGTTGCCATTTTTGATGATGAGGGCAATTAATATGAAAAAAGGGTAAAGTACGCTAATGTAAAAAAAATATGTAAAAAAAATGTTTAAGAAAAAGCTTTTAATTAAAAAAAACTGCACTAAAAGGTCAAAAATATTTTCTTACAATTCATACGCCTGGAAGCCAAGAGTTTTGCTCAATTGACCGCCCCCGTAGCTTTTGGTTTCCAGGTGTTTGAATTTTAATTTTTTTTTTAATTTTTTAGTACAGTTTCTAAAATAAAAGCTTTTTCTTAAAAATATTTTTTATATATATTTTTTTTTTTCGACATAAGCGCACTTTACTCTTCAGCGATTTTCATATTTTTTGCCCAACCCTGTATACTATTTAACTTGAAGTCATTCTAAGTGCACCTGAAATAGTTATCGGACATGCAATAGCTTTTGGCGTTATTTAAACTTTGGTTGTGCAACTAAAAAATGTTTTCATTTATTGCACACTTAATCGACAATCGACCACACTGTATATCCTCGGTTTAGAATCAGGTCATGCCTATCATAAAAATACATTGTCATCGAAACTGAATCAACGTGTAAAATTTCAACTCCGTAGGATAAGAGAATGTGGTTCTAATTTAGCTGGCAAGATTTGACCTAAACAAACTAACCTACTAACATTAGTACAGGCAATGAAGGCAAAATATTGGAAAAACCTCGCAAAAATTAGTAAAAGAATCATCTCTGGGATTTAAGTAGTTAATAACCTGTAGAATGGAATGATGCATTCTTTGCACTTCCAAGTTCTGGGAAAATTCCAAAAAATTTGGAAAAACTTTTTGATTTTCGTTTTTTTTGCTCCAACGGCTAATAATGAAAATACAGAAAAAAGTTTTCAACAAAATTTGTAGCTCGTCTCTTTCTCTACAAAATAGGTCTTTACAAATTTTTGTCTCACTTAAGCCGTTTAGGAGATAAATCCAGTTTTCCACTTACAGTTTTGAGCCGCTCCGAATTGCGCGGAAAATGAGAATTCTCTGAGAGTTTCGTACGACCGGATATATCGATCGATAATTATCACTATTCAGAGCCGCTAAAAAAATGAAAACAACGCAAAATGTAGAGAAGAATCTTAACTTTAATGTGGAACTAAAAGCAAAATTCATACAAATTTTTATCATAGAGCAAAAAGTGTTAGAATATGGCTTAGTAAACTTTATAGAGTTGATTTATTCACATCTTTGAGTTTTATGCATCCTGACTATTTCTCCCGTAACAATGGGGGCATGGATTCGATTCCAAACACTTTAATCGATATTTCGTGAAAATTTCATTGAAGAATGTTAAGAAACAAACAAGTTGTATATGTTTTACTGTATAATTGTGCATTTTCTGAACGTGTATAAATAATGTAGACAAACTCAAAAAGTACTGCGCGCATTTAAAAAACTCTAAAGTCGTTCGAAAGAATATGTTTTATTGTACTTATAATCCAAAAATTAAGACTGTGCTATTATTATTACTTACGATATAGCGAATTGAACTCCAAAATTTGGAGGTGATTGATCGATGAGAAATATACCCTCTACTTTGATCGCAAGGTATATTTTTCCAACAAAAGTAATTGCAATAAAATGTTAATTGGATTAATATATCATTATATAAGAATATACAAGCAAAATGAATTATCATTCTAACGATTCCCGGCAAAGATATGAATAAATCTGTGGATCAACTATACAAAGTTCACTAAGCCATCTTCTGACACTTTCTCTCTTTGATACATTTTTTTATGAATTTTGTGATTAATTCCACATTAAAGCTGAGACTTTTCTCTAGATTTTATGTTATTTTCATTTTTTATAGGGGCTCTGAATAGTAAGAATTATCGATCGATGAGCCCGGTCGTACGAAGCTCCTGGAGAATTCTCATTTTTCGCGCATTTCGAAGCGGCTTACAACTGTAAGTGGAAAACTCGATTTATCTTCTAAACGGCTGAAGTAAGACAAAAATTTGTAAAGAACTTTTTGTGGAGAAAAAGACGAGCTACAACTTTTGTTGGGAACTTCTTTCTCTGTTTTCATTATTTTGGCCGCTAGAGCAAAAAAACCGAAAATCAAAAAGTTTTTTCATTTTTTTTTAAATTTTCCCTGAACTTGGAAGTGCAAAGAATGCATCATCTCATTCTCCAGGTTATTACCTACTTAAATCCCAGAGATGATCATTTTATTAATTTTCGTTACTCTAAACTGTTAATTTGCCTGTACTACATTGCAAGTTAAATAAAAGCTTTTAAAAAAGCGATGGAAATAGGCCGAAGTCGAATTTTTGCTTCGGAGTGGTAGTTTTTACCCATTCGGTGCACCCTCCAAAGTTACTAATATGACATTCAGTGCAAAAATATACACCAGAGATCGAGTTCTACTTCACGATTGGTGAAAAACGCGATTTGGGGGTGATTTCTTGCCGATAGGGGTGAATCCTGAGGGGTGAGGGGTTCGGCACCCATCGCAATCGATTCAGCGACCCAAAAAACAGGGGGAGTCATGTAGTTTGTTCTAGAAGCAGCACTTGTATGTTTTTCCGCTTCTGCTCCTAATCTAATAGTGCTTTTTAGCATCGAGTACTCACACCAAAGATTACCCGTAAAAAACTTTTCAGAACTGTTCACAAAATAAGCGAGAAACGCATTTTCCGTTGTAGTATTTACACCCTTGTCGCGACACCAACTTTTTGAATAATTGCTATGTGTCTTAGTATCTTCGTATCGCTTTTAAGACTTTTTTGGAAGTAAATTCAGACAAGCCATACTTGCTATATCTCCTATATCTAACATTATTGTCAAGAATGTTCAGAGCTATTATAACATGATTTAATTTATCTTGGCAGTAGCTCTCATTTGAATAGAAGGCGCGTCGTAAATTTGTTTTATTGACGGTTGCCATGGATATTCCAAGCATAGCCACCTTTACTATTTGCTTAGCAAATGAGTCCGTAAAATGGCCATTTTAGGGACCAAATACAAAAAAATATAATATGCACCGTGGGTCTTATTCTTGCAAACCTCGGCCCTACGCACAGTGGAACGAAACGCTACTAGCGTGGTTAGTACTTACACGGGTGACCCAGTCCAGGGAAATACCACGTTCTCGCCCTATTTTCTAACGGTTTGTATATCAGCGCATACGTAGAAGGTAAGTAACTTTAGGTGGAGGTTACATACCATCGTTTGGAGGGGATGTAAAGCAGTCAGTCGCTTGTCTATTAAATGTTATGCAAGTAAAAAATTCCTACTAATGAGAAAAAAAATCTACCACTTTCAAGTTCCTTGCGTATCTAGAAGTGCCAAACAGTTCATACGCACAAACTTTGTACATTGTCGTTTTATGTATGATAGTATAGATTAGAATGAGAAGCAGAATATTTACAACTTTCTGTATTAACTGTAACCCACTTTCGCTTTGTATATCGGAGTAATGAGAAATAATAGCTTTAAATAACATGTTTTGATACATCGAGTATGACAAGTTAGGAGAGGGAGACTGAATGAAGATGGTTCCTATTCCTTTTGTCTCATGGGGCAATTGTCTCAAAGCGCAAATTTTTAACGTTGTTAATCCGCAGGGCCGGACGGTAGTTTTGAAACAACTGAGGCAAACTCCAAATTTTGCGCCCCAAAATTTTTTAACAGATTTCAATTAATTAATAATTAATTTAACAAATACATGTTAAAATTAATTTAATTAATTATTACAAAATGATTCATGATATCAATAACTCTCTTGTAAACTCATAAAGAATTAATCTTTATTGAACAATAGGAATATAACAGGAAACAAGATACGTAGCATAAAGTTAAGAACAAATATGAATCACACGTTTGAAATTAAGGGAACACGGCGACCTTTAATCTTCGCAAAATCGTCGATCATCTTATCATAGTCAATAGTGGCAGCTAATTCAGACTCAATTGCTAGAATTGCCAAACTATTGAGTTTTTCTTGTGACAACTTAGAGCGTAAATATGTCTTAATCAGCATAAGTTTGGAAAAGCTTCTTTCGCCCCCAGCAACAGTTACCGGCGTCGTAAGGAGTATCTTCAAAACAATAACGGTGTTCGGATACAAACTTTCTAACCGTGTTTTAAACAAGTGGTTGTAGACCTCAAGGGGTGTCATTGACGATCGAAGATGTTGACTATGATGTCGTTTAAAGTACTTGACCCTTTCTTTCCTTACAATTATTTTATGACGCTACGGAACACAACACATGTTGCTTTAGAGGCTGCCGGGGTCCATCGAAATTCGTCTACTCGTGGAAGCAGTCACTTAAAGGGACACATTTAACGTCGTGTAAATTAGCTACGGTTCATAAAATAGTTTGAGATTTTTAACCATTACGCTCTTTACACGAAATGCCATGAAAATAAATCACGACTAGGATTAGCTTATATGTATCAATATTATACTCAAAATGGTATTAATTATTATGTATGTGACAGGACAGGTAGTCCTCCGAAGGTCCAGGGGGGGGGCGATCGCCGCTCTGGATCCGGCGGCCGATGAGGCGTGAAAAAATGAACCCGAAAATGCGCCCCCGAATCCTGTGTAGTGAGGCAGTCGCCTCTCTGCCTCATGCCACCGTCCGGCCCTCCTGTGTTAATGGAGTAGAAGTATAATAATCCTAAAGAAAATTTCAAAAATGTTTCTTGTTGAAATAGGTTTAGAATGTCATGAAACGTTGAGATTTTAAATTTGAGCAAAGAGAAAAATTCCTTACTGTCGGTTTGTCTGTAACTTTTTTTTGTGAACAAGTTTCCTCTGGAACGGTTTGAGATATTGACTTGAAATTTTTTACACATATGTACTATAACGACATCTGAAACTGGTTTCTATTTTGAGATGATTCCGTTGAAGAGGTGAGGAGTAAGAGTACAGAAACTTGAGATTTGGTGTATATACGTACTAGTAACCAAGGCCTCAGATTTCTCTATAATATTTTTCGACCCCCCACCACCTCCACTTCATTAATAAAGGGGCTGATAAAATAAAATTAAGATATTCGCTTGAAATTTGGTACACGTATGTATTGTAATGACTTCCGATTGAGATAATTCCGTTGGGTGGAGGGGGGCTGTAATTGGGGATAATAAGTAGAACACGCTAATAAGAGACCAGAAACTACATTTTCTGTGTATGCTAGACATCAACGCCTCAATTTTTTTTATGACATATGACCCAAATATTATTAAAATTCTATGACCAATAATTTTCACATAGTAGAGTGCAAATCTAGTCAAGGTGTTTTCTTTGAAGTGACTTGGATGGAAAATCAAGATGTGGATGTAGTGATTCTTTGGACAGCAGTTTCTTTAATTTAAAAATGCAACCAAGTTGAGAAATCACTAATTAAAATATAATACAAAAGTTTGAAAACTGTTAATTTTGGAAGATGGGCATAAGAAGAACAAAATAGTGCCAAATATGTAACAGCCAAGATTTTGCAAGGATTATAGGAAATAAAACAGGAAATTTAATCCATTTATACCGAAAGTAAATTTTAAACAAATTTTGTAAAAAAATTCAGTACGTTCAATTTTGTTATTTATAAAATAGCAGCCTATTTGGAAAATTTTGACAATGGGCTTGTTCCATGATATTCTTTTTATATGGTTTTTATACTTTTTCATATAGTACTCGATATTCTCGTTATACACTTAAAATTTCGTATTATTAACTTTTTCCGTTCTCGAGATATAAGGAGTTGAAATTAGTAATAGTTGCAAAAACCGAGCGCTTATTTGTGACGTCAGTATACGCAAGTGACGTAAGAAAAATGGCTTTCTGGGACCTTTCAAATTTAACCTGAAAAGTCGAAAAACATGGAATTTTTAAACGCTGGTAAATAAGTAAATACGTAGAGTGGAAGTTCGTTCTATGTGTCCACGGAAAGGAGAAGGTCGGCAATGAATTATAATCGTAAATTGCAGGGTCGAAATCGAAAATTCGTTCTGGCAGGAGTGAGAGAAAATTGTAATTTTTTGACATTTCACCAAATTGTACTCCCCTACTGTCAAGTAGTAAGCAAAACAAACAATACTTCGAAAACACATATAATTATAACCAATAAGGAGCATCAAGTCTATTGAGATTGCCGAGTCTATGCGTATAGTGACGTAGCGCCTGGCCACGCCCCATTTTCGCGAGATGGAAATTTGTAATAGTTTTTAAGATACTAAACGTGCGAATATGATTCTGATTTTTTGCAGATCCATTCATTTATACTTGCACTTTCGATTTATGAAATAAAAAAAAAATGCTGAACAAGCCCATTTAGGGACAAGTATGGAAAAAAAGGTGCCGGAACACATTTACACTTTCATACACAGGGTGGGGCAATACTGCGTCGGACTTTAATAGCTCGAGTTCTATGATAGCTAGAAATTAAAAAAAAAGTAGGTAAACTAGGTAATAAAAATCTGTAACCGGAAACAATTTTCGAATAAACAGGATGAGCCAAAACAATATTACAGGATCAAATGCCTTTTTTAAATAGAATGCTATGTATATCAGTACATTTTTTGAAGCCTCATTCTAGACTCCTTTCACTCATATATTATTATTAGCTATGTCCTAGCCACTTGGATCTAATGAATTTTTTTGTTAATGCCATCTGCAAATGCATATTGAAAAAATCACTACAGTCGCAATTATGAGATAATAAGAAAAATATGTGAATACTAGCTACAAGACATCTAATTAATGTTTCTGACTCATTTTTACTTCCTAGAAATATACAGGGTGGCTAAAAACGATTTTTCAATTTAGAACTTTTTTAACTGAATTTTCTCAATTTTGTCTAATGTAACACCCTGTATATTTATCGACGATGTGATGTAGAAATGGAATACGAATATTTTTATGTATACATTCCTAAAGCTATAACCATTTTCGAGTTATTGGGCAATAAGTACAAAATTCAAGAACAAACTTGAAAAATAGAAGTAACTACCTTCAAACAATTGAACATAAATAATTATAATAAGTGCTTCACGTGTTGTCCATTTTGATTGACACACAGGTGTGTTCCGGCACCTTTTGAAAAAAAAATAACCACGTCCATCGTAATTGGCATAAGTTTTTATATATAAGTGCATATTTGTCCCAAAGTTTTCAAAATTTTCCAAATTAGCCGTCATCTTTTCTTTCGTTTAGTGTACTATTTGTTCATTGCCCGATTTTAAAAGTTTTTGAAATGGAGAATGTTCTCAATTCGACCGCACGGGTCGAACGGGTATGCTTTTTCCCCATGTTTGTTCAAACACTTCTCTAAATAAACGGGCAAGCGATTTCTATGGAATTATTTGTAAACTGTAGAGAATGTCTCGCCGGTGGACCCACATCAAGTTTCATCAAGCTATGTCTAGCATAAGGTGTGAAAAAAGCGAAAAATACATGTTTTGTTCGAAAACTTTTGAGTTTTGGCGGAGTCGCCGGTAAAAATATATCTAACATTTAGTAATTAGGTATTTTCAGATAAGCTGATACTGAATCCAATGTCAAAAGTTACATTGTCAAAATGGCGAATCCAACAGGGTTGCCATAATTGCAAAATTTTTGCTGATTTACATGAAATCTTATCATTAATAAGGATTAAAAAACATTATTTTTTTAACTGAACCGTCTTTAAAAAACAGTCACTAAAAACTGCTATATAAAGTTTCACCGCCGTACAGTTAATTGAACCGTATTAACTATTATCGATTTTGAGCTCGGTGTAAAAATGAACAAATAACAAAATCCAATGAAATTTAGTATCATAATTTTTACTGACAATTTTTTTAAAGGCGGTCCAATTTTTTTTAAATTTAAAACAAACTGACCTTATCAACATCGATAATTACATTCACTTTTCATTACTAAAAACAAGTGGAGATGCCATGTCACCTTCTCATTTTTTGACTTTCTGACGTAAAAAATATAGCTTTTTTTATCGAGGCATATATATAAGGCATTCACTTATATGATTGTGTAATTTACTATTTAATAATAGTACTAATTGGGTTTTAATTTGTAGCCCCGACGAGGTTTACGCCTAGTAAACGAAACGTTGGCGAAAGAACAAACTTATTTTATTGTCTTAAAGCGATCGATGGTTTTTTGTCACAGTTATATCATGCAAGCACATGAGTTCAGGGTTGATTAGCGTTGTGTACAGACGTACTGTAGAACGCTCAAAAAAAGCGCTAAAAAAGCAATATATACCCAGTTAAACTTGAAAAAATTTAAACCACCGGTGCATCAAGAAATTCTGCGCGAAGTGAACCGCCATAATAGAAAAATAAAGTTCATATGGAATTATTAATTACGGGCACAATGTTTTTAAATAAAGTAAAGCAATTGCAAGTGCCTCTACCTAGACCAAGACGGCCGAGCACCCTCTTAAGTGATTAGTTGCGATAAAGAAAACATCTGGCAATATAATACAAACTGCACCATCAATGAAGGGCAGTGTCAAAAAAAATTAAAAGCAAAATTGAAAAGGTATTAAACATAGGTAATGAAGTTGAAAAATACGCGGAATTGGAAAGCTGCAGTTGAAAGTAATTACGACAAAAAACAACTAGTATACAGGGTATTGTCTAAATGTTAATTGTGGCATTATCTTAATTTTTTCTAATTCTTGGGAAATCTACAAATTATGACAATTAACAGTATGTTACTGGTAAATTTTAGCAAAAGAGACGGATAGCAAAAAAAGAAAAATTAAAGAATCCGCGATAATATTATTGAATGGGGCTAAATGCGTTTCCAATTGTTCCGTGGATGTCTGTACAACCTGGTTGCCAATGTTAAAAGAAGAACTTCACAAACTTAACATTGTATAAAAATTTAAAAAACTGTTAACTGTATCAACAGTTCTATGTAAATAGTAAGTATCTATGGATATTGAATATAACAAACATTCTTAGAGCTGTGCATTTATCAAACATAGCAAAAAAAGATTTTTCAAAAAAATCCTTGAAAAAGGAAACAGATTAGATTTCCGAAACGTCGGCGAAATATTTCATTTCAGGTTTTTATATTCATTTTTGTTATTTGTTTAAAAAAAAGCAACCTCTAACTGGTCCTTTGACGTAAAAGTCACAGGCGTAAAGATTATTTACCAGTAACATACTGATTATGATATTTTGTAGACTCCCCGAGCACCGGTTAAAAAGAAAATAAATACGTATAGCAGGTCCAAGTCCCAAAGAATTAGAAAAAATTAATATACAGGGTGTGCAAATATTCTCTCGGGCCTCTCTCTTATAGCCCGCTGTAAAAAGTTTTTCTACCACGAGACAGGGCTCTTCCTTGCACTGTAAATTGATATTTACCTGTGGAACGGTTAATAAATAAAAATGTCCCTGCGGCGAGCGAATGTATGTATGTCTTGGCAGACAAGCGAAGTGAACGCAAGCGGGTAGAAGGAGGTGCACACTGCTAGATTCGGAAATAGAAGAAACAGAAAACTTAGAAGAAGAATAAATAAGGAGATGATGACAGATGGAAAAAAAAGCATTGAAACAAAAAAGAAGCATCTCACAAACATCTACACTTCCCATCCTATACTTCTACCCCATGCATCATGTAGCTCTCGCTGCTGACAACAAGCATGTCCCCTGTCCAACCCAGCATATGCAGCCGGTCCAGCGGTATATAAAACATCCAAGGTTTGGTTCCGGCATGCGGTTTGGCCGTCCGTTGGGCATGCTTGGCGAACGACCGAGTTGCGTGTTGGAGCGAACCTCCAGACTGGATGCCCGGAATCGGCAGCAATGCTCACCTTACGCTGGCAAATCAATCAATCATTATACCATGCAAAGATAATTTCTAATTGACAACATATTAACTAATATCGATGTTAAGGTTGGTTAAAAAGATATTCTATTTTATTATTTATGCATTTTTACATCAACCTTAATATCATTATTACGTAAGAATGAGAGGTCAAGCACCTATAAAAATTTGTGTGTGCTCTATTCTCGCTCGTAAACATAAATAGGTATTACTGAACTTACCAGTTTGGCACACGGTCATTTTGACGTCTAGTATACCTACTTTCTATTATCGAAAATTGCTATATTTATTGTTATGTATTACACCCCCTTGAAACTGGAGGTTGATACGCCTATGCGTAATAGTGAGTGACTGGAAACTTGTAGAAAGAGATAGAGTTTTCTAGAGTGTGGTGAGAGAAGATTCTTGATTGTGTTCTGCATGGATCTAGAGGCAATTTCAGAATATATAAGGCGCGGTTACCGGCGCAGAAGAAGTTTATTAAAGTGAAATTAATAGCGAAAAAGTGAGGTTAAATATCAAGTAAACAAAGCGCAAAGGTTAATTAAGAAGTATTTTGTAATCAGTAAATTATTAAATAAAGTGTTAGTGGTTTACCCCTTGTTAAAATTATTTAGAACCCACGGATTCATACAGTCAGGGTGTTACCTAAAAGGTGGAAAACACGTAACATTATCAATAAATACAAACACGTAGGCCGAATTATAAAATATGCTTAAATAAAAATTACATAATTTCTCTGTAGACTGAGAGAATTATTCTGATTAGTTTTAACGTTTGAGCGCTACGGGTTATGCTCCTGTAGCTCCCTATTATGATCCACCACTGGTATCCTCTAAAATCATTGACGAAAAACTAATCAACCGGTACTGATTTTGATAACAGAAATAATTTATAAACTAAAATAACTTTTTTAAAACAAAATAAACGTTCGCCTTTGAGGGGTGGATCAGCGAAAATGTGAACGATGAGGAAGAGGAGATTCACAAAAAGCGAAAGTTCTCAAAAAAATGTACAGAATATTTATTAAGAAAGTCTAATTTCTGATCCTCAAAGGAGAGGGGAGGAGGAGTTTGCATGTTAACGTTGAGGTGACGGGGGTGTCATAAAAGTTACAAAGTGTTACAAATGGGGGAGGGGGTCAAAAATAGCATATTTTAGTGATAATATTATAAAGACCCTAGCATTTCATATTAAATTTATCAAATTTCGTTATCATTTCAATTTTTGCCGGAGTCGCCGGTGGTACAAACATGACCTTTTTTTCATATTTTGACGTATATAGTCTATTTCCTGGGGATATTCTCCTAAAATATTGTATTATCATCTATATTACACATGTATGTAAAATTTGAAAGCAGTGAATCAAGCAGAATGCAAGATTTGTACTAAACTAAACTAAAGGCTTGCAAAAATAGGTTGCTATTTTTACATTGATCGCAATACCTGGCAACCCAAAGTAAGGTTCCTCTGCGCCGCACGGTGTGAAATTAATGAGTTGTCATTTTCAAAATTCTAGCCCACGCTCAATTTTTTTTCAAATTGGATGAAATTAGGCACAAAAGGTTCGAGAAAGCTGGTACTATATGAGGTAACTGCTGCTTTCACAATTAAGGTATTATATACCAATTGACAGCTGCCAAAATTCCGCGAAAATTTAAAAAAATTTAAAACTTAAAATTTGTTTAGTCTAAGTTTTTATATAACAGATTTCTATTATTTCAATTAAAGTTTTCGAGTCGCTGATTACGTATTCAATATTTATTTTAGCCAAAAGTGGTCCAAGTGTGGTCATTTTGGTCTAAAGTGGTCCAAGTTCAAGGTATTGGCCATTTTTGGACACTTTTAGTTGTTTTATTGGATTTATTTCCAATAAAACATATTTATATGAATAAAACGTACAGGGTTTTATGATTTTTTGCTCGCAGATTACTAATATATTGGTCTCACAACAATACACTGTACAAAATTTTGTGGACTACAATAAACGTTGTTATTATTATAATTATTATTATTTTGATCCAAAGTGGTCCAAGGTCAAGATATTCAGAAAGCCCTATCTCGAGAATGCTTCGAAATAGGGAGCTGCGGTTTGCGTCATTCGATTTCTCTAGCCTTCCTACGCACCACTGAATTCTTTTAGATTTTTTAGACGAAATCGAATTTTGGCCCACCGATGATGATCCCTTTCATACCGAAACCGAAATCCAGCGATTAACACTTATACACGAAAGTCGAGCAATGGTCACTGAATCATGAATGTTTAAAAGTGGAAGTACATAAAAACCATAGAAAATAGATCAAAATCATCTATTATGTAATGGAAGAGAAATGAAAATGAAGAAAGGATCATTTTACCAACCTAAACATCATTATCATACAATTCGGAAATAAAGCAATGAAAATGTTTTAAAAGCCCACCCGATGATAATATCTTTCAGACCGAAATTTTATCCAATCTGATGAAAAATTGAGCGTGGGTTAGAATTTTGAAAATGACAACTCATTGCTTTCACATTGTGCACGTCGGATCAGATTTTCGTAAGGCAAACGTATCGAGTACCCATTTTCACGGTAAATACTTTTTTCAAAAAGTTTCGTTCTTTAAAAAATGAGACCCACTTTTTTTACTGTTTTTTTTACATTCATTTAAATTAAACTTAAAGAAACCAGAGACATTTTAGCTATGACTAAGAAATGAATACGTGTCATCCACGGAATTTATGCAATAATACTATCAAGATGTAAACCCAGCATCTTCCATCTTCCTCCACCTTTCCTTCTAAATTACCCTCACTTTCCGAACATCTGCCTACATTACCACGTCTCCCTCTACCTGTCTACGATCTTACCTCCCCCTCCCCCCCCCCCCTCGCCTTTCCGTGCCTTTCAACCAACTTCGATATAAAGTAAACAGCTCTATGTCGTGAAGATGTCTGTCTATACCAAAATATTGAAAATTCCAAGAAAAAACTAATTTGCAATTATACCTACCTTTCCAGTTTTATTTATATAGATACCTACTCGTACATACCTATCCAGGATAAATTCATTTATCGGTAATGTCTCTTTATCCTGTATATTGTACCTGTACAGATGTTATCTTCAAAACCTATTTATAGCAGCTTTATTTAAAACGTAACACTAAGGAATACATTAATACACAACAAGAATGCCTCGGTATGTTGTGGTTTTTGAGGAGAAACTTAGTGTCTTTTACATATTTTATCGTATTTACTTAAGTTTCCAGATGTTGGAAGTAATTAATTTATGTACGACCGATAAACACATTTGGAAATACCTAGGTACATGTACTTTATAAGAGAAGAAAATATTAAATAGGTAGATACCTGGGTAATTACCTTTATCGCATAATTAGGTACAAAAATATTTTTCCAGGTACCTATCTAGGTATTTTAGTGTTAAAAATGAGAAATTCTGATGCAAGAGAAAGATTAAAAGGTATAAAAAAGTATGCAATACATCTCTATTTCGAGTAAATATTTGTTCACACAGCCATAATACAATATAAAAGTTGTTCTGTTCTCATATTACGCCGACTTTCAAAGAACAACTACTATGCAAGAACCTTGTATTAATTTAATATGCATTTTAAATTCTCGCTCATCCATCGTATTATGCGATAAACAAGGCAATTATAAACTCTTTAAAAATGTTTGAGTGATAACGCGTTGTTCCAGGTTAATAGGTATTCCCCAAATTATAACTCCAATTTATGGTAAGCAGTATCTCATTTCCATTTGAATTGTTTGCCGTGAAGCATAATAAATACCCCCCACTATTGGCGTACGTGCTGTTGCTAGGCGAGAACCGTCGACAGAGTTTCATGCGGATACCGGTTCAAACAAAGGGAGTTTCACGAGTTTCGTTATCTCTCTCTCCCACTTCGAATGGTTTTAAATGGTTCTCCGTGGTTCGCTTGCGCTAACCCACCCAGAATTGTGAGCAACCTGACAACCATAGCCTATTTCCGTCCCGCACCTCCCCGGAGTTATCTTGCCCCTTGCTCCACTGTCGCGCCGTAGCTCGTCACTAAACTAGACTTGGGTTTCTGTTTTCTGTGCCGAGTGTGCTTGTAGCTAAAGTTTTCTCTCTATACTTATGTTATGTATGACGGTCGTTTTATAACAGCACAGAGAATATTATAATTACGCCGGTTTCGTTCTATCGCGTGTATTAATTATTAATTAATTGTGTTAGTGCTTGTATTAGTGACACTTAATCACTACAGTGGAGGAATTTAAGTTATAGCCGGGCACTATTGTCTGCCTTAACTGTTAACAATGCTTGTGAGTATTTACAGTGGTTTTAAATCTTGCGCAATGCGTTCAGTGTTTTGCTCGTTTGCTAGTTATGATTTGATAACATGATGTACCAGGTACCACGAAATTTTTTATCGTTTGCACTTTCTAGTTAAATCAAACGTTTATTTAACACAGTACACAGTCGCATTAAAGCATCATTTTATAACCATTTAAAATAAATGTTTGCCATATTTTCTATCAGTACTGTCACATTTTTCGAGTTAATCAACTTTGACATTGCTCCAAAGTAATACGATGTTACAGCAATACAGATATGTCGAAAGCAGTTTTATAGAAAATACTATGTTACAACAGTACATTCATGCCGTAACAATTAATGTACTACAGCAGTTTTTAAAATGCTGCTACATATTAATATCTGCTTGAAAATTTATTACTCTTGACTCATACAATTGTATTAAGTATTTTTTTTGGTTGGTGATTATTATTGTTTTGAAGTTAATAACCGAGTTTCGAATAGGAAGAACATGATTTGTGAGTTTTGTAGGTATTGTATATACAATATGAATTTATAATTTATGCCTAAAAAGTGTTGGTATTTTATGAAATGCAAGATTTTGTAGGAATTTTTTCTGCGCCTTTTTTCTAAAGTGAAAAAACTTGTAAATTCTATAGCTGGCATCTATTCTAAAATACAATAAAATTTTACAATTACTTCCACATCCACGTAGTGGAGTGGAAGTATAGTAGGTAATCGTAAAAAAAAATTTTCATTTTTTTTTTATGGAAATAGGCTTAGAATGTCATAAAAAGTCGAGATTTTAAATTTGAGCGAAAAAAATTCTCTGTCTGTCTGTCGATCGGTCTGACTAACTTTTTTGTACGCACGTTTTCTTGGGAACGGTTTAAGATATTGACTTGAAATTTGTTATGTTTATATTTTGTGTTAATTCCGGCGAAGTGTTAAATAGGGGTAAATAGGATAAGATAAGTAAAGTAAGCTGGTAACAGTACCGAAACTTAGGATTTAGTGTATATACTAGAAGCCAAGGCCTCAGATTTCTTTATAATAGCTTTCAAAACCCCCCCTCCCCCTTCTCCACTCCATTATTAAAGGGGTTGATAAAATAAGATAGAGATATTGAAATTTAGTACACGTATCTATTGTAATGACATATCTGATTGAGATGGTTCCGTTGAAGGGGTGGGGGGGTAAATGGGAGAAATAAGTAAAGCAAGCTAATAAGACATCTGCCTCAAATATGTTATAAAATTTTATTACTAATTATTTCCACATGCTAGAGTGCAAATATAGTCAAGTTGTTTTTCTTTAAAAATATTTAGATGGAAAATCTGGATGTGGAAGTAGTGATTCCTTAGGCAGCTGTTTTTTTACTCTGTGAACGTAATTTTTAAAAATAGGCTCGATAGTAGGTGTATTTACAGGGTGATCCTTTTTATGGGCGCCAGTAGACGAGTTTTTATAATGCGCTTATTTCATAAAAATTGTAATGAATACAGTACTTATATACTACTAAAATATGAAAACGAAAAAAGAGGCGAGGTACGGTGCCGGTTTCTTTCCCGTCTCGACAACCAAAATTAAATCAGTGTTTTTAATTTCAGTGTTTTTAAATTTAATTTTAAATATGTAAAATTTAATGATGTTTTTAAACCGCCACAGGCAGCAGGAGTCTAATTTTAATCAATTTTATTAAGCTGAATCCGTCGTGATCCGCCCAACCGTACCGACACCACGGCGCTGCGCGACGTGGTTGTGCGGTTGGCTCCGGATCTCGAGTCGGGGAGGCAATTATGTATTTAAAACTGTCAAATAACTTTGTAAAGAAGAAGAAGAAGTGGCGAGAGCTTGATCGGCGAAGTTAAGCAACGCCGGGAGAGTCCGTCACTTAGATGCGTGACCGTATCTCATTTCGCCATTCTGGTTAAGTGGTGGAATAGCATTAGCTAAACTTCTCCAGGACGTTAAAATAAATAAGTCGTTAAAAAGGAGAGTACTAGGTAGGCAATTGACAGACATATCCATAAATATCGCTTATTTTTATAGAAAGAAAAACAACATTGTTTTGCTCATCAAATTCTCAGTAACTTTCAAAATGTCCATTCGTCTGCTCAACCGTCGGTTTGCCACATTTCTCGCACGCCTTCTTATTCTTAGGTACGAGGTTGAGGGGAAGAGTTATATTGCGCTGCAAGCGAAATTGTAAGTCAACAGGTGAAAAAAATATATAAAAATGTGATTGTATCACCGGCGAATCCGGCAAAAAATAAAAATCAATTGATACTGGTAAATTTTGCATGACCAATACAATTATTTGATGCCCATGATCTGATGCTGCAGTTCACAATAGTCAGTTCACTATGCAACTTCTCAACGCTCAATCGTAGACATACCGTGATTAAAACGGAAGTAGTGAAATGCCTATATTATTTAAGAAAATTTGTTTTTAAAAAGTGTTGTTTACTTACTCATATTTTATTTCATTTAATAATGAACCACTCATTTAATATTGACGTAGAATTTCCCTGCAGCACTCCTGCTCAGTCCGGCACTGTATCCATATCGAGATTTTTAAATGTTTTTTGTTTTATCATGTTTTTGCCTTTATTTAATGCTGCCTTATTGGCTCATAATAAACAAGACCTTTCACGAGACTTCACAATAAATTCTCGAGGGTGTCAACCGCTGGAAAAAATTGTCTACAACAGGAGTTCAAACACCATATAAACATTTTTTCCTACGACCCTCTATTACTTAGTTTAAGGCTCTTTGCTGGAAAGAAAAATGTTTTTTATTCTTCTTGTTCACAGCATCTTATAATAATAATAATAATAATAATAATATGCATGGCAAAGTAGTACTGAGTATGACATGCAACGTCCTAAGGAGCTCAGACCCGCTTCTGCAATTAGTGAGAGATCACGAAAAAGCAGGGGTGGTTGCAGGATTATTTAAGGCGGCAAAATGAGCCGCAGATGAACTTGGTCGGCGGGGTGCTGACCCAGAGTCAGTCAGTGAACTTCTGCCACCTCACCTCAAGGCCCAAATAAAAGCTGCCGAACAGGAACATCTGTTTAGGCAGCATGTCGATAAATCCATGCATGAGGTGTTCTATAAGAACCTAGAAACACTGGGTTTATCGACAAAGCTGATTTGCCTTTTTAAGGTCAGCTGGGCTAAAGCCGGAGACCAAGGGATTCATTGTGGCCTGCCAAGATGGTGTAATTAACACTTTGGTTTACCGAAGTCGCGTAATGGGTGTAGAGGTTCCTGATATTAACTGCAGGACATACCGTCAGGCACCGGAATCGCTCATGCATTTACTGTCTGCATGCCCAGTATAGGTATGCGATTTCGGCCTACATCCATCGCCATAACGCGGCGTTAAGGGTGCTGTACTATCATCTACGACACTCGTACGGAGTAGACGAAAAACTAATGCTGCCTTACGTCCCTGGAAACTTCGAGTCCTTTGTTGAAAACGAGAGGTGCCGAATTTATCGGAACTTCTCGTTTTCGACAATTAGGCCAATTCAAGCCAACAAGCCTGACATACTCCTTCTCGGACATCAAAACAAATTGATGTATGTGATCGAGTTCTCAGCACTTGCTGAGCCAAACCTCGCTTTGAATGAGGAGGAAAAACGGATCAAATATCGTGATATCCGGTACGAGCTCCAAGTGCTGTACCCAGGCTACTCAGTCAAGATGGTCGTCGTAATAATCGATGTACTTGGAGGTATGAAGCCTACGCTGCTCTCAGAACTGAAGATCATACCGGCATGTCAAATCAGCCAATGGCTGGCAGGCCAAATGCAGAAGGCGGTTATCTTGGGGAACCTTCGTCTACTTAGGGCACACGATTCAGGAATTTACCGTCACTAACCCCACAGGTGATGGGGAGTGGCTGTAATTATCGCCGGCACGGCTACCGTGTGGTATCGGTCGGAAAGCACGGAAGCCCTGTCCGGCAACGGGTAAACCGAAAAATAATAATAATAATAATAGGTGGTCGTGGTCTAATTATTCTGGTATTCCAAAACCAGAAACTATCATAATATGACCTTCAACAATACTGACTACATTTATTGGCCTAACTATAGTTAAAGTTAAAGACCACGATCAGGAGAAAAACTTGTACTCTATTCTGAAGGAAGCACGTAACTTAAATTTGCTGCGGCACCTAAGTGACGGTGACGTCATCGAGACGCGCCTATTTAAAATGCGTTCAATAATTTTTTTTTTCTGAGACAGCAAAACTTTTATATCTAATGGCTCAAAATGCGTTGTAATGTTTACTTTCTAATAGATATACTTAGTTTATGATTTGAGCATCTACTGAAAGGGTCAATTGAAGTTGATTACTATTTATTGTAAATGACCTTTGACACAATTTAAATACATTGGCGCGCTTAAATTTGGCAGATATGTCACATCACTTATCGTCCGATTCGACTGAAAATTGTTGTAGAAACAAATAAATCGCCAAAAATGGCTAATTTATGGATTAGATGGATAAAAATTGCCGAGTGGCAAAACGTTAGATATTGTTGCGTGTTTTCCACCTTTTAGGAAACACGTATGAATCCGTGGGTTCTAAAATAATTTCAACAAGAGATAAACACTAACACTTTATTTAATAATTTACTGACTATACAATACTTCAAAATAACCTTCACACTTTGTTTACTTGATATTTAACCTCACTTTTGTTACCGAACGTCACTTTAATAAACTTCTCTTTAATAAACTTCTTTAATAAACTTCTCCTTCTGCGCCGGTCATCGCGCCTTATATACTCTGAAATTACCTCTAGATTGGACCAGAATCTTCTCCCACCACACTCTAGAAAAGTCCATGGCTCTTTCTACAAGTTCCAGTCACTACTAGTAGGCATAGGCGTATCAATTTCCAGTTCCAATTCATAACAATATAAACTTTCTTCCAATACCCTAAAGGGTTAAAATGCACCAAGTCGCTAGTCTCTATGAACAAGTTTGTCCAAAAAAGACATATTAGACTTTTTTCGTCTTATTTGATTATAGTACAAGCATAATAAAATTTCATAAAATTATGCGGTTAAGATTGTTAGCCTCAGCACCGAAAAATAATTTAAAAATGAACTTTCTCAAAAAAAAATTCACTAAAATTATAAAACAAGATTTCACCGTCACCCGGTTACATAGATATCTAATATCTCTAGTGAAATCGGCTAAGAATACGCCTGATCACATCACATTTTTTAACTTTAAATTAAAAAAAAAAGGAAGATGATGGCGGTGGTCTCACTCTATTCTATTAATACAAAATTGTTGAGATTTTCGCGGAATGGCCATGAATAAATGATAAACAATTAGTAATTAGATATTTTCAGTAATGCTGATACTGAATCTGATGTCGAAAGTTAAAGTCTCAAAATGACGAATCCAATAGGGTTGTTATAATTACACAACTTTTGCAGATTCCCAGAAAGAATTTTTTTTCTTAGAAAAATATTAAGCCGCCTTTAAAAAAACGTTCACTAAAGATTATGAAATAAAATTTCGCCCTCGTTTGTTTTATAATTATTACCTTCAATGAATTCTGAGGTTGAATAAAAATTTGTTGGATTTTGTTTTGTTAATTTTTACACCGATTTGAAAATTGACATTAGGTAATAATATTTAATTAATTGAACGATGGTGATATCTTATTTTATAATTTTTTTGTGACTTTTTTTAAGTTTTAGGCGGTATAATTTAAAAAAATTAAATTTTTTCATCCTTTTTAGTAATTTAATTTCATGTAAATTTGCAAAAGTTACGCAATGGGCTTGTTCCATGATATTCTTTGTATATGGTTTTTATACTTTTTCATATAGTACTCGATATTCTTATTATGCACTTAAAATTTCGTATTATTAACTTTTTCCGTTCTCGAGATATAATGAGTTGAAATTAGTAATAGATGCAAAAACCGAGCGCCCATTTGTGATGTTATTATACGCAAGTGACGTAAGAAAACTGGCTTTCTGGGGCCTTTCAAATTTAACCTGAAAGGTCGAAAACATGGAATTTTCAAACGCTGGTAACTAAATAAATACGTCGAGTGGAAGTTCGTTCTATGTCTCTACGGAAAGGAGAAGGTCGGCGATGAATCCTAATCGTAAATGGGCTTGTTCCATGATATTCTTTTTATATGGTTTTTATACTTTTTCATATAGTACTCGATATTCTCATTATACACTTAAAATTCCGTATTATTAACTTTTTCCGTTCTCGAGATATAAGGAGTTGAAATTAGTAATAGTTGCAAAAACCAAGCGCTCATTTGTGACGTCACTTTACGCAAGTGACGTAAGAAAAATGGCTTTCTGGGACCTTTCAAATTTAACCTGAAAAGTCGAAAAACATGGAATTTTTAAACGCTGGTAACTAAATAAATACTTCGAGTGGAAGTTCGTTCTATGTGTCTACGGAAAGGAGAAGATCGGCGATGAATTATAATCGTAAATTGCAGGGTCGAAATCGAAAATTCGTTCTGGCAGGAGCGAGAGAAAATTGTAATTTTTTGACATTTCGCCAAATTGTACTCCCCTACTGTCAAGTAGTAAGCAAAACAAACAATACTTCGAAAACACTTATAATTATAACCAATAAGGAGCATCAAGTCTATTGAGATCGCCGAGTCTATGCGTATAGTGACGTAGCGCCTGGCCACGCCCCATTTTCGCGAGATGGAAATTTGTAATAGTTTTTAAGATACTAAACGTGCGAATAAAATTCTGATTTTTTGCAGATCCATTAATTTATACTTGCACTTTCGATTTATGAAATAAAAAAAATGCCGAACAAGCCCATTAGATATTTTCAGCAAAGCTGATACTGAATCTGATATCGAAAGTTAAAAGTCTCAACATGACGAATCCAATAGGATTGTTATAATTTCACAACTTTTGCAAATTGCAAGAAAGATTTTTTTTCTTAGAAAAAATTGAGCCGCCTTTAAAAAAACTGCCACTAAAGATTGTGAAATAAAATTTCGCCCTTGTTTGTTTTATAATTATCACCTTAAATGAATTCTGAGGTTGAATAATTGATTTTGTTTTGTTCATTTTTACACCGATTTAAAACCCGATATTAGGTAATAAGATTCAATTAATCGAACGATAGCGATATCTTATTTCATAATTTTTTGAGACTTTTTTAAAGTTTTGGGCGGTGTAATTTAAAAAATTTACATTTTTTCACCCTTTTTAGTGATTTAATTTCATGTAAATTTGCAAACGTTACGCAATGGGCTTGTTCCATGATATTCTTTTTATACTTTTTCATATAGTACTCGATATTCTCATTATGCACTTAAAATTTCGTATTATTAACTTTTTCCGTTCTCGAGATATGAGTTGAAATTAGTAATAGATGCAAAAACCGAGCGCCCATTTGTGATGTCATTATACGCAAGTGACGTAAGAAAAGCTTTCGAGTTCGAGCTTTCTGGGACCTTTCAAATTTAACCTGAAAGGTCGAAAACATGGAATTTTCAAACGCTGGTAACTAAATAAATACGTCGAGTGGAAGTTCGTTCTATGTCTCTACGGAAAGGAGAAGGTCGGCGATGAATCCTAATCGTAAATTGCAGGGTAAAAATAGAAAATTCGTCCCTGCAGGAGCGAAAGAAAATTGTAATTTTTTGACATTTCACCAAATCGTACTCCCCTACTGTCAAGAAGTAACCAAACCAACAATACTTCGAAAACACTTATAATTATAACAACTAAGGAGCATCAAGTCTATTGAGATCTCCTAGTCTATGCGTATAGTGACGTAGCGCCTGGCCACGCCCCATTTTCGCGAGGTGGAGATTTGTAATAGTTTTTAAGATACTAACCATGCGAATAAGAATCTGATTTTTTGCAGATTCATTATTTTATACTTGCACTTTCGATTTATGAAATAATAAAAAAATGTCGAACAAGCCCATTATGGCAACCCTATTTAATTTACCATTTTCAATCTTTAATTTTCACTGAAAATATTTAATTGATAATTTTCATTTATTCCTGGCGATTCCGCCAAAATATGGAAAATATTAGAATAGAAAAATTTATATTCCGATTTTAGCTCACTTTATTATACTGGACATACTTAACTGGATGATACTTGAAATCGCTTTCAGAGAAATATTTGAGCAAATTAGTGGCGGCCTGTGGCTTTTAGCTGTGGGTGGGCACTAGTGATGGACAGAATGTGTACACGGGGCGACCGGATAGAGAGCGCCGCAGGCGAAAATTTTTTGACCTCAAGGTCACCGGTTAACCTTGATCTTCCTTTTTTTTATAGTTCATTATCGGATAACCTAGTCATAATCGGTTTCACAACCGAAGTTGGAAAACTTTTACCGATCCCTCACGCGCGTCGGATTCGGCTGTTTCTTGCACAAACAAACAAATAACAAATCATAATAATATATACGTTACATACTGCCGAAAATGAAACGATGTTTGGCGAGAAATTACGACTGTAAACGAAAGGGAAGGGATGAGACAGGCAGTGTTTACATTCCACCCACAAACTACAAAGCTTGGTATTTATTTGAATTTGCATTTCAACTAATACTATTTTCATTATAATAATAATCATAATTCATATCACACTCAAATATCAAATTAGAAATTAGGTACACAATTAATATTCTATTTGATGTTCTCAATATTCTCAAAGATTAAGAAATTAATTATTCATTTAATCAATTTTAACACACTTATTAATTAGTCATTTTTCGTTTTCCAGTTTGATTTTGATATAATATGGTCAAATGTAAACATATTTTATTCAATAATTCAAAATTCAATATTCATTATTCAAAGTTTATTAAGTTTTCTTTAGGCGTGGCATGCCCTCCCTAGATATAAGACATACGCCCTGTTTTGATACGTATTGCAGGCGTAAGATCGAAGAGAATGACCAACATATGCGTAGAGTCTGTATCAGCCTTTATGGCGTATGCGTCACGAGAAGCGTACGGTCTAAGATGATTTGAAGCGAGAGACGAACAGTGTCTGATCAACCAGTAGTCAAAACGCGTCGCACGGCTATGCTAATTGAGTCGGCACAAACGTTGGCCCATTATCGAGTTTATCCGCATGAAAGAATGTAAGAGATGAACGTATAGTTGTAGAAGTTTTATAAGTGGAAAGTCGTAGGTTTAGAATAGCGCCCCACTTGATGTGTATGAGTGAGAATAAATCTTAAAGCAAGGCGTAGCTCGAGCCGTACAAACGCCATAAAGGCTGAGACAGACTTTACACGTAGCATAACACAATTTAAGTGTCGGCAGCCCACCCTGGTTATTAGTGGTTAGAGTTTAGGCTCGTGCGCATAAAATATTAGCGACAAGCGACCCGGTGTTAAGATTATGCGGCTTCGTATGTGAACTTGGTGGAGGTGGATTAATATTAAAAATATTATAAATAAAAACAAGTTAACCATGATACCCTTCGCTGATTTACTACACTTGTTATATAATTGTTGTACATTCTATAGGATACTCTTCGCAGTTTTTTTTGTACATGATATTAGTTTCAAACATTTTTTGTTTAATTACAGAACAATTTTTTTTTATTAAAAAAATTAATAACTTTTTTATTTATTGATCGATTTTATTCTAAAACAATAGGGTTCTTCCTCTATCCAACACTAACTTACTGTCCAAATTTCAATACTATCGGACTTCTCGTTCTTAAGTTATCGTGCTTACAAGAAACGTGACGGGCGGACGGACAGACAGACCGACAGACGGACGGACACTTTTTAAAGTTGTTCAGAATTCACCAACACAGTGATATGAAAAAATTTTCTCTACGTGCAATATTACCGGTTTTAGAAATGTGCCGATCGAATGCAATATACTCTTCGTTTTGTATTTTCGAAGAGTATAATAACTTGGCCTTGGCGCTCTTAGATAATTGAGTGGGCACCGCTTACCCTGCCATACCTGACGGGCCGCCACTGGAGCAAACATAAAACGTACATACGGGTCGAATTAATAAGTTCATCTTTTTAAGATGCTTCTTTTAGCCTGACCTGTAACTTCCAGATGTACCTATTGACTTTTTGCATGTGTAATATACACACTATAATTTTCAACAAAGTATCTCGATTCCTTTCTGAATCGGACTATAACAGTGACTATCAGTTTACATGCAAGAAACTTTTGGGTGTCGCTGGCTATTGGAATGTACGAAAACCAGTCACAATAGAAAGACTGTGGAAACTGAGAAAGAATCATTGATTAAATTAAAAAAAGAAACGTTTGATTTAAACCCTAATTGTAAATTAGGCTCAACTCCGTTTACATCCAAAACGATATCTTATTTTTGCAGAGTAATGAACATTTTTTAAAACCGAAATTCTTACAATCGGAACAACCATTCATTTACACACAATCTTGGTACATCATATTCAGCACAAAAATAATATTAGCACATTTTGTTAAATCATTATATTAAATGTAATTATGTTTTCTAGGCCAAAAATGAAAACAGCTGTAAATGTAGATACAACAACCTCCGCCTTGTCTAGTGGTAAGGATTTTTTTTGTATATAACAACATAAAAAAGACTAGTTTATTCTATCATGATAGGTCAAGGAATTAAAAACTGCTGTTTCAGCTTATTTCATCCTTTTGTAATGATTAATTGATTAAGTATGTCAAAATTTTTCAAGCTACGTCCCACAGTCCTACACTGACGTCATCTGCAATAATATGCACATATGTTTCTAATTCTAGAGATAAAATAATGATAAACTAAATAAAAGAAACGGCAAATTTACAAAAACTGTTGAAATTGCCCTTCGCCATATTCAATGCAGAAGTTTACTCGTCTCCTCATGCTACCAAAAGCATTCGGCAGCATTGACGGCGTTATGGTTGCACATTCTTCAACAATTCTTTGTTCTAGTTCTTGCAAATTAGATACAGAAGTTCTGAAAATCCTATTTTTTAAGTAAGAGATAACAGACAGAATAGTCCATAATAATCAAACAAGGTGACCTTGGAGGAAACTCATCTTGTGTATGAAACTTATCAGCCGATTATTAAAAAATTCGCGAAGAAGAGCTATAAAGGCTGATTCAACTTGGATGCTTACCATTAAGGTACGGACATGCCAAAGATGCTTCGATGAGAGCAGTGGAAGTTGATGTCGCGACGATGTTACCGCTTTGCGAAACAAATCTCTATGTTCTTACGAAACCGGAATATACCCGAGAGTTTTACTATCAGTTCTTTGCCGTTCGCTGTCCATTTGCTTCGGCTTAAGTGGTAACACGTGATTAATATGGACCAATAAGCTTGCATTTACCGCAATGGAAAAACTACAGATCTACCGCGATGGAAAAACAAACTATTTAGTTTTGTTATGTACATCAGTGGCGGCTCGTCAGGGGAGGCTGAGCCTCCCCTTGGAAGAACCACCATATCTTCAAAAGTAATATCTTAAGAAATCTATCTATCTAATCTATTAGGTATATCTCAATTTTCAATATTTTTTATTGTTTGTTATTCATTAATTAATTTTCAGTTTATATATAACATTTTTGCATTTCCTTTCCACAAACATACCTATAACGTTACAGTCCGGATAGTCTTTGTATGCATATTTCCCGGTCGGCCGGTCTTTTACTGAATGAACACTGCGGTTCGCTGGAGGCTAATACGAAATAGCTTCCAACTTTACCGCATTTACTTATAACGTGAATGACCTTGAATTTCTTTGCGCTGTGTAAAATAGCAACACTTGGAATAGCCAAGTATGAGGCTAGCCTCCAGATCTCAGTTCTTTATAGCGCATGTGCACAGGTCATTCAAGAGTCAGGTGATTCACAAAGAAAACGAACTGATGTCTGACAGTTGCGTTTAGCCGGTTATAAGAACAACTTGACGTATAAATACATAAAACATTTGATAGGCGGGCTAGAAATAAGTGCTCTAGGTGAAAATATTCCCAACAACATGTCTTGTTGTCCAGACGTGGTGGATTATTTGTTATTAAATGGATTTACTACTCTTATTTATGACGAAAAGGTAAGAATTAAAAGAAATGCCAGGCCTACACCAGCAATGCTTTCGTTAGTTTTTAAAAGTGGTAAACAAAACAGAGGGTTTTGTGATAATAATTATAAAAAAGTCGAGTGGTTAACGGCATCAACAGTTAGAAACAAATTATATTGTTGGAGATGTTTATTATTTACTAATGATCAATCCTCAATTTGGGGCAGGGCCGGGTTTAATAATTTGCAAAATTTGTCGCGAGGTTTAGAAAGGCACGAAAAATCCCAGGAGCACATTTCATCTTGCATTAAATTCGAAATGTTTGGTAAACAAAATATTGTAAATTTCTTGGATTCTGCACATAAGAGAGAAATAGAAAATGTTAACGAAAAGGTCCGTGAGAATAGGGAAATATTAAAGAGGTTAATAGATGCCGTTATATAGTTATCTTCACAAGAAAATTCTTTCCGAGGACGTGACGAAAAACGAGAATCGTGCAATAAAGGAAATTTCAAAGACCTGGTAGATTTTTTAAAAACTTATGACCCAAAATTAGAGAACTTTTTGAATAACGCCACTATTTTTTGAGACAATTCCGGTAAGCTTCTGTAGAATGATCATTTTCAGCACTTAAACGCATAAAAACATTTTTACTAGAAACAAAATGAGTCAAGACCGCGTTTCAAATGTATCGCTTATTTCAATAGAAAAACGTTTTTTGTCAGAATTGAGGAAACGCGATCCATTTTATGATGAAATAATCAACCATTTTGCTAGTTCCAAAAATCGCAGGTTACCACTCATTTATAAAAATATTCAGGCTTTAAAGCAGAGATTAATATAGGTAGTTGTTATTTTAGAAAAAATATTTATTTGTGTTATTATTTTTTAGGAAATATTTTTTATAATTCTCCATAATATAGAGTTCCGCGGTTATATTTTTTTTTATATAACTTCTTTCTCAAAACTATTTTAATTTCTATTAAAACTTATAATTTTACACGCCTGGCAGTGATAATGAATACAATTCTTTGTTTGTAGAAAAACACTTTAATTTTTTTACCAAAACTATTTTTATTTTTATTAAAAGTTATGTAATTTAATTACAAGTGGGATAGTAGGACTCCTTTGGATACCGATACTCGAGTCGTAGGAACGAGAATTTCATGAGAATGATTTTTTCATCTCATCATATTTTCTATTTCCTTTTCATTCTATTCTTTTATTAGTTCTATTCTCTCAAGTCGTGAATCGGTATCCTGGCGAACAACCCACGCCAAAAAAATGTAACGCGCCGTTGTAATACCTCAGGGGTGGTGGGGAAATGTACAAATTGTAGTCATATTGCACATCAGTTGTCTTTCAGAATATCAAGCCTCCTCTGCAGACAATATCACGAGCCGCCACTGATGTACATCGATATAAACCACGTGATAAATGGCGAGGGTAAATTGGTGAATGCATCTTTGTTATATAGAGATCCTACACCGCGCTCATCGAGGCATCTTCGGCATGTCCGTACGTTTAGGATCTCGGAAACTGTAAGACATAGAAACTCGGTTAAATGGTTGCAAAGTTACACAATGTAGTACCTAATAATATGGCATAAGGAAACCCAAAATGCTGTTGGTTTTTGAGATATCGGAGAAAATCCAAATTGTAGATTTTTAATTTTTCGAAATATTTCGGTTGTTATTTAACTTATTAAAAATCATGGAATACTTTCTTGTAACACTTTGCAATGCTGTACATGCCTATAGTATCCACTTTTTCTGCGACGATACGTTGCCACAGGACCATCATCGACTGCAAAATTTTAAATACGGACCTGGGATTTTTACATAATTTTTGGAAATCGCTCTGTAATACGCAATCAGTGATGTGTCGCACTTAATTATTTTTCAACGTTTCATTGCACTTAAACCATTACTTAATTATAACATCAGGTTGCCTGAATACGGTCCTGTAAGTTTTGTTTCTTAAATTTAATTTCAAGGGACCTTATATTATTAACATTTTAAAATGGCATCAATATTTTTAAAAGCTAACTAATGAAGCGTAACGAGATGTAACAGGACCAGTAGATTGACAATCGAGGTGTAAGAAGTAACTTGCTAGGTCACCTGACTTAACACCGTGTGATTATTTTTTGTACGGTATTTTAAAAAACAATGTGTACAAGAAATGCATCAATAATGGACAATTGAGGCAATTCCGAACAGGCGCGGATCCAGCATTTTGTTGAGGGAGGGGCGACAATTATTTAATGGGTAAAAATAAAATAAATATACATTTATTTTTATATCAAGTTTTCTTATCTAAACTTTGCTCCAGGGGGGGGCGACACTCCCTTCGCCCCCCCCCCCCCCCCTCGAATCCGCGCCTGATTCCAAATCGTTTGCCTTCCGTAGAAGAGACATTAGGCGTGCAGTAGTACATAAATCAATAGAAGGATAACCGTATATGTTTTAATGAGAATGGGATTTTATTTAAACATTTTCTGTAACTTGTTACGCTTCATTAGTTAGTTTTTAAAAATTTGACGCCATTGTAAAAAATCAAATAATGTCAAGTAAATCAACAACTTCTTACTAATAATACAATGTTGCGTGAAATCTAATTTCAAAAACAAAACTTAATTCAGGCAACCTGTTAATTAAGTCATGATTTAAGTACAATGAAACGTTGAGAAATCATTAAGTGTTACACATCATTGATTTCGTATTACAAAATTGTTTTCAAAAATTATGTAAAAACTCCAGGTCCGTATTTAAAATTTTGAAGTTGATGATAGTCCTGAGGCGACGACGTAACGTCGCAGAAAAAAACGGATACTACGCGTGTAGAGTATTGTAAAGTGCTCTAAAAAAGTATTCTTGAATTTTTAATAAGTTCAATAATAGCCGAAATATTTCGAAAAATCAAAAATCTATAATTGGGATTTTTTTCCAATATCTCAAAAATCAACAGGAATATTTCCGACTTTTTTTATACGACATGAAGTACTAAAACATATTCTTTATAGGATTTTGCAAACAGCGGAAAAAAAACTACATGTAAAAAATATTAATGAAATCTTTGCATTCTTTCGATAACCTGACTTCTGGTTATGCAAGAAAATCAAAATCCTAAAATAAATTTGTCCAATTTCTTATTTGACATTCTCATTATAACACTAGCATCTAACATAGTCCCCTACGGCTAAACAGATTAAAGTAGTACCTACATGACCCCCTACGGTATGAAGATTCAATTAAAAATGAGAACAAAGGCCTAAATTAATTTATTTACCTACCTTGTCTTATTTTTTTTATTCTAATGGATTACATCTTCATAAAATCTCTCATTCAGTTTCTTGGAGATGCTTAACCTTTGAAACGTTTTCGCCCTTATTCTGAGCTCATCAAAAAGAAACTATGTTTCATGCAAAACCAAGGCAGTATCCATGAATAAGTATGAAATATTTATTATTCGTTTGCTTATAGTAATGAAACACATACTTTATATCGATTTTAGAACGATTGAATATTTTAAACTTGATAATACATAAACTTCAAATGGATTCACTAAACTGTTTGAGTTATAATATTTATAGTTAAAATAATTAAATTTTCGAACAAATGTAAATACACTCTTACGCAAATTACATACAACTGAAGTCGAGAAAGCGGTTGGCAATCTCCTGAAAAATGCAACCAATGAGGCAATCACGCTCACGCATGTTTATTACTCTCAGCCTTCCGTGAATACACTTTAGATTCGAATTCTGAATTCACATAAATCGTCCAAACATAAACACTGACTGTATTCTCAAATTCGAATAACTGAGCACACCAGTTCGAAAATAGGCTTCAATTATGGGTGTTTTGTGTCATGTGGTGAAATCCATAATTATTAAAAAGCTGGTTTTAAAACAGAACAGAAAGAAAACTTCAACAGATCTGCTTGTCATATTTTAACAATTAAAAAATGTTGACATAAGCTAGGACGGCAGTTTCTTAATTCCATCGCCATCTTTGACGAAGATAATTTTTGGTATCACGGTATATTATAGAGATATAATAATACAGGAAAAATAATTTCCAATTACATGAAAATACATAACTGGCTAAAACTTTGTAGTTGCATAAGTAAGAACTAAGAACGTACACTTTACGGGAAAAAAATGTTTAAATGAATCACCTACCTGCCGCGTCGGGTAGGGACCTAAGCCAGGAACTAACCCAAAGAGGAAGGAAAATTGATTTTTTTTAGTGGAAATTTCGAGGAAAAGGTAGGGGATGATGCCACCCCCCACCTTCTCCCACGGAAGGGTTAACCATATTTTCACAGAGCCCATATTCATGATAAGAAACCACTCATTTAATAAAAAATATATTTTCCCTAACCTATTTTTTTTTTAAATCGTCACTTGGGCGCGATAGTTTACCCTTCCCTACACTTATCCGACACCCTTTTCTGGATAAATAAAGATTACTTTACTTCTTTGAAATCCCCACTCACAGCGGCAAAAAAAATAATTTATCACCCTCCTTGGGGTGAAACACTTATGCCTACACTTATCCAAAACCTTTTCCCTCGAAATCAGTTTAAAAATCATAAAATGAATTAATATTCATTTCTTATTTGACAATTCCCATTGTAAAACTAGAGTTTTCATTTTAGGAAATTGAAAAAATTAAAATCAGTGTTTATTGTCAAATAAGAAATACATAAGAGTATATTTCATTAGGAGTCTGGAAATAAGGATTTTTCAGTACGCGTGTGACAAATTCATGCGCAGTCATGCAAGCACGGAAAAATCTATATCTCGACGTGTAATAAACGATATTCTTTATTATACTTCTTTGAAAACGATAACATAAAACAAAATATAACAAAAAAGACATACGAAAGAAACTTGGAACATTTTTATTTTCATAAGTTATAGTTATAGGAATGGGATTTTCCAGTTTCAGGTATTCTGCAATAATTTTCGAAACACCAGTGATGGTATGGCATCCAACACGTTGGGCGTGACCCTTACCGTTTAGATATGCAACAAATAATCTGCTGTTCATATTTTTAGGTCGTAGTGCTGCATATTTACGATAACATGTGCAGGGCTCAAATGTACATCCTTCATAAGTAATGGTGAAACTTCTTGATGAATGAGTTTCTCCATCACATAAAAACACGACAAGAAAGCGCTTATTATCTACCACATCGTCTTTTAAACGTAGTAAATAATCTCTTCGACATGCACCAAAGATCCCAAACACTAAAATTGCTTTTGCTAGTAGATATTGTTCATCTGGAGCTTCACACAAAAATTTGGTTACCTGTTCTGCTGTTAAAACTGGAGTTTTTCGGTATATATCCTAAAGCTTGACGCTTCAAGAAAGCAATAGTTTTTGGATATTTGTTGATATCAGCATTTTCTTTTATGGCCAAACAGCTTTTTAGCGTAATGTGAAAGATTTCATAGACTTTGCTTTTTCGACAAAGTAAACTAGAAGAATATCGTCACTTACAGTTTTGATGTTATTCAGATTTCTACATTCAGTAAAAAGTTGATATTCGTGTTCATATCTTGACTTGGATTTTACTGGTAATAAATTCGTGCTCACTTGTGCCGCTTGCTCTAGGATGTTATCGGGAATTTCGGGATTTTCTTCTGAGTACATTTTATCGACATGCATTTAATTGACAGAAAATAAACAACGCTGACAATGCGTTTCCATGGTTACTCTCAAATACAGGGTGTAATCAGTTTCATGTCATTAAAAAAACTGGTAATGGGGACCGACTAGACAAACAAAAAACTTTTATGACTTTTCCCTCTAGGGGAACTTTGAAAAAACTGACCTGGGTTAACATATTAAATATTTTTTTTAATATTAATGTAGAAAATAATTGAGAACCATTACTTTTCTTGGTCAAAGGACTTGTAGTTCCCAATTATACAACTTTTAAATTGTCATAAAAATGTGCAGTCCTCGGCGTCACACGCGGTGTCAAAACAAAGGCTTTGTTTGGATCATCGACCGCCTTTGATGGACCGCCTCAACCGAAGCCAATTATGAAGAGGTAAATAATTCGTTATCTTTTCCTGCACAACTGCAAGCAAATAATGACCATATAAGTTTAAACAGACCATTTCTTTACATGTGTGTCTTTTAATTTGGAACAAATTATTGGATTAATGTTTATAATTTAGAATATTTAAATGTGATTTATTAACGTTTGTAACATAAATGAGTGTCCTGGGTTAAAAGCTTACCTAAGTGAATCATTCGAAATCTCTGCATCTGCATCAATACACAGTTCGGTACGTCGAAGGACATACGTATTCCGTTCAACACTAAACAATAAACTATCAACTAAAGTTGTCAATAAAGAAAAATAAAAGAAAAATTTGGTCTACAGTCCAAAACGAAATACAAAAAGAACGAACAAGTAAGTTGTGTCTGCACGTAATCAAGAATTTAACGACTTGAACGGTAAAGTCAATAAAATAAATCTTAACTATAAATACACAGTGACCCGAAATTCAAAAATAACAAAAACAACGAACGGCGAGGCGGGTTGGACGTGTGTACATAACGAAACACCCATAGTAACTAAAATATTGCACAAGGGAAAGTCAGAGTTTAACCCATTAGCTCCCGGTGGTGCATTTACGCACCACAAAATTAGATATATTTTTTTTAACTTATCACACACTTTTTTCAGTATCACCTGGAGGTAATCTATTAACCGTCATCTAGTTTATGTGTCATAAAAATCACATAGTTGTATATATGAATATGAGGCAGTTCTAGCTTTGTAAAAAATGAAAAAGTGTAGTAATTATTTTCTATATTTTTATTCCAGAAAAGTAAGTAGGTAAGAAATTTTCGTAAATTTTTCTGTGTGATGAATATACTACCAGAGAGTGCTAGTTTTTCATTTACCTCATCAATTTTTTCTCACGTCAATATTGAAATAACTAGAGACATTGAAAAACGCTTGGTGCGTTCTCGCACCGCTGGTATTTACGATTTACATTTTCGATGACTGGATAGACAAATTCCTGTCGATACATATTTAAATTTTCAAAAGTAAGACCATATTTAGATGCAATGAATAGAAAAAATTTGCAGTGGGGTATTTTCTCTCACAATTTATGTTATCGATGAGGAAATGGTGCCTTACTTTGGCCGACATTCTTGCCAAATCTTTTTGAAGGGCAATCCGGTTAGATTCGGCTTCAAACTTTGGTGCTTGTGTTCTTCAGCTGGATATTTGTTTTATTCCCTTCCTTATGGTGGTGCCTCTGATAATGCAAATTCAAAATTGGGTCTTGGGGGTGACATAGCCATGAGCTTGCTTTCTGTTGTGCAAAAACCATGTGCTCATAACATTTTTCGATAATTTTTTTTCATCTTTCAAATTGTTTCGACATCTAAAAGAAAGTGTTTTTTTGCTGGTGGAACAGAAAAAGACAACCGTACGAGTAAATGTCCCCTACAAAAATGTAAACCATTTTCCAAAAAGGAAAGGGGGACATATGATTCGATATGTGATAGAAAGTCAAAAGCGTCATTTGTACGTTGGAATGACAATGCAGTAGTAACCATGGGCAGCATTGTTTTCGGAGTACAACCAATACGTCGTGTCAGAAGATGCAATAGGAAAGAGAGGAAGGACATTTATGTAACTGAGCCAAATGTCATATTTCAATATAATAACTTCATGGGGGGGTGTAGACCTCCATGGCAATGGCATTGCCAACTACAGAAGTAGAGTCCTGGGTAAAAAATGGTGGTGACCTATTTTTTGTAACTCCATAGATAGCACAATAGTGAATGCTTGGAAAATCTATAATATAGTAAATGAGAGAAAAATGTCCCAGTTCGATTTTAAATCTTATATTGCTGTACGCGTTTTGAAAACCGATAAAGTTTATGTACAAGGAAATGTCCCTCAACCCATAAATGAAGTACGATACGATGGTCTTGGTCATACTATAGTTCCTCGTGAATGTAAAGCTCGGAGGAGGTGTAAAGTATGTAAAAATCATACAATATATATTTGTAATAAATGTAAAGTTCATTTGCATGTTGCATGCTTTGCAAACTACCACCAAGTTTAAACTAAAAATGTTATACATATAGTACCACTGGTTCGTTGATGCACCGATGTTAAAAGTGAAAACAAAATTTGTTCGTATTTTTATTGTGTTTAATCTTCATATTAAAATACTGTTTTGTAAGTTGTTATAATTTTAAGTTGATTCTTTTTGTCAAATATGACATTTTGTGTATTTTCACTATTTTTTAATTTCATGTTTCTTCCCAGTGGTTCGTTTGCGAATCACGTGTTAATTTTTTTTTGCTAAAATTTTTGTGAAAGATAACGTCGGCAATTATTTAATTAAAGGGTTTTAATAAATAAATATTGAGTTTCATTTAAATTTTTACTATTTTTGAACCCTTGGGAGCTAATGGGTTAAACAGACCATTTCTTTACATGTGTGTCTTTTAATTTGGAACAAAATATTGGATTAATGTTTATAATTTAGAATATTTAAATGTGCTTTATTAACATTTGTAACATAAATGAGTGTCCTGGGTTAAAAGCTTACCTAAGTGAATCATTCGAAATCTCTGCATCTGCATCAATACACAGTTCGGTACGTCGAAGGACATACGTACTCCGTTCAACACTAAACAATAAACTATCAACTAAAGTTGTCAATAAAGAAAAATAAAAGAAAAATTTGGTCTACAGTCCAAAACGAAATACAAAAAGAACGAACAAGTAAGTTGTGTCTGCACGTAATCAAGAATTTAACGACTTGAACGGTAAAGTCAATAAAATAAATCTTAACTATAAATACACAGTGACCCGAAATTCAAAAATAACAAAAACAACGAACGGCGAGGCGGGTTGGACGTGTGTACATAACGAAACACCCATAGTAACTAAAATATTGCACAAGGGAAAGTCAGAGTTTAAGGCAAAGACACGCGCGACGATCTAAACCTACCTCAATATTCCAGCAGTTCTCAAAAGATTTTATTGAAAATTTGCGAAATTTTTGTTTATTTTTTGTTTCCAAAACTATAAGCTTTAGACCCCATGCTATATAGGGTTTTTTTGTTTGTCTTGTCGTTCCCTACCACCAGTTTTTTTTTAATGACATGAAACTAATTACACCCTGTATATCAGATAACGTTGACAAAACGTCAAGAAATATTACAGAAGTTCACCCAAATATTCAAATACCTGGGTGTTTACGAATTAAAATATAAAATGTTGAATATCAGATAGCATATAGACTTTCTTAAATTTAGTGTACTTTGCTGTATATTTCTATTTTAAAGCCATGTATTCGGTATTTAAATTCAGCGCATGGAAAAATCGGAGATCGGAAAAACATTTCCCGTGTGTTGTTTTCGTGCGCTGCCAGTCCGAAAAGGCCCATCTTGCATTTTATTACACAGATGAAAACAAGCTAACCGTTAGGTTCTTCGCCGTTTTGCTGCACTTTTATAAAATTGTTGCACATTCTATAGAATACTCTTTGCTGTTTTTTTGTAAATAATATTAGTTTTAGATATTTTTAATTTAATTACAAAACATAACCAAAATTATGTAATTTTTTTTTATTTAAAATAAATTATAACTTTTTTATTTATCTGTCGATTTTGCTCAAAAACAATAGGGTTCTTCCTCTAGCTAACACTAACTTAGTGTCCAAATTTCAATACAGTCGGACTTTTTGTTCTTAAGTTATCGTGCTTACAAGAAACGTGACAGACGGGCGGACAGACGGACGGACATTTTGAAACTTGTTCAGAATTCGATCACCAACACAGTGATATGGAAATTTCTCTACGAGCAATATTACCGGTTTTAGAAATGTGCCGATCGAATGCAATATACTCTTCGTTTTTTTTAATTGCTAACATAATCAGAATGCAAGTTATCGAAAGCGAATAAGATTCTAAATTAATATTTTTATAGATGCCTAGTGTTTCTTTTTATTTCTCATAAACTACTATTTTTCTGCTGTTTGACAAATCCTATAAAGATGTATTTTTATTACAATATCTAATGTTTTTTAAGCGTGTAAGTATTAATTATATATTCTAAAAATGAGCAATTGTGTAAAAAATATTGATATCAACAAAATTTACAAATCTATTGTCGCCTGGAATCTAGGAAAAAAAGACGGGGAATAAGAATCCTGGAAAAAAAAATCTACTGGAAAAAAAGCCGAGGAAAAAAGGCCGCAGATAAAAAAACAACACAAAAACCTATCAATTATCTAAATAGACTCATATTCGCTGTTTTCTGTAAAGCAGCTTTTTTTTCGCGGCTTTTTCTTCCGTCAGCTTTTTTTTCCGCGGATTTTTTTTCGCGGCTTATTTTTCCGCATACGGTCCCATTATATGCCGCATTTAATAGTTAATCTTAGTCATTGACCAGGACCAGGAGTGAGAAACATGGTGAAATATCTACGTGATGCCAGAATCATAATAGAATATAGAATCACGTCTTCTATGTTAAACTCTTTATATGTAGGTACTCTGGTTTATCTGATATGATTCGAGGAACGAACGTTTTGACGGACAAAATTTTTAAATGCGGGACATTTGTAGGACTCTTCTGTTTGCATGAAACACTACAAAAATGAGGGACAATCTCACATAATGCGAGACGTATCGTCTCCCTTATCACGTATGGGCGTAACTAACAAAATTTGCAAAATTGAGTTACGCCGGTTCTAGGTTTTCCATGGGTGCACTTTTCATCTCACGAAGTGGCGCAACTGTTTATCTTATAGTTTCGTCACAAACGATATAATGATTGAGGGCGTATCTACCAAAGTCTCTACATGGTTTCTCACGTAAAGGCGTAAAACAGATAAGTCTGTTCGAAAACTTATCTTTCCTGTCACCCAAGGGGGATCAATGTTCACTATGTGTAACTTATCGAACAGGAGCCGAAAAATTGTTTGGAAGACAATGCTCATATTGCAGAAAAAACCGCTGTCAGGAAAATTAAATCTAAATGTAAAGAGGAAGCCCAAAAATATAAAAGCATGTTATATGGAATAGTTGATATGCAGCAAGTTTTATATCTGCCTATTTCAAAGGAAAACCCAATTTTTTATAAAAGCCGATTGTTATTAAATTTCAACTTGACAATTTACGATATTGCTAATAAAGAAGATTTCTGCTTTGTCTGGAGTAAGGCCATAAGTAAGTGTGGTTCTTCCGAGGTCGCAACCTGTAACTAGAGTTGCTCTATTCTTTCTCATTAGAAGAAATATCTTTATGATATTTCGAAACTTCACATGGGCACAACGAGGGTGATTCTGCTCATAGTGCAATTTCTTCTGCAGGGGACATATGTATTCCTGCCCAGCTTCACCCTATAATTTGATCAGTGTGACGGAAATAGCCCTATAAAGTTATACCAATGATCTATAATGACTTTAAAGATTTCAAGTCTTTTTCAAAGCAACTTAGTATCTTGACAATTAGAGAAACTGATCGAGGTAATGTGATGTAGCCAGATATGATGGAAGTAAAGCTGTACAAATATAATATTTTTTAAAAAAGCCATCTTGATAAAGAATACGACTACATTACTCTGAAACGTTTAGAAAGTAGCATATCCAATATGCATGCAACTTCATGCTTTAAATAATGATCCCAAAAATACCTGAATGAAAATATGAAGATTTGTTTTCACTGTGTAAAGAATTTTTTTAGATCTTTGCCTCATGAGTGAATTCATCATTATTCTTTTCTTTGCAAACAGTACAGTCAGCATTACAAAATGTTACATTTTTACTTATAGCAGTAATCTTTTTTGTTAGACAATAATGGAATAATTGAAAAGTAAAGTACACTAGTTGTGTAAAAAGCTATTAAATAAAAACACTACACTAACTTTCACCATTTTTTACTTATCGTCTCTATCGTCTCTATCATAGACCTATCTTACGTAACGAAATAAATATACTCTCACGTAAAGGCGTATCTGCAAATTTAGTCCTTTAAAAAAAAAGTATGATAGGTACATTAACTATTATTAAATGAGCATAAAGTACATATTCTCTGGGTTTCAACTCTAAGATCTCATTTTAGAATACTGTGAAACAGAAATGATTACGGCCATTTCAATGTCACATTTTTGTTTTTGCTTTCTCCTGTAAAATATGCAAAATTCAGATACGCCCATCCGTGATAAAGGCGACGGTATGTTCACCTTAACGCCCAAGCTCTAAAGAACAGGATTAAATGAAAAAATTAACAAGCTAACCGTTATACTCTTCGCCGATTTACTGCACTTTTTATATAATTGTTGCACATTCTATAGAATACTCTTCGCAGTTTTTTTGTAAATAATATTAGTTTTAGAGATTTTTAGATTAATTACAAAACATAAAATAAATTATGTAAGAATATATTTTTTTTATTAAAAAAAATGTATAACTTTTTTATTTATAGATCGATTTTGCTCAAAAAGAATAGGGTCTTCCTCTAGCACTAACACTAACTTACTGTCCAAATTTCAATAAAATCGGACTTTTCGTTCTTAAGTTATCGTGCTTACAAGAAACGTGACGGACGGACGGACATTTTGAAAGTTGTTCAGAATTCGATCACCAACACAGTGATATGAATTTTTTTTCTCTACGAACAATATTACCGGTTTTAGAAATGTATCGATCGAATGCAATATAATCTTCGTTTTGTATTTACGAAGAGTATAATAACGTTATAAATGTGCCAGGTGATTGCACGCTGACTCCTCTACCATTTGTATTAAATTATGTCACGAAAATATTAATAAGTTACAAAGTTTCATGGCGTAAATATTAGTACTTATTTTGTTAGACATGTGGTATATAAAACTATCAACATAGGGTTCTATTTATGTTGCACATACTTACAACCTTATTTTTGTTCATAGTCTACGGTACTTTCTCGTAGTGTTTACATACATCTTTCTTCTTTAGTGCTGCGGATTGCGATATAGATGATTCTACCACGGTCTAGCTATGCGTGTCATCGTGTCATCTGCGTAAAAAGGTGTATATTGGTAAATTAAGTGCTAAAATGGAGGACAGTGAGGTAGAAGAGGATCTATATTATGAATACGGATATGATTCTGATAAAGATCGGGAATATTTTCCCGATGAAAACGATCTGAGGTATGTACAATGAAAGTGAGGTTATAATGATCCATGTTTTATTTTTATTTCTAAAATTGTAGCGACGACTCCAATTTAGGAAATGGTTTAACACTATCACGTCCACCACGAACTTTTATGGAGGAAATTCGAGAAGTAGAATTGGACGGTAAGTTGTGTACACATAGGTATTAAGTTTTATTCACGTTTGGTTTGAATTTTGAATAGTTTTTTGTCTCAAACTTTGTCATGCATACACACCTGTCACACGTCAGTGTCGTTCGTTAGTTAATTATTGGATCAGTGTTGCCAATAGGTTTGACTTGAATACTCCGGGCTCTTGGGAAAATCACACATGTTTGCCAACCATTCCAAAATGTCCTTTAATAAATTCAAATAAATTATTATACCTATACACATTATCAGTCGAAGATTATAACGATTGAAATAAGTTTTTACCAAAAAAATTCATTTCGTCAATATTAAGTGTAGTATTATTATGTTGTTTATTTTTGTTATTTTCAGTTCTACAACCAGTTATACATACACGTAACAGTACATTTAATTAAAAACTTTCTAATCTATTAAACATATTGTAGAAATTTAAAATTAAACGTTTAAACGGAAAATATGTATATATCGGTTTTAGAAAAGCATATTAATAAAGTAAACTTAAATAACTATATAACACGTCATGTCCTGGAGGGGTCGGAACCCGTTTCGACGCGTGTTTCGTCACCCAAGTTGGCATCATCCAGAGGCGACTAATTCTTAAAGTCTTACTTCTTTGTTTAAAATTTTACAGTATATATGAAGTGTTATCCTGACGCAGTCTTTTTCCACAAATACCAAAATCACACATTTTCGGCACTCTCAACTCCAATTTCACCAACTAAGTTGACATCATCCTGAGACAATTATGTCTTAATCGTCTCCGACGTGTATGTCTTATTTTATATAAACCATACTTTATTATAATTCTAGAGCGAAACTTTACCAAGGTGTTTAATTAGAGTAGAAGTTGCAGGCAAGTGTGGCCGATTGTAAAAGACAAAAAAGATATAGGCGGCTGTGTATTTAATCACAGTGGCACCATGTCAATGTGAATTGTGCTGTATTTGAGCAAAATGTGAATCGAATAGATATTCATTGTAGGCTACACCAGATTGCGACTTCTACTCGTTTTAATCTCAGCTTTTGGATTTTGTAAATTGTTTATCACACAAAATTTAACTGACCAATTATTTATTTTCAAAGGTATTATCAATGATTCAGAATGAGAGTCATGGGGTTGCAACAGTTTGCCGCAAACAAAAGAACTGGAAGAGAAAATTGAAGACAACAACAACAACCCTACACAAGAAGAAAGAAGTAAAAAAAGGCTCAGACGGAGAAGACGAAGGTGCCCCAATCAGTGCAAAACTACCGTACGCAGAAAAAGAGGGCATGAAGGAGAAGCTGTATTTCGGCAAGAAAAAACTTAGTACCACCCATATCTGTGAAAATTTTAAGGATTGCAAGAATTGTATTTTTAATGAGGTGGGGTATGGTACCGGTTTCAGTGGCGAGATCTCGACCGGCGAAGTTAAGGCACGCCGGGCGAGTTCATCACTTAGATGGGTGACTGTATCTCATCTCGCCATCCTAGTTAAGTGGTGGAGTAGCATTAGCGAAACTTTGCCAGGACGTTTAAAATAAATAAGGCTATTTAAAAAAAAAGGTTCCATAATAAGTAAGGAAGAAAGAGAAGATGAAATTTTCAGAGTACTATAGTTTTGACATCATAACGAAGGAAATCTGTATTATATCAAACTATATTCTGTGTGTACCTAAAAGAAAACAAAGGAAAATAATTCTAATAACTCTAGGAAAAGCAATATAATCAAGTACATCATTACAGTAAAAGAGAGGGAAGTTCAGGTGTGTAATAAATACTTCCTAGGTACATTAGAAGTGAGTTAGAAAACGGTATACGATGGATTAATAAAAAAAAGTACAAATACGCCTGTTCGAAGCACTTAAGGAAATTGTGCCAAAAATAAAATATCCGAAGAAGTAAAACAAGCAGTTAAATACAACATAAATTCTTTTGAAGGGTAGAGTCACACGATTAATTGTGGTGCTAGGATGCAAAGAGAATAATTGGAAAGCGGTTTAAACGTCACAAAAATGTATGAGTTATATGTGAAAAAAAAAAGAATGAAGAAGATAATTCAGACATTGTGAAGCTGTCGCAATATCGATATATTTTTTGTAACAATTTTAATATCTATTTCCACATACCAAAAAAGTACAGATGTCTTATCTGTGAATTGTACAAGTTTGGCAATGTTAAATTAATGTTATTTAAATGGTTAAATAAAACTTATATTAAACATTGATAAAAAGTCCAAAACTACTGAATAACCCATTGGGGTAAAGTGAAACAGTTTGTAAGGTAGTAACACTATAAAATAATATAAATTTTGTACTCTTCATCGAATTGCGAGTAAGTATACAGTTATGTATACACAGAGCCGTATGTAAATAACACAGGCCTGCGAAGTTTTGGCGGTTTATATGAAAATTTGTTATTTTTGTCACATTAGATGCATTAAAGTCGAAAATGACACCAGTTTTTACATATCACGTACAGATTTTCCATAAATCCATTTTAGTGTCGCATTGTGTAAGGGTGAGAAATAATTAATTAATATTATCGCAAAAGAACAAATTAGCACTTGTTACAACATGTTTTTACAACATGCTCAATCTGAATGGTTCTTTGTGTAAGAAAACGTCTATGCCTGCCTAAATTCTCGGTCAGGGACTCAGACGTCGAAAACTATAAACAATTAAGTCATAAATTAGAATTATATCAGTATTATACTAGGAATAACGCTGACCGGCGTCTCTTATACATTGGGATTCTTACGTGATACCGGAAATTCCATAGAAAATTTAGATTTAGCATTTGAAGGTTAGTAAAAATTACCTTACAAAGTTAAAACCGCAGAACAAAACAATTTTTTCGCAGGCCTGTGTAATAGGACAGTAATCAATTTATAAAATACAATTGAAAAGTACACTATGGATGCATCTCGACTTTTAAACATCTATTATGCTAGTACATAATAGATGATAATAGATGCATAATAGATTCTGTGCTAGTGCTTATTCATAAATATCCTATAACATAATATACTTGGAAGTGCTAACAATAGAGTTTTATATGTCAAAAGTGGTTAATAAGATTAATACTAATAATTAATACTAATAATACGTATTTAAGGGTATAATGAGAGCTGCAGAGAAATGTACAAAGTTTAAAAAATGCTCGTGGCTCATGCATACTTTTACTTAAATGCCTGTTATATTAAAAAATATACGTACGTTTTTGTCAAATAAGTATCATTTATATAAAGGCTGTGAGCATACCAAACCACTGAAATGCCTTTTAACTCGCCCCACATTTTAACTATCATATTGTACAGGGTGTCCCAAAACTCATTGTCGTCTCATGGAGGGCTGATAGACCAGCGCTCATCACTAACCAGAATATCAAAATAAGGCCTTGGTAAAAAATTGATAATTTTTGAAATATTGACACTTTTATGAATTTCGTGAAAATCGACATTTTAGATCAGTTTTTCGCATACCACAGATACAAAATTCCATATTTTAAAATTCTCTTTTTTGTTACCCAACTCTGAATGTTCCTGATGTTGATCACAGTCTTAAATAAAATTAATGGTGAGTTAATTTTTTTTTATTAGCTAACTTAGACTCTTCATAATGTAAAAAAATTACCACTCTAACCTGGCAAGTTATTCAAAAAAATGGCTCATTTAGCAAGGTTTTAAAATGCTATAATATATGTTCTACTTTAGAAAAAAGATATTGCTGTTTTACTGCAAATCGAGCTCATTTTGAAATTGTTTCAATAATTTGGAATTAGAATGAAAACACTTGTATTTATTAAAAACTAACCAAAGCACAATTGAAAATCAAAAAATGTGTTCAAATTGCCTGCCATCAAGTCAAATGCAAATGCGGCATCTTTTTATCTGTCTTGCACCTCCTGCGACATTTGTTGTGCAGCTTCATTAATACAGTGTCTCAATTGATGTACTGTCGTGAGCAAAAAAAATAGGACAACTATTTTTTTCTAATGTAAATCTGCCTCTATTTGAATATGTAATGAGTAGCCGAAATAAAACAGTTATAGTCTGTTTTTAAACCAGGAGGAGCGTTTTAAATTTAACGTGTTAAATCATACATCTGTGATTGGATACTCCCTTGCCAGTTTTACACAAAGCAATAGTCGTAAATTTTGACATATTGCAAAAATTTCAATTTGATGTCATAAATTATTTGGTTATAATTTCTATTTTACCATTTACACATGATATATCAGTTTTTAATCCCTTTTATATACATCTGAAGGTTAAAGAGGCTAATTACTTGGTATCATTATATTGCGTACATCGTATGGATGCTGTATAAAATAAATAGAGGTCAAATAGAGGTCGATGCATCGAATAAGGTCAAAAAGGTTGGACCTATTGTATTTTCCGGTTACTGTTATGGTGTGAATGGGACTTCCATGTTTACTCCTGGATTAAAAACAGACTAGCACTTTTATTATATTTTTTATTGTAATACTGTAGTTATTGCTAAAGAAGAAGATGAATTGTCAATGAGACATATTGCACTGTATTATAACATCAACAAAAATTCTGTGTTTAACATTTTAAAAAAGTGGAGAATAAATGGTACGATTAGTAGAAATCCTGGATCAGGGCAACAACGGATATCCAACTTAACAAGAAACTAACTTAATATTTTGTTATTGCACCATTTCTATTTATAACTTCTATAAGTCTGTTTGGCATAGAATTAAATAGACTTATACGATAATCATTAGTAATAGATAATAATTTCCCATGCATTATTTACTACTTCCAGTAATTCTTGGGCATTCCGTGGTCTCACATTTCATTTTTGGATAGATCTTATGAATTATCCCCATAAGTTTTCCACAGGGTTAAGATCTGGACTATAACTGGGCCAGTTAAGAACATTAATGTTGTTATCTTGAAACCAGTTAGTCACGGTATGAGCAATATGAACTGAACAATTATCTTGTTGAAATATGAATTCATTATTAGGAAATAATTGTGACACAGAAGGGAGCATAATATTGTCTAAAATCCTAATATACGTTTTACTATTAAATCTTTTCTCAATATGCCACAAAACACCAGGACCACGTGTCGATATCCAAGCCCACATGTTAATGGAAAATGTACCACTTTTGTCATTGTTAGATATATACTTCTCATTGAATCGAGTATTCGGAGGTCGATAAACACGAATACGACCGCTGTATGTAGCTAGAAAGTTTTTTCATCTGTAAAGATTTCATTGTTCCAATAATTTACATCATGCACTAAGAATTGAAGAGCAAATCCCAGTCCCTTCTTTATGTTCAGCTTTAAGTAGGTATTTCTATGCTGCTGGATGACAGTGTAGCTCCGATTCTCTTACTCTTGGCGACTAGTACTATTCGATCCAGGAAAATTCGTTTCTTCAGCAGCCTGAATTACTGAGTGAAATGGATTTTCTACTAATTTATTTACCAATTGCAAATCTTGCTGTTGAGTTGATATCTTTATCACCCTGATCCAGGATTTCTACTAATCGTACTGTTTATTCTCCACTTTTTTAAAATGTTAAAAACACAGAATTTTTGTTAATATTATAATGCAGTGCAGTTTGTCTCATTGACCATCCATCTTCTGCATTAGCAATAACTCCAACTTTAACTAAATCGCTTATATGGGGCATATTAGGTTTATCACACTTGCAATGAATTTTGACAACTAACTGACAATGTCACAACAATTAAAGTTAGATGTACCCAACTAGATTTTAGAAAAAATGTATTATAAGACTTGTCCTATTTTTTGCTAACAACAGTACATTATTTATTGGTTTTGCATTGACTGTCTCCTTTTTGCAACCCCAGTAGAAAAAATTAGCGGATGTAAATCTGGGGACCGGGGAGGTCACAACATGGGACCAAGACGGGCCGATCCATCTATATGGATAAGTTTGGTTCAAATAATTTCTCACACCTCATGCATAATGAGCTGGACAGCCGTCACTTTAACGTGTTTTCATTCGAGTTCCAAATTATTGAAATAATTCACAATGAACTCAATTTGCAGTAAAACAGCAATATCTTTTTTTCTAAAGTAAACCAGAAAATGTTATAGCATTTTATAAATTACTCTAAATGAGCCATATTTTAAAATAATTGGTCAGGCTAGAGTGGTAATTTTTTTTACAGTATGAAAAGTCTGAGTAAGCTAGTAGAAAAAAATTAACTCATGAATCGGGCAAAAATGTTTATTTTTTCCAAAGGTATCGCACCATTAATTTTATTTAGGACTGGAATCAATAGCAGGGCCATTCAGGGTTGCGTAACATAAATTAGAATCTTAAAATATGAAATTTTGTAGCTGTGGCACGCGAAATACTCATCTAAGATGTCGATTTTCACGAAATTCTTAAAAGTTCCAATATCTCAAAAACTAACAACTCCTTACTAAGGTCATATTTTGTATATATAATAACCTATGAAATCAGAATGATTACACAGTGTGCTAGATACAAAAATGCAGTAAAAAATTTGTTATTTGATGATGGTTACTATACTACAAATGAACACTTGAATAGATAGATTAATCTTAAAATGGTTTGTTGTATCTTATTAGTATTGTTTTTTACATATTTATTTTATGTTATTTTACTCTATTTAGCTACAGTTTATTTTAGTTCAAAATGCAGTGCCTGTAAAGGTAGGGAATGTGCGTCTCTGTCTCTAATTGGTACATTTGCAAGCCAAGTTTATGCAGGGAAAATTCTCTGTCTCTAATTGGTACATTTGCAAGCCAAGTTTATGCAGGGAAAATTAATAATCAGAACAGATTTACAGCCGGTTTTACAATCGCAAGTTAACTTTCATGTTAGTTGACTCTTACTTGCAGGTTAACTACAACTTTACCGACACTTGGGTTTTTCAATATAAAGTTAAGTCATGATTTGTAAACGAGAGGTTGTGAATAAAATTTATAATGTTGGTACTAGAAAAATGATTAATATACATAAAATGCATGAATTTTTGTCAAAGTCACGTCACATACTAACAAATATAAATATCAGAAGCAATTTATCAGTTAGTGGTTTATTATTATTTATTAAGTACCTATGTAGTATTTAATGTTTGCAATTTTGTATAAATAATATCTTTATATAATTTATTCTACATTCTATGAAACATAGAAATGTTTTTTTTAACTCTATTTCATCTAATACAATTTCCACTGTTCTGGGCGACAGTCTGAATCGATTTAAAAAATCTCTTCCATCGTATTCTTCATAGAAGTTGGGTCTATACCGGATTATTTTGGGTCTTCTTGGCTCCTCATCACTGCTATATGCATTCACTTCATACATGTCCATTTTTGAAGGAAGTATCAAAATATTATTTTGTGACAGTTATTTTGTAGGTTATAAATTGCAGGTAAACTACCAACTTCCAGTTTACTCACACCTCATCTGCCAGTAAAGTTAACTTCCAGATAACCATCACCTTGAAAATAACCAGCTATTGTAAAACCCAATTTCTATAGTAACCTGAAAGTTAACCCTGACTGGAAGTTAACTAGCGATTGTAAAACCGGCTGTTAGTGTATTTTATTATTACTGCAATAAAATAAGTTTATGCTGTAATTTGCATTAAATAAATCAATGTATTTATAAGATCACCAAATGCCAGATGAAAGTTAATTTAAACCGTTAATTATTATTTTATATACCAATGGCCTTGAGAGGGCCTCGATGGGGATTCCACTTACTTGGAAATTCCCATGTGCCTATATAAACTGTGCTTCGCTCATAACGTAAACAACTGCATTCTAATCTGAGATGGACTATAGTAGTTTTATTTATATTTTATATTGTATATATGTGTATCTCAGTGGTAAATAAAGTATTATATTACATGTTAACAAAAATGGACTATTCTTAACCTCCCCTCTTCCTTGCAACACCCTGTATATTCTGTTTGGAAAAGACAAAGAGCAATAAATCACTTATACAAAGACCAACCATGGTCATACTATTGTTTCTTTACATAATTATGAAAATTGTTGTAGAAAATAAATTATTTAATTAATTTATCTACCGATTTCATGTTCATAATTTTACTGTAAATAATTTCATATGAAATAAACATTTGCTGTTCAATTTATCTAAATATTTCCATAATTAATAATTAATACTTTTATTAAATTACGAAGAAACCCCTAAAGCCGGTTATGATGTTTGAATTTGAAAATGATAACTAGTTATAAGAGAGATCAACCGAAAGGTCGCAGCGGCATAGACAAGGACGGAGATTGAACCGAAGCAGGTAGAAATGTCGTAGTACGGGTATTTCGAACAAACTTTCTGTAAAAGTACATCTCACCAATATATTATAGTATATATATATATAATAGAAATAAATTACTAATAAGCACGCTGACTATGCATTTACAAGCTATAAAGTACTTACGAACTTAAAGTATTATCTATAGTTATTCTTCTATGAAGAATCCTCTTTCCCTCCTCACAAAGCAAATGTATATGTTAAATGGCCCCTTAGAATTGTTCAGATATATTAATGTAAATTATTTTGTTTCAGATGCGGAATCTGACGACGGCTTAACGCCACTGAGATGCTGGGACTGTAACGTGAACTTTACAAACAAACACTACCTATATTCCCATCTGTTTCATCACATAAAGCAACCCTGGGTTGTACTTCAGCGTGTGCCATTACCTCCTCTGAAGATAACGCTTAAGAATAAGAGAGGAAACAGTTTTGAAATTATTAACTCTCCATCACACTCGAGCTCCTCGCTCAGTTCACCTTCAGAAACCAATACCAAACCAGCCTTCAATCTGGCAGAACATAAAGAAGATCCGGAAAATATCGAAGGTGGAGATGGGGGAGGAGGGGCAGTTCCCGTTCCTGTGGAGGAGGTTGAAAAGCTCGAGGAAGTTTTCACTCTCCAGGAAATCGGGACAGCTGTGGAAGTGACAGCGGAGGATATCGTATCATCCGAGGAATTTACGTTCGATGAAGATGGAGGGGAAAAGTTGGACGGCACAGAGGAAGAAAACGCGAGGATTAGCTTTTCCCCAAACTTTGCAAATGTAGACATCAACTCCCCAGCAAATAGCGAAACCTCCAATGTTGCCGATAAAACGACAGACAGTATAATTACCACAAATTCCGCAAGCGAAAGCAATACCTCCGAATATGGAAGTATTCCAGGTGCTGAACCGACACCACCTCCAGAACCATCTCCGGATTATCCTAAAATTAGGATTAAAACTACCGGATTGCTCAAAGAACCTTTAACAATAACGGAAATTACCGATGACAATCCAGATGGAGATCCTAGTTATAGTAAGTACCACCGCTATCATGATTTTGTAACAAAATAAACCATTAATGCAAGTTAGTTCGATGAACCCTTTTCGTTGATCTGTTGGTATTTGCTAGATTATTTAATTCGTTAACATGGACGCATCTGAAACGACCTATTTTGAGATATTACACCAATCAAATGTCATTATTAAAAACGAGATAGGAATTTGGTACATTGTACACCCAGTTTTATTACTAAAACACTATACAATTTTATCAATGTAATTTCCGCAAATATCACTTGTGCTTTTAACCATATATACATTTTATTCTCAAGCTTATTACCCAATTAATATAACTCGTGTAAATTGTAATAACATATGGTATATACAGTAGTGTATAACCTGATCGAATCCATAAAGTGTTAGCTAGACCCTTACAATTTAATAACAAAGAAAAACATTCAGATAAATCAATTATATAAAGCGTAGTCACAAATGACAAAGCTATATTTTTAAATATATGCACTTTCTGTGAGAAGATGTAAACTAAAAATGTACTTACCTGCTTATTCTAATCCATCAAAAAGTAACAACACGTTAATAATTCAATGAACAATAGTTCATACTTCAGAAGATATTTATCAAATTCTCGCTCTATAAAAGCTGGTGTACCGTAGGGTTCCATTTTGGGACCTTTGCTATTTTCCATTTTTATCTCAGATTTACAACATGTTATTGAATCTTGTGATATATATCTGTTTGCTGATGACATTTCACTCAAAAAGAGTTTTACACTTGATAATGAATGATCACGTAAAAAGCTTAGAAATTCTATTCTATTCTATGTTTGATCGGCAGCTCAAATTTACAAGAAATGTTGATCTGATTTGTCATACTGCTTACTTGAGCCTGAAACAACTGTTTCCCTTTAAAGATTATTTAGATGTTGGAACAAAAAAGATGTTAGCTAATAATCTAGTACTATTACATATGAACTATGCTGATATAGTATACGGTCCTTGCCTGCCACTGGAAAATAAAGTTCGCGTTAAAAAAATGCAAAATAACCGTATACGCTTTATAACTGAGGTGCCACGTATGTACGTGCGTTGGGGTGACTTAAACAAGATGAAGCTAGATTTGTTCACTTCTCTTGTTTCCTTAATAAAATTCTAGCAGTTGGGCTGCCTGAATATCTGGCTACTAAAATTGTTAGACGTGACCAAGTTCATGAGAGGAACTTAAGAAATATTACTGGCAGAATCACAGTTCCCTTGCATCATAGAGCTCTGTTTCAATCAAGTTTTTTCGTATCTTGCAACCCATACTCAAAATAATTTACCAACTAGTTTTTAAAACCTCACAGTACATGCATTAAAACTCGAACAAGCTATTTCTGACAATAGGCTAAATAATATTGATTTTGCTAAATTTTAATATTTAACAAATGTTACATACCTGTTTTAAAATGTACTTAAGGTAAAGGTACCAAAGCATGATAGGTTAAGTGAAAAGCTCATATTGAAAAACCAATAAATAATTAAAATATTAACATTTCTGTATACTTAAAATTACACATGATAGATTAGTGTTCTTATATTAATCTAATCTGACCAAAATATTTTTCATTTAATTCTTAAATTTATAATTAATTTAAATATGAAAAATTGTATTGTTGAACCAGTAGATGATACCATAAAAAATATTGTGTACTGGTTTGTGATACCATTCTGTCCCAATGGATGATAGCTTAGCGATTTGTTAATTATGTCTAATTTAGACGAATTTGATTTGCCATTGGTGAAAATAAGACCAAATAATAATATATTTAGATATATATATTTTCTAATTTGTGGCTTTCTGTTATAAACCACACAGTCTAACTAAAAATATAACATTAAATTTAACAAATAAATAATTAATCAAGATCAGAAATCTCCATACTCCTGCATTTCGGGAACTTTAAATACTCCTCTGTTAACAATCTTTTTGGGTTCATTGATTGTGTCCATAATATCGTCTTCATCATAGTAAAGTAAGTACCTACATCAGGAACATTTGACCACTCCCAGCTACCGCTTCTAACCATAACAGTTATACCCTTACCGTTTTTGTCAAGTACCATATCAGGATAATAAGAATCTTAATATTCTATTATAACATAATTGTTTTTTGTTATATCTTTTTTTTTAACTAGGAGTCAAGGACTGTCCAATAGCTGATATTTTGTCACACGACATCCTTTTTCACGTAGGTCAATTATCCACGTTACTAGTAAATCCTTTTCAGCTCTGGCTAAAATAGTTTCGGGTCCCATCTCCCATCTTTCTCTCAAAAGGGTTTTTACTGGTTTTTATATAAGCAGACTTGAATATAGAATCCCAAACTCATGAGCTTTTTTTATTGAAAGTCGTTTTCCAATGGCATTCAGAACATTTATAACTGCAATTTTATTTTATTTCACAATTTTAGATATATCTCTTTGCTTTGGCATATTCTAGAAAAAACATACTTAAAGTCCATGATCCATCTACCATGTAATCATTTATTTAAAAGCAATATTTAGGTTGATATTAATGGGTTATCAGATACTCGTACATCAGGGCACTATGATCTACTGACCAGTAGATGATCAGTTTACATGTACTGGGCCAATACCTATAATATATGTACCAATAGATGATACCCTTATTATTTCGTTATATTATGTAATTTTGTTCAATTTAAAATTAAATATCGTAGGAAGAATATCTCAACATTATTATAAAAGTTAAGTTACTTACGTTTGTGGCAAAATACACTTTGGAGTTACTGTCACTGAGGAGTGCTGTCCCTTAAGCAAATCACAAGAAAACAGCTGTCACTCAAAAGTTGACATCTTTAAATACCTGTAGATAAGTGAGATGTCTTTTAAGAAATTTGCTGTTTGCGCCATCTGATAAATATGTATTCAAATATAATATCTTATATTAAAATATATATTGCAGAATTCTGTAATTCTTAAAATACTTATTTTTATTTGATAGCTATCGCCTTTTGGGACACTATCATCTACTGGAGCATTTACCTTATTTCTTTGCATTGTATTTGTTTTTTACTTTCAAATTGTTAATTCTTAGGGTGTTAGGTTAAAATCATTAATATGTTCGTAATCTTTTTGTGTTTTTGTTTACATTATCCACAATAAAGTATATTATTATTATTATTTGAAATCAAAACTATGCACTGTTCATTAGCACTTATTCGGTTTTTGCAGAGTGCACTTTAAGAAAGTCATACAGCCGGTTTTACAATCGCAAGTTAACTTTCATATTAGTTGACTTTTACTTGCAGGTTAACTATAACTTTACCGACACATGCGTTTTTCAATATAAAGTTAAGTGATGATTTGTAAACGAGAGGTTGTGAATAAAATTTATAATGTTGGTACTGGAAAAATGGGTGATATACATAAAATGTATGAATTTTGGTCCAAAGCCACGTCACCTGCTATCAAATATAAATGTCAGAAGCAATTTCTAAGTTAGTGGTCTATTACTAAGTAGGTAGTTTTTAGTTTCGATCTATTTAAAAAATCTCTTTCATCGTATTCTTCGAAAAAGTTAGGTCTATACAGGATTACCTTGGCTACTCTTCACTGCTATATGCATTTACTTCATACATATCCATTTTTAGGCAAAATATAAAAAAATTATTTTGTAAGTTATTTTATAGGTTATAAATTGCCAGTAAACTGCCAACTTCTAATTTACCCACACCTCATCTGCTAGTAAAGTTAACTCCTAGATATAGATAACTACCACATCGAAAATGACCAGCTGTTGTAAAACCCAATTTCTATAATAACCTGAAAGTTAACTCTCACTGGAAGTTAACTAGCGATTGTAAAACCGGCTGATAAAGGAAAAAAGTCTAATACACATATTCACCAGAATTTTCCTGGATTCTTTCTCGTCACTTTTTATTCTCCCTCTCCCCCTTTTTGAAAAAGTATGGTCCAGACATCAAAACCAACAGAATCCACAGTTTCGTGAAAATCCATTAATTCAGTAAACTATTTAGTCAGAAATTAGAATTCGCCTACACTAACTTGCAACTCAGATGAAGACTTCGAATAAAGTAAACAAGCTTAATGTTAGGTTGGGATAAAACCAATAAAACTGTTCTTTTATTCCTAAACTGGTGTATTCATCAGTTGATGACGTCATTCGACCAGAGATTGTTTCAACCAGAAATTATGTTGAAATAAAGAAAACACCCAACGTTGTCAAATAGAGAAGAAGAAGAACAGGACATTTGGACATAGGACATAACCTCTTTTGATTTCTTCGCACCTTCGCAATGTTGCCAGTCCATTGCAATAGCAATTATAATAGATCTAGGTATTACATCTTCAGGAACCTATTTACTTTTTCGGTGCCCCTCCCCCTAAAAACGAACGTATCTGTTGAAAAGAACGAAAAACATTGCATACGTACATAATAAAAATGAAATTAATTTTACAGCAAAATTATTTTAAAAATTCACTGCAGTCGATGTAAAGGCTATTTACCTATAACTATTTTTCAAAATTTGTTATTTTTTTAAGTTGTCCATTTTTTACTTTCAATAAAAGTGTTCTGGCAACACTGATCCTTCGTTTGTCGGTATTTTTTTGTGTTCGAGTACCATTTAACGTTTAATTGGATGTGTTCTTTATTAGATTGAGATAGTTGTGTGTACTAGTGTATTCTTGTGCTTTTTTGAAGTGCACAAGAGTATCTAACAAAGTGACAATGGAATATAACCTACAGAATAGTGTAGTGGATGTGATGAATACTCTCCGTATCTATCTATTTGTATTGACCTTACTTACCACATTCTCTCTGCTTAACAGTTTTCTTCACCTACTTATACTACCCCCAATTTTTTTAAATATAAAACCGCCTCTGGAGACGTAGTTTTTACAACTCTCGAATATCAACACTCAACGCACGTTTCGCTAACCACGTTAGCATAATCAGTTTTGATCATCTGATGATGCTAACGTGGTTAGCGAAACGCGCGTCGAGTGTTGTGTTCAATCGTTTCGATATTCCTGGAAACTACATCTCCAGAGGCAGCGTTACATCGAAGGTTCCAGCTGCTGTAGGACTATGATAAAACCATTAACAATAGGTATTTATGCATGAGATATCTCGATAGTACGCGGGAATTACCTAACACATTTGTATCAGCTGGAGACATGATTAATGCTTTGCGTTAGAGCATGGCAGACAACAAGAATCCGTGAAAACATAATTCGTAAATTAAATTAATTAGTATACAAAAAATCAAGTTGGTACTTGTTCGTGTCATGTTCAGTGACGTAGATTACATATCCAGAATTTTTACCTCTGAACCTCCACTGCCGGAATGTATGTATTTTTGTATTCACTAAGTGGTAAGTATTTGGTAAATATAATATTAGCTTGATACAAATACTTGCCACCAACTGTAAAAAACATTTTTAGATTCAAAAATTATTTAGTGACTTTTTCACTGATAAAAGCAAAAACCTCATATCGCTTTTGTTGTCGGCCATGCTTTAAAAAACAGGATTAATAATGTCTATATGCTGTTTGGAAAAGACAGAGAACAATATTTCACTCGGAGAGAGATCAACCATAGGCGTACTGCTTATTTCTCTTCATATGGAAATAATATTGAAATATTAATTATTAAATTAATTGAATCAATTATTCCAGTTCTTGGTGGTTTCTGCCTGAGTTGTATAAGTCGCGTATTAAAAAAACGAGGTGAAAATGTAGGAACTCAACAATTGTATTGACATATCACTATATATAGAATCTATCATCGTTAGAATATTCAGAGGAAGAATTTTAACATATTTTGGTATTTTACGTATTTATACAGCACTGCATTGTGTTTTATATATTTTATTATTATTATAGATGGGTACCGTGTTCTATTATTCAATTCACTAATTTAAAATGCGATCTGACAAATCACATTTTAAATTAGTGGTCCTTTTTTGGGTGGTTGAAAGACATCATTTTTTACGAATAATCTCCTATACAACAAAAACTTGGATTTTTATTTTGTCTATTGTTTTCTTCCTCTAGAGACATGGCATACATTTTTTTTACAGATATGCCAACAAGGTTAGGTTAATATGTGAGTGGGTTTATAGTCAGACCCTGAACTGTGACCATCAGATCGATTGTGGCTAATTCCTAATTATATTTCACCCAATAGATTCAGCATTTTAATAGAGCTGATAATCTTATTGGGTGATAAACCATCTATGTCCTCTGACTGTAGGTGCCCTATGCGAAATAGTGAGAACAGGATTCTTTCTGTAGTAGGACAGGTACTGTCGTGAACCAAAATAAAAATAGGACAATAGGCATGTTCACAAATAAATTAAATCCTGTTTAAACATCATAAAATGGTTAAAAATAGTCTTATAATAATATCCACAAAGTTTTATAAAAATCAACAAATCCGTTCTATGGGAAAACCCCTAAAGAAATACGAATATTCATTTGAATGCGCGAAGCACTCCTTGATTGGCATGACAGCATGTTGCTCATAGTTAAACGCGCGCAAATATAGTGGCTGGGTTTTCATGCACGTTTTATATTAGTATTAGGAACGGCAAACAAATGTAATATATCGATATATGAATCATTTGATTCATCACAAGACTCGATATATTTTGTAGATTAACATTTAATGTAAAAAATTAATGAATATTGCTTAAGGTATAACTTCGGAAAGGGGGGTGGCATTCCTTACAGTACAATATTTATCTCGATTAAGTTGACTCTTTTCGATATATTTAGAAAAATATCGATGTTTCAACCCGATATATTGCAACAAAAAAACGATATGAATATATTCGTGGTTTAAGATTAATATTTCGATATTTATTTTGTATCGATATATCATTGCTATCATCATCTCTAATGAGAATTAGTCTGCGTTTACTGACTTCTGCGAACTGTTGTGTCCGTGTAGTTCTTCGTTTTACAACTTTTAATTTTAATTAAGGCATACTTTTAAAATGGAGGAAGGTTTTCAAAAGGCGGACTCTCATAATCTGCTAACTGTGGACGTTACCATGGTTTCAGAATTTTTGGCCATGGTGATAGACTTCAATCAGCCTCAATCTATTGGTGGAAAAGCGAAACAGTAAGCACTGTTTTATATAAATAAGTAATAAGTACTATATAGTACCAAACCTTTACTACTTTCAAGTGAGGATTGGAGACAACAATTCTGAGTCTCACATGGTTCTGAGCGGTGTGCCTCAGGGCTCTGTTTTGGGACCGGTCTTATTTGCTCTATTTATTGCTGATTTGCCCTCATCAATCACATCCTGTATAAGTTTATATGCAGATGACACAAAAATATTTGGTAACCCTCTTGAAGCGAGTGAGGAAATACAAAACGACCTTAATAAAATTTACAACTGGACAAAAAAATTGTTAATAAACTTGAACATTAATAAATGCTCTGTGCTACATATTGGTAAACGTAATCCTCAATTAGAGTATCAACTCAATAACAGCACCATAACATCCACAGAATCCCAAATTGATCTTGGTATCACAATTAAACATAATCTCAAATGGGATAGCCACATCATCAACATTACCAAAAAAGCAAACTCCATGATATATCTAGTCAGGAAATCTTTTCACCACATATCACCAGAATTATTTATAAAGATCTACAAGTCATTCAGTCGCCCTATTCTTGAGTTTGGTTTCCAAATATGGTCACCTTATTTTCAAAAAGATATTGATCTCCTTGAGCAAACCCAACGCAGAGCAACTAAAATCCTCCCCCACAAATTTTATAACATATCATATGAAGAACGACTGAGAAAATTGAAATTACCAACACTGCATCAACGAAGAATACGAGGTGACCTTATAGAGACATACAAAATATTAAACAACATATATAGCTGCCCATGTATAAACAGTATATTTGCTTTAAGTGCGAATACACATCTTCGGGGACATCAAATGAAACTTACTAAAAGCCATTTCTCAACCAACCCTTACAAACATTTCATCAGCAATCGTGTCGTGGATCACTGGAATAGACTACCCAATGATGTAATCGAATCAACTAGTTTGAACCAATTTAAAAATAGGCTTGACCTGCACCTGAACACTAATAATGTGCGATAATAGAATTATTTACTGAGATTCATTTTCATATATACATGTATGTATACTTTTTTTAGCCTTTCGTTTAATATTTATCTATATTTACATTATTTAATTGTCTATGTTAGTAGTTTAAGTTTTATACACATGTACGTGTTCTTTAGGTATAAACAGCCCTAGGCTGCCTGCCTTGTATGTATGTAATAATAATAATAAGTAATAATAGTACATTATACAGTGTGTTCCATATTAAAAGTGATTTGCTACGTCGGAAACAGGGATGCGAAAACATTGTATAATCGGAGACTGACTTTGATAAATGCGTTTAAGGTAACAAAAGTTTTTAAAAATATCATTGGTTTAAAAAAGGACCAAAGCTTCATTCTTTTTATATTTTGTGGCACAGACATAAAAACCTTTTCTGGGTTATTTACTGCTGTATTTGTACATCCAATAACAAAATAACACTTGTTTCTATTAACTTTCACACTTTTTGAGTCTCCCATCATTACAAAAATAGATATAAAACAATACTGAAGCAAACAGTCCATATCACGTTGGTATACGAGTTCTGCTATGAGCATTATGACATCACGCGCGCTACTCTCACTGCAGGGATCGTTTACTAGCCTCGTTAATTTTGGAGTTTTTATTTTCAGTTTATTTTCAAGAAAAGAAGTTTTTAGGCGTTTAAATGGTTATTACGTGTTTCTGTAGCCTTAGAACTATCATTTTTTATTACAATTAAAAAATAGAAAACATCCCTATTATTTTTTCTAATGTAAATCTATCTCTATTTGAATGAGGCATATTAGTTTTGGCACACATGTAATGAATTTTAACAATTAACTGACAATGTCACAAAAATTAAAATTAGATGTACACAACTAGATTTAAGAAAAGTACGTTATAAGACTTATTTTTTTTGCTCATGACAGTACATGGTATATAATTGGGGACCGCTGCACCATGATTTTCCATACATTCTTCCACTTGTCCACAACGATAGTCTTGCTTTGTGGATTATGTTTTTCTAGTGGGAATTCCTATTAAGCGTCAGAAGTACATTTTTAGCTTTCTGTTACGTGCGCCGTTTGTTCAAGCATAAATACGATAGAATATGCAGGTATGCCATTTCGTGAGACTGAGGAATCGCCCCATTTCAGGCGTATCTCAAATTTTAAACCTTTATCAGTTATGCTACTGTGTGGAGAATGACAATGTGTGTAACGCAAAATAGGTCGAAAACCAAGAATATTTCTTTTTGGAATCGATTTGACTTTATCGCTCTGTAAAATAATGTGGTAAAATGACAGAATACTTGACACAAAAATGTTTTCAGATCAAAATTCCAATATGTGGACAACCCCTTCATTAGAAGATCCACTGAAGTTACCAGACAACGATGATAACAATATAATGTCACTGTTTAATAACAATGAAAGAGCAAAGGATCTTGGATTCCACAGCAGCGACAGTGAGTTTATATCTCTCGACCGTTTGGAGGAACGAAATAGAGGGGCAATGGTAAGTTACTCGGTGATAATATTAAGCTTTCTTTTATAATATGTAAAACTAGATCTTGATTGCATACTAAGAAATGCAGTTTAGATGAGAACATTTTGCTAAAAGTATTGCTTTACAATTTTTAAAAATATTATTTTCGTTATGAAATCCCCAAATTTGCAGAAAAATATTTCTCCTAATTATACAAATAGAGTTTAAATATGAACATTTTGTAAACATTTTTTAAATCTTGTTTTCATTGAGTAATGGTAAAATCCTTGAAATTATTTTCACTATTTGATATTTCTTAAAATTGGATATACTATGTTTTATACATTTTTGTTGTTCTTTGATGCTTTCTTGAAAATAATCTGCAGATGTAATGCAAGTATATCAGCATAAATAAGCCTTATTTAATTTCATTATTTGACATATCTTTAAATTGCCCACACAGCAGTAGGTATAGAATTTTGTTGTATTATATACAAAATGGTACAGAAACATCACACTGCTTTTTTCATAAAAGTTTTTTTATTACAGCAATTGTACAACCCTTCATCTTCCCAAAACCAAAATCCACTAGATTCTCTAACAGGACTGCCAATGCAGGCTTTGGCCCAACAAGTATCCAGGTTGCAACCGTCAGGAGGAAATGGACTGCACCAACAAAATGTGTTGATAAATATCCAGCAGTTTCCTTCGGGGCCTCCACAACCATCTTACCAACCACCACCTATGTATCCGCATTATCCGCCTCATCCTGCTCAACCAATGCATCAACCTTATCAGTATCAGTAAGTTATATAACTTATTAAAATTAATATCATTTATTTTTATTTGGTTTAATGCTGTCTGTTGGATTACGTATTGTGGTTTATAATATCAATCATTTTAAGATTATAAACATGATGTAGCGCTACCAATTAAAACGACTTTGTTAACAATTTAGTACAGATATAATTTCCGTCACCCTTGCCCGTAAACCTATCAGACATTCACGGCGCAAGACGCTGTGGAAGTTGAAGGACTGGAGGGGGCGGGGCCGAAAGAATGTAGCCCTATAAAATAGTACAAAAACCATAATTTGTTTGACTTATTAATTTAATTATATGTTAAATAAGAAAAACTCGATATCCATATTACTTGAGTAAGAAAACCAGTGAATTTGGTGTTGCTAGTTTTTTTATAATCTAAGTTAAATACATTGTTAATAACTCTAGATTATGATTAACGTCTGTAAGTATAAATACAAGTAAATATCGCTCAAGTAATCATCACCAGTTCGCTTGAAAATTTATGATGAAAGTCTTTTTTATTGATATTATATATTAACTTCATATTTATTGAACAGATAATAACGTATTTGTCTTTATCGAATGAGACACTCAAAATACTATGGTAGTTCTTCTTACAGGCCACCAAACCCTATGTATTACCCTCCTGGTCCGCCGGGATATCCACCACAACATATGCCACCACCGCCTCAGCCCCAGATGAACCAGATGGGTCAGCCACCTATGAACCAACAACAAATGAATCAGCCACCAATGGGCCAACCTCAGATGAATCAAAACCAAAATCAGTTACCGCCTTCCTCTCAACCGCAAAACATGAATCACCAGATGTCACAACCGTCTACTCCCTATCGTCAACCTATGCCTCCACGTCAAACCGCCCCAAGGCAACCGGCACCTGGAAATCGTATGCCAGGACCTCCGAGACAACCGATGGGTCAGAGACAGCCTATGACTAGGCAAAGGGCGCCAATGATTAGACCTAGAGGAGCGGGTATGACGGCAGTTAGAGGAATACGCCCCAGAATGGCCAATCCTCCAAATGGAGTGAGGCAACAGCAGTCACCAGTGAAAAGAACGCCGGAACAAACACAATCCGTACAAGCAAAAAAGAAAAGGTTTGACTTGCTGACTCCAGACAAGGATGACGATGATTGCCAGGTTATATGTATGCAACCCAAAAACACAGATGGCGGGCTACCACAAATAGAAAGTGTACAGGTATGTTATTTATTTGTTTATTCTTTATTACTCAACAGTAACGGCCGTCTGCACCATTTTGTATTTAAGCTAGGAATAACTAAAGACTCTTAAATTTGTAAGGAAGGTTTAACTTTCGAGCCATTGCACCGTTCAGAATTTAAGAGTGAAAACTACCTAAGGTTAGTGGGGAGGGGGATAAAGCGCCAATTGAGGAGATATCACCCTAATAATCAAATTAGACAAAAGCAGTCTTCAATAATCCTATAGTATTTATTTATGTACAACTTACACTTATTTTCAGTTAAATAACGTCGCCTAATTTGCAAAAAACAACTTATTGTTTATCATAATTTGAATGATTAACAATAAACCTGTTTTTTGAAAATTTGGTGATGTTATTTAACTGAAAATAAGTCTAAGTGGTACATAAATAAATACTACAGGATTGTTGAAGGCTGTTTTTGGCTAAAAATTAGGGAGATATCTCTTCTTTTGGTGCTTTATCCCCCTCCTCACTAACCTTAGGTAGTGTTCATTCTTAAGGGCAGTTAGCTAAGTGTGGCAACGCTTCAATTTAAGTGTTCCATTAGGAAATTTTGGCAATTTTGTGTTAGACCTGAGGAGAATCTAGTAACGTTTGCATCAGTTGTCAGAAATAACATAAAATCAAAATATGTAAACTTTTTCCCTAAAATAAAATTAATTTATAGCGTACCTGAAAAGGTCAATTGAACCCAAGTTTAGGTAGGTATATAGAGCTTCTATTCCAAAATTCTTGTTATATTCAATCATCATATTTTAATTAGGTATTTGCAAAATCTATCTACACTTTAGGGCCCAGATGTTATTTATCTAAGTAATTATAATCATATGCATATTTTAAGAGCTGGGTATAAGGGGTATTTAAATATTAGGGTTATTATAGACAGTCATTGTGCAGCATCAGTTCAGTGCTTTTTTTCTTTTTGTAAATTTAGTTGAACAAAGTAGTGTCAATCCAAAGTTAAAAATACCCACAAATTAAATACAGAAAATGAAAAATAATTTTGAAATAGAAAGAAAAGGTCGCATAAGGTCTCAAAATTATAGGGCACCTTTTGAGCATCATAAATAAGTATAAAAACATCAGTGAAAATAAAAAAACAGACACTTAAAGTTAAGGTCACTTAAAGACTACAAAATCAGAGGCTTAAATTAAAGGAGGCTTATGGGATTAAAACTAGGTTTTGGCAGTGGTGCACATGAAATTTTATTTTAAAGTAAAGCTTAGCGCTAAGCCACCCTTAACGAAAATGATGCAGTCGGCCGTAAGAAACCTATTACAGGGTAGAACACGGAGATAATCAAAATATAGATATAGGATTTTGCAAACAGTAGAAAAGTAATCTATGCAGAAATAAAAGAAAACATATCTATGAAAATATTAATTTCCGCTCTAGCATTTTTTTGATCTACTTTCTGGTTACACTAGAAATTTAAAAAATCTAAAATGAACTTATCTCAAACTATTATATTTATAAGGACTCATCTTGAAATGTATCTGTCATTCTATCTCCTGGAAATGTTTAACCTTTGAAATGTTTTTAGCCTTTCTTTTGTGCTCTTTAGAAAGACACAGTTAGTCTCAAGATAAGAACCAGGACCTAAATTTATAACAATTTTGCCACAAAAATGAACAATGTCAAAAAAGTTGGTAATTGTCTTGATATTGCATGGAACATCATGTGAGTGGCTTTGTGCCTTTCTGATGAGCTCAAAATAAGGGCGAAAAACGTTTCAGAGGCTAAGCATTTCCAAAAAAACAGAATGATAGATTTCATGACGATGTAATCCATTTGAATGAAAAATTTTCCAAAAGACGAGGTATGTAAATAAATTCATTTTAGGCCTTTGTTCTCATTTTAACTGAATCTTCATAGCCGTAGGGGTTATGTGGATACTGGTTTATTCTGCATAGCCATAGTGGACTGTGTAGAAACTAGTGTTAGAATGAGAATTGTCCAATAAGAAAGACAAATTGATTTTAGAATTTTAATTGCTAGCATAACCAGAATTCAGGTTATCGAAAGAATGCAAAGATTGTCAATCATTAATTTTACAAATAGTTTTTATTTTAGTTCTCATAGATAGTTTTTTCTGCTGTTTGCAATATCCTATAAAGAATATGTTTCATTACAAGTATAAACAAACAAAAGATAATTCACTTTTTTCATATATCTTCACAAACGCATTTCGTTTGCGAGAATAAGATTATCGCAGATCCAATGATTATTTAACCCTGTATTGAATCTAGTAGAGGGTCCACGCCTTCGAAAGCCGTCTAAATCGCCAAGTAACCCATTCCAGCAAGGTAAATAATTTTTGAGCTCGGATATCGAAAGAGAGTCCTAATGGGCATCAGAATTGGCTTGTTGGACTTTTGTTGACGATTGCACAACTTCTCCACAAGAAAAAAAGATGGCGAAATGTTATTCAAGAATTCGTGTTATTAAACGTATACCTCTCGCTAGAGAGTGAACCACATGCGATATTGATTTGATTTTTTGTATTTATATACTACTGACATGAGCGCATCTCTCTGTACTAATTAAATTTCAAACTCGCTTACGGTGTTTTTCTAAATAAATCCTAAATCAGAGTAACGAAATTTGTGTGTTTGAAATTCCGACGTGCGGGCAACTATATTAAATATTCAATTTTTTTATATACTATATACGAATGAAATATGGTCTAAAGATCAACAGAGTTTTCGCAAAAAAAATTAGCTCGATATCTTATACAGTTTTCGAGTTAACGACTTTTTAAAATAAACCCTAATTAGATTCGTGGTATTCCTGTTAGCATGCGGCTGTTTTCTGGCTAAGTGTAATGCATTAAGATAGTAAGCCAATACATTTTTGAAATTGTGCTATTATTTACATTTTTACGATTTTGCAAAAATATTAACAGGTAAAAAGAAACTCATTTGGCCAATGATTTACTCGATCTATTAATTATGAAGGTGTTGTATAGAGATATTATTTATTAAGTATATCATTATTGTGGTACAGGTGATATAGCATTTTACAAATATGAAAACATAAAAACACAAAACTTGTAATATATACATAAGTAATAAAAATAATAATAATAATGCATAATAAGTATACACAGCTCAGTAAGCATTGACAAACCACTACATAGGCATTACTATTAAGAAGCACTGTCTGCTAAAAACTGCTCTGTATTATTTCTGCCCTTAAAACAATTGTTAGGAAAGGCTATACATGCAACAAAACACCAAGTGGACGCACATTTTTAATCACAGTTTACTTTACAATTCCACTATTTGTTTTCTTTAGAACCAGTTGTGACTTTTTGTCATCATTTGTGATTTTATTTGGTTATTCTCTATCAGATATCCAAATTTTCTGGGAAAGGGTAAATTGGGAAGGAGATCGGAAAATCGCTTGGACACTAAAATTTTACGTGCTTTGTTAACTGCTTCTCAAGTCGACAAAATTTGTTATAAATCCAGGATTTTGTATTAGGTAGGGGTCTAAACCACTTTTTGTGGATAATTTTTACAATTAAAAGTATTTCGCAGTGAGCAGGGTTTTAACCTACTTCGCTAGGTTCTTCAGTTGCTAGCTAAGCTAAGTACACTGAACCACTGGACTACCGTCCCCTGTAATGCTCGTTTTAAATGCAGTAAGGAAGTGTCTTGTGTAGGACGCGGACGTAGCTAACGTAAGTCTAATAACCTTAAGGAAAAAAAAATACTGCCTTAGCAAATCTAAAGATTTAAATTCACTACAGATGAATTTAAATCCTTAATCCGTAAGTCCTATGTGAATCTGTATGGATAGATTCACATAGGACTTACGAGCATCTTAAATTACACGATCATCAATTGCATCGCAGTTATCTCCAAAATTAATCAAAATATATAGTTGGCGTGTTCATTTTAAGGCAACAATAACGGCTCATTTATCCTCTTCGGAAAGGATAACTGACAGGTCACACAATACACCGACTGCCAATAACGTTTTTACAATATTTTCTTCTTCATATTTTTCACTTAATTATTTACTGATTTCGTGAGTATCTTAAGATACCCTTTGTTGTCATGTACCCACACAATTTTTGTAGGTTTTCTATTTTGCAAAAATTAAACATACCTTGCGCAAATATTATTGGTTCCCTTCTTCATGATTGCAAGTTCACATTATTGGGCAACGTAGGTATGTCATTATTTACACCAACATTCTAAAATGTATTTTAGATTATTCGCTTTATATTTGTTACTATTTATAAACTAATTCCAGTTTAGAATAAGAATTGTGTCTGTTATGGCGAATTCATATAATTCTGATGGGTTTTTAAGTCATACCATACATTTTCTTAAATATGAAATTTGGGACAATTTTTATTTTTTAATCTCAAAATTGTATAATTTATTGACGATTTCATACTGTATTGGCACCTTCTAAGCCAAAATGACGTAACTGAAAATTTTCTAAGCAAATTGGACGTACTTCAAAGTTTCCTTTTTTCAATAATCATTAAACCATTATTTCTGCATCTATATTTTAACAGACTCTATTTTAAAGTCACGTAGTTGTAACATAACACATAAGTGATTGTCTAATTTTCAGACAATTGGTGACCTACTGATTAATAGTAATATAATACCTTAATCAAATTAGTTATTAGACTAATGTCTATCCACAATTACACAGACCGAATCCTGCCGCAGCTGTCACATTGCGCGTTATCATAATAAGACATTATTACGATCAAATTAAAAAATCTGTAACTCGAAAACTGTATGAGATATCGAGTTAATTTGTTTTGCAAAAACTTTGTTGATCTTTAGATCATATTTCATTCGCATATAATATATAAGAAAATTAAACATTTAATGTAGTTATCCGCACGTCGAAATTTCAAACACACAAATTTCGTTCCTGTGATTTAATTAGAAAAAAACCGTAAGTGATTTTGAAAATCTACTAGTACAGACATATGCGCTCATGTCAGTAGTATGTGTAGAAAAAAAATCAGATCAATATCACATGTAGTTAAGTTTCTAGCGAGAGGTATACGTTTAAAAACACGAATTCTTGAAATAACATTCCGCCATCTTTTTTTCTTGTGGAGAAGTTGTGCAATCCTCAACAAAAGTCCAACAAGCCATTTCTGATGCCCATTAGGACCCTCTTTTGATATGCGAGCTCAAAACTTATTTACCTTGTTGGAATGGGTCATTTCAATTTTTAATGCTTTGGACCCCTTACTAATCTGTTTAACACCAGCACACAAAACATATGTAGGATCCATAGTATCCATTGCCAATTCAGACACATAATAGCTTTCACCCAAAGTGATTGTCATTTCCCGGTTGCCATCTTAGATTTTCATTCTTGACCTGAGATTTCAACTCGGCGACTTAGAAAATCCTCTTGTTATAATTTTTAATTCAGATTTATAATAATTTTCGATTTTGTATTTTCATACCCAAAGATATCGTGATTTTCCGGTCGCCACAATGGATTTTCATTGTTGTTACCTCAGATTTAAACTCAACGACCTTAGAAACCCTCGAGTACCCACTTCTTATTCAGATTTATGATAATTTTTAGTTTTCGATTTTCCTGCCCTATGGTATCATGATTTTGCGGTCCATATTGGATTATCATTTTTCTGACTTCAGATTTGGATTCAGCGATCTCACCCCCCCCCCACCGTTTTCAATTTTACCTCATACATATGAATTTAGCGACCTGGTAAACCCCCAAGTACCAATTTTCACGTCCTTGAATGCTGTACAAACCGAGCAAATCAATTTTTCCGTCTTAAGCAGTTTGCCTGCTGGACCTTGTCTGCCAAAATCAGTCCTATTTCGAAAGTTACATACCTAAGTAATTATTATATTCATTAGTAACAAACCAAAATAAATAAAAACCTATTGAAATTATTCATAAAAGTATGTTCTAGCTAAATTAAGTCCCATAATTAAAAAAAAAATAGCATTTTTTTAGCACGGCTCCTACCTATTATAGGCTCAATAACTTTTAGCCTATCTATTTTTGGGCATTGTGACCATGGAGACTTTTGATCAGAATGGCCTAAAGGATACTGAATTTTCAGCCAATTTAACTGGGAACCAATTTCCATAAGATTTGTGCGAGGTTCTTTGGTGATTTTTCCAAATGAACTAATACTAATTTTATTACTTCCAATTCGGTAACTGGTTCGCTGGTTAAGACTTTTGCAAGTGCGTTGCTTGCCTCTGTCCTATTATTGGTTGATGCTTCTTGTCTATTTGAAGTACAAGACGTAGTGTGTTGATTGGAGTTTGGTGTCTAGGTAGTGGAAGTTATTGGGGTCCATTTGATCTAGTAAGATTGTTAAGTTGAGAAAAAATTTGGGGGTTCTAGAACAAAAGGGGAAAAGACATTGGATATGAACAGAGACATCATAATTTGGAGAAGTAGGCATTAAAGGTTATTGCATCTTTCTCTGCTTATAATCTCGTCTTCTAATTCATACTCCAAGTCTCAGAGAGGAAGGGTTTTTTAGCCTTAGAGATTTTTCGTTTTGTACATTTAAACCCTCCTTGTTTTCTTTAAACTTTTTGCTGCTACAGAAAAGGATAAATTATCACATGCTTTTACCGCTTTTATCGTCTTTTATCCAGAGTATTCTGGTCTGCTTCTATCTGTAACTAAATGCTCATTATTGCACTGTGTTTGCATAATGGTCTGTCCTTATCTCTAGTAGTTATTTCATGTTCTTTGCTTCCACATTTTTCACATCTTGCTCTACTTCTACGTTGAATTTTTCTGTGTCCATATTGGAAGCATTTATAGCACAAAACTACTGGTTTAACCTAGATATAAAACTCCTGTTGATTATGAAAATATACATGTGTAGGGACAATGTTTCCTTAAAAAATTTTAAAACAATGCCTCTTGGTACGCCAATATTCTTGACTGTAGTTTTCGGCCCTAATCATCGCTGTAGACCTGGACCAGCCTCGTAAGTGGTGGGCCTGCTGTTTTGCAGACGGTGTTGGCGAGGTTAGCAGACCTTCCTTGGTCCTGGCTGTTGGACCCTGCCAGCTGAGTCGTTTCTTCTGTCGCTCCTCTGTCTTGGTTTTCTTTCTTCGCTGACATGTCGGCTCCCGGGAGAGTATCGTATGTCGTGAGAGGAATTGGCTGTTGTCGAGCCCTCTCGGAGTTTGGAAGGAGGTTTGGGGTGTTTGACTAGTCGGAAGCGCAGGGTGCCAGTTGGCATCATATGCTCTGAGTTCGTCGGAAAGGGAGGTTGAGCTATGTAGCTCAAGGATTGTGTTGGACCAAAGACGCATTCTTAGTGTCCGAGGCCTGCACAGGCTTGTCTGTTGGTGTCTACCAACTTAATTTCATTCTTCTTCATATTGTCTATTTAAATGTCTTACCCAAAAGACTTTATATTTCGTGTCAGTCTTATTTAAAATATCTTGTTCTGTTACGATATTCCTCACTCTTCTAGTTAGTCCTCTGCAAGTAATAAGACTGACTGGGATAAATACTTCATAAATCATCTCCGTTATTTCTTTATTTTTAGCGAATTTTTTGGCTGGCTACTGCTGTATGAAATGATACACCAACTCTATTGGCTTGGCTCCTTTACGATTTATTTCTTTGATATGTATTTTTAAATTCACTAAAATTCTCCCAAAGTCCCTCTCCCATAAGTTACCCGAGTTTTGAATACTTTGTACTATGACTTCAAAGGAGCCAATATCCCTTTCTGAATAAAAAAAACTGCCTTTCTTAGTCGATTTTTATTAGTTTCCACGGGGAATTTCCTTTCCCCATCCCGACGAGTCGCCCATGGGCGAATTCAAAAGTTAGGTTAAGTTGGAAATATTTGAATTAACAGCAAAACATAACAACCAGAGATTATACAAAATTAACGAAGTATCCGTAATAATATAGGAAGAAATGAGAGTTACTGGTGTTAAAAACAATAGTTGTCACTTTCACATGACTATTTTTGGGTTGTGAAGATGGAAAACCCGCCAAGTGTAAATGGTTCAGTTTCGAGAAAAACGAAGAAAAAAGTTTCTAAGAATGCAAGCAATAAATATGATATTTTATCTCTCAGCTTAGGTATATAGAATGTTTATCCAAACAAACATAACTTTTATATAGGCGGGTCGTCGTAAAGTTGAAATTATCGATTTTGGGCAGAAATATAAAACAGCAATTTTATTGACTACCTATTCTTATAGGAAAAATTGCGCTGAACACAATGGTGACATCAAAAAATGTATAAAACACAGGCTTCATTGTTAAAAACAATGATTTTTAGCGAAAATTCTCATTTTTTAATGTTTTTCGACTTTTTGACGAGAACGGTGTGTAGGACAGAAAAAGATATAAAAAATGAATATTTTATCAATACGCGTCGTTTCAGACTGTAGCTAGTTTTTATCTGTGCCCCTTAAATTGTTATAAACAAATTTGGTCCTAAATTAACAATTTTTTCTTGTTCAACAAAAGATCATACGGATATTTATGGTCAAAATATGGCTTTTACTTCATAGAATTTAGAGTTTTACATATTTTGCAATTGTGTAAATAAATAATCTAATTTGTTTATTAAGGATTTGCGACTTTCCCTGGCATTTTTTGCACTTCCTACCCTACCTACGATAAATATTGATAAAAACTATCATTTTTATGTAGTCTCGGCTTTTCTATTTTTATTTACCTTTTTAAAAAAATTGCTTAGTAAACAAATGAAATATCTCGGCTCAGGAACGTCGTATCGAAATGCATTTGTCGGAAAATGAAAGATAATACAAGAAGGAAAATTTTGAGCCTAGATAGACCTCGATCCGTTAACTAGAACCGGAGATATAGACCATTTTGCTTTTAAGACTTAATTAATTTTTTGAAAAAAAACTTATGACAAGATGAAATTAATATATTGAACTAACTAGGTGTCAATTGTCACACAAATCCATTGGTTTTTCATAAATTGTTTGCTTCTATAACAATTAATTTATTAACGCCGCACGTTTTTTAGTATTTGTGCTCCGTGTGTGCCTGTGTAGTTGGTTTCAATTTGAATTCAATTGTTTTAATCAAGAACTGTGTGTCTGACGAGAAAAATGCAAGAGGCCGTTTTCATGTAGAATTGATCAGGGTAATCAGCAAATATATCCACATGCAAAAATTTCAGTGGCTTACCACTTTTTTGATATAAAATATTAGGGGATATGTTCGCAAGGACGCCACTGGTGGAGCGATAAAATAACTTTTCTAATTAAAATATGTGGTTTTATATCCTATTAACACATACCAAAATTGAAAATAATATCTAAAGTACTTTTTGAGATATTAAAAAATAACGATTAAAAAGAAAAATTTTCAACACGGTCTAGCAAAAAATTTAAGCCGTTGCGGATATGTGTTTATAAAATGACCTAATTTATCATACCATGAAATATTAGCATGTCATTAAGGAACACCTTGTATAAAAAATTATTAAACTTAAAAAAAATGAAAATACCTTTAAATGACTCTTTAAACTAGATTGAATATGTGGTAGGTTCCTTGTGAATCATCTTTAGAATAATTATTTTTAGAAAAGGAAAAAACAATGCTTTTTGGTGTTTCAAATAAAAACTGTATTTTTATACACTCTACATATGTTTTGGCTTGCTAGGCCTTTCTCAAGAGCATTACAGATAGATACTAAAGCTATGAGGGCCCTAAAAATAAATGCAATAATACCCAAACATGTGAAATTATGGGGATTTCAAGTAATAAAACTAAGTATCTACCTACTCTGAATATAATTCAATGGGCTGTTCTTAGAACCTTGTCTATTATAGGAGTGTTTATGAAATTTAGTTGGTCATTGGTGGTACAAGTGTTGCTTTTAAGGCATTTTTTTATTTCTAATTGTTCAAGGAGGTTTAAGCGTTTTCCTTTTCTTTCTGAATGGATTAAATTAATATTCTGTGTCGATAAAATGATTATTTTCAATGCAATGTGTTGATATTCCTGTGTTTTTGTTGTTGTTTAAAATAGATTGTTTATGTTCTTTTACCCTATTAGCTATACTTCTACCACTCTGGTCAATATATACCGCTTTGCAGTCCTTACATTTAATTTTATAAACCCCCGATTTGTTGACTTTACTTATTTTTTCTTTATTGTTGACCAAAATACTTCCTAAATTTGTTTTGTTTACACTTATTGTGGAGATGCCTAACTTATTTAATTTTCTACTTATTTTATCACTAAACCTAGGAATATAATTAATAAAATTGTACTTTGTTGTGTTGTTGGGTACAGTAAAAAATTCCTTTTGAAGCAATTTTCGCTGTTAATCTCATTTGATGTTAAAAGCTTATTTACATCTATCCCGCTTATGGAACTAAAATTAATTCTAAGTAATTTAATAGATAATTCACAGATTAATATAACTGAAAAAAAAAGAATTAAAAAATATACTAAGAATTTGCATTGAACAGAATTATTTTCAATTTGACGGTGAATTTTATAAACAAAAAGACGGCTTACCAATGGGTTCCCCTATTTCTCAGTTGTTAGCAGAGATATTGATGGCAAACTTTGAAAATGTAATCTTTAGTAGTAATGTACATGTTTTCTATTGGACTCGTTATGTTGATGATATTTTTTGCATATGGACCGGTACAGAAAGGAATTTAAGTAGTTTCCTTAATTTATTGAATTCATTTAATAGTAAAATCCAGTTCACATTAGAGAAAGAAAAAAATAGTCAATTAAACTTTTTAGATATCAATATTAAAAAACATCGTAATAAATTAAAATTTAATATTTATCGAAAACCCACTACAACAGACACAGTCATTCATTATAATTTTCAACAATCTTGGCAAATTAAACTCTCCCCGTTTCATAGCTTAATACATAGACTCACAAATTTCCCCTTAGACGAAGATGCGTTTAATAAAGAATTCAACATAATCACACAGATTGCAATAAGTAATGGATATAAGGAGTCACTAATAGAGAACATGGTTAAAAACAAACAGCGAAAATTGCTTCAAAAGGAATTTTTTGCTGTACCCAACAAAACAACAAAGTACAAGTTTATTAATTATATTCCTAGGTTTAGTGATAAAATAAGTAGAAAATTAAATAAATTAGGCATCTCCACAATAAGCGTAAACAAAACAAATTTAGGAAGTATTTTGGTCAACAATAAAGAAAAAATAAGTAAAGTCAACAAATCGGGGGTTTATGAAATTAAATGTAAGGACTGCAACGCGGTATATATTGGCCAGAATGGTAGAAGTATAGCTAATACAGGGTTCAGACTCATATGGAAAACCTGGAGAACCTGGAAAACTCAGGGAATTTAAAAATGATTAAAAAAAACCTGGAAATATCAGGGAATTTTATAAATTATATAAAAAATCAGGGAATTCTTGGTCTCGATATGGAAAACCATAGAGTTCTTAACCTTTCAGTGGTCGCGCACGGTGTAGGAGACCGGCGCCACGGTTAATTTGTGATATTTCACATATTCGGATAGACCCATCCGTTTCCGTTGGTGTACCTTTCATAAAGTTTCTCCTCTATACATTGCTGTAGTTATTATTATGCCATGTGTCCATATAACTGCTGTAATCGCACACACGGTGTCTTAGACCGGGTGCGACCACTAGTGAAATAAAATTTCTGTCATTTGTTTTGGGTTATTCATTGAAAAATATATATTTCGGTAAGTATTTACCTTTTATTTCCCTAACTTTATATAAATATTGACTCTAACAAAGAGCAAGAAAGGATATTGAGGCTGTTCGAAGAAGTACACCCAGTGGAGAAGAATGATGACGAAGAAGAAACGGGGAGGAAGACAACATTTATGAAAGATTAGAACATAGCGATACAGAACAGGAATTTGATGGAAATGAAGGTGGGGAAATGAATGGAAGTGCACCATATTTTATGGGAAGAGATAAAAAAATGAAATGCAGCAACCATTGTCCACCCAAAAATGTAAGAACAAGGAAAGAAAATTATAAATATTTTTATGATTTTTATAACCTGCATGCTTTTTTTTGGAAGGAACCCAAAAACCTTTACGTACAAAAATAGGTTCCCCTATGTTTCTAGAAGACAAGTTTACTTTAACAAAGGTTTTATGAGAATTTTTATTTCTGTTATTCAAGTATATATAGGGTGAGCCAGTATTTTGTTAATTTTTTTTGTACATTGAAAAATTCAGGTTTACTTAAATAAATATTTCGAAAATACTTAACATTTATTAATTACATATATATAGCTTCGAGGTCCCTTCAAAATTATTTCTGAATTTTTACTTTTAAACGTATTTTTTTAAGCCGGTGTCTGAGACCGTGTGCGACCACTAAAGTAAAAAAAATTCGCGCGACCACTGAAAGGTTAAGAATTTTCACTGATTCTATCCAATTCAAAGAATTATTTTATGTCAAATTAAAAATTACTTCACTAAAAGATACATGGAAATTAATATTTTTGGTTATGGAAAACCTGGAAAATTTAGGGAATTTTTTCAGCTTCGCAAAGTCTGAACCCTGTAATAGGGTAAAAGAACATAAACAATATATTTTAAATAACAACAAAAACACAGGAATGTCAACACATTGCATTGAAAATAATAATTTTATCGACACAGAGAATATTAATTGAATTCATTCAGAAAGATAAGGAAAACGCTAGACCTCCTTGAACAATTAGAAATAAAAAAATCCATTAAAAGCAACACTTGTACCACCAATGACCAACTAAATTTCATAAACACTCCTATAATAGACAAGGTTCTAAGAATAGCCCATTGAATTATATTGGAGTAGGTAGATACTTAGTTTTATTACTTGAAATCCCCCTAATTTCACATGTTTGGGTATTATTGCATTTGTTTTTAGAACAATGACCCTCATAGCTTTAATATTCATCTGTAATGCTCTTGAGAAAGGCCTAGCAAGCCGAAACATGTAGAGTGTATAAAAATACAGTTTTTATTTCAAACATCAAAAAGCATTGTTTTTTCCTTTTCTAAAAATAATTATTCGTTAAACTAGGTTTTAAATAACTTACAGCACATTAAAAACCAAGTGCGTTTTGAATTTTATATATACAAAGTCGTTACTGCAAAAGTCTAACTGAACCCTAAAAAATGTTGAACGGCGTTCATAAATTAATTGTTATGAAAGCAAAAAATGTATGAAAAAAACCAATGGATTTGTGTGACAATTGAAAAATAGTTGCATTTCAATACGACGTTGCCGAGGAGAGATATTTCCTTTGTTTACTAAGCAATTTTTTTAAAAACGTTGGCGGGGGGGTAAAAAAAATCAAAAAGCGCCGAGACTACGTGGAAATGATAGTTTTTATCAATATTTATCGATTGCCGGGGGTGGAAAGTGCAAAAAATGGAAAGTTGCAAATCCTTAATAACAAATTGGCTTATTTGTTTAATTAAACATCTGCAAAATATGTGAGATATCGACAAAAAAAAATGTACATTCTATGAAGAAAATTGAATATTTTGACCATAATAAAATATCCATATGATCTTTTGTTGAACAAGAATAAAATTGTTAATTTAAGATCTTAATTTGTTTATAACAATTGAACGGTCAAAGATGGAGTTCGTGAGTGGCTGGCATCTAGGGTGCATGTGCCGTGGGACGCTGCCGATCTATTTATTTATTTACAATAATATAACGCCCTAAAACTCGAAAAAATTTTACGTTGTCGGTGGATTAAAAAGTTCTGCATAAGGTGAAGTGAAACAATAGAAGAACAAAGCACACACCAAATTAATAATTGAGAAATTGCAGTAAAATGAAGGTTAATAATACAAGAAATAAAATAAACAAGTGTTTTAAAGTGTAGTGCTTAGCTGAGGCACGAAATAAAATCTATCTATACCTGCTTGGGTCATTTTTCGAATGGAGGCAAGCAACATCTGTTTTTGTATAAAAGGCGATATAATAATAGACAGCTAGCTATGGATGGAAAGAGATAAGTGTTTAATTTGTAGCATGTAGCTAGTTTATTTCTTTATTCATATTAAAAACAAATTAAAATTAAAATCGAAACGGTATTAAACATAGGTAATGAAATAGAAAAATTAGTCGGATTTGGAAAACGGTAATTAAAATTGCTTCAAAAACAATCCAATATACAGGATGTACAAAATATTCCCTCGGACCTCTTTCTCATAACCCACTAAAAAAACTCTTACCGCGAAATAGGCCCCTCCACTGCACGTCCACCGTGAATGGATATTTACCTGTGGAACGGTTAATAAATAAAAAATTATTGCGGTGAGCTGACACACAGATTTCTGGGAAACATGAGACCATATACCTATGGACGCAAGCGGGTAGGAGGCAATGCACACTGCTAATCCAGAAACAGAAACACATCGAAGGTTTGGTTCTGGCACGCGGTTTGGTCGTCCGTTGGAGTCGGGTGGGGCCGCCTGGTCGTTGCATGAATATGTCACAGCGTGTGAAGGATGTAGTTGTGGGCGGCTGCATCTGGCCATTCTGCAGACAACCGGGCTGCGTGTTTCAACGAACCTCCAGACTGGGTGCCCGGAATTGGTAGCAATTCCCACCCTACGCTGGCAAATCAATCAACAATTGAACGGTCAAAGATAAAAGATCGCTACAAGTCTGAAAAGACGCGTATTGATAAAATCTTCATTTTTTATATCTTGGTTTTTTTTGTCCGACGCATGTTTTTGTTAAAAAGTCAAAAAACATGAAAAAATGAAAATTTTCGCTAAAAAACATTATTTTTAACAATGAAGCCTGTGTTTTATAAATTTTTTAATGTCACCATCGTGTTTAGCGCAATGAGCAACATGCATGAATTTTTGAAATGCAATAATTTATTATTTTTTCGTTATATACGTTATATAAGTTGAGAAAGTAATGAAGAAAAGGTTTTAAAAAAATGTGTAGCCTAAATAAACGACTTTGAAATTCAAAATTTTATGGGAACATATCCACGTGACTGAAAACACCACGCTATTGGTCTGACGTCATTCGGCATAATGTCTAATGGTCGTCTATCTGCCAAGGGGTTAAATCGTAAATTGTTTTGTGTTTTGTAAATGTGTATTAATATGTTCATAAAAGAAATCATTCATTTATTTATTTATTTTAATTATTAAGTGGTAAAAATGACGGACAGTGGGTTTTTACGGGGCCAGAGTGACAATTTGCCTGTTGTTGATGTGTTTATGATGACAAACTTTTTTGGTACTAATACTGATTTTATTAGTGCACAAATTGGAGGTACTAAAGCAACAAGGTATGTGTCATTCATTATTCTAAACATTAATTCAATTGTGCCCATTTTTATCCTTTTACTGTAGTTAAATATAACAAATTATTTATGTACCTAACCTCAAAATAGGTAAACAAGGCAATGTTTTAATGTTATATTAATTAATATTTTTCATCTCAGAATGCTTTACTTTTTTATATAATAAATACCTCCCGTCACTTACTAAGTACGTACTTTTAGGTAGGTAGGTACATTAATAGTAAAAATAACTGTTGACAAACATAGGTATATATAAATATATAACCGGATAATATGTAGAATGTCGAGAAGTTACAATCAGTTTGTTCATTTGTGTTGATTTATAGCAACTTTGAAGCACGTTATCTCTCTCACACTCACGTTACTTGTGATAGCACTATCTTTATTTAACTGCTTGAAGCTGCTTTAAATCAACACAAATGAACAAACCTATTATTCCCACCGTTCTTATACATTTGTACATTTTAATTCAAGGTTCCTATTAACAGAAGTTAGTAAACTTTTGTATTCCTATAAATAGGAAAGTGACCAAATTCACCATGATATGTAAACAAACTATCACAATAATATTAGGGTTAGGTACATATTTTCATAATATTATTATAAAATAATTAGTTTTAATAAGTAAATTTACATCAAAATGATCCTGGCAGCAATATAATCTTGAGGATGACGATAATTCTGCATTTCGGTCGTCTCGTCTCATAGCTCTGCACCATTTCTTCCTAACTTTATCTCGTCTAGGCACATTAAAAAATAACTTTTCTGGAGTTTCTATTGTAATATTTGTACATTTGGGCACAATACAATATTTATAGCTACTTTTCTTTGTATTTTCCATAACACAACATAAATAATGTGTACACATTCGCAATCACAATACATTTTCCGTCGGTGCGATGTGCCCTATGACGTCACACACAAGTAGCGCGGAAACTTCTCCATTTAAACGCAGTTAAATTGACAGCTGCAGTAAATAATTTTTTTAACATTTAATTAGAACATAAAACAAAAATAAAATACTGGAAAAATAATGTTTTTTAGTGGTCAATTCATCTGTGATGTTTAAAAAAATTATGCATTTTGCTCATTTTTCCTATAAGAGTAGTTAATAAAATGCTGTTTTAAATTTCTGACCAAAAAAAAAGTTAAGACCACCGGACTAATACATAACAAAGGACGCAGAGCTCAGTAAATGGGAATTTAAAATTGCAGTTGACAGGGTTTGTAGTTTTTAACTGAACTTCTCAAAAGGCTGTTTTTTGCAGCAAAAGTTATAACATAAAATTAATTTATTTCGTTCATCTTTAACTATCTTTATTATTAAAATACAAAAGTACTTATCTCATTTTAATTAAACTAATAATACAACTGAGTAAAGAAACAAAGAGAGTTAAATGACCCTCATTAAGTCATCCTCAGGATTTTCGACACATGAGACTTCCTCAGTGTACATTAAAGCTCGAAAAATCTTCGTTTTCTTGAATTATTTGTTAAATTACTGCTATAAAACAACTAAAGAACTGTTTTATAAGAGCTTTTAAATAGTCATTATTTTTAAATAATGCTGCTTTATGCACACTAATAAAATAAAATGATTTCTAGAATGTATCCTAAAAGTTGAAGAAGTATTTTTGAAACTAAAAGCATATGGCATTGTGATTTAATACTAGGTACCTAATAACCTAGAATATTGTTTAAGAGACTTGTTCTGGCCTACAGCGACTGCAATTTTTGATGCGAAGAAAATTTTACTGTGAACTATGGCCATATTTGTAATATATTTTTAACGGGTCTCACATTTATTGATGATTTCTAATAATTTTTGAAATTTTATAAATATCGATTTTATGAATTTGACTTTTTGCAATGTAACTTACACTAATTTGTTTTAGTAGTCATAACTGTATAATTAGCACGTCTCTGACACCATAAATTCTAATAAACATTTGATATTTAAATTTTTCATATCATGTCATTTTTACATCACGAAAGCTGGTCTTTCAAGATGGCCTCTCTCTATAAAATACTTTTGTGTTAGTAGCAAGCACTTTATGATAATTAAATTATTAGACAATTGCTATAAGACATCTATAAAGTAATGCACCTTCGTGTAACTTTTTCGTGAATTTTGTAAATTAGATCGCTCACTTTCACGATACTTTTGTAGCTCTTATGATAAATCTGTTAGGACTGAGTTGTAAACGCAACCATGGATACAGAATTCAATTTGCATGAATATAACCTAGAAATTAGTAGCAGTAAATCACCTTATTTATGAAGCTGTATATTTATGGTTTATTTATTGCCAAAAACACATAGTTATTTTTACTAGTGGAAGCAATAGTACTTTGGCTTATGACCTGATACCTTAACAGTGTGAGAAAAAAGCCTTGTTTCATTTTACAGCAGTATAAACTGTGTGTTATTGTCAAAACCACTACACTGTTAATACGTGTAGGTACATAATATTTTTACAGTTTTTCCATTGACCTAAATCTGATGTTTTTAGTTTTGCCGTTATATGATCTGTCAAGATCTGCACAGTTCTTGTCAATGTTGGTAACCAACATTTTGGGAGAATAATTTTTTTATAAACTTGAATACTATAATTATCATAAATTTTCATTAAACGACAGACTTTAATTATGACTAAATATAAATATGCAACTAACGCAGGAAATTAATTTTCTCAAATATGTTTTGTTGTATTGTTAGCCACTACATTTTTGTGCTCAAGTAAGCAATTTTGTTTTGTAATGACTTTGTTGCTGTTTCCATATTGCAGCAAATACAATGCCATATAATAATTATACAACATGCTCTGGAACATCATTTCTTCTTAAAAGCAAAATTATCACAAATAGATCATTAATATAACTGTTTCGTAAGATGATAAGAAATAACTATAAAACAATTCGAATGTATGTTTATAGTGGTGCTGAAAATACTGCTTAATGTTACTAAAAAATCGTTATAAAACGATTTAGTTTTATAAGCTGAAATGTTTTATAACTTAGTCACGAAAACATAGCATTAGTAAAATAACAATAAAACAAAATAATCGTAGAACATTTAAATTATAAAACAAATTTGCTGGTTGGGTAGTTACTGACAGATTGGTCATTAGCATCTACACCTCCCATTCCTTTATTGTATGTTCTGAATACATTTGGCTGTTCCATATCGACCTTTGATTTACTTACTTTACTCCATCTTTTTACTTTTTGCATCGGCTCGATGATATCATAATTGGTTATTATAGTGCAAACACTATTATCTTTCCAACGTACAATAACTCACTATTTGTGTCAAACATGCTATCATAAGTAGCTCTCTTTTCTTTCTCCATTTCCTTTATAGATTTCAATGGACATTTTTTAGTTCTGTTTTGTCTCCTGTAGCTCTGAAACCTAGTAATTTCAAGCTCCTTAGTAATGGTAAACCGGTAAAATAATTATCGAAGAAGACAATATGATCTTGAGGATCAGATATACATTTTAGTAAAGTAGTACAACTGTTGAGGTTCTCTCTTTTCATTTTCAGACTTACCACAATAAGTTTCAAAAGCGTAGCAATTGTCATCTGAACTACATAATGACCAGTTTTTGTAACCAAACCGAACAGGTTTCCCTCGTATAAATTGTTTTGATGGATGGTGTCCAAAATATTTCACCATCGTTTCACCAGCAGATAAATTTCTGTGAAAAATTCCCCATTGTTGGAAATTTTTGCTTAGCATTTCTACCAATGGTCTAATTTTGAACATTCGGTCATCATTTATTTTTGTTATTTATATATCTTTATTTTGTATCTGTGTATTAAAAACACTAATTTTGTTAAAATACCATGGACTGAAGGACTCCGGTCAATGGCCTTTTGTTAATCAATAAATCACGTTTATTATTATTATTTTTCAGAAAATTCTACCTCAAAATTTAATGCTGTAAAATATGTGACGTAAGAATGGGGGTGGGGGAGGGATTGACTCCAATGTGACAACCTGTGATATAGGGGGAGGGAGGAGTAGAAAAACCGTGAAATTTGCATGATGTAATTAATGGATGGCCCCTAAGAATCAACATTAACAATACCTTTGCTGCTAAGAGAAGCCACAATTTTTTATGTTAGCCATTATAAGATCAAATAATCTGTTGTTTACGTTCAATATCGTATTGCATTGTACACTGCTGTTAAATGTGATACATTTACTATGTTGTACTTCTAGGTTGTTATGATTCGAAATGTTAAAGTCTCCTAAAATAATGATGTTTTTATTATACAAATAATTTAGTCATTTATGTGAACATTAAGAAGGATATAAATAACTACAATAGAATAGAATACACATTTATTCAATAGTCATACAAAAGTATAGAATACGTCAAAACCATATAATTACATAAATGAAATTAAAATTAAATACTGCACAAATAATTCTAGAGAAATTGCTAAAGTCAATTTTCAAAACAACAATGTCTATAGTATGCAGTGTATTAGTTATAAATAAAAAGATTTATTTGTGTTTTAATAGAAATAATGTAAAAAAAATATTTATCATTGCAGGGGGGCACGCCAGAGCCTGCTGAAAGCAGTATTATGCATCTCTCAGATTCTATTACGCTTAGTGTGCGAAATCCACCACCTAAACCGGCCAGTCCGAAGAAATCTGATGCCAAAGCTGTGGCGAACATCTTGGCTACCAGAGGAATCACTGTAACGGCGACGGCCAAACCTAAAGACAAACCAGAATCTCCTCGAAAGAATTCTCCAACCCTACCCTCTTCTTTGAACCTCAACGGGGCTGTCAGCATTATTCCTGCTGCCAAAAATGGCAATGCTAAGGTAAGCAAATAATTCTGTTTGGTTTTGTAATTTCTGTTACAGTTTCGATGAAATTTTTTATAGGTAGCGTGTACCTTAAACCAAACTATAACATAATCTTCCCTCCATATGTCAGTGAATCTTTTTACTTGCCCAACAACTCTCGTTCCATTAAAATTTTTTAAAGAGGTAGCTGTCACTCCAAGGGGGTTGAATTATATAAATCCAATCCATATTATAGAGGGTTCTGTACTCTAATAAATTCAGTCTACATTTGAAAAATATTGCTAGCGTAATAATATTTTTGCATGCCATCTTTACTGATTCGATTAAGATATTTGTAAGTGACATTTACAAATTAGTGATTATTTCATATTTATTCTCATATTTGTATTTTCCTTTATATCTGTATATCAGTATTGTTGACTTGTCTTATATTATGTACATGATCTATTGGATGAATAAATATATTCTATTTATCTTGTGATTAATGACCAGTCACTATTTTGGAATTTTGGTTGTAGGCCTCCAGCAATTCGAATGAAGCACTGCCTACGGTAGATTTAACAGACGACTCAGGTCCGCCACACCAACCAAACACTTCCCCACAAAAACAAAGTCCTGGACTCCCATTCCGTTGTGATTTGTGCCCAGCGCAGTACCCTATCAAAGTTGATCTAAACAATCACATGCAGGTTTACCATAAAACCACAGGTGGTGTGTGTGAACTAGGAATCCCCCTGATAAATCTGAAACAACCTGGCATTCTGCAAAAACTCACGACTTTGGGTGTTAATAACTATATTCCACTCCCATCGTTGGGGCCTGATGGCATGTTCGCTCTTCCCATAATCAGCACGCGGAATCCAGGTAACGTTAACGCCATTGGGGCTACGTCGATGCTCTCATTGGGTCCTGTTAGAAGTATACAGAAACCACAGAATAATGTGGGTAATGCAAATACTGCCAAGCAGTTAAACAAACGAAAGTCTTAGTTTTGTGTTCTGTGAACATGCTAATGTATATATGTAATGTTATCATAAATTTTGTGTTACAAATTTATACTGAGGTACTACTTCCTAGTTTTGAAAGACTACTAGATACACCAATTTTCTTTATAAAGATTTCTTTTTTTTAAGTTGGAGGTCTTTAAAATATTTATTATATACTTCTATTTGTAACCACATTATTTAATATATTTTATAGGACTAAATGTCCTGAATAACTTCTAGATTGCATTGAATGTTTGAAGTTATCTGAGGATCGTCCTAAGTATTCGCCATTTTTACGTTCTCATATTTATTTTTCGTTTTTTCAAATTTTTTTATTTATTTACTGCAGATTCTATTTCCTTTTTTTACAACAATTGTAAGTACTTGTCAATTCAAAATTTGATTCATTTCCGCTTTATTAATGGTGAATATGTTAATGTAGGTATAATAATAAAACGAGGCTAAAATGTTGTATTTTGTCACACATAGAAGTCGTAATTAGAGTTTTAAGAAATATGAAAGTTCTATTTTTGTACAAAAATTGTTAAACACCAAAAAAATTTAAGTAAAATAAATTTACTGACCTACAGTTAGACATATTGGAAACCGCTGGCGAGAAATCTAATAACAATTTTAGCCTCTGTTTAATGTATTATTTCATAGACTGATTTATACGTATTTGAATGTGCAATGTTTGCCGAGTTAAGAGAGTTAGTTTCTTTTTCTACTATGAATATTATTTTCATTTAGTCTTTAATGTATCATTATTTTGTCTAGGTACCCGATGAAAATAGTATTTCAATTTCGAGTATGTATTTTTTGTGATAATAAATGATTTTATAGAAGGTTTTGTTTTTGTTTTAGAACCCCCTTAGAACTTAATTTTGAGTAACTATTTCTGGGATAATGTTATACAGAACCCAGGAAACGTCTCCAATGACGAAATTTTCAAAAAATTCTAAATTTTATTTTTTTTTAAAGCACTAAAAATTTATTGTCAATTAAGATGCAATATAAATATAGAACCATATTTATCGGCCATTTTTTTTAAATGCCTTCAAATCCTCTATAATAAAAAAAATCCCTATGTAATACATGCCCAGCAAACAATTAGGTATTATTTTACGTGAAGACTACGTAAATTACGTATAATAAATTTAGTCGCAAAATTAGAATGAACCATGTTTGGGTAAGATTTACGTTGATGCTACGTACAGTCGGCATAAGTGGAGAATAAGATGACGTCGAAATTAAGTTATATGAACTAAAACAGGTAAAATTACACATTTAGTCTTACTTGTAGTCCCACAGTATATTTTGTTACTAATACCTATTTAGGTGAATGCAACGTCAGTTCGACATCAAGTTGGCTAGTTTTATGTAAAATCCACAGACGTTTGTGAAATTGGAAAATGACGCCAAGCGAATAAGATTTTTATACTTATTTGGTGTTTTTCTATATTTCTCTATAAGTTGTTGAACATTGTCGGTCACAAAACTGAAGAGATACCTAACTGACAACGATAAAAAATGAATGTCGGTAACTAAAATAACTCCAATTTATAACGAAAGTATTTGCAGTTCTCGCTTATTGAAATCAATGTGCCGAATTTTTTTTATGAATAATAGCAGCTGTATTACGTAAAATAATAATGCGCCTCCAACATATTTACCTATAAGGAAATTCCTATTGCCAAATGAAAAAATGATAGTCATAGTTTGAGTACTTGTTAAATATAAATTTACAGAATAATTATGTATTTTTTCTCCAGTTCATTTCTATACACATTCATTTTACAAATTTCAATTTGTAATCATGCTTTAACTGCGCTAAGAAAATATGGCGTCTTGTGCTAATTAGACCTCAAAGTTAAAATGACCACGAAAATCTACATATTTTATAGGTAGAAACGATCACAGGTCAAGTTAGCCTAAAATTTACGACATTGCATTCGATCGGCACATTTCTAAAACGGGTAATATTGCTCATAGGGAAAAAATTATCACTGTGTTGGTGATCGAATTCTGAACAACTTTCAAAATGTCCGTGCGTCCGTCTGTCCGTCCGTCACGTTTCTTGTAAGCACGATAACTTAAGAACGAAAAGTCCGATTGCATTGAAATTAGGACAGTAAGTTAGTGTTAGCTAGAGGAAGAATCCTATTGTTTTGAGCAAAATTGGTAGATATGTAAAAAAGTTGTACATTTTTTTAAATAAAAAAAATCATAATTTACATAATGTTTTGTAATTAAACTAAAAATATCTAAAACTGACATTATTTACAAAAAAATTGCGAAGAGTATCCTAAAGAATGTGCAACAATTGTATAAAGAGTGCAGTAAAGCTGCGAAGAGTATAACGGTTAGCTTGTTTTTTAATATACTACCTGTTGGTAAATTTTACCTATTACGTGTACATTTTAACTCCTATATAGTGTATTGTGTTAACAAGTGAGTGAACCGAAAATGTCATAGTGGAGCTCTACGAAATTGCCTTGGTATTCGGCAGCGCCCGGAAGTTCTGGAGGCTCAGCTGTAGCATGGACAACGCCCTTTTATTAAAATTCTGACTAATTATTTCCACATAAGAGACAGTGTTGCCGTTTTCAGTAGATTGCCTACTAAATTAGTAGATTTTCAAGAAAAATGAGGGTGGGCCACTGAACTGTACCATATAATAAATGGAATGCCAATGTCTATTCCTATTTGTATGTAAAATTGAATCTCGCGCAAGCATGGCGACGGGAGGTCTCGGCGCAATCGCATTATGTAACCCGCCAGAGCCGGCTCTATTTCTATTGTAAGTGTTTTTAATATGTCTTTTTTTCAGAAATCATCAAAAATACGCGTGTATAGATTGACATTTCTTACATAGTTAACCTTTGTCTTAATTTTTATTAAAGAACAAAAAAAGTTGCCATTCCCAAAACATAATTATTTAATTCTTTCTAGTAAACACGTTCTTGATAATGCACGATCATATTGATGAGAGTTGAATATAGAGTCCACCAAAATATGAAGTCATATTTTCTACCTCGGAGATCGAAATATAATTTAGAATAGAATAAAAATGTATTGTGTTACAAAGTTACACAAAAGATATGAGGGTTCAACATGCTTAGTTGATTTTCAACCCTACCCGCATGTAATAAAAGATTACAAAAAAGCTATTATGATGATAAATGTTTTTTCTAATTATTATTATGAAATAATAAGTAATTAATTGTAACATAAATAATATTAATATACTAAATAATTATTAATATATGATAATATAAATACAAAATACACATAAGTACAAAAAAATAAGATTGGGTAATGAAAATAATACTAATTATGCAATAAGAATCACTGGGAGTTAAGGTCACTTATAAGTATAAACACAAAGCAACTTGTTTTGATGTTTTGATATTGAAATTAGAATAGATCAAGTCAATATCAGTAATGCAAATAATGTTGGATTGTTTAAAATTATTTAGGTAGATTCACAAATAGCAATGAACTTTAAAATTTGCAACGGAAATTATGGAAAATAGGCGAGGTTAGAGAATTTTGTATCCTAAATTTCCACTGAATTCTATATATTTATCATGTAGAGTTAAGTAGATATCTCGGAAAGTATAGCCTATCGAAAAATTTTCAGGCAAAATTACCCACGTTAAAAGAAAAGATCCCAAAACTCGGAGTTGTCGTCGATATTTAGATAGTAGCATATTTTATAGAATAGGCAAGAACAAGGTACTTACTTAAAATATAACAAACCTTTGGCCCGATTCTTGCAAAACAGTATCTACAATACAATTCCGGACCATATTATTTGATTAACTTCACGAACTGTAAATACCTGCTAAATAAAACAATCGATAAAAACGAGAGAATTGTTTGACGACGGCTCTGAAATTATGTACTAATCCAAGACCTCCCGCTATGGGAGATAAATCAAAGAATAATGGCGTCGGCGCATAATGTCTTCAACAAGCATTCTGACTCAAGCACCAACAAACTTTAATACTTTTAATATTAGATTTCCACTGCGGCGACAAAATTTTAGTAGGCTTAATAATTTTAGTAGATTTCAGTAGATCTTCTGAGTCCCAGTTTTAAACTTTTAACTAGAATGGGCTATCGCCCATTCTAGCTCCTCCGGAGGGGTGACAGCCAAAGCTGTCAATGCGAGTGCTCCGCACTCGATTAGGTAACGCTTGAATCATTGTAGAAAGCTTGATTTTTAGTTTTCATATTTCACTTTTTTTGGGTTTTTTAAATTTTAAGTTTTCAGTTTTTTAATTTTCAGTTTTTTAGTTTTTCGGTTTTTCATCTTTCAGTGTTTCGGTTTTTAAGTTTTCAATTTTTAAATTTTTCAGTTTTTCAGTTTAGTTTTCAGTCTTAAGTTTTTAGTTTTTCAGTTTTTCAATTTTTCAATTTTCAGTTTTTCAATTTTTTAGTTTTCAGTTTTTCAATTTTTCAGTTTTTCAATTTTTCAGTTTTCAGTTTTTGAGGTTTTCAGTTTTCAGTTTCATTTTTTAGTTTATCAGTTTTTCAGTATTTCAGTTTATCAGTCTTTCAGTCCTTTAGTCTTTTAGTGTTTCAGTTTTTCAGTTTCTCAGTTTCTCAATTTCTCAGTTTCTCAGTTTTTCAGTTTCAGTTTAAAAGTTTTAAAGTTTCGAAGTTTTTAATTTTCTAAGTTTTTAAGTTTCTAAGTTTTTAAGTTTTTAGGTTTATAAGTTTTGAAGATTTGAATTTTGAAGTTTCTAAGTTGGTTTTCAGGTTTTCAGTGTTTCAGTGTTTAAGTGTTTCAGTTTTTTAGTTTTTCAGTATTTCAGTTTTTCATTGTTCAGTTTTTCATTTGTCAGACTTTTATTTCAGTTTTTCAGTTTCTAGTTTTTCACCTTTCAATTTTTTAGTTTTCATGTTTTCAAGATTTCAAGTTTGCAAGTTTGCAAGTTTTCAAGATTTCAAGTATTCAAGTTTTCAAGTTGTCAAGATTTCAAGTTTTCAATTTTTCAAGTTTGCAAGTTTTCAAGTCAAGTCTTCAAGTTTTCAAGTTTATCAGTTTTTCAGTATTTCAGTTTTTCACTTCACTTCATATTCGTAATTAGGTACTTCAGTAACCTTCACATTCCGAGTTTCAGCTGAATCGGACGGCAAATAAGAAAGTTACAATAAATAGCGGATATTGGGCTATGGGGACGCCGCCATTTTGAAGTTTTCAATTTCACAATCAGCTAGTTCAGTAACTTCAAGATATCGAGTTTCATTTGAGTCGGACGATAAATAAGGAAGTTACAGTAAATGATGAATATTATGCTATGGAGACGCCGCCATTTTGAATTTTTGAGTTACGATAACATATTCGTGATCTGTGACCTCGATAACATATACATACCTATTTTCAGACGAATGGCACCATAAATGGTAAAATGGGTCCTGCAACTCCGCCACCATTTTGAATTTTTCAATTTCGACGTCATATTCACAGTCAGCTACTTCAGTAACTTGAACATACCGAGTTTCATTTGAATCGATTGGAAAATATAGAAGTTTCAGTAAATGATAAATATTAGGCTATTGGGACGCCGCCATTTTGAATTTTTGAGTTACGATAACATATTCGTGATTTGTGACCTCGATAACACATAAGTACTTATTTTCAGTCAAATGGCATCGTAAATGGCAAAATGTGTCCTGCAGCTCCGCCGCCATCTTGAATTTTTCAATTTCGATTTCGGATTCGTAATCGGCGACCTCAAAAACCCCCACATACCGATTTTGAGCGGTGTGACGCCATAATCGACAAACATCGTCCGCCATTTTGGCGCCGCCATTTTGAATTTTGCGATTCCGACGTCACATTCGTGAGCACCGTGGTAGATAATCCCCGAGTACCAAATTTCAGGCCAATCGGACGACAAATAAATTTAATTGCGATTTTCGAGATTTGTTTTGCGCACCCGTACTATTGGCATTCTATTTAATTTGTAAAAATGTAAAAATTTGACATCAAAACTTATTTCCGCGTTGCTGGCAACGCTTCCGCGTAGCTGTCAACGCCTAACTTCACACACATAATTTTTACCACCTATTTCAGAAATTTATGTCGGAATGGAAAACATGGATTTTAAAAACTGTGATTTTTCAGGAAATATTGGGAGTTGAGAGGCTTTCTAGGTCTCAAATTAATCGGAAAGGACGATATTTTGTTGTGATAGTGGAGTGTGCGGGCCAAAACGGAAATTCGGCCCGACACGGGCGTGTGAAAGTTGGGTTTTTTGTGAGAAAGTGAAAAACGTCTACGTACAAAAAAATTCATAATTAAGCAAGTACATAGAATAGAAGCTCGTTCTGTATCTCGATGGAAAGGGAGAGCTTGGCCCTTTCCCGTGATACCAAATTTTACAGGGAAAATCGAAAATTCGGCCTCACAGGGGCGAGACAAATGTGACAAATTTGAGTGTGTTAAAACGTAACCTAGAAAATTGTAAAACATGAAATCTTAAAACACTCATATTTTAGTTAATACTTGACGTAAAAGCTCGATCTTAGTATCTATTTGAACACGGAGATTGGCATTTTATTCACGCAGTACGTGCTCTGGGTTAAATAAAAAATTTAGTGTAGTTCTGTGCGAAATAAGAATGGATATTTTCGTAAAAATTGAAAACCGTAAGTACTTTAAAAATTCATAAGTAAATAAAAATCGGGAGTGAAACGGCGTGCGACGTCTCTCTGGAAAGCAGAAGAACGTAGCTTTCCGGCGATACCAAGTTCGACCGGAAAAATGGAAAATTAGGCCCGCGGCGAGCGCGACAAAAGTAGCTTTTCTCGGATCTTTTAAATTTAAAATTTCACAGATTTACGAAAAAATCTTCCACTTTGACCGCCCGTAGCTCGTTAATCTTTGGAGCTGGAGAAAAATAAAAAAAAAGACTTGTAGATAATTAATTTTTCTACATTTTCGTTAGGGCGAAGTATTTTGCTCTAGGAGGCCCCGTTTAGAAGTTATGGAGGTTTAAAGGAAAAAATGTCGTATTTTCCGCCATTCTGCACCGCCGCACATTTCGGGCGATATCTCCGAAACGAAAAATGGTACGGAATTTCTGAATATACCGGAGGGAGCGGAAAGAAACGCTCTTGTCCTTTGAGATTTTTTTATTTTGAGCTAGCTCTAGCCGTTTTTGAGTTATAGGCGAAAAACCGAAAAAATTAGTCTCGCTTCGGATTCGAAACAGCGCAAAAACGTGCAATCTTAAAACGTCCGTATTTTTTGAAATACATATTTTCGAGCGCCGTACGGCGTCGCGGCGGAACGGGGAGAGATTCTAGTTATAGCTAGCCGCAAACTGCGAGGTCGAAATCGAAAATTAAGCCAGGCAGGAGCGAAAGGAAAACGTACATTTTTGACGTTTACGAAATACCAAATCGACTTCCCCTATTTTCTCTTTTACCCCTCGACTCCTCATTCCCCAAAAAAGCAGGCGAGAGAGATAGGTGACTTTCGTCCGATTTTAACGGAAAAACCCGGAAAAATACCGGAACCGAGTATAGCCTAAGCACTGTAGGATTCCGTCCCGAACACTTTCGAGCCGGGCACGGACCGGCGAAATGAAACGCGTCTCGACGGCATGTACCTTAAGATCGCAAAGAGGAAGGGGCTCGCACCAACTGCTCTTTAATATTATGACTAGAATGGGCTATCGCCCATTCTAGCTCCTCCGGAGGGGTGACAGCTAAAGCTGTCAATGCGAGTGCTCCGCACTCGATTAGGTAACGCTTGAATCATTGTAGAAAGCTTGATTTTTAGTTTTCAATTTTCACTTTTTTTGGGTTTTTTAAATTTTAAGTTTTCAGTTTTTTAATTTTCAGTTTTTCGGTTTTTTATCATTCAGTGTTTCGGTTTTTCAGTTTTCAGTTTTTAATTTTTTCAGTTTTCAGTTTTTCAGTCTTCAGTTTTTAGTTTTTCAATTTTTCAATTTTCAGTTTTCACTTTTTCAATTTTTTAATTTTGTTTTCAATTTTCAGTTTTTAGTTTTTCAATTTTTCAGTTTTCAGTTTTTGTGGTTTTCCGTTTTTAGTTTTATTTTTCAGTTTGTCAGTTTTTCAGTATTTCAGTTTTTCAGTTTTTCAGTCTATTAGTCTTTCAGTGTTTCAGTTTCTCAGTTTCCCAATTTCCCAGTTTTCCAGTTTTTCAGTTTCAGTTTTAAAGTTTTAAAGTTTCGAAGTTTTGAAGTTTTTAATTTTCTAAGTTTTTAAGTTTCTAAGTTTCTAAGTTTTTAAGTTTTTAGGTTTTTAAGTTTTTAGGTTTTGAAGATTTGCAGTTTTTAAGTTTTGAAGTTTTTAAGTTAAGTTTTTCAGGTTTTCAGTGTTTCAGTTTTTTGTTTTTCAGTTTTTCAGTTTTCATTGTTCAGTTTTTCATTTGTCAGCCTTTTATTTCAGTTTTTCGGTTTTTCAGTTTTCAGATTTTCAGTTTCTAGTTTTTCACCTTTCGATTTTTTAGTTTTCAATTTTTCAAGTTTTCAAGTTTCCAAGATTTCAAGTTCTCAATTTTTCAAGTTTGCAAGTTTTCAAGTTTTCAAGTTTTCAACTCTTCAAGTTTTTAAGTTTCCAAGTTTTCAATTTCCCAATTTTTCAAGTTTGCAAGTTTTCAAGATTTCAAGTTTTCAAGTCTTCAAGTTTTCAAGTTTATTAGTTTTTCATTATTTCAGTTTTTCAGATTTTCAGATTTTTAGTTTTTCAGTTTTTCAATTTTTCAGTTTCAGTTTTTCACTTTCATATTCGATTAGATACTTCAGCAACCTTCACATTCCGAGTTTCAGCTGAATCGGACGGCAAATAAGAAAGTTACAGTAAATAGCGGATATTAGGCTATGGGGACGCCGCCACTTTGAAATTTTCAATGTCGACGTCATATTCACAATCAACTACTTCAGTAACTTCAACATATCGAGTTTCATTTGAATCGGACGATAAATAATTCACTTTTAAATAAGGAAGTTACAGTAAATGATAAATATTATGCTACGGGGACGCCGCCATTTTGAATTTTTGAGTTACGATAACATATTCGTGATCTGTGACCTCGATAACATATACATACCTATTTTCAGACGAATGGCACCGTAAATGGTAAAATAGGTCCTGCAACTCCGCCGCCATTTTGAATTTTTCAATTTCGACGTCATATTCACAATCAGCTACTTCAGTAACTTCAACATGCCGAGTTTCATTTGAATCGATTGAAAAATAAGGAAGTTAAAGTAAATGATGAATATTAGGCTATGGGGACGCCGCCATTTTGAATTTTTGAGTTACGATAACATATTCGTGATCTGTGATCTCGATAACACATACGTACTTATTTTCAGTCGAATAGCATCGTAAATGGCAAAATGTGTCCTGCAGCTCCGCCGCCATCTTGAATTTTTCAATTTAGATTTCGGATTCGTAATCGGCGACCTCGAAAACCCCCACATACCGATTTTGAGCGGTGTGACGCCATAATCGACAAACATCGTCCGCCATTTTGGCGCCGCCATTTTGAATTTTGCGATTCCGACGTCACATTCGTGAGCACCGTGGTCGATAATCCCCGAGTACCAAATTTCAGGCCAATCGGACGACAAATAAATTTAATTCGATAAATTTGGCTCACCCTATATCGAGATTTGTTTTGGGCACCCGACTATTGGCATTCTATTTAATTTGTAAAAATTTTACATCAAAATTTACTTCCGCGTTGCTGGCAACGCCGTGTTGCCAGCAACGCGTGCTAACTTCACACACATAATTTTTACCACCTATTACAGTGCTCTGCATTGTCGACAAAAATTTATGTCTGAAAGGAAAACATGGACTTTAAAAACTGTGATTTTTCAGGAAATAATGGGAGTTGAGAGGCTTTTTAGGTCTCAAATTAATCATAAAGGACGATATTTTGTTGTGATAGTGGAGTGTGCGGGCCAAATCGGAAATTCGGCCCGACACGGGCGTGTGAAAGTTGGGTTTTTTGTGAGATAGTGAAAAACGTCTACGTACAAAAAAATTCATAATTAAGCAAGTACATAGAATAGAAGCTCGTTCTGTGTATCGATGGAAAGGGGGAGCTTGGCCCTTTCCCGTGATCCCAAAATTTACAGGGAAAATCGAAAATTCGGCCTCACAGGGGCGAGACAAATGTGACAAATTTGAGTGTGTTAAAACGTAACCTAGAAAATTGTAAAACATGAAATCTTAAAACACTCATATTTTAGTTAATACTTGACGTAAAAGCTCGATCTTAGTCTCTATTTGAACACGGAGATTGGCATTTTATCCACGCAGTACGTGCTCTGGGTTAAATAAAAAATTTAGTGTAGTTCTGTGCGAAATAAGAATGGATATTTTCGTAAAAATTGAAAACCGTAAGTACTTTAAAAATTCATAAGTAAATAAAAATCGGGAGTGAAACGGTGTTCGACGTCTCTCTGGAAAGCAGAAGAACGTAGCTTTCTGGCGATAGCAAGTTCGACCGGAAAAGTGGAAAATTAGGCCCGCGGCGAGCGCGACAAAAGTAGCTTTTCTGGGATATTTTAAATTTAAAATATCACGTAATTACGAAAAATTCTTCCACTTTGACCGCCCGTAGCTCGTTAATCTTTGGAGCTGGAGAAAAACAAAAAAAAAGACTTTTAGATAATTCATTTTTCTACATTTTCGTTAGGGCGTAGTATTTTGCTCTAGGAGGCCCCGTTTAGAAGTTATGGAGGTTTAAAGGTAAAAATGTCCAATTTTCCGCCTTTTTGCACCGCCGCACCTTTCGGCCGATATCTCCGAAACGAAGACACGTACGGAAATTTTGAAGATACCGGAGGAAGCGGAAAGAAACGGTCTTGTCCTTTGAGATTTTTATATTTTGAGCCAGCTCCGACCGTTTTCGAGTTATAGGCGAAAAACCGAAAAAATGAGACGCGCTTCGGAGCCGAAACAGTGCAAAAACGTGCAATCTTAAAACGTCCGTATTTTTCGAAATACATATTTTGGAGCGCCGTACGGCATCGCGGCGGAACGGGGAGAGATTCTAGTTATAGCTAGCCGCAAACTGCGAGGTCGAAATCGAAAATTAAGCCCGGCAGGAGCGAAAGGAAATCGTACATTTTTGACGTTTACGAAATACCAAATCGCCTTCCCCTATTTTCTCTTTTACCCCTCGACTCCTCATTCCCCAAAAAAGGAGGCGAGAGAGATAGGTGACTTTCGTCCGATTGTAACGGAAAAACCCGGAAAAATACCGGAACCGAGTATAGCCTATACACTGTAGAATTCCGTCCCGATCACTTTCGAGGCGGGCACGGACCGGCGAAATGAAGCGCGTCTCGACAGCATGTACCTTAAGATCGCAAAGAGGAAGGGGCTCGCACCAACTGCTCTTTATTACTATGACTAGAATGGGCTATCGCCCATTCTAGCTCCTCCGGAGGGGTGACAGCTAAAGCTGTCAATGCGAGTGCTCCGCACTCGATTAGGAAACGCTTGAATCATTGTAGAAAGCTTGAATCATTGTAGAAAGCTTGATTGTTAGTTTCGATTTCAGATTCGTCATCAGCTACATGAAAAACATCTAGATACCGATTTTCAGTCGAATCGGTTCATAAATGACACATGTTGTCAGCCATTTTGATTGCCGCCATATTGAATTTTGTAAGTCTGATGTTATATTCATTAATAACTATACTAATAACCTGTACATACCGAGTTTAATTTGAATCGGACGGTAAATAAAAAAATGAAAATAAATGGCTATGGGGACGCCACCATTTTGAATTCTTTAGCAACGGTCACAGAGTCGTGATCTGTAGCCTCGATAACACTCACCGACCTATTTTTGGACGAATGTCACCGTAAATGACAGATTTTATCCAACAATTTGTATCGCCATTTTGAATTTTTCAGTTCCGTAATCATATTCGTTACCATCTACTTTAATAACCTCTAAATACCGAGTTTCAGCCAATTCGGTTGGTAAATAAGAAAGTTACAGTAAATAATGAATAATAGGCTATGGGGACGCCGCCATTTTGAATTTTTCAATTTCGATGTCATATTCACAATCAGCTGCTTCAGTAAGTTTATAATACCGAGTTTCACTCGAATCGGTTGGAAAATAAGAATGTTATAGTAAGTAATGGATATTAGGCTATGGAGAGGCCGCCATTTTGAATTTTTTAGTTACGATTAGATATTCGTGATCTGTGACCTCGATAACATATACATACTTATTTTCAGACAAATAGCACCGTAAATGACAAAATGTGTCCTGCAACTCGGCCGCCATTTTGAATTTTTTCCATTTCGACGTCACAATCACAATCAGCTACTTCAGTAACTTCAACATACCGAGTTTCATTCGAATCGGTTGGAAAATAAGAAAGTTATAGTAAATAATGGATATTAGGCTATGGAGACGCCGCCATTTTGAGTTTTTCAATGTCGATGTAATATTCACAATCAGCTACTTCAGTAACTTTATAATACCGAGTTTCATTTGAATCGGTTGGAAAATAAGAAAGTTATAGTAAATAATGGATATTAGGGTATCGTCCGCCATATTGGCGTCGCCATTTTGAATTTTGCGATTCTGACGTCATATTCGTGATCGGCGTGGTCGATAACCCCCGAGTACCAAATTTCAGGTCAATCGGATGACGAATTAATTTAATTGCGATTTTCGATGACTTTGGCCATCCCTGGATGCCAAGCTAATGCAAAGTAATCTTTGCCCACCCCTGTAACACAGAATTCCTAGAATATTGTTATGTACGTTATTCAAAATGGCGGAAGCAAACCATGGACTTTAAAAACGGTGATTTTACAGGAAATAATGGGAGTTGAGAGGCTTTCTAGGTGTCAAATTAATCGGAAAGGACGATATTTTGTTGTGATAGTGAAGTGTGCGGGCCAAATCGGAAATTCGGCCCGGCACGGGCGTGTGAATGTTGGTTTTTTTGTGAGAAAGTGAAAAACATCTACGTACATATAAATTCATAATTAAGCAATTACTTGGAATAGAAGCTCGTTCTGTGTCTCGATGGAAAGGGGGAGCTTTGCCCTTTCCCGTGATACCAAATTGTATACGGAAAATCGAAAATTCGGCCTCGCAGGGGCGAGACAAATGTGACAAATTTGAGTGTGTGAAAACGTAACCTAGAAAATTGTAAAACATGAAATCTTAAAACACTCATATTTTAGTTAATACTGGACATAGAGGCCCGATCTTGGTCTCTATTTGAACACGAAGATTCGCATTTTATTCGTGCAGTACGTGCCCTGGGTTAATTAAAAAAATTAGTGTAGTTCTGTGCGAAATAAGAATGGATATTTTCGTAAAAATCGAAAACCGTAAGTACTTTAAAAATCCATAAGTAAATAAATATCGGGAGTGAAACGGCGTGCGACGTTTCTCTGGAAAGCAGAAGAACGTAGCTTTCCGGCGATACCAAGTTCGACCGGAAAAATGGAAAAATAGGCCCGCGGCGAGCGCGACAAAAGTAGCTTTTCTCGGATATTTTAAATTTAAAATTTCACGTATTTACGAAAAATTCTTCCACTTTGACCGCCCGTATCTCGTTAATCTTTGGAGTTGGAAAAAAACAAAAAAAAAGACTTTTAGATAATTCATTTTTCTACATTTTCGTTAGGGCGAAGTATTTTGCTCTAGGAGGCCCCGTTTAGAAGTTATGGAGGTTTAAAGGTAAAAACGTCAAATTTTTCGCCTTTTTGCACCGCCGCACCTTTCGGCCGATATCTCCGAAACGAAGCGACGTACGGAATTTTTGAAGATACCGGAGGAAGCGGAAAGAAACGCTCTTGTCCTTTGAGATTTTTTTATTTTGAGCTAGCTCCAGCCGTTTTCGAGTTATAGGCGAAAAACCGAAAAAATGAGACGCGCTTCGGAGCCGAAACAGTGCAAAAACGTGCAATCTTAAAACGTCCGTATTTTTGGAAATACATATTTTGGAGCGCCTTGCGGCATCGCGGCGGAACGGGGAGAGATTCTAGTTATAGCTAGCCGCAAACTGCGAGGTCGAAATCGAAAATTAAGCCAGGCAGGAGCGAAAGGAAATCGTACATTTTTGACGTTTACGAAATACCAAATCGACTTCCCCTATTTTCTCTTTTACCCCTCGACTCCTCATTCCCAAAAAAAGCAGGCGAGAGAGATAGGTGACTTTCGTCCGATCGTAACGGAAAAACCCGGAAAAATACCGGAACCGAGTATAGCCTAAGCACTGTAGGATTCCGTCCCGAACACTTTCGAGCCGGGCACGGACCGGCGAAATGAAGCGCGTCTCGACGGCATGTACCTTAAGATCGCAATTTTAAAGGGGTACATACCAACTCCCTTTTCATATATATGACTAGAATGGGCTATCGCCCATTCTAGCTCCTCCGGAGGGGTGACAGCTAAAGCTGTCAATGCGAGTGCTCCGCACTCGATTAGGAAACGCTTGAATCATTGTAGAAAGCTTGAATCATTGTAGAAAGCTTGATTGTTAGTTTCGATTTCAGATTCGTCATCAGCTACATGAAAAACATCTAGATACCGATTTTCAGTCGAATCGGTTCATAAATGACACATGTTGTCAGCCATTTTGATTGCCGCCATATTGAATTTTGTAAGTCTGATGTTATATTCATTAATAACTATACTAATAACCTGTACATACCGAGTTTCATTTGAATCGGACGGTAAATAAAAAAATGAAAATAAATGGCTATGGGGACGCCACCATTTTGAATTCTTTAGCAACGGTCACAGAGTCGTGATCTGTAGCCTCGATAACACTCACCGACCTATTTTTGGATGAATGTCACCGTAAATGACAGATTTTATCCAACAATTTGTATCGCCATTTTGAATTTTTCAGTTCCGTAATCATATTCGTTACCATCTACTTTAATAACCTCTAAATACCGAGTTTCAGCCAATTCGGTTGGTAAATAAGAAAGTTACAGTAAATAATGAATAATAGGCTATGGGGACGCCGCCATTTTGAATTTTTCAATTTCGATGTCATATTCACAATCAGCTGCTTCAGTAAGTTTATAATACCGAGTTTCATTCGAATCGGTTGGAAAATAAGAATGTTATAGTAAGTAATGGATATTAGGCTATGGAGAGGCCGCCATTTTGAATTTTTTAGTTACGATTAGATATTCGTGATCTGTGACCTCGATAACATATACATACTTATTTTCAGACAAATAGCACCGTAAATGACAAAATGTGTCCTGCAACTCGGCCGCCATTTTGAATTTTTTCCATTTCGACGTCACAATCACAATCAGCTACTTCAGTAACTTCAACATACCGAGTTTCATTCGAATCGGTTGGAAAATAAGAAAGTTATAGTAAATAATGGATATTAGGCTATGGAGACGCCGCCATTTTGAGTTTTTCAATGTCGATGTAATATTCACAATCAGCTACTTCAGTAACTTTATAATACCGAGTTTCATTTGAATCGGTTGGAAAATAAGAAAGTTATAGTAAATAATGGATATTAGGGTATCGTCCGCCATATTGGCGTCGCCATTTTGAATTTTGCGATTCTGACGTCATATTCGTGATCGGCGTGGTCGATAACCCCCGAGTACCAAATTTCAGGTCAATCGGATGACGAATTAATTTAATTGCGATTTTCGATGACTTTGGCCATCCCTGGATGCCAAGCTAATGCAAAGTAATCTTTGCCCACCCCTGTAACACAGAATTCCTAGAATATTGTTATGTACGTTATTCAAAATGGCGGAAGCAAACCATGGACTTTAAAAACGGTGATTTTACAGGAAATAATGGGAGTTGAGAGGCTTTCTAGGTGTCAAATTAATCGGAAAGGACGATATTTTGTTGTGATAGTGAAGTGTGCGGGCCAAATCGGAAATTCGGCCCGGCACGGGCGTGTGAATGTTGGTTTTTTTGTGAGAAAGTGAAAAACATCTACGTACATATAAATTCATAATTAAGCAATTACTTGGAATAGAAGCTCGTTCTGTGTCTCGATGGAAAGGGGGAGCTTTGCCCTTTCCCGTGATACCAAATTGTATAGGGAAAATCGAAAATTCGGCCTCGCAGGGGCGAGACAAATGTGACAAATTTGAGTGTGTGAAAACGTAACCTAGAAAATTGTAAAACATGAAATCTTAAAACACTCATATTTTAGTTAATACTGGACATAGAGGCCCGATCTTGGTCTCTATTTGAACACGAAGATTCGCATTTTATTCGTGCAGTACGTGCCCTGGGTTAATTAAAAAAATTAGTGTAGTTCTGTGCGAAATAAGAATGGATATTTTCGTAAAAATCGAAAACCGTAAGTACTTTAAAAATCCATAAGTAAATAAATATCGGGAGTGAAACGGCGTGCGACGTTTCTCTGGAAAGCAGAAGAACGTAGCTTTCCGGCGATACCAAGTTCGACCGGAAAAATGGAAAAATAGGCCCGCGGCGAGCGCGACAAAAGTAGCTTTTCTCGGATATTTTAAATTTAAAATTTCACGTATTTACGAAAAATTCTTCCACTTTGACCGCCCGTATCTCGTTAATCTTTGGAGTTGGAAAAAAACAAAAAAAAGACTTTTAGATAATTCATTTTTCTACATTTTCGTTAGGGCGAAGTATTTTGCTCTAGGAGGCCCCGTTTAGAAGTTATGGAGGTTTAAAGGTAAAAACGTCAAATTTTTCGCCTTTTTGCACCGCCGCACCTTTCGGCCGATATCTCCGAAACGAAGCGACGTACGGAATTTTTGAAGATACCGGAGGAAGCGGAAAGAAACGCTCTTGTCCTTTGAGATTTTTTTATTTTGAGCTAGCTCCAGCCGTTTTCGAGTTATAGGCGAAAAACCGAAAAAATGAGACGCGCTTCGGAGCCTAAACAGTGCAATAACGTGCAATCTTAAAACGTCCGTATTTTTGGAAATACATATTTTGGAGCGCCTTGCGGCATCGCGGCGGAACGGGGAGAGATTCTAGTTATAGCTAGCCGCAAACTGCGAGGTCGAAATCGAAAATTAAGCCAGGCAGGAGCGAAAGGAAATCGTACATTTTTGACGTTTACGAAATACCAAATCGACTTCCCCTATTTTCTCTTTTACCCCTCGACTCCTCATTCCCAAAAAAAGCAGGCGAGAGAGATAGGTGACTTTCGTCCGATCGTAACGGAAAAACCCGGAAAAATACCGGAACCGAGTATAGCCTAAGCACTGTAGGATTCCGTCCCGAACACTTTCGAGCCGGGCACGGACCGGCGAAATGAAGCGCGTCTCGACGGCATGTACCTTAAGATCGCAATTTTAGAGGGGTACATACCAACTCCCTTTTCATATATATGACTAGAATGGGCTATCGCCCATTCTAGCTCCTCCGGAGGGGTGACAGCTAAAGCTGTCAAAGCGAGTGCTTCGCACTCGATTAGGTAACGCTTGAATCATTGTAGAAAGCTTGAATCAATGTAGAAAGCTTGGTTTTCAGTTTCGATTTCAGATTCGTTATCAGCGACCTGAAAAACATTTGGGTATCGATTTTCAGTCGAATCGGTCCATAAATGACACATGTTGTGAGCCAGTTTGTTTGCAGCCATATTGAATTTTGTAAATCTGACGTTATATTCGTTATTAGCTATACAAATAACCTGTACGTACCGAGTTTCATTTGAATCGGACGGTAAATAAAAAAGTTACGATAAATGGCTATGGGGACGCCACCATTTTGAATTCTTTAGCGACGGAGACAGATTCGTAATCTGTAGCCTCGATAACACTCACATACCTATTTTTGGACGAATGCCACCTTAAATAACGGATCGTGTCCTGCAATTTGTGCCGCCATTTTGAATTTTTCAATTTCGTAGACATGATCGTTATCGGCTACTCTAATTACCTCTAAATACCGAGTTTCAGCCGAATCGGTTGGCAAATAAGAAAGTTACAGTATAATAGGCCATGGGGACGCCGCCATTTTGAATTTTTTAATTTCGATGTCATATTCACAATCAGCTACCTCAGTAACTTCATCATACCGAGTTTAATTGGAATCGGAGGGTAAATAAGAGAGTTACAGTAAAAGATGGATATTAGGCTGTGGAGACGCCGCCATTTTGAATTTTTGAGTTACGATTAGATATTCGGGATCTGTGATCTCGATAACACATAGGTACTTATTTTCAGACGAATGGCACCGTAAATGGCAAAATATGTCCCGCAACTCGGCCGCCATTTTGAATTTTTCAATTTCGACGTCATATTCACAATCAGCTACTTCGGTAACTTCAACATACCGAGTTTCATTCGAATCGGTCGGTAAATAAGAAAGTTATAGTAAAAGATGGATATTAGGCTATGGAGACGCCGCCATTTTGAATTTTTGAGTTACGGTTTGATATTCGTGATCACTGACCTCGATAACACATACGAACTTATTTTCAGACGAATGGCACCGTAAATGGCAAAATATGTCCCGCAACTCGGCCGCCATCTTGAATTTTTCAATTTTGATTCCGGATTCGTAATCGGCGACATCGAAAACCCCCACACACCGATTTTGAGCGGTGTGAGACCAAAAATGACCTAAGTCGCCGGCCATTTTGGCGCAGCCATTTTGAATTTTTGAATATCAATGTCATATTCGTGATCACCGCGGTCGATAATCCCCGGGTACCAAATTTCAGGCCAATCGGACGACAAATAGATTTAATTGCGATTTTTCTATGAATTTGGCTCACCCTATATAGATTTATTTTGCTCACCCATACCGTTGTCATTCTATTGATTTTTATTTAATTTGTATCATTTATTTCAGTGAACTGCATTGCCGGCCGAAATTTATCTCGGAAGCGAAAACATGGACTTTTGAAACGGCGATATTTCAGGAAATAATGGTAGTGGAGAGGCTTTCTAGGCCTCGAATTAATCGGAAAGGACGATATTTTGTTGTGATAGTGGAGTGTGCGGGCCAAATCGGAAATTCGGCCCGGCACGGGCGTGTGAATGTTGGGTTTTTTGTGAGAAAGTGAAAAACATCTACGTACATATAAATTCATAATTAAGCAATTACTTGGAGTAGAAGCTCGTTTTGTATCTCTATGAAAAGGGGGAGCTTGGCCCTTTCCCGTGATATCAAATTGTATAGGGAAAATCGAAAATTCGGCCTCGCAGGGGCGAGACAAATGTGACAAATTTGAGTGTGTTAAAACGTAACCTAGAAAATTGTAGAACATGAAATCTTAAAACGCTCATATTTTAGTTAATACTGGACATAGAGGCTCGATCTTGGTCTCTATTTGAACACGAAGATTCGCATATTATTCGTGCAGTACGTGCCCAGGGTTAATTAAAAAATTTTGTGTAGTTCTGTGCGAAATAAGAATGGATATTTTCGTAAAAATCGAAAACCGTAAGTACTTTAAAAATCCATAAGTAAATAAATATCGGGAGTGAAACGGCGTGCGACGTCTCTCTGGAAAGCAGAAGAACGTAGCTTTCCGGCGATACCAAGTTCGAGGGGAAAAATGGAAAATTAGGCCCGCGGCGAGCGCGACAAAAGTAGCTTTTCTGGGATCTTTTAAATTTAAAATATCACATAATTTGGAAAAATTCTTCCACTTTGACCGCCCGTATCTCGTTAATTTTTGAAGCTGGAAAAAAACAAAAAAAAAGACTTTTAGATAATTCTTTTTTCTACATTTTCGTTAGGGCGAAGTATTTTGCTCTAGGAGGCCCCGTTTAGAAGTTATGGAGGTTTAAAGGTAAAAATGTCAAATTTTTCGCCTTTTTGCACCGCCGCACCTTTCGGCCGCTATCTCCGAAACGAAGAGTCGTGGGAAATTTTTGAAGGTACCGGAGGAAGCGGAAAGAAACGCTCTTGTCCTTTGAGATTTTTTTATTTTGAGCTAGCTCCAGCCGTTTTCGAGTTATAGGCGAAAAACCGAAAAAATGAGTCTCGCTTCGGATTCGGAACAGCGCAAAAACGTGCAATCTTAAAACGTCCGTATTTTTCGAAATACATATTTCGGAGCGCCGTACGGCGTCGCGGCGGAAAGGTCAGAGATTCTAGATGTAGCTAGCCGCAAACTGCGAGGTCAAAATCGAAAATCGAGCCCGACAGGAACGAAAAGAAATCGTACATTTTTGACGTTTACGAAATACGAAAACGCCTTCCCCTATTTTCTCTCTTACTCCTCGACTCCTCATTCCCAAAAAAAGCAGGCGAGAGAGATAGCGAACTTTTACTCGTTAATAATTAACAAACCACGAAAAATACCCGCGCCGGATACTGCCTAAGCGACGTAAAATTCGAAGGCGAATCGAACGACGCCGGACCCGCGCGAAAAAACCGCCTCCCCGCGACAAACACTCCACTGTAAAACGGCAATTTTAGAGGGGTACATACCAACTCCCTTTTCATACAACGCGGCCTCGCGCCAGCCGCGTTGATGCTATATTTTATCGCCATCTATAACAATTTGAGCAATTAACCTAGGTGGCACCTACTGGAATAGCACCGAACTCAATCAAATGACTATAAAGACAACTGCTACAGTCTTTTAGGCAAGTTCTATCCTTCTCCGATAGATGTCGAGCTAGAATTAACAAGGTATATCGGAATTAGGAAAGTTTAAACCTGATTTTTGATGTTAGGTAAGGTTTAAGCTTTAGTATTTAGGAATTAATTCTTAGTTCAAAATGTTTTAATATTTTTGTTTGCTTGTTACCTTAATAGATGTCCCATTTTATTTTAGTAAATATTTAGTTTTCATTACGGCTGTTATTTTTGTTTAAAAGTAGTTGCTGCTCAATCTAGCGGTGGAGGTGTTTACTCGCGGCAAACATTAATTTATAGGTGTTCCCTAAACAGGAATTGTTTCATGATATTACCGCCCGACGCCAGATGGCGGTAGATTTTTCGTAGAATCTAATTTTGGGTTAGTAGTTAGTAGTTTAGTAGATTTTATTTAGTACCAGGGGGAGGGCACTTGAATCCGATATATGACAACACGTTTTTCAGAGCCATCTGTAGTAGGGACACATCACCATATTTTTCAATTCCTTTCTTGTCCAAAAGATGACGCAATGTTGTTATTGTTGTTTCCAAACTGACAGATCTCAGATCTGCCATATTTGAATTTGTCGCCTTAGTTTTGGGTTTTGGTGTACATTTTGGAACGTATACTGATCTGTTTGGTGTTTTGTATAGTTTGTTAGCAGAATAGAAGATATAAGTTTTTAAAAGGTATAAGGTGTGTTTGCTGTACAAATTGTATGTACTTTTATTTAATTTCTGACAGCATGACTACACGAATGAGGCCTTGTGTTCCAAGGAATCAAGACTTGTTGACCGAAATTAGTGAATTTTTTTGTGAAAGCCACAGGAAATTAAAAAACATTTTTGTGGATGTAACTTTTAATATATGTGTGTTTATTATTATGTTAACATTGTTAATAATATTGTCAATGGCAAAGTTACTGGTCGTAAAGACTTAGACCCCGTGTGTAAAATTGCATACAAAAAACGTGTACCTAAGTACAAAAGAGTAAGAGAAATCTCTGTAAATTAAATAAAAATTTTAAATATCATTGCTTTTCTTTAAGTAGTTAATACATTTTTTGTGGCTGTTACTTTTTTTGCAGTAAAATTAGGTACACAAAGACGTCTCTTCTACCTCTGATTAGTTATCTATTCGGTACATTATTTGACAAATTGACAATAAAAAAGTTGTTGATTTGACAGAGAATGTAGCGACTAAATATCTAATTATTTGGTGATGAAAAGACCAGGTCTAATTGTACCCTCTGCCAAGGTAAAGGCCACCTCTTATGCAAATATATATTTTTTAATTAACTGAACTGAGTCTGCGGTAGGTTCTTGGTGAAACGTACTAAATAGAATAAGGATTAAAAACACTTGGTATTACTGTTTCACAATTATTATTCAGATTTCTCTGACATATGTTTCAGCCTTTCGACCAGTATCAAGGAGTTATAACAACTATATAACCTAAAAGTGACCATTACAAGATATTTGTAGGATTTGGGAGGCATAGATAACTTAATTAACATTTTATTACTTATTTCTAACATAGGTACTACTAGGAAATACCCAGAACTAGTAATTAAAATTTAAATTAAATTCCGAGTAGTACCTATATTAGAAATAAGTAATAAAATGTTAATTAGGTTCTTTCAAATCCTATAAATATCTTGTAATGTTGTAATGGTCACTTTTAGGTTAGTTGTTATAACTCTTTGATAATGGTCGAAAGGCCGAAACATATGTCCAGGAAATCTGAATAATAATTGTGAAACAGTAATATCAAGTGTTTTTAATCCTTATTAAATTTTTTAAACTTGCCGCTTTGTGTGGGCCAGAACCATTATTACAGTGTTCTGTAAAAATCATACCTAGTAGTTGTAGGTAAATGGGAGAACTGCAAATTTTAATTTACACATAGTAATGTGTCCCTGCCAGGGATGTCGCTACTTGATGTTTTGTGATTCAAAATTTTAACATTGAGTGTCCTATCTATAGTGTCAAAGAATTTATAGTGTAGTTTATCTATGTTTAGTACTTTTAGTATGTAGTTTGTGATTGGAATTATGGAATTCTTGTGAATATAGGTAGAATCACTAGAATCAAACTCTGGGTAGAATACGGTTAATAGAAAACGCTAACCCTGATAATAATATAGTGCAAATATAGTCAAGATGGGAAATCTGGACATGGAAGTAGTGATTCCTTAGGCAGCAGTTTTTTACTTTTGGCACACTTCATTTGTATATTGGCACCACGAATTATCCAACTCCAACTATACACTTTCACTGCGGACCTGAAAAAAAGCCATTTAGCCATGTGTGGAATATAGGTATAATTATGTTGGTAATTAGTTTATATTCTTTTTTTGTTTAGGTTAAGGGTTCTGGTAAGTAGTATTGGTGTTTTTGTTGTTGTTTTTTTGTAAACGCGTACCTATGTGCGTCCATTGTTTTGTGACTGGAAAGTATAGTAGAGATTTAAGTTGTTTTATTAATAGAATATGACAGGTAGATGAATGAAGAAATGGACGTAGAAGTGATTGATGAGAGATCGTGAAAATTTAGGGTAAATTTTCTTTGGTTTATTTAAGATCTTTGGGGGATACTTGACATACCTACAGTAGAAATTTCAAGCCAATCGACCGCAAACAAATTTTTGGCAGCCATTTGAAAATTATCTGTTTTTTGTAGTCCTACTTCGTGTGCTACTTTCATTATCGGCGGGAAATCGGCACTTACTGGTAGGTAGCGGCGGGAACCGGGAACCTCCCCACCCGGTGGATCTTTGAAGTCGAAGAGATCACCAAATTGTGTGCCATAACGGCGCCGGTTGAGACTAGGCCCCGCTCCCGGAACTCCGACATGATCCCCGTAGGGCTCCGTTCCCAAAATGGGACCCCCCCTTCACGTTCCCTTTTTAGTGGTGCCAACATAACATCGCTCTGTAGGGATGGGCGATGTTTTGTGAACATCGATGTTTAACATCAAATGATGTTCAAATTGTAGACATCGATGATGAGCGATATTATCGCATCACAAACATCGATGTTTTAAAACATTGAATAATCGGAAATAACTCACTACAATGTCGGGACTGAAGGAACCCCGGTTTGTTTTGTAAATCGGCGAAGAGTATAATGGTTAGCTTGTTACTACATTTTGAAAAAAAATGTAGTATACGTTTAGCATTTTTCCGGTGGACCGTCGAAACCCGAAAAAAACGTCGGATCGATGTGAAAGTCATATCTATCGATTCGAGAGCGAATTTAGAAAATTCCGTCCGTCGGTCTGTCGGTCTGTCTGTCTGTCTGTCACGCCCAGCCCCCCTAATCCGTTTTTGGATTGCGATGAAACTTGGGTGGTTAATAGTAGGTCTTTAGAAAACCTTAACGCCGGAAGCTCGGCTCCGTTCGGAAACCGGAAGTACCCGATATAGACGTTTCGAGTTTTTCGGGAAAAATTGAATAACTCGGTAACGGGTAGTCGGATCGAGATATTTCAAAAAATAGATGGTGCCGCTGGCGAAGCTCTATAAATAAGTATACCAGAGGCTATGTCGAAAAACAAATGAAAATTGTTTTTTTTTTGCAAAAAACTGGTTTTCTCGAAATCGGGCTAGGAAGCACGATAACTGTCCAGAATATTGAACGATTTCGATGAGACTTGGTGGGATCAAAGGTACCCGTCCAAAAATCAAGCCTATTGCTGGCGGCCCGAATCCGTTGACCGCAAGTATGTTTTCCAGGGCCGCGTATGATTTTCCAAAGAAATTAATAACTCCCGAACCGAAGGTCCGATTTTGATTTTCAAAAGTGGTGATTGTAGGGCTCGATTAGGTCTATTAGTTGACGTTTGTGAGAAATTTGAGAAAACAAAAGCGAATCTACAAATCCTGAAAAACTTGATTTTTTTGATAAATTCTACAAATTCCAAACAGTTTCCTAATAAAAATCGAAAATTAACTATTCCGTCGATCGATCTCTATAACCAGTATAAGGCACGGACCTTTTTGGACAAAAAATCTAAAATAGAGTTTTTTCGAAAAATTTAATATAAACGAGTTAGTTACGATAATGCATTCCATAGAATTATTTAAAAAAATATTACAAATTGATAAATTCTCCGTGCGATATAGGTGCAAAAAATAATGTAATGTATTTAAAATATCATCATTCATTTCCTTATTTTCATTTACCAAATAAAAATAGAATGCCCTTTCTGGGTTTCAAAATGTAGTTAGCTTTTACTTTAGTCAATGCAAAAAGAAAAAAAGAAAAATAAAACATGTCAAAGCACTGAGTCATCTTGCGACCCTCTGCTGAAAATGTTATGAATCATCCCAACAAATTGGATTAAAAGCATATCAAAATGTAGTTTTTTTCACTTGTTACTACATTTTGAAAAAAAATGTAGTATACGTTTAGCATTTTTCCGGTGGACCGTCGAAACCCGAAAAAAAACGTCGGATCGATGTGAAAGTCATATCTATCGATTCGAGAGCGAATTTAGAAAATTCCGTCCGTCGGTCTGTCTGTCACGCCTAGCCCCCCTAATCCGTTTTCGGATTTTGATGAAACTTGGGTGGTTAATAGGAGGTCTTTAGAAAACCTGAACGACGGAAGCTCGGCTCCGTTCGGAAACCGGAAGTACCCGATATAGACGTTTCGAGTTTTCCGGGAGAAATTGAATAACTCGATAAAGGGTAGTCGGATCGAGACGTTTCAAAAAAGAAATGGTGCCGCTGGCTCTACAAATAAGTATACCAGAGGCTATGTCGAAAAACAAATGAAAATTGATTTTTTTTGCAAAAAACTGGTTTTCTCGAAATCGGGCTAGGAAGCACGATAACTGTCCAGAATATTGATTGATTTCGATGAGACTTGGTGGGATCAAAGGTACCCGGCCACAAATCAAGCCTATTGCTGGCGGCCCGAATCCGTTGACCGCAAGTATGTTTTCCAGAGCCGAGTATGATTTTTCAAAGAAATTAATAACTCCCGAACCGAAGGTCCTATTTTGATTTTCAAAAATGGCGATTGTAGGGCTTGATTAGTTCTATTAGTTGACGTTTGTGAAAAATTTTAGAAAACAAAAGGGAATCTACAAATCCCGGAAAACTTGATTTTATTGAAAAATTCTACAAATTCCGAACAGTTTCCTAATAAAAATCGAAAATTAACTATTCCGTCGATCGATCTCTCTAACCAGTACAAGCCACGGACCTTTTTGGACAAAAAATCTGAAATAGAGTTTTTTCGAAAAACTTAAAATAAACGAGTTATTTACGAAAATGCATTCCATAGAATTATTTTAAAAAATATTAAAAATTGATACATTCTCCGTGCGATAGAGGTGCAAAAAAATATTGTAGTGTTATATTTAAAATATCATTTATTTCCTTATTTTCATTTACTAAATAAAAATAGAACCGATGCCCTTTCCGTGTTTCAAAATGTAGTTAGCTTTTACTTTAGTCAATGCAAAAAGAAAAAAAGAAAAATAAAACATGTCAAAGCAAGTCATCTTGCGACCCTCTGCTGAAAATGTTATGAATCATCCCAACTAATTGTATTAAAAGCATATCAAAATGTAGTTTTTTTCACTTGTTTTTTCTGTAATTAAGTTTGAGATCTCTTTACGCATGAACATTGATGATGTCAGCGAAAATCTGTTTTTTACTGCCACAGACTTCATTTAAGTGCCGCGACCACATTTTTAATGTCTGACATGGTGAGAAACATGTTTTCAGCGACAGACAAATTTTCATGCATGGAAGAAATAAAATGGATTTATTTACAAGACAAGGTAGGTAAATAAGTCCATTTTATTTCTTTGTTCTCATTTTTAACTGAATCTTCATATACCGTAGGGGGTTATGTAGATACTTACTAGTTTAACCTGCATGGCCGTAGGGGACTGTGATGAATGCTAGTTGTTGAATGAGAATTTTCAAATAAGAAATTATACAAATTCAATTAAGGAATTTTAATTTGCCAGCATAATCAGAAGTCAGGTTATCGAAAGAATGCAAAGATTTCATTAATATTTTTACACATAGCTTCTCTTTTCATTTTCATTGATAGTTATTTTTTCTGATGTTTGCAAAATCCCATGAAGAATATGTTTCAATACTATTAAAAGTGTATGAATAAAAAAAAAAATTATTTGAATGTATAGAGGTACTAGCTAAAGTACTAATCTCGAAAAATATTTCTTGGTTTCATTTTTTTCGAACGCAATAACAATTAAACAGTAAAAAAAACGTGAAGAATCTGTAAAACACGATTTTTGGACAATGGGCTTGTTCAGCATTTTTTTTTTATTTCACAAATCGAAGTGCAAGTATAAATTAATGGATCTGCAAAATATCAGAATCTTATTCGCACGTTTAGTATCTTAAAAACTATTACAAATTTCCATCTCGCGAAAATGGGGCGTGGCCAGGCGCTACGTCACTATACGCATAGACTCGGCGATCTCAATAGACTTGATGCTCCTTATTGGTTATAATTTTAAGTGTTTTCGAAGTATTGTTTGTTTTGCTTACTACTTGACAGTAGGGGAGTACAATTTGGTGAAATGTCAAAAAATTACAATTTTCTCTCGCTCCTGCCAGAACGAATTTTCGATTTCGACCCTGCAATTTACGATTATAATTCATCGCTGACCTACTCCTTTCCGTAGACACATAGAACAAACTTCCACTCGACGTATTTATTTAGTTACCAGCGTTTAAAAATTCCATGTTTTTCGACTTTTCAGGTTAAATTTGAAAGGTCCCAGAAAGCCATTTTTCTTACGTCACTTACGTATAGTGACGTCACAAATGAGCGATCGGTTTTTGCAACTATTACTAAATTCAACTCCTTATATCTCGAGAACGGAAAAAGATAATAATACGAAATTTTAAGTGTATAATGAGAATATCGAGTACTATATGAAAAAGTATAAAAACCATATAAAAAGAATATCATGGAACAAGCCCATTGTGATTAAATTAAAAACATTTTTCATAAACGTCAACTAATAGAACTATTCGAGCCCTACAATTGCCATTTTTGAAAATCAAAATCGGACCTTCGGTTCGGGAGTTATTAATTTATTTGAAAAATCATACTCGGCCCTGGAAAACATACTTGCAGTCTACGGATTCGGGCCGCCATCAATAGGCTTCATTTGTGGCCGGGTACCTTTGATCCCACCAAGTCTCATCGAAATCGATCAATATTCTGGACAGTTATCGTGCTTCCTAGCCCGATTTCGAGAAAACCAGTTTTTTGCAAAAAAAATCAATTTTCGTTTGCTTTTCGACATAGTCTCTGGTATACTTATTTGTAGAGCTTTGCCAGCGGCACCATCCTTTTTTTGAAATATCTCGATCCGACTACCCGTTGCCGAGTTATTCAATTTCTCCCGAAAAACTCGAAACATCTATATCAGGTACTTCCGGTTTCCGAACGGAGCCGAGCTTCCGGCGTTCAGGTTTTCTAAAGACCTCCTATTAACCACCCAAGTTTCATCAAAATCCGAAAACGGATTAGGGGGCTGGGCGTGACAGACAGACCGACTGACCGACGGACGGAATTTTATAAATTCGCTCTCGAATCGATGGATATGACTTTCGTTTCGATCTGATGTTTTTTTCGGGTTTCGATGGTTCATCGGAAAAATGCAAAACCTATACTACTTTTTTTTTTCAAAATGTAGTAACAAGATATAATAACAACTACCAAATTCGAACCGAAATTTGATTTCTTTTAGTTCATAAATGTTTACATAGAGGGCGAGAACATATTCCCATATACATATTAACTACTTCGTAACTTGACGCCAAGGAAAGCCTGTCTCTCTATCCTTTAAGAGTACTCTGGGTATGGTGCGCATGCCTTAGTGACGCGAGATTGTGACCATTCAACTGAATATAGAAGGCAAATGGTCACAATCTAATCGGAGAAATTGGCCATATGGCCACTGACCTATTACAATAGCGCGCTTGTGTCGTCGGAGCGTGCGCGTTGGGTCCAAAGTTCTCCATAGATATGGAAAACTATCTCCTTCTCTAGCCTCAATTCCGTACATAGTGGCTTATAGCGTGTTACCAGTATATTGTTAATAGGTATATGCATATTCCTAAGTACCATGGTACAAAATATATTTGTAGCATGCTAAGTACATGTTAAGTAATACTATAAGAGCAAGTTCACCATCTAGCTCTGAATTAGATTCATGAAAGTGGCTCTTTCGCTATTTTTGCTTGGCTACACTTTGTCGCGCATTTTATGGCCTTGTAAAATTAACGTGCACGTGGTGGTGTTCTTTATTTAATTTTGCTGCTTTCTATCTCGTAAGTGGTGCTCACGAATTATCAATATTAAAAAGCTATTGTACACTTCACCAACGTATCTATTTATAAATAGAATAATTTTTGTTTTAGTGCTAATGTGTGTATGTCCTACATATATATGTGCAAGACTCAAAACCCGTAAAAACCCATTAATGCTCATTTTCATGGCGTATTTCGCGCTCTTAATACATTTCGGTCGGCCATTTTGTGTCCATCATTTTGAAATTTGCAAATCTGACATCAAATTCGTAAACAGCGTACCCAAAAACCCGTGAAAAACTACTACTGCTCTTTTTTAGCGAATTTCGCGCTTTTTCTACGTTTCGATCGGCCATTTTGTATCCACCATTTTGACTTTTGCAAATCTGGCTTCAAATTCGTAAACAACGTCATACCTACCCAAAAACCCCTAGTACCTGATTTCCATGATTTTTCCTTGATTAATTTTCGAGATATTTCATTTAACAACTTTTGCAGTTTTTTGTTATTAATAAACAAATAGAGATTTAGCGTACAATACCAACCGGTAGACTTTGAACTTAAAACTTATTTAGAATTCATTTAAAAAGTTTTTATGAATTTTTATGCAGTTACAAATTATTCCGAAACAATGCCGCTTTTTTTACTACGTTTACTCCACTAAAATTAATTAACAGAAATTGTCAGAGAAATTTTTTCAAAAAGGGTTCATTATTTACCACAAACCGCTGGCGCTGCTTGAAAAGTTGCCAACCGTAACATTTCCTAAACGTAGCGCCCAGTGATCTATTTATAGATCACAAGAGACAATTTTTTTTTAACATGACAATAACATATTTAATTTCGTAAAAACTGATTTAAATTAATATCTATAATTACTACAACAGTAGAAGACCATTTTCTACTAATTTGTCATATTGGAAGTATTTTTTTTAAATTCTTTAAAATCTTGAAAAAAATTGTCGTTTACACTAACAAATTTATTTATTTATAAACAAATGAATATGAAAATATGATATATGTCATAATGAGTCCCTTAAATATAAAAATTTATTATTCCATAACTCATTTTACAATATTTTCTTTATCTGCATAATTATAAACAACTTTATTTAGCTGATCTATATCTTTGATTTTATACTAAATCAAAGTCTATATTTATACCACTGGGCACATACACTGAACTCTACATAATAAATGGAAGACCAATACAGATATATGCGCGTGGACAAAATACGGCCTACATGCGATTGAGGGTCGGCGGCATATGCGTCGCCGCAGTGGAAATCTAATGTTAAAAGTATGTTGGTGCTTGAGTCAGAATGCTTCTTGAAGACACTATGCGCCGACGCCATTATTCTTTCATTTGTCTCCCATAGAGGGAGGTCTTGGATTGATACAGAATTTCAGAGCCGTCGTCAAACAATTCTCTCGTTTTTATCGATTGTTTTATTTAGCAGGTATTTACAGTTCGTGATAAGTTAATCAAACAATATGGTCCGGAATGGTATTGTAGATACTGTTTTGCAAGAATCGGGCCAAAGGTTTGTTATATTTTAAGTAAGTACCTTGTTCTTGCCTATTCTATAAAATATACTACTATCTAAATATCGGCGACAACTCCGAGTTTTGAGATCTTTTCTTTTAACGTGGGTAATTTTGCCTGAAAACTTTTCGATAGGCTATACTTTCCGAGATATCTACTGCTTAACTCTACATAATAAATATATAGAATTCAGTGGAAATCTAGGATACAAAAAATTCTCTATATAACCTCACCTATTTTCCATAATTTCGAATTTCCGTTGCAAATTTTAAAGTTCATTGCTATTTGTGTATCTACCTAAATAATTTTAAACAATCCAACATTATTTGCATTACTGATATTGACTTGATCTATTCTAATTTCAATTTCAAAATAAAATAAGAGGTTATGTTTAATACATGCAATTCTACCTATACTGTGTCCTTGTTGCTTTGTGTTTATACTTATGTGACCTTAACTCCCAGTAATTCTTATTGCATTATTAGTATTATTTTCATTACCTAATCTTATTTTTTGTACTTATGTGTATTTTGTATTTATATTAATTATCATCATATGTTAATAATTATTTATTTTGTATATTAATATTATTTATGTTACAATTAATTACTTATTATTTTATAATAATAATTAGAAAAAACATTTATCATCATATAATAGCTTTTTTGTAATCTTTTATTACATGCTGGTAGGATTGAAAATCAACTAAGCACGTTGAACCCTCATATCTTTTGTGTAACTTTGTAACACAATACATTTTTATTCTATTCTATTCTAAATTATATTTCGATCTAGGAGGTAGAAAATATGACTTAATTTTTTGGTGGAGTCTATATTCAACTCTCATCAATATGATCGTGCATTTCAAAAACGTTTACTAGAAAGAATTAAATAGTTATGTTTTGGGAATGGCAACATTTTTTGTTCTTTAATAAAAATTAAGACAAAGGTTAACTATATAAGAAATGTCAATCTATACACGCGTATTTTTGATGATTTCTGAAAAAAAGACATATTAAAAACACTTGCAATAGAAATAGAGCCGGCCCTGGTGGCTTACACAATACGATTGCGCCGAGACCTCCCGTCGCCATACTTGCGCGAGATTCAATTTTACATACAAATAGGAATAGACATTGGCATTCCATTTATATGGTACAGTTCAGTGGGCACATATAATATCGAACTGGAACTTTGAGAGTTTATCCGCATCAGATGTGTTAGGTCATTGTTATTATTATCGGTCAATCTTAGTCAGTGTGTGAGACAAAATCTTTCAGAACAATTTTCACTAAAATTTCACCTGTTTCCGGTATTGGTGAAAAACATAATTGGTAAGTAAAGCTTTTTTTCTTTTGCGTTGATAGCAAACATTTAAGTGGAAATTAGATATTATAAAATTATAATATAAAAAATTAAAACATGGTGATGGTTTGAATAATAATAATAATAATAATAATAATAACAATTTACTTTTAGAGGACATGGATTCCAAAAAGGGCGCTTGTCTATGATAAAAGATAGAAGAAATTATTGCCTCTCGCAATTTTTATATTGACGATGATGGTGCTACCCTAGACATTGACATTGTTGTATTACCTCCACAACCAGATTATGTGACAGATGAAGACAAAGTGGATGATAGCGAATTGGGCATAGCGGAGCTACAATATGTTCCTGGTTAGTTGGAGGTATAATACGGTCATGAAGATCAAGATACAGAAGACATTGTTGAAGACCAGAGTACCAGTGTCATCTCTGAGTAAAAAGGTGCGATCCCAAGTATACCTTTACCGATACAGACTTTGCTACTATTGAAGAAGAGAAAATAGAAGCACTGATAAAAGAACATGGAGCCCTCACACCATTGAAGATTTTTGAGATCTTTCTTTCAGATGATATAGTAGATTATATAAAGGAAGAAACTTTGATTGGATCATTAGTAAATACGGAATCTATATTCGTGGAAAAAAGTTATCCTGGCCAATGTTCATTCGTATTCTGGATGTGGCACTAACAAATGCCTGGATTCTATATGCACCATGCATGGTCGTGAGGCTATCAGCAACTAGAATTCCGTAGAGTAGTTGCAGTTCCATATATAAAACTCACATCCTCTGTTAAAAGGAAAACCAAAGCTGCAGTGGCCCCTGAAGACTTTCGATCCGATGGCCTAAATCATTTTATGCAATATCGTGATGGTCAGAGAACAGATTGCAAGAGTAGACCTAATACCCCGAGAGCTAGCGTCACAGAAATTTGTACTATTTGTAAATGGACAGAATATGTCTTAATACGTTGTCGATGATCCATTGAATACCCGTCCATCAGTCTGCCGGGCTGGGAGCGCTGCGTTTGGCGGCGAGGGGCGGTTTAGTCAATGACCTGACAGCGGTACTGTTACAAATGTCAAAAAAGCCGTTTTTGATTATCTCGTGCCGACCCGAATTTCCGGTCTTGCCGTCGCAATTTACGACACCGACAAAATACCAATCTTTCTTTTTCCGTAGAGATATCACACGATCCTCCACCCGACGTATTTATTTAGTTCTTAACGTTTAAAAAATTGATGTTTTTGAAGTTTTGCCTTCTCCGAGATTATAGTCAATTTTAGGTTTGGGATCCGCCGTAGCCGAACGTGCTAAGCGGCGACTACTTTTAAGTGGATTCCCGACTTCGAATCCCGCCCAGGGCTACTTTTTTATTTATTTTTTTGTAATTTTTGGCACATATTTTTTATTCTATAATTGCTCTTGGCTTATTTCTATGCTGCTAACATGTTAAAATTATAAATGTTTGTCATTTTTTCTGATTTTTTGGTGATACATAGGGTAATAATCTTTAAATAATCTTTCTAGTCTTCCATTCTTCAGTAGGTTCGCTGGTGTACCGGCTAGAAGTCCAGATTCCCAAACAGGAGATCCGGGTTCGAACCTCGCGCCCGTAGATTTTTGTTACCTTTTTTTACATTTCCGGTCATAATTTGATGCTCAAATATTACCTATATATCACATAAGTAATTTTTTTTTTATTTTCACATGTGCTTAATTAAAGAGGGTTTCTCGAAGCTCCATTCATTTTCAAAATAATTTTGTTGGAAATCGATACAGAAAATTGTGCCAGAAAATTTATAATTTAAATTCGGATTTGATCAATCGATAGAAGCCGAATACACAAAAACTTGATGCATTTTTGTTGAAGAAACCATACAGGGTTCGTCAAAATGAAAAAGAAAAATTAAAACATTTGATCTTTATGGTCGGATTCGACTGAAATTCGGTATGTGAGGATTATCGATGTCGCAGATTACAAATATAGGATCGAAACTTCAAAGTTCAAAATGGCGGCGTCAACATGGCATGATAAGTCTTATCATTTATCAAATGACTCGAATAAAAATCGGTATTTGAGTGTAATCAAGGTCGCCGATTACAAATTTTCGATCGAAATTTAACAATTGAAAATGGCGGCGTCAACATGGCTGACAATTTTTATCATTTATCAAATTATGACCGGAAATGTAAAAAAGGTAAAAAAAAAACAATCCGGGTGCGTGGTTTGAACCTGGATTTCCTGCTTGGGAATCAGGATTCAAATCAATCAATCAAAACATATTTATTTTTTTAGTTCGGCTTAATAAAATTGATAACAAAATTAAAACTCCTGCCACTTTTAGCGGCTTAAAATTAATATTAAAATTACCATTGTTTTATAAAACATTAAAATAATTAAAATTAAAAATATTTAAAATTATCATTTGCACTTCACTGAAATTTGATCTGTTGATGCGGGAAAAAACTCAACGAAAAAATCCCGTTCGAGATAATTGGCTTTCCAGCGGTCTGCCTGCCGCTAGGAGAAGTTTATTATTTTTAGAGATTTAGATTTCTTAAATTTTTTCGGCCTAAATGGAATTTATAACAAAAAAAATGACAAAAGAACAAAAAGGACAAAAAGACAAAAACGAAAACAAGTGAAATCAGGATTCCTTGCCATTACACCAGCGAACCTACTGTGGAATGAAAAACTAGAAAGATTATTTAAAGAATATTTCTCTACGTATCACCAAAAAATGAGAAAAAATTACAAACATTTATAATTTTAACACGTTAGCCGCATAGAAATAAGCCAAGACCAATTATAGAATCAAAAATATGTGCCAAAAATTTAAAAATAAATAAATAAAAAAGTAGCCCTGGGCGGGATTCGAAGTCGGGAATCCACTTAAAAGTAGTCGCCGCTTAGCACGTTCGGCTACGGCGGATCCCAAACTTAAAATTGACTATAATCTTAGAGAAGGCAAAACTTCAAAAACATCAATTTTTGAAACGTTAAGAACTAAATAAATACGTCGGGTGGAGGATCGTGTGATATCTTTACGGAAAAAGAAAGATTGGTATTTTGTCTTTGTCGTTAATTGCGACGGCAAGACCGGAAATTCGGCTCGGTACGAGATAATCAAAAACGGATTTTTTGACATTTGTAACAGTACCGCTGTCAGGTCATTAACTAAACCGCCCCTCGCCGCCAAACGCAGCGCTCCCAGCCCGGCAGACTGATGGGCGGGTATTCAATGGGTCATCGACAACCTATTAAGACATATTCTGTCCATTTACAAATAGTACATCCCTTGTGACGCTAGCTCTCGGTCTATAAAACCTATTGCATCAAATGTTACTCTTTGTGCCAATTGTTTCCTACTTTACCACCAGATTTAGCTGTTAAATTTTGCATTATTATTATAATTTAATGATATTTTACTGATGTTCTAATGGTAATATTATTACATATATAAGTAAAGTAAAATAATTATTATATATTAAACTATATATTAGATCTGCCCAGTGATCTATTTATAGATCACCACTTTCTTGATAAACCACATGAAAATCTTTTTTATCTTTTACGGCCATTTGGAAGCATTTTGAGCATACGTACCGAATATTTTTGCAAAATTCAAAAAAATATTGTCTTGGGCGTTAATGGGTTAATATCACGAATAAAAAAATACACGGGTGTTGTATGTTTTTATGAAAGAAAATAAAAAAAATCGCAGGGTGTCCACGTTAAAGTTCTGTAACGAAAGAAAATCAATAAAACTTCAAAGGTAACAAAATATTATCGTCCTTATTACTAACGAAATACGGTCCAAGTTCCAACGCTGGAAGAAATCGATTTTGGGTATGTTAGTTGAATCCTTTTTGGTTGGATAGTGGGTTGCATAAATATACCATGTTTACCTCTTGTGTACTTACGACACTTACGTATAGTTAAGACATCATCATCATATTTTGGATGAAATTGCCGAAATTGGTATTTATATACCTTCATTTGTGGTCAAGGATCTGTTGATCTATGAACATAGCCGTTGTAAGAAGTACATACATTTTCCATTCATCATAAACAAAGGTCTGATATCTATGGACCCTCTGAGGGAGACTTGGCTTCATACGCTCTTATCCAGGTATGTAACTTTAATTTACATAGGTAGGTATATACAAAGTACAGGGTTATATTCTGCTTTAAAAATGTACTTACAAAAACTTCGCACACACAGAATCACTGGTGGTTCGAAGTTTGAAGTATTCCTTATTCATGAACTATGCCTTATCCAAAAGTCATTAGTTTCAGAGAAATTACAATTTGTATTTGTTATCAGAAAAATGCTCCCCGCGTTGATATTATACCGTGAATAAAAAAATCGGTGAAGGTATTCTTACACAGAATTTACGACTTTATGTTTACAGGGCGGTCACTCAAAAAATGATTAATTACGAAACGAAATATGGGAATAATAACAGAATGTAATTATCGCTATTATTACCAAGAAAACCTGGTAAACTTGTCAATTGTGTCAACTCTGTATGCCAAATATTAATGCCATCTGTCACACTTTTACTTCCACATCCACGTGGTGGAGTGAAAGTATAGTACCTAAGTACTTATTTGTAAAAAAAAATTTTAAACCGCATACCGTTTAGCTCATTTGGAAAAACTGTGTCGAACCGGGCAAGTCCCTTTTTTTGCGCCTCCAATTACTAATTAGGTAAAAAAATACGCGCAGATTATAAGCTTTTTACGTTTACTTTATAAAATAAACTATCTAAACACATATTTTTATACTTATGTAAAAATATTTTTAAGAAAAAACTGCCTTGGTTATGATGTAGAAACATTTTTTACAAAATTCTGTTCGTTTTGGTGCGCTCTTTCAGAATATCATGATATGACAGCCCAAAAACTGCCAGAAATACCTGCCATACCGGTTTGTTGCATAGTTATGACTCTCGGAATTACAAAAATTCACAGATCTTGCATCTTTCGCAAGTATCTTAAGCGTATTGAAAATACCAGAAGCAACTATACTGCTCTTGGACTCCAAGGATGGATGGCTAGGATGATAGGTATTTTCAGCATTTGCATTAGGTACCATTAGCGATTAGCCATAAAATAAAAAAATAAAAACTTTTAACAAATTTAATAATACCACTTGGGTTCATTGTAATTGGACCCATGTTCATTGATTTTAGATTAACCCAGCTATCATCTGTCAAATTTTGTCATAAAGCTTGTAGAAGTATAGTTAGTGCTTTTCTACTGTAAATATATTTGTCCATACGATCGAATTAAGCTAGTCCATGTTTTATTGGCTTATTTTGTTTTTTAATGTTAATTTGAATTTGAATCTGTAAGAAATAACGCAAGTTATGCAAACTAAGTGACATACGATATGGCAGTGTCGGCATGTATCAAAAAAGACCATTAAGTTTAGGAGTGTTTATATTTATATTTTAGTTTCGAGATACTGCTTGGATTGTTATTGAAACGTGATATCCCTAATAGCATGGCGTTGAGTGAGCGGTACGGTTACAAGGCCGGCGCAGCGGCCTAGACAGATCTGTCGCTGTCGATACGTTTTTCGTAAGATGGGTCCTATATCATGCTCCCGGTAAAGTATCGAATTGAAGAACTTGATTTGGAGCCAATGTTTCTTGTAAAACTGTTTCTGTTCCGCTTTTCTTCCACCCAACACAGGACTGTGTGGAATGCCTTATTACAACGTGAGCAAACTGATCCTGCGTGCTAAAACAGTATTCATAGCCTCCGTGAGAATAATTGAGAGAGATTTGGAGTTCACTTTGAAACCCTGCAAGACTCTTTCTCTCTCTAGCTCCCAAATAGTTGAAATTTACCTATTTTTGCTACATTACATGCACAGTACATTGCAGAGTAAGGTTGCCCTACAGCCTTTTTGAAGGTTTAGGCCATCCTGTCCCTTCAGTCTTGCTGAATGTTTCAACGTTTCGATCAGTTTACTGCGTATCAGTATTTCATTAATATTCATCGTTTAAACGAAATTCAACGTTTATAATAATAGAATGGAAACATTTTTTTCGTTATGAAATTAAGTGAACGTGTTGTATAATTGCATGAGACAAAGATTGTATTTTTTCTGTGATGTAGTGTCGATTATCTTAGATAATTGTATTTCATATTGGAGCATTTAAGTAACTGTGTTGAATCTTTTCACTTTTTTATTAATAATTTAAAATTAAGTGTTTCATTTGTGGTAAGTCTGGTAGTCCAGATGACATTTACAACACACTCATTTAGGAAGTGTAAAAGGGCTTTAAATTATAGAAAAATAAAAAAAATGAAATATCACGATTTGAACTTAAATTCTGATGATTTAAGTAAAAGTGGTTACCATATATGGTAAAATGCGACCCAACCAAATGTTCAGCTGCTGAGTTTTTTTGTGGGAGGCAATGCACTTAGTTGGACCGCCCTCTAGCTCTTTGCAGTAGCTTTGACACCAATACGAATGTTTGTATTGGTTTTTTAACGATAACTTCCTTAATTCGTAAGACATCTATACGCGTCAAAAACCATTTTACAGGGAATTTCAAGGGCTACAAGGTCTGTAAATTTGAATTTTCCTGTACCTTCCGTTTTTGAAATTTTTGAATTTATAGTGCTCGAGGAAGGTAAGGTGGTCCTCACACTCTAATGCAAAAAACGGTGATATCTCAAATTAATTTTCATCCTAGAGAAATAGAAAAGAAGACAAAATTTTCTGCAAAAAGTACATAAATTTTGAACTCTTGCAGTTGTTACGTATCTTCTTCAGTCTTTAGTTACTGTCAAGAAAAGAACATTTTTTCAAAAATCATTTCAAACTTAAATAAAACTTTTTCCAAACCTAGGCAAACCGTTCAAGAACATATTGTTAGTACCGAAATAAAGTAAACTGTAAATGGATTACGTTTAATTTCAATTTTTGCGGTTAAGCTATTGGTTTCATTGCTGATTTTTTCTCCAAAAAAAAAGGGAAAACCATTTTATTTTTATTATAATTCCGTAAATCTGTATGCTAACGACTTTTACTAAACCTTATTTTAAAGGTCCTTTCAAGTACTCTAAAAAAGTTTTCGTCAAAAAATTCGTCGTTCTTCCGTTATTTAGAGTTGAAAGGTTCGAATGTTTTCGGGAACATTTTTGCTCCTGAAGTTTTTCTTTGATAAAACGTAAGGTTCTCGAGTTATTCGTGAGAACTCGCTCTAACCTCCTTTTTTTAGATTAAAAATCAACATTTTCAACTGCAAATAACTCTAACAATATTGATTTATCGAAAAAACTCCATAGAATATGTTTTGCTTAGAATTCATTCCTCTATCGATTTCTGCGATTTCTGAGTTTACGAATTTCCACCCCGAAAAGGTGATTAGACCAAAACTGGAGCTGTTGCTGAGAATCTTAATTCTTCTAACTACTAACTTCAAAATCGAATGGTTTTCCAATGCTTATAGGGACATATAGAGTCGGGTACAATTTAAGCTGACTTGTGTCATGGCTAGGGATGGCAACGATGTATCGATATAAAATAAATATCGATATGTTAATCCTAAAACATGAATATACAGACTGTCTATTTTACGAGGGCCACACCAAATATCTCGCTTAATATCTATTGTAGAAGAATAGAGTTTTAGAAACAGTTATCCCATTTTTTGTGAGCTATATTTCAGTAAAAAGAAATTTGAAATCCATAGCCTACTTTATGAGATATATTACAAAAACCTGAAAAATAGGAAAACCACAAACGGTTATAGCTTCCTTATTTGAGGAGATACGAAAAAAGTTAAAGGAATGAAAGTTGACGGCAAAGACAATAAGAATAATAACGTGTAACAAAAAAATCGAAAAATGCAGTTGACTTTGACATACGCTATTGTGCAAAAATGAAAAATACATATCTCAAAGTAGGCCATGACGCCATTAATTCCGTTATTTTTTTCTCATTCCAACGATATAAAACATGTCACAGAAATTTTAACCGATAGTGTCAATATTTAATATTTTACGAATACCACAATTCATATAATTGAATCGTAACAATCAGCTGTGCCATAATAGTAAAAATTCACTTTATAATAATTATAATTCCGTAATTATTTATTACAATTTAATACAAACCAATAAATATCTCATCAATAAAAATACAAGTACAAAACGAACATCCAAAGAAAAGAACGAAAAACTATGTATAACAGTACTACCTACTACTATATTGAAAAGAAATTGTGTGTATTTATTTTTCTAACTACAAATGCTCAAATTGTGCACCATGCATTCTGACACATAAACGTGCTCTACGAGACACGTCACGCATTACATTTTGGAGCATTTCAGGAGTAATTGCCTCACATGCGTTTCAAATTCTGGTTTTGATGTCCTCAATGTTTTCAGGGGCAGTTTGAAATACCTTGTCTTTATTGTAACCCCAGACTAAAAAATCCAAGGGAGTAATATTTGGTGATCGAGCTGGCCATAGAATGGGTCCATAGGTGCCTATCCAGCTATCTGGCATAACTTGATTTAAATAATTTGTACATATTACAGCAGTGTGAGATGGAGCCCCATCTTGTTGAAAATATGAATAATTTAATCTTTCTGCCACTGTTAATTCATGAAGAAAAACTTGAAATTCGTTTTGCAGGAAATTAAGGTATCTACGAGCGGTTAATTTGCCATCATAAAAATAAGGTCCAATTATTTTAGTCCCTAAAAGACCCAACCAAACATTCGTAGAAAATCTTTCTTGGAAAGCAGTCTCTCTGCACCAATGTGTATTTTCTCGTGTCCACTTATAATGCATATTTCTATTGAAAAATCCATTATTAGAAAAATTTGATTCGTCCGACCAAAGAATTTTGCTACATATCAGCGCGTCATTCCTTTTCTTATTTAATAACCATCTACAAAATCTTACTCTCCTTGGCTTATCTCCCTCATTTAAATGTTGAACTTTCCTCATTTTGTAGCATCGAAATCCGTTTTTTTTCAATATTTTTCTTGCACTGTCTTTTTTTATGCGACAGTTTCTCTGAATTTGTCTCAAAGAGGTTTCCTCATTTTGGTTAACATAATTCATTACTCTATTCACTTTTCTTACATTATCCGCAACATGCGCTCGCCTTACTACTTTTTTTGAAAATGAACCGTGCGTTTTTAGATTTTGAACTAACTTCCTAAACATAGTTCGATTTGGCTGCGGAGCATCTGGAAATCTATCTCCGTAAACCGTGACTGTCATCTCAGCGTCAAAATTGCACTGACAATAAATGCTAATCATATCGAATTTGTTATTATTGGTGTATACCATAATTACTGATATAAAATTTGTCTTAGAACTCGACAACGCAACATACAACATACAACAGTGACAATCTGTCAAATTTATTAATAACTGTATACATTGTTTTTCACTAATTATGGCACAGCTGATTGTTACGATTCAATTATATGAATTGTGGTATTCGTAAAATATTAAATATTGACACTATCGGTCAAAATTTCTGTGACATGTTTTATATCGTTGGAATGAGAAAAAAATAACGGAATTAATGGCGTCATGGCCTACTTTGAGATATGTATTTTTCATTTTTGCACAATAGCGTATGTCAAAGCCAACTGCATTTTTCGATTTTTTTGTTACACGTTATTATTCTTATTGTCTTTGCCGTCAACTTTCATTCCTTTAACTTTTTTCGTATCTCCTCAAATAAGGAAGCTATAACCGTTTGTGGTTTTCCTATTTTTCAGGTTTTTGTAATATATCTCATAAAGTAGGCCATGGATTTCAAATTTCTTTTTACTGAAATATAGCTCACAAAAAATGGGATAACTGTTTCTAAAACTTTATTCTTCTACAATAGATATTAAGCGAGATATTTGGTGTGGCCCTCGTAAAATAGACAGTCTGTATACACATCGTTTTTTTGTTGCAATATATCGGGTTCAAATGTCGATATTTTTTTAAATATACCGAAAGGGAACTGTACTGCTAAACGCAGTAAAATATATCGATATACAGAAATTTTGTCGATATATCGAATATATCGATCTGAGTCTTGTGATGTATCAAATGATTCATATATGAAATAGGAAAGGTGTTATCATAAAATGTTAAAATTATTAATTTAGTAACTTCATTTTAGTGGAATTCTGATTATACAGTGTCCACCATAAAGCTGGCTACATATGTGAAAGAATTGTGTTATTGACATTTCTAAAAAACTATTGGGAGTTCGTTTATGCATGTCCGACAACAAAAAAATTACATTTTGACACACGTCATGAAAAAATAGTTGACGGTGCTACCGAAAAATGGGTCAAATGGTAAAGATATCGAAACATTTTGTGAAGAAAAAGTGCATAGAATACAACAAGGACCCCATATATCGATTTTGAAGCAGATATGAGGAACATAAAAAAGTGCAAATTTTACCCCTACCATTAATTACTATATGAAAAATTATAAATTCTTGTGTCTATTTCACAAATATTTGATTAGTTTCGACAAAATCTTTATGTATTTTAAGTTGAATAAAGGTAAAAATTACACGTAAAAAAGAAACGAACGAATTTTTTTGAAATCCCAATAATACAAATTCTTCCCATATGTAGCCAACTTTATGGCAGTCACTGTAGGTGTATGGTCTCGGGCACAAAGGAAACTGATAACAAAGAATTCATTGCCCAATTCAGTCAATAACAATGATTTATCAGAAAAAGAAATCAAAGACTAATATTGTTACAGTCCAGCAAGAACCACGGTGAGGTATGGGCATTTCTTATCAGGAAGGGATAGGATCATAGTATTAGTAGGGGAAATGAAATAAAATATTTCATATAGTAAAAAAAAACCTGAAATCTCTATGAGAATAACGAAAATAAGTTATTTTTCTTTTAGCGGTAATAAATAATTATTCTGGTTGACAAAATATATATTAAAAAAATTAACAATAATTTTAAAACAAATAAATTAAAACAATTCTGAAAGAACAATGCATTGGCACGTTTTCATAAACACTAAAACAGTACACTTGAACAATTTATCTACTCGACGCACGTTTCACCATTCGTGTATTAATATATAACGTAAGAAAGTCGATTTTGTTATAGATACGCTCGCGCTAGTAGTAATAAAAGACACATTTTTGGGGAAAATAAACTTTTAAAACTCGCGGCGCGGTTTAATACAACAAAAATTTTGGAAAGAAAATTATCAACTTTTAATATCAAATAAAAAAAGTAGAAATGAGGATCGATCTCGTAACCACCCCATTTACATTTATTGCTGCTCGAGTATCTTACCGATTGAGTTACGCAATTCTATCTTTATTGTATCCTAAAACGAGTAATATGTATATACTAGAAAATTGTAAGACTTAGTGGTCTGACATTGTTCGTTTGACGGATGAATATCCACTACTTACCACTAAAAATAACTTAAATATTTCGTATAAAGACGTTTTTCATATTTAGAGTGATGTTAGTCCACGGGAATAAATAATATTCGTCGTCAAATCACACAGTTTGAGAATCGCTGAGCTTATGACTATGTTTCTCATTCCTCAGTGTACATATCATATTTCCGTCTCAAAAGAAGTGGGAAAGAATCTTAGTAGACATACATTGACAATGCCATTAGGCTATTGCTTTAAGTTTGTGTGTAAGAGATAGTGATATGCGCAAATTAATTCATACATCGGTCATTTTAAACTGGGCCCGACTCTAGGACCAGATATTTGATCATATTGACACATATTTTTAATTAAGTTCCAATGAGAATTACATTCCTAAAGTGCTTGAGAACATCAAATTGTTCTTTTCATGGGCGCCAATATTCTTGACTAAAGACGACGGTCTCGGATGATTAGGGGTCGAGCTTGAGCTCTTTGCCCCAATCATCGCTGTGGACCTGGACCGGCCTCGTAAGGGGTGGGCCTGCTTTTTCGCCTATCCCCCCAGCAAATGCGGACGGTATTGGCGATGTTAGCAAACCTCCTCTGGTCCTGGCTGTTGGACCCTACCAGCTGGGTCGTTTCTTCTGGCGGTCTTCTGTCTTGGTCTTTTTTCTTCGCTGGCATGTATAGGCTCCCGGGAGCGTCTTTCGTCTGTCGTGAGAGGGAAAGGCGGTTACCGAGCCCTCTCGGAGTTTGAAAGGGATTTGGGAGTGTTGACTAGTCGGAAGCCCAGGGTGCCAATTGGCATCGTGTGCTCCAATTTCGTCGGAGGGAAGTGTGAACTGTGTAGCTCAGGATTGCGTTCGGCCAGAGACGCTTTCTTAGCGTCAGAGGCCGGCACCGGCTAGGGTAAGGGAACCGAGCTGGTTGTTTGCTTGGTTCTCCCGGGATCGGGTAATTGGATGTTTTTGGTCATTGTCTCCTTGCGGTGTGGTTTGCATATCGGGCTGAAACAGACTTTTCATGGGAAATTACTAGTGGAAAAGTATTTCTCATTGGAACAGTTACCGGCGAGTTTGACAATTGAGTCCCAGGCAGACGTGGTTACCACGTTGCTGGCTCTTAGACTATTTGGACCTTCATCCCCGTGCCGTATTCGTAGCATACGGGGCCAAATGTATTTTAAACTATTATTTCTATACTACTGAATAGGAGTTAATACTAAATGTAAGTTTTGTTTACAGATTGGTTATTAATAGTATGGCCGACGGTGAAGTTATAGACCGTCATAACGACAATGTTAAGTCTGGATATCTTCTATTTTTAATGATAATCACAATAATAATTATATTTTTTGTTGTAGTACTATCTGCGGACATATTTCTGATTTGTGTAATTTGTAGATTCGAAAGGCTAAGAGCTAGGACAAACATGTACATTTTACATTGTTTCATTTTACATATTCTCTTCATAATAAGTCCAGTAATACTTTTCATTTTAAACGAATATGTGGGTTACTATCCTTGTTTAGATACAGTGTATATGTATTTAAATTTTTATACAGTGTTTGCTTTTGGATTAGGTTTAGATTGGTTTCTATCAGTTTACAGACCTAGTATCATGCAAAAGTACAATCAATTTTATAAAAATGTTTTTGCTGGTTTGTACGTTGCATTATTTATAGATGGGTCAGTAGATCTGATTATATGTTCGTACACTCATGCACTAGCCCGATATTATATTTTTCACGCACTTTACCTAATAAGTTTAATTGCAGTTGTTATATTAAATATTGTAGCAAAAATATACAATTTGCTGAATAGTTTTCCTGAAACAGCTTATTCTTTAACTGTTACCAATATAATAATTTTCTCACTCCTGGTATATGTGATTTATGGCCTTTTAAATCTATTTTATTTGTATGATCCAGCCCAAAAAGACGTACCTATTCCAAACCTTATCATGTTATTACATCCTCTTTTAGTCATCTACATGTTAGGGAAGCAAAGTAAATACTTCGGGATAGCTTACAAACGGTCTTTCAAGAGCTGTATTAAAAGCTATGCTGACGAGAATTTTGATGAAGGGCCTGATGATGAGAACGATATCACAAATTATGGTGCTGTAGTTAACCATATACCAAAACGTGAACAAGAACCCAAATTACTGCAAAATTTACAGCGAATTAAAAATGGTCAGACAAAAGAGTCCAGTGATGACAATACGTCGATAGTTAATGAATAGCCAGCCCAGTGGCGCTGTGCTAACGTATTAGGCTTGCGACCACGGAATGCCGGGTTCGAGTCCTGGCCAGGAAGTGGATATTTGGTAGCGTGTTTAATCTGTTACCGAGACGGTAGCAGTGAGATACATAACACTGTTGAGTGGTGCAACAGCCAGCAGCCAGCCGCCGTTATCTCTCCTGAGTTCGAGTCTTAGCTGCGATGGCAATATTGCAAAGAATGGTTGTTGTGTTGTCTGTGTGTACGTGTCCTGGGTCAGTGGAATAGCCAGGATGATAATATAAATAAAGCATTAAAAAACAAATTAAAAATTTGAAAACTTCCGACACAAAAATTAACATTTAAAAAGGAACAATACTTATTTATTATACAAAGGAAAAAAATATTAGATTTTAGCTCGGGCTTATGTCTGTCTTCCGACGTGAAGCGGAGGGAGACAAAACACCGAGAGTTAAAATCTAATATTTTTACCCGTGTATAATACATTATTTTTTTCTATGACGACGATTTAATATTGAAAAACATATTAATAGTTATTTATTGTATAAGTGTTTTAGATATCGTTTTGTCCACGCAAGAACGTTTAAACTCGAGAACGAAGTTCGAGAGTTTAATTTTCTTGAGTGGATAAAACGCGACTAAAACACGAATGCTATAGAGGTGTTTCAGAATCTCATGAGCCGCGAAATGCGCAAAAGGCAAAGTTTAATCTGAGTTATAAGTATGTTTTTAAAGACACTGGAGGCTGCCTTGCTGTATACATAAACAAGAGCTCGGGATAAATTGTAAACAATAAATGTAATATTTTTAAGAAGTGTAACTGAGTCAACAGGACGGATTATGTCTCTGCGCATATGAAGGTCACGGCTCATGAGGTTTTAAAACACCTCTACAACGTTTTATCCACAATCAAGGTCATTATTTAGAATCAGAAAAAAATGAGGCCCCAACTCCACTCTAGAGAAATAATTAATTTAATTTCTCGTTTTTTCGCAACTTCAATCGCGATATCTTGCGAACTAATTATGCGATTGGGTTCGGGCTGGAACGAGCTCACGTGTTTTGTCAAATTCTTCATTTTTGGTATGATTTTTTTGTGGGACCAACAACTACGGGGATACGTCGGAAAAACTGCTTTCCCATGCCTTTAATTGACCGTTTCCCCCACTCCCCGCCAACTTTGCCCTGTAAAATCTCGTCGAAATGATGAAAGGGACCTAACTTTATAAGTTGGAAAAAAAAATTTCATTCGAAGCAGTCACTTTTCGACCCTGTTTTTTCTCCAGATCTGTCCGACTATACATACCGCATGAGATGCCTCATATAATGGTCGTATGCTGAACCTGGCCGACTTTAGGGGATCCTAATTGGTTGGAAATAGTTGATAGTAATAAGAAATTGAATTTTCAACCATTTTGCCACATATATACATATAGCTACTATGGAGAGAAACGTCCGAAATACGGAGCGAAAACGTTTACATACCACATGAAATACCTCATATGATGGTCGCATTCTGGGTCTGGTCGACTTTAGGGGGGTCCTAATTGCTTGTAAATGGTTAATTGTATAGTAATAGGCTAGATATATTTTACACCATGTATCTAGCACTTGGGGAGATAAATACCCGAAACCTGAAGCGAAAACGTCCACACACCACAATGAGACGCTATGTATAATACTCACGTATTGGGCTAGATCAATTTGTGGGGGGTCCAAAACTGTTGGAAGTTGTTTCGGATACTATGAACTTAAATGCGTAATTATTTTCACTCATATATCCTAAAGGGAGGAGTAATAAAAAATGTCCATTTTTCAAAAAAAGCGCTTTCTTTAATGGTCTCGCATTGGGCCCACTCGAACTTCAGGGGGTTTAAAATGGTTGGATGACGTTCGTATTGGATTGCTCATCAGTTTCAGATAGTTTGACCGCAGGTACCAATCGTCTATGGAGTGTAAATAAAAAATATCTAGCAAAAGAGCCCATGTTTCGCTATGAGACACCTAGGTACATAATGGTTGCTTATTGGACCTCATCAATTTCTGGGGAGTCCAAATCCATTGGAAGTTGTTTTAAATGGATATCACTTGATTGTTTGACTAGGTTATGTTTATATAATATCAACCTTCTATGTATATTATATATTGAGCAACTATATACAATAATCATAATATAGGAATCAATAGACTACGTTAAATAATAGATACATATAGAGAGTGCTTAATACAAAGAGAGTGCTTATGTTGCAGCTTTAGAGCCCCTCACTTCTGCTATGTTGAAACGTTCATCTTTCTTCATAAATTCAATTCCCTGGAGTAGCACGTACGAATCCTGTATTAGCCATCTCGAATTAAATCACGGGGAAAAACATACAAAAAGAATTTAAAATGCTATATTCTTATACTACGTACATACGACATTACTGTTTGATGTAATCGATGACGTCACCAGTGTCGCCACCAATAATAGCGTGTTTTGCGGAGCTGTTCAAATATTCGAATTTTATGTTATTTATTTATTGACATTAATTTAATAGACGACGGATTGCTTTTCAAATATAGGGAAATGCTTTAATACATTAAGTACTTCATTATAATAATATCGAAAAACTAATTTGCATGTAGTGAAGACACCTGCTAAATGCTAGAAGGCACCTTATTACAATTACCGCACCTGAGTTGGTTACGGAGTTGCAGCGAGCGCATAACTTCAGCGTTGGCCGAGATAATGTGAGAAATCAAATTCACGTAGCCAATCTCCATAGCCGACGTCCACTCAGATATCTACCTCTTTCTATAGGCAATCGCGCTGCCAGATTAGATTGATGTCGTTTTTCCAAATGGTCAGCAATATCTGGATAATATTGTTCAGTCCGTTGCGCGTTGCAGGATAATGCTCATTCACATGTCGCACATACTGTGATAAACGATGAACCATGAGATAATTGAAGTATTGCTATGGCCCTCACAATCTTCGGACCTTAATTCGATCGAGAATGTGCGGGATATACTTCAATGTAGAATTACTTCAGGTATGGGTAATATTCACAATGTTTTTCGATTCCGGGAGCCACTGACAACGGAATGATCACGTTACCCCAAGCGGATATTGACTACGTCATATTAAATTATCTATGAACAATTAATAGGTGTGCAGTGATAAACCAACGTGTAGGTCATAATGTGCATAATTTTTTTTGCATACTTATAATTTTATGTATAGCTCGAAAGAAAGTGATTTTTACTTTCCTCTTTTGTACGTGAAATATTATATTACATCCAATTTTTGTTATCTACTTGTTATGGAAGCAATGTAAATACTTCAGGACAACTTACAAACGGGTTTTCAGCTGCTGTATCAAAAGCTCTGTTGACGAAAATTTTGATGAAGGGCCTGATGATGGGAACGATATTAGAAATCATGACACTGTAGTTAACCATATACCAGAACGTGAACAGGAACCCAAATCACTGCAAAATTTACAGGGACTTGAAAATGGTCAGGAAAAACACTCCAGTGGTGACAATACGTCGACAGTTAACGAATAGCCGGCTCAGTGGCGCTGTGCTAACGTATTAGGCTTGCGACCACGGAATCCCGGATTCGAGTCCTGGCCAGAATGTGGATATTTAGTGGCGTTTTTAATCTGTTTTCGATATGGTAGCAGTAAGCAGACCTCTGTTGATTGGTGCAACATGTCTAGTCGCTGTTATCTCTCCTGAGTTCGAGACAGAGCTGCGACAAAAGGCAATGTTGCAGGGAATGGTTGTTGTGTTAATGTCTGTGTTTTTGTCCTAAAGGAGTGGTGGAATAGCCAATAGCTCCACCACGATAATATAAATAAGCCATTAAAGAACCCCAACACAAAAAAATAAGCTTTTAAAGAGGAACAAATATTCACTGTCTCGAAACACTGCATGTTCATATTCTGTAAAATTGTTGGAACGTGGGTTGATAGTTTTCTGTTAAGTAGGTAGGTCCATTATTTGTTTTACTACAGATATCATCATTATTCAAAAAAAATCATAAGTGTGTCGGGGACAGCTGCTGTCTACATTCACAGATATACACTTACTGTTCATAATACAGGTAGTACATTATTTGATTTTATGCATGAAGTATGAAAGTTGTTGATATATTTCAGCGGTCCCCGACAATTTTCTTCGAATAATGATGATATCTGTAGTAAAGTGCCAAATAATCTGGATTTACAGCACATAACCAGGAATCAATATGTTGCTCAACATGTAACAGATTTGCTCAACATGTAACAGTCTGTACTATCCCGAACCGGGAAATCGAAAAGCAATAGCGTATATTGACGGGACATACATAAAAATTCCCAAAAGCAGAGCTTTCTCAGTGTTACGTCATGCGTCAGTCGTATTGCACACATAAGGAATATCATCTTCTAAAACCAGCCTTAATTGTTGCTTCCAATGGACATATACTCGATGTTCATGGTCGGACTCTAGAAATAATGACGCGGCAGTGTTGAGGCACAAATATGAAAGGAATCTGATTGGCTTAAGAAACTGGTTCGAAGGTGATATGTTTGTGCTGGATAGGGGATCGCAACCTTTTTGGGTAATCTAGGCATAGAACTCAATATGCCTGTAGTCCTTGCCCGCTGGCAGCATCAGCTTGCCACCGAAGAGGCGAATTCATCCCGGTTTGCCACAAAGACCAGATGGATCGTGGAAGCAAGAAACGGCCATATTAAGAGTATTTTTAAATTCTTCAGAGATGCAATACCAATCCCACAAGTCCCTCATATTAGAGATTACATCAGAATAACACATGTGCGATAACTAATAGATATCATGAGCCAATTAATATGGAGGGAGGAAATGCTGTGCTGGCTTGTAGAATGTTAGAACGGGCAAATGAAATTAATACTTTTCAAGTTAGAGCGGAAGAGAGACTCCTCCAAAGACGGGGTAGATGGCTCCCTATAGAGGAAAATCAGGTGCTCGATTTTCCACGTTTTACATTAGAATATCTGAGATATCCAAGATTCGGGATTTTCCAGATAAAACTTGCCCCATCCTATTTTATTTCAATTCGACGATCGCATAAATGAACCATGACTCTTAAGAATCAGAATAAAATCAAGGCATCGCAACGCTGTTAGTTATCAGCTTTGGATTCACTACAATGTCATTGGTGAAGACGAACCAATAATCTCTTACTACTGTACTTGCAAATCTGGAAGTTGCACATTGGGTTCATGTTCGCAGATAGCTAGCGTACTTTGGTAACTTGGATATGCTCGCCATGAAGAAAATGTAAAGTATCCTTCGACACACCTACTGTTGCTGCAAATAGACAATCCGAACCAAGAGAACCAAAAGCCTGTTATTGTTTAATAATATTATGGTTAAGTACATTGTATATATGTACTTACTTATGTATTACTCATTATATATGTGTCGGTTCCATGTTGTATTAATTATAACCTGAGAACTCGCCTGATCTCATCGTCCTGTATACCATCTAGGAATGCCCCCACTGTCAGTTGCTCTTTAGATTCTCTTGGCGCATTAGGATATGCTAAATGTGCCAGTCTTTCCACCGCAGCTTCAAATTCTTGCAGACTCTCTCCAGCTTTCTGAACGCGCAATTTCAGCTGGGTCTGGTATACTTGAGCAAGGTGTTGATCGCCATATCGTAGATCTAAGGCAGCTTCTAAAACTCTAAAGTTCCGTTGTTGGTCTACCGGAATTGTCTGGAGCAACTTCAATGCTTGGCCTCTTAAAGCCACGATTAATGCCTTAGCCTTCTCTTCGTCATTCCAGTTGGTTGAACTCGCTGCTGCCTCAAACTGTGTCTTATAAGTCATCCAGGAACTTTGATCATCAAAGGAGGGAAGTTTTAATCGCTGGCCTGATGATACCGCTTGCTGGTTTCCTCTTTCCCTCAACTGTTGTTTAAAGTTGGTCTATTTCTCCCTCTACCTGGTGCATTTTCTCTTTGACTTCATTTACTTCTCCTTTGACTTTGCTCACCTCTTGTCTAACTCCACTGACTTCTTCCGCTACCTTACTTTTGAGTTCTTCAGTGACGGCAAATATGGCACTCTGTTGGCCTTCTATAATTTTCCTTAGTTCGTCTCTTTCTTCTTGCTGTTTAATGTCCAAGTCTTGCACGATTTTTCTCAATTCTTCCTGACGTCGTTTCTCTTCTTCTTTATATCGTTTCTCTTCTTCTTGTTTTTCCTCGTGACGTCGTTTCTCGTGATCCTCAAGAATTTCCCTTAATTCTTCCTGTCGCTTTTGTTCTCTCTCTTGTCGTTTTCTCTCTTGTTCTTCTTTCTCTTCTTAGCGTTTTCTTTCTTGGTCTTCTCTCTCTTCCTGGCGTTTCTTTTCTTGGACCATTATCATTTTTTGCATTTGGGCCAATAAGTTCTGTATTTGTTTTTCGGATGCCATGCCTCTGGTCGTTACCGGCATATAATTACGATAAAATCAACAAACCTTAACAATCACGTCACTATCGGTAATGGGACTGTCCAGAAAAACCTCAAAAACGGCACGAAAATGTCTTATCTTGAGTCTTTGTTACTTAACCTCTAATGTCCAAATAAAATGTTCCAAAAATGTCTCACAATGCACTTAACACTATTTTCCTGTTCGAAAATAATCCTAGAACAATGTCCAGTAAATTAGTCCTCTGTGTTAGCACTACTTCCCGAGAATACACTGTCTAAAGCTTCTCGAACACTTCCGAAAAAATCCTCTTGTTAAAATTCCGCTTCTGACATCAATGTTACGTATTTCCACCTCTTAGGAAATACCCTGTATAAATCCGTGGGTTCTAAATAATTTCAACAAGAGATAAACACTTTATTTAATAATTTACTAACTATACAATACTTCAAAATAACCTTTACACTTTGTTTGCTTGATATTTAACCTCACTTTTTCGCTACCTTTCACTTTTACAAACTTCTTCTTAATAAACTTCTTCTTCTGCGCCGGTAATCGCGCCTTATACAGGGTGATTCACGTAGGCCATTCATTAGAAGTTTTTCAACTTGCAGTTGGATTAGAAACTTGAAATTCGATATGCAGCCATAATCGATCATGCCCGTTCTATCTAAAATATTTTCAGTCCTACAACTATACAGGGTGTGCCAAAAATTGGTACCAACTTTCTTATTTTAAATGGAAACCTATATTTTTCTTTACATGGTTCAATTGGTCTTCTAATTCTGAGTTTAGAGAACCTAAGTTATGTCAACTTATCTATTACAGTTTTTGACATATGTCCAATTTTTTGAAAAAAAATGCCGCTGTAGTAGTTTACGCACAAATTTGTATCTCGCAAACCTTTCAAAATTATGAAACCAAATTTGTGAAGCAGTTAGCTGGAAGTCCAGGCTAACTTTTGATGTGCCATCAGTGGTCCCATTTTGTACCATATGGGCGCAGTCGATTTTCAAATGTCGCAATCAAAAATTGTCTAAAAGTCAACTTTTTCAAATGGCACCTACTATTTTTTTTCACACCATTCGAAAGAAAATTGAATTTTAGGGTGAGTTACTTAAGCATTCCCTATACCTAACTTCACCCCATATCGAGTTATTCAATAAAAATCAAGAAATACCTTATCTTGCCGAGAGATTTCTTACTTCATCAAGTATGCCATGGAAACAAAAGACAGTTGTAATAATTTTTAAAGAAAAATATGGATTTTTATTTAATTACACACAACACCAACAAATTATTATTAACGAACAAGAACAATGTTGACGAAATTCTGACGTAAATGTTCAATGTGACCACCATATTTTTGTTCAAATATTCTATTATTCTACTTTCAACAGATTGCGTAGCACATCTTTGTGCCTACCATTTCTGACGCCAGAAATCAATGCAAAATTGAATTTTAGGGCCACTTTTATTAACATTGTGTATCTACAGTCGTTTTTGAGTTATTGGCATTTTTTGAAAAAAATATTGTTTTTTTTCTCAAGGGTAGTAGGCTTTCATTTTAATTTTTATTCAAAAATCGTATTGCAATAATAAATAATAACAACAAATAAACAGATTAACAAAATAATTATTTCAATACAAATGCTCAATGTGTGCACCCGTTTTCACTGACACAGTCTACGATACGCTCCTGAACAGACTGCGTTGCTCTCCGAATTTCCAAAGGTTCCAAACGATCAAAAGCTCCAACAACTATTCTTACTCTCAAGTCTTCATAATTTAAAATCACATTTGTGTAAACTAATTCTTCTAATTCAGGAGCGTATCGTAGACTGTGTCAGTGAAAACGGTGCACACATTGAGCATTTGTATTGAAATAATTATTTTGTTAATCTGTTTATTTGTTGTTATTTTGTTGTTATTATTTATTATTGCAATACGATTTTTGAATAAAAATTAAAATGAAATGATTGTTTCCAAAGCTTACCAATCAAGTTCAAGATATTTTTTTAAATTATTTAAATACATTTAAGATAGACATTAATTTAATATCTGAAATAACACTGGACCCTTCCCCATTTCTTAAAACACAACGTCCGTTACACTGAATTTTTAACAATGAAAATCTTGGGAACGGCATATCCGATTGAAACAATTATATCTCAAAAACCGTTTGAAATAAAAATAAAGTGTGTGATATTAAAATGTGAGGAATTGTATGCTTTATTTATCTATGTAAAAAAATATAGGCATTCCATTTAAAATATTGAGAAAAATAATATTTAATATAACCAAATATTTTGAACGTCCAGTACAACAATAATTTATATCAAAAATATTTTTCAGTAAATACGTCATTATTAAATAGCGTCCTACATTTTTAGAAAAAACAATTAGTAAATCGCAGAGATATGGCAGTCAAGAAAATGTTTGTAAATTGCCAAAAAAGACAGGAAAAAAAACATAACTTGGCAACGCTGCATGCGATTGGCAAAATATTTTAGAATGTAATACAGGTAGGTCCTTTGTAGGCTTAACTCGCACCAAAAAATACAGGGTGTTCCATTTAAAAAAAATCATAGTTTCTTGTGTAACTCGTTTTTGTGACACCTTGTATAATTGAAAATGATTTTACGTTAACTATAACATCTCTACTAAGAGATGAAACATTGAAATTCTTGATAAGAAAGTTTTTCTGTAAAGTTAGCCATTTTTGCACAATCTTTCGAGGGAACTAACTGGACACCCGGTATATATGGTTCGTATCATAATGAGAAAAAACAAATTGTTGAAATATTGTACAATAATGCACATATTTTAAAGAAACTTTAGAGGAGTACATGCCCCTAATGGACCTAAATTAAAAATGTTAAAATATTTATAATGCAAAGTGGAGAATTGAATACAGGCTCCTGTACTCGTGTACTCCAAGAAAATTAGTTGCTTCAAAAAATGTGTTTACTAGGTAGTCAAAATTGTGTTATTGAAATCATCTTCATATTTTTATTTTATGCTTTTAATCTGTTGAAACTTGTTTTGCTTGAATTTATTCTCAAAGCGCTCCTATCTGGTATTACTTAAAAATAAATTATTTTTACTTTCTCGTGTGGTTTCTAAGTGTTTGATCTTGATTTGAAAATGGTGGACTCTGGGGTATCAAAAGGGAATAAACATATCTATCTAACGGTGCATAGCCAACTTTAAATTGCTAATATATTTTTTTAGAGCACAAGGGTGTACTTCAAAACTTAGAACGCGTAGAAAATTATAATTGTGATGTTTTATTGGTCTCATTTTTGCAATTAACCTTTGTCTAAATCTTTGTCTATCTCATCAGAGTAACAGGTGTTTAAAAATTTGCACAAGACGCAAAGTAGGTTTTGGATAGACAATCGTCCACTACGAAAACATTGCAACAATTTATATTATTTTTATATGTTACTGAAGGCGAATTAATAAATGAAAGTTTTGTTTACAGCATGATTACTGCTAACAGAAGGAATGCTGAGAGAATGGCCCACAATGAAAAGTACGAATTTCTTAATCTAATCAGATACATACTTTTGGCTGTAGTACTATCTGCAGACATATTTCAGATTTTTGTAATTTGTTTAATTAAAGAGCGAAATATTAGGACACACAAGTTCATTGCTTATATTTTTATTTTACATATTCTCTTCATAATAAAGCTTGTACTAATTTCAATTTTAATTGAAGATGTGGATATCTTTCCTTGTTTCAATACAGTGAGCACATGTTTTTTCTATATAGCATTTGCTTTTGCATTAGGTTTGCATTGGTTTCTATCAGCTTGCAGACCTAGTATCATGCAAAAGTACGATAAATTTTACCGTCAGGTCATTCCTGGTTTGTATGTTGTATTTTTTATAGATCAGATAGTAGATACAATGATATGCTCACACACTTTTACAGTAGCCCGAAATTGTATTTTTCACGCACTTTACATAATAAGTTTAATTGCAGTTGTTATAATAAATATTGTAGCAAAAATATATAATTTGCGGAATATTTCTCCTGAAACAGCTTATTCTTTAACAGTTGCCAATATAATAATTTTGTCCGCGCTGCCATCCGTAATTTATAACTTTTTAAATGTTTTTTCGTATAACCCACACCTTCAAAACTTTCCTCTTTTGTACGTGAAATATTTTGCAGACTTTATCATGATATTACATCCAATTTTTGTTATCTACTTGTTATGGAAGCAAAGTAAATACTTCAGGATAGCTTACAAACGGGTTTTCAGCTGCTCTATCAAAAGCTCTGTTGACGAAAATTTTGATGAAGAGCCTGATGATGGGAACGATATTAGAAATCCTGACGCTGTAGTTAACCATATACCAGAACGTAAACAGGAACCCAAATTACTGCAAAATTTACAGGGACTTGAAAATGGTCAGGCAAAACAGTCCAGTGGTGACAATACGTCGACAGTTAATGAAGAGCCGGTCAGTGGCGCTGTACTCACATGTTAGGCTGGCGACGACGAAATTCCGGGTTCGAGTCCTGGCCAGGGTGTGGGTATTTAGTGGCGTTTTTAATCTGTTGCCGAGACGGCAGCAGCGGGCAGACCGCTGTTTATTGGAACATGTCTACTCGCCGTTATCTCTCCTGAGTTTGAGTCTCAGCTGCAGCAAAAACAATGTTGCAGGGAATAGTTGTTGTGTTGATGTCTGTATTCTTGTCCTGAAGGAGTGGTGGAATAGCCATGGCTAAACTCCGCCACGATAATATAAATAAGGCATTAAGGAACCCCAACACAAAAAATAAACTTTTAAAAAGGAATAAATATTCACTGTCTCGAAACACTGCATTGCTATTTCATATTCTGTAAAATTGTTGGAACGTTGTTGATATATTTAAGCGGTCCCCAACAATTTTTTTTCGAATAATGTTGATATCTGTAGTAAAGTAAAACAAATCATATACCTGCGTACCCATAACTGAAAGCTGTTAATTCACACCGCGGTCCAACAATAAATTTGCAGAAAAAGAAACAATGTTTCGAGTCAGTCCATATAAATTATTAGTTCCTTTTTAATGATTTATTTTTTGTGTCGGTGGTTTTTAAATCTTTTAATTTAACTGTTATTTTCAAGAAAAATATTATTACAAAAATAACTTAAACCCATCAAATATAAATACATTTCAGATAAACAATAATTTAATATCTGATATAACACCGGATCCTTCACCATTTCTTAAAACACAAGGTCCGTTACACTGGACATAGCCAAGAACCATCTCCCAAATACCAGCTTTTGAAACAAAGAAACCGCTTTGAAATCGGTTCAGCCGTCTTGGAGCTAGGAGGTCATAGGCTTCCTTCTTACTATAGCAATTTCTTGCCGGAACTCGTTGCAAATATTACAAGATATGCGGTAAAATGTTCTAGATTAAATCCAAGTGAACGAATGTATTTTTTTAAACGAAAATGTTGATATTTGTGTTTTTTGGCAGTTTGTTCCATATGGTTCATATCACAATGAGAAAAAACAAATTGTTGATAACTTGTACAATAATGCACATACTTTAACGAAACTTTAGAGGAATATATGTCCCTAATGCAGCTAAATTAAAAATGTTAGAGTGTTTATAATGCAAAGAAAATGAGTTAACTCAAATTTGTTTACTAGGTAGTCAAAATTGTGTTATTGAAATAGAATAGAATAGAATAATATTTATTGTGTTGTGTATAAGTGTACACATAGATACAATATTCTACACAAAAGGTGACGTTCGTATCAACGTTCTTCCACGCCACCAAACAGACAAACAGACACACAAAAAGAGAAACTTACATCTAACCATCACATATAACTCAAGTAGCCCTAAAATTACATGATCTAATCAATCATATTTTGTACCTGCAATAAGTATTCTTTATAATTTTTTTAAAATGTGCCAATAGATACACCCTCAATCATTTTATAACATACGTCATTATTTAATAACTCAACAGATAAATACGCAAAGCAACACTGAAATCTTGCTGATTTATGTTTGTGTATATTAAATTTGTTTAATTCCCTAAGATTGATATTGTGCATCTCTTGTCTTGGTTTCAGGTGCTCTTTTAGATATTCTGGTTTTCCACTGGTATAAATTTTCATTAACAAACTGCCAATAAATAATTTGTAACGATAATCTATTTTTAAATACAAATGTTCTTTGTATATCGGAGTGACATGATCATATTTCCTTATTGAATGAACAAAACGCAGACATGTGTTTTGAGCTAACTGTAGCTTGTTTTTAAATTCTAGTGTCAGAAAACTATAGTATACAGTTAAACAGTAATCAATCTGGGGATACAAAATTGATTCGACAATTCTGTGTTTTACTTTTTCATGCATCATATATTTAAATTTATGTAGTGCCTTTAATTTCATGTATAATATACACAACTTACTTGTCACATGCCTTTGAAAATTTAAACTATCGTCAAATATTACTCCTAGGTTTTTCGCATACTCTTTTTGTGGAATCTCTATATTGTTAATATGCACTGTAGTGAAGTTTAACTTCATAACTTTATTTTTAACATTTGCAGAACCTATTAGTAAGAAGCAACTTTTACTAGCATTAATCTTAAGACCATTCTCAAAAGACCAATTGTTTATCCTCTCTAGATCAGAATTTACATCATTCAGGGCAATGTTTACCTGTGGTGGTTCAAACGTTTGTAATAATTGAGTATCATCTGCATACATATAAGTGTTACAGTTATGTATTATTGATGGTAAATCAGATGTGAAAATATTAAACAAAATTGGCCCTAATATGCTGCCCTGTGGAACACCCTGTTTCACTACAATAGGATCTGACTTAATTCCATCTATTTCAATACACTGCAATCTATTTAAAAAATAGTTACTAAACCACACACAGACACTATCAGAAAAGTTATAAAATCTCATTTTAGCAAGTAGTAGATCATGGTTTATCAAGTCAAAAGCTTTGCTGTAGTCCAATAGCACCAAGCATGTTGCTTTTGACTCGTCTATTCCACATGTAATATCTGTTGCCACTCTAGTCAGTGCAGTACCGGTACTGAAATTAGATTGAAAACCAGACTGAACATCTGGTAATATGTTATTACTATTTATAACGTCGATCATCATTATACAAACAATCTTTTCGAACATTTTTGCTAGAATGGGAAGAATATTTATTGGTCGCAGTTCATTAAATGAAGTTACATTTGGTATTTTTGGCAGTGGTCTTATAATGGATGTTCTCCAAATAGTTGGAAATTCTCCACTCTGTAATGATTTATTAAACAAATCTTTAAGAAAACCTGAGATGTATGGCAAACTCAAATCCAACATATCGTATCCGATGTCATCAATGTCCATACACTTTGATTTTATTTGTTTAAATGCTTTATATATGTCAGCTTCTGTTACCTGTTTAAATGTAAATTTGGTTTCTCTGTTTGAGTGAGTGCTGTTTTGATAGAAAGATATAGTCTCTTCACTTACTGGTGTTTCTAGGTGACTTAAGTTTGCAAACGTTTTATTTAGTTCATTAGGGTTTTTTGAAGTCTCTATATATAAAGGTTTTAATTGGAGGTTTAATAACAGTCAACCTATGATCAGTCATATTATACATTTCCACTGTTCCCGTCTCTAAAACACCCTTGTATCCACAAAAATAAGATCGATAAGACTATTGCTTGTTCTAGATACTCGTGTGGGTTCATTAATTACTTGCGTCAATTTGAAATCATATTTTTATTTTATGCTTTTAATCTGTTGAAACTTGTTTTGCTTGAATTTATTCTCAAAGCTCTCCTATCTAGCATTACTTGTGGTTTTTAAGTGTTTGGTCTTGATTTGAAAATAAATGTGGACTCTGGGGTATCATTAAAAAGGGAATAAACATATCTATCTAACGGTGCATAGCCAACTTTTCATAATATCTCGTCAGAGTAACAGGCGTTTAAAAATTTGTACAAGTCGCAAAGTAGGTTTTATATGGCCAATCTGTTTTTAGCGCAGGATACCCTTTCCAATGAGTTACAAATCCACTATGAAAATATTTTGTATCTCAAATAGCAATATTTGGATTGTGTACTTTTATCCCAGCCCGTATTCATAGTAGATGGGGCCAACTGCAATAATTTAAATTATTATTTGTATATTTTACTGAAGACAAGTTAATACTAAATGAAAGTTTTCACACAAGAAAAGTCTAGATGTACTCATTTAAGATATAAAATAAATTTTTATATCGGTTGAATTATACTTCCAACGTAGTTGCTAGTTCAATTTCTCAGTTTGAATCTTAGAGTAGGAAAGATATAGAGACTGTCTATTTTACGAGGGCCACACCAAATATCTATTGTAGAAGAATAAAGTTTTAGAAACAGATATCCCATTTTTGTGAGCTATATTTCAGTAAAAAGAAATTTGAAATCCATAGCCTACTTTATGAGATATATTACAAAAACCTGAAAAATAGGAAAACCACAAACGGTTATAGCTTCCTTATTTGAGGAGATACGAAAAAAGTTAAAGGAATGAAAGTTGACGGAAAAGACAATAAGAATAATAACGTGTAACAAAAAAATCGAAAAATGCAGTTGGCTTTGACATACGCTATTGTGCAAAAGTGAAAAATACATATCTCAAAGTAGGCCATGACGCCATTAATTCCGTTATTTTTTCTCATTCCAACGATATAAAACATGTCAGAAATTTTAACCGATAGTGTCAATATTTAATATTTTACGAATACCACAATTCATATAATTGAATCGTAACATTCAGCTGTGGCATAATTAGTGAAAAACAATGTATACAGTTATTAATAAATTTGACAGATTGTCACTGTTGTATGTTGTATGTTGCGTTGTCGAGTTCTAAGACAAATTTTATATCAGTAATTATGGTGTACACCAATAATAACAAATTCGATATGATTAGCATTTATTGTCAGTGCAATTTTGACGCTGAGATGGCAGTCACGATTTACGGAGATAGATTTCCAGATGCTCCGCAGCCAAATCGAACTATGTTTAGGAAGTTAGTTCAAAATCTAAAAACGCACGGTTCATTTTCAAAAAAAGTAGTAAGGCGAGCGCATATTGCGGATAATGTAAGAATAATGAATTATGTTAACCAAAATGAGGAAACCTCTTTGAGACAAATTCAGAGAAACTGTCGCATAAAAAAAGACAGTGCAAGAAAAATATTGAAAAAAAACGGATTTCGATGCTACAAAATGAGGAAAGTTCAACATTTAAATGAGGGAGATAAGCCAAGGAGAGTAAGATTTTGTAGATGGTTATTAAATAAGAAAAGGAATGACGCGCTGATATGTAGCAAAATTCTTTGGTCGGACGAATCAAATTTTTCTAATAATGGATTTTTCAATAGAAATATGCATTATAAGTGAACCTCTTTGAGACAAATTCAGAGAAACTGTCGCATAAAAAAAGACAGTGCAAGAAAAATATTGAAAAAAAACGGATTTCGATGCTACAAAATGAGGAAAGTTCAACATTTAAATGAGGGAGATAAGCCAAGGAGAGTAAGATTTTGTAGATGGTTATTAAATAAGAAAAGGAATGACGCGCTGATATGTAGCAAAATTATTTGGTCGGACGAATCAAATTTTTCTAATAATGGATTTTTCAATAGAAATATGCATTATAAGTGGACACGAGAAAATACACATTGGTGCAGAGAGACTGCTTTCCAAGAAAGATTTTCTACGAATGTTTGGTTGGGTCTTTTAGGGACTAAAGTAATTGGACCTTATTTTTATGATGGCAAATTAACCGCTCGTAGATACCTTAATTTCCTGCAAAACGAATTTCAAGATTTTCTTTATGAATTAACAGTGGCAGAAAGATTAAATTATTCACATTTTCAACAAGATGGGGCTCCACCTCACACTGCTGTAATATGTACAAATTATTTAAATCAAGTTATGCCAGATAGCTAGATAGGCACCTATGGACCCATTCTATGGCCAGCTCGATCACCAGATATTACTCCCTTGGATTTTTTCGTCTGGGGTTACATTAAAGACAAGGTATTTCAAACTGCCCCTGAAAATATTGAGGACATCAAAACCAGAATTCGAAACGCATGTGAGGCAATTACTCCTGAAATGCTCCAAAATGTAATGCGTGACGTGTCTCGTAGAGCACGTTTATGTGTCAGAATGCATGGTGCACAATTTGAGCATTTGTAGTTAGAAAAATAAATACACACAATTTCTTTTCAATATAGTAGTAGGTAGTACTGTTATACATAGTTTTTCGTTTTTTTCTTTGGATGTTCGTTTTGTACTTGTATTTTTATTTATGAGATATTTATTGGTTTGTATTAAATTGTAATAAATAATTACGGAATTATAATTATTATAAAGTGAATTTTTACTATTATGGCACAGCTGATTGTTACGATTCAATTATATGAATTGTGGTATTCGTAAAATATTAAATATTGACACTATCGGTTAAAATTTCTGTGAGATGTTTTATATCGTTGGAATGAGAAAAAGATAACGGAATTAATGGCGTCATGGCCTACTTTGAGATATGTATTTTTCATTTTTGCACAATAGCGTATGTCAAAGCCAACTGCATTTTTCGATTTTTTTGTTACACGTTATTATTCTTATTGTCTTTGCCGTCAACTTTCATTCCTTTAACTTTTTTCGTATCTCCTCAAATAAGGAAGCTATAACCGTTTGTGGTTTTCCTATTTTTCAGGTTTTTGTAATATATCTCATAAAGTAGGATATGGATTTCAAATGTCTTTTTACTGAAATATAGCTCACAAAAAATGGGATAACTGTTTCTAAAACTTTATTCTTCTACAATAGATATTAAGCGAGATATTTGGTGTGGCCCTCGTAAAATAGACAGTCTGTATATTGTAAGGAGTCGTAATGCTACTGCCAATGGTGTGCCAACCTGCCACCAGAGAGCAAGCGCCAGTGGCGGAACATATGTACAATATGTAGGTGTCAAGTTTATCACGTCAAAGGAATAAAATGATACAAAACTGGTATTTTTCCAAAAACAGCTTCATAATATAATTAATGGGTGCAATGGATATTATTTCGACAAATTGTGCATACAGTGAGTCTGGAAAGTATGAAATAAATGAAATGTTTGGGAAAACTATTGGGCACGTTCGATCTTTTTTATTTGGCAGTCCTTATCATTGTGGATATGTGGATATATATTTTTGGTTATCCCCACTAGTGTCATTTATTATAAACAATTCGAGACATTACATTTTAAAAAATGTCAAAATATTAAGTTGGGTGATGTGATAATTAAAAAGAAAAACAAAAATTATCGTATCAGTCAAATACTTTTCCTTTCACTGTTAATGAAGTTATCACTTGAATATTTCTGAGATTGAATGTATACCTACTGAAATTCAGTTCATTTATTTAGAATACATACCTTGATTATTATTAGTGTTACATAAAATATACGTAAACTTTTTACTTGTTTTTCAATTACCTATGTCAAAAAATACATAATGAATTGGATAAGTATATTTATAGAAGATAACACCCAGCTAGATACAAATACCACAAAACATTTATTTCAAAAACACAAATACAAATAATTTTCCCGCATTATATCTTAGGAGAATTTTCGAATATACCTTTATATATTTGATGTCATATGGCACCTTTTTGTTCTCTGAAACAAGAAAAAAATATTATCTGCAAATAAAAACAAAAATCAGATCACAACTGATTGCCTGTTGGCGTACATTGTTAAAAAAAGATTACTTATTAAAGAAACGATGCTCACCTTCTTTGCTTGTAAGTAGCTGGGTAATTCTAGGAAAATTGTTGGCACAGCTTCATTTATTAATTTTATTTTATTTACCTCTGGTAGAACCATTTCTTTTCAAAATGAATACTACAATAAAGCCTATCATAACTTGATGTTGGAGCTCAGTCTACTAATTTCATTCATACATTTCATTCATTTTCTAACCATAATTTTTGTTTCTTAGGATCGTTTGGAAACCTAAGAAAACGAAGTAATATAAATTTATTACCAAAATTTCCTTAAAATAAATACATATCGGGTGTTTGGAGGGTCGATGCAAACCCTTGCGGATGTGATAGAGGAGATCATTTAGACTGCATTAAGCCAAACATACCCTAGTACAAAGTCTTACGGTCGAAAATCTCAAAAAATGTAAGACTGTACTAAGGTATGTTTGGCTTAATGCAGTCTAAATGATCTCCCTTGTCACCTCCGCAAGGCTTTGCATATCGACTTGTCGAGAATCTTGTATAGTAATGCATATATAATAGTAATAATTTATTACTCAAAAGTAATTGCACCGTGGTGTATTGACATAAACAAACAAACAAAACAAAAAAACGCGCAGCTATTGTAAATATTTTAAAACGAAGCAAATATGGCCTGCGAATATTTTACTTGAATATTTCAGAATTCACTTTTACCTGAATGATGCCACTAAGATTGACTACACAGCCAAAAGCTTTTCTAATTTTATTGCCCTAATATTTAAGGCTATTTTGAAACGAGTGAAAGTTGATAATAAATTTGATTTCACCATGTTAGAATTACTTAAATGGATTTTTGTAGAAACTTTTTTATTTCTACCATGATAAAAAAAATTATCTCGTTATAATATACTTTTACGTAATTATATCAAGTAGGTATAAAAGAAATATATTCAAAGAAGGAAACAAGCCAGCCACTGTAAATATGAACCTAACCTATACAGACACGTTGGATTTATATTTACACAACAAGTTATAATTAATTTTGAATGCTGTTTTTTATTTCACTTTTTATTATTTTCCCAGTTTTGTCCAGTAGGCGGGATTTTTCTAAAAAAAAAAAAAAACTGCTTCAGCCCTGTTGTAGGTTGACAGCTAACCATCTCACTACCTATATTCAATAATTAATAAATGTTTGGATTACATGAGCATAGAATAATTGCTACTATATCTTATAACTAGAATTTATTCTACATAACACCATAATCGATATACCTACGCCCATGGAAAAAGTGTCATTTCGGATGCACTGTTCTATATTCAATGAAGAAAAGATGAATGAAAATTTCAATCAAATAACGTGCAAATTGCATACCAGAAAATGATATACTATGCTTCTCATTATCATTGCATGCACACGGACATAATTAAGTAAATAATAGGCCTACAGTTAATTTAACTAGGTAAAGTATAAACTGCATATATTTTACCTGCAAAGCGTTACTCCTTTCCATTTTTTCCCGCTGTGATTTTTACAGTAGTGTATAGAATATGATACCATCATGTAGGTACATTACATAAATTAGCACAAAATCAAAAATTTCATTTTGTTCTCTACCGTTTGTGTGACACCAACCCAATGGCCTCTTAGGCACAACTTGTTTGCGTGGCGATTATGCGCTGTTACGAGTCCTCACCATCTATCTTTCCTAGTCTAAGGTCTGAATACGCGCGTTGTTTGGAAAGCATATAAAACTATTTAAAAGTGAATTAATTATTATTTGTTTGCTTATAGTAATGAAACATATCTATTTATTGTTTGTGACATACATATTTATATACTTTGTTATATATTTTTTTCTTTTTTATTGTTGGTTAATTTTTAATTCATGTCTGTTTTATGTTTTATATTAACTTGTATTACTTTTCTATTGTGTGTTGACTTGCCAAAAACGTTTTTGTAACTTGGTCAAATAAAAGTTGTACATAGAACTTTTTGAATTTGAAACCATTTATTGTATTTTTCATTATTTTACATCACCAATGACGTTTCATATCTGTTATGTACAGCTTATTTGAATAAAGAATTTATTATTATGATTATTATCTGCATCATTAAGTTTCTTTACAATAAAACCGTTTAACTTAAAATTGTCTTTTTACTTACTTTATTTTCAACTTTTTAGTTTTTTACTTTTTTATTTCAGTTACTTCTAAAGTGTACTGTGTTCTACTTGTCAAGCCCTTTCATTTGATACCCCTATCGAGGGGATTGAAAAGAAAAGTAATCCGCCATTTTGTGGTGGCGGCTATCTTGGATTTTGATTTTTTTTTCATGGTGTACTGTATTCTACGAGTTAAGCACTTTCATTTGATACCCATATTGAGGGAGTTGAAGAAGAATATGTAATCAGCCATTTTGTGACGGCGGCCATCTTGGATTTACAATGATAACGAATATGCATAATTCTATTGTATCAGAACTAAAGACGCGTACTTTTCAGATCAATCGTTCAAGAAGAAGGGGGGAAAATTTCAATTACTAGATTTGACCCACACAAGACAAACAATGTAAGCTAAATAAAACCGTTTAAAAATATCCCTAGACTTAGCAATATTTGGATCATGTACCTTAGTTATCCCAACCTGCATATTCGTAGTAGACGGGATCAACTGCAGTAATTTCAATTATATTATTTGTGTATTTTACTGAAGACAAGTTAATACTAAATGAAAGTTTTGTTTACAGATTAATTGGTTACTAACAGTATGGATGACAATGAAAAGTCCGAATATCTTATTCTCCTTTTAATGATAATCACTGTATTACTATACATACTTTCTGTTGTAGTACTGTCTGCAGACATATTTCTGGTTTGTGTAATTTGTAGATTTAAACAGCTAAGAGTTAGGACAAACATGTACATTTTACATTGTTTCATTTTACATATTCTCTTCATAATAAGTCCTGTAATAATTTTAATTTTAAACAAATATGTGAATTACTTTTCATGTTTTCGTTTACATGTGAGCATATATATAACTTTGTATACAGTATTTGCTGTTGCATTAGGTTTGGATTGGTTTCTATCAGCTTACAGACCTAGTATCATGCAAAGATACAATAACTTTTACAAATTTGTTTTTGCTGGTTTGTATGTTGTATTTTTTATAGATGGATCAGTACCTCTGATTATATGTTCATACACTCATGCAGTAGCCCGATATTATATTTTTCACGCACTTTACATAATAAGTTTAATTGCAGTTGTTATATTAAATGTTTTAGCAAAAATATATAATTTATTTAATAATTCTCTTGAAACAGCTTATCCTTTAACAGTTACCAATATAATAATTGTCTCAATGCTGCCATCCGTAATTTATAACGTCTTAATAATGTTTTGGTTTAAATCAGACCACCTAAACTTTCCTCTTTTGTTTCTGGAATGTATTTCAAAGCTTATCATGATATTGCATCCTATTTTAGTTATCTACTTGTTGGGGTGGCAAAGTAAATACTTTAAGATAGTTTACAAACGGTCTTTCAGCTGCTGTATTAGAAGCTATGCTGACGAAAATTTTGATGAAGGGCCTGATGATGGAAACGATATCAGAAATTACGATGCTGCCTACGGTTAACCATTAACTAGAACGTGAACAGGAACCCAATTTACAGGGAATTGAAAATGTTCAGATAAATGAGTTCAGTGGTGACAGTATGTCGAAAATTAATAAATAAACTTAAAAATAAAAAAAATAGTGCCTGAATACTAACGCGACTGAAGTGAAACTTCTATTAGTCTAGTCGGGAAGTGAGCTCCTTACGAAAAATAGTTCTAAGAGTTCAAAAAATATGAGCAATAGCTCATTCGATTCGGAAAAATACTCCGAAAAAGACGTTTTCTTGTTTTTTTTCGCCAACAACAATTACATTTGTTATTAACAAAAAACGAAAAAAAAAATCGGTAAAGGTATTTACACAGAACTTCCCTCTTTATTTGTGCATGGTGGTTACTCTAAAAAATTATTAATTACGAAATAACATTGAGAATAATAATCGGAATATAGTTGTCACTATTATTACAAAGAAAACCTGATAATTTTTGGTCAAAAAAATAGAGTGCTCATCCAACAGCAAAAATTCAATACTAACAGGTGCCTAATATGGAAGGCTTGCGCAAATAACTTTACAAATATCCACATGGTTGAATTATTTCTTCGGATGACCACCCGGTACATTTTTCAATAAAAGTATAATAGTAGCATATGCCAAATATTATTGCTATGCCATCTGTCACATTTTCAATTCCACATTCACGTAGTGGAGTGGAAGTATTAGTAGTGGTTAAAAAATTTCATTATTTTTGAAATTTTTTAAAAATGTTGGTAAAAAATTTTTCAAATTTATCTTCTGAAATAGGCTTAGAATGTCATAAAAGGTGGAAATTTTAAGTTTGAGCAAAAAATAATGTTTCCTTCTATTATATAGTAGTAGTAAAAGAACATTACACATTTTTTCAAAAATTTTTTTTAAATAGATTTAGAATGGCATGAAACGTGGAAATTTTAAATTTGAGTTAAATTTTTTTTCTATCTATTCTAGTGGTAAAAAAAATTCCAAAAATGGTACTTAAAAAAATTTTCAATTTTTTTTAAATAAGTGTAGGATGCCATGAAAAATTTAAAAAATTTTGAGTAAAAAAACATTTATTTTTATTGGTACCCTATTTTGCTTATTTAAAGTACGCCTCAGAATGTTTAAATCAAACTTTTAAAACCGCGCGTGTTTTAAAGGTTACCATGGCAACAACTACAACCCGAGTCAAAATGTCAACTTTTTAATTATTGATCTGACAGGAATTTTTGCGGTATTAACCGCGAATCTGCTTTTCTATTTAAATAATCAATGTTAGAACTCATTTTAAAGCAATATACAATCAGTAACAACTGTAGTGACAATAATTAATCCTATGTGACAGATTGCAAATTAATTTTTGCATTCCTCATTTGACACTGATAGGTATCCTGATGTCACATCACGAATTCAAACATTTTACATTCTTAATTCTTATTTCCATTATTTGTAGTATTGTGTACCAATAAAAAAAAATTGCGTAAAGTATTCGTGGATAACTGGTCTTTAAAACACTTACTCTATTTCGAGCACTCCGGCTGCGCCGTCGTGCTCGAAAAGTCGCACGTGTTTTAAAGACCTTAATATCCACTCATACTTTAATATACTATTTTCCATCTACTAGTGGTAGAAAATTTTTCCAAAATGGTAAAAAATGCTTCAAATTTTTTTTTTTGAAATTGGTTAAGAATGCCATGAAAAATGGAAATTTAAAATATGAGCAAAATTTTTTTCATCTATTCTGAAACAGTGATAGAAAAAGATTAAAAATATATTTTTTTTTAATTCTTAAATTTTTTTTAAATGGGGTTAGAATGCCATGAAACGTGGCAATTTTAAATCTGAACAAAGAAAAAAATTTTTTTCGACCTATTTTAGTGGAAAAAATTTTTTCACAAATGTTGGTAAAGCAAATTTCATTTTTTTTTTGTTTTTGAAATATGTTTAGAGTGCCATGAAACGTGGAAATTTTAAATTTGAACAAAGAAAAAAAATTTTTCGATCTATTTTAGCGGTAAAAATTTTTTCAAAAATGTATTAAATAACAGTTTAAATTTGAATAAATTATGGAATCATCTTAACACTTGAATGAATAAAGTTCCGTTGGAAAAATAATTTAAATTAATTTTTAAAAAAGCGAGGCTATTGTTAACTAACTAATTTTTTTTAACCTAATTTCCATTGAAAGCAACAAAAAATGTTTAAATAATTGGCATATATATTTTTTGCTTCATGGAGCCCTTCTTACATGTATACTCTATAGACTAGTCATATAAATATTTAAAAGTTTTTTATTTTGTTTATTATACATTTTTAAAGTTAACAAAAAATTAAAAATCTATTAAATGTCGTTAAAATTTTTTTTTATGTACATGTTATGATATTGGTGGTTTCATGTCTGATAAAGGCATTATAAAACTTTGTTTTCAATTGTTTAAAATATATTTATAAACAAATTGACTAGTTGAATATTTTGAAAACATTTTTTTTACTGTTTAATTGTTTAGAGTATATAATGATTAAAAAAAAAATTGTTTTCTTAAAAAAATTTTCTTATTGTTTATAATCGTTTTTTTTTTATATATATCCACCATTTAAATAATTAATAATGAAACTATTTTCTCTTTAAAAATCATAATTGGCAATTCTCAATGGAATGACAGAATTTTTTTCATCAATAATTTATTTGTTTATTAAGATAACAATTTATTATAAACAATTTCAGATTCTCGTTGTATTTTTTTCTAAAACTAAATAAAATTACAAAAACAACCATATGCAGCCAAATGCTGATTTTTAAAAAAATTCTTTATAGCATTGTAAGATGTAATTTTTTATAAACAAATGCATGTAAAATTGAACCATGACAGATGCAGACTCAACGAAAATTGTATTTAAAAGATCATCTGATGCTCTAAAGAATCATCCTGAATGTTGATTACTGTATCTTCAATAGTTTAAAAGTTACAGCAGTCTGTTATTTGACAAATGCAGTATCCGCTTCAACTTTGGTATTGCGTTATAATTACAAATGTTATAAAAAATACAAAAAAAAAATTTCACCATTTGGCTGCATATGGTTGTTTTTGTAATTTTTTTTAGTTTTGGAAAAAAAATACAACGAGAATCTGAAATTGTTTATAACAAATTGTTAACTTAATAAACAAATAAATTATTGATGAGAAAAAATAGGTTTCTGTTATTCCATTGAGAATTGCCAGTTGTGATTTTTAAAGGGAAAATAGTTCCTTATCTAATTATTTAAACGGTGGATATATAAAAAAACGATTATAAACACTAAGAAATTTTTTTTAAGAAAAACTTTAAAAGAAAAATCATTATATACTCTAGATAATTAAATAGTAAAAAAATTTTTTTCAAAATATTCAACTAGTCAAATTGAAAACAAAGTTCTTTAATGCCTTTATCAGACATGAAACCAGCAATATCATAACATATACATAACAAAAATTTTTAACATTTAATAGATTTTTCATTTTTTTTAAACTTTAAAAATTTATAATAAACAAAATAAAAAACTTTTAAATATTTATAAAGACGTAATCTTGTTGAGTATATACGTAAGAAGGACTCATTTTTTGTTGCTTTCAATGGAAACGGAGGTTAGAAAAAAAATTGTTAGTTAACAATTGCCTCACTTTTTTATAAATTAATTTAAAAAAATTTTCAAGTGTTAAGATGATACCATAATTTATTCAAATTTTTAAACTGTTATTTAACACTTACTACAAAAAAATATTTTTTGTGTTGTACTCTCTCAAGAGTCGCAGGCGGTGCGCGCTCGTGCTCTAACGGCCGAGCGGAACCCGACTTTAAATATTAAATTAAAATTATAAATAATAGAGATAGAGTTCCGGGAGGTGGGACTTTTTTATTGGAAATTTTCTCCTCTTTTAGAATCCTTTTTTCAATTTCCGCTATCGCTTATAGTTTTTGAGTAATTGCCAAAAATCTGAGCGACTTTTTTCTTGTTTCATTTTTCGTTAATAAGAACTGCAGTTTTTGTTGGCGAAAAGAAATAAGAAAACGTCTTTTTCGGAGTATTTTTCCGAATCGAATGAGCTATCTGCTCATGTTTTTTTAACTCTTAGAACTATTTTTCGCAAGGAACTCGCTTCTCAACTAAACTATAAGCGAAAATTATGTAATAGGTTATAAGATAAGAGTGTATTATGAAAATGAATGAAACATGTTAAATTCAATGAAAATAATAACTTTTATTCTATTTCTGTTTATTCAGGATTTAAAAATGATACGATAGGTTTGTGATACGTAAAATTTGATATAAAAACTCTAGACTGAAGTTGATAATAATAATAATAATAACATTTATTTTCCACTGTGACAATGTACATACATTGTATGGGATTCGTCAATTAGTGTAAGAATTCAGACACTTTATAATAACATTTGTCAATTAAAAATGTTTTTAAATTTGTTTTAAAAATATGCAGATTTTCACTTTCTTTAATTGTTCGTGGCAGGCAATTAAACATCTTGGGTCCTCTACAATTGGGAGCATCTAAACTAAGTTTTTGTTTGGCGAACGGCACATGAAACTCATCAATGATCGAAGTATCTTAATAATACTGCATCAATTGTAGTTCCTGATCTCGTTGTTGCTCCGTTAGGGTTATTATTCATTTCTAATATTAATTTTTCTCTGAGAAAATTAATGAACGGTTGGGCTTCTTGTTTAGCAAAGTTAACATTGAAGTCACGACCCAGAATCATGGGAATTTTGTGTAAATTCTCACCCAAGAGAATAGAACCAACAACTGTATTTGCTAGTAATATTTACGTAGAAATTGCATAATTTCTTGTATAATACTATTGGGAGATATGTAAATTACTACCATTATCGGCAATTTTTGGAAATTTAAGTACCTGCCTTCTTCTTTTTACGATGTTTTCTCAGTCGTCTCATTAGACGATTCATTTCCATATTCAGATACTTTTTTCTTGTTATTTAATTCGTACATAATGAAACACTTGATACGAAACACTTGTCCGTGACCACAAAAACTATCAACATATATTTAAAATTGCACAATTTGTATTCAAACACAAAAACTCGACCTTCTCGTATAATGTTCTCGCACACACACACAAATATCACTGTACGCATACGCATGATAATACAACCTAACAGAGCAGGGTACCGGTACCCTCGCTACACTTAATATCCCCCACTTCAGGTATTTCATATTTTGTGACGCTGTCAAACGGGTTTACCCTCGCTATAGAAGTTTCGCTTCAAAAATAAATCTTAATCGATAACGCCTTAAATAGCAATGTTCCCTCGCACTTGTAAGAAAGAGCAGAAATATGTCGAAGCCAACAATATAACAATATTTATAAAAGTGGAGTAAAACTAAAATTTTCTGGACGTGTCAAGTTTCAAGAAATGTCTTAGATTAAATCCGAATGATGGAGACAAACATACAGGGTGTTCCTTAACGACGTGCTAATATTTCACGCTGTAATTGCTTAGGTCATTTTATGAAGAAAAGTTCATATCAACATATGTCCGCAACGGCTTAAATTTTTTGCTACAGGGTGTTGTATTTTTTAATTTTTAATAGGTATCTCAGAAAGTAGGTACTTTAGATATTATTTTCCGCTCCACCATTGGCATCCCTGCAAACATGTCCTCTGATGTTTTTTACCAAAAAAGTGGTACGCCACATTTTTCCATGTTGATATTTTACCTGATTAGCCTGGTTAATTCTAAATAAAAATTCACAGATTTCGCAATCCTTGCAATCATCGGGACATTGGAAATGATAACACCATACATAAAACATAAACTTTTTCTACTTTTTCGAAATATGCGATCCACTACACCGCTGTATTTCCACCTTAAATGAAAACTGGTAACTTGACCCCCTGTGATATATGCAACCCATATTACATTTGCGTATATCAGCCGTTGCATACGATAGTCTCACTTGACCTCGACACCGCTGTCTTTTGACCTTGAACAAAAACTGGTAACTCTACCCCATATACGAAAACATAAACATTTCCAATGTTAAAACAGTCTCTTGCGTTTTTCTCGTCCAGAGTTCTTAATTGAAACAATTAAATTCAAATTGCTTTATTTAGCAGTATTGACTATAATTTTTAAATACTGAAACGCACCCCCCCCACGCCTATTATTTTGTTGTTAAATTCTGTTTTGATTAATTACCAATTACCCTCCCCTCTCCCCTGAATGTCTAATTATTAAAACAATTAAACTAATTTGGCTGTGTGATCGTCTAGTTTAGTGGTAGGACTCAAATTTACGTTTGTGATTTGTAGTTTATTGTTACCATAGTTCTTTTTCTAGGTTTGATATTACTGGTTCTTATTTATTTATTGAATTGATAATTAACTATTTATTATGACATTTAATGATTCGTTCTTTACTCTAAATATTGCTATTAATTTATTTGGCAAAGTTCTAATTATAGTTCTTTATTTCATTGTTCAAATTAAACACTGAATATTGTTTTGGCACTTGTTTATTTAATTGATAAAATAATTAAGTATTTTTATACTACCCGGTATAAAGTTCAAACTCAAAATTAGTCTTTTTATTTAATTTACTGAATTATTTATTTTCTCTTTTATGTTAACTTTTGTTTAAGTTTATCATATTTTAGTTCTCACTTTTATTCACTATTGTAATGTTTAAGTAAACCTTATGTTTACTTATTTTATTTTAAATATTCGTTTTATTTAAGCCCAAGTAAATCTTATATTTACTTGGCTAGTTTTTCTGGTAATTATGCACTTTATTTTCAATTTCTGGTAAAGGTAAAAGAATTAAAAACAAGTAACGTTTTTATACGTATAATCAGACAATTGTCAGAAAGTATTGGTTATAAAAATATTGATGTGGCAATGGCCAGAAAATAGTTGCTTACATATAAATCAAAATGTGAGTAATTTAACCACAAATTTATATTACAGCAACAGATTTCGTTGGGACAACAGTCACGTGTAAGTTTGTCGAATGGTCAAATAAACAACTCCAATAATCACTAAAAATAATAATGATTATAACGAGAATACCCGTTCAAAACTGAAGTGAAAGAATGTTGAATTCGGAACATGTAAAGTTCATACTTGGGTGGCGAAAACTCGCAATAGTTTATTTAATTGAATGCACGGCAAGTTGAAATCTCAAGTAATTGACTATTCAAACATAGTTTGACTTTGCGAAGTGTAGAATGATGTGATCTGATCAATAAACTTGATTCAGAACCAGCCAATTGGCTACCAATAGGTTTTTGTGTGGCGAAGATTGTAATTGTCCAAACAATTGAATGAACAAGCAATTTGTATCAATTTCAGCTCGCCCATGACATAAATATGTCATCGTGAATGAATAAAAGGTAAAACACCCAGTACAAAGTTTAACATGTGATAATATTTAAAATGATATTTATGTTAAACTAGCAGGGGGCAAATCACAGGCCTTATCAGTGGATGACCCACAAAAGTCCAGTGACAGCATCCCTACAAGTAGGACATAAATAAACCGGCAGGTCCGAACAGCTGTAAAACCTTTCGTACCATCAAATATTGTAGAAGTTCATTGACCACACGACAAAACAAAACGCAACAGAAATTGTTTACCAACAAAAATCTGCCGCTGTTGAAAAGTAAATATTAAAAGTTATTGTTTTAAATATGACATGATTGAACATAGTCTGAAATTCAACAAACAGCTAATTATGCTACAAATAAAATTAACATTATAGAAATTTTCTAAATAAATAAATTCTAACTAGTCAAAGTGCCACAATGCCAAAACCGCGATACCGTGAGTTTAAGTTCCGAAATATAGAGCCGAAATGTAACAAATTTAATTAAAGTTTTTCCCGGTCCGGTTTCATTTGATTTTGTAATTATTAACGAAGTTACATTAAAAAAATACTTCTCTCTTTCCGCGACATTATTTATTTATACCTTGCGTATAAATCGCGAGGTGACCGGGTCACTGTTATTTGTCTCGTCATCCTGCATTTCCAGCATTTTCGTTAACCTGACACTTTTGTGTGTCGGTTACAATGCATAAACTGACCAATGTCCCTGTAGCGTTGTGCGGGTACAAAAGAGATCGCGGGTTTTGGGGTCGCTTCGTAAAAATCTCTTTTCTCAGTCTCGTTCCCAGTTCAGCTTGGTTTTAACAAGTATCTGGTGGACGATGGAAAGTACAGCGGATGCTGTGGTCAGTTGGTTCGCAGCTCCCAGTCTTATTTCAACGAGCACTATGGCGAACAATAAAGTCCAGTGTATAATCTTAGCTAATAGCTAGTTATATCCAAATAATTGGTCAGCGGAGTTAGTAGTGGTCAGTTGGTTCGCAGCTCCCAGTCTTATTTCAACGAGCACTATGGCGAACAATTGGATTCGGTCAATGATAGATAGCGACTGACCCCGATATAAAATTCCCTCGCGTATTTATACTTGAAAATACCCCCAAAAGTCGTGACGTTACACACTAAAAATTCCTCTCTGGCCTCGTTCCCGTGAGAAGACCGTACACCGGTGTTTATGTTGTCGTCGAATGTTGATGTTAACTCTATTAACTGTAGTGTCTTATCGGTGTGAAACATTCTTGCTTCGCCCGGGATGTACGTTTCTAGAGATTCTTAAAACGGTATGCATTCGAATGATTTGAAACTTTACATCTTCACTGCAAGAATACACGTAAAATATTTTTATGTGAATACTGGGTGATATAAGATTTCGTACCGAATCGTGTACAATTTTCAGAAATATGTAAATTTTGATTAATAGACGCGGGAATAAATTTTCGATTAATATAGGTGGGTCCGGTCCGTTTCACTACCTATATATAGTCTAATCGAATTACTCGAAATTTACCCAGAAATGAAAAATAAAAGATACTTCAGGTGCAAAAATTGATTCATGTAAAAGAGGTCAAGAATATGGAATACCATGCTTTGGCAACAGTTTTTACTTGGTCGAAACATTGTTTAAACACTTCGCAAAAGTGAGAAAATCAGTTTTTCGCAAATAAAAGAATAACTAAGAACTTTGGAAAAAATGTGTTAAATGAGAACCGTAGCTAGTAAAAAGACCTACAAAACCCAATAAGAAAATTTCAAATTGGTTAATTTGTTTATCTGCAAAATGGAAAAAATCAGCAAAATGGCCCCTTATTTCAATTGTTAATAACTATAATGAAAAATTGAGCCTAATGACTTTGAAATTATCGGAAGTTATATGTCTTATTGTACTTAAAAAAGGCTGAGAATTTCAAATCGATATCTTTTATGGTTTTTCCAAAAAGTCGATTGTTTATTAAAAACATGCTTCTAAACTAATTTTTTTTATAGGCACCTCAGAGTTAAGAATAAAACTGAATTATCTTCTCTGCAAGTTGTACCATCGGGTACATTTTAAAATTAATTATTTTTGCAAATGTAACTGTTAAAAATTGGATTAGAAAAACTCGTACATTTTCAGGTTTTAAACAAATAGGATAACTCATTTATTTTTAATCATACTAGGACCATTTGAAAGCTACGAATTTTCTGCGAATTTTAAAAGAAAAAGGAATGTTTTAAGCCGCTTGTGAGCTGAAATAATTTTTTTGTTTTTCTTTTACTCATAGCTGATTCAAATGAATATATCTACGATATAGTTTAATTACATGACAATATTTATATTTTTCAATACGTTTTTAGTGGCGCGGTGTGTAGAAATCGATCCTCGGACCCTCGGATTTATGTCGAGCGCTCTAGCACGTCGAGCTAAAGTACCATTATGGCCAGACAGCCAAACGGCTCTTAAAGCCCTTGGATCCTACCGTTGTAACGGTTTTGAAATGCCTGGAAGCTCTTGCCCGACTGGGCAAAACCAATAAACTGACTCTGATCTAGATACCTGGCCACTCTGGTATGGAAGGCAACGAAGTTGCTGATTCCTTGGCCAGAGAAGGAGCGGCAACCAAATATATAAGTTCAGAATCGGCACTTGGCATATCCGCAAACTCCGCCAAGGCTGCTATCCTAGCCTGGGCTAAACTGAAAACAATCCAACACTGGCAGGAACTACCAGAATTGGTTCACTCAAAAGAGATTATTACTTACCCCTTGAAATCAAGAACTAAAAAACTATTAGAGTTGAATAGGCTACACCTAAGAACTCTAATTATTGGCCTATACATCCCTCATAACAAAATGATATGCAATGTACATATACCTACTATATATTCAATCGATGTCTACAATATGGAGAAAGGATATCTAATGTACATCTAATGGATGTGGAATTAACATTCCTCGCATATACGTTTGTCGCCGACTTCCATATCTATTTCATATCCATTGAATGTACATAAAGATATGCAGTGTACATTCATTGCATATGAAACACACATCATATACACAATCGCAGGGCATGTTATGTGTAAATTTTTATGTATATACTCCAGCAATATACATTGTGTATGACACTGACGGATGTAGCTGAATATACATTTCATGTCAAATGTATATTTAAAAATTCATATTCAAATTCTAGCATCTAATGTATATGCTATGGATGTACATATTCACGAGATATTATGTGGGATTGAGCAATGAAGATTAAATCATCACCTACTCAGAATTGTACTGGTGGAAAACGCCGAATGCCGTCTGCGTCTGAAGGATGATTGAACGTCAGAGCACGTTTTGTGTACCTGTCCTGCTGCAGAAAGAACCAGGTTCTCACTGTTTGGCAAAGGGCGACCGGAGCCAGAGGATCTGGACGGTTTCTCACCCAACAAGATTATCAGCTTCATTAAGAAGCTGAATCTGTTGGGTTAACTATAACTAGGAGTGATCCACAATAGACCTGATGGTCGCAGTTGGGGTCTGATAGGAGCCCACTCATATATTAACCTAACCGTTACGGCCAAAATTTAAATATATCCCTAATACTCGGTGAATCTATTTTTACACATGCAATATCCACGAGCAAAAGAAAAAATTATGTACCTAAGCTCCCAAGCGGCTTAGAGCATTCTCACTTTTTTTTAAATCGAAAAAAAAATCATTGCTTTCAGATGATTCTAGTCCCAATGGCATACGATTAAAAATAAATGAGTTATTTTATTTGTTTATAACGTGAAATGTACGTGTTTTTCTAATTCAATTTTAAGTAATTTAATTTGCGAAAATCAGTCAATTTTAAAATGTAGGTAATAGTACAACTTGTAAAGCAAATAATCCACTTTTATTTGCTACTCTACGATGCTAAAAAAAATTGGACAGTTTTACGAAAGCATGTCTTTAATAAACAAATATTTTTTTGCAAGAGCCATAAAAGATATCGATTTAACACTTTGAGCGTTTTTTAAGTGCAATAAAACGTATAACTTCCGACAATTTCAAAGTCATTGGGCCGAAATTTTCATTAGTTATTAACAATTTTAATTTATTATTATTTAATTATTAATTTTCATTCGTTATTAACAATTAAATAAGAGTTCATTTTCACGATTTTTTCCATTTTGCATATAAACAAATTAACCGATTTAGAATTTTCGTATTGAGTTTTGTAGGTCTTTTTGCTAGCTATATTTGTCATTTCAAACATTTTTTTCTAAAGTTCTCGTTTTTTTTTATTTGCGAAAAACAGATTTTCTCAGTGTTGTGAATTATTTAAACAATGTTCCGAACAATTATAACTGTTGCCATAGCATGATATTCAATATTCTTGGCGTCTTTTATATGAATCAATTTTTACACCTGAAATAAGTAAGTATCTTTTATTTTTCGACAAAACCTCAATTCGATTAGACGATATAAATACAGTTATCATGCAATAAACGGCGTTTTTACAAACATCATTTTCAAAACAATATTTGTTGACACAGAGTTGGTTGTTGCGATGTTCAAAACCTTCTCATTGTATTGTTTCTTCGATTTTTAGTGTTTCATTTACTTTATTTTATTTTTTCGCTGTTTATATTCGAGTATCTCATAGTAAATATGATGAATTATACGAATGCGGAAATGGCGACCACCTCGGCAGTAGCTAGCAAGATCCCCCGATCTCAGTAGTTTGGATTTCTTTTTGTGGGGTCATCTTATAAGAAGATCCGATGAGTGATAAAAATCTCAAACATTTATTTTTGAAGATTTATGAAAATTTCAAAATCTTGAGAAAGTGATAAAATTTGATATGTATAACTAACTTTAATTACCTATTACTTTGGTTAAATCGCGTTATTAGATTTCTGTTGGTATTTCTAAAGCTTGAAATGTGTACCATAAGATGTTTTAAGAGGATTTACCTCAAAAATTGAATTAACGCTCTTTATTTTACGAAAATAAAAGAAAAATGTTTTTCTTTGCTCCAAAATTCGTGAAACTTGGGGTAAAATAAACGTTAATATCTTTTACCACAAACATTATCTGGCATACCTACCCATCGGATCTTTTTATACATTACTTCCACAGTAAAATGTGAAAGTTTTAGATTTATATCTTAAAAATTGTAGAAATGGTAGAGCTTATACTGATTTCATCCCAAATATCTTTATGTTTCGACTTCATATATGTACTGTTCCTACATACATTCATTTTTATATCTGAAAATGTGATAATCCAATAGCCACATGTTTCTCGTTACATTATCAATTAGGCTAGAAAAAAAAGCATATATTGAGTATAAGTTAAGAATGCAAAGAAATTCTAGGGACTGGTGGAAAACGATAAACTCATTAAATGTACACTCAAAAGCGAACTCAGTAATACCAGAACATTTAAACAATCCTGACGAATTTAGTAAATATTTTGTGGATTCAGTTCCCTCTATTGAAGTAGACAATGAAGTTATTAATGCCTATAAAACCACTGCCCATCCCGATATTCATAGCAAATTAAAATTACACAGTGTTGAAGAAAATGGATGTATTAGAAGCTTTTTCGCAAATTAAATCTAACTCTGCTGGTAGTGACCAATTTTCCTTAAATACATTAAAACTTTGTTTAGATTTCCTAGTGACACCGCTAACTCATATAATAAACTTTTCAATAGAAAATAATGTAGTTCCAACATCTTGGAAAGAAGCTGTCATTATACCCCTACCAAAGAAGTATCCATCAGAAAATTATGCTGATTTCAGACCTATAAGCCTTTTAAATATAATGTCAAAAGTTCTAGAAAGAATCGTATTAAAGCAGTTATTAAATCATATCCGCTCCCATGACTTATTACCACAAAATCAGCCTGGTTTCCGAGCCCGCCACAGCCCTGTCACCACACTCGTAGACATGACCGATGACTTTTTAAAGGCTATTGATGATTCACAAGTTACAACTACTGTAATGTTAGATTACATAAAGGCCTTTGACTGTTTACATCACGAACTGCTATTGGGTAAACTTGCCTATTTAGGAATTGAGTCGGTATTTACCGACCGTGGTTCAGAACTTATTTATCCGGAAGAACTCAACAGGTGAAATTATATTGCTCGGAAAAACCAGTGATGTCTCAAAATAGCTTTGTCAAAACAGGGGTGCCCCAAGGGTCAATCTTGGGCCCCATACTATTTGTGCTTTTTATGTTTGATCTACATGAGAAAATACAATTCTGTAAATTCCATCAGTATGCCGACGTACTTTCTGTACTTAATGTAATTTTTTTATTTGAGTTTCTGGTTGGGATTAATACCAGCATTTGCTGACACCCCGTCAGGTTAAATAAAGTTTATTATTATTATTATTATTATTATTATTATTATTATTATTATTATTATTATTATTATTATTATTATTTAAGCTTTGTTGAGCTCAATTTTATTAATTAGTTCAAAAGTTACAACTATCGCCTAGTGCTATTAGTTTTTTGATATATATTTTTTATTTTTCGAGTTATTGGCCAAAAACGGAATTTCGGCCAATATTTTCGATTTTTGAGGGGTTGCCGGCATCTTACAGCTGTAAACTTTGTTTATAGTATTCTATACCAACAAAACTACTTATTCTGAAAAATCTAGCCATATAACATTTAGTCACCGGATTTTATCAATTTCTGTTTCTGACAACTGGGCTATTAGTTTTAATTTGAATTTAATTATTTCAATCAAGAACTGTGCGCCTGACGAGAAAAACGCAAGAGACCGTTTTCATGTAGAACTGACCAGGCTAATTTGAAAAAATATCCAGATGGGAAAATGTCGGTGGTGTACCACTTTTTTGATAAAAAATATCAGAGGACATGTTTACAGGGACGTCACTGGTGCAGCTATAAAATAACTTCTAACTAAAATATGTGGTTCTATATCTTATTAACACATACCAAAATTGAAAATAATATTTAAGTTTCGGTTTTGCTATTGTTTTTTAGGCGTTATTATAAACATTTTGTCTTGAAACTTAATTTAGCTCTGCAAGATGCATAAGTTTCGATAAAATATGTGCTTTGTTGTACAATTACTTATTTAAAAACGGCTACTCTCAAATTCGTTTATGTTTCGTGACATATCGACCAAAAAGGTTCGGACAACTCGAGCTTTCGTCGCAATTTCGTTGTGAACAATTCGTTTCTTTCCCTCATTATGACACGAACTGTATAACTAGAGATATTTAAGGAAAACTGTGGAAAAACGCAGTTGTCATTCTTTTGTTTAAAAATAGATTTTTACCTCTCTGATGTAATAAAATTAGTTATTACCACACTTGCAATGCTTACAAATTCCAGCAAGAAAAATGCTATAGTAGACGGTTCCTTCTTAGGCAATTTAGATTTGGTTTTACTTTACTATAAATTGACTTTATTGTAGAAAGGAATATATGCATATTCAGGTAAAACCATCAAGCCATTAGAGATGACAAAAATATGTTAGAAAACATTTTTAACTCAAAAGATTTAAGGTCATGATATTCGCTGGTTTTAGGGTTTCAGCGTTTATAGGTGATACACTGGTGATATGTTATATGCAAACAAAAAATTTCAAAAAAACCGCAGTGACTCACTATTCCAAACTCCTTTCTGGGTATTCCAAAATTCAAGTCAATGTCTCAAAAATTGAGGCATAGAGCGAATTTTGTCCATTCTGCCGCACTGTGCGTCCTCTTAATTTTCAGTTTTGTAGCTTTAACAAGCCAGTCATATGTATCCTTTAAAGTTTATACTAATTACTAAAAGCAGCTAACATTCGTCTGTATATTAATAAAATTACAAATTTGATACACGCCTACTTAGTATTTTTAACACAACAGTAGAATAATATATACTAGTAACACATCTATTTGAAAATTTAAACTTAAAAAAACTTAAAAACACTGTATTTGGAAAAGAAACCGATAAGTTCTTCTATAGGTTTTTTAAGTGAAATTAGCTAGTTGACTTTAAAATTTGTAGAATTTAAAATATCAAGAAATACATTCGAAAATGTATTTTAGAGAATAATCGTAAACGTGCCATCCAATATTATGACTATTTTACACACTAGTAGGTATATCGATTTTTCAAATGTTTACTAAGGTTTCCCAAAAAATGATATACAGGGTGATGTTAACCTCTTGTTGCCTGAATTTGGTTTTAAACCTTAAAAAAATAATTGGGAAGGAAACTATATTAGTTTTTGATTTTCACTTTATTTCTCGTCAACATGACAATTGTTTCGCCACACAGTGGCTTCTTCGCTTGAGTACTGGTATACTAATTTTACAATGCACAAACTATATGGTTTTATACAATTTCGACCTAATCCTACTTAATTGCTAAGCGGAAAAGTACAACATAGCTTTAATTACTAAATGGAAAGGTACATATATTTCTAGGTAATTTATTGAATCTAATTTTAATAGTCTAAGTAAATAAATTTAGTAATGGAGATGAGTTTGTTTCAATTTGGTCATTTAATAAAATATCAGACGTCTTCAGTTTATTTATTTCTAGAGATTCTAGTAAATCGAGTTTTAACCCCTTTTTTCTCGGTATGTAAAATTTTAAACTCTTCGTTGAACACGTGACCTACTTCTATTAGGTGGTTAGCATAAGTTGAGTTTGTTTTATTACTGATGTAACTTCTTTTGTGTTCTGATAACCGTTTACCAACATTTCTACCTGTTTGTCCAATATATACCTTAGGACAAGCACCACAAATCAAGACGCCTGATTTATTTTCTGATGAAATTTTGTCTTTTGCATTTTTTAAATGTTTCCCTATTGTGTTATTAGTTTTGAAAGCTACATTAATATTACGTTTTTTTTTTTAAGAGGAAGTTTTTTCTGTTGGGTAGCCGATGTAAGTGAGAACTTTGAAACTGTTATTGTGATCTTTTATTGTTGGATATACTTCTTTAATGGCTTTATTGAAAGATTTTTTCGCAATGATATTGTCTATTACTTCGGGGTTGTAACCATTGTTGAATACTATTTCTCTTCTTATTTGTAGTTCTTTGATATAATTTTCTTCCGATAAGGGAACAGTCAAAAGCCTGTGTATCGTACTGTTGAATGCTGCTATTTTGTGTTGGCGAGGGTGTGCTGAGATGTTGTGTATTGTTATGTCAGAGTAAAACAAATTGCATTCAACAATGGTCACAACCCCGAAGTAACAGACAATATCATTGTGAAAAAATCTTTCAATAAAGCCATTAAAGAAGTATATCCAACAATAAAAGATCCAAATAACAGTTTCAAAGTTCTCACTTAAATCGGCTAACCAACGGAAAAAACTTCCTCTCTTTAAAAAACGTAATATTAATGTAGCTTTCAAAACTAATAACACAATAGGAAAATACTTAAAAAATCCAAAAGATCAAATTTCATCAGAAAATAAATCAGGCGTCTATAAGTTGACTTGTGGTGCTTTTCCTAAGGTATATATTGGACAAACAGGAAGAAATTTTGGTAAACGGTTATCAGAACACAAAAAAAGTTACATCAGTCATAAAACAAACTCAACTTGTGCTAACCGCCTAGTAGAAGTAGGTCACGTGTTCAACGAGGAGTTAAACTTTTACACACCAAGAAAAAAGGGTTAAAACTCGATTTACTAGAATCTCTAGAAATAAATAAACTAAAGACGTGATACTTTATTAAATGACCAAATTGAAACAAACTCATCTACCTCACTAAATCTATTTACTTAGACTATTAAAATTAGATTCAATAAATTGCCTAGAAATATATGTACCTTTCCATTTATTAATTAAAATTATATTGCACTTTTCCGCTTAGCAATTAATATTAGGATTAGGTCGAAATTGTATAAAACCATATAGTTTGTGCATTGTAAAATTAGTATACCAGTACTCAACATCCGAAGAAGCCACTATGTGGTGACACAATTGTCATGTTGACAAGAAATAAAGTGAAAATCAAAAACTAATATAGTTTTCTTCCCAATTATTATCATGGATTTTCATCAAGTAACGGCCCAATCTGTTCAATACTTTAAAAAAATGTTGATCTCGAAAATAACATACTCCTAGGCACCAAAAAAACCATACAGTACAAAAATTAAAGAAAAACTATAGGTATAGTATAATAGGTAGGTAAAAAAAATTACCGGTATGTTCCCAGTTTGACCTTGTAGGCAACTAGCTACAAAATTATAAAAAAAAACAGTAAAATTATTCAAATATGAAACTCTACAAAGCATTTGCGTTTTTTTTGTACACAAATATATGTTACATTTGATGCATTTGAAAGAAGTAAGGTATTTTACACCTTTGACGCACATTGTCTTCAGAGGGTAAACGTCCAGTATTGTCGCGTCTCATGTCAAATTGAGGAATAGCCTTCGTTCGACCTCTCGTATTTTTTACTCATAAGCATTTTCTATCGAATTGCTAGATGGTGGGAGATCTCGCTTTCTTGGAAGCGGTGATTTCTCTATCATGCATAAGGCTTCAGCCACTTGACTGCGGAACTCCAGAAGACCAGGAATATATTTTTATACTATTCTCTCTGCAAATAAATCTCCAAGGTATCTAGTCCAAGCGTTAACCAAACACATATCAATAAAATGAAAAAAATGCGAAGGTACCATTTTAGAACGTAAATGAATCCGGTGGTATGATATGAATTCATCTAAGAGATCAACTCGTCCCATGAAAGAATTATATTGTTTCACAATTCGTCTTCCTATTTCAGCACCGTGTTCTAGTGGTGTGGTAATAAATTTTGGGATTTGACGTGGTCCATGACTATGATTTTTGTAATTGGTTTTGGTGCTTCTCTCGCTTGCTGGAAACACATCTGCTCCAGAAGGCCCATCTTCTTCTGAAGATGTTGCATCATTCTCTTTTGAAGAAGAATCGTTTTGTCGAGATTCTGTTATTGGTGTATAGTCAGGATCTTCGTCGCTATCATCAAAATTGTTGTCTTCGCTCTCGCCGCGAGCATGTGCACCAATATTGTCTTCCATTATCTCAATGTAAACTCCAGGAATATCAGAGTTGTTTAATAAACCTAAGTGTCTACTATTCCTAATCTGGAACAAAATAACTTTCCGGTGTGAACGAATGTTCCATATTAGGAACAAAGTGATTTTTTTGATATTATCGAGACACAAATAGATATGTATACTGCTGAACATATTACTGAAGCACAACAAACAAATAAAAAGTACGTACAAATTTTTGAACAAGATTTTTACTTACTTTGGTAGGTGTTTTGGAGAGCTAAACATATGCGCAAAATAAACTGTCACAATTAGTAGCCATTGACAGTGTTGTCCATGCCTATCTGTTCGTAGATTGCCACACCTGCCTCTTGAATAGAATAAACCTATGTTCCTAAGTTGGAATAGTAGGTTATCAGGCCCCAGAGTTCTTAAATCTAATTTACATAGTTGTGTACAGGTAAAAAATAGTATGTTCCTTATTTGACCCATACGGCAACAAAAGGTTAACGACACTGAAAGCAACATTATTAAAAAAATGAGTCCGGTCCTGGAATGTCTAAATAAAGTGTACCTTTGATTGAACAATAAATTTTATCCAAATATTTACGGCTGCTCCAAAAATGTGAACCAATAATTATAAACCAGAAATATCTGAAAGATATATTATAATTCAAAAGTAATTTAAGTTTTGGGAAAATTCTGAACTTAGCTTATAAGTGTGCCGTAATTTCCACTATATTATATGCCTTTAAATCTGGACACTCTGTATAACGTAACAGTTTATTAATAAAAAACAGAAACTATACACTGGACAGCCAATTAATAGAAATAAAATAGAAGACTAAGGTCTATAAGTACAAAGCCACTACAAAGTCAAATGACAAACACTGCCTTATTTACCTTGCTTCCACAAGCGATTTATGTAAAGTAATTAAGTTAAATAATATACACATTTAAAAAATATATATATATATTTTATATCTACCATACTCAAGATGATCTCTCTATAAGCAAAATGTAGTCAATTTATACATGTACCTAAGTATATTAGGGTTCAAGATAATATGTTCAACAAAATTTAAAGTTTTAGAGCCCTTTTATGCAGGCGTTTTCTGCCGTCGCGGTGCGCGTCGGTAACACGACGTCAACTACTGCAGTCGCGTTTTGTAAATCACAGGGAACAAATGGATCATTTTATGCACTGCCGTCCGTCTTACTTGCCGTTCGCGCAACCAGCCGCATTTTGCGGTTGCGACACCGGCCGCACAAAAGGGCTCTTATAGCATTTGACAACATAAATTTGTTTCTAACGTTTGGAAAAGTTTTACATGTTAATACTTAATTATTTGAAGAAACGTTCTACTTGCCCCAACGGGAGTAGACATGATGTATTTGCATGCAAAATGTTATTAATCAATGTATTTAGAGCAAAATGTAGCTGTTTATTAGTACAGTCGTAACACCTTAGAGTATTAAAATAACATATATATTTTATACTCTAACAGCCGGTTTTACAATCGCAAGCTAACTTTCATGTTAGTTGACTCTTACTTGCAGGTTAACTACAACTTTACCAACACTTGCGTTTTTCAATATAAAGTTAAGTGATGATTTGTAAACGAGAGATTATGAATAAAATTTATAATGTTGGTACTGGAAAAATGGGTAATATACATAAAATGCATGAATTTTTGTCAAAGTCACGTCACCTGCTATCAAATATAAATGTCAGAAGCAATTTATGAGTTAGTGGTCTATTATTAAGTAAGTAGGTAGTATTTAATCTCGATATATTTAAAAAATCTCTTCCATTGTATTCTTGGAAAAAGTTAGGTCTATACCGAATTACTTTGGCTCGTCATCACTGCTATATGCATTTAATTCGCACATATCCATTTTTAAGCGAAATATCAAAAAATCATTTTGTGACAGTTATTTTATAGGTTATAAATTGCCAGTAAACTGCCAACTTCTAGTTAACCCACACCTCATCTGCTAGTAAAGTTAACTACTAGATAACTACAACATTGAAAATGACCAGCTATTGACCATTTTCGGTCACCTGATTTTGACACCGCCGTCTGGAGGGCACACAAACCTCATCCAGTCACAAAGGAATACAAATGTAAACAATTAGAGATGAGTTACTAGTAGATGCAGTTTAAACCTGTTATTAAAAAATAACAGCTTTTACCCATCTCTAAAAAACAAAACAATGAATTGTGTGCCCCCCACGCCGACATAGTGACGTCAACCTAAAATGATCAATTGTAAAACCCAATTTCTATAATAACCTGAAAGTTAACTCTGACTGGAAGTTAACCAGCGATTGTAAAACCGGCTGTAAGAGTAACATTATATATTAGTACAGGCAAATTAGCCATTTAGGGTAACAAAAATTAATAAAAGGATCATATCTGGGATTTAAGTAGGTAATTACCTGGAGAATGAGATGATGCATTCTTTGCACTTCCAAATTCCGGGACAATTAAAAAAAATTTGGAAAAACTTTTAATTTTCGGTTTCTTTGCTTTAGTGGCCTAATTAATGAAAATAGAAAAAAAGTTCCCAACAAAAGTTGTAGCTCGTCTCTTTCTTTACAAAAAAGGTCTTTATAAATTTGTGTCTTACTTAAGCCGTTTAAAAGATAAATCGAGTTTTCCACTTAAAAGTTTTAAGTCGCGTCGAAATGCGCGAAATATGAGAATTCTCCAGGAGTTTCGTACGACCGGGCTCATCGATCGATAATTTTTACTATTCAGAGCACTTAAAAAATGAAAATAACACAAAATGTAGAGAAAAGTCTCAGTTTTAATGTGGAACTAATCACAAAATTCATAACAAATTTTATCATAGAGAAAAAGTGTCAGAAGATAGCTTAGTAAACTTTGTACAGTTGATCCACAGATTTATTCATATCTTTGCCGGGAGTCGTTAGAATGATAATTCATTTTGCTTATATGTTCTTATATAATGATATATTAATCCAATTAAAATTTTATTGCAATTACTTTTGTTGGAAAAATATGCCTTGCGATCAAAGTAGAGTTATATTTCTCATCAATCAATCACCTCCAAATTTTGAAGTTCAATTCACTATATTTTAATTAATAATAATAGCTCAGTCTTAATTTTTGGATTATAAGTACAATAAAACATATTATTTCGAATGATTTTAAAGTTTTTTAAATGCGTGCAGTACTTTTCACGAAATATAGATTAAAGTGCGTGGAATAGAATCCATGCAGTGAAAAAGCACCCATTGTTACGGGAGTCATGGGCAGGATGCATAAAACTCAAAGATATGAATAAATCAACTGTATAAAGTTTAGTAAGCCATCTTTTAACACTTTACTCTATGATAAAAATTTATATGAATTTTGTTACTAGTTCCACATTAAAGCTGAGATTTTTCTCTACACTTTATGTTGTTTTCGTTTTTTAGCGGCTCTGAATAGTAAGAATTATCTATTGATGTGTTCGGTTGTACGAAACTCCCAGAGAATTCTCATTTTCCGCGCATTTCGGAGCGGTTCAAAACTACAAGTGGAAAACTGGATTTTTCTCCTAAACGGCTTAAGTAAGACAAACATTTGTAAAAACCTTTTGTAGAGGAAGAGACGAGCTACAAATTATGTTGAAAACTTTTTTCTGTATTTTCATTATTTTAGCCGCTAGAGTAAAAGAACCGAAGATCAAAAAGTTTCTCCAATTTTTTTTTAATTTTCCCGGAACTAAGAGGTGCAAAGAATGCATCATTCCATTCTACAGGTTATTACCTACTTAAATCCCAGAGATGATCCTTTTATTAATTTTTGCGAGGTTTTTACAAAATGTTGCCTTCATTGCCTGTACTATATGTATATTATATTGGATAATTGTATGAAAGAAGCCGTAATGTTAACCTTTGCTTTTTGGTCAAATATTTTGGATGATAATTGAAGTTTTTAAATGTCAGAAAAATAATATAAAAATTAAATTAAATTAATTACGTTTCTATAAAAATATGTTTATGCATGTAACACGTAGGAAAAGTCTTCCGTATGTCGACTATCGCCTCGATAAGAAATCCTACGCCTAATGCGGAAAAATTCACTTTTCCCATAGTAGGGCTAATAAGTTTAGTCAGTAGAGCCAGGGGCGTGGGGATTTACTAATTTTGTAAATTCACACGTACGTAATTCGAAGAAATGAAAACACTCGGATTATGTCAATTATGCATGAGCTACCATATGTCTTAAATTTAAAGTATTTGTAATTATTTATTTTGTTAATTTTAATGGTTGAGTATTTGAGCAGCCTCTGGGCTGGACTCCGCCATATGTATATTTTCAATAAAGGCACTTTATTATTATTATTAAATCTGGCAACATTATCTCCACGTATTATAGCAGCGCAGCCGCGAATATTTGCTGTTGCAATAAAACTGTTACTATTGTAAATATATATGTGGAGCCACTGAATGCGATAAGAAGAGTTCGTGAGGTTCGTTTATGACAATTGGACGGCATTAAACAGAGAGGAGCCAACCCACAAAATTTGAAAAATTTGTTTCTTAATTTATTTAAATGTAAAATATAGTAATGTGTGTTCAGCTGAAAAAGTCAGCTCAGGGTGTTGGTTCCTTTCTGTTTAATGCTGTCCAATTATTCCGCCAATTGCACAGTAGTTGAACAAATTATTAGGTATAAAGGCACCGCACATTCAAGCATTTATTCTGTTGGTCGATTGCATCAATTACACATAATGACCTAGTCGCAGTTTTCATCTCTGGTAGGCGGATAAAACTTAAAATATTTCTCTGAATTGTGTGGGATTTTATAGAGGTACTATCCTTTGGCAGAATGCCGCTGCTCTTTTTGCTCTACTGACAACACTTCTTGGCCTTAGTATAATACAAATGATCATATAAGTATACTCAATGAAGCCGTAAAAACGGCAAAAACTCATAATTTTCGAGTGGTGAATGATTTACATAATTTCTTCTGTCTTTTTAATACTGTATATTGATGTTAAAAAACTTCCAAAGTTGACTTAAAAAAAATGGTTTTGTCCCATCTAAAGCAGATAATCTCGAGGATGCTAAAAAATTTCGCGGCCATGGTATAAACTCTATTTTTTGTGCAACCGTAAATTATAGTTAGAATCGCGGACCAATAAAAGACGTAGATAAAGAACACTGTAGAAATGGTATATTACTGTGTTTGAAGCCAAAATAAACAAGGTGATAGAAGTGGCAAGGAAGGGGATATGTTTATGTTCGCCCACTTACAGAGGCGCATCGTTTGAAGAGGGTTAATTATGAGCTAAGAATTCTTACTCATTTTTTATGCTTTGATACTTATTATACTAGGTACATTACAGAAATGTTTCTGATTCATCTAAGGTATTAAAATAAAAAAATGAGAAAGATGAAAATACATATTTTGATTTAAATAGGTAATAATTTTATGAACTTAAAATAAACAAGGCTATACCTGACTCGCCCTCTACGCCTATGCGTCAACTTACTCTGAAAAGAGGCATATTTTCTTTCATTTGATACGCATTACACATAAAGCACTTTTAGGCATTGTTAAAATTGTATATATATCAATAAACAATGGTTTAACATTTAACATCTTATAAAGTACAAAAACACAAAGTTAAACACAAACCACAGAACGGATTGCTTTTGTTGATATGTCAACTGTCATCAAGTATGTTGACCGGGTGGTTCAAATTACCCAATCATAAGCCGCCAAAATGTAAACAAAATAATAAACACAACAAATAAGATTTTGGCTTCAAACATTACTTATTGTTTTCAATATCTATGTTTATTTCTTGATCTGTGGTTAGAATAGACGGTGATATGACACCACTAGACCAAGAGTCAGCAACGTATTTTGAGTTGTCATTTCAACACTCATGAGAATTTACCATACACCTATGAACTATATACTGGTAACACGCTATAAGCCACTATGTACGGAATTGAGGATAGAGAAGGAGATAGTTTTCCATCTCTATGGAGAACTTTGGATCCAACGCGCACGCTCCGACGACATATCGCGCTTTTGTAATAGGTCAGTGGCCATGTGGCCAATTTCTCCGATTAGATTGTGACCATTTGCCTTCTATATTCAGTCGAACGGTCACAATCTCGCGTCACTAAGGGATGCGCACCATACCCAGAGTACTCTTAAAGTATAGAGAGACAGGCTTTCTTTGGCGTCAAGTTATGAACGAAACTCATAGTATATAGTTAATATGTATATGGAATTTACAAACTGGAATCTTAAATGCTTGTTGAACTACAAAATTCGATTCTGGCACCCCAATGCGGCCGGGTTATACTACCCTAAAATTACAACGAGGGTGAGAAATAAGATTCAACGTATCCAAATCAGTGAACTCAGTACGTAGTATAGAGTTCACGGATCCAAATAGTCATGAATTTTCAGATTATTCTCGATAGTATTCTTAATTCTGTATAAAAATTATTCCCGGAACATTTTCTCCCCTCCTAAATGTTGACAAAACGTTGTAAATATTTATTTAAAAAAATACCATTTTTGTTATTTCATTGTTCTGTAATGTTGACAGAATAAATAAAATATTACCCTGAACAATTATGCTTCTTTGGTTTCTGTAAAAAAATGATATTAAAATTTAATCATATCCATATCCTCCACCTTGTGTAATTTTCATAATAAATATCCAACATTTAGGGCTATTTCTTTAATGAGAGTAGTAAAAAGTTATTTTCAAAATTCGATATCTCGAAAACGGTATTTGGGTATATGATGTACTATATGAATTTTGTTTAGAATTTCAAGGAGAATTTATGTATGAAATAATAGAGAGGGTGTTCCATTAGAGAAGAAGCAATTTTGATTCGTCATGACTTTTTGACTGACCCTGTATATTTAATTTTTCTTTATTGTAATGGATTTTAAAGAACCCTAAAACTTTTGTGTCGTAACATTTGTCGCGAGTTATCTTACTTTAGGAGATAGTCGGCCGTTTCCATACATATCAGCGACCCTGTATAATATTCAAATCTCAAACAATCCAAAACAATCACTGTTTCGCACATAACTATGTTATTTTTAATGCTGAAGTGATATAAAAAAGATCATTATAAAGATACATTCAAAATTTTTTATTTCTATCATATGTATTTTTAACGTCAGACTAACTAATTTTTGTGATATTTGAAATTTAAATATTATACAGGGTGAGGCAATAGTGCGTCGGACATCGATATCTCGAGTTCTACGATAGCTAGAATTTTTTTAACTAGACAAAAAATTCTATAACTGGAAATTATTTTCGAACATACAGGGCGAGCCAAGATGAAATTACAGGACCAAGTGAGTAGATAAGCTATAGGCATTCGGGCTCACAATCCCATGTTATTTCTTATGGAGGTTCAGTGTGGTCATTTTTGACCAATTTTCTCCCCACCACTTTTTAGGCTCCGCGTTCGGGAAAGGTCCTACCGGTCGAAGAGATATTATTGGCCGATGTGTTTGGGCACATGATCGAGGAGTGTGAGATACACAGACCCTCTTTAAAATCGTACAGACCTGTATACAGACCCTGTTTAAAAGCTGTACAAACCTGTTTAAAAGCTGTAAAAACCTGTTTAACCCGACCGGTAGGACCTTCCCCGAAGGCGGAGCCTAAAAAGTGGTGGAGAAAAAATTGGTCAAAAATGACCAGAATGAACCTCCATAAGAAATAACATGGGATTTTGAGCCCGAATGCCTATAGCTTATCTACTCAAGTGCCTTTTTTTATGGAATGCTATGTATATCAGTACATTTTTTGAAGCCTCTTTCTAGGCTCTATTCATTCCTATATTAGCATTGAACATCTCCCAGCCACTTGGATGTAATGATTTTTTTTGTGGAAATAATGCAATTTGCAGATGGATATGAAAAAAATCACCACAGTCACAATTATGGATTTTAAGAAAAACTTATGTGAATACCAGTTACAAGACATCTAGTTAATGTTTTTGAATCATTTTCATTTCCTAAAATTGTACAGGGTGGCCAAAAATTATTTTTTAATGACGAACTTTTTAAATTGAATTTTCTCAATTTTTTGCACCATCTTTAACTGATATATTTTTACACTCTTATTTTTTTTACGATACCAAATTTTCATTATGTGTAACACTTTTTAAGCCATTTACGAAATACAGCTTCTAAATACCAATTTTTCAATGGCAAAATCGCAATTTTCAATTAACTCATTTACTTCGCAAAATATTCATTTTCAGGAAAAATTGTAGGTATCTAACCTTCTAAGTACCTATCTTTTTTATTACAATTTAATTATCCATTAGATCCATTAGTTATGTTTTTATTTTTTTGTCCGCCTGCCTAAAAGGGTGGGCCCCCAAATTAAAAGCCGAGATTGGGAGTTTTTTTAATACTAATTTACATTGTCTTAAAGAGATGACACTACAGAAGGAATTTCTTTCACTGCTTGAGAATTTCAAAATAAGAAACTTCACTGACTATTTTTACTATTAAAAATATATCCATATATAATTATTTTTCTCAGTGTTAGTTGTTAAGTTTAAATACCGACTTTGTTACTGTAATTTATATTGGTGTTGTTAAATAAAGAATAATATATATAAAATTTAGTCTTCTTTCTTGGTAACCACTTTAACCTCCACGAATTCTACCCGTCCTGCGAGCGGCGATAAGACCAGTAGATGTTCCTCTCTTAACAATAGACGTCTTACCAATATGTTGATGGTTACCAACTCCGTGAGGATGCTAGACAGGGTTCATAGCAACACCACGTACCTTAGGCCGGCTTTGTGGTAAGCACGACCAGTTTTCAGAATGGGCTTGTCAGTACGACCACCCCCGGCGACGATACCAACCATGGCTCTATTATTAGAGGGAATGACTTTCTTAGCTCCAGAAGGTAACTTAACTCTGGTTTTCTCTGTTTCGTGATTATCTGCAATGACTGTGGCATAGTTAGTTACCAGATGCACGTGCCAAACTGCCGCACGGTCTCCAGTTTTTTCTTCTAGATTACATACAATGGTACCTTCAGGCATTGTTCCAACAGGCAACACATTTTCTATTTGGAGATTAGCCTTCTTTCCACAATAAAGAAATTGTCCAGTATACATTCTTTCGAAAGCAGTAAATAATTATTTTCTAGTTTGAAATTTGTATGGGTCCTTAAAATCTACGACAACTAAGGGGGTACCAGCTGTCATGTACGACGTCTTTAACAACACCCTTAATATAACCAAAGATTAGAGAACTAACAATATAGGACAGTCAGACGGAGAAGACGAAATAGACGAAGACAGTTGTGAACTCCAATTTAAAAGGACACGACATCCAGCGGAAACGGTTTCGGAATTTGTCGGGTACGCATTAAATGAACTTGACCAAGCTTACTAAAAGATAGGTTAGCTCATTAGAATCGACAAATCCTACGTCACGTATGGACCTCGATGTCAGTTAGCGTATGGCTGTTTTTTCCTCATTTTATAGAAAAAGTTTTAGAATTATTCGTTCAATGTACAATTCTATCCTAACCAAAGAGATACCTTACATATAAACATAAACATAGAAATACTTCATGTGACATTTATTACAAAGCAACCTGTTTTTTTAGTGACCTTGGGTACTGATAATCAGCTGAGTTCGGTCGTTCTATCAGAACAGTGTTGTCTACTTTTCACTATTGGCCTTTCTTTCTAATGTTACCTTCTCCGTCTGATTGTCACATTGTGGTAGAGGTGTTTCAAAATCTCATAAGCTTTGACCTTGGTATGCGCAGAGACATAATTTCGGCGATTGTCTCAATTACACAACTTCCTAAAAACATCAGATTTAGGATTTAGGTATTTATGCGGAATAAACTCCGCTTTTTGCGCAATTTGCGATTCATAAGGTTCTGAAAGTACTCTAACTGCGCGAGAACTCTAATTTAAATGTCGAGGTCAATGGCGCCATCGCTAAAAGATAAAAGGTTTTCCGCCGGCTGTCCTATCTTGTTAATTCTCTAATCTTTGATATAACCATATGACGTAATTTAGGTGTTCCCTTCTGAGGTTCCCTTGCTCCTTTTTATGTGGGATTTGAAAACGCATCCCGCACCTTTACGCTGCGTGCACGAATAACACGTCCCCGATAGTCGTGTCGAACAGCTTGAAATGCAATAATATAATCCAGTGCTTATCTATTGCAAAAGGGACCTCAGAAAACATATGTACCTAATTAGATAAATAATCGCCTTTAAAACACACTGTAGTCTTGTCACAAGGATCATTCGCGACTAGTACTAATAATTCAGAGATGTAGAGAGACAAATGGGTTAAAAATTTAAAGAGTGAAAACTTAAAAAAAAATTGAACAGCCTTTAAAAAACATTTACCAAAAATTATGAAATCAAATTACAAATACAACTACAATCACGTTATAATTACAAAGTAAGATTCAGAAACGTCAAGAAGGCATTAACAGAAATGGATATTGCAAAAATGTAAAGACTAGTAAGTATATATGAAACATAAAATTCCCAAAAATCTATTTCCCCGTGCTATGGTGCACAAGCAAGTAAAGAAGTCAATGAAAATTGACTGCTAGTCTAGCCGACTTCTCGGGAGGTGGGACAATGTGTGCATTTCTAAATAGAATATAAAATGAACTTAATTTCATGACAAGCAAATAAAACACGTGATTTCTCAAAACACTTAAACCACTATATTTACATAAGAAAATGAAAGCAAATGAAATTGACAATCACAAACACTTAAACGCGATTAAATAAATTAACAAACAGTAATTACACAATATTAAGAAATGAAGTGGTCCGCGGCAAGTTCAAATCTTTAGCTGAATCGCGACCGAATATTCCTAGGTCAATTACAACACATTAATTTTCTACTTATTAAAACCGGCAAAATACTGAACAAAGGTACTTAAACTTTAAAATTGAAAAAGGTTCGCAAACCGAGAATTTACTATACCCTGTAGGTAGATGATGACCGAACAGACCTTAAGCCAATAAGAGTAACGATATCCGCTCCATCGAAATAATACGTTTCAAAAGTGGGCAGTAAACTTTAAACCCTCGACCAATTAAAACCTTCTGTAGTTTAAACGGTACCCCCTATTTGAAATTACCTAACGGACCATGGTATTTATCATATGGCCTATCTGAACATTTTTATTACCACTAAAACAGATGAAAAAAACCCCTTTTATTCCTTACTTTGCTTTTGTATGGGGGAAAAAATCTGCCTTAAGTGGTCTATCTATCTTATGGTCTATTACATATGTTCCTGGAAGCCTCTATCAACTGCTTTAGTCTTGAAAATCTAACTAGAACCCCCGGTGGGTATCTCAACAAGTGTCCTTAACTTCAAGTGAGCAAAGCGAATTGGACATAAAATAATTTGGATGGTTATTTATTGTTTACAAGTGGCTAACGTCGACTACCTAATAAAGAGTAAAGTTAACAAAGCATGTTTCCTGGGCTCTCAAGTAAATCAGTTTGCAAGATAAAACAGATGTTTCTATGACCAGTATTTTTTTGTACTAAAATCTCGACCCTTAAAATATTACCGAAATCAAAAGTAAGAAAATATGGTGGTTCTATGAGACAGAGCCGGACTTGGCTCCCTTAATTTGACTTTTGTTACATACTCCCCTGTGTCACACTTTGTCACGCTCGCCCGATCCCTCCAGCCCCTATCTGTCACGTCACACCAACTTTTATGCTCGCTTTTATGTAAATTAATGATGTCAAGGATGCTGATAATATACAGGGTGTTTGGTGCATCGTGTGCCAAATGGAAATGGCCGACAGAAAGGGTTATCTGCTCTCCTTTCAGGCCCCTTAATACTTCCCATGCCCTGCGGGATTTTTCATATCGACCTTTTATCTTTTTAATGAAAAAAATCCCAAATTCTACATTTAAATTCAAATTTAAAAAAAAGTGTTAGGCGTAGACTGCGAATTTCATTTTCATTTTGATGTGTATTGCTGAAGGGTTCTTTTAAATCTAAAATTACTGACATTAGTCATCTAGTTGGTTTTTATTCACTTGCAAACTTTCGGAATAAGTAAAATTTAAATTTAAACTTAGAGTTTAGAAGGCTATAAAAAAAAAACTCAGAGCAACCGGGATCTTCCAACTCCCTCAAAAATTCTCTAGTCTATCCTCTTGCTAATGATGTGCCACATGTTATAAAAATCTTTTAATAACTTCGTGAATTCGCTAAATTAATGAATCGGGTCACATAAGGCTAATATTCGAAATTTCGAATAAAAAATTATATTTGCTTAAATTATGCATGGAAAACAGGTAAAATCTGTTATCTCACTCTTGCGAAGTAAAATCTATCTTCTATCTCTTTCTGTTCACTGGTATTCTTGAAATAAAGAAACAGTTACATTTTTATCACTTATTAAAAAAAATTAAAAATCTTGCTCAAAGTATTGGTCTCTGTTGCGAATGCAGGCCCGACATCTGCTTCGTATTTCGACAGTTGTTGTATGAAGTCGTATTTCCTCCCTAATTGTACCGAAAGCCGTTTCTATGCGTTGGACAAGAGGACAAGTTCCTCCCTAGTCGCAACCTCCGTCGTGTACACGAGCTCTTTGGCACGTCCCCAGACATAAAAATCCAACGGAGTTAGGTCTGGGGAACGTGGAGGCCATTGAATAGGGCCATCCCGCCCAATCCACGCATTTGGGAATACATTGTCTAGATATTGTCTTACAATCAATCGCCAGTGCGCGGGACAGCCGTCATTTTGAAAACTATAGGCGTATGCGTATTCAATAGCCTCCACGTTCCCCAGACCTAACTCCGTTGGATTTTATGTCCGAGGTCGTGCCAAAGAGCTCGTGTACGCGACGGAGGTTGCGACTAGGGAGGAAGTTGTCCTCTTGTCTACCGCATAGAAACGGCTTTCGGTACAATTAGGGAGGAAATACGACTTCATACAACAACTGTCGAAATACGAAACATTTCGGGCCTGCATTCGCAACAGAGACCAACACTTTGAGCAAGATTTTTAAATTTTTTTAATAAATGATAAAAATTTAACTGTTTCTTTATTTCAAGAAAACCAATGAACAGAAAGAAATAGAAGATAGATTTTACTTCGCAAGAGTGAGATAACAGATTTTACCTGTTTGTCATGCATAATTTAAGCAAATATAATTTTTTATTCGAAATTTTGAATATTAGCCGTATGTGACCCGATCCATTAATTTAGCGAATTCACAAAGTTATTAAAAATTTTTTATGACATGTGGCACATCACTAGCAAGAGGATAGACTAGAGAATTTTTGAGGGAGTTGGAAGATCCCGGTTGCTCCGAGTTTTTTTTATAGCCATGTAAAGTCTAAGTTTAAATTTAAATTTTACCTATTCCGAAAGTTTGCGAGTGAATAAATAAACAACTAGATGACTAAGGCCAGTAATTTTGGATTTAAAAGAACCCTTCAACAATACACATCAAAATAAAAATGAAATTCGCAGTGTACGCCTAATACTTTTTTTATAATTTGAATTTAAATGTAGAATTTGGGATTTTCTTCATTAAAAAGATAAAAGGTCGATATGAAAAATCCCGCAGGGCATGGGAAGTATTAAGGGGCCTGAAAGGATAGCAGATAACCCTTTCTGTCGGCCATTTCCATTTGGCACACGATGCACCAAACACCCTGTATAATCAAAATATTAGGTATAAAATTATTTTCTTGACACAATGAAGTGTCACATTTGGACTGATATCCGAGCGTTCACTTAAGTAACCTTGACGTTGGCGACCTATCATGGCGGCCAGCAAGGGGGTTCATAGGCCTGCTTTGCGGCTGGATCACATTTGTTCAAAGTCGCCATGCATGGTGATAAGGTATAAATTGTCAAGAGCCATATGACAATTGTTGACGTTGTACGATTATCTTCTGTGATAGGTAGGTACTTTCCATTCTTCTGTTCGCCCATGATCTCAAAATGATCCTTGTGGCACAAGATTATAGTTTTTTTAAATTGAATTATTGAGCTATACTTGTTTTCTAATCTAACAACCTTCACGATCCGAACATAGTCCTATCACGAATTTATAAATAAAAAGAAATTCGCAGGTTTGACATCCGACATATCATACGCAAAAGAATAGACAATCGTCAGTGTTGCCTTGCTTATATCGCAGCCTCCCAACACTCCCCCCCCTCTATTGATATCTTTATTATTTGAATTAATAGAATATTGACTGACATTTTGCTGCAGACCATTAACATAGAACAGAGTACAATAAGAGATTAAAAATCGACTTTTTACTCTGTCGCGTCTGTTAGATGTCATTCTATGTAATGTCGTTTCCAGCGAAGGTCAGAATCCGAAACGTCAACAAGAGTCGAGTGTTTTACGAATTACGTTTTCTAACACCACCAACGTCAAGCAGATATGCTAGTGCTTCGTCATTTTTTCATAAAATACTAGTTTTTGTCTAATTTCCCGACTCTTTCAGCAATATGCGTTGGTATAGTGGTGGTATAGCTGAGGCTATAACAATTTCTAAAGCCAAAGGTGCAATATTTGTGGTATATATAGAAGGTATGTATTAATGTACTTAAGATTTTTTATGTCTAAAAAATGTGTGGTCTTAGGTAAAGATGAACAATCCAAAAGAATAACGGACTTAATTAATCAAGGAGATTTGGGGCAGAAGCTCGAAAGTGAATATTTTGTAGCAATTAAAATTGAAGGTGGTTCGGTAGCACATCAACAGTTTAGCGAGATTTGTATCCTTTTCACAATATTATTAGTATTATTTAGAGGCTAACATTAAGGAATTTCTTCCTCTGAGAATATGAATTTCCCTTCTAGATAAACATGATTTGTAAATCACAACTGTCGGTCTTAATATTTAGTAAGTGCCATCTATGTCAACGCATACGAATTATCATAGAAATTTTACTTATTTGGGAATAATACTGTAAAAAAAATTAATAAATGAAAATTGTGGGACATATTCTATAGTATTATTGGTGTATTGAACCAAAGTGAGAACCAGAGGCATGTATTTGAAGGGTTTTTATATAATAGTTCAGCTTCGACGATTGCGACCGGTGACGTTGATTGCATTCATCGCAGCAAATACTCATTATGTGATCATGATTCTGAGAGACTGAATAGTTCCCAACAGCTGTCGATATTACACATTTTAAAAATTTCTAGGTTATGGAAGAAATAATATATTATGATATATCGTCGCTCCGGAAGAAAAGTGACACAACTCAAAATTTATATGTTTTGGCTTTCTTACACAAAAAGTTCACAAATGCTATAGAGATGTCCCTAGTAAAAGGCCATAAATCAAATGCCTCAATTTCGCCACTTACACGCGTCGTTCTTCCCCCGTCACAATTATAGTGTTGTCTTGAATAACGTCGTAAGCTTAGTCAAGTCATGTGTTTGAACTGAATGCACTAGATTAAATCACTAGATTTGCTTTAATAGCAGTGATATAAAAAAAACTAATAGTTATGTTTCTCCCATTACAGCTTATTCAGCAAAGCATTTAAAATGTTAACTATTTTAAATTCTCTTTTCTGCAGAACTATGTTTTTTAAGTTGTGTCACTTTTCTTCCGGAGCGACGATATGTAAATATATTAATCTGTAACATTTGAAGCTATATGTAAAACTGTATTCCCCTCAAAGTTGTACTGTTTGTTATTGTACTTACACAGAGTGGCTAAGTCTCCTTCAGGATTAATTTTGACAATGACAGTTTGTTCAAATTATTGTATATCACTGATCCAGTACTGAAATTAGGGAAATGGAGTGCAAATTATTAGGTATAGCTATGAAACTTTTTTCTCTCTGGAAATCTTGGGTATGGTGGGCGGATATGGAGGGGGCGTGGGCTTTTTTTTTAATATCAGATGCTTACCGATAACTCTGTATATGTACCTCACATTCCCCACTTAACTGGCAGATGAAACTTCTGGTCGGTGCACGGTAACTGGAAATTGAAACAAGTAATTTTTAGTTACCGGATTAAATCTAGCACAAAATGTTTGTTCTGGCTTGTACAGTACTATACTGTAGTAGCAGACATTTCTGTTGGGCGGTTTTTGAGCAATTTGCCATCACAGTGGCGAAAAATGGAACAAATTTCAAGTTTTGATTAAAAAAAAATTTGAAAGTCATCGTGTGTGGTGTCAAATAAAAGCTTGTTAAAACACGAATTCAAAAATAAATAAAATGTAAATTATAAACATAAGTTCCAATACTGTTCTTTAAGGGATTCGAAAAATTATTTTTTCTCCATTACTTATTTCATGAAATATTTTAGAATGTACTCGGTAAATAGAAAAAAAGATCATAAGCTTTACCTATAATATCTATTATCTATTTAAAATGTCATGTGACACTGTATCAAATGTTTTTTCAAGTCTAAAAACTACTACTATCTTTTTGCTACTATTAATATTTTTGTAAACATTACTTACTATGGCTGTTATTACATTATCTGTGGATGAATTCTTAAGCAAGCCAAAATGAGAGCTTTATAACAAATTAAGCGAGATAATTACATAATCAATGTTCAATAAGTCTTTATAATAACGTGTCAAACTTACTGATTAGACTAATAGGTCTATAATTGCTTTTACAGTCTTTTGGAAATTCACCTATGTTAAAGGCTATGTTGAGTATAAAGAACTGCACTACCCTATACCGTTTTAGTATGGAAAATACTTATGGAAATAGTTTTACATCCTAGTTTTTTAAGTTTATAACTGATTTAATTAAAAAACTAGGATGTAAAACTATCTCTGTTAATAAAAATAATCTAGGGAAAATGTTACTTAATAATAAAGATAAAAGAGATTTATTAGAAAAAACAGGTGTATATCAGTTAAAATGTAATGACTGAGATACTATACAGGGTGATTCACGTAGGCCATTCATTAGAAGTTTTTCAACTTGCAGTTGGATTAGAAACTTGAAATTTGGTATGCAGCCATAATCGATCATGCCCGTTCTATCTAAAATATTTTCAGTCCTCCAACTATACAGGATGTGCCAATAATTGGTACCAACTTTCTTATTTTAAATAGAAACCTATATTTTTCTTTACATGGTTCTATTGGTCTTCTAATTCTGAGTTTAGAGAACCTAAGTTATGTTAACTTATCTATTACAATTTTTGACATATGTACAATTTTTTGAAAAAAAATGCTGCTGTAGTAGTTTACGAACAAATTTGTATCTCGCAAACCTTTCAAAATTATGAAACCAAATTTGTGAAGCAGTTAGCTGGAAGTCCAGGCTAACTTTTGATGTCCCATCGGTGGTCTCATTTTGTACCATATGGGCGCAGTCGATTTTCAAATGTCACAATCAAAAATTGTCAAAAGTCAATTTTTTCAAATGGCACCTACTATTTTTTTTCACACCATTCGAAAGAAAATTGAATTTTAGGGTGAGTTACTTAAGCATTCCCTATACCTAACTTCACCCCATATCGAGTTATTCAATAAAAATCAAGAAATACCTTATCTTGCCGAGAGATTCCTTACTTCATCAAGTATGCCATGGAAACAAAAGACAGTTGTAATAATTTTTGAAGAAAAATATGGATTCTTATTTAATTACACACAACACCAACAGATTATTATTAACGAACAAGAACAATGTTGACGAAATTCTATCAGTGAAAACGGTGTACACATTGAGCATTTGTATTGAAATAATTATTTTGTTAATCTGTTTATTTGTTGTTATTATTTATTATTGCAATACGATTTTTGAATAAAAATTAAAATGAAATGATTGTTTCCAAAGCCTACTACCCTTGAGAAAAAAAAAAAACAATATTTTTTTCAAAAAATGCCAATAACTCAAAAACGACTGTAGATAGACATACACAATGTTAATAAAAGTGGCCCTAAAATTCAATTTTGCATTGATTTCTGGCGTCAGAAATGGTAGGCGCAAAGATGTGCTACGCAATCTGTTGAAAGTAGAATAATAGAATATTTGAACAAAAATATGGTGGTCACATTGAACATTTACGTCAGAATTTCGTCAACATTGTTCTTGTTCGTTAATAATAATTTGTTGGTGTTGTGTGTAATTAAATAAGAATCCATATTTTTCTTTAAAAACTATTACAACTGTCTTTTGTTTCCATGGCATACTTGATAAAGTAAGGAATCTCTGGCAAGATAAGGTATTTCTTGATTTTTATTGAATAACTCGATATGGGGTGAAGTTAGGTATAGGGAATGCTTAAGTAACTCACCCGAAAATTCAATTTTCTTTCGAATGGTGTGAAAAAAAATAGTAGGTGCCATTTGAAAAAATTGACTTTTTGACAATTTTTGATTGCGACATTTGAAAATCGACTGCGCCCATATGGTACAAAATGGGACCACCAATGGGACATCAAAAGTTAGGCTGGACTTCCAGCTAACTGCTTCACAAATTTGGTTTGATAATTTTGAAAGGTTTGCGAGATACAAATTTGTTCGTAAACTACTACAGTGGCAATTTTTTTCAAAAAATTGGACATGTCAAAAATTGTAATAGATAAGTTAACATAACTTAGGTTCTCTAAACTCAGAATTAGAAGACCAATCGAGCCATGTAAAGAACAATATAGGTTTCCATTTAAAATAAGAAAGTTGGTACCAATTTTTGGCACACCCTGTATAGTTGGAGGACTGAAAATATTTTAGATAGAACGGGCATGATCGATTATGGCTGCATACCAAATTTCAAGTTTCTAATCCAACTGCAAGTTGAAAAACTTCTAATGAATGGCCTACGTGAATCACCCTGTATATATATATATGTTAAACTGGTCGTAAATTAAAAAACCGTCTCGCCGAACATAAAAAATCAATAACGAACAGAATACGTAGCACCGGTATGTCAACACACTGTATAGAAAATAATCATTTTGTTAATTTTAATGAAGTCGAATTACTCCATACAGAAAATAAAGGAAACAAGTTAGATTTACTAGAACAATTTGAGATTATGAAAGTTGTAAAAAAGCATAAAAATGTAACTAATGATCAAACATTATTTATGGGTCATAATATTCTAGAAAAAATAATTTAACATTAAGAACCTATTTGTAGTATATTTACATAGGATAGGAATCATATAACTATTTTGCAATAATAAATAGATTAAAAGCTTTGCATAATGTATACCTTTCCATTAGGTATAAATAATTAAGGAACACATTTTAAATTTAGTAATATCTTGTACTCTTGATAAAGGCTTAATAAGCCGAAACACGTGTAGAGTTTTAATAAAACTTTCTGAAACATTAAAAAGCATAATTTCCTGTATATTTAAATATTTAACTGAGTAACTAATTTTACTACTTATTAACGTTCAATTAGAAAAGTATCAATTTTCTTAGGTATCTTCAATTCGTTTGTGATACTTGCATAAGATGCAATGTCTGAATTTTTTATATGCTCTGCATAAACATTATCGTGTCCTGGACTACTAGTACTACTGGTTTTTTAATGATATGGTTTCTTTTATTTTGTGAGGATCTGTAGGTAGGAGATTGACTGCAAGTATGTCAGTATATTTGTTTGATTTTTTCTGCATGTTCAGCGCATATTATGGCAGAATATTCATTATATATAACTTAACTGTATGACAGATAAGGAACCTGGCGTTCCATCAATATACTTTATAGGAAAGAATGGAGCCCCTTTAGATATTATTACAGGATCAGATGACCTACAATCTTTGCCAAGCAGAATTGAGGGTATTCTTCAAAAAGCAGGCATATCTGTAGCAAAGTCAGGTGTGTGTTAATTGGCTGTGAGTATTTCCTTTCTAGATTTAAGTAATATAAATTATTACTTGTAGATGCGGAAGTAACTGGCGATTTCATTCAAAGTCAAAACCAACAGTCACTCCCCCCAAGTAATGTGATTTGTGAGGATGGGGTATGCACGATTAAAAGCAACATCGCTGGTACAAGTGCATCATCTGAAGCAGAAGAAAAGGAATCCTTAACACCTGAAGAGAAAGTTGAAAGGGCTAAAGAGCTGTTACAGAAGAAACGAGAAGAAAAGGAGAATGAAGAGAAAGAGGTAAATATTTTACTTCAAACTGTATGGTGCAGAACGTGACGGTATAATTTATTTATTTATTTGCGAGTAGGATATACAGGCTGTTCATTTTATCAGGGCCCTCGAGAATATCTCAATTAATGTAGATCGTGCAAAAAAATTGTTTGTGCCGATTTTTATAAGCTAGAAAATGGTTTAGTCAGTTGAAATCCATGGCCTGCTTTAAGAGTTATGACAGAAAATATCGAAAATGTGGAATATGTATAAACAGCATATCTGCGTTATTTGAAGAAATGCGACGAAAATTCTAAGGTGACAATTTTTTGCAAAACAGCATTTCAACTAGATTTTATCTTAATTTTTTCCAAAACCGTTGTATTTTGAGATTTACTCTTTAGAATTTAAATTTTTTAAAATGGTGGCATTAAATAGAGTATTTTCCCTCTCTTTTCAACGATATATTGTAGATGAACTTATCGTATCGTATCGCGCATCTGATGGAGACGACAAGAATTTTATATTAAATAGGCTGTAGCCATGCCGTTGCAATGATATCTAGCAACTCTACTCACAAGGGGAATTCCAGTTACCCTTGAGACTCCCCAAGACGAACATAAATAAAATTATACTTACTGTGATTGCTACAGTCTGCTCTCTCCATCGTAATGTGATGTCGAGTGGTGCACTTCTATCTTATAACTAGCGCTTTCTCAGAAACACTTCTTAATAATTAAGACCATCGATGGATTCTATGAGTACTCGGATTGCTACACAAAGTTGACGAGATTAGAGGTGACCCGTAGTAGGAATTACCTATTTTCAATAAAGTTATTATTAAGTAGTTTTCCGACTCACGCCACAGAATCGCACGCAGGTCATCAATCTTATAAGTAGTGGATCAATAAGAAATCGAATTCAAAATATATTTTCATTTATTGAAATGAATTTCATGAAATATAAAAAATATAAATAGTCAGTATTTAACTAGTGTATGTCTCACTTTTCATGAACTCCCATATCACAGCTCTCTTATTTACGATACGAGCACTTCCACTTGGCAAGACGTTAGGCCCCATAGGATTGCAATTGTTCCAGCGTTCGAGAGAACTATAACAATCGACTGTACAAAAAGATTCAGACTCCCAGTTAATTATGATTGTAAGACGTATGTCGAACTTTTTGAAAATATTTACTTTTAATTTTTTCACTGAAATTTTCGAATTGCTTGTAATCTTTGTCAGGAGGCTTCAAGAAGCCTATATTTATGAATTCTGTGGTTTTCCTGCTTGAAAAAACGTATTAACGACATTGACACCAAAGATACCTTTTTGGAGACGACTCGTATTCGAGTGGCTATTATGGCAATTCCCGCCCGGGCCTGGATTAAGGATATTTTGGGTCCGTCAGAATCAAATCTTCGACTTTGAATTTTTGGGTTATTTTTGATGGACGTTCTTGTGGTTCGGACTTGGAAAATTCTCCACCACTTGCAGAATTAGTAAATGTGGATTTTGGTTTTTATTGGAAAAACCATCTCATTGATTTTTTCTTAAATTAACGTGCAGTTCTCTTCATGACACTTTCGAAAATATAAATTTTTGGTACTTGAGACGCTGCTAAAGGCGGTTATCGGTCTTTTGTGAAGTGATAATGTTTCAGTCGATTTTTTCATGGGAATTTTGGTCTAAATTTTATTTTCTTAATAATTTTATATTTTACCATTAAAAAAAAATTATTTTATATTTTAACATTATTCTATACATTATTACAATTATTTTCATGTCTCAGTTTGTTTACATACTACTGTGTTGTTCTTTTGACTTGTGTAAGTACTTTTGTATGTTTAGCATTAATAAATTATATCTATCTATCTATCTATATTTTTAAAATGGATCATTTTACAGGGTTCAATCGTATATTACACCCACGAAATGTTAATTTCGAGTCCACACAAACGAAAGAAAATGGGCATTTTTTGACATTTAGTGACGTGTACCTCAGTGCAAAGAAAGTACGAACTATAAACTAGATAACCACAGTGCCCATCTAGACGCAGAATTTAGGATTCATTTGCCGCCTCTTAAAATTAATTAAGTGCTCCGCTCCCTCTTAAAATTAATTAAGTCACGCAAAAATTAATATTTTCAAAATCACTTTTTTCAAGAAACTTAAATTGCCCTAATTTTCAATTCATTCATATATTTTTTCTAAAATAATTTTAAGATTAAAGTAGCGAGTTGGTTTCCGTGGTTTCTTTGAAGTTTTGTGTCTACAATTTTTATTTGAGACATTTTCTTCTATTGTAGAAAAAAAGTTATTGTGATAAATACTGTAAATACTGTTTTCTCAAAATTCTTTTGTCTGTAAAAAATGAAGCAGAACAGATTGTTATTCTCCAATCTAGAGTACATGTCCAAAATCATAAAATAGCGATTAAAAAAATTGCTCATTTTTGCAAAAATTCTTCTGGCACTTGATCTATGTGGTTATTTTTATCAATTCTGGGCAAATTCCCCTAAATCTAAATAACACATTGTTTAATTTATATTGCAGAAAGAGCGCCTTCAGGAAATTGAACGCCGTAAAATGGGTTCAAATGTTCAGCAGTTGAAAAAGTGGCAGGAGGACCAAGCACTGAAGCAGCTCATGGAAGAAAGAGAAAAAGAGAAACGTGAAAACCAGCAGGCTAGGGACCGAGTTTTAGCTCAAATTGCTCAAGATAAGGCGGAACGGTTATCGAAATCCTCACAGCCTAAACCTGCCTCTCCTGATTTAAACAAACCCCAAGCAGCTTCTGCCGGATCAAGATCTAATTCGTATTCAACACGGCTCCAGTTTAAGTTGCCTAACGGTTCATCATGTACACAAGAATTCGCCAATTCCGATTCACTGCAAACAGTGGTGACATACATTAAAACCAATTTGAATTTGTCTTTCGCCGAATTTAGGCTGTCTACTACTTTTCCAAGGAGAGAATTTACAGAGAATGATTTTTCTCAGAACTTGGCAGACTTGCAGCTCACACCTAATGCTGTTATCCTAGTTTTGCCTGTTAGTAGTGGAGCAATAACGACAAACAGCGGTGGAGGAATGTTAACAAACCTGGTTTGGACATTGGTCGGACCTCTGTTTCATATATTCGGTTATTTGAAGAATTTAATTTTTGGTCCTAAAACAAATGTTGTGGGGAGTAAGAAGCCAACTGATACATCGACAAGTAGGTAGGTTACATTGACTTATATAAGTACTTTTTTTCTATTAACATAAGTAAAATATTGTATTGTATATTTTGGTTTCAAACTTAAGGAGTTTATGTAAACGAGAAATATTATAAATGTATAGTGTTTTTAAAATATATTACTGTATCACTAACCGGTCATTATTTAGGTTGCAATTTCAGAAACATATTTCCTTTCATGTTAGTCAAAACCACGTGCCCCTAGCAGTGGCACTTTCAGAGTGCAGAGATGATTATTTTCATTATACGCACAGAATGGGATGTGTGCACTTTTTTTAAATCGAAAAGTATAAATTACTCATGGTATATACAGTGTGTTCCTTCTCAAGTGGACACACCTTGATATTTCGGTTGTTTACGACAGATTGATTTCAAATTTTTCTCAGCTATGAAACTTCAAGGCGCCTCTTTTCACGATGTTTAATATATTTTCAACTGTCACACCTACACATGACATTTTTGCATATTTTACTTGGCATTAGAGATACAGCAAAAATGTATTAATAAAACTTGTTCAGAATTAAAAAATATTATTAAACGGGGTTGCCCCCAATTGTACAAAAAACTGAAATAAACATACAAAAATATGTAAAACAATTAAATATAACAGCAATAATACAAATATAATATTACATCACATTAACTATTACAGAAATATTTTTTAAGAACATTACGACTGATATTAAAAAAATCCAAATTAATTCCGTTACAGTTAGACATCATTCTATTAATAGGATTGTTCATCCCATATAGAGTTCTGTGATGCTCCAGAGCAAAGCTGTAGACGATACGAAGTTGTCTTTGTGGAGTATGAAACTTTATTAATGCTAACAAATCAGGATAGTCAATGTAATTATTACATAATTTATAGAATAGAATGACATCGGTATTGTATATACCTAGACATCGAATTTCATCAAAATATGAGAATTTTGATTATTTTCAAAAGTTTTGCAATAGTCCATAAATTTACTTTTTAAATAAGCTTGTTCCATGATATTATTTTTGTATGGTTTTTGTTCGTTTTTATAGAATACTCGACATTCTTATTATGCACTTCAAATTTCATATTATTAACTTTTTCCGTTCTCGAGATATAAGGGGTTGAAATTAGTAAAAGTTGCAAAAACAGTGCGCCTGTTTGTGACGTCACTATACGCAACTTTGAACTCGGAGATCTACGCCGACCACTTGCAGCAGTTCAGTAGTAAGTAAATACGTGGAGTTGAAGGCCGTTTTAGGTGTCTATGGAAAGAGGAAGGGTGGCTTTTGTTCTGATACCAAAGTGAATGGGCAGAACCGATCCGGTTTGGCATGGACGAACAAAAGATGGCTTTTCTGTTAAAAATTGAAAAACATCGAATTTTTAAAAATTCATAACGAAGTAAATACGTGGAATGGAAGTCCGTTCTACGTCTCTATGGAAAGAACAAGGTTGGCCCTTTCTCCTGATACCAAATTGTACAGGGAAATTTGGAAATTCGGCTCTGCAAGAGCGAGAAAGTATTGCCTTCTTTAGAAGTATTAAAACGTAACTTAAAAACTTCAAAAACATCAAATTTTTTAACACTCATATAAGTTAATACTTGTAGTGGAGGATTGATCGATTTTAGTCTCTATTTAAAAATTACAGACCGACAGACAGAAATTTTTTTTAGCTTAAATTTAAAATCTCGGCGTTTCATGACATTCTAAACCGATTTCAAGAAAAAAAATTTTTGAAATTTTTTTTACGATTGCTATACTTCCAATCTACTACGTGGATGTGGAAGTAAAAGAAGATTGGCATTTTATTGACATCGTAAGTGTCACAGTGGACATCGGAATTTCGGCTAGGGCTGTGCAAAAGAAAAATGGCTACTTTCTTAAAAATCGAAAATTCGGCCCGACAGGTGCGAAGGCAAATCATAATTTTTTGACATTTGATAACATTTCGCCAAATCATATATTCCCCTACAATCCCTCGACTGCCCGCTCCTAAATTTAAGAGATGAAAGAGATAGCCGACCTTTGCGAATTAATTACTCAAAAACCATTAAAAAGGACGCCTCCGAATTTATCCTATACAACGTAGAATTAATTCCCGAATCGAATGACATCCGCCGCTTCCTGAAATACCGCCCCCATGAAAGCATATAATAGATCAACACGATAAGTATATAGATAATAACAACTAAACAACATTGAGTCGACTGAGATCGCTAACTCTATGTGTATAGTGACGTAGCGCCTGGCTACGTCCCATTTTTGCGAGGTGAAGGTTTGTAATTGTACTTTCGATTTTTGAAATTAAAAAAAAAATGCCGAACAATGCCCATTTTGTTATGTGTGTCAAATAATTTATTATTTTCAGACCAGAAAGTTCAAGACAGAAAATTCGTGACTCCACAGTAGTTAAGAAGCAAGGGAATGTACATCGATTAACCGATAGAACAGATAGTGATGATGATGGTAACACTTGGAACGGCAATTCTACACAACAGATGTAAACTTATTAAACATTTAAATACACATTTGAAATAAATAGCTTATTAATTGTCAATTAATTATTTAATTATTATTATAGATACTTTTGTTTTTAGTTCAATACATAATTTATAATTTTATCATAATCATCTTATTTGGACATCCTAATTTAAATCACTTGTTATAGAAGCTAAGGAGAGAAAAGATTTTGCTAATAACATCTTTACTCTTCCAAAGAATGCTGATGTGTCGGAGCCAGTGGTAGTATACGAGCCAGCATGCAATTTTTTTTGTGGGATGAGGAAATCTTCTGAAAGACACCCTGGCATTAAACGATGATTAGTGCCGCATTTTTACCGGCTAAAACCTCTCGCCTCTTCTGTGTTTCCTACTGATTTGGAACTACTTTCCTTCTCATCAAATCAGTGGATGGATTGGAAATATCTAACACATTTGTATCAGCTACATATGTGAATAATCCTTTGCCTTAGAGCATGGCAGACAACAAAACTGATATGAGCATTTTTCTTAGCGGTGGGAACTTAATTTATAAATGAAATTAATTATTTAAAAAAATTAGCTTGATATTTATTAATTATGGCTTAAAAGTAGACACCTTGCAGATTCAAAATGTCTGCCGCTGTATCTCCCCTAACTGGGATGTATGCCTACCTCTGGACCTCCACTAATTGCGAGTATTATATCTATCGTATTTTTGTAATTACTAAGTGGTAATTAATCGATAACAAGAAAATCAACTTGATATTGCAGCTTTAGAATATCTATCTCTAGACCTCATTGGTCACTAACTGGAATGTATAGTAGTTGTATTTTAGTATTCACTAAGTAAGAAGTAATTGATAAAAAATATTCGTTTGACTTGCACCAATCATAAAAGACATTTTGAGTTACTTAGTGAAAGAGTGTAGCAGGATAAGCATGGGCCGGATGACCCTCGGGAAATTGGACTGATATTTTTATCATCACATTACTAAGAGGAACTATTCTGCAAGATCTTACACTCCTGCACCCTCTGGTTTTTAAAATTAATTAAATTATTTGAATTTTGAAAAATATTTTTTCTCTCTAATGATGTAACCAATTTTTATGACTTTTATATATGCAGTAGATATACCAAGGAGGTAATAAACAAACAATTTTTGAGTATTTGCAGTAAGTTTATTCTAAAATATTCGAATTAAAAATTTTAAAACATTAAAAATTTCATATATATTGAGAGAAACCATCACCAAATTTTGTTCAAAAATGCCCCCTACTATACAGGGTGGTTCACGTAGGCCATTCATTAGAAGTTTTTCAACTTGCAGTTGGATTAGAAACTTGAAATTTGGTATGCAGCCATAATCGATCGTGCTCGTTCTATCTAAAATATTTTCAGTCCTCCAACTATACAGGGTGTGCCAAAAATTGGTACCAACTTTCTTATTTTAAATGGAAACCTATATTTTTCTTTACATGGTTCGATTGGTCTTCTAATTCTGAGTTTAGAGAACCTAAGTTATGTTAACTTATCTATTACAATTTTTGACATATGTCCAATTTTTTGAAAATTGCCGCTGTAGTAGTTTACGAACAAATTTGTATCTCGCAAACCTTTCAAAATTATGAAACCAAATTTGTGAAGCAGTTAGCTGGAAGTCCAGGCTAACTTTTGATGTCCCATCGGTGGTCCCATTTTGTACTATATGGGCGCAGTCGATTTTCAAATGTTGTCAAAAATTGTCAAAAAGTCAATTTTTTCAAATGGCACCTACTATTTTTTTTCACACCATTCGAAAGAAAATTGAATTTTAGGGTGAGTTACTTAAGCATTCCCTATACCTAACTTCACCCCATATCGAGTTATTCAATAAAAATCAAGAAATACCTTATCTTGCCGAGAGATTCCTTACTTCATCAAGTATGCCATGGAAACAAAAGACAGTTGTAATAATTTTTAAAGAAAAATATGGATTCTTATTTAATTACACACAACACCAACAAATTATTATTAACGAACAAGAACAATGTTGACGAAATTCTGACGTAAATGTTCAATGTGACCACCATATTTTTGTTCAAATATTCTATTATTCTACTTTCAACAGATTGCGTAGCACATCTTTCCGCCTACCATTTCTGACGCCAGAAATCAATGCAAAATTGAATTTTAGGGCCACTTTTATTAACATTGTGTATGTCTATCTACAGTCGTTTTTGAGTTATTGGCATTTTTTGAAAAAAATGTTTTTTTTTTCTCAAGGGAAGTAGGCTTTGGAAACACTCATTTCATTTTAATTTTTATTCAAAAATCGTATTGCAATAATAAATAATAACAACAAAATAACAACAAATAAACAGATTAACAAAATAATTATTTCAATACAAATGCTCAATGTGTGCACCGTTTTCACTGACAGAATTTCGTGAACATTGTTCTTGTTCGTTAATAATAATTTGTTGGTGTTTTGTGTAATTAAATAAGAATCCATATTTCTCTTTAAAAATTATTACAACTGTCTTTTGTTTCCATGGCATACTTGATGAAGTAAGGAATCTCTCGGCAAGATAAGGTATTTCTTGATTTTTATTGAATAACTCGATATGGGGTGAAGTTAGGTATAGGGAATGCTTATGTAACTCACCCTAAAATTCAATTTTCTTTCGAATGGTGTGAAAAAAAATAGTAGGTGCCATTTGAAAAAATTGACTTTTTGACAATTTTTGATTGCGACATTTGAAAATCGACTGCGCCCATATGGTACAAAATGGGACCACCGATGGGACATCAAAAGTTAGCCTGGACTTCCAGCTAACTGCTTCACAAATTTGGTTTCACAATTTTGAAAGGTTTGCGAGATACAAATTTGTTCGTAAACTACTACAGGGACAGTTTTTTTCAAAAAATTGGACATATGTCAAAAATTGTAAGAGATAAGTTAACATAACTTAGGTTCTCTAAACTCAGAATTAGAAGACCAATCGAACCATGTAAAGAAAAATATAGGTTTCCATTTAAAATAAGAAAGTTGGTACCAATTTTTGGCACACCCTGTATAGTTGGAGGACTGAAAATATTTTAGATAGAACGGGCATTATCGATTATGGCTGCATACCAAATGTCAAGTTTCTAATTCAACTGCAAGTTGAAAAACTTCTAATGAATGGCCTACGTGAATCACCCTGTATACTCTATAACATATTTTTTTCAAAATTTTCATTAGGGTAGAGCAGTGTTTAAAAAAATCACCAATAATATATAATTTGACATTTATAGTCTTCCTAATAGAAGACTACTAAACAATTAATTTAACTCTACTTATTTTATATCCATACATTTTTTATATGCCTCAAGGGTATCAAAGATATGAGTAACGAGCGTTCATTATAAACGTGATATACTTTATGTGCATTCTTAATGGGCTCAAATTAAAATACTTTTATTTTTTAAATCTCAAATTCATGTCTGTATATGTTTTTCTTTAGTGTACATGTATGATGTCATGTTATTACGAGATTGACTGTTGCACAATTCAGTCATTGCTTTTGTGTAAATATCAAAGTGCGAAGAAATAGCGGTATATATTAGTAATATTATAATTTTAATTGAGTGACAAGAATCCTAAATGTGTGGTGGTGTGGTTGTTTTGTGTGGAAAGTGGCAGGACAAAAAAAATTGACGATAGAAGAAGATATCACATTGTATCAAAATGTGTTACAGACACCTGAAACCGTTTTACCAAACAGTGTGGTATGCGGTGCCTGTTGTATAAAAATTCAGGAGATTTCATCAATATCGATCAAAATCTACGAAGTGCTTCTAGAGAATAGTTTGAACTTGAATCAAACCAAGAATTAGACCCAGATGTTACCCATGAAATACAAAGTAGTTTTGACGAATTTTCAGAGCAATATCTTGAACTCTCCATACAAATATCTACCCCTACCCATAGATATTGTTCTATTTGCTCTAGCATCGCAGATTTAATTACTATATCTGAAAGATACACTATATTATACTCCCATTCTTTCGCCCTTTAATATTTACACGAGAACAATAATCACTGAATTGTGCAGTTAATCTCGTAATAACATGATGTCGTACAAGACCACTAAAGAAAAACATGTATATACATGAATTTGAGATTTAAAAAGTAAACATATTTTAATTTGTTTCGTGTTAAGAATACGCATAAAATATATTACGTTTACAGTGAACGCTCGTTACCCTTGGCTCATATAAAAATATATAAATATAAAAAGAGTGTACAGTTGAATTAATTGTTCAGTAGTCTTTATGAGGAAGCCTATAAATATTACATATCATTAGTGATTATGATTTTTTTGACACTGTTCTACCCGTATGAAAATTTTGAAAAAAATATATGTTATAGAGCATAGTAAGGGGCATTTTCGGAAAAAAAAAATTGACGATAGTGTCTCTCAATATAATAAAGTGACCATATTTGAGAGCTAGTGATGCGGGACATAAATAGAAAAGCAAGCAATAGGAGCTGCGAGGAAAAATTTTACGGGGGTTCAAGGTCATTGCGTTTTTTACGTACGTAAATTTAAAATATCAATATGATAAAAGTATATTGAATATGAAATGTTTTGATTAAATTGTATTATAAATTAAAATTTTATTTAGGTATTGTATGAATTTTAATATACATATCAAACTAACAAACATTTTAATTATTTAATTCTATGCATATTTTTCCGAAGAATGAACTTTGCGTAGCAATTCTTCGTTCTGTAAGAGTTCTTCATGAAAAGCATTACATGACATCTATATTGTAGCGCACTATCAGCATTGCTTTCAATGTGTCTACAGTTAGCCGAGATTTTTCGGCACTCCAAATTTTATTTACCGAAGTAAAAAGGCGTTCGGTGGCAGCATTTGTACCGGGTAGGCACAGCGCAAATTCAACGATTTTCTTTAGGTTTTGCACTGGTATATTTTCTCCTACAAAATGTTGAAAAATCTCCACCCATTTTAAATCCGTTGATAATTTTTCTTCCCTCCACCAAATTATTTTTGCCTCCGTTACATAATTTTTTAAGTATGTAATTTCATCAAAAAGTTCATTCTCTGAAATTGAGTTGTTTTTCATAGTTACCAATTCAGCATAACATTTTTGAACATTTTCCCAATTAATGTCCCCTATATTTATTAAGGAGATCCATTTGAAACCTATGAAGCAAAAAAAACGTCGTATGCATGATATAAAAAGAAGTATGTGAAATTACCTGCAACTACTTCGAATTGTTTCGACCAAATTTCCAAATATTTTAAACAGTTTTCATAAAACAATTTTATTTGTGGCGCAGTGCTCGTATGTTTCTGACTGGAAATAAGCCAATGCGGGACTCTTTGCGGGACGTTCACAATGCGGGACAGCTCTTTGAAAAACAGGACTGTCCCGCCTAATGCGGGACGAATGGTCACTTTACAATATAAGTACATGAAATTTTGTATGTTTTAAAATTTTTAATTCGAATATTTTATTATATATTTACTGCAAATACTCAATAATTTTTTGTTTAATACCTCTTTGGTATATCTACCGCCTTTATAAAAATCATAAAAATTGGTTGTTATTAAAAAGAAAAAAAAAAGTTCAATATTCGATTAATTAATTAATTTTAAAAACCATAGGGGGCAGGTAATATCTTACAGAATAGTTCCTCTTAATAATGTAAAGTCAAGGTAAAAACAGCCCAATTTCCCGAGGGGCACCCGGCCCATGTTTACCCTGCTATACTCTCCACCAGTAAGAAAATTTCTCATATCACTTTCATTGGCTGCTGCAGTGTCGGACTCAGCCCCTCTAAAGATCCAAAATGTGGCCCCGTCATAGACTCATAATGTGACCCCCTTGAACCATGTGACATTTGGACATTCGCAAATCCCAATCTCAAAATGTCCAGTAAATTAGTTTAATTTCGAAACTCTGAAGACGTGACAACACTACGTTTAGTAGTAATTTCGAATAAGTCAAATGTCAATTTGGCAGCTGTCAATTGACACTTTTTTATCTAATTTGACAGCTGATTTTCCTTTACTGTGTTTTCTAACTAGCTTTAATTACTCAAAAAACTTCGAACAACTATTTTTGTCTGAAAATTGTAATTTGTTTTGGCCTCTTAAAATAATAAAAAAGGAATTTTTTTCAAAATTCAGGCTTCGAGGATTTGTGGGAATTTCGGTAAGCTTTAATTAAAAAAAAAATTGCTCATTTCCGACAAGATTTGCACTCTCTAGCCATTTTTGAACCAAAAAACTCGATTTGAGACCACTGTGCGACGATGGCGTGGCATTTGATTCGTATGTTTTATCCCGAGCTCTGGCTCGTGGAATAAACATTAAATACCTGTGCTCATGTTCTAATACTTAATAAGCCAGGCAAATGAAGGGAAACCAGACAGAATTTTAAGATAAATTAGTAGCCGCAATGTTTTTGCAGAACGGCTTTGGGAGAGGTAATAGGAAAGGCTTCACATTCCGTGAATCGTCGTTTTTTATCAACAATTAGAGTGTAGAATCAGTTTTCTTAAAGCACTGGAAAAACTATGGGTCATAGAGGAAAGTGATAAATGGGTGATTTGGGCGCAATTAAAGCTACATTATGAGATTTTCCAAATTAAAATCGCTTCAGAGCAGCGGTAAAAAAGTGATTGCAAAAGAACTGCAATACAGTTATTTTTTAATTATTAACAACTTTTTAATTTGTTGTTATTAAAATTGTATAAATCTTTCTTAAATAAGTGTGTTTTATAATACTTTATATATATATGTGCTATCGGTGCAATAGTTTTTCCGCAATCCTATTTGTTTATCCCACCGAGGGGAAAGATGGACAACTTTAACCTCCCGGGGAGTTCGCAATTGTCAACTAAAATTGATTCACAAAACATTTTTGTAATATTCAAGATCTAACTGACCTTTTTGCAAAAAAGAGCAACCAATTTTTGCAAAGCATGTTTATGAATTGTTACCTTAAAAGAATGCTTGATTTTCGCTGTTAAACAAAAGGCATAACATTTTTATTTTTTAAGCTGCGTTGTTGCAAATTTACGTTTTTCTTACCCACTTTAAATTAATAATTCGTATTTCTTATTTTGTTGTTTATTAAGTATTGAATATATTTTATGTCATGTTATGTACCCAACAGAAATTTATGTATTTATTTTTAAATAAATAAAAAAATATGTCCATTTTTTCTCTAAGGGGATACCTAACTTAAAAAAATGTAGAATGGGAGTATGGAAACAAAATAAATTAAAAAATTTGATGTGGCCCTCAAAGCAATTTGCCCGGTAGGCCTTCTTGGTCCCAGTCCAACGCTGGGCTGCTGTATGCTCTAAGAAGCAGGATTAATAATGTCTTTTGCTGTTACAAATGTATCAAGTAATTGCACACTTGCTCGTTCTCCATGAATAAATATTATCGACTCTTTGTAGTTGTGAAGCATACTTGACTTGTGGACTGTACAATCGTTTGTTGATGTTGCTTTGTACTTCTTTCAACAAGATGTTTCTGTTCATCGAACTAAAGACTTAATAAAATAAGAAGATCGACGTCTTGTCCAACCACAACAGCTTGTTCATTTTTCTCAGCTTTTTTGGTTGAATATTTTTATGAGGGTTCCCACCAGTTTTGAAAAATGAACCATTCTTACCCAAACGTTAATTTCTAATCTCCTAAAAATCCTCAATGGAACTTTTATGAACTGCAACAAAATAAAAGTTTCTTTACTCAACACACAAGATACTTTTGGTAACCAACTGATTACATTTTATTTCATTTTACATCGATGAAGTGAAGCTGTTCAAGCAGATTATCTTTGGGATGCAAGTACCTACTAATAGAGAAAAATTGCGCTTAAAAAAGTTTATTATCAAAGCTTATTTTAACATTTACAACTTGCCTTTAACAATAAGCAAAATTTCTTACATATAAAATAAAGAAGGTTTTCCTCTTGTTGTGTTTATCTGTGGAAACCCTACATATTATATGATGCTTGTTACACACTCAAAATGTCACAATTACTATTGAGAAAAGATTGAATAAGTCACAATTTAAATGACATCGCCAATTTTAAAGTTGAAATTTTGTAATTGTTTTTCATGAGACAACCTGTGATTAGGTAATTTCAATCATTTAAAAATAGATATTCATGCTTGACATAAAGACAATCTATGCAATTTAAAATATGATTTGTGCCAATCAGATTTTTTTGCAAGTATATCATTATTCGGTACTTCATCCATAATTAATGTACATTATGCATTTTTAAACTATTATCCTATATGAATTGTGGCAATTATTATTAATCAATATGCAATAATTAAATATTGTAGAGAAACATGTCACGCAAAATGAATTTTCCTATAAATATATTAAATATTACTTATATGCCTGAGAAAACTTTGTATTTTATTTGGTGACAGAGGCAAAAAACTTGTGTTTTCTTTATTCCGTTCACTGGAAGCAGCTTAAATTGACACGAAGGGTTGAATAGTTACCCCTTTAAGTTATAAACTGACGTGTAAACAAAGTGGATTAAGGATTCTAAGAAAAATTGTAAGTTACATAGAAATTATATTTAGGAATTGTTCTTGTGTTTTAAGCGTGTGATGAAAATATGCTGTGAGTTAGTTGGTTTATGTAGAACTTTCCTTGGGTGTATTCAATCAATATAGCTCTCCATAATTACACACCAATATGGAGGCCAATAATTTATTGATTTTTTTCCTCTTCTTTGCCAGCAATGGGGTGCTTAAAATTTCAATATCAAGGGGTGGAAGCCCCCCCCAAGTATATGTTATGTGAAACTGAGCTTTTTGGGGAACATATTACTAGGATTTCTTAAGCACAAACTCAAGCTAATAAGTTATATGTGCTCAACAATGTAACAAGATTGTCACTCAAGAGGCCATTATTATTATAGCGCGAGCAGATCTGTGGAATCCGCAGCACTCAGGCCTATCAGCCCATTGTGCATTCGCATCATGTGGAATCATCTAGAAGAGACCAGTGCTCTCCACAAAGGATAGCAGTCTATTCCATGGTTGATCCCGTAATTCCTCCGGCTATAAAAATTGCCTTTGGAGATGCCTATACCTTAACGCACCTAAGGGTGCGCAACTGCATAGTATATGAGTGGTGGTTTCATCCTCCACTCTACACATCCTAGAAATAGGGCTGCTTTTCAACCCCATTGTGAAAAGATGTTTGTTCAGAGGACAGTGTACTGTTAACAAGCCTAATATCCGTCTCATTTTTTCTCTATCGAGCCCAAACAGCCACTTAATGGTTGAGTCAGTCGAGGGCCCCTTTGTATGGAGCCTCGACTGCCTCATTCCAGGGGCCTAAGTCCAATAGTTGATGAACCTTGCAGTGGCCCAGTCTCGTAACTCTAAGGGGTCAATCAATAAATACGATCGCTTTTGGAGGAAGGGGGCAAAAAATATGACGTAGTTAATGGTAGGGAGGGAGAGGATTCACAAAAAGCGAACGTTCTCAAAAAAATCAACAAAATATTTTTTAAGAAAAGTAATTTTTTATCCTTAAATGTAGTGAGGGGGGAGGATTTTGCAAATGAACGTTCGTGTGTGGGGATCTCATAAAAATGTTATAGTGTTACAAGGGGGGGAAGGGGTCAAAGAGAATTAATTTGTTGAATAGTCCTCATTTTATTTATTTTATCAATAGAAAACGGAATCTGCTCAAATTATACCAGAATTTGCTGCAAAGAAAGTTCCTCTGCATTCAGTTATGCTAAATGCGATTTCTGTAATCCAAATATACAGGGTGTCCCAGAATTGAGTTCCCGGACGATTTTTTTTACAATAATTTCCGTTAAATTGAAGATAAAATTTTCAAATTTTGGTGGGAACTATATCTCTATAAGTACTCTATGTGAACTTGACAACAACCAAATATCTTTTGTCTCTCAATTCTTTTTCATAATAATCAATATTTGATTGGCTATATTTTTTCATTCGCCCTGTAAAATTACGGAATACTTGAATATTTTTGCAGAGCAAAATACAAGGAATTATCGTTTTTCCTCCATTTGTATTCAACATTTATTTACAATTCTAGATTAAAATGTTGTAATAACAGAAAATTGCAGTTTATTCTAATAAAAAATACATTAATAACAAATGCTCCACATGACATCCACCTGTTTCAGTACACAGATTAATACTTTTAATTTTGTGTAATATCAACAAAAAATTAAGAGTTATCATTTTTTCTGTGTAGATCATAGGTGCTTGTGAAACGGGAAACCTGTCGCGTTTGAAAAATAAAAGGTATTTAGTTGTTACCAAGCATATATACTTATAAAGATACTAATCCCATGAAAACTTGAAAATTTTATCTTCAATATAACGGAAATTATTGGAAACAATTTTATCTGTCTCACTTTAAGAGAATCTACTTCCTCAGGGATGCATTTTTGGACTAAGGTAAGTTGGCTTTTACGGGCTCAATATGAACTCCGGAAGCACAGGTTGTCGTCCGGAAACTCAGTTCTGGGACACCCTGTATAGAGTTTAATAAAATATTTTTCTATGACGCCCCCCACGTGCCGCCTTGGGTCCCGCAAACTCTAAAGTCGACGCTTTGAAGCCTATTCGAATACCTATGTAAGCAAAACCAAATCCTTTAATAATCTCGGTATGTAGTACATGCGTACGGAAATATTCTACAGGTCGGAATTCTTGATGGATTTCGCCAATTTTTCATTATTTATTTAATTTATTAACACATTATTAAAATAGAACCCCGTTGAGAGTCATAATTAATTGTCAGCCTTGGATAAACGAAGGAAAACTTCTGAATATCTGATTATTCTAATTACGTTGCACCAATCGTACCAATTGTAGCAATATTGATTGATTGATTGATTTGCCAGCGTAAGGTGGGCATTGCTGCCAATTCCGGTGCAGGGAGATTTGTTCCACCACGCAGCCCGATCGCCCACCGATCATCCCACCGTGTGCCAGAAAAAACCCCCAGTGTTTTTATACACCGCCGGACCAGCTGCATACGCTGGATTGGACATTGGACATGCTTGTTGTCAGCAGCGAGAGCCGCATGACGCATGGGGTAGGAGTATAGGATGGAGCGTGTAGGTGTTTGTGAGATGTTTCTTCTTGTTTTCCTTCTGTCTTCATCAGATGGAAAGTGTAGGCGTTTGTGAGATGCTTCTTTTAGCTTTTCGTGCTTCTTTTTACTTTCAGGTTTTTGTGATATGCTTCTTCTTAGTTTCTGTCTGTGGTCATCTTCTCTCCTATTCTACTTCTGAGTTTTCTGTTTCTTTTGTTTCTGAGTCTGGCAGTATGTATATCCTTGATATTTCTTTATTGTATTCCATTTTTTGTTGTGCCAACTTTTCCCAGTGTGTATAATCCTTTCCTAGCTTATTCATAATCCTCTCGATTGTTGTAATCCATGTGTAGCATGGCCTCCCTATTTTCAGTTTGTTGCTGTTCATTCGCAGCACTTTCTTCAGTAGGTGTGTCGTGTCCCGTCGTGTATCGTGTCCCGTCTTTGGACATGTCCCCAGTATTTCATTGCGTATGATTCTATTCTTTTGATTATTGTTCTTCCCTCTAGTAATGTTGACGTTTTCTGTCGTTTTTGTGGTTTTCCTGTTTTTGCTAGCAGTTGGATAATGTCCCTTTCAGCTCTTCTCAGGCTTCTTCGGTTGGCCTTTATCGTTGCTGCGTTTTTGACTCCATATATCATTGTAGGCATTATGATGGTCGTGTATACCATGGTGGTTTGTTTTCCTCAATGAAGGGTAGTAGAGCTCTTGTGACTATGTAGGCTGTTTTGACTTGATCCAGGACTGTGGTGAATAGTCGGGGGGATAGGGGACATCCTTGTTTGACTCCTATATTCTTCATTTTTGATTCCGTCGTCTGTCCAAACCATTGTATTGCAGTGTTTTCTGTATGTTGTTTTCCTGTGGCCTTTATTTTCTTTAGTTTTTCGTAATTTCTTTTCGTGTCTTTTCTTGTTGGGCTCATAGGGGATTTGTTCCTTTTCAACGTTTTCTTCGCCGCTATTTTGATTTTTAAACCCATTGTTGACCAATTTAGTTCCTTTCCTGTTAACTGTTTTTCTATCTCCTCCTGGTATTTCTTTTTTATTCCTTTGTTCTGTAGCAGTGAGATGTTCCATGTGTCATTTGCTGTTTTGTTGTATCTTTTTTTTCTTTTTTTCTTCTTGTTTCTTTATTACTAGTGTTCCATATAATATTTTGTGATCTGTTTTGACGTTTGTTGCTTGTTTTGCCTTAATATTTTTGACCCTGTCCCTTATTTTTCTATCCACTAGGATATGGTCTATTTGAGAGTTGATGTTTCCTTTACTCCAGGTATTAAGGCAGGTTAGGTTCTTGCTCCATGTGTTTCTAACTGTTAGATCTAACAGATGTGCCAAGTTTTTTAGCAAGCTTCCATTATCGTTTGTCCATGTGTGAAGTAAGGTTTTTCCTATGATATTCTTGTCTTCATGTGTTTGGTCGTCCTTTCCTATATGCGCGTTGAAGTCTCCTAGTATTATTGTGTTCATTTTTCTATTCCTATTTCTTCTAGTCTCTTGGGTAATCTGTCTGAATACTCGTCCTGCCCGTTTGTCGGAGGGCACATGTACTCCTAGTATGCATATGTTTTCCTTTCCAATTTGTAAGTCTGCCATGGTTATGTTTTCGTTTACTTTTCTTGTCTTTATCTGGATAGGGGTGTTCCCTCTTATTGCCCATGTGACTCCTCTGCTGGTTTTTTCTGTGTCCCTCCACTTAGATGCCATTTGTAGTTTTGAGTAACTGCAGTTCCGTCTATCGTGCGTGTCTCTTGTATGCATGCAACGTGTATGTGTTCCATTATAGGAACCTCATCGATTTTTTCTCTTTTCTCTCTCGTTATGCATCCTCTGACATTCCATGTCGCCAGAATGATGTCATCGTGTTGTAATTCTTGACTGTTGGCTTCCTCTGTTCTTTGTGATATTTGGTACATGTTTATGTGCGTTGCTTCCTCTAATTCTGGGCGGGGTGTTATAGCCCCAGTTCGAGCGTATGTTTCTTCTGGTTGTTCTGCTTCATGTTTTTCTTGTGCAATAATCGCGCTATCGTAGTGATTTCTTTCGTTTCAGTGCTTCCTATATACTATCTCTAGTGGTGTGTTCTCTCTTCCCTGTTGGTTAGTAGGATGGAAGATTATATGCTCTCCTTCTTCTTGATGTACTATTATTGGCCTGTTTTTCATATTTGTTGTTACTGCAATTGTTTCCTGCCCCCCCCCCCCCCAAAAACCTTCTCTTCTCAGATCTCGAATGAATGCATTTATTTTTCCCGTATTAGAGTTGTATCTATTGTAACGGGGTGCTAGTTCATGGATGGATGCCTGCATGAATGGCATGAAATGGTTTAAGTGATTTTCGATATAGTCAGCTACTTGTTTTCGTAGGGTTTTCGTCGCATTGGTATGTGCCTGTGATGTTATATTTTCTCCCTCCAGTTGGTGGTTTAATGCTCCATATAGGCAGTTTCCGTCGCCGTCGATTTTTGTACCAGTAATTGACGTGTTCTCGTTTCAACGTCCTGTATTAGTGTGTCCATTTTATTTGCCTTGTTTTTCAAAACCAATATTAGCTTGCTGTAAGAGAGTCTTTTTATTATGTTATCTGTATCGCGGTAAAATAACTTTTTACAGCGAGTTGCAAATGAGAAAGCGGCCCGAGAGAAACCTCCGCACACCCTGTATATTGTTTTGATTTTTGTAGTGCCTAATTCAAACTGCCGTTTTCCAAATGGGAATAAAAAAGATATTATAAAAGTAAAGTACAAATAATGCTAAAAAATAGAGGGGCAAACATAAATAATAAATCATGAATTAATTAAGTAATTAATCAGTCAGTTAAATAAAGGTATATCTTATCTTTCTTTCTTGTAGTAGGCTGGTGATGTTTGTTGAATCTATGGAACTCCACTTCATGCGAATTGTTTATTTACACTTTCCAAGAAAGCATTGGGGTTCTGGTGCCAACGTCTAATTTTATATTACTTGACACTGATATATTTATTACCCTGGCACTTCAAGAGGTCTTTTTGGGTACAGACAGGCTTATCGTAACACGCCGCACTTACTATTATATTACAGAAAGCCCTGTACTAGAAATAATCAAATATTTATTCCATATAAGCTTTGTATATTAACTATTTCACTTCACAACACGCAGAATTTCTGGACCTATCGATGGCCTAAATTTTATATAAATTAGCGGTGTTTAAACATGTGTTTTAGAGCTTATTTCGAGAGCGTTCTTCGATGCGTCTGTTCACTTTGAGAAACTCAACCGAACCCCCCGTACCAGTTGTAGCAATATTTAAAATAAATTCGAAAAAATGGTTTTCTTTTAAAATTATGTTGCACTAAAAAGTAGAAAACAATTTTTATTCAGTGATTTATGCTAATGCATTGATCCCAATAAACACAAATACATGCCAGAGATGTCTTCTTTATATAACTCAGTTTACATAGGAAGTGTCTGACATATCAAGTGTAAGATAAATGCAACTTACATGTGCCTAGAAATTTCCTCCTCTCCTGATATGTCATATATGTAACAAACATAAGTCATGTAATAACTTTTGTTCTCTTAATGATATATAACAGATATATGGCATACACCAGTTTTGTTTCACATTTATTATGTGTCAGACAAGTTATTTGTCCTCATTTATGTATATTATGTATATATGTTTCAGATACATGAAATTTAGCCAATTTGCTCTCCCATACTGATTTAACATATAGAGTTCCCCGATTGGTATAACAGTACACGATCTGTTATACCAGTCTGGGAACTGTATATGTTAAATCAGTATGGGAGAGCAAATTGGCTAAATTCCATGTATCTGAAACATATATACTTACATATATATTGGCAAAAAAACTAAAATTGCGGCTTTATATATAATAAAGGACTGGTCTTGCTTTGTTTCAAATTTATATATAGTATATACCCAAATATTTTGAATCAAGTGAGCTTTATAATGGTTAACCATAAACGTTTTTTTGTAAAATACAAAATTATGCTTCTAAGATTTAAATCAGATTATAGCCTACTATGACAAATATGTTTCATGAAATATTGTCACATCGAAGGAAAAAAGTTTTTGAATATAGCTATTTGCTATAAAAGCACTTGATTTTAAGAATTTAAAAAATATACTAAAAATAAATTTCCTGCAAATATGAAAAATAACAATTCTAATTTGTAAATCAACATGCTTTATTGTTCTAATAATCCTGGGACACAGTGATTAATAATGGAAATACTAGTGAGAACTTTAAAGTATACCTACTTTGATACTTGATTTTCAAATATTTTATATTTCGAACTTGTGTCATTAGGGAAAAAATTATACAATAATTAAACAAAACTTATTAACTTCGTCTTTAAGGAAATAGTTTTCTGCATCCAACATGGCTATAAACTGTACTTGAGCCTCGGAAGAAGTTTCTACCTTGAAAGGAGTTTCTGCCTCTGAAGGAGTTTCTGCCTCGACTTCTGGCTTGGCACTTGTTGTTTCAGATGGTGCTGTGGTATCCATTTCAATTGGAGTCATACTTTCTTCTTTATTCGTTATTTCGTCTAATATTTGTCAGTAAACCCGATGGCCCGGCTTCAGTGTCATCTGCTTCAATAGTCTTCTCCCTGTGATATCACTATTTTACTTTACATACAATAAGTAAATTTTTTATGTTTACCTTCAAATTTTGCTTTTCTGTTCCGAACTCTAGAATTTTTTTGCCACACTGAATCAAAACTAGTTGGTCCGTTGCTTCGATCACCATTAATGAAATGTCAGCTACAAATACGGGAATGTTTACCAGGTTCTCTGTCTTTGCGCCTAAAACATTTTCCAATACATGTCAAGAAATTTATGAAAAAATAACCATGTTTATGGTATCTACCTTATTAATTTAATCCACTTTCTTAATTCCTTTCTATCCTTTGGAAAAACAAAAAAATTTACATGTATGACTTGTGCTGCAATGTTTGCAGGTTGGTGCAAAACACATGACCATTGTAACTGATGGTTTTCCAATTATTTTTTACCTAAAAAATATAAAAACATCTCTTCACATAACCTCACTTCATTTCACATAAGGTAGTCAAATTGTAGGAAAATTATTTTAGTAATAGATATACCTTATATCTCTAGGAACAAGCAAATGTATTTACCTTAAAAGCAAATGAAAGCTTTCATAATATAATCACTTTTAAAAATCACATTTTATGTATGGAACTCGATTTCTATTTGTTTGGAACGGGCCGCGTTCCAAACAAATCGAAATCCACCTGAACCAAAATGGCGATGCTACCAAAGTCTGCATCATATTGAGAATCATTTACGTATCAGCCACATATAGAGGGTTGACATATCAAGGAAATTTCAAAAAATGTGACATGTTCGTATCAGACATGTAATTATGTAATATGCCAAGGTTCCTCAGTTGAGCTTCATTTGATATATGGCATACATATGTGTGTTTACTGGGATGCTGCACATTCAAAATTAAGTCTGACAAATTAATTAATAAAAATTGTCAGCCAGACAAGTTGTAACAGATAGGAGAGATCTTAAACTTAATTTTAAATCGAAAATCTAGTTGTTATGAAGTGCACTTTCATAAAAAAAATAATTTATCGAAATATCAAGCAGGTATTTTGAAAAGTAGAACCGTTTGTTTTAGCTAAATTAAAAAAATCATAAAAAATGATAATTAACAAATTTTCACCTTTTAAATTTGAGGTGTTCGATGGGGTACCTTTTTTGTCTATATACTATCATCGATTTAATTATGTTTCATCCTGATGTGTGATCACTGATCAGACAGGCTCTTTCATTCAGTAGCCATTTGGACTATTAGGCGGAACAATACAATTTCTGGTATAATTACAGCAATTAAAATTGCGTTTTTTCCCTCTAAATCCATAATTTAAAGACTTTTCTGTAGAAAGCTGAAAACTTTAAAAAATGTTTGTATTTTTTTTTAATGTGTACTTATTTAGAGCCAAACTTCCATTTATTTTCAGTATTCACCATGAAAGTACCTGTATGGATGTCAAAAGAACTTTTTGAAACCGCTTTAAGAAGCTTTTTTGACGATAAAACCATCGAAATAATATCATTCACATCGAAGGATGCCGTACCAGCAGGAGATAATTACACTAGCGACCTTTTTAGGACCTCAATAACCTATCGAATCACTAGAAGGTTGAAATTAGCAATTATAAACAGGATGAATTCATTTGTCTGGTTCGATTTGAAACCTATCCTAGTAAACATACATACTTAAGTTTTTAAAACGTGTTCTCAACGTGTTATCGGTTGATAATAATCAGGCCTGTAGCAGGAGGGGCGCCAGGGGGTGTCCGGCATTCCCTGAGAACATTATTTATAAGTACCTACCCCCTGAAGAAATTATATTACTATTTTGTATAGGTAATTTCGTAAATTGTAAAAACCGTGCCCGTGAAGTCTAATGAGCATTCGCTACAATTTATTTCTGGCCACAAGACCTGTTGATAATTCATGTTATGTTAGAAAATCAAACGTAACGTTAAAAATACATAATTTTTTCACGAAAAATATTGGCACTGCTTTTGACAACGTTAAATTAATACTTAAGAAAGACGGCCCCCAGGAAGGGATACTTTAAAACTCTAATACTGCATAAATATACAAGGTGTCCAGGACTATGGGGTAATGCTATACTATACGGGAGCGTATAGTTTAGCATTATGTATGTACTAGGTACATTTTTTCTACGGCGCCCTCTTTTGGCGGTTTGACCTTTAAGGGTGAATCCCTTAAAGGTTAAATTTTTACAAAGTTTCTTGCTGATAGCTTAAATATTACTACAGAGTGACCCATTGGCACCTTTCTGAAATTTTTATTTGTAGACCGATTTAAATGATTTTTTTTTAATTATAGAGCTTCATTAACTCTACTGTGGTGCAAAATTTCAGATCAACAATATAAATTTCAAGGCCTATTTCGATTTTTTTCAATTCCAAAAATCCAAAAAAAGTGTTAACAATTTTTTTTATCTCAAATCTGACGCCACTGGATTTAGAATACCTTCAAATGGGTGTGGCCGAAATTTAACAAAAAAATATTGGTTTCTAACAGAAGTATAGAATAATTAAAATTTATATTATGTTCTCGAAATATTTCGAATATTCGTTATGTAATTCACAATTGTTTAAATAATGTCGTTTGCAATGCTCCATTTTAGATCGTTATCAGTTAAATTTAAAAATGTATAACCATCAGTTATTCAATATTGGCAACATTTGTTTTGTTTAAACATGCTCCGTATTAAGAATAATTATTTAACTTTACTTGAAAAAATTGAAATTATGACTTCGTGGTGACATGACAGGTCCGAAAGGGAAGTAGAGTAGTATTATTATGAGAAGATGCTCGCAAAAAATAATGCGCAGAAACGAGTTTGTGTGCTTCCATTGTTCTAGGCCAATGAGAGCGAATTGCGTCATATTTGACGTCGAAGCCAGTGGCACCGTCAACCTGATGTCACAGGATCTGTGCTGCGATATACTTGTGTTCGCCGTTTCTGATTAAATTAAGTGATATAACCTTACTTTCAGTGAAGAATGTCTTCATCGCAAACACCAGAGTGTGACAAGCTTTAATATTCTACATTGCATAGCTCTTCGACCTCGAAAATTTGATTAGAATTATTATATATCCTTCTACCCCAGATGATGTATCACTGGTAAAAATATTCGCGCACGTTAGCTCCGCCCCGAGCATCTTCTCATAATAATACTACTCTACCAACAATTTTAAATAATAGACACCCGGAGCGTCGGATTCGCACAGCTACCGTTGGTCGAGTAAACAAAATTTTTATTCAGTATGGAGCTGTATCGAAACACATTTGAAATAATCGTAATTTATAAGGACAAAGACCAAAATAATGAACGAATTAGAAATTACTTTACTGATAATCCGAGAAGCAGTTTAAGAATTGCAAGTTTAGGCTTAGATTTACCACGTGAAACAATAAGAAGAAATCTTAAAAAGTATAATAATATGAAGCTCTTCAAACCAAAGTTTGTTCACACCTTAGAGGAAGGGGTTACTGAGAAAAGAATGGAATATTGTTTATGGTCCCAAGGAGAATATGAGAATGACAGGAATTTTATAAATAAAATTTTGTTTAGTGATGAGGCTACATTCTCAACTAATGGAACGGTTAATTGCCAAAATTCAAGGTGTTGGTCGGAAGAAAATCCACAATGGGTAATAAATTGTAGAAGGCAATACTCTCAAAAAATAAACGTCTGATGCGGCATATTAAATACCAGAATAATTGGCCCTTACTTTTTTGAAGGCAATTTGAACAGCCAACATTTTTTACATTTTTTGAGGAATGAGTTTACCAACACTATGGATGAACTTCCACTAGCAGGAATTGCTCATGTAATTTTTCAATTAGGTGGGTGTTCTGTCCACAATGCCATGATTGTGAGGACTTGGTTGAATGAAAATTTCCCTAATAGGTGGATAGGGCGAAATAGTGGGTTAGTAGAGTTTCCTCCCAGGTCCCCCGACTTAACCCCACTAGATTTTTTTCTATGGGGGTTTCTTAAAGAAAAAGTCTACAAGACCTGCCCAACGAACACAGAAGAACTGCGTGAAAAGATAAGACAGGCTTGTGCGGAAATTACACCAAACCAATTATGTAATGTTATGACAAACATTAAAAGACGATACAATAAATATTTTGAATTGAATGGAGATTTAGTTGAATCATCCAAAATTTGAAGTGTATGGCACTGTCGTGTCAATTCATTCTATTTTTTTTTTAAATAATTTTGTTTATGGTCTCTTGTTATTTTATTACAAAAATAGTAATTTTTGAAATTGTTATTAAATTGGTAAATTTTTAATTGTAATTACAATTTGTGATTTGATGTGATAAAAGTATTAATTTCTAAAATTATTAAATTGGGAAATTTTTAATTATAATGTACACGATGAGTCTTTGGGCCTTAATTTCGGCCTTATATAAAATATATATATTCTTATATTTCAATAACTATTTAATCATTTCGAAATGTTTTTTCTCAGGAATCCAAAAATTTTATAAAAAAAAAATTGAACGTAAAATAAAAAAGTTATATTAAATTTATATTTTCTTAAATGGGACACCCTATATATTTTTAAATATTCTGATAGAGTATTTTTTTCTAATTTCAAAAATATATCACATATATGTCATTTTTAACCGTTTTTGAGTTATTAATATTTAAAAATCACATTATTAAAAAATAATTCATTAATTTTTTTGGGTATGTCATGACACAAAACAATAATTTTAATTTGATAAAGTGATTTTTAAATATTAATAACTCAAAAACGGTTAAAAATAACATATATGTGATATATTTTTGAAATCAGAAAAAAAGTACCCTATCAGAACGTTTAAAAATATATAGGGTGTCCCATTTAAGAAAATATAAATTTAATCTATAACTTTTTTATTTTACGTTCAATTTTTTGTTCTATAAAATTTTTGAATTCCTGCTACAGAGAGTTTCAATATGTATATTCTAACTTAGCGTGTTATCTGTGTAATCCCATAAATTTTTTATTTTGTACTTGAGTTTTACTTCCAATTTTTATCAAATAGCGTTTATTGATTGCGGATGTTCGAGGTAAATTATTCATAAATGCTGTTTTGGAAGTATTGAGACACAATTTATTTTTAGGGAAACAATTTTTAAAATGAATAGGTAATCATTCTTTGCATCTCTGTGAGTGCATTTGTGATAGAGAATTCACTACACAAGTAGATGTTACCATCTGCAAACCTAGTTAAATTTCTTCCATAGTTCTCAATAACAGGAAGATCATTGACAAATATTAAAACATTAGTGGGCCTAAAATGGATCCTTGAGGAATACCGATATTTACATAAACTTTCTTAGAGTGAACGCCGTTTATATCCACAATTTGCTTCCTGTTATAGAGATAAGAAGTTAACCAGTCACAAATAAGCCTTTCCTCTAATTTAGTGGAGTGTTGAATTGACACAATCAACCCAAAATTCTGTTATTAATTAGTTTACTCGATATAAACATGCAAACCCCAATGAATTTAATGGTCCAAAATCATCGACAGATTTTTTTATTTTGAGACAAAAATCTCAATACAGATATGCCGAGGTTCTAATCGTTTTCGAGCGGGACGCATTTAAAATTTTGCAAAGAAAGTTCCCCTGTGCAAAGCTAAAATTTTTTTAAATTTGTACGTTGGCGACGTAAACAAAATTAATTGTGACAAAATGACATTTTGGATTTGTTGTCAAAACTCTGCTTGTAATGTTAATAAAGTGAGGAGAAAAACAACATTTTAGACACACATAAAATAGTTTTTAATTTTATTCCTTTTTTTATATAAGGCCGAAATTAAGCCCCAAAGAGGGGGCGTCCTTAAAGAATCACCGTGTACATGTTAACTGATCTTAATAAATGATGTGCAGTTTATTTATTAAATACCAAATACCAATTTATTATTCTCTTCTCAATATCGTCTCCTTCTATGGAGTGACAGTTTTTAGTTTAAAGGTCTTTATTATTATTTACATAATTCTCCAATGCCAGCTTTGATAATAAAAATAATTGCAAGGCTTGCTAATAAAAATAATTATTCTCAATACCAGTATTAAATAACTGATGGTTATAAATTTTTAAATTTAACTGATAACGATCTAATGGAGCATTTCAAACGATATTATTTAAACAATTGTGAATTACATGACGAATATTCGAAATATTTCGAGAACATAATATACATTTTAATTATGCTATATTTCTGTTAGAAACCAATATTTTTTTGTTAAATTTCGGTCATACCCATTTGAAGGTATTCTAAATCCAGTGGCGTAGTAAGATTTGAGATAAAATATTGCCAACACTTTTTTTGGATTTTTGGCTTTGAAAAAAAATCGAAATAGGCCTTGAAATTTTGCACCACAGTAGACTTATTGAAGCTCTAGAATTAAAAAAAAATCATTTAAAATTTTAGAAAGGTGCCCCGCTTTTAAATGGGTTACTCTGTATATCGATAATATCTGGACAGTATAAATAGTAGTCGTATCTTTAATTTGGAATTATTAATAATTTTTACCCCTAAATTTTGATGTAAATTAATTTTTTAAATTTGCAATGACATTTTTAAATTTCTTACAGGTCTATTCTGTAACATTTTTGTTAAGCTTTAACGGCAAGGTCACTGTTAAAATAATTAGCGAAATGAAGTTAACGGTCAGTGGTATTCTGTACACTTTTTTTAAGGTTAAATTTAACCAACATCGTTTAAAATTAGAGGCGACTTTGGACCTGCCACTAAAATTTAACGGTACCGTTAAAGAGGCAAAAACGCCATATTTTATTTTTGGTTCATAAAATTTTGTATAATATCATTCAGTAAATGGCACTTTATTTATGTTTGTCAATGAGTTTGAGATTCTTTTGACGACCCATTTCCTCATTTATATTCAGTAATTATTTTTCCTCCTTCAAATAATCGTAATCATAACCTCAAATAGAAGCGCGGTCGTTAAAAACTTATGACTTTAACAGGTCCGTTAAATGGTCGCATACAGAATAGAAAAATGAGTTATTATTTTTAGTATTCCGTTAAAATTAAAAATTTAGCAGGGCGTTTATTTTTAACCAAAAAATTACAGAATAGACCTGTTAAACAGTTATCTTAAAAAGGGTACTCTTGTTCACATCAGTAAGACAACCCTTTTTCGGGAAAAATGATTTTACTGATGAGGAATATTAATATAAAGAATAACATGAGTAAATGGGACTATGAGCTCTCGAAATAGTCCTGGGACACCCTGTATACATTCAAAGGTATTCATAAAAAATCCTAGATAAATGAATTCTCCTAAAATTACTTCTGTCATTTTTATATTACATATTTCACAAACGTACCATTCATAACAGTTATTATTTAGTGGAAAAAATGAAACGATGTCCGTGATAGTAAAATGTGGAAATGAGGACGGAGGTGTCAAGCAAGATATCGCCAAAAAACTTCATATTTTTGATAAAGAAGCGGAAATGTTTCGAAGAACTTTTCCAGCATTGTATGAAATTTTAGGTAGGTTTGTTTTTCTGAAAAGGGTTGGAATCTGAATCTGTGATGTAACACTAAGTTCTTTTGCAAACCAAAGAACATCGCAGGGCGCTATAAACTCTCTCAGATAATGCCATAATAACACAGTTGTCGAAAATCGCTTTAGGCACCAGTGTTCATCTGTATCCTTGTGATTGTAGATACTATTTTAGCATACAAGAAAAAAAATATTTTTTTATTGTAGGCGAGTCAGCCTGTTATTTTTCCCAACAATTTTCTATGCCATTTGAGTTAGCCACGGATTCTTATAGGAAAAATTCCGCTGAACAAAATTTTTTTATGAAAAATTTTCCTAAACCGCGAGTTTCATGATCAAATAATTGTTTAAACAATTTTTTGTTTGTTTTCATTTAATAAAATGAAAACGGTTTGACGAATCTGAAAAAATCTTGATTCAATCGAAACATATTTTCAATACGCGTCGTTTAGCGCCAGGTACAACTCATTTTGTCAACCCGTTCATTTGTTATAGCCAAAATAAATTTCATAATTAACAAATTGATTACTCCGAAACTAATGAGGTCAGGATATTGTTTTTTTCAAAATATATGCCTTTTATACCAAAGAATATACTATATTTCTTTTGGCCGGATATCTTCAATACTTTTTAATTGTTTAAACAATTGGCATAATTTGCAAGTACCTAACTTTTTTTTCGATAGTTTAATCGACTTCAAACCAACTTTAAACGATAAATATTGATATCGGGCATAACCCCCATAGAAGTCCGCACGAATGCAACTTTTTGCTTTTGTTTATTTAAAGTTTAAATTAATTTTACAAATTACCAAATGGAATATCTAGGCTCTGGGCAAGCGTATCGAAATGGGGTTTTGTGCATATGAAAGTGCTTGCAAAAAGGAACATTTTGAGATCAGAAAAACCTTGATCGGATAACCGGAACCGGAAATAAAAGTGACATTGTGTGAGAGACTCTAATTTGTTCATTAACAACTTCTTTGACAGGAGGTTTGGTGCAAATGAAAGCTAACAAGTTTTTCCATCAACCACAAAACTTTCTACAAAAAATATTCAATCCCTAAAGAGTTATATGCGTTTTTGATCCTTAACAAAATCTCTTCCGCAACGTGAAAATAGTAAGATTTGACGCGCAATGGGATGGCGGGTTCGATCCTCGATGTGGGCAAAGTTATTTTTCGTCAAATTTGCTTTTTTTTCATGTAACCAAGTCTTTTTTATAATAATAAATGTCTTTACTTTCTGAGAAATTTTTAAATAAGTCGTAAATAATTTTTTTTTGCAATTTTCATTAAATAAATGGCTTTCTTGTGTAGGGAGAGTAAATTGACGGGTTAGGGCTGGTATTTATTTAAATAATTCAGTCTTCAACAAAACGATTTATTTCTAACAACAGGTTAGCTACCATAATTCATAATTCATAATTGACAACTGACATAATGAGATTCTCTCTCTCCCTCTAAATCAGTGATCCCACTGCATAACTGTTTACTTCAAAAATAACTAACAAAATGGCGCTTAATTTAACTGCTATCTTAAATAACCTACAGCTCGGCCAATCTGACCCTTGATCGTCTCGATCACAACAACACAAAACATATCAACATTAGCAAACATAAGTACATAAAAGTCTTAAGCTACGTAAACATAAATGTATTTTTTCCTAATTCACTTTTCACTAAACACAAAAATGTCTTCATAATAACAACAGAGACATAAGACATAGTTTAGCATAATAAACAACATAACCTACCCTAATAAAAATGATAATTTCCTAACATAAAAGGCCTACAAGACACAAAAGGTAAGTAGCATAATAATTAATATTTGTGTCTCCACTAATACTTATTTTTAATTTCCCCTAGGAATTATAAGGCTTGATACGTGAAGCATCCCAAATACCATCATAAGGGATCTGTGTATTTTGGAATCCAATGATATCCGTAACTGCATAACGATCGTTAGGTAAGACCTCATTTATTACATAAGGGCCCCGGTACTTTGGAATTAATTTCTTGCTAACCCCTGCCGTAGTGTCGGTATTTGTTATCATAACATATTCACCTACGTGATATGAGTGTGGTGCTTTGTGGTTTTTATCATAATTGGATTTGTTTTCACCTTGTGATTTCAGAGTTCTTTCTACCGCTTTTTCTCTACTTTCCGTTAAGAGTTCAGCGGGGGTGTGATCTAAAGATTCTAATATTTCCCTTAAGTTATCCCTTACTTTGCCCACTTGATTTCTACCGAATAACAATTTAGCAGGGGTTTCTCCCGTTGATCGGTTAACTGTATTATTAAAACAAAATTCTACATCATTCAAAACTTTATCCCAACAATCATTCGTTTCGCTTGTAATCTTACTTAGCATGGGAGTAAGTGTCCTATTCATTCTTTCAAGTTGACCGTTTGCCCATGGTGCTCCGGTCGCTATAAGAACATGTTTAATCTCTTTTTCTGCCAAAAAATCTTCGAATGCTTTTGAAGTGTAACAAGTACCTCTATCCGTAATTATTCTTTTTGGAATACTATAGGATACAAAATATGATTTTAAATGTTTGATAACCTCTTCGGTGTCTGTACTCTTGCAAGGATAAAATTTAATAAACTTTGTGAAACCATCGATAATCTCAAATATGTGTTTATTTTTTGATCTGGTGATTCCTAATGGCCCATAATGATCTAAATGAATTGTTTCGAAAGGTAAGTTTCCTTTTGGAATACTGTGTAAGATACCCTCTTTCTTCCCGGACTTAGGGTTATATTCTACGCACTTTAAACAATTTTCGATATGAGATTTTATCTTGTTCCTTAATTCTGGAAACCAATATGTACGTGTAATTAGCTCATACGTCTTGTCTAAACCCAGATGACCCATCTCATCGTGATATTTAAACAATACATTGACCTCCATACTCTCCGGTACATAAAAAAGTACATTATTGTTTGTTTTCCGATACACTACGCCATTCCTTAATTCAAAAGAGGAACTTTCGGCATTTTCTAGTTCAGTTCTAATTTTAACTATTTCGAAGTCTAAATTCTGTTTTAACATTAGCGTTCGCTCAAACGTGTTTCCCTCCAAAACGAAAATATTTGGTATACGGCTGAGAGCATCCACATGTCTCATGCGGGTGTTTGCCCTATGTTCAATTGTGTAATCGTAATTTTGTAGTAGTAAACTCCAACGCATTATTCGAGGGACAATATCCTTCTTTGCTAACGTTAATCTGAAGCTGTCACAGTCTGTCACTATTTTAAACGGTATACCCTGCAAATATACGTGAAACCGCTTTAAAGCTCTGATAGCCGATAAAGTTTCAAGTTCAAAGCTGTGATACTTTGATTCACATTGAGTGGTTCGTTGACTAAAATAAAATACTGGGTGAAATATACCGTCTGACTGCTTTTGCAATAAGATTGACCCAAAGCCTAGCGCACTAGCGTCACAGTGTAGCTCTGTTTCTGCAAATGGAGAGTAAATTGACAAAATCGGTTGTGACATAAGTTTGGATCTTAAAGTTTCAAATGATTTAATCTGTTCAGGACCAAATTCAAACTTTACATTCTTTTTAACTAAGTCATATAATGGTTTTGCTAATAATGAAAAGTTTTTTATGAATTTACGGAAATAGCTACACAACCCTATGAAACTGTGTACTTGTTTTGTGTTTTTCGGAACCGGATAATTTTTTATTGCCTCGACATTTTCCCCATTTGGGCTAATACCATCCTTGTCCACTGTGTACCCAAGGAAATCTATTTTATTCATTAAAAATGAGCATTTGTCTAACCGTAATTCAAGCAAATTTCGTTTTACTTTTCCTAACACCTGTTTTAATATCATTAAGTTTTCATCAATCGTCTCGGTGGCTATCAAAATATCGTCTAAGTATATTAATATCTTCCCACTTTTAACAAGATCTCTAAATATTTCGTTTATGAACCGGGTAAACGTTGCTGGGCTTGAATTTAACCCGAAAGGCATTCTGCAAAATTCAAATTGCCCCGAAGGCGTAATGAACGAAGTATATTTTATTGATTCACTCGCCATTTTCACATGATAAAAAGCATTTTTTAGGTCTAATTTAGAAAAGAAGTTTTTCCCTCTCAGTGTATCTAAATGATCCTCAATTAACGGCAATGGAAATTTATCCCTGATAACAAACTTATTTAAGGTTCTATAGTCGACACACATTCGGTATTCTCCCGATTTCTTTTGCCTTAACACAATTGCCGAACAGTACGGTGAGCTACTCTCACGAATAACTCCCTTTTTTGATAGCTCTACTAATATTTTATCTAATGCTAACTTTTCACAGTACGACAATCTTCTTGGCCTAACTGAAAATGGTATATGGTTCGTTAATGTCAAACTCATTTCAAACTTTGTTTCAGGTTCATCCGGACTGACTGCATTTAAATAACAATCATTAAAAATCTTATTCGTTTCTTCTACTACATCAAAAGGTAAATCTTTATTAATATTTAGCTCATCGTGTTCATTTATATCCTTAATTAAAAGTATTTGACCTAAAAAATTAATATTCTCGCTTTCCCCTGATACCTCATCCTGATTAATAATTTGTACTTTATTTTCAGAAAACACAAGCTGGGAAAATCTGGGGTGAGACATAAAATCTCTGCCTAAAATACAGTTGGATATCATTGCATTCCTGCCTACCACATGAAATGAAATATCACAAAGAGTGTTATTTACAACCACTTGTTCATTAAATATACCAAGAACATGTAATTTTGAATTATTTATCCCTGCTAAATGCCTATCATGTTTAATGGGCTCCCTTAACTCTAACGGTACCAAAGTTTCAAGAATAATTGAAATGGGACTACCAGAATCTAACATACAATCGAGTGAGATACCTAATTTTTTGAAATCTGACCTTACAGTATATGCTGGGGGTAACTCGGGGGGTGAAATCGGTTCAACCAACATCGTTGTAGAGTCTGGAACGGCTGATGTACCACCACTCGGCTTCTTCTTGCTCGGACAGTCTCTTATCCTGTGAGTCATAGAACCACACTCAAAACAGCTACCTGGTGCTCGTTTCGGTTTCGTACACACATCCGCAAAGTGTCCCGCTACTCCGCAGTTGAAGCAGGTCTTGGGCTTTGTAACCGGTGGTTTCCCTCCTGCGCTCTTCGTCTTGTTATCATTACTGCTATTTGGTTGTACTCCCCTCTCCGCTGAGGAAATCGTAGGCATCACTCTGAGCACATGTTGTAAATCTTTGAATTCAGCAAATTTTGCTTGAGCCTGCAGCGTTGGACTGTTAAACCCCTCAACCAGATAAGTAACGAGCTCTGACTCTTCGATATTTAATTTGTTGCCCATTGTTACTTTATCATTAAAATAATCGGTAAAGTGTTCACCTCGGCTCCATTTCCTGGCTTCGAATCTTTTAAATAAAGTAACTGAATCTTCTTTGCACGTGAACATTTCTCTTAATTTCCTTGTCAGCTCTCCAAATTTCAGAGTGGCATGCTCTGGCCTGGAATTAAACCACTTCAATGCCCTTCCTTGGAATTTTGTGGCCACAGCTAATACCATCTGTGCTTCATCTACTAAATATGTCTCCTGAACACCCTTGACACGCCTAATCCACTGTTCTACGTCCTCATCTACTGTTCCTGAATACGATGGAATCAAGGCACAAATTTCCTTTACAGCCGGCACAGCTCGATCATTCCTAACTGTCATGAGTGCATTTGCCACCGCAGCTGCCACAATTTCAGCAAGCTCTAATTGGCTCTGATTAGGGCCCCTAACATCTCCTTCCGTTGATTCCTGAGCCACCTCACTGGTGTTCGCGCCATTCGTGTTCGGCCCCTTTACTTTCGGCGGCATGGCTTTAGGTTAGAAAACTTGATCACCTTTTTCCCCAGAACAATATTACCATCCAGCCCTTTACCCCACACCTGAAGCTGTAGGGAGAGTAAATTGACGGGTTAGGGCTGGTATTTATTTAAATAATTCAGTCTTCAACAAAACGATTTATTTCTAACAACAGGTTAGCTACCATAATTCATAATTCATAATTGACAACTGACATAATGAGATTCTCTCTCTCCCTCTAAATCAGTGATCCCACTGCATAACTGTTTACTTCAAAAATAACTAACAAAATGGCGCTTAATTTAACTGCTATCTTAAATAACCTACACTTGCAACAAACATATGATTGTTCTGGTCTAACGAGGGTTTGTGGGTAGTTTTTGTCCTACTTTTTGTGAAAGAGAAGGCTTGTTTGACTTTATTTGGGGGGGTGCCTGTCGAAAGAAGACCAAAAATAAAAAAGAAACAATATTTTTTTTCACTTTTTTCTTATAATAAAAAAAAGTTCACGTTTCATGAAAAAAACACACACTTTGTTATTTGCAAATGAGAAATAATCAAAAGATTTAACTATTTTAATGGCATTATTATTTTATTGTTTTAATTACAAATATTTACAATTAAAAACTATTAACGCTAATAACTATTAGAGTATTCCACCGTTCTATGATTTCGACTATAAGAAATGTAGAGTATACAAAGCAGGTGCACAGCATCAACTTGAGAGTTAGGGATTTAATGAAGATCTCAAGAATAAACAAGCTAACCATTATACTCTTACTACACTTGTTATATAATTGTTGCACATTCTATAGGATACTCTTCGCCGTTTTTTTTTGTAAATGCTATTACTTCCAAACATTTTTTTGTTTAATTACAAAATAATTTTTTTTTATTTCAAAAATTTATAATTTTTTTATTTATTGATCGATTTTGTTAAAAAATCAACAGGGTTCTTCCTCTAGCTGACACTAACTTGCTGTCCAAATTTCAATACTAACGGACTTTTCGTTCTTAGTTAGTTATCGTGCTCACAAGAAACGTGACGGACGGGCAGACAGACGGACGGATGGACAGACAGACAAACGGACAGACGGACGGACATTTTCAAAGTTGTTCAGAATTCGATCACCAACATATGAAAATTTTTTCTCTATGAGCAATATTACCTGTTTTAGAAATGTGCCGATCGAATACAATATACTCTTTGTTTTGTATTTGCGAAGAGTATAATAATTATTTATAGCGTTTTTTACAATTTAAAAATTATTTTATTATAGGAAATATTTTATTTCACGAAAAAAAGTGAATTTGACAAAAAAAAATGGCCCACACCGATGATCGAACCCGCCACCCCATTGCGCGTCAAAACTTACTATTTTCACGTTGCGGGAGAGATTTTTTAAGGGTCAAAAACGCGTATAACTCTTCAGGGATTGAACATTTTTTGTAGAACTTTTTGTGGTTGATGGAAAAACTTGTTAGCTTTCATTTGCACCAAACCTCCTGTCCAAAAAGTCGTTAATAAACAAATTAGAGCCTCTCACAGAATGTCACTTTTAGATCCGGTTCCGGTTATCCGATCAAGGTCTTTCTGGTTTCAAAATTTTCCTTTTTGCAAGCACTTTCATATGCACAAAGCCCCATTTCGATACGCTTACCCAAAGCCAAGATATTCCATTTGGTAATTTGCAAAATTAATTTAAACTTTAAATAAACAAAAGCAAAAAGTTGCATTCGTGCAGACTTCTATGGGGGTTATGCCCGACATCAATATTTATCGTTTAAAGTTTGTTTGCAGTATATCAAATTTTCGAAAAAAAAGTTATCAATCAATCAAAAAGTATTAAAGATATCGGGCCAAAAGAAATATGGTATATTCTTTGGTATAAAAGGCATATATTTTGAAAAAAACTATATCCTGACCTCATTAGTTTCGGAGTAATCAATTTGTTAATTAAGAAATTTATTTTGGTTATAACAAATGAACGAGTTGACAAAATGAGTTGTGCCTGACGCCAAACGACGCGTATTGAAAATATCTTTCGATTGAATCAAGATTTTTTCGGATCAGTCAAGCCGTTTTTATTTTATTAAATAAAAGCTAAGAAAATGTTGTTTAAATAATTATTTGACCATGAACCTCGCGGTTTAGGAAAATTTTTCATGAGAAAATCTTGTTTAGCGGAATTTTTCCTATAGGCATCCGTTGCTAACTAAAATGGTATGCAAAATTTGCAAAATCACCTCTTTCTTACCCCAGGCAGACTCGCCTATTGGAATATAACGAGCGTAAATAAAACAAGGTCAATTTGCCTATAGAAATGGTTACGTTGCTATTTTTCTTATAACGATCAGTAAAATTTAATCAAAAGATAACTTTTATTTTCAATAAAAATTTAACAAACTTGTATCATGATGTTAAAAATATCCACCAACTTGGTTATTGTATACTGTTAGAGCATATACATATTAACTATATACTATGAGTTTCGTTCGTAACTTGACGCCAAGAAAGCCTGTCTCTCTATCCTTTAAGAGGTATGGTGCGCATGCCTTAGTGACGCGAGATTGTGACCGTTCAACTGAATATACAAGGCAAATTGTCACAATCTAATCGGACAAATTGGCCACATGGCCACTGACCTATTACAAAAGCGCGATGTGTCGTCAGAGCATGCGCGTTGGATCTAAAGTCCTCCATAGAGATGGAAAACTATCTCCTTCTCTAGCCTCAATTCCGTACATAGTGGCTTATAGCGTGCTACCAGTATATAGTTAATACGTATATGTGTTAGAGTATAAAACCATTCATAGTATACCCAGTCCTGGTGCGATTAGAGCTCCAGAATTAGGACTCTGGGTAGAGATTTCCTATGACTAAGATACTTGAAACACTTTGTGTGAGTGACTAAGTACTACCACAGACCTACAGGGAGATACTTTTCAAGCAAATTTTGCCCGCGTCATGGAATTTTGACGTCACTTTCGGTCACGATTTTCTGTGTCATCGAATGCCTGAATAAAATTTATGTCAAAATGTAGGTTTTGAGGTATACAATATTACAGTGGGGTGCCAGGCTTAATTTGCCCACAACCCTGATACACCCTCGATTAAAGTTTTTTTTGCGTGTTTGCTTCAGTCATAGAATGATTTTTTTTTAAATTGAAGTACAAACCCTCTAGTTATTAAAAAATAGGGTGCCTCTTTTTACTTGTCCGCATCCTCCCATTTTGGCGTCACTTTCGGTAAAATTACATGAAGCGAGCAAAATTTGCTTATATGAAAAGTGGCTCCTTGTAGGTCTGTGGTAGTACTTACTCACTCACACAAAGTTTTTCATGTATCTTATTCATAGGAAATCTGTACAGTCGGCTCTCCACCTACTCGTATTCGACAAGTTTAAAGGCTAACCTGTCTAGGAATAACACAAGCAATTAGGACAACTCGAGTGATTGTTCTTTTCATTTGCATAGGCTACTTGACGTTATTTTTTTTGGACGCTCGTTTTTATACTTCTATGTATATTTTAGGAGAATATTATACCTTATCTTCAAAATGCCTTTATAGTTCCATTGATCCTCATGCTATTCTTGTTTTGGAGGATTTAACGACGCTAGGATTTCAGATGCTTCCGAGACATATTGGCTTCGACCTAGAACATTGCTTTAAAGTAGTAGAAAAAATGGCATCAATGCATGCAGCTTCTGTCATTATGTATGAAAAGGTATAAAACTATTTCCATCTAAGGGATTTCTACTCATTTTTTATTAATTATAAAGTATAGCATAATGTTTTACGGCTTGGTTTTGTCAATTATGATGACTAACTAATAGTTAAATTAACTAACTGAGCTTCCATAAACTGACCTTTGGGAGGTTATTATTCGGAATTATCTATCTTGGAATATAATATCAATAAACATGTCTTACCATAAAATTAAAGTATATAGATTTTCAGACAATTTTGTATTTATTAAGGGATGTCTCAGCATCAGCATGCTTAATAAGAGGTTTCCTTTCTATAGCTATAACCTTGGATGTTAAAGCCTATGCACAGAGAAAAGGCTTTTTTTCGGTTCAAAAGTTCACATTTCTATATAACAAAATCGGACCACGAAGTTACAGATAGAGTGCCAATATCTAAAAAACGTATCAGGTATCAAAACAATATACCATGACAAAATGTTCGATTAATTAAAGAATGAATAAATCCAGTGAGAAGATCGAATTATACACTATACAGTCCTAAGTATATCCTCCAGGTAGCAGACTACTGCAATATCGACGTCTTTTTAGGTGATTATTGGTGTACGACGTCTTACAACGAATAATTAATGTCTCTGTAACGTTATTGACGTCAATTTGACACACTTGTAACGTAATTTTTTTCATATTGGATTAATTTATTATGTATTTTTACTTAGTTTGCTGTAGGAATTATTTCTAGATAAGGCCACATATAAGGGTCGTCATTCTAAATAACTGTGGTGGAAAGTAGTATTTAAGCAAATTTTTCATATTTGTTACGTCTCAGTTATTGTATTTTTTGTGTCGGGTGAAATTTTCAATTTTTGTTTTGTTTTTTAAATATGTTTAGAATGCCATGAAACGTCGAGATTTCAAATTTGAGCAAAAAATGTCTGTCTGTCTGTCTGTAACTTTTCTTGTATGTACCTACGTTTCTTCTGGAACGGTTTAAGGTATTAACTTGAAATTTTGTATACTTATGTATCATAACGAGATTTGGAACTAAATCATATTTTGAGCTTACTCCTGTGAAGAGTTGGGGGGTGAATAAAGGTGTAAGCTGGTAAAAGTCCAAACATTTGGAATATGGTGTATATACTAGAAACAAAGGCCTGAAATTTTTTAATGGCATTTTACACCTCCACTTAGGATTGCCAGGCCTAAAATTCGAATAGCCGGACTATATATTTGGCCGGACATTTGATACAAAAAGCCGGACAGCATTCATTCTCCATAAAAAAATAACTAAAACACTTTTCTCTCTTTTAATACTTTTATTAAACTTGGTTAATTTAAAAATAAACATTTGTTACATAGGAACAGAAAAAGTCGTCAACATCCGCTAGCCAAGACGATGCGATATTGGGGTGGAGGCTAGGGCGTGGGCGTGTGAGGAGTCGATGAAGGACGATTGACGACGACGAGACATTGAGTTATTTATTCGTAATTCACAGACTCCAAATTGTTTAACAAGTTTTTAATGATTTTTAGAGCGTTATGCAAAAAGCCAAACAAAAGCCGGACGAAACCGTAAAAAGCCAAACATGTCCGGCTGAAGCTGGACGCCTGGCAACCCTACTCCCACTCCATTATTTGTTAGAGTCACCACCCTGTATAAATAATGAGGGAAGTGTTTTTTACATTAAAAAAACATTTTCATTTTCCATGAACTAAGATTGGGCACTTCACACTACTAGTTAGTCTTACTGCCTACGTTTTGTCACGTGGTTTCTCTAATTATGTGTTAACATTACGATGGAATTTACTATTTTAATTATTATGGACAATAATTTCAATGATCTAAAATATAAAATAGATAACTTAAAATAATGTTTTTCATATTGTGAATTTGCATACTAAGCAATTTTAGTTTAGTGTTAAATTAAATCTTTGATTAATTCACTATAGTTAATTGATTAGGATCCATCCTTAGTGAAGCACTATGGTGAAGGGTTATATGGTGACAATCATTTAGTCCGAGAGTGGGTCTCCACAGGATACAAAGCACTAGCAGATGCTTGTTCAAGATGGCCAGGTAAATAATTAATAAGCACAATTATAATTATTATCCAGAATTGCAAGGATTAGGAGAGGATAAGCTTCCATTGAAAATTTTGTATTATATTTACTATGATCTTCAATATAAGTATTTCTTTCTGTTAATTTTTAAATGTTCCTTTTCTTTGGAGTTTAGGAATAGTAATTTGCAAATTTTTTATTTTCATGTGTCAAATAAAGTTTATAATTAATTTGTTTTTAAAATGATTTATTTATTTCAATATTCACTAAGGTTTTGAGAAGTACGGATATAAATTACATGCGCTGGGAGATGAAGCACTAGAGAGAGGATTTCTGGCGCAAAAAAGGAAGCTGGGCGGCTTTCATGTACTTAATCATGGAGATTTGTGGGTAAACAACATGATGTTTTCATATGATTCTCAAGGAAAATTAAAGGACCTAAGATTTGTAAACTTTATTAAAATTAAACAATTGCATTACCTATAAAAATATTATTTTTAGGTGGACTTTCAAATGAATATATTTACTAGCCCAGCTATAGATATGCATTATTTTATAGCAACAAGTACCAAAATAGAAGTAAAATTAGATCACATTGAAATTATTTTAGATCACTATTACGCCCAATTATTGGCCAATTTAGCAAAACTTCAGTATTCTTTGGAACGAGTACCAACGAGAGAGCAATTCAAAAAGGACTATAACAACAGAGCTTTCTTCGGTAAGTTTGAATACAAGTAAACCTTACAATTCCTTAAACTAGACAAATTGGACTGGATATATTGATTAGGTACGTTGTTACAATTTCATTACTAATAGAGTGGCCAGCTAGATCTCCTGATCTAACTCTACTAGAATATTTCTTGTGGAGTTACTTCAATTGATGAACGGTGATCGTTGATTTGGACTAGAAGTGTGACTAATCGTGTTACAACACAATTTTATAAACTAATTTTTGATCAAGCTGATTTTAGCTTAAACGAGGTTGATAAACATGCCCTTAATAGTTTCTTTCTTTACAGGTTTAATGGGCGCTTCGACAGTTCTACCGTTCGTTAAAGCAAGTAGCAGAACTGATGCTAGTTTTGAAAACATAATAAAAGATGAAACCCAAGGTGGGTTCCGTTACCATGCATACAACAACGAGAGATACAGGAAGCATATGGAATACCTCTTGCCATATTACGACAGTTTTGGAATTTTAGATTGACATATTTTGTCGATTTGGGGAACCAATAACATAGTAATAAATAGAATTGTTAATTATAATATTGGATTGGTCCGTTCGAAAGTGTTGAGCTGTATTGTATTCTATTATATCAAAAGAATAAATATATACTACCAGACTGTGGTAACATAAGGATAAGCAAAGCAATACAAAATACAGATAATAATTTTCAAAATTGAACAGATTTTTTTGTTTTGAATTCAATCGTAATAAAAGAATAGTAAACTGATATCTGACCATCATTTCATCACCTTGGGATTAAAATCGTCCTCAAATATATCACGTAATAATAATTATATTTTAAAAGTGTGGCAGTAATTAGAAAAAATCCCCACTAAAATAATAAAATTTTGAAAAGAAAAAAATTTTAATAACCTCTTGTTAATTCAAGAAAACGAGGTGACGCTCTGAATACAGAAAGAGTTATTAAAAATTGGTAATATTAAAAATTGAACCTTGAGTATAAAAATCCAAAGTTTCAGATTCAATAAATAAATGAATAAAAAACATTGAAAGGTGATCCAAAACGTTGAAAGAATCGTTACAGAATTACAAAATATGAAAAATATTCCCAATAAAGATGTGTACAATATAAATATTAACATTAATAGAACACGTGCAATACGTATTATTATTCCTCATACAAAACTTAGTTAGGCAAATCTACAAAACAGTCCCTATTATATATAGTTATTATACTCGTCGCAAATACAAAACGAAGTGCAGGGCCGTTGAGAGAAAATGGGGGCCCGGGGGCAATAACATGCGGGCTCCCTACTTCCAGCTCGTCGATATAATTTTGAAAAGGGGGGGGGGGAGATTCCTTTCACACAGTATAATATTTACTTCAATGATTGCAATTTCGAAGAGTACTGCTGCTAATCCTTGCGATACAATTTTTACCTACTAATTTTTCTTACGATACACTTTTTGTCGAAAAGCAGAGGGTACTGCTTCTTGTGATTCTCAATACTTCCAACTACGATTTTCCAAATAAAAAAAAATTATATTACTTCTTGCAATTTACAAAGAAGTATGCCTTCTCTTGCTTCAACTAATACAAATACAGTCAAAATTTGCATATGCATCCCCACCTCCTACAATCCGGGCCCCCTCAAAAGCTCCGGGCCCCTCGAAAAACTATGGGCCCGGGGGGAAACACCCTCGACCCCCCCCCCTCCTCCTCTGGTCGAGCCTGACGAAGAGTATTCGATGGGCACATTTCTAAAACAGGTAATATCGTTCATAGATTTTTTTTTATATCGAGTTCTGAACAACTTTCAAAATGTTCATCCGTCTATTTGTCTGTCTCTTCGTCCGCCACGTTTCTTGTAAGCATGATAACTTAAGAACGAAAAGTAGGATTGTAGTGAAATTTGGATAGTAAGTTAGTGTTAGCTAGAGGAAGAACCCTATTATTTTTTAACAAAATAGCTCAATAAATCAAAACGTTATTAATTATTTACTTAAATTCTTTAAATTTATATATTTATTGAAACATATTCTTTATAGGACTTTGCAAACAGCAGAAAAAATAACTATCTATAACTAAAAGAAAAACTTTGTGTAAAAATATTCATGAAATCTTTGCATTCTTTCGATGGATTCTTATTTGACAATTCTCATTCTAACACTAGCATCCAGAGAATGAGAATTGTCAAATACGAAATTAGACAAATTCATTTTAGGATTTTAATTTGCTAGCATAATCAGTATTCAGGTTATCGAAAGAATGCAAAGATTTCATTAATATTTTTACACAAGTTTTTCTTCTAGTTATAGATAGTTATTTTCTCTGTTGGTTGCAAAATCCTGTAAAGAATATGTTTCAATACAATTATAAGCAAACAAATAATAATTCATTTTTAAACAAAGAAATAATATCAGCGTTTCCAAATATTGACTTGGGAGTAGGGGAAGTTTATATCTAAAACCGGCACTGTGCACAGAGATGAAGTCTGTTTAGAACATATCAAATTAGTTGAAAGCCAGAGTGCAATAAATCGCTATGGTCTAAATTTTTGAATCACCAAACATTAAACATTTATCGGCAAAAAATTCATCAGAGACTACGATTTTTAATATGATTATCTGATGTCTGATGTAGTGCTGCAACTAATATGATTTGACATGGTGCGGTATAATAATTTTAAAAGCGGGTCACATAATTATGTAATAGAGTTGTAGGAATTCTTGATATACACTTGTTAACTGTTCAAGAATATGTACCCACAATATTTCAAATGTTTTACTTTTGTCGAGGCAGTTCACAGTAATTAAGAAAAAATGAACATTATGAACAATAACATTTAATGCATATATTGTCGAAGAAACTAGGACAACTCTTGTAAGACATTTTTGTAAAAACATGGAAACTACGACCAATTTCAAACTCGTCCACTCAAAAGTAGAATAATTTCACTTCGGAATCAGTGTGAATTGTGGTTTAGATTTTTCAATGCATTTCTTTATTTAAACTATAATAAATTCAATTATAAAAAACATGCTATACTTCATCAGTCTGAAACTCAGAACAAAAACACACTAGGCGGTTTCGCGGTTTTCGCCGATTCGGCCGCCGAATCGGCGAATGTGGTAATTTTAGAGGGGGATCACTCTAATCACCCCTACCCCTCGATTCAATCCCTATAAGGCGTGGAATATTTTTAAAAAGGGGGTTTCTTGGAGAGAGGATCAAGGTGACTAGGGTTATAACCAGGGGTGGTTACAACCCCTCCAAGCAGTGGATTTTTTTTGGTAAAAAAATCGGGAGGTATTTACACAGAACTTCCCTCTTTATTTGTGCATGGCGGTGACTTTAAGAAATTAATAATTACGAAATGACATTGAAAATAATAATCGGAATATAGTTATCACTATTATTACAAAGAGAACCTGATAAGTTTTGGTCAAAAGAATATACAGAGTGCTCATCCAACAGCAAAAATTCAATACTAAATAACAGGTGCCAAATATGGAAGGCTTGCGCAAATACCTTTACAAATGTTCACCATGGTTGAATTATTTCTTGGGATGACCACCCTGTATGTTTTTCAATAAAAGTGTAAACAGGTGCTTATGCCAAACTTTATTGCCATCTGTTACCTTTCCAATTCCACATTCACGTAGTGGAGTGGAAGTGGTGGTTAAAAAATTTCATTTTTTTGAAATTTTTCAAAAATGTCGGTAAAAAAATTTTCAAAATTTTGTTCTTCTGAAATAGGTTTAGAATGTCATGAAACGTGGAAATTTTAAATTTGAGAAAAACTATTTTTCCATTTATTTTAGTGGTAAAAATTTTTCAAAAATGTTGGTGAAAAAAATTTTCTAAATTTCTTTTTATGAAATAGGTTTAGGATGTCATGAAACGTGAACATTTTAAATTTGAGCGAACGAATTTTTTTTGGATCTATTCTAGTCTTAACATTTTTTTCCAGTGGTAAAAAGATGTTGCCATTTTTTTTTTGGAATTATGTTTGGAATGTCATGAAACGTGGAAATTTTAAATTTGAGCAAAAAAAAATGTTTCATCTATTCTGTAGTAAGTAGTGATAAGTCAAAAATGTTTTGAAAAACATTTTTAAACATTTCAAAAAAAAATTTAAATTTGTTTGAATAGGTTTAGAATGGCATGGAAACGTGGAAATTTTTCATTTAAAAGAAAAAAAAGTTTTGTGGTAAAAAGTTTTTCAAAAATGTTGGTAAAAAAAAATTAAATTTTTTTTTTCGAAATAGGTTTACAATGCCATGAACGGTGTAAATTTCAAATTTGACCAAAGAAAACAATTTTTCATCCATTTTGGCAAAAAATTTGTCAAAAATGTTGGTGAAAAAAATTTTCAATTTTTTTTTTCTGAAATAGGTTTAGCGTGTCATGAAACGTGGAAATTTTAAATTTGAGTAAAACAAAAAATTTTTTCATTATTTATTCCCTTTAGACGGGCCACCCTGTATATTTTCCAGTAAAAGTTCTACTATTTCTTCGCTGATAGTAGGGTCAACTACCTACCAAATTTCACAGCTCTCCGTCAAGTAGTTTTTTTAGTAAATGCACCAACAGACAGACAGACAGACAGACTGACGGAATTGAAAAACCTATATTTTCGTAATCTACGTGATCTGAAACGTCAAAATCCGAAAAAATCTCGGAAGGTGATTTTTTTTCGAATACAATACTTCCCTTCGGTATGCGAGGGAAGTAAAAATATCAACAATTTTTTAAAAGGAGGTTTGTTGGAGGGAAGATGAAGGTGACCAGGGTTATAACCAGGAGTCGTTAGATCCCCTTCAGGGGGTGGATTTTTTTGTAAAAAAATATTTGCAATTTTTAAAAAGGCGATTTATTGGAGGGAAGATGAAGTTGACCAGGGTTATAGCCAGGGGTGGTTACAACCCCTGTCGGGGGTGGATTTCCGCCCCAGAGGATTGTTACAATCCTGGTCGCCTCATCTTCCCTCCATCAAACCCCCTCTCTGAAATTGTTAAATATTTTTTACAAAAAAAATCCACTCCCTGGAGGGGTTGTAACCACCCATGGTTATAACCCTGGTCACCATCATCGTTCCTCCAATAAGTGTCTTAAAAAAAAAAAAAAAAGTAAATATGAAAAAGAAGACAAAATTCCACGACCTATAGGGGCCGTTGAATCGAGGGGTAAAGGTGATCGGAGTCATACCCCTCTAGAATTACCATCTTAAGTTATGGGGAAGGCCAATTCACCAAAATACAGGGTTGGATTGATGCCTGCGCCGGGAAAGAGACTTAAGGGTGGTTTTGAACGATTTTGGGGCGTAGCCGCGGCCAAAAACTTTTTTGGACCCCGGAATCGGTTTCATCACCCTCGAAAACGGGGGCGACTAGATTGGCTCGTAGCAGATATTTGTATGTCCTTCCGACTCCTGACTTCACTAAAACTAATTCATGAATTCTTTTTTTGTTATTTCTGGAAGAAGGAAGCACTACAGATCCCTATAACATATCCACAAAGCGACGACAATTGCGGTGCACAAAGCCACTTTTATCGATAGGCTTCCGTACTATAAGGTTTTGAGACACTCCAAAAAAAACTTAAGATAATTCAACTTTTGTTAGAGTTTTTAACACATTTATATTTAACAGGATAATAGAAAAGAGCATTTCCAAGGTATAGGATTTCGAATTCGTCCAGAATGACATTCTAATGGTGTGACACACCCCAAAAATTAGCTTGAAATAATGCAACTTATGTCGTAGAGTTTTTAACACATTTATATTTAACAGTATGATAGAACACAGCATTTTCAAGATATCCTATTTTGAATTTGCTCAGAATGACATTTTAAGAAGGTGGAATACTCCAAAAACCAATTTAACATTTTAAGTTAGTTCATTAAGATTTTCTTAATCTATCTATTATCATCATCATCATCCATCCATCCATCATCATCCATTTGCACCCCGAAGCAAAATAGATGCAAACCACTTTGTGTATAAAACCAAAATAACATCTTAAATGCAATCGCTAGAGAAATGAGATCAATCGCCCATGAGAACGTGCGCTTTTACTACAACAGTTTCTAAATAAAAAAAAGTAAATAAACTTAAACCGTGACTTTCATGTGTCCAATTATTTTACGCTTAAGAGGAAAGCAACTGAAATTCTGTACGAGAAACAATGCAGGTTTTTTGTTAGAAATTCGGAAATACATATAATTTATTTTATTTTTATATAAATAGCTAATAAGTTTCTATTTCATTCGGTAAGTGAATTGGAAAGAGTTTAGTGCAAAATGTTCAAGGTGATGAAATAACAAACTTAATTCAAATGATAAATTGTTAATCAACTGATTTTTTAGGTTGTGTTTTCAATTATTCTCTTCATTAGCACGGTGGTATTTGCAATGGGACATCTCGTTTATGAGGATTCGGATGGTGCGGGTTCTGATGGTGAGTTAATAAAAAATAAATTTAATTAGCTAAAAAAGCTTAAACTCAAAAAATGTACTTCCGAAAATCACAATTACACATGCTTAAAAGAGGAATGCCCATGGAAGCAATAGTTAGGAATAAGAAATAAGATCACAGGACTTGCATTCGAAGAAATAATTTTAAATAAATTCATACGTTATCTGAAATTACTGAGTCTAAATGTGGTCACCATTCTGTCGCTGATTGCATTGTATTGTATTATTGAAAATTGATTAAATTTTTAACATTTCCTAATGATTTTAAAACCAATAGAAAGTTTGCACTATATAGATTCAGATACTGACTAATTATTATCGAAATTGTTGTTAACAAACGCTATAAAAATTGTTTAAACGAAGCTTACCCGAAAAGAGCAGTGTAAACAGCATTTGGGAATTTTTAAGACTATTGCAGATTGATGCATACTTCGATAATATAAAATTTGCAGAAAAAAATGAAGCAATTTTATGAAAAAATTATCTCCAATGCATTGAATTTATAACTGCACGTGTCGCGCTTTCTGGACTACTTCTTGTACGTGGAAAATAACAATCGATCGTAAAGCCAAAAAATACACACCCTCGCAAGTTATTTTATTATATAAATGCTGTACGTATGCATATACATTAATTCTTCTTTTTCCTTCTTCAATTCTTTGGGACTTCCAGCCACATATATGTTTTCTTTCTAAGCGGTGCTAGGGGAATCTACAAAATATATCACAATTAACCAGTATGTTACTGGTAAAAAACCTCTACGCCTGTGACGTTTACGTCAAAGGATCAGTTAAAGGTTGGTTTTTATAAATAAACAACACAAATAAGTATAAAAACTTGAAATTAAATATTTCGCCGACGTTACGGAAATCTAGTCTGTTTCCTTTTTCAAGGCTTTTTTGAAAAATCTTTTTTGTGTATAAAAACAACTTATTTTCAATTAGAAAATGATTTCTATCAGCAGGATTTCGGTATGGCAATGGGTTCTCCATTGTCACCGATTTTAAGCAATATATTTATGGAGGATTTTGAGACTAGGCATGTTCAAAATTGTGCATACAAACCGGTTATCTGGTGGAGATACGTAGATGATATCTTTGCAATCTGGCCTCATGGTATTGAGTTACTAGATAGTTTTTTGGATCATTTAAATAATAAAGAACCTTCTATTAAATTCACATTAGAAAAGGAAACTAGAAATGAATTACCATTTTTAGATGTTTTAATTAAAGGAGTAAATGGTACAATTGAAACAAGTGTTTATAGAAAACCAACACATACCAACAGATATTTAAATTTCAACTCAAATCAGTCGATGCACGTTAAGAGGAGTGTTGTAAAATGTTTGTATGATAGGGCCTAAATCATTTCTTCTAATGATGAAATACTAAACAATGAGAAGCGGTTTATAAAGGAAGTTCTTATTAATAACCAATACCCTGGGAGTTTTGTCGATAAAACCTTCATAAATATTGAAAATAACAATCAGGTACGACAAAAACCTGAAAAACGTTACACAGCGTTAATTCCTTATGTATGCGGATTATCCGAAAAGTTGCGCCGCATCGGTGATAGATTTGATATTAGGACGGTATTTCAAACAAGCAACACTTTAAGATCTATTCTGACAAAGGCGAAACCAACAAACCACGAGCAAAATTCAAAAAACTGCATGTCTGTACAACTTGGCTGCCAATGTTAAAAGAAGAACTTCACAAACTTAACATTGTATATAGAAACTAAAAAACTGTTAACTATATCAACAGTTCTAAGTAAATAGTAAGTATCTATGGATATTGAATGTAACAAACATTCTTAGAGCTGTGTATTTGTCATACACAGCATAGAAACTAAAAAACTGTTAACTATATCAACAGTTCTATGTAAATAGTAAGTATCTATGGATATTGAATATAACAAACATTCTTAGAGCTGTGTATTTGTCATACACAGCAAAAAAGATTTTTCAAAAAAGCCTTGAAAAAGGAAACAGATTAGATTTCCGAAACGTCGGATTTAATTTCAAATTTTTATACTTATTTGTGTTGTTTATTTATAAAAACCAACCTTTAACTGATCCTTTGACGTAAACGTCACAGGCGTAGAAGTTTTTTACCAGTAACATACTGGTTAATTGTGACATATTTTGTAGATTCCCCTAGCACCGCTTAGAAAGAAAACATATATGTGGCAGGAAGTCCCAAAGAATTGAAGAAGGAAAAAAAATTAAGATAATGCCACAAATAACATTTAGACAATATTTATACATTAATTCATTGGTCACATTTTCTCTAAGATTTTTTCGAAAACTGCTAATCTTAGACAATAAGGAGTTGCAGTTCGGTCGGTGACGAAGGCAGATGCGTTTAAGTGATTCCTAGGAAATCTCGAATAAACTCGGTTAAAATTGTGAGAAATCGTGCGAAATTGTGTTGAAATAAAACGTGGACAATTCTACATTAGTTGATATAAATTAGCGTATGTCATATAGCTGATATTTAATATCTGATTATAGCATTACTAAAATCGTATATAAACAATTTGAAAATGGATACAGCTAAAAGAAAGTAAACAAGTGCAATCGAACGAGCCAGTGCCAGGTATATGGAGTGAAGTGTAAGAAATCAATCAAGAAAGGAGGATAAGTCATAAATCACTAACCAGGGAATTACAGAAAGCTAAGCTATATTCATTTCATTTATTAACTTAATTCATTAACTTAATTTATTGACTCTGTTAACTTTATTAACTTTAACGTAATTTATCAACTCAAAATTTAATTAAAGCGACAGTTGAAGTTAATTACTACAAGAACAAACTAATATACAGGGTGTACAAAATATTATCCCGGGCCTCTTTCTCATAACCCGCTGTAAAAAGCTCTTTCTACCGCGAGACAGGGCTCTTCCTTGCACTTCCACCGTAAATGAATATTTACCTGTGGAACGGTTAATAAATGAAGACTCCTTGTGTCGAGCTTATATATGTATGTCACAGATAAACGAAGTGGACGCACTGACCCAGAACGTTGAAACGAAAACTCAGATTTCTGGGAATTATGAATCTATATATGGACGCAAGCGGGAAAGAGGACGTGCACACTGCTAGATTCAGAAACAGAAGAAACTTAGAAGAAGGAAATAAGGAGACAGATGGAAACTAAAAAGAAGCATGTTTAAGAATTATTATTTACTTGCTTATAATTGTATTGAAACATATTCTTTATAGGATTTTGCAAACAGCAGAAAACAATAACTATCTGGTTATGCTAGCAAATTAAAATCTTAAAATGAATACTATTTGAAAATTCTCATTCTAACACTAGCATCCGCACAGTCCCCTACGGCCATGCAGATAAAATTAATATCTACATAACCCCTATCGGTCATGAAGATTCAGTTAAAAATGCCAAAGGCCTAAAATGAATTTATTTACCTACCTTGTCTTAAAAAAATTTCATTCTGATGGATTACATTTTCATGAAATCTATCATTCTGTTTCTTGGAAATGCTTGGCCTTTGAAACGTAATCAGGAAGTTGAATTTTTTTGTTTTTTTTTCCATACTTGCCAATGAGTCGAAAACCAAAAAAAATTAGCAAAATTGAGCTGGTGCTTCGCGAGAAAAGCGCATAAAAGTGCATTTTTGATGCATTTCGAGGGCACCGATAGACTATTTTTTAAATATTTCCGGCTGTATTGGTCTAGGAAAAAAAATCTTCGGCAATGTACAATTGTTGCCGTAAAAATGATTTTTAAAAAAATTTAATCACGTATTTATAGCACAAAAATACATATTTTATCCAATTTTTGTAAAGATCTGATGATTTTTCCCCCACGTATTACATTACTAGTAAAAAAAAATACAAAACGAAAGATTTGGATTTTCTGAGGTCTGATGTATTTTATATGCAACTATACCCCAACAGTTCGATGGTTTATTCATTTATGAGTATTTTAGTTCTTCTTTTTTGTTTTTACGACCAACAGAGCTGGAGATATTTGCGCTTTTATGCGCATTTCTTGCGAAGCCGCAGCCCGATTTTGCTGATTTTTTCGGTTTTCGACTCATTTGCATGTATAAAAAAAATAATAAAGAAATTCAACTTCCCAATTACTTTTTCGTCAATTGTTTTGACTACTTTCCTTCCACTATAATAATCTGTGGCCTCAAAAATTCCTAGAAACCACTTTCAGTAGATTCACTAACTGTTTTGATCTAATACAATAAAACGCTAAAACGATTATTAGTCCCTGAACTCAGTTTATTAGTATTTAACGCCTGATAGCTCGAAAACTGTCCATTTTTGAACTTGTGCCTATGGACACTTTTGATCAGGATACCAAAAAGTACTCTTTCCCATATATAAGGCTGCTTTTACTGGTCTAGTAGTTTATATTATTTATTTTCTGGCTTTATCATCGACTATCTGGCTAATGTTTTTGGTCCCCATGAACATTTGTCGACACTCTTCCGACTTGTTACAACGTCAGTTATGATAAGATAACATGGTGTGATCGAAATGTTTTTGTTTTGTCACATTTCCATAATGATTTATTTATTTATGTTAGTAAGTCACAATATCAATTAACAAAAGAGATAGTAGGATGTCGAGAATACGCTTTTGCACTTGTTTCAACAATATTTAAATGTTTTTTTTTTGTTTTAGATCAGCAGGGCAGGGTCCAAATTAAGGTTTACAGAGGCCCAACAGAACATGATGGTCATGACCATTTTGCACCGTGGGGATACTGGGTAAAACAACCTTCTGATGCAGATCAGAATTATTAATCAATATTTCTATATTAGGACTCTGATAAGATTTTTTGTAAATATTTTTTGTTTAATTAAATATCTTTTACTAAATTCTGTGTTACTGTTTATTTTCTCGAACAAAATAGGATTTGTTCCTTAATAAAGCGTGTATATTATTAATTTCCCAAAAATACATTACATGAAGATTTTAAAGACCTAGGTGCCATTAGTGTTTCACCTATTTTATCTAAAATACTTGAAAAAATCATGGAACATCAACTCAGAATATTTACTGGCGAAACAAATACTGCCTAAAACACAGACATGCTTTAGAACTGGATACAGTTATACTTCAGGGCTCTTGCAAGTGGTTGATGATATAATAGGGGCATTAGATCGGGGTTTATGTACAATTTTAATTTTATTAGATTTTTAATCGGACTTTTATCTCTTTTATTACATATACTTAGGTCTTACAAATGCAACAGTTAATTTATTCAAAAATTATTTACAAAATAGGCAGCAGAAAGTCTGCATTTAAAAAAACTGCTCAGAAAACTTAGTATTGAGATCAGGTGTACCACAAGGTTCGATCCTGGGACCATTACTTTTTACCCTATATACCAGTCAGTTTATTTCATGTTTAAAACATTGTCAAATTCATTTATATTCTGATGATACTCAGCCCTATTATTCATTTAACACTTCTGGCGTTGATGGTGTGCCTGTCAACGTATACACGAAGACTTAATTTTTTACTTCCGCATCCGCGTTGTGGATTGTTGATTTATAGTAATCGTAAAAAAATATTCAAAACTTGTTTTTCTTGAAATGGGTTTAGAATGTCATGAAACGTCGATATTTTAAATTTGAGCAAAAAAAAAATGTTTACCTGTCTGTAACTTTTTTGTAACGTTTTCTCCGGAACGGCATAAGATATTGACTTGAAATTTTGTACACGGATATATTATTACTAGATCTGGAACTGGATTGTTTTTTGAAGATATCCGGTGAAGGTTTGGGGGGTAAATAGAGGTAAATAGGGGGAAATATGTAACGCAAGCTGGTAAGTGTACAGAAACTTGAAATTTGATGTATCTACTACAAGCCAAGACCTCAAAATTATTTTATTATATTTTTCATCCCCCTACCACCCCCCCACTCCATTATTAAATGGATGATAAAATAAAATTAAGATATTCACTTGAAATTTGGTACACGTATATTTATAATGACATCAGGAACTAGATTATATTTTGGGATTATTCTGATAAAGAGTTGGGGTTAAATAGGGGTAAATAGGGGAAAATAAGTAAAGCAAGTTGGTAAAAGTACAGAAACTTGAAACTCGGTGCATGTACTAGAAGCCAAGGCCTCAGATTTTGTTTGTAACATTGTTCAACCCCCCATCACCCCTACTCCATTATTGAAGGGGTTGGTAAAATAAAATTGAGATATTCACTTGAAATTTGGTACACGTATGTATTATAACGACATCTGGAAGTAAATTATGTTTCGTATGATTCCGTTGAAGGGTTGAGGGTTAAATAGGAGAAAATAAGTAAAGCAAGCTGGTATAAGTACAGAAACTTGAAATTCGGTGTATGTACTAGAAACCAAAGCTTCAGATTTTTATAATATTTTTCAACCCTCCACCATCCCTACTCCATTATTAAAGGGCTTGATAAAATAAAAATGAGATATTCACTTGAAATTTGGTACACCTTTATTATAACGGCATCTGGAACTAGATTATATTTCGAGATGATTCCGTTGAAGGGTTGGGGGTTAAAAGGGGTTAAATAGGGGAAAGTAAGTAAAGCAAGCTGGTATGAGTACAGAGACGTGAAATTCGGTGTATGTACTAGAAGTCAAAGCCTCCGATTTTTTTATAATATTTTTCAACACCCCCCCCCCCCCCCCTCTCCTAACTCCTACTCCTTAAAGGGGCTGATAAAATAAAATTGAGATATTTACCTGAAATTTGGTACACGTATGTATCATGACGATACCTGGAACTAGATTATATTTTGAGATGATCCCGTTGAAGAGGTGGGGGTTAAATAAGGGTAGATAGGGGAAAATAAGTAAAGCAAGCTGGTAAGAGTACAGAAATTTGGGATTTGGTGTATATACTAGGAGCGAAGGCCTCAGGTCTTTTTATAATATTTTCCGTCTCCCCCCTCCACCCCAACTCCCTTATTAAAAGAGTTGAAATTTGGTACACGTATGTATTATAACGATATCTGAAACTAGATTATATTTTGACAGGATTGCATCGAAGGAGTGGGGGTTTCTTCGTATAGGAGATCCACGTAGAAAGAACACAAGATGAACTAGTCTCTGCAATAAAAATAGATTTCATAACCTATACCAAGTGTTCGATTTTTCATGTTACATTTTGTCAAATTCAAACCTCAAACACTTTTTTATTTTAAAGGGAACACCCTGTATTTTTTTACATTAAATGATCTAAAATTAAATTCCCTTTTTCTTGTCTTAAAATTATTCAATATGCGTTTTACAGTGTATGGTGATGGTTTCTGTTCTTGTGGGTATCGAGTAGCAAATGCATTGCATATTCTTGATATTACTTTATCTCATTCTCCATAAATAATTAACAAATTTAAAAGAGAATGACTAACATTAACGATAGTTTCTAATCATGGGTAAGTTGATATTTATTAAAAATTCTTGAACATTTAAGAATATCGCCAATATTTGAAAAAGTTGACTTTTACCCCTACAATGTCTATACCAGAAAAAAAGGAGAGTTTAATTTTAAACAATTTGATGTAAAAAATACAAGGTATTCCATTTGAAATAAAAAAAACTTTTGAGCTTTGAATTTGACGAAATGTAACGTGAAAAATAGAACACTAGGTATACTATTATGGAATTTATGTTTATTGCATATAATTCATCATGTGTCCTATCTACGTGCCAAAGCGCAAATGAGGATCTCCTACACGAAAAACTAATAACGGTTCTTGCAAACCGTTGCACCTGTCAAAATTTTTATAAAATATCAAATATCTCCGAAACGCCTGGGTTTAGGTATAGAATGTACAACATTTTATGGTTATTTCGAAAGGTCGAAAATATATAGGGTGTTCCATTTAAAATAAGCAAGTTGGTACCGACTTTTGGCACACCCTGTATAGCTGGAGTACTGGAAATATTTTGCAAGTTTCAAGTTTGTAATCCAACTGCAAGTTGAAAAACTTCTAACGAACGGCCTACGTGAATGACCCTGTATATATTTTTTTAATATCGTTATTTTTAACCTCTATGAGTGCCAAAGGGTTCCTTTTACCAAGAGAATAAAATCCTAAAAATTTCAGCTAATAAGACCACATTTGAATGGCACCAACAAATACATGGGAGCTTATGGAATGGGATGGGATGTGCAAAAAAAAACAAAGACAGTCGCAGTATTCCAGACTCCTTTCCGAGTATTTAAAAAAAAATTATAGTCGAGATCTGAAAAATTGAGCCTTAGAATGAATTTTGTCCATTCTGCCACACTGTGTGGCGTACCTAGCTAAGCAGGTCCAAGCCCTGCTCACTGCGAAATAATTTTAATTATAAAATTATCCCCGTGAAGTGGTTCGAATTTCACTAAAATCTGTAGAGTATCGTTTTTTTTTTATGTAACACAAAATCCTGAATTTTGAGGGAGTTACCTCGGTGACTTGAGAAGCGGTTAAGAAATCATTTAAAAATGAAACTAGACAATATATACAAGAAAATATTTGAACCTACGCATGCTCGAAGAGTGTTATAATTTTTACCGATAATTTTTTAGACATTTTACAACATGGAACAGTTGGGAACAGAACTTGTACTTATTTCAATTTTTTCTAGATTCAACAACTAGTCTAATAGGGTGATAAATCCTTTCGAACCTATAAACAAATAATGCGACTCTGAAAGTGAGTCCATAAATCTTGTTTTAACTATCTAATTAATATTTTAGGAGATACAACTCGTCGCTACGATATTTATCAACAAATTAATGAATGGTTTATTTACTACTTAAAGCCAATTTTATCAATAATCGTATCGAACAGCGCATGGTGTCCATACCTATCTCTGTGGGACAATTTTTATGAGAAAACGTTTTCCTAATCTTTAGTTGTCACGGAGTCGCGTGAATCTGTGTCGTGAAGCGCATCCTTCTAATGAGATTTATTAGCACAATATTAATATTTCAACCAACCACAATTTGGTGTTACTGCTAACAGTGTTTTAGTTTATGTGTCTGCTTTAACTGTTGTGCCGAATCTTCTACTCTGAATTCGAGAACAAAATTAAGGTAAGTCAACAGCACCCCGGGAAGTGTAATATTTCGAAATCGCAGTAACGATTTAGTTCATGTGTTAAAAATATACTAACAAAACCGAAGGTACGGATGTATTGCCAGACCCTTTACAATTATATCTACGTAGTTAAATAAATGCGAATAGTAAATATAATTTATTATTAATAAATATTTCCTTTAAACTGTGACAATGAATGTAAAAAAAAATACTTTTTTACAGGCTATACGCTAATATACAAATATCAATATTACACAAATTATTGTTTTTTTTGTAAATACAGTAGCTTAATAACATTGTATAGTTATTTCGTAACAGGATATTATAGAGTAAAATCGAAATATATTTACAATAAAATAAGTATATACGCCAAAGAATGTGCATCAAGCTATTGTTAGATTCAAGCTTAAAGTAATTCCATTATTACCACTTTTACTCATATTGCCAATAATTTTCCGTAGTTTAATCAAGGAAGCGCATATTCTCTCATACTTACTAGAAGTAACATACTTAATGCATAAAATCAAATATGAATAGTTAGAATCACGAATAAGGCTAGACGGCAGTTAGGAAAAAATGCTAAAAAATAAGTTTTTGGCCCACAGGCGAGATTATTGTTGGAATCGCTTCGGTTTAGGGTTTAGTTGAACACCCACCCCAAGTTTGTTTACAAATTAGTGAACCGCCTGATTCTACAATTAACAATTAGAGAGTAAAATAGGTCCGTTTTCTATATTTCTTTAAATATCTTCGTTCCTGCTAACTTTAAGTATAACATATGCATTAGGAAAATTGTTCGTTATGAAATTCTCTAAAAAATGAGCACCGATAGAGGTCGCTAGGTGCAATTGTTAACTTCAAAACACGTTATTATACTCTTAGTCCTTTCAAATTAGTCAAAAACTCGCTGTTTTATGAAAAAATTCCCACAGCTATGAGACCTGTAAAAAGTGAAGCATTTGGGTTGACTAAACATGATTTTCACCCTCCGCAGTTGTAAGGATGGTTTTTGAAAAATATATATACAAAGCGATTCCAACTAATCTCGCCTATGGGCCAAAAATCCAATCAAAATCCCTCTCCATCTAGCATATATATTATGTACTTATCAAAGACATGAGATTTTTCTATCAGCTTAAATACGCGCATTACAGTGTAAATAACAGGAAGTCACATCTGATGGGGCTACAACAGAATAATACAACCGTTTGTTGTAGCCGCAACCAAAGTTCAGCATTCTGCCAGTTCAGTAGCGTTGCCGTTGACGCATTTGTCAAATTTAACGATTTTCTATTTCCTCTCGTTATTTATATAAGTTTGTAGTGTTTTTACTGTAGTGTTTCAAGTTTTCTGTAATTATATAATTGTTGTATAAATAATTTGTAAGTGCTTTAGTTTTACTGTTTGTAAAGAAACTACTCAAAATGCCCGACAAAAGACTAAGTGCAGTAGCCAGAGACATGGTGATGAAATTAGTTGAGTACTTTAATCAGGAAAATGTAACGTAAGTCGCATTTTACCTTTTACCTTTGCAAGCAGTCTCTGAGATGAATTGCAAAATTAAATGTGGCAGATATTTATAAAGTAAATTTTTTTTAGCGTACTTCTAATGCAGTTTATTTTTTTCGTCGGGGTTTTTAAAATGTTTGGTTTAACTTTTATTGACATAAAGATTGCGGGTAAATTTTGCAAATAGTTTCCGTGGATGAGGTTGTTTGAAAGAATCGTGTATTTAATAAAATAAATTTTCAACGTAATTTAGAATATTGCCAACCATTTAATTTTTTTTTTTCCTATATTTTAACTTTCCTTCGAATTCAGCTATTAGAGTAATTGTCGGAGTGCAAATTGGTAGTCATAAAGAAAGCGCTAAACATCTCTCAGGGCGAGCAGTTTCAGCAATCTTGATCGTTGCAAGCTATAAATAGTAGCTTAGGCAAAATAGAGTTTAAAAAAATGCCAACCGGGCTTTTTCAGTGGAAATATGTACCTTTCAGTGTGTATACCTATTGTACCTGAAATCCAACAGCTTAAAATTAGTGCGTCTATATTTAATTATAGTCCAGTCGATAAAGTAAAAAATACACCAGAGAGAAAATGTTATCTGAGATTTTCCTTCCGTAACTGTCAGTGCGAGGATAAAACATCACAAAACGACAAAAAGCAGTTCTGGGGGTGCCGCGCAACCCCCCAAAAAAACCACCCCTTCGGTGAAAGAAGCCTTATTTTACTGATAACTCGTTAACCGTTGAAGATATAAAAAAATTGCTCATCATAAAATGGAAAGCTTGACTAATTGCCTAAGAAAAAGTCCTCTTGTAATTTTCTTGTATATGCCATGGTTTTCGAGAAAAGCGATATTGACAATAATTGCAAAATTTGTATTTTTAATGCGCGCGAATTTTCGTTTATTTGACATTTTTTGCGCGCGGCCTATAGAACAAATTGAATTGCTCGAAAACCAAACAAGCTAGGAAGAAAAATTAAAATGGGATTTAAAGTGAGTATAAAATACTCTCTTGTGTTGCCATTTTTGAGGGCTATTGATATTTATTAGTATATAAAAATAACAATATAATATAGTTATCTCCTGATTTTTTGTGCATCTAACTATTCACAGGCCCATAAAAAGTAACTGACTATAATATAAGTTATAAATGCATTATCTTTTAGTTCAAGGTAGTATTTCAATGCAAAAAAGTTAGGAATAAAAATATTTACATTTACAAATTTAGCAGCATGTTAACGTTAGCAAAAAAAAATCCAAAAATTCAATTTCTTTATGATATTTTTCTATAATAATACAATTTTTTAACTATCAAATGATTCGAAACAATAGTTATTTGATATATAAACTCAAAAAAAAAAAAAAATTTTTGAGCTGAATTTTCAAGATGTGTTGGTCTTTTTTTATTTTTAGGAAACAATAAAAAACTGGCCATTCGGCTAACTTCAACATTCTGGTAAATGTGTAAATGTGAATATTTTTATTCCTAACCTTTTCTGCATTGAAGTACTACCTTGAATTAAAAGGTATTTATAACTAATATTAAAGTTAGTTATATTTTATGGGCCTGTGAATAGTTAAAAGTGCAATAAATCAAGAGGTAACTATATTATATTGTTATTTTTATATACCTACTAATAGATATCAATAGCCATCAAAAATGGAAACACAAAGAGTATTTTATATCCCCTTTAAAACCCACTTTGAAATGCAACTTTTGCAATTTTTTTCATTATCGATTTTCTCGAAAACCATGGCATATACAAGAAAATTACAAGAGAACTTTTTTTTAGGCAGTTAGTCAACCTTTCTTTTTTATGATGACCAATTTTTTTATATCATCAACGGTTAACGAGTTATCAACATAATAAGGCTTTTTTCACCGAAGTTGTGGTTTTTTTGGGGGGGTTGCGCGGTACCACCAGAACTGATTTTTATAGTTTTTTATCTATAATCCCTCCACTAACAGTTACTGAAGGAAAATCTCAGATAACATTTTTTGTTATGGAAATTTTTATAATTCGACTATTACAAGTTACGCAAAACAAGTTTTTGGCTTGTATAAATTTATCTTTAGCTTTTTCAAAATACGTCCTGGAAGAAGTTGTAGGTATTAAAAATATCTACAAAATGAGCTCAACCGCATTCAAATCGGTTAATTAGTTTTTTAACAAAATGTAAAATACTGCTAAAAAAACGTTGTTATTAATTAATTTTTAACTTTAAAAATAATGAATGTAGACGTAACAAACGATTATAGGTTTTGCTGTGTAGAATGCGTGTTTTTTTCTTTTTGGAAATGTGTATTTGTATAACTTTTGCAAAAAGGCATATGTTTATTAAAGAAGTGCTTTGAAAATTAATTTCTACGGCTTAGGGACGTCGCGTCATAGCGTAATATGGTTAAACTTATTTTTTTACTAAAGAGTTGGACTTTCGATCTCTCATTCAGAGCAAATTGATTTTTGCAATGTAGGCGTCGCAAAATTGAGTACAAAAAGTGCTTACTTGCAAAATTGAGTGCCAGAGGGCGCAAGGAAAGGTGGACTCGGACGTTCAAAATCGTGCGCGCTCGCAAAATCATCATCTCAGCTTCTTGTGGACGTTCAAAAAGTTATAGCCAACTGATTTTGGGTGATGCGTGATATATATCGATGTATCGAAAACATCGATGTTGAAATGACCGAAGTTCGATATTTTCACATCGATAAATCACATTCTTAAACATCGATAAAATATCGATATCACAGTAAAATTGAAAAATATCGAACAGTATATTGAAATAAAACTGAAACAAATCTGAATCACTATTTGGATTATTTTAGAATTTGATACGATCGTCGATAATACTTTATTAGTTCAGCCGTTCAGCCATCTATCGATTACTAGGATTGGCAATGATGTATCGATATAAAATAAATATCAATATATTAATCTGTGTTGCAATATATCGGGTGCAAATATATTGAAGGAAACTAGCTGCTAAACGCAATCTGCAACTGGGCGCTGATGGCAATATGCCAAGAAGAAAAGAACACCCCCCCCCCTCGCTCTCCAAAATTTTATTGCGAGGAATATTCAAAATATATCGATACATAGAAATATTCATCTGAGTCTTATGATGTCCCATACGTGTGATGTAAATGATTCATATATCGATATATTACATTTTTTTGCCATCCATATCGATCACCGACTATACTACTGAAAGCTGCATGCATTTTGCAATTACAGACATCTATGCGTTGAATAGAATAAATAAATATGAAATGATCAGTCGCCGCTGAGTAGAGACTGCTACTTATTAAAAAATTTTAGTCTTTACTATTTGGTAAAACAAAATCTAATTGCAGATGACAGTCCTGCTAGATAAAACATTACATGAAATTCCGTTTTTTTTTTTCATTCATTGGATTGATCAATCTTCCCATTCGCGAAAAAATCTTACTTTATGTATTAATCGTTGCATAAATAACTAGATTAAACTTAAGTATAAAAACAGACTGTGCCACACTCGCCAAAGGTGTTCGCTTGTAGAGAGGGTAAAAAAATTTAATATATCGATATATGAATCATTTCATACGTCACAAGACTCAGATCGATATATTAACAAAAAATTATCGATATTTCTATACTGATATATTTTTTAAGTTAACATTAAACGGATTAAAGAATTTTCCACTTTACGCAATAATGTTAGGAGAAAATCGGGGCCCGGGGGTAGTAGTTGAATCATTTCGATAAAAAATATCGATATTTGAACCCGATATATTGCAAAAAAAGGATGATATGAATATATTCATATTTTAGGATTAATATAATGACATTTATTTTAAATCGATACATCGTTCCCATCCCTACGACAAAAATGCAGCGCTATAGAAAAAAACTCGAGTATAGAAAATAACGCCTGAATTAATTTATTCTCAACCTGTCGAACATCGATAATTGGCAAATATCGATATTTTTAACTCGATATATATCATATATCGATAGTTTGGTTCGATATTACCATCGATATAAAATATCGATATGTTCAGTTCGATGTCGCATCACTAATTTTGGGTAGCTTGTCGAGATAGAACGAAATATCTCATTAGTTTTGCAAAGAAAAGCATCTGAGTCCATAAAACGAACCTCTTTTAATTTTCCTTTGTTCTCCACAAAAAAAAAGTTGTTGATCTGAATGACTGACCATAGTATTCCCCTGTACTTTTCTACGCTAAATCCAAATCTAAGGTCAAAATAATTCCTATACCCTTTAATTCTTGTGTAGAGGCAAAAACATCCCTTCAATAATGTTTTATGAATATAAGTTTCATTGGGTCGATTGCTATTAGGAGCCCATACCAAAAACTGACCGGGCTCTTTTCCTTCAATCCGCCGCTGTAGAAATGTGTGCTTTCTATGGAGCTCGATAGCCGAAAATTATACTATTTTCCAAAACATGTAGTACGTGCACTGTGTTAAATATTTACAAAAATGTAAAACACTACAAAGAGTGAACTACCTTTATTTGTAAAAATATAGAGAAATAGTGTTAAAAATGGATGTTATAGGTTAAAAGTTATATTCATAATTCTAAAATCTTGATCTTCTACTGCGAATTTATTTTTCTTTTCATTCTAAATCATTAACTCTTGTTGTCTTAGTAAAGTCGAATCTAATATCAGCCAAATTTATTCTTATGGTATTTAACGTAGCAAAATATTTTTCTAGAAATGATAAGAAAGAAGAACCGTTCATTGTTAAATATTATGCTTTGGGGCAGATTATTTTCTATAGTGAAGTCACAGGAAAATTTCATGCTTCAATTCCTTGGCCATATAATAACCCTGATCTGACTATTGTGGATTTTTGCTTATTTTATTTCAAAAGATGTACGCAGTAGTACTTAATAACAAATTAAACAGTTCAAAAAAAGGGATGGGAATAAACTGTTTTCAAAAATGTAAAACCCTCGAAGGGTTCAGATAAATCATCACCATATTTTTCTATTAAGTTACAAAGCAAAAATTAAGAAGAATATATTGTAAAATTTAAATGATTAATAACTGTTTTATTTACTGACCGACTTTGTTCAATAGGTTTCTCCCTCTAACCAACACTAATTTACTATCCAAATTTCAATACAAGCGTACGTGCTTACAAGAAACATAACGGGCGGACGGGCAGACGGACGGATGAAAAGACGAATGGATGAATAGACGGATATTTTGAAAGTTATTCACAATTCGATCAGTAACATGCTTTTCTACTTGTCAAGAGTATAATAATCATAAATGCTATTGTGTAATATATTATTGTCACATTACATTTTTTTACTTATTTTAGCTTTTTACAAATGTTTTTTTAAATTTTATGGTTTATGAGTGGGTAGTTTATTAAAATAATATGTTAATTTATCATTTATCACCATAAGGGATCTACTTGTACCGATTTTGAGGTTGACAGGCTTGGTAGTTTTTCAATAGCACTAAAAAATTATTTAAAAAAATATTGTACCGCCCTGTATGTCGTTCTTTGCAAAGCTTGTGATTTTCCTGGGTACTAATTTCCCTATATATTCAGCCATTAATTCCACCTTTCCTAGGTACTTCAGCCTAGTGCGGACCAGAATAAAAGATATTCGCAAAGAATATGTTTCGCAGTTTCTATTGCAGTATCTAAGATCTGCACTTATGTCGTTAGCTAGGGCATTTTCACATTTTGAGTCAATCTCCAGTTACTCTATATGTATCATTCTTTGTGGCTCACCCTCTATAACATTTATAAAAAATATATAGTTGTAATGAAAAAAATCATATACTTATACAGGCTATAGCAAACGTAATGTTAATCTATAAGATCACTGTAAAAAATACATTTTATATACAAAATAGAAATTATTTAATATTGCGTTTTGCCTATTTACGACGAAACTGATATATGGCATGAGCTAGCGTACACAAAAGAATGAAGTACCACGTGCAGAAAATTCATTTTAGATAACGAACAAAAGAAAAAAAATAGAACATCATGTTTACGATAATCCACATGTAAGTACTTGTAAACATTTCCAGTAAATAGAAATCAATCGTATTGCATAAACAAAATTTCACACTGATTGATTATGTTTAAGTGGTGGAACTATACCAAGAAATGTTTCGCCAACACCTGATATGCGACAAGTACGTTTAATTATCATTTGGTAAAGAAAATCAACAAAATGACGGAATTTCGACCTTGTTACAAGTGAAATTTTATTAATTGTTCAAGAGAAGGAGTAAAGGTGCATAGAGTCGGGTCCAGTTTAAAATGACCGATGTATGAATTAATGTTGAGCATACGTTTTCACTATCTCTTGCACACAAACTTAAAGCAATAGCCTAAAGACATTGTCAATGTATGTCTACCAAAATTCTTTCCCACTTCTTTTGAGGCGGAAATATGAAATGTACACTGAGGAGTGATTCTCAAACTGTGTGATTTCACGACGAATATTATTTATTCCCGTGAACTAACACCACTCTAAATATGAAAAACGTCTTTATGTGAAATATTTAAGTTGTTTTTAGTGGTAAATAGTGGATATTCATCCGTCAAACGGACAATGTCAATCCGTCAAACGGACAATGTAAAACCACAAGTTTTACAATTTTCTAGTCTATACATATTACACGTTTTAGAATATAATAAACATATGATTGCATAGCTCAATCGGTAAGATACTCGAGCAGCAATAAATGTAAATGGGGTGGGGTTCGATCTTCTTCTAGTTACTTCTTTTTTATTTGATTAAGCTCTATTAAAAGTTAAATTTTTATTTTATTAAACCGCACCGCGAGTTTTGTTAAAACTTAATTTTTCCCAAAAATGTATCTTATTACTACTAGCGCGTGTTTATCTCTAATAAAATCGACTTTCATACGTTATGTATTAATACACGAATGGTGAAACGTGCGTTGAGTAGATAAATTGTTCAAATGTAGTGTGTATTGTTTATGAAAACTTGTCGTAAATTGTTCAAGTGTTTTAGTGTTTATGAAAACGTGCCAATGGGTTGTTCTTTCAGAATTGTTTTAATTTATTTGTTCTAAAATTATTGTTAATTTTTTTAATATATATTTTATTAACCAAAATATTTATTTATTACCTCTAAAAGAAAAATAATTTATTTTCGTTATTCCCATAGAGATTTCAGTTTTTTTTTGTTATTGTGTGAAATATTTTATTTTTACTAACATCATTCCCCCTACTAAGCTACGATCCTATCATTCCTATCCCTTCCTGGCATTTGCCTCCCCGTGGTTCTTGCAGGACTGTAACAATCTTTCATTTCTTTTTCTGATAACTCGTTGTTATTGACTGTACTGGGCAATTCATTTTTTGTTGTCAGTTTCATTTGTGCCGAGCCTATATACCTACAGTGTGCATCATAAAGTTGACTACATATGGGAAAAAATTGTATTATTGAGATTTTAAAAAAATACTATATCGGGGGTTTGTTTCTTTTTTTACATGCAAATACCTTTATTTAACTAAAATACATAAGTTTTTGTCGAAACTAATCAAATATTTGCGAAATAGAGACAAGAATTTATGATTTTTTATATAGTAATTAATGGTAGGGGTAAAATTTGCACTTTTTTATTTTCCTCATATCTGCTCCAATCAAATTGATATATGGGGTCCTTGTTGTATTCTATGCACTTTTTCTTAATAACACTTTTCGATATCTTAACGATTTGACCTATGTTTTGGTACCACCGTCAACTATTTTTTACAGTCCTGCCAAACCGGCGATCACATGACGTGTCAAAATGTAATTTTTTGTTGTCAGACATGCATAAACGAACCCCCAATAGAGTTTTTTAGAAATGTCAATAATACAATTCTTTCCCATATGTAGCCAACTTTATGGCGGACACTGTATAATCAGAATTCCACTAAAATGGCGAAGTTACTAAATTAACAATCTTAACATTTTATGATAACATCTCTCCTATTTTTTTATAATTATTTAGCGGCATCATTGCTGTTATAGGAAGGAAGTGTTTGAGAACTACCGGCATTTCTTATACATTAAATAAAATCTTAGTTCAGACGTTTTAGCGGCCATGACACAAGTCAGCTTAAATTGTACTCGACTCTAGTTCCTAATACCGAGCGAAGATCTTCAAAATGAATGGATAAATATCTGAAAAAATATAAGCATGTTCTATCATCAATGCCAACCCTTTTCTGTTCTTAGGAAGTTTTTATATAAGTAACTTGATTCTTTTCGAGTAAAAATATTCCTAAAATAAAAAAAAGTTTACGAATTTTTTACTCGAAAAAAATCAAATTAAGTATATAAGAATTTCATAAGAATAAACAAAGTCTTAAAATTAATCACAGAACATGTCCTTTTTTCAGAATTTTCAGTCAACTGTTTCGGTTATCCCTCCTCCTGGCCACCTGCAACCCGGATTGCCCAGCCAATAGACGAATGTAGTGATAATGGCTTGAAAAGTACCCCCCCCCAAACTTTCAAGCTTAACTGATGATTGTAATTTTTTGTCGATGGACTCTCGTACTAACAGACTTGTTAGTACCAAATTTCGTATAAACAAAACGTTTGCAATAACTGCAGTATATTGAAATTTTCATTTTTAACGTTTAATTTTTGACGTTAGATTTTGTACCATTATTCTAAAACCATCAATTTTAACGCAGTTCTGACGAGACTTGAATTTTGTCTAATTTTTGAGAGTCCGACCCACTATGTACTGGTCGTTGCTTGATGAAAAAATATAATGGGTCCATAGCCGAGAAATAATAACAATGACACAAATAATAAACTATTATCGTAAATCATGTTTCATTATCACTAGCGCATTCAACAAATTTGCTACCAAAAGTCCCAATTTTTTTTTTGCTCACTTTATATTCGATGTAGTTTGATAAAACCATAACACGACTACCACCAAGCCTTATCCTACAGCTTATATTGTCGCGTAGATCCATCACTTAGGAAACCACCCTGTAAAATCCATGGGTTCAAAAATTATAACAAGAGATACACTAACACACTTTATTGAATAACTTCGCAATACTTTTAGTAACTAAAATACACTTTTACTGAGTACAGCAACCTTTAACAATGTTTATTACTTGATATTTACACTCTACTGTTCACTTTGTATCACTTCGGATTTTCTAATCTTAATCCGTTTAAAAACTTCTTTACAGCATGTTTACACCAGCATACATACTCTACAAATTGTCTCTAGAACCATCCAGAAAAATCCAGAATCTTCACGTGCGACAATCCAAAAGAACGTAGAAGTCTCGATCCTCTACTATAAGTTTCAGAAAACGTACTACCAGTGTCTCAGAGATGGCGCACACTACAGGCTTTGATGAATTCAGTTACAGTTGCTTATCACCATTGCTACTTAATTTCGGCTACTACTCATGAGCTACTAGACCCTAGGGGCATAAGCGCATAACAATATATTCTTTTTTATATTTGTTAATCTTGTTAAACAAAATGCGATATACTTATGTCTGTGTGTGAGGTGTTTAAGTTTATATGGATGAGAATTAGTGCCTCTTTCTGAATGCTAATTTATATAGGTGATATATAACTGTTTTACTTCTACATCCACATAGTGGTGTGGTATGGCAATCGTAAAAAAATTTCAAACTGCTTTTTTGCTGAAATAGATTTAGAATGTCGTGAAACGTAAAGATTATGAGCGAAAAGAAATTTTTGTTTGTCGATCTGGAGCTATTTTGTGCGCACAATTACTTTAGAACTGTTTAAGCTCTTAGCTTTAAGCTATTGACTTGAAATTTTGTACACGTGGTAAATAGGGGTAAATAAGTAAAGCACAGTAACAGTCCAGAAACTTGGGATTTGGTGGTACACTAGAAGCCAAGGTCTCAAATTTTTTATAGCATTTGCAGAAGGTTGTAGAAGATGAAGATGACAATGTCGAATTCCATCTTCGTGAATAGTTCACGGACGAAAGTAAGCTATAATGAAAGTGCCACTGCCAAAAAGTCTAAACAGTTGATTGATTGATTTTCTGTCATCATTGGTTGGGAAGTGTAGGCGTTTGCGAGATACTTCTTTTCAGTTTTCATGCTTCTTTTAAGTTTCCATCCATCATCATCACCTTATTTATTCTTCTTCTAAATTTTCTGTTTCTTCTGTTCCTTAATCTAGCAGCTTTTTTTAATTTTCACTATTATTATTATTATTATTTATTTATTTTATTAACCGTTCCACAGGTAAATATCCATTTACTGTGGAAGTGCTGGGGAGGGCCCTATCTCGCGGTAAAAAATAAAATAAGAGCTTTTTTCGGGTTATGAGAAAATGGTCCAAGATGATAATAAATGTAGAACGTTTCATGATTTTGCATGTCATCCTTGCGCAGGGCCCATGCTACTCTTCTCTGTATCTCTGGTCCAATTTTAGTATATGTACCGCCGACAAAAAGTCGAAACAGTTTGGCACAAAACAATATGACAAATTTTGCGTCGACCTCTTCCCGGTTCGCACGGCCAATTTCCTTTACTCGATATTTTTATAAAAATGTACCCCTTGTATCCAAATTTCATTGTTTTGCTCAAAATATTTTTAGCATAAAAAATTAAAACCAAGCTTTGGGTATCATCTTCAAACTGTCGTAGCTCCTTCGGGAAACCTCATTCGGATGTACGTTGACTTAATTTAGTGTCATCTTTGAACGAAGAATTAACTTACAAAATTACAGATGTTATTTCCAGACATCTTGCGATTAAAATTAATAAATAAAGATTAATTTCGGATCTCTCTTCCTTAGATAAGTGAACATTCAGAAGGAAATTAAAAAACGAATATTAAGTTATACATGATTAAATGTATTAAAATACTCTTCGCAAATACAAAACGAAGAGTATGTTGCATTTGATCGGTTCATTTCGAAAACAGGTAATATCGCTCGTAGAGAAAAAAAAAAATCATATCACTGTGTTAGTGATCGAAATCTGAACAACTTTCAAAGTGCCTGTCCGTCTGTCTGTTCGCCTGCCTGTCTGTATGTCCGTCTCGTTTCTTGTAAGCACGATAACTTAAGAATGAAAAGCCCGGTTATATTGAAATTTGGACAGTACGTTCGTGTTAGCTAGAAGAAGTCTTTGAACAAAATTTATAATAAACAAAAAAGTTATTAATTATTTGAATTTTTGTAACAATCAATTTTTGTATGTTTTGTAATTAAACAAAAACTGTATAAAATTAATATTATTTTAAAAAACCTGCGAATAGTATTCTATAGAATGTGTAACAATTATTTAAAATGAGTATAATGGTTAGCTTGTTTCCTTCTGCTTGACTACAAGAAAGTTAGCGTCATATGTAGTTTGCCAAGTAAGTTTGTCGCCGAACAGAACATTTTGTTTCAACTTCTGATTTCAAGACAGGAGGGTCCAGAGTTCTAATGTTCGAACATAGGGCTTGATAAATCTTTGTTTAGGTAAAGTTTGCGTTAAGTAATTTCGACGCGATGCTAAGAATTAAAGTTTTTTTTTAGAAACATGAATGACAAAAAAAAGATACTTGGGAATGTTATAGACGTATTTCAAAGAATTAGCGTTCTATACTAAGGCCAATAAGAGTAGGCAGTAGAGCAAAAAATCAGCGGCATTGTAGTCAAAGGATAGTAGCTGTTTTTTAATACTTAAAGGAGGTTGAGGCATCAAAGAGCCCCACCACTCGGCAAGCCGTTACCTCCCGTAGGAGTGTAACGCATCCAGCGTCGAGAGAACTATGACAATCGACTGTACAAAAAGATTCAGACTCCCAATTAGTAATGATTGTAAAATGTATGCGGAACTTTTTGAAAATGATTCACTTTTAATTTTGCACTGAAATTATCGAAATAATTGTCAGGATGCTTAAAGAAGCTATCTGTATGAGTTCGATGGTTTTCCCGCTTTTATAGACGTACTAACGGCATCAAACCCAAATATACTTTTTTCCGTCGACTCGCCTTCGAGCGACTACTATGGCGCTGTCCGCCTGAGCCGGGACAAAAAGTATTTTGAATTCGTCGGAATCGATCCTCCGACTTTGAATTTTTTGACTAATTTTTTGTACGTTCTAGTGGTTTGGATAAGGATTATGCTCTTCCACTTTGAGGATAATTAAATGAGGATTGTTTTTGTATTGGAAAAACCGTCCCATTGAATTTTGACGTTTAAAAGAGCTACTCGCTACATCCCGACTGAGGATTTCGCCCTGTGAACCACTGAATTTGTGGTACTTTCGAAAAACCAAATTCGTGGTACTTTCGAAAAGTTCGTCGGGCGGAGCGGTTTTCCGCTCCGTGCAACTTGAAATTTTTTGAGTACTTTTGAAAATTCGAACGACGGAGCCCAAAGGCGATTGACCGTCATCCTCAAGATGAAAAAATGTTTCAATATTTTGATCATTTTTTGTGAAATAATTTTTTACGCAGATTTCGATTTAATATGATGCCAAAGGTGGTTATAAAGTCTTTTTAATTCTTTAAATATGATTTTTCATGGGATTTTTGTCCGAATTTACTTTTATAGTAAATTGGATATTTTTTCAAATGGATCGTTTTACTGGGTTCAATATCAGAAACACGTAATAAAATAACCTTCCCAGAAAGTTATTGTTATAAAGAAATGTACTACATGTCCTTAACAATTTTCTGCTAAGTTGAGTTTCTACCGCATCTCAGATGTGTTGTATCATTATTAAAAGCTCATTCTTATTTTTAATAATTTGTTTTCTAAGTATTAGTTTTTTGAATAAAAAAACATGCATCTTAAAACTAAGTTTCCGTCAGAATAATTTCCACACATGTTTAAAAACGAGAAAATGTAGGATTTTACTAAAGAAAACGTTACCTTGGCCAAGAAACACAAAATATAAGTTTAACTACAAATAGGGATACTGAGATTTCATCTTAAAAATTTTGGTATTAGCATTAGGCAGCAAGCCAAAATGGAAAAGTCATATTGATGAGCTCTGCAAAAAACTTACTTCAACTATTTACACTATTAGGGTACTGAAAAATTTGTCCTCTTACAAAACAGCTAAAGAAGCTCATTACTCAAATTTTCATAGTATTGCAGCATATGGAATACTCCTACTGGGAACAGCATCTGATGCTCATAAAATCTTCATCTTCAGTTAGAATATTATGTGGTACGACAGAGAGAGCTGTAGAGATGCCTTCAAAGAAAACAGTAAACTTACCATTCCTGAATTATACGTATTCAGTTACCTTTGTACTCACTTTGAAACTCATCGCTATAATACAGGAAATGGGAACAAAATCTTCGCGCCACCGATTAACTACTACATAGCAGGGAGTGAACTATTGGGGTCCTAAATTATACAACAAAGTCCCGGTCGAGATGAGAATTTTTTAAAAAATATATTCTCCAACTGGATAAAGCTATTATTGACCACCAAAGTGTTTTACTTCTTAACCGAATTTTTGGAGCAGTGATATAGAAGTACTGATTATTTGTGTGACATATTGTTTGTTTTTTTATATACTTTTGATGTGTTTGTAATATATGATATGTGTATATACAGGTATGCAATTTCTAGACATGATTCTACATAAAAAAAATATGAAAAAAAGTGTCAAGATGTCATAGAAAAGATTGAGGCGTTGTTTCTATTTTACCCTACTTATTTCCCCTATTCACAACCTACCACCTCCCACCCCTTCAATGGAATCACCTCAATCACATGTCATTACAGTACATACGTGTACTAACTTTCAAGTGGAATGGATGGAAAATATTATTAAAAAATCTGAGGCCTTCGCTTCTAGTATATACACCAAATCCCAAATTTCTGTACTCTTACTAGCTTGCTTTACTTATTTTCTCCTATCTACCTCTACTTAACCCTAATCCTTCAAAGGAATCATCTCAAAATATAATATAGTTCCAGATGTCGTTATAATACATACGTGTACCAAATTTCAAGTGGATATCTCAATTTAATTTTATCAATCCCTCTAATAATGGAGTAGGGGTGGTGGGGGTTGAAAAATATTATAAATAATCTGAGATCTTGGCTTCTAGATACAGCGAATTTAAAGTCATTTCTGTACGCTTACCAGCTGGTTTTACATATTTCCCCTATTTACCCGTATTTACACCTATTTACCCCCCAACCCTTCACCGCATGTCTTCAAAAAACAATCCAGTTCCAGATCTCATTATAATACATGTGTACAAAATTTCAAGTCAATATCTTAAACCGCTTCGGAGAAAACGTGCGAACAAAAAAAGTTAGACAGACACACAGTCTTTTTTTCGCTCAAATTTAAAATCTCGACGTTTCATGGCATTGTAAACCTATTTCAAGAGAAAATAAATTTGAAATTTTTTTTACGATTACTATACTTCCAGTCCACTACGTGGATGTGGAAGTAATTAAATGAAAGTTTTAAAGATTAGCAAATTAAATTAAATGGTCAAAGTGGGCGCCATTCGGTTTTGAAAAAAATCTGTTAACGCTAGAAAACTGGAAAAACTCCTTTAGGTTCAAATTTCCAAGGAATCATATTCCGATGACACAATCACAGAAAATTCACATTAAAAAATGTGGGGGGGGAGAGAAGTAAGTCCCCTCCTTCCAATTTTGTGCACCCTTGATTGAATTTACCCTTGGTCGATAACATCAACCTTTACTGATATCGAATCACGTGCAAAAATTGTCACTGTAGCTCCAAAGGTTCCTGAAATATTAAAGAAAATGTCAGTTTTGGGTGCCCCCTTCAGAGGTCTGCAGCGCCTTTAGGAGGGATTCCGGCCCCATGTTTATATGAACTTTTATTCACATTTTTTATGTAGAATCACCGCTAGAAATTAATGACTGCATGCCTGAAACACCCTGTATATATGTTTTTTTGTGACAAAATACAATAGTGTTGTCATTAATTTTGTTATAATTTATATACTATGTTAATGAGGTTTCTTGTAATATTCATTTAATTTGACAGAATAATGCGATATTATTATTATTGTATTATTATTATTATTAACTGATGGGCTGGCCTAGTTTACTGTCGTGATATATGTTCGATAAAATTAATTAACTTCACGTAAGGATGAGTTCCCAAAAAGCTGCCTAGCTCCTGGACTAGTAACTTAAAAATTTTTTTGAAAACGAGAAAAATTTGTTGGTGATAAAAATTATTTCTTTCATTTATTTATTATTAAACCCTAACAATCATTTGTAAAAATCGCTCTAAACAATTAACAACTCAATAATACAAACAATATGTTAATTAACTTTAACTAATGTTTATACAAATGACCATTAGTCATTTGATAACTTGGTAATATTACTAAAGTAATAACTGAGTGAACAAAAATTACTCAATTACTTTTGTACATATTGTTTTGTTTTTAATGTGTAGGCAAATAGTAAATATGTGTTACCACACGTTTAAACCTAGGTGCTAATTAAAAATATGTTACTGGAATAACACCCAGTTCATGTTTGATGATGGTTAATTATTTAGAGTGACAATAAGAAACGGGCAGATTAATTCATAACGGCCTGGTTCCTGATACTAAATTATACTATACTTAAAAGGCTGCAGAGTTAATGCTTCTAAATGAGGGATAATTTTGTTAATCATAATGTTCCCAAGCTAATTAAATTCTTGGTAGTTTTTATCTAATAAGTAGTGTGCGTATAACATTAGTTCATTGGTCATATTTTTTCACATGCGACTTTCTCGAAAACTGCTAATTCTAGAAAAAAAGTTTCAAATGATTACTTGCTACATCCTTCATTTTTATTTCCTCTCTATTCTTTGATATCTATTTCGAAGAAAACTAAAACAGTTGACAGAAAATTCTAGAATTTTCTTGTCCCTTGGAACATTTTTAAATAACTTTTCGAGCAAAAAATTCCTAAATTGAAAAAAAGAGAGTTTACGAATTTTTATTCGGAAATAATAGTTACATAAAAATTCCGTAAGAATAAAAATATCTTAATGAATCATAGAACATGTCCAAATTTTCTCAAAATTTTCTGTCAGCTGTTTCGGTTTTCCATCTTACTGGCCCCCTGCAACACGAATGAGCAAAATGCATAATTTTTTTAAACATCACAGATGAATAGACCACTAAAAAACATTGTTTTTCCAGTATTTTATTTTTGTTTTATGTTCTAATTAAATGTTAAAAAAATTATTTACTGCAGCTGTCAATTTAACTGCGTTTAAATGGAGAAGTTTCCGCGCTACTTGTGTGTGACGTCATAGGGCACATCGCACCGACGGAAAACGTATTGTGATTGCGAATGTGTACACATTATTTATGTTGTGTTGTGGAAAATACTAGAAAAGTAGCTATAAATATTGTATTGTGCCCAAATGTACAAATACTACAATAAAAACTCCAGAAAAGTTATTTTTTAATGTGCCTAGACGAGATAAAGTTAGGAAGAAATGGTGCAGAGCTATGAGACAAGAATGAAAATATGTACCTAACCCTAATATTATTGTGATAGTTTGTTTACATATCATGGTGAATTTGGTCACTTTCCTATTTATAGGAATACAAAAGTTTACTAACTTCTGTTAATAGAAACCCTGAATTAAAATATATAAATGTATAAGAACGGTGGGAATAATAGGTTTGTTCATTTGTGTTGATTTAAAGCAGCTTCAAGCAGTTAAATAAAGATAGTGCTATCACAAGTAACGTGAGTGTGAGAGAGATAACGTGCTTCAAAGTTGCTATAAATCAACACAAATGAACAAACTGATTGTAACTTCTCGACATTCTACATATTATCCAGTTATACATTTATATATACCTATGTATGTCAACAGTTATTTTTACTATTAATGTACCTACCTACCTAAAAGTACGTACTTAGTAAGTGACGGGAGGTATTTATTATATAAAAAAGTAAAGCATTCTAAGATGAAAAATATTAATTGATATAACATTAAAACATTGCCTTGTTTACCTATTTTGAGGTTAGGTACATAAATAATTTGTTATATTTAACTACAGTAAAAGGATAAAAATGGGCACAATTGAATTAATGTTTAGAATAATGAATGACACATACCTTGTTGCTTTAGTACCTCCAATTTCTGCACTAATAAAATCAGTATTAGTAGCAAAAAAGTTTGTCATCATAAACACATCAAAAACAGGCAAATTGTCACTCTGGCCCCGTAAAAACCCACTGTCCGTCATTTTTACCACTTAATAATTAAAATAAATAAATAAATGAATGATTTCTTTTATGAACATATCAATACACATTTACAAAACACAAAACAATTTACGATTTAACCTCTTGGCAGATAGACGACCATTAGACATTATGCCGAATGACGTCAGACCAATAGCGTGGTGTTTTCAGTCACGTGGATGTTCCCATAAAATTTTGAATTTCAAAGTCGTTTATTTAGGCTACACATTTTTTTTAAACCTTTTCTTCATTACTTTCTCAACTTATATAACATATATAACGAAAAAATAATAAATTATTGCATTTCTAAAATTCATGCATGTTGCTCATTGCGCTGCCGATGGACAGACGATAATGACTTGAGAAGTACCAACACCAATTTTCAAGTTTAACCGATGGTCATAAAGTTTTTGTCAATAGACTCTCGTACTATTAATTTTCAATGAAATCACAGCAGCCATAATCTAATCAGAGATGAGCATTCGTGGGTGCCTTTGATCCCGTTTTTTGTTCGGCGAGTTTCTCGGTATCACGAGACATTGTTGAGCAAGTTAAGATTTCGTTTTGAGTACCTACATCGATATTTTACAAATGTCAAATAAAATATGTAATCAAAATATGTCTTTTCTTTGTAGTGATAAGTGATAATTGACTCTGCGATAATGTAGTACTCATACATCTAGAACACTTATTTCAATCGAAATTATATTGTAAACTTTTATAGTTACATATAAACTTTTATAGTTACATATTTTTAACCATATAAATAAATTGTTTTATCTAAAAGAATCTGACAGTTTGGCGTCACTAATGGTATCAAAATTGTTTGTTATATAATATAAAGTGAATAATATATTTTACAACTTATTTTCTGAGTGATTTGTTTCATAAATTGTTAAAAAGTTAATATTTACAAAGTTTCTTTGATAACTAAATATTAATAACGTTGTTGTTTGTGATGCTATATACTTATATTATATCTATATATATGGTGTCTGGTGTATAGATATAATTATTTTGCCAATCATAAAAAAAGATCAACAAAGAAATAGTTCATAATACCAGCAATATCATGAGCGTTGACCGACAATTTAGAATCATTTTTTAATTATTGGAATAAATTGAATGTTATCTTACTGCTATACAGTGTGGACCATTAATAATAGGCCATAGTGCGGGGGTAGATTCGGAAAAAGATACAGGGTGTCAATATTCAAACTATTTTTTCGTTTTTTTTTTTGCAATAACCCAACAGCCTCTTGACTGATCCTCGCCAAATTTTCTAGAGGAACTTTTTTTATTCTATGAAACAATAATTTATGTATTACATCACGTTAGATCATAGAGGGCGCCGCAGGACCTGTATCTGATGATGAATTTTGTCCATATTTTTTTTTTTTTTTGGACGAAACGTTGTGGTTCTTCTGACTAGAAATCTGATAAGGACGTCATTTCCACGTATAGAAGGTACACTTGGTAGAACTTGATAACTCCAACCGTTTTCGAGGAAATTGCCGCTAAACATTTGAATGATTTTTTGAAAGACAAATTCAAATTTAATGAAACAAAGTGTATTTATTGAAAAGTGTGGTTTGGTTACGTTTTAGTTCTGTCATGTACTCATTTAATCATTTTATATTGTTCTTATGTTCCTCGAGCTAATTTCTTTAACTTCTTTATTTAAAATGGCTCGACATAACAATTTTTCAAATAGGGAAATGAGGGATATGATATGTGTTTACGTACAAAAAAAATTTAGGGGACGTTCTGCAGCGAGGAGATACTCATTTCAATATCTAAATAAAATACAGCCAGACCATAATATTTTCAAGAATCAGTTTCGTCGTTTGGGAGAAACGGGTTCATTTCCCCATAAAAATGATGTAGGACGAACGAAACAAATTACTCCAGAGCAAGAAATAGACATTTTAGTTCGTGTGGATGAAGATCATCAAGTCAGCTCAAGTCGTTTATCAGCGGCAACAGGGGAGAGTAAACAATCTGTTCCAAGTGTCTTACGCAAAGAACGCTTCTATATCACTTCACTCCTGTACAAAACTTATTCGAAGGAATCTTCCACAAAGGCTACAATTTTGTCAATTTGTTCTAAATAAAGTCAGGAATTATCTTGATGGGACTTTTCCACGCAGATGGATCGGTCGAGGAAGTGAGTTTGCTTAGCCACCAAGGAGTCCTGATTATAATTCTTTGGATTATTATGTCTCGGGACAAAGGAAGTTCTTAGTCTATGTAAATACTATCAATTCAAGAGAAGAACCGTGGGACAAAATACAAAACGCCGCCAATATTATTAGAGGACAGGAAAATGTATTTTTCAATGTAAGAAAATCTTTTATGAAAGGAATTAGAAAAGGCATGGAAGTAGGTGGAGACCATATCGAAAATTTACTCTAAGTTGCGGCAATGAGGATTTTGCATGGGGGCAAAGTTTGTGTTATTTTTTTGTCTTCTAATAAGATTAGATCCTTATTTTACACAATCTTTTGATTTATGTACGTATCTCAATACCATGAAAATACTCCATTAGTTCATAAGAAAGTGAGAAAGAGTTTACGCTGTTATCACGATTTAGTTTTCCCTTACGTTTTGTACTTTTTTCGATAAATACACTTTGTTTCAGTTTAAACATGCTGACGACTTTAAAAATTTTAAAAACTTAAAAAAAACGTATTGATAACCAGCTGATTTTTTTGAAAATTGCTTAATAAAATCATGTAGAATCCAATTTTTTAATTGTCCGACAAAACATATTTTCCGATTGTCCAGCCCGATGCGTGGAAATCGTCGGTTGGGAGTGGGAGAGGCAAAGCCGCGTTTACGAAAATTTTTGCTGAGGAAAAAAGTGGTAGACTAGGCGCAATTAAGCCACACAAGAAGTTATAAGAGGATATGTATAAATTGCATTTAAGTAGGCGGGAACCTAGACTAATAGGTTCCATATTTTTCATAACAATATATATAAATGGCACTCATATTTCGAATTTTCATGCATTTTTTAATGTGCAAAAAATGTAGTACTTTATTGTGAAAAACTGCCTGTAACTCAACAAGTTACGAAGAAATTTCAAGATACAAAAAAATGTCCTAAATGCATACGTCTCAATTTTTTCAAATGTTTAAATCACATATTTTTAAAGCGTTACAATTTCAAAGAAAGGGGCAGTTTTTCATGTTTTTGTTGCAAATAAAAAAGTCCTATTTCGATGATATATTCACCTGAATTTTTTCATATTTTCTTTTCAACTTTTACATTTTCCCTCCCCCATTTTTAAGAATTTTCAAGTAGCCATATCTCAAAAAATAAGCATTTTCGAAAATATTCACAACAGTAAAAACATTTTATTTTGGGCCAAAATAATTTCCTACTCTAATTTTTTTCCCAACTTTTTATTAACGGCATTGCAAACACATTGCACAAGGTTTCATCAAAATCCATTCATTAGCACTCAAATCAGAGATTTTGGTCATTTTAACGCTCAGTTGACTGGAGTATTAATTACATCCATGATAAGAAAAGAACTTCGACATATTTGAATGTTGCCCCTGTATTTCGTAAATATTTCAACGCAGTCGGCCCCGGCAGCTCAAAAAAGGTCATAAGTTTTTTTGCCTTGCGTTATTTAGTTGTGCGTTATACCGCCGCTTACCAATCATACAGTGTTGTCATTGTGCTTAATTTGTTTAGTTTTAAGGTAAATTTGTAGTAAACATGAACATAACTGGATGTGACGAATGAGATCGATAATTAAGTGTTATTGAGTTGCAACACTGTAAAACTCATATCAGCGACACTACAAGTCAACGTAAGATCCTTGTCTCTTCCGCCTTTGGTTTATAGTTGTACTAATTGTGATGAAAACATGGCAAATTTTTGAATAATTTTAAATAAAAATAAATAAATTTCAGTTAGAAAAAAATGTATAAGAATTTTTTATTTCTTTTGAGCTTATATTTCACTGCGGAAAATATTTATACGTATACGCCACACACCCTGTATAAAAGATTAGTAGATTTATGCCTCCTCCCGGAATTCTCGAGTTAATGAACAAATATATATTCAAGCAATTATAAGGTAACCCCAAAGGAAAGAAACATGGAACATAAATCATTCATTAAATTCTACTACTTCTTAATTGAGAAAATTGAATTGACATGTTTAAACTCCAGATTATTCAAATATCAACAAAATTTTTAATAATTGCCAACAACTGCGCAGTGATTTGTGATGTATGAGAACAAATATAGTTATGTACATTTTTCTCCTTTTCCAGATATAAATTTTTAAATATTGAATCATAGGTTGGAATACTCGCCGAAAAATGCTGAAAGATTTGAATAAGGTATATTACAAAACATTTGAAATAATGAAAAAAAGTGGTTTGTGCAAGGTGCGACATATTTTTTAATTTTGTCGCTTGTTTCAAATGATAGGAGGAGAGATTTGTCTGCAGGCTAGTTTCTTGGGTTTTCATTACAATAATTACATAATTCAAAAATATTTGGAATTTTGCAAAGTGTTTCATTTTCATTGACCAGATGTTAACTTTTTAATTTTAAATAGAACACTCATTCAACTATTATGACAAGTACTTAAAATAAACCTTTCGGGAATAAAAGTGGTTCCTTGAAAACATGAGGCTTGCAGACAAGTTTTTGGGTACTTCTCGTTTCATACTCTAGAAATTTTTGAAAATTCTCAATGTACTGATGTATGAAGCATTTCAGGAGCTAGTAGTGTGGGAGCCGGCTGGCTTTTTTGCAAACTCATCGTTATAACAAATTAGTAAATCCCCTTGTAAAATTCTTTAAGATTTACAGCAGTTCTATATATTTCTTTTTTAACTCTTTTAAGAAACAAGGATTAAAAGCGAAAAACTGCAAAATTGCTTCGGCAGAAGTTATTATAGATATAGCTCAATGAAAATGTAAAAAGAATGTATATCATAAAACATCCTGCTTTTTTATAAATTTTAGAAAAGTAGGCAGTTTACAAATTCAGCTCCATAAAAATTTAAGACTTAAAAATGTTGAATGTTGAATGTTGAATTTCGAAATATTTCTGTTGCTGTTGGACCAAACAATATGAAAAAAAAATTGTTGGATGTGAAACAATCAACCATATACCAAATTAAATGAGAGTTTGAATTTTCTCCCTTAAAGATTCATCCCACAATAAAATTATTTAACTATTTCTTAGAGTCGAATTCAATTGTAGAATTCATATTTTGTTTAAGTTATTCAAAATATTTTCCAGTTTTCCACTAAATTTAATTACCAATTGGAAAATGTTCCACCTTATTCTGCTTTTATGTCCAAACAGGCCCGGTAAAATTCCATCGAATTTGATCCAATCTGGAGAAACAAATTGCATTTAGCAAAAAATATCGGCCTCATCCAATGTTTAACTATATTTCATCGTATATTACAAAACATTTTCATTGCATATAATCCAAACAAGAACGCAACAGCAAGTGGAATTCTTGGGCGGTTATCCAAGCATTGAGAAAGGATGAACTGTTGAAATTAGAAACGAATAATGTTCAAGATTTGGGATCTAAATTTTTAGTTACAATTAAGGCATCTTAAACACACACGAACAGAATATTTACCATAGCAGATAATGAACAAAATACCCTTCTCAATTTGGTTAAACATTACTGCACATACTCCACACAGACGGTTTTTATTTTTTATAAAAATAATAAATGTTCTACATAGCCAGCTGGCATAAATACATTTTCTAAACTGCCGTCAATTATAGCAACCTTCTTAAAATTAGAGCAGCCGCATATCTACACTGGGCATTGTTTTCGGCGATTTTCTGCCTCAATATTGCCTGACAGTGGTACAGACTTTTCAGCCATTAAACGTCTTGGTGGTTGGAAATCCACTGCTGTTCCAGAAGGATATATTGAAAATTCGTTGCAAAATAAAGTTGACATAGCTGAAAAAATCTTGTGTAAAACTGTTACAAAAGGTCATTCTAGTTCTACCAACGCCGAACCACAACGTATTATCCAAGATAATGATACAAACTTGAATTTAAATTCATAATATCATAGAACTAATAATTTATCTATGCCTTCCCTTAATTTCAGTAATTGTACTATATCTAACGTAAGTATAAATGTTTATAAACACAAATTGGATGATACTATTTAATTAAAAATATCTCGATTATTAATCGCTGTTGCACTTGTTTGTTAAATAACTATAGAAGGGTTGAAAATTATCGAATATGCGTATTAAACTCCAAAAAAGACTTGAAAATGTTGATTTTGCAACAAAAAATCTTAAAATAGCTTCTCTTGGCACTTGACGGAGAACATATCAAAATAATTGTTGGAAGTAAAACAATGAACATATATACTAACCAAATTATATGAGGGTTATAATTTTCTCCTTCAAAGATTGCTTCAGCAATAAAACCATTTAACTATTTCTAAGTCAAATTTCATGATAGAATTGATATTTTGTTCAAGTTGTTCAAAATATTGTTATGAATTATACCCCCTTGGAACTGGAGATGATACGCCTATGCCTAATTGTGACTGGGAGCTGTCAGAATGAAATGGACTTTTTCTGGAATGTTGTTGGAGAAGATTCTTGATTGTTTCTAGATGGATCTAGAGAGTCAAATTCGGAGTATATAAGGCCCGATTACCAGCGCAGAGGAAGAAGTTTATTTTAGAAGTGACACGTTCGGTGAAAAGTGAGGTTATATAAGAGTGTAAAGGTTATTTTGAATGTTTGAAGTATTGTATAGTCAGTAAATTATTGAATAAAGTGTTAGTGGTGCTTATCTCTTGTTGAAATTATTTAGAACCCACGGATTCATACAGGGTGTTTCCTAAAAGGCGGAAAATTCGCAACAATATTTTCCAGTTTTCCACTAAATTCAATTACCAATAGAAAATCTACCTTATTCTGTTTTTACACACTGGGCCTGTTTGCGAATTTGATCCAATGTGGACAAATAAACTGCATTTTGCAAAAAATGTTGACCTCATCCAATTTTTAACTATATTTCATCGTATTACAAAACATATTCATTACATATCATCAAAAAGGGAACGCAACAGCACGTGGAATTCCCGGGCGGTTACCCATCCAAGTACTAACCACGCCTAACGTTGCTTGACTTCAGCGATCAAACGAGAGCTGGTATTTTCAACGTAGTATGGCCGTTGCTTATTGTACTCCTCGCCATTATTGAACAATAGAAGAAATGTAATTATTGTATCTTTGTTTATTTTCGGTTAGTTCTCTTGTAAAATTCTTTAAGATTTACAGCAGTTTTATGTATTTCTTTCTATTTTAACTCTTAAAAAACTAAAATTAAAAGCGAAATCTTGCAATTGCTTTTACAGAAGTTGTTATAGATACAGCTCAATGAAAATCTAAAAAAATATATATCAACAATATCCTGCTCTTTAATCCGCATTAAAATGGTTGAAAATTAATCAACTCATGTATTTTTAAACTTCAAAACTATTTAATATTGAAAATTGAATTTGAAACAATCAACACATATAACAAATTACATCAGGCTTAGAATTTTCTCCTTGTAGAATTCATATTTTGTTTAAGTTATTCAAAACATTTTCCAGTTTTCCACTAAATTCAATTATCAGTTGATTTATAGAAAATGTCTCATTCTGTTCTTATATCCAAATAGCTCAAGGGCCATTGAATTTGATCTATTCTGGAAATAATTTACACTTCGCATAACGAAGCTTCTTATCAAATTTCTAAATATATTTCATTGCACTACAAAATATATTCAGTGCATAAAATTAAAAAATGAACGGAATAGCACGTGTAATTCTCGAGCGGTTACCCATCCAAGTACGAACCACGCCTAACGTTGCTTGACTTCGGCGGTCAAACGAGAGCTGGTATTTTCAACGTAATATGGCCGTTGTTTATTATATTTCTCAACAATAGAAGAAATATGATTATTGTATCTTACTTTCTTTGTTTATTTTCGGTTAGTTCCCTTGCAATTTTTTTTAAGATTAGCAGCAGTTTTATGTATTTCTTTAAAAAGTGAAAAATTTCAAAATTGCTTTTGCAGAAGTTATCGATATATAGCTCAATGGAAATGTAATGAAATGCATATCCTGCTTCTTTATATATTTTAGAAGAATAGACTTAATGTTGATTCTGCAACAAGAAATACTTAAGATATTTATTTCCCTTGGCGTTGAACTAAAAAACATAAAAAAAATAAAAATGTTCTTTTAATAATGATATGATACATGTGACATGTGGTAGAAATTCAATTTGGTGAAAAATGTTAAATTCTCCTACAGTTAATGGTGTGTAGTACTTTTGTTTACAACCGTAACTTTCTGGGAAGGTTGTTCCGTTGTTAAGGGAGTATATATCTACCTTTTAAAAAATAGATAGAACTTTGTAACGATAAGTTTATAGCTCTGAAATAAAACATACAGTAATAATTTGATTGTTTCTTATAAATTTGAGAATTAACTGAGTTTTTTTTTTGGGATCACTTTTCTGTATCCAAAATGTTTAAGTAAATAAATATTCTCAATTTATTATAACTCATAAATCGATAAAGATTTTTGATACAGCACAAAAAGATTACGTGCTGAAAAAGCCTCTCAGTATCTGTACTAGATGTAGTTTCTACAAAGTAGAAGAGAATATCCGCTGTGAAATTTCTTGAACAGCCGTCCTAATTCGGTCTTCTGAGTCTTCTAACGACTGAGGTTTGGTCTTATAGACAAGGGATTTGAAATAATTCCAAAGACAATAGTCTAAAGGACTTAAATCTGGCGACCGGGGTGGCCACTCAATACGTCCTCTTCGCAGGGGCCGCTCCAAACGGTGGGCATAATGGGCGGCCGCCGAGGGCGCTAGAATTGTAAGGGCGGCATTTTCGGTGTAGTGGCGGTGCTGGATTACCTTATACGCCAATTATGCACGTGTGTAAAGCTGGCTTCAGAGTGCATTAAGCAGAAGGTATATGATGTAAGCGTATGCCCTAACAGAAATAAACATACCCCAATCCGTATGAGCATTCATAGTGTACATAAAATAAGACGTATGGGGTAATAAATTGCTTATTTTTATTTCCTTATGTCTTATGCTTATTTCTTACACAATCGGGTAAGAGCGTACGTGTTGGGGTACATTCGCAAAACAGTTTCACCACAGATCTGACATTTCAGGATAGATATACAGGGTGTAATTAGTTTCATGTCATTAAAAAAACTGGTAATGGACCGACTAGACAAACAAACAACCTTTATGACTTTTCCCTCTAGGGGCACTTTGAAAAAAACTGATCTAGGTCAATATTTTTAATATTATGGTAGACAACTATTGAGAACCAGTGCTTTTCTTGGTCAATGGACTTCTAGTTCGCAATTATACAACTTTTAAATTGTCATAAAAAAGTGCTCGCCGGCACACGCGGTGGTCTACGGTGTCAAAGGATCATCGACCGTCTTTGATGGACCGCCTCAACTGAACTGAGGTAAGCATAAAGACGTAAATAATTCGTTCTCTCTTCGTGCACAATTGCAAGCAAATAATGGCCATAGAGGTTTAAACAGAGCATTTATTTACATGTGTGTTTTTTAATTTGGAACAAAATATTGGATTGTTCATAATTTAGAAAATTTAAATGTGGTTTATTAACATTTGTAACATAAATGAGTGTCCTGGGTTAAAAGCTTATTACTTACCTAAATGATTCAAAATCTCTGCATCTGCATCAATACACAGTTCGGTACGTCGAATTAAGGACATACGCACTTCGTTCAACATTAAACACTAAACTATCAACTAACGTTGTCAATAAAGAAAAATAAAAGAAAAACTTGGTGCAAAAGCCAAAAAGGAACACAAAAAGAACGAACAAGTAAGTTGTGTCTGTACGTAATCAAGAATTTGACAACTTGAACGGTAAGTCAATAAAATAAATCTTAACTATAAATACACAATGACGCGAAATTCAAAAATAACAAAAACAACGAACGGCGGGTTGGACGTGTGTACATAACGAAACACCCACAGTAACTAAAATATTGCACAAGGGAGAGTATAAGGCAAAGACACGCGCGACGATCTAAACCTACCTCAATATTCCAGCAGTTCTCAAAAGATTTTATTGAAAATTTGCGAAATTTTTATTTATTTTTTTTCTCCAAAACTATGAGCTTTAGACCCCATATTATATAAGGTTTTTTTGTTTGTCTTGTCGTTCCCTACCACCAGTTTTTTTTTATGACATGAAACTAATTACACCCTGTATTATATTAATTTTTAATATAGAAAATTATTGGTGATAATCGCTTAGGCTTTTATTGGATGAAAATAATACTAAAATAGAATAAATCAACAAAATGTAACTACTTCTGTCTGTAGATTTGCCGTGTACTGCGCATGCGCCGATCTTAGTTTACCACACTATGAATGCAACTCTCTAAAATTAAGTCATAAGTACGTCTTATGCTTACATCTTATGGCTTAATGCTAATGCACTCTGAGTGTACCTTAAAGCGGCAGGTTTTTAGGGGCGGTAGGCAAAATCAGAATAATTGAAATCGTAATTTATATTTTCTAGAATAATCGATAATTTTTTATGTGTGTGTGTGCGCGCGCGCCTTTGTAATTAGTTTCAATATGAATTTAATTGTTTTCATCAAGAACTGTGCGTCTGACGAGAAAAACGCAAGAGACCGATTTCATGTAGAATTGATCAGGCTAATCAAGAAAACTATCGACATGGAAAAATGTCAGTGGCGTACCACTTTTTTGGTAAAAAATATCACAGGACATGCTCGCAGGGACGCCACTGGTGGAGCGATAAAACAACTTTTCTAATTAGAATATGTGGTTCTATATCCTATTAACACATACCAAAATTGAAAATAATATCTAAAATACTTCAAATATTATCACGCCATTACGGAACACCATGTATAATATAGTTTTATAAATTATGTGGTTGTCAGTAATTTAATTGCCATCTACTGAAGTAAGAATAAAAATAGTAGAAAGATAATAAGTAATTGGTTAAACAATGAGCCACGTTTTCTGATTAGATCTGTCAATATCGGTTAAGTAGCGTTTGGGTTTTCAAATAGAATTGCATTTAGTATTGGTGTAGATATTAAATAACCATTTTAAAACACTTAGTTTGAAAATGTGTTATTTATGTTTCAAACGATTAGTACGGGAGCCCATCGACAAAAGTGTGTGACAAAAATAATCAACTTTTGGAGTTTTTCTCTAAAACACTTCCTTCATCCTAGACTGTAATTAATTAATAAAGGTCCATGAAGTATTTTCTTATTTCTTTTTACCGGGAGAAAGAAGCGCTTTTCAAAAGAACACCAAGAAACAAAAGATGCTTATTTTTGCCCAAAAAATGTGCCTAAATTTATTCATAATGTTTGGGAAACATTTAAACGGCCCTTTGTTTATTGCCTCTCTCACGAAGAAAGCGTGGCCGCGAAACCTGCCGTTGCGTTGGGGGGAAATGCCTACAACATCTCCACCAAGCCACATTTGTCGATAGGCTCCCGTACTAGATGAACAGAGAATTGCCAGGACCACTTGAAATGCATTATAAAAACAGACAGGGCCGTACCTTCTGGGAATGCAACGGGGCGGCACAAATTGTATGAATGATTTATTTATCTTTGAAAATATCGCGAGGTCGCCACATCTACAGAATGTAATACTGCTTTTTTATACAAGAAAATATTTTTGGGGATGCAAAATTTATTTTTTTACGGGGTGGCAAAAGATCCATAGTCCAGTGCTTGACGGTTGTCTTCAGTCAGTTTTTTAGAAATAGATTCAAGAAACAGATGACAGATGGACGACCGAACATGTACGAACGACATACATACAGGCAGACTGGACATAATTGAAAGATCTTAATTTTCGTAATAAGAAACTTTTTATGAATATAATACTTTTGTTTGGTAGGCGAGGGAAGCAGGATATTTCGAAAGTTTAAAAGGATAAAAGTTATAACCTGGAAAAAAGTTGGACCTAAAAAAATAAAATTGTATGTGAGCCTCCTCCAAAAACTTTTTAAAAATTTAGTATAGTTCACTATACATATATAATGCACATAAAAAAGCCATAAAAATCGACCATAAATCTTTGTCTCGTTAGCGTGAGTGAAACCCTATAGGGCCGTACTTAAAATATTTGTGCACATAACAATAGAAATTTATCAATATTGTAAGTAATTACTTGGTATAGTGATAAATTTTAAAAAACGTGTGTTTGCGTTTATTTCTTATTTTAATCATGCCAGAACATGTTTAACGTGAGAACAATATTGTTTTATGATTTAAGGAGGTTGAGACGTTAGACGAAAATAATGAAAAAATCTGAAATAGAGTTTTTTTAATAGATTTTTATGGCACAATTTTCTGTAAAAAGTCCAAGGTCATTAGGAGACTCATAAAGTTAAAAATTGTAAGAAATTTTTACATGTAGTCTTATGAAAAATATGTCAACCCAGCATGCAAACGGTACATTTGAACACAAATAACTAAATAAAACACACTACTATATTTTCTGCCACATAGTGGTAGAAAGATAGTAGTATGTTTCATTCAGTTATTTGTGCAAAATGATTGACTACCACAGAGTAACGGCTCCTTCAATCAATTTTTTGGTACATTTGTAAACTGTCAAACTTCTCTTTTCGTTAATAATATTTAACTGACTTTTTAATTATTTAATGATTTAATTTTAATTTTTACTGCTTCTCATTTTTTTTAAAATTATTTACTGAAACAAATTTGTAAAATACACAGATATTTACATAAAATTATTTATTTTTTAATAAGTTTGGACAAAACATCCAAAAGTTAGTTAATTGAGTAAAATAATTAAACTACTTAAATAATGAATTAATAATAAAAAATTATTTATTTATGCCTTTATGACACTAATAATTGGTATCATCGACTTATAACCTTTTGTAATAATTTATTATGGAAAAGTTCCGATTTAGAATTCGACTTACTTTTGGTTGGGACTGTAACGCCTCAACCTCGAGATATTCCATTTGTTAATTTGCAAAACTAATTTAAGCTTTAAATAAACAAAAGCAAAAAATTGCATTCGTGCAGACTTCTATGGGGGTTATGCCCGACATCAATATTTATCGTTTAAAGTTTGTTTGAAGTCGATCACACTTTCGAAAAAAAAGTTATTTGCTAATTAACAAATTATGCCAATTGTTTAAACAATCAAAAAGTATTGAAGATATCGGGCCAAAAAAAATATGGTATATTCTTTGGTATGAAAGGCATGTATTTTGAAAAAGACAATATCCTGACCTCATTAGTTTCGGAGTAATCAATTTGTTAATTATGATATTTTGGCTATAACAAACGAACGGGTTGACAAAACGAGTTGTGTCTAGCGCCAAACGATACGTATTGAAAACATCTTTCGATTGAATCAAGTTTTTTTCGGATCCGTAAAACCGTTTTCATTCTATTAAATAAAAACGAAAAAAAATTGTTTAAAGAATCATTTGACGACGAAGCTCGTAGTTTAGGAAAATTTTTCATAAGAAAATCTTGTTCAGCGGAATTTTCCCTATGAGAATCAGTTGGAACTCAAATGGTATACAAAATTTGTGAAATCACCTATTTTTTACCCCAGGCAGACTCGCCTATACATGTAACTCTAATAAATAGACAAATCAGACACAAACGCTATCAATTTGTTTATATTTTGCTATTGCTTGAAGTTATATTGTGATTTTATTTACGACAAACAACGTGTATTATGGAAGACAAGCTAACCATTATACTTTTCGCCGATGCACTACACTTTTTACATAATTGTTTCACATTCTGTAGGATACTCTCCGCAGTTTTCTGCAAATAATTTGCAAATACTATTAGTTTTAGATATTTTTTGTTTAATTGCAAAATACAAAAAAATAGATTTTTCCAAAATTTAAATAATTACTTAATAACTTTTTTATTTATTGATCAACGGTGTTCTTCCTCTAACTAACACTAACTCTCTCTCCAAATTTCAATATAATCGGACTTTTCATTCTTGCGTTATCGGGCTTACAAGAAGCGTGACGGACACCTAGACAGACAGACAGACCGACGGACGGACATTTTGAAAGTTTTTCAGAATTCAACACAATGATATGATTTTTTTTTCTCTACGGGCGATATTACCGGTTTTAGAAATGTGCCAATCGAATGCAATATACTCTACATTTTGTATTTGCGAAGAGTATAACAAAGCGGAAAACACTGACGATGTCTTTGACTGAAAATTCGGAAAGATAGTAAGAACTGCATGCTATCTAATACCTTATAATCTATGAGCGTATATAGGTATGTCCTAAATAATCTGTAACCGAAAATTGATAAAAATTGCAAAGTATAAACTATAAAAAGAAGCTACACTAGTATTAGAAGATATCTTTTACATAAGAGAATGTGATAAACAAAATGGTACATCGAACAAAAACTATTACTTTGTTGGACTAGCTGTTAGCGAGTATTAAAAGGATCTAAAAATAAATTTTAAAATTCAATCGTTATATTTTACCTTTAATTAAGTCAATTTAAACGTGGCAGCGAACTTGTTTGGAACAATATTTGATCAATTATTATTTACTTTACGCTTTAGTGTCTCCATGTTAAATATCAGGCGAGTAATTATGTTATTCTAAAGTCGAATATTTGTTAGTGATATACATTTATTTTTAGCATTCTTCTGCTTTAATATTACACAATCCTTAAAACAAACATTTCAACGTGTCCTTATTACTGCGTGTTGGGTCAAATTTTGCCCCTTTTTCTTTCACCTTTATTCGTATTATCAACTGTAGCAAACGATGATTTTCCTCTCTCATAATATGATCATTAGCCTGAGACCTACGTTTTAAGTTAGAATACACTTGAAAGACGGTGGATTTTGTACACAGCTTCAAATAGGTTTTCTAATTAATCTCTGAAACGAGCCCAATCTAGAAACTGTGTGTATTTTGAATTGTAAAGGTGTTTACAATAATTTTAACAAAACGAGGTCTAAGTTTTGTGGGAGCAATATTGTATATGTATATTTGTCGAAGATGACAGAGGCGAGGGACGTTTTAGTGCGGATCTGTTATGCTACCTCCACACGTTGGGCCATATTGTGGCCGAAATAATTGCCGAAACATTTGTTTGCAAATATACCATCCAGACGTTGGTCGATGCCAGGGATACCACAGCTACCGAATTTGGATGAAGTCTACGGAAATACTGATTTGTTATCAAATTGTGTCTAAGACTTTTCTTAAGTCGGTATCACTAAAATAAAAAGAAAGGTGATTATAAAGTGAGTGAAATTTATTTTTTGGAATTCCCTGTCGCGCATGGATACGAAATCTACCGAAGCATTTCAAACTATTCTACCGAAATCGCCGGAAAGGCTATGGCAACACTGGCCAATACAACAGTGCTTGCTAGAACCTAGATGATAGACGTGGAAATTGCTGCTATGACGGTAATGGCTGTTTTAGGTGCATTTAATTATTTATTACAAGCGAATGTCGCAATTAACAAAAAATCTCGACGGAAGATAAGATGGTGGATGACAACGGTACCTAAAAATAGAACAGAGTAAATTTTTTAATGTTTAAAAATGAATTATTATTTGTTTGCTTATAATTGTATTGAAACATTCTTTATAGGATTTTGCAAACAGCAGAAAAATTAACTATCTATAAAAGAAAAACCTTGTGTAGAAATATTAATGAAATCATTGCTTTCTTTCGATAACCTGAATTCTGGTTATGCTAGCAAGTTAAAATCCTAAAATGAATTTGTCTAATTTCTTATTTGACAATTCTCATTCTAACACTAGCATCCACACAGTCCCCTACGGCCATGCAGATTAAACTAGTATCCACATAACCCCCTACGATTATGAAGATTCAGTTAAAAATGAGAACAAAGACCTAAAATGAATTTTAGGTCTTTGTTCTCATTTTTAACTGAATCTTCATAATCGTAGGGGGTTATGTGGATACTAGTTTAATCTGCATGGCCGTAGGGGACTGTGTGGATGCTAGTGTTAGAATGAGAATTGTCAAATAAGAAATTAGACAAATTCATTTTAGGATTTTAACTTGCTAGCATAACCAGAATTCAGGTTATCGAAAGAAAGCAATGATTTCATTAATATTTCTACACAAGGTTTTTCTTTTATAGATAGTTAATTTTTCTGCTGTTTGCAAAATCCTATAAAGAATGTTTCAATAAATTTTTTAATCTCTCGCTGATTTTTTTACGATTTTTACTTCCCTCGCGTATATAGAAGGGAAGAATTGTATTTGAGAAAAAATCACCCTCCGAGATTTTTTCGGATTATCACGTCTCAGATCATGTAGATTACGAAAATATAGGTTCTTCACTTCCGTCAGTCTACCTGTCTGTCTGTCGGTGCATTAACTAAACAACGACTTGACAGAGAACAATTAAATTGCTGACGCTACTGCCACCAAAGAAATGGTTCTAGACTTTCACTGGAAAATAAACAGGGTTAACCGGTTGATCAAATTTTAAATTTACACGTTTTATGACATTCTAAACCAATTTTAGAAAAGAAAAATTGGAAATTTTTTTAACCACGAATAAATGGAAAAAATGGTTTTTGCTCAAATATAAAATTTCCACGTTTCACGACACTCTAAACCCATTTTTTAAAATATTTCTGAAATAAAAAAGAAAATTTTGAAATAAAAAAAAATCGGTAAAGGTGTTTACACAGAACTTCTCTCTTTTTTTATACAGGTAGGTCACTCTAAAAAATTATTAATTACGAAGCGACATATGAGAATAATAGCCGGAATGTAGTTATCACTATTATTATAAAGAAAACCCGATAACTTTTGATTAAAGAAATGTACGGAGTGGTCATCCGACAGCAAAAATTCAATATTAAATAGAAGGTGCCAAATATGGAAGGCTTGCGTAAATACCCATGGTTGAATTATTTCTTAGGATGATCGCCCTGTATACTTTTCAATAAAAGTATAATAGGTGTCTTCCTTGCCACGTGTGTTAACTGTATACCAAATGTTATTGCCATCTGTTATATTTTTAGTTCCACATTCACGTAGTGAAGTGGAAGTATAGCAGCGATTACATTTTTTCTTTTTTTTTTAAATAAGTTTAGAATATCATGAAGCGTGAAAATTTTAAATTTCAGCAAAAATAATGTATTTTTCAATTAGCCCAGTGTTAAGAAAATTTTAAAAAATTCTCTTTTTGAAAAAAAAATTGTTAAAAATATTAGAATGTCAACGCGGGGAAATTTAGTATTTTAGCGATTTTTTTTCATTATCTATTCCCTGTATATTTTTCCGTGAAAGTCTAATGGTTTTTTCGTTAATGCACCAACAGACAAACAGACAGACTGATGGAATTGAAAAAGCTATATTTTCGTAATGTACATGATCTGAATAATGTCTAAATGTTATTTGTGGCATTATCTTAATTTTCTTTTTCCCTCTTCAATTCTTTGGGACTTCCTGCCACATGTATGTTTTCTTTTTAAGCGGTGCTAGGGGAATCTACAAAATATATCACAATTAACCAGTTCTATGTAAATAATAAGTATCTATGGATATTGAATATAACAAACATTCTTAGAACTGTGTATTTGTCAAACACAGCAAAAAAGATTTTTCAAAAAATCCTTGAAAAAGGAAACAGATTAGATTTCCGAAACGTCGGCGAAATATTTAATTTCAAGTTTTTATACTTATTTGTGTTGTTTATTTAAAAAAAACAGCCTCTAACTGATCCTTTGACGTAAACGTCACAGGCGTAGAGGTTATTTACCAGTATCATACTGGTTAATTGTGATATATTTTGTAGATTCCTCTAGCACCGCTTAAAAAGAAAACATACATGTGGCAGGAAGTCCCAAAGAATTGAAGAAGGAAAAAGAAAGTACATGATCTGAAACCGTGAAAATCTGAAAAAATCTCGGAGGGTGAGTTTTTCTCGAATGCATTACTTCTCTTCGGTACTTATGCGAGGGAAGTAAAAATTGCTGAAAATTGAAGAAAACCTACCACTACTGTAGAGTAGATAATGGAAAAAATGTTTTGCTCTCATTTAAAATGTCTGCATTTCATGACATTTTAAATCAATTACAAAAAAAAAGCAATTCGAAAATTTGTTTGCTACCATAAAATGGATGGTGGGAAAAACTTTTTTTTTGCTCAAATTTTAAATTTCCACGTTTTATGACATTCTAAAATTATTTTTTAATAAAATCTTTTTTCAATAAAAAAAAATACTTAGGTATATATTTTTCGTAAGTTAAAAAAAATATGTTTTTTTGTGGACGGAAATTGGTATCTGACTCGAGCACGTCCACAATTATTTGTCTACTATTTACCTCAGCCGAGGCGATCTCAGGCAAACTTGGTACATTCGCGGCCAGTCAAGACAAACTTACCATCCACACGTTGGCTTTGGCCGAGGTTTGATAGACATGGATTTGTGTACTATTTATCGACACCGAGGCGATCTCAGGCCCATTCACGGCAATCCAAGACAAAATTACCATCCACACGTTGGCTGAGGCCGAAGTTTGCTAGACTTGGCCCAACGTGTGGAGCTAGCATTAGATTTAGGCCACGTATTGGTAAACACAGTATAATCACTTATATAACAGGCACATAATAACAAAGTAACATGAGATGATTTGTCTAAACAGGTAAATGTCAAATAAATATGTCTTATTGTTGAAAATGCAAATACCACAAAATACTGAAGTTAGCAGTCCGCCGCCACTAGTCCTATACGATTTCAAGCACTCTATACAAAGTTTTTATTTTGAATACTCATCTGCAGGACTATAAAGGGAGTTCAGTTCGGTCGTCGACGAAGGCAGACGCGTCTTTAAGTGGAGCCCATGAAATCCCGAAAAACTAAAGTAAACACGGTGTGAAAACGCGAAAAAATGTGTTGAATTAAAGAGTGGAAAATCCTACATTAGTTGACATATATTAACATAAATTTGACTAATTCATATAGATGATATTTGATATTTAATTATGACATCACTAAAGGCGTATACGGGCAGCTCGACAAAGGGTACAGAACAGCCTCCTATAGTTACGTAGGAGGCTGTGGGTACAGACATCTGGCAACATAACTCGGATAAAAAGAAAATAAACAGGTTAAATGGGACCAGGCACAGCCTCCTACAGTTACAGGAGGCTGTGGACCAGGTCATAAACTCGTAAATTATCCCCAAGTGCAAGTACCTAAGACGACAGGCTTCTAACGAGTGGAAGTAGTAACATAAGAAAAGAATGAAAGATAAGTGTTATTTGTATTTATTTCTAAGATATATTTATTAATCCTTCACAGATGGGAAGAATGTTGTGATTTGGAAATCCATTGTTTCACATATACGCGAATGAATGTATTCTTCATGTGGAACGGGTACTTTTGTTTAAGAAATAATTTATTTACTATAAACTTTGTGTTTCTCGCTGCAGAGTTATTAGTTTTATATGGAGAATTTGGTTATTTGATTACCGGTTAAGGCAGGAGATTTTTGATTCGTAAAATATATACCTGGATTCGTCCCTTCTTGAAGTGGGTGATATAAAATAAGCAACGCCAGATGGGTGAATGAAACAAATAAGTTTTTGTTTATATGGGATTAGCATTGGCTTATTTATGTCTTTATTAAATTTTAAACAAGAATTGGAGATCAAAATTAAAAAGATATTAAACATAATAGATAGGTAATAAACATAATATACAGGTGATGAAATGGAAAAACTGCCCAAAATTGAAACCGATTGTTTCAAGGAAACGACATACAGGGTGAGCAAACTATGCATTCGGACCTCTTTTCTCATAACGCGCAAAAAAAAAATTGTTACCGCGAGATAGGGCCCTTCCCAGCAACTCCACCGTAGATGAATATTTACTTGTGGAGCGGTTAATAAATAAAAAAAGAGAAATGGAAAAAGGGGGAAAAATCAAAAATAAAAGCTGCCAGATTCAGAGACACAAGAAGCAGAAAACTTAGAAGAAAAATAAGGAGATGACGATAGATGGACACTGAAAAGAAGCATGTCGCAAACAACTGCACCACACCCCAGCCGATGATGACAAATGGAAACTTAATAGAAGCATGGAAACTTAAAAGAAGCATCTCTCAAACACCTACACTTCCCATCCTATATTCCCACCCCATGCGTCATGCGGCTCTCGCTGCTGACAACAAGCATGTCCAATGTCCAACCCGACGTATGCAGCTGGTCCGGCGGTATATAAAACATCCGGAATTTGATTCCGGCACGCGATTTGGTCATGCGTTGGTCGTGTTCGACGGAGGACCAAGCTGCGTGTTGGAACGAACCTCTTGGATGCCCGGAATTGGCAGCAATGCCCACCATATGCTGGCAAATCAATCAATCAATCAATCATCTGCAGGACTCTAAGGTGTTTTGTGCCGCTCAACGGGGAGGGGGTTTCTCCCCTAGGGTACTGTAGGCGTCATCTGTTTGACATTGGCATATATAGATATGTTTACCTCAACGCAATCGGTACTTATTGACGATGTTCTGTTGACTTCAATGCATTATGTGCTCATAGGCGTCTACAAGACTATAGGAGGGTTTCTACAAGGGGATCGTTCTCCGACATATTGGTTCTCTCTGATGCTCCTCGCCGTCAAGGGGTACGATACAATCTGCCAGTACTATGCATATTAATATGGAGAAGGAAGGACGCGATATATAGTGGAATGCTTTTACCTATGTTTAATACATTTTCAATTTTAATTCTATTTTTTTCAATTTTAATAAATTGATAAACTAATACACTAATAAACTAATACTACTAATTATAACTTATCTTTTTCATCCACAACTATATTGCATTTGTAAACACATGTTACTCATACCAATAACCATCCACTTGAAATGGTTCCAGGTATAAATATATGGGTCGGTCTGTTTCCGTTTACAATGTTCCAGCTACACACTGCACTAGAGACATGTTTACTTTATTTTTGTTACTATTAACAAACACTCTTAAGTAATTTTCATTTATTAATTCGGTGTGTGATTTGTTCTTCTAATATTACACTTCACTTTACGGAAAATTTTTTAACCTACCGATCGCTTGAATTTTATCGAGTTTCATGGAGTTTTAACCGACTTTTTTTGTGTTTCCTTCGGGAGTGTTTCACAGCACAACCATCCAGAACGACATCCACTGTCACTCTCCTCTTTAGTTGCAGCAAATAGTTCATAAAAGAGTCAGTAAGTTTGCGTAGTCGCCACTCGTTAGTTTTTACTTACCTCGTGTAGTTTTTTCAATAAATACAATTTGTCCTTTTCAAATTGAGTTTGTTTTCAAAGAATTCTTGAAATCCATTGCGGCAGTTTTCTCGAAATCGGGTGGAATTATTAAATTCTATCAAGTGTACCCTTTTTGTGTAGAAATGACTTCTACATGAAATTTTCTAGTCCAAAGTGCCACAACGTTTCGTAAAAAAAGGGAAAAAATATTAATCATCAGGTATAGCTCAGAAGGCGCCCTCGACGATCTAGCGTAATATGATACATACATTATTGTTTCTTAGCTTAAAAACGTTTCCTTACCGGAGAAGATCGGTCAAAAGGTAGATGAAATATTGCAAAAAGGGGAATAAATACAGTTTTGCCTATTATTAATGGTCCACCGTGTATAATACATCCTGATTAAATCAAACGGATGGGTGTAATGACAGATCTCTACATTTCACTGGCGCGGCGCCTGTAATTTAGACTATCTGATCACACATCTGATCATGTTATTCGAACTGGTATAATTTGATTACGTAGGTCTTTCTTAAGAGGGTATTCTTGCGTTGTCATTATTTCATCATTGTCAGTAATTCAGTGCTGGACTTTACGGGCCGATTATAATCATCAAAACGACGAGTGTTTGCAACAAATAAAGCAAGATTATTTGCTCATACACTTGATTGTGATCAGACAATCTTGTCGTTAGATTATCTTCAAGAAATGTCACAGGATGCGGCCACCTGTTATTTATAGCGGCATTTTACATTAATACATATTTTTCACTTACTCATCAGCTATAGATAGAGACGTCATGAGAAAATCCAAATTGTAAATTATGATGAAACTGAACTTTTTATACTAATATTGGATGATCTCTCTCTGGATCTCTATTTCGTAATTTCTATATTATTCTCTGAACACATACCTATTTTAATGAATTGACGTCTGATTTTAAAAATGGTTTTCCATGGCGCCCTATTAGATGTTTCTCCTTGGCGAATGACAAATTACTTATTTGTTAGTAATTTTAATTTTCGAAAAGACGGCGATTTTTGAGCCCTCCGGGCAACGAATGTCGACATCAAAATTCGATTCTTTATGGTTCATAGAAACAGAAAATGCATATTAGACACCCTGGATATCCGGGGAAAATTAGTATACTACCTTCAAAGTATAAAATCCATCCTCAGATCAACAGTGGTAATGTAATACAAAAATCTAACAAAGGGGCCATTGTAGTGACGACTTATTTTTATTTTATTTTATTCATACCCCATCTAACAGTACAAGACCATTTATAAGATGGGAAACAACACATACATCATACAAAAATTACTAAAATTACTAGCGTACATTTCAGTAAAGATATACAACAAAAGAAAATATAAATATTAGAAAGAATAAAGAGTTTATTTACAATAAAAAGAGAGAACAAAAAATACGTATATGAGTTAGACAGAATCTCCTATTTATTAAAGATGTCGATATCACGCTGGCTGTGGTTATAGCTAGAGCACATGCTTGCTGTAGATGGTGAAAACTTTAAAGTATTAGTCCGGGCTATAGCAAGGTAGAAAGTATGGTTTTGTCTTGAATTTGTTCGCGGAATATGGAAATTAAGTCTCTGGAGTATCTCACTACAGTCAATATCATAATGATTCACCTTTTTTAAGAAATTTACGGCAAAGTCGTTGCGTCCTTTAGATAGGCTACGCATTGAAAACATTTGGAGTAAATCGCTTTGTGGAAAACCAATTGGTGGATATATACCATAATTTAAGACTATGAGTGTTATAGCAGGGCTGCCAAACAAGAGACGCATCTAGTTTAGATCGAAATAAAGAAAAATATAATAATTTTAACGTTGAGATATTTGAGAAATCACGCCCATTGCGTATAGTAAAACCAAGTGTTCTATTTACGTTGCAAATTAACGTATCTATATGATTGACAAAGCTGAGTTTTTTGTCAAAAACTACTCCAAGGTCTTTAAACGAGGACGATCGAGTTAATGGTTCGTTTTCTAGAGACTAGTTAAATGTAATATTAACATCCTTCGTGGAAAATGTCATTACGTTACATTTTTGCACATTTAATGCGAGACTGTTCTCGACACACCAAGCGCTACATATAGATATATTATGTTGTAATTTATTTCAGTCATTTATGTTGGGGATTCTATGTAGTAGCTTGAGGTCATCTGCGTACATTAACAAATGAACATCTAGTTCATATGCTACATCTTTGATGAATATATTAAACAAAAGTGGCCCAAGAACAGATCCCTGAGGTACACCAAAACAAGATAAGTAATCAGTAGACCTGAATCCATTAAACGCGACGTACTGTTTTATAAAAATTATTTTATAATTTTTCTGAATATATGTATTTTTTTTAATGTTTCTTAAAATATTTATAAAACTTTCAATAATATTGTGTTTAAATGGTGAAAGTTTTATAAATATTTTAAGGAACATTTTAATAAAAAAAAATATTTTCAGACAAATTATTTTATAATTTTTCTGAAAATATTTTTTTTTCTTAAAATGTTCCTTAAAATATTTATAAAACTTTCACCATTTAAACACAATGTTATTTGATAATAAGTATATATTACACAGGCATAAATCATAAATACCAAGAAATATTAGTATTCACGACATATGTTGATTCTGTGATTGGAATGCGCGTACCGGAAAATCTGTATGTTGTGTCCATGGAGGCTTTTGTTCAGAACGACAATAGCTACAACATATATCAAAATTGGCCAATTCCACAGAAAGACAGATTCCTATAAGATTGGTGTGGAGTTCTTTGAATTGCCCACCATTTTGTGTCATTAAGTCTAAAATGGATCTTCTATTTTTCAAAATGTAGATCTCGATGCCAGCTTTCCGATGTTGAAAAATATTCTTTAAAGTCATTTTGGCCACTTTTTTGGCATTTATCTACAAACCAGATGACAACAAATGGATTTTTTGGATATATGGATATATCAAAATTGGCCATTTCTACAGAAAGACAGAAAGTATATTTTCTGAAATTTTGAAGTCGATTGTAACTCTTGATGTCCCTGGGCGTTAAAATGAAAAAAACGCTTATTAGCAAATTTATTCAATTTTGTATGATATGTACATACTCAAATAACCGAAAACCAACGCAGATTTGTTGTGATTTTAATTGCGAAAATTTTGGTTTTATGTTTGTCCCGAACGGACCTATAGAACCGGAGATGTTCACCTTTTTACCTATAAAAGCGCTGTTCAAAATTGTTTTTTAAAAAATGCAATATGCTTTGGACTGTCAATCATGAATTATTATTGAAACGATTAGAATCATTAGGCGTAAGAGGTCAACCATTAAAAATTTTCCAGGAATATCTTACAGAGAGATATCAGATAGTAAAAGTAAACAACATATACAGTGATCCACTCCCCGTTACAATGGGCATCCCCCAGGGTACTGTACTGGGGCCCATTTTATTTTTGGTATATATAAATTCAATTTCACAGATACAAAGTATAGATGGGGAAATTATATCATTCGCTGATGATACTGCTGTAATCTTTGTAAGTGATTCCTGGGATAACGTATATAAAAAATCAGAACAAGGAATGGCAAAACTTAAAGTCTGGTTGGATGACAGTCTTCTAAGCCTAAATATTGAAAAAACTAAATTTGTTACTTTTTCCTCGACAGTTGCTGATCAACCAGAAATAAACAACATAAAAATCCACTCTCAGCCATGTACCAATCAAACGAACTGTAAATGCGCCGCGATTGAGAAAACAAATAGCATCAAATACCTAGGTGTACTAGTTGACCAGCATCTAAAGTGGAAAGATCATGCGGAATACATAACAGGACGGCTCAGAAGACTGTTACATAAATTCTATCAAATAAGAGATATTTTAAATAAAAAACTGTTAATGATAATCTATAATGCCTTAGTTGAATCCATAATTAGATATTGCATATTGATATGGGGCGGACTTTTTAATAATTCTATAAATTGCCTTCAAACAATGCAAAACACCATTTTAAAAATATTATTTAAAAAGAAATATGATTATTCCACTTTAGTGGAACAGTTTACTGTTGTATGATGAGTTAGGCTTATTCACAGTAAGAGAACTTTATACTTACCACACTTTACTATGGGCATTAAATAACACTTCAAAGATGTCAAAGCTACCCCATAATTATGCAACAAGAACGAAAGATAAGATTTCTGTCACTTTACCATTGTGTATAAAAAGCCATACCCAACGATTTATATTTTACTACGGACCAAAGTTATATAATATGCTTCCAAAAAATTTAAAGGAAATTAAAAATAAAACTAAATTGCAGAATAACATACAAAAATGTATTACTGAAAACTTTGAAATCATTAAAAAAATGTACTACTAGTGCAATATACCCAACCTCTAAATAAATCTACTGTCACAACAACTATGTTTCTCTTAGTCTGTCTCTATACTGAAAATGAGAGAAAAACATAAAATCTCCCCTTTCTTTATCAGGAAAGTAAATTATTGCATCCATTACAATATCTTAAACAGTCCTCAATACCCTCAAAAAAAACGAATAAATTATTAAATTGTTCCTTTTTTCCTCTATGATACTGCAAACAAACTTTTATAGTTTAGGCAGGTCATAGAGGGAAAATTAGTATTGTACGTTAAAATAATACATATTAAAACTTAATATAAAATTGTACATAAATATAGTGTCGTAAAATTGTACTTAAATATTAATAAACTGAAACTAAACTGAAACTGAATTCCAAAACACAGATATATAGTCCTGGTGATACACTAGGAGGTATGACATCATAATTTTGCTATTACAAAACTATGCATATCTCGTCGTTTTTCTGGAATTCTTTTACTGCACTAATAGTAGTGTTTTACTAAATTGTGTTAGAATTATGGATTACCTCAATCATTTTTTTTACTATCAAGTTAATTTGCATTTTTTACAACTTATTTTTTGTGGGCTGCTTCGAATTTTTAGATAAAAATATAACATGAAAGTAATTAATTATGAAATACTGACTACATTGATTTTGTCATAATTGAGTAGTTTCTGAACCCAGTGGAATAGTTGATTTTCAATTAAAAAAATTACAACAAAATTTTTCCATTTTTGATATTAAAAAAATCATAGCAAACCTTGAAAATTGAAATTAATTTCTAAATGTTTGTCATAAGCAAAGGATTTGAGAGTCTGTATTTAAAAAAATCCCGTTATAAAGTTGGGTGATAAACACATTTTTTACAGGGGTGTTTCCATTCACAGTGGGCCACACTGTATATTCAATGATTACCTGAAAGAGATTTCCCATTGTAGTATCATCAAACTACATATAGTGTAAAGTGAGCTAAAACGGTTTTATATTTATCACCAGTAGCAAATTGCATTTTAACTATAATTTGCAAATATGGCGGATGCGCCAGTCAAAAGGGTTTCCTATTTAAATAATACTAAGGCTTTACAAACAATAGGATTTTATTGCTCGGTGGTGGTCTGATGTAGTACTTTTATCAAGCAGCGACCAGTGCACGGTGGGTCAAAGTTTCAAGAACTGGGCAAAATCCGTATTTCGTTGGAATTGCATGATTTACTTAGTATCAGTAATGCTATACAGGACACCACACCGTTGCGTGAGCTCTAAGATGTAAGATGTTCAGATGTAAAAGATTCCAAAAAATAAGTGAGATACGAACAATTTTTTAATTTTTTCAAAATGGCTGCGTCACATGAAAGCGATGTAAGAAAATTACTAAGTAGGCTATGGAAATTATTAGTAAGGTTGTAGACTTGTCTGTAAAGCAGAAAATAGTTGTTTGAATTTTAGCATTTTTTCAAAAAAACGGAATTTCATTTTCATTTCCGTAGGGATCCTATGGAATTTTTTTTAAATGGAACTGTGCTATTTCTTTTATTAATCAGAAATAATGATTCATAAACTATAATTTTTTCGCCGTTAATCATTTCTTAACGATATCCTTCGTCATAATAATAGTAAACACAAATTAAACAAGAAATAATTTTAATAGGTATAACGTTACAACCATGAATAAATTACCAAGAATAACAAAACTATTTAAAACCTAAATTATAATAAACCATTATAAAAATTGTTCAAACTGTTCACCGTTATGATTAATACACAGAGTAGCGCGACTTATCGTTGCACGTCTAACATTCCGTAATTGTTGAGGTGTTATTTGTGCAATTTCGTGTCGAACTCTTTCTTCCAGATCTTGCCTTGTGGTTGGAGCAGTCATGTAGACTCTATTTCTCAAATGCGCCCAAATAAATAATCGAGTGGGGTTAAGTCAGGCGACCTTGCAGGCCATCTGATTGGACCATGGGTCCCAATCCAACGATCTGGAAATAATTGATTTAAGTAATCCCTAACGATAATAGCATTGTGTGGTCCAGCCCCATCTTGTTGGAAGTAAACCTCGTCAATATTGGTATTGGGAATTTGATTAATCTGTGGAACTATTATATTTTAGAGAAATTCTAGATATCTTGGTCCAGTTCGAGTTTCGTTAAAAATTATTGAACTTATGATATGGTCGCCCAGTACACCTAACCAAACATTGAAGCCAAACCCGTCCTGAAACCGCCCCTGCCTCATAATGTGAGGATTATCAATTGCCCAATATCGAGTGTTGTTTCGATTAAATAATCTAAGGTTTGTAAATCTCGATTCATCAGTGAACAAAATGTTTTTGATAAAATTCTCATTTCTTAATTGGCGTAACTGTAATCAATTACAAAATTTTATTCTTCGTTTATAATCATTCTCATACAAAAGTTGATGCAATTGATATTTATAAGAACGATAGCCGTGTTTCTTTAAAACTTTTCTGGCTGATTCTTTGAAAACTGGTAATTCATGTTCAATTTGCCTTATCGAAATGGTTGGGTCAACATGCACTGAAGCTAATACATTAATTTCCGTTTCTTCTTCCACAATAAATCTTTCTTCAATTTCTACGTTAGGTTCAGTTCTAAATTGTTGCTCCAACCGGGCGAAATAGTTTCTCGAAGGTTGCCTTCTTTCTGGATATCTCCATCCATACAGACTTTGTGCTCTAGTTGCATTACGTCGAGTCTCTCCATAAATAAATAACGATCATGTCAACTTTTTCATCTCTTGAATAATTTTCAGCCATTTTATATTATTTTCTTGTTTATAACAACTTTAATACACTTACTTCAGAAAATGAGTGAGTAAGTCAAGACTTATTGTTGTGAATGTGTGTCATTTTCATGGCTATCTGCAATTTTGGATTGAGATGTAGATAGGTACCTTATTAAAATGATTTGTTGGCTTACTTTTTAAAAACACTTCTATTATTACGAAGGATATCGTTAAGAAATGATTAATGGCGAAAATGTATAGTATCTCACATATTTTTTGGAATTTTTTACATCTGAGTTGTACTTAGAAATTTATGCTTAATGAGAAACCATCAAAAAAATATAGTCATTCCAATTAAGAAAAAAAAGTTGATGTCACTTCCGGTTCAACCGGAAGTGATATTTTCATTCCTGTTAGTCTAAAAATAGCTTATTATTGTCTAATTTATGTGTAGCGAAAACCAAATTTTTAAATACAAAAACAACCAAAATATTGGGGGCGTACATTGACTCGAGGCCACCCGGTATGTTTATAAATTAGAACGTTTATGAGCCAAAAGGGCACTAAACGTCATCCGGTCTGCACCAAAACCTTCTCAGATCATATATGTTATCCTTGTGACAAATTATCAAAACTAGTTACTTTCTGCGCTATCATGTCTATACAGGGTGTTTGATACATCGATAGAAAGTTTTCACTGGGTGATAATTGGGGTCGTTTGGAACCTATATGACCATATTTACCTTTATGCAAAGTCTTAACGTTTTTGAAATATTGGCATATTCAGATAATTTTGCGAAATAGTTAAGTTGTTACTAATACATATTATTTTTTTAATATACTAAATAGTTTCAGCTTTTTTAAATATGTTTTTTTTACATATTCTTAATATGCACTTTGTCGCAATAGTGCAAAAAGAAATACCTAAGTATTGGTAGAAAAATTATTTAGAACAATTTGTATTAAAATACATTGGCTCGAATTTTTTCTCTAATTTAAGCATCATTTTCTCAAAAACGGCACTACTTCAAGAGATTCAAATACTTTTAAAAACTTCTCTATTACATACTCTTTCCAATGGTATACCATGTTGTGATAGTATAGTTCATTAAGTTAAAAAGGAAATATATTTGTAGATATTACATTTTTAATAAGGAAAGACAATCAAACAAAATCATAATAAATTCTTTCAGCCGCAAATCGGTGATTGTATCTACTAAAAAGAGAAAAAAAAAATGTTTTAATCACTAAGTACTATACTTGCCTAAATGTTATTTGTGGCATTATCTAATTTTTTTCTATTTCTTTAGGACCTCCTGCCATATGCATTTTTTTTTACCCGGTGCTCGGGGAGTCTACAAAATATCACAACTTGCCAGTATGTTACTGGTAAATAACCTCTACGCCTGTGACGACAAAGGATCAGTTAGAGGTTGCTTTTTTAAACAAATAACACAAATAAGTATAGAAATTTGAAATTAAATATTTCACCTACGTTTCGGAAATCTAGATACTTACTATTTACATATAACTGTTGATATCAGAAAAAATGAAATTAAGAGGTCCAAGATCTGAGAATACGCTTGGGAGAACGGACATAGAATAAACTGGTACTCAAAAATTCCAACAAAAGAAGCGGATAGCAAAAAAAGAAAAATTAAAGAATCAGTGATAATATTATTAAATGAGGATAGATGCGTGTCGAATTGTTTCGTAGATGTTTGTACAACCTGGTTGCCAATGTTAGAAGAAGATCTTCACAAACTTAACATCGTATAAAAATTTAAAAAACTGTTAACTGTATCAACAGTTCTATGTAAATAGTAAGTATCTATGGATATTGAATATCACAAACATTCTTAGAGCTATGTATTTATCATACACAGTAAAAAAGATTTTTCAAAAAAGCCTTGAAAAAGGAGACAGATAAGATTTCCGAAACGTCGGCGAAATATTTAATTTCAATTTTTAATATTTATTTGCATTATTTGTTTTAAAAAAAGCAACCTATAACTTACCCTTTAACGTAAAAGTCACAGACATAGAGGTTATTTACCAATAACATACTGGTAAAAATATGACAGTTGGCAATTGTATTTGACACATAGTTAACACACTTGGCAAGGAAGACACATATTATAGTTTTATTGAAAAATATACAGTGTGGTCAACCTAAGAAATAATTCAACCGTGGTTTCCATATTTGGTACCCTTTATTATACTCCTTGCAAATACAAATCGTAGAGTATATTGAATTCGATCGGCACATTTCTAAAACCGGTAAAATCGCTCGTAAAGAAAAAGTTTTCATATCACTTTCATGCTGATCGAATTCTGAACAACTTACAAAATGTCCATCCGTCTGCCTGTACGTCCGTCCGTCGGACACGTTTTTTTTAAAGCACGATAACTTAAGAACAAAGGGTCCGTTGTATTGAAACTTGGACAGTAAGTCAGTGTTAGCTAGAGGAAGAACCTTATTGTTTTTTACCAAAATCGAATCAATGAATAAAAAATGTTTCATTATTTAAATTTATTTGATTCATATATTTATATTATACAGGGTGTTTGGTGCATCGTGTGCCAAATGGAAATGGCTGACAGAAAGGGTTATCTGCTATCCTTTCAGGCCCCTTAACACTTCCCATGCCCTGCGGGATTTTTCATATCGACCTTTTATCTTTTTAATGAAAAAAATCCCAAATTCTACATTTAAATTCAAATTATAAAAAAAGTATTAGCCGTAGACTGCGAATTTCATTTTTATTTTGATGTGTATTGTTGAAGGGTTCTTTTAAATCAAAAATTACTGGCATTAGTCATCTAGTTGTTTTTTTATTCACTCGTAAACTTTCGGAATAGGTAAAATTTAAATTTAAACTTACACTTTATATGGCTATAAAAAAAAACTCAGAGCAACCCGGATCTTCCAACTCCCTCAAAAATTCTCTAGTCTATCCTCTTGCTAGTGATGTGCCACATGTCATTAAAATGTTTTAATAACTTCGTGAATTCGCTAAATTAATGAATCGAATCACATAAGGCTAATATTCAAAATTCCGAATAAAAAATTATTTTTGCTTAAATTATGCATGGGAAACAGGTAAAATCTGAGATCTCACTCTTGCGAAATAAAATCTATCTTCTATCTCTTTCTGTTCATTGGTTTTCTTGAAATAAAGAAACAGTTACATTTTTACCATTTATTACAAAAATTTAAAAATCTTGCTCAAAGTTTTGGTCTCTGTTGCGAATGCAGGCCCGACATCTGCTTCGTATTTCGACAGTTGTTGTATGAAGTCGTATTTCCTCCCTAATTGTACCGAAAGCCGTGTCTATGCGTTGGACAAGAAGTTCCTCCCTAGTCGCAACCTCCGTCGCGTACACGAGCTCTTTGGCACGACCTCGGACATAAAATCCAACGGAGTTAGGTCTGGGGAATGTGGAGGCCATTGAATAGGGCCATCCCGCCCAATATACGCATACGCCTATAGTTTTTCAAAATGACGGCTGTCCCGCGCACTGGCGATTGATTGTAAGACAATATCTAGACAATGTGTTCCCAAATGCGTGGATTGGGCGGGATGGCCCTATTTAATGGCCTCCACGTTCCCCAGACCTAATTCCGTTGGATTTTTATATCTTGGGACGTGCCAAAGAGCTCGTGTACACGACGGAGGTTGTGGCTAGGGAAGAACTTGTCCTCTTGTCCAACGCATAGAAACGGCTTTCGGTACAATTAGGGAGGAAATACAACTTCATACAACAACTGTCGAAATACGAAGCAGATGTCGGGCCTGCATTCGTAACAGAGATCAGTACTTTGAGCAAGATTTTTAAATTTTTTTAATAAATGATAAAAATGTTTCCTTATTTCAAGAAAACCAATGAACAGAAAGAGACAGAAGATAGATTTTACTTCGCAGGAGTGAGATAACAGATTTTACCTGTTTGCCATGCATAATTTAAGCAAATACAATTTTTTATTCGAAATTTTGAATATTAGCCTTTTGTGACCCGATTCATTAATTTAGCAAATTCACGAAGTTATTAAAAGATTTTTATGACATATGGCACATCATTAGCAAGAGGATAGACTAGAGAATTTTTGAGGGAGTTGGAAGATCCCGGTTACTCTGAGTTTTTTTTTTATAGCCGTCTAAATTCTAACTTTAAATTTAAATTTTACCTATTCCGAAAGTTTGCGAGTTAATAAAAAAACAACTAGATGACTAATGCCAGTAATTTTGGATTTAAAAGAACCCTTCAACAATACACATCAAAATAAAAATGAAATTCGCAGTCTACGCCTAATACTTTTTTTATAATTTGAATTTAAATGTATAATTTGGGATTTTTTTCATTAAAAAGATAGAAGGTCGATATGAAAAATCCCGCAGGGCATGGGAAGTGTTAAGGGGCCTGAAAGGATAGCAGATAACCCTTTCTGTCGGCCATTTCAATTTGGCACACGATGCACCAAACACCCTGTATAACATTGCTACAATGCAAAATCGGCTAATTAGGCAATAGTCCCTAATGTTTATCAACTTAACAGCAGTAAGTCTGCCACAATTGTGATAAGGTTATGGGTCAAGCTTTGAAGGCTTCATTCCTCTCGCAATTAGATATGGCCATAATATAAACAAACATTATTTTCTATTTACAATAAAATGCGGAGAGTATACTATAAAATATGCTACAATTATATAAATAGTGCAGTAAATGGGCGAAAAGTATAATGGTTAGCTTGTTTAATATTGAATTTTTGCTGTCCGATGACCACTCTGTATATTTTTTTGACCAAAAGATATCAGGTATTCTTTGTAATAATAGTGATAATTACATTCAGATTATTATTCTCATATGTATTTTCGTAATTAATAATTTTTTAGAGCGGCCGCCCTGTATAAATAAAGAAGAAAGTTCTGTGTAAATACATTTACCGATTTTGTTAAAGGTGGTTCAAGTCTAAAAATAGTATATTCTGTAACAAGTTATGGAATGGCCCATATTCCACACGAGCGAAAAGTTTGTAGGCCGAGCCGAAGGCGAGGACTACACGGTTCGCGAGTGTGGAATATGCCATTCCAAACGTGTTGTAACTATACTTTCTCTAACAAGCTTTTAGAAATCATACGAAAAAACTGTTCAAAGCGTCAAATGCGAAGCTACCTTTTGTTCGACGTAACCATAGCAACCGAACCACTAACAGCTTCTGATTCGTCGAAAGCCGTGCGGTATTATACCATAACAGTGTGTTGGAATGATACTTGTTCCGACACAATTTTTAGTTGTGGAATTTGTAATTTTTGAAATGGTGTTAGAGAAAAATATTTTTCAAAAAAAAATCTAACTTAGAAATGTGTTGACATAAACTGGAAGCGACTGGAACGGTTCTTGCCGTAAGTCTCCGTTTCAATAATCATAGATGATTTTACATCATAAACCAAAATTATAAATTAATACATATTAACAAATAGAATAATTGTCATCATGGAAAAAAACTGATCTAGAACCAGTTTGTGTTGTGATTGTATTTCTAATTATGCTCATTGCTTATGTAAATACAATAAAAATCCATTAAAACTGAAACATTTTTTTGACAGTCAATATTGTATTAAAAAATTATTAAAAATGGCCTGGTAATAATTGATAAGACATAGATATTGCACATTCCAAATCATCGTACCACATTTCTAATACCTGCAAGATATGTAATTACAGAATCTGTGAAAAAATAATTGAGGAAATAATATGTACACCATAATCGACTATTAAATATTTTACTTTCTAAATACAACTGATTAGTACGATGTCTCTTATTATTTCTGTACATAATCATTGTTATGGTATTTTGTGCGAATTTTAACGATTTTAGCGAAGACTGATACAAGCTCCCCCCTCACAATTATTTCATTTATCGATTTGACCAAGGCCTTATACACAATTATTGGTGTTTGGATAATAAGTAACAGTTAGTTTATAACCAAAAATTTATATTCTTACACGAATGAAAGCAAGTATTTTTTTCCACCAAAAGAAAAGAAAGTTCACCGCACAGAGCAGTAGTTATTCCTTCTTTACAAGACAATAGACCATAATTGGCCTTTGGTACCTAGAAATCTACAGTTTAGTGTGGAGTCCAAACTACGATCTTCGGCTGCCAACTTAACCTTCCTCTGGTTTGTCTCAGTTAAACGTCTTTGAAATTCAAATTATTCCATACATTCTTGTACCGGATGGTTGCTGATTGGCAGAGACCAAGTAAGTAAAAATAAAATAAATATAATTTAATGTGTCACGTGACTGTAGAAACACACAATAAGGTTCATAAGTAACGGATAAATTCATAATCTACGTAATTTACAACTTATGAGTAAAATCCTAAAACACGTCAATTTTTAATTCTAAAATGACATTTTTTGAGCGTAATTTTGTACTTCCCCCTTTAACTCCCTTGGAGTGACACCTACTATTAATGTTATAACATTCAATTTAAATGTATCGTTTTCTTTGATACGCAGGCGGTAAAATACCCAACAAAAAGAAAGGAGTAAAAAGGGTTTCTGTTACATATCAGAAATAGTTATATATTATACAAGGGAAAAAGTATTAGATTTTATCTCGAGGTTGTGTTTGTCTCCCGATGGTAAGCGGAGGGAGACAAATGATAGGAAGGGGTAGAAAATCACGGGTTCCGTAACTTGTAGAATTAGGTCAAAAATGAAAAAAAAAACAATACGTTTACCTTCTTTGGCACAAAATAAGATGTTTTTGCTCTGGTGCATTTTTTCGAGAAATGCTTATTCTACGAGATATGGCTATTAGTGGAGTAAAATCGCTCCTCTAACTCGCTGTTTCTAAGGGTAGGTGATACCAAGATATAACTAAATGAAACCTATACTATCTTGTAAAGGACGTTTCAGCGCATAGGAAATGTCACAACTTTTTTTAGTAGGACCGAACTTTGAAAACTGCCCTTAAACGCGGTTGAACTTCAATTCGAAAAACTACGTTTCTCATAACACTTATCGCCATTTCAATTCAACTATATAAGCTATTAAATTGATTTGCACACATGTACTTGAAACCTGCCGCTTCTAATGGTCAGTTGGTAATTTCGAAAATGTTGAAAATTTTTCCAGAAATATTTAATAAACATTCAGTCACCAATTATACGCATCAAAAACTTCACTATGCGGTGATCTATGTGAATTATTGAAAATTTTGGTCTACATGTATCGAGTCAATTATAGTCAGGATATTGAAAAAGTTTTTGCAAAAAGAATTAAGTCGATAACTGTAATATTTACTGAAATAAGAATTTATTTCAACGAGGGAGCGGACGAGCGCTTACTTTGAAATTTGGCTGCCAGACAGAAATCACAAATGAACATGCGTAGGTACAATATTTTAGTAACGTGTTAATTCGCAATAACTAGACATTACCAAATGAAAGAAACGAGTCGGTTCATTGTTTCTTTTTAGCTAAGTTAATGATTTATAGCCTGGTGTCTGGCATGTCGTACATTAGTACCTCCAAATTAAATTAAATAGAAAGACCGCCCACTGCCGATGCACAATCTTTTGACATACGTTAAATGTGTTTATTTTGCAAAAGAACCGGAAAGGGTAGAGGTAGATGCAATACGAAAACGAGTTATGGCTCAATAAAAGATTGAATTTTCGTAAGACGTACAAATTTCACTATTATTTTAAAACATGCGTTACAAATGATACAAATAGTTACCGAATGTAAGGAATTATGCGATATAGGTAAATGTATAGTATGATGCAAATTTTATAATGATACGATTAAAATCCTCTCTTACCTACTTCAGTCAGGTACTAAAATTTCGATTCGGATTATCCGAATCATCCTGAGCGTATTTAATCTTGACGTGTCAAATCCACAGTAAAAGTCCGAGGTCATCGGCGACATTTCTGCTAGATCAAAGCAGTGTCGCATATGGAATTTATATGTGGCTCTATTTAGACAAACACTATCTGGAAACCGGTGAGACATAGAAAGAAATGTTAAATGGAAGAGTTATTCTGTTTAAAAAGATGCATCTAATCATTTTGTTTCAAACGTACAAGGCGCCTCAAAAGAGGCGCGTCTGAGAATGTTTGGTATATTCAATATCCATAGATACTTACTATTTCCATAGAACTGTTCATATAGTTAACAGTTTTTTTAGTTTTTATGCAATGTTAAGTTTGTGAAGTTCTTCTTTTAACATTGGCAACCAGGTTATACCGACATCTACGGAACAATTCGATTCGCATCTATCCTCATTCAATAATATTATCGCTGATTCTTTAATTTTTTCTTTTTTTGCCCCTTTTGTTAAAATTTTTTCGTCCCAGTTTATTCTACGTCCGTTCTTTCAAGCGTGTTCGCAGATCTTGGACCTCTGAATTTCATTTTTTCTGATATAATTTTGATGTTCGCCCAATCTTACACTAAACGGTCTGGATGACTCACCCACGTAATGTTTGTTGCACTCACACGGAATACTATAAATGCAGTTTTTTAAATTTTGCTCGTTGTTCGGTTTCGTCTTTGTCAGAATAGATCTTAAAGTGTTGTTTGAAATACCGTCCTAATATCATCTATCTATCACCGTTCCTGCGCAGCTTTTCGGATAATCCGCATAATAATAATAATAATAATAATAACTTTATTCATACTTAGGCCATATTGAAATGGATGTACATGTCAAATAGATATTAAATAGCATAGAAAAAAAAGTAATATGAATATAGGATATTAGTTTAGTTGATGTATGCAACACAACTAAACTGCGTCATAATAATAATAAAAAAAAGAAAAATATGTAAATATAACAAACTAATGTACGACATAAATACAAACAAACATATAGGTATATACATATACATATATAAATGGATATCACATGAATGACTAAAATGATGTCAATCTATAGTATCATTTAAATATTCAGTAACTGTATAATAACATTTATTGACAAGCAGGTTCTTTAATATTTTTTTAAACGAATTATAATTTCGATTTTTGTAGCGTTCAGGAAGCTTATTAAATAATTTTACTCCCGCATATGAAGGCGAAAATTCATACTTAGATGTATTATAATTCACCGTGCACAGTTCATTCCTTTTCCTCGTATTATAATTGTGATGCTGGCAATTTGTTTCATATAAGTGAATATTTTTTTTTGTATGTAGTAGAATTTTAAAAATGTATATGCATGGGAGCGTCATAATTTTATTGTCAGCAAAAACAGATTTGCATGATTCTGTGCTTCGCATGCTGAATATTAGTCTTATAATTTTTTTTTGCATTATAAAAATCCTTATGCTTTCCGGTGCATTACCCCAGAGTGTGACATTATATGACAGATGGCTGTAGACCAGTGAATAGTACACATTTAACAGGTAATGTGTAGAAAGTAGGTCTTTCATTTTTAAGATGGCATAGTAAGATCTGCTAATTGTTTTGCTCACGTGGTCAATGTGAGCTGACCAGCTTAAATTATCATTTAGGAATACCCCCAAGAACTTAGTGACTGAGCTCTCGTTCAAAGTGATGTTATTGACAACAATATTGTTGATATGGTGTTTCTTTTTGTTGTAAAAGTTGAGGCAGATGGTTTTATCTATATTTAAAATGAGATTATTTTCTTTACACCACTTTTGAAAATCATGTATAACTCGCGTAATCGATTTATTTAAGTCCTCAGCAGTCGGTGATGAAACCGCCACTGTTGTGTCATCTGCGAACATTGTGACACATGTAGATGTAAGAAAAGTTGGCAATTCGTTAACATACAGAGTAAATAGTAACGGGCCCAACACCGACCCTTGAGGCACACCTCCGTGTATGTTGTAATAATTTGAGGTATTTTCTTGTACTTTAACACATATTTTCCTGTCTTTGAGGTAGGACATTATCCAGGATAAAATGCAGCCCCTTACTCCTATATTATAAAGCTTTTGTTTAAGAAAAGAATGATCAATACAGTCAAATGCCTTTGATAGATCAAAGAACACTCCAGCTACTAATTGCCCCTGATCTACACTTTTATAAATGTATTCCATAAGCTGGTATGCTGCAGTTTCCGTTGATCTATTCATACAAAAACCATGTTGACAGTCAGTTATGATTTTTTGATTTATAAGAAAAGTTGTTAATCTATTGTAAATAAGCCGTTCAAAAATTTTAGAGAGCACATTTAGAATTGCAATAGGCCTATAGTTGTCTACACTATTAGGATCGCCTTTGTTTTTATAAATTGGAATTACTGATGCAATTTTCAACAATGAAGGGAATTGCCATTGTTCAAAAGATAAATTTATAATGTAAACTAATGGGTTTACAATGCTTTCTGAAACAGCTTTGATTAATTTCGTTGGAATACCATCCACGCCTACACTATTTTTATTTTTCAATTGAGAAATGATTTTTAAAATTTCCTCTCTATCAGTAGGAGCAAAAAATAATGATTTTGTATTGGTAGATGAAAGAGTGCAGTTTTTAGAGGAAAATGTACCGTAACGATTTTTCAAGCAAATGTCTGTTATATTTGAAAAGTAATCTCCAAACGTGTCGGCTACATTTACAGGGTCTGTTATGTATTGATTTTAATTTTTTAGTATAATTATTCTATTTTCCTTATTTCTGCCTGTTTGCTCATTAACTAGTTGCCAAATTTTCTTAGGTTTATTTGATGCAGTTTCGATGACGTTCTCATAGTATTCTTTTTTTGTTTCTTTAATTAATGTTTTATACTCCTTTTTTTGATGTTTGTAACATTCGATAGCATTAATATTATAGGTATTTTTTTGTAACCAAAAAAGATTTTTCAGGTTATTACTTTTTTCAATTATTTCGTTTGTTATCCACGATTTCTTGTTCTTTTTGTTTGCATTTTTTATTATGTACTGCACAGGGCATATACTATCAATTGACCAGGTAAGCATTTCCATGAATTTGTTGAAAGCTACATTAGTATCTGTGCTATCATATACGTCTGAAAAACTAGCATTTGCTAGGGACCATTTTAAATCTTGCAAATTACTGTGTGAGAAATTTCGATACTTATATTTTTTTTCATTTTTTTGTCCTTTTGATAATGTCAAATTACAATATATGATAAGAGCAAGGTGGTCTGCTATATTAGGCTGTAGTACAATTGTATTATATTGACTCTTATTCAAGTTGGTAAATATATAATCTATCACCGATTCAGAGTTATTTCCTAACTTTTTTTTTTTTTTTTTTTTTTTTTTTTTTCCAGGGCTCGTCTGTTAATAGAAAACTCCGAGGGCACTGCAGCCTCCTGGGCTTATTGTGCTCTCCCTGCCATGCTTCACTCCGCCCACTCCAGTACCCCTGTACCTCTAATCAGATGATACAGGTCTATGGTCGGACGGGTGCTGATAAGTTCCGGGTCTGTTCGTGTTTGCCCGTAGATGCCATATCTTCTGCGAGCCAATGCCTCGCAGTAAAAAATGATGTGGTCGACCGTTTCCGGCTCCTTGCTGCATAGCCTGCAGTCTAGGTTGCCGTCGAATTTGCCGATTGTATTCAGGTACTTCTTTACAGGAAAGTGTCCCGTCAGAAGTCCTGTTATTAGTCTTAACTGCGTCCTGTTCATTGTGAGCAGTTCTGCAGTTTGTTTTGCACATGGACCTTTAATAAGTGTTTTTCCATGTCGATTTCCTGGAATGTTCCTCCAGTGATTCTTGTGTTTACTCTTGACCCAGTCTTTAATCACCCCTCTGGCTGAGCTTTTAGAAATGCCCAGCACAGGTTCTGGGCCATAGAATATGTTAGCTGCCCCTTGTTTAGCAAGTTCATCAGCTTTTTCATTGCCGTCAATTCTGGAATGTCCTGGCACCCAGAGTAGTTTGACTCTGTTCTGCTCGCCCAGAATTTTCAGCTCTTCATGGCAGTCCCATACCAGTCGGGATGACACTCTGTTAGAGGCTAGTGCTCTAAGTGCTGCCTGACTGTCTGATGCAATGGAGATCTGCTGATTCACATATTGTCGGTTTGCATTCTCGCGTACACATTCGAGTATAGCCAGAATTTCTGACTGGAATACAGTGGCGTGTTGCCCAAGGGAAAGACTTATACTTGCCCTGGGTCTTTCACCATGTATTCCAGCTCCAGCTCCTGTGTTTGTCCTAGACCCGTCAGTATACCAGGTTAGGCCCTTTCGTAGTATGTCAGGAGCTTCTGTTGACCAGTCCTTCCTATCTCCAATGGTGATATTGAAGGGCTTGTTAAAGGTGATTTTTGGTACCATGTAGTCTGACCTCATATTCAATAGAGGGTCTTCTACAGTGTTTATTATCCTCAAATGTCCTCCCGATCTTAGATTCGGGGTATTTGAGTTTTGCAGCCTATATGCCCCCATTCTGGCCTCTCCCTGGATCACTATGCTAAGTGGGGGGAGGTTTAATAGGGTCTCCAAGGCTGCCGTGGGGGTGCTCTTCATAGCACCTGTGATTCCTAAGCAGGCCAGTCTTTGTACCCGGCTCAGCTTATTCGCCGCAGTAGTCTGAGTTGTCTTTGACCACCAGACTAGAGCAGAGTACGTAATGGTGGGTCTTACAACACTAGTGTAAAGCCAATGCAATACACTAGGCCTGAGCCCCCATGTTTTGCCATATGATCGCCTGCAGGTTGCCAATGTGGCTACCGACCTATGTATTATCCTGTCTAGGTGTTGGTTCCAGGTAAGCTTGGAGTCTATAGTGACTCCAAGGTATTTAACCTCTCCCGACATCTGCAGTTGTGTGTTTTGAAGAACTAAAGGACCTAGGCCCTCCAGACTTCTCCTTCTGGTAAATGGGACGATGTGGGTTTTTGAAGGGCTGACTTTCAGCCCTTCATCATCGGTCCATTTTTTAACCATATTCAGTGCCATCTGTAATCGATCCCTGACTGTGGTGTTAAACTTTCCCCTAACTATGATGACTATGTCGTCAGCATATCCTTGAGCTTCGAATCCCTCAACTGTGAGCTTCTGTAGTAGGCTGTCAACTACAAGATTCCATAGCAGAGGGGACAGAACACCCCCCTGTGGGCAGCCTCCTGCAACTGACGCGCCTAGGTTTTCACCCATCATAGTGGTGAATACCATCCTGCCTCTGAGCATGCCATCGATCCACCTGCAGCAGGTGTCCTCGATGCCACGCTCTCTTGCAGTTCTAATGATGGAGTTAAAGGAGGTGTTATCAAATGCTCCCTCTATATCGAGGAAAGCACCCAGTGCCACCTCCTTATGTTCCAGAACCTTCTCCACCTTCTGAATTAGGTGGTGAAGTGCTGTTTCTGTAGACATGCCTGCTCTGTATGCAAATTGGCTCTGATGTAATGGACTTCTAACCAGAACATCATCCCTAATATGCCTGTCGAGCATTTTTTCCATCATCTTAAGTTGAAATGACATAAGACTGATGGGTCTTAGGGACTTGGCTAGGGTGTACGAGTTCCGCCCTGCCTTTGGTATAAATACCACCCTAACTGGTTTCCACCTCATTGGTATGTATCCCAGCGCTAGGCTGGCTCTGTACAGTGTGCAGAGCTTAGATGCCAACAGGTCTATACCCTGTTGAAGCATTATTGGCAGAATTCCGTCCGGACCCGGAGATTTGTAGGGCTCAAATGAGTTTATTGCCCATTTGATTTTGGATTGATCTATCACTTTTTTGGTTACTGACCAGTCTGTCCTGGTGGCCCTGATTCCAGTTGTCACCAGTCCTGTTCTTAGCCACTCCTCAAGTGATTGTTCAATAATGTTAGATCCAGGAAAGTGCACACGGAGCAGTTCCTCCATGGTTTCTTTTCCTGTCTTGGTGTATTCTCCTGTCTCCGTTAGGAGGGAGTTTATTGAGCAATGATTGTCCTTCGAGAGAATTTTCTGGAGTCTGGCACTTTCCGGGATACTGTCAATACTCTCGCAGTGTCTCCTCCAGGATTCTCTCTTGGCCCTTCTCAGTGCTTGGTTGTACTCAGTCAAAGAGGTCCTGTATTCATCCCAGTTGGCTGATCTTTTTGCGATATTGAATTTTCTTCTCACTTCTTTCCTCATGTTGCTAAGTTCATTGTTCCACCAGGGCACATTCCTGGTGGATTTCCTTACCACTAGAGGGCAGTTGTCCTCATATGCAGAGATAATTGCGTTCTGTATTTGTTCCGCAGCCATCTCTACATCCTCTTCTTTGCTAATGTTCGTCTTTATCCTCTCAAGTTCCCGGGCGAGGTCTGTTTTATATCCTTCCCAGTCCGTCTTGCGGGGATTACGATACATTTCAGTTACACGGTCCAAACCCGTTATGTTAAATCGAATGTGTCTGTGGTCTGAGCAGCTCTCTTCCTCAGACACATGCCAGTTGTTGACTAGGTTACACGCGTGCGTTGTTCCTATTGTTATATCTATCACTTCTTGCCTTTGTCTAGTTACAAAGGTCGGAGTATTGCCTACATTTGCTATGTCTAAATTGTATTCCATAATAAATTCAAAAAGTGACTCACCTCTTAAGTTGGTGTTGGTGCTCCCCCAGACTGTGTGATGCGCGTTTGCATCGCACCCGATGATGACCTGAGATCCTCTTCCTCTGCAGCTCCTCACCAGTTCCTCCACGGCCTTGGTTGGTGGTGGCTCAGGGTCGTCATATGGAAGGTACGCAGAGCCCAGAATTAACTCTCTCGGCATACCTCCACATGATCCTCTGATTTTGACTGCCACTAAATCCCTGGAACAGAAATTGGTTAGTGACATTACTGCTTGCTTACCTTTAACAAGAATACACGCTCTGGGAGTCTCAGTGGATCTACTGTAGATGAGTTCTCCACCTACCTCCTTCAAGCCTCTTACCTGACCCTTGTAGACCCAGGGTTCCTGGATCAGTGCAACATCACACCCCTGCATGACCTTAGCAAGGACCGACGTTGCCACCTTGCTATGGTGCAGGTTTACTTGCATCACCTTCATCCGGGGTGTTGGTTTTCTCTTTTAGTTTTTTAAAAGAGACTCTTCCTAAGGAGTAGTAGGCCTTGAAGTCCATTCCTTCAAGTGCCTTCAACGACCTTTCGTCGATGGAGTAGGCCAGCGTTTGCCCCTTCTCCTCGACTTTGCGGCTCATCAAGGACCATTGTTCCGTGCTCAGGTCTTCGTTTTGTTTCCTGAGCCGGTCTCTGACCCTTGGTTCGTCTACTGTCTCGGGGATGTAAACGAGGACCTTCGGTCGCTTGGGAAGGTCTTTGGTGTCCACCACAGTGATGGACACCCCCTCGCCAAGCTCCTTCATCCCTCGAACTGCCTCCACGAGCCAGTTTTCGGTGGGGGGGTCTGCACAAACTACATTGAGGATCCCCCCCTCATATTTTGGAAACCGCTGGAACTTCGGGCCCGCCACCCCGCGAGGGATGCCGTCCAATGCTTCCACCAGTTTGGACTGAATCAGGTCTGCTTGTTCCTGATTCAGCAGGATGTCAGGATGGTTGACATTAATGACAGACATCCTGATACCTGTCATGGCATCCCTAAAAGAGACAGACGGCGCCGTGGCGCTCCTGACTCTCTTAGGATGAGGTTTGGTAGGGGAGTTGGAGTCCGGTCTAGGCCTCTTGGATGTGCCTGCCAGTTCGACCTCCCTGCCTTTTTTTGGCTGCGGTTGGTTGCGTAGTCGTGGTCTCTCGACCGTCCACGTACCTGCAGCCATCTTTGCCGCCTTCGCGAGCTTCCGTCTTTGGGCTCCCGAAGGACGCTTTGTTTTTGAGCCACCCGCCATTGTCAAGTCTGCCTGGGCTACTTGATTGGTGCTGGCTTTGTTGTTACCAGTGCAGTCCATTACTTCCTGCACTGTTGTTTGTTTCGAGGGGCCGCTCCTTGGGGAGACCCCCCCCTGCTTGGAAGGACCACTCCCTAGAGAGATCCCTTCCTGTACGGAAGGGCCACTCTCCAGGGAGATCCCTTCCCTTGCAGAAGGACCGCTCCCCAAGGAGATCCCCTCTGTTTTTTTTGTTTTTGATTTTTTATGGTCCATAATTGATCCCACGAGTAAGGGGGAAAGGGTGGTCGCCACGCACGGAGCCCCCTGCGTACGTGGAAGGCATTTATACAACGGGGTGCGCCCTGTGCCCCGAGGTTTGTCGCTAGTGGCCGAACATCCCTCCGACCATGCATCCCTTCGGCGCGCACAATACCTTGGGATTGGGTAAGTTTTTATAGTGGTACTTCATCCACATGGTCCGGGCAATGAAGCCAAGGCCCCCGTGCCCCCTGGAGACACGTACCCCTGACCTTGGCCAGAGGGTCGTTGCACCTCCAGACGGTTTACGGTGTGAGTCGTGAGCTGGTCCGCGGCGTGGCTTTAGTCAGGATGGACTGGGTTATTAGCCCTGTCTCCCTACGGTATGGCCAGCGCTAGCCCTACTCCTTGCGAAGTCTGGCCGTTCTCCTATCCGCCACCTGGAGACGCGCCTGGTCAGGTAGCTCAACCCCCAACCAAGAAGGTTGGTGCCAGGTATTTCCTAACTTATTTTTATATATTCTCGTCGGTTTAGTAGATGTACATTTTAAGTTAAAATTTTCAAGTAAGTCCGTTAGCAATTGTTTGTGCATGTTTTCGATTAAATAATTTATATTCATGTCTCCACAGACAAATAGAATATTTGAGATCTTACTACAATAATTTAGAGCCTCTGATAGATTAGAATAAAATGTTCCATAGTTCCCATCTGGTGGCTGATAAACACTCATTACACAACACTTAATTTGTTCATATTCAAGTTTTATTGCACAGCACTCGAAGTGGCGCTCACAGGAATATTCTTCTACTTGTACCTCCTTCACTTTGGGGATGTGGTCAGATTTAACATACAGGGACGTTCCACCATGAATGTAGTTTTTCCTACAATAATTTGCAGCCAGTTTGTAGCCCTTTAGTACCATCATATCTACGTTGTCTTTGTTACACCAATGTTCTGATATACTAATTATATCAGGGCACATATCTTCTAGAAAAACTTCTATTTTGCCTATCTTATTTGCCATTGATTGAACATTTAGTTGTGCAATTTTGAATTGCCTTTGTCTTTGTTTAGCAGGTTTATTATCCAGAATATTACTTTTCACATTAGACTTATTTCGGATAGCACAGGATATAAAAAATTTTCACTACTTTTCATAGGATAGGTCATTGTGGGCTCATTGTGATCTTGCACATATGCATGAATAGAGTTTGGTGATATAGAATTACAGTTTATTGGTTGAGGTACAGTAGAAGGCAGATTTACGACCTCGTCGTCATTACTTGTTTGTGTTATAACTATTTGAGCACCCTGGATTGTTGGCATTGTTCTAGTCACCATAGTGGATGTGGCTTCCTGATTTCTGGTTGGCATGTTTTTGTTTGTGTTGAGTGGAATAAACGCTAAATTCTTCATAACACTTTTTTCTAGTATTTTGCTAACAATTATACTCCCTAACTCACTTTTACTTAGTGTCATATTTGACGTTTTGTTTACTTCTATAATCTTTATTTTTCCTGGAACACAATTGTTAAGTTTACATATAAAGTCATTCAATCTCATGTTGAACTTTTGAATAAATTTGTCTTCCATTCGATGTTTGTATGGTGCTGTAGCAATAATAACATTGGTTTCATTGCATGATTTTAATTTGTCACATATGTATCTAAAAGAAGGATATCCTGTTTTTTTGTTAAAGTTGTTTGAACCTGTAATGACCACAACGTGATCATTAAGTCCATAATTTCTGGTTAGACGATCTAAGTTTTCAATAGTTTGTTGGAATGTAGCTCCTGGTTTTAATATTGTTTCTAATTGATATTCCTTTGGTAATTTTTGGTACACACTTTTGTTTACGTTTCGTCCGAAGTCATCTGTTAGAATGAGGACCTTTCGAGGAGTTTCGGAGCTTCTCTTTGTTAGAGTTTTCATTTGTGTCTCCTTGTTTTCTTGTCTGATGTTATTCCTATTTTTATTTCCGTTTGCCGGAACTATTAACTTCATATCACTTATTGATAAATCTGTAGATACAGATACATTTTTATTGTCTGAGTGCTAACCGATTTTTTACTCTCCAGTTTTTTTGCTTCTGTATTTTTTTTTAGACAATAAATGATTTCTTTTAGATCTTTAATATTATTTTCTTGCTTTAGTAATAGTTCATTCATATCGTCCTCTCGTTTCATTGCCTCATCTACAAAAAGTTTGTGTTCGGTTTTTAATTTATTTATGAACCTATCTTTTAGGAGATTGTCCTCATTTAGATCCCCAATTGTCTTTTCTAGAATGCTTTTTTCCGCTTCTTCATAATCACTCGAACTCTCATCTTCACAGCATATAATTTTATTTTGTTTAATAAACCGAATTTGCTTCTTAAACTTAGGGACGCAACACTTATGGAATACGTTTGAGCACTTTATGCATACAAAGTGTAGGAAAGGTTTATTCTTGCAGCATTTGTAGTAATTAATTGTATAGGAGCTCTGTGAGCTGACACCTTGACTTGAAGCCATCACTACTAAACTATGATACATAAGGAATTAACGCTGCGTAACGTTTTTCAGGTTTTTGTGGTACCTGATTGTTATTTTCAATATTTATTAAGGTTTTATTGATAAAACCCTGAGGGTATTGGATATTTATAAGAACTTCTTTTATAAACCGCTTCTCATTTTTTAGTATTTCATCATTAGAAGAAATGATTTTGGCCCTATCATACAAACATTTTATAACACCCCTCTTAACGTGCACCGACTGATTTAACTTGAAATTTAAATATCTGTTGGTATTTGTTGGTTTTCTATAAACACTTGTTTCAATTGTACCATTTACTCTTTTAATTAAAACATCTAAAAATCGTAATTCATTTTTAGTTTCCTTTTCTAAGGTGAATTTAATAGAAGGTTCTTTATTATTTAAATGTTCTAAAAAACTGTCTAGTAACTGAATACCGTGGGGCCAGATTGCAAAGATATTATCTACGTATCTCCACCAGACGACCAGTTTGTATGCACAATTTTGAACATGCCTGGTCTCAAAATCCTCCATAAATATATTGCTTGCAATCAGTGACAATGGAGAACCCATTGCCATACCGAATGCCTGCTGATATAAATCATTTTCCAATTGAAAATAAGTTGTTTTTATACACGTAGTTAAAAGTTCCATTAAGGTATTTACACTCAATTTAGTTCTAGCTTCCAAATTATTTTCATTTAACAATTTGTCTTTGATTATTTTTAAAGTTTTGTCCACTGGGACGTTAGTGAACAGCCTAACTACGTCAAAAGTAACCATCATATGTGTATTATGAATATTGTTTTCATACTTTTTCAATAAAATGTTTACTATTTTTTATATACGAGTCAGTATTTCCAGATAATGGATTAACAATTTTAATCAAGGTTTTTGCCAAATCGTGGTAATTGCAAAAAATGTCTCACCGTTTTCCAGATAATGCTTGTTGTTGTTTAAATAGAGCTGGGACACCCTGTATATTTAAGCATTTCTTACGTAGTTTTAATTTTAACGTTTGGTTATCAGACAACCTCATTACTTTGATTACCATTCGGGTAATGTTCTTAAAAATAGGTAGGAAGATAATAACTCAAGTGTTACTAATGTTAGATACGACTAAGAAAAGCTCGATGGAATATAATTACTTTTTAGTTCCTTTCCTATTTTCCTCTGAGCTCCTCATTCTTTGGGAATCTTATATAGACCGGTAGCACGGGAAAGATTCTGGTGAACAATTAGCTAACGTCTGCGTCTCGTGGAGATCTTTCTTAAGCACGTAAAATCGACTACGAGATATTTTTTATCATTGCCACTGGCGCAAAACAATTTTTAATTGATGTTTTATTTTGTAAAATAAATGCATCATTTTTATCAATTAGTTCACGTCTGCGATGTTAATATTAGTTTACTTTAGGAAAAAAAAGTGACGGGAAGCGCAATCGCAGACATGTAGGTGGCGCACTAGTCTTTGAAATCGGCAATCGCATTTGTATCGAAAACCGGCCTTTAAAAACAATCGGTTCACGTCTGCGAAAGGCGTCACCCGTTATATAATGTCTTTTTAAGTACTTGAACAGTCTCCCAGACGATTTGGCTGTGTATGTGATATTTTTATACATTTTCGATTATGCTACCGATTCCGATAATTTTGTACAATAAGCTCACTTTTCACACAAATAGATATTAAAATTTATTGATATAACGATACTTATGGACGTTGCGCGCGTGTATAAGTGTAAGTAAATAAAAAATTAATTTGTAAAAAATAACACACATTTTTTACCGATCAGCTCACGTCTGCGAATAACCTGTTTATTGCTATAATGGTATAACAATATTAAAATATTTTTCACAGACGTTTAGCGTCCGCATAAATATTTTTAACATTAAGATTAAGAACTTTGAAAACCGTATACACAGTGGAACGATCAGTTCACGTCTGTGTGTGCAAACCGCGTTAATAATTGATTTCTGCTTACTTATTGTGAATTTTGCAGACGCCTACCACTTGCATTTATTTCAATAAAATTAATGTATCAGGTGCTCACGAACGTTCCACACGTTCTCAATTTAGCTAGTGTATTCTAGGGGTCTTGCTTTGTCATGAAATGTATTATAATTACTGTGTATACCTATATACCGAAGAATTCGTAGCCTCTTGCCCAATTTCAATGAGAGCACCCGTTATACTCCCACCACCGACCGTTGAAAGGTATTCCCTTGATCCGGTACTGGCGGTACTGCTCCTTCTTGGTGATGTTGTCATTTTTCCTATTAGTCCTCGAGATTTCTAGGTTCAAACAGTTTAAAAAATAGAAGAGACAAGCTCCATGATCGTAATGTATAAGCAGCGCCTTCCATCGAATTAGCAGCATTGCAGGAGCGTTGAATTTGAATTTGAAAAAAAAAACAATTACAATACATGACTTCGGTTTTACTTTCACAATTTTTATTATCATACACGTATCTATTGATTAGTACAAGTTTTTTGTCTTATATGTGTGGAGAGTCTAACAAAATTAGATGCAAGTTAACAACAATAATTTACTAAGTGTACCACTGTTGATTAATTTCTGTAGGAAATACAGGTGATTTTTCTGCACAAATGGACATTTTTTCTGCTAACACCCTGTAAAATATACTAATATTGGGCTACCTAACTTAAATTGTTTATATTTACTTACCTGTCTGCTCTGCTAGCATCCCATTTTGCCAGTCACCGCCCTTCTTCCCTCCCGAAAAATCTCAAAAATGAGCATCAGTCTTATGGCCCCGTTCTACGTCCAATTTAATGGCCAAAAGTTTTTATTTTTATAACCATTCAATGATTTTAAGCAGTCAAAACGTCAAACTTCACTATTGACCTACCCCTTGCCGCCCCCGTAAACTTAGAATGTCCGGACAACTTTTGTTCGATACACAAAGGTCCAGCCTACACAACACCACTCAAAGCATCCCAATCTGACCACCCTAATTTTCTTATATCGCACTTAAATCTCGGAATAATTTTATTAAAATAGTCAAAACGCAGACCTTTACTATTGACCTCCCCCTTGCCGCCCAGTAAATTTAGAATGCCCGGAAAACATGTGATACAAAGAGGTCCAACCTACACAACGCCACTCAAATCACCCCGATCTGACCACCCCTGCGTCCAGCGGCGATGCCCGAACATTTGTTTCACTTTCGATGTATATGTCCCCCTATATCTACCATTACATTCCCGATTTCTTAAACATTTCCAATGTTAAAATACTTTATTAAGAGCTATATTTCAATGAGACTTATTAAACTATTTTATCAACTTCAATAAAATTAAACATGCGCAAGGGGCACCATTTGCCGATTGTGTGTTATTAGTATTACATTCTGTGTTTACATGAAAGTTATTGTCGAAATGTTAATACACACATACAAGCAAACTGACTGAATTCTCAATTAATTGATTTTAATGCGTATAATTACAAACATTTTTAAGAAAGCTGAATGTTCGTCTGATCTCAAGCTCCACGTACGATAAAATAATTGCAAAATAATGAAGCAAATACAAACAATTTTTTTTTTACCAACAGATGAGAAGGACAATATAATCGCTGTGGATGAGGATGAGGACAGCTGTTTTTTACAAATAAATGTTTTTTTTGTAATGCAGATATCTTTGGTTATTAACACCTATTGTGGCCTAATCGTTTAACAAGTGACGTGGGTGTTGCCGCGCCCACCCCCCCTTTTCTTTACCACATCTTCATAAGAATTGTTTTTTTCCTGCCATTATCACGGTAGTAAATAGTTAAATGTTTGTTTGACCGACTATAAAATCAAACTCTTTCTTTGAAAACAGTATTTTTAAGCGACCGCAAATAAAATTCATGCGATCGTACTCATATAAGCAAGTGTGCACAATATACACATCTGCGAATAATCTTGTGGACTAAAAGTTACGTACTTTGCATAAAAAACCATTCGCAGATGTAAACTAATTGTTCAAAAAAATAATTTTTTTTCACAAAGTAAAAGCGTACAGACAAGCGTCTGGGCTTGTTCTACGCGTCTGGGAATAATTTGATACAACAGTCCGAGCTCAAAGTTTTTGATAATGCACTTCGCAGACGTTAGCCAATCGTACAAAATTATCGGAATCGGTAGCATAATCGAAAATATATCAAAATATCACATACACAGCCAAATCGTCTGGGAGACTGTTCAAGTACTTAAAAACACATTATATAACGGGTGACGCCTTTCGCAGACGTGAACCGATTGTTTTTAAAGGCCTGTTTTCGATACAAATGCGATTGCCGATTTCAAAGACTAGTGCGCCACCTACACGTCTGCGATTGCACTTCCCGTCACTTTTTTTTCCTAAAGTAAACTAATACTAACATCGCAGACGTGAACTAATTGATAAAAATGATGCATTTATTTTACAAAATAAAACATCAATTAAAAATTGTTTTGCGCCAGTGGCAATGATAAAAAATATCTCGTAGTCGATTTTACGTGCTTAAGAAAGGTCTCTATGAGACGCAGACGTTAGCTAATTGTTCACCAGAATCTTTCCCGTGCTACCGGTCTAATAAGAAAGGTTTGAAGTTTTGATTTTGTCACTATTATTGCCCACGATTTTACACATCTTGATTCATCGTTCCACTATTGATTCAATGCGAGCTAAACAAAAAATAATTGTTTCATTATTTTATTTTTAATTATTTGTCCAATAGTCACCGCAATAGCAATCAATAAATAATCAAAACATTTATTTTTATTTGCTCTGTTGTAGTGATAATAATAATACACCGGTAATAAAACATATTAATAAATAAAATCTACTATTTATTTAGTTGTTTATAACTATGTTTACAAATTTATTGTAGATAAATTAGAAAGAATGTTTCTTTATCTTAAGTTACTTTACATCTTAGTTTATTTTTATGACAGATATTATCGGTGTAATCATAGGATTCAGTAAAATATTTACACTCTTTTGTGTCACATATTCCGCCGATACTGGTATTAAGTTGGTGTGCGCTATAAATAAGAAATCTGGAAAAATTAAATCCAGTGTGCGTTTCATATACAGGGTGTCCAAAATTTATTTCTATTGAAATATGTGGTAGGTTGGATTTAGTAAGCGCATAGACAACAAAGTAGTCGAAACAAGTAAGTACCGTTTTTCTGTTATTTTTGTACATATCAATAAAAAGGTTAATAAATGTTCATTCACATTTACAATAATATAAAGATAGAAAAGGTAATATACCGGGGGTAACAGGACCGTGGTACACCCCACCTATTCTCCTTTAGTCTTGAAGATACATGATTGGAATTTGAAACATCCTATATACTCAATAAACGTCACTACTCCACATATAAATGACTTTTTTTCACTTTCGAATTCACCGCACGTAACACCATTTTTGATTTTATATATATTATTATGTTATTGCATTTTTGAATTAGGTGTTTTCACTATGTGAAAATTTGCTTTTTTGATATTACTAAAATGAAATACTTGTTATACTAAAGCAGCTATTGATATTTAAACAACATTCTATCGTCCATAAAATTAAAATTTCAACAAATAAATAACATACAGTTTTAGTAATTGAACGAGTATGCAAAACACGCGGTGACGTCATCGGTTATATTTCTTAAATCGCGTTTAAAAATTGTTAAACACAACACTTTATTCGCTTTATTTACGTTTTACATGTGATTAAATAAGTAACGCCTACCTAATACGGGATTTGTAAAAGCTACTTTAGGAAATTTATCCGAAAAATAACGTGTTTATAACACAAAATGACACTGACAATATAACTGATGACGTCATTAGTGCGTAGTGAATTGATGTAGTGTTTTTGGCGAAGAAATTTCAATAAGAAATTAAAACGGCTTATTTTAAGGTATTATTGGACTGTTTCTCAAAATTCAAGTGTTTTTAACTATAATAAAGGATTATCTTCACAGTGAAAGTGAATATAAAATTTGTGAAAACACCTAATTCTACATATAGTCCAGTCGATAAAGTAAAAAATGTTATCTGAAATTTTCCTTGCGTAATTGTTAGTGCGAGGATTAAACATCACAAAACCACAAAATTCAGATCTGGGGGTGACGCGCAACCCCCCAAAAAAACCAACCCTTCGTTGAAAAGAGCCTTATTTTACTGATAACTCGCTAACCGTTGAAGATATATAAATTTGCTCATCATAAGAAAGAAAGCTTGACTAATTGCCTAAAAAAAGTCCTCTTGTAATTGTCTTGTATATGCTATGGTTTTCGAGAAAATCGATATTGACAAAAATTGCAATATTTGTATTTTTGATGCGCGGGAATTTTCGTTTATTTGAAAGTTTTTGCGCGCGGCCTATAGAAGAAATTGAAGCTAGTAAGAGAATTCAAAATGGGTTTTAAAGGGGATATAAAATACTCTCTTATGTTGCCATTTTTTATGGTTATTGATATTTATTAGTATATAAAAATAACAACATAATATAGTTATCTCTTGATTTTTTGTGCATCTAACTATTCACAGGCCCATGAAAAATAACTGACTATATAATATAAGTATATAAATGCATTACTTTTAGTTCAAGGTAGTACTTCAATGCAGAAAAGTTAGAAATTAAAATATTCACATTTATAAATTTAGCAGCATGTTAAAGTTAGCCAAAAAAAGTCCAAAAAAGACTGCATATTCAATTTTTTGATATTTTCTTAATACAATTTAATAGTTAAAATTATTAGAAATAATGCATAGATATAAACTGAAAAAACAATTTTTAAGCTAAAATATCAAGATGTTTGGGTCTTTTTTTAATTTTTAGGGAACAATAAAAAATTGGCCAAATTTTGGCTAATTTCAACGTGCTGGTAAATTTGTAAATGTGAATATTTTAATTCCTAACTTTTTCTGCATTGAAGTACTACCTTGAACTAAAAGATGCATTTATAACTTATATTAAAGTCAGTTGTTTTTTATGGGCCTGTAAGTAGTTAAAAGTGAAAAAAATCAAGAGGTAGCTATATTATATTGTTATTTTTATATACTAATTAGATATCAATAACCATCAAAAATGGAAACACAAAAGAATATTTTATATCCCCTTTAAAACCCATTTTGATTTTTCTTCCTAGCATGGTTGATTTTCGAGCAATTCAATTTTTTCTATAGGCCGCGTGCAAAAAAATTCAAATAAACGAAAATAAATACAAATCTTGCTATTTTTTCAATACCTATTTTCTCGAAAACCATGACATATACAGGAAAATGACAAGGGGACTTTTTTTAGGCAGTTAGTCAAGCTTTCTTTTTTATGATGAGCAATTTTTTATATCTTCAACGGTTAACGAGTTATCAGTAACATAAGGCTCTTTTCACCGAAGGGGTGGTTTTTGGGGTGGTTGCGCGGTAACCCCAGAATTGATTTTTATGGTTTTGTGATGTATAATCCCCCCACTAACAGTTACTGAAGGAAGATCTCAGATAACATTTTTTGTTATGGAAATCTTTATAATTATTGGTCTAATATGTTTTGAATTCAATAATATCTAAATTTTGATAACTGTTTTTGATAAAATTATTTTTAATGAATTAAAGTAAATATTGGGTGCGTTATTTCCTCATTTAATTCTCTTCTGTATAATTGTTACTCCTTCGTACTTGTTCTTTTTTTAAATGTTTGTTCACATTTTTACTTTTTTCTAATTTGGCAAACGATATAATATTGTTGCGTTAAATTCCAACAGACAGTAAAATTCAATTTCTTATCGCAAAATTAAAATCACCTATGTAATTACTGATGTATTTGTAGCCGGAACGCTCCCAAATATTTTTGAAATTAATTTATTGCGAAACTCGGTTGTTACTTCTCGGAGCATTAAAAGAAACATTTTAAGTCAGAACATACAGGGGTACAAAGTTGAACCTAATTCTACAGGGTGTTTTCCACGATAATTCAAATTATTATTTATTTAAATTGCCATAAATCAAATTTTTTAAATGGAACACCCTGTATGTTTTGATTTAAAATGTTTCATTAATCAATTACCTACACGCTTTAATCTATATGAAAATTTTTCTTTGACACGAATTTTTCAAAAACTGTCGAAAAAAGTGGTCGCTATGAGATATAACATTAAAAATAATCAATTCCAGTTTTTGGAAGTTCATGTGCAAGGTCTAAAGATATTATAAAAAAATATGTATTGTGAAGAAAACATTTTTTCATTACACTTTTGCTTATAGGCAACAGTATAGGTTTTTCAGTAGTCACTGCAACGTTATTTTCGTTGCATCTTGAATGACGGTGGTTTACATCCTTTCAGGGGGTGTTACTTAACAACATTGATGGTACGTGAGTTTCAAACTCTAAGTTTACAACATGATTTTTGCCAATCACAGCATCCATAAAAATATAAATCCAGTTGGTTTCTCTCTATTTATCCAGCATCCTACTGATATAGGGCTGGCATCTCGAAACCCCGTGGGGGTGGTTTTCAAGCACAGCGTCGAACATAGTCTAGTTTCTTCTCACTTCCACACAACGCAGGTGTTTCGAATTTAATAGAAGTCACTGTAATTTTTTATTGTTAAATTTTACATTGAGGGTAGTTCTCACATCTTCTGAGGGTTTGCACTGTAGGCCGTGGATGATACATAAGTCTTTAGTTCTATTTTAGAGTACTATGCTATTTTAGCCAATCATAGCAATCATGTAAATAGAAATCCTGTTGGATTTTATGTTTTCTCTTGCTTTTCCCGTGTCCTTTAAATTCAGGGTGGTTGTCCTCGATACTATAGGGGCAGTTTATGAATATTACGTCGGACCTTATGCAGTTTCTTATCACTTCAACAAAACTTAGACATTTCGAGCTATTTCAGCAGTCATTTCTGTTTTTTTTTAATATGAGGGGTAGTTTTCGTCCTCCCTGGGGGTGTGTTTCATATGTATTGTATGTGCGCTGCTATTTCTATTGATTAAGATGTAACAACTATTCTCGTAGGTTAACCTCCTTTTTACCCCATTCCACAGGTGTCTTTTGGCTCTAGCTAATAATTTTGAGGGTGTACGATTTTATTTACCTCAAATTCTGATTCAGCGACCGAAAATACATAGGGATACATGGGTCTGGTTCGCTGGTCTGATTTTTTTGAGGTTGGACTGTGTTACCGGCGACTCCGCCAAAACTCGAATAGCAACATTTCTTCCTCTTTTTAATCACTTTATACCAGACAGTCTGATGAAACTAATATGGGCCCATCGCCAAGCTATACTTTACAGTTTACATTCACAGGTTTACGCCATTTCGGAGAAATATTTAAATAAACATGAAACAAAAATATACATACGGGTGATTCATACCATTCATAGTGGATGGAGTATTAGAAGTGTATGGAGAATGGGTAAATATATCCTTTTGATAATTTTGGGTGTTACTAAAGTCAGTGTGGCCAATCGAACCAAAATAATTACAAGCATGTGGTACTTCCGGTTATACTGGAAGTCGATACCAACTTGCTTATTTTAAATAGAAGACCCTATTGTTATATTACGGACTTTTCGGAATGGCCATCAAATTCTGAGTTCAGGCATGCAACACACTCTATATCTAACCCGGCAGTTTCGGAGGTATTTGACATCTTATAAAATATTTGACAGGTGCAATGGTTTACAAGAATCGTTATAACTTTCTTGGTGTAGGAGATCCTTGTTTGCTCTTTAGCATATAGAAAGAACACAAGGCGAGCTACATTCTACATTGAAAATAAATTCCATGATAGTATACCAAGTGTTCCATTTCTCACGTTACATTCTGTCAAATTGAAACCTCAAATTTTTTTTTATTTCAAATAGAACACCCTGTATTTTTTACATCAAGTTATTTAAAATTAAATTCCCTTTTTTCTAGTATATGCATTTAAGGGGTAAAAATTACAACATTTTGATATATTGGCGATTTTCTTAAATATTCATTAATTTTGAATGATTAGAAACAATCATTAACGTCGATCATTCTTTTATGTCAAAAAATACCAGCACGTTTAAATTACACCCACGAAAGCTTTTTAGATTTGTTTGTTATTTATGGAGAATGCGATAAAGTAATATCAAGAACATGTAACGCATTTGCTACTCGATACCCACAAGAGAAATCATTACCATACACTGCAAAACGCATATTGGATAATTTAAGAATATTTCGCTGTCCAGGCAGGACTTCTAAGGAGGAAGCCTATTGTTGTGGACGAAAACATAGAAATAGCAATTTTGGGGCATTCTCGGGCATTCTCAATTATGTCATTAGGACAAGCTGGTCTGGAATCGGGATTATCCAAGAATTCAATCATAGAATGTTGTTAAATCATAAGTCCATTCTCGTTCCATATGGCTCAATAATTAAAAGAAACAGATTTCCTGACGAGAGAAAATTTCTGTGAATTTATTTTAATTCGACATGAAGGTGACAATTATTTTTTGGGAAATGTATGGAGAGATGATGCTTAATTTACCAAGAATTGACTTTATAATCGACACAATCCCCATTACTGAAGTAACTCGAATGTTAATGTATTCAGGGAGTGAAATATTCACGAACATTAGGTTTAATGTTTACTGTGCCATGAGAAACGATAGAGTGGTGACTTTACAATTTTTTGAGGAAAACTTAAATAGTAAGTTGAAAAAAAATTTTTTTTTCGGCTAATATGTGTAAGGCTTCCTCCTTAGAATTCCTGTCTTGACAAAGCCAAATATTCTAAATTGATCCAATATGCATTTTAGAGTATAAGGTGATGGTTTCTGTTCTTGTGGGTATCGAGTAGCAAATGCGTTACATGTTCTTGATATTACTTTATCTCATTCTCCACAAATAATAAACAAATCTAAAAAGTTTTCGTGGGTGTAATTTAAACGTGCTGGTATTTTTTGATATAAGGGAATGCCCAACGTTAATGATTGTTTCTGATCATGGCTAAGTTGATGCCAATTTTTACTAAAAATTATTGAATATTTAATAAAATCATCAATATTTCAAAAAGTTGTAATTTTGACCACTACAATGCATATACTAAAAAAAGGGAATTTAATTTTAAATAATTTGATATAAAAAATACAGATGTTCCATTTGAAATAAAAAAGTTCTTGAGGTTTGAATTTGAGAGAATGTAACGTTAGAAATTGAACACTTGGTATACTATTATGGAATTTATTTTGAATGTAGAGTGTAGCTCGTCTTTTTTCTTTCTATATCCCAAAAGAGCAAGTGAGGATCTCCTACAACAAGAAAGTCATAAGGGTACAAATTATTTATAAAATGTCAAATATATCCGAAAGAGCTAGGTTTAGATATAGGGAATGCTACATACCTGAACTCAGAATTTGATGGTCTATCCGAAAAGTCCATAATATATAGGGTGTTTCATTTAAAATAAGCAAGATGGTATCAACTTCCGGTATAACCGGAAGTACCACATGTTTGGATTTTGGTTCGATTGGCCACACTGACTTTAGTAACTCCAGAAATTTTTAAAATGATGTGTTTACTCGTTCTCCATATACTTCTAATACTCCATCCACTATGAATCACCCTGTATAAACATACATATAATTTGAAAATAAAATGGTTAAAAAGTCACTGAAAGAAGCATTTTCTGCAAATGCATATTACAAAGATGTAATTCTCCAACATATTAACATATTCATCCTGGATGCTGTCTATGAAATCGATTCTAATTTACTATTTACCAGATTTATTTTTAGTTCATTATCAACAGGCGATTTGTTGTCACACTTCGATTTTTAATAATCTATCCAACAATGTTTGCTGTCCAAATATACTCGCTTAGCTTCATTATAAGTACTGCGACAGTCTGTGAGTCACCAATTCATCATTTATTGGACATTTGCAAAAGAAATTTGATATTGAAGCCTCTTGATATTACAGGTTTTGCTTCCACATCCACGCAGTGAAGTGAAAGTATTGTAATCGCAAAAATTTCAAAATTTGTTTTGTTGAAGTAGGCTTAGAATGTCATGAAACGTCGAGATTTGAAATTAGACCGAAAAAATTTGTCTGTCTTTCTGTCGGTTTGGAACTTCTTTTGTGGGCACGATTCAGCAAGAACAAATAAAAGGAAACAATGTTTTTCTCACTTTTGCGATATTACTTGGTGAACCCATTGCTAATAAGTGCATGTTTTCATGTAATACACATTTTTTACTAATAAAATTTAGTTGCTCTTATGTTGGCTCTACAGATATTTGATTGATTGATTGATTGATTTTCCAGCGTATGGTGGGCATTGCTGCCAATTCCGGGCATCCATGGAGGTTCGTTCCAACACGCAGCTTGGTCCTCCGTCGAACACGCCCAATGGATGGCCAAACCGCGTGCCGGAACCAAATCTCGGATGTTTTATATACCGCCGGACCAGCTGCATACGCCGGGTTGGACATTTGACATGCTTGTTGTCAGCAGCGAGAGCCGCATGACGCATGGGGTGGGAATATAGGATGGGAAGTGTAGGTTTTTGAGAGATGCTTCTTTTAAGTTTCCATGCTTCTATTAAGTTTCCATTTGTCATTATCGGCTGGGGGTGTGGTGCAGTTGTTTGCGACATGCTTCTTTTCAGTTTCCATGCTTCTTTTAAGTTTCCATCTATTGCCATATCCTTATTTTTCTTCTAAGTTTTCTGCTTCTTGTGTCTCTGAATCTGGCAGCTTTTATTTTCGATTTTTTCCCCCTTTTTCTTCTTTTTTTTTATTTATTAACCGCTCCACAAGTAAATATCCATCTACGGTGGAGTTGCTGGGAAGGGGCCTATCTCGCGGTAACAATTTTTTTGCGCGTTATGAGAAAAGAGGTCCGAAGGGATAGTTTGCTCACCCTGTATGTCGTTTCCTTGAAACAGATGGTTTCAATTTTGGGCAGTTATTCCATTTCATCACCTGTATATTATGTTTACTACCTATATATTATGTTTAATATCTTTTTAATTTTGATCTCCAATTCTTGTTTAAAATTTAAAAAAGACATAAATAAGCCAATGCTATATAAACAAAAACCTATTTGTTTCATTCACACATCTGGCGTTGCTTATTTTATATCACCCACTTCAAGAAGGGACGAATCCAGGTATATATTTTACGAATCAAAAATCTCCTGCCTTAACCGGTAATCAAATAAATAAATTCCCCATATAAAACTAATAACTCTGCAGCGAGAAACACAAAGTTTATAGTAAATAAATTATTTCTTAAACAAAAGTACCCGTTCCACATGAGGAATTCATTCATTTGCCTATATGTGAAACAATGGATTTCCGAATCACAACATTCTTCACATCTGTGAAGGAATAATAAATATATCTTAGAAATAAATAGAAATAACACTTATCTTTCATCCTTTTCTTATGTTACTACTTCCACTCGTTAGAAGCCAGTCGTCTTAGGTAACTGCACTTGTGGATAATTTACGAGTTTATGACCTGGTCCCATTCAACGTGTTTATTTTCTTTTTATCCGAGTTATGTTGCCAGATGTCTGTACCCTTTGTCGATCTACCCATATACGCCTTTAGTGATGTCATAGTTAAATATCAAATACCATCTATATGAATTAGCCAAATTTATGTTAATATATATCAACTAATGTAGGATTTTCCACTCTTTAATTCAACACATTTTTTCGAGTTTTCACACCGTGTTTACTCTAGTTTTTCGGGATTTCATGGGATCCACTTAAAGACGCGTCTGCCTTCGTCGACGACCGAACTGAACTTAAATAAAAATTCTATTTTATTCTTTCGACTTTTAAATTGCTAAGATTTATAAATCAACCATAGCTTTGTTATTAGTAATATTTCACATTTTCTAAGTTAGCCATGAAAGTTTTAATATGTCAAATTAAAATTAATCAGAGTAGTTATTTTCTGCTAAACATTAATTCGCTCGTAAATCTACTAACATTTCGACATGGTTCGATTTTCAACTTTGGAAAAAGCAGAGCTCTTATTGATTTATGGAGAATATCAATGTAATGCTAGAAAAGCTTGCACAGTCTATTCTCAACGGTTTCCTGGTAGACGCTGTCCTGACCATAAAACCGTGAAATTATTAGTTGATAATCTTAAAAGATATGGTTCTTTTACCAAACAAAAGAGAAACAGAAGTAAACCGGTGAGGAACGATATTAATATAAATGAACTTGTCTCTGCCGTTAATGAAAATCCACAAACCTCACTAACAGCAATCAGTGCTAGGACAAATATTTCTTCAACTTCGGTCAGAAGAATTCTCAAAGACAAAAGTTACCATGCTTATAAAATATATTTAATACAACAATTTCGCTAAGGAAATTATGAATGGCGACTTCATTTTATAGCACGAATGTCTGTACTGAATGAAATATACAATTTCCTTCATAAAATTCTTTGGAGCGATGAGGCGACATTCAATGAAAGCGGTAGTTATAAACAGGCACAATATGCACTATTGGAGGAATCCTAGATAGACGCGAGAAAGAAATTTTCAGGTAAAATATAAAGTCAATGTGTGGATAGGTATGCTTGTTGACAGATTAATAGGGCCATATTTTTTGAAAATAATTTAGATAGCGAAATTTAACTAATTTTTTTACGAACTGACTTACCTAATTATTTAGAAAAAATTTCCCTGTAAGTTGGAAGAAGTATCTGGTTCCATCAATATATTAATCCTCCACATAATGCCCGTATTGTTTCTAATTATCTAAACACGATTTTTGGAAACCAGTGGATAGGCAATACCGGACCTGTGCTATGACCAGCTAGATTACCAGATTTAAATCCGCTGGATTTCTTTTTGTGGGGTCATCTTAAGGGATTTGTGTATAACACCCAACCTCAAAACATTGAGGATTTAAAAAATAGAATAAGAAATGGATGCAATTCTATTCAACGGAATACGTTATTACGTACAGTGAATGGTGAATTAATAAAAAGATTTAATTACTGCATTCACGTTAAGGTGGTCATTCCCTAGAACGAGAGATCCGATAGGGGAAATATTTATTATTTTTGCCCATAACTTTTTTTTTCTTAGTACGTATGTTTTAAAAAACTATAAGAGTACCTAAGTAGAACCATAACAAGACTATTTCTATGAATTTTTACTCAATAATTTCAGTGGTTTGCAAAATAGCTAGATTTTAAACTACGAAATAGGAAGATTAACATGATTTTTAAATTTAAATCTAGCTATTTTGCAAACCACTGAAATTATTGAGTGAAGATTCATAGTAATAGTCTTATTATGATTCTACTCTTACAGTTTTTTTCAAATACACGTACTAAGAAAAAAAAGTTATGGCCAAAAATAATAAATATTTCCCTATCGGATGTCTCTTTCTAGGAAATGGCCACCTTAATGGGCAAAATTTTTAACAATATTTGTAAAAAACTTTTAATTTTCTCTTTACCTCATAACCATTTTTAAGAAAACATTAATGTTGGACGACAGTCTGTTGTTGTATTGCAAAATCAACATGGTTTTATTTTTAGTATTCTTGTTAACATAATTAAGAATTATTTTTGTTTTTTTTTTTTATAATTTTGCACAATATTTTTAATTTTTAATAACAATAAATCTACCAGCTTATAATTTTTTTAAAAGTATTTTTATTAAAACTTGGCTAACTTAAAAAATGTGAAATATTACTAATAAAAAAGCTATGGTTGATCTATTAAATCTGAACAACTTAAAAGTCGAAAGAATAAAATAAAATGAATTGAAGTAAGGAAGTTCATGAAACTGAATCATGATTATAAATTTTTTTATTTAAATATCTGTAGAGCCACTACAAGAGCAATCAAATTGTGTTAGTAAGAAATGTATATTACATTAAAACATGCACTTATTAGCAATGGGTTCATCAAATGATGTCACAAAAGAGAAAGAAAATTGTTCTCTTTTATTTGTTGTCGCTGTTTTGTTACGTTAAATATTGTTTATTATATGCCCTTTACAAATAAAGCTTAAAATTATTATTTACATTCTTTTCAAATTTATTTTAAAAGGTCAAGAAAGTTTTTAATTTTTTTCTCTAAAATGAAATAAAATATCGAATATGACGTAATAACATAAATTGAAGCTAGTTAAAACCTTTATAAGAAAATATTAACACAGTTCATGTACAGGGTTATGGAAAGAATATTCAAGGAAATTAAGTTTCATTTCGTAATAACTTTTTCAAAAAAAATGTTTAAATCACTCTGTATGCATATTTAAAGGCCTTAAAAATATCTACAATTTGATGTGTGAAAATGGTCGTAGCTTAAAAAATAAAGAAATTACGAGTCTAGGGACTTTTAAGTGGCGGACCTGTATGCCTCAAATATTTTTATTACATTTTTTATAACATGTACCGTTTGCATGCTGGATTGACATTTTTTTCATAAGACATGAAGTATGTTAAAGTTTTTCTAAATTTTTAACTTTGAATTTTCTAATGACTTTGGATTTTTTACAGAAAAATGTGTCATAAAAATCTATTAAAAAAACTTTAATTCAAATTTTTTTCATTATTTTCGTTTAACGCCTCAACCTCCTTAATGTACATAGTAGAAACCAAAATCTGACATTTTTATAACATCTGCCACTTCAAATAGTGTATTATAGATTCTATGAGCAATGTAATTGTAATCATTTTCGCATACTAGAGTGCAAAAATAGTATCAAGATGTTTTCGTCTAAAGAGACTTGAATGAGAAATCTGAATGTGGAAGTAGTGTTTCGTAGACAGCGGTTTTTTATAGGAATGGTTTCCAGACGTCTATTTTAAATTTATAACTTAATTGTATGTCCAAACACGCTAATAAGATTGTGCCCATTATTGTGCAGACACCCTATATATATAAACGAATATTATGCGCCCCTTTTATTTATCTTTCAATTTTATTCCAGACGTATCTACTCCGTCCTAGATAATTATCTATAATAAACACAGAATTTGCTAATTCCATGTTTATTCTGTTTTTTGACTTCAATATCTATTAATCTGATAGTCTAATTCACAAGCGACCTCAATATTATCAGCAAATTTTGGTGAACTTGAATAATCACAACTAGGTTAACTAATACCAATGCCGTTATACTAATTTGAGTGCCGTTTATATGCTTAAAATTATGCTACTAATATTTACTTCTAATGCCCGATTCAAGCTGCAGTTAAGTTTTATACGTTCGGTAAAACATCACATAAAAGCGTCAGCCGTTGTTTGGTAAACATAAAAGATTACTCTTATTTACAATATCTTACCTAATTATATCAGATTGTAACGTTTTATTATCACTCAGTGTGCACTTAAAGTTTTATTGTATTAACTGTTCAATATCAATAATGGAAAATGTAATGGAATAATTTACAATGTTATCGGCAGATAAATATCATTTTAAAATACGATATTATCTTCCTTTGGATTTACAATTAAATAACGCACTTATATTTACACATTGTCATTGTTAATTAATTAGAAATAAATATAGATATAGCTATAAATATGAAAATGATGCATATATGGAATTTATATGATAAGAACTGTATAAAACATTTTTTTTATCAATTACTACTTAGTAAGTGGTGCTTTCGAGCTGTGAATTCTCTGAATACCCCATCACAGTAACAGCTTGATTCTTTAAGAAATGCTTTCCTCTGTTAGACGTATCATACAGCAAGGGGATGCTAACTAGAATAATGTGCATGCCATAAAATGCATGCCTAGACATTGTAAATAAGAAAAGCAATAAACGCTGCAGTATATTGTAGAATACCTTTATAATTTTCTTGGGACTGAATGTAATAAGAATATTGCAATGTCGATCAATAATACGACTATTTCATGATACTCAGTAAGACACTGCTACGTGTTATAGGTTGTCAGTATGGCTACCGGAAAGAGTGGTGAGGGTACCATTTCTGGGTATATATTTATATGAACTCTTCTTTTTATTTTTGGAAGTAGAATTTAAACTAAAAGAAATACGGGAATTTCGGGATACATTGAATATAATTATCTTCATTTCTTTGGCGCCTAATGTGGGGCAGATTCACAATTGATTCATCCTGATGTGATGGATAAGAGGATGTAGATAACAATGTTTCATTTAATAGTAGGTAACTCTTAAGAAATGAGATTTATTGTAAAAATATTTCGAAATATACTTAAGGCAGTAGTTTGCAATAGTATTTTCTACATGGCGCAATAAATTCTGCGTTCCTTCACCTTCTATAGCGAGAAAATCTCGTATCTGCATATTTGCTTATATTTTAAGGAAACTTTAGTAAAATGAGCTCTAGTAGAGTTATATCATGCCAATCTTCAATTCGAAATGTCTAAGGAATATTAACAAACTTGAATATTGAAACGTCGATTGTTTGGATGCATTTTTTAACATTATTTTAGCACTAGATTTTTCCACGTACCTATCTTCCAGTGGTATTAACAAAAAAAAATTTTCAGTTGCTTAAAAAAATTTGTTGCCATTCTCTCACTTCTTTCTAACAATACATTTATTTCATCCACATTTTTTACAAAAATGAAATTACAGGTATGTAACAAAAGTAGCAGAAAAGGAAACAACTTGATTTTCTCGGCCCCTATTTGGTGTAGACAAATCCGTTTTTTTTCATTGTTTCTGTTTTATGTATTTTTGATGTATACCAATAAAATTGATTTTTGGACACAATTTTGATGAACAAAATTTTTTTTACAGAAGTTTAAAACCAAAACATAGTTCTAAAACATCTCCTCTGAGAAACATGTGAGAAACTTTCATTAAAAGTACTTCTTTCAATTCAGTTTTTGATTTTGTCACTGTTTATTAGGTGTAAACACTTCGACTTGTTTGGCATGATGATTTTACTTCACTAGCAGTAAGTTTTACTAAATTTTCGTTAAAATATATCCATGATTATTATTTAGGCTATCGTCAATTGTTTACGAATGATCAATCTTAATAGTTTTCACTTTTTGCAACTTGACAAAATGACCAAGAAAGTTTGAAGATGCCTAGTTTTCTTAACAAATTAACTACGAATAATTCGTTTTTAAGAAACACAGCGAATAGGCCCAATTTTGAAGAGTTCTTTATATAAATGAATGTTTTTCAAAGCTCGGATTTATTTGATAGCATCCTACTACACATCTAATATTTAAAGTTAAAGCAAATAATTGCTATTGTAATTTCTTTTTAGGTGACATGTATTCATAGTTTTACTCCTTTAGAATGTTTTAAATAAATTAAAATGTGTTTTGTTTATTGCAGGTCATGCGTCACATGATAGTGTGGACAACGATTGTGACGTTTTATGTGGATTTCTCAACATCGATGCAAAATCTTGGATTCAATTTGAATACTTCCACACCCGTACCAGCAACATCTACGCCATATTATTGTGAAAATAAAGACAACAATAACACCGATATCCACTGTTATGGAAATGTGCTTGTAGAAATTCCTAGCAATTTACATAAATCTCTGAATAAGTTGACTATTACTGATTCTAACATGAAGTATATTAAACGAACTTCCTTAGACCCATATAGGGAAACTCTTAGAGATGTGTAAGTATAATTGTCTTTGTTATTGGGCACAATTTGAAATATAAACATGGATTTCTTGCACTATAATAGTTAGACCTAAAATTCTGAATGGTGTTACATTTATGCTAATTTAAGATTACGTCTTGTGACAGAAGCTGTTGACGGAGGGATTATTTATCTATTTAAATAAAAGTCATATTTGTTCAAAATTTTTATAATTGTCAACACAGCCCTGACTAAATTTGAAATGAAATTTTGCCGACAAGTAATAAACAGGAATGTATCACAGCCCACTCATGGAAAACATTATTCCCTTCTTTAAGTCTCACCATTTCTTGAGATTAACATTTATATTTGTCGTCTTGCTGCTGTAATTAAAGATAAAAGAACATAATAACTTAAAGAAAAATAAGACCAGAACGAAAGTAAATGCTAATGGTTGATGGAAAAGAGAATTTGACTGCAAATACGAATTATAATTATCAGTTGTGACAAAAAAAGTAAAATAAAACAAGTATAATGGTTTACACTGCCGATATACTGCACTTTTTATATAATTGTTGCACATTCTACAGGATACTCTTCTCAGTTTTGTTGTAAACAATATTAGATTTGTTTAATTACAAAACATTAAAAAAAATTGTTTTTCAAATTTAAAAAATTAGTAACTTTCTTATTTATTGATCGATTTTGTTCAATAATAGGGTTCTTCCTTAAGGTGACACTAACAGCCAGCCCTTTCTAAAAGGATCCTTTTGGTGTTGTTTATGGTACTGGCTATTACTTCCAAATTTCAATACAATCGGTCTTTTCGTTCTTAAGTTATCGTGCTTACAAGAAACGTGACGGATGAACAATCAGCCAGCCAGACAGACAGACAGACAGGCAGTCAGACAGACGAATGGACGTACATTTTGAAAGTTTTCAGAATTTGATCACCAACATATGATATGAAAAATCTTTCTCTACGAGCAATATTACCTACCGGTTTTAGAATGCAATATACTCTTCGTTTTGTATTCGGGAAGAGCATGTTAACTTACCCTGAAAAAAGTTAAATAGGTTATCTATTATTAGAGGGTCACTTCAAATACTTCGCTTAATATTCGGCACAGATTAAAGTGGCTTTTAAGGTACGTTCTATCATTTGACGACTACATACCTGTTAAGGAAAATATAAGGCCACCACCTACTTTCTGAGTTATGCCAAAGAAATTGAAAAACTCCTGTAACTTGGTTATTTTACGACATAAAACCTTATTGTAATTAATTTAAATCTTTATTGCTTAAAAGTAATAAGCAAATCCTGAATATATAAAGACATATTTATTTAAACTTAAAATACAGATAAATCTCATGAATAACAAAAACAATAAAACAATTTAATATAGTTTATCCAGAACAAAATCTAAGAGTATCATGTTAGGTAGCCGGGCTGTATAATAGGATGGAACGAAAAAGTATTTCTTGGTAAATTGTTTTGACATAGGTGTCAAAATGTGCATTTGGATAAATAAAAATCGTTCCTAAAAGCTTATCGACCTATCGACCGATAGTATAGAAATTTTGGTGATTCTATAGGTTTTTATTACCTGCCCTGGTTAATTTAAAAAAATATATTCCTGGTAAACATAGTATTTAAAACAATTATTAAAGTATGATAAAGAGCCCCTCCAAGTCAATTTGATTTATTCTAATATTTTCCAGTTCCTTATTGTCTTTGAAAATCGCGCCGCTTATGGGAATTGCGCGACAAATAACGCGTTCGAATACAATCACAATCCAAACGACAAGCGTCTATGACTGGGTGGGAAGATAACAAGTTCAAGCCTACTTTCACTTATTTGAATACTTCTACTAAGTATTGTTTTTAGTTGAGTGTTTTCTGTGGGTTTTTATGTAATTCGTGGTTGTATGCCGATTGGTCGTTGAGTGTTAGAATATTTACGTTATCATGGCAACTTCGTTGCAAGATTTTTAGTCAATCTAAAATATTAAGTTACCTTGTGTTACCTACTCATAAGGACTTTACTTTCATTATTTATTTGTTTAGAATGGTCTAAAATACAAATATGCTGGGAGAGATTTGTGTTCATGAAATACTGAAAAATGTTGTATCGAAAATTTAAGGGATTTGGCACAGTACATCAATTCCTACCCTTTTTTACTTCTGGGATAAACTAAAAAAAAGTTCATGGACGTTATAAGCAAAATCAGAAGAATTTAGAATCTAGAAAAAATACTGTGACCCTGGAAACCAAGAAAATGAAAATGGCGAAAGAAAGGAAAGCAATGCCAGCATCCAGAGCATTGAAAAACATGGAGAATTGCAGAAGCTTCACCGTTATTAAAGATGCACACCTGTCATCTGTTCAGCTTTACTAGCAGTGTGAAATTAATGATGAAAAGGAAGATGATATCTAACGTGTCTTCACGGCACAAACCGTTAAGACAACAGCTACACGAGAATCTAGTATACCTAAAATACATTTTGAGGCCAAACATTACTAGAAATTAAGTTCTTGGAATGACGTAAATGTTACTGAGCCGCCAATGACTGCTAATATGGAAATGTGTGTTATCAAAGCGTTAGACATAAGTTTTTCTGATTTTTCATAGTCTTTGCAATACCCAAGCTGTTGAACGATTAGTGCGTCTTGCAAATGAGGCATCACCAGCTGTCTGTGGCCAAGAAAACCAAACTGGTTTCATTCAAGCGTGTATAAAATCAAGACAACTATTGCCATCATTTGAAACGAAATTAGATTACTTTAAAAATGGATAATAACTGAAATATTAAACATGTTCTGTTTTTGTTTGTTTTTCCATGTCTATTTGTGTGTTTTTTTAAATGAAACGTCTGATTTTACTTGGTATTCGTCCTTCTATAGTTATTGAATGTAGAGAAAAAAATAATAAATACGATTCGATCAATATACGTTATGTTTTTGGAAGAAATAGCTTAGAAGAGCATATTTTGACATCCTTGAGGAAACTGAAGTGTGGATAATAGCATTTAAACATGTTGCACAGTGATCTGTGGTACATTAAGACACCTTTTGGTGACTATGGCATTACCAATATCCAAAGAATGGAAAAATAACTAAGAAAAAATAAATGGTCTAAAGAGAGCTCTTCTCTAATATTTTGAACCCATTGAGGAATCTGAAAATAACACAGTACCGTTTTCAGTTTTTGCACAGTTATTAATAACCACCAAATGCATCTTTTGATAACTATGTGGTAATAATTCTCGAAAAAAAATCGTTTTTCGTTCCAACCTACTGTATAATGAGCAATAGTAATAGGAAAATGCTGGTATCAAAATATGTTTCAAAAAATAATTTTATCACTATGCTACCACTGAATGTATTTCAAATATTTCGCCATCATTTATCTTGGATATATTGTACTAGTCCCTTAATACCGATATTTTTATTTTTTAGAACACTTTCCCACTTGCCGTATTTAAGGGTGATAGAAGAAGGTACCTTTGCTGACATGCCTAACTTGAGAACGATGTAAGTGTAAACATGTTTTTCATATACAAATGGTATCATTTTGAGAAAGGGTAATTCGGGTAAAATGCTCGTAAATTATTTTCCTAGGTTAAATTTTGAAGAAGGTTTTTTGTTCATAACTTCCAAATTAATGCGTCAATTGTAATATAATTTGTACTGTCAACACGCTGCATAAATATTATAAGTATTTGTGATTGACATATATGGAGCATTTTTATGTATTGTCTAGGAAAAGAAGAGAGACTGTCCCTAATTTTTACCCCAAAATATTGACATAGATTTATTTTTAAAGAATGTTCGAAGAAAAGGTTCACTTGTTTGATATTTTCAATTAAACTACCAGTTCTCGAGAAAAATTGATTTCACTGTTAAAGAGTCAGGAAATATTCGTTAAAGTTACACCGCAGACAGTATAATTATAAATTTGATAGGGTCAATTAAAATTGTGGGATTTAAAGTTCTTCTCAGAAAATTCAGGTAATCATGGAGTCGTATTTAGGAGCAAAGGAAAATATTTAAAAAAATTAGGATATAAATTCTAGTAATGAATAAACTAGTCCACTACTATAAATAAGTCGGATTTTTTTTAACCATTATTTTAGTGTATATTTTGCTAGTTTTTTACCTTTTTTGTGTACTGTTATAAAGCCATACGCTAAATACATAAATAAATAAATACATCAGATCTCGTGAAGAATTATTGAGAAAGATTAATCTACCAGTATGATTAAACATAAAAGGTTATTAATAATAACGTGATTTTAAAGTTTTTCTTACAAAATATGACTATCCCCTAATGACTATCCCAGCAATGTGGGTCCACTTTTCATTGCAAAACAAATCTTTTTTGTGTTCATATTGTTGCAATATTAATTTTTATAAACAAATTTTTATTGTATCAGTTTCTAATCACGAGTAAGATGGGTATGATCAGATCATTATGTAGTTTATGTTATAGATTTTTATTCGTTTTCATTGAAATTCATGGGAATTCAATTCTGGCACACCCTGTATAAATCAAGGGTGCATTTCTTTTCGAAAATTGGTTAGAGCTTATAAATATCACCTCAAATTTCTAAAATAGAGGCAAACCATATTACGTCTAGGGCATTTCCATACTCATATCATTTACTAGAATATATTTTCGTAAGGATTTACTCATTTTTCATTATTTCATAAAATCGTGTCTCCATTTCAATTTTATTAATGCTTGTGTACATACAACACTAAGAAGTGTAGATTCATTACATAATTTTTTTACAGATATATTTCCCACGCCCCACAATTAAAATTTGTACATGGACTATTGAGGGGTGTGACATCCTCAACGTTTTATTCCTTGTAAGTATGTGTAATTTTAAAATACTTCGAAGGGACAACTTTAAATTGTTCATTCATGGAGGCATAGATTCGCTAGAAATAATTTACAGACGACATGAACTATATATTAACCCACGACTCATACTTCGGTTAGATATGGGATTTATCTGATGAGGGGATGTAAAACTATTTCAAATATTTAAATTAATATACCGGGCGGGGCCGGTTGACAAACGCGAATACCTTGAAAATAAAGAATTTAATTTTTTAGAGCAGAATATGAATTTGTAAAAAAATAGGGGTTTGCAAGTAAAAAACCAAAGTTGACCTTCGGATGACCTTGAAGTCCTCCACCAAACTAAAAAAAAATACAGCCATTAGATCCCACTTTTCAAATGATGAAACTTTTGTCTGAAACATTTTTCCCGAAAATTCTTTATTTTCAAGTTATTCTCGTTTGTCAACTGAAATGCCCCACATGGTATTTTGTTGCTCCCGGCTCCTCCGCCATATATTTAAGTATATTGATAAAAGCTCAAAAAGCTGATTATTTCTATTTGTTTCTTAATTGAGGGATAATTATAATAATTATTATGAATGGTGATTGATGCCTCTGATGTAGTTATATTCAATTTTAATTAAATTTAATTGGAAAGTATACCCAATACGATTGATAGAACCATGAAATTATAACCTAATAAAAAATAACTTGGACTGTTTGGGCTAAGCCCTTTGCCACTATTCATAGTACTTTTCTCATTTTGTAATTTCGAAGCTATCAGAAGCATCCAGCTATCCATTTCTGGCATTTATAATTAACCTTATTTAATTAAAGTATATTATATGATTTGACGAAATATTGGGAGACACAAGACCTGTCAGTTCTTCAATGTATGAGATCCATGTTCCTTAAATCTAGTCATGATTGAACATTGAGTTTGTCCAACGTTTACTTTTACGTTAACCTAAAAGTTGTCATGTATCTCTGGCTGAATAGACTATGTCCATATCTATGTTTTAAAACCACGAGTAAATTGATGTTCATATGGAATTGATCAAATTCTTCGTGTTCAATCTTATAAGTCGAAGAATATCTAAAACTTCGTTTACTAATTAATTTATTAATTAAACGAAGTACATGTTGAAAAATAATTGTGAATAATTTTGTTAATATGTGTTCCAGGAGAATCATCTGGACAGGGCTATTAGAAGTGCCAGATTTATTCGCCTTGCCCAAAAACAACACGATGTTTTTATTGTGAGTATTATTTTTCATTTAACTTGATATTGACTATGCTTTAATTTTCTCTACAGATGCCTAATACTGCTTACTACAGAGATGCATTGAAATTGAAAATGTGTGTCAACTGGCGACATCAATATTAATAAATTGAATACGTATATTTTGATTCCAGAGATTTGGACCACAATAAGCTAGAACGCCTGCCTCGGAATTCAATTAAAATTACAGCACAGCAAGTGTAAGTTTTCACGAAAGTTTTAAAATCAATTATGGGCGAGTCTGCCTGGGACTTTTCCCAAAAATTTTCTATACGATTTGAGCAGCCACGGATTCTTGTAGGAAAAATTCCGCTGAACAAGATTTTCTTATGAAAAATTTTCCTAAACCGCGAGCTTCATGGTCAAATAATTGTTGAAACCATTTTTTTTGTTTTAATTTAATAAAATGAAAACGGTTTGACGGATCCGAAAAAATCTTGATTCAATCGAAAGATATTTTCAATACGCGTTGTTTAGCGCCAGGCACGACGCATTTTGTCAACCCGTTCATTTGTTATAGCCAAAATAAATTTCTTAATTAACAAATTGATTACTCTGAAACTAATGAGGTCAGGATATTTTTTTTTTAAATACATGCCTTTTATACCAAAGAACATACCGTTTTTTTTTTGCCCAATGTCTTCAATACTTTTTGATTGTTCAAACAATTGGCATAATTTGTTAATTAGCAAACAAATTTTTTTTTCGAAAGTTTGATCGACTTCAAACCAACTTTAAACGATAAATATTGATGTCGAGCATAATCCCCATAGAAGTGTGCACGAATGCAATGTTTTGCTTTTGTTTATTTAAAGCGTAAATTAATTTTGCAAATTAACAAATGGAATATCTCGGCTCTGGGTAAGCGTATCGAAATGGGGTTTTGTGCATATGAAAGTGTTTGGAAAAGGGAAAATTTTGAGACCAGAAATAACTTGATCGGATAACCGGAACCGGAAATAACAATGATATTGCGTGAGAGGCTCTAATCTGTTTATTAAGAACTTTTTGGACACGAGGTTTGGTGCGAATGAAAGCTGACAAGTTTTTCCATCAACCACAAAAAGTTGTACAAAAAATATTTAATCCCTGAAGAGTTTTTCATCGTCTTATTTGCTTTTTTCCATGTGGTCAAGTATTTTTTATGATAATAAATGTTTTTACTTTCTGAGAAATTTTTAAAAACGTCGTAAATATTTTTTTTACAGGATTTGTCGGTAGTTTTTGTTTTTTTACTACTTTTTGTGAAAGGGAAGGCTTGTTTTACTTTATTTGAGGGGGGTGCCTGTCGAAAAAAAAAAACAAAAATTATTGAAAGTATTTTTCGATTGAATCAAGATTTTTTCGGATGCGTCGAACTGTTTTCCTTTTACTAAATAAAACCGAAAAGAAAACTGTTTAAATAATTATTTGACCATGAAGCTCGCGTTTCAGGAAAATGTTTCATAAGAAAATCTTATTCAGCGGAATTTTTCCTAAAGAATCCGTTATTATGTCAAATGGTACACAAAATTTGTAAAATCGCCTTTTTTTACCCCAGGCAGACTCGTCTATTACCAGATGAACAATTTTATGGCATATAAAAATATGAAATAGGTAATTGATCAAAAAGCTTTTTAAAATGAACACTAATAGTGTAAAATAAGACAAAAAACGGGCTTAACTCCGAAATCCTTTGTATCCATTGCGGACTTTTTTCCATTCTCTTCTAAATTGTATCCATAATATATGCTAAAAAGTCTTCTTCCTAAAAAGTGCCGCTGTAATAGTTATAAAACAAAACAGGTGTAAAATTACGGTTTTTCGCAAATAACATTTAGAAATTAATTTTATCGAAAAAACTGCTTATGCCAATCGAAATTACGGGAAATTTCATGTCAAAAGCGCATATAAAGTTTTTCTGTACGATCAAAAATGTAGGCTCGAGGTCTTATTGTTTAACGCACGAAAATGGAACGCAGCGACACGTAAATACGACGCGACGCGCGAAGCTTGCGCGATCTCGGACGAGCTACACTAAATTTGTTATAACTTTTGAATTTATTAATGAAATTGAGCTCAACAAAGTTTAAATGAAAGAAGAAACATGTGGCTATTGAATTATCATATTTTCAACTATAAAAATGAATGTTTGTAGGAATACCACACATATGAAGTCGAACATAAAGACTTTCGAAGGAATCGGTGAAAGCTCTACCATTTCTACAATGTTTAAGATAAAAACCTGGAACTTTCACATATTACTGTTGAAGTAATGTATAAAAATATCCGATGGATATGTATGCTAAATAACTTTTTTAATAAAAATTATTAATGTTTATTTTCCCCCAAGTTTCTCGAATTTTATGGCAAAGAGGAATTTTTCTTCTATTTTCGTAAAATAAAAAGGGTTAATTTAATTTTTAAGGTCAATCCCCTTAAAGCATCTTAAAGTAAACATTTCAAGCATTAAGAATCGCGACTACAGAAATCTAGTAACGAGATTTGAACTAGAGTAATAGGTGGTTAAAGTTGGTTATACATATTAAATTTTGCCACTTTCTCGAAATGTTGAAATTTTTGAGATTTTTTCACACATCAGATCCTTTTACACATTACTTCAAGAGTAATATGTGAAAGTTCCAGGTTTTATCTTAAAAAATGTAGAAATGGTAAAGCTTTTACCGATTTCGTTGGAAATCTCTTCACGTATCGCTGCGTTCATTTTTGAGATCTGGAGCCTACATTTTTGATCGTACAAAAAAACTTTATATACGTTTCTGATGTGAAATTTCCCGTACTTTCGATCGGCGTAAGCAGTTTTTTTCTTGAGAAAATTAAATTTTAAAAATTGTTCGCGAAAAACCGTAATTTTAAATTCAATTTTTTTAATTTAATCCGCCCTGTTACAAAGGATTTCGAAACCGATTCCTTATATTACTGCACTATAATTTGCTTTTTAACTTAAAAATAATGCAAAACTTTTGGTTAATATTTATATAAGTGCTCTGGTATTCTTGCAATTCTAAGAAAATTATTATACTATAATATATTGATGTTTATAGGCTGAGTAGGTACTAGTATTTTTATCTACATTTACGTTTCGTTTACAATCTTTCTAAAATTAATGTATTTAATTTCAGCGTTATTCACATCTTAATAAAAGTTTTGTAATCCATAGAATGCTCTTTTATCTCCTTTTGCTGCATGGCACATCTGACAGCATCGTGTAATCTGTCTTGGTTGCCTGTTAGGTGACACCAACCCAACGGAGGGGGAATGTTTGTCATTCGATTTTCCCTGGACCGTTAACAGTTATATATTGTCCTCTTTACGTTTAGCGCGATCCCCTTTTTTGACATTTTCACTCGTAAGTTCAAATTTTTTCAATTTATCAAATTTTTAAAATTAGAGTTTTATCTCGAAACTTGGTATCCAAGGTTAAAACAAGATTCTGAACAGCTTTTTCTAGTAACTATTCGATATCTCCGACACTACGCAAAATATTGAGAATCTGTCCTATTCACGAGGTCGCAGTAAGCTGGGGTTACATCTGTCATTTGAGTTCAGTACTCAAATGCAGCTCCTGAAGTTCTACCTCTATACCAATATTCAAATCTCTACTTCTAAAAATAGATAAAACACAGGGGTGTCTTCATCTTAAGTGTGTCACATTGTATAATAAAGTTTATTCATAAGTGGAAATAATAGTTTCCGAAACTAATTTCGCTGTTGCTTCTAAATATTGAACGAAAAAAATTAATATGTCTGCGTAAGGAGTAACTATTTTCAAAGTACCCTCTCTAATGTCATTTATTTTTTAGGACCCTAAATTTTAACGACATCAGACATGTCGATGATTATGCCTTTAATGGTTCTCAAATAGCAGAACTGTAAGTATATATGTATTTATAATATATTTTAAGCAACAATACATTTTGAGTGAAATTAACTTGGAAACAGTCAGATATAAAGTAAAAAAAAACAATTTTTATTTAAAATTATGTTACGTGATTCCACCTCTTAGGAAACACCCTGTATGAATCCGTGGGTTATAAATAATTTTAACAAGGTGTAAACCACTAACACTTTATTTAATAATTTGCTGATTACACAAATACTTCTAAACTAACTTTTACAATGCTTACATTTACACTTCGAATTTATAACTTCACTTTCGCTACTAAACTTCACTTTAGTAAAACTTCTCCTTCCCCCCATGGAATCTCTCCTTATATACTCTGAAATTGTCTCTTGAGTTATCTAGAACATAATCAAGAATCTTCTTCCACCACACTCCAGAAAACTCTATCTCTTTCTGCAAGTTTCCAGAAGAGATGATGGCGTGTATTCTTGGTTGGCTAACCATTGGTCAGCTATTAGTAGTCATGGGCGTATCACTCGCCAGGCCTTAGGGGGTGGTAATGCGTAACAATAACTAAGCTATAGAAATTCACACATAAAACAAGCTAAGTTAGTTATGCTGTGTTACATGTGTCAATGCGTTAGCCCAGTTTTACTTAACTTAGGAACCGAATCGAAACCGTTCTTCAGTTCTCCTAAAGACCGAAATAGACACTATAGTATTACTTCAAACCGGAACAACACCGGAATCGTTATTTTATTTCGAACCCGGTCCCTGGCTTTATGTCTAATTAAATCGAGTAATTCAATGAGTGAAGAGGTTATCGTGTTTGACACGACTCCGATCATCGCAGGTGGTCGGTATGACCGAATTGAATAAAGAGAGAAACGGTATAAAATAAGACAGCCAGCTGATAATATGAAACAGCTTGGTAATTAAAAGGTAGAAGCATAAAACTATGTGCTTAATGCCATAAGAAAAGTAGACATGACAAAGTCATACTTTATTGTGTTTCGTCATCACTAACCTCATATTCATTATTTATTTAATTTTAAATATGTAGTATATTTTTCCAAGATAATTGAATCAAAAGTTTGTAATGCACAGTTTGCATTTGGGTCTACTAGAAATTTTATAAATGTGGTTTGATTTAGGTACTTACACTCCAACTACAGATTACACACATTGGGAGAAAACGCATTTAGTGGATTAAGAAGCCTCAGGATGTTGTAAGTATAACGAATATATCTAAACACCTAAATTGTTCTTTAAAAGAATTAAGTTTGTTGCTTTGAGAAATATCCATTTTTTGTCAGTGGTGCCTCTTTTTGCGTTAAGGACAACTTGAAAACGTCATTATGCGTACTTTGACTGAGAAATACTGCACTTGCCACATCACCTTGAACGCAGTCAACCTGTTTTTCTTAAACGTGGTGTACCCAATAGGTCTAGACTGTGATGTTCTTTGAGAACCAAAAAATTAAGTTTATTCTTCTCTAATATCATCGGTTAGCCTAATATTCAACATTTCTGGGTCAATCTCCTCAATTGCATGACTTCCACAAAGAACCTTATAAGATCTAAATCCTCATAGTTGTTTTCTTTTGTTGTATTGGGTGCTGTATTGGGACGAAATTGGTAATTAGCACACATTGTTCAGCAATGTAAATCAATTTTCAAGCAGCCATAGTTTAATTCACAACCTTCGAAGCAACTGCCAAAAACAATAATATCTTAATGTATCTATTGATAGGTACCTCATTAGGTTAAGTGCCATATATGGCCAAAATAAGGCGTACTACATTAGTAAAAATTAGTTATGGCGTTCTTGAGTCGTCACGTTTTTCTAATGTTTCGCTTTGTCTTTACCGAACAGCACTGATGTGTCGTACTCGGTGATTGCGTATAGAAATTAAATACGGTTTTTATGTTTTGCATATGTGCCAAAATTTCTCTTGTTTCGTATGACTGCTGGTCGAGAGTCAAGCACACTTGGCTCTCACCCTGGTGTCCCGAGTTCGATTCTCACTCATTCTCTCAAAGAGAAATTAATCTTCGCATACTCAGATAGTGAGTGTGTGTTTCTTGTCTCATGTCAAGAGCAATATCTCTTTCCTTAATAGTTCTAGGTGCAGGGGTTTAGGTTGTGCATTGACGAGTCAGCTATGACAAAATATTTTGTATATATTGATAGATGTGTTATGATTCAACCTTTTAAAGAACAGTTTAGGTCATAAGTATAAGAATAACAGCAGCAACAATAAGACTAACAATTGGCATTAATAAAATCATTTGAGTATTGATACTTAATTTAAGCAACGTGCCAAATCATTCACGTCCGGGGAGTTTTATTTATACAGACCATCCTTTCAACTATACCTTGATTATAGCGGGAGTAGTCATAAATCTACTGCATCCAAGAATTTACATTCTCAGAATGGATCAATACTCTACCTTCATTACACTATAAGAAAAAATCTGATGACTATTGATTTAGTCTGTCCAAAGTAAATCTTTAGATCATATTATAGTTACTATATTGGACATTGTTAACAATATTCCCCTCTGCTTATAGTCAAGTCAAGCCAAAAAATCGTCAACATTTCAGAACCCACAAGAACAGAAGCAATTTCAATGAAACTTTTTTATGAATTTTTGCGAGAATTTCAAAAAATTTCTCCTTAAATTGGGAGTTTGTGATTGATAAAATTATTTCAAGAAAAATTAATTCTAGGAGATTTTCGGGGTCGGAGATTCAATATTTTGAATATTTTTAACAAAGCAAACGATCTTGGGACGAACATGCTGCTGACGCGCGGAAAATCCGAGAAAAAACTGCTATATTCTCTAGAATTGAAAATATTGTACGTAAAAGGCTAAAACTTTCAGAATTGTTAGATCAATAAGTCTCGAATAAGCACTCAATTTACTACTTTCAAATTAATAAACCGACCTAAAAACACAAGCAATCTTATTAGTTTTAACACAAGCTCAGAACAGAGTAATTAATTACTAAAATAATTAAATTACTAATTTAAATACTACTACTTTAAAAAAAGTAATTGTAATCGAATTACAATTTTCAAAGCAGTAATTATACTTAAAAATTATTAATTCCTCAAGCGATACTCGGAAAATACCTTCGTAGAGTAATTAATTACTGATAAAAATTACTTCACGTAATTTAAATTATTTCTCTGATCTAAGCTGAAAAGGCATGAAAAAGCTATTCATAAATAAGTGCTCTTTGTTATGAAAAAAAGCAGGAAGACCAAAGTCTACAGAGATAATCCAAAATATTCTTGGACATACATTAAGTTACCCAATAGTAACCAGGTAGAATTCGTTTTATAATTGAATTTTACAGATACTCAAAGATAAAGATAAATTAAGGGATTTGTTTGTGAAACTGGATATTAGTGACCCCTTTAAGGACACAGAAATTCACTATTTATTCTGGAACCTATAGCAAGTACGTTGAACGTTTTACAAGAAGAAAACAATACTTTTTTGGTTATTTATTACCTAGTATTTTATTGTTAACAGTCAAGTTAGAAAAACTGGGTCATAGTAGTAAGTAAAGTGAACTTCACATTTCTAAGTCAAGTAAAAAATCCCCGACAAAGGAGACACCCAACGGCGCGAGACACCCAAAAAAAGCAATAAAACTCAGCCATAAAAGTGCTTGCCCTTTTACAGCATTATGTATGTGTATAAAAAATTAAGTAAACAGTTGTGACCGTTAGATCGTAAAATATCTTAGGAGTGAGTGGCGTAATTATTAGAAATTATAACTGATACTGATTTCTTATTTTGATCCATGCCCCGCTCTATCCTAGTGGTAATAGGAAGCAAAGCTTTGAAATTTTTTATCTGACTTAGAAATATTGAAGTTTACTTTAATGAGACTTTAGATCTTAAAACTAAAAACAGCAAAATAATTCTCGATAAAGTTAGACAAGCACTACAAAGACGGTTTTTATGTTTATTTACAATCAATGATAAATTCAAATGAGGCTACTATTGCTGCTGTGACTATTCCTAGCTTAAACTTACGTAAGCTGAACGTACTTAAAGAAACAGACAATTCAGCTGACATGAGAAGGATAATACAGCTGATATTGGATAATACAGCAAGATTATTTTCTCCAGTTCATATTAAGCAGAAGGCAACAACAGACAAATTTGGAAAATGACACATAACAAATTTTTTTATTTTAAAGAAGATCCATTAATACTAAAATGTCTGCAACTTTCAGTTCCCTAAACTGAAAATATCTAAGGATTAATTAACAACAAAATAGAATTAAGTTATTAATTAAAGTATTTAGAAGACCCTAGAGGTAATATTGAAATTCTGGAAGATTATTCGCTTATTAAAACAATATTCATAAGATACACCATCAATTTACCGTCCTCTGCCCCTTTTGAAAGGCTGTTTTCTCTCACCACTGCCACAGTCTGTTAGACAAATTATTTAAAACATTAGTCCTATTAAAGGGAAATATAAACATATAAACATCGGTAAAGGCATTTACACAAAACTTCCCTGTTTATTCATACAGGGCGGTGACTCTGAAAGATTATTAATTAAGAGATGACATATGAGAACTATAATCGCCATGTAGTTAGCCCTATTATTGCAGAGAAAACCTGATAATTTTTTTCCTTCTACTGTATAGTGGTGGAATTTTTTTTAAATTTTGAAAACATTTTTTTGTTGAAAGAATATAATAAAACGTGGAAATTTTAGAATTGAAGAAAACAATTTTTTCCATCATCTGTTCTATTGTATGTTTAAAAATGAATTATTATTTGTTTGCTTATAATTGTATTGAAACATATTAGGATTTTGCAAACAGCAGAAAAATTAACTATCTATAACTAAAAGAAAACTTTGTGTAAAAATATTAATGAAATGCATTCTTTCGATAACTTGAATTCTGGTTGTGCTAGCAAATTAAAATCCTAAAATGAATTTGTCTAATTTCTTATTTGATACTGTTATTATTGTAGATACTAGTTTAATCTGCATGGCCGTAGGGGTCTGTGTCGATGCTAGTGTTAGAATGAGAATTGTCAAATAAGAAATTAGACAAATTCATTTTAGGATTTTAATTTGCTAGCATAACCAGAATTCAAGTTACCGATAGATTGCAAAAATTTCATTAATATTTTTACACAAAGTTTTTCTATTAGTTACAGATAGTTACTTTTTCTTCTGTTTGCAAAATCCTATAAAGAATATGTTTCAATACAATTATAAGCAACCAAATAATAATAATTCATTTTTAAACATGCATAGAGTATATAGGCTCCAATACTAGTTAGCTAATAGATAGGTGAGGTTGTTTTTATCAGTCAATCTCAAATATAATTATTTCACACTTATTCATAGAAATTGTCTTGGTTTTGCATGAAACATCTTTATGAGTGGCTTTACGCCTTTCTGATGAGCTCCAGAATAAGTACGAAAAATGTTTCAAAGGCTAAGCATTTCCAAGAAACAAAATCATAGATTTAATCAAAATGTAATCCATTAGAATGAAACATTTTTTAAAACATGGTAGATATATAAATTCATTTTAGGCCCTTGTTCTCATTTTTTAACTGAATCTTCATAATCGTAGGGGGTTATGTAGATACTAGTTTAATCTGCATGGCCGTAGGGGACTGTGTGGATGCTAGTGTTCTGGTTATGGTAGCAAATTAAAATCCTAAAATGAATTTGTCTAATTTCTTATTTGATACTGTTATTATTGTAGATACTAGTTTAATCTGCATAGCCGTAGGGGTCTGTGTGGATGCTAGTGTTAGAATGAGAATTGTCAAATGCAAATTAAACAAATTCATTTTAGGATTTTAATTTGCTAGCATAACCAGAATTCAGGTTATCGAAAGAATGCAGAGATTTCTTTATATTTTTACACAAAGTTTTTCTTTAAGTTATAGATAGTTATTTTTTCTGCTGTTTACAAAATCCTATAAAGAATATGTTTCAATATTCTATTGTAGTGGTAAAATAATAAAAAATAAATGTTTTCTAAATTTTCAAAACAAATTTCTTTCTTGAAGTATGTTTAGAATGTCATGAAACGTGGACATTTCAAATTATAACAAAAAATTGTTTTTGCCATCACCCATTTTATAAAAAATGTTCACAATTTTTTTTAATTTTCTAAAAAAACTGTTTTTGAAATATGTTTAGAATGTCACGAAACGTGGAAATTTTAAATTCGAACAAAACAGTTTCTTTTCCATCATCCATTTTATACAAAATTTTCAAAATTTCAAAATTTTTTTCTATTTTAAATTTTCAAAAAAAGAATTTTCTTTAAATAGGTTTAGAATGTCACGAAACGTGAAAATTTTAAATTTGAGAAAAAAATTTGTTTTCCATCGCCCATTTTACAAAAGATTTTCAAAATTTTTTTCTAAAATTATCAGAAAAAAATTTTCTGAGATAGGTTTAGAATGTCATGTGTTAAATGCGCTGCCCTAATAAAGGCAATTAATAATAAAAAATAGCAATAAAATGTATGGTAGAGTAAATAGCGTAATTGTAATTAAATAAACAATTGAATTATAACGACTGTCAATATACGTGTTGACTTACCACAATGATGAGAGGCACTTCTTGTTCACACAGGAGTGGCGAAGAGAGCTCAGAAAAATTGTTGATTCTTGGTAAAATACCCTTTTTGGAGAGCGATGCGGACCGTGTCGATTCTAACTTATATATATCGTGCCGTCCATACGGAAGGCAAGCCTCGACGAGAATTGACAGTATTTCGCGTAAATATTTTAAAAGAATTAAGTATTATTTGAAATGCCAAACAATTGTTAAGAGAAAATAATAATAATAATGATAATGTATTAACCTAAAATAAAAATACTAAAACTAATTTTGTGATTACTTAACATACCACCCACCAAAATACTTCGTATTTTCAGTAGGGTATTATTGTAGAGGTAAAGGACATAATTTTACCGCAGGTCGTTGTAAGAGACCCTGCACAGTCTTTACCGTGGCGGTTCGGCAAATACCGTCGTGACCGGGGTGAGTTTGAACTACCCGACCCAGACGCCAATGTAGCGGAGGAGACTGGTCGTCCCTTATTAAAACCAGCGTACCCGGCTCAATGGCTTTTGTATCTTTGGTCCACTTGTTGCGTTGCTGTAAGGTCTGCAAATACTCAGAATGCCATCTTTTCCAAAAATCTTGATGCAGTCGCTGGACCAGCTGCCAACGATTTAAGCGAGATATGTTTAGATTAGTAAGATCAGGATCGGGTAGAGAGGTAAGAGGTTCTAATGTGAGGAAATGGCCGGGAGTTAAAACAGATAGATCACTGGGATCGGTGCTTAAAGGGCAAAGCGGTCTAGAATTGAGAACAGCTTCTATTTGCACGAGAACAGTATACAATTCCTCGTAAGTTAAAACCTGCATACCAACAACACGAACGAGATGGGTTTTTACCGACTTTATGCCTGATTCCCAGAGACCTCCAAAATGAGGTGCAGATGGAGGGATAAAAGACCACTCAATATTTTCGCATTCAGAGGCCCTTTTCATGAACTGTGATAATTCATTCGCAGCGCCGACGAAATTTGTACCACAGTCGCTGAATATGCGAGTACAACGACCCCTACGAGATATGAAACGTCGTAGAGCCGCGAGAAAGGCGTCGGACGATAACTCCGAGACCAACTCTATGTGAATCGCCTTAGTGGCAAAGCAGATAAATAAACATATATATGCCTTTTGCGATTGAATACCTCTACGTTTGCCTAGTGTAACAAAATACGGTCCTCCAAAGTCAACCCCTACACACTGGAAAGGTTTTACCTGGTTAACCCTTGGAGAAGGCAAATCACCCATGAAGGGTGTTACCGCGGAAGGTTTAGCCCTAAAGCACTTGAGACATTTGGAGAGGACATGCCGAATAGCACGCCTGGGAGATAAAATCCAAAATTGTTGGGATATCAAAAACTGCAAAGCCTGGGGACCGGGATGTAAATGATGACGGTGAATGTCTTCAATTATGAGCTCAGTCAGACGATGATTTCTGGGCAAAATAAGAGGAAATTTATGGTCGTAAGAGAGACCTGAGAAAAAAAGCCGACCACCCACCCTAAGGAGACCATCCTTGTCTAGAAATGGGTGAAGCTTACGAAATGTTTTTATAAGGGGCAATTTATTTTCTAAACTAGAAATTTCATTAGCAAAGACTAAATGTTGCACTCGTTTTACCAAACATAATAAGGCCTGTTGAAGTTCAAACATCGTGAAAGAGTTATATTTTTTATCAGCACGATGTTTTGTGTTATGAATAAAGCGAAGAGAATATGCGATTATGCGTTTAATTTTAGAAAGCGAAGAATATTTCTCGAATAAGTTATCTAAAGCATCTAGGGAAACAAAAGTAGAAAAGGTAACTTTCCTTTCTTCCTCATGACCCTCAATAAGTGACCCTAAAGGGTGTTTAGGCCAATCATTTTGAAGAGTGCCTAACCATGTAGGACCAGACCACCACCTATCATGATTAACGAGTTCGGATGGAAATAAGCCACGAGAGGCACAATCAGCTGGATTTTCTGTTGACATGACGTGATGCCAAAGTTCAGGAGATACATTTTCCTGAATACAACTTATGCGGTTACTAACAAAAGTCTTCCATCTATGTGGAGACGACTTTATCCAGGACAAAACTACCATAGAGTCCGTCCAAGCAAACATATTAGAAAATTTTAATTTTTCCGAATAAGCTTCAATAACAAATTTGATCAGTTCGGAAAGAAGAACGGCAGCACATAGTTCTAGGCGTGGGATGGAGATTGTCTTCAAGGGTGCAACTTTCGATTTTGCACATACAAGATAAACTTTGACTTGTTCATTCGGAAGTATAAAACGAACATACGTAGCTGCTGCGTAACCCTTAACAGAGGCATCAGCGAAACCGTGAAGTTCACAATTCAGAAAATTGCTTTCCACAACACATCGAGGGATAGTTATTTTTGTGAGATATGATAATTCCGTTTTATAACGAATCCAAAGATTAAGCACTGCAGAGGGAGGAGATTCATCCCACTGCAATCCCAAACTCCATAAAGTTTGTATGAGATGTTTAGCAAAAAATGTCAAAGGTGTGAGAAATCCAAGAGGGTCAAAAATTCGGGCCAGTTCCGAAAGAATTGTACGCTTCGTGCATGGTCTGTCAAGAGGAGCAACTTCATAGAAAAACGTGTCAGAGGTGGGAAGCCATTTTAGGCCAAGAATTTTAACAGTCACATCGGCATTATCAAAAGATAGACTATTTGTTAGACGATTGCCAGGAGGGATATTATCGAGAAGAGTAAGATTATTACTAGCCCATTTTCGGAGTTCAAAGCCACCACAGCTTAACAAGGAAATAAGCTGTGTTTGGAGACGTGTTGCGTCATCCAGAGAATCACACCCACAAACTACGTCATCCACATATGTATATTTTGACAATATGGCGGAAGCCAATGGAAACTTATCTTTTTCATCATTAGCGAGCTGAATAAGAGAACGAATAGCTAAAAATGGCGCGGATGACACTCCATATGTTACTGTGTTCAAGCGAAAGTCTTGAACAGGATCGTTTGGAGAGAATCTCCAGAGAATTCGTTGATAATCACGGTGAGACTCATTCATTAAAATTTGTCTATACATCTGCTTAATATCTGCAGTGAAGACGAAAGTGTGAAGACGAAAATTCATTAAAATACTGGTTATGTCTTGTTGCAATTTCGGACCAACCAATAGTTTGTCATTAAGTGAAATGGGGCATTTAAATGAGGCGTCAAACACTACTCGAAGCTTAGTGGTTGTACTGTCGGGTTTTAGAACGGCATGATGAGGAATATAATATATTTTGTCAGAGGACAAATTAAGAGATTCGGATTTTATTTGTGTCATATGATTACTTTCAAGATAGTCTTTCATGAAAGCACAATACTCCGTATATAGAGAGGGATTTTTGAGCAAACGGTTTTCAAGCGAATAATATCTTTTTAGTGCGAGATAACGAGAATTAGTAAAAGAAGGCGAGGGACCACAAAAAGGCAGAGAAACAGTAAAACGACCGGAGTTGTTTCTATAATGAGAGTCAACGTATAATCGTTCACAAAGGACATCATCAGGTGACATTTTTGGAACTTCAGGAACCGATTCAAGTTCCCAAAACCTTTTTATTGTAGAGTCGAGAGATAAATTATTAGAAAGAGTAAGGAATGAGTTAACTGAGGGGGATGAAACAGAATCATTTATTTTTCCCATCATTATCCAACCAAATATAGTATTTATGGCGGTGGGTTCTTTAGAATTACCTGGTATGATACCATTTTTTAAAATAAGGGAGAAAACATCTGCTCCTAGTAGCATGTCAATGGAACTAGACAAATTAAAATGCGGGTCCGCTAATTTTAAATTAGCTAGGCGTTCCCAAGCGCAAATGGAAATGTTTGAAGATGGCATATTCGAACATATCTTTGGTAATATAATCATATCGATACAGAGAGAGGTGTTGGTTTGACCTTGAGGACGAATAGTACAAGTTATTCCCGATGAAGCGGAAAATCCCATTTGCCCTAATCCATTAATAGAGAGCGATAAGTTAGAGCGAGGTAAACCTAACCTGTTGGCACATTTTGTGGTAATAAAATTGGCTTGACTTGCACTGTCTAATAAAACTCTAACTGTTTCATAGTGACCGCGGTCATTTAAAACTTCGATCTGGGCAGTAGAAAGAAGTATAGTGGAATTGGAAGGAATCATATTAGTCAGAGTATTTATTTGAGACGTTGAAGGCACCGATTCAGACATCTGATTGTATACAGTTGATGTAGGGTTAGCAACTGGCGCAGCAACCGGACAAGATACCTTTTCATTGCGGTCAAAGTGTAACAAAGAGTGATGTTTGAGCCTACACACCCTACATGTTGACTCAGACTTACAGTTTTTTAGGGTGTGTAATGAACTTAAACAGTTTGTACACCAGTTATTGTGTTTAATTGTTTCGTATCTTTGCCTTGGAGATTTTGAGTTGAATATGGGACATTTATAAATTAAATGATCTTGATTACAGACAGGACAGCCCTTATTATGTGTACTAGAAACAAGTGACGTATGAGAAGTTATCTTGGGATTAAATGAGCGTTTATTAACAACTGAAGCTTTATTAGTTGCACGAGATACAGAATCCAAAGCGTTGCATTGTTTTAGTAAAAAATCTTTTAGTTGTTTATAGGTAGGATTTTCAGATGAGTCATACTGTAGCTCGAAACGCTTCATGGTTTCGGGATCTAATTTTGTAATTAAAGTTCTAAATAAGATAAAATCCCAAGACTCAGTAGGATAATCAAGATTTTTTAGAGCGTTAATATTATCAGTAAACGTGTCAACCAATTGTCTAAGAGCCTTAGGAGAGTCAGATGTAAGCTTAGGAGCATCAGTTATTTTTTCCCAATAATGAGTGGCAAGAATACGAGGTTTTTGATACCTTGTATATATGTGGTCAAATGCAATTAAATAGTTTTCATCATTGATGGGAATATTTTTAATTAATAAGAGAGGTTCTTTTTCAAGATATGATAACAGATACTGAAATTTTTCGCTATTACTGAGGGAATCTCTTTTGTGAATTAATGAGTTATATAAACTATAAAATGTGTGCCAATTTGATATATTTCCATCAAAAATAGGTACCTGAATTTTTGGCAATTTAACATTGTTTTGTTTAACTTGTGCTTGACGTTGCGAATTTGCATTTGGTTTAAACAATTTATGATAAATTGATTGAACTGTGTAATATTTGTCATCAAATTGTGAGCGTATTTCCTCTTCTGCCTTAACGTCCATGTTTTCTTGGACAGATAAGATTGACAGAGCGGTAGTGTGGTGATCATTAAAGTCATCATAAATCACTTTTATATGCTCATAGCGCATTTGAAAGATAGTATGGACTGAATCATCATCAACTGCCTTTTGGGCAACATTATACAATTCAGCCATACGATTAATAGCGGTGCCCCTGTATACACGTGCTTGTTTTAATTTATTAGAACTAGCGGCCATTTTTTTTTTTACAAAAAATACAATATCAAAAAAAAGAAAAATATTGTATCTACCGAAACTTATATAACAATAAATAAATGCAAAATAAAAAACAATTAAGAATTGCCTATATATATTATTAGTAAGACAATACCCGCGCACCCGGTATAAGCACGTCTATATTAATTAATTAATATTAAGAGCGTCTTGTTTTTCTTTTAAAAGATTGTGGTATCTTTTTACATTAGTCAGTCAACAAAAAGGTATGTATATATAACACTGAGTATATGTAAAATTATAATTTTAGTTAACTAGACAATGCACCAAGAGTCTCAAAGCAAAGTAATTTAATAGAATACGGACAAACAAATGTCCCAAAGATACACAGCACAAATATTGGCGAATAGAAAAAGCGCGTAAAGAAACTATAGTGATAAGAGTTTATACCTTTTATCTTACACTATTTTAAGGCGATATATTATCGGACGCCTGTATATTTTATATGTGAATTAACAATTTAAATAATAACTAATTCCTCCCAACAATTGTTTAGCGAGTAATAACTGAATAAATAATCCATGGATCGAAGGACCAATGTTAAATGCGCTGCCCTAATAAAGGCAATTAATAATAAAAAATAGCAATAAAATGTATGGTAGAGTAAATAGCGTAATTGTAATTAAATAAACAATTGAATTATAACGACTGTCAATATACGTGTTGACTTACCACAATGATGAGAGGCACTTCTTGTTCACACAGGAGTGGCGAAGAGAGCTCAGAAAAATTGTTGATTCTTGGTAAAATACCCTTTTTGGAGAGCGATGCGGACCGTGTCGATTCTAACTTATATATATCGTGCCGTCCATACGGAAGGCAAGCCTCGACGAGAATTGACAGTATTTCGCGTAAATATTTTAAAAGAATTAAGTATTATTTGAAATGCCAAACAATTGTTAAGAGAAAATAATAATAATAATGATAATGTATTAACCTAAAATAAAAATACTAAAACTAATTTTGTGATTACTTAACAAACGTGGAAATTTAAAATTTGAGCGAAAACATTTTTTCCACTATATATTTATTCCCTTTAGACCTGAATATTTTCCAGTAAAGTCTAATCATTTGTTAGGTGGCAGTGGCGTTAGCTACGTGCCAAATTTGACTGTGTTCCGTCAAGCAGTTTTTTTAGTTAATGCACCAACAGACCGACAGATAGACAGACAGACTGATGGAAATGAAAAACCTATATTTTCGTAGTCTACATGATCTGAAACGTGAAAATCCGAAAAAATCTCGGAGGGTGATTTTTTCTCGAATACAATACTTTTCTTCGGTATGCGATGGAGGTAATATTATTCATATTTCATAGTATGTCATTTTTACATTTATTTTTTGTTATTAATTTTTCATTCCTTTGCGATCACTGTCTTTACTGATTAATAAAAAAATTCCATTAATCTTCCTTTTATGTTATTCAGTATTTGTATATGTGTATAACTATTTGTACACTAACAAATGATCTTATGAATCACTAAATATCTCCCATTTCCAATTTAACAAATTTAAAAGCTGTAGAGTAATTATAAGAATAATTCATTTATTCAAACATCATTACCAAATAATTAGTAATTTAATTACATGTTTTCGATAGTAGTTTAATTACTTATATGGTAATCAAATTACTTTTTAACATGAGTAATTTGTAATTAATTACTTTATCAAAGTAATTTGCTCGACTCTGCACACGCTTATGATAAATCACATACAATTACCTTTCCATCGTTATTTGAAAATTAATATTTTTCAATGAATACTTTTAAAAATGTTGTTCTTTTACTCAAATATTATTATTTTTTACTAAATTTTCAAATAAAAAATCTCTTATGATTAAATGTTATCGAAACAAATATTGTTGTTTAAATACCTGTGCTTGACAGCCGGAATATTTTAAATTTCAAGTAATATAACAACATGTATAAAAAATTATTATCAAAATCGGTTCAGTTCTTGTGGGATCTGAAGTAAAAACCTTCATTAACTCGACTATTATGATACTTCAAACACTCATCCGTAATGCCTACTTTCCTTTTAGAGATTTATCTGAGACTGCCATTAAAGGTCTTCCAGTTGAGGGGCTCAAAGAACTGGAAATTCTAAAAATACAAAAAACTCCCACTATGCAAACGATACCCAGTATTTATGATCTTAGGGTAAAAATGATGTACTTTATGCAAGAGACAAATAACGATTACATTTTTTTTAGAATTTGAAAGAAGCAAGACTCACACATTCGTTCCACTGCTGTGCGTTTAAATATCCAGAGCAACACAACCCTCAGAAACACGCGCAGTATGAAGAGAACATGAAGAAAATTTGCAGGGAGCTGGGAAAATCTCGAGCTCAGTTTTTATTTAATCCGAAAAAGAAGCGCTCTGCAAATTCAAATAATTTGGTTTATTCTCATTAGTAAGTATTATCAATTGTATGGTATAAATATAACATTGTTAATATGACCACAATAAAGAAAGAAATAAATCGGGGCCGACGTGATTTTTCACAGCGAATATCTCCAAAACAGCTACTTTGACATGGAAAATGATTACGATGAAAATTTTAGACCGAATTCTCTTCTACAAGACTTTTAAAACGCATTTCTCTTGCAAATCTGCAATTGCTTTTGATGAAAATACACCAGTGAATGTTCCACAGAAAAAAATACTAAGCAATTGTATTAGGATCATTTGATTTCACAATTCGTAGAGAGATTTACAACCGAGAGATCAATACAATTACTTTGAAAATGATTGCGACTTGCTGATCGTTGAAACTATATCAACAAATCTCATCAGCATGATAGTTATCATCGTTGGTCAGAACCAAGGAGCGATGTATTAAAGAAGGAGTGCTTATTGCCTATAATCTATGTTTACCAACGAGTAAAAGAGACAGAGATATATTGTGACGCAAATCATGCGTCATTGGAGGTAAAATAGCAGAGCTGTAATGTATAGTGTGTGTCTATTTCTCATCAAATTTCTGTTATTTTCCGTTTGTGTGAAACATTGCAATAAATACAACAAAAGATAATTTGTAAAAATATATAATCTTGCAGATATGTGTATATAACAAATACTATAGTAACCTATATATTTAAAAATTATACACTGTAGAAGATTTTACGGAATTTTTATTAACTCTTATTCCCTTTTTAGTTATTCATTAGAAATCTATAATTATGTTTGTTTAAAAGTCCATAAATTTTGCAAACAGCGGAAAAAAATATCTATGAGAACTAAAAGAAAAATTATATGTAAAAATATTGATGAAATCATTGCATTCTTTTGATAACCTGAACTCTGGTTATACTAGAAAATTAAAATCCTAAAATTTCTTATTTGACATTCTCATTACAACACTAGCATCCAGCATAATTCCCTACGGCTATGCAAATTAAACTACTATCTACACGACCCCTTACGGTATGAAAATTCAGTTAAAAATGAGAACAAAAGCCTAAAATTAATTTATTTATCTAATACCTTATTGTCTTCAAAATTTTTCATTCTAATGGATTACATTTTCATGAAATATCTCATTCAGTTTCTTAATAAATAATTCACTTTTAAAAATTGCAGTATAGTTTACTTTGCTCCTGGCAGTGCGATGCAGATGGTGATAACTTGGTGTGTATGACTATATAGTTATCAATTTTTGTCAATTCGGAGTAAAAGTGTGGCCATATATAGAGCACATATAGATGTATTACATTGGAAATTTGTGAACAGACCAAATAAATTATGGCAGCTATATCAGTTTTACTGAACACTGAACAAACTTTCAGTATAGTATTTCAACCAATGAGTTTGATTTCAAAATTTGTGGTGCAGATATTACAACAGTTTTGAACAAACCTGTCATGGTGTACCTAACTGATTTAGTCTTTTTGCTACATGTTGTAAGAAATCGTAACTATCAACTATATCACGAACATTTCTTCAAGTTTCATTATAATATAACACTATTATTTCAGACGTCTGTAATTTATACTGTGCATACCGTATAACGTCCACTAATTTTGGACACCATATACATACCTCCAACTGCGTCATAGTGACGATTTTTACGTATTGAGTTTTGATTGGTTAGTTCTTTATTAAGCACTCCTTATTTAATCTATCCCTCCTTGGGTCAGAACGCAGTCGACAAAGCCACTCATAATGATGTTCATGCATTACCAAGGCAATATCCATGAATAAGTATGAAATATTTATATTTGATATTGACTGATAAAAAACAACAGATCTTCACCTATCTATTAGCTAACTAGTATTGGAGCCTATATACTCTATGTACGTTTAAAAGTGAATTATTTATTATTTGTTTGCTTATAGTAATGAAACATACTCTTTATAGGACTTTGCATGAAACATCTTTATGAGTGGCTTTGTGCCTTTCTGATGAGCTCAGAATAAGGGCGAAAAACGTTTCAAAGGCTAAGCATTTCCAAGAAACTGAATGAGAGATTTTATGAAAATGTAATCCATTAGAATGAAAAAAAAATTAGGGCAAGGTAGGTAAATAAATTCATTTCAGGCCTTTGTTCTCGTTTGAATCTTCATACCCTAGGGGGTCATGTAGATACTAGTTTAATCTGCATAGCCATAGGGGATGCTAGTGTTATAATGAGAATGTCAAATAAGAAATTGGACAAATTTATTTTAGGATTTTAACTTGTTAACATAACCAGAAGTCAGGTTATCGAAAGAATGCAAAGATTTCATTAATATTTTTACATATAGTTTTTCTTATAGTTTTCATAGATAGTTTCTTTTCGCTGTTCGCAAAATCCTATAAAGAATATGTTTCAAATCGCAAGTGTTGGAGACACATTTTATCAAGACTGCCACCAATATATGGAACATTTGGACAACCTTTCTATCTAGTCGTCATCAAATTAATCATGGCAAGGAATAAACCTAGAGCCTTCCGAAAACTAAGAACTCGCTGTCACCCATTTTAACAACTAAGGCATCAGTCCCGACTTCCATCCTCCAACTTCTTTCCTGTAACTGCAAAATGGTTTGCAGGAAACGATGAGGTTGTGTTAAAGTTGGATTGCGCTGTTCAGTCATGTGTTCTCATTGTCATAGACAAGGTTGTTTGAATTCACTAACCAAAGAAAAATTAATTGAAGATTGTACCAAAAGATAAAACGAAACAAGGTTTTAGTGGAATAAGCTCTACAATTTTTATTATAATCATTTTTGATATATGAAAGTAGTTAATTGCCTCAGACCGATTTTTCGCTGCTTGCTCCAAGACACCACCCACAGTGAGCGTCGAAAGCGAAAGTAGAGTGACGATTAGCTCTAAACCGAATGACGGTTTGAAAGAAATATGAGAACAACTGGAATCAAGTTCCCTCTAGGGTGGTTTTTGGTGACAAAAGGGATATTTCATCCGCATGAGGGAATGCCTTCACCTCTTATCTTTAATCCTATGACCAACTCGTGGACGAATTATGAAAAATATATAAATTATTTCTTCCAACAATTTTAATTTGTGTTGACTGTATCAGTAAGTAATTTGTGACAATTTTAGGGTAATTGTTTCTTAGTTTCTTAAAAAATGTTTCTTAAAATGTTTTCTTAACCGCTTCTCAAGTCACCGAGGTAACTCCTTGAAAATCCAGAATGATTTTGTGTAAGGTAAAGAGAAACGAGGCCCTACAGTTTATAGTGGAGTCCGAACCACATCTTGGGGATAATTTTATAATTAAAATTATTTCGCGGTGAGCAGGGATTGAACCTGCTTCGCTAGGTATGCCAGTATGAGAGCTAGACGCGCTAAACCACTGAGCTACCGTCCCCCATACCAAAGAGTTTAATAACTAGAGAAGACAAGCCGTGGATTTGCCGGGAGCCGCGATTTGGTTGTAGGCTTTTCGTCCTTGTCGCAGACCTCGTACCCTCTCTCTCCACTCTGTTTTACAAAGCAACTCAGCCTTACCCGGCGCGCTTTGTTTTCACAAATACCGTCAATTTTTAATCTTTGCTTTATTTACAATTACACGTGTTTTCTCAAATTTTTCTTCTGTTTTTAACGTTTAATCTGTTTATCACGTTTAATTTGTATATTAATTAATTATTTTTTGTGACAATAGTTTATACTTGTAAAGTTTGTAGAAAAACTAAGTCACCCATAAGTCCCAGGTAGGTATACACATATATTGTCATCTGTCATACTGTCAATGTATTGCAATCGTCACCTCCCCTCATGTACTGTGCGACAAAGAGAGAACGAACTGTGTGAAAAGGATGAAAAGCCTACAGTCTACCGCTGCTTATACATTACGCTTATGGAGCTTGTCTCCTCTATGTGTTAAACTCTTTGGTTAATACCAAGCTATTTATATCACAAAGGTAGAAGAAGAGTTACTTAGAACTACATGCTGGTGAATAGTTGAATAATTATAGGGACGAAACCTATATTTGTTGATAACATTGAACATGATGCCTCCAGTCATAGTTACTGTATAAGTTAATAACAAGGATACCTGAATAATATGATTTCTGTATGCCATTTTCTCATCAAGAAAGGAAAAAGTTTAGTTGCAGCTATGGCGTATTGCATATATCATACACGGAATATTTGACTTCTAATTCTTCTCCATCAAGTTCCCCAGTTTTAGCTTAGCTGTTAGGCAATTTAAAAAAATATATCTAATTTCGGTTTTATTTTATCTTTTTTTAAAGGCGAAGGTAATCACTTGAGTAGTTAATATTATGTTCATTTTCAGTATTCCAGTCAGTAGTTTCAAGGAAGAGGACAAGCTAACAAACATAACGGTGACCAACCCGCTCAACATTGCATCATTTGAAAATGTAGATAAATCTTCATTCACGCCTCTCAGGGGACAAACAATTGAACATCAAAAAGGTAAAACTCTTGAAATCGTTAAAGAAGATGGTTTCTTTCACCCGCATCCTACAAATATTAATGATAGTCAACTCGATGCTATTTGTGGAAAAATCATATTTAGGTAGGTATGCTAAATATTTAATTTTACAGGAGATTTTAGAATAAAATAAAATGTGTAAAACTTTAAACCCATCTTTAAAGAAAGATGCAAAAGATTTCATCATAGTCGTGTGCCTATATAACTACTTCTAATCATGCCAAGTAAAGGTTGAGAAAGTTTCAGAAACATATACATATTATGTATATTGTCGCGTGTTTCCACTTCATAGGAAACCATCCTTTAAAATCCGTGGGTTCAAAGATTATAACAAGAGAATAAACACTAGCACACTTTATTGAATAACTTGCTGAAAACTTTTATGAACTAAAACACACGTTTACTGTTTGAAATAACTTTTAATAATGTTTATTACTTAACATTTTCACTCTACTGCTCACTTTGTGGCACTTCCGAATTATCTAACCTTAATTCCTTTCAAGCGCTTGTTTACATTGGCTTATATACTCTACAAATTGCCTCTAGAACCATCCTAGCACTTCCATAGATTTCTAGTAAATTGTAATAACTGGGGTTATTCCCTTCATTATTATTATATATTAATTCCCTTTCCTTGTACATCACAAACAGTATACTTCACAATTAAACTTCTCTAAATTTTAGATTTACCTTCTCTAGCAATAAAACATTATCTCTCAAAACACTTAACTGCTATGTATTTACAGAAATAATGAAAACAAATGAAACAAAAAACACATACATTTAACAATTAAATAAATTAACAAGCAATACAATAAAATGAAGTGGTCCGCAGCAATTTCAAATTGGAGGTGAATTGCGGGTCGAATACTCTTAGATTAATTACCTACATCACATGAATTTACGTTATAACCGACAAAATACCGAGCAAATTTACATAAACTTTAGAACTGGAAGTTTATTATGCCCTGTAGATGTTGACCGAAGAGACTCTAAACCCATAGTGTCTATTTTTCCTCTCCGAAATAAGATTTCTCCAAAGTGGGTGGTACACCCTTAAGCTTTTACCAATTAAAAACGTTCCCTGCGTAAACCGTACCCAAATTCGAAGTTACCTGACAGACCATGGGATTTACGAAAATAGACTTTATGCGCGTCACACGATGCCTCGAATAATCCCTAATGTTTTATTATCCTAATTTGTCCTTTCTAACATTTATGCCAGTAAGGCAGATGAAACAAAACCTTTACATTACTTTGCTTTCATAAGGGAAAAAATCCACCTTATTGGGCCATCTAGTTATACTACTAAAATTATTACATCTATTTTCTGGAATGTTCGGTGAATCAACTACCCTAGTCTCGATTTCTGGATTGACGAAAATTGGCTTTATGCGCGTCACACGATGCCTCGAATAATCCCTAAACGCTTATTTTGTGAAATGATATAAGGCCCTATTTTTATTCTAGGATACCAGAAGTAGATTGCTACCCAGAACCAAACGCTTTAAACCCTTGTGAAGATATTATGGGTTCTACTTGGCTAAGGGTATCTGTATGGTGTGTCTTGGTGCTAGCTCTAGTCGGAAATGTATCTGTGATAACGGTCGTAGTATTTAGTGGGTCAGAAATAAATGTATCCAGGTTCCTTATATGCAATTTAGCCTTCGCTGATTTTTGCATGGGACTGTATTTGCTCCTTATTGCGTCTATGGATTACCACTCGATGGAAGCGTACTTCAATTATGCATTTAATTGGCAATATGGTAAGTCCCATTAATATTATCTCTTCCCATACTCTCTCTAGAACAATGAGCAAAATGCATAATTTTTTTAAAGATCACAGATGAATAGATCACTAAAAAACATTATTTTTCCAGTATTTTATTTTTGTTTTATGTAGTTTAAATGGAGAAGTTTCCGCGCTACTTGTGTGTGACGTCATCGGGCACATCGCACCGACGTAAAACGTATTTTGATTGCGAATGTGTACACATTATTTATGTTGTGTTATGGAAAATACAAAGAAAAGTAGCTATAAATATTGTATTGTGCCCAAATGTACAAATACTACAATAAAAACTCCAGAAAAGTAATTTTTTAATGTGCCTAGACGCGATAAAGTTAGGAAGAAATGGTGCACACCTATGAGACGAGACGACCGAAATGCAGAATTATCGTCATCCTCAAGATTATACTGCTAGGATCATTTTGATGTAAATTTACCCATTAAAACTAATTATTTTATAATAATATTATGAAAATATGTACCTAACCCTAATATTATTGTGATAATTTGTTTACATATCATGGTGAATTTGGTCACTTTCCTATTTATAGGAATACAAAAGTTTACTAACTTCTGTTAATAGGAACCTTGAATTAAAATGTATAAATGTATAAGAACGGTGGGAATAATGTAACTTCTCGACGTTCTACATATTATCCAGTTATATATTTATATATACCTATCTATGTCAACAGTTATTTTTACTATTAATGTACCTACCTACCTACCTAAAAGTACGTACTTAGTAAGTGACGGGAGGTATTTATTATATAAAAAAGCAAAGCATTCTAAGATGAAAAATATTAAATAATAAAACATTGCCTTGTTTACCTATTTTGAGGTTAGGTACATAAATAATTTGTTATATTTAACTACAGTAAAAGGATAAAAAATGGGCACAATTGAATTAATGTTTAGAATAATGAATGACAGATACCTTGTTGCTTTAGTACCTCCAATTTCTGCACTAATAAAATCAGTATTAATAGCAAAAAAGTTTGTCATCATAAACACATCAACAATGAGCAAATTGTCACTCTGGTCCCGTAAAAACCCACTGTCCGTCATTTTTACCACTTAATAATTAAAATAAATAAATAAATGAATGATTTCTTTTATGAAAATATCAATACACATTTACAAAACACAAAACAATTTACGATTTAACCCCTTGGCAGATAGACGACCATTAGACATTATGCCGAATGACGTCAGACCAATAGCGTGGTGTTTTCAGTCACGTGGATATGTTCCCATAAAATTTTGAATTTCAAAGTCGTTTATTTAGGCTACACATTTTTTTTATACCTTTTCTTTATTACTTTCTCAACTTATATAATATATATAACGAAAAAATAATAAATTATTGCATTTCTAAAATTCATGCATGTTGCTCATTATATCAACACAACACACAGTGGGACAAAGCACCTGTGCCATCTGAATCAGTTTACAGGTCTTCAAGTCTAAGTTGTTTTTTTTTTTTATTTAAGGTCGTTTTGAATTTCTCTGTCAATTTCTCTATCTAAGAACAGTCTCATTATTTTCAATATTACGAAAGAAACACTTGTAAATTTTTAAATTTGACAGCGATTTTGGCAGCTGTCAATAATAAGATAAAAGGAAATGAAAAATCTACTCTTGCAGATCTATTATGTATTTATAAAGTAAGGATTTGAAATTAAAATCGTGCATATCTTTATATTCATGACCTGTTGACTGATTCTAATTGAAAGAAATACCTATATATTTTGAGTAAAAATTCAATTTTAGATCAAAATTATAAAAAATTATAGCTGAAAATCAAAAACCCAGCTCGACAGATTGATAGAGAATTTCAAAACGAACATTTAAAAATGCTTCTGATAACTTTAACTTGAAGATCTGTAGACTGATTTGGGTGAAGCAGTGGTGCTTTGTCCCACTGTGCGAGGCATGATGGCTGATGGTTGCTAATACTAATAGCAATATTTCGATTAATGTTAATATAAGTATTTTCCCTATTTGCAGGTTTGGGTTGTCAAATAGCTGGATTCCTGACAGTGTTTTCAAGTCATCTGTCTATATTTACCCTGACAGTTGTTACTCTTGAAAGATGGTTTGCCATCACCTACGCAATTTACCTTACAAGGCGAATAACAATAAAAGCAGCAATAAATATATTGTTAGGGGGATGGCTTTATTCTATTATATTTGCCACGCTGCCCGTATTAGGTGTTAGTAATTACAGCAGTACAAGGTATGTTTTAGAAATAATTTTATCCGTGTTTCTTAAAATGTGTTTTATTAAAGCTCTGTTTTAAACCTCAACGATATAAAATGGTAAATGGAGAAAAAAATCAAGTAAGTAAATATGGCGAAATGGCAATGGCTTGTTAATAGTTAACAGTTTATTCATTTCTTTTAATATGACCCAAATATACAGGGTGTAATTAGTTTCAATTAGTTTCATTGAAAAAAACTGGTGGTGGGAAATGACCAAACAAAAAACCCTTAGCACTTGACTTAAATAATAAAGTAGCTTGCCTCTATTTTGATATGTCAAGAGCCTTTGATACCATTGATCACTCTATTTTGTTGGACAAACTAGAATTGTACGGTGTTAGGGGAACATGTAAAAAACTAATTGAGTCTTATCTTACTAATCGATTCCAAGTCACGTCAATAACTGCTTTAAAGGATGAAATACTACAACCCTACTTTTCTAACAAAGTGGCTATACAACAAGGTGTGCCTCAGGGTTCCATACTGGGGCCCCTATTGTTCGTCTTATATACTAACGATTTACAGGGCGTATTAAGAATAAGTAATCTATTTCAATACGCAGATGATAATTCATGTGTGGCGATTAGTTCTACAGTAACAGACTGTGTAAGTAAACTTACCCGTATAGCCTCTGATATGACACAGTTTTGTGAAACAAATAGTTTGAATTTAAATGGGAATAAAACTTCTCTTGTCATGTTCTCTCCAACTGTTAATGTCGATTTCTCCTATATGTACCTTTGGATGGCATGTCAATTAGACAGGTAGATTATGTAAAATTTCTTGGGGTAACGATAGACAGCAAATTAAATTGGGAAAATTATACCAATATCTTAATATCTAGATTAAACTCGGCATGCTATTTAATCCGATTTCTTAGAAATCAATTGTCAGTAGATAGCCTACGAATATTTTATTTTTCGTATGTACAAAATGTTTTGGAATATGCCATAATATTTTGGGAATCCTCCGTACACTGGCAGAGAGTATTTGTAACTCAGAAACGGCTCATCAGATGTATGGTGGAAATTTCCAATAGAGAATCCTGTAGACCTTATTTTGAAAACCTGAATATACTTACCATCCCATCTCTTTATATCTATAAACTTTTGTTATTTGCTAAAAAGAATCCTGACATCTTCACAAGGAACAATGAAATATATAACTCAATGTCAACACGTCATGGAACTGGCTTAAGTGTACCAATTCACTATTATACTTTCTACCAAAAAGGGCCATTTTATAATGCTATTAAAGCTTTTAATGCTCTTCCTGTACACTTAAAATCGATAGAACAAATTGGTTTATTTAAAAAGCGACTTAAATATTATTTGGTTGAAAATGTGTTTTATTCTTTCAGTGAATTCGTAAATGTATAAGTTCATTGGGAAATGTTTATTTTTATATTCTTAATATTTTTAATTTTACTTTATGACATATGTTATTGTTGCATTTCTTTTTTGTTATCTATTTAAACTCAATGTATTTTAACTTTCTTTGCATATTGTATTTTTCTTCTTTGCTCTCGCTGTATTTGTAAATTGTGTGTTTTTTTTTAATCATTCGATATAACTCTTAAAAACGAAATTTAAAATAAATAATGTAAACTTTTGACAATGCTGATGTCTTTTGTATAGAGATCTATAGCAATAAAGAATTTATTATTATTATTATATAACATAGTCTAAAGCCTATAGTTTTGGATACAAACATTTTTAGTAAATTTCAAACATTTTTAATGATATTGTTTGAGAACTGCTTATATATTTAGGTAGGCTGTATTATCATCCCGTCTCGGGATATTCTCAAGCAATATTATACTTTATGATCGCCATTTCACTTCCAATGTTAGTCAATGCCATGTACTAATTTCAAGGTTTCTCATAGTCGAACCTATTTCTACAGGGTGTTTTGTTCTCCACGATGATTCAAGTTTCTCCGTTTTTAAACTGCCATAACTATTTTTTTTTAAATAAAAGCCCATGTATGCTTTTGCTTAAAATGTCAGTAATCAATTGCCCACACTTTCCGGTCGACTTGATTTTTCCTCGAATTTTTCAAAAAATCATCGGAAAAAGTTGGCCTTATGATGTTGTAGATAATTGATTGCTGAAACATTTTGACTAAAAACAGACATGGGCTTCCATTTGAAGAAAAATTGAGTTGTGGCAGTTTAAAAATGCAGAGGCTTGAATCATCGTGGAGAACACCCTGTAGAAACTAGTTCTATTATGAGAAGCCTTGAAATTAGTACATGGCATTGACTACCATTGGAAGTGTAATGACGATCTAAATTATGAAAACATATTTTTTACAAATCTTACTCTTGAACGCGGCAAATGCATTTTTTACCAGAAATTGTGGAATAACGTGACAATGTAGCAGTGTTAGTTCAAAAATTATATAAGCCTGGATAGACAATTAAGAATCAAATATAAATATATGAAAAAATGTTGAGGAGTGACTCACCCTGTATGTCATAATAACTGATAATAATTAATTTAAAATTAATTAAATTGAGATTATTAATAATAAAAAATCATAAATTACCTAGATATATAAAAAAATTAATGGTTTTAATTCACAGATTTAGTTTGTGCTTATAGGCCTTATGGTAATTAGCAACGATCGGAATTTGGGCGTCATTCCAGGTCCATACTAAGGTAATAGTGTAAAGAATACGCAAAATGGAAAATATTTATTATGAATATTTATTGTCAAAACTTAAGCGTTCGTTATTTTTACAATAATAATAAAATAATGATAATAATAATAATAATACTAACAATAATAAATATACGTTGTTTCAAACAGCCACAATACAGTATGCCTATATTACATTTAGCACAGTCGTCGGGGCTTTAAAGCGTCACTAAATGTTACGTGCTTCCTCCCGGTTGCCTAGCGCATAGACAAGCGGAAGCGTCACTTTGGCGCTGAGCTGCGTTTCGGTTATCTCGAGCACCACCTTTGCAATTTTTACGTGGGGCAAAGGTCCCACTTAGCCTCCTAACGTAGCCTGTTGCAGTAGGGCTGGGATAACTACAGTGGAGACACGGTATGTCCAGGGGTCTGGACGGCAGATTAGATTTTCATTCACACACAACAGTAGAACGCACATTTTGGAAAATAACATTTGTTAAAATATATTAAGTCTTCAACAACAAACTAATTATTAAAATAAATAAAACGGTCAGGTACCAAAATACTCTTACAGCGTTCAGATAAATAATATCAAAACTTAAGATATGCCATATTATGAAAATTTACAAGTAAAACTTAAGACATATTATTTCGGTTTATTTACAAGTGAAACTACGAAAACAAGGAACCAGGCGGTGAGAAGATATTAAACTACTGATTCTAATATTTTCTTATTAATTCGGATATTAACAGAGCCAAGCAATAGTAGGCTTGGCGGTAAAGCGGTAATAAGCGGTACAGTCGATTATAACAGCAAGCAAGCAAGCAGTGGATTTTCAGTAAAAGCAAACAATTATTCTCGGACAGAATTTATCATATACGTATAAATGTCATATATGAGTTGGCAGCATGCGGTGTAAAGAACTTGATAAAATTGTGGAAAACTGATACCGAATAAAACGGTTATCGGATTCGGTATCAGCTCTCTCGGTAGAGATCATTCTGCCTGGACAGACTGACAGAATTAATCTCGACGGTGTTGGTTCGGTTCATAAGGATTCGCCAAGCGCCTCAAACCACACAGTTGAGTACCTCTAATTGCATTCGGTTCAGAAGTAAAATTTACCACGTGTTTTTTGTCAGATGTACAGTGAAAAGGTTTATGTATCAAAATATAAATATAATTTAATTGTTCAGAATATTTTCCAGTTTTTACTCTGATCTCTCGGACTATAACAAATTACTGAAAACCACTTAAAACTAACGGATTTTATCTCAATTCGTTAATCTATGAAACAGTTTAAAAAAAAACAAAATAGCCGGAAAACGAATTTCCACCACTCCGACAAAATGTCGGATATTATTTTAACCCAATAAATTATAAAACAACGGTTAAGTTAAAATAATAGGAATTGGAACGGTTTTACACGGCAAAATTCGGTATAATTAAAACAGAAATTTACGGACAGTGGGTTTCTGTCATCCCAACCAACTTGGTGGATATTATTTTGACTCCACAGTCTGAGACAAAATAATAATTCTCTCGAAATGTCGTCTATGTCCATTTTCCCCTGGAAATTATTTAGGACATCGTTATCTGGATTAAATCTTGAGAATCTAACAGGGCCCCTAATTGAACAAACATCAACACAGGGTAATTATGTTACGTCTATGATTTACGTCGGTATTTCGGAAAAATATAATTATATTCTGATACATCAAATTTGAAATAGTTTTAAAGTTTTATTGATAATCACGCATTTCAATGAAGTTATTTCTTATCTGGTAACGGAGAATAAAAACGACTAGCAAGAAACAGCGGCTTATCTCGGATCAAATAATTTTAAACGTGCACTTCTCTAATATAGACAAATCGGACAATGAATATTTAACAGAGATTTACTAGCTTGTCATGAAAATTTTATTTATGAAGTGTATCAAATAAAAATAAATTGTCAATTTACACTACCGGTATACGGAGCACCGTTAAGTAAACTCGCACGGGGTGTTCTCCAGGCGGACGGTCGGTACGGAATTTCTAGAACCCCCACGTGTTAATTAATTTAACTGTTAAAATGAAATTTAATTTTGAAATATACAAAATTACTAAGAAATGTTTTTAAACTTACATTGCTGCTATATTTTACGGCGATGGCAGAGATTATTGAATTACACACGTGGTGATCTCCAGGTGGACGGTCGGTACGGTATTAGATCCCCACGTGTCAATCCCCTAGGCTCTCCGAAGTGAACTTCTGTTTCGGTGTCTCTTTGGCTAGCTGGTTCACCCAAAAGTAAAAATCCCCTCCAACTTGGTGTTGAATACTAAGTGGGGAATAATTTAATTGTGGCCAACGCCATCCGGAATAACTTATCGGAATCAATTAAAATTTTATTTTAGAAAACTTCTCATCGCCGCGAAACCTTACATTATTTTTCTATAGAAAACTATATGTCGCGGGCTAAATAAAAATGAACAGAACAATTTCTAATTTTTCGGCCGTAAGATGGGAGAAGTGGCGAAGTCTATAATTAAATTAAATTGCATTTTTGTCTGCAAAAATTCACTTCGTCACAGTAGCTGCAATTTTCAGGATAAGTTTTTTTTTTTTTGGTGTAGAATACGAATACAAAAAAAAAGTTTACAGCTGTAAGATGCCGGCGACCCCTAAAAGAATCTAAATATTGGCCGAAATTCGATTATTGGCCAGTAACTCGAAATATAAAAAAAATTTATCAAAAAAACTAATAGCATTATGCGATAGAGTAGAAAATTTTATATCAAATACGTACCACCTATATGAAGTTTTTTGTAAGATCAAAGATGCAGACTCCAGTTTTTTTTTCTTTAACGCACGAGAATGGAACGTGGCGACCCATAAGTACGGCGCACGTGGCGGGCGCGGTCTCAGACGCGCTTCACTAAATTTGTAACTTTTGAACTAATTAATGATATTGTGCTCAACAAAGCTTAAATGAAAGAAGGAACATGTGACTATTGGATTATTATATTTTCAAGTATAAAATTGAATGTATGTGGAAAGAGTATATATTATATGAAATCGAACATAAAGCGGTTTCCGATGAAATCGGTAAAAGCTTTACCATTTCCACAATTTTTAAGGTAAGAACCTGGAACTTTCATATATGACTCTTGAAGTAATGTATAAAAAGATCCGACGAGTGAAAAAATCACAAAAATTTATTTTTGAGGATGTACACTTCCAGAATTTAAAAAATTGCTCAAGCATGTTTTTATATTTTTATTTATATTTATATTTTATTTCGTTTTTCAAATTTTTTTAGTTTGTTTATGTATCAATATGATACAAAGTTAATAAAAACCTCAGAAACATGTTTTGTTTACATTTTATTGAATTTATTGTAAAATAATCATATATATGCAAATTAGTTATAAACACCCTCTTTTGTATTTAGGGGGCGATGGGTAATTTTTGGGAATAATGGAAAAAATTATTATTGGGGGTTGATGACTCTTATATAATATTTTGATTTTCTCTTTCCATTTCTGAAGCCCGTTCTTGCGTAAGATCCATAGAATACAAAATATAAACCCTTGAAATAGATACATTTTAAATTAAACTTAAAATATACATTTTTTTAAATATACTTTAACTTTAAAGTTTACCTCAATTTAGGAGTTGACATTTTTATTTTTCAGGGGAGTACGTAAAAACGGACTTCAGAAATGGAAAGAGGAGACCAAAATGGGTGTATGTATTTAATTGGCAAATATGTCATTATCTTACCTTCAGGAAAGACCTATCTGACAGTATAAAAGCCCAGTGTCATTTTCTTATATGCAGTAACATTTTAAAAAACTGAGATTTTATTTAAAATTTACCATATATTAGGGGTTGATATTGTATTTTCTAGGAGTTGTACGTAAGAAAGGACTTCAGAAATAAAAAAAGGGAACAAAAACACCGTATAGGATCTATTTTGAGCCCCTAATATTTATTTTATCTATTACATCCAAAATTTACCCCTTAAATACACCCCCCCCACCCCCCCCCAAAGAGGGCGTGTATAATTAATTTGCATATATATGATTATTTTACCTCCGGAAATTGTCCAGTGACCTTTTTCTTAAATGCATTAACTTCTAAAATCATTTTGAAATTTCTTTTTAAAATTTCCTTAATTTTAAGGCTTGATAAGGGGTTGTACGTCATAGTTTATGAGAAAGTGGCACTTGCACGTCAAGCATTTTTAAGCCCAACCGCATCAAAATCCAATCAAAATTGAGCGAGCATAATTTTGAAAAAAAGTGAAGCAAAATGTCCCACTGTGCGTTGTTACAAGGATAAATCATTACAAGACATGCTTGTGATAGAATAACACCGAGACCGTGCTTAAATATTACAAACGATACCCGTATACGAATAAAGTTAACCAGATATGTTATGTGCTTATCTCAAACGAAAGTAGCCGATTGTTTACCTGGCTCATCATTACAAGTCCGTTACCTACTCTTGGCTCATTCTTAATATTGCCGGTAGCATAGCCGAAGGTTAAATGATATTTATTTAGTTTTATCATTTACGGAGTTGTTCATTAAATTAACATTATTTATTATAAACAAATAATGTATTATAAATAAATAATTTACATCATGCCATGATAGATACTCATCAAGATTTTTATTTTCAGCATATGCCTTCCAATGGAAGCGGATAGACTAATAGACAAAGTCTACTTGTACAGCATAATAATCATAAGTGGACTAGCTTTTGCCCTCATAGTGTTCTGTTATGTGCAAATTTACATGAGTCTGGGAATAGAAACCCGTCGTTCTAATGCAACCGGAGAGATGACCATAGCCAAGAAAATGTCACTTCTTGTATTTACTGATTTTGCTACCTGGTCGCCCATAGCATTCTTCGGGCTAACAGCATTAGCTGGATATCCTTTAATTGGAGTGACGAGATCCAAAATATTATTGGTTTTCTTTTATCCACTAAATGCGTGTGCCAATCCTTATTTATATGCTCTTATGACAGCGCAGTATCGAAAAGACTTATTTGTGCTGGTATCGAGGTAAGTTAATTAATGAATTCAAATAGTTTCATTGTTGCTTAAACTAGAATAAGTAATAGGATTTCTCAAAATGTTGACGTCAATAAAAATAAAAAAATATACAGAAAAATATGACTGTTGTAAAAAGAATTCTTTTTAGGTGATTTGTCTCTAATAGGTAGTGTACATTATAAAAATATAAGAAGGTTATGAACTTAGCAAAAAATGCAAATAACACTTTTATTTCAAATACTAAAAGAACGATTATGAAGAAACAGAAAATAAAGCTTTACTTTAAGGTTTTGGCAGTATTGTTGAAATGAACAGTTTAAAATTAGATAGTAAATCTAATATTTACAAAAAAACCAATTGTATTAAAAGAGAAAAATGACGTGAAAAAATTGAAAGGGAGATAATGCAGGTGTTAATTACGCCGTGAAAACACTTAAGTACCTAGTTTGCGGTAGTAGGCCGTGCCCGACATAGTTTCGGCGTATTGTTGAGCAACTTCAACTCAATAATTTTCCAAAAATGTATGTAATTAATAATATATATGAATCGTATTCTTTATAGGATTTTGCAAACAGCGGAAAAAACTATCTATGAGAACTAAAAGAAAAACTATATCTAAAAATATTAATGATGAAATCTTTGCATTCTTTCGATAACCTGACTTCTGGCTATGCTAGCAAATTAAAATCCTTAAATAAATTTGTCCAATTTCTTATTTGACATTCTCATTATAACACTAGCATCCAACATAGTCCCCTACAGCTATGCAGATTAAACTAGTATCTACATGACCCCCTACGGTATGAAGATTCAGTTAAAAATGAGAACAAGGGCCTAAAATGAATTTATTTACGTACCTTGTCTTCAACATTTTTTCATTCTAATGGATTACATTTTCATAAAATCTCTCATTCAGTTTCTTGGAAATGCTATGCCTTTGAAACGTTTTTGCCCTTATTCTGAGCTCATCAGAAAGGCACAAAGCCACTCATAACGATGTTTCATGCAAAACCAAGGCAATATCCAGGAATAAGTATGAAATATTTATATTTGACATTGATTGATAAAAAAACAACAGATCTTCACCTATCTATTATCTAACTATTATTTGAGCCTATATACTCTATGCATGGTTAAAAGTGAATTATTTATTATTTGTTTGCTTATGGTAATGAAATATCCCCTGTAGCACAAACTGATTGGACCAATATAGGATTCACATATTGGGCCAATATGCCGAACGTCAGATTTTTGCAATAAATGTCCAATATTGCAATCACATATTGGTGTCATATTATATACCAACATAGATGCCATATTGAATCCCAACATTGGTGACATATTGGACATCAGTATATTCTCACATTTCCCTTTAGACACTGATGCTTACAAGTTACAACCCTCAGAGGATGGCGGCTCAGTATAGGTTTTTACTGCTTTTATTGGGACGACCTTTTGAGACCTGGTTCACTATTTTGCATTATTAAGGCTTATTTCTGCACACTACTAACCAAACCTAACTTTATTCATAGGCGGAGAAACGAGGGATAGTAAATCTTAGCTCATTTCTTTATAACACTCATTACCAAGGGAATCATCAATATTTACTACTTTCCCTTGAAAACGGAAAGTCATACCTACATCTAATTATATAGATAATCTTCTTTATGTATTATCCTGGGAATCATAATTAAATCTTAAACAATTAAAAATGTAAACCTGAAAAAAGGATAAATATCCCTCGTTTCTATTCATTACCTGAAAGTAATAAAGTAATATTATTTGTCCAATAATTAGAACTAATATTAGTTTCTACACATTGCACCAATATTGGTTAAATATTGTTAATATTGAATCTGATTTGCCAATATTGGTGAAATGTTGGCTATATTTTGGGTGACAATATTGAAAATACAGCTGATAATCATATAGGTACAATATTGGTTAAAGCTGACATATATTCGCCCAATATATAATATAGGTAACACATTGTACCAATATCCACCCAATGTCTTGTGCTACAGGGTAAGGTAGGTAAATAAATTCATTTTAGGCCTTTGTTCTCATTTTTAACTGAATCTTCACACCGTAGGGGGTCATGTAGATACTAGTTTAATCTGCATAGCGGTAGGGGCCTATGTTGGATGCTAGTGTTATAATGAGAATGTCAAATAAGAAATTGGACACATTTATTTTTGGGATTTTAATTTTCTAGCATTACCAGAAGTCAGGTTATCGAAAGAATGCAAAGATTAATATTTTTACATATAGTTTTTCTTTTAGTTCTCATAGATAGCTTTTTTCCGCTGTTTGTAAAATCCTGTAAAAAATATGTTTCATTGCTATAAGCAAACAAGTAATAAATAACTCACTTTTAAAAATAAAAATATACGTATATATATAACTTATTCCGGCTTCCAATTGGTATAGAAAAACTCTTCTTTAAAATTGTTTAATTATGTACTTTCGACATATAGGAATAATTTTAAATTTTGAGCAAAAATTGATGAGAGAAATTCATGCTTTTTGATTTTAATTAAACAAACTAGTGAAAACATTTTAATAAATTTAAAATTTATGTTTGTTAACATCATTGGAAAGTACATAACAACTAAAATTTAGAAAAAGAAAATGTTTTTTAAGGGTTATCACAAAATTTCGACTTGGAGTTTGGCATGATGATTTGTTAGATATATCTTTTTTTCCAATATTTTATTATTAATTGTTTAAAGATGACGACTCTCAATTGTTATAATTTTTTGCGACTTAACAAATAGACTAAAAAAGTTCCCACAAATTTAGTTTTCTTGGTAATTTTGTTGTGAACAATTTGTTTTCTTCTTCACTATGCATGATATAAGCTATACAGACAGAGATACCTAAGAATTACTAAAAATAAAACAATTTAGAACATTATGTCCAAACAAAAACCTTCAGGTATCCGGATCTATACCAAAACTTTTTGCTAAGCTTTTTATAATATTTATTTTATTTAAGTTCCAGCAAAAACTTGAAATAATAGTTCATTTTTAGGCCATCTCTTAGTTTTAGTCCAGCAATTGCGATTTTAATTTCTAAGTGAAATACTGTTTCACACTAGTGTGAAAATCAAATCACTAATAATTAAATAAAATTACAGTTTAAATGAAAAGTTACTTTCTTGATTTTTAGGTGTGGTATTTGCAAAAAAAAGGCAGAGCGTTACAAGCTTTCTGATTCTCTTCCGATGGTCAACCCTACTCCTTTGTTAAATAGGACAAATTCTTACTCTAATGGAAAATACAATTCCACACGAAGCAAGGATATAAAGGTGGAAGATTCCTATGTGTAATAGCATATCGAAAAAGATGAATTTTTCCGCGTGATAATTTGAGTGATAAAATTGATCAGTTAGGTGCTTAAAAATTCATTTTCAGCATTCTACTCGGTAAGAACATAGTATTATGAATATGTATTCCACCAGGTACTATCATCTGTTTCAAGCTGAAAGGGATAGATAGGTGCTGATATAATATTTTATAGAATTTTTAATTCCTTTAATGTCTGCCATTTCTAACCACGTGTCAACCAGAAAGGGACAGATACATTTTGTGAGACTAAACTCAAAAAAAAGAAATAATTCGTGGTCAAGTGAACATCCAGAAATTCCAGCAAAGGCCGTTGCAGGATAAGCTGCTGAAAGTACCAGGGAATTTATGAAACTGGAACGCTGTCCTTATCTTGTGTTTTAAAGCAGGGATCACATTCACAAAATTTCGTTCCCGTGTGAGAACCCAAGCGGTTGAAATCGTTATTTTACCCCTAAACTATCTTATTTTTGTCCACTTTCTATTGATCAATTGACTTGAAATTTGGTACACACGTTTTATACCATTAAGTGACTTATTGAATCAGGAAGCCTCTGTGACTTTCCCAACCCCAATACAAACGTAAAAAAATATTTTTCACCCCCTTAAAGGTAAATATCCCTGTTGGCACATTTACCATATTCAAGTAAAATATGGGTAGCTAATTTGCCTCCAACGTATCCAAGTTTCATTCAGATTTCTGTGGTGGAACAGTGTGAAAACAAATCGACGTGTATCTACAACACGCGGTAAATAAAACTATGAGTGTTTAAACGTTTTAAAATGTATTTTTAACTAATTGATATTCACATCACATTATGATATACTATACAGGGTGATTATTTTAAAGCGCTCATTAGAATATTTCCCACTTGCAAATGAGATATAGACATTTAAGATTTGGTGCCCCGCCACGCAAAGATCCATTAAAAAACTCATGTCTTTTTAACCGTTCAGGCTAGGTAAATAGGTTTTTTCCAATCGATTTTCAGTGGTTGCTGCGATTTTTTGAAAATGACTCCATTTTTTCAAATGGCATGTGCTAAATTTTATTACGCCAATTTGAGGTGGACTTATATTAGCATGTCCTATACCTAACACATGTACTTCTTGAATTATTCACAGTTTTTTTGTCGTAAATTATAATTTCTCCAAAAAAGCATATAGAAGAACATGAAACAATTGAAATATTTAAACAAAGGAACAGAAAATAAAAATTGAACTTGGGTAAGTGTTTAATACAACATACTAAGTAGGTATACCTACCAATTTACTAATATTTTGGAAATACTTGATCTAGCATAAAATGACAATTAAATGACTACTAAGTATAATACAAAAGATGCTCGATGTGTGTACCGTTTTGGTTTTGAACACTAAATAATCCGACATTGGACGACTGTGGTAGCATTTCTGATTTCATTTTCATCAATCTCATTCATGGCTTGTGTTATTTTTAATCTCAAGTCTTCCCTAAACGCGGGTGCAGTTTGATAAACCAGATTCTTTACTCGCCCCCATAAATACAAAACTAACTGTGTCAGATCAGATCCGGTGATCCAGAGGGTTAAAGAAATTGACCTCTATTGCCCCACCATCTGTCTTGAAACAATTTTCTCTGCCTTAAATCTACAGAATTTGTTAAACGTGCTGATGCTTCATCCATTTGATACCAAGGATGTACAGCATGCTGCAATGGAATTTTCATCATACTGTACCAATGTGATCGATTATCCATTACTAAACAGAAAATATTTATGGAAAATTAAATTTGATTTTTAACTTCAAATATTAGGTGGGCATTTGAGGCGGCCCAAAAATGTCGATTTCAATTCAGTTTGTACAGGAGGAAGTTTTCAACAGACAACTCCCACTTGTACAAATTGAATTATTGATATCTACATAGTACTTAACTAAGTTTAGTTGGTAGGTATGTCAGCAGGGATACTTACCCCTAAGGAATAGTCCCAGAGGATTCTGGATTTTCTTCAATACTTCACTTAATAGCATAGAATGTGTGTACCAAAAAGTCAAGCCCATTGATGAAGCAAAAGTGGAGAAAAAGTAAGACCAGGGATAAAACATTTTACACTAGTTCAACCCCCTGAACAGTCACGTGGATATAGAACTTTGTGGAAGTTAACCCGCTATAAAATACAATATTGGGACACAATTCCAGTTCCATAAGTGCGCAGGCACTGTTCGCTTATGCTATGGCCTTTTGAGTCACTGAAGTCATAATGATACATCCACAACACAACGATTTCTAGCTTTACTAATAAACAGATGATCCAAACAGACATATGATCTGATTCCTCCGACACCTTTCAAACGACTTGACGTCATAGATAACTCGTTTAACGCTATAGTCAACGTTGCAGTAAGCAACAACCTACTAATCTCTAACCTCTGCTACTAGTCCAAGAGGAGGTCATGTTTACTATGTTCTTCTCTGAAAAAACGAGATTTCAGCAATAATCCAACCAATTTAAAAATAATCATACTTTGTAGATCAGAATTTCATCTTTTGAAAGACTGCAATTTGAATTGACTTTTTTTTATTAAAATATTCTTTCAAAAATTATCACAGTAAACTTGAAATGGTGCTGTCTTGGACTATGTGATTTTAATCCAGATGGTTCATATGGACGAACATCAGCAGATTGGTTCGAACTATGCCAACATGTCTTTATGTCGTGACATGTCTTCATTTTTCTTTGTATTCACATGTATTATCTTATCATATTATATTATTCCACTCCGTGGTTATTATGGATTCTATTTTTAATTATAACATAATGTTTACACGACCATATTACCTCCTAGACTGTTGTGCTTTATCTTGTCATCGCTACCGAAATAAATAAAACAAAATTTCTAATAGGTACATCACCAGATTTCTCATAACAACTAGAAATTTGACGTACAATCTGTAATATTACTATTATATAATATATATGTAATTTTTGTTCTATATTAGAATATTGAAATAATTGTTGAGTTTTGTATATTATAAGATCCATTCCATTTACTTAGTAGTATTAGTTTTATAGTTTTTTATAAGAATAATATGTGGAGAGAAGTAATATATGTATGTTATATTTTTCTTTTTCATTTTTTTACATTTAACATAGATAGGTAGTATATATAAATTATATTTTTGAAATGTATTAACTATTGTATACATATTTTTGGCTATTTTACTACCTAATATAAGACTGGCTTAATTGTTACCTTGTTGAAAATAAATAACTACTATACCGTATTCTTTTGTATAATTATTTTCGTCAGACCATCACGGCGATGCTATCACGAGTAGATGTAGGTTAATTCGTAAAAATTATATACAGAGTGATTCAAAAATCATAAGTAATGGTACAACACTTAACTGTAAATAATAGTAGTCAAAATATTAAGATTTGGCCAATAACGCCTTAATGGAATGTAAATAGAATCAGGGTATCAGAGTTACAATAAAAAAATTTATTTTCCTTTGTAATTTAATGATTTTTTTAACATTTTGTTATGAAAATTGGTGGATGTGGGTTATTTGTGGTGTGAAATCATAACACACCTTCAACTTTCGTCTAGCTCCTAGAAGGCTATGTTTAATCTGTTAAAAGTTCCGTAATTTTTCACCCGCACCTTTAGTGCAGATTTCGCTGGCATAAACTTTGTATTCCTTTAACATTTCTTAATAAAAAAGGTATACTTCTTTCAAGTCTCTAAGTACAACAGATTTTGAGAAAAGTGTAAACGAAAAGGACCGACAGACTGACAGACAGACACACGGACAGAAAATTTTTTTTTTTGCTCAAATTTAAAAACTTGACATTTCATGACACTCTAAACCTATTTCAAGATTAAAACAATTTGAATTTTTTTTTACGATTATTATTATATTTCCAATCCACGACGTGGATGTGGAAGTAAAACCAACATAACCTGAACAACTAACTTGTGCATTTTCACTTAAAAAAAAATAATAGAAATAATACAATAAAAAAACTAGCATCCCATTACTGATTGGCTAAAAATATTAAGCTGTCCAATAGAAATGGCTTTGGTGCCAAATACATATACGGAATGTTTATATGCTCCCGATTGCAGATGATGTATCGGTATCTACAAATATTTAAGGCATATAAGAAACCTCAAAGCTTTGCCGCTTTCGTATAGATGGGAGAGCGGGGCACGCCACATATTCGTAGAATATGTTAAATCATAAATATAATGTATTACTTAATTAAGACAGATATCAATACTTGATAGACGGCTGCTTCCGGATTATATTTTTTAATTCGAAAACTACAAAGTGTTCCACTGTGAATTTTCCACAGTATATCTATCTCATTTTAGCCCTGGTGGAACCATTTCACAGGAATCCGTAGGGACGATGCAATAGGCTAAAGATAAATTTCTACTGTTATTATGGACAAAAATTTTAGGTACGGCTCTGTGAAATATCCCTTATCCTAACGAGACAATGATTTACAGTCGGTTTCTATGGCTTTTTTTATGTGCCTTAAATATATGTAGCGAACTATTTATACCCGCTGCAAGTGGTTTGAGTGTAAGCTTTGCCCATGTAATGTGCCGATCGCTTTTGTCTGGGGAATTTCAAGTTGGGCGGCAATCGTTCGCGAACTAGTAGCAGGGCTCTCTTCCACCAAATCAAGAATGTTTCCCACTTCATTTACATCTTGTCTACAAACGCGTTTAGAAGTTATATGAGCATTGGGAGTTGACCACTATTATACAATGTATTGAAGACCGTGACAAAGACGTTTGTAAAACCATAAACAAACACCATATTTGCATATTCAAGATACAAATAGATGTGTGGCATTATGGCATTATTTATCACCTTCATAAAATCATAAATAAAAAAAGCGGATTACAAGGTTTGGGTTTTTTAGTTACACCACCAGTATAAGCCTTAGTCCTTCTTATCTAGGTAGTTACAAAAAGAGATCAATATACATCTAATAGAAATACGAGTATATTTTTACTTCCCTCGCATATCGAAGGGAAGTATTGTATTCGAGAAGAAATCACCATCCGAGATTTTTTCGGATTTTGACGCTTCAGATCACGTAGATTACGAAAATATAGGTTTTTCAATTCCGTCAGTCTGTCTGTCTGTCTGTCTGTCTGTCTGTTGGTGCATTAACTAAAAAACTACTTGACGGAGATCAGTCAAATTTGGTAGGTAGTTGACGCTACTGTCAGCGAAGAAATGTTTAAACTTTCAATGGAAAATATACAGGGTGGACCCGCCTTAAGGGAATAAATAATAAAAAAAAATATTTTTGCTAAAATTTTAAATTTCCACGTTTCATGACACGCTAAACCGATTTCAGAAAAAAAGAATTATTTTGAAAAATTTTTTGCCACTAACATAGATGAAAAAAATTATTTTCTTTGTTCAAATTTAAAATTTCCACGTTTCGTGGCATTCTAAACCTATTTAAAAAAAAAAATTTTTAATTTCTTTTACTAAGTAACATTTTTGAAAAATTTTTTACAATTAAAAAATGGAAAAATGTTTTTCTTTGTTCTAATTAAAAATTTTCACGTTTCATAACGTTCTAAACCTATTTTTTTTTTTAATTTAGAAAATTGTTTTACCATTTTTGAAAAAATTTTAGCACTAAAATAGATGTAAACTTTTTTTCTTTGTTCAGATTTAAAATTTCCACGTTTCCATGGTATTCTAAACCTATTCAAACAAATTTTAAAATGTTTTTGAAAAATTTATCTACTACAGAATGGTTGAAAAATTTTGTTTTGCTCAAATTTAAAATTTCCACGTTTCAAGACATTCCAAACCTATTTCGGAAAAAAAATTGCTACTTTTTTTACCATTTTGGAAAAAAATACTAGGTACTTGAATAGATAAAAAAAAATTTCACGTTTCATGACATTCTAAACCTATTTCAGAAAAAAAACTTCAAAATTTTTTTCACCAACATTTTTGAAAAATTTTTTATTACTAAAACAGATGGAAAACATTTTTTTCTTTGCTCTAGCGTTCTAAACCTAATTAAAAAAAAATTATAGAAAATTGTTTTACAATTTTGAACGAAATTTACCACTAAAATAGATGGAATTTTTTTTTCTTTTTTCGGATTTAAAAACCACGTTTCGATGGCATTCTAAACCTATTCAAACAAATTTAAAAATGTTTTTGACAAATTTAAAAAATTTTTATTTATCACTACTATAGAATAGATGAAAATTTTTTTTTGCTCAAATTTAAAATTTCCACGTTTCATGACATTCCAAACCTATTTCGGAAAACAAAATTTGCAACATTTTTTTACAATTTTGGAAAAAAAAATTATTACCACTAGAATAGATGGAGATTTTTTTTGCTCAAATTTAAAATTTTCACGGTTCATGACATTCCAAACCTACCTCAGAAAAAAAAAATTGAAAATTTGTTTCACCAACATTTTTAAAAAATGTATTACCACTAAAATAGATGGAAACATTTTTTCTTTGCTCAAATTTTAAATTTCCATGTTTTGTGACATTCTAAACCTATTTCAGAAGAACACCAACATTTTTGAAAAATTAAAAAAAAACCAAATTTTTAAACCCCACTGCGTGAATGTGGAATTGAAAATGTGACAGATGGAAATAATATTTGGCATATTATTATATATCAGTCATGGTAAAAGTATTTGCGCAAGCCTTCCATATTTGGCACCTGTCAATTAGTATTCAACTTTTGCTGTTGGATGAGCTCTCTGTATATTTCTTTGACCAAAACTTATCAGATTTTCTTTGTAATAATAGTGATAACTATATTCCGATTAATATTTTCAATGTCATTTCGTAATTATTAATTTTTTAAAGTGACTGCCAAGCACAAATAAAGAGGGAAGTTCTGTGTAAACACCTTTACCGATTTTTTTATCTTGTTCAGTATAGTTGCATTATTTTTGGAAAAAATACAACAAACCATTTTTTTCCAGTGCAATTCAACGATCTCATTTACGACACTGGAGGCAAAACTAAAAATGATGTAACATATTTTTTGTTTTTGTTGAAAATAGATAAATGTCTCCAAATTCTACGAACTTTTATCTAGAACAGACGTTGGATTTTGACGAAGCATATTGGGATGCCCAAAATACTCATTTTATCATTATCAAGTAGTAAAACTTACTAAGTTACTCATGAAAACATTTATTCTACAAGATTCTTTACATTATTAACGTAGCAATGTCATAATATTTATTCAAGTACTTTCTCATTTCGCAAGATCATGAATGTTTAATTGCAGACATGCATTTACTCAATTCAAGGGCGGTGTCTTCTGGGGTACTCTTTTGGATAAGACATGTAGATATGATTTGGTTATATTTAGCCTCATCTGGGATACCCATCTTCAATTTTGTTTTAATAACGTCAGGTTGGAGTTCCCCAGCTTCATTTTGGAAACCACCTGTCCTGAAAAGGCAGAACACGTGGTTTTTGAAATTTGGATCCTCTGGAATTTCTCCATCCAGGGCTTTCTTTACGGTGTCATCACTAATACCGGTTTGTGCAGCGCATTCTTTGTGGATGGCCATCAATTTCTCTCTTGCTTCTGGGGTTAGACACTAGATACATAAAATAAATATTTGTAGTTGTACACTTTATAACGCTATTTTTAGAGTTCGTAGGACCCGTATAGTTCGTCTGTTCGTCCGTCTTTATGTCGCAGGTGATTTTTCTCAGAACGAATTGGGCTTATATGGCTGACATCTTGTACATTTACGGATTGTCATAACTACTACATATGCATAAAATAAAATATTTAAAAAAAATGTTTTCCCTGCCTCCACTATACAGGATGTGCCTGGATTATGAGAAAATACTTAGGGAGCATACAGTTTGGGTTAAATTTTGAAATGGTTTTGTGCTGATTACTTGGAAACTACATCGATTGCAATAAAATTTGGAGTGTATCACAAGTAAGTATCGTTAATTTAGACACATGGAACCATTCATATCTTGTCTAGGAAGCCAGGGGTGAACCACCCCGATGCTCTTTACCCCTAAATTTTTATATTGATAAATTCTTGAAAGTTACAAGGCATTTCTAAATTCCGTAAACGGTTTCCTAAAAAAAAGGGCAGAAATATTCTTTTCAACAAAAAAATATTTTACTGGCAAAGGACCAAGGAATGCTAATATAATGAATACCTCAATACATGTCAACGTCAAATGTGACAAATAATAAGTAATTAAATGAATAATGAAAGTGCTCATTATTTATTTTTTTGTGAAATTTGGGTGTATTAAAGTATATTAAATGTGTAATAATGACGTGAGTGATGTAAGTAATATATAGTAAACAATAACATCTACTTTTTTATATTTCTTCTATTTAATAAATGTTTTTTGTAATATTAAACTGACAGTTTCACAACTGGCAGCTGTCAATACTGATGGAAACTGCCAAAATAGAGGTGGACAATGTTAAAGAATTATGAGTATGGACAACTTTTTATTTGTAAAAAAATGTATCATAGCCAACTGAATAGGTCCTTTTACCAGTGAATTATAATATAAAAATAAATAATACTTTAGAAGGGTTTCTGCAAATACGAATTATAACAGTCCGTGAGCCAGGTGGCCTTTTTGCAAACTAATTACATGAATTTTGTGTGAGTTGATTAATTATATCGAACATAAATTACGACAAAATAGACTTTTAGCATATGCCAGCCCGTCAGTTTGGCGATAGGTTAAGATATGCGTTCTTTTCGCGTAAAATGATACATTTTATAGCTTTTAAACACGTGTAAAAAATATTCCAAAACTACTATAGTCATGAGATACATAATTTTTTATTGAGGAATCTTAAAACAAATGATTAAAAATAAAAATTACTTTTTAATAATAATAAAATTATTATTCTTTTACTACATATACACTTTTCATGACTCTCAGCTCCCTTAATAACAATGCCATTATTTAAAAATTTTGGTGGAAAATGAACCTATTTTCCAAAAAAAATAAATAAATATTGGGCAAAGTTTTGACTGTGAAATAATCTCATAGTCTTAATTGTTGTTTTCAAAAACTCACTGATGCTGTATTTCAATAAGATAGTGTACGTACTTGATATTCACGTAATAAGAAAATAAATTTTCCCTTTTTTTATTTTCAGGTCAATTATTGTTTGATTTAAACTATTAAGTGTACTAACTGACGTCACGTGATTAATTCTAAATGGAAAGCCTGTTTTCCTTCAGCTTAATTAACTCTTCATTGCGTCCGAAAATAAAGTTATGACTGTAATAACTGGCACTTTAAAACGGGAAATTTTATTTACTTATTACGTGAACACCGAGTATAGTGTTTACGAAGTCAATTGAAACTGGTCAGTGTTAAAGCACAGGACCGTGCGCACTAAACTTGATATTTTGTCCTATGTATTTAACAATGTTGTCGAGAATCGAATAGTAGTTGAAACTGTGCAGGCGAGTCCGAGACTGGCAATGTAATCAGCCTGAATGAACCATCTACGACTGCACTGGTTTAAAGATAATAAAACGGACAGGTCCACTAGCATAAAAAAACTTGTAAATCGTTTATCAGCAGTCAACGTGGACTTGTGAGATGTGCTGTGATTGGCCTGGGTCTGAGGACGGGTGGCGACGATTAGCTGGCACCCGGGTATTCCTCAATCCGATTGGTTAGTCGGTGTTTGAGTTATATCAGTCATTAGTCAACGTGGACTGGATATTTCTCCAGTGCAGTGCGAAAAATGGTTTTCAGAACAGCTTCGCGAATATTAAATAAAATACCAAACACCAGTACAAGGAAGACATTTTAAAATTAATGAGAGAAAGAAATATGGAAATTCCTGTAAAAGTTCCAATAAAGCGCGAATTACTGAAACGAATAAAAGAACAGAATTTCAAAAGGGAATATGTTATTGATAACTATCCAATATACACGGTCATACACTTTTGCGGTTACCTCCGTACTATGCATATTTGATCCTATCGAGATGGTTTGAGCAACTTTAAAAGATCGTTTGAGAAAATGTAATGACTCTCCAACGTTAATCGCGGTAGTAGTTGATCATATAAGAGAAATAATAAATGACCTCGACAATACTGATTTATGGAAAAATTGCGTTAAGCATGTAATTAAAAAAGAAAATCAATATCCAACACTAACCCCCATTGCGCCGGTTATAATTCAACCGGATAATTATTCCTCTTCAGGAAGTGAAGATTCGGACGCGTCTACTTTTAACATTTAACTTTATTAATACATATTTTGAGAACAAAATATTTAGCTGTTATGTTAGGTATGAAGTTTACTTTTTATTGTTACATTTCTTGGAATATATTTTATTTAGTTGACAAGAAATTTTAATTTAAGTTAAGTACCTTATTCTAGAGACATATTTTAATTTTGTTTTTATTTATGTTTTATCTATACAAGTATTTATTTTTGTTGTATTAATTCTTTGCTTTGGTTAAGAAACTTACATTTTTATTTTTATTTTAGAAGAAACTTACATTTTATTTTTACTATTTAACATCCTTGCCCCTCGCTAATCCAACCTGTCCCATTCCCTCATCCCGGCAAGGATATGTTCATACCTTCTCGTTGTTCCTTGCTGAGCAATAACATGTTTCAATATAGTATGGGATAACTTTAAAACTAAGCCCAATAAATTTAAATATTTAGACTTTATATCTAAAACTGATATAATACTTCAAAAATATGTTATTGGATAAATGAACAAAAATAGCCTATCTAATACACAAAAGATAATAAAAATTAATACAATTTTCAAAAAATTATAACATTTTCTTATGACAAGCATTTCTATTTACCTCCGCCCATGTACAATAAAGAGTTGCCAACTGTTTTGCCGGCTTTCAGTTTTTATACGATTTCAATTGTGCTCGTATACACTTTACACTATTTTGTTGAAATTCGGTATTTGTTTTTGATAACAACGAGTAAGATCATGAGATTGTTTTACAGTTAAAACTGTGCCTAATACACTTTTTCGAAAAATTAGTTTCATTCTTCTTCAACGGACGAACGCCACTGCTGGGGTTTTAGCTATTTTACCGTGACACAATCTCCTAGTGGATAAGTACCTTCCACCCAAATTTTAAAAAAAATGTTAATAAGAGCACTGTGATATGGGAGACATTTGAGACAACTGTATAAGACGACTGCTGAATTAAATATGCTTTTAAACAATTGTAACTCAGTTGATCTTTAATGTGAAATGAAATAAAGCTCAAGAAAATGTAACGATTTTTTTTACCTTCAGTTTGATTTTATAAGAAAAAAATTCTTAAAAAATTGCTAAATTAATGTTCTCCTTTTTATGTTAGAGACGTCCAATAAAATCAGCAATCCAGGTATTTTAGTTATCATAGTGTAGTGTAGTTAAAGTCAAGCTATTTTTCCCAAAAACTGATTTTAAGACCCATTTTGACCACTGTTGTGATAATTTGTTCTGTTTCCAATTTAAAATTAAGATAAGGCTTTAAAATATCAAAAAATTATCTAACATTTATTTATGTAAACAATGATTTTTATACAAATTTTTGCAAAATTAACCATTTTTTCCTAAAAAAGTAACATTTTTAAAAATTACAGGTTATTCACTAATAGAGACAATTACACATACAAACTCGCTTTTTAAATAACAAGGAGTAGATTTTTAGATTTAATTAATTTAATGAAATATTTTCCTCCCTTTTTTACTATTTCGTTTTTCAGTTTTACAACATAATTCGATCTCCCCTTATTCAAACTTCTTCTAAGTTGATTAAAAATACAATATTTTAAAAAATTAGCAGATAGTTTTTCTCTATAAAAAATGTTCAATATTATATTTCTGAAACTTAAAACATGACATACCACATGGAACACGGACTTATTTCATCAAATATGCATAATTACATGCTAAAAACAAGAAATACATAAATTACACTTTTATTGTTTACTTCTTTATAGAACTTATTTTTTTACGTCTAAGAAATGTTTTAAAAAAATACGAAAACGCTTACCTTAGCAATTGTAAGAATTGCAAAGCACAGGATAATGTTTAAGGAGATGTTCATTGTTACTGTTCTTACCACTGTTTAGCAGTTATTGATACCAGTATAAATTTTATGGCTCATTTATATACAATTGTTGAAAGTATTAATAATAGGTTACAATTTTTAGACAAAAATTATCTACTTCCTTCAGTATACTTTAATTATTAATAATAAGTTTAGTTATACAGATACTGGTTGAAAAATATAGCTTTTAACAATTGCAAGTAAGATAATTAATACTTATCCATTGAAACTAACAAATTTACTGTGAATTTGTTAATGCGTCAATTTATAAAACCATAATTAGAGGAGTTAGAAGGTTTTAATGAAAAAACATTATTCAGCAAGAAAATTACTTATGAACTAGATAGAATCATTTGAAAATCAAAGATAATTTTTAAAACGCCCAAATTGATTTGTTTTAATAGAGCTCCTTGAAGTCAATTGTTTGTGTTGTTATCGACGATAATACTGTGGCGTCGTCAATATTTTTAACCTCCCTACTAGTTAAAAGAATAGGGAGGTTACTGTAAGTGGTAAAAAAAATTGAGATAAGACCAGATCTTTACGTTTTGAGGTACAAGGATCACAAAAAAGCAGTTTTTAAAAAATATCTGTGTGTTTGTATGTATGTATAGCAACACAAACAGCACCGAAACTAGCGAACGGATTTTAACGGAATTTGGTACAAGAGTGATATTAAGGGTTATCACAAAAACCCACTATTAGAAAAAACCGGTGGGTAAAGTGGGTGGTTTTTTGTGGGTTTTTGATTTTAGAAAAATCCATATGGGTTTTTGTTTGATGAATATTTGTTTTTTTTGCAGGAAAGAAAAAACAATTGTAAAAATTATATTCTTGCCTCACAAATACTCGAATAAAACAATAACAAAAATGTAACGTTTTGTAAAGACATTCAAAGAATACAACTGCAACTGAATAACGGAGAATATGTTGTCACATTCTACATTGTCAAAGCAACGCCTAATGAAAGGTGGGAAATTTGAATTTTGCAAAATCCCAAAATAAACCACAATTACCTACAAATGCCCAGAAAAAAGTACCAAAAACCCACCTAAATGCCCAGTGAGTCGTCTCTTTCTAAGGCAGGTCGGTTTTTGGACAACTTGGTGATATTGTATCGTGCATATGAGATGAAAAGGTTCTGCTGCAGATCGGGTGACGTTTAGTGCACCTTTGACACGTAAACTTTCACTCTTCAGGAAATCCGTGGGTTCCAAATAATTTACGACAAGGGATAAACACTAACGCACTTTATTTACCATTTCGAACCATCTCGTCGAGACGGATAACTTTCGTATATAACATTTTCCTAACAGTCGAAGTTTAGGTTTTGATCCACTACTAGCTCTCCTATGAACATTGAATTCTAATCCATTTTGCTTGATAACGATTAATTTTATGAAAAATTCATACAGAATCATTTCAAACCAACTCGTCGAAACAGATAACTTTAGTATATACTTTTACTGAAAAGAGGAAGTTGAGTTTTCGACCTATTACGAGCTGACATGAAAATTCGTTATTCTATCATTTTGCTCGTTAACGGCTGATTTTACGATAAATTTATATAGGACCGTTTCGAACCATCTCGCCGAGACGGATAACTTTCGTATATAACATTCCTCGAACAATCGAAGTTTAGGTTTTGATCCACTACGAGCTCTCCTATGACATTTACTGTCAGTCCATTTTGCTCGATAGCGATTGATTTTATGAAAATTTCATACCGAATCATCTCAATCCAACTCGTCGAAACTGATAACTTTGGTATATAACTTTTTCTGAAAAGAGGAAGTTGAGTTTTCGACCTATTACGAGCTGACATGAAAATTCAGTATTCGTCCATTTTGCTCGATTACGGCTAACTTTACTATAAATTTATATAGGACCATTTCGAACCGTCTAACCGAGATGGATAACTTTAGAATATAACATTTTCCGAACAGTCGAAGTAGGTATTGATTCACTACGAGCTCTACTATGAAAATTGACCATCCATTTTGCTCTATAACGATTAATTTTATGAAAAATTCAGACAGAATGATTTCAATCTAACTCATCGAAACTGATAACTTTGGTATATAACTTTTCTGAAAAGAGGCAGCTGAGTTTTCGATCTGTCACGAGTTCATTATTCGTCCGTTTTGCTCGATAACGACGATAAATTTATATAGGACCATTTCGAAACGTCTCGCCGAGACGAATAACTTTCGTATGTAACATTTTCCGAACAGTCGAAGTTTAGATTTTGATCCACTACGAGATCTCCTATGAAAATTAACTGTTATAGTGTATTCGCGGAAGGCTGAGAGTAATAAATATGCGTGATTGCCTCGTGATCGCGACGTGTTCCATCCTCATCGGTTATATTTTTCAGGAGATTGTCAACGGTTTTCTCGACTTCAGTTATATGTAATTTGCGTAAGAGTGTATTTACATTTGTTCGAAAATTTGAATTATTATAACTCATAAACAGTTTAGTGCATCCATTTGAAGTTTATGGTAGTGTATTATCAAGTTTAAAAGAACAATATCCTACATTTTCATTAATATTCCATCGTTCTAAAATCGATCAGGAAACGTCTTGTATTTTTAATAATTTTACGCATGAATATGGCTCTGGTGAACTAAGCCCACGTGAACAGCGCGTGGCAGCTCTCAGAGCTTGGCGAATATACTTTAGTCCATTTTGCTTGATTTTATGAAAAATTCATACAGAATCATTTCAAAACAATTCGTCGAAACTGATAACTTTGGTATACATCTTTTTCGGAAAAGAGGAAGTTGAGTTTTCGACCTATTACAAACCGACATGAAAATTCATTATTCGTCCATTTTGCCCGATAACGGCTGACTTCACAATAAATTTATAGACGACCATTTCGAACCGTCTCGCCAAGACCTATGAAACCTATGAAAATTGACTGTTACCATTTTGCTTCATAACAATAGATTTTATAAAAAAAATCATACAGAATCATTTCAAACCAACTCGTCGAAACTGATATCTTTGGTATATAACTTCCACTGAAAAGAGGAAGTTGAGTTTTCGATCTATTACGAGCTGATATGAAAATTCATTATTCGTCCATTTTGCCTGATAACGGCTAACTTTACAATACTTTTATATAAAACCATTTTGAACCGCCTCGCCGAGACGGATAATTTTCGTATACAGGATGTCCTAGATTTAAACGGATATCCTCTAGTGGAAGGTAGAACACGCTCAGCTGAGTTCAAAACACCCATATACTTACCGTTAAATGGGAACCGTTTTCGAGATATGGTTTTTGACCAGAACTTCAGTCCGCCATATTTTTGAAATGACTGCACATATTTAGATAAAATTTGGTATACATATTATACTCTTTTAGGTTAATGAATAGCTTAAGTGATTTTGGAAAAATTCCAGGACCTACCTCCATTTTTTTAATATGGCTCTTAGAGTCGTTAACATCATACTGTATATTATTTTTTGGTAGATGTTAGTAAACTTTTAAAAAGCCCATGGACCAGTTTATAAAATAATGTCATAATATTTCATGGCACGTTTATGGTTATTCTTCAATAAATTTTCAAACGTATTGAAAGACCAAATTTAACATTCTACAAATAACACAATCCAGTTGGTAACATCATTATTTTATTAATTTTAGCTAAATATCCTGTAGAAGAGGTTGTTATTTGTTTTTGTTTTGACATTCAGTGTTTTTTCCGTCCAAAATAAAGCACATTCCATTTATTTCACGAATAAAAATTAAGTAATAACACGATGCGATTAAAACATGACATTGTTGCATTAAAAATCCCAAGTAGGCACATGTCAAATGTGTAATTTTACAAACAAGAATTTCTGTTCGCTCTTAGTAATTATTAAAATAAGTAATAAAAAAACCAGTTATTAAAACTAACAATTTTAAGATGCCGTTTCAATTTAGTAATGAAGATTATGCCGATATTATTTTTGTGTATAGCTTTTGCGACGGAAATGGGACAGCAGCAAAAAGAGAGTATCAAAGGCGTTTTCCAAATCGCCGTGTACCAGATCATAAAAAGTTTTCAGAGGTATACCAATTTAGTAGGGAACATGGACAATTTCAGTCAATGACAAAGCATGAACATGTTCTTTTCCACAAGAAGAGCAAATATTACAGATTGTGGAAAATAATCCATCCATAAGTGTTAGAAAAATAAGGATGAATTAGCAGTACCTAAGACAAGAATATGGCGAACATTAAAGAAGGAAAATTTGTATCCATTTCATGTTAAAACAGTTCAACGTCTAGAAGACGGCGACGACGTTCCCCGCTTAACATTTTGTAGGTGGATTTTCGGTCACAGAAGAATATCGAGAGTTCTATTCACGGCTGAAGTCCAATTCACACGTGACGAAATTAACAACTGTAGAAATCAGCATGTTTTGGCAACCGAAAATCCACATGCAGTGATTCAGAAACATTCCCAATACAGATTTAATATTAATATGTGGTGTGGTATTTACAATAATCATCTAATACATTTTTGAAGAAAGGCTAACTGGTGAAGTTTATCTAAACTTTCTTAGAGATATCTTGCCAGATTTATTAAGGCATCAATACTAGGGGTTTGTAGTTTCAGCACGATGGTGCTGGACCCCATTTTTCTGTACCGGTCCGGGATCATCTGAACCAGCATTACACCAACAGATGGATTGGTCGCGGAGGCCCGATAAACTGACCACCGAGGTCTCCTGATCTTACACCTCTAGATTATTTTTTATGGGGTCATCTCAAGTCAGAGGTGTACAATTAAGAGTTCAATACACGAGAACAGCTTCTTGAAAAAATTATTACTGTATGTGATAACAATAGAAATAACCCGGATGTGATTAATAGGTCAGTGAAAAACATATTAAAACGTTCTAAATAAATTTATTTTGTCAAAATAAAATTGCAAACTTTTGTCTTTAATATTTTCAAGTTATTCTTAACAGGTTTTTAATATTTTTTTGAATTGTGCTTGTTAATTCAAGCCTCTTCACTATTTTTTTTTTTTTTCATGAAAGGAATGGAATGTGTATTATTTTGGATGAAATTTAAACTAAAGAAAGCTTAGAAACTCTAAATGTCAAAACAAAAACAAATAACAACCTCTTCTACGGGGTATTTAGCTAAAATTAATAAAATAATGATGTTAGCAACTGGATTGTGTTATTTGTAGAATGTCAAATTTGGTATTTCAATACTTTTGAAAATTTATTGAAGAATAAGCATAAACGTGCCATCAAATATTATGACATTATTTTATAAACTGGTCCGTAGGCTTTTTAAAAGTGTACTAACATTTACCAAAAATAATATACAGTATAATATACAGTGTGATGTTAACGACCCCATATTAAACAAATTGAGGTCGGTCCTGGATTTTTTCCAAAATCACTTAAGCTGTTCATTAACCTAAAAGACTATAATATGTATACCAAATCTTATCTAAATATATGCAGTCATTTCAAAAATATGGCGGACTGAATTTCTGGTCAAAGACATAAAACGCCCCTCAATAACGGTTCACATTTAACGGTAGGTATAGGGGTGTGCTCTACATTCCACTAAAGTATGTCCGTTTAAATCTGGGACACCCTGTATATACAATGTGTTCATGAAAAAGTATTATTGTAAGTGTAAATAACCATTTCTTTTTACTATAAACACAATTTTCGGTATTCTGCTCTTGCTTGACCCAAAACCCATTTTTAGTACATTAGAATTTCAAAAATGCGTAGAGGGCGCTGGTGGCAGCTTAAAAATAAAATTCGCTTCATGTAAACTGCCATTTCTGTGCTAGATATTGAAAGGTTTTATGAGAAAAACTTGCTCAAAATTAAAAAATATGGCGTTTTACCTGATTTGATAACTATATGCATATTTTTGTATTTATGTTTTTTTATTAGTTCGTCATATAACCTAAAATGAAATGTGACTCACCTTGTAAAGTTATCAAATTTGGTACAACGCCATATTTTTTAATTTTGAACAAGTTTCTCTTATAACATTTTTCCAAGATCCAACACAGAAATGGAAGTACCTGAAGCGAATTTCATTTTTAAGCTGCCACCAGCACCCTCTATACATTTTTGAAATTCTGACTTACTGAAAATAGGCTTTTGGATCAAGCAAGAGCAGAATACAGAAAATTTTATTCATGGTAAAAAAAATGGTTATTTACACCTATAATAACGCTTTTCCGTGGACACATTGTATATATATAAGTAAATAAATAAATAAAAATAAATAAATAAATAAATAAATAAATAAATATAGGTATTCACATAAAAAAAATTGTAAAATTATCTAGTATAGTGTTGATTATTTATTAATATTGGTATTTTTATTATCATTGTTTATTGCAGTTATGATTAATAGTACACCGTTATTTGCCCGTACAATTAATGTCAGATAAAGCTCGCATCAACCCCTATTACAAGGCTTGAAATGGATTAAATCTTGAGAATTGATAACATAAGGTGAATGTAGAGTGGAATATTGGGATATAATAAAAATAAATTATTTTTAAACTTTTTAATACACCAAATACGCTGAAGTTGCCATTTCAAAAATTTACCCTCTTGGGGGTGGCTTGGGGAGGGTGCAACTGGTCAAAAATTTCTGCCACTAGTATTTCACGATTATTTGGCTCTAATAGAACCTACGTACGAAGTGGCAGATATTTTTTTCAATTCTAACCATTTTTTTCCGTTTTCTTAAATTTTGGTCCAATTTTCGACATTTTGACGTCAAATTACTCCAAAATGGCCCATCCAAAATTTCTGCCACTTTTTTTCCAACGATCTACACTTCGAAAGGAAAATATTTCATCTTGTTGAATCTGGTTACGGTTCACTTTTTTTTTTATTCGCGCACGAAAATACTGCCATTGAACTTTTTCTGCCAGTATTTTACACGGCATGTGGAATAGGTAGATAAAATCTTACCGTCAAAACCAAGCGGTTACCTCAATATTTTCTTTTCGATAACCCCCCACGTATCTCAAGAACCGCCCGGATTCCACTTATATATTCCATAATAAAAAATATTTTTTGTTTACTAAAAGTATGTCAGGTTTTCTTTATGACAACATACAGGGTCCTGCAGCTCACCTCCCGTCTTCTACTACACCTAAACGATTTATTTTAGAAAAATGATTCAAACGGGACAATAGACTGTTTGTTAGAGAGCACATTTTTAAAATATTTTTGAATATACAGGGTGTTCCAGAAATTGGTGGTGCATCAATGTTGTATCTTTTTAAATGGAACACCCTGTAGTTTTATTGATTTTTGGGACCCTTTCGAGCTACTGTACATATCCCTAGAATATTATCAAATTTGATTTGATAGTTCCAGAGGAATAAATTAAAATCGAAAAAAAAAATTTTTTTCGTCATATTTTAAAAAATTTATAAAAAATAGAAGAAACATCTTCAAACCAAAACTAAGGAACAGGTTGCTTATAATAAAAGGTTAGTTTATCCTACTATGAATATCGTAAAAATAACTTATACAGGATGTTCAAAATTCAATGCCAAACTTTTCAAAATGTAATGCTATTTTTCTCCATTTTTTCAAATGGGACACCCTGTATATTTTTATCTCATCTGATGCAGAATTAAAAAATGAGCATATTTTTTAATTACAATTATCTCGACTATCTTAAAGGTTTCACAGATATTCGTCAAAAACTACTACAAATCGTAAAATTATTATCTAATAGTTTTACTTAACATTTTTCAAATCAATAACTAGAACTTATGTTCAATATGTGTTCCGTTTTATCATTTAGCTCCTCTAATGTTATTAAATAAGCAAATACCTAAATTAGACAGTTTCTCATATAACTGTCTATGCAGTTCTCCTCTTGAAGGCGTAAATGAAGGGGAGTAAACAGAAATCATATTCCTGTTGTTTCTTAACCATAATAAGGTAATTTAGTAGATAGCCATGGAAACAAATTTGCTTACAAACTGTCATACAAATAGACATATGTCAATATTTTAAATTACGTATTAGTAATTTACAAGTTTTAAGCATTTTTTGTGATGGAGTACAGCAGAGAAGAGCTAGTAGATATGATTTTCATATTAGGAGAATCAGAAAGAAACTGTTTTTTGGCAAGTCGAGTTTACGCACAGCGTTATCCGGAACGGAGACATCCAGACAAAAGAAGCCTGAACAACTTATTAGAGAGATTTGTACAAACGGGACATGTAGACTATACAAAACCAGTTAGAAATAGACTCGCTCGAAATGAAGAAAATGAATTGTCTGTGCTATTATCTGTTACGGAAAACCCTTTCGTTAGTCAAAAAGCAGTCGGTGATGCCGTAGGTGTAAGTGAGAGAACCGTTCAACGAATTTTAAAGGACAACCGTTTTCATCCCTACCATATCCAGTTTCATCAACAACTCTTCGATGCAGATTTTGAGCAACGTGTCGAATTTTGCAATTGGGCGCAAGCTAAAATTAGGATAAATTGTGAGTTTTTTGATAAGGTTTTGTTTTCTGATGAGGCCACATTTCATAAAAACGGATTTGTGAATCGCCATAACTTTCATTACTATTCCGACCACAACCCAAGGATTTTTAGGCAGGTTGACCAACAACACAGATGGTCAATAAATGTGTGGGGGGGAGTTATTGGTGAACATGTTATTGGTCCTCACTTTTTTAACGGACATTTGAATGGTGCTATGTATCTTGATTTTTTGCAAAATCAATTGCCAAATTTATGTCAAAATTTACCAATACCTTTGAGAGATGCAATGTGGCTGCAACACGACGGAGCCCCAGCACATTATTCATTACAAGTCAGGGACCATCTCAATACAACCTTTCCAAACCGGTGGATTGGAAGAGGAGGGCCATGTAATTGGCCGCCCCGATCACCCGACTTCACTAAATTGGATTTCTTTTTGTGGGGCTACGTTAAGGAAATCGTTTATCAGGAACCTCCAACCACACCAGAAAACATGCAGCAAAGAATCAGGAACGCATTTCAAAACATTACACCCGACCTATTAGGAAGAGTAGCAAGATCATTTCATACCCGCCTTCGTTTGTGCCTCCAAGAGAACGGAAGACATATTGAACATAAGTTCTAGTTATTGATTTGAAAAATGTTAAGTAAAACTATTAGATAATAATTTTGCGATTTGTAGTAGTTTTTGACGAATATCTGTGAAACCTTTAAGATAGTCGAGATAATTGTAATTAAAAAATATGCTCATTTTTTAATTCTGCATCCGATGAGATAAAAATATACAGGGTGTCCCATTTGAAAAAATGGAGAAAAATAGCATTACATTTTGAAAAGTTTGGCATTGAATTTTGAACATCCTGTATAAGTTATTTTTACGATATTCATAGTAGGATAAACTAACCTTTTATTATAAGCAACCTGTTCCTTAGTTTTGGTTTGAAGATGTTTTTTCTATTTTTTATAAATTTTTTAAAATATGACGAAAAATGTTTTTTTTCGATTTTAATTTATTCCTCTGGAATTATCAAATCAAATTTGATAATATTCTAGGGATATGTACAGTAGCTCGAAGGGGTCCCAAAAATCAATAAAACTACAGGGTGTTCCATTTAAAAAGATACAACTTTGATGCACCACCAATTTCTGGAACACCCTGTATATTCAAAAATATTTTTAAAATGTGCTCTCTAACAAACTATTGTCCCGTTTGAATAATTTTTCTAAAATAAATCGTTTAGGTGTAGTAGAAGACGGGAGGTGAGCTGCAGGACCCTGTATAGTAACTACATTTTCAATATTATTAAATAATTGCTCACAGCATTTTAATAATATCACAAGTTTACACCCCTAAGGAAACCTCCCTTAAACATCTATGGGTTCAAAAATTTTAACAAGAGTTAATTTTACACACTTTATTGAATACCTTACTAAATACTTCACCATACTTTTGTTAACTAAAACACACGTATATTGACTAAAATAACCTTTAACACAGTTTTTTACTTGATATTTACACTCTTCTGTTCACTTTGCATCACTTCGGATTTACCTAACCTCAATTCATTTAAAATCAGCCTTTCCCGCCGTGAATCGTCGCCTTAAATATCCTACAGAATACTTCCGGAATAAATCAGCAAGGTCCATAACCTTTCTCGTACAGTATTCTAAAACAAGGTAGAAGTTTCTAGAATAGTCGTACTACTAGTGTCTCACAGATGGCGCGCAGAGGTAGCACATTACAGACATGCTGGTATTGCAGTTGCCTATCATCATTGCTACTTAATTCTGGCTACTACTCATGAGCTACCTGCATGAGCCCCTAGGGGGCGTAAACGTGTAACAGTAATATAATATTTGATATTGTCTACCCCAAGGTGGTAATGAGGGTGACTGATGCTAAAAATTTTGTTGAAAACATTAGTTCTCGTCCACAGAACCAATCACAATTTTATTTTGTTAACATCTTTAATAAGGGAGTCGAGGTCGTGGTGAAGATGGGTCATAAAAAAATATTTAAGACCTTGGCTAGTACATACACCAAATCTCAAGTTTCTAGACTCTTACTTACTTATTTGCCCCTGTTTACTACCTCAACACTTCAACGGAATCAGCTGATACTATAATCCAGCTCCAGATCTCGTTATAATATATACCTATACTAAATTTCAAGTCAATATCTAATTTTATTTCGTTAACTCCTTTAGTAATGAAGTAGAGGTGGTGGTGGGGGTGGCAGTTGTCACACAAAAGTTTAAGACCTTGGCCTCTAGTACATATACATCAAATTCCACGATTCTGGGTTCTGACTAACTTATTGCTTCACTTATTTTTCTCTATTTACCCCCCAACTCTTCAACGGAATCATCTCAAAATATTGTCACGCAGTACTGGAAATTTATTTGGGACACCCGGTACACCATGTGTGGTAACGGATATGATTTGAGACATGAGATCGACTTAACGTATTTCTTTGCATTTTACTTTGTTTCGAAAAAGCTGAGTTAGCAGGTTCACCGCACTGCATTGTCGCCGGGGCAAAAGTGCTGTGTCAATTAAATTAATAACAATACCTCGCGCGGTAAAAAAGTCAGTTGGGTTTTGAGTTCGAAAGTAGAAAGTCCGCGGGGTACTGCGTGGGCCCAACTCCTTCCCCAGGATGGTCCGTCCCCAGGGGTTGTAATAGCAAAATGTAAGTACACTCTTTTTTGTATCAAATTAATTTAATAAACTTGTACTTTGTTTTCTACCTCTATGTTTCATTTAATAGAGTATTCATTCAATAATTAGTTAAAATCCTCTCGTATGCCAAGCGAGTTAAAGTGGCTTCATGGGTATCGCCGATAGGACCCCGGGTAACCGGACAGTATGGGAGATACCTGTGGACGTCGCACATAATACTCAAAAATAGGTTCTAGACCCCCTAAAAAGGGTAGATTTGCGACATTTGGTGGAGGCCGCCGTGTTCGATTCCAGGGGTGATTCTTCATAATCACTCCTCCACTTAATTTCAATACTTAAAAATATTTTTTAAATTTTATAGCGAGTTAATTTTACTTCCACATCCACGTAGTGGATTGGAAGTATAGTAATCGCAAAAAAATTTTCAAAAATTTTTATTCGTGAAATAGGTTTAGAATGTCATGAAACGTCGAGATTTTAAATTTGAGCGAAAAAAAAATTTCTGTCTGTCTGTCTGTCTGTCTGTCTGTCTGTCGGTCTGTCTGTCTGTCTGTAACTTTTTTTGTCCGCACGTTTTCTCCGGAACGGTTTAAGATATTGACTTGAAATTTTGTACACGTATATATTATAACGAGATCTGGAACTGGATTGTTTTTTGAGGATATCCGGTGAAGGGTTGGGGGTTAAATAGGGGTAAATAGGGAAAAATAAGTAAAGCAAGCTTGTAAGAGTACAGAAACTTGAAATTCGATGTATGTACTAGAAGTTAAGGCCTCATATTTTTTGTAATATTTTTCAACCCCCCACCACCCCTGCCCTATTAATGGGGTTGATAAAATAAAGTTGAGATATTCATTTGAAATTTCGTACACATATGTATTATAACGACGTCCGGAATTAGATTATATTTTGAGATGATTCCGTTGAAGGGTTGGGGGTTAATTTGGGGTAAATAGGGGAATATAAGTAAAACAAGTTGATAAGAGTACAGAAACTTGAAATTCGGTGTATGTACTAGAAGCCAAACCGTCAGATTTTCTTTATAATATTTTTCAACCCCCACCACCCCTACTCCAATATGAAAAGGGTTGATAAAATAAAATTGAGATATTCATTTGAAATTTGGTACACGTATGTATTATAACGACATCTGGAACTAGATTATAATTTGAGATGATTCCGTTGAAGGGTTGGGGGTTAAATAGGGGTAAATAGGGGAAAATAAGTAAAGCAAGCTGGTAATACTACAGAAACTTGAAATTCGGTGTATGTACTAGAAGCCAAAGCGTCAGATTTTTTAAAAATATTTTTCAACCCCCGCCACCCCTACTCCAATATGAAAAGGGGCTGATAAAATGAAATTGAGATATTCATTCGAAATTTGGTACACGTATGTATTATAACGACATCTGGAACTAGATTATAATTTGAGATGATTCCGTTGAAGGGTTGGGGGTTAAATAGGGGTAAATAGGGGAAAATAAGTAAAGCAAGCTGGTAATACTACAGAAACTTGAAATTCGGTGTATGTACTAGAAGCCAAAGCGTCAGATTTTTAAAAAATATTTTTCAACCCCCACCACCCCTACTCCAATATGAAAAGGGGCTGATAAAATGAAATTGAGATATTCACTTGAAATTTGGTACACGTATGTATTATAACGACATCTGGAACTAGATTATATTTTGAGATGATTCCGTTGGAGGGTTGGGGGTTAAATAGGGGTAAATGGGGGGAAAATACAGTAAAGCAAGCTGGTAAGACTACAGAAACTTGAAATTTGGTGTATGTACTAGAAGCCAAGGTCTCAGATTATTTATAATGTTTTTCAACCCCCACCACCCCTACTTCATTATTAAAAGGGTTGATAAAATAAAATTGAGATATTCATTTGAAATTTGGTACACGTATGAATTATAACGCCATCTGGAACTAGATTATACTTTGAGATAGTTCCGTTGAAGGGTTGGGGGTTATTTAGGGGTAGATAGGGGGAAATAAGTAAAGCAAGCTGGTATGAGTACAGAAACTTGAAATTCGGTGTATGTACTAGAAGCCAAGGCCTCAGATTTTTTAATAATATATTTCAGCCACCCACCACCCCTACTCCATTATTCAAGAGGTTGATAAAATAAAATTGAGATATTCACATGAAATTTAGTACGCATATGTATTATAACGACATCTGGAACTAGATTATATCTTGAGATGATTCCGTTGAAGGGTTGGGGGTTAAATAGGGGTATATAAGGGAAAATAAGTAAAGCAAGCTGGTAAAAGTACAGAAGTTTGGGATTTGGTGTATATACTAGAAGCGAAGGTCTCAGATTTTTTTATTAGTATTTTCCATCCCCCCACCACCCCACCCCCACTCGCTTATTAAAAGAGTTGATAAAATTAAATTTAAATTTTCACTTGAAATTTGGTACATTTATGTATTATAACTATATCTAAAACTAGATTATATTTTGACAAGATTGCGTTGAAGGAGTGGGGGTAAGTAGAGGTAAATAGGGAAAAATAAGTAAAGCAAGTTGGTAAGAGTACTGCAACTTGAAATTCGGTGTATGTCCTAGAAGCTAAGGCCTCAGATTTTTTAATAATACTTTTCAACCCTTCCACTAGTCTTACCACATTATTAGAGGGGTTGATAAAATAAAATTGAGATATTCACTTGTAATTTGGTAGACGTATGTATTATAACGACATCTGGAACTAGATTATATTTTGGGATGATTCCGTAGAAGGGTTGGGGTTAACAGGAGGACTAGGGGAAAATAAGTAAATCAAGCTGGTAAGAGTACAGAAATTTGGGATTCGGTGTAATAACTAGAAACCAAGGCCTCAGATTTCTTTCTAATATTTTTCAAACTCCACCACCTCCGCTTCATTATTAATGGGATTGATAACATCAAATTGAGATATTCACTTGAAAGTTAGTACACGTATGTATTGTAGTGACATCTGATTGAGATGACTGCATTGAAGGGGCGGGAGGTGGTAGGTTGTGAATAGTGGAAAATAAGTAGGGTGAACTAGAGACTTCATTTTTAACGTATATGATAGAAACCAACTCCTCAAACTTGTCTATGACATCTGCCCCAAATATTAAAATTCTATGACCAATAATTTCCACATACTAGAGTGCAAATATAGTCAAGATGTTTCCTTTAAAGTGATTTGGATGAAGAATCTGGATGTGGAAGTAGTGATTCCTTAGGCAGCGGTTTTTTATACCGTATTTACGTAATTATTCATTATTAACTGACTTTACATTTTTTTTGCTTTTTATTAAACGTAGTACAGGCCACCACTTGTATACGATATTTTTTTTACCTTAAAATTGTATTAAAAAAGTTGAGCTTAAGCAGAAAATTAATTTTTTTTTAGCATACTTATGGAATTTTTCGCATTTTAATAAGTTATTTTTAAATATTTAGCTTGTATTTTACAATATTGAATGAATACTGCGTATTTTCTGTTTGATCGTAATTTTATTTTATTTAGAAACTTAGTAACTTCGCGTCATACAATTTTTTCTGGTAAAGTCCGACGGTAGAAATCAAGTGTACAAAATTATTTAGGGGCAGTGAAATAAGGAATGAACTAGGGTTTTTTTATATTGATTTAGTATTTATGAAGGCAAATGTTTTGTTGAGGATCTATTGATATTGGTTACGTACATTGATAATTAATTTTACGAGTGATATCTCGCACAGTAGCGATGCTTAACTCATTAGACATTTTTTCACGAACTTACGTTACCTTCGTAAAACAGATTTTCTTGAAAATTCTTAATTTGCTCTATATTATTTCTGTGATGTAATTTTTTTATTATCATTGGTTTTTTTTTATGATTGATTGATTTCATTCTAACTAAATATTAATTTTACTTAATGGTAAACGCTAATACTAACTTTTGTTTATTTTATTTTTTCAATTTATTGTGGACGTGCCAAATTTCGGCAGAATTGGGGTGAAAGCGCCGAATTTCTTTAGCTTGAATTAATTCTAAAATTTGTATTTGCTTTTGGTTCTTTCAGTAAATTAAAAAATTTAGTTAATGACAAAGTGATTTGTGGTACTGACGTAGTTATTTTTTAATTCATATAAATTTTTTGTGCCAAAAGCTATTCTTTCTCTAGAACCCGTCGACCTCGCTAGAGACAGCTTAGTAACAATTTTCTTTTTTATTTATTATTCGTGCAAACAGTACCCCAAAAGTGACTCCTTGTTGAGTTTTATTTTTACATTTTTTGGTACAAAAGGCAAAAAGTTTCGCATTTTAGTGATGATAATGTTAGAATCATTTTTTTATTATTATTTTTACATCCGCAACCTAACCCTAATAGTTAGAGAACAATTTTTTATCCATTAGTGCGAACGCAACAAGAACAATTACTGTGCTTGGTATATATATGTATATATTTTTGAGATGATATTTTTATAAATAATATTTTCTTTTTTATGCTTATCAAATAATTCTTGGCATGTAGGGTGAAAAGCACATTTATTTTTTTAAGTTGTTTTACGATTATTATCATTTCACTATTTCCCAATATAAAATTTTTGTTGTTTTTTCTTTGAATATTCGTATTGTGTCGATAATAGAACACGAAATATGGATTTTTTTGTATGGAAAATATAAGTAACACAGTAGTAGCCAATCATGTAAGTTTTTTTACCCCGCATCGTGCAGTTCGTTGTTTTAAAGTACAAGAATAATATTTTTGCCTATATTATCCCTAAGAAAATTTCTCTAGGAGAGAAAACAAAGTTTATAATGCATTGTAGAAAAATAATGAAAGTTTAGTTAGTTTAAGTTCATTCCTTATTCCTTATCTCGCGTATAAGTTGGTAATAATGTAATATTTTTTCTGAGTTTTGTTGTTCGTTAAGTTAATGTTCTATGATTTAATTTTAATGCCCCTAAATAAAGTACTTACATTTAGGAAATACACGCAGTGCCATATGTTAAGATTTTTTTTAGAGGTATTTGGGGAAAATAATTTTTTTATAAAGCTATAGGAGGGACCTAAATATTATTAAATTGTAGCGATTTATCTAAGTAATTCTAATAATTTTAATTCTAAAATAGAGTGAGAAATTGCCATTTGAAAATTAGATGCAAAATATTTAATATAATTTTTTTGTTGTTCAATGAAAAACAGAGCTAGTAAAGATTTGAAATCTACAATATAATAGTCCAGGATAATTGAGTAATTTTTATAACTTAAGTTATAAAAAAGGGGAAGCTTTAAGTCAGACCAAAATATTATAGATTGTGTGTCAAATTAGTGACAAAGTACAGTCACGGCAAATTTATTTTTATATTTTTTTGGGGAAAATACCAAAATAAGGTATATTAAAAGGAAAAACAAAACTATGTTACTGGCAATATAGTGGCTAAAAGTTGGAAAAAGAACTGTTTTTTTGCAATTTGATTTTAAGTGAAAAGGAGTAATTTTTTAAGTAAAACTGAAAATTATAGAGTTGTCATTTTAGACACTAACCGTATTGACCATATTGATTTTTATGAAATTTTTATAGAGGAAAAATACCTAGATAAAGGTATAGTGAAATGTTTTACCCATGAATTAATAATTTTTTTATATCGATTTGATTATGTTACAATTTTATGATGAAAATATAAAATGTATAAAAAAGGGAATATTGACAATTAGTGAGTTACTTAATTACGTTGAATTGTTGTACCAAGACCCGGGTCAAGTCAAGTTTAGGGAAATCGAAAGCGCGCTTAAGAAAGTGAAAAGGTTGATTTTTGTGAATTATGAGAAATAATGTGTTATTAAAAAGGTACCAATTTTATGAGTTTATAAGAGTTATAATAAAATATTACGAGTTGATTGTTTTATGAGATAAATAATGTGTTATTAAAGGGTACCAAGTGTTATATGATTTTACAAGAATAATTATGAGATATTATGAGTTGTTATGATTTTTAATGTGAGTTATGAGATAAATGTGTTTTAAAAAAGGTACCAAGTTTTATGAGGTTAGAAGGGTTGTAATGAAGAGTTACGAATTATTGAAATATTTAAGGGTACCAAAGCCAAATAGGTGGAGTAAATGCTTAGGACAGGAAAAAAGAGGTTTGATGACAGTGATATAGTCCGGTCAAATCTACTTTAAGGGGAAGTTTAGGAAAACTATCCGTTAGTCCGGTAAAAAAGCATGATTATGATTTTTGGTAAATAGGTGATGATTTTTTTTATATGTTATGGTACCAAGGTTCCCTCATAGGTCGATGAGGATGCGTTAAATGCGTCTTAGGAAAAGACGTAGAAAAAGGATTTGATGACAGTGATATAGTCCGGTCAAATCTATTGAAAAACAAAACATGTTATTTTCTTTTATAATTCAATGTTCAGCGGGGCAAATAGCCGGGAAAGTAGTTGTTTAAAGAAGAGAGCACGCTTTGTAACATAAAATGTAACTAGAATAATAATAAAGTTATGATGGTTTATAATGTATTATGGTACCAAGTTCCCCTCATAGGTCGATGAGGATGTGTAGAATGTGTCTTAGGAAAAAGACGCGAAAAAAGTTTGATGACAGTGATATAGTCCGGTCAAACCTACTGAAAAAACAAAACATATTCTTTTCTTTTATAATTCAATGTTCAGCGGGGCAAATGGCCGGGAAAGTAGTTGTTTAAAGAAGAGAGTACGCTTTGTAAAATTAAATATAAAAAGAGGTAGAATGAAGAAATGATGATTTTTTTTTATGTGTTATGGTACCAAGATTTTCTCATAGGTAAATAAGGAGGTGTAACAAACGTCAAATAGGAGAGACGTAGGAAAAAGTTTTGATAACTAAATATTAGTACGGTCAACGTCAAATTTAATTAGCGAAGGTACAATAAAGGTAACTCTGATCTTTGATTCGAAAGAAAATAAGGGTAAGAAATCGAATATCGTTATAATGTTTGATCAATATTCCTTGAGAGGAAAAAGAGTCAAAAAAAATATGGGTAAATGTAATTTAAAGGGTATGTTGTTGTAGCCTAGGTCAACAATAAACCGAGAACATTAGTATCGAAGAGTTAGATACCGTGTGGGGGTGTAAATGTTAATTTTTGTTTGTTTATACGGAATCAAATTGGTAAGTGTTGTTGTTGGGTCTCGAAGCAATGTTGCTGGGCGATTTAAGCTAGTAACTACGTCGAGGTTACTAGATAAATGGCAAAGTAAAGTAGCGGACGACCTAACATGTGTCCAAGCAAAAATTAATCTTGTTACTACAATAACTTGGTACGTACCCCATGAGGGCCCTCTTATTGTCGTGATAAACTTATAAATAGGTTCGTACCCATATTGAACAGAAGTTCAACAACCCACGGTATATGAAAACCAAGAAAATAAAAAGTAATTATTAAAAGTTATTATCCTCTATAGTAAAAGTTTTTTTTAATAGTAACATGATTGTTTTATGACGTGAAAGCTATAATAAATGACAAGAGAGAGATGGATATATAGTAAAGTACATGAAATTAAGATTGTTTTTCCCCACTTTTCCCCAAGAGTAAGCGGTCAAATGGAAATTAGTTTAATTTTGTGACAATGTTTTTTTTAAAGAGAGAAAAGTAATAAAAGTAACAGGTCCTCCTAAGAAATGTCTGCTTCTTCAACGATTTTTATATGTGTTGAGTATATTTTTTTGTTCAGGGGAGAACACTAATAAAGGGAAGTTAGTTATAATTTGATTCTATATAAGGTACAAGGGGTTTAGAAACTATTAATTTTTCTTATTTATGATTTTGATGATTTTTTTAATTTGGCATATTTTGTATAATAGGTACATTTTTTGTTTTTTTTTTGTTTTTGTGGATATTTTAAATGCCAATGAATAAGTTCAAAGGTACCGAAATACATTTTCATTTTTATTCATAAGATTAAATTTATGGAGTCTATTTAATTTTATTTGTATATTGGAAAAGATAAAAGTCAATTAATAACTGTGACGGCATCAAAATTATAATAATAATAATAACCATAATAATAATAACAACCGTTTTTGCTCTATGCTGCACACAAAAAACACATTTTTGTTTCATTATGAAGTTCAATTAATGGAGTACGTTTTTTTTTGTTTGTTTTGTTTGTAGGCTGAAACAAAAGAAAGTTAATGAATAACTTTAACGGGATCGAAATATATCTCTATTTTTTTACTATGAGATTAAGTCTATGGAGTAAAGATTATACAAAATATATATGCACTGTGCAAATAGAATAATTAAAAGTACTTACCGATGTGATGAATGATAGTGTAATTGTTTTTTACATAATAAATTAATAATAAACAAGATATATACATCATAGATATGCACTGTGCCCAGATAATAATTAAAAAATACATGTCAATGAGATGAATGGTACTTAATAAAACATTTTGTATGCCAATTTAGATGAGTACCCACTCTATGTAATGAGTGAAATTGTAATAAATAAAAAGGGGCCTAAGCCAAAATGAGAGTGCGCACTCAAAATCTTCGAATCTTGTTCCCAGGATTATTTTGTTGGGTTATTTAAGTTAATATGATGCAGAAATATTAAATATATATCACGGCAATTGGTACTGGAACAAGGTTGCGAGCATCAGGCTTGATTAAAGAAAATGTTCCTTTAAAAAATTGGATTGTTAATTAGTTAATAGAAGTAAACTTGCCAAGGCAAAGGTTAAGTAAAGTAAAATGGTACCTAAATGAAAATATAAATGGCATATGATATGGGTCAAAGGCACAAATGTATGAAAAAATTATTAGTTGCCCTTTCGCTCTCAAATAGATGGCTATATAGGTACATAAATTGACACTACGCCAAGAAAAATAACCATAAAAGTTTAAAGGTAAACAAGTGATGAAAATTGTGAAAAATAATGTTATATTTAATAATGGCTAAATGATTATTTTCTGTAATAACGTAAATGAGACGATAGTTTTAATTTTTTTTTGTAAGGGAAAAAGAAGTCCAAAGGATAACAGTAATGGTAGTTAAAAGACATTTCCTTGAAATAATAAACGTAGTCTATTAAGAATATCGGAAAGTATTTTTACGTTTTTCGAAAAAATCGTTTTCAGATGTTAACTTTAAATTTTTTACGCAAGCTCCAACTTAGAGGGACACAGAAAAATAAAGTAGATTTGTCAAGTTAAATCGTGAATTTTTTTAAGGTTGTAATTTTAGGGTTGATCCAACCGTAATGGGTAAACTACCTATTTCTATTATTTTCTAATTTGTGGAATAATTTAGGCTAAAGTTTAAATTAATGAGATATTAAATTTCTTGTCTTGATAGTAATTGTAATTTTTTTGAATTTTTTTTAAGTCAATCAGGCTAGGAAAACTGTCTGTGGTATACTCTCTTTTTTCTGTTTAATAAATAAAGGGGTGAAATGATTAATTAAGAATTGTAACAAATAAAACATATTTTATTTTTTCAAATATTGTAATATAAGAACTTACTTGGGCCATTTTTTTTTCTTGTTTTATGTAATCGCATCATGGAACCGAGACATACGTAGCACTGGAAGGCAACCCCATTCAAATGTCCCAGGAACCGATAATCTCACCTGTAAGTCGTAGCGACTAATGCCGAACCGCATTTAAGCAAAATGCCCGCTGTTTCTTCCTCAAATTTTTCCGAAACCAATTCCAATTTAAAATGGTGTAGCTGCTTCTTGAACGAGTTTCTCTGTCAATCAGGCGATAAAAAGGCCCACGTCTAAAAAGGCAATTTTTTTTCTCCACCCACATTAACAACTTGTGGTAGTTTTCGCCTTAAATTTTTCCGCCTTAGCCTGACAGACAGTTATTTCCAAAAGAAATTTTTTGGAAACGGATAGATGGAGAGTGGACAAGAAGGACACGTCAGATGGTTATGGTCCAGTTGGTTCCGAACAAAGGAAAATGAAGTGCGTACCGCCCTACGCACAGTGGAGATGGCGACGATGGGAGCAGTTAGTCATGGTACGCTTGGCTGGGATATCTCTACCGTTGTTCCGAGGGTCCACAGGTTACACAACACGAGCCCAAATGTTGAAATGATAATTCATAAAGGTTGGGGATGAAAGACATTTAGAAAATATTTGGAACGTGGAAGGACAATGGTGTAAGTGTGGTTTATTAATTTGATAAATTGAACAGAGCCGGACTCCAAAAATTTGTGCTATAACAGTCGTGTGTTTTCTGAAACTTATACAGTGCGAAACATTTTTAAGTGCCCAAATAACATTTTTATAATCATTTTATCTTAGCGAAGTATTTTTTTATTTTTGTTGTTATTTTTTGTTGAAAAACTTATTCTATTTTATCATTACAATAATATCTTAATTTTTTTTTAATGAAAAATTTTTGTGTGCCCAAACAATGTTTTTAGAATCTTTTTACAGCCTAGCTTGGTAATTTTTATTTCATTGTTTATTTTTCTTTTCAAAAGAATTTACTTTAATTTATTACTACTATATTTTATTTTTTTTTAAATGAAACATTTTTGGGTGTCCAAGTAGCATCCTTAGAATTTTATTACATTCTAGCAAAATATTTTTTTTTTATTTTTTTTTATGGTGTATTTTTATGTAAAACTCATTTAACTTATTACTGCAAGGATCCTTTATTTTTTTTTTCCTTTTCAGATACTAATATGCATTTTTAAAAATTTTTATTGAATATTTAATTTTTTCTTTTGACTCGCTAGTCTTTAACAATAGTTTACGGAGTATTGGAGCTTGCATTACTAAGGTTAAAAAGATAAATTAAAGGTTTATGTTGTCCATTTATTGACATTTAATTATTTTCAAACTTGACAATGATTTTTTTTTAAATTTTTTTTCTCCATATTATTATTTTATTCTTATGTGTTTTATTGTTGTGTATCGTTTGTATTGGAAATATTTTAATACTGTGTTTGCCGTTTTGTTGAATATTTTTAAAAAATTTTCTATTTTCTGTATTTATTTATTTTTGGTTTCTTGTAATTGTATACCCAAATGTTTACAGCTGGGGACCAGCTTTCATGGGTGGGGGAGATGTGTCACGCAGTACTGGAAATTTATTTGGGACACCCGGTACACCATGTGTGGTAACGGATATGATTTGAGACATGAGATCGACTTAACGTATTTCTTTGCATTTTACTTTGTTTCGAAAAAGCTGAGTTAGCAGGTTCACCGCACTGCATTGTCGCCGGGGCAAAAGTGCTGTGTCAATTAAATTAATAACAATACCTCGCGCGGTAAAAAAGTCAGTTGGGTTTTGAGTTCGAAAGTAGAAAGTCCGCGGGGTACTGCGTGGGCCCAACTCCTTCCCCAGGATGGTCCGTCCCCAGAGGTTGTAATAGCAAAATGTAAGTACACTCTTTTTTGTATCAAATTAATTTAATAAACTTGTACTTTGTTTTCTACCTCTATGTTTCATTTAATAGAGTATTCATTCAATAATTAGTTAAAATCCTCTCGTATGCCAAGCGAGTTAAAGTGGCTTCATGGGTATCGCCGATAGGACCCCGGGTAACCGGACAGTATGGGAGATACCTGTGGACGTCGCACATAATACTCAAAAATAGGTTCTAGACCCCCTAAAAAGGGTAGATTTGCGACAATATAACCTAGTTCCATATGTCGTTATAATATATAATACATAGGTATACCAAATTTCAAGTGAATATCTCAATTTTATTAGCCCCTTTAATAATGTGGGGGTGGTGGTTACGGGTGGCAAAAATTTTGAGGTCTGCGCTTCTAATATACAGTCCTGGATGTTCGAAAACTCAACATCGTCCTGTAGCTAGCTCATGACTGACCAGAATGTCAAAATATGACCTAAGTAAAAAATTGTTAGTTTAGGATATACTTTTACGTATTTCGTGAAAATCGACAACAACATTTATAAATTATAATTGTAAATTTTATTTATAAATACTATGTTCGTAGAAATAGGTAAACTTTTAGTTGTGTATCCAGCTATATCGAGTACTTTTGTTTGCATGGTTAAAATTAGTAATTATCACAGATTAAAACCAGTTTTAAGTTTGTTGCGAATTCTTGCGATTTCTCGTAACAAATGTATATTTACCGTCTGATCAAAGATTAAAGAACTAACAAGATAGGACAGTCAGGCGGAGAAGACGAAATAGACGAAGACGGTTGTGAACTCCAATTTAAAGGAACACGACATCCAGCAGAAACGGTTTAGGGATTTGTCGGGTATGCATTAAATGAATTTGACCAAGCTTACTAAAAGCTAGGTTAGCTCATTAGAGTCGACAAGTGCTACGTTACGTATAGAACTCGATGACAGCTGCGTGTGGTTGATCAAAAGTATTACATTTTTGAACAAAGGTAATTAGTCATAAAGAGGTCGTGAAATACATACGACTGTCAATGCCCAACCCTAAGTTTTTTATATAGGGTGCTCAAAAATTTGTAATAATTTATAAAGTTCTTCATGTGGTCTACTGGAAGCTACACAAAAAGAAACTCCAACACTTGTCAAAGGACGCTTTAGATTTGTTAGTGCCACCTCCTGTCTCCAAATGCCAAGGCGATGATAACGATGCCGATGATGATGATAATTATGGTGACGACCAATCATGGAATTCTGATTTTGATGACAGCCTTTAATTAATTAAATATGTGTAATTTTGTTCATCACTTAATTGTTTGTTATTTTCTCTGTCTATTTTAGAATTTTATTGTTATTTCGATTTCAACCATCCTAATTTGTCAGTAATATTTTTTCAATATTTTTCCGAGGGCGCGAGGCGTCTTATGACTCGGTGATATAAAATCAATCGATTGTTATAATTGGTTTATACTGTATGTCCAATTTATGTTATGCTGTACCATAGTGCAGTATGAAGTGCTTATAACAATCTCTGAAGATTTTACTTAATTTTTTTGGTACGGATAATGCTAGTACGATTGAAGTTTATGGATATGGTGGCTCCATCTATTAACAGAGCATTGTAGGAAAATTGTGACTGGTAATAATTAAGTAAATTGGGCGATGGTATTAATTTGAAATAAAGTCTTTTAAAAAAACAAATACTACAGGATTTCTGAAGAAAATTTGCTTATTGGGAAGACTTCTCTTCATTTGACGTACTGCTCACCGCTTCCCACATATCTAATTACAGTATTTTTATTATTAATTTGAAAATTCAGTCTAAATCCTTTACAACGCCTATTTGTAATAGAACAGCACCTGAGACCGCGTACTTGAATATTGCAAACGATATCCGTATACAAATATAGTTCACCAGATATGTTATGCTTTTACCTCAAACGAAAGTAGTCGATTGTTTACCTGGCTCACTATTACAAGCCCGCTACCTGATTTGGTTCATTCATAAATTGCCGGTAGCATAGCTGTAGGTTAAATGATATTTATTTACATTTATTGAATCATTTATGGGACTGTTCATTATTTAGTATAAATAAATAATGTATTATAAACAATTAATTTACATCATGCCGATCAATTAGTATAAAGTAGTAAAACAATATTTACAATAATTAAAAAGTTATTCTAATAATTGTCGATCGGCGTTTATGACATATCTCCTGTTATGAGGCATTCCTTTGTTGGCCTTCTTTATGATTTTCAAACTGACTTTGGATAACCTATACCTTGCTTACAGTTAATCATTGAGTAAAACTACTAAAATTGCTTGTTAAAATTTATTATACAAAATATGTATATTAAAATGCAGCAAGGTTTCAGACCTAATAATTATTCTGAGATCTTTTTGCTTTTTCTTCATTTTCAAAAGATTCCATGTTTAATTGCCCACGTACATTTAGTAAGCTCCATGGCTGTGTCTTGCGGGGTACTCTTTTGGACTATACACTTAGACATGATTTCCTCGTTCTTCAGCGTCTTTCTAATAACTTTAGGTTGGAGTTCTCCCGCTTCATTTTGGAAACCCGTTATCTTGCAGAAACAGAACATGTGTTCTTTGAAATTCGGATCGTCTGGAAAATCTCCTTCCAAGCCTTTCATTGCGACTTCATCGGTAACGCCTGTTTGTGGAGCGCATTGATGGTGGAGCGCCAACAGTCTTTCCCTTTGCTCTGGCGTCACACCACACTACATGAAATAAATGTATGTTATTAATAAAGTTCTACATTTTATAATAATTATTTTCGCAATAAGTTAGGAAACGGTAATTTTTCCAAACTGGGAGTAGGAAAGTAGAAATCGACTACACTGTATATACTGGGTGTAGAATCAGGTCATGCCTATCATAAAAATGCATTGTCATCGAAACTGAATCAACGTGTAAAATTTCAACTCCGTAGGAAGAGGAAGTGGTTCTAATTCAGTTTACAAGATTTGATCTAAACAAACTAACACACTAACATTGCAAGTTAAATAAAAGCATTTAAAAATGTCTCTACTCAATAAAATAACTTTACAGAAATAGGAAAGGTAGTATGTTAATGTTATAAATAGGGATAACATAAAGAGGAAATTACAAGTACAGATTCACAATTGTCAAAACGCAACATTGTTATGATATAATATTTCTTGAAAAATTAAATATCAAGTCAAGTCCGCCTCTGTTAACGCTGAAAAATTCCGACCGTTTATAAGGGTAGAAAAACGACTGAAAACCCGTTTTTTAGATTTTTTAATGATATATCATTAAAATAAATATAGTATATTATGTGCAAATATAGTGAACCTATTTGTTTAATTAAAAATGCAAAAATTAACTAGTCTACCTTCATGATAAATTTGAACCTATATTTTAACCCATTAACGCCCAGTGATCTATTTATAGATCACAAAAAACAATTTTTTTTTAACATGACAATTACAAATTTAATTTCTTAAAAAGTGATTTAAATTAATATCTAGAATTACTACAACAGTAGAAGACCACTTCCTAATAATTTGTCAGATTGGAAGTATTTTAAAAAAAAATTTTTAAATCATGAAAAAAAAATTGTTGCTTACACTCACAAATTTATTTGTTTATGAACAAAAACCTAATGAATATGAAAATATGATATATGTCATAATGAGTCCCTAGAATATAAGAGTTTATTATCCTATAACTCATTTTACAATATTTTCTTTATCAGCATAATTGCAAACAATTTTATTTAGCTGATCTGTATTTATACCACTGGGCATATACGATATCTAATTGGAACTATGAGCGTTTTTCCGCATCAGATTTGTTAGGTCATTGTTTATTATAGACCAGTCTCAGCCAGTGTGTGAGATAAAATCTTTTAGTGCTAGTTTTACTAAAATATCACCTATTTCCGCTGTATTGGTGAAAAATATAATTGGTAAGTAAAGCTATTTTCTTTTGCGTTGATACAGTCAAACATTTGTAAGTGAAAATTGCGATAAAATTATACTTAATATAAAAAACTAAAGCATGTTAATAGCTTGAATAATAATAATAATAATAAAAATTTAACTTTTTAGAGAACATGGATTCAAAGAGGGCTCTGACTATGCAGAAGATAGAAGAAATTATTGATGATCCTAATTGTCAAATTGACGATGATAGTGGTGCTACTCTAGACATTGTTGTTTTACCTCCAGAACCAGATTATGTGATAGATGAAGACGAAGTGGATGATGACGAATTGAGCATAGCGGAGCTACAAGATGGTTCTGGTCAGAGTTGGAGGTACAATACGATCATGAAGATCAAGTTACAGAAGACATTGCTAAAGACCAGAGTACAAGTGCTATTTCTGAGCAAGAAGGTATGAAAAAGCAGAGACTTTCTAATTCTCTACCGAAATGGAAAAAATGTGATCCCAAGTATACTTTTACCGACAGAGAGTTTGCTACTATTGAAAAAGAGAAAATAGAAGCACTGATAAAAGAACATGGAGGAGCCCTCACCCAGTTGAAGATTTTTGAGAAATTTATTTCAAATGATATAGTAGATTATATAAAGGAAGACGCTTTGCGTTGCGCTAAGCGTGTAAGAAACGATGCTTCATTCGGTTTAGAAATAGATGAACTAAAGCCTTTTACAGGAATACTTTTGTTTTCTGGATATCACCAAGTTCTAGCTAAAAAACAAACGCCTCGATTTTGTACCGCACCATGCATGGTCGTGAGGCTATCAGCTGCCTATGAAACCCACATCATCTGCTAAAAGGAAAACTAAAGCAGCAGTGACCCCTGAAGACGTTCATTTCGATGGCCTGAATCATTTATGCAATATCGTGATGGTCAGGGAAGATGCCAAAGAAAAGATTGCAAGAGTAGACCTTTGTGCCAATTGTTTCCTATCTTACCACCAAATATAGCTGTTAAATTTTGCCGTTATTATTATGATTTAGTGACATTTTACTGATGTTCTAATGATAATATTATTAGATATATAAGTAAAATAAAATAATTATTATATATTAAAATATATATTATATCTGCCCAGTGATCTATTTATAGATCACCAGTCTTTTGATAAACCACATGATGAATTTTTTTTCTGTTGTTTTTTACAGTCATTTGGAAGCATTTTGAACATACGTACCGAATATTTTTGCAAATTCCAAAAAAAATTTCTTGGGCGATAATGGGTTAAATTGGTGCAAAAAAGTGCAAACTTTTACTAAAGTATCTTAGAAAAGATTAGAAAAATAAGTTAAAATATTATTTGCCCCGAACCTAACTATCACGGTAGGCATGTATAACGATAACACAGGTCTACAAAAAAAATATTCGGCTCCAAGGACTAAACCTATCACGCCTTAAGTATTCTTGTGTGTTGAAACCGCGTAGATTTCGAGTAAATCCCGATTTTTATTGCCAAAATATGATTTTTGACAATATAAACCGGAACTTACTCAAGATCTACGCAGTAGAAAATTTTTTAAATTGAAAATTCTGTTTCAGCACACAAAAATACTTGGCATGGATAGATTTAGTCCTTGGCGCTGACTTTTTTTTTCTTTTTGTAGACCTGCATAATGGAAGTTTTATCACTTGATGTTGGACTATTGAGTGAAAAATATAGACACTTATCTTAAAAAATAATGTCAAAAACTGTTACGAAAACAATGAATATAAAGAAAAAGTATTTTACTTTCTGTCTTGCTGTTATAGTTACAAAATTATAATTTTATTTCTTAGAAAAGAGGCCATTTGCTACTAAAAGAGAAACATGTACTTAAAATGTACATGCATTTTTTTCATTTTTCTTTAACAGTTAATTAAGAAAATTATATGAACTTATATACATATAAATACAAAACGAAGATAGTCATGATTTGTTGTTTTATAAATAATGATTTACAACTCCTTTGCTTTTTACAATTTATAGCTTTATTAATAAAACTTAAAAAAATATGTAATCACAAATAATCCGCTCACTGAATAATGAGTGCTGAAATCATCAATATTACCCATAATAATGACGCCAGACAGAGACACCTCTATTTTATTAATTTGTATGCCTGATTGAAATAAGTAACTCGTTAAGGTGATCCTTAGCTATAGGTGTGGAATTTTTTTTTTATGTGGTCTTCTCACCCACTCATTCTGTTCTAATACAAGAAGAAAAAAATCACAAAATTTCGAGTGGTTAGCTTAATCCCTTCCCGTGCCTCAAAAGGGGTGAATTTTACTATATATTACCTCCTCACTTAAGAGGGTTAAGCAGAAGCAAGCCAGAGGCGCGTTTAGGCCTAGGCGCACTAGGCGCGCGATTAGGGCCCCACTTTTCCAGGGGCCCCCATTTCCCGATTTATTGAGGTAAAAAAGCGATGTAAAAATTTTATTTCTTTGTTATGTCGTTATTTATTTTCGCTTTACCGAAATTATCTAATGATAATTACAACTGTCATGACATACATTTCTTCCCTTTTCCATATCATCCTCATCAGATCTCAATTGCAACAAAAATAACAAAATAAGAATGGTTCATGCGAGTATGTGTTCACGAACATTTGTCGTTTATTTACATTTTATATCACTTGAATTTGAAATCATTTTATAGTTCTTCCTTTCGATTTTAATTTTTTTCACATTTCAATGTAGAAGTCTATAGGAATTTATTGTTTGTGTTTATCGTGTTTGAATATTCTTGAATATTGATTTTTTTTAATCATTATTCACTGTATCACACTGAAAAAAATATGTTCGTAATATTTATGAATAGGTTCATCGACTGAAAAGTGATGAATCCGTTTATTAATACAATGTACGTTTACATAGTAACAATAAATGTGTACAGTGAATTAATGAACATACACATTATATCAATAAACAGATTCATAAATTCTCAATGAACTTTCATTCTCTGATTTCTCGAACATATTTTTGCAGTGTATTAAAAAAAAGATGCAATCAATTATCAGACCAATTTGGCAATTCCTCAGACGTTGCTATTTAAGTTTCGGCAGTCAGCACGTGCCAGATGACGAATCAGCTTTTCGGTATATTTCACATTAATGAAAATAAATCTACTGATAATGATACTGAAAATTCACGAACCTGAGACGGAACAATCTAGAAAACCCGAGAAAATAACTGAGAAAATTTTTATTTTGAAACCAGTGATGAGGACTGCGAAAAGGAAGAACCATTAGGAAACGGTTCTAGTGAATCTGGCGATGATGAACAAATAGAAAAAGAATCTGAAAATAAAGAAAATTTGGAAAAAGTGTATGACGATGCAAAGCAAGCTAATAATCAGCACACTGCAATGATCAATGCATTAGTATCAACCTATAGAGGCGACATAGATTCCGAGCTACCTCCAGATAAATTGCATCAATTTTTGATATATGTCGGCTTAAGTCGCTTGACCCGCAGTTTTTTATAGTAAAAATGTGTTTCAGACGATAGTTCTGAAACTTGGGGAAAATATTGTCCTGGGCCCCCTGATTAAAATTCATTTTGACCACCAGTTTGACCGAATTCGATTTTTTGATCTAGAGACGATTGAAACTGTGAACATCTGCGAAGGTCTGCTTAAATGTTCCATAAGAATTCTGAAAATATTCAGACTCATTTTTTGGAGAAAGATAAACATCTTTTGTTTCTTGGTGTTTTTTTTTTTCAAAGTGCTCTCTTTCTGAAGTAGAAAAAAATAAAATTTTTGGGAAATTCTTGGTCGAAATTATTTTTATCTAAGAAATTCTGAAAATCGGTAGGCGTGTTCTTTGAACAAAAATAAGCATATTTTGTCTCTTGGTATTTAATTTCAAAGTGCTTCCTTTTCCCGTAAAAAAAATTACAAAAAATATTTTTGTTTGTTCGTTATTTTTTTCCGGGAGAAGGAAGCACTTTGAAAAAAAATCCCAAGAGACAAAAGATGCTTATTTTTCTTCAAGAAATGAGCACGAATATTTTCAGAATTTTTATGGAACATTTACGCAGACCTTCGAAGATATTCACAGTTTCAGTCGCCTCTAGATCAAGTAATCGAATTCGGTCGGACTGGTGGTCAGAAAGAATTTTAATCAGGGGATCTAGGAGAATATTTTCCCCAAGTTTCAGAACAATCGACTGAAACCTATTCTTACTATAAAAAACTGTGGAGTCCTTTATTCTCAATGTGTTGCAGGCGACATTTTTTAATGTTGAAACCCTTTTGTGTATTTACTTGACCACTCCGGTCAGTAATCCCTCATGCAAACGCACTTTCTCGGCGCAAAAAAGAATTAATAGCTAGCTACGAAGTACTTCGAGGCAACAGCGACTTCAAAATTTGTCTCTTCTGCATACTGTATCAGAGGAAACACAAAACTGTGATATCAAACGTTCAAATTGACAAGTTTGCTAACATATAAAGCCGGAAAAAAATAATATGATAATATGTATTTGTAAAAATACACTTGCCTTCAAATTTTGCATTACATTTTTTTAATCGAGGGGCCCTCAAATCTCACAGCGCCTAGGGGCCCAATTTATCTAAACGCGCCCCTGAAGCAAGCTGAAAAAGAAGCTATTAGAGGTGCTACAAAACAAAGCATATTATTCCATAGGCGAGTATTTTGATCAGGAGTGTACTTAAAATATTTTATATCATAACATATTAGCATTATATTTACTTCACTTTTAGATCTGTATTGTATTTGTTTAAATTATGTTATTATTGCTAAGTACATGTATTGTTATTGCTATTATTTATTTGAAATTAACCTTTTGCAAAGACGTTTCATGTCCAATCTATTTTGGCAATTGAAATAAAGCATAATACATAAATAAATCAAATTGTTTAAACAATAATAATTTATTTAAACAATTACATTTTGCCATAAATTTGTAACATGTTAATTTTTTTTAATTACACAAATGTCCAAGGAATACAAAGTATAGTAATTCTTTTTCAAACTATACCTCATAAGAACTATTGAACTTTTTTAATTAGTCACATTTCAGCTTATGTTGATATAACAATGTTTTTCAAATTGCTTGAACAATTATAATTTATTTAAACAACTACATTTTGTCATGAATTTGTAACGGTGTCACCTTTTTTTTAATTTCACAAGTTAGTTTTTTAATATTGTTGATTAAGAGTATGCCAATGGAACTTGCAAGTTATTTAAACAATTTGTTACACTTCAAACCAAAGGCAAGCGAAGAAGTTCATTTTTTCGACAAAGATTACCAAATTACTTCTAGAACTCTAAAAGTTTAATTTAAGGCTGATGACAGGCCTTTTGATACACCGTTCTTTTTGAGATAGCTTAAGAATATGGGCAAAGCAGAAAATTATGTAATACTGCAGAACACATACTTTGTGAAGGCAAGATGTTAACCCGTCAAACACAGGAATCATTTTTATTAAAATCTCGTACAGTATCATAATTTAATCTTTGTGTAACTGTAGTGAGGAAACTAGCCTTATGATAGGTTTGTGCCCATTAAGATGTTTAATCGGCATCAGGTCAACCACAATATACTAAAATTGTTTAAATAAATTATAATTATGAAGAGCATTATAATATTAACACAAACGGGAATGTGACTAACTTAAAATAATTTGTGCTCTACTTTTGCCTCTGTGCGATCAGTTTGGGACCCTTGTGGGGGTGTAATTTGAAAAATAATCATTAATTCGTATTCTTTGGGCAATTGTAAAACTAAAATAAGGTGGAAATATTTATTGTAAAATATAATTGTTTAAAATATAAACACAATCTTGAATGTGACTAATTAATAATAATTTGTGTAAGAACACCCACAAAATACCAATAATAAACGTCAAAAAAACGTGATACTTGATTTTTGATATCACGGGGTCACTTTGGGGTCATATGAAAGGCTATTGCAAGGGTTTAATTTAAAAAATAGTTATTAATTTGTATTCTCTCGACAATTCTGAAGAGGGAACTTGTGTGCGATTTTTATTTCACAATATTTTAACGATTTTATCGCAAATTTACGAAAAAAATGTTTTTTACCCATAAGAAATACATAGGGATTGACCTAGCTACCCTAATTTTTGTGTAATTTTTTTTCCTTTACTTATATCATGATAATTTGAGAGGGTGACGATCAAATTTTAAAAGTTGAAAAATAGGGACCACTCTAGTACTCATAGTATAATTATGACAAGATTTTAATGCAACAAATTGTGTACGATTTTCTAAAAACGATTTTACCTATTCCAAACCAATACCCACAATTCCACATGACAGCAATTTACCAACCAAGGTGTCATGGGTCCATCGAATCAAACGCCTTTGTCAGGTCAAAAATAAATTAGACAAGGAGAAAACCTCGCCTTCGTTTCAAACAAAAGTGGCTTAGCGGACGGACCCGCAGGGCCCGCGGTGCGCGGGGGGGGGCGCAGCTCTTGGGGGCCCCCGAGTCCAGAAATTTATGACGCGAAAAATCATCGAAATTAAAAATTACATTAATCTTAAACCTCAATATTCAATAGTCAATATTATATATCAATATTTTAATATAATAATGGTTGATAAAAAAGTTATTTCGTACATAATTAATTTTAGTAGAGGCCTCGGATTTGTCAAATAAATGGGGTATAGAACAAGAATTAGAAAAAAAGAGAAAAAGGCGTGTTAATAAGTTTTTTGATGAATTAGCAGAAGATGAACGACTTACAGATTCCGAAACATCTTTTAAAGTAGAGGTACTTTATGCCAACCTTGATATCGTCATTCAACAGATTGTTAGCCGATTTTCTGGGATGAGTGAAGTGGTAAAGAGATTTTCCTGTTTGAATCCCAAAACATTATCAAAGTTAAATGACGATCAGCTTTATTTGGAAGCTAGCAATCTTGCTGAAAATTATTCTGAAGATTTATCGGCAGATTTTCCCCGCGAACTTCTGTTGCTAAGAAATGCTTTGAGCACACAAATAATAGAAATTGCGGATTCTTCAGTGTTTTATTTTGCTATATTCCCTATAAAAAATCATAAAACTTTACTGTTAAGTGTTCCAAATGTTTTCATGAAATTATTCTTAACACTACCAGTTACTGTTGCTACAGCTGAAAGGTCATTTTTAAAATTAAAGCTTATTAAGATGTTTGTACGACATTCAATGACACAAGAAAAACTGTCAGCATTATCTGTATTAAGTATTGAGAAAGAGAGAGCAAGGAAGTTAGATACTGATCGCATCATCGAAGACTTTGCTAAAGAGAATGTACGCCGCTGCTGAAAAAATTTATAATTTAAGTGAGTTTTTATTTTGTGGGGGCCCCGACCATACATTTTGCGGGGGGGGCGAGATTTTCAGCTGCGCCACTGTCCATACGATTTTTTTTGCATATTCACGTCATTTCTTTTTAACAAGTTGCAATAATAGCCGCTTTTGCGTTTTTTCAAACATTAAATTGTTTATAAACCGGAAACAGTTAACTTAACGAAAAAATGACAAGAACCTTTTTTGTTTCAAGTGACCAAGAAAACAAAACAAAATTCCTGTCAAGAAAGCGATTTTTGCGATTTCCTTAAAAAAATTTGGTTTAAACAAATTGGAACTAGATTTCCGTCCGGCAAATTCTCAATCCTTAGAAAATCGTATGGGAAATTTTTTTCATACGAAGGCGAGTGTTTTGCCTTGTCTAAATGCAGATTGTTACACTTCTGTCGTCAATGTTTTCATAGATATTAAATGATTTTTTTTCTAATTTTGCTCATGTTACACTAGATTTAGCTAGATGAAACTACATTAGGACCATTGAGCTGATTTAGAGAAATGAGTAAATAAAAACGAAGAAAACATATAGTACAGGCAAATTAACAATGTAGGGTAACAAAAATTAATAAAAGGATCATCTCTGCGATTTAAGTAGGTAATAACCTGGAGAATGAGATGATGCATTCTTTGCACTTTCAAATTCCGGGAAAATTCAAAAAAATTTGGAAAAACTTTTTGATTTTCGTTTCTTTTGGTCTAGCGGCCAAAATAATGAAAATAGAGAAAGAAGTTCCCAACAAAAGTTGTAGCTCGTCTTTTTCTCTACAAAAAAGGTCTCTGCAAATTTTTGTCTTACTTAAGCCGTTTAGAAGATAAATCGAGTTTTCCACTTATAGTTTTAAGCCGGTTCGAAATGCCCGAAAAATGAGAATTCTCCATGAGTTTCGTACGACCGGCCTCATCGATCGATAATTCTTACTATTCAGAGCCCCTAAAAAATGAAAATAACATGAAATATAGAGAAAAGTCCCAGCTTTAATGTGGAACTAATCACAAAATTCATAAAAAATTGTATCAAGGAGAGAAAGTGTCAGAAGATGGCTTAGTGAACTTTGTACAGTTGATCCACAGATTTATTCATATCTTTGCCGGGAGTCGTTAGAATGATAATTCATTTTGCTTATATATTCTTATACATATAATGATATGTTAATCCAATTAATATTTTGTTGCAATTACTTTCGTTGGAAAAATATGCCTTGATATCAAAGTAGAGAGTATATTTCTCATTTTAATCACCTCCAAATTTTGGAGTTCAATTCGTAATATCTTAAGTAATAATAATAGCAGTCTTAATTCTTGGATTATAAGTACAATAAAACATATTCTTTCGAATGACTTTAGAGTTTTTTAAATGCGCGCAGTACTTTTTGAATTTGTCTACAATATTCATACACGTTCAGAAAATGCACAATTATACAGTGAAACATATACAACTTATTTGTTTCTTAACATTCTTCAATGAAATTTTCACGAAATATAGATTAAAGTGCGTTGAATTGAATCCATGCAGTGAAAAAGCAGCCATTATTACGGGAGAAATAGGCAGGATGCATAAATCTCAAAGATGTGAATAAATCAACTGTATAAAGTTTACTAAGCCATCTTCTAACACTATTTTCTCTATGATAAAAATTTGTATGAATTTTGTGATTAGTTCCACATTAAAGCTGAGACTTTTCTCTATATTTTGCGTTGCTTTCATTTTTTTAGCGGCTCTGAATAGTAATAATTATCGATCGATATGTCCGGTCGTACGAAACTCCCAGAGAATTCTCATTTTCCGCGTATTTCGGAGCGGCTCAAAACTATAAGTGGAAAACTGGATTTATCTCCTAAACGGCGTAAGTAAGATAAAAATTGTTAAAGACCTATTTTGTAGAGAAAGAGACGAGCTACACATTTTGTTGAAAACTTTTTTCTGTATTTACATTATTTTAGCCGTTAGAGCAAAAAAACCGAAAATCATAAAGTTTTTCCAAATTTTTTTGAATTTTCCCGGAACTTGGAAGTGCAAAGAATGCATCATTTCATTCTACAGGTTATTACCTACTTAATTCCCGGAGATGATCCTTTTATTAATTTTTTTGAGGTTTTTACAACATTTTGCCTTCATTGCCTGTACTAAAATGGGTCAACTAGAAAACTTTCTCCATTTACAAACGTTTTGAAATCAGTTAAATGCTTACACTTTTATAGTTCATTAATTTTTTATTAGAGCAACTTCGAGTTCATTTACATGCAAGGAAATATAGAAAAATACGTAAGTACTTACCTCAGCAATAGTAAAAATTGCAATGAAGAGGGAAATGTTCAATAACCCGTTCATTTTGACTGTTCTTGCTACTGTTTAATAATTACCTACTTATGCAGGTACAAATTTTTGGCGAACTTATATATATAGTAGTTAAAAACACTAATAACATGTTACAATTCTGCTTAGTCACGGTAGCGCTACTTCCGTTAACCAGTTAATTCCTAAAAATAATGAGTATACATATACTAACAGAAATATATAGCTTTATGAAGACACTTGAGCCGAAATTAATTGATGCTCATCCGTTGAAACTGTCAGATTTAATGGGCTAATTTATAATTCCATGAAAACAATTTTTGGGGAAAAATAAGCAGAGTCATTGTTCTCTTAGGCGAGTCTGCCTGGGGTAATAAAGAAGTGATTTGACAAATTTGGTATACCATCTGAGTTAGCAACGGATTCCTATAGGAAAAATTCCGCTGAACAAGAATTTCTTATAAAAAATGTTCCTAAACCGCGAGCTTCATGGTCAAATAATTGTTACAAACAATTTTTGTTTCTTTTTTTAATTAATAAAATGAAGACGGTTTGAGGGATCGAAAAAATTTTGATTCAGTCGAAACACATTTTCAATACGCGTCGTTTGGCGCAAGGCACACTTCATTTTGTCAACCCGTTCATTTGTTATAGGCAAAAGAAATTTCCTAATTAACAAATTGATTACTCCGAAACTAATGAGGTCAGGATATTGTTTTTTTCAAAATACATGTCTTTTATGCCGAAGAATATACCGTATTTTTTATTGGCCCGATATCTTCAGTACTTTTTGATTGCTTAAACAATTGGCATAATTTGTCAATTAGCAAATAACTTTTTTTTTCGAAAGTTTGATCGACTTCAAACCAACTTTAAACGATAAATATTGATGTCGTGCATAACCACCATAGAAGTCTGCACGAATGCAACTTTTTGCTTATGTTTATTTAAAGTTTAAATTAATTTTGCAAATTAACAAATGGAATATCTCGGCTTCGGGTAAGAGTATCGAAATGAGGTTTTGTGCATATGAAAGTGCTTGGAAAAAGGAACATTTTTAGACTAGAAAAAACTTGATCAGATTACCGGAACCGGAAATAAAAGTGAAGATGCATGAGATGTTCTAATTTGTTTATTCGGTTCGGTGCAAATGAAAACTAACAAGTTTTTCCATCAACCACAAAATCTTCTACAAAAAATATTCAATCCCTGAAGAGTTATATGTGTTTTTGACCCTAAAGAAATTTCTCCCGCGACGTGAAAATGGTAAGATTTGACGCGAAATGGAGTGGCGAGTTCGATCTTCGGTGTGGGCAGATTTTTTTTTTTTGTCAAATTTTCTTATTTTTTCATGTAACCAAGTATTTTTTTATGACAATAAATGTTTTCACTTTCTGAGAAATTTTTAAAAACGTCGTAAATCATTTTTTTTGCAATTATCATTAAATAAAAGGCTATCCTTGCAACAAACATATGATTGTTCTTATCCAACGAGTTGGTAGTGTTTGTTTTTTTTACTACTTTTTGTGAAAGAGAAGGCTTGTTTTACTTTATTTGGAGGAGACCAAAAATAAAAAGGAAACAAATTAATTTTTCACTTTTTTCTTATAATGAAAAAAAGTTTACGTCTCATGAAAAAAACACACACTTTGTTATTTGCAAATGAGAAATAATCAAAAGATTTAACTATTTTAATGGCATTATTATTTTATTTTTGGTCTTTTTTCGACAGACACCCCCCCTCAAATAAAGCCTTCTCTTTCACAAAAAGCAGTTAAAAAAACAAAAACTGCCGACAAACCCTCGTTGGACAAGAACAATCATATAAAAAGGCTATTAACCGAATTAAATGAATCGGATGGCAAATTAACTGTCTTTATATATCACCCACGAAACGTGTGACATCAAATATGGTTATTGTCAATCGGCTTAGAGCTACGCCTAAAAAAAAAAGATTTTTCGTGATTTTTTTCTCAAAAAACGTCAATTACAAAATGTTCCCCTACTTTAAAATGGGCGGAAATTCACAGGTATGCTCCTTATCAATAAATGCATCGAGTAAACCATGTGATTACCTGTAAGGTATAAGATTAGCCCTATCACGAGCTAATTCTATACTGGCCTAGTAGGTTTTGTAACGACATTTGTTACTAGATTATATGTTGAGGTAATTCTACTGAAGGGGATTCGTTCAGCGGTAGCGGATTTGAACATTTCCTACAGTTCCATTCGGAAGATTTTAGTGAATCATAAACTCCACAATTTTAAACTTACTGCTGTGCAAGAACTTTATCCTGAAGATCCACAGCGAAGAACAGAATTTTGCGAAATGATATTAATCCGAACGCAAGAAGACCCTCAATTTTTAGAAAAAATTATTTGGACTGATGAGGCAAAATTTTCAAAAGAAGGAATTTTCAATCGCAGAAATTCGCATTTTTGGAGCAATCAAAATCCTCATGTTATGCGACCGAGGAATTTTCAGTATAAATTTAGTTTTAATGTGTTTTGTTTGTTAATGGGCAATAAATTGTGTTACCACATTTACGACGAAAATTTGAATGGAGAAATTTAGAAATTTTAAGAACTGTCGTAACGAACTTCTTAGACAATTTACCTGTTAATCAATACTTTTCATGCAGGTACCAACTCGATGGAGCTCCAAGTCATTGTTCCAGACCAGTTAGTAACGAATTGGATTAAATGTTCGATGACATTTGGATAAGGCGTTTGGGTCCATGGATTTGGCCTGCCAGGTCTCCTGACTTGACCCCAATGGATTTTTACTGTGGGGCCGTATAAAGAGTGAGGTCTATCGAACCCCGGTAACTAACCGAGAGGAACTGTTGGATAGAGTTCAAAGAGCATTTGATGGTTTGGACCCAAATGAAATTCGGAGTACTACTACACACTCAGTAAATAATAGGATTTTAAAATGTTTAGAGGTTAATGGAGAACATATTTAACAGTATAATTAATGTTTCGTTATAAAATTTTTATTATTAATAAATTACACAATTTTAATTTTTTCATTTCATTGATAAAATTAGAAAATCGCAAATATCTAAAGAACCGTACATTTTGGGTATAGGAATATGATACATGGTTAGATGCGCATTTTTTTTCTCTATCGAATGGTGCATTTAGTATGGCGCCATTTAAAAAAAATGAGTGTTTGCTGTTTTTGTGTGGTCGACATATGTCAATAATTTTAGAAACTTTTTAGTCGATATTTCGATGATTTTCTTACATGATGAGTAACTCCAATGCCTTGTCTTACCCTCATAGAAAAATCAACATGTTATCAATTATTGTTACTGAGATATTAATTTTTATGTTATACAACCTCTCTGTTAAAATTTTAGGACAAAAATTAATATCTCCGGAAATATTAATTTTAGCTATAGGAAACCTTTAACGAAATGTTCTTTAAATTAACTGCAGAAACTAAAAAATGGGGGCATTCCATTTAAAATAACAAAGTTGGGGTCAACTTCCGGTATAACCAGAAATGCCACCATTTTGAAAATATTTTCGTTATGACGTATTATATTAAAACTGTTTTTTACACTGACCAAGAAATGGAGGGCATTTCAGCAAACAGTGACGATGAATCGGTTGCAGATATGCCTGAATCGTCAGATACTTCCGACTATTCGGACAGCAAGGATTCCTTTGACGACATTCCACTCAATATTAGAAAAAGGTTCAGAGGTAATACAAAGAAAAATATGAATGATTTCGTCTGGCGTGAACAAGATCTAAAGCCGGATATACAAAAATTTTATTCCAGCCATTCGGGTTGTTCTCCGGCAAGTGGCCTAAGCGCAAACAGCTCTGATTTATATTATTGTTTTCAAAAAAATTTCAGTGAGGACATTGTTCAGTATATCGCCGAGCAAAGTAAGTTATACTTTGTGTTTTTATCTTCTCAAGGTATTCCTCCCACTAAGTCTAGCTTGCAACTCAATTTAATAATACAAATTATAAAGAAATCTACTGCTTTATTGCAATAAATTTACTTATGGCACTAGTAAAAAAACACTCCATTAAAGCCTATTGGACAAAAAATAGTAAGGTTGCTACATCCACCTGCCCAACCACCCACCCAGCCAGCCAGCCAGCCAGCAACAAATGAAATATCTCAGCACAGGACCGTCGTATCGAAATGCAATTGTCGGCAAATGAAATAAAATAAAAAAAGGAAAATTGTGAGCCTAGATAGACCTTGATCCGTTAACTAGAACCGGAGATATAGACCATTTTGCGTTTACGACTGTCAATTGTTTATTAATTAAATTTTTGAATGAAATCTTGTGACAAGTTATTAATATATTAAAGTAGCTAGTTTTCAATTATCACAAAAATCCATTGGTTTTTTGCTTTTATAACAATTAATTTATGAACGCCGTACAAGGTTTTTTAGTGTTTACACTTCGAATGACTTGGGCAGTAACGAATTTGTGTATATAAAATTCAAAGCGCGCTTTGCTTTAAATGCGCGTAAGTGGTTTAAAGTGGTCTAAAAAGTCATTTACATGTATTTTCATTTTATTTCTCAATTCTTTTAAGTTTAATTATTCTTTTATGCAGGGTGTTGCTTAATGGCGTGCTAATATTTCAGGGTATGATTCCTTAAGTCAGTCATTTTATGAAGAAAAGTTCATATGAACATATGTCCGCGTGTGGTTAAAGAGAAAGAAAAAAGGGACAAGACTACACAAAAATGGTTATCAATGTTTATCGATTGCCATGGGTGGAGATTGAAAAAATGCCATGAAAAGTCGCAAATTCTTAATAAACAAATCAGTTTATTTGTTAAAACAATTGCAAAATACGCGAGATATCGACACAAACAAAGAACTGTTAATTTTAACCGTAATAAAGTATCCGTATGACTTTTTGTCGAAGAGGAAAAAAAATGGTAATTTAGAACCCTCTATTTGTCTATAACAATTGAACGGTCAAAGATAAAAGATCTCTCTACATCGCATGCTAGTCTCAAATGACGCATACTGATAAAATCTTCATTTTTTTATATCTTGACTTTTTTTGTCCAACACGGTTTCATTTAAAAAGTCAAAGGACATAAAATAATGAGAATTTTCGCTAAAAAACCATTGTTATTAACAATGAAGCGTGTGTTTTATAATTTTTTTAATGTCACCGTCGTGTTCTGCGCAGTTTTTCCTATAAGAATACTCAATAAAATTGCTGTTTTAAATGTTTGACCAAAGTCGATGATTTTGACTTTACGCCGACAGCCTACTAGCTCCTATTAAAAATGGGAGATGGGGGCGCAAAACTGTAAAAATCTAAATTACGGCTGGAAGATAGGCGAGTCTGTCTGGGATTTTTCCCAAAAATTTTCTATAGGTACTATTTGAGTTAGCCACGGATTCTTATAGGAAAAATTCCGCTGAACAAGATTTTCTTATGAGAAATTTTCCTAAACCGCGAGCTTCATGGTCAAGTAATTGTTTAAACAATTTTTTTTTCGTTTCTATTTAATAAAATGAAAACGGTTTGACAGATCCGAAAAAACTTGATTCAATCGAAAGATATTTTCTATGCGCGTCGTTTGGCGCCAGGCACAACTCATTTTGTCAACCCGTTCATTTGTTATAAATTTCTTAATTAACAAATTGATTATTCCGAGACTAATGAGGTCAGGATATTGTTTTTTTTCAAAAAACATGCCTTTTATACCAAAGAATATACCATATTTTTTTTGGTCCGATATCTTCAGTACTTTTTGATTGTTTAAACAATTGGCATAATTTGTTAATTAGCAAATAACTTTTTTTTCGCAAGTTTGATCGACTTCAAACCAATTTTAAACGATAAATATTGATGTCGGGCATAACTCCCATAGAAGTCTGCACCAATGCAACTGTTTGCTTTTGTTTATTTAAAGTTTAAATAAATTTTGCAAATTAACAAATGGAATATCTCGGCTCTGGGTAAGCGTATCTAAATGGGGTTTTGTGCATATGAAAGTGCTTGGAAACAGGAAAATTTTGAGACCAGAAAGAACTTGATCGGATAACCGGAACCGGATATAAAGGGATATTGCGTGAGAGGCTCTAATTTGTTTATCAACAACTTTTTGGACATGAGATTCGGTGCAAATGAAAGCTAACAAGTTTTTCCATCAACCACAAAAAGTTGTACAAAAAATATTCAATCCCTGAAGAGTTATACGTATTTTTGACCCTTAAAATAATCTCTCTCGCAACGTGAAAATGGTAAGATTTGACGCGCAATGGGGTGGCGGGTTCGATCTTCGGTGCGGGCAAATTTTTATTTTCGTCAAATTTGCTTTTTTTCATGTAACCAAGTATTTTTTATGATAATAAATTTTTTTACTTTTTGAGAAATTTTTAAAAACGTAAATTATTTTTTTTTGCAATTTTCGTTAAATAAATGGCTATCTAATATGCAGACGTCCCACAAGGCAATACATATTACCTTGTGGTACATACCACGAGTTTCATCAATATCATGTCAAGAAACGATATGAAATATATATGAAATATGAAATAAACCAGAAATATGTATGTACATTGTACATATTACAAAACCTGAATATTGGTATCCAACATGGTTACTAATAGCTTCATAAACTCTTGTGTTCATGCAGATCTGGTCGTTAGGGCGAATATACCCCGAACTGTATGTATCTTGGTATATACTACCGAGTTCATCCTTCGAAATCACCTGATGGACAAGTTGGCAACAACATGGGTATTAAAACCCAGAAAAATTGGCAACAGTGGAAGTAATCAGCTGTTGTTTCGACAGCTGTGTTTTATTTTGGACAAAGACTTGTGGAGTAAACAAACGTAATTAATATCAGTGATTGTTTATGACACCCTATTGACTTTCAATCCATTCGTTTTAAAAACAAAATGTTAACGCTTGAAGTGGTACCTGAACGTTCTTTAGGCTGTGAGCAATGGGAGTTTGTAGTGGGTATGTGTCATTTGCTTGTATACTAGTATTTTATTTTTGTTCTTTGCTGTGACACCCAAGTTCATGATGAAATATTATGATATTTGTTGGCTGCATAGTAGGATCAATGACGATATTGGTTTACAATATTAAATGTATATTAGGTATTATCTTTCTACACAGGTCTAGATAGTTTATTACCAAAAAAATATGTATAAGGATGATTTATTGAATATTTACTTTTGTGATTACCTTTGGTTGTTGCTGTTTTGTTATTATTCATTTAGTTAACTTATTTATCACACAGCATTTTGAAAATTTATTTCCTTTTTAAAGTTATGTAATATCCAACGTATCAATTCATTATTCAAGAATTATTGAATAGATATGCAAAATATAATTTTATGGTGAATATTCCATAATTATTTATATTTATGCATAATGAGTAACATGCAATTAATTTCGATTTATTTAATTTAAGGAATGCATTTTTCACAAGCCGTTGCTATCATACAATCTCAAGTTGGAGTCATCAAAGGTGTTCAAGTCCTCTATAGTGACACTGTAAGTAAAACTGGGATATTAAAAACATAATTTTTAATTTATTTGCTTGTAGAAACCATTAGAAGTAGACTTAGTCATAAATTTACCCCAGGATGGAATAAGACTTTTCTTTGATCCAGTATCGCAACGACTCAAAATCATTGAAATATACTGTATGAAATTAGTTAAGTTAAAGTATTGGTAAGTATTGTGGTTTATTTTCGTTTAAGACAAATTTCCGAGCAAGTTCCAGCAGAAGATCTGGTGTCACAATTAATTTTTCACCATAAAGACATATCAGCCTTTGTTTATATGAGATTAAAATGATATCTTATCACAAACAATTGGAGATTTGTAAATATCATTATTAGATGGTCATTCAATCAAATGAAATAAATAAAGTATGTACCTGAGATCATTGATTCACTGCACAATGCTCATTTCTTAATTTTGATTCAAGAAGATTTGATGTGTAGAAGAATGAAAAGTAGAAAAATGAGGCTTTCGTGTGAATTAATGTAAAAATATTTTTTTGGTATAGAAGGCTTTGCTTTCTTGTTGCTATGGAAACGAACTTGTGTTAATTGTTGGCAAGTGTCAAATAGATAAATACACTTAACTTTTATGAGTTTTCAAACGTCAATTTGTAAGTTATGGAAAATATGGATTCAGATTTTGAAGTGTTACAAGCAGAAAATGAAATACCAAAAGAAATTTTGGAAGCAGCCACGAAAGCGACAAATGATATTTTGATTAGTTATTATTACTGTTTGTCATTGTATTTGTTAGAAAATTTATTTAAAATATAATAAACAATTAATTTGTATCGGTGTTGGCCGAAAAAAAATTATATTTTACATGTCCGAAAAAATAGTGTTTCGCAGGTCAAGATCATTTTCCGGCAACCATTTCTTTATTTTTTAAAGGTTCGAGATGTTTCTCGATCCGTTCGATGTTCAATTTTTATGGCTTCTATATTTTTATTCATTTGTTTTAATGTAGTCTGCCAAGGCATACTTGATATACATTTTCCAATTTTAATTCCAATAGTAGTTAATTACAAAAAATACGTGGATGAATATTGTGTTGTAATACATTGTCAGATTCATATTGAAAAATTACATTTAGCTGTAGTATGAAAATATTCAATAATTTCGAAAAAGTGATAACCAACTTCGGAGCTTTCTGTAACACAAATAAGCAATAAAAAAAAATGTAGTATTTATTTTTCTTCAAATGTGTACATATTCGCACTAATTCTGTAAAGTAATTTTTAATTATTTTTAAATAATAATGTCTGTGGATACTTATCAGTGTAATTTGTTTTAGTGGATTATCGTTTAATTCACCCGAGGTTCTACCTTCTATTGAACAAATAGAGCATTCCTTTGGAGCGACGCACCCTGGAGTTTACGATTCTGAAAAGCAACTGTTCATGTTAAACTTCAGAGGGCTCTCCTTTTACTTCCCCGTTGAATCGAAATTTCAAAGCGGGAGCACACACAACTTAGGATCTCTTCAATTTCCTCCAGGAAATTCCCCACTAGTCTCTAGATTGGCCATTTACTGTGGCTCCAGTGTCGATCAGGCACACGCTCCAGAATTGCCATTGTCTTGTTATTATGGTCAACTGTACTTGCAGAAGGCCGTTGTTTTAAGAGGAGAATCATATACGAAGGGTTTAAAGTTGCATCTTCTGGCAGGTAATACTCTGTAATTAATGTTAATTAAGATATGCATGTGAAGTTTTTGTACTGTTATGTAGTAGATGATGATATTCATTTGTGCCATCAATTTTAGGAAGTTTCCAATTGTCTAAAATACTAGTAATATTAACGTAACGGACAGTAAAACAATGTTATAAAAAAAATTGAGGTCTTGGCTTCTAGTATACCGGGTGGCTACGAGTCAATGTACGCCCCCAATATTTTGGTTGTTTTTGTATTTAAAAATTTGGTTTTTGGTACACATAAATTAGACAATAATAAGCTAAATGGAATGACTATATTTTTTTGATGGTTTCTCATTAAATTTCTAAGTGCAACAGTTTTTTCAGATGTAAAAAATTCCAAAAAATAAGTGAGATACGAACAATTTTTTAATTTTTTCAAAATGGCCGCGTCAGATGAATGCAATGTAAGAAAATTACTAAGTAGGCCATGAAAATTATTAGTAAGGTTGTAGACTTGTCTGTAAAGAAGAAAATAGTTGTTTGAATTACTGATAGGTACCAGTATTTTTAGTTTTTTTTCAAAAAAACGGAATTTCATTTTCATTTCCGTAGGGGTCCTATGGAACTTTTTTAAATGGACCTGTGCTATTTCTTTTATTAATCAGAAATAATGATTCGTAAACTATAATTTTTTCGCCATTAATCATTTCTTAACGATATCCTTCGTAATAATAGAAGTATTTTAAAAAAGTAAGCGCCAGCAAATCATTTTAATAAGGTACCTATCTACATTTAAATCCAGATGGCCATAAAAATGACAGACATTCGCAACAATTGTCTTGACTTACTCACTAATTTTCTGAAGCAAATGTATTAAAGTTGTTATAAACAAGAAAATTAATATAAAATGGCTGAAAATTATTCAAGAGATGAAAAAGTTGACATGATCATTATTTATGGAGAGACTCGAAGTAATGCAACTAGAGCACAAAGTCTGTATGGGCGGAGATATCCAGAAAGAAGACAACCTCCGAGACACTATTTCGCCCGGTTGGAGCAACAATTTAGAACTGAACCTTATGTAGAAATTGAAGAAAGATTTATTGTGGATGAAGAAACTGAAATTAATGTATTAGCTTTAGTGCATGTTGGCCCAACCATTTCGATAAGACAAATTGAACATGAATTACCAGTTTCCAAAGAATCAGCCAGAAAAAATTTAAAGAAACACGGCTATCGTTCTTATAAATATCAATTTTTGTATGAGAATGATTATCAACGAAGAATAACCTTTTGTAATTGGTTACAGTTACGCCAATTAAGAAATGAAAATTTTATCAAAAACATTTTGTTCACTGATGAATCGAGATTTACAAACCTTGGTTTATTTAATCGAAATAACACTCGATATTAGGCAATTGATAATCCTTACATTATGAGGCAGGGGCGGTTTCAGGAGCGGTTTGGCTTCAATGTTTGGTTAGGCGTAGGTACTGGGCGACCATATCATAGGTCCAATAATTTTTAACGAAACTCTAACTGGACCAAGATATCTAGAATTTCTCCAAAATATAATAGTTCCACAGATTAATCAAATTCCCAATACCAATATTCACGAGGTTTACTTCCAACAAGACTGGGCTGGACCACACAATGCTATTATCGTTAGGGATTACTTAAATCAATTATTTCCAGATCGTTGGATTGGGGCCCATGGTCCAGTCAGATGGCCTGCAAGGTCGCCTGACTTAACCCCACTCGATTTTTTTATTTGGACGCATTTGAAAAATAGAGTCTACATGACTGCTCCAACCACAAGGCAAGATCTGGAAGAACAAGTTCGACATGAAATTGCACAAATAACACCTCAACAATTACAGAATGTTAGACGTGCAACGATAAGTTGCGCTACTCTGTGTATTAATCATAATGGTGAACAGTTTGAACAATTTTTATAATGGTTTATTATAATTTAGGTTTTAAATAGTTTTGTTATTTTTGGTAATTTATTCATGGTTGTAACGTTATACCTGTTAAAATTATTTCTCGTTTAATTTGTGTTTACTTTTTAAAAATACTTCTATTATTACGAAGGATATCGTTAAGATATGATTAATGGCGAAAAAATTATAGTTTATGAATCATTATTTCTGATTAATAAAAGAAATAGCACAATTCCATTAAAAAAAGTTCACTAAGCCATCTTCTGACACTTTCTCTCCTTGATAAAATTGTTTATGAATTTTTTTTATTAGTTCCACATTAAAGCTGAGACTTTTCTCTACATTTTATGTTATTTTAATTTTTTTTAGGGGCTCTGACTAGTAAGAATTATCGATCGATGAGCCCGGTCGTACGAAACTCCTGGAGAATTCTCATTTTTCGCGCATTTCGAAGCGACTTAAAACTATAAGTGGAAAACTCGATTTATCTTCTAAACAGCTTAAGACAAAAATTTGTAAAGACCTCATTTGTAGAGAAAAAGACGAGCTACAACTTTTATTGGAAACTTCTTTCTCTATTTTCATTATTTTGGCCGCTAGAGCAAAAAAACCGAAAATCAAAAAGTTTTATCCAAATTTTTTTGAAATATACCGGAACTTGGAAGTGCAAAGAATGCATCATCTCATTCTCCATCTTATTACCTACTTAAATGCCAGAGATGATCCTTTTATTAATTTTTGTTACCCTAAATTGTTAATTTGCCTGTGCTAAAAGTAAATAGTAAAATTTTAAAATAATCACAGTCGTCACACTATAAAATTTCAATATTACGTAAAACCTGTTATAGTTTAGTGGACCCTACTGGCCACGTTGGCGCCCTTATTATCAGTATTATTAAAAACTTCTGCACCGAAAGAAGCAGGCAGAATTGGTTGATGTAACGTGTATCTATCAGATGTAATTTAGTATAAAATTAACGAAAAACTTATTACAGGAACCAACAGTCGTTTAATAGACGCAATGAAACTTCAGTTCGAAAGGGAAATCCTCTTAGGTCATTCTGCACAGGATGTAGCCTCTGCTTTGGGAGCTCCATCTAAGGTTTTCTATAAGAGTGAAGATAAAATGAGAATACATAGTCCTAATGCCCATCGCAAAATCACTGCCACAAGGAGTGATTACTTCTTTAACTATTTTACTCTGGGTTTGGTAAGTGTAAGTTTTTAATTATTATTTTTCGAAAATGACATGGTGCTTAAACCAAAATTAATACCTCAGCTATTATTATTGGAAGTACAAGAATTACTGTCTCTTGCACAATTGAAGTAACCGTGATAATATAGAAACCCAGCATGTAATTACATGGCACATTTGCTGCATCAACTAGCGATATTATTAAAACTTTTCCTTACAGCATCACGATTTAAATCAATTTGATTTAAATCGAGATTTAAATCGACTGATTTTTTAAATGTAAATCATGATTTAAATCAAGTTGTGTAAAGCCAATAATCTAAGTAAATCAAAGTTCATAAAATTCAAATAAAAAGTACAATTTATTTAAAAGCTAAATACAAATTACAAAAAATTCAAACAAAAAGAAGAAAAGAACAGTTAGGTTACACATATAAAACAAAAGTTACCTTCTTAAATGTGTATTATAAATTAGGTGCCTACTTAAAAGCAGAAACATGAAGTAAACAAATTAACCAGAACCAACTCTAAAAGAAAATAAAACATGATTTACTCCAAAACAAAAATTTTAAATTAGGTTAATTATTGTAAAGTTTGCACAAAAAAACTAATTTAGCTGCTTTTTCGGTCCCTAAACGATTTCGAATCTTAGAATGAATTAAACCAAATGTTGAAAGTATTCTCTCGACCGAGGTTGAACTAGCTGCAGCAGAAAATAATGCCTTGATAATTGGGAATAATTTGTCAATAATATCAATATGTCTGCGATTTCCACCACTCCAAAGATTTTGTGTTTTTAAGATTTCTTCGTGAAACATAATATCGGCAAAAGGCTCAGATTTTGCCAGAAATTTAATAATCAGTGATAATCAGTAATCACTTTCGGGATATAATTCATTAGCGGCTCCTAAAGCACGATCCTTTTCGCTTTCTGTTAATTTATGCTTTGTTTTCGTAGGGTCTAGAATGAAGGCTAGCAAATGGTATGAGGTGATACACTGGTCGTATCGGTATCTAAATATTTGCATTTGCATTAAAGTAATTTCAGTTTTGTCAAAATGCGACTCAATTATTTTAAATTGTTACGACGTCTGATAAAATTGCATCGTTTCTTTGAAGCCTATCAAGTGCAACAGATATAAGTTTTAGTAGTGATAAGTAATCTTCAGCAGTTCTTTTTAAATAAATGTTTGAAATTTTCTGTCTTATTATGCTGTCAATTTCATTTCTATATTCCTCACTAATTTTAAAAAGTGCGAGCCAAGATTTAAAGAAACCTTTTAAGCAGTCGGCAAGTGTGTTCCATCTTACGTCAGAAGGTAAAGCAAGTTTTTTTCCTCCTTCTTTTGCGTATATCGCAGAGGCAAACTTATTTTTTTGGAAGCATTTCACAACAAACGTGTTTCTTAATTTCACTAATTTCCAAATCCTTACATAAGTTTAAAATGTGTGGAGCACACCCGTAAGTAATAAAATTTGGTTCTGTTGACTCTTTAATTTGATTTCTCGTAGCATTCATATTGCCAGCATTATCCATCACAAAACTGCTTACTGTACAGGGTGTCCCAAATTGCTTGATTTTGGCTGGTTTTCCTATTTTCAGACCAGGTAGAGAAAATCTGACGTGTGAGTCTAGAGCTCGATTTTTGTGAAACGCCAATTGGTGAAAACCGCATTTTGATATCTCTAACCGTTTCCGAGATATCGGCAAAAATTGACATTTGGCAGATTACGAAAAACTGTCACAACTTTTTTATTTGTGAATATTTTTATTCTTTTTGACGTAGAATAAGATGCATTTGTCAAAAAAAATATATCGCTTTTCAATTGTTCGATATTAAAGCTAATTTTGTTATTTCAAATGGAAACCATAGTTTGCTTTGACTTTAGAAAATAGGAACAAAAATGGGCTTTCCAAAAATATATAAATGTCAAGATATGTCTAGTCATCCTTGCTGCCAATATAACACATTTCTCTTTAAAAATGACATTTTAGCAGAGTTGGCCATGGAAAACAAGAGTTTCAGTTATTCAAATGAAAACAATAGTTTTTCTATTAAATTAATTTTATTAATTAAACCTATTTCATTAAGTAGGTAACAAATCTTTAACTATTGAAGTATCACAAATTGTCTACCATTTTGGTCGATGCACAATTGACATCTCTTCTTTACTGATTTCTCGGCATTTAAGAGTTACACTAATGTCACACTAACGTCACACTAACTTCCCTTTTTTTCCTATTATTTATCACATATCAAATTAGAAATTAGGTACACAATAAATATTCTATTTGATATTCTCATTATTCTCATAAGATTAAGAAATTAATTCATCGTTTAATCAATTTTAACACATTTATTAATTAGTCATTTTTCATTTTACAGTTTAATTTTGATATATTGTCAAATGTAAACATATTCTATTTAATAATTCAAAATTCAATAGTCATTATTCATAAGTTTATTAAGTTTTCTTTAGGCGTGGCATGCCCACCCTAGATATAAATCGCCTAAAGATGCAAGACATAGGCATACACCCTGTTTTGATATGTATTGCAGGCGTAAGATCGAAAAGAATGACCAACATCTACGTAGACGTAGTATAACACAATTTCAGTTTCTGCTGCCCACCCTGGTTAATAGGGGGTTAGAGTTTAGGTTCATGCACATGACATATTAGCGGCAAGTGTCCTGGTATTAAGATTAAGCAGATTCGTATGTGTACTTGGCGGAGGCAGATTAATATGTAGTAAAATATAAAAAAATATAAATGAAAATAACTTTTTAATTTTATAATTTTTATATTAAAATTAATTAGCGGCAAATTTTATTACTAACTACTGCTTGACCTTGGCGCTCTTAGATAATAGGGTCATTTCCTTCAACAAAATTTATAAAATCTTATTATACCATCAAAAAATATACTAAATATATATTTCATATATCATATTAAAGAGAGTCCTAATAATCACATGCAAGAAAAAATTGGTTTTCAAAATAACAAGGCGGTAAATGATGATGTATGTAATGAGAATTCAATTTTAGAGATTTTCATGTTTCCTCTATCATGTTGGCGGTAGTGCTCGGTAGATTTGTTGTTTACATTGTGTTGATTTTTCATTAAATTATAACCTAAAAATTTTAAATTTTATTTTCTATTTTAAAACATATCTGCAACAGTATATTTATTAATAGAAAATCATTTACATACTTACTTTAGCTTACAGTGTACTTCATATTTTAATCAAGTTAAATCCTAATAACAATAACAATAGTTTGAAGACAATTAATATGACAATGACTCACGTCGATACTATAACCACACTACTCTGTGCTATAACAGTAAATGAACGACGCCCGTTGATTATTCCTCTATTTGTTAATGTTGGTAATTTATATCAAAATTGCTGTTAAACGACACCAGAGCCACCTATTGCTGTAACCCTATTATATGTGTACTTCTGTCAATATAGTCAGTCGTTTTCTAACCGCCTTTACGTGTATTACTTTTTGATCCTCTCCCTCAAAATCTCTCAGGTTATGTGCCCAGGATTCGTTGTTTCAAGTAAAAAGTATCGTAATTGTGTGTCGCGAATAGATAGGCTCAAGAATGACAATGAACTATGTTTCTAGTGTACCTAAACTTCTCGGGCGAGAGAATTACGACGAATGGGCGTTCGCCGTCGAAAATTTACTGGTGCTCGAGGGACTACAAAAAGCGATCGAAGGAACTGAGACAGATTCGGTGCAGGTGGCGAAAGCCAAAGCCAAGTTGGTGCTCACGATCGATCCGACTTTGTTTGTTCACGTCAAGGAAGCTAAAACAGCTCATGAAGTATGGACGAAACTGAAAAGCATGTATGCCGATACCGGCTTCACCCGGAAAATCGGATTGCTTCGTACACTAATTTCTTTAAGGCTGGAAAGTTGTGTTTCGATGGAAGAGTATGTAAACTCAGTGATCAACACATCTCAGAAATTGAAGCGTACAGGGTTCGACATAAATGAAAATTGGATAGGTTCTTTACTGTTGGCGGGACTTCCAGACAGGTATGAACCAATGATAATGGCCATTGAACACTCAGGCATTGTCATTACCACAGATTGCATAAAAAACAAGTTGTTGGACATGGGGACACCAGATGGCGGCAGCAGTGGCGTAGATGGCGCTTTCGCAGTTAAAAGCCGTTTTAACAAACATGGCAAAGGTGGCAACAATGATCAGAAACGTCAGGCAGATAACAAGGACAAGAAGAATGAGGTTAGGTGCTTCAGATGTAAACAACTGGGACACTTTATGAACAAATGTCCCAATAAAAGCGCAAGTATGAACAAAGGCGAGTCATCGACAACAAATGCATTTAGTGCAGTATTCTTAAGTGGAAGTTTTAATCCGAATGAATGGTATGTCGACTCGGGAGCTAGTGTTCACTTGACGGCTCGCAAAGATTGGCTTGAAAATATACAATATGAAGCTTTTCCCAAAGAAATTGTTATAGCAGACGGTTCTACAATACAAGTACTTTGTTCTGGTGATGTGGAAGTATCTACAGTAGTGAATAATCGTGTAGAAAACATAAAAATAAACAATGTTTTCTATGTACCACAGATAACCACCAATCTGCTTTCAGTGAGTCAGATTTTAAAAAAGGGAAATAAAGTCAAGTTTGAAAATGAAACATGTAACATTTTTAATGCAGAAGGATCCCTGATAGCAGCAGCAGTTCAATCAAACAATGTTTATAGATTGAAGCTTAATACAACTAGTGTTCCTGATGCTATGATGGCAAATTTGGCGGTGACAAGTCAAATTTTACATAGAAGATTTGCTCATTTAAATTACGCTGATCTTAAGCTTATGCAGCAAGGTTCTGTCGAAGGTTTGGATACCAACATCAAGCTGAACTCTAATGATATTTGTGAGGTATGCTCTGAAGGGAAACAGACCAGGTTACCTTTTGATAAGGGCAACAGAGCCACATCATTGTTGGAAGTAGTTCACATAGATTTGTGTGGTCCCATGGACGTGCCTTCGATTGGTGGTTCCAGATATTTCATGCTGTTGGAAGATGATGTGAGTCGTATGACATTTGTGTATTTTCTAAAAACAAAGGACCAAACACTGCAATGTTTCAAGGATTTTAAGGTTATGGTGGAAAACCAGATTGGCAGCAAAATAAAAATGTTAAGATCTGATAACGGAGGTGAATTTTGCTCGCAACAGTTTGAAAAATTCCTTACAAACAATGGTATCATACATCAGAAAACTACTCCTTACACTCCGCAACAAAATGGGATGCTGGAGAGAATGAACAGAACCATTGTCGAAAAGGCTCGTTGTTTGTTATTTGATGCAGACCTACAAAAGGTTTTTTGGGCAGAGGCAGTTCACACAGCCGTGTACGTGAGGAACAGGTGCGTAGCCAAAGGCCTAAACAAGAAGACGCCGTATGAAATTTGGTACAATAGGAAGCCAAATGTAAAACATATTAGGATTTTTGGCAGTGAGGTAATGGTACATGTACCTAAAGAAAAACGTACCAAATTTGATAAAAAGTCACAAAAGATGATTCTTATTGGTTTTTGTGATAACGTCAAGGGTTATCGACTATGGGACCCTGAAAAAAGGAGAGTAGTGACTAGCCGTGATGTGATAATTATTGAAAAAGAAAAGAAGAAGGTTTCTATATCAGTTTCTGAACCTGTGACTGAGATACCATCGGTTGGAGAAGTACAAGATCGAGTGGGGGAACCTGATCCGGAGTCTTTTGATGCTGAAAGTGAGTCATATGATTCAACATCAGAAACTGATCATTTTGAGGAGACAAATGACAGTGATTTTATGCCAAGTGAAAACGATATGTTTGAATTGACCCCAAATGAAGGTCAAGGTGCGGTCAGAAGGTCAGAACGAGTGAGAAAACCCAAGACTTATGATGAATATGTCAGTTATACGTGCATCGGTGAAGCAGACATTGAAGATGTCCCATTGACAGTGTCAGAGGCCCTTTCTCGACCAGATGCCGATTGCTGGAGACAATCTATGGAGGATGAAATGCAGTCTTTTGCTGAAAATGATGCGTGGGATCTAGTGGACCCTCCTGAACCAAAAGAAAACATACCCGTGGTGCAGTGTAAGTGGATATTTAAAAAGAAAAGTGATAGTGAAAATAGGATAAGTTTTAGGGCTCGATTGGTAGCTAGGGGTTTCGCTCAAAGAGCTGGGATAGATTATAGTGAAACTTATGCCCCTGTTATTAGATTTTCTAGCCTTAGATTACTATTAGCTTTGTCTGTTCAAATGAACTTAAATATCACACACTTAGATGTAAAAACAGCTTTTATAAACGGCCACCTGAAAGAAAAAGTGTTCATGACACAACCAGAAGGTTTTGTAAAAAAGGGTTTCGAAAAAAAGGTGTGTTTGTTAAAGAGAGCTATATATGGGCTGAAACAATCATCGAGAGCCTGGAATGAAAAGGTCGATGAGGTATTGATCAGTTCTAATTTTAAAAAATCAGATTATGAACCTTGTTTATATACCCTGAAAAATAATGAATTCTTAACTGTTGTTGCATTGTATGTCGATGATTTTTTGATTTTCAGTAATGATTTAAAAACAGAATTAAACAGGCATTTTAAATTAAAGGATCTGAAAGAAGTCAAACAATTTTTAGGCATGAGAATTCGTAGGTTAGATGATTGTGTTATTATAGATCAGGAGAATTATATAAATCAAATATTAAAAAGATTTAATATGTATGAGTGCAAGAGTGTAAATACACCTATAGAGGGTTTTGATTATTCACAATGTACTAGTAATTCTGATTTGAAAAATCCATGTTATCAGCAACTTATGGGTAGTCTTATGTACCTGTCTGTACTAACACGTCCTGACATATGTTTTAGTATAAGTTTTCTGAGTCAATTTAATGGATGTAACACAGAGTATCATTGGAAATGTCTTAAACGCATTTTGCGATATTTACAAGGGACAAAATATTTTTGTTTGAAATTTAGTAAAATTGACCCTGATCTAGTTGGTTATGTTGATTCTGATTGGGCTTCAGACAAGAGAGACCGTAAGTCTTATACCGGTTATGCATTTAAATTGTCAGGGGGTGCCATCTCTTGGAAGAGTACTAAACAAAAGACAGTCGCTCTCTCTAGCACTGAGGCTGAGTATGTCGCTATTTGTGAAGCTTCTAAGGAGGCTATATATCTTAAAAATTTGTTAGTAGAATTAGTTGGTATATCTGGGCCTGTACTTTTATACAATGATAGCCAAAGCGCTCAGAAACTGTGTAACAATCCACTGTTTCATGATCGCACGAAACATATAGATATCAAGTATCATTTCGTGAGAAATGCTGTATTAGATAAGGTTATTGATATAAAATATTTATCTAGCGATAACATGATTGCAGATGTTTTCACAAAAATTTTAGGGGCCACTAAATTTTGTAAGTTTGTGTCAGGTCTAGGCTTGCAAAATTTTAAATTTTTTGATTTATATTGATATATTACAATTTTGCTAAGTGGGGGTGTTGGTAATTTATATCAAAATTGCTGTTAAACGACACCAGAGCCACCTATTGCTGTAACCCTATTATATGTGTACTTCTGTCAATATAGTCAGTCGTTTTCTAACCGCCTTTACGTGTATTACTTTTTGATCCTCTCCCTCAAAATCTCTCAGTTAACTGCGCATGCTCTCACATCTGACGTCATCATAGGCGCCAATTCAAAATTTCGTAACTTAAATAATTAATTTCACTATTAAAATGAATTTGGAATGTAAAATAAAGAAATACGGATCAAATAAAATTGTATAAATTACTTGAATATAAAATTTTTAAAAATGGTCAATGACCCTATTGAGTGGGCACTGCCTTCCCTGATGGGCCGCCACTGAGTAAGCTACCTTGTGATGACCTTGACGTTGACCTCTAGCAATATTTTCAGTCGTTTGATCGTAAACTTTTTTTTTTTCAATAAAACCCATATTTTGCACCTTGGATTCAGAAAAAACTCATACTTTCTCACTTTAGGATATGAATCTTTCAAGAAAAAGTTATATAGAACAGGAGGATATGAAGGTCATCTGAAAGTCAGAAAAGTTGTTTTTACAAAATAGCTTGGAAAGTCGGATGCAGTAAAAACTCAGATAAAAGTTGTAGGAAGTCAAATAAACTAACTTCTGGTGATCTTGGCTTTGACCTTGACGTACAGTTTTAATATTATTCATTGTGGCATGAATTATTTGATTTCGCTGAATATAACCCGTTTTCAGCGTTACGCACAACTCTTAAAGCTATTTTGTAACAAATTTTCTGACTTTCAGGTGACCTTCATGGGTAAACAGCCTTTCCTTCTATATACTTTTTTCTTGAAAGATTCAAATCTTAAAGTGAGATTACGAGTTTTTTCTGAATCCAAGGTGCAAAATATGGGTTTTATTGAAAAAAGAGCGTATACGATCAAATGACTGAAAATATTGCTAGAGTTCAAAGTCAAGGTCATCACAAGGTAGCTTTACTCATATTCCTACAACTTTTGTTCTAGTCAACTCCTCTGAAATGTCAACACTAAGTTACTAGAGAACTTGGAAAGTTAAAAACCTTCAAGTATATGAATAATCATTATTTGACCTTCAAGTGTCCGTAACTTGAAATCTATGAACTTTTTGTACCTGCTTCACATAAGAACTCTTGTTCGGAATGATCCAATGAATACATTTCGGCTGGTTTTAGCTCAAACGACTGTATAACTGTTACCCTGTATTTTGTGCGGGGTCCTTTGCGATAGAATCCTGAAAATGTAATGAAAATTGGATGCAAATCCCCACCTTTAGAATTGATGTTCAGAGATGAAACAAAAAGAATGAGTTTATGCTTCATATTCATTGTGTTTTATACTTCCATTATTTTTATTTTGACATACCTAACCTAACCTAGAAATTGAAATGAATTTTGTTAAGGGAGTTGCTACGTGGACGCCGCGGCGGACATATATAATTTCTTAGTTGTCCGCCGCGCATGCGCATTCGCTTTTGCACGACTTATTGAACCGCCGCACAGAGAAATTGGAATATTTTATGCAATTTTCTGAAAAAGAAGGCGGGGGGCACCCCCCGCACCCCACGTTTTTGTCTGCGACGCTAATGCTGCCTGCGGCGCTGATAATTTATTAACAATTATTTAGCAAAATAAAAATCAACCTAACTTACCCAACTACCATCATATGAAAGAGATAAATTATTATATGAAAAAAAGAACATTTCAGTCATCAAATCCAACCAGAATTTGTGAAAAAGGATATTAATCGTTACAAAATATTAAAAAAAAAAAAGTCAAGTGGGCAGTATTTGAACCCGGGACCTATCGCTCCACAACGTGATAAATCATCAAATCAAATCAAAACAAATTTATTTTAAATTAATAATACATAATTGTCCTACCTAAGCACTCATCCGGAGCCAGCCAAACATCCACAGCACTAATCGCCATGGTAATTGACCAGCGATCCACGTCGAGAACACCTCTATATCACAGAATAAATAGTATCTATCCAAACCAATTGCCACGGCGGACAGCTAAGAAATGATAGATGTCCGCCGCGGCGTCCACGTAGCCACTCCCTTTTGTTAAAGTATGACAGCCATGCAGAATGTTAAATATGAAAATAAAATAATTTTATACTTGCCATTATGTTCCGGTTGAAGGTCATTTCTAAATGTAAATTTTATTTGAATTTATTGTGGACAATCGCTTTCGTGATTGTGGTTAATTTTACGTTTACGTCAATTGTATAAGATGCCTAAGAGATTTATTTCATTTAGGACATTCTCTTTGATGCCCGTTCCCACTTTGCAAAGAAAATCGTATTGCACACCAATTATCCTGGACACTACAACTTTAATATGTATATGCGATGTGAGTTTGAGCTCTCCTTGGACGAAACTGATATAACGGCGTACAGTCATTGGAATGATATATGCAAGAAATTAACACCCAGTGAGCGACCGGTAGTTTTAAACAGGGCGAGTTCCACAAACACTACAAATCCGTTTGGGAGTACACTCTGTTATGGATATCAAGACATCGTGTTTGAGGTAAGTTGTTATTTCTGTGAAGATGATTAGGTCCAAAATTTAATAATTTCAAGAACTATTAATAGAAAAGAAAATTCTGACGTATGCATGTTTGTTCAAAATGGAAATAATGATTAAATTATAAATAAAGCATGTAGTGGAGTAAAAAAAGGACATTGATATGCATAATTTTTGTAACAACAAAATTATGATTTCATACCTCTTGCGTTTATTTTTTATAATTTAATTGTTTAAACAGCGTTTATTTAGGTAAAAAGTTGAATATCTCCGGTTAACTTTAACCTTATCTCAAAATTATCCGTTCATACAGCTAAAATTTTGTAAAATCGTGTTGTTACTTAATTTTGAAAGTACGCGACATGTTTGAAAGCAAGTGTACATAACATACAAAATCGAATAAACTGGCTAAAAAGTTTTTTTTTTTTTAATTTTAACGCCCAGGGATGTTAGGAGTTGCGATTGGCTTCAAATTTTGAGAAAATATACTTTTTGTTGGTGCCCAAATTTTGAACCTTGTGGACACAATACAAAATCGAATAAACTGGCTAAAAAGTTTTTTTTTTTTTTTTAATTTTAACGCCCAGGGATGTTAGGAGTTGCGATTGGCTTCAAACTTTGAGAAAATATACTTTTTGTTGGTGCCCAAATTTTGAACCTTGTGGACACAAATGAATCTATCTAAAATTTAAATTGCCCGCAATTTTATGCCATTAAGTCCAAAATGGATAATTTCTTTCAAAATGTAGTTCCCAACGCCAGCTCTCCGATGACAAATCATTTTGGCCACTTTTTCGCATTTATTTATAAACCAAATAACAAATGAATTTTTTCAGATAGACGAAAATTAACTTTTTTTTATTATAAATAAATGCAAAAAAAGTGGCCAAAATGTCTTAAAAAAGCTGGCATCGAACTCAACATTTTAAAAAACAAATATCCATTTTGGGCTTAATAGCATAAAATGGTGGGCAATTGAAATTTTAGATAACAAATTCATTTGTGTCCACAAGTTTCAATATTTAGGCACCAATATTTCAGGGTTTATTTCAACAAAAGGTATATTTTCTGAAAGTTTGAAGTCGATGGGAACTCTTAACGTCCCTGGGCGTTAAAATAAGAAAAAAATTCTTTTTAACCAGGTTATTCAATTTTATATTTTAGATATGTACTCAAATGACCCAAGACCAACGCAGGTTTGTTGGAATTTTAATTAGAAATATTTTGGTTTTTTGTTTATCCCGATCGGACCGCTAGAACCAAAGATATTCACCTTTTTACCTAAATAAAGGCTGTTCAAAAAACTAAATTGTTTATAAAATAAAAAGCATTAGACTTTCGAAGCCCAAAACTCGGATACATGCTCCTGGTGATACCCCAGATGGTATGAAATCATAATTTTGCTATTACAAACCGATGCATATCTCATCGTTTTTTTGGTCTATACCTAATTAAAGAGAAAAAATTGAAATAAATATTGAAAGTATTAACGACAACCGTTTTGCACCTCAATTTTTTACACTAACCTTTCATCAAGCTGATTTTCATTTAAAACTCTGTTATAATGATAACAAATTACCATTTCAGGTCATGCCTAATCATTATATAGCTTCTTTAAGCATGTATGGAGATGGTAGGCCATATGAGAACGAGTCTGCAAACGCGTGACAGAGGCTATCTGCCACCTACCTCATTCTGACAAACAGGTACTGGCAACCCCATTATAATTTCATTTGTGCAAAAGCTTCTTAAGTATATGTAATGTCATTGCCTAACTGTATAATTTTCATTTAAATTATAGTCAAACCTAGTATAAATATATAAAAAATAATACACAAGGAATTACAACAGAAGAGGATGTGGAAAAAAATAAGACTAGGCATAATTTATTTAAAAATAATTAATAATGGGGGGGAAATGAGAAAATATAGCCAGGCGGCTTGAAAAAGGGCAAGAGTGGGAATCCGTTCTGGTCAGAATAAGTGTAAACGTTTTGTGTAAGTAAAATCTTTGTAGGTAGCGTTTTATTTTTGTTAAAACCGAGCAATTATAAAAATTCGGAATATTAATATATGATTCAAATGTATTAAGCCCTCATTTTACCAGAAGATATCTTGAAAACAGAGAGGCGGGAAGGTATTTAAAAATTATGTCTCATTATATGTCCATTGTAAATCACTGTTTAAAATTTGAGTAACTGACGAAAATAGTTTTGAAAGTCTCCTAAGTTATATTGAAAATTCCCTATTTTTTTAAGGAAATTTTGATCATATTAACTTAATATCTTAAAAAAGATGCAGTAACATTTTAGATTTCGATAAAACAGCTTTTTATGTAATATTAAATTTTTTGATATCATTTTAATTTTATAATTTTAGACATTTTGTTGATTTAAGGTATTGAAAAATGTTTTGATAAAATGATTGATTATATAAAATGTACATTTTCAGAAAAAATAATTTGTGAGTATGAAATAATAATTGAGTTATCCCATAATAGATACTATTAATGCTAGAGAAAAATCGACTACAGACACCATGACCATTCAGCAGTATGTCCCAAAGTGCACTCAACTCGTTATAATAATAATTATGATTTATTCACCACATAAAATTTTATTCACAATGATGTAGTATAAAATTTATCGGACAAGTCCAAAATTTAGAAACAAACATAAATAAGCACAAATATAGTATAGAAATAAAGAATATGAATAAGTAATTGTATATAATAAGTTATTGAATAAAATAGAACACATATAGCGAACAAGGAATGTTGAATATCATTGCATTTCCAAATATTCGGCAAGAGAGTAGAATGCCATATTTAACAAATAGTTGTGTAGTGTTGATTTAAATTTATTAAAGTTACTAATTACTCGAAACAGAGATATGAACTTATTATAGCAGGTAATACCTTGGTATATGTGAGAATTTTGTCCAACAGAAAGTCTCGAAAATGGTAGATATAGATTATTTTTATTGTGTGTGTCATGGGTATGTACTGACTTATTTCTAATGAATAAATGTTCATGCTTCTTTGTATTTAAGATCAACAAATAAATGTACAGGGATGGAAGAGTGAGAATTCTGAAATTTTTAAATATTTCTCTGCAATGTGTTTGGGGATGTACTCCGACCATACAGCGTATAATTTTTTTTTGCATTATAAATATCTTCTCAAAATGTGCTGAAGAGCTTCCGAATATAAGTCCATATGACAAAATTGATTGTACAAGGCCAAAATATGCCGTAACAGTATTACGTAGCTGCCTTATCAAAAAGCAGGTTGAACCTAATTTATAAATTGTAGAGTTAATGTGTTTTTTGACCTAAGGTCACCCCTAAGAACTTTGTGAAATCTACATGCTCAATAGATTGATTCATTTTTATAAGAGCACTACAGTCGGGGTTTATGGTTTTTGGTAAAAATGACATATATATGGTTTTACTTATATTAACTAACAAACCATCGCTTACACAAAATTTATGAAATTCATCGGCACAGTTATTGACCTTTTCAACAGCTAAATCGATAGTTTCATATGTTATACAAAATTTACTGTCATCTTCATATAGTACTTTCAAATTAGGACTGATGCATGATTGAGATATATCATTAATAAATATTATAAGAAATAGAGGACCTAAGATCGAACCTTGTGGTACTCCCACCCTTACATCCTTTGAATCCGATTTAACATTATCAATAACTACAATCTGCTCTCAATTGGGAAATGTACAACATATGATAATTTATATTGATACACAATTTCACCATTCCAAATTTCACTGATTTGTCAAAAAGCATTTCTATTATAATTCGTTCCAAGACCTTGGAATAATTATCAAAAATGTGAACTAAGTAATGCTTATTTTGTAATTTTACTCAGGCAGACTTTAAAAAAAATTTTAATCTAATTTATTCGAAATATTTCCAGATAAAAACCATCCTTAAATACAATGTAAACAAAAAAATATTTTGTTGCGGTTATGCAGTGTTTTTGCAGAATATTTGCCCACAAGATCTTGTAAATTATCCTAATAAAGAAAAGCTGATAAGAATTTGTGTAATCATAACAATTCATAGCATTTAAAAATATTCATGTGGGCCTTTAAAAATTTGTTTTTATTTCGTTCTACAGCAAAGTAGTAACAAATAGTAACAATCTGTGACTACATGTTTACTTTATTATATATTTCCAAATGAAAACGCGTACGAAGTCTTTTTATTTCCTGCCCTGGTTAGCGTAAGCATGCTTCCTGCACGTCGCACCCTTCTTACGAAGTGCATTATGTCTTTCTTTATTTACTTATTCTAAACGCTGTAATTAACCGTTGATATTTTTTTAACTGTTTATTTGATTAGAAGTCAGTATCCAAAGAAGAATTTTCGCTCATCTCCAAAGATAACTGAACAAACATAACGAGAAGAATCTCGCGAAAAATTGATGCATTTTTAAGTATAACCTAAGTTATTAAAATGTCAGTGAGTAGTTTAGAATAGACAAAAAATTAACGTATAATTTTTTTAATTTTTTCCGCTTCTCTTTTGGAGATATTTGTGGTTAAACTGAGGTTCTCAATACATTTGAATCGTATATTAGTTATGTTTTTCAATCCCTCTGTTAAGTTATTTAGACAATCATAATTATGTGTTATGTTTAACTACTATTTTTTTGTAGTATCGTATAAATTTCAAAAATAACAAAACATTAAAAAAAATTACAAAAGTAAAAAATATATTCAACGAAATTTGCCACAAATTGGAGATTAAAAACATTAAATTGTAATCTCACTTTGTCTGTTGGCAACATTGAGAAATGTTAAAAGTTTAGTTTATTAGTTTTATCTATTTCGCATTCTGATTGCTTTTTAGAAAATATTTTGAAAAAGTTTGTCAATGTTTCACATTATATAACTGTTTTTTTGATATAAACAATAACTTCCAAAGAGATTTGTTCAATTTTAGATTAGGACAAAAAAACGTTAATATTGCTTTTTTTCTTTGACAATAACAAACCTTTTTACGAATATTTATGTAAGGAATGTCCAAATTATATACAAGAAACGTCGCCTTCTCCATTCGTTACTCTCGGACCATAATTATATCTATAATTATAATATTAATAACATTACTTTAGAATTCCCTTGCACAAGTTGTGATGTTAGCATCACCTACATGCTATAATGACTTTATATCACACACTGGTGCACAGTATATTAGAATATAATAGTGTCATATGGTCTCCGCACTATACTTCTCATATATATCATTTAGGGCCGGTACTTTCATCTATAGATAGCGACATTTATTCTTTAGAATAAGTCTTATCTAGAAGATACGCAAAAAATCGGTATTTTCACCTACAAATAGTGATATCAGTCAGATAAATATGCTTGTTCCTAGGATAAACTATTCGGTGCTCAAATCGACGAATAAGGCTTTTATATACCGGATAAATGAAGCCACGCCTACGCGCTTGCGCTCTGATTGGCAGTGCTATTCTATTTTCTAACCTAAGTTTTGAAAAGTTCTTTGCTGTTTTGTGTTTAACAATATTTTAGATAAGGTTTGGCCAGTGGTGACTTTTATAACTGGGTGATTTTACGGACTTTCACAAGCCACGGCGGGAAGAATAATAAAAAAAATGTAATAACTGCTATTTATGTATTTCCTCACTTTGTCCAAAAATGTATCACATGAAACACAGTTTTATTTTATATATACCATTTAAAAATATGCAGACACAAAATCGCACAATAAAAGCCATTGTAGACACTATACTCACAATGATAAACAACCAAAATGACTGAAATGTCATTAACAGGTAAGCAATAATAGTAGGGGATTATTTCTATCTTTATTTGAAGTACATAGCTTCTGCATACATTTCTCTTGTTTTACCACATCTTCAGTTGGCAACAGTTACTTTGGGAAGTGTCTAAAATCTTATCCATCGAATTGTTAACCGAAGGTGTGATTTGAATGAAAGTACAGATAGAAGATATCCAGTAGATAGCAAATTCTGGTTATCTTATCCTTCGGATAGTTATCCGGCGGATAAAGTATATTTATACTTAAGTGAAAGTACCGGCCCTTAGAGACTGCAGCATAGATTTACTAAATTTTATGTTTATAAAATGGGTCTGCCATACCAAGTTTTGGATTCTCACCTGAGATTAGACATAACCTGTTTCAAGTCACTAGAAGATCTTAGGAAATTTGCCCTCTATTTCCTACATAAAATAATCAATGGCTCTATCGACTGCCCATCTCTCTTGGATAAAATTAATTTTCATGCTGCCCCCTGCAATACTCGCCACAAGAGACTATTTTTTATCAGACCTCAGAGGACTAACTATTGAAAACAAGCTTTTGGCGATAGAATGGTAGCCAACTTTCGGATACACCGGTAACGTCACAAGCCTTTGCTAAATTGAACAAACACAATCGCATCTGGGCAGAAAGCTTTTCGGTCACTCTTCGTTTCGGTTTAATTGGAGAATCTGAATCTGAATAAACAATAGCACTTGCTTCTGAATCGGAAGACTCAGACACTTTGGACGAAGTTGATGGCTGCCGATCATGTTTTTCTACCATTTCAGAAATCCTTGCTCTTCTAATTTCCTTTTTATTCTATAATTCAACTGTTTCATCGTTTTTATGCCCACACAACTGATAATCATTTTTCTTTCTGATTTCTGATCTAAGAGAAATTTACGCTGCATGCCTAAATATCGAAAAGTTTCATAGCATTGTTTTCAAATATTTTCAGTTTTTCTTCATAACTTTCAGTCACCTTTACTATTAAAAGATTTTAGAATTTTGTATATTTATCATGATAACTAGGTATCATCTGGAGTAGAATTCTGTGACACAATAGATGCTTTGCGCCAAATATCCTCAAGTTTTTTGGCTGTAAGTTGGCCAATTTCACTTACAGTGAAAATTGAATTTCCAGAATGCGCTATATTTGAATATTACATTTCCAACAAATTCAATACCATGGGCGTTAGCAAGATTTGTATGTGTTGTAAAAGTTAATAATTTACTGCAATATTTCAAAACTGATTCACGACGTTAGGCACTAAACGGCTCGAAGTAACGAACATAAACTGTTATTTCAAGAGCATGTGAATAGTTATAACCAGACTCCGGCTCCGAGGTAGTTATGACGTAAAAGCCAGAGTCAGCTTTGTGCAATATGAACTATATAAACATTTTCATGCGCAATAGTACAATATTTTACTTTATAATTATATCTAGTGAATTCCGTAATATTTAAAGGTAAATGGCCCCGAAACGGTTGTAAGTCATACTTTGATGCACTTATTGTTGGATGCACAAACACAAACGCTTAGTAACTATACCTTATTAGAATAATAAAAATATATTATTTGCACTTGTTCTAAATCGTCCAAAATAAAACTCCGGCGCCTGTCACTGAATATCTCACTTGTGCTGTGAAAAAAGATCGTTCAACCATTCGTCTACCAATGTAATCGGCGGATATTTAAAATAAGTATAGTTTCTTAAAGATGGCAGATTTATGACCCCGGCATTGAACAGTCCCACTTCTTTGCCACACACAAATATGTTGAAAAAACCGGGGTTGTTTCTTAACACTGTTGTGTATCCAATTTGTATTTCACTCAGCAATATCTCCTGATACTCTGAAAATATATTGACGTAGATCAAATACCTGTAATGTTTATTGCATCGATTACTGTATATTGATCAGTTTCCGGCATACGTTGAACGTTGCGTATAGCTAGAGGGATCCGTGAGAAATATCCATGTAAATGTGCTAAATTTTAGTTTTTATGACGTTCAGGTGAAACTTGTTTTAAAATGTCCGAATCGCGTGTCCACGAAAGTGTTTTTTCACAGCTGGCACTGAAAAGTTCTACACCGTTAAACCGCAGTTCCAGAAAATCTTTAATCTACAAAAGTACTGTTTCATTTGATGGAAAGCCACTCGACTCCATAACAAATCACAACACATTTACTTCTATCAAATGTACTGACAAGTCTGTGTTGACTCCATAATGCATATGTGCATCTGAAACAATCTCGCATGGCATTGGTCATTGTGTAATAAATTAATAATAATTGTTGGACCTTTTTTATTTCAAATGCTTTCTGTATGTTTTGAAGTCTTCTGCAAAATATAAAACGCAATCTGCTGTTTCTTTTACTATTATTATTGTTTATCGTATCCTATTTGCTGTCGTAAAAAAGCAGAAAGAGAGTGACAAGCGTGGCGGTGACTTTATGGTGTTGAAAATTCTCCTTATATTTTTTTAAATTATAGTGCCTTATATATATTATGTGCACACATAAAAATTATGTTTTAAATTGAAAATTGTTTAATATAGTTGGGAAGAAACATATGGGAGATGTTTACATTTCCTTAATTGATATAAAAAGTTGAAGTGGCGTATGCCGTTTAAAGTGTCGAGTTTTTTGTTTTTGATTAGACAATCGGACCGACGTGCGACGCTGCAGGTATATATAATGTGCGGCCGAAGTCTGGTGTTTTTTATCCACAGTAAACATCTCTTACATCTACTTGCTCAACTATACCAAATAAATAATTTCTCCAAACCAATAATAAATTATTTATTATTTTATGAGTTTTACGCCATACTTTTCATTTCTTACCGCAAAAGTAGGTATTTGTTTCCTATAAATAATGTATTTATTTGCTTATGTGAATTATACAAAACATTATATTTATCTGTGTGTGAAGACCGTCTCTGGCATAACTACTTTTGCGCCAGGCTCTGATATAACACTCCCACTTCTTCTAAGATGGTTGCTAGTGGTTACCACCACAGAAGTATCATAGCAATCAGCTATAACCAGCAACTCTACTGGAACAAAGGTGATCGTAGAAAACTTCTAATACTTTGCTCTAAAAATTATAAAACAAAAAAAAATTCAATGGCTTGGCAGCACTTCAAAACTTGAGGCGACTTAAAACAATTTTTTTTTAATTTCCTTATAGTTACTATACACAATTTTCTCACACTATTACAAGTTAATTTAAAAAAAATATTTTTTTCATTCCTACTGTGTATGTTCATATGTTTCCCACATTGTGACTCATATGTGTTTATATGTTTCCCGTAATTGCGCAATACTTTCTGCGACATCAAATGTTTTCAGAAATCTTCCGTTTTTTTTTTGTTTTATAGTATGTTTTGCTCATTGATTACATTTTCGTACATATTAGCTTCATTTTCATTTAAAATAAACTTCATCTGTCGTCTACAAATTCCTCTATATCAGATATGCTCCAATCGTCGATTTGGTGCTCTGGGAAATCTCTAAACTTTTCTTCTTCATCACTGTTTAACAAATATTGGCAAACATTTGGTGGAGAGGTTCCAACCTCTTTCAACAGCTGCCCATGCCTCATTCTAGTTATATTGTCTATAAATCTTATCGTTTGTGTTCAAAAATTTTAATAACAATCTTTCACGATCATTTAAATTAGGCTTTCCTTTTTCTGAACTGTAGCCCATGTAATGAGCAACAAAATCATTTTTATTCCAAACCTCAAGGAAAAATGCTTACATATTAAAAACCTTAGCAAGAAATAATTTTAAAAGGGTTTTATTATAGTTATTTATGCACCAAGTAAGTGCGTTATATAAATTATAACACCCAGAAGGTAACATGATGCAGCCCAAGGGATACGTGTTGCCTGGTGGGCGTTATAATCTAATAACGCTCGTGGTGCATACAATATTTTATTTTTCACGAAAAATATATTTCCTTAACGAAAAATTGACTTCATTTTTTAAGTACATTTTTTGTTGTTGATACTTTGACGTTTTTTAAATTTAGTAACCTCGTTCAATGCTGCTAGCTTTTTTTTTAACCCTTTTTACCAAGTAGTCTATGACAGTTTGACATTTGTTTATGTTGCTTTGCTTTGTACATTGATAATACGTTTAACAAAATAAAAGGAAAATTAATCTGGAAATACCACAAAATATCCGAAACAATACGGGAGAAGCCACATCAAATGTATTACCAGTCAAATCCAAACCATTATACGATAAAGAATATGAAACATTTATTCTTTCTTTGTTTCTCATATAACAGGGCGTTATGGCCAGAATGCCTGTGGTCATTATGAACGTATCCAAGGTATAATAGACAAATAATATGCAGGTAAAAACTAAAAGTTTTAGTTATATAGCAAAATATATACAAACGATCTTTCAAACTGACAACGTAGCCAATTTTGTTTACGATTGGACAAACTTTTTCAATTCCTTCTATTATTTAATTTTGAAAATTTGTGTGCAAAGCTAGTTGCCATCAAAGATAATTAACACATTATTTGCTGTATTGGAAATTTATTAATTTCAAAATTTGCATTTTAAATTAATAATTAATTTTGCGGTACAATGATTTTACTTACACAGTTAATAGTTAATTTTCTGTAAGTTAATATTTATTAGATATAATTGAAAACTAGATAATTGTATATAGCCTTAAGTTTAAGTTCATAAATTTATTTAAATAATTATATGAAACAAGTTTCGAGTTTCTTCCAATTATAATATACTGCTAGACAGTGAGTGTAAGATTAGTTAAAAATTTGAACTTGAATTAATTTGGAAATTCAACAAAAAGTTTAAAAATTGATGTTTGAGATATATTTACTTGTGCTTTTAGTGATAATTTTATCTGCGTAAATAGTATCTCGACTCAAGAAAAAAATTAAAAAATTATAAAATTGAAAACAAAAACTTGAAAGTTGTTTTGTATGGTTTGTCAAAATATTAACCAGTCATGGTAATGTATAATATTATTTTAGGTAAAACTTATTTATGTACATTTTATGTTTATATTTTTTCATTATTGTATATTATATTTTTTAAGACATTATTCTTGAACTGTTTTTTTCATTATCTTATTGGTTAGACTATTGGCATGGTTAAAAAAAAATATTCAACTCATCTATCTTAAAACCTACCCATAAAGTTATTGGAAAATATATTGGAACATGCTAGCATGTACTTTTAAATCTCTATTATGACACTCATGTCGAAAAAAAATTGAAAACTGATCCAAATCCGAAAAATTTAAAAATAATAATACACAAATATTTTTTGCTTGTTTTGACACAACGGGAGCAATAGCCATTTAGATTCTGTGAAGTGAAAATTTTACACAAATTGTTTTACTTACCCTATCATATTTGTAGAAAGGTTGCAATCTTTTCTTTGGATTAGAACTCTAAAAAAATAACGCTGTTATCCCTCGGGTAATTTTATCTCTGTATGAAAGAATAATTTTATTCTGTTTCCGAGCAGTTAGTCTAATTATTTTAGACATATGTAATAAAGGTCAAAGGTAAAAAAAAAATCGATGTTTTTGCGAATATCTCACTTCTTATGGCTCTGAGGTCAATTAAGGTTGTTGTAAAAATGAAGGGTAGGTAATCAAATTTCTGGCAAAAGAGATTATGTACATTTTTTATGTACTTACAGTGAACCATTTGTGAGATATAGAATGAAAAATGTGTATATGTACGTTGTATTCTTTCTGTGCCACCTTCGAGATAGAATACAAAGCGTGTTTGTTTTTTACGTGGTTTCCCCAATAGGTCTAATAAAAAATTATGTCTCGTCTTCTTCTTTGTCAATGTCATATCTATATTTCATCATTATTCTCTTGATCTTCACAATATTTATCATCTTCCCTTATATATTTGCTACCAACAGGTCAATGGAATTGTTCTCATCGTTATGATTATCGGAAGAATCAAAGACAGAACTGTCTTATATAGAATAAATATAATTTTCTAATCTCGTTGAATATTAAAAACAGTTAATTATAGGATCGATTTCCAAAATAACAGAATACATTTCGTAAAATCAACAATATTGATATATTCTCTGTATAATATTTGAGAATTCATTAATGTTATACTGGATCCAATCTAGAAATGCGAATAAAAACATAAAAAATGAGGACAAACTTACAAAAACGTAAAATTTGAGGTTATGTTAGTCTTATGGTGCTACTACCCTATTACAAAAAATTGTGTCGTAATTTTAGATCTATCTCCACTGTTATTAATCTACACTGTGTTTCGCTTTTCATGAGTCCGCCCTTGTATGTCTGGAATTCCATAGACGTGCAGATTAGGGGGGTGAAAATATGGTCAACTTTTAAAGGTAAATTGTATTAAATTTTTTATTAAAAAATATTACTGCCATCTTATAAAGCATCCTTTAAACCCCCTTTGTGCCAGTTTTTTATATTTTTTATAAACAAATAATGACACAAGAGCTTCCATTACTGTCAAGTTCAAAATTTTGTTTTCAATTTCAAAGGTGACTAGATTTAAGCCAGTAAATTGAATAAGGTCTGTGTATATGGAATTTTCTATGCATTTTTGATGAATACAATGATATATTTGATTATAAATTCTTTGTAGCAAAAATTGTGAGATAAATTTGTTTCAAACTTCACCTCGATTCCAGTTAAAGGTCATTAATGCTTGACAAAACGTTGTGTTTACCTGTCTATAACTCTAAAACTACTCGAGATATTTTAACAAAATTGTACACAAAGGTGTTTTAAAGGATGCTCTAAGAGAAGGTGGTAATTTTTTTTTAAATCCCCAATACGATTTACTTAAAAATTGACTCCAACATTTTCTGTTCGCTAAACATGAGGACAAACTTACAAAAATGTCAAATTTGAGGTTATGTTAGTCATATGGTACCTACTACTACTCTATTACAAAAAATTGTGTCGTAATTTTAGATCCATCCCCACTGTTATTGACCTACACTGTGTTTCACTTTTCTTGAGTCCGCCCTGTATGTGCGCAGATCAGGGGGATAAAAATATGGTCAACTTAAAGGTAAATCGTATTAGATTTTTTTATAAAAAAATGTTACTACCATCTTATAAAGCATCCTTTAAACCCCATATGTGCCAGTTTTTTAAATTTTTTATAAACAAATAATGACATAAGAGCTTCCATTACTGCCAATTTCAAAATTTTGTTTTCAATTTCAAAGATGGCTAAATTTAAACAAGAAAACTGAATATGGTCTGTGTATATGGAATTTTCTAAGCATTTTTGGTGAGTACGATGATATATTTGATTATAAATTCTTTGTAGCAAAAATTGTGAAATAATTTTGTTTTAAACTTCACCTCGATTCCAGTTAAAGGTCATTAATGCTTGACAAAACGTTGTATTTACCTGTTTATAACTCTAAAACTACTCGAGATATTTTAATAAAATTGGATACAAAGGTGTTTTAAAGGATGCCCTAGAAGAAAGTGGTAATATTTTTTTTATAAAAAAATCACCAATACGATTTACCTAAAAATTGACTCTAACATTTTGTGTTCGCCAAAATTTTTAAATCACACAAATCCATGCATTTTTATGTATATGGGTTAACATAATTTTCTTTTTAATACTCGTAAATTGCATTTCAGAGAATCTTATGGCTATATCAACTAAATTAAACCTTGACATGACCGACGTGACTGCTGTATAATCTTTAATTAGCCCAGAAAAAGTTTGTGTACATATTTTAACTTCCATACTTTTCGTCTGCGTTTTCTATAAAATTGGTCAAAAATGTGCATGTCATATCTAGTAATACATTTAAACACGTACATAAAATCAATTTTGCGTTACTTAGCTCAAATGAATTAAATTGAAAATTATACTAAAGTATATTCATTCAGAAAGATCCAGTCGATTAAAAAATTTGTACTAAAATTGTGATTAACAATAAGCTGTTTTTGACAAATTGAGTGATGTTATTAAACTGAAAATAAGTATAAGTTGTACATAAATATACAGGGTGTTTCAAAGTCAAAGGTACATACGTTACTTGTGGATAGAGGGCACTTTGGCGGTTCCAAATTACCCGGCATTAATGCATCCATCGTCCTTCCTTACTGAGTTACAGGCTGTTTTATTGATTTTGGCCAAATTTTTCTTTGATCATAACTATTGAACCATTCTGTATAATCGGTTCATACTCAGAATATATGTTTCACTTATTTTCCTTGATAGAACTTCATAATAAACCAAAAAGAAATCCAGGTTCGGCTTAATAAAAAATTGACAATATGTTGTATGTCAAAATCAACACCACCCCCATATGACAAAATTTTGTAGATCTGTTTCGATATTTGAAAAGAGCACAAAGAACTGAATAGAGTAGCTCACTTAATTTGTTTGCGCATTTCATTCATCAATCTTGATTACTTGCCGTAAATCCAATTTAATTTAAAAAGGTCCATACAGCTGGAACTTGAATATTTATTTCAAGGTTAATCAACAAAAAAAATTAACTTGCAGCAGTAACAATTCTTTCACGTCTAGACTAGGTAAGTGAACTATTGTAAAATAATTTTGAAAATAATGTAGATTTGCGCACATAAATCAAAATACTACTTAATTTTGTGAGTCTTGATTTAAAAATAATATTATTTTTAATGCATGTATGTAAAATAATAAATACATGAAAGTAATAAATACATAACTACAATAACTGTTCAAGGTCAAGGTGGTCTCCATTTCGTTGAATACATTTCCTTGCTCTAGTAGTAATATTTCTAATTGCACGTCTAATCATATCTGGATTATTTCTAACTTCTACGCAAGCGTTAGTAACTTGTTCCAAAGTTCCTCTCTATTAATGGCTACGCCATATACCTTTGCTTTTCAATGTCCCCAAAGATAATAATTAACATGAACCATAACTTTAGTCCCCTGATAAAAGTGAATCATAAGACCATTGAGCAAACAAATTGTATAAAATTTCTTGGCATTACAGTAGACCAGAAATTCACATGGGAACAACATATTAACACTCTTTCAAAAAAATTAAGTACCACTTGTTTTATCATCAGACAATTGTGCAATACAGTATCACTGGAAATTCTTAAATTAGCTTATTATGGATTAGTGCAGTCAAATATAATTTATGGTTTAATGTTCTGGGGTAAATCGACTCACAGTAATAAAATATTTATAATTCGTCCCAGCACATCATGTAGGCAAATATTTTCTAAACTCTCTATTCTAACACTCCCTTCTCTTTATATATTTCTTATTACAATTAATATAAAAAAACAGGAATATTCACTACTAAGAAACAACGTATTGCATGATCACAATACTCGAAGCTGCGAGAATCTTCACCAACCATACTCAAGATTAAGTATTGGCCAAGATTCAAATTTATATCAAGGTATCGCTTGCTTCAACAAATTTATGAGCCTATTTGGCACTAGTAAAAATTTTAGCAATTTTAATACTTTTAAAAATGTGTTGTATGATTATTTGGCTCATAAGGCATTTTATTCTGTAGAGGAGTTTTTAAATATATAAGTACTAATATTAGTTAATTGTGTGTTTTATACTAAAAGTAATTTTTATTGAGGTAAAATTGTCTGTATGAATGTGTATTTTTTATAAGAATGAATTTGTCTGTATTATGTTTTTTATTCATATATATGTCTATAATTCCTTTTGACTAGTCCAATAAGTATTGTACATTCTTGTATAAACTTTATGTGATGAATAAAGATGTATTGTATTGAAATCTGATGGCCTTGAAGGCCAATGCATGAGGTCCATTTCGACCTATCCACATATTTAAAAATTGTCATTTAGGTAATTTCTCACAATATTCCTGAAATGGGGTGGAGTGCCATCATGCTGGTAATACATTCCCGTAATATTTTCATTTTCCAATAACACGGGTAAAAAATTTTGCAAAAAGTCTAAATAAAATTCACCTGATAATCTATCAGAGAGGATATGTGGCCCAATCAAATGGTTGTTGAAAACACCGCACCAAATATTAACAACAAATCGATGTTGGGATTTATTCTGTCTTACAGAATGTGGATTCTCTTCGGTCCAAACATGTGAATTTCTTAAATTATAAACACCATCTCTTGTAAATTGTGCCTCATCTGTAAATAGACATCTGTTCTTCGAAGAATTCTTCGATTCCAAATAACCCAGTTATTAAAATTTCCTCTAACTATTTTTTTTTTAGTGTTCTCCAAACACTGACATGTGGAACACCTAAAGCATGACCCACTCTTCTTGTGCTAATTTTTGGATTACTTGCAACGATATTTAGTATATTCTCTTCTACAGCTAAAGGTTGCCTTACTTGATGCTCATTTAAGGTGGCCGTCGGATACCGACCATGATTTTCAGAATAATTGACAACTCTAGCAAAAGTTTTATGATCAGTAATTCGGCGTCCAGGAAATCTTCTTTGATATTCTCTCACAGCAGCCCATCCATTGCCATCACAAAATCCATACACATAGATTATATCCGCATATTATGTACTTTGTAATTTGGGTAATAATATTAATACAAATAACAAATATTTTAAAATAATAAAACCCAAATATGTCGAACCAGTAAATATGAACTGTCAAATACTAAAATTTTCAACATTGCCTACTTGACGACAAAGCGGTTATGTTATAAAATCATCTCTTAAGAATGTGTTTGCACGCCACAGTAAATTCGTATATAGAAAAAGCGAACTAATGGTTATGCCGATATTACAGGAACCATAAATTGGCTAGCTATAAGTAGTGATTTCATCATCAGTTGTTGGCAACAGAATTGTGCAGGGCCGTACAGACACTATTGTGAAGCCTTGACTAGATTTGCAGCAGCGAATAAAAAATGATTCAGTTCCTATTCTACTAATAGGATTTGATGATTGTGAATAATTAAACAATTCATGGTTACGTTAGGCGGCAGCCACCGCAACTATCTACAAAATCTAATAATGCAGTCATAGTTTCAATTATTGTCAGATATTGTTTTTTGTGATTTTCTTTTTCAAATTTTAATGGTTATTCATCGATTTTCGTGTGTAGGTGCTTTTTGTGGAATTTCGCTTTCAGTGTAAAAGTGGTCACCATTTGGTGAAAAAATTTGATGTTTTAGGAAAAATCTGAAAAAATTAGGGGTGGTACTCAGTAAGGGGAGAGAAATCGAATGTCGCGCACCGGAGTTCTTTCTTCGGTAGGATCCTCGGAAAATAGAACAGTTTCACTTCTTTCATGTGTAGGTGTTTATCATGGAATTTCACTTTCGTTATGAAAGTGGTCATCATCGGGCGACAAAATTTCGATGTTTTAGGAAAATTCTGAAAAAAATCAGCGGTACGCAGTAAGGGGAAAGAAATCGAACTGCGCGCAGTGGCGCTCTCCGTCTGCATTCTTTATGTGTATAGGGACCTCGGAAAGTGAAAAAATGTCACATTTTTCGTGTGTAGGTGTTTTTCATGACATTTCACTTTCGGTATGAAAGTGGTCATCATCGGGCGACAAAATTTCGATGTTTTAGGAAAAATCTGAAAAAATCAGGGGTACGCAGTAAGGGGAGAGAAATCGAATAGCGCACAGTGGCGTTCGCCTGCGTTCTTTATGTAAATAGGGCCCTCGGAAAGTGAAAAAATGTCACATTTTTCATGTGTAGGTGTTTTTCGTAGCATTTCACTTTCGGTATGAAAGTGATCGTCATCGGGTAACAAAATTTTGATGTTTCAGACAAAATATGAAAAATATCAGGGGTATGCAATAATGGGAGACAAATCGAATAGCGCTCAGTGGCGTTCTCCATCTGCGTTCTTTGTGTGGATAGGGCCCTTGGAAAGTAAAAAAATGTCACATTTTTCGTGTGTAGGTGTTTTTCGTGGCAGTTCACTTTCGGTATGAAAGTGGTCATCATCACAAAAATTATGTTTCAGGAAAAATCTGAAAAAAAATAAGGGGGCACAGTAAGGGGAGAGAAATCGAATAGCGTGCAGTGGCGTTCTCAGTCTGCATTCTTAATGTGGATAGGGCCCTTGGAAAGTAAAAAAAATGCCACATTTCTCGTGTGTAGATGTTTTTCGTGGCGTTTCACTTTCGGTATAAAAGTGATCATCATCGGGTGACAAAATTTTGATGTTTTAGAAGAAACATGAAAAAAGTCAGGAGTATGCAATAACGGGAGACAAATCGAATAGCGCACAGTGGCGTTCTCCGCCTGCGTTCTTTATGTAAATATTGCCCTCGGAAAGTGAAAAAATGTCACATTTTTCATGTGTAGGTGTTTTTCGTAGCATTTCACTTTCGGTATGAAAGTGATCGTCATCGGGTAACAAAATTTTGATGTTTTCGACAAAATATGAAAAATATCAGGGGTATGCAATAATGGGAGACAAATCGAATAGCGCTCAGTGGCGTTCTCCATCTGCGTTCTTTGTGTGGATAGGGCCCTTGGAAAGTAAAAAAATATCACATTTTTCGTGTGTAGGTGTTTTTCGTGGCATTTCACTTTCGGTATGAAAGTGGTCATCATCACAAAAATTATGTTTCAGGAAAAATCTGAAAAAAAATAGGGGTGCACAGTAAGGGGAGAGAAATCGAATAGCGTGCAGTGGCGTTCTCAGTCTGCATTCTTAATGTGGATAGGGCCCTTGGAAAGTAAAAAAATGCCACATTTCTCGTGTGTAGATGTTTTTCGTGGCGTTTCACTTTCGGTATAAAAGTGATCATCATCGGGTGACAAAATTTTGATGTTTTAGAAGAAACATGAAAAAAGTCAGGAGTATGCAATAACGGGAGACAAATCGAATAGCGCACAGTGGCGATCTCCGCCTGCGTTCTTTATGTAAATATTGCCCTCGGAAAGTGAAAAAATGTCACATTTTTCGTGTGTAGGTGTTTTTCGTGGCAGTTCACTTTCGGTGTGAAAGTGGTCATCATCACAAAAATTATGTTTCAGGAAAAATCTGAAAAAAAATAGGGGTGCACAGTAAGGGGAGAGAAATCGAATAGCGTGCAGTGGCGTTCTCAGTCTGCATTCTTAATGTGGATAGGGCCCTTGGAAAGTAAAAAAATGCCACATTTCTCGTGTGTAGATGTTTTTCGTGGCGTTTCACTTTCGGTATAAAAGTGATCATCATCGGGTGACAAAATTTTGATGTTTTAGAAGAAACATGAAAAAAGTCAGGAGTGTGCAATAACGGGAGACAAATCGAATAGCGCACAGTGGCGTTCTCCGGCTGCCTTCTTTATGTGGATAGGGCCCTCGGAAAGTGAAAAAATGTCGCATTTCTAGTATGTAGCATTGCACTTTCGGCATGGAAGTGGTCATCATCGGGCAACAAACTTTCGATGTTTTAGAAAATATCTGAAAAAATTCAGGGGTACACAGTAATGGGAGACAAATCGAATAGAGCACAGTGGCGTTCTCTTTCTGTGTTCTTTATGTAGGTAGGACCCTCGGAACGTGAAAGAATGTCACAATTTTCGTGAGTAGGTGTTTTTGTAACATTTCATTTTTGGAATGACAGTGGTCATCGTCGGGTGACAAAATTTCGACGTTTCAGCAAAAATCTAAACAAACTCAGGAGTACGTAGGAAAGTGAGAGAGTGGAAGCGGTGAAAAACTTCGATTTTCATTCTCCGCTGACTTTGAGCGGCCGTATCTCGGAAACGAAGGACCGCAGCGACTTTCGGTTTGCCCCACTCGATTTCTCGTTCGATTTTAAACAAATTTAATCAGCAATCGATTAAGCGTACAAGAAGGATCAATTTTCTCTAGAAAAAGTTACAACGACTATATTGCAGTGGCGTCGAGTGAAATAAAAATCGTAGGAATTGTAGTAATTATATTTGGATATCAACGTTGGCACGTGTGAGAAAAAAACTGTAATGGAATTTTTTTAAGGAAATTTCATTAAGAGGTCAGTGTTGCTTGAAAAAATTAAACTAAAACGTTTAGGCCTGAAAAGTCGTGAATTTAAAAATTCAGATGTATATAACTTCTATCTTAACAAACAGAGAAACTTTATCTCTGCAAAGAAAGTTGAAATTATTCTAAGGAGATTCAGAAAAGAAATACTTAACAAAAAGTATCAACTTTTCGATTTTAAACGATTTTTTTATTATTCCATTCATCCCCTAAAAATCAGACAGATCTTACAGCCAAACAATCAGAAATAGGATGTAAATGCATATGACCTTTCGTAAGCCAAGTTATTAGCTCTACATTTTTTATCTGAAACCTTTTCCATATCTCTCATCGTTCTCGATTTATACGCAAAAATAAACCATTTCGTTCTTTTTGTACCCTTAAGGAAAGTGTGTGACTAATAGTGTATTAGACTTTTTATTTTACATCTCAGCTCAATACAACTTTTCCCGTAGAGATCCTCCTCCGGTCACAATTTTGCGATTTAACCTGCCTATTTGGACTAGTAACTAGGAAGGCGAGAGAAATCAAATGGCGTAAACAGCAGCTCTTTAACTCGTTTAGTTCTCGAGATATGACCTCGGGAAGAGGTAAAAAAGTTCGATTTTTACCTTCCGGAGTCTTTGAGCGGCCGTATCTCGGAAACTAAGGACCGATTCCCGCGATCGTATCTCGAAAACGAAACGAGATAAATAGTGGTTTGCGCTATTCGATTTCTCTCAATTTCATACCTACCAGTGAATTTTTCAACTTTTTTCTTAAATCATCGAAATTTTTGTCACCCGATGATGAACATTTTCACACCGAAAGTAAAATATCACGAAAAACACGTAAATACGAAAAATTTGACATTTTCCATTGCGAAACCGTTCCGAAGGCCCCTATTCAGAGAAAGAGCAAAGATGGAAAACTCCGGTGTTTACTATTCGATTTTTTTCCGCTTACTGCGTATCCCTGTTATTTTAAATTTTTCCTAAAACATCGAATTGTTTGTCACCCGATGGTGACAACTTTCACATCGAAAGGAAAATTCAACGAGAAACACGTAAACATGGAAAATGTGACAAATTTTCAAATTTTTGAAGGCCCTATTCAGAAGAAGAATGCAGATGGAACACTCAGGTGTCCGCCAATCAATTTCTCTCGTCTTCCTACGCACTACGGGTGCGAACCTTCGCAGGCTTTTCCTTAAACATCAAATTTTTGTCACTTGATGATCACTTTCACGCCAAAAGTGAAATATCACGAAAACACATATACACGACAAGCAATGAATAACCATAAAATTATAATGTTTGAAAAAGGAAATTACAAAAACCAGAGGAAAACAATGGAAAGACCTTTTGCGTGCTTGAGGAAATGAGGAAATCGGAATTCTTCAAAACAATGTTTCTGTACTGCTAGTTTAGTTATCATTTTCAAAGACTAACGTGTCACTTTTTCTCCCAGAAAGAATGTAAGCTCTCCTTCGGAGAGTAAAAGAGACATTTTACTCTTTCAAAATAATAATTGATTATCTACAATCTACACTATTAGAGTGTATGCAAAGATAGTTTGTCTATATGCCACAAGATCAAAGTTCTTTTTAATCCCGCTTGGCTTGATTTTTCACAATCTGGATTAAAAATAGGTACATTTAGTTCATATAAAAATTACTTTTTACAGTAATGATATGTTTGTTATTATTAGATATACTCCTGATTTATTAGCAATATTACTAACAAAAAGTTATTGAAGATGTAGAATAAACTATAGCCCGGGAGGCAGCGACAGTTTTCGTGAAATCATTTCTACAAAGCTAGATTTTTTTCCAAAGAGAGTTTAGATAGCATCTATAATGAAGGTGCAATTCTACCAAACTCTTAGTGGTGCATAAATGAGTAAAAAATTAAAGAAAAAAACAGATGGACGAAAATTTCGTTTTTGGAATTGTCACGAATTGTCAAATAATGACGATTCGCATTCGCTCCGGCCGGCTTCAATTTTCGATTTTCACCCCTCGATTCACGTTGTACCGTCATTGCCGGTCTTCTCCTCGCCATCGAAACATAGAACAGGTCTCCAATCGTCGTATTTATTCAGTTCTTACGTTTAAAAAATTGACTTGCGGTCGTGCTAATTGGCGACTATTTTTAAGTGGTTTCCCGAGTTCGAATCCCGCCCAGGTATACTTTTTTTTTTCGTTTTCAATTTTTTGGCAGATATTTTTTATTCTATAATTGCTATTCGCTCCGTTCTATTGCATTTCTCTGAAAAGTTTTGCATTTTCCGCCGCGAAATATTAATCTGCACTATTTCGATTAAAAATTAGAAATTTCCTTACCAAAATAATTTAATATAATGGAGTAAATAAAAGCTTATTAACAGATCTATAAAAATACTGTCTGTTCATTAATACTAATGAGGAATATAATTGTCGAGATTTGACTACGTATTGCCGTTTTTGCAACGTCTACCAAAGATTTAGCCAGTGGGAGGTAGAATTGATTTTTAATCCAAATAGATCATCTTTATATTCCGCGGCGGAAAACGCAAAACTTCTCCGAGAAATACAATGGAACGGAGCAAATCGCAATTATAGAATCAAAAATATGTGAGAAAAAATTGAAAACGAAGATAAAAAAATATCCCCGGGCGGGATTCGAACTCGGGAAACCAGTTAAAAATAATCGCCGATTAGCACGACCGCAAGTCACTTTTCCAAACGTAAAAACTGAACAAATACGGCGATCGGAGACCCGTTCTATATCTCGATGGTGAGGAGAAGGTCGGCAATGACCGTACAACATGAATCGCGAGGTTAAAATCGAAAATTGGGGCCGGCAGGAGCGAAGGCGAATCATCATTTTTTGACAATTCGTGACAATTTGAAAAACGAAATTTTAAATGTTTAATTTTTTACTTATTTATGCACCACTAGGAGTTTGGTAGAATTGCACCTTCATTATAAATGCTATCTAAACTCTCTTTGGAAAAAAATCTAGCTTTATAGATATTAACGCGAAAAATCTGTCGCTGCCTCCCGGGCTACTAGAAATGTAACAATTCAATTGGCAAGTAAATTCAAATTATTTTAAACTACATTTCAAATGGTAGAGAAAACAAAATGTTCGACCCTGCAGTTTTTAGTGATTTGAAGCATGGTTGGTACTTCGAATAGCTACTGCTTCGCCCTCTATTAGTAAACCGTTCAATTAAATTGGCAAAATTGAATACATTTTTTCTAACATATTAATCTCCCTTAGGAGAAAATATTATGCCGATTTTTAACTTTTTTTTACATTTAATATATTTATTCTAGTACGTATCATATTTTATTTGAATATTTGAGTCCCATTAAAGAATATACAAAAATTAATGGTGAATTACGGACGATTGAGTGGCACGTTCGCGTGTAATAATCCAAAGGAAATATTTAATTTCATTTAGTTTTCAAATATAAAATATGATACGTACTAGATTTAAGTTAACTAGTTCTAATATTTAAATCCAATTCGATTTCTGTTGGTTTGTTTTTGAGAACAATATGTTGAAAGATTTACGACTGTGAACGCGGTATTTTGACATTGATAACACAGCCTTAAGTTTAAGTAAATGGATTATTCGGAATCGAAGCCTTCTTAACAGAAGTTTGTTTACAGATGAAGCACAATTTACAAGAGATGGTGTTTATAATTTAAGAAATTCACATGTTTGGACAGAAAAGAATCCACATCCTATAAGACAGAATAAATCCCAACATCGATTTGCTGTTAATATGTATGTGTATTTGGTGCGGTGTTTTCAACAATCATTTGATTGGGCCACATATCCTCCCTGATAGATTTATCAGGTGAACTACATTGTTCTTAAAATTATTTTACAATAATTCACTTATCTAGTCTAGAAGTGTAAGAATTGTCACTGCTGCAAGTTAAATTTTTTTGTTAATTAAACCCTGAAATAAATATTCAAGTTCCAACTGTCTCGATCATTTTAATGAAATTTGATTTATGGCAAGTAATCAAGGTTGATGAATGAAATTCGCAAACAAATTAAGCGAGCTACTGTATTCAATTTTTTCCGCTCTTTTCGAATACAAATCTACAAAATTTTGTCATACAGGGCGTTAATTTTGACATAGAACATATTGTCAATTTTTTTATTAAGCTGGACCTAGGTTTCTTTTTGGTTTATTATGAAGTTCTATCAAGAAAAATAAGTGAAACTTACATTCTAAGTATGAACCGATTATACAGGGTGTTTCAATAGTTATGATCAAAGAAAGATTTGGCCAAAATCAATAAAACAGTATCTCAGTAAGGAAGGACAATGGATGCATTAATGCCGGATAATCAGACAATTCAAAAAAGTATCGAAAATGAAATACAATAATCAAACTACCTACTGTGTATTTAAACAAAAATCAACAATACAATAAAACAAACGCAACTTCACAATGCACAGCTAAATATACATGTCAAAATTCTTGATCTTTGATCATTTAAAATATTTTCTTATTGTCCAATAGCAATGTAGATTTCAGCAGATCAGCGTGCGATCATTGTTTATTCGCATTGCGTCTTGGAAATGAATATACTTCAGTTCTAATTAGCAATCGTAACCGTCTTCATATTCAAATAAATTCAGTTAAATGACAAATTCCTTCCATGTTTTTTTAATTAAATTTTTTAGAATTGGCATCCATTAAAAAAAGTTCGTTTCATATTAGGACAAGGAAAAAAATACTCAACATTTCCACCAAATGTAGTTCAAAACTGACATTTAGATCAAATTATTATTCGAATTGTATAAATCTGCCTTGGAAATATCTCATACAAGGGTGAAGGCAGAGGCTTTTTACAACCAAATTTTGGTAAATAATTTCTTTTATGATCTCTAAAAAAAACGATTTTATTTTCTCTTTGGCTTTATTTTCTTTTTTCAAGTTGTTTAAACTCCCTTGTATTATAATAATTGTAATATGTATCTTAAAGCAGGCTAGGCATAATGGCAGAATAACTCCAAACCAATCAAAACCTGCAGAATTATTACCGCAAAGTAAAAATTTAAGTAATCGCATTATATTCTAAAATATGATAAGGTATCCAGGCAACATGATAATGTAATAGCATTGTAATTAAATAAATTGTATTTTATATTGCTAAAGGAAAATATCACTATCGTTTCTGCATATTCTAGAAATAAAAATATTGACTTAATTTTTATAAAAATGATTTTTCATTCCAGGAAGCACTATATATATACTACTATACGTATTGCAAATCAATATAGGGTCATAATCATCTGCATAATGTGAATAAAGCTACTTAACTCCATCAAATAGAGAAAATTAGAGGGGAAAAATTGATGAAATTTTGAAACTTTGCAAAAGGTGTTCATTACGCCATCTTGGAGAAGTTTTTTGCTTATTGTCTCACTAACCATTAGCAACCTCTACCGAAATTATGTTCCATTTAAAAAATAAAGCTTATAAAATTCTCTAAAAAATGTTATATGCATTTTTTCTGTATCGTTATACTCTTTGAATTATTATTATTATTATTAGCCATAATGAATAACTTTCAAAATGTCTGTCATCCGTTCATTCGTCTGTCGGGTCGGTTTGCCTGTCTGTTCGTCCATCTCTCCATCCGCCATTTAATTAAAACGAATGGTAAATCAGTGTTAGATATAGAGGAAGAATGTATTTATTAAAAAAATCAGTTGATAAATATGAAGGTTAAGAACCATTTTAATGTAAAAAAATACATGTGAAGAGTGTATTGCAATTGTTGATAAGATTTTATAAACACAAAAATACTGCATAGTGAATGTTTCGCCAATCAATATGGTATCATCGGGAGCTTTTTAAAGTCGCAAACAATTACCTAAAATATTAACTTGTCAACGATTACAACACTCTTCACGTGTATTTTTTTTTTATTAAGATGGTTCATAACCAGTGGTGTAGTGGTAAATTAAGCTGTGTCGGAACGCCCTGACCTGGGTGGTAGAATATACTACAGAGGTCACAGTGTCTTATTATAGACGAGTCTGCCTGGGGTAAAAAAGAGGCGATTTTACAAATTTTGTATACCATTTGAGTTAGCAACGAATTCTTATAGGAAAAATCCCGCTGAACAAGATTTTCTTATGAAAAATGTTCCTAAACCGCGAGCTTTTCATGGTCAAATAATTGTTTAAAAAATTTTTTTTCGTTTTTATTTAATAAAATGAAAACGGTTTGACGGATCCGAAAAAACTTGATTCAATAGAAAGATATTTTCTATACGCGTCGTTTGGCGCCAGGCACAACTCATTTTGTCGACCCGTTCATTTGTTATAGCCAAAATAAATTTCATAATTAACAAATTGATTACTCCGAGACTAATGAGGTCAGGATATTGTTTTTTTCAAAAAACGTGCCTGTTATACCAAAGAATATACCATTTTTTTTGGTCCGATATCTTCAATACTTTTTTATTGTTTAAACAATTGGCATAATTTGTTAATTAGCAAATAACTTTTTTTTCGAAAGTTTGATCAACTTCAAACCAAAACTTTAAATGATAAATATTGATGTCGGGCATAACCACCAGAGAATGCAACTTTTTGCTTTTTTTTACTTAAAGTTTAAATTAATTTTGCAAATTAACAAATGGAATATCTCGGCTCTGGGTAAGCATATCGAAATGGGGTTCTGTGCATATGAAAGTGCTTGGTAAAAGAAAAATTTTGAGATCAGAAAGAAACTGACTGGATAACCGGAATCGGAAATAAGAGTGATATTGCGTGAGGGGCTCTAATTTGTTTATTAACAACTTTTTGGACACGAGGTTTGGTGCAAATGAAAGCTAACAAGTATTGCCATCAACCACAAAAAGTTCTACAAAAAATATTCATTCTCTGAAGAGTTATAGGCGTTTTTGACCTGAAAAACATTTCATTACCAACTTTAAAGTAAATAGGTACATATAATAGTGTCCACGATAGAGACAAAATACGAATATATTATTTTTTTACTTTAACACCATGTATCTTGAAAATGAGAAGAGTTAGACCCCTACTTTTTCGGATCAATTGATGTCAAGAATCTATGGCTAAGTATTGTCCCAACCTTTTCAAAACACCCTGTATGTTTTTTAACATCATACTGATTATTTCTGACATATTTGAAATTTAAACATTGTACCTCGACTGATAAATGTTCGAGCGCCATTTTTAAACTATCATATTTTTAAAACTATTCATCGTACAGAAATAAAGAAAAAACAAAATACTTGTAATTCCATAAACTTTTTGTATCATACTACTGTTCCCATAAATGTAAGACTTTTTAGTTATTTACGAAAAAGAGACTCAAGGTACCAATTTTTTAAAGCTAAAATTGTAATCTTCAAATCTTTTATAACTTGGAAAATATTCGGTACCTCCACAATCCTTTACACAACCCTCCTAATGCACTTTTGTATGATTTGGTGCGAACGCTTCCTATCCAGGATAGAATACAACTACTCAACCAAAAATTTGCACAATATTGAAGTAATGCAACTTCGTATAAGTTCTTAAAACAATACAACCGCATACACATACCCAGAAAAACCAATTTTTGACCAGCTGCGATCGATCCCAGGTGCACTGAAGCACTACTCACATTAGAGTATTTTTTTTACAATTTATCTATGTAATTAACCTTTTGTTTCTCTCATATTTTGTGTATAAAATATTTAACATAATATTGTTAATATAATAATATATTGAAACATTTTCTTTATAGGATTTTGCAAACAGTGGAAAGAAAAGCTATCTATGAGAACTAAAGGAAAAACTATATATAAAAATATTAATGAAATCTTTGCATTCTTTCGATAACCTGACTTCTGGTTATGCTAACAAGTAAAATTCTGATTTGCCATTCTCATTTTAACACTAGCATCCAACCTAGTCCCCTACGGCTAAGCAGGCTAAACTAGTATCTACATGATCCCCTACGATATGTAAATTCAGTTATCGTAGGGGATCATATATATATATAGTTCTCATAGATAGCTTTTCTTTCCACTGTTTGCAAAATCCTATAAAGAAAATGTTTCATTACTATAAGCAAACAAATAATAAATAATTCACTTTTAAACATAATAATATATTGTTATCTCCTTGGCTGAAAGTCCTAGCTCGTTGATCTTTTGATTGTATTATATTACATTGTATACTACAATGAATAAATAACTTATTATTATTATTATTATTATTATTATTATTATTATTATAATTTTAGAAATGCTTCAATCAAATTTTGTTTTTTTTTATTTTCAAAGAGTGTATAACAATAGATGAGGAAAACATGTATATGAGATTTTCTGTAGAGAATTTTATAAGCTTTATTTTATATATGGAACATAATTTCGATATCGCTAATGGTTAGTGAGATATAAGCAAAGAAAACTTAATTTGGGCGCCATTTTTTCAAGATGGCGGCTGGAGTGCAACAGATATAGAGATGAGTATTTTTAGTAAGTTTAATACTAAGTTTTAATTAACATTTTTTGCGAAGTTTCAAACCCTCGTCGATAATTTCCGTTCAATGTTGAAATTTCTTCCTATTTGACTAAAGTATTAATGAAAATGATAAATAATACTTTATAATATAACAGACAGTGAAATATCACCTTCAGACCAATGAATTTAATCAATATATCCATAAAATTTAAGATTATATCCTCTCATTAAAAGCTTCTAGGTTCTATTCTTAATAATAGTATAATAGAAAATGAATGACAGAAAGTAACATTAAACATGAAACGAAAGTTATTATCAAGAGATATTTTGTTAACAATATTTTACTTACCAGCTTCAATCCTAACAATTCTAATAATGTAACTCATTGACAGTTCAGATATTTACAACTTTTTTACCTTTCCCATGCATAGCAGCGACTGAGTAGCTAGGGCATGCAATACCGAAAAGTAATTTTGAAAATTTTGATGTTGCATTCCCTAAAAGTAGCCATCCGTTCACAGCTAATTATAACTTTCAATGAAATGAAAAATAAATGTACTCTTGACTTTTTAATATTTGGTTTGTAGTTTTGTACTTTTTCTTTTAATGTTTTTTTTAGGATCAATAAAGATTTTTTCATTGACAGGAAAAAATGTTATCTGGTGCCATTAGAGTAATGTAAAATCATAAAAGTTTTAGGGAAATTTATGTTATGCTTAGAATCACTATTGAAGAGAGCGTTGTATGGGTTTATGTTAGAAAAAAACAAACATTTTTACAATATATGTCTTTCAAAATCATTTGTTGTTATTCTTAATCCTCTCACATACCAAACAAAGCGTTGATCAAATTGGTCTGACTATGTATGCAAACCAAATGTATATCATATGAAAGGTCTCCATATAATCTTCAGAATTTGTCATGGCGACATATATTTTTTAAGTTATCGGATAACTCAGATTTCTGCATCTTTAGGTACCTGGTACCCTAAAAATGCATTTATTTTTATTATTTACTTGTATTTAAAGCTGAAAAATATCGTAAAAATAGCTTATATTTATATAGAATATCAGGAACTTCCAAATAATGATTTTTAGGTTAAATGAAACTTGGGTATTTTTAAATTGATTCAAACGTAGTACCAGCAGGTAAGTGACGTGGTCAGTAAATTTCATATTATTACTCATAACAAGTCCCAGGTTCTGTATAATAGTAACACGAGGGATTCTTTCACAATCTATTGACAGTTCAAAGTTGGCCATTGCCTGGAAGCTACTACTAGTGCCAAAAATAATGCATTTACTCTTTTTAGGATTGAGTACCAATGAGTTTTGCCTAGTAGGGAAAGATCGTTATTAATCTTTCTGGCTGCTTAATGAACATCTTTTGGGTTAAAATGAAGGTATAACTTAATATCATCAGCATACATGTGAATTTGACATAAATTTGCGACAAACTGTAAATCGATGGAAGTGGTAGAAAATATAGGGCTTAGGATAGAACCCTGAAGTACACCCGATCTTATTACTCTTCTTTCAGAGGTATCAGTTTTCGTAGATAAACTTATACAGGCATACTGAGAGCGGCCCTGTAAGTAATTCTTACACCACTCCAGACTTACCAATCTCACCATAGTGTTGAAGTTTTACTAATAAACATTGCGAGTCTAAATTGTCAAAGGCTGTTGACATGTCTAGGACTATTAAACAAGTAACCATAGATTTGTCAGAAGTGTGGAGAACGTCGTCTACTACCGAACATAAGATCGTTGATGTACCAAATCCCTAGCTACATCCTGACTGTGTATTGGGGATGATATCATTGTTAGTTATATAGTCAGTTAATTGAGAATGAAAGGTGCACGTAAGTCGCTCAGCCTTTGGGGGATTTGTGCATTTAGGTATTGGTTTCGCAAGGCTTATTTTCCATTGCTCCGGAACACTACCAGTTTCAAAGGAATAGTTAATAATATGAGTTAATGGATCTCTAAAAGTAGTTTTGGTTTTTTATCTAAATACTATTTTGAGCAAAGCAGTGAAATTTGTTGCAAGTAGTATAATATGACCATTTTCTTGCACAATATGAAAATATTTTGCCTTGTAATTGCATTACTGAATTTCCTAATGCTTAAGGTTACACAGCAACTAAATGATCCATACTGTGCATGTATTCATTGGTGGGTGTTATACGGTAGCACACACAAGTTATGTGGTAATACGAACCATGAAAATAAAAAATGATTTCTGTTTGTTCTAAATGATACGGAATTAAATTCCAACACCTTGTAATAAATTTTCCCTTGTACTGTGAAAAAGTTCATTGAACATCGACAGATTTAACTGGTGTACATTTAAGATACGTACATTTTCTACGACACATTTATGTATAGTATGGAAAGTCGACTGCTTTGCCATTTAAAAGGTCTACTACCACACACGAAAATCTTAAAAGCCGAGATCGTTTCCAAGTTCTACTTTACATCTCGACAACTTCCCCTAATAATAGAAAAATATATTGACGTAGATCAAATATAATGTTCATTGCATTCATTACTGAATAGTCTAGAGTTTTTGGCTCCAGCAGGAGGCCATGCATAGCTTGGGGGATCCCCAAGCAATTTCCATGTAAATGGCAACTAACTTATCTCCAACTGCTATATTATTAATTGAACAACATCAAAGTTACAATATTAATACCACGTTGCCTCCAGTAACATTACAGTAGGCCCTAGAAGTATTAGTGTATTTGGAAACATTTTGTGAATATATGAATCAGCCATAGCACATTTAGAACTACTTCTTTATACTGAATATCAATGTATAATACTTTCTAATTGTTTCAGCAATTATACGCAGTCCACGAGTCCACACATTGTATAAACCATGTGATGTTTTTAAAAAAATTTCCGGCTGTTTATAATAAATCACATCTGTAATAATAATATTAAATATTCAAACTAAAAAATTATAGTGGAGTTATTAAAATAGAATATTGTAACTAGTATCTTACCATACAGCCCTACAATAAGCGCCAAGTATCCTTAAAGGACGAAATTTAAAGGTTGCTTATTAATCAGAATAAAGTAAATATTATTTCTTTAATAATAAAACATAAACAAATTACTTATTTTAAATTTGACAAACACAGATGCGCAAATATTTGCACAAATTGTCTTAATGAAACCTTTCTCATTTTTCAAATTATGAGTGTGTATTTTCTGGAGGTGGTGCCATACAATTACCAGTAGGATACCGTTTCTTAAAATTCTCTATTAGTGCAGGATCAACAAGTCGAATCCCATCCACCTGATTCCCAAGCGTAATCCAGTTTGGTTGTATATTATGAGGTCGACCAAAGAGTTCAATTTTTCTCGTTCCCGGGGACAGTCGTTCTATCATTCCATATATCTCATCTGGTTTATGACTGGTAGCACGAACTTCCGCTACAATAACATCAGAATCGAGACCTCTATTTAAGTTTTGTGGATTTCCCTTCATTCCCACTAAGCAATGCTCCTTGCCATGATTTAACCAATGTCCTGTTCTGCCCGTTCTTATTATCCGTTGTAACTGGTTAGTTTTAACCCAAATAATTTCATCTACTCTCTCATACCCCCACAGTTTTAAACACTCCCTTCCTAGTTCCATGGCACGTCCAGTTACCCACAGAAATATCAAACCATCGTCTTGTAGTTGGGGAATACCTAGTTGTCTCATTTCATCATCAGACATCGTCCCATAAGGTAGTTCCATATGAATGTCCCATGGTGGGTCGGCCATGATAACAGCAAATTTCCCTAAAAGAAGTATTAATATTACAAAAACGTTTTATCTAAATGTATTGTAATTTAAGAATAGTTTTTTTAATCGCCTTGTTTACATTAAGCCTAATAAATATTATTAGTGACGAGCTTAGGTCATTTTCTCAAATATGTTTCATTGTATTCTTAGCCACCACATTTTTATGCTTAAGTAAACAATTTTGTAGGAAAATTGAGTTTAAAATAGTTGAAATTTTTACAAAGTTTATCGGTCTAAATTGAATTTTTCAACAAAAAAGGACATAATAACAAAAATTACAAAAATACAAACATATGACAAACAAGAAGAAGGACAGGGATAGATATAGAATAAAAGATATGGTGATGAAAAGTGTATGATAGTTGGAAGTTTTGGTAGAAAAGAGTGTGGCTATAGAGGCTGCCGAAAGATAGGCAACGCCAGGTATGGTAATGGGTGTTTAATTTGGAAAGGGGCATTATGCATTTTTATTTGGGTAATGTTGCGTGTAAGCGGACTGTCGCCCAGTCAAAACTCGTAGAATTTTTGTGATGTGTCCCAGACGAAGTCCGCTAGTGGTGTTTTGTCATTGCAACGATCATATAAGTCTCTGAGGGAGGTGTATCTGCCCGAATCAGAGATGAGGTGCATAAATTTGTGCTCCAGGACTTGGAGTTATTTCATTGTCGTGACCGGGACGCTGCATCACACCAGTGCCGCGTATGTGATGGCCGGCTTGATCACCAATGTGTACAATAATTTTTTATTTGTCCTATTTAGTCCGCTACCCCTTGCCAGGAGCAGATACAGACCCCTGGACATGGAGTAGACCTTCCGTACTGTCTCATTGATGTGTATGTTAAAGGTCACCCGTCTGTCCAGATGTACCTCCAAATACTTCACGCACCTCTTAATTGGAATTTCTTGACCCCTAATCGAAATTGGCATTAAAATACGATTTTCTGTAGCTCGGCACGTGAAGAGTACGGTCTCAGACTTCTCGGTGTTGACCCGAACCTAAGCTCATGGTGAGCCACTATGAAGCAGTCTGATCCTGGTGTTCTGCCTTCTAAGGATACTAAGTACATGGATATCTCAAATACCAAAAATATGGGCCTTTTAAACTGGCTCAATAGTTACCTAAAACTGTCATGTCCAAATATCGCAAATCACACTGCACCCATTGCGGGGGATATAAAGTTGTACTTTCCACTCTAACTACAGGTCCACTGGGCAGGTTGGGCTTATCTTCAGATTTCCCACATCGATCAACCTCGTAATGCACATATTTACAAGTGTCCATGTGAAAGCAGGTATTTAAAAACGAACAGTCACCAAGAGTTTCGTCAGTGTGTTTTTGTAATATTTTTTTAAAATGTAATTTTTTACACTCGACAATGCCATTTCTTTCACAGTCTATTCTCGTACCATGTGGACAGAACTCCATTAGCTGTTTGCCTCCTTGGGACTTGAACCTCTCAGTAAGTGACCTTTCTTTTGCTGTTGGTTTTGATAATAGCTCTAGTATTTCTTCCCCTAGCTTTTTACTCTCCTTTTCTTTAGTTGATGGCATTGACAGCAAAGACTAAAAATGGAAATATATTGTTTACAGTTTACACAAAATAAAGTAAATGTTGAAGTAAACTAATAATTATTATTTACTAGGATGCAAGTTAAATATGGGAATATAGCCTGTTTTAATTTAACTCTATTGTGTATATCAAATATTTACCATTATATCTGCCTTCGGTTCCTTTTTCTCTTTTCTTTTCCTTTCTTCTTCATTTTCGTTATTTTTATCAGGCGAATCATCCCTCTTGCGCTTTAAGATATCTCTTGATGTTTCCGACTCATTTACAGTGAATTCAAGAATCATCGCATTCACCTTAGAAACCTCGACATGTGATACTTCCAATATACTAACTCCATCTTTAGAAGAACTTTTAATAGTTACTAATGTTTGTATAGCAAATTTTTCAAGCAAATTACAAATTTTTTTATGTGTGGAATCACGATCAGAAGTCAATCTAAGAGAAGTTAATAATTCTAAAGAAGAAACTGGTAGTTGAAGAGTAACTTCACTTAATTCCTTTAATAAACCTTTTTCGAGTTCTGGATCTATTTTGACCAGATCTTCGAAGTCTGATAATTTTCCTTTATGTTCTTCTTTTATACTTGTAGAGGCGTGTAGGATAAAATTACCTGTCAAGCTCTCTGATAAATTAACTGGTGATGATGTGCCTAAACTGGAACCGAGTATATCTTGCCTTTCCTTTCTTCTTTTCTCAAGCCTTTCACGAAGACTGTTTCTTTTACTTTTAATGGCTTGAATTTCTTCCCACGCATCTGTTGCCATTTTTAATATATTTATTATTTTATCCTACATAAAAATAAATAGTCATCAATTCTATTATTATTATTTATAGGCAATTTAGACAAATCTTAACTACAACTTATAGGTTAAGTATTTCTCCTCGTCTTCTTCTGTCGATCTGATTTATTTGGAACGTGAACGCACTGAACTTTTCATTATAATATGTAGAGTTCAGTGCATGACGTCATAAGATTACGAAGTTCGTGATTTGAAAACGAAAGTTTCAGATACGCATTGGTTGAGATCAGGAACCAGTTAACACCGAACAAACAACTGTTTTATATATAAAGTAGAAGTATTAAATGACTCCTCCTGTAACCACTGAAGTATTTGAAAAGATTTCTTGATTTGCAAATCGACGTTCCTCTACTGTACTGACAGCATTAGTCGTAAAGTCTAAAATATGGATTGTCTGATGTCTGACGTCTCGAATTAACACCCTTCTTTAATGCACACTACAGGAAAAACTCGGCATCTTCTATGATATAATGTTTACAGAACAGCAATATGAAAAATTCAATTAGTCGCCATTTAACACTTTAAGGAATTTCAATCTGTTTTTCCCAACGAAGTGGAGGCTTCCCTTCCACTTCGTTGGTTTTTCCTAAGATCTGAAATCTGTTAAACGTGTTCAGTGCTATGATGATTTACGTTATTGATAACACCATTGAGTTAGAAGGTAGGGAGACAACATCCTATACAAATTTCCTATATAGAAACGGCATCAGTAGGCGTGGCTAAATGTAGTAACAATATGGTGGTTTTGCCAGACCCGGACTAATTACAATAATAAGAACTTTGTACCCCGACGAGACGGTCTATCTGATGGATGACGTAAATAAATGTTCAATTCAATGAATGCAAGAGTTTTGATACACAAAATGTGCGATATTATCCTAAAATAGACCATTTTTTCTATCCTGCGAAATATATAACCTGTGAATATTAAAAAAACATTTAATTAGCTGTTTTTTAAATATGGCTCTGTTTGTTGTTTACACTACCTAAGAAATGTTATTCCTGTTAATTTCTTCTTGTCAATACCATCTCTAGAATACCAACTTCTTTTAGCACACGACACCATAGTCCTTTTAATGTTTATTGTCTAAAATTTAACAGCCATCAGTAAAAATCACAATAAGTCGCATGGGAAACAAACTGTCACTATTTGACGAAAAAGTAGTAACAAGATGGCGAAATGATGCCGTTTTTGATCACGTGATTGCTTCTCCCTACCTTCTAACTCAATGGATAACACGCACGCTACCATCACCTATCTCTCTCAGTCTCATAGACTATCGTAAGAAAAATAACTGCACGGACGTTACTTTTGACTGCAACAGCCGCGTTACGATTAAGGTAAACGCTGCGACACCACGCGCAAAACATCAGTGCAGCTGTGCTCCGAGACCGAAAGCAAAGATTAGAGAACTAACCTAATCTTTGCCGAGAGTGTACCACGTTTGTTGATGTGGTGAATACAAAACGGATTTTGTTTATATGTACATAATAATAACATAATGTACTTTTTATTACAAAACTAACATTTCCTTTTCCCTGTAATTTTTGGTGAGTTGAATTTGTTATTTAAATATTAAAGTATGGGTGGGAAAGTATTTTAAATGTTTGTGGCCATGATCTAACCTCAACTATTTGCGTTAGTACGCGAATTCTACAGTCTATGTGTCAAATTGTATCGAAGAATGGACAAATATTTACATTATTTTATTTCGAAAACGATTTGAAATTCATGAAAAGTTGGTATACGATGGAATACCAAAAATCAATCAAAACAGTATCTTGCCTTAAATTTTAAGCTATGATTGCAAAGGTTTATTTCATCATAAGTAAAGGTTGTCAACGTAGAAGAAGAGGAAGCTAAAAGATAACCTTTGTTGAGTGTTTCTATTAATTAGTATTATGTGATTATTTTTATCAATAATTTCGATTTTTAATGTAAATGGTAATAAGTTTCTTCAAACTGAAAGGACATGAAAAATAAAGACGCAGTAAAGAATAATCCTTGTTTAAAAGAGCAAGAATTATCCTACAAGTGTTTTAACGATAACAATTTCGATAAAGAAGCTTGCATATTAGAAATAGAGAATTATAAGACTTGCAAAAGTTTTTGGGTAGGTAAGATATTGCTAAATCGCTATTCAGTCACTCCCAAAAAAATTTTTATTTTCTGCATTTGACAGAAACAAATTTAGTGTCGTATCATAACTCATGATCGAACACGAAGATTTCGAAACTGTGTCAATTATTTTCACATATAAAAGCCTTGAATATAGGTTATGCAACTCATATATAAAGTTTAAATTAATTATTTTATTCCTATCAAATACTTGGAAAAAAATTATGTGTTCTGAGCAAATTTGAGCCGTTTAGTTAGTTAACATAGCAGCTAGTGTTTTAAATATAAATAATTTGTAGCAACTGTCATTATAAAATTCTTTCTGGTACCTTTCCAAAGTCGAGACATTTTTTCTTTGCAATAAACATGACACATAGGGCTTCATCTCGGGCTTCATTCAAGTGAAAATAATGGGAATTAACATTTTGCCATCATGTTGATATCGATAATATTTATGTGAATGAATTTAAACTTAAATTCATTCACATAAATATGATCGATATCAACATGATTTAAGTTTGGATGACTTTTAACTTTGCACTACAGCAGTTTGACAAACTATAAAGGAAATATAAATGTGAACGTTGATATGGTATTTAAGACAGATCTATACAGTTAGCTCTTAATAATTTTACTAGTGGCTTGACACAAGCCAGTATACTATAGTAGTTCCGTAATTTGTTACCAGAGAAGAATTGTTAATGTAACGCCTGACAAATCGGCACACGCCACCATATAAATTCTAAAGCTCTATTAGAGGAGCCCATGTTAGCACTTCTTCATCCTCAACACGTTACAGAACTGGTATAGGTACCTAGTAGATAAAAAAATGTCTTTATTTATCATATATTTTTTTACATTGCAGCATTTTGTCAAAATAATTAGAAGAAGACAGGGTTTGAAGCCAGATTTGCCACCTGTAGAAGAAAGAGAGCAAGTTAAACGTGAATTACTTTCCCAGTTTACTAATAAACAGTAAAATAATATACTGTGCTAGAAAAATATACATATTTATTAACGTGTAGAAAATGGAAAATAAAATAAAAATAAACGATTTAGTTTGGGCAAAAATAGTAGGTTATCCTCCTTGGCCATCTTTGGTTGTAGAACCAACCCTGAATGTACCTGAAAAGCCGGTACTAAAAGACACTGGCGCTGTAGTGTATTGGATATATTTTTTTGGCGCGCATAATTATGCCTGGGTAGAAGAGAATCACCTGAAACCATATACCGATTATAAAGATAAATATGTACCTTTACACAAGACGGCTTCATTTAAAGAAGCTGTAGCAGAGATAGAAGAAATTCTAGCCGAGCTGGAAAAAAATAAAAACTATAAAGTTCCTCTTGAACCGTTTCAGCTAAAAACAAAGGCTCAAGTGAAACAGAGTGTAAAGCGAACCAAAAATTCAGCTACTGTTGGCACCGCAAGTAAGCGACCAAAATCATCAGCATCTGTGGTTCAAGTTGAGGATGAAGAAGCTAATACAGATACTGAGTTGTCCATAACTTCCACGTCAACATTTCAGTCACAGTTCTCCGTATCTCCTAATGTACTAAGAACAAAAAACATGGCTACATCGGATTTAACCTTTGGAGTATTAGGTATTGGCATAATCGGAAGTGGAATTGTAAAAAATCTCATAAGATCTGGTCATAAAGTTAACATATGGAATAGAACCATTAGAAAATGCACAGAAATTGAAAAGGAGCTAGGCTCGATTGGAGAAGGATATCTCAAGACTTACCTTAATCCTAGGACAATTATGCAAAACTCGGATATTGTATTCAACTGCTTTTCCGATCAAGACGTGTCAAAAAAAATTATCCAGAACTACTTCGGAATCAATAATTCGGCGGATGATATCTTAAATGAAAAAGGATTCGTAGAAGTGACTAGTATAGATCCTGAAACATCAAAGGATATAAGAGACATGATAGAAAAGAAAGGCGGGAGATATCTAGAAGCACAGGTCCAAGGAAGTAAGACTGAGGCGGCAGATGGCAGTTTAGTAATTTTAACAGCAGGAAACAAATCCTTATTTTTTGACTGCCAATCGTGCTTTAAAGCTATGGGAAAATCAGCAATTTACTTAGGAGATGTTGGTTATGCCACAAAGATAAATTTGATATTGCAACTGATAAGAGGGGTATGCGTTGTAGGCCTGGCAGAAGGCTTAGCTTTGGCTGAGCGATGTGGTGTTTCTCTAGAAGAATTTTTAAATATATTTAATTTGACGAACCTAGCGAGCACCTATTTAAGTGGGAAAGCAAGCATTATAATAAGAAAAAGTTTTTTTAATGTGGAACAGTCACTGCAGAACATTCAGAAGGATATGAAGTTAGGTCTTGAGCTGTCAAACAGAATCGGACAACCTATGGAACTAGCATCTGTCGCTAATGAAATTTTTAAGCACTGCCGTAGATGTGGTTTTGGGAATCAAGATGCTTCTGCCATTTATATGAGGACCAGGCTTTAACTAATTTGTTTTGTATTAGGTGTAAGTGATTTTTTGTGTTAAAATGTTTTTCCAAATATTAATCAGACAATACATTTTTTTGTTTATTTTGTTTTTATTTGCACCCACAGCTAAAAGTCCAATGTTTGTGGCTGTCTAATCTCAAATATGTTATCAAAGCTAATATAAAATGAATAACAACAATAACTGAATCAGCTTTTCTTTATTCTTATGTCCAACATTTATTACATTTAAAAACATGATTATGAAATGACTGTTGATATTATCAATGAATTTAAATTGTAATGTATATGGATGCCCACAGATGAGGAGATAAATAAAGCTCATTTGTGTTTGTTTAAAATATATCTAACTTAAATGCCTTACACATTTTAACTTCTTTCGTATAGAAGCAGAGAGAAATTATATTTTGTTATTTACAGAAGACATTTTTCGGAAGTTCTCGGTTACCTGGTCAAAATAAGTATGCCTTCCCATAAGTAACAATTTAAATGCTTTTTAGATTTATTTAGGTTTTATCTATGATATATAATGGTCACCTCATAAACCACTGTTTTATGCCAGATTTATTAAATGCCAAATGCAATTAAAGATAGTTTTGCCTTAAAGAAAGTTTTAAAAAGGCCTTCAAGAACTTACATTAAAACTAAATTATCGTGGACTTAATAAATTATTGCCTTTTGTCTGGTGAGTTTCCCGATGATTTAAAGATAGGCAAAGTTATACCGGTTTATAAAAGGGGGGCAAAAAATGACATGTGCAGTTATAGACCCATCTCACTGCTCCCGGCTGTGTCAAAGGTTATCGAACGAGTAATATATAATCGAATATTGTCCTTGCTAAGTAAACATGCCATCTTAGTGAAACACCAATATGGATTCCGGGAAAAAAAGTCCACCGTACTTGCAATCTTCAATACATTAAGACAAATTCATGACGCGTTAGACAAAAGAAACAACATGACTGGGCTGTACTTTGATATGTCGAAGGCATTCGACACCATAAACCACGAGATTCTTTACCTAAAATTAGCAAGCTATGGTATCAGAGGCAAATGTTTGGATCTTATAAAGTCGTATTTCACAAACAGGTATCAAGTTGTAAGTGTCAGTCAACACCACTCCTCAGGTAAAAACAAAATAATGCAAGGCATCCCACAAGGATCCATATTGGGCCCTTTGATTTTTTTAATTTATGTAAATGATGTAAGTGATAAACTAGGAGCAGATTCGGTCTTTCAGTTTGCTGATGATACATCGGTTATCCCAGCTATCCAACACTATCACGTAAATCCTCACTTGTTATCAATAATATGACTCAGTGGTGTAATGAAAATAGTCTTAAGCTAAATACTGATAAAACTTCACTGGTTACATTTTCAAAAACCAAAAATACAACTGTTATATGTTAAACTTGATTTAAAATCTACACCAAATGCTGACGTAACAAAATTTTTGGGAGTCACGATAGACACTACCCTAAGTTGGGACTATCATGTACACCAGTTAAATTCTAAATTAAGTGCAGCTTGTGGAGTTTTGAGAATGCTCAGAGACCAGTTGTCCATCTAGGCATCTTCTGCTATTGCCAACAAAATATTTGTCACTCAAAAACGTATCCTAAGGTGCATGTATAATTGTAGAGGAAACACCTCTTGCAAGCCTTTATTTAAAGAGCAGAACTTCCTGACTATTCCATCATTGTATTACCTGAACCTTGTAATGTTTGTCAAAAGATATCAGAATGTATTTACAACAAACAAGTGACAAGAAATGCTGACAGATTGAGGACGCCTCAGCACAACTCTGCCTTTTGCTAGACGGGACCTTATTATAGGGCTCACTGCTTACAATCAAATACCACTTGAAACACAACATAAATAGTGAAGATAACTTCAGGGCTTCCATAAGTATTTATCTACAGGATAAATGTTTTTACAGTTTCCACTGTTGGAAAAATGTTAATTTATAGTTATATTGTACTGCTCTTCGTTTCAATTCCTATGTTTTTAGTATGTAAACCCTAGGTAATTAAGTTTTAACTTATAAATTTGTAATTTGTACCTGATGATGCCGCGTCCATTTGGATGTAAACTATGGCAATAAAATATTGATTGATTGGTTTAGTCTTTATTGGCTTACAATTAATTTATCAAGGTATTTGTCAAGCCTTCAATAAAACTGTATAGCTGTTAAGTTCAAGTTAGGAGGATCAAGTTTTATAGAGATTAAGCAAATGTGGTTTTATCACAGCTTTATGAAATTTATTTGAGGTGGTTGTTAATGCTGGGCTATCAATCTAATATGCTTTGAAATCACTAAGTTTCAGATCGAACCTTCATAAAAGCAACTGCTTGCTAGAGTTCAGTGGCAGCTCGTCAGGGGAGGCTGAGCCTCCCCTTGGAAGAACCACCATATCTTCAAAAGTAATATCTTAAGAAATTTCTATTAGGTATATCTCAATTTTCAATATTTTTTATTGTTTATTATTCATTAATTAATTTTCAGTTTATATATATAACATTTTTGCATTTCCTTTCCACAAACATACCTATAACGTTACAGTCCGGATAGTCTTTGTATGCATATTTCCCGGTCGGCCGGTCTTTTACTGAATGAACACTGCGGTTCGCTGGAGGCTAATACGAAATAGCTTCCAACTTTACCGCATTTACTTATAACATGAATGACCTGGAATTTCTTTGCGCTGTGTAAAATAGCAACACTTGGAATAGCCAAGTATGAGGCTAGCCTCAGATCTCAGTTTTTATAGCGCATGTGCACAGGTCATTCAAGAGTCAGGTGATTCACAAAGAAAACGAACTGACGTCTGACAGTCTGACAGTTGCGTTTAACCGGTTAAGAACAACTTGACGTATAAATACATAAAACATTTGATAGGCGGGCTAGAAATAAGTGCTCTAGGTGAAAATATTCCCAACAACATGTCTTGTTGTCCAGACGTGGTGGATTATTTGTTATTAAATGGATTTACTACTCTTATTTATGACGAAAAGGTAAGAATTAAAAGAAATGCCAGGCCTACACCAGCAATGCTTTCGTTAGTTTTTAAAAGTGGTAAACAAAACAGAGGGTTTTGTGATAACAATTATAAAAAAGTCGAGTGGTTAACGGCATCAACAGTTAGAAACAAATTATATTGTTGGAGATGTTTATTATTTACTAATGATCAATCCTCAATTTGGGGCAGGGCCGGGTTTAATAATTTGCAAAATTTGTCGCGAGGTTTAGAAAGGCACGAAAAATCCCAGGAGCACATTTCATCTTGCATTAAATTCGAAATGTTTGGTAAACAAAATATTGTAAATTTCTTGGATTCTGCACATAAGAGAGAAATAGAAAATGTTAACGAAAAGGTCCGTGAGAATAGGGAAATATTAAAGAGGTTAATAGATGCCGTTATATAGTTATCTTCACAAGAAAATTCAAAGAGCTGGTAGATTTTTTAAAAAACTTATGACCCAAAATTAGAGAACTTTTTGAATAACGCCACTATTTTTTGAGACAATTCCGGTAAGCTTCTGTAGAATGATCATTTTCAACACTTAAACGCATAAAAACATTTTTACTAGAAACAAAACGAGTCAAGACCGCCTTTCAAATGTATCGCTTATTTCAATAGAAAAACGTTTTTTGTCAGAATTGAGTAAATGCGATTCATTTTATGATGAAATAATCAACCATTTTGCTAGTTCCAAAAATCGCAGGTTACCACTCATTTATAAAAATATTCGGGCTTTAAAGCAGAGATTAATATAGATAGTTGTTATTTTAGAAAAAATATTTATTTGTGTTATTTATTTTTTAGGAAATATTTTTTATAATTCTCCATAATATAGAGTTCCGCGGTTATATTTTTTTTTTATAACTTCTTTCTCAAAACTATTTTAATTTCTATTAAAACTTATAATTTTACACGCCTGGCAGTGATAATGAATACAATTTTTTGTTTGTAGAAAAACACTTTAATTTTTTTACCAAAACTATTTTTATTTTTATTAAAAGTTATATAATTTAATTACAAGTGGGATAGTAGGACTCCTTTGGATACCGATACTCGAGTCGTAGGAACGAGAATTTCATGAGAATGATTTTTTCATCTCATCATATTTTCTATTTCCTTTTCATTCTATTCTTTTATTAGTTCTATTCTCTCAAGTCGTGAATCGGTATCCTGGCGACAACCCACGGCAAAAAAATGTAACGCGCCGTTGTAATACCTCAGGGGTGGTGGGGAAATGTACAAATTGTAGTCATATTGCACATCAGTTGTCTTTCAGAATATCAAGCCTCCTCTGCAGACAATATCACGAGCCGCCACTGCTAGAGTTTTAATGAAGCAAACAAACATCTGTAATAAATCCGTCTTAAACATAAAAGGATTTGGTTTACCTTTGCCCAGACTATATGTTTTAAAATAGGTAGTTTTAAAACTATAAGATATATAACATATTTGTCGGCATTTTGTGGCATTTAGTGGACATATACCAAATGGCGTCCCAGCAAACTGACTCTAGGTTATATTATCCGAGCACCATTAATTCTACAGTTTTTGAAGCGGTTGTGTTATGTGCTCAAATGATTTAAAATTAGTTTTGAGATAAGTCTACAAGTTTTAAAAAATATATTAAGACTAATATTGGGAATGTCTCAGATTGAACAAAAAAATGTAATTTGTATCTGATAGAAATGTTTTAAGTCACAAAAAAAAAATTCATTATTTATATATTTTTTCAAAATTGTGTTTTTAGGGAGCGCACGAATTTTTAAGAACTATCTGAAACATGTTTTACAGTAAACTTAACTTCGTTGAACATTTTAGCCCACTATATAGTCCCATCAATTCTCTTTTTTTTATATATATATAGAATACATAAATGACATTTACAGCTGTAAGGTGCCGAAGACCCCTAAAAAAAATCGAAAATGTTAGCCAAAAATTCTGTTCTTGGCCAATAACTCGAGACATTAAAAAAATATATCAAAAAACTAATAGCAGTAGGCGATAAGAGGAGGAAATTTCACATCAAAATCGTATATGAAGTTTTTTTGTATGAACAAATCCAGATTTCTTTTTAACTCACGAAAATGGAATGTGGCGACACATAAGTACGGGGCGCGAAGCTACACTAAATTTATTGTAACTTTTGAACTTGAGTTCAACAAATTTTAAATGAAATAAGAAACATGTGACTATTGGATTATTATATTTTCAAATATAAAAATGAATGTAGGTAGAAATAGTATATAGATGAAGATGCACTGAAAGAAATTTCTATTATCCATAAAGAGAAATTGACTAACCCCTAATAAATATCTGCATTAAATAGGCTCCAGCAAGACTGCTCTGTAACCGCAACAAAAACGATCTTGCTAAGATGCACTTATTTACCGTTAATAAAAGTTTTTCTTATTATTTATTTGTTACTGTAGGTTGATAGCTTTGCTATCAGGAGTCACCACCTATTTTAATCTTAATAAGTTTTTTGTTATAGTCAGTAAGTTCCTATTCCTTACACCATTACTACCTTGTAACCGGAAAAGAACTTTCCTGCTGCTAATAGGTGACTTTTTAACCACTATGCAGCTTACATTATAATGGCAACAAATAATCTCTCTTGACCTAGTAATGTCATTTTGCAAGAACGTTACTTGTAAATTCAATATTTTAATTTTATATGTTTTAGACTTCACACTTCATATTAAAACACGTTTTTAATACATTTCCATGTTGACTCAGACAAAGAATTATTGTTGGTAAAATTAAAATAAATGATTCATTTAAGGAAACAAACGACTAATAAACAATTCAGGGTGCCTATTCAAAAAGGGGAACATTGACTTGTAAGAAGACACAATCACAGTTTACTATATAATAGCTGCTTTCGTTCAGCAGAGTGATTCGTAATGATAAGGCACCTACCTGTTTCATGTGTTGTCTCTGTCCCTATACCATGCAATTTTGCATCATATGATTACTATTCATTGAAATCCTCTTTATTACGATTATAAATCACTCTGCTGAACGAAAGCAACTAATATACAATAACATAAAACACAAGTTTTTTTATAAAAATTCTTTACATAAAATCTTTCCCACAACTGTCTCGTCGAACGCCGAATTGCTTACTAGTTACTGCCTGCGTCGCTGCATGGATGAAATGGCGCGCGATGATAAAAACTCAACTGCGCTTGCGCCACATGCAAAAATAAATAAGTAAGACGTTACGATTCGTAAGCCCGTCTTTACAATTAACAGGTGACTTACCAACCATAGGTGTATTTGAGTTTTAACCATTAAATAGTTAACTTTAACTTAAGGCACTTATTTATCGTAAAAAATTATTTAGTTACCCCTAATAAAAAGAAAACTTATAACAATATTTTACCTAGTTTAAGTAAGTGTTGCTATTGGGACAAATAGTCAAAGATTTACCGTTGCAAAATCTCATTAGCAAAAACGGTTTTTCTTATGGTTAAATAATGATAATGTAGTCTTAACAAAAAAAAAAACTTATGATAATGCATATCATCTTAGCAAAACATTCTATTTGGTCGGTTTCTTTCAGTGTGGAACGTAAAGAGATTTCCGATGAAATCGGTAAAAGCTCTACCATTCAACAATTTTTAAGATAACACCTGGAACTTTCATATATTACTATTGCAGTAATGTATAAAAAGGTATGATAAGTGAAAAAAATCTCACTCACTTCCAAAATTTCAAAATCTTGAGAAAGTGATAAAATTTGATATGTATGTTTAACCATCTATTACTCTGGTTTATATCGCGTTATTAGATTTCGGTAGGTGCGATTTTTAAAGCTTGAAATTTGTACTTGAAGATGCTTCAATGAGATTTACCTTTAAAATTAAATTAGCCCTCTTTATTTTACGAAAATAAAGGAAACATTTTTCTTTGCTCCAAAATTCGTGAATCTAGGGGTAAAATAAACGTTTAGTAGCTTTTATTTAAATTGTCGTGGCTATACGGGCTACGTTCCCAAAGCCATTTCCTTAGGGGAAAAAAAAAACAAAACTTTTATTTAAAAAATTATTTGGCATACCTATCCATCGGATCTTTTTATACATTACTTCAAGAGTAACATGTGAAAGTTTTAGATTTTTATCTTAAGAATTGTAGAAATGGTAGAGCTTTTACTGATTTCATCAGAACTCTCTTCATCTTCTGACTTCATATGTGTACTATTCCTACATACAATAATTTTATATTTGAAAATATGATAATTCAATAACCACATGTTTCTCGTTTAATTTAAGATTTGTTGAGCTCAATTTCATTAATTAGTTCAAAAGTTACAGCCGTACTTATGTGTCGCCACGTTCCATTCTCGTGCGTTAAATAGAAAAATCTGGAGCCTACATTTTTGATCGTACAAGAAAATTTAATATACGTTTTTAATGTGAAATTTCCCCCTCTATCCCCTAGTGCTATTAGTTTTTTTATACATTTTTTTTAATTTTTCGAGTCATTGACCAAAAATCTAATTTCGGCCAATATTTACAATTTTTTTAGGCACCTTACACTTGTAAACTTTTTTTTATCGTATTCTACACCAACAAAAATACTTATCCTGAAAATTTCAACCATGTAACATTTAGTGACCGGTTTTTATCAATTTCTGTCTCTGACAACTAGGCTATGATGGAATTTACTTATTAAAGTAATTATGACGTAAAATTGACTGGAAATATTGACTTCCAATAGAAATTTACCAATTAGTTTTTATTTAGGTTTCAGTTTACGTAAATAATACCAATTAATCTACCTCATACACAACTTTCTTTGAAAGTAAATTTAATAAAAGCAGCGAGTGAAAAACTACTAAGAAATCTGCCAAAAATGACCTAAAGGATAAATTTACAATAAGGCCGAAATAGGTAATATAATTAGGTAGTATTTACCTTTTTAGATTCTGTTGGAAATCCTACGTAATGTATACCTAAATAGCAACCTATTTGGTTACTTTTATTACACTCCTTTGAGGTATTATTAAGTCAACAACTTGGATAAATTCTATCTAGCTTATCTACCTGATTTCAACCATTAAGTCAATTAGCGTTAAACTGACCCTAAAGTTACGCTAAAGAAATAAATTTTAAACCTCTTTGTAGCAATAACCTGACAAGTCTACCTCAAAGTGAACTTGACTATAAAATAGTAATTCAAAAGCTAACCCCCGCCTAACCTATTTGTAAAATTCATATTAATTAGGTTGTTTTAACAATTAGGTGGTTTAGTTATTATCTAATTATCTAAAAATTATTTCAATCATTAAAAGAAGCCATTAACGTAGTATAGTTGGATAATTTGTGGAGCCAATAATATACAAATGAATTGTGACAAAAGTAAAAAATCGCTGCCTAAAGAATCATTACTTCCACATCCAGATATCCCATCCAAGTCTCTTTAACGGAAAACATCTTGACTTTATTTGCACCCTAGTATGTGGAAATAATTGGTAATAGAATTTTAATAAAAAGGCATTGCCAGCTGAGCCTCCAGAACTTTCTGGTACTGCCGAATACCAAGGCAATTTCATAGAGTTCCACTATGACATTTTCGGTTCACTCAGTTGTCAATATAATAACACACTAGTTGAGTTATTTACACATAATAGGTAGAATTTATCAGTAGGTAATATATTCAGAAATAAGGTAACATAAATAGGTTATATTTACCTATAAGTAAGTTGATATAACATCAGAGTTAATAATACTTTCAATCGGTAAAGTTAACCAAAATGTCGTAAATTTCAGGGTAGCTTAACCTGTGATCAATTGTACCTGTAAAATACAGAGATTTTCATGGTCATTTTAACTTTGAGGTCTAATTAGCACAAGACGCCATATTTCCTCAGCACATAGTTAAAGCATAATTCCAAATTGAAATTTGCAAAATGAATGTGTATGGAAACGAACTAATGAAAAGGTAAAAAAAAAAAACATAAATATACCTGTAAACTCATATTTAACAAGTATAGCATGCTTTCGGCTCAAACTATTACTACATTTTTTTTATTTGGCAATAGGAATTTCCTTATAGATAAATATATTGGAAGTGCATTATTATTTTACGAAATACAGATGCTATTATTCACAAAAGAAATTTCGGCGCATTGATTTCAGTAGGCGAGAACTGCAAATACTTGCCTTATAAATTGGATTTATTTTAGTCACCGACATTCATTTTGTATCATTATTGTGAATTAGTTATCTCCTTAGTCTTATAAGTGACTGACAACAATATATCGACTAATTATAGAGAAAAATACCAAATAAGTATAAAAATTGTTAGATATCTTAAAGTGAACAAAAAGTGAGGTTATATATATTTACATTGTTTACGTACATCACTTAGTCCAGAAAGATGGTTCCAAAAATTCAAAACATGCCAAAACACTAATACCGGAATCCCTTATTTTCAAGCTAATGCACATATGCAGTAAAACTTTTAGCATTTAACGTATTAGCAAATTTAAGTGGCCTAAAATCTCCCTGATATTGTATTTAACATTTAGTACATAAAATATGATGGGAAACAAAAGGATGATTACACACATAAATAGTGGAAAAAAAGGCATGCGAGAAGTAGAATTTTCAGTAGTTAACTGTAAATTTTCAATACAAATTTCATGATGTACCACAAGTATGCCCTGGCAGACTGGATTAAAACAAATTAATAACAAAAGTCCTAGAAACCTGACATGCCAAGTTTCATTTCAATCCATTAAAAAATTGGTGGCCGGAAAGTGATGACATTGGCACCAGTGGCGGCTCGTCAGGGGTGGCAGGGGAGGCTGAGCCTCCCCTTGGAAGAACCACCATATCTTCAAAAGTAATATCTTAAGAAATTTCTATTCTATTCATTAATAAATTTTCAGTGTATATATAAAATTTTTGCATTTCCTTTCCACAAACATACCTATAACGTTACAGTCCGGATAGTCTTTGTATGCATATTTCCCGGTCGGCCGGTCTTTTACTGAATGAACACTGCGGTTCGCTGGAGGCTAATACGAAATAGCTTCCAACTTTAACGCATTTACTTATAACATGAATGACCTTGAATTTCTATGCGCTGTGTAAAATAGCAACACTTGGAATAGCCAAGTATGAGGCTAGCCTCAGATCTCAGTTCTTTATAGCACATGTGCACAGGTCGTTCTGGAGTTCAGGTGATTCACAAAGAAAACGAACTGTCAGTTGCGTTTAGCCGGTTAAGATCAACTTGACGTAAAAATACATAAAACATTTGATAGGCGGGCTAGAAATAAGTGCTCTAGGTGAAAATATTCCCAACAACATATCTTATTGTCCGAACGTGGTGGATTATTTGTTATTAAATGGATTTACTACTCTTACTTATGACGAAAAGGTAAGAATTAAAAGAAATGCCAGGCCTACACCAGCAATGCCTTCGTCAGTTTTTAAAAGTGGTAAACAACCAGAGGGTTTTGCGATAACAATTATAAAAAAGTCGAGTGGTTAACGGCATCAACAGTTAGAAACAAATTATATTGTTGGAGATGTTTATTATTTACTAATGATCAATCCTCAATTTGGGGCAGGGCCGGGTTTAATAATTTGCAAAATTTGTCGCGAGGTTTAGAAAGGCACGAAAAATCCCAGGAGCACATTTCATCTTGCATTAAATTCGAAACGTTTGGTAAACAAAATATTGTAAATTTCTTGGATTCTGCACATAAGAGAGAAACAGAAAATTTTAACGAAAAGGTCCGTGAGAATAGGGAAATATTAAAGAGGTTAATAGATGCCGTTATATATTTATCTTCACAAGAAAATTCTTTCCGAGGACATGACGAAAAACGAGAATCGTGCAATAAAGGAAATTTCAAAGAGCTGGTAGATTTTTTTAAAACTTATGACCCAAAATTAGAGAACTTTTTCAATAACGCCACTATTTTTTGAGACAATTCCGGTAACCTCAGCTTCTGTAGAATGATCATTTTCAGCACTTAAACGCATAAAAACATTTTTACTAGAAACAAAATGAGTCAAGACCGCCTCTCAAATGCATCGCTTGTTTCAACAGAAAAACGTTTTTTGTCAGAATTGAAGAAACGCGATTCATTTTATGATGAAGTAATCAACCATTTTGCTAGTTCCGAAAATCGCAGGTTACCACTCATTTATAAAAATATTTAGGCTTTAAAGCAGAGATTAATATAGGTAGTTGTTATTTTAGAAAAAATATTTATTTGTGTTATTTATTTTTTAGGAAATATTTTTTATAATTCTCCATAATATAGAGTTCCGCGGTTATATTTTTTTTATATAACTTCTTTCTCAAAACTATTTTAATTTTTATTAAAAGTTATAATTTTACACTCCTGGCAGTGATAATGAATACAATTTTTTGTTTGTAGAAAAACACTTTAATTTTTTTACCAAAACTATTTTTATTTTTATTAAATTATATAATTTAATTACAAGTGGGATAGTAGGACTCCTTTGGATACCGATACTCGAGTCATAGGAGCGAATTTCATGAGAATGATTTTTTCATCTCATCATATTTTCATTTTATTCTTTTATTAGTTCTATTCTCTCAAGTCGTGAATCGGTATCCTGGCGAACAACCCACGGCAAAATAATGTAACGCACCATTGTACTACCTCAGGGGTGGTGGGGAAATGTGCAAATTGTAGTCATATTGCACGTCAGTTGTCTTTCAGAATATCAAGCCTCCTCTGCAGACAATATCACGAGCTGCCACTGATTGGCACACCATATAATGTAAGTGGTCATTTTTAGGTTAGTTATTAAGACTCCGATAATAATTGCGAGACCATAACATATGCCAGATGAATCTGAACTAATGCTAGTACAACAAAAGATTAAGTGTGTATTTTACTTACTCTATGTAATAAATAATCCTAGAGGACGGTCAAACTTTATCATGAGTGGTAACCACCAACCAGGAATCTACGCCTACTATAAAGAACAACTCTATCAAATACTCTGTAAAATTATATTTTTAACAAAAAAGAGAATAAATAAATTTAGCCTTAATAAATACATTATATAGTAAAAATCTAATTATAACAAAATGATGAGTTTCCCTTGTCTATAGGCTTTCTAATTTATATTATCCGACCTCTGCAGGCATCCATGCATGCAATTAAACAACTAAAATATAAACAATTCATATATTATAAACATCTACACGAAATTATACCTAGGAATAATGTCTGAAAACAGTGCACATCCGAGGGACAACACTTGATTCCTCATCATGCGTTGTCTGTCAGTAGTCAATCTGACTGCTTATTTATGGTAAAACAATTCATTCTAAAATGTTTGCACATTTGCTGGACCTAAAAAATAATATTACTTAAAATGTAACACATAGCTGTGCAGCAGCTGAGATACACAATACAATATCTTGACCACCTTATATACATACAAATCAGACCAGCCAAATACGAACATGGGTGCAATATATCCATTTGCCATTGTGTCCACACTGGCAAGAGTCGATTAGAGATACAACGATTTCCGACGAGCGACGAATACTAGCTTCTATTCATTCGTATGCCCAGTGGAACCACCTTGGTAGGAATATACTTTTTGCTAGATTTTAAGCATTTTTCAGTAATTTTTAGAGGAAAAATCTTAAGTGTTAGTAGATATTAGTTGCTTGGGGCATCTTTTGACAATTTTTTAACGTCAGCGAAGAATTTCGATTTATGTGGTCAAAATATTGTAAGTATAGAAAATTTTAAACTGAATTAATTCAAAAACAAAAGCATTGTTATTTTTAGATTTTATGACTCTAATAATCCTTGTCTAATAGACTGTTATCCTTCATGAAGAGCAGTGGTCTTTTCTAGGAGATCCTATATATCGCGAATGTACAATGGGCCGACAGGCTTGAGTACTTCGGATTTTAAAATCTGCTCATATTTTTAATAATAAACAAACAAAAATACTTACCACTCGAGTTCCATAGTGTACATGACACAACGTTGTGGCTAAACATAATACATATGTAAGGAAAAGTTCTAAAAATGCCAGCTGTGTTCCTACAGATACAACTACCACTGCCAAAGTAGGAAATAATAGAGAGTTAAATGCATCACATCTTGTATTACTCATCTGGGCAACAATAAGACGGCACTAAAACAATATTCCTCAATTAAATATAACTCTTAACACAATTCAATAATGCAAAATATAGGTTAGAAATGATTTTACACTGTTATTATTATACTCTTCGCAAATACAGAACAAACAGTACATCGCATTCGATCGGCACATTTCTAAAACCGGTAATATCGCTAATAGGAAACAAATTTCATATCACTGTGTTCGTGATCGAATTCTGAACAACTTTCAAAATGTCTGTCCGTCTGTCACGTTTCCTGTAAGCACGATAACTTAAGAACGCAAAGTCCGATTTCAGTAAAATTTGGACAGTAAGTTAGTGTTAGCTAGAGGAAGAACCCCCATTGTTTTTGTACAAAAGCAATCAATAAATAAAAAAACTAGTTTTGTAATTAAACAAAAACTAATATTATTTATGAAAAAAAAAACTGCGAACAGTATCCTATATAATGCGCAACAATTATATAAAAAGTGCAGTAAATCAGTGGAGTATAATGGTTAGCGTGTTCATTATTAATAATACTACCGTTTAAACAATTTAATAAACAAGTTTCTCTATTAAAATTAAGCATGTACTAATTTATTTTTTGTAACATTGTGCTTGCAAACAGTACATATTATTATATTATTTTTACTTTTTTTATGCATTCCACTTAGAGTCAATTAACACTGGAGAGATCAGCAAGTAATAAAGCAACAAAAATTAATAACATCAGCCATTAAAACTATTAATGAAAGATTCGAAATATCAATAAGTAATTTATAATAATCTCGATGGCGACTGTTCCACAGGTCTAGAAAGCCTTTCGTCACTGTTTTTCTTTGACATTACTCCCGCAGAAATAAACCAGCAACTTTCTCTTATGCAGAACAAATCCTCAAGTGGGTCAGATGGCATACCAATCAAAGTCTTGAAATACATCTCGCAATTCATAGTGTACCCTCTTTGTTATATTTTTAATCTGTCTGTAAAATCTGGAATATTCCCGAGCGATCTAAAAACGGCAACTGTAATACCTTTACATAAAAAAGGTGATGCAGACCTAATCGAAAATTATAGACCGATTACCCTACCATCATGCTTCTCAAAATTGTTTGAAAAAATTATTCATTGCCGAATATATACTTTTACTAATAAAAAAAAACATTTTATGTAGCAGTCAGCATGGCTTTAGGCCCAATTTTTCTACAAATACAGCATCTTTTTCGTTAATTAATCGCATTTACAATGGATTAGATAAAGGTGAATATGTCCTAACACTGTTTTTTGACTTAACACGTGCCTTCGACTGTGTTAACAAGAATTTCATAAGGAAAAAATTAAAAAACTTAGGCATAAGAGAACCATTAAATGCATGGATACAGTCTTTTCTGTCTGACAGAGAAATCAGAGTTAAAATTGATGAACACCTATCTCAACCCTCACAAATCAACCTAGGGGTTCCTCAGGGAGGTGTGTTATCTCCACTATTATTCTTGTTGTTTATAAACGATCTCGAACAACACATTGCAGAAAATATACATTTAGTGTTATACGCTGACGATACCACAATCTGTATTACTGCTCCATCCCATGAGGAACTCCAAAGAAAGGTGAACTACACCCTACATCAATTTTACTGCTGGTGTTTTAATAACAAACTTATAGTCAATGCAACAAAAACAAAATACATCATTTTCCACAAAAGAAGGGAAAATCCACATTTGATGATTAAACTAGACAACACAGCAATAGATAAAGTCCAAAGTGTGAAATTCTTAGGGCTGTATTTAGATGAACAACTCACCTGGTTACCCCATATTGAACACGTTATAAAAAAAACTAAACTCTGCTTATTTTGCCATCCGAAACTTGAGGAGTGTTATGGATAAGAAATATCTATTAAACATCTATTTTGCTTTGGCCTACTCGCATATGAAATATTTAATAATATATTGGGGAACTAGCTGTGAGTTCCAACGCATCTTTATTCTTCAAAAAAAAATCATTAGATTAATATTCTCACTGAATCCTGTACAGTCTTGTCGTCAAATATTTATACAAAACAAAATTTTCTCCTTGCCATGTCTAGTAATCTATGAGGCAGCTCTTTTTGTTAAGCTTAACGCAGCTCACTTTCCTCTACACAATAGTGTGCATGACCACGACACAAGAGGCTGCAATCTAATTTACATTAATAAATTTAATTTAAGCACTTTCAAGAAAGGTCCTTTCTATCTGTGTGGATCAGTTTTCAACAAACTGCCAACTGAGATAAAGCAGGAAATGAACATAAATATATTTAAAAAAAAACTTCGTCTATTTCTTTGCGACAATTGCTTTTATTCCTTACAGGAATTCTATAATTTAGACTTAGCCAGTTAACTTCTCTATTAATGTGAAGTGTTTATAATATTTTATTGTAGTTGCATGTATTTTTTATTTGTAAAATTGTACACGTGTATGTATCCTGTATTTTTAAAATGTCTTTCACAGGACATAGCCACTTAACCTCACTATTTAAAGTGAAGTATTTATAATATCTTATTGTAGTTTTACGTATTTTTTTTAGTTTGCGAAATTGTATGTATGTATGTATTCTATAGTTTTTAAATGTTTTCTTAAGTACTGACTGTTCATATCCTGTAAGATGGCTTACATGAATAAATACATTATTATTATTATTATTATTTAAATGAATTATTTCCGTCAATTCCTTAATTTCATAAGGATAACAAGAATACAAATCAGCAGCTCGCCGAGTGCTGGATTACAAATTGTAATACTGACCCCACCTTAAGTGTAAAGTACATTTCACCACAAAAATGCTTGGTTTCGATTGCTAACACCTACCGAAATAGTGATGGGTCATTCATGAACGAGTCGTTTAAAGTGAACTGTGAACGAACGACTCACATTTAAAATACAACTCATTCAATGCGCCATTACGACTCCCTACCATTCGTACCGTACTGCAGTTCAATGAGCGGCGTGAGCGCTAGCGCTTGAGTGGCACATGGCACAAATTATGTGGTGAATGATAAAGCCTGAGCTGAGGAAGTTTTGAATGCATCATGAACTTGCCGTATCGTTATCGTCAGTGTAGATTACCTCATACATTTCTTCCACAAACTCGGCTCAGTTTGCCATGCTATTCGCAAAATTATAACATAAGATAAATGTATAGAGTTAATAAATATATTTTTTCACTTTTTATTTAATAATAAAACAAATTTAAAACATTCTACAACCATAAAGAACAAAAAATAAATAAACTAAATAAAATAAAAAGATTAAACAGAACACAAGCTCGTTGTTGATTTATACATAATATGTGACGTTCTCATATAGCTCGTGCCCATAATAAGGAGTGCATGAACTTGATACGATACATATGTATTATCTTTGTAAAAGAATGAACGAAGTGCCGCCGTACATCGGAACGTCACGCGTCGTTCAAATGAACGACTCTCGATGAACGACTCACCTCGGTTAGCTGAACGAACTGAGCGGGCTCAGTAAAAATAGGTGAGCGACCCATCACTATTCCAAAAGATTTATTCCTAATTAAAGGAACTCTCATGAGTCTCATGCCAGCCATTCCAGACCACTTGTAGACTGCAGTTTTAAGCTGTTGGCTCTCGTCAGATGCCAGGTAGGTCTGTAACGATTTGTTGAGACTTCCCCACCATATACACATTTTGAAATCATATGACTACGAAATGAAAGGAGCTCCATCTAGTGGTTGATGTTCATGGGAATCGAAGTGAAGACATAAACATGTTAGTTCGAAAATATGCTTCTAGGGGGTAGAATAGTTGAACGAAATGATTCTGTCAGCACCTGTATGAATCCTATGAAAACAGTGACTCATAAAAATGCTTGACAGATATATTTCGTTTATATATTATGGCCTCTAGAAGCACATTTATGAACTAATGTATTAAATTAGTTACATGGTAAATTATTCTACTGTAACTCTTAATTAAAATGATTCATTAAATATGGACATTTAATTAATCATGATTGTGACATCATGGCCTTTCATTTTTTATAAGGTTTACGTTGGATAAGTCCGCTGTAACTTATTCAAATAAATTTTATTTATTCAATATTAATTTCTGGTCTGATAAAACCAACTTTTCTTTGAATATCTAATAAGCTCTTGATAACTTACCAATAGTGACTTGTAACTTAATACTTTTTGTAATGTTTGTTAATCTCCGATTAGATTGAGTATTCAAGTTTTCAATGTACGCAGATGACCTGTTCCTTCAAATCAACACCATAAAAGTCATTGATAGGTTACAACATGACCTTGAGGCCATTTCCACTCTTTGTAAGGACAATGACCTGGCCTTGAATAAATCAATATGCAAGATTATAATCTACACGAAAAAGAGAGACACTATCATAGTCGCATATATAATATCAACAAGATTCAGATTGAAAGACTGAACGAAATTAAAGACCTTGGTATTTTATTCACTAATAATTTCTCATTTAACAGTCATATATATAATAGGTCTTACCTCTGAATGCTATAGGATAATAGGATTTATTCTTAGGTCAAATAAAGGTTTTACTCATATATGCATTTTGCCGTTTAATTCATATGTACGTTCGAAACTTGAATATTGTTGCATTATATGGTCTCCAAGAACATACCTATTCACCGACATACTGGAAAAAGTCCAAAAGATGTTTTTAAGATCCATGTATTTTAAGAAACATAGAATATGGCCTTTTCTGATATCTTATCAAAGTCAACTAACAGAATTTAACATAACTTCACTCATCAAATGCCTTAAAGACTTTCAAATATTGTTTATATCCGACATATTACATAATCAAATAGATGTACCTGAAATTTTAAGTGCTTTAAATTTTTATGTACCAGACGCCAGACTAAGACATGTTTAACCGCCTCACATATAAACTCATCCTTTGAAATGTGTCCTTCAGCAGTTAACAGTATAAACCATGTTATAGATATGTTCAATATTAATAGAATCAAATTAAAATCAAAACTATTTGTAATAAGAAATACATAAATATTTAATTTTCTTGTTATATACATATATTCGTATACATTAATAGTTTTATTACTGTTTTGTCATTAATGTTCCATGTATCTTCATTTTTCTTTTTTCACTGCAAGTATGTAATTAGGGAATACCCTGTTTATATTCAGTATAAATAAATAAATAAATTTACTAAACAAATAAATTACCAAAAATTAAATTAAGGTAGTTATATCACAATTCACGTTAATAGAGGTCAAGACACTTGCTGCAAATTTAATTCACATATCAATAAACATTCCGGTAAAATATGAAATCCACTTATCGTTCCGTTTCCGTAATTCATTTGCTTAAAGTACAGAGTTTTTATCAACATTTACCATTGCGCTTATGAAAGTCATGCGAAATAAATTGATGTGGTGACACTATTTTCCCTCTTACAACTGATCCTTATTCAAGAATGATCGCAAAAACAAGGTAAATTGAAATTAATTCCTGATGAAGCACGTGTATAAATATCGAAATGGCAGCTACCCGAAAATTATTGAATAGAGGACATGAGTAGACGTAGTAACGTTGCACTTTTTCTTATACTTGGCGCAGATATTTGAAAATACTTTGCGTTTATTTTAAATGCAATATAAGAAAGTAGAAGATTTACAAATTTAATTCCTGATTTTATTTATTGTATGTATAATAATATATTTTTCCATTAATTTATTATAAAAGGTAAAAGTATTTTTTTTATTCTGTCAAAAATAATATACAAATAACTGACTTAAAATGTAGAATAGTGAATGCACACAGTATAATATATTTTGATGAATGAAGAAATTTTTTTATTGAATTGAAAAATAAGAATACTTTATTATTTATTTATTATAAGACATGTAATCAGTAATTTTTTTTATTTAAATATTATCTGCCAAGAACGATTTTGCACCTATATTTACGTTATGAGAAGCTCCTGTTTCGACCCGATATATATCGAGCATACTCCACATTCAATAGTAAATAACACTTTACTTTTGATGAATCTCATTTATGCACTTGATCACCGCAACTTGACATTCTTAAATTGTTAAATAACCGATCTTCAAATCATTTAAATAATAAAATTTACATAATAAACATTGGTAAAAGTACAATGAAATCTCACACGTATACTCCTGCCTGGCTGACATCAGTGACGAGTTGATCAGCTGGCGTCAGAAAATTTTCCTACTCTCTTCCACGTCTCAAGTTTATCGATTTGCTAACAGATGTCGCACCTCTCGCAATATAACTAGCTTAATATAATTTATCATTTTCAAACACAATATACTTACAGATATATTTGAGAATATCGTTCCCATTAGAAAGAAGAGAGCTCTGGGGTCTTTCTCCACAATGTTGGATGGTGACTTCAACACCCAAACAAGTGTAATTATAAAAAATATAACTATAGGTATCAAAGGTCTGATGGCTTCTGTGAACGGCCTCATATGACCCGTTTTGTATTTGTACGATTTATAAATATTATACAGCACTACTGGCACATTAGATATTAGGGATGATACATATAGTAGCACCTCCAACATCATGCCAGTTGTTATTCCACCAGCCAAGCGAAACTGCAAGATCTCGTGTCCGCCAATCTGGAATCACATATGTAGATAGTTCACAGAAATAATAATACATTTTCTTAGAAACTACATAGTACACAATCAAAGTTTAGTATAATAATGTAATAATTTAACCTCCTGGACAAAATTATAGCACCGTAATAATACATTAAAAAATGTTTTTAATAATTGTGTTAATAAATTAATGATAAAAAAAAGTATTTTTAAAAATTGGAGATAAATAAAGAAAAGTCTAAATTAAAAGGAAAACAATTTGTGTAATCAAACTTTGGATGACATCCTGCTGATTATTTTACCATTTTCCCACTCTCCAATAACGGCATCTTCAAGTTCCCATGAGGCTCCTAGGTCTAGGTGTGCCCTACCAATTTTTTAAGTGTAACACAAAGATACTCTATACGATTGAGTTTTTGATTTCTTGAAGATCTTACACGTTTAGGTGAGTTTTCTCAGTTTATTTGGTTATTTGTCTAAGAGTTAAAACTTTCACTTTTAGACAAAGTGAAGAAGCTATTTATTTGTTGTTTATGACTTTAAACATTTTCATTCATATTGCTAAAAAAACTCATGATTAAGAATATTTTGCCGGTGAATTTTGTATATGGGATGATAATCAAAATTAGGGTTTCCAGTCTCGGTATTTGGTAAAGGGATTCTACAGAAAAATACAGTCCCAAGTCTTAAAATATCTCAAAATTGATGGTAACACAAACTTTTTATACTCTTCGCAAATACAAAACGAAGAGTATATTGCATTCGATCGGCACATTTCTAAAACTGGTAATATTGCTCGTAGAGAAAAATTTTCATATCACTGTGTTGGTGATTGAGTTCTGAATAACTTTCAAAATGTCCGCCCGACAAAAAGTCCAATTGTTTTGAAATTTGGACAGTAAGTTATAGTGTTATCAAGAAGAAGAATCCTATTACTGGCATCACAAGACCAAATTCTCAGACATTTGGAACCCAAGTTGACAATATATTTAGTAATATTTCAGAAAATCTCATAAACTGTTCAATACTGGAATCTGAAATCTCTGATCACTTTAGTCGAATTCTCGATATTAAGATACATACGCATGAAAAACCAACCTATATCAGGAAAAGATTTTATACAGATTCCAATGTGGCAGATTTTAAAACTGCTTTAATCTCTGAGACATGGGATGAAGTATATCGTAGCCAGGATGGAAATACAAAGTATAAGAATTTTTACAATATTTTATTTTATCACTTTGACGTCTCTTTCCCATTAACAATAAGTAAAGTAAAAAATAACCAAAATAGTTGGATTTCTAACGAATTAAAAAAATATTCTGCCTATATCAGAGATTTATATACTCTATATTTAAGAACCAAATGTGATAATATTCTGATCAAGTATAAACAGGAAAAAAAGGCTTACAGAGTATTTATCTGAGTACAAAATAATTTCATCAAATAACAGATCAAAGACAGTTTGGAGCATTTTTAATAACATGAACAATAGTAAAACATCTGACAAAAATATAACACTATCCGGAGTAGATAATATAACTATATCCAATCCAGAAGAGGTCACAAAAAAGTTTATTAGCCATTTTACATGAACATCAAATAATGACAATATTTATTACCATTCAAGGTGACAATATTAATTCAATTTTCTTGCAACCCGTAACACGTAATGAAGTGTTCAATGTTATTACTCAATTGCCCACCAAATATTCCTATATACTCAAGAAAATAGCTGAATATATATGCGATCCTCTAACGGATATGATTACTGAATGTTTCACATCAGGTACGTTTCCAGATGATTTAAAATTAGCAAAGGTCATTCCAATATATAAAAAAGGACCAAAATTAGATATTAACAATTATCGACCAGTATCAGTTCTACCATCACCATCAAAGGTCTTTGAAAGGATAATTTACAACAGGTTGGTACTATTTCTTAATCACAATAATATTTTGACGAAACAACAGTATGGTTTCAGACAACGGATGAGTACTGAACTTGCAATCTTTAATACAGATACTTATATAACTGAAAACATTGATAAAAGAAAATCGGCAGCAGGACTGTACTTTGACCTTTCAAAGGCATTTGCTACAATTGATCACCAGCTTCTTTTAAGTAAGTTGGAGAGCTATGGAATCAGAGGAGTCTGCCTCAATTTCATAAAATCATATCTACCAGGGCGTCAACAAACAGTGTGCATTAACAATGATGGTTCTCAGTATTATTCTGAGTTAAATAGAATTACACAGGGTGTTCCCCAGGGTTCTATATTGGGACCGATACTTTTTCTATTGTATGTGAATGATCTTTCAGACAAACTAAATATTAAAACAGTTTATCAATTTGCTGACACATCTGTGATACTTGCGAATCAAAATTTACAAGATTTATTATTAGACTTAACAAATGTTTCAGAAAGAATGGCAAATTGGTGTAACGAAAATGTATTAAAACTAAACACTACAAAAACTGGTCTAATAGTTTTTGGTAACCCCAGAAATCAAATCACAACCGAATCTTTATATGTCAGATTACTGACCAAACATGTAGAAAATTTAAATAGTATTAAATTCTTGGGAGTTTTTATCGACACCTGCTTAAGCTGGGATCTACATATTCAGAAACTTAACACGAAACTAAGTTCCATCTGTGGGGTTATACGTTGCCTGAGAGATCAGGTCCAATAGATAGTTTAAGAATATATTACTTTTCCTGTGTGCAATCTATTATACTATATGGTATCATATTTTGGGGCTCCTCACCTAACGCAAAAAAAATATTTATCACCCAAAAAAGAATAATAAGATGTATGTTAAAGGTTTGTCCGAGAACATCTTGTAAGCCCTTTTTTGCTGAACTTGAATGTCTAACTGTTCCTTCTTTATATTTTTTATCTCTAGTAAAATTTGTTAAAAAAAATTTACATTTATTTCCAACGAACAGAGAATTTTATTCATGTGACATATCTGTATCTACTAGACAGGGTAATGCAATTAGAATTCCAAACCACACTTCTACTTTTTTTGAAAAAGGACCATACTATTCCGCTATCAAAGCATACAAGTCACTCCCATCTGATATCAAAGAGATTTCTGATTCAAACAGGTTTGCAAATTCAGTTATCGAATACTTAAAAACTAAATGCTACTACTCATTTGGCTGTTGGTGGTAGTAAATTGTAAACCATAAAAATTTTTGTAGGCCATTTCTTGTCATGTCAAATGTTTGTTTTTTTTTTATTATAAATATTCGTTTGTTATATACTACTGTTGTTATTATGTGTGCGTATAATTATTATGTAGTTATTGCAAATTGTGTTCTAATTTCTTGTATTTTTGACGTTGCTGTATCCATGATGATCTTCTATCAATAAAGAATTATCTTATCTTATCTTATTGTTTTTGAACAAAATCAATCAATAAATAAAAAAGTTATACATTTTTTAAATTTTTTGAATATTTTTTTTTAATTTGTTGTAATTAAACTAAAAATGTCTAAAACTAATACCATTTATCAAAAAACGAAGAGTATCCTATAGAATGTGTAACAATTTTATAAAAAGTGCAGTAAATTGGCAAAGAATATAGCTTGTTTTCTAATGTATTGTAATATGATATATAATTATATATTTACTACGTATTTTAGTGATGGCCAATTTGATCACCTAAATGCATTCAACATGTAGACTAGAGAAAAGTGTTTGATATTTTATACCATAGTCTACTTGTAAATGAAAGAGTAATAAAAGCTATATTACTTATATTGGCTGGCTGTACTTTAATGACTGACTGTATTTTTTGTGTTGCATTTATATCGGATGATTCAGTTTGGTATTCGCGCCTCTGTACCTTTTTTATTTCAAGAAAAAACTACAACAAACCATATATATTTGTAAATCGCTTGTCCTCTATCAAAGGACATCCTTGAATCGTCTCTGTGATCATATATAAAAGTGAATTATTATTTGTTTGTTTATAATTGTATTGAAACATAAACAATAACTATGAGAACTAAAAGAAAAACTATGTGTAAAATTATTAATGAAATCTTTGCATTCTTTCGATAACCTGGTTATGCTAGCAAATTAAAATCCTAAAATGAATTTGTCTAATTTCTTATTTGAAGATTCCCATTCTAACACTAGCATCCACACAGTCCCCTACGGCCATGCAGATTAAACAAGTATCTACATACTACATAACCCCCTATGGTCATGAAGATTCAGTTAAAAATGAGAACAAAGGCCTAACATGAATTTATTTACCTACCTTGTCTTAAAAATGTTTCATTCTAATGGAGTTAGCTAATAGATAGGTGAAGATCTATTGTTTTTATCAGTCAATGTCAAATATAATTATTTTATACTTATTTATAGAAATTGTCTTGGTTTTGCATGAAACATCTTTATGAGTGGCTTTATGTATTTCTGATGAGCTCCAGAATAAGGGTGAAAAACGTTTCAAAGGCTAAGCTTTTAGAAAGAAATAGAATGATAGATTTCTTGAAAATGTAATCAATTAGAATGAAACATTTTTAAGACGAGGTAGGTAAGTAAATTCATGTTAGGCCTTTGTTCTCATTTTTAACTGAATCTTCATGACCGTAAGGGGTTATGTATCGATAATTTTTTTTTATTCGTTAGAGAATCGTTTAGGGACAATTGATAAAAGGCCTCCATTTTCTCCACTGCCCCGGGCTCTGACACCTTCAAATCGGACTCTGGTGCTCAGTTTATGATACAGATATTCTAAAATTTTATTTATTTTTGTTTTATTAACAATTTTTAAAATAAACATTATATTCTCATTCAGTACCTAAAGTTGATACTTCATGTTCCTTGATTGATTCATATTTTAAGTGCCAAAGATCTGTATCAGAAAATTCTGAATGCTCAATCAAATTTAGATACTAGCAGAGAAATAACAACGAAACTTAACGCTTCGTAAATGCAAATAATAATCAAATTATATGGTGAATTATTTTTGTCCAGAAGTGTATTAACAGCTTTTATTTTTAATCACTTATTTAACTGCAGCCTATTTGCAATACTAAAACCAATCATCAATGCTGGGACATAAACTAACCAATGCTTATGAAAACACTGGCACTCATAACCTTAAAATGTTGTTGCAGGGTAAGAATTTTTTCTACTTAAGGTTTGTCATACTAGTATTACCATATAACACAGCCACCAAAGAAACAAAAAACAATGTTTTTCTTCTTATTTTTAGTATAATGAATACTCACCCCGGCAATCAAAAAGGTTATGATAGTCCCCCACATAGAAAAATCGTAACCCCAAGGAAGGAACAACACACCGGTATTGTACTTTTCAAAATGGGACAAATAAAAATTTATCAGCACGTTCCACATCGTGAAGAACATGCGAAAAGGTACAATGCTGTATTTAGCACCTCGTCCAAAAATGGAATACATCGCGGCTGGTATGAGGCCAGCCGTGTAGGAATCCAGGCCATGATCAAACAATTCTCCAAGTGGGCTGCTGGTACCAGTGCGTCTTGCTTGCTTTCCATCTATTCCATCTAAAGGACAAGAACATTCTCATATTCTTCCAGAAAAAGGATTTAGTTTCACATTACATTGAAAAGAAAAATTTAATACTATACAGACTAATATCGAGTATGTATGTTTTACTCACATGCACTTTTACACATTGTCATTAATCTTTGAGCTTATTTTATGAAGAGGAATACTTATTTTGTCATATTTGGTTCTATAATAAAAAATAAAGGTATAATTTTAATCTTTTTTATCAACTCAATAACAATAATGCCGAGACATTGCTTTGGCCTGCCTGCACTCCGGACTTGAATCCGATAGAAAATGTGAGAAAAATATACCAAAGAAATTGTCGCGCTAAAAATGCCAATGAAATGTAAATAGAAAGATAATGTGGGAACAATGATAATTTTAACAGAAATTTTATTAATTTTAAGTCAAATGAAGAGATTGCAAGGGATAGGGCAATAATGAAATATTAATCGTATTAATCTACAAATTGTATTTTAAAAATTAATTTTGTAATAAAAGTTTCTGATTTATTTATAATATCAAAATTTAGTCTATTATAACTTGTAATAATTTATTTGCATTATCACATGCCCAACGTACTAGAATAGATTCAATATAAGTATTTAATTTTAAAAAATAAAAATAAATTACACGTGCTTTTTGCACACAAGTGTACCCTGTAAAAAGGAAACTTCCGTTAGTAGTCATTACATCGAAATGTTACCTACCTAATGTATAGGCGATAAATAAAAATATTCCTGCCACAGTGAAAGTCCACTTCGGAAGACTGGGCACTTCAGGATGTTCTGGATCTGATGCATAAAAACCATAGTCGAGGGTAGTGAATAACAAAAATGTAGCTAAGGTAAATAAGAATCCAGTAAATGTGAGAAGATTGGGAGCAACTGATTTAGGACAATACTAAAAGAAAAACAGAAACATTATTAATAAAATATAAATATACTTCACATACACAAATTTTTTCAATAACAATGTTCTTACCTGCACTACCCAATTCCAAAATGGGTGCATAACATATATACTAAGTATGCCTGTGTCTTTGCAACTATACTGTAACAAACAAAACCAAATTAATGTCATTTTAATCCCATAATAAAGTAGTTTTTAATATTTTAAGATAAACTTTCAATTTCAAACTACTGGCAGAAAGGCGTCCAGATAAACCATCTTGTTCACTTTCAGAAAAATGTAATTTTTTATGCATTCGTAATATTTCAATAGCCCCGAAAGTATACAAATTTGCAGATAATGATGCTCATTTAAAGGGTTGTTAACAATTGCATTGGACAATGCAATTTTTTGTGTACTTATTGTGCATACCTTGAGATTAGAGAAAATATTCTTTCCAATTCCTAAAGTTCTCGGACACTACCCTCAGAATGTTCAGAATATACGAAAACGTGGGTTTTTGAAATCTGCGAATTTGTTATAAATAAACAAATGAGGCATAACACATACAATTTTTTCCTTATTATTGAGCTTATGTTAAAAAAAAATCCAATTCCTAAAGTTCTCATAAACCACCCTAACTAACAGTGACAAGAAGATGAAAGTTCGTCGGTTTTTGAAATTTACGAATTTGTTACAAAAAAAAAAAAATCGGTAAAGGTATTTACACAGAACTTCCCTCTTTATTTGTGCTTGGTGGTCACTCTAAAAAATTAATAATTACGAAATGACATTGAAAATAATAATCGGAATATAGTTATCACCATTATTACAAAGAAAACCTGATAAGTTTTGGTCAAAAAAATATACAGAGTGCTCATCCAACAGCAAAAGTTCAATACTAAATAACAGGTGCCAAATATGGAAAGCTTGCGCAAATACTTTTACAAATGTCCACCATGAACCTGAATTATTTCTTGGGATGACCATCCTGTATATTTCTGTAAAAGTATAATAGGTGCATATGCCAAATATTATTGTCATCTGTCACATTTTCAATTCTACATTCACGTAGTGGAGTGGAAGAGTGAAAATTTCATTTTTTTTTTAAATTTCTCAAAAATGTTGGTAAAAAAATGTACAAAATTTATTTCTTCTGAAATAGATTTAGGATGTTATGAAACGTGGAAACTTTAAATTTGAACAAAGAAAAAAAATTGTTCTATTTTAGTGGTAAAAAATTTCGAAAACATTTTTTTTTAATAGGTTTAGAATGCCATGAAAGGTGGAAATTTTAAATTTGAGCAAAAAAAAATTTTGCATTGTTTATTCCCTTTAGACGGTCCACCCTGTATATTTTCCAGTGAAAGTTTCCATTCGCTGACAGTAGCGTCAACTACCTACCAAATTTAACTGCTCTCTGTCAAGTAGTTTTTTAGTTAATGCACCAACAGACAGACAGACGAATGGACAGATAGACGGACAGACAGACTGATGGAATTGAAAAACCTATATTTTCGTAATCTACGTGATCTGAAAGGTCAAAATCCGAAAAAATCTAGGAGAGTGATTTTTCTTGAATACAATACTTCCCTTCGGTATGCGAGGGTAGTAAAAAGGGCATAACATAAATGCAATTTTTTGTACACTTACTGGTCATGCCTCGAAGTTATGGAAATTATTTTTTTCCAATCCCTAAAGTTCTCCGAAATCATCCTCAGGAAACCATCATATTTTTCGTTTCGATCATCTCGGATGATGCCAGCATGATAGGCGAAACGCTTTTCGATATATTAATATTATATATTTTCGTTTTCGTAGTATCTCATCCACCTCAACAAAATTATATTCTCTCCATGTACATTGTCTTTATTAAAATATTTAATAACTTTCATATTTACTTACAATTTTTTTTTTTAACTAGGGTTTTTCCTCCAACTGACGTTAAATTACTGCCCTTTCAACACGATCAGATTTTTCCTTATTAAGTTATTATGCTTTCAAGAAATATGACGAACGGAGAGACAGACATATTTCGAAAGTTATTCAAAATTCAATCACTAATACAATTAACAGTTTATTTACAGCTTTACAAAAGTACCTGGCATAATGAAAACCTACGCCCTTTAAAAAAAAAAGAGTATAATAATGTATTGTAAAGTTCGAATTAAAGACAAACTTTTAAAATATTGTAATTACTTAAAGAAATTGTCAGCAGTTCCATGTTGTTCTCAGGCATATTTAACACAACTTTTAATTTATTTACTGCTGATAACTTAAAAAAAAAACAATGATTTTATTTTACATAAAAGATTTGGTAGGCAAAATTAAGGGGAAAAAAATACATATATTTTTGTTAATATAAAAAGTAACTTTTGTAAAATGACAAAAAATAGCACGAGTAAAATTATTTTCCTCCTTATTAAAAAATAAACAAATGCCTTTGGCGTTATTAGTGGAGTTAATTTAGCCTTAGTTTCAACATACAACAGTTTCTGTTTTTCAAACAATTTGTTAAAAGATTTAAGTAATAGGTATCTATCTTTAGAATTTCTCTATAAATATCTTCAAATATATCCATCTACCACCATTAAAACAATTACAATTACATCATAGGATCACCCTATACACTGATATGATATTATCTTTCTAATCTTAAAACATAATTTTATATCTAAATATAAATGTATCAATTATAATCACAGATAGGTACATGTGATTAAATCACTTCGATTTATTTAAATATGTTTTTAGTTTTTTAGTTAATTGGAAATAATTTTTATTTCTGGTCATAATTTCTGGTTACCAGCAACTCAAGTGATTGATACTGCTTATCTAATCAATAATGTGAGGGGTTAGATCTTTGCCCCCAACATACCATGCTTTGTTTCATTTGACATACTAAATATTATCCTAACGGAAACATAATTTAATATGGTATGAATATAAACAGACATAGATAGGTTTATTATTAACTATTACTTACTTGTTATCAAAAGAATTTCAGAGCCTTCGAACAATATCTTAATAGTCAAAACAAAACTATCAATTTCAACATATATTTATATTTTTCTTTGCTTGAAATTTTAATTTAAAAAGCAATGTCTTCATTGAACTTATAACATATTAGCTGCAAAAACTTTCAAAATATATTTGAAAAATATATTGACTTCCTGAAACCTATACCAAAGTGCAAATATAATAATTAAAAAATGTTCTTAAGCATATTTTTTAAATTTTGAAATATCACTCTTATCTTTGTGATTTGGTCATATTTATAAGTACCGTAAATCGGGGTGACTTGATCAACGTTTTGAGCAATTGACAGCTGTATCTAGCATATAAAAGTCATTATGCGGAAATAAAAAATATTTTGCATTACTTTGGTATATGAGGAAGACAACCTATGATATTTAAAAAAATATGTGTCAATCAGTTTCGAGAAAAAAAATATAATCGTTTTGGTTTCATCTCGCCCCACGATGGGGCTAGATGAAAACAACGTAAATTTTTTATTATGTTTCAAGTACACTCACATAAGGGGTCACTTGAAACAGAGAAAATGAAAAAATATATAAGGGATGACTTACTGATTGTGTAATTTTTTAATAAAACAACATAATATGAATGAACAGCATTTATTTAAAAAAAAAACATTTAAGAAAGTATTTCAAATTTTATTAAACAATAAAAACTAAATCTCCGCAACTAAAAAATAAAGTAATAATAAAATAAATTTTTGCAAATAAGTAACTTCAGAAAAAAAAATTAAATTTGATATAAATTTATAGGGTATCCCAGACCCTTATCTGACCTCTTCTTAGCATCTCAACTTTTACAAGTTTCTGCTCTATTTCCTTTTTCTTTTTCAATTAAAGAAATATCATCAACTTGTGGATACAAATAAACTCAAGTTTGTTTATTGCTTGGTCTTAAAAATTTACATAAATAGACCTGGTTCTCTTCAACATTTATTATCTTTGCAACGTATTTTTTATAATTATTTTTTTCAGTTTTCATATTTATCAGTACATAGTCATTACAATTGAATTCCACAGAGTGATTGCCAAAGCTTCATTTAATTTGTCTTCACCGTAGTCACGATATTTATGGGAACAGGCCGGGTTTTCACTTATAATTTCTCGTTTTCAAGCCGCCCCTGAAATACCACGAAAAAATAAATTGATACGCCCCTGGAATTGGGTGCTTTGAAATGGTAGAATTAGATTAGGTATTTCTAGTCATATAAATATGTAATCAGAAAAAAAATGTTACACTATGATATCATTGCTTAGAGCAGCTACACAACATGAAGTATACAGGTGAAAAAATAGGGTCTTTTCTTACCTTAAATGAAAATAATTTTTAAATCATCTACTAAATCAAGTATTTGCCGCAACCACTTGAGGAATATTTAACGTAAGTAACGGTGAAGCGCTGGTTGCAATTGCAAACTGAAAATGATATCCAGTAGTTGGCAGCACTTTTAATTCCATTGGTGTACCAAAATGTTTCAACTCGCCCCGCGTTTTCAAGTCACCCCGCTTTACGGTAATACACTCTGTAGATTCTTCATTATATGTTCGTGAAATTCTCTTAAAGTTTACTTTCCCTACTTCATTGTTGATCAACATTTCATTGAAAAATGTTGAGTTATTATTGAAACAACTCTAAAAAATTTACTCTTCATTCCATTCACAAATTATGTATCATCAATGACTTTTTTCTCTTCATAATTTCTTCACGTGTCCACACGCAAGCAGTTGTACACTCCCGATCTTTGCAATAAAAAATATAATTTGCAATTTTAATACTGATGACACTTAACTTACCTATTATAACATACCTAGTATAAAATCAATTAAGTATGTAGCAAGTGCTTCAAGTATTAAGTAAATATTATAGACAACTCACACATATATGTATTACGTTCAAAATGTTACTATTGTTTTTTATCTCTATAAGCAGATCTGCTATTAAAGATTGAATATTAAGTATAGTTTATGTATTTCATAACTGTTATCAAAATAAAATTACTTAGGAGACCCCTTAGCTTTCAATTAGAAAAATGATACTCTTAGGGTAGGTAGTTAGTTATACTAACAAGGTAAATAAAACAAACTACCATTTATGTAACAATAATGTAAATACCAAATAATTTCAGATATTAACAATAACTTACCTTGTAATTATCAAATCCAATTAAATGCTCTTTTGTTAGATATTCTTTTTCCATTTTGTACTATTGAAAATAATTACTCAGAAAGAACCTCACTAGTAATTTGACAGTAAACGATTCATTATTTTATGGTCATATTTATATCAAATCACGCCATTGGACACTATACGATCTTGTATCACTAAAAAACATATCATGCATGCTATTATACAAACATAACCTCAGATCGATTTAAATGTGAAAAATGAAAAATATCAATGATAACGAGCGTGAACTTAGTTGCGTTTGTAATATCCAGCATTATTCATCATTTTATACATTTTTATGTTACACATGTGCGTACTACTTTGGGGTCAGATTGGGTAAAATACTAAAGATTCCATGAAAGATTTTTTCACAGTTGCCACATCGAATTTTTCGTGTGAAATCGTTTTAAAACTTAAAATATAATGCCGGCAGAGCTCAATCTGCCAATTTATGTTTATTAAAACTAATAGACTTACACTTCTCCAAATATTTTTGCTCTCTCTTCAACAAAATTGAACTGTTTGGGAACATATATTTTATAAAAAATTCGCTAGAGAAGTTCGCATTTCGTTAATATCTAAAGAAACCTCAAAACAGTCCAAAGCGCTACTAATAATGAGTTCGATGTATATCACCACCCTAACAGTTTCTTCCATGTTGTAAATCATTGCCTCTACTTCCCATAAAGGCATATATAAGAAACTTTAACAACGTATCTGGGACAAATATTTTGTAAAATTTTGAATATAATAAATGTGTGTGTCAAGGTAAGATAGGCAACTTGTATAACAGGAATTTCACAAGGCGCACAAAGATTTGACTTGCTCTAACACTCTAATTTCCTCAACCATTTGTTACGACTTTGAAACATGGACTGTCAGTGAGGCAGATAGACGGCGTATTTCATGCTTTCGAAATGTGGGTCTGGAGACATTTACTGGGAGTTCCCTGGACAGTCCATCCCACCAACAGCTCGATTTCCAAGAAATAAGGTCGCACAAAGCGACTCTTCAGCATGGTGTACCTATTTTCTCAGAATCCCTATTTTTTTTTAAGGTGCTTTCGTTTGCAGTGAACATATAAACTATAAACATGATTTCAATAATCATAATCATATGATACAAAATTGCGTGGTGGGGATAAGATAATCATAACGGAAACCAGATTGCAAGAGACGAAGAGGAAGACCACCAAAACGTTGGACTGATATGTACTACATAATACAATTTATTTTTCCGTCTATATCATTTATTTATTATACCTTCTCATATAACAGGGCGTTATGGCCATATTAGGTCCTCAGGTCTGAACGTCCCGGGTTTATGTGGTACGTCCCAAGGACGTCCGTTTGCTATCGTCCCTAAAATGTTCTGAATAAAACGTTTTAAGGACATCCTGCTAGAGTCTAGCCAAGACAAACCTAAACACATTTGTGAAATAACCTCTAGGAGTGATGTTTTATTTTGAGCAGATGAGGATATGATTAAAAAAGGGAATTAAAAACTGTAAAAATGAAAATAAAATCCTTAAAAAGTTTTACTTACAAAATTTCTTTTGATAACAAAATATTTTCATATTTCATGGCCCTTTTAAATTTTGTCAATTTGATTTTTCTGATTTCAGAAATCTTATATTCGTTTCAACTATTTTTTTCATCTTGCGAAATCACATTAATTTGTACTTTTTGACAGTACAGTGTAGTTATTATACTCTATATTAGTGTGCTACTATCATTTAGTACGAAAATATCGCAATGAGAATTAATGGAAATACTGGAATGAATAACAATTAAAAATATGTTAAGTTCCTATAAAGCTCTTTTATTTTAAAATTCCCACCAAACGTCCTGTTTGAGATGTAGGAGTTTCGGTTAGTTGCTCAGTTACTGTCAAACTATGGGGAATTCAATTTGTCAGCCTTATGGTTATTGCATTGCATCATTTTTATTTCTTCCGCCTACTGCCACTAGTCACTTTTAACGGCTAGGTAAGTCTATTTAATTGATTTATTAATACATACGTATTTAGATCGATATTTTATTCTAGATAAATTTGGTGCTGCTTATTTGTAGGTTATAGCCTACTACCACCCACCTTATTTGGCTTTGTTAAAATTCTATGGGAGATCACCTGTGAACCTGAGTATGTATAGTTTTTAGTTGTTTATCATGGAGCGAACTTATTCACCTAAAAGAAGATTGTTGGTTAAACATTATAAATTCAATACTTCCCTTCGGTATGCGAGGGAAGTAAAAATTGAAAAGTACCTACTCAGTGTGTTAAACGAAGTGTTATAATAATATATGGTTCGACATCTTTGATGAACAAGTGGAGGTGAAACTTTTAATAAGTAAGGTTTGATACATCGAGTAATAAAAACATTTGTCAGAAAACATCAACAAACTTGTAAAGTATATTTAGGGATTTCAGTAAATTAATATAAGGAAAAAACTAATAGAGGTACTTTTTGAGGAAAATTTACAAATTTGTAACTTATATGCCCTATTTGTTATATTTTTTCTGAAATTATGCTGTACGGACGTCCAAAAACTTTTATACATCATCAATGTTCAACTCAATAAACCTGCTTCTAACCGTAAATCCTAATGCATCTTAACCCATAGCCATTTCATTTACTTGAATTCTGTAATAATATTGGCAAAAAATATAACGTGAAACTTATAATAATGTTATTAATCTGGTAGCATTAGTCATAACATATATTTCTGCTTCTCTCTGTCTATGCTATTATTTGTAGAATCGATCATTCATATAAAGAGGTGTTCTTAAAATTTTTAAATGAACAAGGGAACCTTTCAAATGCAAAAGTCAGTTAAACAAAAAAATGTTCACATTTAAACTGTGATTTTTTTTTAAATAAGACAACAAGAAAATTATAACAATTTATTTTAAATACAAGCTTGCCATCGGTGGCATATATTAGTCTTAATGTTTTTTGCCAAGATTTCATCTGAAATGTTAATTTTTCTTTTATTTGCACAGGGGCTGCTGAAGTCGCTAACACTTCAAAGTCTTGGAAGGACACTGAAATGGCTATTACATCGTGATTGAAGGGGGCAAAAGAAAGAACAGAGAGGGTGTCAAAAAAGAGAGAATATTAGAAAAAAATATAAACTAAGATAATTATAAAAAGACGAAGTGTGCAAAACGTTAAGAGAAGGTGAGATATACATTTATCTTACGTTTTATTGCACACTTGGCTTATTTCTTATAATATTCAATATATGACTTAATGTATATATAACTATATTATACTGTACTAGGTATTATAATACATTGCTTTTAAATTCCATAAAAAATGTATTTTTGACACTTGACACTTGAATTTGTAGAGTAAGAAGTTAATTTAAAAAAAATACAAATGCCATAACTTATTTTTCAATAGCACAATAGAAATAAAATGTTCGCATAAATTTCTCATTTGGTGTTGATAAATAAAAATACCAAGTATTAAAATCAATCTATTTGAATAATGTTTCTACATTTTAATTATATATTGTCATTTTTTTAAAATCTTTTTGGCTTTTCTAACCACATTTATTCCCTTCGAAATATAGAATCCAATCACTGGATTCTATTTCGAAAGAAATGCATGTGGTTAGAAAACCCGAAAAGGAACATAAATACCCTCTGCTGTGAATACACCTTAAAAGTGGTGGAGGGGAAGGTACCTATATGTTTTGCATAGTATGTCTCAACAACGTTTTCAGGACGTCCTCTCTAGACCTACATTCGTCCCACATAAGTCCTGGGTGGGACGTCCTCGCGACACCCCGTTTTGCTGACACGGAACGTCCCTCAAACGTCCTCGGTACGTCTTACGTCGGTAGAGTACGTCCGCGGGACGTTTTCATGTCCTGTGAGTACGTTCTTGGGACGTTTTTGGGACGTCCATGTGCTATTAAGGAAGTGAACGTTCTGGAGACGTGTGTTGTTATCAGGGTGGTAGTGACAAAAAGTAAAAATTTTGAAAATGAGGTCGGATATGTAAAACTACATTGAAAAACATTGAAGCTGTCGCGTTAATTTCGCTTTGGAAATGTCAAATTTTAAATTAAGCATTTATTGAAAATAATGATAGCAATGAAGAATATTTCCAGAAAAATTTGTTCCAGATGAAATTCAGAAGCAAACAGAAATCGTCTATGATAATGGTGAAAGTATAGTTTAATAATAATAAATTTTAGTTAATTCGGGGTTTGATGAATTTTATTTTATGAAAAATGTACCTACTATTACCAAAGACTTCTCTAATCTTTGCCATTGCCCACCGCTTTTTTTCAAGCGACGCCAATGTGTGTAGAGAAGTTGCCGCTAACTTCACATAGTCTAATTGTTTGTATGGTCGGTCTATTAGTAAACTACATTATTGCTCTCAAGGTTAATCCAAAGGTCTTCCAAGTTGTGATTCATTTTTATATAATAATAATATGTCCATCTAAGAAATAAGCCCTAAAGGCGAAATGTACTGTAATAATTACTTCATATAATTTTCTTAGATGAAAATAGGAAAAAATTTAAAAATAATGCATATTTGTTGCCCGGCAATCAGAACAGCGATCTTCTTAATATTTTTCTGATTTTTCATGCATTTCTATTTTATCATTCTTCTTTTAGATAGGTTTGGCTACCGTCCGCTACTAGTTCTTTTGGCGCTGTTGTTAGATTTTACTACTATGCTGATTCTTTATATCCCAGACGCCGACAGGGAGTTTGATTTGAGAAAATGGCGTCTGTAAGCTTGGTGGTGGTATTATGTGCAGTGATATAAACATTGAATAAATTTATTAATTATTTAAATATGTTTGTTTGATGTAGTTTGTAATAAAAACGTTCTAGTTTTAGTGTTTGAAGATGACGGCGAATATGTATCGTGTCGGAGGTTAGTACCTACTTGTTTTTAATTAACCGGCTTCGTTTAGAAGGAAGTCTTCCTCCGCGCTGATCATAGTGTTTGTCTACGACTTGATTGACTATTCGTAATTTTTGTTTATTGCATTGTCTATTGTGACAGTATTTTGTTGCCGTCAAATCATTTTTGTTTTGGAAAATAATTAAATATGTAGTAATTGTGTATTTTTAAACATTTTTGGTAGATTAAATCGATTAATTAATATTGAAGGTTACTTTTAAGTAGATTGAGAAGCTACTGCATAATTTTTCGTTATAAAATTTCAACTAGTTGCAATGAAGTAATACTCCTAGAAAAATTCTTGATGATAATTTTGTTATCTGGTTTAATATTATTTACTTATATTATTATCAATTTAGCATATTTGTCCAATTTCTCACCCTAACTATACCTAGATACCTATTTTTACACGTCGATTTAATAATCTGTTGCAGAACAATGAACCAGTCAATTCGTTTTGTTTTTATCCATTTATTTTGGGTATTTAAATCATTTAGGCGTGTATATTTGCTATATACCTATAAAGTTAATGTAAAATATAATGTTTATAGTCAATATTAGATGGTAGTAGCGATAATAGTGAGAAATAAGGTCACAACGATTCATTGGTCCCTGTTTTTGTAGATTATGTGTACTTCGAAACGTCCTCGACGTCTCCGTATCAGATCAGGCGCATAGAAGAATTAAATAAAACTGCATCGGGAAATGTGGAAGCCAAAGTAATGTGTTTTTACAGGAGACGAGATTTGCCAAACCAGCTGATACAACTAGCCGACAAACACCAATGTGAGTAAAAAAAATATTTGTAACCGACGGCGACATTAATTATTATTTAGGGTTTACAGTCACATTCCTTGCTTTTCACGCATTCTAAATGAGTAGAGGGGCAAAAGTCTTGATTAGGCGATCGATATTCCCTGACTGTACCTGTCTTGTCACCAGCCGTGGGTACGTTGTTTCGCGAAATCATGCCGCAACTGTACTTGATCAGACCGCGTCGCTATGACAACTGCGAGATGCTTGTTCTTTCCGCCAGACTGTACTTTTATAATTACACGCAAAAAGTGGACGAGCTATTGTTATCCGGTATTTGACAATTTGGTTCCGACTTATTTCTCTGAACCCAATGAAGATCAGATTAACAATATATAACACTATAAAACACTTTTTACCAATAAAAATATAATATCTATTCTTAATTAAGAATAAAGATGTTTGTTTTTCATCGTTTCGTTTTCTGTACCGAAGTCGACGATCGGAAAGCCGTTCAGACCAACATTACTATGCTCTCTTCATATAAATACAATTTTGCGGGATATTTTATAATGAAAACAGGAAATAAAATGAAAGATATTCGTATCAATACATGGATTGGCGATTGCGTAGGCTCTAGTTATGCAATCAAATTACAATAGTCACTTATAGCTTTTATTGGTCTTTTTGGACATGTTCTGATCAGATTTTTCAATGATATACTTACTGTGTTTCATTCATCTAAGTTGGTCCCAGTAGTTTAAGAACCGACCACCAAGATTTTGCGATGGCGCTGCACAGTGGGACAAAAGTCTAGTGTTCCACCCAGATCAACTTATAGATGGTAAAATTAAAGATTTTAAGAAGCTTTTTTCCTAAAACCCCTACAGCCGGATTTTCGTTTCCAGTTTTTTATAATTTTCGTCTAAAAACGTATTTCTACTAAAAAAAAACCGCTGCCTAAGGAATCACTACTTCCACATCCAGATTATTCGTCCAAGTCACTTTAAAGGAAACATCTTGACTATATTTGCACTCTAGTATGTGGAAATTATTGGTCATAGAATTTTAATAATATTTGGGGTAGATGTCATAGAAAAGTTTGAGGAGTTGGTTTCTACCATATACGTTAAAAATGAAGCTTCTAGTTTACCGTACTTATTTTCCACTATTTACAACCTACCACCTCAATGGAGTCATCTCAATCAGATGTCACTACAATACATACGTGTACTAACTTTCAAGTGAATATCTCAATTTGATGTTATCAATCCCATTAATAATGAAGCGGAGGTGGTAGAGTTTGAAAAATATTAGAAAGAAATCTGAGACCTTGGTTTCTAGTATATACACCGAATCCCAAATTTCTGTAGTCTTACCAGCTTGCTTTACTTATTTTCCCCTATTTGCCCTATTTAACCCCCAACCCTTCAACGGCATCATCTCATATTATGATCTAGTTTCAGACGTCGTTATAATACATACGTGTACCAAATTTCAAATGAATATCTCAATTTTATTTTATCAACCCTTTTCATATTGGAGTAGGGGTGGTTGGGTTGAAAAATATAAGAAAATCTGACGCTGTGGCTTCTAGTACATACACCGAATTTCAAGTTTCTGTAGTCTTATCAACGTTTTACTTATATTCCTCTATTTACCCCAAATTAACCCCCAACCCTTCAACGGAATCATCTCAAAATATAAACTAATTCCAGACGTCGTTATAATACATACGTGTACGAAATTTCAAATGAATATCTCAACTTTATTTTGTCAACCCCATTAATGGGGTAGGGGTGGTGGGGAGGTTGAAAAATATTATAAAAAAATCTGAGGCCTTAACTTCTTGTACATACACCGAATTTCAAGTTTCTGTATTCATACCAGCTTGCTTTACTTATTTCCCCTTATTGACCCCTAAATAACCCCCAACCCTTCAACGGAATCATCTCAAAGTATAATCTAGTTCCAGATGTCGTTATAATTCATACGTGTACCAAATTTCAAATGAATATCTCGATTTTATTTTATCAACCCTTTTAATAATGAAGTAGGGGTGGTGGGGGTTGAAAAATATTATAAATAATCTGAGACCTTGGCTTCTAGTACATACACCGAATTTCAAGTTTCTGTAGTCTTACCAGCTTGCTTTATTTATTTTCACCTATTTACCCCTATTTAACCCCCAACCCTTCAACGGAATTATCTCAAAATATAATCTAGTTCCAGATGTCGTTATAATACATACGTGTAGAAAATTTCAAATGAATATCTCAATTTTATTTTATCAACCCTTTTCAAATTGGAGTAGGGGTGGTGGGGGTTGAAAAATATTATTAAAAAATCGGACGCTTTGGCTTGTAGTACATACACCGAATTTCAAGTTTCTGTACTCTTACCAACTTGTTTTATTTATATTCCTCTATTTACCCCAAATTAACCCCCAACCCTTCAACGGAATCATCCCAAAATATAATCTAATTCTAGACGTCGTTATTATACATACGTGTACGAAATTTCAAATGAATATCTCAACTTTATTTTATCAACCCCTTTAATGGGGTAGGGGTGGTGGGGGGTTGAAAAATATTATAAAAAAATCTGAGGCCTTAACTTCTAGTACATACACCGAATTTCAAGTTTCTGTACTCTTACAAGCTTGCTTTACTTATTTCCCCCTATTTACCCCTATTTAACCCCCAACCCTTCACCGGATTTCCTCAAAAAACAATCCAGTTCCAGATCTCGTTATAATATATACGTGTACAAAATTTCAGGTCAATATCTTAAACCGTTCCGGAGAAAGCGTGCGGACAAAAAAAGTTACAGACAGACAGACAGACCGACAGACAGACAGAAAATTTTTTTTCGCTCAAATTTAAAATCTCGACGTTTCATGACATTCTAAACCTATTTCACGAATAAAAATTTTTGAAATTTTTTTTGCGATTACTATACTTCCAATCCACTACGTGGATGTGGAAGTAATATGTGTCAAGGTCACAAATCTATGAATTTTTTAAATTTTGATATTACAAATAAGCAAACGATCTGTCAAATTATTTTTTACATTTTCTTTTTTTATTGTTGACAGCTGTCAAAAGCATAAACGTAATATACAGGGTGTAATTACTTTCATGTCATTAAAAAAAACTGGTAATGGGGACCGACTAGACAAACCAAAAACCTATATGGCTTTTGTCTCTAGCGGCACTTTGAAAAAAACTGTCCTAGGTTTAACGTTTTAATATTAAGGTAGGGAACATTTGAGAACCGCTGTTTTTCAGGGTCAATGGATGTTATAGTTCCGAATATTAGAAATAGACTTGTGTTCCCGCCAGAAGAAGTACGGCACGTTGATGGAATTACTTGTACCGAACTTTTTATACCACTAATTATGAAAATGTAAATAATTCCTTCTCTTTCGGCACAACACGGCCGCAGGGGTTTAAATAGGATTTGTTTATATGTGTTTTTTAATTTGGAACAAAGTTATTGTAGCTTTTATTGTCGTTTATAAGAATTTATAAAATTTAAAAGTGGTTTATTAACATTTGTAACATTGTGTTAAAAGCTTAAAAAATTAGTAATTATTTTATGAAATTGGAAAACAAACAGTTAGACCTCCGAGTTACGATAACAGAAAATAGTTGTGTATTGATTTTTTTAACGAATTGAGCGCATAGTTTTTCCAATCAGGTATCGAAAACTAAAAATCGAGTCTTTGGTCTCTGTGAAACTCAATGTAAACAATAACAAACAGATCAAAACAAAAGCGAATACTAATAATAATAATAATAATCATACCTTTAATGCTCAATAGGTAACACCCAATAACTAAACAATTCTTTTGAATTGTGCACAAATATTGTTCGAAATGACCTCCATCTCCACGTATACACATTTCGACACGTCGAACTAAGGACATACGCACTCTGTTCAACACATTTGGTAAATTAGGATCATTTTTTATGGTTTCTAAGCACATTAAAATTCGTTGTTGCAATTGTTCTAAAGTGTCAATTGGATCACGGTAAACCACAGAATCCAAAAATAAAAGTCCATCGGATTTAAGCCGGGCGATCTAGCAGGCCATGGTACTGGTCCGCCGCGTCCAATCCATCGTCGAGGAAACTTTCTGTTCAAAAAATTTCGAACAGCCAGACTAAAATGGACTGGCGCGCCATCGTGTAAATACCACATTCTTCTGCGCGTAGCCAAGAGTACATCTTCCAGCAAATTTGGCAATGTTTGTTGCAAAAAATGTAAGTATACATCACCATTTAATCTAGCAGGTAATTGTATAGGTCCAATTATTCCAGTACCGCAAATTCCTGCCCACAAATTAACGCTGAACCGTCGTTGAAAATGCGCCCTTCTTATTACACGTGGATTTTCGTCTGCCCAATAGTGCATATTTTTAAAATTACACACTCCATTTCTGATAAAACACGACTCATCGGAGAAACACACAACGTTTAAAAAATCCTTATTTGCCGCATGTTTTCTTAAAATTCACCCACAAAATTGCATTCGCGCTGCAAAATCTTGAGGTTCTAGTGCTTGGACACGTTGATAGTGATAGGGATGTAAGTTCACATCTCTCAATGTCCTCCATACCACAAAATGGGATACTCCCACACGGTTCGCGATATCGTGGGTGCTTAAAGTTGGATCAAGTTCCAAAATTTGAACCTCTGCGTCAATTACCCTTTCTTCGCGTTATGGACCTTGTTCTTCATGTCCATCGAGACGACCTGTTTCTCGAAGATGCTGGTCAATACTAACAAATATACGAGCACAAGGATGACGTCGATTAAACATTAAAGCCCTTCCGCACCAGCTACATTTCCACCACTTTCTCCATACACCAAGTGCATATCCGCGAGCTCTGGATAAGTGTAATCTCCCGTAATGTCCAAAAAACTTCGTTTCAAAACACCACACTAAACTGAATTAACGTTATCAATAAAAAAAACAAAAAGAAAAACTTGGTCCAAAATCCAAAAAGTAACACAAAAAGCACGAACGAGAAGTAGTGTCTTACGTAACCAAGTACTAACGACTTGAACGATAAGTCAATAAAGTAAATCTTAACATAAGTGGCACAAAATTCAAAAAGAACAAAAGCAACAGACAAAACCAAGGAACGGGTAGGTCGCGTCGTGTGTACGTTGTTTACAAAGTGAGGACACAAACTGAAATTATTACTTGAAAATATTACAAGGGAGAGTATAGCACGCGTAATAAGATCATTTGGCCGCGAAGAAGCAAAAAACATGGCGGTGTCCTTTGTCGGTCGCTTTTAACTGCTTTGTCGACATGCTTTTCTGCGACGAGACGCGAGGCAATAAATCCTACCCCAATATGCCAGCAGTTCTCAAACTATGTTTTTAAATATTTTGGAAATTTTTGTTTATTTTTTTTCTCCAAAAGTATGAGGTTTAGACCCCATGTTATATAAGGTTTTTTTGTTTGTCTTGTCGTTCCCTACCACCAGTTTTTTTTAATGACATGAAACTAATTACACCCTGTATTTCACCTAATAAATGCCTTTTTCATTGAGTTGACTGAAAAATTGACAGTGCCAATAGTGTATCATTTAAATAAATATCAACTACTAATTAGGTAATTAAATCAGTTTAAACATCTTTTTTTTTGGACACACATACCTATTTTTAATTTTGACAGCTGCCAACCAACATAATATATTAGACATTGATTTCCTATCAAGTGTCTCCAAGATCTATAGAAAAATACCTGTTTAGTACTTTAACTTTCAAAGAAACAGTAAGTTGACAGAAATTCTGACAGCTGTCAAATTTAGAGATTAATATCAATTACGTAACTAGAAAGTCTTACAAGTATTTTATATTATTATTATTATTATTTTCTATATAAAACAGAAGATACACTTTAAAGTTATTATATTTGACAGTTAATATGGCAGCTGTCAACAATAAAAAAAGAAAATGGAAAATATAATTTGACACATCATTTGTTTATTTGTAAAATGAAAATTTAAAATAAAAAATTCGAAAATATTTATACATTTGTTATCTTGACACTGATTTTCATTGGAAAAAATTCACATTTTTTAAGCAAAAATACGTATTTAGATGAAAGTTATAAAAAATTGGAAACGAAAATCGAAAATCTGGTTGGAGGAATTGATAGAGAACTTCATAACGAACATTAAAAAAAAACGCATTTTAAAATCTTTAATTTTACGATCTAGAAGTTGATACGGGTGGAACACTACAGTTTTGTCCCACTGTGCAGTGTGCATTGCAAGTATAGAACCGGCGGACAGTTTCACATAGTTGCAGAGCCGGATTTGAAGGCGTCATGGTCCTGAGATGTTTTCTTCCCTAAACGAATCTCTAACGCGTAAACAAAAATAATGTTGCGTATTTCCACCTCTTAGGAAACACCCTGTATGAATCCGTGGGTTCTAAAATAATTTCAACAAGAGATAAACACTACTAACACTTTATTTAAGGTGGCCATTCCCTAGAAAGAGACATCCGATAGGAAAATATTTATTATTTTTGGCAATAACTTTATTTTCTTAGTACATTTATTTAAAAAAACTATAAGAGTACCTAAGTAGAACCATAACAAGACTATTACTATGAATTTTCACCCAATAATTTCAATGGTTTGCAAAATAGCTCGATTTAAATTTAAAAATTATGTTAATCTTCCTATTTCGTAGTTTTAAATCTAGCTATTTTGCAAACCACTGAAATTATTGAGTGAAAGTTCATAGTAGTAGCCTTATTATGGTTCTACTTAGGTACTCATAGTTTTTTTAAATATACCTACGTACTAAGAAAAAAAAATTATAGGCAAAAATAATAAATATTTCCCTATCGGATGCCTCTTTCTAGGGAATGGCCACCTTAACAATTTATTGACTATACAATTCTTCAAATTCAAAATAACCTTTACACTTTGTTTACTAGATATTTAACCTCACTTTTCACTTTTCAACTTGTTCACTCCAACCACACTCTAGAAAAGTCCATGGCTCCTTCTAGAAGCTTCCAGTCACTATTTTAGTAGGCATAGGCGTATCATCTCCAGTTCCAAGGGGGTGTATTTCATAACAATAAGGATGCCAATTTTGGGCCCAATGCGCCCACCTTAGAAAAGTACTATACATGACCTTCAATTTGCTGAAAATTGAGCGGAAAACGATTTAGAAACACTTTATGCATTACAAGAGAAAAGTGACTCCCTCAAGCGGAATGCAAGGATCAATAAGACTACCTGCCGAAGATTTATCGCCAATTTTACAAGAGTATTCTGATGAAGACGTATAGTGGAAAAAGATGGGGTACCCACTAGAGCATTATTACCTGATATTTAACATCGACACAGTGCATTCTGAGTCAGACAGGAATTTTTTTTAGCCTAGCGAGCGAGCTAGCAAACGGCCAAAAACCACCCCCGAAAAAATTGCGTTTCAAAGGGATAGTCTTGTCCTTTCCAGGGATCGGACGCCTCAGGGAGAAGATCCAACCACCATCGAGCTCAGCAAACTCGATGGAGGGTAACAGGGGTTTAGCCGAGAGAAGACAGCCTATACGCGTTTCACCCCTTTCGGAGGGTGGCTTTTGGCCGTTTGGTGGGTTAGCGGAGGGTCGAGGAGGTGTCTTGTCATCGGGGTATTCGGCCTATCCGCGTTTCACCCCTTTCGGAGGGTGGCTTTTGGCCGTTTGGGGGTTAGCGGGGGGTCGAGGAGGTGTCTTGACATCGGGTATTCGGCCTATCCGCGTTTCACCCCTTTCGGAGGGTGGCTTTTGGCTGTTTGGGGGTTAGCGTGGGGGGGGGAGGTGTCTTGACATCGGGGGTTGTTTTTGGCCGTTTAGGGGGTGGGGTGACCTCGGAGAGAGATTTAACCACCACCATCGTGTTCAACATCCTCGAGAACGGAGGGAACCTAGTATCGTTAGGCTAAGAGAAATTCATGTTTTTCGAGGTTCCATTCGACTCACAGAATGCACTGCATACAGTGTAACGATCTAAGAAAAAAGCACTTTTTTGATATACTTGAAAAATTCAGGATAAGTAAGGCCAAAACTGAGGTTACATTCAATTTCAGCAAGCCGAAATAAATGGAAATACAATGAAATATAAAACGATGAAAAAGTGAAAAAATTGAAAATATTTTTCAGTTCAACACATTTTGTTACTTGCATAATCAAATTAATAATTTAAAAAAATATGTAGTTATAAAATTCTGTTTCCGGAGACTTGTGGAAGCCCCGGGGTCCCCTCCCCGTCTGCCCGGCCGTAAATCCGGCTCTGTATAGATAGCTATTTAAACTTTGACAAAATAAAAATTATTTTCTGCTCTCCAAAATTAAATGTTACCGAATAAAAATGTATCTGATTGTTTACTCGGTAAGAGACAAGGAAGATATTTAATGATTTTCCTAGGGATATGCGACAAAGAATTTATATCTATAGATTATGCTTGCAGGTTTTAAATTTCTATTAAAATATTATTAAGACAATAGATTATTTTGAAAAATCTTATAAATATTACAGGCACACGAATGTATCACATGAAATCAAAGCCTATACGCAACAACGCGCTTATTAGGCTCCAAAATTTCACACACTTATATACAAATTAGGGAGAGAAAACCTATTATTTCTTCTCGACATATTTGGCATCTATTTCGAAAGATAAGAAAGTTTCCCACATTTTATGGCCATAGCTTTAGAAAAAAATCATATTTTCTAGACTTATTACAATTTGATCCACATATTAACACATTTTGTTAACAAATACATAAGTGATAGCAGGGTAAAAATTTGAAGCCAATAAAAAATTATTTATAGACGTCTTTATTAGTTCCAATCCTTTCTATTAAATGGTTGTTTTTGATGCAATGTACTGATATTATTTAAAATTGTAATATGTTCTTTAACCCTGTTGACTATGCTTGTACCACTTGACGTTAAAGAACAAAAACTCATTTGTAAATAGCAATTAAAATACAGGATTGTCAGCACATTGCGTTGGAAATATCTACTTTATAGGTACAGAAAATATAAATTTAATTCGTGCAAAAAGTAAAGGTAAACGTTTAAACCTTCTTGAATAATTAGAAATTCAATAATCTTTGTAATGACCAACAAAATATCTTAAATAAACAGGCCTATTAAGTATGAAGCCATTCTTCGTTAAATTGTATAATCAGATTAGCCTTATGGCCTGAGAATTCCCGCAATTCTAGAGATTAAGTCATAAAATTTGTAATTAAATACTAATACAATTGCTGTATAACTTTAGTAGGCTCTATTATAATTTTGTAATACGTTTAATAAAGGGCCAACATGCAGAAACAATATGTAGAGTATTCTTTAAATACCCATTATAGTAGAGTGCAAATTAATTTCTATCTTTCCCCCCGTTGGCACTTTTAGAGTAAAATATATGACCTTACCAGATATGTTACTTATGTCCTGTAGATTATGAATCCACTTGTCGTCAAAAAATCGTCACGAATATAAGGGCACAAATCAAAATTTTCTAACTAACCACACCACGCGATAGAGTCAATCATGAAGCGTATTTTATCCAAAAATCATTATATTCTCTGTAGAATTTCTATTTTTAAAATAAATAAAGAAACGAACTTTTACATAGGCTTATATGGCAGTAAAAATCAAAAATCCTCATTTTCTCTGTTCGACTACGGCTGAAAATTAATTAATTTTCGTCTACTTTTCCATTCCCACGACGATATCTCCCAAACTATTATATTTATCAAAAAAATATATTCTTTATAAAATAGTTGCCATATATTCCAGATTACAATGGTTTTAAAATCAGATTTTTTGAGAATTTAATAACCATGATATTTAATAATGTGTAGCGTGATATCAATTTTCGAAGCTTATCAGCGGCATGCGTTCGTTAAAGATTCTCGCTCTCCCACTCTTTAAAACACACCCAACACACCCCACTTCGCACCCGGTCTGGCCTACCGTTAGGTAGATTGGCGTATAGTAGCAGCTCTCGTGGTTCATAATATTTTGAAATTTCTATCTTGAAAATGATTATTACTACGAAATAAATGTAAGTATATTTGTCGAATATTAATTCAGTGTTACATGGACTTACATAAAAATTATGGCCTGCCTAAAATTATTGTGTAATAGATTAACACATTATAAAAAACTCCCTATAGTTCACTGTTTGCAAGATACTTTCAGCTGGTATGTATTTTAAATTTTCTACCATATAGGTAACTGAAGAAGAAATGAAAATGGAAAGTACTACTGATAGCGCAAGTTCGGAAAGTGAGATTGATACAAAAATAAAATTTAAAGAAAAATAGATTCGTAAAATATTATGCTTAAATTGTATGAAACCGGGCCCTGTAAACAAAGGTTTTGATAAATCGTTTGCAATATTTATTGATTGTTTAAAACTCCGTGAAAAAATAAGTAACCAAAGAGAAGATGATGTATATTCTAGAACTATGCGATTTCGAAAAACAAATCATTTTGGCTGTTTGGTTTGGCACCGAAATTGCTGTTCTAGTTCTACTGGCAAAAGAAATATGGAACATTGAAGGAGAAAAATGGAGAAAGAGAAAAAAAATAAAAACAGTTCAGGTGGATGGAGTGCATGTCCAATAACTTCTTCAGGCGTGTCCTTGCGTAAAATGAATTTTTTTTTTCAATAAAATAGCTTTCTCAAGTAATGACCAGGAACACAGAAAGAAAAATAAGACTATTAGCCCACCAAAATCCCATAATTTTCTAAAGAATTTGTGCTAACGATTTAAATGCTATAGAAACTAAATATCATGTTTAATATTTCCAAAGTCACAATAGAAAATGCAAAGTTTTATGGCCCGTTTTCTGAATTAACATATTTTTCGTTTCTCTTTGTAGATTTAACAATTTTGACTCCTTTGCCGGTAAATGTATTTATAAGTAGTCTACTGATCTCTCTTTTAGACCTATATCTATCCATTCTAGATACTTCTCATCATAAATTGACGACATACCATACCCTTTTTGCTTTAAAAACCGTTTCCCAAGAATTTTACATATTTTAGTAGAACTACCTCCGTTCGTTGTCTGTCCGTTTTCCACTTTTATTTTTATTCATGAAATATGATATTCAATTTCCATGGATATTAAATCGTTAGCACAATTTTTTTCGAAAATTATGGGATTCTGGTGGGCTAGTAGTCTTACTTTTCTTTCTGGTTCCGTGGTCATTACTTGAGAAAACTTTATTGTTGTACTTCTGACAAAAGCACATTTCTCTATTTAAAAAAAATATTTTACGAAAATACATATAGGAAAAAGTTGATGGACAGGCATTGGATCCATCTGAACTCTTTTCAATTTCTTTCTCTATTTATGTTCTTAAATGTTCTATATTTCTTTGGCTAGTAAAACTAGAATAGCAATTTCGGTGCCAAACCAGTCAAAATTGTTTGTTTTTTTGAATGACGTAATGCTAGAATATAGATCATCTTCTCCTTGGTTACTTATTTTTTCATAGATTTTTAAACAATCAGTAAATGTTGCAAACAATTTCTCAAAACCTTTGATTACAGGGCCCGGTTTCATACAAATTAAGCTAATATGTTACGAATCTGGTTTACATTCAATTATATTTTTCTCAATCTCACTTTCAGAACTTGTGCTATCAGTAGTACTTTTCATTTTAATTTCTTCTAAAAAGCATATACATCAGTTACCTATATGGTAGAAAATTTAAAATACATACCAGCTGGAAGTATCTTGCAAACAGTGAACTATAGGGAGTTTTTTATAATGTGTTAATCTATTACACAATAATTTTAGGCAGGACATAATTTTTATGGCAGTCCATGTAACACTGAATTAATATTCTACAAATATACTACTTACATTTATTTCGTAGTAATAATCATTTTCAAGACATAAATTTCAAAATATTATGAACCACGAGAGCTACTATGTGCCAATCTATCCAACGGTAGGCCAGAGCGGGTGCGAAGTGGGGTGTGTTGAAACAGTTTTAAAGAGTGGGAGAGCGAGAATTTGCAACGAACGCATGCCGCTGATAAGCTTCGAAAATTGATATCACGCTACACATTATTAAATATTTTGCTTATTAAATTCTCAAAAAATCTGATTTAAAAACCATTGTAATCTGGAATATATGGCAAATATTTTATAAAGAATATATTTTTTTGATAAATATAATAGTTTGGGAGATATCGTCGTGGGAATGGAAAAGTAGACGAAAAATAATTAATTTTCAGCCGTAGTCGAACAGAGAAAATGAGGATTTTTGATTTTTACTGCCATATAAGCCTATGCAAAAGTTCGTTTCCTTATTTATTTTAAAAATAGAAATTCTACAGAGAATTTATTGATTTTTGGATAAAATACGCTTCATGATTGACTCTATCGCGTGGTGTAGTTAATTAGAAAATTTTGATTTGCGCCCTTATATTCATGACGATTCTATGACGACAAGTGGATTCGTAATCCACAGGGCATAAGTAACATATCTGACAAGGTCATACATTTTACTCTAAAAGTGCCAACGGGATCGAAAACTAAGCGACTTTTGTCAACGCGAGCACTCTACTATTATAGATGTTTAAAAGTGAATTATTTTTTGTTTGCTTATAATTGCAATGAAAGTTATCCTTATAGGATTTGGCAAATAGTAGAAAAAACTATCTATATGAGAACTAACATTTTTTACATTCTTTTGATAACCTGCATTCTAATCATGCTAGCTAATATCCTAAAATTAATTTGTCTATTTCATATTTGACAATTCGCATTGTAACACTAGCATCCTCATAGTCCCCTGAGGCCATGCAGAGTAAACTATTTTTTTTTTAGTTTCTAAAGTGCCGCCATCGAAAAGCATGCCGATAAAGCAGTTAAGGCCGACAAAAGCCATCGTCGGTCATTTTACTCCTTCGTGTCACTATATGTATTTCGTTTACTATACATAACCCCCTTACGGCCATGAAGATTCGGTTAAAAATGAGAACAAAAACCTATCCATTCAATAAATAATTAAAATCTAAAAACAAAGCTTAGTATTTCTCCGACAACCTGCACCTGGTTGTGCTAGAGACGCAACATTTGACACGTCTATATCCAATTCGTACTCTAAATAGGTATAACACTACCAACACGTCTTCATACGAACTGAAACGCCCGTTAAATTAGTATCGTGTGTATGCTCACATTCAGGGTGTAATGAGCAAAATGCATAATTTTTTTTAAACATCACAGATGAATAGATCACTAAAAAACATTATTTTTTCAGTATTTTATTTTTGTTTTATGTCCTAATTAAAGGTTAAAAAAATTATTTACTGCAGCTGTCAATTTAACTGCGTTTAAATGGAGAAGTTTCCGCGCTACTTGTTTGTGACGTCATCGGGCACATCGCACCGACGGAAAACGTATTGTGATTGCGAATGTGTACACATTATTTATTTTGTGTTATGGAAAATACAAAGAAAAGTAGCTATAAATATTGTATTGTGCCCAAATGTACAAATACTACAATAAAAACTCCAGAAAAGTTATTTTTTAATGTGCCTAGATGCGATAAACTTAGGAAGAAATGGTGCAGAGCTATGAGACGAGACGACCGAAATGCAGAATTATCGTCATCCTCCAGATTATATTGCTGCCAGGATCATTTTGATGTAAATTTACCCATTAAAACTAATTATTTTATAATAATATTATGAAAATATGTACCTATATATAACCCTAATATTATTGTGATAATTTGTTTACATATCATGGTGAATTTGGTCACTTTCCTATTTATAGGAATACAAAAGTTTACTAACTTCTGTTAATAGGAACCTTGAATTAAAATGTATAAATGTATAAGAACGGTGGGAATAATGTAACTTCTCGACGTTCTACATATTATCCAGTTATATATTTATATATACCTATGTATGTCAACAGTTATTTTTACTATTAATGTACCTACCTACCTAAAAGCACGTAGGTACTTAGTAAGTGACGGGAGGTATTTATTATATAAAAAAGTAAAGCATTCTAAGATGAAAAATATTAATTAATATAACATTAAAACATTGCCTTGTTTACCTATTTTGAGGTTAGGTACATAAATAATTTGTTATATTCAACTACAGTATAAAAGGATAAAAATGGGCACAATTGCATTAATGTTTAGAATAATGAATGACACATACCTTGTTGCTTTAGTACCTCCAATTTCTGCACTAATAAAATCAGTATTAGTAGCAAAAAAGTTTGTCATCATAAACACATCAACAACGGGCAAATTGTCACTCTGGCCCCGTAAAAACCCACTGTCCGTCATTTTTACCACTTAATAATTAAAATAAATAAATAAATCAATGATTTCTTTTACGAAAATATCAATACACATTTACAAAACACAAAACAATTTACGATTTAACCCCTTGGCAGATAGACGACCATTAGACATTATGCCGAATGACGTCAAACCAATAGCGTGGTGTTTTCAGTCACGTGAATATGTTGCCATAAAATTTTGAATTTCAAAGTCGTTTATTTAGACTACACATTTTTTTTATACCTTTTCTTCAGTACTTTCTCAACTTATATAACATATATAACGAAAAAATAATAAATTATTGCATTTCTAAAATTCATGCATGTTGCTCATTAGTTTCATGTCATTAAAAAGAACTGGTAATAGGGACTGACTAGACAAACAAAAAACCTATATGACTTTTTTCTCTAGGGGCACTTTTAAAAAAACTGACCTAGGTTTAAAAATCGAATGTTAAGGTAGGAAAAATTTGAGAACCACTGTTTTTCAGGGTCATTGGATGTTATAGTTCCGAATATTAGAAATAATAAAAAACTGTAATACCCGAGTTGTGTTTCCGCCGGAAGAAGTGCGGCACTTTAATGGGATTACTTGTACCGAACTTTTTATACCACGAATTATGAAAATGTAAATAATTTCTTCTCTTTCGGCACAACGCAAGCATAGCATGGCCCGCAGGGGTTTAAATAGGATTTGTTTATATGTGTTTTCTAATTTGGAACAAAGTTATTGTAGCTTTTATTGTCGTTTATAAGAATTTATAAAATTTAAAAGTGGTTTATTAGTATTTGTAGCATTAAAAGTTAACAGCTATTTTATGAAATTGGAAAACGAACAGTTAGACATCCGAGATACGATAACAGAAAATAGTTGTGTATTTTAGGTTAGGAAGAAATCTGATTTTTTAACGAATTGAGCGCATAATTTTTCCCTATCAGGTATTGAAAACTAAAAATTGAGTCTTTGGTCTCTATGAAAATCAATGTAAACAATAATAAACAGATCAAAACAAGACAGCGAATACTATTAATAGTAATAATAATAATAATCATACCTTTAATGCCCAATAGGTAACACCCCAATCACTGAACAATTCTTTTGAATTTTTCACAAAAATTGTTCGAAATGACCTCCATCTCCACGTATACACATTTCGGCACGTCGAACTAAGGACATACGCACTCCCTTCAACACATTTGGTAAATTAGGATCATTTTTTATGGTTTCTATACACATTAAAATACGTTGCAATTGTTCTAAAATGTCAATTGGATCACGGTAAACCAGAGAGTTAAAATGTCCCCAAAAATAAAAGTTCATTGGATTTAAGTCGGTCGATCTGGCAGGCCACGGTACTGGTCCGCCACGTCCAATTCATCGTCCAGGAAACTTTCTGTTCAAAAGCCAGACTAAAATGGACTGGCGCGCCATCGTGCAAATACCACATTCTTCTGCGCGTAGCCAAGGGTACATCTTTCAGCAAATTTGGCAATGTTCGTTGCAAAAAAATTTAGTATATATCACCATTTAATCTAGCTGGTAATTGTATGGTCCAATTATTTCATTACTGTATATTCCTGTCCACAAATTACCGCTGAACCGTCGTTGAAAATGCGCTCTTCTTATTACTCGTGGATTTTCGTCTGCCCAATAGTGCATATTTTTATGTATTACGCCCCCTTGAAACTGGAGATTGATACGCCTATGCCTAATAGTGACTGGAAACTTGTAGGAAGAGATAAGAGTTTTCTAGAGTGTGGTGAGAGAAGATTCTTGATTGTGTTCTGAATGGATTTAGAGGCAATTTCAGAGTATATAAGGCGCGATTACCGGCGCAGGAGAGGAAGTTTTATAAAAGTGAAAGGGAGGTTAAATATCAAATAAACAAAATGTAAAGGTTATTTTGGTTAATTAAGAAATATTGTATACGTTTCGATCGGCCATTTTGTATCCGCCATTTTAAATTTTGCAAATCTGACATCAAATTCGTAATCAGCATACCAAAAACCCGTAGTACCTGATTTTCATGATTCTTCCTCGATTAATTTTCGAGATATTTCATTTAATAACAAATTTTGCAGTTTTTTGTTATAAATAAACAAATAGAGATTTAGCGTACAATACCAACCGGTAGACTTTGAAATTAAAGTTATTTAGAACACATTTAAAAAGTTTTTATGAATTTTTATGCAGTTACAAATTATTCCGAAAAATGCCTCTTATTTGACTACGTTTACTCCAATAACTTAGGAATTTTGGTTCTAATTACCGTATTAACAATCGGAGGTTGTAAATTTATCTTAAAAATGTTAAACAATCTGCTCACGTGTCGTTGTCGTTGCGTAAGAACTGATAGTAGCGATTTATCGGTGTTTCAATATATTATACACTAATATGTCGTAATTAAGGTAAACATTTACATTAATGTTAGTACTTAATTAATATAGAATTTAGAAAATGAGACGAAGAAGACGCTTAGTTCTAAAGCGTTCATGGATGTATTTGTACCGAACGTGGCATGATTACGAGATTTCACCAATTAATAGGCCAGTCAATAGAGTGAAAAAGATTTTAAAAAATTGCGAAAGTTTCTAATCTTTGAGGCAAAATTGGAGGAGGCAAAGAAATAATCCGGTTTTGCATCCTGTTGCGCATCCGGAACATTGTTAAACTGTATCGAAAAAAGTAAATTTGCAATAATTTTCCGAAAGAAATTCCGAAATCTATACAAACCTCGTTATAATACATACGTGTATCAATTTTCAAGTCAATATCTTGAACCACTCCAGAGAAAACGTGCCACCCAAAAAAAGTTACATAACTACGGACCGACCAACAGACATACAGAAAATCTTTTTCAGCTCAAATTGAAAATCTCGAAAAAAAAAGAAATAGAAATTAAAAATACATCATAATTAAGTCAATAAACAACTATTTGCAATGTTCCGGTCGTCATAGCATGGTGCAAACTTGATAAAAGATGTCTAATAATTATTAAAATGTTCTCCAAGGTTTGCGTAAATTTCGGATTTATTTTTCAAAAAGTGATTGCAAATTTACGTTTTTTGTTAATAGTGCAGTAAAAAAAAAGACATTGATGTGTATAGTTTTGTAACAGCAATATTATGATTTGATACCTTTTGGGGTATCACCAGGAGTATTGTCATCGGCGTCAGCATCGAGAACAAATTATGACTCATGTTTTAGTCTTCTGCCGAAACAGAAGTCGTTTGAGCGCAAGAAAACAGTCTTCTGCCGAAGCAGAAGTCATTTGAGCACGAGAAAGTCTATATAAGAGGACACTTTTTCTCAGCGAGCAAGTAGTGATCGATCCTTCAAGTAGTAATGTTCCAGCCTTCAGCAACTAATAGTCTTCTGCCGAAACTGAAGTCATTTGAGCACCGACGCCAACGCCGACGCTGATGAGGTTATCCCTTCCTCTTGTGTTGTAACCAGACAGTGTGTTTTACTTGAGTTTTATTGTGTTGAGTGTCAAGTGGCAATGCATACCCGGAGTGGCAAGGCAGTAGGCACCGGGGTCGCGAGCGACGTCTCCACGTCGGCCCCCCCTCACTGCACGACGCCCCTCACAGCATCTGACCACGAAGTGCTCCGCCAACACGACGCCCTGACAAGGGGTACGGGGGTCACGCCCGACGTCTCCACGACGGTGGCCCCCACACACTGCACGACAAGCAACACAGCAACCCGGCTCGGCGAGGTAAGCATGTCCTCTGATTTCTCCACAGGCACAAGTGCTCCGCATGGCGTCGCGACGACGGCGCCCCAATACTGTGCGTCGCCGGGCTCAGCACCCAGGCATAGCGAGGCAGGACTCGCCACCAACATAGGACACGACACTGGGGTCACGCATGACGTCATCACGACGATGCCCCCTCGCTGCATGGCACGCAGCGCAGCCACCTGGCATGAAGCCCAGGCAACAAATATGGAATGGAGTAGCAACGATTCTCAGGCGATGCCCCCCTACTGCATGGAGCGCAACGCAGCATCGTGGCATGGAAACTCGGCGATGGAACAGAGATTGGGTGGTGATGATGATATGGTGATGCCCCCTCGCTGTATGGTGGACCCGACAGCCTCCCGGGCCAACGACGATTCCTTGGCGCTGGAAGATCGCCGCTTCGCTGGATTCGCTTCCACACATGGGGAAGCCTCCATCTCTGACTCAGGGCTGCCCAGCGGTCAGTACACCATTGCTGCCACACCCGACTGGCCTCAACTCTTCAGCGACGCCTCGCTGACACCTCGCCGCCAGCTGGCCACCCCTCGCTGCATGGTACCACCAACAGCAACCAGCCCAAGTCCAAGCACGCCGCCCAACGCACAGTACTTCGTCACGCCTACCTCGTCGGCCGGCGCCTACCACGTCACCCCACCGTACCAGACGGCAAGACCTAGTGCTACGCCACAGAGACAAATAGTGCTCCAAACCCAAACGACTGGAACGATCCCAGTCCCCTCTGCCGCTGTGACGGCTTATCCCCAACCGAGCTTGGGACTACCCTCTTACGAACAATTAACGCAACTCCTGGCTCTGACCACTTCAAACCTAGCCTCCATTACCCGGCAGCAAGAAAATTGCCGGCCACCCATTACTGCACGTAACGAATCACAGCCGTACGCCACGGAAAAGGCTAACTTACGTGGACAGTATATATCGTTTTGAATTTCCAAAGCCTATGGAGTTTTTTTTTTACGAACAATTTTGTTTTTTGAAAAGCGTTTTTATAGGTAAAAAAGTGAATATCTCTGGTTTTAAGGTCCGATCGAGACAAACTAAAAACCCTCGCAATTAAAATTCCAACCAATCTGCGTTGGTTTTGGGTCATTTGAGTACGTACATAACGTACAGAATGGAACAAACTGGGTGAAAAGTGTTCTTTTCTTCTTCATTTTAACGCTCAGGGACGTTAAGAGTTCCGATCGGCTTTAAACTTTCAGAAAATAAACCCTTTGTTGAAAGCAAGACATCCTGAAATTTTGGTGCTCAAATATTGAACCTTGTGGACACTAATGAATTTGTTATCTACAATTTGAGTTGCCCGCCATTTTGTGCCATTAAGTCCAAAATGAATAATTTGTTTTTCAAAATGTAGTTCTTGTAGTTCTTATGAAGTAAATATGTTTCAAAATGATATAATTAAAATATTAGTCAAAAATAGGCATTTGATAATAATTAACAATTGGCCAGAATGCTAAAAGTTAAAATCTCGAGTTCAGATGTACTAAAATTAACTTAGAAAAAAAAATTAAAGTTGTCACAATTCTCTTTCTTTTCTGATGAAACATTTCTTTTAAATGTTTTCGAAATGGCCGAGAAAATCTATTTGTTGTCATGTGGTCTATAAATATATGCCAAAATGACTTTTAAAGAATTTTTTTTAATGTCATCGGAAATCTGGTGTCCAGAACTACATTTTCAAAAAAATTATCCATTTTGGACATAATGGCACAAGGTTCAATATTTGGGCACCAAAATTTCAGGGTGTTTTGTTTTCAACAAAAGGTATATTTTCTGTAAGTGTGAAGCCGATCGGAATTCTTGACGTCCCTGGGCGTTAAAATGGAAAAAATACACGTTTTAGCCAATTTATTCAATGGATCTTTTCAGCATATTTTTTTTATTGCGGAATCATAAATTTTAAGAAAAATTAAAATACCCGTATTTTTTCAATTTCTATTTTGATGCAGATTAGAGCCAGAAAAAAATAATTAAAATCACCTATTTACAAGTCCAATTTAAACGATTATCCGTAACGCGCCATTAATACGTCAGCAATCCCAAGCCAATAGTGTAAAAGGCAACGACTCGGCAACGTTGTACAAAATCAGCATTCAATTGACGTTTGTAGTGATGGGCGATATCGCGATTTTCCAATCACTCCTTAACGGCGACTTATATTTTTCACTTCCGGTGGTTTTAAACTAACGCCATCATAATCTGCAAGCTGATATGTTTACCGTTCGCCGTAATTTGTTTGTGTGAATATATGGCTGCATTAAGCAGCACTGGACAAGTATGAATTGAAAGTAAAACGATGTAAATTACACTTTATATTAATATTTTATATAATCACGGTGATTTAATCACGGTGATTTAATCACCGTCAGTGTCATATCGCTCATGACTAGACGTTTGACAGCTTGTTGATGTTAACATTTTGGTTTTGAGGTTAGCGTAAATTGAAAGCCTCCGATTTCGATTAAAATGTCTAGCAAGCAGTGTTTTGTTCCATTCTGTGAAAATACGACCGAAAATGCCCCAGAAAAGATGACAGTTCAAATGAAAGGTTAAGGTTATCCGCTATCCGCACGCTCGGCGATCGCAGTGTTGTCGGTTTGCAAGTTCTTCTGTTGTGTCCTCGATGATGATTGGTGGGGTTACGTGTGCAACCAAGCAGGGTTGGCAGTTTTAAAACAAAATGTTTTAAACAAATGTTTTTTAAGTGTTTAAAACACACTAACCTGTTTTAAACACATTTGTTTTAAACACGTTTAAAACAATTGTTTTAAACATGATTTTTTTCAATGCGTTTTTTCAGTGTGTTTGATGGATAATTTTTGGAATATCGTTGTATTTGATAAGGTAAAAAAAATATAATAAAATAAAAAAATATGAACTTTTATGTAATGCAATAAAACTAGTTATAATAATACAGTAGTATAAGTACAACGAACGAAACATGTTACTGTTATATAGAAGATATACCTGTTATTATTTATTTCCTTAAGTGTTAATTTTAAAGCGATTAATAGCACAGATACACACAAAAAAAAGTCAAGTACGGGAAGGTAGACCTATGTATTCCCATGCATTTTGACCTGCTGAACACGAATCCGATGTCATCTTTGCCCGATTGGCTCTTGTATTTTTCCTAACCTCAAAAAAAAACGCCGTAAGAATGTCCGAGAAAATGAAAGTGTAGCTAAAAATCTGAAGAAATTCAGAGGTACGTAGAATGGCGAGAGAAATCGAATGGCGCAAACTAGAATTCTATAGCTGTTTTGGTTTCCGATATAGAGCCTCGAGGAGTGCGAAAAAAACAAATTTTTTCCTTCCGGTGACTTTGAGCTGCTCTATCTCGAAAACGAAGGACCGCAGGGATGTCTGGTTTGCGCCATTCGATTTCTATCGCCATCCTATATACCCCTGAATTTTTTCAGATTTTTAGCTACATTTTCATTTTTTCGGGCATTCTTACGGTGTTTTTTGAAATTAGGAAGAATGCAAGAGCCAATCGGGCAAAACGGACATCGGATTCATGTTCAGCTGGTCAGAATTCATGAGAATTGCCTTCTCCCACTCGACTTTTTTTTTATGTGCCTGTGTAGTCAATACCCATTCTCCAAACAATTATTACACTGTTGCACAACTTGACGTATTTATTACACCGAATTGGCCGAGCCGTTGTCAAGTATCGTCCTCGTCTTGTTATGATGCAATATGGGCATGGCTTATAGAATAAACAATGTATTGGGTCGACACGCCCGTATAAATTTAAGTTTAAAAACATGTTTTTTATTGTTTAAAACATGTTTTTTATTGTTTAAAACATGTTTTTTATTGTTTAAAACATGTTTTTTTTTTCAGCAATTAAAAATCCATGTTTAAAACACGTTGAATTGTTTTAAATTAAAAAAACGTGTTTTTTGATTAAAATAAAAAAAACATAATTTTTGCCAACCCTGCAACCAAGGCGCGTGAAACTTGAGCGTTTGAAATACCCCGTGAAAGTTGTTGCATTTCGCTAATTTATTTCTCAGAGATTGCTGTTCTAAGACGCCTCATTTTTAGATAAAAAATTATTTTATTTTCCCCAAATGACACCCACCATATTTAAATGTCAAAATTCGAATGTACTGTAAAGGCCCATTTTGTATATTATGTACGTACTCAAATAACCCAAAAAAAAACGCTGTCCAAAAAACAAAATTGTTTATAAAAAAACGCAATAGGCTTTGGAAGTTCAAAACTCAAATATATGCTCCTTCCTGATACCCCAGAAAGTATAAAATCATAATAATGCTGTTACATGACTATGCATACTTCATCGTTTATTTGATTTTTTTTATGGCCTTATTTATATTAACGTCCTGGCGGAGTTCAGCTATCGCTGTTCTACCACTCAACTAGGACACGTACATATAGGCATCAACACAACAACCATTCCCTGCGATTGCCATTAACCGCAGCTAAGACTCGAACTCAGGAGAGATAACAGCGACTAGACATGAAAAACGCCACTAAACATCCATATCCTGCCCAGGATTCGAACGGGACTTCGTGGCCGCAAGCCAAACACCTTTAGCACTGCACCACAGCTTGCTTTTTTTTTGCAGCACTATAAGGATCCCGTACAAACTTATGGAAATTGGGTTTCGGTAGAATCGTCTGAATTTTTGGTATGTTGTAGCTTTTGTCATTCTGAACAAAAGTCCCCATGACCACGGTGCTCTATTTTCAGTATTCTGGCTCCTATGGAGCACCAAAGCTCCATCATGTTACTACTTTGAGTAGTTTTATAACATTTTTATTACTCATATTTTGATTTCACCATTTCAAGCAAAACACACTGTATAAACCCTTAAACTTTGAACACCTTTCCTATTAGAGTTAGGAAAAAAAATATTTTTTTACGCTTTTCGATGTAAAATTTTATACTCTCTGACAGTTTTGTATGAAACTTTTTTCCATGAAATCTTTGGTTTTCACGATACAACCGAAAACTTGTTACTACATTTTGAAAAAAAAATGTAGTATACGTTTAGCATTTTTCCGGTGGACCGTCGAAATCCGAAAAAAACGTCGGATCGATGTGAAAGTCGTATCTATCGATTCGAGAGCGAATTTAGAAAATTCCGTCCGTCGGTCAGTCGGTCTGTCTGTCTGTCTGTCGGTCTGTCACGCCCAGCCCCCCTAATCCGTTTTCGGATTGCGATGAAACTTGGGTGGTTAATAGAAGGTCTTTAGAAAACCTTAACGCCGGAAGCTAGGCTCCGTTCGGAAACCGGAAGTACCCGATATATACGTTTCAAGTTTTTCGGGAGAAATTGAATAACTCGCTAACGGGTAGTCGGATCGAGACATTTCAAAAAAGAAATGGTGCCGCTGGAAAAGCTCTACAAATAAGTATACCAGAGGCTATGTTGAAAAACAAATGAAAATTGATTTTTTTTGCAAAAAACTGGTTTTCTCGAAATCGGGCTAGGAAGCACGATAACTGTCCAGAATTTTGATCGATTTCGATGAGACTTGGTGGGATCAAAGGTACCCGGCCACAAATCAAGCCTATTGCTGGCGGCCCGAATCCGTTGACCGCAAGTATGTTTTCCAGGGCCGAGTATGATTTTTCAAAGAAATTAATAACTCCCGAACCGAAGGTCCGATTTTGATTTTCAAAAATGGCAATTGTAGGGCTCGATTAGGTCTATTAGTTGACGTTTGTGAGAAATTTGAGAAAACAAAAGCGAATCTACAAATCCTGGAAAACTTGATTTTTTTGATAAATTCTACAAATTCCGAACAGTTTCCTAATAAAAAACGAAAATTAACTATTCCGTCGATCGATCTCTATAACCAGTATAAGGCACGGACCTTTTTGAACAAAAAATCCGAAATAGAGTTTCTTCGAAAAATTTTAAATAAACGAGTTATTTACGAAAATGCATTCCATAGAATTATTTAAAAAAATATTACAAATTGATAAATGATAATGTTATATTTAAAATATCATCATTCATTTCCTTACTTTCATTTATTAAATAAAGATAGAACCGATGCCCTTTCCGTGTTTCAAAATGTAGTTAGCTTTTACTTTAGTCCATGCAAAAAGAAAAAAAGAAAAATAAAACATGTCAAAGCACTGAGTCACTTGCGACCCTCTGCTGAAAATGTAATGAATCATCCCAACAAATTGGACTAAAAGCATAACAAAATGTAGTTTTTTTCACTTGTTACTACATTTTGAAAAAAAATGTAGTATACGTTTAGCATTTTTCCGGTCGACCGTCGAAACCCGAAAAAAACGTCGGATCGATGTGAAAGTCATATCTATCGATTCGAGAGCGAATTTAGAAAATTCCGTCCGTCGGTCAGTCGGTCTGTCTGTCTGTCTGTCCCGCCCAGCCCCCTTAATCCGTTTTCGGATTGCGATGAAACTTGGGTGGATAATAGGAGGTCTTTAGAAAACCTTAACGCCGGAAGCTCGGCTCCGTTCGGAAACCGGAAGTACCCGATATAGACGTTTCGAGTTTTTCGGGAGAAATTGAATAACTCGATAACGGGTAGTCGGATCGATACATTTCAAAAAAGAAATGATGCCGCTGGCAAAGTTCTACAAATAAGTATACCAGAGGCTATGTCGAAAAACAAACGAAAATTGACTTTTTTTGCAAAAAACTGGTTTTCTCGAAATCGGGCTAGGAAGCACGATAACTGTCCAGAATATTGATCGATTTCGATGAGACTTGGTGGGATCAAAGGTACCCGGCCACAAATCAAGCCTATTGCTGGCGGCCCGAATCCGTTGACCGCAAGTATGTTTTCCAGGGCCGAGTATGATTTTCCAAAGAAATTAATAACTCCCGAACCGAAGGTCCGATTTTGATTTTCAAAAAGGGCAATTGTAGGGCTCGATTAGGTCTATTAGTTGACGTTTGTGAGAAATTTGAGAAAACAAAAGCGAATCTACAAATCCTGGAAAACTTGATTTTTTTTATAAATTCTACAAATTCCGAACAGTTTCCTAATAAAAATCGAAAATTAACTATTCCCTCGATCGATCTCTATAACCAGTATAAGGCATGGATATTTTTGGACAAAAAATCCAAAATAGAGTTTTTTCGAAAAACTTAAAATAAACGAGTTATTTACGAAAATGCATTCCATAGAATTATTTTAAAAAATATTACAAATTGATAAGTGATAATGTTATATTTAAAATATCATCATTCATTTAGTTATTTTCATTTACTAAATAAAAATAGAACCGATGCCCTTTCCGTGTTTCAAAATTTCAAAGTTAGCTTTTACTTTAGTCAATGCAAGAAAAAAAAAAAAGAAAAATAAAACATGCCAAAGCACTGAGTCATCTTGCGACCCTCTGCTGAAAATGTAATGAATCATCCCAACAAATTGGACAAAAAGAATATCAAAATGTAGTTTTTTTCACTTGTTTATATGATGTTTTTTTCTCCAATTTGGGGTGCTAGGGACTTATGCTTTTAGGGGGTGTTTACTGACGCTCAAACATACCTAGTCACTATTGCTAATAATGGCAATTTGAGTACTTTGATTGGACTATATACATACGTTTTGTTGTTACCCATGTAGAACTCGTTTTATGTTCTTGTTTTTGCAGCATTAAAAAACGGTTCAAGTGTTAATGAGGCAAGTCCAGAGACTTGGTAAAAAATAAGGGAATCGAATTAAATAAAAACACATAATAAATAATAGTGCCATGCCGGCCGAATCTATTTAAGAGTCCACCGGATATCCGACGAAAGTGGCCGGATCTAACGAAGGTAGTAAATCCCTAAGAAGCATTTTTTTTTTACTCTTTTCGTAGTTGGATTTCATTCACGGTTTTCTATGGAGACATTACCTTTTTAACATAATTCAAATTTTCTTTGGGTTGCCATGACAACAATACTTTCAGTGCATGATGCTTTTTAATTCAGTCTCTTATTCACATCGTCTTAACAGACATTTTGACATTCATGCATTATTTTAGTTAATTCAATATGTAAACAAGATTTTTAGAAAATCAATAGGCCGGTAGTCGTAAAGTCAAAATCATCGAATATTGCGCTGAACACTAAACATTAAACATTTTTTTTTAAAACACAGGGTTTATTGTTAAAAACAATGGTTTTTAGCGAAAATTCTCATTTTTGATGTTTTTTGACTTTTTAACGAAGACGCGTCGGACAGAAAAAATCAAGGTATAAAAAAATATTTTTATCAATAATACGCGTTGTTTGAGATTTGTAACGACCTTTCATCTTTGACTGTTCAATTGTTATAAATAAATTACGGGCCCTAAATTAACAATTATTTTTCTGATATTTTATTGTGGTCAAAATGCTGCGTTTTGTTTATAGAATTTACAGTCCCCCCCTCCCCCCGGCCAACATTTAAAAAAAAATTACTTAGTAAACAAATGAAATATCTCGGCTCGGGAACGTCGTATCGAAATGCAATTGCCGGCAAATAAAAGATAATAAAAAAGGAAAATTTTGAGCCTAGATAGACCTCGTTGCGTTAACTAGAACCGGAGATATATTTATCGATTGCCAGGGGTGGATAGTGCAAAAAATGCCGTGGAAAGTCGCAAATCCTTAATTAACAAATTAGTTTATTTGTTTCAACAATTGGGAAATACGCGAGATATCGACACACAGGAAAAATCTCTAAACATAATGCAATATTTTGACTACAATGAAGTAACCTGAGATACCAGTGATTGACCCTGGTGCACTGATGCTGCGCGTTCAAAATTAAGTTTGACAAATTAATTGTCAGATAGTTCAATGATTATAAAGATTTTGATAACAAAAAATGTTGTCTGAGATTTTCCTTCAGTAACTGTTAGTGGAGGGATTATACATCACAAAACCACAAAAATCAGTTCTGGGGTACCGCGCAACCCTTCCACCCCTTTGGTGAAAAAAACCTTATTTTACTGATAACTCGTTAACCGTTGAAGATATAAAAAAATTGCTCATCATAAAAAAGAGAGCTTGACTAATTTCCTAAAAAAAGTCCTCTTGTATATGCCATGGTTTTCGAGAAAATCGATATTGAGATAAATTGCAAAATTTGTATTTTGAATGCTCATGAATTTTCGTTTATTTGAATTTTTTTGCGCGCGGCCTATAGAAAAAATTAAATTGCTCGAAAACCAAACATGCTAGAAAGAAAAAGCCAAACGGGTTTTAAAGGGGATATAAAATACTCTGTTGTGTGTCCATTTTTGATGGCTATTGATATCTATTAGTTTATAGAAATAACAATATAATATAGTTACCTCTTGATTTTTTGCACTCAACTATTCACAGGCCCATAAAAATAACTGACTTTAATATAAGTTATAAATGCATTATCTTTTAGTTCAAGGTAGTATTTCAATGCGGAAAACGTTAGGAATAAAAATATTTACATTTACAAATTTACCAGCATGTTGAAGTTAGCCAAATTTTGCCCATTTCTTCATTGTTTTCTAAAAGTAAAAAAAAAACCATCTTGAAAATTTAGCTCCAAAAATTTTTTTTCAGTGTATGTATCATATAACTATTGTTTCTAATCATTTAATAGTTAAAAAAATGTATTAAAAAAATTTCATCAAAAAATTTAATATGCAGCCTTTTTTGGATTTTTTTTGGCTAACTTTAACATGCTGCTAAATTTGTAAATGTAAATATTTTTATTCCTAACTTTTTCTGCATTGAAGCACTACCTTGAACTAAAAGATAATGCATTTGTAACTTATATTATAGTCAGTTATTTTTTATGGGCCTGTGAAGCCTGTTAGAGGCACAAAAAATTAAGAGATAACTATATTATATTGTTATTTTTATATAGTAATAAATATCAATAGCCCTCAAAAATGGCAATACAAGAGAGTATATTACATCCCCTTTAATACCCATTTTGATTTTTCTAATCATCCGAGACCGTCATGCGTCATCTTTAGTCAAGATTGGTCCTAGCTTGTTTGGTTTTCGAGCAATTCAATTTCTTCTATAGGCCGCGCGCAGATAGACAAGTTGTAATAGATAGGAGAGATCCAACTAAACTTCATTTTAAAACAAAAATCAAGAAGGTATGTGAAGTGTACTTTCATCAAAAAGAATAATTAAAAAAAAATTTAGTCTGACAAATTAATTAACAAAATTGTCAGACACATTTTTTTTTAATGTTTCATTATTTACCACAAATTGCGTAAATTTCAAGCAGGTGTTTTGAAAAGTAAAATCATGTTTTTAGCTAAATAGTCTATTTTTAGTCAGACAATCCGAATTTTCAGTAAAAAATAGGGGTTTCCATTTAAAAAACGAATTTGACCTTGAATGACCTTAACCCTTCATTCCAAAGTCAAAGTGACATATACCGCCGAACTACCCCCATCCAATTCTGCAATTTTTGTTTGAAACATTTTTTCGTATCGTGCTTATTACTCGGGATATTTGAAAGTTTCAGATTATAGTACGGGAGCTCATCGACAGAAGTGGATCGAGCACCGCAGTTTCCGCTGCTTGGTGGAGATGTAGTCATCTGTAATTACCCCCCCCCCCCAACGGCACGTCACGTCACGTTACCGCGCCCTCGTCGAGAGAGAGGCAAAAAACAAGAGACCGCTTAAATGTTGCCAAAAAATTACGAATTTTGTTTTTCAAATATAAGCATCTTTTGTCTCTTGGTGTTTTTTCCCGGAAAAAAATTGCAAAAAGAAATCATTGATAGACTGATTAATTAGTTTAGGGTGAAGGAAGCGTTTTAGAGAAAAACTCCAAGAGCCAAAAAACGGCTTATTTTTGTCGAAATAACACGCCTGCCAGAATTTTTTAGACAAAAATAATTTCGGTCAAGAATTTTCCTATTTTTCTTTTATTTCTTCAGAAAAATCAGGCATATTCTTTAACAACTTTTGCCTCTTAAACCTTTTCTTTCAAGTGCTTCCTTCACCCATAAAAAATTACAAAATAACTAATATTCTTTTTTGTTATTTTTTCCGGAAGAAGGAAGCACTTTGGAAAAAAACACCAAGAGACAAAAGATGCTTATTTTTGCCCAAAAAATGTGCCTGAATTTTATCAGAATTCTTTGGCAACATTCAAACGGCCCTTTGTTTTTTGTCCCTCTCTCTCTCTCTCTCTCGAAGAGGGCGTGGTCACGTGATCTGCCGTTGGGGGGAAATGGTATCTACAGATGCCTACAACATCTCCACCAAGCGGCAGCAACTGCGGTGCTCTACACTTTACGTTTATTAATACGGAGTGTCTACACTCCCGGTACCGGTAACCTATTTTATCCCGGTATAACAACATACAGGGTTCGGACTCGTATGGAGAACCTGGAAAACTCGGGGAATTTAAAAATCTTGTAAAAGAACCTGGAAATATCAGGGAATTTTATAAATTGTATAAAAAATCAGGGAATTCTGCGTCTCGATATGGAAAACCAGAGTTCTTAAGATTTTTCACTGATTCAATTCAATTCAAGGACTTATTTTATGTCATATCAAAAATTACTTCACTAAAATGTATATGGAAATTAATATTTTTGGATATGGAAAACCTGGAAAATTCAGGGAATTTTTTCAGCTTCGCAAAGTCTGAACCCTGACGTAGTTATATCGTAACTGGTGAATGTTTACGACATCCATTTGTCGTATTTTGATTTCTTATTGTGTGTGACATACAGTAGACGCTATTAGAAGTAGTTTATGAGTAATGAAATGATGTGCAATGGTCCTACAATCTTACGGGTTCGTGGAGCGAATACGGGTGCAAAAGGTGGTATCCGAGAAGAGCAAGGAGCATTTGAAAAAACGGCATAAAAGTTCCTTGCCCTTCTCGGACACCACCTACTGACTTCCAACGGACGACTTTAACATATCCCAAAATTTTGCAAACAAAACGTTCCACTACTCAAAGTTACTTATGATAACTATGAAGTTGTCATTTATACCGGGATGAAATTGGTTACCGGTGCCGGGAGCTTAGACACGCCTTATTAATATAATAATAATCATTTTTATTAACATTTCTTCTTTTTAGTGCATGTTTTTAACAGTTTCAGTTGTTTTTGAAGAACATGTTTTAAATTAAAGAGAGAAGACTGCTGTAACATACAGCATTTATAAAAATTAAGAAAACAAATATACGGTTTTAAAGACAGGCTATTTTTTTAAAATGTCCCCGATTTTTTATTTTACTGTATTCCAAAAATTGAATTCAATATATCACTCTTAAAATGTCTATAGACATTTTAAGAGTCATATTTTTTTAACAATAAACGACACGAGATGGACTATTACTATATTCTGAGCAGGAGACAGGCAGGGGAATGTAAATTTGGCATTTAAAAAATACGTGTTTTTTTTTTGGAAGTTTTCTGGATCAACTGTTATTGTAGAAATGCAGATTAGGCCCTACTCTATTATAAAAAAAAATCTAATATACATTTTTTTTCATTGAACAATTTAAAACGCATTGGGACTTCTGCATTTGAAAAATATTTACCCCTATATTGATTCAGTACGCTTGTATTGTATTTGTTTCTCATATTTTTGTAAATATTTTAAATCTTTTGTGTTGCTCTAAATCGATACCATCCATATAACAAGCTATAAGGTTAATAAATTAAATAGGTAATATTCTATTCTATTCTCACTTGTTTTGTTCCAGTAATTGTGATTGGCCTAACTGTTAATGCAATTTAAAAAAACGTCTATTAAATATATTGCCATAATTGAGTTACCAGTAAAAAGTTCGATAGAACCTGTTGTAAGCGCTTTAAGTGTAAAAAAGGACATTATCTTGCATACGGCTGTTATCCTGAAAGAGTACTTTGAAAAGTATATAGAATTAGTGGATATTATGTACTTTTTGCTTGAGATAGACTTCATCAAGGTCTTTTTAAATAACAGGAAAATTTTATGGTAGGTAATAGAAATAAAATAACAAATTAATTTTTAAAGTCTGTTTGGAAATGAAAAATAGTAACAAAAGCCCATTATAAATGCAAATCTGATCACGGTCAGGATACGTATTACTAATAAAAAATACTGGGAAAAGGAAGCACTTTGGGAAAAAAACACCAGGGGACAAAAGATGCTTATTTTTGCCCTAAAAATGCGCCTGAATTTTTACATATTTGCTGCGATAGCTTCCACATCCATCCTCGTCAAATGGCAAATGCAAAATGACCAACGCCAATAGTAGAGGCCAGTAGAGGGTCCACACATTCGAAAGCCGTCAAAATCGCCAAGTAACCCATTCCAGCAAGGTAAATAAATTTTGAGCTCGCATATCGAAAGAGGGTCTTAATGGGCATCACAAATGCCTTGTTGGACTTTTTTTGGCGCTTGCACAACTTCTCTACAAGAAAAAAAGATGGCGGAACGTTATTTCAAGAATTTGTGTTTTTAAACTTATACCTCTCGCTAGAAAATTAACTACGTGCGACATTGATCTGATTTTTTATATTTATATACTACTGACATGAGCGCATATATCTATACTGATAGAATTTCAAAATCACTTACGGTTTTTTTCTAAATAAATCCTAAATCACAAGGACGAAATTTATGTGCTTAAATTTTCGACGTGCGATCAACTATATCAAATGTTTAATTTTTTTATATATTATATGCGAATGAAATATGGTCTAAAGATCAAGAAAGTTTTTGCAAAAAAAATTAGCTCCATATCTTTTACAATTTTTGAGTTACAGACTTTTCAAATTGAATCATAATTTAGATCCATGATATACTCCTATTAGCATGCAGCTATTATCTGACGTACTGCTATCTTGTTAATTGTAATGCATCAAGATAGTAAACGAATGCATTTTTGATATTGTGTTATTATTTATAATTTTACAAAAATATTAATATGTAAAATGAAACTCATTTGGCAGAGGATTTATTAGATCTATAGATTATGAAGGTGTTGTATATGGAGATATTATTTATTATATATACCATCGTTATACAATATAGAAATCAAATATAAACACGTACACAAAACGTGTAATTTATGAGTAATAATAATAATAATGCATAATTCACAGCTCAGTAAGCATCGACAAAGCACTATACTATTGCTAGTAAAAATTACTGTCTTTTGAACACTGCTCTGTATTATTTCTGCCCTTAAAACAATTGTTAGGAAAGGCTACACATGCACATGCAACAGAACATCAAGTGGACGCACATTTTTAGTGACACTACTTTACAATTCCATTTTTTGTTTTTTTTTACCACTTGTGGTTTTTTGTCATCATTTGTCGTTTTATTTGGTTATTCTCTATCAGATATCCAAATTTTCTGGGAGAGGTGATGTGTTTTAACCGCTTTTCAAGACACCGAGATAATTTGTGTGAAATCCAGGATTTTGTATTAGGCAAGGAAAGTATAGGGTAATCTAAACCACTTGTTGTGAATATTTTTTACAATTAAAATTACTTCGCAGTAAGCAGGGTTTGACCCTGCTTCGCTAGGTACTTCAGTTGCAAGCTAAGCTAACCATACCAAACCACTGGACTTAATGACCGTTTCAAATGCAGCTAGTAAGCTCTCTTGTAGGACGTAGCGAACGTAAGTCTAATAACTTTATGGAAAATAAATACACCTAGGTGAATCTAAGAATTTAAACTCACTATGGTCATACAGATTTACATAGGACTTACGACCATCTTCAATCACACGATCACCAATTGCATCACAGTTATCTCCAAGATTAGTCCAACTGTTTAGATGGCCTGTTTGCTTTAACTGTAACTGCTCACTTTTTCCCATGCGGAAAAGATAATTGACAGGTCACACAATATATAGACTGCCAATAAAGTTTTTACAATATTTTCTTCTTCATATTTTCCACCTAATTATTTATTGATTTCGTGAATACTATAAAATACCCTTTGTTGTATACCCACACAACTTTTGTAGTTTTTCTATTTTGGAAAAATTAAACATACCTTTCGTAAATATGATTGTGTTCGTTTGTTCATGATTGCACTTCAAATATTTTATGCTGGGCAGGAGGAATCCAAGTTCACATTGTTGGGCAATATTTTTCCTTATTTACACCAATATTCAGAAATGTATTTTATATGATTGGCTTTACTTTTGATATTATGTATAACGTTATTCCAGTTTGGAATGGGAATTATGTCTGTTATGGCGAATGCATGGGATTCTGATGTTTTCTTAAGTCATACCATACCGTTTTTAAATCTGAAGTTTGGGTCAATTTTTATTTTTTAAACTCAATTTATTAAAACTTATTGACGATTTCGTACTGTATTTGCAAGTTTAGATATACTGTCCTAAACCAAAATGACGTAACTCAAAATTTCCTACGCAAATTGGACGTACTTCAAAGTTTCCTTGTTAAATGACAGACTTTTTTCATTAATCAATAAACAATTATTTTTGCATCTGCCTCATAGAATTAAATCTAAAAATAGAATGAAACTATTTAAAAAACAAGGAGTGCTGAGATTAGCGGCAAAAAATATCAAATATCTCAAGAGGAGCGTATACTGAAGTACGTCATTTTGGCTTAGGACGGCAGTATATTATTACATGTAACAAATTACATCACAATTTAAAACCATGTGTTTATAGCACCGAAATAATTGTCTAATAATTTTCAGACAATGAGTGATCTAATGATCAAGCATAATATAACACCTAAATCAAATTAGGTATTAGACTAATATGTACCTAGACACAATTGCACTGAACGAACCCTGCCGTAGCTGTCACTTTGCGCGCTATCATAACAAGACATTATTACGGTCGAATTTAAAAATCCATATCTCGAAAACTGTATAAGATATCCAGCTAATTTTTTTTGCAAAAACTTTTTTGATATTTAGACCATATTTCATTCGCATGTAATATATACAATATTCGAATATTTAATATAGTTGCCCACACGTCGAAATTTCAGGCACACAAAATTCGTTCACGCGATTTTGGATTTATTTAGAAAAAAACCGTAAGTGATTTTGAAAGTCTATTAGTACAGATAGATGCGCTCATGTCTGTAGTATATAGATATAAAAAATCAGATCGATATCGCAAGTAGTTAATTTTTTAGCAAGAGGTAAACGTTTAAAAATACAAATTCTTAAAATAACATTCCGCCATGTTTTTTTCTTGTGGAGAAGTTGCGCAAGCGCCAACAAATGTCCAACAAGCCATTTCTGATGCCCCTAAGGACCCTCTTCCTGAATTCGTTTCCAAAAATCATTTACCTTGTTGGAATGGGTCATTTCAATTTTTAAAGCTTTGGACCCCTTACTACAACATGTAAACAGTGTCCTTATTTTTGGCCCAACGAGTACAAATGCCTATACATTTTGGTGACTACTTTTTTAAACACGGTTCAGTTTCTTTTTTATTTTTCTGGTTACATTTCTCGTCACATAATCACTTAACAGTTCTCTTTTTAATGTCCGTAGTTCAGCAGACCCCAATCAAAGTAATCAGAACAACTAAGGCAATTACAATAATGAGTGCAGTAGAAACACTGACAAGTTTAATCAACCGCATTAAAATTATTTTATTTTTTAGAGTTCTTATGTTGTTTCGGATAACTTACACGATCACATTCACGGGAAATACAATATTGACCAAAGATAAATGATGCACCTTTGACACTACTGCTCGCTTGGTGACGATGTGTTGTAATGTGTTGGTTAATTAGGGATTTACACGGTGTGTACTATAACCACGTGGTTCTTTGTAAAAAAGTTCCTGCGAATATTACGGTTTCAAATACTTTATTTTCAAATAAGAATATCAAATCTATAACAGAAAGAAAGAGTGACCGCAAAAAAGGCCTAAAATTCGACTGTTTTTGCATAATAGAAAGCGGGCCAAGGGAAAGGGCAAAATAAATTCTACAGGGCTCAAATTAAACTTTGAGAAATTTTAAGGTAAGCATATTTTTTACTTTTTTGTAACAATGCAAAAATCGCCCCTATTTAAGGATAGAAAATATTTTAAAAAGGCAGTTTAAAATGAATATTTAAAAAAATAAAACAACTGTCATTACTCAGATTTTATAATGTATGATTTTTTTACGGATTATACATATATTACTCTGTAGCTTATTTGGAAGAGTTTAGGAAATTGCCCTACAACCCTCCAACACCTTGTAATAATTAAAATGCCAACCCCAGAAAACGAAAAAATTCATAAGTCCTACCCTCATGATACAATCGTCATGGGATTTTCAGTAAAATTATTGTTAGGGCTAGTCGAACCCATATCTACAGGGAAATTGAGCTACCACCCTCCTACCATTTGTAATAATAAGAAAACCACCCCCAGAAAGAGAAACAATGCGTAAGTCCTAACCACACGATACAATCGATATGAGATTTTCACTAGAGTTATTGTAGAATTATTGTTATGACTAGTCAAATCCATATTTACAGGGAAATTGAGCTATCACCCTCCTACCCCTTGTAATAATAAGAGAACCACCCTCCGAACGAGAAACAATTCGTAAGTTTTACACACATGATTCAATCGATATGAGATTTTCGCTATAATTATTGTTATCTATGGATTTTTTCAGTTTCGAGGGATGATTTTGTTATTATTACAAGGGGCAGAAGGGGTGGTAGCCCATTTTACTTGTAAATATGAGATCGACTATACTCCGTTCGCTCAAGAGATTCAGCTAAGCCACTCCCCATTTTGCTTAGACCATTGAGGGCAACAACCAGCTTCACACGCTACAAAGTTATAAAAGCGGCAAAATTCAAAAATTATTGAATGGTATAATAGATTGTATATTATATTCTTTTATATTATTACAAGTGAGAACCAGCGAGGAGCACTTGTTATTCAACAAATACGCTTTTGGCTCCTGAAGTTCATGTGTTTCCTGATATTCATGAAGAATTTTGAAAACGTTCCGGTCACTCACACCTAAATTATGTATAATTAATATAGATAATAATAATAAACTCAAATATAAACTATAATAAATATACATTGTTAAACTAAGAATGCCTCGAGAGAAAGTACTTTGAGCATGCCTGTATAACACAAAAAAGAAAATTACCTGCTGCCTTTGCAGTAAACTCGACGTTTTGTGTCTTAAGCTTGTCTGGGTTCTCTGCAGCAGAACCCTTAAAGATATTCACAATATTTTCCTTCTCTTTAACCGAAAAATGTTTGCTTTTCCGTTTTTTCGTCGGAGAAAGGGCTTGAGCTTGATTCATAATTTGACAAGAATGAAGTTTTAACCTAAAAAAGAAAGTGGTTCTGACATTTAATCAATATTATAAATCGTTTTTATTGCGTACCTTGATATACACAAATATGCACCACAGTATTGAAAAACACTGTTTTATTAGATGAATAGGAATAACAGCAAATAACAACAATTATTTCTAAAAACCATACATCAGATGTGAGGCTGAAAACGATTTTTCTCTGAGAACAAATACCTCATATATTAGCGCTTTCGACATAGTTGGTTGTAATATATGGGTTTTAAAAAGTCAACCAATAGAAATATTGTATTCAAATTTAGCGCACATTTGTGGGGAGTGGCTTAGCTGAATCTCTTGGGCGAATGGAGTATAGTCATAACAATAATTCTACCGAAAATCTCAAGTCTTTTGTATCATAGGGGTAGGACTTACGAATTGTACATCTGAGTTCGACTAGTCATAACAAAAATTCTAGTTAAAATCACATGTCGATTTTATCATGTGGTTAGGACTTACTAATTGTTTCTATTTCTGGGGGTGGTTCTCTTATTATTACAAGGGGTAGGAGGGTAGTCGCTCAATTACCCTGTAGATATGAGTTCAACTAGCCATAACAATAATTCTAGTAAGAAGCCCATGACGATTGTATCATGTGGGTAGGACTTCCTGGGGTTGGTATTTTAATTATTACAAGGCGTTGGAGGGTTGTAGGACAATTTCCTAAACTCTTCCAAATACGCTAGAGTATAATATATAATCCGTAAGAAATTCATACAATATAAAATCTGAGTAATAACAGTTGTTTTATTTTTTTTAATATTCATTGTATATACAGGGTGATTTACCACAACATGCGGAAAATAAGACGGTGTACTAGTTTTCTATGTGGGAAACCCCCTACAAAATTTTAGAGCGATCCGAAATAATTTAGTACATTTTTTTGCATTAAAACTTATAATTTTTGCTATTTTTGTTGTGTGATTAAATCCAAAAAGTCACTTTTAACCCCCCCCCCCCAGCTTCGCTGTCAGTCCCAAGTCTGAAAAGGGGGGAGGAGAAGTGATAGGGTTGCACCGCGTTACGTCAGATTGGTTAAAGTCATTGGCGGCGTATTTCTAAAAAAAAATCAGGTAATTTTTTTGTCATGTTTTTTTAATTTTTCATTTTTTTAACTTCCTTCGGTGGGGACAACTTATAAATTGTCCGCAAGTTGTGGTAAATCACCCTGTATAATTTTTTAAACATATTTTTTCAAAAAAGTAAAAAATATTGTTATGCATTACACCCCCCTATGATACGCCTATGCCTAATAGTGACTGGAAACTTGTAGAAAGAGGCAGTTTTCTAGAGTGTGGTGGGAGAAGATTCTCGATTGTGTTCTGGATGACTCTGGAGGCAATTTCAGAGTATATAAGGCGCGATTACCGCCGGAAGGGAGAGAAGTTTTACTAAATTAGTGAAAGTGAGGTTATAAAGTCGAAGTATAAATATAAACATTGTAAAAGTTAGTTTAGAAGTATTTGTGTAATCAGTAAATTATTGAATAATGTTAGTGGTTTACTCCTTGTTAAAATTATTTAGAACCCACGGATTCATACAGGGTGTTTCCTAGAGGCGGAAACACGCGAGAATATGCTCACCTTAAAATTTCTCAAAGTTTAATTTGAGCCCTATAGGATTTATTTTGCTCTTTCGCTTGGCTCGCTATCTATTATGCAAAAACCGGACAGTAGTGTTGGGCGATATCGCGAATTTTCAATCAACGTGAATCGTTACTGTGATTTTCTGATATCAGTGAATTCAAAACGTGATGTGATCACGACTTTTCATAATACGGCGTATGGGAAAAATCGTTAATTGCTCTCTATTCCTAAATAAGTGCCGACAGACGGTAAATAGTGGATTCACTACTTTGGTAATCTGCGCTGTCGTAGATATGTGTAATACTTATGATACTGTGTGATATACAGAACCATCGAGAGAACATCAGGGCCCGGGGGTAGTAACATACGGCCCCACCAATCTTCGAACTTATCTCGATACAAAATTCAGAAAGCGGGGGGTGATATTCCTTAAAATTAAATATTTATCTCATTCAAAATTTTGAAGAGCGGGGAGGAAATTCCTCATATTTATATATTTAATGATCTATTAACAATCAGTCCAACTAATTCTCCCATTCAACAAATATTTGTCGAAAATTTGATGCCTCATCCATACAATTTTTAACAAACAGCACTTTTAAGCCAACCACACATTATAAATACTCTTCATCGATATACTTCACGTCGCTGCCTCTAATCGCCAATAAATGTAAGTAAAACATAAAAATATATACAATATAAAACGCATACCTATGAGACGCCGTTTACGACATTATAAGTATTACAAATATATATAAGAATTATTGAAATATTATAAGATTTGCTAATATATTTATCTTTGTAAAAATATATATGTCTTTGTAAAAATATAAATATACCTATTTCGTTTACAAATAAATATTTCTGCTAACAAGAAACGACCTTTTATTGTCGTTCGCTAGATGGCGCCATGCGGGTTAAATGTAGATAAAACGCCCCGCATTAATTTGGCAATGGGGCGTGCTCTGATTTGTTTGTATTAAATTATGAAACGGTATGTAGGTATGTTGTCCATTTCATTAATTTGTGATTTGTGGACTTGTGGTATAGTTTCTGTCTGAAATAAAATACTGCTTATTTCATTTCATTGCCAAATTTTAACTCGGGACGGAAATCGCGCCACCTACCGTACGACGATAGAAGATCATTTCTATATAAATATGTGTTAGCAAAAATTGTATATATTTGTAAGCAAAATATATTTATATTCGCAAAACATAAATATTTTAACGGAATAAATATATTTAATGAAAAAATATATTTCTACATAGTGGTAGAAAACATAGTAGTGCGTTTTATTTAGTTATTTGTGCAAAAAATATATATATTTCGATAATTATTATGTATATTTGTACTCTTAATAATGTCTTAAACGACGCCTCATACGTACCTACCTAATAATATTAATATTATTTATATCGTAAAAAATATATATTTGTATATGGAAAATCGTGATCACGTCTCGCTTTTCCACCAACTTTATTAACAGTCGTTACCTGTGATTTTTTTAATATCAGTGATTAAATTACAGTTCCTGATATATCGCCCATCACTAGTGGACAGGTCGATTTTTAAATTTTGTAAGCCCATTTTAGAGCTCTCCAATACGGCAAATTACGAATAACTCTCTAGAACGCAAAGTTTAATTTTTTTAACATGCACTTGTCGTTGTTATTTTATTTTTCTGACGTGCGGAAGCACTAAATCGAATTCGCCAGGGGGCAGAATCGAAATCTACGAAAAATTTTACATCGATTCTCGTTAACAGCATATACAAATTACCCCAACTTGTCGATAAATATATGGAGATATGCATATAATAATAGTTCGCAAATTAAAAATTTTATTGTTGAAAAATAACGTTTTTGTCGATATCTTGAGAAAAGGAGCTGCTTGGATTTTCTGCAAAGTTGCATTTGACTATTTTTGATGTCCTTGAAAAGATACCACGATTATTTTGGGTCACCATTTTGATGGGACCTAAATTGTTGAAAGGTGTATCAGGCTTTGCCTTCGCAGTAATTTGAATATGTTCAGAATATTTAGTTAAAATTTCATTTAGATCTCGTCCTAGAGATATTCGCGATTCTTCCAGTTATAGGAGATGAACTTGACATTTGCAGGTAGAGTATTTAAAATATTAAGAGCGTTATACGGGCACGGAAACTGGGTCGACCTAAGCTAGGGAACACAAAACAGATCACGAAGTCGAATAGAACACGTGTAAATTACTATTTTTAACCAATTTAGTTGCGATATATTCATATTTACACTAGTCGAAGATTTTAAAATTAGGCGAAACCCGATCAAATTGTCCCAGACTGCAATTAATGCTCAAACAAGCATTATGATTTTCTCCAAATTTTAATTGTATCTGCACTGTAAGCTAACGGAATAAGAAAGAATCGCAAAACTGAAATAGAAGTTTGTTTATGAAGGTATAATAATCTTTGATATAATAAGTTTTGTCACAAGGTGGATTAGAACTTTAAAAAGACATGGTCTACTTTGGAGTGGTTCAAATTTGTACTTGTGAAAAAATAATGTCGATTTTTTCTCTGCCCCCCTCCTCCCAAAGATCGAGATCCCAAAAAAGTTATCTTCAAATATAAGTAAAATCGGTTGATATTAATACATGCCTCCAAGTTTCCCATGTATTTTTTTATGGGAAAAAAGGCAGATAGAATCGTGAAAATGTACTGAAATAAAAATCGCACACTAGTCTCCACTTCAGAATTGTCTACAGGTTACGAATTAATAATTCTTTTTTTAAATTATCCCTCCATAAGACCATTTTATAGTGTTCAAAAAATCACCCCATAAGGCTGATTCTAGTTTGTGTTAATTAATTTATTTAAACAATTTTATTTTGCGCAAATACGATTTATTATTCTTTATTAGACTCTTGTTTCAAAATACAGCTATAGAGTAACTTTTAAACTTTTCACAGTTTTTCACCGACTATACAATTAAAAAATATAGAATATTTCATCGATAAACAATTATAACTATAACACAGCCCCACAAAAAATAAAATAAAAGTCAGACCGGCGAACGAGACCCTTTTATCCTGATGTATTTAAGGTCGCTGAATCCGAATTAGAGGTTAAAAAAAATCGTACATCCCCAAAATCGTTAGCTAGAGCCAAAAAACACCCCTGGAATGGGGTAAAATGACGATTAAGCTACGAGATACGAGAATACTTGTTGCATCTTCATCAATCGAATTATACAAATTAAGATTAAACAGCAAAGTACATTCAATATATGTATATGAAATACACCCCCAGGGAGGGCCGAAAACTACCCCATAAAAAATCGATCCAAAACAGCAATGACTTGAAAAAGCTCGAAATGTCTAAGTTTTGTTAAAGTGATAGGAAACTGCATCAGGTCCGACGTAATCTTCATAAACTGCCCCTATAGGATTGAGAACAACCACCCCTAAGTTTAAAGGACACGAGAAAAGCAAGAAAAAACGTAAAATCCAAGAGGATTTCTATGTTCATGGATGGATTGGCGGAATTACATTTTTATGGATTTAGCGGGGCAGATCTGGGTTTTGAAAAGTGACTGCTCCGAACGAAAAAAATTTTTTTGCCAACTTATAAAGTTAGGTTCCCTCCATCGTTCCGACAAGTTTTTACAGGGCGGGGTCAGCGGTGAGTGGGGGGAAACGGCACATTAAAATTATGGGAAATCAGTTTTTTCGGCCTATTTCCGCAGGTATTGGTGCCACAAAAAAAATCATACTTACCAAAAATGAAGAGATTGACAAAACACGTAAGGGTATTGATGAACACTTGATGAGGTAGGAAGATGAGGTTGGTGGGTAGGTATGGGGAGGAAACCAAAATTAAGTCGCTGATAACTTCCTTATTAATAGAGCTACAGCAATCTGGCCGGGACCAGTTTCCGTATATTTTTATTTGTTAAAAAATGGTACTGGACTGGTAAATTTTTTTTAAATGCCTGGCGCGAAAAATGAAAAATAGCCTATTTTTTGCACGTCTTTCGTCATTTTTGGCATGAAGGAAGGGGGTGGGGGATAATTTTTCACAATTAATAGCGTTTTTTTATCTTCAATTTCCGTCCCGCAGGATCGCGATCGGATGATTAGGAAGGGAGATACAGGCCGGTAAAGTTTTTGCTGTATAGCGAGAGAACGGAGAGGGGTGGGAGGTTTGGGCCGGGATGAAAATTTTGAAAAAAGTCTTTTCTTTCGACTTTTCTTTTTTATAAGTACCCGATGTCCATACATTGTCCGCCCGCACGAGTTACAAAAGGAAAAACAGAACGAAAACGGGCGAGCGAGTCAGTTGAGCCGCCGGGGGCGTTTACTCTCTCCCGCTCTCTAGCTCCCCTCAAATTGTCATCATCTGTCAGCGAACTGTTTATAATTGCATTGACAGATCTATACGGGTGTGCGAAGATTTTTCTTCTGGCAATATGAAGATAGCAATGATTTCGTCAGTCTGTAAACTCTACTTGGTATAGTAGTAGTAATTGCTAATAGGCCAAATGTTAAAGGACGGGTGAGGCGCAAGACGAGGTAATAGGCAGAGCCGGATTACCGGTATCGTTGCATTAAAAATATCTACAAGCGCATTAAAACGCATCTAAGAACTAATTACTGCCAGCTGCCACGGTCCTGACTATTGTTTGCACGCTTTTGCACGCGACTTGGGCAGCCCATGACCTTCTGTCTCGCTTTATAAAGTAAAAACTGAGAGACGGACGATGTTGTCGGCGCCTTTTACCTCGTTCTGCGTCTCTTGCGCCGGACCTTTTACCGGTTACGCATACTATACTGTAGTCAGTAAACAATAAGCTCGCCACTGCAAAATTAGGCACTCCTCGGCTAACAGAGACACGTTCTTTTCACGTCACTAAGCACGTCGATTTTACCAAAATTTCTCGACGTCCTCTCGACGTAAAGATGATGACGATATATCACAGCGATTTGACGTCGATAGACGACGTCAAATAGACATCGCAAAGGGAGGTCGTCGAAAAATGACGTAAAGTGTACATTGTCTGAATTTTATAAATATTTTTAAAAATTTCAAAAAATAATGAAATAAAAGACTCATTTTACTAAGTTTTCTTTTACATATTACGTTACCTTAAGTTTCCAATTCACATCATGTCCCAAATTGTCCAGAGCAAAACGTGATTTTATTCTTTAATTACTTTACATTGTTGTAGCAATTATGCATCCCAAATCATAAAGTAGGAGCAGCATGTATCATATTATATTATAGGAGTATAAATTAAACAGTTGTGTTACTTTAAATATATTTTAATTTTTTATTACAAAGCCAATTTCAATAATAAAAAACAATTAGGTGTTTTCACTATGTGCAAATTTGCTTTTCTGATATTATTAAAATGAAGTATTTGTTATACTAAAGCACTTATTGATATTTAAACAGCATTATATCGTATATCAAATTAAAATTTCAACAAATAAATAACATAAAGTTTTAGTAATTGAACGAGTACGCAAAACACGCGGTGTCGTCATCAGTTATATTAGTTTCTTAAATGGCGTTTAAAAATTGTTAAACACAACATTTTATTCACTTTATTTACGTTTTACATGTGATTAAATAAGTAACGCCTACCTAATACGGGATTTGTAAAAGCTACTTTAGGAAATTTATCTGCAAAATAACGTGTTTAAAGTACAAAATGACAATATAACTGATGACGCCATGAGTTCGTAGTGTTTTTGGCGAAACAATTTCAATACAAAATTTAAATGGCTTATTTTAAGGTATTATTCGACTGTTTCTCAAAATTCAAGTGTTTTTAACTATAATAAAGCATTATCTTCACAGTGAAAGTGAACTTAAAATTTGCGAAAACACCTAATTGCTTAGGCTAAAAATTTAAATTGGTGTTTTTTTTAACTAAACGATGTTTGCAACTTATATAATATTTTATTATAACGAATTTGTTGCTAGTAAGTAAAACGTTTGTTCCCGCGTGTGTGTTTTCGAGGAGAGCGAGAGAGAGAGAGAGAGTAGGCGCCCCCGGCGGCTCAACTGACTCATTCACCCGTTGTCGTTGTTTTTCTTCTTGTAACTAGCGTGAGCGGACAATGTATAGACATCAGGTAATTATAAAATAGGAAAGTCGAATGAAAAGAATTTTCTCAAAATTTTCATCCCGACCCGAACCCCCCACCCCTCTCCATTCTCCCGCGATACAGCAAAAAATTTGGCGGCCTGTATCTCCCTTCCTAATCATCCGATCGCGAACTTGCCGGGCGGAAATTGAAGATAAAAATATTGCTATTAATTGGTGAAGAAATTATTTCCCCCACCCCCTTCCTTCATGCCGAAAAAGACGTGCAAAAAATCGACCATTTTTTATTTTGCGCGCCAGGCGTTTATTTAAAAAAAAAATCCGTCAGTGCCATCTTTTAACAAATAAAAAAATTGGTCCCGGTCAGATTGTTGTAGCTTTATTAATAAGGCAGTTAAAAGCGTGTTAATGATTTTGGTTTCCCACCCATATCTCCCCTCCTAATTGTCCTACCACCCCCACCTCATCAAGTGTTCATCAATACTCTTCTATTCAGAAAAAATGAGGCCTCAACTCCACTCCCTCCCGAGAAATAATTTATTTTTTTCGCAACTTCAATCGCGATATCTCTCGACCTAATTATGCGATCGGGTTCGGGTTGGAATGAGCTTACGTGTTTTGTCAAGCTCTTCATTTTTGGTAAGTATAATGTTTTTGTGGGACCAACACCTACGGAGATACGTGGGAAAAACTGCTTTCCCATGCTTTTAATCGGTCGTTTCCCCCACCCCCCGCCGACTCCGCCCTGTAAAAACTCGTCGGAATGATGGAGGGGACCTAACTTTATAAGTTGGCAAAACGAATTATTTCATTCAGAGCAGTCACTTTTCGACCCTGTTTTTTCTCCAGATCTGCCTTACTAGTGCTATGGTTGGCAAAAATCGTGTTGTACACTTGGAGTTTGAAACTCATGTCCTATCCCATAATGAGGTGGGGCCCCGTCTTGCTGAAACCAGACGTTTTCAGCAGGAATGTCTTCCTCTTCATTATTCGGAAACATAACTGCTAAGGCTGGCACTAACTCAACTCGCAAAAACTGTAAATATCTTGCGGCTGTAAGATTTTCTTAAAAAAAAAATGTCCCAATAAACGATCACCAATCATACCTGCCCACACGGTTTACTTTGCCTCGTTGCTGTGTATGGGCTTCTTGCGTCCAATGAGGATTTTCGCGTGGTCAATACCTACAGTTATGCCGATGAACAGTCCCCTTTAAAGAAAATGTAGCTTCATCAGAAAGAACAATGTTCTTTAAAAAAATTGGGTTTTCATCGCACAAGGTCATCAACTGTTCACAAAACTGTAAGCGCCGATCTGGATCGTCCTCATTCAATTCGTGGATTAATTGCACTTTGTATGGATGGTATTTTTCTTTTTTCATTGGACGTACAAGAGAAGTTTATCTTACGTTATGATTTAAAGCCAGCTGTCTTGTCGAAAGATGGTGGTTTTCCTCACTTTCTGGAAACGCTGCCAGATTCATCATTTCTAGCCACCAATCTACTTGTAGTGGATCTAGAAATTTGCTTTTCGGGATACTTGGCATTGAAAACATCACATGCTTCCTGATGAGTTCTCAGCCTATCCCCATATCCAACCATCATCAAAAGTTCTACGTGTTCTCTTTCACTTAAGCATGGCATTGCATTCACTAGTTTTACACTGTCTCAGAAGTGTCACAAAATTGAAGTTCCACACGTGCCAGGAATAAAAAAGTAATTGATACTTTACACAAAAAGGCCTGTATGTCTCTGTTGTTAAGGTGATTGTGTTTTATTATTTTCTTTGTTTTGTTTCTATGTCAAATGTTTTCATGCTAGTTAGAACAAAAATGTAGCCAACAAGATTTATCAGTCCATAAGAAAGTGGAACATTACTCGTGAATTTGCGAAAGGTACGCTATTTTACATAAAATGTCATTTTTCCAAAAGAATGGCTCAGGTAATATCATAATTTTTTTTATATCACCAGAAAGCTAAAGGAATATACCACTAAAAACAGTGAACAAAAATGTGTTTCCATTAAAAAAAAAACTATGATGGCATCATAACTCAAAAACCAATGACGTGACAAATTTTGGTATAGTGACAAAATGTAGCATTTACAAAACTAAAAACGACCTGTTCGAGGATTTTTTTGAAAAATAACATACCAAAGATATGAATTTTGTGCGTTTCTTTACGTTCACACTGTATATAGGGTATATATATACCTACTTTGTTTTTAAAGGGTCATGAGTGATTATTTTGAAAGTTGATTTTTGTGATTTTGTCCTAGATGCGCAAAATAACCCATTTTTGATCCTTTAATTTAATTGTCAGACGAAAATTCGCAGCAGAACCCCCTGTAAATACGCTGCAATCTCTCCTTTTGACAGGCCGCCAGATACCTCAAGCGCCGAGATACAGGGTGTTTGGTGCATCGTGTGCCAAATGGAAATGGCCGACAGAAAGGGTTATCTGCTATCCTTTCAGGCCCCTTAATACTTCCCATGCCCTGCGGGATTTTTCATATCGACATTTTATCTTTTTAATGAAAAAAATCCCAAATTCTACATTTAAATTCAAATTATAAAAAAAGTATTAGGCGTAGACTGCGAATTTCATTTTTATTTTGATGTGTATTGTTGAAGGGTTCTTTTAAATCCAAAATTACTGGCATTAGTCATCTAGTTGTTTTTTTATTCACTCGCAAACTTTCAGAATAGGTAAAATTTAAACTTAGACTTTCACGGCTATAAAAAAAAACTCAGAGCAACCGGGATCTTCCAACTCCCTCAAAAATCCTCTAGTCTATCCTCTTGCTAGTGATGTGCCACATGTCATAAAAATCTTTTAATAACTTCGTGAATTCGCTAAATTAATGAATCGGGTCACATAAGGCTAATATTCAAAATTTCGAATAAAAAATTATTTTTGCTTAAATTATGCATGGGAAACAGGTAAAATCTGTTATCTCACTCTTGTGAAGTAAAATCTATTTTCTGTCTCTTCCTGTTCATTGGTTTTCTTGAAATAAAGAAACAGTTACATTTTTATTATTTATTAAAAAAATTTAAAAATCTTGCTCAAAGTATTGATCTCTGTTGCGAATGCAGGCCCGACATCTGCTTCGTATTTCGACAGTTGTTGTATGAAGTCGTATTTCCTCCCTAATTGTACCGAAAGCCGTTTCTATGAGTTGGACAAGAGGACAAGTTCCTCCCTAGTCGCAACCTCCGTCGCGTACACGAGCTCTTTGGCACGACCTCGCACATAAAATCCAATGGAGTTAGGTCTGGGGAACGTGGAGGCCATTGAATAGGGTCATCCCGCCCAATCTACGCATACGCCTATAGTTTTTCAAAATGACTGCTGTCCCGCGCACTGGCGATTGATTGTAAGACAATATCTAGACAATGTGTTCTCAAACGCGTGGATTGGGCGGAATGGCCCTATTCAATGGCCTCCACGTTCCCCAGACCTAACTCCATTGGATTTTATGTGCGAGGTCGTGCCAAAGAGCTCGTGTACGCGACGGAGGTTGCGACTAGGGAGGAACTTGTCCTCTTGTCCAACGCATAGAAACGGCTTTCGGTACACTTAGGGAGGAAATACGACTTCATACAACAACTTTCGAAATACGAAGCAGATGTCGGGCCTGCATTCGCAACAGAGACCAATACTTTGAGCAAGATTTTTAATTTTTTTTAGTAAATGATAAAAATGTAACTGTTTCTTTATTTCAAGAAAACCAATGAACAGAAAGAGACAGAAAATAGATTTTACTTCGCAAGAGTGAGATAACAAATTTTACCTGTTTCCCATGCATAATTTAAGCAAAAATAATTTTTTATTTGGAATTTTGAATATTAGCCTTATGTGACCCGATTCATTAATTTAGCGAATTCACGAAGTTATTAAAAGATTTTTATGACATGTGGCACATCACTAGCAAGAGGATAGACTAGAGAATTTTTGAGGGAGTTGGAAGATCCCGGTTGCTCTGAGTTTTTTTTTATAGCCGTCTAAAGTCTAAGTTTAAATTTAAATTTTACCTGTTCCGAAAGTTTGCGAGTGAATAAAAAAACAACTAGATGACTAATGCCAGTAATTTTGGATTTAAAAGAACCCTTCAACAATACACATCAAAATAAAAATGAAATTCGCAGTCTACGCCTAATACTTTTTTTATAATTTGAATTTAAATGTAGAATTTGGGATTTTTTACATTAAAAAGCTAGAAGGTCGATATGAAAAATCCCGCAGGGCATGGGAAGTGTTAAGGGGCCTGAAAGGATAGCAGATAACCCTTTCTGTCGGCCATTTCAATTTGGCACACGATGCACCAAACACCCTGTATTTCAGAGAGGTTTCAATTTCTGTGGCGTAATGGTATGTGTGCATTTTTCTTTTTACATTTTGGAAGTGATTTTGAACCAAAAAAAAAAGAATAAGAAATATTCATATCACGCTTAATTTTGGAGATATAGTAGTCCATTATCCGATTTAAATCGTTTACGATTGGTACACAATATCTTTGAAACTATTTCAATTATCAAGAAAGTACATATTAGAATTTATGTTGGAATTTTAATTTTCTACAAAAGATATTCGATAAATTGTTTGAGTATCTCACTTGATTCGCGAGATGTAAACGGAAGTATAAACACTAATTACTTACAATTCTTTTTACTTAGAAAGGGCCCCGCAGTTTTTTATAGTAAAAATGGGTTTCAGTCGATTGTTCTGAAACTTGGGGAAAATGGCCCCCTGATTAAAATTCTCTTTGACCACTAGCCCGACCGAAATCGATTTTTTGTATAAGTTGATTATTTTTACCTAAAGAATATATTTTTTTGTTTATTTTTTTCCGGGAGAAGGAAGCACTTTGAAAAAAAAAACACCAAGAGACAAAAGATGCTTATTTTTCTCCAAAAAATGAGCCTGGATATTTTCAGAATTTTTATGGAACATTTAAGCAGACCTTCGCACATGTTCACAGTTTCGGTCGCCTCTAGATAAAAAAATCGAATTCGGTCAGACTGGTGGTCAAAGAGAATTTTAATCAGGGCCCAGGAGAACATTTTCCCCAAGTTTCAGAACAATCGACTGAAACCCATTTTTTACTATAAATAAACTGCGAGGTCCTTTTGTTGGTGGAGGTCCAGAGACAGGCATACGTCCCTATTATAAGAGGTACAGTAGCAGACATTTTAAAACTGCAAGTGTCTACTTTTAAGCCATGATTAGTAAATGTGAACCTGATTTTTTTTTTAATAATTAATTTCATTTACCTATAAATAAGTTTCCACCACTAAGAAAAATTCTCATCATTTTTCTGGTCCGCCATCTTCTAAAACAAAAAATAAATTATGTCTCTAGCTTACAAAAATGTCAGATAATTGCACGGTGGCTCTTGTACTAATAGTGCTTGGCAATGTAAGTGGTGATGATAGGCATTAAAAAATATCTATAGCTAAAATTGTTGTCAGATCAGGTCTCTTAGTCTGTGTATAATATGTGTAAATATAATTTACTTCAGAAGCCTGAGAATACACATCATTATCATGGCGACAGACTGCTTAAATTTGAATTTGACATTTGAATACCAAAATACCGTATTTTAATCAATTGATTAATCCATATATTTACTTTGCAAAGAAAACTGACTGAAAACTGACATCTCAGTTTACTAAGTTATTCCTCCAGGGAGCATCTGCCTTTATACACCAGACTTCAGACTTGAAGTAGTTCAAGATACTTCCTAAATTATGTGATGTTATACAGGGTGTCACAATATGCCTTGTATATGGAGCTACCGTAAACGTAGATACATTATGGTCAAAAAAAGGTTTAATAAAACCTCCATTCCAAGTTCTTTGTTTGGCCACTAGAAGGCATCAAGTATCACTGAAAATGGCGATGGTTATATGAAAAAGTTTTTGTGAAAGAGCTACAGGTGTCTGTAAACTAGATTGTATCCGTTTTTGCTATCAAATAAATAAATTTTGTAATGAAATAATTAAGATTTGTTTGAATCGAAAATGCTGCAATAGAACAAGTAATCTAAAACTATTAGAAATACAAGAAATTAACAAAAGAAAAAAGTATGCACAAATCGTTTATCTTTATGATAAAAAATGAATTGAATTTGTAGTATAACCCCCTAGCAAGTCTGTTTAGTAGTGAGAACATTTCTTACAGTTCTGTCTATGCAATTACTTCGGTTATAATGCATAAAGTGACATTTATATAAAAAGTATCAGCGTGCCAAAATTATAAAGAATATTTTAAAGTTATTTGAAAAATATTCAAAAATTTTTTCAACTTTGATGCCCTCTAGCGACTGAACAAGATTGAATCAACCTATTTTAACCACAAGAATTAATGGTAGCTCCATGTACACGGAGGGACACTCTGTATATGTATATATTGTTTTCTTTTTTTTATAAATGCTTACATTATTTTACGCAACCTGTTGGATGTATATTGTATTCTCGGTCAACGCGTCAGCGCTCAGTTTCGTCGCAAGGAATCTGTTTTTATCACAGCTTTTTTAAAAAACCAGTTTGACGTGAAATGTCATTAAATTCTAAAGCTATTGAAAATACGCCTCCTTCAATTGATCTGTATGTATGGAAACACTCTACAGGTCATAATGCTTAACGAATCTATTTGATTGCATTTATCTCTTGGTCTATCAAAATAGAACTCTATTGAATTTCTTGATCCTTCGAGTAGTTTAATTACTATAAATAATTATTTAACGCCGTTTTCTCGGACCATTTCTCTCGTTCTCGGAATTTATTGGATTAATAATAATAATAATTAAACATAAAAATAAGAAAACAATTACTGTTTCGTCTAACTCGTCCTAACTCAAAAACAGTACAATCAGTTAGTTTTAAATTTTTACCGTGTTATCACTATATATTTGTTATCAACATGTGTCAGTATGAGGATCAAATTTTTGAGTGTAAAAAATATGAACATTTTGTTTAAGGCTGTTCATAAAATGTGAAAATTTGTAGCGGTAAAGATTGTAAGTGGAAAACTGTATATTTCGAAAATGATACCAAATATATCGAGAGGGAATGAAGGTAAAGGATGAAGGCATCTTTTTCTTTTGAAAGTTTTATATAGGTTTAGCCGTTTTCGAGAAATATGTTTTTTTTTGTATTGATATCTCTGGGATAGCTTATGGGATTTCCATGAAATCCTTGGTAAACTGTAGAGTATGACTCGTCGGTGGTCCCATATTATCAAGCTATGTCTAGTAAAGGTTAGCAAAAATTAGAAAAAAAGATTTTCTAATATGCGATATTATGGTGAATTGTTGAAATTAAATAGTAACTTATTTTCGGACTAACTGATGCTGAATCTGATGTCAATAGTTAAAGGTTCAAAATGACGACCATAATTGCATAACTTTTGTAGATTTAGATGAAATTGGGCCACTTAAAAACCATGTAACAAATAACAAAATCGAATGATTTTTTACCAAACCTGTGTTTTCTAATTTTACAATAAGGAGATCATGGTTGACAAATGTTTTAAAGCCACTATAGAACGAGGTAACTTTAAATTCCAAGCAGTTAAGAATAAAATTATATAAAACTACACTGGTACATGTAGATTTGCCCTAAAAAAAGTCATGTTGATGGTTTACAATTATATTGTTACAATTTCATGATAAATTTTTGGTTACTAAGTAATCTAATCATATTGAAAGATTGACTGTATGCAACTGTTTATCATTGTACACTAATGGGATGCAACTAAGACTGTAGAAATAAATGGCATACAGACCTGAAACTACACTAGAAAAATATAGATATATCTTAGTTTAGGAAAACAATGCTGTCGCCCTAAATATAAATATTGTCTTATTAATGCACATTTTCTTCTCTTTGTCTGGCCTTCTGTGATTTTGTGAACTGTATATTTCGATTTGTTGTCTGCCTAGGCGCTGATATCACGGGGGCTGCAGGGCCTGAGCCCCTTGCTGAAATTTGAATTTTCTATGCATGTGGATAAAAAAATGATTTTTTTGGTATTATTTTGTTACCTATTTCAAGAAAGTTAGAGGCTCCATGCTAATTTTGAAAAACCTGTGTCTATGATTATATGTGTGTAGTATGCAAAAATTCAAATTATTGTGAACTTGTTTTTGTTTATGGAAATCTGTCTACTTTGGCCCAACAATCGAGTAACAAAAACATAATTGATATATTTCTCACCAAGCTTAGAAAGTTTAGACCAATTTATATATGTCCAAAAAAGTTTTTCAAAACATGTATGTATATATTGAACTAATTTGAAACACGAATAAACCTGTAAAGCGGAAATCTAAAAGAAGTTCGCCCATTTTGGGCCATCACCATTAAAGCTCAATAATACATTAAAAATGTTTTCTTATTACATGATACCAATGTCCTTGAATGTCACTTTCTGAGCTTGCTATAAACCGTTGTTAAAACTACTTTGTATATAACTCCTTATATTTGTCTTTTATTAATATTGTTTCTTGTCCTTGCTAGGTGCCTTAGATGAATCGAACGGAAGTCCAATACCTGAAACCGCATGCAGAGCAGACATGTTGAGTCCAAAGCAAAGGCATCAGATGAAACACAGAGAGCTATTCCTCTCTCGACAAGTAGAAACGTTACCTGCTACTCACATCCGAGGGAAGTGTTCAGTCACTCTTTTTAACGAAACCGAAGCGCTCGCTTCCTACCTAAACAAAGACGATATGTTTTTTTACTGTTTAGTTTTTGACCCGACCCAGAAGACTCTCTTAGCAGACAAAGGCGAAATTCGTGTGGGTAGCAGGTACCAGTGTGATGTTCCCCCTATGCTTAGGGACAGTGATAGTGACGATCGGGAATTATCCGAACTGGAGACGGTGGTGTGGACGCCGGAGCATAACCTAAGTGATAGACAAATCGATCAGTTTCTAGTGGTATCAAGATCTGTAGGTACTTTTGCTAGGGCTCTTGATTGTAGTTCTAGCGTAAAGCAGCCATCGCTGCACATGTCTGCGGCGGCGGCAAGTCGTGATATAACCTTGTTTCATGCCATGGACACACTTCACCGCCATGGCTACAACTTATCTAGTGCATTGTGTTCGTTGGTACCCTCTAGTGGTCCCGTGCTGTGTCGCGACGAAATGGAAGAATGGAGCGCGAGTGAGGCTAACTTATTTGAAGAGGCTTTAGACAAATACGGGAAGGATTTCAATGATATACGTCAGGATTTCTTGCCGTGGAAAACGTTAAAGAACATTATAGAATATTATTACATGTGGAAGACGACGGATAGGTACGTTCAGCAGAAGCGAGTGAAGGCGGTAGAAGCGGAGTCTAAACTGAAACAAGTGTACATTCCAAACTAGTGAGTTCGTATTAATCTTTTAAATTATGTTTTGCAATGATCTGAACGTGAATCTTTTTCAGCAATAAGCCAAATCCTGCTGCGCTCAACAACAATAAAGGTGTGGTGAATGGAAGTAGTAATGGCAGCTCGGATCCGGCAGTTTCACTTGGAGGAAAAGCCTGCGAATCTTGTAATGGTACGTAATATTCCACATTATTTGGTGCTTAGTCCTACATTTTTTCCAACGCTCTTGCACTTTAAGAATAATTGGTAAATTTTATTGATCAGAATGTTCTTTTTGTTCACGTGTTTTTTATCAATTTAAAATTTTGCTAGTGTAAAAATTGTAACACCAATAAGACATACTAGAGTCTCTTTTTAAACCAGGAGGAGTAAATATAGAAGTCCCATTCACATCATAAAAGTAACCAGAAAATACACTAGAACTTTTTTAGCGTTTTGGGCAACCAACAATACACAATTGCACTGTATATGTGTGTATTTCATTACATTATGTAATGCATTGACCTTTGTTTGGCTTCTATCTGTTTATACAGCATTCATTTCATTTATGCAATATAAAGGAACCAAATAATTAGCCACTTTTACCTTCAGATTTATACAAAAGGGATTAAAAACTGATATATAATGTGCAAATAATAAAATAGAAATTGAAATAAAATAATTTATGACATAAAATTAAAATGTTTGCAATGTCAAAATTTACGACTATTGCCTAGTGTAAAAGTTGGCGAAGGCTTACCCAATCACAGATGTATAATTTAGCGCAGCAAATTTAAAACGCTCCTCCTGGTTTAAAAACAGACTATAGTGTATTGAGATTGATTTGTAGAGATAGGAATGACGCAAGATTCAATTTTAGGGTCATTACTTTCTTCGCACACAAAAAATTATGAAATGTCGAATTTTTTCCACTCGTAAATCCTTTCATTTATAAATTTATCTAAACTGCCCTTCTAAGCCAAAATGATGTATCTCAACATCTCATTCTAGGGTGTTTTATGCAGCTAGACTCAGCACTGCACATTTTTAGGGTTTCATAGAACCCTTATAGTTTCGTCAGGTTCGTCTACATGTCACATATGTTTTTCTCAGAAATTGTGAGCCTACATGGATGAAAATGTTTCCAGGTATGGATTGTTATAACTGCTCCATACGCATACAAATAGCTCCACTATATGGAAATAAGAGGCACATTTTTTCCACCCCACCGGGTGGGGTGTCATTAATAGTAATCGGATCTCAGAACGCCATTTCACGATTTATAAGAGGCGGACTCAGACACGTTTGTAAGAATGTTTTTACTTTGTATCTACAAATTTCGTATGCAAAAATGATACAGTCACACCTTGTCAATGGGATGATGCTAAAACTTGGAATATACACAAGACAACACTTAGGACACCAAAAGTATTAATTTGTCGTGGAACAATAATAGAGGGTAATAAGTAAAAGTCGTTGTAAATGTTGAATACAGCATTGCATGCAATCATGCCATATAATTCATCTTTCTCGCTCCGGGAATGCTAACGACTTCATATTTCCTCCATGCACGAATTTCCTGAAAAGCGGATTGTTCATCTTATTACATGGAATGTTACAGCCAACCATTATTTTCTGTATTCGTAATAAGCACAAACAAAATTTAATTTTTATTTTTGTAGAATTCCTATTAAGTGACCAATTTCTAAAAATCACAATAAATATTCGTCGATGTTCTCTGCTGTCGACTAAAGTTTCATCAAAATCTAAGTGAGAGAGCGCTTTCGAAAAACATATTTAAATATAGCTTTTTGAACAGACAAACAGAGAGTTCAGCAGGGACTTCATTTTATATTATGTAAAGATTTAGACAGATTTATTCATACGCTATTTTCACCAATACGTCATAGCGCATTTCGTTTTCGAAACATTTGGTTTCAAAGTCGTTTATATTGTTTCCCACCGTTTAATTTTACCGTTTTAAAAATCTGATTTTTTGTTCATATAGTACCTTTTAACAATTTATGAACAAAAATAATAACGAACACTGAAGGAACATTAGGTACTTGCTGTAAAATAAAATGAAGAACTGTTTTTAATACGTTTGTAAAACCAAGAAGATGTCAAGAAGAAAGAAATGGCAGTTTCCATGAGAAATTGTGTGTGCCCAACACAGTTTTAGCCGATTTTATTTTATTTTTTTTCTGTCTGGATATAATCCTGTGAAGCAACTGCTGAAATAATGGCTTAATGATTATTGAAAAACAGTATCATTTAACAAAAAAACTTTCAGTTCCATCCAATTTGCTGAGTTACATCATTATGGCTTAGAAGGGCAGTGAATACTGTGCAAACATCCTATTTCTGGAAGTCAAATAACTTTGCAGCCTTTTAAACTTAACTGCCCCCTCAAATCCCGTATTGATATACTTATACAGGGTGTCCCAGAATTGAGTTCCAAGAAGGGAAGCTGTGATTTCTGATTTCATATTGGGCCCATATAACCCAACTTCAAAAATGCATACCTGAGGAAGTACATTCTCTTAAAATGAGACAGAAAAAAAAAACATTTTCTTCCAATAATTTCCATTATATTGAAGATAAAATTTTCAAATTTTGGTGAGAGCTATATCTCTATAAGTACTCTGTACAAACTTGGCAACAACCAAATATCTTTTGTTTCTCAATTTTTTTTTCATAATAATTAATGTTTGATGGACTATATTTTTTTAATCGTCCTGTAAAATTAGGGAATACTTGAATGTCTTTGCAGAGCATTGAAAGGGCTTCAAAAAAGTACTCTACTAACATTTATTTACAATTCCAGATAAAATGTTGTAATATTAGAAAATTACAGTTTATTTAAAAAAATACATTAATAATAAATGATCCACATGACATCCACCTGTTTCAGAACCAAATTGATACTTTTAAAATTTTGTGTAATATCAACGAAAAATTTTCTCTGTAGGTCATGTGAAACAGGAAACCCGTCACATTTGAGAAACAAAAGATATTTAGTTGTTATCAAGCTTAAATTATACCGATACAGGTCCCACGAAAATTGAAAATTTTATTTTCAATATGATGGAAATTATTGGAAAACAGTTTTTCTGTCTCACTTTAAGAGAATGTACTTCCTCAGGGATGCATTTTTGGACTAAGGTAAATTGGGTTATACGGGACTAGTATGAACTCAGGAAGCACAGGTTTCCGTCCGGGAACTCAATTCTGGGACACCCTGTATAAAAATCAAAGTACTGAATCTACCAACTGTAGTTGGTAGTTAGTTAACCCTATAATTGGTTAATTTCTTTTTATTTAAAATTGTGCAGTAACGGTGTCGAACCAGTGGTATGCGTGGGGTCCGTCACATATGCAGTGCCGTCTTTGCCAAGGGTGCTGGCATTATTGGAAGAAATACGGAGGATTAAAAATACCCACTCGTTTTGGAGATGGGGACTTTGAAAACGGTATGAAAAAGAAATCCGGCAGCGACATCGACGAAGAGAGGCTGCCAGGGATGTCGCATCGCCCTCACCGTTGCAACATTGGAGGCTGTGGAAAAGAGTTCAAATTGAAAGCACACCTAGGTCGACATTACGCCACGGCGCATGGCATCGTCGTCAGATCTGGATCTCCTAGGCCGATCATGAAGACTAGAACGGCCTTCTACCTATTTACTACGCCAATAACTCGGATCTCAAGAAGATTGTGCAGGCACATAATGAGGCCGCGTCACGCAGCTAGAGCACCATTTTTCGCAATTAATATACAGGCTGTTAAACAGGAGTGTAGCATACAGATGGTAAGTGTCTTAACAATGAAATAATAGAAAGTATTATTGAACATTCTATAGATTATTTTCTTTCGCCACTTAATAAATTCGCCTAGATGCCACGCACTGTCTAACAAATTGTTTGAAAAATCAATCCTATTAAAAGGAAACATAAACATGTAATATTCATATTTCATAGTTTCTCATTTTTGCATTTGCTTTAGTATTTGTATATGTTTATAATTATTTGTACACTAACAAATGATATTATCATTTACTAAATATCTCCCATTTACATTTTTACAAATTTAGAGGCTGTAGAGTAATTATAAGAGCCATTTATTTATTTAAATAATTAAGAATTTAATTACATTTTTTCAATAGCAATTTAATTACATGGTAATCAAATTATTGACATAACTTATTATTATTATTTATGCTTGAAAAATGTTAGCACAAACTACTTAGTCTAAAATAAACCAGAATTTTAGCATAAAAATATACTTAATATTGGATTTTATTTTAAATACTATGTGAATGTTTATAACAAATCGGGGGAGTAAATGTAATTAATTACATAAAAGAAATCGATTTAGTAGTAGTATAAAAATGTATTTTGTTATCACAGGGATGACTAATCGTTAGAAAAACACATAGTTTAAGTAAAATACACAAACAAAAAATAATAAAAAAGTCAATAAAATAATTTAAAACTAAAAAAACTGCATTTGCTGCATACTCATATAAAAATTGTAGTGATTGAACAAGATAAAAGATAAAGCAGGAATTTTGATTTTATATAATTTACTTTTCTAGATTGGAAAAACGCTACCCGAATTAAAACAATTACTAATATACCGAAAGAAAAATAGAGGTAGTGTTACTGCCATCGCCACCAGACTTGGGCGGCCCGGTCCCATTACGCCGCAGTGGCTGATTTTAACTGATAAGGAACTTCTGCCTCAACCCGACAAAGTAGCATTTCCCAAACCACCGAAAGCGCCAGATGGTAGTTTGCTGTATGAACGTGTTCCCAACAAGCCTGAGGCCGAGAAAATTCCTCTCAATAATATGTCACCTTCGCTCAAGAGGCGTGCATATGACGAAATGAACGGCATGGACAGTAAGTATAATGTTATTTTATTACTGAGGGAAACGTTTCATTGTATATCTCATTGTTATTGAGGATAATTTGTCGTATAAATATGTAATTCATTTAATTTCTTTTACTGGCTTCTACTCTGATTTGGATTGGGACGACGGTGAGTTTCATTATAGTTTTAATAATATAATAATAATAGCTATTAAAAAATATACAGAGTGTTCCTTAATGACGTGCTAATATTTTAGGGTGTGATTCCTTAGGTCATTTATGAGAAAAAGTTCATATGAATATATGTCCGCAACGGCCAAAATTTTTTGCTGCAGGGCATTAAATTTTTCTTTTTTAAATCGTTATGTTTTAATATCTCAGAAAGTACTTTGGATATTATTTTCAATTCTGGTATGTGTTAATAGGATATAAAACCACATATTTTAGTTAGAAAAGTTATTTCATGGCTCCACCAGTGGCGTCCCTGCAAATATACATATATTTTTTACCAAAAAAATTGGTACGCCACTGTGGATATTTTTTCTAATTAGCCTGTTCAGTTCTAAATGAAAACGGTCTCTTGTGTTCTTCTCGTCAGGCACACATTTCTTGATTAAAATGATTAAATTCAAATTTTATAGAAAAATTCAAAGGGCCTAGCTAGATAAGTAATTGTAAAATATCCCTAAAATAAATTATATGAATGGACACCGAAGTATTCTCTCGGATACAAAGAAATTATTTGTTACAATATTGTTTCAAAAATCTGTGAGAAAGTTGAACTTTTTCGAAGAAAAAATATGTCTATTAAAAAATGGTTACGCCATACATAATGAATACATAATTTCTAATATAGAGGCGAAGACGGGCAAAAGCATGCCTATTAAGTGAAGGTGCCATATTCCATTTTTATAAAATAAAATTTATCATTTTCAACGTTAATAGTAATTAGTTTCAATTTGAAATTAATTTTTTTGTCCACGAACTGTGTGTCTGATGAGAAAAACGCAAGAGACTGCTTTCCAGGCTAATCAGAAAAATTATCCACATGGAAAAATGTCAGTGGCGTACCACTTTTTGGTAAAAAATATCAGAGAACATGTTTGCAGGAACGCCACTGATGAAGCAGTAAAATAACTTTTCTAACTAAAATGTGTGGTTTTATATCCTATTAGCACATACCAAAATTGAAAATCATGTCTAAGGGATATTAAAAAATAACTGTTTAAAAAGGAAAAACTCAACACCCTGTAACAAAAAATTTAAGCTGTTGCGGACATATGTTCATATGAACTTTTTTTCATAAAGTGACCTAAGGAATCACACCCTGAAATATTAGTACGTCATTAAGGAGCACTCTGTATATGAGTACCAGGCCAGTCATAAAAATCTGAAGTGATTTTTCTTTCAAATGATTCACCTTCATATGAAAATATGTGTTAAAAGAAACAATTTCTTTTTTAAATATTCTTTAAGTTAGAATTAGGAGTTCCCCCCTAGTTGTTTTAGCAGAAAACGTCTGAGTCCGCCCCCCTTAAATCGCGATGTAGAGCTCTGTCATCCGAATCCGGATTATAATTCAAGTACTTTTGCTTTACCTCAATGGGCTTGTTCGGCATTTTTTTTTTTATTTCATAAATCGAAAGTGCAAGTATAAATTAATGGATCTGCAAAAAATTAGAATCTTATTCGCACGTTTAGTATCTTAAAAACTATTACAAATCTCCATCTCACGAAAATGGGGCGTGGCCAGGCGCTACGTCACTATACGCATAGACTCAGCGATCTCAGTACGCTTGATGCTCCTTACTTGTTATAATTATAAGTGTTTTCAAAGTATTGTTTGTTTTGTTTACTACTTGACAGTAGGGGAGTACAATTTGGTGAAATGTCAAATAATTACAATTTTCTATCGCTCCTGCCGGGACGAATTTTCGATTTTGACCATGCAATTTACGATTAGAATTGATCGCCGACCTTCTTCTTTCCTTAGAGACATAGAACGAACTTTCACTCGACGTATTTATTTAGTTACCAGCGTTTAAAAATTCCATGTTTTTCGACTTTTCAGGTTAAATTTGAAAGATCCCAGAAGCCAATTTTCTTACGTCACTTACGTATAGTGACGTCACATATGAGCCCTCGATTTTTGCAACTATTACTAATTTCAACTCCTTATATCTCGAGAACGGAAAAAGTTAATAATACGAAATTTTAAGTGTATAATGAGAATATCAAGTACTATATGAAAAAGTATAAAAACCATATAAAAAGAATATCATGGAACAAGCCCATTTTGTAGATTCAGTAAAGATTTCATTAATAAATATTTGGTTTCTACCAAAAACTAAATAAGGATATTAACTAGGTCACATGGAGAGAAACTTATTTTCAAGACAGGTAAAAAAGTCCTATGAATTTATAGCGCCAGCTGAGTCATACTGCACATGTACAGTATTTGAGGTTTTAATAAAAGTCAAATGAACAATCCAGAAACACAGAAAAAAAGGGGGAATCTTTTAAGTCATTGGACTCAACATGACTTAGAATCGGAGCCGTAGTTGTGAGATCTGTTATGTCTAGGAGTATTCTAGAGTGAAGCAATTATTTTTTTCTATTAATATGTAGAAAATTTGAGTGTGGAAATAATATTTCTCCACACCAAAAAGTATAAATCAGTGTTACAACAAAATAGCTGTCTATTAATACTGTAGGTACATATTATAGACCGAACTCCCATGACAAAAAAGGTACCCTATCGAACATCTCAAATTTAAAATTGAATAAAATGAATTTATAAACGTAAACACAGACCATGCGCACAATATTAGACACAAAATGAATTATGTTTACCCAGTACATAGACTAACATTCGCAGAGAAAGGACTACATTATGCTGCACTAAAATTTTTTAATGCACTCCCTAACAATATAAAAAATCATGTTAACCACAAATGTTTCAGTAAACAAGCCTTCCAGTACATATGTAGTATTGAGCGATACTCAATCAGGAATATTATGTGTGATGATAATAATAAGTGTGAATTATCTATTTTATATTTAGCAACTCGTTTATCTGTCTCATATGTCGATATTTTTCATTAGTAAACTGTGACCTGTTTTATACATGTAAATGTGAGCTAAAACGGAATAAAACTTGCTTACTTACTTACTTACTTACATACTTACTTATTTACTTACTTACTTACTTACTTACTTACTGGCATCTCATAACACCTTAAAAAAGAAGACTGAAGTTTAAGATCTCCTTTGTGTATAAAAATTTGTCTGTCAGCAAAAAAATGTTTTTCGCTAGGACTGACTTCATTTTTTAATGTCTGACATGGTGAAAAACATTTTTTCAATCATAGACAAATTTTTATGCATAGAGGAGATTTTAAACTTCAGTTGTTTTTTTATTAAGGAGGTCTTATGGGTTATATCAATGTTTGATCCTGATGCGTTGATGTTGCGCATTCAAAATTAGGTCTAACAAATTAACAAAAATTGTCAGACAGGCACATTTTTTCAAAAATGGTTCGTTATTTACCCCAGATTGCGAACATTTCAAGCAGGTGTTTTGAAAAGTAGAATTTTTTTTCCATAGCTAAATTCATAAAAAAGAACAAATAACAAATTTTCAGTAGTCTGGGGGGCGTAACATGGATTTTTACATGTTTTGCACCATTTTCAACTTTTAAATTTGAGGTGTTCAATGGTGTACCATTTCTGTCATGGGCGCTCAGTATATTATATACATACTGGATAATTGTAGTGAGTGAAAGCAGTGCTAGTTTTTATGTTGACTCGTTCGTTTTTATTTTGGAGGCAATTTGAAGTTTATAAATACCAAACAAATCAGTATATAAATGTCAAATTTAAAAGTGCATACCCCTGATAACCCTCTTAACCGACATGGTAGCTCAGTCGGCTAAGCGTCTTAGTGGCGAGTGCGCTTGGTCAGACTGCCTAACGTGTACTGGGTTCCATCCCCAACACCGGCACTGGCAATGTTGGTGGGTAATGGATGTTGTCTGCGTGTTTTCAAATATATAACCCCCTTCCGGGCAGCCTATGAGAGGCTTTGGGGGTCGTCTACTATATGTGGTGTTATGTTTATGTTTAACTGAGAATCGCACAAAATTTAAATCAATTTGCTTATGTCATCTATTCTTTATGTGTCATGTTTAGATATCGTGTTTGTCAACAGGTGTGGCTTTGAGTGCGCCGCCTCCAAAGAGAATAACAAAAGAGCCAGTTCAAGTAACGCGTCCTGAACAGTTTCAAGCCATGATGGCCGCTCAAATGCTGCCTGGTCAACCCCTCCCTCGTCACATTGCACAAATTAATGGAAAACCAAAAATTGCTCACATGACCCGAACCGGTTCTGGTCGCAAACAAGTCATAAGTTGGATGGATGCACCTGATGATGTTTACTTTAGGGCGACAGAAGGAAGCAAGTAAGTATTCATTGTGTTATATTTTTTTAATATATTTGGATTCTGATATAGTATCAAGAACAAAAAAGTATTTGAACCTCAGAAAAACAGCCAAGGACAGCCAAAGTTATATTATATTATTTTAAAAAAGAAAAATATTTGTATCTCTTCATTATGGAAAAAATTTAATGTTAATCTTGAAATAATAACTTTGTTCTTCCGGTATTTTCCCAAAATTTCGAAAATGCGTCGAGGTAGGAAAAAATAAAAATTGTTTTTAGACATAGCGTACATTTTCACACAAAAAATGTATCTATAGAAATTTCGTCTAATGCCACGGATTTTCCATAAAAAATTCGTGACTGGAGATATTGGATGAGACGCAGTGCAAGGTCAAACATGCGTTGCAGTACTTGGTGCGTGAAAAACCCTTTGCTTAGACAAACAAAATTTACACAAATTAAAAACTAAGGAATCATTTTAATGTTGGAAGTCTCACCTTTCTTATGCATATAATTTTATTTTAATATAAAGCGAGTATATAGAAGCAAATCACAATATATACCAGGTGTAAGAAGATCATGATGTACCCCCCTTTTTTACTTTAGTTTTGAAGATAATTGATTGAAATTTAGGATATACTACATACATAATAAGCTATACTTTTTGACATAATTGATTTTTTTTTTTTCACTTCCTGTTTCGCCGGAAGTGACAATAACTTTTGATTTTTAAATGGAACACCCTATATATTATTGCATTTTTGAATTCTGCATAATTTTCTGAATCCAACGATGCCAAATAAATATCATTTTTAGTTTTCCATTTTCCATGACGGTTCCGATTTATTCTAAATGACCAGTGACATTTCGAACATCAAATTTTTTTATAATATCATTTTTAGTTTTCCATTTAAGTGTACCATGACGGTTCCGATTTATTCTAAATGACCCGTGTAATGCTACAAAAATCGAAATCTGTTAAAAACACTAAATTACATGATTTATGAGCAACTAAAATTCACCAAAATTGTTTTTGGTGCAAAACTCATTTTTTTCAAATGGAACCATATCGGTACCATGGTACCATTTATTAGTACTATTAATAAGGAATTTATTCATATGTCGTATTAAAATGTGCGATAAATACAAACAAAATTACAGTTAAAAGAAAATAAGAAAATACAATTTTATTCTAATTACCTTGTTACACATAAGGTGCTTTTGGAATACAAAAAATTAACACCAAACATTAAAACATTTGTTCAAAATGCTGCCCATTAACGTCAATGCACTTCTGAACTCACATAGCTGTTTCTTGAAGAACGTTTGCTAATTGCTGGGCTGTTATGCTATTAATTGCTCGTCTTACTCGTAGCTCCAGGTCTTCACGGGTTGTAAAGGAGGTTGCATAGACAATATTTTTTAAATGACCCCAAACAAAGAAATCAAGGGGCGTTAAATCAGGTGACCTTGGAGGCCACCTCATAGGACCATTCGTTGAAATGACGTTTTCTCCGAATCTGCGTTGAAGGTAATCAATTACTATCCTTGAATTATCGGGAGGAGCGCCATCCTGTTGGAAATACATTCCCTGTCCTAAATCTAATGGTAACTCGTCTAAAATCTCCTCAATCTCATTTTCTAAGAATCTCAAGTATCTGGCACCAGTCAGAGGTCCTTCAAATATTATTGGATGATTCTACTACCAAGTAGTCCAAGCCAAACATTGAAACCGAACCGCACATGAAATTTCCCCCCCCCCCCCCGTAATAAATTTAGATTTTCTTGTGACCAATATTTTGTATTTTGTCGGTTAAATAATCCCAAATTTGTAAAACATGACTCGTCCGAAAATAAAATCAGTCCCAAAAAATCATTGTTTGGCTGCACGTTATTATACAAAATCCAATTGCAATATTCCATCCTACGTTCGTAATCACTTTCGTACAAATGCTGGTGCAATTGGTATTTAAAAGTTTTATTGTGGTATTTGTGCAAAATTTGGCTTACTGTTTGGTGGCTGATGTTCAATTCAAACCCAACTTGCTTTAAAGCAACAGTTTTATCAACTTCTATTTGAGCCAAAACATTAATTTCCGTTCCTTCATTAATAATGAAGTTTTCTTCGGGATCATTGTTGGGTTCTCTTCGGAATTCGTTTTCAACACGTTTAAAATAATTTGTCGCTGACGTTGTCTATCAGGACATCATCGGCCGTAAAGGTCCATAGTTGCAATTGCATTTTTTTTACTTTCCCCATAAATAATTAACACGTCCACTTTTTCGTCTCTTGTATAAATTTGTGGCATTTTGAACACAATTAACAAGAATTTAAAAAAAAATTTAAAGACACTTTAAAAACACTGTTAAACCAACAAATGTTTGACAAGCTAAATATTTCGTTGTGTTCAAAGCCACCTTAGTTACTTTTTAACATTTAATTAGAACCAAATTGTAATTTCTTATTTTCTTTTAGCTGTAATTTTGTTTGTATTTATCGCACATTTTGATACGACATATGAATAAATTCCTTGTTAATAGTACTAATAAATGGTACGCATTTTAATAAGACATATGAAAAAATTCCTTATTAATAGCACTAATAAATGGTACCACAGTACCCCGATATGGTTCCATTTGAAATAATTGAGTTTTGTCCCAAAAACAATTTTGGTGAATTTTATGTGCTCATAAATCACGTAATTTTAGTGTTTTTAACGGGATTTCGATTTTTGTAGCATTACACGGGTCATTTAGAATAAATCGGAACCGTCATGGCGCACTTAAATGGAAAACTAAAAATTATATTATAAAAAAAACTGATGTTTGAAATGTCACGTATTTGGCATGGTTGGATTCAGAACATTATGTAGAATTAAAAAATGTAATAATCCATTTAAAAATCGAAAAGTTAGTGTCACTTAGTGAAAAGAAAATCAATTGTATGTCAAAAAGTGCCACTTATTATTATGTATGTAGTATATCCTAAATGTCAATCAATTATCTTCAAAACTAAAAGAGGAATAGTCAAGAAAAAAATAATATAATTCTACATGTTTTTCTAAATCTTCAGTGTATCACGTGATAAGCAAAAATACCAATATTTTCAGCTTTCAGTTAATACTTTCAATAAAAATTATAAAGCGTAGCAATAAAACTTTCTGAACATTTTTGAAATCTCTGTTCTTAGAGAACGAACAAATTTGTCATGGTAAAATTGCTCTTAACACGTAGGTATATAACATAAAGTTGAAGAGAATATTAGTGAATATGGCTACGGAACCCTTTCATGTGCCTGCTCAACACGTTCTTGACCATATTTTACCCTAAATGTGTTTCCACCCTTAGGAAACCTCCCTTTAAAACCCGAGGGTTCCAAAATTATAACACATTAACACTAACATGCTTTATTCATTAACTTCACAATGCTTTTATTAACTAAAATACACTTTTACTGACTAAAATAATCTTCAACAATGTTTATCACTCTACTGTTCACTTGTGTCACTTCCGATTTATTCACTCCCAATTCATTTCCAAACTTCCTTCCTGCGTGTTTACATCGGCTTATATACTCTACAAATTGCCTCTAGAACCATCCAGCCACATAACTTTCTCACGCGGCAGTCTAGAATAGTGTAGAAATCTCAATCCATCTTCAAGCTTCCAGCTTTCAGAGAACATACTACCAGTGTGTCAGAGATGGAGCAACTACATGCTTTGATGGTATTGCAGTTGCCTATCAGATCGCTACTAAATTCTGGCTACTACTCATAAGCTATCAGCGTCACCCCCTAGAGGGCATAAATGCATACCAATATACTCTTGTTTAAAAAAGAGTTTTAACTTTTCTTTCTTCTGATAATAAATATTTCCCGAGATATTTAAGAAAAACCGAATTTCCAAAATTGAAATTTAGTTGCTTCAAAGAGAACAAATAAGGCAGGAAAAATGCATATTGCGTAGGAAATTAGCTGCAATTGAAATTTAACGTATTTTTATTTTTCAGAAAAATTCGCCGGCAAGTATCCTTGGCAGAGTTGAGAAGAGCAGCGAGGAAGCCCTGGAGACCTCTTAAAACCAAATTAGATGATCTGCAGGTAGTTGTTCTCGATTGACAGTGAATTTAAATTTCCATCAACTGTATATTACTTCGCCAAGTGCTCAGTGTGCCACTGCACAAATTTTAATCACCTCTAGCAATATTATGAAACATTTGAAGGTGATGAAGATGACACTGTAAAAATACATTATAGTCATCACCCCATGTTTAATTGTTATAATCAAATTATTTATTTATTGTATTGGTAAAATTATGGTACAGTTTTTTGTTTAAATAAACAAAATTCTTGTGAATTTTATTTTTTTGTGTACCTTAACTGTTTGTGTTGTGGTATGAGGAAGAGTTTTGATAGTACAAATGTTTTCATTGCCCGAGAAATATGTTTCTTTCGTTTTGAAGAAATATCTCAGTAGTCGCAGCAAATATATTGCGGGAAATCTTATTAAATAATTTGCCAAAGATTTTCAATTTCTAATTAAATATTTTTTTTGTTGAAACAGGCAAAACTTTTGCTGGTACCACCATGTTAAATAGCTTTTGGGTCTGTCTTATAAAAATGATTTGCATTGCCAAATTAAGTACATAAATGAATAACCTTCGTGGTATAAGTGATGTAATATATTTTATTGACGTAATATGCTCTATATTAGGTATTTTTACTGAGGAACAATTTTTTTTAAGACGGAAATTTTTAATTGACTTTAATAAATGGGATTATATGGTTTTGATACTGTAGGAAATTCTACGCAAACAGGTAAGTCATAGAACGATGTCCTACCAAAGTAATAAATTTGTCGAATGAATATATTGGGAAATATAAGAACACATAGATAGGCAGCAGGAAAACATAATTTAACAATTTTTCATTCCTCATTCAGAGACAGGATAGTGCGCCAAAGAAAACGTGCTATGATTGGAGGTGAAGTTATTAGTTGCACTACTGGCTGAAATCGTATTTAGCAAGTGGCAATCACATAATTTTATTAGTTTTGTTTACATTTTATGTTTGATTAAAAAGTAATGTATTTGTCTGGAAAAAGATTAATGATTGAACATAGCAGAAGCCAGGGACTGTAAATCCGTAACGTAAGTACTTTATTTTTATTTTATTCGTGTTCTTTTACTATTGCTTTATCATGGAATGTGTCGATTCCTATATTATGAATATTATCTAGGTATTTAATTTAATGTTACTTTTTTTGCACACCAACTTCAAGTAGGTACCTTGAATAAAAATGTTTATTTACCATTATTTTACACTTTTAAAAGATACAAATTTTGTTTAAATAAAAAATTATCTAGATGGATTTTGAATTTTAGCCTAATAATTACGCAAAATCATAACGAAGTTTTAAATAATTAATTTTATAATGATTCTCTCGGCAGTAAAATACTCCCACAAAATTGTGGGAGGTTACTAAAATTGGTCCAAAATAGAAAATTGAGATAACATCCAAATCTTTACGTTTTGAGGTCCCAAAAAAGTGGTTTTTGGAAAATGTGTGTGTGTCTTTGTGTGTTAGCACGATAGCGGCGAACCTACTAAAAGGGGGGTTTCTTTAGTGTTCCAGAAGATCTGAAGAGGTTTTGGTTGAGATCGGATTACGTTTAGTACCATTTTGGCACTACAATTTGTTTATTTTATAATTACTTACAATTTGTAATCGAACCATCGAAAAGCAATTAAAATTCTGATTTCAATCATATGTCACACTTGCACCCTTTCGATTTGGTGTCCATGAAAAAAAAAAATTATAACAGCAAATGTGAAGCTCAAGACTGTCGCTTCAAAGATCCACCAGGTGGGGAGGTTCCAGCAGCTGCCGATTTTTTACTTTGCTTATTTTGGTACTGGAACAAAAAGAGTGACGGAAAAATTCCTTTTGCGTCCGTCATAACTTTGAACCGAAATAAGATAATTGAATGCCAACGGTCTTAAATTAGAGCTTATCAAAAATGTAGAGATAACATTATCTTTTCATTTTTCAATATGGGGGTTGCTACCCCTATAAAAGGGGGTTATAAATATTTTTCACAAATTTTTTTTAAGGCGCTTTTTCATACAAATAGTTGAAATTTTTCAAAATAATTAATTGCAAAAACTCCACATCAAAAAATTGCTGAAAAGGCGTTAGAACTACTCCTACATTAAAAATATTCTAAGAATATATGTAAAATGTTTAAAATACATTATTAGAATTTTTATGTAAGGGTAATTTTAACCCTTATTCAAGGGTGATTTTTTGATATGAAGTTTTTTAAATTTAATTACTCTGAAAAATAACCGAAGTAATTGTATTAAAAACTACCATGGAAAAAAAATTTAGTGATATCTAATAATTAAATCGACATCCATTCAGAGGGGAAGGAACCCCCATATAGAAAAATTTAAAAATTCTGTTACCTACATTTTTATAGCTTTAAGACCTTTAGCGTTCAATTTTCTTTTTTCTGTGCAAAGTTATGACGTACACAAAAACAGGCAAATTTTGCGGTCATTTTTTTCCCAGGTATACTATTCGATGTATTTTTACATTCTATCACAAAACACCAACAATGCAACTGATGATGTCATCAGCGGACAATGGTGTGACGTAGTGTTTTTTTTCAACAGTAAATTTTCTATTCAAAAAGATTTATTTTAGGGTATTAATCGACTGGTTATGAAAATTCAATTATTATTATTATTTTCACAGTCAGAGATTTTGAAATGTGTGAAAACACCTAATTTTTTGGGTCCTTCCTCTTTTCCCAAACAATTATAATTATAACTATACAAATTATAATTAGATTAGACATACAAAAACTCTTGTAACTTTTTCTTCTAGGAGCACTTTAAAACTGACCTACATCAACAATTTGAACTTACCTAAAAAAAAGTTCAAGAACCTCTACCTTCTGCGGGGAAATGGATATAGTTGTAAAGAAACATACTGCAATATCTTCTATTTCTGCGCAGACTTCATAGAAATAAACATCTGGGTATTTTGCAGACAACATTCATTGAGAAAAGCCTTTTGCAGACATCTTCGATACCCTCCAACTACCATTTAATAAGACAAACACATGATCAGAAATATCCATGTATACTGATGCCAGCTGACAGTCCGTTCATTATTCAATTATGCATGAACAATAGATTTCACACATTGTCAAAGTTCGCCTGATAGTCAGTACTTTTGTACGTGGGTTCCCGGCCTATTAACCGAAGTATTTGAAAGTTGTCAGCAAAATACCCAAATAATGTTTTCTCGATGAATATCTCTAGCCCTAATTGACACAAAAAGTTGAACAGAAAACCTCGATTTTTTCTTTAAAATTAACAAACAATTAGGCCAGGTGGTATTTAAATTTTGACATTTTTGTCTCTGTTTTTTTATACTGTTTATTTGTTATTACGAATGCAATGACTATTGACCCCTAGAGTTCAGTACTGTAATTCGCTGTGCAGCTGTCTTATGCAGTCGAGTGTGATGGCATACTAGTCAAGATTTTCCCGATTATACAGAAATGCACAGTCTACATAGTTCAAATGAATACTCCAATAAGCTGAAAACGACCGTCAATATCAAGACTGGTAGGACATCATAAAGAGACAGAAACAACATGAAGATGTTTTAGTCTTTTTATTGCCCTAATAAATAAGATTTATTTTAGCAATGAAACATCAAACAACTGTCTAATGCAGGCAGGCCAACACCATTCACGTTGAGGTACAAGCCATAGAGTTAAATTGAGTCTTCCTTGTTTAGGCGCCATATCTTTGAAATTTAACTACCTAAAGTAGGCAGATCAACGCCATTCATATGAGGGAAGTATTCTAAAATTTATAGACCTAAATTCAGCCATGCTACTTGTCGCTTCAAAAATCGTCCCTTTTTGATAAAAGTCAAATTTAATTAAAAAATAGTAATGTTCGAAATCTGGGAAAATCCAACCTCTGCTTATAAGAACCGGTGGTACAGACAGAAGTATATAACACCCTAATAGGACTAATAGGAGCCAGTGGTAGCAAATATATTAAGGTGCAATACCATTGAATTTTTTGTCTTGAAATTGATTCAGGAATGATCTAAATTTGTTTAATATAAAGATTATCGTGTATATTATACATTTTGCATGATTATTGATAGTCACGTCATTTTGGTATTTTACTTCTAAAATTGAAGGTACAGGGTCAATTGACTTCATTTTTGTTGCAAATAGTTCAGAAATGCATTTAGAAAAAACAGCACCTTTTATTTTTTGGCGGAAATGTTTGGTTTCATTTTTTGTCCAATAATTGGCCAATTTATTTAAATTAATTGAAAAATTTGTTATGATACACAATACACCGTAGAATTAGACGAAAATGGGTACTGAGGGGTTTCTGGGGTTGGTAATCACGAATCTGAAATCCAATTTGGGAAATTCAAAATGGCGGACCGGAATAACAGTCAATTTCTCCGGAAAACTCGTATTCTTTTCTTTTTTGGGCTGAAAGTGCGAACTCAGGGGGGGTTTCTTTATTCGTTAACGAAACTGATGTCCAAGTAGGGAGAATTCAAAATGGTGGACCGAAAGTAGTATATCTTTCAGGAAATACTCGTATTTTTCATACTTTCAGCCCAAAAAAGTAAACAATACAAGGTTTTCCGGAGAAATTTACTGTTCTTCCGGTCCGCTATTTTGAATTTCGTAAATTGAACCTCTGAATTGATGAGACAGATAATGTGGCCTAATAAAAGAATTGCTGTTACCTACTTGAAAATATTTAAATTAGATCATTTTTGTTTTATAAAAGGTCTCTAACATTATGATGAAAAAAATTGTACGTATAAGACAGACCGAAAAGCAAGTTATAAACAATATGAAAATTAGCAGATCACGTTCTTTGTTAAAAATATGAATGTAACAAGTTTTATGTTCCCAATTCTGTAAATAAAATGTTCTTTGACACATACCTTGTACATGAAGTTTTATATTATTTTGTACATAGTCGCTTAAGAATATGTTTAATTTGATTTAAATAAAAAAAAAAACACATGCAATATTATAGTGTTTTCATGATTTGTTATTTCTGTACATAGTATTTATGCTGCATGTGTTTTAAATATTTTCGTATTGCTAGGAGGTATACCAAATGTACCGTGTCGTACAATTGTTTATTTACTGGCAATAATCCAGATGTTGAATGAAATAAAAATGCACCTGTCCTAATGACATTTGAATTCAACACTGGCAACTGTAGATATCGATTACCTTTAAATTGTAATGTGTCTGCTACTACGAGGAGGATGAAGAGAAAGAAGAGTTATGAAGTGTAGAATAATTTACATTTTTTTCATAAATAAAAAGTAAAGCACATAGCAATCAAGTTTGGTTTTATTCCTGGCTACAACTTTCACAAACTTTTGCACAAACTAAAAGAAAAAATTGACAGTGGGGCAGTCCGTTTCAATGGCACCTTGCATCAGTCTTGTTCTAAATACCTTAGCAAAGTTAATGTTACAAAAACAGACTGACTTGCCATTTTTTCCTCCATTTAAAGTTTCTGCGCATATCGAGAATCACTTGCTAGCATCCAATTCTGTATACCGGGTGGCATAAAAGTATGGGAACAGCAGGATAACTTGAAATAACCTTGGCCTTCAACTTGACTTGAAGGTCAAGTCGATTTTTTCAAACGGAACCCCCTACTTTTAACCCTGGAAATGAAACGAGCGGAAAATTTTACGTTCAGTTATGACCTTTGCCACTTAAAATTGATCTCTAAAGGTCGTCTTTACTTTCAATTTTGCAACAGCGAATAACAGATGTGTGCGCTGAGATTACACCAGAAATGATAAGCAGTACAATTTATAATTTTTATATTCGTCTAGCTCACTGTCAAACTGTCAATGACGAACAATTTGAACATTTGCTGTAATAACAAGACGAGTACGGGAACAGCAGTTTAACTTGAAAAGTACCAATCCTAGAAAAAAACTTTAAATATAATGGTTGTAGGAAATTTCCCTGACTATCTGACGGTGACCTTGGATTTGTGACCTTAACCGCGACTTTCAAGGTTATTTGAAGGTCAAGTCGATTTTTTCAAATTAGGCCCCTACTTTTAAGCCCGGAAATGAAACGAGTGGAAAATTTTGCGTTCGGAGATGACCTACCAATCTATGTATTTTGGCCTCCCGAATTCAGGTATATTTTTTTTTAAGTTTGAACCAGCCAATCGGAACTCTTAACATCCAAGGGCGTTAAAATGAAAAAAGAAACAACGTCTTTTAGCTAGTTTATTCAGTTTTCTATATTATATACGTACTCAAATGACCCAAAAATACAGATTTCTTGGAACTTTAATTACGAAGATTTTGGTTTTTTGTTTGTCCCAATCGGACCTCTAGAACCGGATGTTTTTTAACCCGCTTCTATTAGCTTCACCTGTATCTATTAATGTATCAATGTAACGGAATTTTTCAACGTAATTTTCACCCACTTACGATTGTTGTATCATCATGAAGCTTGGCAATTATATGTAGCTCCGATGACAATACAATATAGTATACTCAATTTTATATGTTCAAAATGGCCGCCGCCTCAAGATGGCGGATTATCATTTTTTCTACAAGACCCTTGATATGGGTATCAAAGAAGAGGGCTTGACAAGTAGAAAACAAATGTCATCAGAACTTAAAAATTCAAAATGGCAGTGTCAACATGGTGGATAGGTTTTATCAATTACCTTTGGATTTGAGTGAAAATCGGTATTTTGTAGGTTATCGAAGTTCCAGATTAGTATTAAATAATAGTTTTAAAAATCTAAAAAAACACGCTTTAATAGCAAACCGAACTAAAAAATAATACAATACAATACAAAAAAGTGTGGGGTGCTTGATATCAAATGGTATAAATATTTCATATTAATAAGCACCGCACGCTTTTTTGCATTGTATTGTATTATTTTTTAGTTTGGTTCGCTATTAAAGCGTGTTTTTTTAAACTATTATTTATTAAAAGCTTTTATTTAACTTGCAATGTTAGTGTTAGTTTGCTTAGGTCATATCTTGCGATCAAAATTTCAACTAGTTCTAATTAAGCTAGAGCTTTGAAATCTTGCACACGTATGTAGGTCTGGTGACAATGCAGTATAGTATATCGAATATCATTCTAAATCCAATATGGCGGACGTCCCAAGATGGAGGATTACCTTTTACATCACAACACCCTTGATATGGGTATCAAATGAAACAGTTTGAAGAGTAAAATACGATTAACTATGCAACGTCGTTCTAAATCCAATATGGCGGACTCACCAGGACGGCGGATTGTCTGTTTCTACACAACCCCCTTAAACATATAAAAGGGTTCGATGAGTAAAATACGATAAACCATGTAACGTCATTATAAATCCAATATGGCGGATTACCTCTTTCTTCACAACCTCCTTGACATGGCACAGTGGTGCCATTGCTATATGTAAAACGTAACAAAAAGGGTGAAACTAAATATTTATTTCAATGAATATTTACTACATTTACAGTTTTACAACCCTCCCCTGTACAGCCCTTCCAAAAAATTTACCTGTTTTTTTCATTTGTTTACCTATTGCAGGCATATTATAAAACAGTCGATTTGCAAACGCAGTTTTAATAGACGTATTTTGTGTGCACTTTATTAAAATTTATGAACTATTTTAATAATCAAGTAACTTCCAATAAATTTTATTATAGGGGGCCATTATTCAGGTAAATACGTATTTTTATCATTCGTAAAATTCCCTTTTTTGTTTTTTATATTAGTAAAAATATGCGATTGTATAAAATGTGGATAAAAAGACATTTCTATTTTTATTATTCTTAACTTTACATACAGTTATAAACAAAAGTACCTGTAGTACTTTCAGATTATAATTTATTCAGTTGCTTTATAGTACAGGCAATGAAGGCAAAATGTTGTAAAAACCTCGCAAAAATTAATAAAAGAATCATCTCTGGGATTTAAGTAGTTAATACCCTGTAGAATGGAACGATGCATTCTTTGCACTTCCAAGTTCCGGGAAAATTCAAAAAAATTTGGAAAAACTTTTTGATTTTCGGTTTTTTTGCTCTAACGGCTAAAATAATGAAAATACAGAAAAAACTTTTCAACTAAATTTGTAGCTCGTCTCTTTCTCTACAAAATAGGTCTTTACCAATGTTTGTCTTACTCAAGCCGTTTAGGAGATAAATTCAGTTTTCCACTTATAGTTTTGAGCCGCTCCGAAATGCGCGAAAAATGAGAATTCTCTGGGAGTTTCGTACGACCAGACATATCGATCGATAATTATTACTAACGTAAAATGTAGAGAAATGTCTCAGCTTTAATGTGGAACTAATCACAAAATTCATACAAATTTTTAACATAGAGAAAAAAGTGGCTTAGTAAATTTTATACAGTTGATTTATTCACATCTTTGAGTTTTATGCGTCCTGCCTATTTCTCCCGTAACAGTGGGCGCTTTTTCACTGCATGGATTCGATTCCGCGCACTTTAATCTATATTTCGTAAAAATTTCATTGAAGAATGTTAAGAAACAAATAAGTTGTATATGTTTTACTGTATAATTGTACATTTTCTGAACGTGTATGAATAATGTAGACAAATTCAAAAAGTACTGCATGCATTTAAAAACCTATAAAGTCATTCGAAAGAATATGTTTTATTGTACAAATATTAAGACTGTGCTATTATTATTACTTAAGATATAACGAATTGAACTCCAAAATTTGGAGGTGATTGATCGATGAGAAATATACCCTCTACTTTGATCGCAAGGCATATTTTTCCAACAAAAGTAATTGCAATAAAATGTTAATTGGATTAATATATCATATAAGATATAAGCAAAATGAATTATCTTTCTAACGACTCCCGGCAAAGATATGAATAAATTTGTGGATCAACGGTACAAAGTTCACTAAGCCATCTTCTGACGCTTTCTCTCCTTGATAAAATTTTTTATGAATTTTGTGATTAGTTCCACATTAAAGCTAAGACTTTTCTCTACATTTTTTGTTATTTTCATTTTTTTGGGGGGCACTGAATAGTAAGAATTATCGATCGATGAGCCCGGTCGTACGAAACTCCTGGAGAATCCTCATTTTTCGCGCATTTCGAAGCAGCTTAAAACTATGGAAAACTCGATTTATCTTCTAAACTGCTTAAGTAAGACAAAAATTTGTAAAGACCTTTTTTGTAGAGAAAAAGACGAGCTACAACTTTTGTTGGGAACTTCTTTCTGTATTTTCATTATTTTGGCCGCTAGAACAAAAAAAACGAAAATCAAAGAGTTTTTCCAATTTTTTTTTAATTTTCCCGGAACTTGGAAGTGCAAAGAATGCATCATCTCATTCTCCAGGTTATTACCTACTTAAATCCCAGAGATGATCCTTTTATTAATTTTTGTTACCCTAAATTGTTAATTTGCCTCTACTATTATATGTCTGAAACAGAGGGTGTTATAAAATTGTTTGCTCGATTTTGCTCTTTTTTTTATAAATCATAATTAAGTAAAATGTAGCATAATTCTTTTATTATTTCTAATAATGAGATTGTGTGATTAAAGTATTCTTTAAAGGTATCAGATGTACAAGAAAAGAGTTATTGGACGCCTTACCGACAAGAGGGAAAAATAATGTGTCCCATATGGTTAATTAATTGCTTAGAATTTCATTTTATCATTGGGTTTTTTATTTAGCTTAGATTTTATCCCAACTAGTATACTATTTCAGATAAAATCTAAGAAAAAAAACCCAATGATAAAATGAAATTCTGATGGCGGCAACGAATTCAGGAGATTGTTTGGTCTGTTCCACACAAAAATAAAGTGCAGGCCCAGAAACTAGATCTATCAATCTTTATGTATTTTGACCGCCATCAGAATTTCACTTTATCGTTAAATGTTTTTTATCTTAGATTTGATCTAATATGTAAAAGTGCTATTTTAAAGATAAAAAAAACGACGATAAATTGAAATTCTGATGGTGGTAGTGAATTCAGGAGATCAAAATAGATAAAGATTGGTAGGTCTAGTTTCTGGGTCTGAACTTTTTTGTTTTTTGTGGGGCTGTGTAATAGTAATGAACGATTTTTGAAAAAATTTGTCTGCCTTACAATTTTTGCTAATTATTTTGTCAGAGTTAATTTTTTATAAATTATTTTTTTTTTATGAAAGTACACTTTATAACACCTTGATTTTTCTTTTAAAATGAAATTTAGTAGGATCTCTCCAGTGGCGGCCCGTCAGGGATGGCAGGGTAGGCAGTGCCCACCCAATTATCTAAGAGCACCAAGACCAAGCAGTAGTTAGTCATAAAATTTTGCCGTTAATTAATTCTAATATAAGAATTATAAAATTAAACATTTATTTTTATTTACAATAATATTTTACTACATATTAATCCGCATGTATCAAGTTCACATACGAATCTGCTTAATCTTAATACCGGGTCGCTTGAAGCTAATATTTTATGCGCACATTTTTTATTTCTATTTTAGGTGACACTCATACCAGCCTTCAAACTATAAGCTATCCTCTGACACCCATCTTTTCTTTTGACAAAATCATCTGCATTTTCGATGTTCATATTATGTCGTAGATCTATTGCGACAAACTTACATAATAATAAAATAAATACCCACCTTTAGACAGCAGATAAACAAATATTTAAAGCAGCCCTACAAAAATGAAGTGTTAAAGTTGTGGAGAGAGATCTTGTTGGATTTTTTAAACAATTTTGCAATTTTTTAGCAAAAGTGTCTAAAAACGTTGTACTGTACAAGATCATACCCTAAAATTTTTAAATTTATTTACACACTTATTTCTGTCAATTTTTTAAGATCAATGTGGAATATAATTTTTATAACTAGTATAAAACATCTTTAAAATCCATCAAAATTGGTTGGAGTTAATAGCAGTTTTATGCTGATAACTCGCCAGGTTAAATAACAGCATTTCTTATTATTATTATAACATTGTAGTAATGTACACAATTCTGCTGAAATAAATGAAACAATATATGAAGTTTGATATTGCAAGAAATATGCATCCACCTATAAACATACCACATTTAAAAAAGAATGGGAATAATAATTCGTAAGCATATTTGTAGAATTATTAATGTTTGAAATTGTTTGTAGTAGAATATAGAATTTATCTGGGACATGATCCAATTTCCCTTACGTTTTTTCTTTAATATGTCCCTAAATACAGGAATTTTTCCAATTAATCTGAAAGCTGGTGAGGTCATGCCAGTCTATAAAAATGGAGACCCTGGACTAATGAATTTATAAAAAAATTGTTGTCAACCGACTTGAATCATTTCTAAATAAACACAAACTATTGTCAGTAAACCAACATGGGTTCAAAAAAAATCACTCAACATGCACTGCAGCATTCCAACTCGTAGAATTTATCTATAAATCACTAAACAGAAACGACTATACATTAGCTTTATTTTTTGATCTCACATGTGCATTTGATTATGTGGATAGTGATTTTTTGATAAACAATTTGCTCATGATGGGCATTAGGGGTTACATGAATGATTTGATAAAATCCTTTCTGACCGAACGAAAAATCAGAGTTAAAATTGGCCAAGAGTTATCTGTAATACGCGTACCCCAAGGCAGTGTTCTATCACCACTTTTCGTTAATGATGTGGAAAAATACATCGGACAGCATCGATATACAATTAATTTTGTACACAAAGGATACCACAATCGGCCTATTTCCTTCCTCGGAATATGACGGGGTTCAGACTTTGCGAAGCTGAAAAATATTCCCTGTATTTTCCAGGTTTTCCGTAACCAAAAATATTAATTTCCATATATTTTTTAGTAAAGTAATTCCTTGAATTGATGAATCAGTGAAAATTCTCAAGAACTCTATGGTTTTCCATATCAAGATGCAGAATTCCCTGATTTTTTATACAATTTATAAAATTCCCTGATATTTCCAGTTTTTTTTTTTAATTTTCGAATTCCCTGAGTTTTCCAGGTTCTCCATACAAATCCGAACCCTGCATGAGTTATACTCCAACACACAAACATTGCACTCTGAGTAGTAGTGCTGGAAAGATTAGATTATTGCAAGTTTCTAGGTCTCTATATTGACCACCAACTAACGTGAGATACACATGTTGACTTTATGACCAATAAGCTAAACTCAACATATTTTGCAATCGTAAATCTGAAAAATATTCTTGATACCAAGAACTTAATGAAGGTCCATTATGCTTTAGCATTTTCGCATTTAAATAATATGTCGATTTACTTTCGTTAAACAGAAAAAAATAATACGAAAAAATTTGCCTATTAACCCAATGGCGTCCTGTATGCCCATCTTTAAAAAGTATCATATTCTACCACTTCCCTGCATAGTTATTTATGTAGCACTAATTTTTGTTAAAACAAATCAAGGAAAATTCCCACAAAATAATTCAGTGCATGCACACGATACCAGGTCTAACACCAATATTCACATCTCAACCTTTAACTTGTCAATGTATAGAAAGAGTCCTTCCTATTTTTGCAGTCATATTTTTATCATTTGCCCAATTCTGTTAAAGACCACATCAAGCGCTACCTCCTAAAAAACTACTTTTACTCTTACCAAGAATATTACTAAATTGGATTACTTTGTATTCTGTTGGGCAATAAAGTATTTATTATTATTATTATTAATTTTAACTATATACATTTAACATATTTTAAGTTGTGTACTTTGTCTTCAAATTCTTTGTGTGACTCACTATTATTTTTTATTTTATGTATAACTACAATTAGTTAATTGACGTCAATATCGTTTTAACGATCTTACAACAATAAAGTAATTATTTGTTTCTTTCATGTTTGTGAATGACTACATATCAACCAAAACTATTAGAATTATTCAATTCTCCAACCATTAAAAGATTTCCAGTTTATTAAAATACAAGAATATTTATTAGATTTACAAAAAAATAAATAATACAAAATATAGAGCAAAATATCAAAACATAAAAAAATATAAAATTTATAAAAGTCCTTACAAAATAGCCAGGTTAAAAACTAATACAACACGTTGCATGAATTTGGAGGGAATAGGTTAGATCACAACTTAGTTTCATGTCTAAAAGGCCGCCTCAACTGCCTAACGATGGCAGGGGGAGGATTACAGTCAGACTCATCATCGGCACTATCCACATCACCATCACTACTGTTCGTTGATGCAACAGCCTGAATAGGCCTACCAGCTCTCTGCCGTCTATAATATTTAAATTCTCTTGGCAAGGTATAAGAACGAGGTAGTGAAACTTGGCTTTCAAGATCGGAAGATCCGTGAGGCACTGGAATTTCCACAGTCTCTGGTTCAGGAACTATACAGTCACAATATAAATACCTAGGGGCTAATAATAACTCAGGAGTACGACTTCTGGGGGCTCTAGGAGGGGGTCTCCTATTTAAGTTGACTCCGTAACTTGCTAAATTATTTAAAGAGGCAAGACTTAATAACTGAGGTTCAACATGCCGTTTCGCTCTCGGAATAGGCTGGCGATCATCAAAATCCGCACCTTCAGGCCCTACAAGCTTTCCTTGTTTAATTTCCTCTTCAATTATCTTCAGCTCAGCCAGTTGCTTTTGCTTTTTCTCTTGTAGTTTCTGGTGAATGTTAACACGAGAGCCAACACTACTACCTTCATTTTCACTTGACGATGGCAGAGGGCGCCTCCAAAATGGCACAGCAACCGGTCCCAGACCAGGTGGAGGAACAAAACTTGTCGGTTTCTTCTTCTTTCTATACAAAGCTGCCGCTGACGGGCTACTAAACCGACAATTGAACACACCAGGGGGTGCCGAGGGTTTTTCCAGCAAACGCTTGACGTGGAAAAATTTATAGTACAATAACATAAACACCATACCAGCCGCAAAAAGCGCAACTGTTAGAATTGGAACTAACTCCCAGTGAATCGGCCTTACTGCCCACACGGCAGCCAGCCAAGCACCAACCAGTAAACAATTCTCTAATAACATTACAATATAAAATATCGCCATGGTCCTTCCGTGGGGCTTCTCTTGTAAATTTATGTAGGCGAGAATGTATACAGCCGCCATTAAAGCACACACTCCTAGTTTACTACCTCGTTGGCCGTGAAACGGACTACGGGGAGATAGTAACCACAAAAACATACACGCCCAATGTAGTGCCAACACCAAAAACACCCAGGAGTGATAACTAGCTGCATATGCTGATAGAGCAAGAGCTCTAGCCGTGACCGTTCCAGCTCGCCACAACAACTGAGACACAACTCCCAACCAAGTTAAAACAAGTCTATCGACACTTTGTACATGCTTGCTAAATGAGGCCAGTGCCCAACATACCGAAAATAAAGAAAGCGCTGCTGAGACAGTAACTAGATCGGTAGGAGGACCTTGGTCTGCACCTAAAAGGATAAAAATAGTTAAAACCTGCTACTACTGGTATAAAACTAAACATATCATACATAGTGTCCTATTACCTGGTAACAAACTCAACTGAAGCAGCAGCATAGGGGCGGCTTGTAAAAAACCATGTACTAAGCGTAATATACACAAATCCCTAACTTCACGTTTAACACTAGCTAACTGGACAGGTACGAGGAGACGAGCATAACGCCACAGCACTCCAAGTTGCACAGCATGGAGGCCTATTACAAGTATACGTTGCCAGCCATTTGGTTTCTTTCCTAAATACCAGTATAAGGACAATACTTGTGACACCAAGGTGGTTATTACTATAGCACCCAAACATTGAGCAAAGAGCACCTTCAGGCCCCTTTCGTAAATGGCATACACCACCAGAATGTCGAAGACCAGATCACAAAAGTAGGCAGCGAGAGAGACTACATTAAATAGTAGGTCACATAATGGCAAGAATTCTGCCATGTCTCAAACTGGATCATCTCATGCTGGAAATCAAAACATATTGTAAGAAAATGCTGGAAATATGGATAATTTTCATTTTACATACTTGCCCTCCAGTATTTATCTGGGCGATTGCCCGCATTCCTAACCTCCTTTCATTTTTAAAACAACCGTTTATCCATTGTAATTCCATACATGATTTTTAAAAGGATATTTTTGCATAGTAGTTGAGGAAAATTGTTGGTGTTCCATGTAAGATTATCACACAATTTTAAAAACGCTAGAAAACCGATTTTGTTGACAAAATATTTAAAAGGCTTGTAGTGGCGCAAACTGAGCAGTGTCAAACTGTGTCTAACATCTCTACAAATATGCACGGAGAAGTGGAAACCGAAAGCAATTGATAGGGCTTCTATTCCAACGAGAAAGTATGCAAATTATATTCGTTTGCTCTCTACATAAGTCTGAATTGGACACTTATTGATTAACTAATTAATTAAAATAGAAAAATTAGTTGAGTTTTATAGGTTCTAGCGCCGACACTTTAGACACTTGAAAATATGTGCACTGAAAGCCCAACGAATAGGAATGGATTTTAAGTTAATATTGAAACAAAGACTACAAAAATTAAACGGTATGCAAATATTGAATTAAATAGTGGTAATTTGCTTTGAGTTGTATTTTTGTAAACATTTTAATTGGATATGTTTTGTATCATAACCTGTTAAGGAACTATTTGCTACATAAAGAACTCGTACTTATGAATGATATCGTCTTTTTGAAATGATGAATAAAAATGCTTTGAGAAATGAAGGTACATTTCTATTACAGATTCTGCAAAGTCTCATGCAACTCCACTAGAAAATGAAAAAACGGAAGATTCCTACTTTCAGCAATACCTTCACAAGTGGGGCAAGCAGCCAGAACCTGAAAGAGGGATACCGAAATTCTTTAACAAAATACCTAAAGAAACTGAACCTCTCCGTTCGAAGCTTCGGGAGGAGAGCCGATCAAATCTTTTGAAAAGAAGAAGTTTACAATTGTTAGATAATAATGAGTTGAAGGAACTCTGGGTTTTACTGGATCAGAACCAAAGCTATCCCGATGAACAGTTAATAACTTATACTGATTTTCAGAAAGTTGCCGTTTTGGCCGGGCCAAAAGTTAAACCTTATTTTACTCCAGTTGTTTTTGCCCGACTTCAGCAAGGAGATCCTCAAGGGCGAGTTTCGATTATGTCTCTCTTCAATTATGTAATGCGCAAAGTATGGTTGGACCAAACCCGAATAGGTTTGTCTTTGTATGATGCCACGGGGCAGGGATATCTTACGGAAGCAGATTTAGAAAATTATATAACTGAATTGTTGCCAACTTTACCACAGCTGGAAGGCTTAGAAAAGTCATTTCATAGTTTTTATGTTTGTACGGCTGTTAGAAAATTTATATTTTTCCTTGACGTTGTCCGCGCAGGACGGGTCAGAATCCTGGATGTGTTAGCATGCTCCTTCCTAGATGATCTTTTAGAACTCAGAGATGAGGAGTTGAGTAAGGAAATTCAAGAGCAAAATTGGTTCAGTGCTCCGTCCGCGCTTCGTATTTACGGCCATTACTTAAATCTAGATCGTGACCATAACGGAATGCTCAGTAAATCTGAGCTGGCAGGGTATGGCTCAGGTACTTTAACAAAACCCTTTTTAGACAGAGTATTCCAAACTTGCTTGACCTATGGCGGTGAAATGGACTATAAAACTTACTTGGATTTAGTGCTGGCTTTAGAGAATCGCAGTGAGCCACAAGCATTGGCTTTTTTATTTCGTATTTTAGATGTTAAAAATTGTGGGTATCTAGATGCTTTCACATTAAATTACTATTTTAGAGCTATACAAGATCAGATGAAGGCTCACGGAGCTGAACCTGTTTCCTTTCAGGATGTTAAAGATGAGCTTTTTGATATGGTAAGGCCTAAAGATCCGGAAAAAATTACCTTGGCAGATTTGCTCACTTGTGGACAAGGAGATACGTTTGTCAGTATTTTAATTGAGTTTCATGGTTTCTGGGCCTACGAAAACCGAGAAGCTGTATCTTCAGAACCATCACAAGATTAATTTAATTGTACCTATATTTTTTAAATTTAACAAATTTGAATGGTGAGAATACAAAATTTGTACTTAGTTCCAGTTTTTACTAAAGGAAAAATGTTATGTAATTAAGGATAGTTTTTTATAATTACATATTTTTTTATGAAAGCGGTTTATTTTACCTATTATGTCTTACGTATTTTAGACATACATTTTTCTAAAAGATTGAGCATATCTTACCTACACTACATCTCCTTCAGTTTTTTTTAACCCCCCGCTGGATGCCAATGACAAATAAAATGCTTTTAGGCGACTTCGAACCTTCCTATATACCCTCAAATAACCAAAACCCACCCCTTTCTCAAAGTATTCATTTCGTTATCAGCTTCCTCGAGAATGGGGGATAGAATCCACCCTTAAAAGTTGCCCCAAACTTCACACTCTCCTTGTATAGTTAACCTACTATTAAATTTCCATCCATTCCCCTCTAAGTATTGCCGAGCACTAATGAAAGTATACGCGTATAGGGGTGGGTTTTGGTCCTTTGAGGGGGTAGCAGGAAGGCTCAAAGTCGCCTAAAAGTATTTAATTAGTCAGCATCCTCGAAAAAAGGTGGGAGTAAAAGTTTCAACGAGGAGAGATATATTTTATTATTATACTACCCCCTGGGAGAGTAGATTCAGCCCCCAAGGGTGGTCACGGTCATGTCTCTGACATTATATTCTTCGGTCTTTATCATGTCCCAATCGAATTTGCAGAAATTCGCAATAGAACCCTTGCTGTCGCGAGTCCGTGCACGAAAACCGATAAAAGGGCTGATTTTTGGCTATTTGAAGGAGTTCCCTTGAATAACAACTTTTTTTACCTGCATATTCGTGTTCAGCATCTTCGAAACCGGAAGGAAGGTGGTCTACTTGCGTTACTCATTTGTAACATTCATCCGACTCCTTGACTCCACTAATCTACATTTTTCCTGTTACAAAAAACTTTCGTAATATTTTGAGACACTTGCCCTTTACTCTTCAAATGTATAGTCAATTATTGATTAAAGCCTATCACATCTCTACAATTCTACTATGTATATGTGCACAAGTTCTAGATTATTCGAAAATTACAGCTCATGCAGGACCGGATTAGTTATTAGGGGCCCACTGGGAAAATTTTTACATTACTGGAACAGTTTAAGTAAAAACATACCGGGTCTTCCATGTGAAAAAAATAAGCGCAAAAAATGTAAAAGTTTGTATCGTCATATGGAGAACACTGTAGAATTAGGTTTGTCTTTGAGAGACCTAGAAATTAATATGTGGTCTTGACTAACATTCAAAATGAAATGGCAGTTTGGCAGTTAAGTTTATGAAAATACAATACAAATTTTTGTAGATTTTACTTTTAATTGATAAAAATTCATTTTGTGGAATAACGTGGCAACACCGCAGTGTAAATTCAAAAATGATATATGTGCAATAAGTGCATGCAGAAAGAATTATAAAACTGCGATATAAATGTATAAAAAAATGTGTTGCATTAAAAAAATCAGGTATTAGTTTACCACCATTATGTGAAACACCCTGTAGATTTAAACAATTTTTAAATATGCCACTTTTGATGTACAGTTTCGATCTGAGACATTTTTTCGAATTTCAAAGGGCCAAAGCGCTACTATACACCCTGTATAATAGAGCAATTTTAGGTGGCCTGTAAAAAATTTACGCTTCACATATAATCAGTGATCAGCATTTTGGTTTAATTCCAGTGGCGCACATATATGAAATTTTACATCAAAATATTAAATGTAAGTTTGTTCTCTCTTACAAAATTAAATGTAATACGAACCTATACCTTATGAGTTTATGATGTATTTTGGCATAATAAATGTATATACACATATTTCACAGATAAATTGTTATAAATCCACACAGCACTTTCAAGCGTCAAATTTTGAACTTTTACTGAGTGTTCATAGTTTCATAGCATGCAGTGAGTTTTTTTTTTTTAAATTTTTATGTGAGAGACGATTTCTTGACAGTAAATATCCACCGTAAAGGTCGAAAATGATCTTTCGCACTCCACAGAAGTGAGGGACACATATCTAAAGATATTCATAGGCATCAAGGCCATCAAGAAAGGCATCTGGTTCTGTTACAGTTTTTTTTGTTAATGGCAAATACGACCGCCAAGTCTGGATTCCTTTGTAAAACAGCAACCCACTTTTTTTATTTAACCTCACCATCATGCAGTTGCACCAAAAATTCATTAATTGTTTTCTGAACAGTATCTATACTTTGTTAAATGTTTTTTCCGAGGACAAATTTGGACATTGAAGGTTTTCTATAATCCTTGTCATTATTTTAAAACGTTTGAAATATGTTTAGAATGTCATGAAACGTGGAAATTTTAAATTTAAGCAAATCGATTTTTTTCCATCATCCATTCTATACAAAATTTCACATTTTTTTCTATTTTAAAGTTTCATTAAAAAAAAATAATATTTAAATAGGTTTAGAATGTCACGAAACGTGAAAATTTTAAATTTGAGCAAAAAATGTTTTTTTCCATCACCCTTTCAAAGTTTCAAAATTTATTCTATTTAAATTTTGAAAAAAAATATTTTTTCAAGATGGGTTTAGAATGTCATGAAACGTGAAAATTTAAAATTTGAATGAAACTTTTTTTTTTCCATTATCTATTTATTCCCTTTAGACGGTCCACCCTGTATATTTTCCAGTGAAAGTCTACCTACCAAATTTGACTGTCTTCCATCGAGTAGTATTTTACTTAATGCACCAACACAGACAGACAGACTGACGGAATTGGAAAACCTATATTTTCGTAATCTACATAATCTGAAACGTCAAAATCAGAAAAAATCTGGGGGGGGGTGATTTTTTCTCGAATACAATACTTCCCTTCAGTATACGAGGGAAGTAAAAAATGATTTTTTTCAATTCTAAATTAATATATATATTTAAATACCTTTTTTATAGAAAAAATGTTTTTTACTTCCTTCGCATACAGAAGGGAAGTATCGTATTCGAGAAAAAATTGCCCTCCGAGATTTTCTCGGATTTTGACGTTTCAGATCACGTAGATTACGAAAATATAGGTTTTTCAATTCCGTCAGTCTGTCTGTCTGTCTATCTGTCTGTTGGTGCATTAAGTAAAAAAACTACTTGACGGAGAGCAGTTAAATTTGGTAGGTAGTTGACGCTACTGTCAGCGAAGAAATGGTTAAACTTTCACTGGAAAATTTACAGGGAAACAAATAATGAAGAAAAATTTTTATTGCTCAGATTTAAAATTTCCACGTTTCATGACACTCTAAAAATTTTGAAATTTTTTTTATCAACATTTTTGAAAAATTTTTTACGACTAAAATAGATTAAACATTTTTTTTTCTTTGTTCAAATTTAAAATTTCCACGTTTCATGGCTTTCTAAACCTATTTCAGAAAAAAAAAAAATGAAAATTTTTTCAACAACATTTTTGAAAAATTTTTTACCACTAAAATAGATGGAAACATTTTTTTTCTTTGCTCAAATTTAAAATTTTCACGTTTCATGGCGTTCTAAACCTATCAAAAAAAATATATATCACTACTATAGAATAGAAGGAAACTTTCCTTTTTGCTCAAATTTAAAATTTCCACGTTTCATGACATTCCAAACCTATTTCAGAAGAAAAAAAAATTTTTTTACCAACATTTTTAAAAAATTTCAAAACAAAATTAAATTTCTTAACCACCACTAACTATACTTCCACTCCACTACGTGAATGTGGAATTGAAAATGTGACAGATGGCAATAATATCTGGCATATGGACCTATTATATTTTTGTTGAAAAATGTACAGGGTGGTCATCCCAAGAAATAATTCAATCATGGTGGACATTTGTAAAGATATTTGCGCAAGCCTTCCATATTTGGGCACCTGTTATTTAGTATTGAACTTTTGCTGTTGGATGAGCACTCTGTATATTTTTTTGACCAAAACTTATCAGGTTTTGTTTGTAATAATAGTGATAACTATATTCCGATTATTACTTTAAATGTCTTTCGTAATTACTAATTTTTTAGAGTGACCGCCATGCACAAATAAAGAGGGAAGTTCTGTGTAAATACCTTTACCGATTTTTACTACAGGCTTTATTTTTAAGCGCCGCGACGTTTCTTTTTCTTTTTTTAAAGACTCTTTTACCATGGCCGCGTCAAAACACTACCTTCATATTTTTCTCTAATTAAGTTTGAGGTCCCTTTTATGCATAAGAATTGGTCTGTCAGCGGAAAAATGCTTTTCACTACGAGAGACTTTATTTTTAAAGTGGCACGACCACATTTTATAATTAAAAAATGTGCTGTGACCGTTGCTAAGAAAAATTGATTTTTTTCTATTCTAAATTAATATTGTAGATTTCTTTTATATGTTCAAATACCTTTTTTATCGAAAAAATACTTCTTCTGTCAGACTTAATTTTTAAGCGCCGAGACGTCTTTTTTTTTAATAAACTTTTACAATGGCCGCATCAAAATACTACCTTCATATTTTTCTCTAATTAACTTCGAGGTCCCTTTTATGCACATGAATTGGTCTGTCAGCGAAAAAGTGCTTTTAACTACGACAGACTGAATTTTTAAAGTGCCGGGACCACAGCTTTTTAGTTAAAGAATTTGCTATGACCATTTCTAACTAAGATAAATAGATTTTTTTCAATTCTAAATTAATATTGTAGATTCCTTTTATATATTCAAATACCTTTTTTATCGAAAAAGTACTTTTTTCTATGTCACACTTAATTTTTCAGCGCCGGGAGAACGTTTTTTTTTCTTTTTTAAATAAGCTTCTACAATAGCCGCATCAAAACACTACCCTCATATTTTTCTCTAATTAACGTCGAGGTCCCTTTTATGCATGGAATTGGCCAACTATAAGAATTGATTTTTTTCAATTCTAAATTAATACTGTAGATTCCATTTATATATTCAAATACCTTTGTTATCGAAAAAATACTTTTTTCTATGTCAGACTTAATTTTTAAGCGCCGAGACGTTTTTTTTAAATAAGCTTTTACAATTGCCGCGTCAAAACACTACCTTCATATTTTTCTCTAATTAACTTTGAGGTCCCTTTTATGCATATGAATTGGTCTGTCGGTGAAAAAAATGCTTTTAACTACGATATATACTGAATTAATTAATAAATCAAAATATAGCAATTAATTAGCAAAAATTTCCTGACAGACAAGTTGTAATAGGTAGGAGAGGTCTTAAACTTCATTTTAAAACAAAAATTAAGGATGTCTTATTAAGTGTACCTTCATAAAAAAATTATTTGTAAAATATTGTGTCTGACAAATTAATTAACAAAAACTGTTAGACAGACCTGTTGTAATAGATAGGAGAGATGTTAAACCTCATTTTAGAACAAAAATCAAGGAGGTGCTATGAGTTTTTTTTATTTAAAAAAGATGCTTTATAAAAATTAAGTCTGTCAAATTAATTAACAAAAATTGCTAGCAGACCAGTTGTAATAGATATAGTCGCGTCATTTTAGCATTTTACTTCTAAAAAAAAAGTACAGGGTCAATTGACTTCATTTTTGTTGCAAAGAGTTCAGAAAGGCATTTAGAAAAAACAGTACCTTTTATACCAATAATTGGCCAATATTTTAATGGTCAATGTAATTGAATTAATTGAATAATTTGTTATACAATATGCCATAGAATTAGACGAAAATGGTTACTCGGGGATTACTGTTGTCGCTGATCACGAATCTGAAGTCCAATTTGGGAAATTCAAAATGGCGGACCGGAAATCGGGCCATTCTCCAGAAAAACTGAGAATGGATCTCTTGGCCTTGAAAATATGTACGGGGGGGGGGTTCGAGGTCTAATTCGATAAATTCAAAATGGCGAACCGGAAGTAGCGTCAATTTCTCAGGAAGAACTCGTACTATTTTCGTTCTTGGGCTGAAATTGAGTGCTAGGGGATTTTTGAGGCCGCTGATCACGAATCAGAGAATTTACGAAATTCAAAATGGCCGGAATAACAGTCCATTTCTCCGTAAAACTCGTATTCTTTTCTTTTTTGGGTTGAAAGTAGGAACTCGGGGGTTCTCGTTATCGCTGATAATCCAACTAGGGAGAATTCAAAATGGCGGAAGTAGTATATTTTTCAGGAAATACTCGTATTTTTCATACTTTCAGGAAAGTAAAAAATACGAGGTTTTCCAGAGAGGCTGACTGTTCTTTCGGTCCGCCATTTTGAATTTCGTAAATTGGACCTCTGATTCGTGATCAGCGACCTCAAAAAAATACGAGTTTTTCCTGATAAATTGACTCCACATCCGGTCCGCCATTTTGAATTTAACAAATTAGATCTCGGATTCGTAATCAGCGACCTTGAAAACTCCCGAGTACAGATTTTCAAGGTCAGGATATCCATTCTCATTTCTTCTGAAAATGGTCCGATTTTCGGTCCGCCATTTTGAATTTCTCAAATTGGACTTCAAATTCGTGATCATCGACCGCAAAAACCTCCGAGTAACCAATTTCGTCTAATTCTATGGCATATCGCGTGTATGATAACAAATTTTTCAATTAGGTAATTTAATTAAATTGGCCATTAATATTGACCAATTATTGGAAAATGAAACCGAACATTTTCACCAAAAAATAAAAGGTACTGTTTTTTCTAGATGCCTTTCTGAACTCTTTGCAACAAAAATGAGGTCAATTGACCCTGTACCTTTTTTTTAGAGAGGTTTTCAGATTTTTCATGCTAAAACGACGCAACTAATAGGAGAGATCTTAAACGTCATTTTAAAACAAAAATCAAGGAGGTGTTATGAACTGTACTTTCATAAAAAATTACTTTTTAAACAATTCAGTGTAACAAATCAATTAACAAAAATTGTCAGACAGACCAGTTGTAATAGAGATACGAGAGATGTTAACTTAATTTTAAATCAAGGAGGTGTTATGATGTGTACTTTCGTAAAAAAAATGCTTTATAAAAAATTAAGTCTGTCACATTAGTTAACAAATATTGTCAGACAAACCAATTGTTTTTAAAATGATTAATTATTTAACACAAATTGAGAAAATTTCGAGCATGTGATTTGAAATGTAAAATCTTTTTTTTTAAGGCAAATTAAAAAATTCATATAAAATAACAATTAACAATTTTTGTATGCTCTGGCGGGCTAACATAATATTTACATGTTTTGCAAACATTTTCATCTTTTAAATTTGTGGTGTTCTATGGGGTACTTCTTTTGTCATGGAAGCTCGCGGTCTGTATAGGCTTTATCTAGAGGTAACTAAATTTATTGGTTATGGAGTCTGAAGAAACTGCATAAAGCAATACTTATGGTTTTGGGTTTACCTCTTTAAATTCGTATGATATAAATATTTATTTTCAATGCAAAGTGATAGAGGGTACCTACTATTTATCAAAATATTTATAATTAGCCATGAGACAATGTAAACAATTATTTACATTTAATATGCATATAGGTAGTAGGTACCAAGAAGTAAAATGAAATTAAAAAATGTATATTTTTATTTTTAAATATATTGCGTCAGAACTCACTCTATTTATTATTTATTGACTGTTAGAAACGCATAAGTAAAATAGTGTTTATTATCAGGTGAATATTTGCGGTCACGTGGGGTTTTCCGACCATTGGCGTAGAAGCATTCATAAACTAGGCGCTTTGGATAATGCAAATAGTCGGCAAAATATTTTGTTCAATTTGTGTTTGTTGTCATCCACAATCATAACCAGACCGAATATCAAAGAGAAGGTTCATCATAAATTAGTGAAAGGTTAGTCAATTGTTAAAATTTTTTTGTAAAATCAGCGCACACCATGCAAGTTGTTTTATTCAATAGGTACTATCACTATGCGTATAAACATTAGTTTATTGGTCAAATTACAGCAATTTTTTAATTTGTGGTTAATTTAACAAATTTGAACTTGAATTCGAGAGTTGACTAGCATCGTGTATAGACGTATTGTAGGAAGCTCCCGAAAAAAGCGCTAAAAATCGGTTAAAACCCCGTTAAACTCGATAAAATTTAAGCTACCAGTAGGCCAAAAAAATCTGCGTAAAATGAAGTGTCACAATAGAAAAACAAAGTTCGTATGGAATTAATATCTGAATATTACTTGTACAGTGTTTTTTAATAGTACCTACCAAAAATAAAGTAAACAAGCTAACCGTATACTCTTTGCCGATTTAGTGCACTTTTTATATAATTGTTGTAAATTCTATAGGATACTCTTCGCAGTTTTTTTTGTAAATAATATTAGTTTTAGACATTTTTAATTTAATTACAAAACATAAAGAAAAATATGTAAACAAAATTTTTTTGAATTAAAAAAATGTATTACTTTTTTATTTATCGATCGATTTTGCTCAAAAACAAGAGGGGTCTTCCTCTAGCTAACACTTACTTACTGTCCAAATTTCAATACAATTAGACTTTTCGTTCTTAAGTTATCGTGCTTACAAGAAACGTGACGGACGGACGGACATTTTGAAAGTTGTTCAGAATTCGATCACCAACACAGTGATATGAAATTTTTTTCTCTGCGAGCAATATTACCGGTTTTAGAAATGTGCCGATCGAATGCAATATACTCTTCGTTTTGTATTTGTGAAGAGTATAATAAGTGCAAGTGCCAGTGCCTTAGCTGACCATCAACGGATATAGACCTATCTACACCAAAGACCCTTTCAAGTGGTTTATTGCGGTAGAGAAAGCTGAGCAATAAATCTTTAGTGTCAAGTGAGCGACACGTGAGTACAAGTAGGGAGAAATTCCACGGAACAAAGAGGGAAGCTGTCAACATATGCCCACAGATGAAGAGATAACTTATTTATTTATTTATTTATTGGTTTATTAATTCTTGTCACATAGTCCATATATTGGGCTTATTTACGAATACAAAAAAGCCTCTCAGCTCAAAGGAGTTGGGGGTCTGCTTGACATACAGGGCGTCCCAAATATTCTAGATCCTTTTTTTTATTTTTTGCAGATTTTACTTTTTTATTTTGCTTTACCTTGGCGAATCGGTATACAGGGTGTCTCAATAAATGTTCCCTCGGGACTCTTCCTTGCACTTCCACTGTAAATGGCTATTTACCTGTAGAGCGGTTAATAAAACAAAGCGGGCAGGAAGAAGTGCACACTTCTAGATTCAGAAACAGAATACTATGAAGAATGAATAAGGTGAATAAGGAGAATGATGGATAGAAACTTGAAAGAAGCATCTCACAAAAGCCTACAATTCCCATCCGATGATGATAAATGGAAATTTAAAAGAAGCGTCTCACGAATACCCACACTTCCCATCCTATGTACCACCTCGTATATATATGTCATACGATGGCTGGACTAAAAGATGCTGATGCAGCGATGCTAAGAAGCCAGCCGCCCGAAGGCGCGGCACGGGTGAGAAAAGTTAGTCCTCAGATAACTTTGTTCGGTGAGGTTGGAGAGCTCTAAAATTTGTAATAGTTTTGTCAAAATTCTACCTAAGCGGAGTTTTACATAATTAATCTTTTAATAGCTGCCAATTTTTCCACCTACGCCAGGAAGAAACCTTTTTGGATTTAGGTAAATACGCGTTCAGGAATTTGATTGTTGTTTTCTTTCCATCGAATCATAGTGTTGTCGAGGGACATGACGATGTGAGTAAGATACGGTTCAGTTGTATGTTGTATTGTATTATTGTTTGATATGTTTTGTTCGATGCCCCGTAATACAAAGGGTAGTAGGTACCAATAACGTTCAGGATAGCAATTAAGCGTTGGTTGTTAAAGTATTAAGTATATATTTTATTTCTATTTTATTGAATAGTGTTGAATAGTATCTTAACGCAAATCTTGCCTCAGTATTAATGTTTTGTGTGAATACAAATTTTGGGTATTTGTTTATTAAGTACTCGTCGAAGTGTTGGACTTGTAAAATTTTATCTTTATTCTTTTAAGTGAATTAACTTACTTGTAAAAGTTTGTCATTATTTTTTGAAAGTAAAGTAAGATACTTGTAAAATTTTGTAATTGTTTTAATTAAAGTACATTATTCTCACTCTAAGAGAGTCTTTTCCACTACCTACCTTTAAATATACAGGGCTCACGGATTCACGGCCCCGAAGAGCGCTACCTACCTAATTAATTAATTATTTCTCTGTTAATTCAGAGTGGTGGCAGCGAAAATACCAACTATTTCGTTAATTTCCTTTATTATTATTGTTTATTTTAATTTCCGTATGATGTGTTGTGTCGTTTATGTACAATGGTGGCTGTGAAGGGATTTTAAGAAAAGTACCCCTTATCTCCTCCCACCTCTATCCCCATGCATCATGTGGCTCTTGCTGCTGGCAACAAGCATGTCACATATCCAATTCAGTGTATGTAGCCGCTCCGGCAGCATATAAAAACATTCAGATTGTATGTCCGGAAGCAGCAGCAATGCCTACTTTACGCTGGCAAATCAATCAATCAATGTTTGCAAATTTGAACTTGATGTAGAGAAAAGCTTACAGTACTCAAGTGCAGGTTTCAATGTCTAACTTCTTGCCGTTCTCTGCGTCGTTTGATCCGTGAAGGCATTCCGAACTTTCACGTGAAATTATTTCGAAAACTGCTAATCTTGAAAAATAAGTTTCACATAAAAAAGTCAGTTCTATCCGTTATCTTGATTTCTTCACAATATACTTGTAAAGTAAGCTACGGCCGTATTTTGATCTACCATTCAAGAGAGTTCTTTAGAAATAGGCTCAATTAATCGCAAATACATTCTTTTGTTAAAAAAAAAGCTTATTTGCTACATATCTTGAACGTTCTGGCAAAAAATTGCTACAAGATAATTCCTTTTTAACACGTTTTTAATAACTTGTCCTGTAACTTTGTGTGTAAGAAAATCTTGTAACTCAATTTCCACCCACTTCTAAATATTGCATTGACTTGAAATTTTGCATACATATAGGCTTTACATTGTAATACAATTTGACATTTTTTATAAAAAAAATCCAAGATGGCGGGTAGTTTATTCTGATTTAATAACCGATTCTTCTAAACATTCGTATCTGATGATTTTTGATATCGCAGATTATAAATGTGGAAATTTAAGAATTTAAAATGGCGGCTTCAGGATGATGAATGGGTTTTGTCATTTATGGGTATATAGGGAATTTTATTAAGTGACATGTTTGATTTATGTATTTGATCTATGGTACTTTTCCGAATGGAACAAACACTAGTCTAATTTAGTCCAGTGTTTAACGGTTTTCGCTCGGAATTCTTTCGGGAAAGCCCGAATGACGCGAAATTTGGACAGTAAGCAGGAAATGGCTCAAGGAACAAAGTCTACATAGTGCCGATGTGTGCTTTTACCCTGGGGCTGGATGTCACCCCTTCTCGAGGGTGAAAATTATTAGACTCAAGATAAATCTATAGAAGGATGATAAGAAAAAAATGTTCTATGAAGTTTTTTCGATAAATCAGTATTTTTCCAGTTATTCGCGATTGAAAATGATTTTTCATCTAAAGAATACATATTTTAGAGCGAATCTTCTCAAATAACTCGAAAACCTTACGTTTTATCAAAAAAATCACCAAGAGCAAAAATGAAGCTAATAAGATAACAATTTGATTGGTTTTTATTTTATTTCTGTTGATGCAATACGAACCGAGTTATGGCTCGTTGAGGGTGACTGATTGTTCGCCGAAAACTGAAATCATACCTTTCAACGTTAAATAACGGAAAAACGGCGAATTCTTGAAGGAACATTTGTTAGATGTTTTTTAAAGTACTTAAAACGACCTTTAAAATGAGCTTTAGTAAGCCATAAAGTCGTTAACATGAAGACTTACGGAGCTGGACTTACCAGCTGGAAATAAAATAGTTGTCTTGTTTTTTCGGAGAAAAAGTCAGCAATGAAACCAATGGCTTAACCGCAAGAATTGAAAGTAAACGTAATACATTTACGATTTACTTTATTTAGGTACTAACAATACGTTCTGGAAGTTTGAACGGTTTAGAATGATTAGATTTGGAAAAAAGTTTGATTTAATTTTGAAATAATTTTTTAAATTTTTGAAAAAAATTTCTTTTTTTCACAATAACTCAAAAACTAAAGAGAATACGTAAAAATGCAAGAGTACAAAAATTCAGGGTTTTCTTTGCAGAAAATTAATTGAGATATCACCGTCCAAAGTTCGCATTTGAGTGTGAGGACCACCTTCCCCGAGGCCTTTAAACTCAAAAATCTCAAAACCGAATGGTTCAAAGAAGTTAAATTTTACAGGCCTTGTAGTCCTTGAAATTCCCTGCAAAATTGTTTTCGGTGCGATTAGATATCTTAAGAATTAAGAAAGTTATCGTTAAAGAACCAATACGAATATTTTGTCAAAGCTACTACAAAGAGCAAGAAGGCGGGTCCAACTAAGTGCATTGCCTCTCATAGAAAACGCAGCAGCTGAACATTTGAAGAGGGTCTATTTACAAGTTCAGTTGTGGTTGGGGAATAATGTAACACATGAAAAATATGGTTGAAAATATAATCAAAATATTCTAATGCCGATCAAAATGATTCTACAGCTCTACAAAATATTCTAAAATCATTTTTTTGTAACTGCCACTACTGCTAGAAACGATGTTCAGCGACATCAGCTTGTAGTTGCCGAAAGAGTGGACTGTGTTGCACACAAGTATGTACTGTTTTCTTTTTCCTTCTTCAATTCTTTGGGACTTCCTGCCACATGTATGTTTTCATTTTAAGCGGTGCTAGGGGAATCTACAAAATATATCACAATTAACCAGTATGATACTGGTAAATAACCTCTAAGCCTGTGACGTTTACGTTAATTGTGATATATTTTGTAGATTCCCCTAGCACCGCTTAAAAAGAAAACATACATGTGGCAGGAAGTCCCAAAGAATTGAAGAAGGAAAAAGAAAATTAAGATAATGCCACAAATAACATTTAGACAAGTATGTACTGGATGCCATGGCAACAGTTGTCTTAATGGTCCTCCAAGTATGGAAAATTTTGTGGACGATGGAGAAGATGGAATAGAAACATATCAATAAATAAATATTCAAATTTATTGTATTTTTTTAAAATAAAATACAAATCTTATTTATTTATTTTTGATGTCCATTGGTTGATAAATTTGTTTTTTCTCCAAGTCAAAATGTGTCCATTTTTATTGCTAATTTATAGTTAAATTGTTGCTGGTTTGGTGCTATTTGTAACAATTTTATATGAATTTTCAACTTGATATATGAAATCTCTGACTTCGAAAACCCTCTAAAAGCCGTTTCTGGAATTCAAAATTTTATCTCATTTTTTTATTTTTCTTGCTGATTCGTTGCTAGTTTGTTGCTTAAAATCAAAAGCGCACCTTCGCGGACCATGTAGACTTTGCAATACTATCAATTACGAATAGAATGCCGTTTATTTCGTGAAAATCGATCTTTCCTAACCGGAGTTCAAGGTTTCGAACGTTTTTTGTCTTTACTGACTGCAACTGTTAAAAAATGCACTGTAAAGAAGAAAATAATGTTAATGATAATATAATAATAGTTATGTTAAAAATGAAGCGTTTATTAACGTAATAATGATATTGTCTAAATGTTATTTGTGGCATTGTCTTAATTTTTTTTCTTCTTCAATTTTTTGGGACTTCCTGCCACATGTATTTTTTCTTTTTAAGCGGTGCTCGGGGAATCTACAAAATATCACAATTAACCAGTATGTTACTGGTAAATAACCTCTACGCCTGTGACTTTTACGTCAAAGGATCAGTTAGAGGTTGCTTTTTTTAAATAAATAACACAAATAAGTATAAAAACTGGAATTTAAATATTTCGCCGACGCGACGTTTCGAGAATCTAATCTGTTTCCTTTTTCAAGGCTTTTTTTGAAAAAGAATTGAAGAGGAAAACAAACAATAATGATTAACATTAATATTATTTTCTTCTTTTTAGTGCATTTTTAAACAGTTTCAGTTGATTTCTAAAAGCGTTCTTAATTTTATAAAATTATTTATTCTTAGGAAAGGACCCTTACTCCGATATCTATACAATTAAAACGCAAAAACGCTGTCACTGGCGATCGGTTGACTTTCACAGCATCAGCGGCGCCTCGCCTAGCCTTGCGACTGGCCCCGACCTTCACAATATCATCGGAAGAATTTGAAAAATGTCCAACTAAGACGCCTACCGCATAACGGGCCTGCACAGCAGGATATCCTAGCAGGATTCTTGCTGCAGGACACTCGACATTCTACATTTTCCTGAACTGTATTAAAAACCAGCACTTTTACTAATAAAAATAAGGACAAATTCAGAACCTCTTGGTAACTACTAGTTATGCTGGTATTCAAGTAAACAAATAAAAAATGCAGTGGGATACAGCTATTTATAGATCGTACTCGCTTAAAAAATAAAGACAGCCAATGTACGTGAACAACATATAAAGAAGATATTGCTGAAGGCGTACATAAGATCTTCTAAGAAATGAAGAAATGAGGAAGTGAGTCTCAATTTCTTGTTTACCACAAAAATTCTTCGAATATTACAGAAGATGAAGAAATATCAAGTGGCCAGTCTGAAGTTAAATCCGGCTTCTGGCGCCGGTAAAATGATGTCAGTTGAGACTATTATGTAATGATTGGAAAATTAGTTGTTCAAATTGATTTTTATTGATACTGGGTGCGAGTGAATTAATGTTTAATCATTATTTTTTTTAAATACACTTCTAATCGTGTTAAGTGTTAAATAGTAGTTTTTAGGTCTTATGACAACCCAAAAATTTAACAAAATACACGGAACTTTGAAAATAAATGATATGCAATGGAGTAAAACTATCTGTAGGAATTGTCTTATTATAGCAATTTTTCTGCTGTAAACTTGTAAACATTTATAGTGCGGGAGCCCTCGACCAAAATTTCTTGTCATCCCGACATGGACAAATTAGTGAACGATGTTTAGTTTAAGGAAAATAAGGCACTTTGATATGTAAAGTAAAGCTCTGGGGCGTTGCGGATGCGGTGGAAAAACATTTTCCGTCGTTAAAGAAAATCGTGTAATTTTTTTATAACACCTCATACGTGTTTAATGTAATTCTATTTAAAATGTTAAAAAATACACCAATCCGTGAGGAACGGAAATGTTTTGCCTTACAGAAACCTGATAAATGCAGCATTAATTTTTTAAAATTACTTGACTGAGTTATAGTGACATGGCTGAAACCTTCTTTAGATGTTGGGTCTATGCATCCTAAGAAGTCTAAACGGACATTTTCCGTGTTGCGCGGTTGTGGAAAATTAAATGGAGTCGTCTCTTGCGCCGCTGTGCCACCACGCGCTATAAAGGTATGAAGATAAGTGATATTTTTTCATGACTGTTTCGTACGAAAATCCACAAATTACATAGAGAACGGACATATCCCGATGAAAAAAATTTCTACTTTAAAATTTATTGGGGAATTTTATAATTTTCTCTTCACTCGTCGCTTGTACAAGGCGTTTCAAATTTTTATAGAGTTCCATACATCCTACTTCAACACAAAAACCAGGAGACGGACGTGTCGCGATAACAATATTCCCTGATAACAACAAACGTCCCCAGGACGTACACTTAGGTCGTCGTTAGGTCTGAACGTCCCGGGTTTATATGGTACGTGCCGAAGACGTCCGTTTGCTATCGTCCCTAAAACGTTCTGAACAAACGTTTTAAGGACATCCTGCTAGAGTCTAGTCAAGACAAACCTAAAGACACTTGTGAACTATAAACAACTTAGAAATGTAACTAATGCAGCTATTAAGGCTGAAAAGAAGGCTTATTTAAGATATAAATTTAATAATTGTAATATTAAAGAGAAATGGGGTGAATTAAAAAAATTAAATATTGCTAAAAATCAAAAGGCTAATATGCCTGAACAGTTAAGTAATGTGGACACTATTAATGATTTTTTCATCAATTCCTCTAATAATAATGATAGACCAAAAGACGAGTTAATAAATTTTTATAATACCAATGTTAAAGAAGGCATAGATGGTTTATTTTCCTTTAAACTTATTTCTGATATAGATGTAATTAAAATCATTCAAAACATAAAATCTAAAGCTTATGGATATGATAAATTAAATATAACTTTAATACATTTATGCTGTCCTTATATAGTTCCATTCTTAACTCACATATATAATGTATGTATAAATACACACTACTTTCCTAAAGCTTGGAAAATAGCTTTAATATTTCCTTTACCTAAAATCAGTCAACCTAGCCAATTGAGTCACCTAAGGTCCATTAGTGTTTTGCCTGTCTTATCAAAGATTTTTGAAAAAATCTTAGAATTGCAAATTAGAGAATTTGTGAATCTCAACAAAGTTCTACCATTAAAGCAGTCGGGACTTAGATCTGGATTCTCTTGTGCTACGGCTCTTGCAGGCGTAACTGATGACATCATTGGAGCTACTGACAATAACAAAATACGTGTATTAATATTATTAGATTATACAAAAGCTTTTGATATGATAAATCACCAATTACTTTTTTCAATTCTACACTTTTGTGGCTTTGAACGAAATTCCTCAAGTCTAATTTTGTCATTCTTGTCGGATAGAATTCAACAAACAGTACTTAATAATAATATTTCACAACCACTAACGGTAGTTTCTGGTGTACCGCAAGGAAGTATACTTGGACCGTTATTGTTTACAATTTTTACATCGAATTTTCACACATCCTTGCAACACTGCAATTACCATTTATATGCTGATGATACACAGCTTTATTGTTCATTTCATGTTGAAGATCTACAGTAATATAGGAATTTAATTAACAGCGATATAAAGAATTTGGTGTCAGTTTCTACTGATCATCTACTTAAAATTAACCCTAGTAAATCATCTGCTATAATATTTTGCAATGACAATGCTCGTGAATTTGTGTCGAGAGAAATTAATATACAGATTGGAAATGATACAATTGCCTTCAATAACAGCTCTAAAAGTCTTGGTCTTATTATTGATTATAAATTGAGATTTAAACAGCATTTTACGAGTAAATTAAGAGCAGCATACGCTGCACTAAAAATGATATATTCCCAGAGACGATTTTTAAGCATGGAAGTAAAAAAAATGTTATGTGATTCTCTAGTTTTGTCCCATTTTAATCATTACGATATGGTTTATGGCCCCTGTATTGACAGCATCGAGACCCGGCGCATACAAAAAGTACAAAATGCTTGTCTTCGCTTAATTTTTGGAATTCAACGCCGTCAAAGAATATCTCGTAAATTGAAAACTGCAGGATGGCTGAATATGTACAATCGCCGCAAACTTCACATGGCTTGTTTTTTTTCATAAAATTTTAAAGTTTAGATCGCCACCTTATCTCCTCAACAAGCTCTCTTTTAGAAATGATATTCATAACATTAATATTAGACGAAGAAATATTCTCACCATATCACAACACCGTGAGGAAATATTCAAAAGGTCATTCTCTTATAACATTGCTACTTCTATAAATACGCTACCCTTTAATGGACTCATCCTTTCGTGTGTAAGTTTAAAAAAACATTTAAAAAATATTTAATGTGAAATCAGTAATAATAAAATCTTACCTTTTCCCGTAATTTCTCTGTTTTTAAACTTTGTTCCTTCTTTAATTTTCTTTGTTTCATTTTTTTTTCTAATTTCTTTTCTTTCTCTTCCTCTCATTTCCTACTCTCCTCCCTCCTTCAGCTCTAGTTTGCCTCTTTTTCATTCTACTTTGATATATTTTTTTTTAAATTTTTTTTATGATTGTTTCGATATGAGTACCTATATTTATTTAATTTATCTACCTCTGATATTATTTATAGGCAATAGTGGAAGAACAGTTTACTGGCTTGTCAGTAAACTGAACTACTCGCCTTTTATTTACCTGTTGTGTAAACATGTATAATTTACTATTGTTACATTTGTCAAATTGGGTAAATAATAAATGCTTTATCATTATTATTATTATTATTATTAAATAACCTCTAGGAGTGATGTATTTTTTGAGCAGATGAGGACATGATTTAAAAAGGAAATTAAAAACTGTAAAAATGAAATTAAAATCCTTGAAAAGTTTTACTAACAAAATTTATTTTGATAACAAAATATTTTCATTTTTCATGGTCCATGCACTGTAGTACAACTGTATCCAGTTCTGAAGCCCGATTGTATTTTAGGTAGTATTTGTTTCTTCAGTAAATATTCTCTAAGTTGATGTTCCATGATTTTTTCAAGTATTCTAGAGAAAGTAGGTAGAACACTAATGGTCTTTAAAATTATCAGGATTATTTTTTTTCGGTAATACAGTGATTACAGCACTTTTCCAAGTGGATGGAAAAACATTTTCTTGTAAACAATGATTTATTATATGGGTCAGGTAAGGAATAATATGAGGACAGCACAATTTAATCATTTTTAAATTTACCTCATCACACTCTGTAGCATTTGTATTTATTTCCATGATTTTTTTTAATACTGTAGTTTCATCAAGCCTAAAATCAAAAATTGAATCGAATGATAAATTATTTTTATAATAGTTTAAGATGTTATCAGAACAATTCAGAAGCATCTGTGACTGGCAAAGAATTTACTAAAAAATTATTTATATCATTTACGTTCTTTAAATTTTCAGGAATATTTTTATTTTGAGAAACAATGACTTTATTTTTGAGAATTTTCCACCATTTATTAGCATTAGAATTATGTAGCTGATAACCAGACCCCGGCGCAAAAGTAGTTATGCCAGAGACGGCCCGGCCCTCACACAGATAAATATAATGTTTTGAATCGACAATCTTATAATTCACATAAGCAAATAAATACATTATTTATAGGAAACAATTACTTTTGAGGTAAGAAATAAAAAGTATGGCATAAAGCTCATAAAATAACAAATAAATAATCTGTTATTAGAAATTTGAAGAAATTATTTATTTGGTATAGTTGAGCAAATAGATGTAAGTGATATTTACTGAAGCTGGCGGATAAAAAACACCAGACTTCGGCCGCACGTTATACAGGGTGCGCCAAAGTTCTGATTTTGGTCGATTACGGCTGTATTTGAAATGGTGGAAATATATTGTCTATAGATTATTTTCTTGATTTTCAATTCTGAATAACCAGAAAATATGTACAATTATACAGGGTACTCCGTTTTCGTTGTCCGAGCAACAACTTCGTTATTTTAAATGGAACACCCTATATTTTTTTCCTTTATCGAGTTACCCATCTAATTATATTCATAATTCTATTAAGGTGGTAGGTACTTAAAATGAACCGTTTACGATATAAAAAAGATTTTTTGACAAAAAGTGAGGTTTGCGGATAAGTTTTTGAGTACCTCTGATTTCATAGACAAGAGAGTTTTCAAAATTCTGCTTATACTGTTATGTTGAGCATATTAAGGGCTAGTAGGGCAGAAACATTATTAATATTAATCTTATACAGAGTGCTGAAAAAAATTGAGTTTAATGTTTCGCTAATAAAAAAGGCCGTAATTCAATTTTTTCAAATGGGACGTACTATTTTCAGTTCTGTCATCTAATGAAGTGTTAAATTATCTTTCCATTGATATATCATAGTAGGTATTTATCTTTAGGAGTTGCATAGATATTAAGGTTAATTGTCTGGATCAGTCATTTTTCTTGCTGGAACTTCATGAGGTTTGTACTGCACTTCACCAGTTTCGATAAATCTGTCTCTAAGATTACTAAATGCATGTTCTAAAGGGTGTCTCCTTTCAGGATATCTGGTTTTATAGACTCGGGATGCTAAGAGGCTGTTCCTTGAGCACTCCCCCAGAATAAAAATCATGTCAACCATTTCTTCCCGCGAATAATTCATATTTAATATAATTATATGCAAATGCAACTTCCTGGAACTGTAAAAGCTACTAGTATTTTATTAAAGACAATCAAAACAAAAGCACTTACCGATATAGCAGTAACACAAAACTTTAGAACATCCACAGACACGTGTTTTGACATCTATGTCTCTTCGGTGCGGCTTTTTCTAAAGTTCACAATCAACTGAAATATGTAAGCAAATACTCGTGTTATAACTATCAAAGGATTACCAGAACAGGATATTAAAAATTAAAATTAGATTATAGGAAATTCCCCGTAAAGGGATAATTATCAATATAATTATATGCAAATGCAACTTCCTGGAACTGTAAAAGCTACTAGTATTTTATTAATTATTTTTATATTTTATTATCAATATAATTATATGCAAATGCAACTTCCTGGAACTGTAAAAGCTACTAGTATTTTATTAGCTAATAAAATACTAGTAGCTTTTACAGTTCCAGGAAGTTGCATTTGCATATAATTATATTGATAATTATCCCTTTACGGGGAATTTCCTATAATCTAATTTTAATTTTTAATATCCTGTTCTGGTAATCCTTTGATAGTTATAACACGAGTATTTGCTTACATATTTCAGTTGATTGTGAACTTTAGAAAAAGCCGCACCGAAGAGACATAGATGTCAAAACACGTGTCTGTGGATGTTCTAAAGTTTTGTGTTACTGCTATATCGGTAAGTGCTTTTGTTTTGATTGTCTTTAATAAAATACTAGTAGCTTTTACAGTTCCAGGAAGTTGCATTTGCATATAATTATATTAAATATGAATTATTCGCGGGAAGAAATGGTTGACATGATTTTTATTCTGGGGGAGTGCTCAAGGAACAGCCTCTTAGCATCCCGAGTCTATAAAACCAGATATCCTGAAAGGAGACACCCTTTAGAACATGCATTTAGTAATCTTAGAGACAGATTTATCGAAACTGGTGAAGTGCAGTACAAACCTCATGAAGTTCCAGCAAGAAAAATGACTGATCCAGACAATTAACCTTAATATCTATGCAACTCCTAAAGATAAATACCTACTATGATATATCAATGGAAAGATAATTTAACACTTCATTAGATGACAGAACTGAAAATAGTACGTCCCATTTGAAAAAATTGAATTACGGCCTTTTTTATTAGCGAAACATTAAACTCAATTTTTTTCAGCACTCTGTATAAGATTAATATTAATAATGTTTCTGCCCTACTAGCCCTTAATATGCTCAACATAACAGTATAAGCAGAATTTTGAAAACTCTCTTGTCTATGAAATCAGAGGTACTCAAAAACTTATCCGCAAACTTCACTTTTTGTCAAAAAATCTTTTTTATATCGTAAACGGTTCATTTTAAGTACCTACCACCTTAATAGAATTATGAATATAATTAGATGGGTAACTCGATAAAGGAAAAAAATATAGGGTGTTCCATTTAAAATAACGAAGTTGTTGCTCGGACAACGAAAACGGAGTACCCTGTATAATTGTACATATTTTCTGGTTATTCAGAATTGAAAATCAAGAAAATAATCTATAGACAATATATTTCCACCATTTCAAATACAGCCGTAATCGACCAAAATCAGAACTTTGGCGCACCCTGTATATGCCTTCAGCGTCGGTCTGATTGTCTAACCGAAAATAAAAAACTCGACACTTTAACCGGCATACGCCACTTCAGCTTTTTGCATCAATTAAGAGAACTTAAACATCTTCTATATGTTTCTTCCCAACTATATTAAACAATTCTTAATTTAAAATATTATTTATATCTATACACATAATATAAGGCACTATATTTAAAAAAATATAAGGATAGTTTTCGGCACCACAAAGACACCACCATTCTTCTCGCTCACTTTCTGCTTTTTTTACGACAGCAAATAATATACTACAACACTACAGATTTGTCAGTACATTTTCAGCTTTTGATAGAAGTAAATCTGTTGTGAATTATTCTGGCGTCAAGTTACTTTCCATTAAATGAACCAGTACTTTCGTGGATTCAAGATTTTTCCGGAACTGCGGTTTAACGGTGTAGAACTTTTCTGCACTAGCTGTGAAAAAACTCTTTCGTGGACAGGCAAGTCGAACATTTTAAAACATGTTTCATCTGAACGTCATAAAAACTAAAATTTAGCATATATACGTGGATATTTCTCACGAATCCTTCTAGCCATACGCCACCTTCAACGTAAACCGGAAACGGATCATTACACAGCAATTGATGCAATGAACATTATATTTGATCTATGTCAATATATTTTTAGAGTATCAGGGGTGTTGCTGAGACAGTGAAATACAAACTAGATACAGTGTTGAGAAACAACTCTGGTTTTTCAACATTTTTGTGTGGTGCATGGACCTATTAAGTGACAAACAAGTGACCTGTTCATTGCTGGACATAATATCTGCCATCTATAAGAAACTACATTTATTTTAAATATGCGTCGATTACATCGGTAGACGTTGAACGATCATTTTCACAACCCAAGTGGATATTTAGCGACAGGCGCTGGAGTTTAACTTCGGACCATTTAGAACAAATGCAAATAATATAATTTTATAATTCTAATGAGGCATAGTTACTAAGTGTTTGTGCATCCAACAATTAGTGCATCAAACTATGACTTATAACCCTTTCGGAGCCATTTACCTTTAAATATTACGGAATTCCCTAGATACAATTGTAAGGTAAGATATTGTATTATTGCGCATACAAATGTTTATATAATTCATATTGCGCAAAGCCGATTCTGGCTTGTACGTCATAACTACCCTCTGAGCCGGGGTCTGCTGATAACTTAAAATGCTTTCCTTTCTCTTTTAATGGCTTGAGATGTGAAATTACGCAGCCGTTTGTATTATAAAAAATCATTGTTATTTTTTGTACTTTTATATTTGGCAAGCGCCCTATCTCTAATGTTTATCATAGTTTTTATATTGTCAGTCAACCAAGGTGTGGGAGGTTTAGTAAACCTTTTTGTCACAATAGGTGCATGTTGATCAAATAAACTAAATAAACTAATCAGGTTATCTTACTGGTAAGATTCGTGAAAATTGAGTATTTATTCATTATTATTTGCATAATTGTAGATTTCAAAAAATGGCGAAGGTGCCGGTGAAATTCAAACAAAATTTTATTTTTAAAGGAGTAGGTTTTCAATTATACCCGTACGTATGTCTTTTTATGTTTGTACATTGATTTGTGGGATAGCTCAAGCGATTTCCACGAAATCTTTTGTGAACTACAGAGTATGACATGACGGCGCGGCGGTGTGGTGGTAACATATTTTTTGCATAAAGTGGACTGGAATTCATAGTTAGGTTTGCTTTAAAGGATAGGTAACTTCGTGTTTCCTTGATTTTTTCTACAGTCCTAAACTGATTCAAATAATGTTTTCACAGTGTTTTAGTAGGGAAATTTTTCTAAAAGCCCGTAAAAAACTTGTTTGAATGGGCATTGAAATTTAGAAGAAAATGTAGAAATACCTCGTTTTTCAACAATTTTTCCTAAAAATCTTCGTATCTCGACGATTTCTCCTACATTCCTAAGCCGATTCAAACTATTTTTTTATGGACTTTTAGAAAAAAAAACTTATCTAAAAGTTTGGATCGAATGTAGGAAAAATCGACGAAATACGGGGGTTATCTTCTGAAGGAAATCTAAACATGAATTCCGGTTTCTTTCTGGAGCGCTAAAATGACTAAAATCTCTAACTTGAGTGCTAGTGAATGGATTTTGATGAAACCTTCAATGTGTTTGTAATGACGTTAATAAAAAAGTTTATAAAAGATTAGAGTAGAGAATGATCGGAAGGAGTAGAAAACACCCCTTTTACCATGGGTTCCGTAACTTAAGTCAAAAATGAAAAAAAAAAAATCGGTAAAGGTATTTACACAGAACTTCCCTCGTTATTTGTGCATGGCGGTCACTCGAAAAAATTATTAATTACAAAATGACATTGGGAATAATAATCGGAATATAGTTATTGCTATTATTACAAAGAAAACCTGATAACTTTTGGTAAAAAAAAATATACAGAGTGCTCATCCAACAGCAAAAGTTCAATACTAAATGACAGGTGCCATGGAAGGCTTGCGCAAATACCTTTACAAATGTCCACCATGACAATTATTTCTTGGGATGACCATCCTGTACATTTTTCATTAAAAGTATAATAGGTGCATATGCCAAATATTATTGCCATCTATCACATTTTCAATCCCAGATTCACGTATTTTTTTTTAATTTTTCAAAAATGTTGGTAAAAAAATTTTCAAAATTTTTTTCGTTTAGAATGTCATGAAACGTAGAAATTTTAAATTTGAGCAAAAAGGAAAGTTTCCTTCTATATATTCTATAGTAGTGGTAAAAAACAAATTTAAAAATTATATTTTATTTAAATTAAGGTTAAGAATGCCATGAAACGTGAAAATTTTAAATTTGAGCAGATAAAAAACAAAATCCATTTATTTTAGTGGTTAAAAATTTTTCAAAAATTTTCAATTTTTTTTTTCTGAAATAGGTTTAGAATGTCATAAAACGTGAACATTTTAAATGTTAGCAAAAAAAAATGGTAAAAAAGTTTTCTAATTTTTTTTCTTAATAGATATAGAACGCTATGAAATGTGGAAATTTTAAATTTGAAGAACGAAAATTAATTTTTCCACCTAATTTATTTAGTGGTCATTTTTTTTTTCAAAAATGTTGGTTAAAGAAATTTTCAAAAAAAAATTTTTTTGAAATAGGTTTAGGATGCCATGAAACGTGGAAATTTTAAATTTGAACAAAGAAAAAAAAAATTTCATCTGTTTTAGTGGTAAAAATTAAAAAAAAAATGTTGGTGAAAAAAATTTTCAATTTTTTTTTTACTGAAATGGTTGGTTTATTAGGTTATTTATTCCGTTTAGACGGTCCACCCTGTATATTTTCCAGTGAAAGTTTAACCAATTCTTCGCTGACAGTAGGGTCAACTACCTACTGACTGCTCTCCGTCAAGTAGTTTTTTAGTTAATGCACCAACAGACAGACAAACAGACTGACGGAATTGAAAAACTTTATTTTCGTAATATACGTGATCTGAAACGTCAGAATCCGAAAAAATCTCAAAGGGTGATTTTTTCTCGAATACAATACTTCCCTTCGGTATACGAGGGAAGTAATATGTTTACCTTTTTTGGCCCAAAATAAGAAATTTTTACTTTGGTGAATTTTTTCGAGCAATTCTAGGAAAATGTAAAAGTTCGAAAAAATTCGGGTGAGCGTATCATCGAAATGCAAGACTTTTTTTATTTGCAACTTTTTTGTAAAGTGCGTTTTCACCGAGTTTTTCCAGAAAAGCATGAAAAACTACCCCTTTTTTGAAATTGTAGCGCTTTAAAACACGTAATTTAAAAAATTTAGACGTATGCAATGAGGCCTTCTAAACATTTTTTGTCTCTTGGAATTTTTTGTAACTTGCTAATTTTCCGAGTTACAGGCAGTTTTTCATTATAAATAATGTATTACATTTTTTTACACATTTTCAATTTAAAAATTATACTGAACCTTTAAAAATGGTATAACTATATTAGGCTTCATATTTTTTGTATAACAATATATATAAATCATGCTCACCTTTTGAGTTTTCATGTATTTTTTAAATGAAAATGTGTAAAAATGTAGTACATTATTCATCGTAAAAAACTGCCTATAACTCGGAAAATTAGAAAGTTACAAAAAAATTCCAAGAGACAACAAATGTTAAGAAGACTTCAGTGCATAGGTTTGAATTTTTTCAAAATTTTAAATTACATATTTTTAAAGCGCTACAATTTCAAAGAAGGGGTAGTTTTTCAGGGTTTTCCGGAAAAAATCGGTGAAAACGACCTTTACAGAAAAAAGTCTTGAATTTTCGATGATACATTCACCTGAATTTTTTCAGATTCTATTTTCATCTTTTACATTTCCCTTCCCCCACTTTTAGGATTTTTCCAATGGGCATATTTCGAAAAATAAGCATTTCTCGAAAAAATTCACCAGAATAAAAACATCTTATTTTAGGCCAAAAAAGATAAACATATTACATTTCTTCATTTTTAACCTAGTTCTACAAGTTACGGAACCAGTGATAAAAGGGGTGTTTTCTACCCCTTTCGGTCATTTCCTACTCTAATATTTTTTTCAACGTTTTTTATTACGTCATTACAAACACATTGCACAAGGTTTCATCAAAATCCATTCACTAACACTCAAGTTGGAGGTAAAACCCACCGTTGACTGTAGGTACTATAAGACAGAACAGGGAGTTGGAGCTGAGATTTACGGGAAGGTCAAAAATGAAAATCCCAAAATGTACGCCACAGTAGGTATTCCAGGCTGAAGTGGCCGCAATACAGTGGTGCGCAAAGGAAATTATAAGACAAGGAACTGTCAATCAGTCGATTGCCATTTTTTCCGATAGTCAGGCTGCGCTAAAAGCAATCGGCTCCATGCAAGTCCGAGACTTGTATGGGACTGCATACATGCCCTTATAAGTAGACCTAGGAAGTCAGAATAAAGTGACCATGGCATGGATACCAGGACACAAGGGAAATGAAAAGGCTGAAGAACTGTCCAGAGAAGGCGCGTGTATGGCCCTTATAGCATCCGAACCCTTTTGTGATGTGGCCACCATGCCAAATTTTTGGAATGGTTGAAACATTTCCCATGACAGAGACAGGCCAAAGAGTTCATTAAAGAACAATCGTCCAAAGGGGGAGCTATTATGCAAAAACAGAAAGACCATTAGACTAATAGTGGGTCTTCTAACCGGTCACTGGACATCTGAGTCTAATAGGTCTGGCAGAGGACGCACCATGCAGATTCTGCCAAGAGGCAGAGGAGACCTCAGTCCATGTATTGTGCTATTGCAAAGGTCTTGCTAGACTGAGATTCCAACTAGTTGGCGAGGAAAGACCAAGAGCTGATAGCTAGCTATGTTAAGGGGCCCCTATCAAGAAACTCTAAGGAAAACAAACTGGAGCACCACAATAGATCCATGCGGGTCGCGGTGGTCAAGGCCAATGCGCTAACTCCTCCTTCCGAAATCTAATCTAAGCTATGTCTAGTATGAGGTAATCAAGAATCGAACAAAAATTACCTTCTATCCCAGAATAGTCGAAGTTATGGCGAGGACGCAGCTTGGAGTTAAATAGCCAGATATTTTCAGAGTAGTTGATACCGATTCTCATATCAAGTTAATGATTCAAAATAGTGAATCCAATAGAGGTGCCATAATTAGGTGTTGTCATTCTATGCAAACTTGCTTTTATGGTAATATTAAAATAAAGTACTTGTTATGCTAAAGTACTTCTTGATATTTAAGATGCATTCTATCGTCCATGCAAAAGATGCATGATTGGCGGTGACGTCATCGTTTTATCAGTAACTTAAATCGCGTTTAAACACAACATTTTATTCACGTTATTTACGTTTTACATGTTACTAAATAAGCAATGCTAATACGAAATTTGTAAAAGCTACTTCTGGAAAACCTGCTCTAAAAGTGTTCTGGTACTGTCACTAAAACTCTTCCAGGTAAGGTTTTGCATGTATTTTTGCATCTTATTGGCACAAAACACTACTTAATTTTCATTATAAAATGGTAAGACTTTGCAAAATAACATGTGTTTATAATACAAAATGACGTTTGTTAGCTGACAATACAACTGATGACGTTATGGGTGTGCAGTGAAATGTAGTGTTCTTGACGATAAAATTTCAACTCAAAATTAAAATAGCTTATTTTAAGGTATTATTCGACTGATTGTCAAAATTCAAGTTTTTTGAACCATAATCCAGTATTATATTCATACTCAAAGAGAATTTAACATTTATGAAAACACCTAATTTTGAATTTGGAAACTTCGGACTAAAGTCGCGCTTAAAAAATTCATCTATAACGTTATTGTAACCTATTACAAGTATTTTGTCCAAGTGTGTAAGCATTGAAAATTAAACTAAAGTTTTAATTATTGTAAAGCAACGATTACGTTTTCTCTGGTAAACTTGTGCCATTATCAAGTATGCATTTATATATCGCTCAATAGCTAAGTAAAAATAGTCTATAACCGCAGAACATTTCAAAATCAAAACAAGTAAAATATTTTTATTAAGAATAGATGCAATTAAGTGGTTCCGCAAGGTCGTGCAAACTTGATTATGGAGTGGCGTCCTACCATTTTTTATTGGGGTTTACAAGAAATACAAGAATACGTTTCTAAATAAGTACCACGAGGTAAAATGAAAGAAAAATTCGTGCCGTAGAAAAAAAAATTCACAATGCTACAAAAGCTGCAGACGCGACGTTTCAAAATAATTGTTACTCATCAGAGCAATTATATCAATGAGATAAAATAAATATTACTACTTACAGCAGCAGTGTACAGTGGTGAACTAAATTCGATGAAATGTGCGAATTCCGGTTAAAAATAGTTACTGTAATAAAGGAGTTCACTCTTTCGAGATAATTATTTTTACTTAGTTTCTTTTTTTTTTATTTCGAGACAAATAGTCTAGGAGATACCTACATATATGGAGCGTAGAATATAACATGTTCGCATTGCTGTTATGTTTTAGCAAATATTTGCCTGAGTATTTTATGTTATATGTGAGTCAGATTCTCCCTTCAGATTTTTGGGCATCTTTTGGCCAAGAATGGGCCAAAACTGGTGCTTTAAAAAAAATGTTGACACTTTCTCAAACTTATATTTTTATAGTAGAGAATAGTCTCTGTGAGTGCCAAAATTTTTTTCTCAATGAAATCCTTCCCCCCAAACCCCCAAACATTCAAATATCGATTATTATGCCAAAAAGGATACAAAAATTATACCTTTAGCGAATAATTATCCTTTCTAACATAATAATCGGTATCTGAATGTTTGGGCGTTAGGGGGTGGTTTAGGATGAATACATTGAGAAAAACATGTTGGCACCCACATAGACTATTCTTTGGTATAAAAACTATAAGTTTGAGTAGGTGCCAACATTATATTTGAAAAGCACCAGTTTTGGCCCGTTTTTGGCCAAAAGTCCAATTTTTCTCGAGCTATGAACTTTCACAATTCTTTCTGTCTTTTGAAGAATATATAAATTAATGCTAAAAAACTCCCAATGTCGGCTATTTATTTGGGGGTGGTTCCCCACCCCTTCTAGGGTAGTGGAAAGAAAATAGAAAACTAACTAGTGGATCCGATAGAGAATTAAATTGGAAGAGGAAAACCAGTATATACCATTATAACGATTTGAAAATTATCAGTTTACCACAGAAAAATTGGTATTTCGAGACTGGCTTTCGCAAATAACTCAAAAAGCGTTGCGTATAATGAAGAAGTGGTATAGCACAAAATAGAAGACTATAAAATGACCAATACATTGGGTTTTGCCCAACAGTAAATTATTCTAAAACATGGTCGTTTAAAGGTGGCGTTCGAGCGTTTGTAAGTAGAAAATAATCAGTTTGACGTTAAAACTGCATATGATAAAAACTAAAGATTTTAAAATTCTTTTTAAATCCTTAGAAATAATAAAGTTTTGCGCTAAACAATGAATGATTTGTATTTTTTTTTTTTGTTTGGGATTATCCTGTTGTTATTGGCCGTAGAATAACAATTTTGAAAATCTTTGGTTTTTGATAATAGACAATATTAGGTACTAATATGTGCTCTAATTTTTTACTATTTTTGAAGCACTTATTTTAGAAAGTATTATTGTCTAAAAGAAAATGAATGAGTTATGTATTGTACACCAGATACGTCCTCCTATGAATCTTCAGGCCCTTTACTTAATAATTCGTCTGTATCGGTAACATCCATTTTTGACGTTGTTGGAAGTTCAGAAACTTCTAACAGTTCGATTACTGTCTAAATGAGTATCCAGTTTCACAATTTCTTCTCAGAGCCAATCGCAAATTGTTTTTCAATAAAGTTTTTTTTTTAAAAGCACAGCTCGTTGTACCTTGTCACTTTTGTCCAGTATTTCGATCACCTCAAGTTAGAGTAGACAAACACACATACATAGACCAGGGGTAATTTTTCCTAGCTCATTACAGTCTATTATTCATCATAATTGAACCGTGAGACCAAAAACAATTAAGTTCTACTGTTCAATGTGACGAAGGACCAAATATGACGATGAATGGACTGTTATGAACTTGGCAGAATTAATTGTCCCTGGTCTATGTATGTATGGTTTTTCACTGTGATGCGAGTGACTCGGTGATGGTCCCATATTAATATCATCTACCTATATCTAGTATCTAGTATCAGTATCTAGTATCAGAATTCAGTTTTAAAATAAAGCCATTGTTAAAAAAAATTATTAATTTATTTCTTACTTTTTGATTTTCCGTCTGCCTCATTTTTTTTTTTTTTTATTCAAACGACATCATTTCGTTTACTCTTGTCAAACTCTTTCATTTGACACCCATCAAGGGGGTTGTAAAGAAATAGGTAATCCGACATTTTGCATCGGCCGCCATATTGGATTTAGAATAACGTCACACAGCTTATTGTTGTCTACTTATCATACCATTTCATTTGATACTCATGCCGAGGGGGTGTAAAAAATAGGCGATCCGCCATTTTGTGCCGGCCACCATATTGGATATAGAATGACGTCACATAGCTTAATGTATTCTACTTTACCCTTTCTTTGATACCCATATCGAGGGGGTTGTCAAGAAAAAGGTAATCCGCCATTTTGTGGTGGCCGCCATATTGGATCTATCATAACATTGAATATACTATATTATATTGTCTTCAGAACCAAAGTGGTGTGCAAAATTTCAGCATGATTGGATATCGGGAAGTGGTAAAAAATCCGATAACCTGATTTGAACATACATACATACATACACAACTTTTCTAGCTAAAGAAAACCATTGAAAAATCGGGAAAAGCATTTTCTTTGTGAGAATATTTGAAATTGTGCCGGAGCTACAATTTAGTTTAAAGCGATAATTATTTGCTTTCGAAGTAGGTGATACTGAATCTGATGTTATAAGTTAAATATTCAAAAGGGAGAATTTAATAGGGCCACCATAATTGCGTAACTTTTTTAATGATCGTGTTTTTAATAGAGGCCAATTTTGTTAATTTTTTTTTACATTGTTCGAGAAATTAGGCAATATAAACCTTAATTAAGAATATAAAAACAAGAGAACAAGAAAATTCGTCTGATTCACAAGTAAATGTCACGTATCGGCCCAAAGATTTACCAGTTTTAACGAAATTACTTCAATACCTGCTACCTACATGAATTGTTACTCAAATAGGTAAAATATATAGAACATAAAACGTGTGGCAATTACACCATTTCTTGTGTACGCCAATGTACAAATATATGAATTTGTTATTACAACATTAAATACAATCAAAAGTCCTACTCCCTCATTTATTAAATCAGTTTTCTAGTTGGCTTTGAGTGGTCGTCAACTGTCAACACAGACCGCGATGTTCGAATGTTTTAACAAGTGCATGAGGAAGTGCCTTAATTTTTTTTTATTAACGGGTGTGGAAATATTAATGTGAATGTTTGTGCTCTAACAGAATCATTGGAAACATCCTATCAGTTTGTTAAAATAACAATGGGAATATTTCTTTTAACTTTTAGAACTTCAATTCGCACCTTCGAGAGTGCTACGGCCCACGGGGGTGCATTTTTAATTGATGTAAAAGGTCGTTTTTCGTTTTGTCAATATGTGAAAGAACTAATAGTTTAGGAAAATTTGACGAAAATTGACCTAAACTTGAAAGAGCGTTTACCGGATTTTCATGAAACTGTGGATCTGTTCGTTTTGATGTCTAGATCAAACTCCACAAAAAAATGCCGCTATATATTGCCCAGCAATTCTTATAGACAATGATTTTGTTGCTAATTTGTTGACTAACAAAATTGAGGTAAATTAGAAAAACAAAATGTACTTATTTTTAGATAATTTGATGAAAAACTGTTTACTCTTGTAAAATTTTCGAGAAAATGCGTATTTCACAAGATATAGCGGCTCGAATTTTTCCAAAAAGAGGGAAGGCGAAATAGAAAGTAATGAGAAAAAAATCCATGGTGAATCTATTATTAAAATACAAGACTTTTTTCCTTTATGACTTTTTCCTAAAGTGCACTCTGTCCAAGTTTTTCCGGAAAAGCACGAAAAAGGGGACACTTATCGGAAAATGGACAACCTCGTAAACAATGAACTTTAAAAATCTGGAAAAATTCATACGCATAGGTTAATAGTCGAGTCGCTGTATCGAAATTTACAAAAAACCCAAAAAATGTTCAATACTTTACCGAATTTTTTGAAACTGGAAATATCTTCTTGGGTCCATAAGTCGAAAAGTTAAGAGTTTCTTTTTTGTCGGTCCAACCTCCGACATTGTTAAATAAACAAATTAAGTTAACAATTGAACAACTTCCCGAATAATTATTCAAAATGGCTGACATTTTTTAGGAGGGTTTTTGGGGGTCGCTGATTACATATATAAATTTATAAATTCATAAAAAGTATTTGTTTATTAACAAGAAATTTATTAAGATACAAAAATCCGCACGCATTTCCAAATAAACGATGATTTTTACGAAGTATAATAATATATTAATCATCATATATTTATGTGAATCTTATAGATACGTCGTATGTATAGGTATACACCAAAAATAGAATTCCGCATATACCACATATTCTGAAAAATATATAAAAGAATTTTTTCGTTGGAAAAGTGAACTTAAATAATTAAAGAACTCAACATGATCTTGGACCATAACAACAAAAAATGATAAAAATCTTCTAGAAATTAAGAATACTCGAGGGTGCGTTCATTAGAAACGTTTTGTTTCTTCCCTAGTAGCACAACATATTGGACCAATATATAATCCATATAGGACCAATATATGAATATTCGTTCTATATTCATATATTGTTCTTATATGGATTATATATTGATGCAACATTGGTGCAACATTGGTGCTACTAGGGTTGTTTAACTCAAAAAATACGCTGGTGGGATGGGTGCTTATGAGGGGTCGCATTTGAAAACACGTATTGCTCCAAACATAAAACAGTCGAAAGGTATGTTTATTGGCTTCATTTTGCATTTTATTTCATTAAAAAATTCGAAACCGTTTTCTAGGCATTAAAAAAAAACAGAGCAATTTTACGACCTCACGCCGGTGGGATAGGTGCTTGTGAGGGGTCGCATTTGAAAACAATTATAGATATCGATTTCAACCAAAAACCGTCGAAAGCTATATTTATTGGCTTAACTTTGCATTTTATTTCATTCAAAAATTCTGAACCGTTTTCCAGAAATTCGAAAAAAATGGAGCGATTTTCCGACCACGCGCTGATGTGATAGGTGCTTGTGAGGAGTCGCATTTGAAAACAATTCTAGATATCGATTTCAAACAAAAACAGTCGAAAGGTATGTTTATTGGCTTAACTTTGCATTTTATTTCATTCAAAAATTCTAAACCGTTTCCCAGAAATTAAAAAAAAACGGAGCGATTTTCCGGCCGTACGCTCGCAGAGTAGATGCTTATTAGTAACGGCCTTTGAATACAATAACTGATTTGGACTCCAAACCAATAATATTTGAAACGTACGTTAAGCATGGTCATATTTAACATTTTATTATATTAAAAAATTGGGTTTCTCTGAGAGTTATCATTTTTTTAGAATGACAGATTTACAAAAATATTTATAATAATGGATGATATTTCGGCCATTTTGAATCCGCCATTTTCAATTTTGACTTTTCCATGTTGAATTAATCAATCGCGACCTAAGAAGCTTTTCTGGAAATTTTTCGATAGATTATGAATATTCACAGTGAATACTTATTCCAAATAATTAGTGTCACAAACGCCATTTTGATTTTGGACTCTTTGATATCAAATTCGTATCAGCGACCCCCAAAACCTCCCTAGAAAAAAATCAGCCATTTTGAATAATTATTCAGGAAGTTAGTCAATTGTTAACTTAATTTGTTTATTTAAAAATCTCGGAGGTTCGACCGACAAAAAAAAAACTTCTTAATTTTTCGATTTATGGACCCAAGAAGATATTTCCAAAGTTTCAAAAAAATCGGTAAAGTATTAAACATTTTTTGGATTTTTTCAAAATTTCGATACAGCGACTCGACTATAACATATTCTTTAAAATTTAGGTTTCTTGTATTTTTTTTTTGTAACGTGCATATCTTTCGAGTTTTCAACAGTTTTCTACGATCAAAAGGTACACTTTTAATCGTAGAGGACTTTGAAAACTCAGAAAATAGGCACGCTACAAAAAAACTACAAGAGACCGAAATTTTAAAGAATATATAAACCTATGCGTTTAAATGTTTTCAGATTTTTAAATTTCATACCTTACGAGATTCTCCATTTTCCAGTCAAGGTCTTTTTTCATGTTTTTCCGGAAAAACTTGGACAAAGTGCACTTTAGGAAAAAGTCATAAAGGAAAAAAGTCAACATTTTAATAACACACTCACCAGAATTTTTCTGTTTTTTTTCTCGTTACTTCTTATTCCAGCTTCCTTCTTTTTGGAAAAATTCGAACCGCTATATCTCGAAAAATACGCATTTTTTCGAAAATTTTACAAGAGTAAAAAGTTGTTATTTCTCGTCAAAGTATTTAAAAATAGTGAATGGATTTTGATGAAACCTTGTGCAATGTGTTTATAATGACGTTAATAAAAAAGCTGAAAAAAAAAAGATTAAAGTAGGAAATGATCGGAAAGGGTAGAACACATCCCTTTTATCACGGGTTCCGTAACTTGTTGAATTAGTTCGAAAAAAAAAAAAAAAACAATATACAGGGTGTTTCTTAATGGCGTGCTAATATTTCAGGGTGTGATTGCTTAGGTTATTTTATGAAGGAAAGTTCATATGAACATATGAAGAGTTGTCGTTTCTATTCAGTGAGTATTTCATAACGGCACCATTAAAAATAGTTAATAATATACCGTCAAATTCCGCTTCAGTTACAGATTTATCAAATCAAAAAAATTCTATTTTTTTGGAACCTTTTGCAGAAGATGAGTTGCACAATTTATTAAAATCTAAATTAAAGAACAAACCGTCAGCTGGTCCGGACGAAATTCCTTCATTCATCATAAAGAAAGTCATTTACGTAATCATTCAACCTCTTACGTATTTAGTTAATTTGTCCTTTACGTCGGGAATATTCCCAAGCAATTTAAAAATGGGTAAAGTTGTGCCAGTATATAAAAAACATGATCCACAAAAGGTAGAAAATTATAGACCCATAACGGTTCCACCCGGCTTTTCAAAAATTTTTGAATATGCATTTTTATATCGTTTAATGAACTTTTTGGTTAAAAATAATATTTTGAGTAATAATCAACATGGTTTTCGCTCTAATAAATCTACACAAACAGCTATGTACGACTTCTATGAGAAAGTTATTGAATATATCGAAGCGGGTGAGTGCCCTGTTGGGATCTTTTGTGATCTCAGTAGGGCATTCGACTGTGTCGATCATGACAAACTGCTAGGGAAACTATATGCCTGTGGTATTCGTGGTGTGGCATTAGACTGGATTTCCTCTTTCCTCAGAAATAGGAAACAATATGTTGCTGTCACACATTCCTTCGATGGAAATGTTGGAAGTGCCAATTCGGAGTATAAGGTAATTAATATGGGAGTTCCCCAGGGCTCAGTTTTGGGGCCAATTTTATTCTCTGTTTATACAAACGAACTTGATACCTTGACAAATGACGCTCATTTGATAATGTATGCGGATGACCAGTCTTTAATTATATCTGATAAACATGATGCCTTACTTGAGAATAAATGTAATAATTCTTTAATGAATTTTTATAACTGGTACTGTTTGTATAAACAACACTTAAATGCTGAGAAGACGACATTTATGAGATTTCATAATCGACAAAAAATTTGCACAGATTTAAATATTAAAATTAATGATACCAGTCTATCAAACAGTAAAAATGTGAAATTTCTGGGACTTACATTAGATGAGTGTCTCAATTGGAAAGGACACTGTGAGCAGCTTATATCAAAATTAAATTCTATCTCTTATTTAATGAGAAGCTTGAAACCTGTCTTATTAAATCTATATCATGCTCAAGTGGGATCAAGATTAAGAAATGGAATCTCTTTTTGGGGAAACTCCACCTTATCATCGGATGTTTTTATTGTACAAAAACGTATTTTAAGAATTATAGCAGGGATCTCGAAGGCTTGTTCATGCAGAGAAGTATTTAGGTCATATAAAGTTTTAACTCTTACCAGTATTTTAATTTATGATTTATGTGTATTTGTTTTTATTAATAAAGCAAAATTTATCATTAATAGTAACTTCCATGGTAAAAATACAAGACAAAATGATAAATTTCATATTCCACATTACAAGTATAATATTTCGATCAATGCACCCTATTGTCTAGGTCTTAAATTATTTAATCATTTGCCTAATGACATAAAACAGGCTATAAACACCAATAGTTTTAAATTTAAACTGAGAACATATTTATTAGACAAATGTTTTTACACACTAAATGAATTTTTTGTATACTAATTTTAATGCCTCATTGTGACGATTCCTATACATGTATATATTGTCTAAAGGAAAATAAATGTATTATTATTATTATTATTATTATTATTATTATCCGCAACGGCTTCAATTTTTTGCTACAGGGTGTTGAAATTTTTTTCTTCTAATCGTTATTTTTTAATATCTCAGAAAGCATTTTAGATATGATTTTCAATTTTGGTATGTATTAATAGGATATAGAACCACATATTTTAATTAGAAAAATTATTTTATCGCTCCACCAGTGGCGTCCATGCGAGCATGTCCTCTGATATTTTTTACCAAAAAAGGTGGTACGCCAGTGACATTGTTCGATGTCGATATTTTTCCTAATTATTCTGATCAATTCTACATGAAAACGGCCTCTTGCGTTTTTCTCGTCAGACGCACAGTTCTTAATTAAAACAATTTAAATTGCCGATTACACGGACCAGACCAATCATCTCCAGTGTATTTTGACTTGCTGAATTCGAATCCGGTGTCAGTTTTGCCCCACCACGATACAATTTTTCGCTATCCTCAAAAATCGTTAGAAAAATGCAATTATCCCTTTTTGCATTTTTCCAACTGTATTTTTTGAGTATAGAAAAAAAATGTGACGTGGTGGGGCAAAAATGATACCGGAATCGGATTCAGCAAGCCAAAATACACTGGAGATGATTGGTCTGGCCCGTGCAATCGCCTTTTTTTTGTGTGTGTGCCTGTGTAATTAGTTTCAATATGAATTTAATTGCAATATGCTTCTGACGAGAAAAGCGCAAGAGACCGCTTTCATGCAGAATTGATCAGGTTAATCAGGAAAAATATTGACATGGAAAAAAGTCAGTGGCGTACCACTTTTTTGGTAAAAAATATCAGAGAGGCCACTGGTGGAGCGATAGAATAATTTTTCTAATTAAAATATGTGGTTCTATATCCTATTAACACATACCAAAATTGAAAGTAATGTCTAAAATACTTTCTGTGATATTAAAAAATAACGATTCGAAAAAGAAATTTCAACACCCCGTAGAAATAAATTTAAGCCATTGCGGACATATGTTCATATGAACTCTTCTTCATAAAAATGGCCTAAGGAATGACTCCCTAAAATATTAGCACGTCATTAAGGAACGCCCTGTATTTACCTTTTTTGACACAAAATAAGATGTTTTTACTCTTGAGAAATTCTAAAAGTGGGGGAGGAGAAATGTAAAAGTTGAAAAAAAAATCGGAAAAAATACAGGTGAATGCTTTATCGAAATACAAGATTTTTTTATTTGCAACTTTTCCGTAAAGTGCGCTTTCACCGAGTTTTTCCGGAAAAACATGTAAACTACCCCTTCTTTGAAATTGTAGCACTTTAAAAACATGTAAATTAAAATTTTTTCAAAATTCGGACGTATGCATTGAGACCTACTAAACATTTTTTGTCTCTTGGAATTTTTTGGCAACTTGCTAATTTTTCGAGTTACAGGCAGTTTTTCGCGATAAATAATGTACTACATTTTTTACTCATTTTCAATTAAAAAATACTTGAAAATTCGAAAACTGAGCGTGATTTATATCATACAATTATAAAAAAATATGAAACCTATTAGCCCAGTCGTCAGGGGTTTTAAGGCGTCACTGAATGTTATATGGCTGAATTTTTCGTTGGTGTAGAATACGATAAAAAATAGTATACAGCTGATAGCTGCCGGGGACCCCTAAAAAATCGTATGTATTGGCCGAAATTCGGTTCTTGGCCAATAACTCGAAAAATAAGAAACATGTATCAAAAAACTAATAGCACTAGGCGATAGAGGGGAAAATGTCACATCAAGAACGTAGGTATAAAAATTTTTTTTGTACGCGCTACACTAATTTGTTGTAACTTTTGAAATTGACCTCAACAAAGCTTAAATAAAAAGAAAAACATGTGGCTATTATATTATCATATTTTCAAATATAAAAATGAATGTATGTAGGAATAGTATATATATGAATTCGGATCATATAGAGATTTTCGATGAAATCGGTAAAAACTATATCATTTTTACAATTTTTAAGATAAAAATCTGAAACTTTTGCATATATAAAATAATCCGATGAGCGAAAAAAATCTCAAAAATTTATTTGTGAAGATGTACTCTTCCAAAATTTCAATATCTTGAGAAAGTGATAAAATTTGATATGTATAACTTTAACCACCTATTACTTTGATTTAAATCGCGTTATTATATTTCTGTAGGTGCGATTCTTAAAGCTTGAAATGTGTAATTTAAGATGTTTTAAGGGGATTTACCTTAAAAATTGAATTAACCTTCTTTATTTTACGAAAATAAAACAAAACTTTTTCTTTGCTCCAAAATTCGTGAAACTAGGGGTAAAATAAACGTTAATAACTTTTATCACAAAAATTATTTGGCATACCTATTCATCGGATCTTTTTATATATTACCTCCAGAGTAATATGTGAAAGTTTCAGATTTTTATCTTAATAATGGTAGAAATGGTAGAGCTTTTACCGATTCTATCGGAAGTCTCTTTATGTTCCAACTTCATATATGTGCTATTCCTACATACATTCATTTTTATATTTGAAAATATGATAATCCAACAGCCTCATGTTTCTCGTTTTATTTAAACTTTGTTGAGCTCAATTTCCGTACTTATGTGTCGCACGTTCCATTCTGGTGCGTTAACAAAAAATCTGGAGCCTACATTTTTGATCGTACAAAAAAATTTCACATTCGTTTTTGATGTGTAATTTCCCCCTCTATCGCGTAGTGCTGTTAGTTTTCTAATACATATTTTTTATTTTTCGAGTTATTGGCCAAAAACCGAATTTCGGCCAATATTTTCGATTTTTTTAGGGGTCGCCGGCATCTTACAACTTTGTTTATAGTATTCTACACCAACAAAACTACTTATTCTGAAAAATTATAATATTTAGTGACCGGTTTTTATCAATTCTATTTCTCTGACAACTGGGCTATATGTAGATATACCATTTTTAAAGGTTCAATATAATTTTTAAATTGAAAATGTGCAAAAAATGTACATTATTTATAGTGAAAAACTGCATGTAAATCGGAAAATTAGGAAGTTACAAGAAAATTCCAAGAGACAGAAAATGTTTAGAAGGCCTCAATGCATACGTGTGAATTTTTCCAATTTTTTTAAATTACATGCATATTTTTAAGCGCTACAATTTCAAAGAAAGGGGTAATTTTTCATATCTTTCCAGAAAAACTTGGTAAAAACGCACTTTACGGAAAAGTTCAAATAAAGAGTCTTGTATTTCGATGATACACTCACCTGATTTTTATCAGATCTTTTTCTCAAATCCGTTCACTAGCACTCAACGTAGAGGTGAAACCCCCGTTGACTGCACTACAGGGTGTCCCGTAATAAGGTGCAAAAAATTTAACTACCAATTCCTTATTGAAGATGAAGGTGGGTTCTTCATATAAAATTTTTCAGAATAAGCCTTTCCTGTCCAGCTGTACCCCTTAATGGGGTGTGCAAAGAAATAGTTTTCAATTTTTACCTAATTTATAATTTAATAATTTATAAGCACCAAATGATCATATCGGTACATAATCAAATTATGATTTGAAAGCAGCCTACTTAGTATTTTGACTAATATAATAGTATTGAAACATATTCTTTATAGGATTTTGCAAACAGCAGAAAAAAAATAACTATCTAATGGGCTTGTTCCATGAAATTCTTTTTATATGATTTTTATATTTTTTCATATAGTACTCGATATTCTCATTATGCACTTAAAATTTCGTATTATTAACTTTTTCCGTTCTCGAGATATAAGGAGTTAAAATTAGTAATAGTTGCAAAAACGGAGCACCCATTTGTGACGTCACTATACGCAAGTGACGGCTTTCTGGGACCTCTCAAATTTAACCTGAAAAGTCGAAAAACATGGAATTTTCAAACACTGGTAACTAAATAAATACGTCGAGTGGAAGTTCGTTCTATGTCTCTATGGAAAGAAGAAGGTCGGCGATGAATCCTAATCGTAAATTGCAGGGCCAAAATCTAAAATTCGTCCCGACAGGAGCGAGAGAAAATTGTAATTTTTTGACATTTCGCCAAATCATACTCCCCTACTGTCAAGAAGTAATCAAAACAAACAATACTTCGAAAACACTTATAATTATAACAACAAAGGAGCATCAAGCTTATTAAGATGGCCGAGTCTATGCGTATAGTGACGTAGGCCTGGCCACGCCCCATTTTCGCGTGGTGGAGATTTGTAATGGTTTTTAAGATACTAAACGTGCGAATAAAATTCTGATTTTTTGCAGATCCATTATTTTATACTTGCACTTTCGATTTATGAAATAAAAAAAAAATGCCGAACAAGCCCATTATCTATAACTAAAAGAAAAATTATGTGTAACAATATTAATGAAATCTTTGCATTCTTTCGATAACCTGAATTTTGGTTATGCTAGAAAATTAAAATCCTAAAATGAATTTGTCTAATTTCTTATTTGGCAATTCTCATTCTAACACTAGCATCCACACAGTCCCCTACGGCCATGCAAGTTAAACGAGCATCTACATAACTCCCTACGATCATGAAGATTCAGTTAAAAAATGAGAACAAAGACATAAAATGAATTTATTTATCTACCTTGTCTTGAAAAAAAATCATTCTAATGGTACATTTTCATGAAATCTATCATTCTGTTACGTGTTTTCACCCTTTAGAAAACACCCTGTATGAATTCGTGGGTTCTAAATAATTTTAACAAGTGGTAACCACTAACACTTTATTTAATAATTTACTGATTACACAATAATTCTTAATTAACCAAAATAACCCTTACACTTTGTTTACTTTATATTTAACCTCACTTATCGCTACCAACTTCACTTTTATAAACATCTCTTTAATAAAATTCTCCTCTTCTGCCGGTAATCGCGCCTTATATACTCTGGAATTGCCTCCAGACTCATCCAGAACACAATCGAGAATCTTCCCCTACCACAATCTAGAAAACGCTATCTCTTTCTACAAGTTTCCAGTCCATATTAGGCATAGGCGTATCATAGGGGGACACAATTCTGTTTCTTCGAAATCCTTAGCCTTCGAAACGTTTCTCGCCCTTATTCTCGAGCTCATCAGAAAGACATAAAGCCACTCATAAAGATGTTTCACGCAAAACCAATCTGCATGGCCGTAAGGAAGTGTGGATGCTAGTGTTAGAATGAGAATTGTCAAATAAGAAATTAGACAAATTCATTTTAGGATTTTAATTTGCTAGCATAACCAGAATTCAGGTTATCGAAAGAATGCAAAGATTTTATTAATATTTTTACACATGGTTTTTCTTTTAGTTATAGATAGTATCTTTTTTCTGCCGTTTGCAAAATCCTATAAAGAATATGTTTCAATACAATCATAAGCAAACAAATAATAATTCATTTGTAATATAATAGTGTTCGTCATTTTTAACTGCTCACTTAGGCAGATGTAAAACTCTCAAAAACGGTTGATTTTAGGAAATTTTATCAAGAGGACAGAAAGTTTCTAGATGCATTATAATGTTTAGTTATTTCTTTAAATGGAAAGAAAAAATAGCAGACAGAAAGATATTTACAAATTTATAAGAAGAGTAGTTAATATCACTCCTTTGTAGACAGGCTAGATGGATGAAATAATTTCGTTACATGCCTTTTCATTAGTAACCGAGATGTTATTTTCAGATAAAAATTAAAAACTGTTTTTTTGCTCACCCCCTAAAGGGGGTATAGCTGAACAGAAAAGGCTTATTTTGAAAAATTTTATATGAAAAACCCACCTTCATTTTCTATAAGGAATTGGTAGTTACATTTTTTTGCACGTTATTACGGAGCACCCTGTATATTGTTTGTTACGTTTATCTCAATTTTGTTAGTGGACAAATTAGCAACAAAATCATTGTTTATAACAATTGCGGGGCAATAGCAGCATTTTTTTTGTGGAGTTTGATCTAGACATGAAAACGAACAGATCCACAAAGTTTCGTGAAAATCCATTTATTCGATAAACTTTTTAGTCAGAACTGCTAATTTGCCATAGGAAGATTGTGATGATCACAATCTTATAAATTAAGATATGTCTCAACTTATAATGAAGTGCGTATCACATAAAAACAAGTACATGATGAAAATCGTTGAACAATTTCAGTAAATCTATATAGACTAAGAGAGACAAGGGGCTAATTTGCAAACCATCAGGGGCACGAACGAAACTGAATGCTGTGTATAGCCTATAGTAAGAAAAAATCTCTACATGGATGAAAATTGCATAGCATGACAGATATATAAGTATGCATATGTATTTAAAGAGAACTGACAAAAATCGCACTGGTGGACCAAATTAGATGTGAAGAGTTACGTGAGCATGTAACAATGGGGTGTGAAATTATTATCAGGAACATGCCAGGAATTTTTCAAAGGGTCTTTGCTTCAATGAATCGTCATCTAGCAGCTTGTGTGGAAACGAGTGGCACCCATTTTGAACATTTAATTTAATTTGTTAATCTTCTTCTTGAATCCTTTAATTTAGTAATAGTTTGTTATTTTTCTTAGTTTATTCAAGAGAATAATAAATACAGTTTTACTAATTTTGGGTGCTCCAGAGGCCCGTAGCGCCTGTATCAGGAATTTCCGGACCCATGTTTATATGAACTTTTGTTCATATTTTATCATGCAGAATCACCCCTAAAAATTAATGACCGCACACCTGAAACACCCTGCATATTCATCAGTCGGTCGGGAATAGTAATAATATAGTGAAATACGTTAAGTAGGTTTAGACACCTATTCGAATATCTATGAAAATCAATTTAAAGTTTGCACAGAGGTTCCTAAATTGCCTATATTAGAACCATAATACAAACCGTGGAGTTCTCAGGGAAATACTCGACACTTTGGGACGGTAGGTATATGAAGACTGGTAATAAACTAAAGTGGAGGGAGGAGCATTTGACAGGGTTATGGGGTAGCCTCTCCTAGGCTTTGTCTGTACACTTGACTTAGACATAGCCTAACTGAGGTTAACTCTGGCCTGGTATATCTACTGTCATCAAGAAATAAGAAAAGAAGGTCCTTCATTCGTGAAATTAATAAATGAATAGAAAATTTATAATATAAAATCTCTCTTGACGTATGGTTTTGTCTGTATAAGCAAAACGTTTGAGACTTTCTATGGTGCTTCCTCTATCACCTGGAAACCTGAAATTCGCTATAGATATTCCCAAAGTTGATGAAAGAATCTCAAATCTGGAAAATTAATTAAGATGGAACTAACATGGAGGCCTCAAGTAAAAGGCAGCTTCTCACGTTTTAACCTCTTCCAAGAGGTAGAAACTTGATTTTTCTTGTGAGTTGATTGATATTGTAGTATAATAGCCCCCAAAAATCGTAAATTACTAAAAGAATACTTAGGTGATAAACCATATAGGCTGAAATGGAAAAGTGGTGGTTGTGCAAGCATTTTCATTGGCGTAACCAGTGATTTTTATTAGCTTAAGGGTTTCCTTAATATCTGAATTAACTTAAAATCAAGCCTGAAGAAAGTCAAGAAGAAAATTCCTCGACGCGACGTTTGAAATAAAACTCAAAACTGACGATTTGAGTGCGACACAGAGGTTGCACAACGATTTTTCCCCACTTTTACACATATTTTTCGTCTAATTTACGACACATTGTCTCTAACATTTCAGATGGAAGTTACTAGCAGGCCTATGCCGACCCTCGCCAGGCAGCGCCAGAATCATCGCCTACATGCGTTTTGTGACTAAATGTTGTTTTAAATAGAATTTTTCCATGGCCTTCTTCGTTTTTTCGGTTAACGTAAGTTGTCAGAAAGTTTCAAAAAATGCACCAGAAACGAATAAAAGGATGTCTTTTTGTTATTTTGTCTATTTACTTAATAAAAATTTGATTAAAATAAATTAAAATTAAAATAAACAATTTATTTCTTTAACATTTTTGAATAATAAATTTTTGGCATTTAGATAAGGTCTAATGACCGACGAAGAAAATCACAAGCCTGCTTTTGGTACACCATTTGGCGTTATTTTTTCATGTATTAATACACAAGAGGTCGATTTTTTACCGGGTAAATTTTTTTTTACAAAAACCTTTTCCCATGAAAATTATTATTCGAGAATTAGGTGTTTTCACAAATTTTAAATTCACTTTCACCGTGAAAATAATGCTTTATTATAGTTAAAAACACTTGAGTTTTGAGAAACAGTCGAATAATACCTTAAAATAAGCCATTTTAATTTTGTATTGAAATTTTTTCGCCAAAAACACTACATCAATTCACTACGCACTCATGACGCCATCAGTTATATTGTCAGTGTCATTTTGTGTCATAAACAAGTTATTTTGTAGATAAATTTCCTAAAGAAACATTCACAAATCCCGTATTAGGTAGGCGTTACTTTTTAATCACATGTAAAATGGAAATAAAGTGAATAAAATGTTGTTTAACAATTTTTAAACGCGATTTAAGAAACTAATATAACCGATGACGTCACCGCGTGTTTTGCGTACTCGTTCAATTACTAAAACTTTATGTCATTCATTTGTTGAAATTTTAATTTGATGGACGATGAAATGCTGTTTAAATATCAATAAGTGCTTTAGTATAACAAGTACTTCAATTCAATAATATCAAAAAAGCAAATTTGCACATAGTGAAAACACCTAATTAAGGGCATGGAAAAATCGCACACGAAGTGTATTTGGAATGGTCACTGAATGCAGGGACTTTTTACCTCTGCCACATACATATCTTCAATTAAACCTTAAATACTCTATTCAAATGATAATTAATTAAGATTATTTTAATTGAACCTTTGCAGACTCATTAGAATAAGGCAATATCAATCTCAGATTTTTCGAAGATAAAAAATGTGTATGTATTAATTTTGATTATTCAATTTCTTAGAATAGTGGCAAAAAATTGTAATCAGTCCAAATTTTGATTTACAACAGTACATGTAGAAAACGATAAGTGCCTAAAACACAAAATAATATAAATATAAAATATAACCAGATAAACAGAATAGGATTTTATTTAGTAAAATAAAGATTATATAGGAAATGGCAGAGCTCTATTTCGTGAAAAATTATACATCTCTTAAAGTGCATATGAAATACCTACGAAATAAAAACATTCTTACAAACGCGTCCGAGTCCGCCCCTCGTAAATCGAGAAATGGAGCTCTGTTATCCGAACTCTGTTAATATTACAGTAGTCTGTTATTTCTAGTACTGCTGCTGATCCTGAAAATTGTCTCGTCTCGCTATTCATCAGCCAATATTATAAAGTTATGCAAAATGCACCCACCTACATATGCCTACAATGTCAGACTGCGCGCGGAGGAAGCTGTTCGTTGCAATCGATCATTTTGGAAAATTTCAATTTCCTTGTTTATTTATTTGTCTGCCAACAATAAAAATCGAAAGTTGGACCTCGAAATACGTGAAACAGCACTTGGTTGAAATTTTGGAGGAAGCGAGGAGGGGGGGATTCTTTTGTTAATTTTCAAATTTTGAGTGCATCTTGCGTTTAAAAACAGTGTAATTGCTTTAATTATATACAGAGTGACCCATTTAAAAGCGGGGCACCTTTCTAAAATTTTTATTTGTAGACCGATTTAAACGGTTTTTTTTTAAATTATAGAGCTTCAATAATTCTACTGTGGTGCAAAATTTTAGATCGAAATTAAAAATTTCAAGGCCCATTTCGATTTTTTTCAAGGCCAAAAATCCAAAAAAAGTGTTAGCAATTTCTTTATCTCAAATCTGACTACGCCACTGGATTTAGCATACCTTCAAATGGGTATGACCGAAATTTAACAAAAAATATTGGTTTCTAACAGAAATATAGCATAATTAAAATTTATATTATGTTCTAGAAATATTTCGAATATTCGTCATGTAATTCACAATTGTTTAAGTAATATCGTTTTCAATGCTCCATTAAGGTCAATTCTGTATGGCAAAAGTTAAAATTTAACGGGACTTTAAAATTTCAACCGTCCTAAATATGGGTTTGTATTCTGTAACTGATAAAATTAAAATTTAACGGGATGGTAAAATTTTAACCGTGCTGATTGTGGTTTGGTATTCTGTAACACATTTTTTGGCGAAATTTTTAACCTGCTCCGTTAAATTCGCCAGTTAAAACATTATTTTTAGCGGTAGGTGAACAGTACCCGTTAAAACTTAATTTTGACGTAAGAAATGGCGTTTGATGGTTTATTACATCTTTTAATAGTTGACCGCGCAGAAAATGAATTACAAAGGTAAGTCAAATAGATACATATGTCCTATTTCTATACTAATAAATATTTCATTAGTAGACAAAGATATTAATATTATATGAGAACATAATCTCACTTTGAGAAATGTACTGCTATCACAAATAAATATATAAACACCTACATATATACCTATCTTTAAATCTTTTTTGTATTATGGGCATATAACCAAGATATATTTTATTTTATATCATTTTACAGTAGAGAAGTTCGACTCCGGCAACGAGAATTACGAGACATGAGTAATCCCTTTGTTTACCCAAACGAGATGTTCCTTAAACTATTCAGACTCGATAAATATTGCTGCCAAGAACTGATAAACAGTATAGGGCCTTATATGAATCAACCACAAAGGCAAACAAGAATACCGACTCATCTGCGCATTTTCACAGCATTGCACTTTTTTGATCAAGGAAGTTATCAGATAGGAACTGGGCATGGATATTCAATTGCCCAGAGTCAACCAGCCGTCAGTAGGTGCATAGCTGAGGTGTCTGATGTTATAACCGAACGTCTTCTTAATATATTGGATTAAATTTCCAAGTTCAATTGAAGCCAGACAAGCTGCAAAACAGGGATTTGCGGAAATAACTGCATCATTTCCTCATCTTATTGGTGTAGTAGATGGTACACAAATACGAATAATAGCACCAAGTGCAAATCATCCAATACATCCTGGACAACCTTACTATTGCCGGAAGAACTTTTATGCTATTAATACTCAAATTATTGGAGACTCCGACAGAAAAATTGTTAATATTAATGCTCGTTTTCCCGGTTCTGTGAATGATGCGGCTATCTGGATGATGTCTGGGGCCAAGCGTATTATGCAGACAGTATGTTCAAAATGGGACTGCGGACCATTTACTTGGGGACAGTGGATATCCACTAGAACCTTGGTTGATGGTGCCTTTCGACAATCCACCTGAAAATTCCTCGCAGAAGAGATTTAATACAGCACTGTCACAAATTAGAATAATTATTGAACACATAAATGGATTATTGAAATGCAGATTTAGATGCCTTCATGGACATAGGGCTCTGCATTACAATCCACAAAGAGCTGCTAAAATAATTTACAGCTGTGCAGTCTTACACAATATGTGTAGAACTTACAATGTACCCATGCCCAATGATGTAGATACTCTACCGAATGCTCCTCGACTAAACCACCAACCTGCCCCAGTCTGTGAAGATAATTGGTTTAACGAAGGTGTAAGAATTCGAAATCAAATAGTCCGAGAACATTTTCTTTAAGTTTCATTTTGTTTCAGAATAGATTTACTTTCTATTGTAAATGTGATTTTTTTTATTAAGTAAATATAATGTGAACAGCTATTTGTTATAATTAAATAAACACACTAATATTATTTAAAACCTGTTTATTTCACCAACTTAATTATTAAATTTCAAAATTTCAATTGCAAAACTGCACATGAAACCCTTCTTTTCTTTTTTCTACTGATGGCATAAGCGAGCTCCCTATTTGATGCAGCCAGGTCATTTTGTGAAGCTGCCAAAGACTTCAAACATTCTTCATGATGTCTAGCGATGACTTGAAAATGGGGAGGATGATTTTTTCTCTTCAATTGTCTCTGCTTATGTCTTGGCGTTGGTATTGGTACTGTTGCATTGCCCTTTTACAAACATGTTAGTACTTTATGATAAATTTAAAAGTATACTTACTTCAATGGTGTTTGGTTCCTGACGCATTTCCTCAGCACTTTTATTTGTCTTGTTAATCTGCAATACAAATACAAACATTATTTTTAAACACACTCATAGATACCGAAGATAATTTAAAAAGACAAAGCCTGAATATTTAATGAATTATCTACACTTGCCTTTGCCCCCGCTATGTCCTCAAAAATGACTGGTTCCTTATTAATTTCATAATCACCTAGCATCTGTAATGAAAAAGGTCAACTGTAACAATTTATTTTGGTAACTTACGCTTTTCATACTTCATAATTATCAAAATTCTCAAGTGGTTCCAACACTTCCAACAAATCTTCATGTTCATCAATTCCGGCTTCAGGTACCGAAATACCTTCAATGGTTATTTTCGCAGACAATGCTACAATTCTTTCTTCTAAGGCCGTCAGATCTTTATATCTCTTTGGGCCCCCACCTGTCCCCACCTCGTGGTAATGCAGTACTCTGGCCTTCTTTCGAATATTGCTCAATAATTCATTAAATGTCTGCAAATCATTAGAAAAAAGTTTTTTTTAAACAAATATGTGGCTGGTTAGGAAAAATGATTATCTCTGTACTTACCTCTCTCCATTGTTTTGCTTGTTTGTTGGCACCCTCAAGCGCGTTCATCTTTTCCGCCAAAAAGCTCCAACAAACTTCATACTTGGCGTACTCTGTCGGTGTTAGTTTATCTTTATTTAACAAAAACTTGTTTTTCTCTATATAATTGATCATATATTCTTTTTGTATTTTTGTCATTCTCGAGCCCCGCGATTTCTTTGACTCGTATTGGGTTAAAATGGTATTTTTAGCGGTGGGTGAACAGTACCCCTTAAAATTTAATTTTGACTTGAGAAATAGTGTTTAATGGTTTATTACTTGTTTTACTAGTCGACTAAGCAGAAAACGAATTACAAAGGTAAGTCATTTCTATGTTAATAAATAGTTCAATAGTAGACAAAGATATTAATATTATATGAGAACATTACCTCACTTTGAGAAATGGGCTGCTTTCTAAAAATATATATAAATACCTACATATACACGTATACTTAAATCTTTGTTGTCTCATGGGTATATAACCATGATATATTTTATTTCATATTATTTTACAGTAGAGAATCCAGCGACGAGGATTACGAGACACGAGTAATCCCTTTAATTACCCAAACGAAATGTTCCTTTAACTATTCAGACTCGATAAATATTGCTGCCAAGAACTGATAAACAGTATATAAACCAACCGCATAGGCTAACAAAAATACCGACCCATCTGCAAATTTTGATAACATTGCACTTTTTTTTCAAGGAAGTTACTAGATAGGTACAGGCCCTGGAAATTCAGTTGCTCAGAGTCAACCAGCAGCTGTCAGTAGGTGCATAGCTGAAGTGTCTGATGTTATAACCGAACGTCCTCTTAGGATTAAATTTCTAAGTTCAATTGAAGCCCAGACAAGCTGCCAAACGGGGATTTGCGGAGATAGCTGCATCATTTCCTCATTTTATAGATGTAGTAGATGGTACACAAATACGAACAATAGACCAAGTGCAAACCATCCAATACGTCCTGGACAGCTTTACTGTTGCCGGAAAAACTTTTATGCCATTAATCCTACTCAAATTATTGAAGATTCAGACAAAGAAATTGTTAATTAATAATAACGCTCTTTTTCACGGTTCTGTGAATGATGTGGCTATCTGGATGACATCTGGGGTCAAGCGTATTATGCAAAGACAGTATATTCAAAATGGGACTGCGGACCATTTACTTGGAGATAGTTTCATTTTGTTTCAGAATAGACTAGAAAGCTTCTATCATAAATGTGATTTTGTTTATTAATTAAATATAATATTTGTTATAATTAAATAGTAAACACACCAATAGTATTTAAAACCTATTTATTTTACCTACTTCATTTTTACAAAATACAACCAAACAACCGACCACAAAATGACAACAACAATAACTGATTAACAAATTGACAGCAGATTGACGGCTGCTGAAATGATTTTAAACCTACTCTCGACGATTAGAGTGCATTGCAACTACAGTTGAGTCGATTACGCCTACTCATACGCAGATACACGAATACTTTTAGAGACCTACCCTAAATTTTATTTTTTAACGGTCGGGTTAAATTTGAAGGTGCAGAATATAAAAAATGGTTAAAAACATAAATTTAGCGCCCTGTTAAATTATAACTTCTCTAATACAGAATAGGCCTTAATCAGGTCTATTCTGTAATTTTTTGGTTAAAAATAAACGCCCTGCTAAATTTTTAATTTTAACGGAATGCTAAAAATAATAACTCATTTTTCTATTCTGTATGCGACCATTTAACGGACCTGTTAAAGTCATAAGTTATTAACGACCGCGCTTCTATTTGAGGTTATGATTACGATTATTTGAAGGCGGAAAAATAATTACTGAATATAAATGAGGAAATGGGTCGTCAAAAGAATCTCAAACTCATTGACAAACATAAATAAAGTGCCATTTACTGAATGATATTATACAAAATTTTATGAACCAAAAATAAAATACGGTGTTTTTGCCTCTTTAACGCTACCGTTAAATTTTAGTGGCAGGTCCAAAGTCGCCTCTAATTTTAAACGATGTTGGTTAAATTTAACCTTAAAAAAAGTGTACAGAATACCACTGACCGTTAACTTCATTTCGCTAATTATTTTAACAGTGACCTTGCCGTTAAAGCTTAACAAAAATGTTACAGAATAGACCTGAATATCTGTTTTCTTTAAACATGCTCCGTATTAAAAATAATTATTTTGATTAGCAAGCTTTGCAAATTCTTAAGTTGCCATGGCAAGACAGCAAAACAAACGACGAAACCTGTCAAATTTATTGGCGTCTTTATTGTTCCGCAAGTATACTATCGATATAAAGTATGGCTGATCATTTAACTTTACTTGAAAGAACTGAAATTATAAAACTTCGTGGTGACAATGACAGGTCCGAAAGGGAAGTACGTAAAATTATTAATAATAGACACCCGGAGCGTCGGATTAGCACAGCTACCGTTGGTCGAGTAAACAAAATTTTTAATCAGTATGGAGCTGTATCGAAACACATTTTAAAGAATCGTAATTCACAACGACAAAGACTAAATAATGAACGAAGAAATCTTAAAAAATATAATACGAAGCCCTTCAAACCAAAGTTTCTTCACACCTTAGAGGAAGGCGATACGGAGAAAAGAATGGAATATTGTTTATGGGATCAAGGAGAATAAGAGAATGACAGGAATTTTATAAATAAAATTGTGATTGTGAGGACTTGAGGTTGAATGAAAATTTCCCTAATAGGTGGATAGGACAAATTATTGGGTTAGTGGAGTTTCCTTCCAGGTCCCCCGACTTAACCCCACTAGATTTTTTTCTATTGGGGGTTTCTTGAAGAAAAAGTCTACAAGACCCGCCCAACCAACACAGAAGAACTACGTGAAAGGATAAGACAGGCTTGTACGGAAATTACACCAAACTAATTATGTAATGTTATGGCAAACATTAAAACACGATACAATAAATGTATTGAATTGAATGGAGATTTAGTTAGTGGAGTAGATCTGGCATTTGAAAAACAAACAAACAAAAATTTTCCAATCGGTTTTTCTCAGTTTGCGCGCGATCGGGGAGACGGACGAAAAAATGGTTCGGATAAAAAAGAAAAGCCTCCCCGAGGCGCGTAAACTGATTTTTGGTTTTTTCAAATCGAGTAATTAGGGCCGGAAATATGGCCGTTTGAAAGGATTGAGTTTCAGGGTAGGAAAAGGGATCGTACAGGAGGTATGAGGGGTGTTTAAGAGATAAGGAATGGGGTTAGGATGGTAATTTTTTTTTCTGTTGTAGGTCTAATTGGCCGATTTAAAAAACCAATAACCAGTTTACGCGTCTTGGGGACACCTTTCTTTTCTATCTAAAACATGTTTTTGTCCGTCTCCCCGGTCGCGCGCAAACTAAGGAAAACCCGATTTTCCACGTTTAATAGCTCCCCCTCCCCTCGCACCACCTAGATCTCGGATGTGAAAGTCAGGGAAGTCGTCCTCTGTAAGATGTGAAAAAGTTTTTTTGAAAAAAGGCACTTGTTTTTCCCCCCTTTTTTTCTGCCAGATCTACTCCACTAAGTTGAATTATCCTTAAATTTGAAGTGTATGGCACTGTCGGGTCAAATCATTTTATTTTTTTAAATTTTGTTTATGGTCTCTGTTATTTTATTACAAAAATAGTATTTTTTTAAATTGTTGTTAAATTAATAAATTTTTAATTGTAATTACAATTTGTTATTTGATCTAATAAAAGATATTAATTTCTAAAATTGTTAATTTGGGAAATTTTTAATTATAATGTACATGTTAACTGATCTTAATAAATGATGTGCAGTTTATTTGTTAAATACCAATTTATTATTCTCTTCTCAATATTGCCTCCTATGGAGTGACAGTTTTTGGTTTAAAGGGCTTTATTATTATTTATATAATTCTCCAATGCCAGCTTTTATAATAAAAATAATTGCCAATATTATGAATAACTGATGGTTATTTTTCAAACTTAACTGATGAGCATTTGCAAACGATATTATTTAAACAATTGTGAATTACATGACGAATATTCGAAATATTTCGAGACCATAATATAAATTTTAATTATACTGTATTTCTGTTAGAAACCAATATTTTTTGTTAAATTTCAGTCATACCCATTTGAAGGTATCCTAAATCCAGTGGCGTAGTCAGATTTGAGGTAAAAAAATTGCTAACACTTTTTTTGGCTTTTTGGCCTTGAAAAAAAATCGAAATAGACCTTGAAATTTTTAAATTTCGATCTGAAAATTTGTATCACAATAGTTATTGAAGCTCTATAATTAAAACAAAATCATTTAAATCGCTCTACAAATTAAAATTTTAAAAAGGTGCCCCGCTTTTAAATGGGTCTGTATGTCCAATCAATGGAAATAATATTGACTGACGTTAGTTTGCAAACCGAAATTCGCCATTGACCAAAAATGGAGAAAATCTGATCGAAATTTGACGCGTATATTGAAAGCGTTGTACAGTTGTCACCATATATTTACTGCACATAAAAAAAATCTCAAAGCTGGAAGCTAAAAAATGCTAAATCGTAAATATAAAAGATTACCTAAGTAATACATAGAACAACATTGTTCTCAAGTAGAGTATGTTCTGCCAAATTAAAATATGAATTAATCGGACACAAGCCTCTTAATTTTAATTAAAATTTCATAACACCTGAAATATAGATGCGCAAATCCCCCCTAACTAGAACGTCATACCCTGGGAACAGATAAGCAGAACCGTACTTTGATTGTATCTATCAATATCGCGAAGGACGGGCAATACGCCCACCAATGCGTAACTTTAACGCAAAACAAAGTAGGATTTTTTATTTACCAGAAACGTCATTAAATTTCTGCCGAAAACACGATTTTTGATTCTCTATAGTATCTATTTTGTTTATGCTAATACTGAAAAATTTGAAATACCTACGGCTCTGTAGGACCATCACGGCAGGTAAAAATACCTACTTTGTTATTTCAATGGCCTGTTTTTATAGTCTTTTTTATTTTCATTAAATAATATAACTATATATGAAGGTGTGCGACGGAAATCGACTTGTTTACTTGCAAAATGTAGGAAATGCTCTAAAAATGTGATATTTCGTGTGACTGACATTTTTGTACATATTTATTCTTTCAACCCCTGATGATATCAACCCTTCATTAATTTAACAATTAATTATTGTTTAAAACATATATAATTTTCAAAATTGGATTATAATAAAGTCGCAAGCAATTATACATATCACTATCTTATTGCATTTTTCTAGGCATTTTTAAAAAAATGCAATTATATTATCATATGTTTATCAAAGACAGGGGGTTGGGGTGCCAATTGAATTGACTTTTGAATGTTGCAATATAACATAGAATATTGATTAAATATTACAAAATGAATCCAATTTTGAAAATTATATATTCATAACATTTGTAAACTCATGGAGTATAAGATATGCGCTTTTTCAAAACTTTAATATTGCTTTTAAAAAATCCTCATCTCTTCCCGCCAGCCAAACGTTTTTTCACGTATTTCGAGGTCCAAACTTTCGAGTTTTTATGGTTGGCTGACATTTTGCATCACTTTACAATATTGGCTGATGAGTAGCGAGACAAGACAATTTTCAGGGTCAGCAACGGTACTATGTGGTAAAACGGCTTCATTTAGAGCCCTTCTATGCAGGCGTTTTGTGCCGTCGCGCGTCGGTAACGCGACGGCAAAATGCGGCCGGCTGTTTTTATTCACACGAACGGCAAGTAAAACGGACGGCAGTTCATAAAATGATCCGTTTGTTCCCTGTGATTTACAAAACGCGGCCGCAACTGCCGTCGCGCTACCGACGGGCGACGGCACAAAACCGCCTACATAAGAGGGGTCTTAGCTTGCGTTCTTGAGCCAATGTAATCCTTACCATATTCATTTGATTTTCGCGGGTAAATATGATGAGGCATGATGAAGCAGCGAATTAGAAGGTGATAGAGTATGGTGACTCCACCTATCTTTTGGAAGAGGAATTATAAAGCAAACGTGATGCAGTGTGAATAAATAGCATTGGTATTTTATTGGTAGAGATCTACGACGTAATATTGACAAAAGCTTTAGTTCCATCTCTTGGGATTTATAAGATTAGTGACAAGCGATTTGCAAGTATGTTCTGTTCGATTTTAAATATTACAAGAGCCTGTGATCCCCAAAAGTTTATTGCATGTAAACTCTAACAGTCATTCTTATAGGCCGATTCAGAAAGATATAGAGATACTCTGTTGAAAATTATAGTGCTCTCTATCAGCGTTTCCTTGCAGCGGGAATTATTTAAAAGTCTAGTTTTTATACGAAGCCTAACTGATAAGCATTTGTGAAATATCTTATGCACATTAAGACTCCAAAATATGGTTACATGTTGAGAGGTTGGGCAACGAGAATTTGCAAGTACTTTACCCCTGCACAACCCCCTTCCGTGCCTGGGCAGGGGGGCTATTAGGGCAAATAGTGGTATGACTCAGTTTAGGGATCAGAGTGATGCTAATGATGTGTGAAGTGGCAACTATTATTACTTATGGACTAAAAAAACTATTTTTAAAAGCAAAATCTGTTTATCAATAATTGTTAAAAAAATATAGGTACATTTTGTAAGTATTCTGAGAAAATACGTGCATCAGATGATAGCATATGGAAATATCTTTTCTTTTTTCTTTCTCCTAAATTCTTTATGCCCGACGAAACGGAGGGGTGTATACTTTTAAAGTGTGATCTGTTCCTTCGGAAATTCATCTTATGTTGACTCAACATATCTAGTACAAACATGCTATTACAAGACTATGTCACCTTACACATAACTTTCTAAATAGCTTTTGATTGATTGATTGATTTGCCAGCGCATGGTGGGCATTGCTGCCAATTCCGGGCATCCATGGAGGTTCGTTCCAATACGCAGCCTGGTTGTCCGTCGAATACGCCCAATGGACGGCCAAACCGCGTGCCGGAACCAAATCTAGGATGTTTTATATACCGCCGGACCAGCTGCATACGCCGGGTTGGACATTGGACATGCTTGTTGTCAGCAGCGAGAGCCGCATGATGCATGGGGTGGGAATATAGGATGGGAAGTGTAGGTGTTTGAGAGATGCTTCATTTAGGTTTCCATGCTTCTAATAAGTTTCCATTTGTCATCATCGGCTGGGGTGTGGTGCAGTTGTTTGCGAGATGCTTCTTTTCAGTTTTCATGCTTCTTTTAAGTTTCCATCTATCGTCATCTCCTTATTTTTCTTCTTCTAAGTTTTCTGCTTCTTGTGTCTCTGAATCTAGCAGCTTTCATTTTTTATTTTATTTCTGTATTGTTTCTCACTTTCTTTTCTTTTTATTTATTAACCGCGCCACAAGTAAATAACCATCTACGGTGGAGTTGCTGGGGAAGGCCCTAATTATTACTATTATTTGCGCGTTATGAGCAAAAAGGTCCGAAGGGATAGTTTGCTCACTTTGTATGTTGTTTCCTTGAAACTATCGGTTTCAATTTTGGGCAATTTTTCCATTTCATCACCTATATTATGTTTAATATCTTTTCAATTGCCGCTTCTTTGAGACAATCGGTTTCAATTTCCGTCTTCCAAATTAATAATAAAATATTATGTTCTGAATCAATAAATCGGGCTGATAAAAATTAAGATGGTAAAGATCAGATAGAAAGATGGAATAGAATAATATTAATTAAAGATGGTTTGGTTATTAGGTTGTTATATATTCATAATTAATGAAGAACATTTTTAAGGAATTACTGAGGTATCTTGATATTTGTACAAATACTAATTTAATGTATAATATAATACACTATACATATTATCCATTTACCACGTTTTTGCATTAGACTATAGCATTTGACATTTTCTTTTGTTGTTGCACTTACTTTTACTCTCTAGATTTTTATTTATTTTTGCCTGTATGCAATGCCCAGAAAACACTTTGTACCTGATTTTACAGTAAATAAGGTACTACAACAGAATTTCAAATGCATAATCTAAAATACTTCAGTTTAACAACAATTAATTTAAAAAGTAGGGCAATGTTATTTTTATAAACGAAGCATTTTATGAATCTGTAACAATACTTATATATTAAAGTGTAAATTTAAAACATATCAAGTATTATCTTACTGCAGTATTGCATACATATATCAAATTGTACAAAATGCAAGTAATGCAGGAATAAATTTTTTCTATCAATTTTCAAATTCCATCACATAAAAGCTATGCAAAAAACTAAATCACCCGTACCTCGCAATATTCTTTTTGAGTACATTTAGGGCTTAAAAAAAATAATTAAAATTCAAACATTTTTGTTTCGTGTGGAAGATTTGCAGTATGGCGGTAGTCTGACAGCAGCTGTTGACAGTAAATCACGCATTATATCAACCGATTGTAGTGGGTATCGTATTTATTTCTTGAAGATACTTTCTTTATTTGCTTTCTTATATTCCAATATTCATGATTTATAGCGGATTTGACCAGGGAAAATCGGATAATCTACAGAAAATCAATTTCTTGGAACAATCCGGATTGTCTAATATTAAAGTAACCAGCAGGTGGGTACCTATTATTACGGAATATTATTATGGTATACCTACATAAATTTTATAGTAAAACAACCGCTGTCTTGCATAAACACACTTTTTGTTTGTTGTTAACCTCAGTTAACCTTTTCACCAGTGGCGGCTCGTCAGGGGAGGCAGGGGAGGCTGAGCCTCCCCTTGGAAGAACCACCATATCTTCAAAAGTAATATCTTAAGAAATTTCAATTAGGTATATCAGTATATCTCAATTTTCAATATTTTTTATTGTTCATTTATTAATGTTCAGTGTATATATAAAAGTTTTGCATTTCCTTTCCACAAACATACCTATAACGTTACAGTCCGGATAGTCTTTGTATGCATATTTCCCGGTCGGTAGTGATGCAAATTCCCGTTACTTTTGAGTAATCATTGGTAATCGTTACTTTTCGTAAAGTAATCGTTACTAAGTATTCGTTATTGATTACTAAATGATTACTTTTTAAATCGCTTTATTATTTAAACAAACGGCTAATATATAGTCATTATCTAAACAGACAGTGCCTAATATACTAAAAAATTATAACATTAAACAATAGATAGTTACCTAATTACCGAATTATTGCTTTAGAACATTTATTAGAGACAGTAGTAGGTATTTATTTATTTTCCTTTCATAAAAACGTAAACATATGTATAGAAAGTCATATGTATACTTACTTACATATTACCCAAGTTAATCTACTTGGAAAGAACATTAGATGAAGATAACCTAAGATTCACTCAATTAAAAAACGGTAAAATTGGCGAGCTATAGTTATTACATAGGTATAAAGTTGACATAAAATTAGGAATTGTGGGGTAAAAGAAGCTTTTTCTGGAACTTGTATCCTGTGAACCGATTCTTTTCTTCCCATATATGATCTGTCTTAGTTTAGAAAAACCCTCTCGCACGTCGAGAGCGATGACAGTGTGATAAAGTAGGTAAGTAATCATATGTGTAAAAGTAACGAATACTTTTCATGTAGTCATTGGCACTTCGGGTATTAGCGAGTAACGATTACAAAAGTAACAAATGATTACTACCCGTGCATCACTACCGGTCGGACGGTCTTTTACTGAACGAACACTGGCCACTGCGGTTCGCTGGAGGCTAATACGAAATAGCTTCCAACTTCGGAACGCATCTACTTATAACATGAATGACCCTGAATTTCTTTGCACTGTGTAAAACTGTAAAATAGCAGACCACTTCGAATAGCCAAAGGAAGCCAGCTTCCGATCTCATAGCGCATGTGCACATTGAGCACAGGTCGTTTAGTACGTTTAGGTGATTCACAAAGAAAACGAACTGTTAGTTGCGGTTAGCCGGTTAAGTTGACGTAAAAATACATCAAACATTTGATAGGCGGGCTAAAAATGAGTGCTCTAGGTGAAAATATGTCTTGTTGTCCAGACGTGGTGGATTATTTGTTATTAAATGGATTTACTACTCTTACTTACGACGAAAAGGTAAGAATTAAAAGAAATGCCAGGCCTACACCAGCAATGACTTCGTTAGTTTTTAAAAGTGGTAAACAAAACAGAGGGTTTTGTGATAACAATTATAAAAAAGTCGAGTGGTTAACGGCATCAACAGTTGGAAACAAATTATATTGTTGGAGATGTTTATTATTTACTAATGATCAATCCTCAATTTGGGGCAGGGCCGGGTTTAATAATTTGCAAAATTTATCGCGAGGTTTAGAAAGGCACGAAAAATCCCAGGAGCACATTTCATCTTGCATTAAATTCGAAATGTTTGGTAAACAAAATATTGTAAATTTCTTGGATTCTGCACATAAGAGAGAAATAGAAAATTTTAACGAAAAGGTCCGTGAAAATAGGGAAATATTAAGGAGGTTAATAGATGCCGTTATATATTTATCTTCACAAGAAAATTCTTTCCGAGGACATGACGAAAAACGAGAATCTGATAGAGCTGAGCTGATAGATTTTTTAAAAACGTATGACCCAAAATTAGAGAACTTTTTGAATAACGCCACTGTTTTTTCCGGAACGTCTAAATCAATTCAAAATGATCTAATTGAGAGTGTTAGCTCGATTATTAAAGGCAAAATTTATGAAGAACTATATAATTGCGAATTTTTCTCGTGGCAAATTGACGAAACGACGGACGTTACTTGTAAATCTCAACTTTCTGTAATTTTTAGATATGTAATGCACGGAGAAGTTATTGAAAGGTTTGTTGGTTTTTTTGATGTGAGTAGTGGAAGAAACGCGGATAGTTTATTTAAATTATTAATCGATGAATTTGGTAAATTTGATTTGAAAAATAAATTAATAGCACAAACTTATGACGGCGCTGCAGTTATGTCAGGGCATCTTAATGGACTCCAAACAAAAATAAAAGATATTGCTCCTCAAGCTTACTTTATTCACTGTTACGCACACCAATTAAATTTAGTTCTGAGTAAAGCATGTAACGGAATTAAAGAAGTTAGAATATTTTTTCAAATATTACTGGTTTTTCGTCATTTTTTTCAAAATCTACCAAAAGAACTGATGTTTTAAATAGAATTAATATAAAACATAGAATTCCGACAAACGCTCCCACTCGTTGGAATTTTTCATCTAGAGTTGTTTTCACTGTTGACAAATACAGGAAAGAACTTATTGACGTTTTTAATTTTATTTCGGAAAGTGAAGATTTTTTAAATGACGATCAGACTTTACGAGCAGCTTACGGATTAAAATCGTTATTGTTGGATAAAAATTTCATATTTTTTCTAAAGGCTTTTAAAATGATTTTTGAGCAAACTGATGTTGTTTTCCAAATTTTACAGAATAAACTAACTGATATAACATATTCTAAAATTAGACTTAATTCACTTATATCTAAATTAAAAGAATTTCGCAATACCGAAATACATTTCAATACTTTATACAACATTTTTTTAGAAAATGTTGAAAAAGTAGACGATGACGATGAGCCTGAGCCACAATGTAAAAAGAGAAAGACAACATATAACTTTGACAGGGCAGATACACATTACAAACAAATTTTTATAGAAATTTTGGACACCATTATAGTCCAAATTGAAATGAGATTTTCTGATTTAAATTCTTTGCAATGTTTTGATTTAGTAAATCCCAATAATTTTACAACGTATTCTAAATCATTTCCTACTAGTCTAATGGAGAAATTAATGGACCATTATCCTTTTTTTGACCGTATTACGTTAAGAAATGAACTATGTGTGTTGTATTCTGACCAGCAACTTTTAGCAAATTCAAAATCATCTCAAGAAATGCTTACTTTTATATATAATAACAATTTAAAAAGCTGTCTCCCCGAACTGTACAAACTTTTGTCATTAGTGTCAACAATTCTGGTAACCTCAGCTTCTGTAGAACGATCATTTTCAGCACTTAAACGCATAAAAACATTTACTAGAAACAAAATGAGTCAAGACCGCCTCTCAAATGTATCGCTTATTTCAATAGAAAAACGTTTTTTGTCAGAATTGAAGAAGCACGATTCATTTTATGATGAAGTAATCAACCATTTTGCCAGTTCCGAAAATCGCAGGTTACCACTCATTTATAAAAATATTTAGGCTTTAAAGCAGAGATTAATATAGGTAGTTGTTATTTTAGAAAAAATATTTATTTATGTTATTTATTTTTTAGGATATATTTTTTAATTCTCCATAATATAGAGTTCCGCGGTTATATTTTTTTATATAACTTCTGTCTCAAAACAATTTTAATTTTTATTAAAAGTTGTAATTTTACACTCCTGACAGTGATAATGAATACAATTTTTTGTTTGTAGAAAAACACTTTAATTTTTTTACCAGACCTGTTTTTATTTTTATTAAAAGTTATATAATTTAATTAAAAGTGGGATAGTAGGGCTCCTTTGGATACCGATACTCGAGTCGTAGGAACGAGAATTTTATGAGAATGATTTTTTCATCTCATCATATTTTCTATTTCCTTTTCATTCTATTCTTTTATTAGTTCTATTCTCTCAAGTCGTGATTCGGTATCCTGGCGAACAACCCACGGCAAAAAAATGTAACGCGCCGTTGTACTACCTCAGGGGTGGTGGGGAAATGTACAAATTGTAGTCATATTGCACACAGTTGTCTTTCAGAATATCAAGCCTCCTCTGCAGACAATATCACGAGCCGCCACTGCTTTTCACCAACCATTCCTTTCAAACTGCAGTGTGAATATTTATATAGAGTAAACAACCTTAAATCTACAAGCTGCCATCTTGTACCTCTTATTAAGGGTAGTTTACTGATGCAGTTCTTTAACAATTTTTGCTAACCAGCTACTTACCCTTGTACAATAGACGTCAAAACTTGTATTTTGAGTAAACACACCATACTCTATCCTGACACAAAGTACATCAAGCTAACCTAACCTCAAAGTTAACCTTTTCACCAACCATTCCTTTCAAAGTGCAGAGAGTGAATGTTTATACAGAGTAAACAAACTTAAATCTACAAGCTGCCATCTTGTACCTCTTATTAAGGGTAGTTTACTGATGCAGTTCTTTAACAATTTGTGCTAACCAGCTACTTACCCTCGTACAATAGACGTCAAAACTTGTATTTTGAGTAAACACACCATACTCTATCCTGACACAAAGTACATCAAGTTATAGAAATTCTTTTGTTACCGAATAATTATGTATTTAGATCTGAAATATAACGCTTAGAACCTGTTTTTATAGCCAAATACATTTTTTTAATAATTATGCTTTTTTTAATTATTAAACATCCGCATCAGTGAACTACTTTTAATTAGTGGCGGTTACCACTGGGAGAGTCCCCAGGACGGCAACATTTTTTTCTTTTGAATATTGCTTTAGTCATTTTTATGATTCCGCTAATGCGACAGTTCCATTGAAGCCAAAACAACGCATCGAGCGATATGGATGGCAGCCAGAAGCGGCTTTCTTTCATACCTAATTTATATTATTAGAAAATAATTACTTTTTTATTCATTGTTTCATTTAAGCAAGTGAGGGTAGTATAGATATGTTATATAGGTAAAGGTAAAGGTAAATTTCCTGAAGCACTGAAAACCAGCACAGTTGTTCCTATTCCAAAAATAGAAAACTCAAATGAAGCATTTGACTTTAGACCGATTAATACTTTACCACCTCTCGAAAAAATATTGGAATTAGCCGTTTATCAACAATTATCAGCCTATTTTAATAATAATAATCTGTTCGTAGATAACCAATCTGGTTTTAGAGCTAATCATTCATGCGAAACTGCACTTCAATTGACGATTGCACACTGGAATGATGAAATTGATGACGATAAATATGTGGTGGCAGTATTCTTGGATTTTAAAAGAGCATTCGAAACAATTGATAGAAATATTTTGATCAGTAAACTTAAATATTACGGCATAAGGGGAACTGTGTTAGAATGGTGTAAAAGTTACTTGTCTAATAGGTTACAATGTACAAAAGTCAACAATAAGATATCAAGTACAATGCCAATTAATGTTGGTGTACCTCAAGGCAGTGTACTTGGACCACTTCTGTTTATTATATATCTTAACGATTTAAGTCTCGCTATTAATTGTGACTTCATTAACTTGTTTGCTGATGACACCTTGATTGCAGTTACACATAGTGATGTTAACATTGCCATTGATAAAATGAATATCGAATTAAATAAACTGTCAGGATATCTAAACACTAATAAATTAAAATTAAATATAAATAAAACCAAAGCGATGATTTGTACTAAAAAATATAATTACTCTAAATTAAATATATATAATGTTAATATAGTCTTTGGTAACAACAAATTAGAATTGGTAACAGAAATCAAATATTTAGGCTTCATGATTACTAACGATTTAAGTTTAAAAACACATTTTGTGCATATACAAAAGAAAATATCGAAAAAATTGTTCTTCTTATCCAGAATTTCTAAATATCTAACGATAGCAACAAGTATAACAGTTTTTAAAACAATAATACAGCCTCACTTTGATTATTGCGCGAGTATCCTAAATTTTCTTGATAACAACAGCATTGCTGTATTACAGAAACTGCAGAACAGAGGAATGCGAATTATATTAAGATGCAACAGACTTACACCTATTAGATCAATGTTAAATGTATTAGACTGGTTAAATGTGAAACAACGTTTAAAATATTTTACATCAATTTTTATATATAAGATTTTAAATGGTTTACTCCCTTCTTATTTCAACAAATATATTACTTTTAATAATCAAGTACATAATCACTCAACTAGATTAAATAGTCATCTACATATTGGAAGGAAAAAGTGTACCAGACATATGCACACATTGTTTTCTGATGGTTGTCGGGAATATAATATGTTACCAAATAAAATCAAAGAAAGTACAAACTTGATTGCATTTAAACAAGGATTATTAGAACATATTAAAAGTTTATAACATGGCACCCCTGCACATTATTATTTTTACTATTTTAATCTTTTTCATACTTTTTACTACTTTTTATATTTTGTTAGTGCTTTTAAATGTAAGAATGTCGTTATAAATTATTGTATTACGTGGAATGTGTCGAAGACATGTATTAGGTTGTCCTATTTCAATAAAGATTATATTATTATTATTATTATATTTTTTAGGAGTAGGGGCGGCATCTTAAAATAGTGCCGGGGGCGGCAAGCATGTTAAAACCGCCCCTGCTTTTGATAGAGGAGTAGGGGGAGCTAAAGGCAGTAGCACGAAGGTTTCGGGCTGTTCACCTATAATATGAATTTTGACGTCTATTGTACGAAGTTAAGTAACAACTGGTTACCACGAATTCTTAAAAAACCGCATCGATAAACTACCTACCTCTTTAATAAGGATGCCAGGAGTAGCTGAGGGTGATAACATATAGGTTTAGATCCGTGGAAACAACACACGAGTTTGATGTTTATTCTATATATATACTGTGGTTTTAGCTCATATACTTCATATACCAGATTTATTCTCACTAACAAAAGTAGGTACCTACAAATAGGTCAACATTTCATTGTTTGGTCAGCAAATTACGTAGGACCCTTTATTTTTGAATACATGCCTACATTTAAAATTTAAAAAACGTAAAAACAAAATTGAATATGTAATAATTTATATAAACATTTAAAGAACGTATTCATTACTTACATTAAAATAATCCTCACAATACAAAGCGCTAATTGGAGAAAGTGGGGGACTTTTCTTCTCATCGCGGTTTATTGCCGCACCCCACTTTTTACGAATATTCTAATCTTTAGGCACTGAAAGGAATATTTTGCTTGGAGCTTCCAGTGACGTGTTTTTACAAATAGGCACTACGCAATATTTATATGTATGCTTCTTTTCCATGTTCACATTAACACCTTATGTAAAACTGAATTAACGGTGAGGCAATCGTATACTGTAACGTCACAACCAACATACCAATCATGAATCGTTTAATGACTTGGGGGGGCGTTCCGATGACATTGAGTAATTTATTTGTACTTCTGATTTGTTTTTCGAATTTTTACTACTTTCTTTATTGTGTCTGTTCACTGAAACTACGTTTCTGAAAATGTTTAACATTATTGGAGAACTATGCAAATTCTTGATTATAAGAACTCATTTTATTATATTTACCCTTCGACGTGTACCCGCGATTGTTACTTATGGGATATTATGATTATCTCTTCTCTTTAATGATCATTTAATGTGAGTATAGTAGCAGCAAACAAGATATGTACTTAAGAGATTGTTATTATTTATTATTATCTAGTGACAAGTTCTTTGATCGGAGGCGGCAACGTTATAGCAGGAAAAATATTTGAAATAAAATTTCAAAGCAAAATTACAGCTAAATGGTGGTCATCCCAACATCCTGGCAGGAAAAATTTAGCTGTGAAAAGTTAATGGTTCACACTGTGCTACTTGGATGCCTAATACAAAAACGTGTTGAACAGATACCTTTTCTTAACTAACAACTTAATTCATTGCACTTTCTTAGGTTGCAAAATGCTATACTTGTCCATATTCAGCGTTAACATGAGCCAATACATGGGTTATAAGATTAGACTTCTGATATGTGGAAAATGGACATCTCGGGCACTGCAAAGCATCAGGTTTAATGTGAGCCAACATTTTATGCTTAGTGAAATCAATATTCTTGTTAGTGCCGAAATCACATTCGTCGCACTGATAGACCTTGTTCCGAGAATTTGAATATTCGCAATCACGAGATACAGCATGATAGCGTCTCCGTTTATATTTGTTATTTTGTTTGCTTGATTCCCTTGTTGACTGTGACCTGCAAATAAAAATTGATTTTTATATTACCATGGGATACTTATGTGTTAAATAATTTTAATAGTGTTATAAACAACGACAGAGCTGTGGCATAGTATGGTTGGCAATGCACAAGGGTCCAAATCTATAGGAGGGTTCATATTTTTATATACAAACAGTAAACCTGACTCATTATTTATTTAAAATTTATTGTGTAACTACAGGGTGATCCAGAGTTGAACCACCAAATGTTCAGGATCGATTTTTCAGGTTAAAATAAGGCTTTTTCATCTATTTCAAGTTTTTTTCAAAAATGTACTACTGGCAAAAAGAGAAAAATGATTTTTCCCTCGTAGGGCGATTTGGATTCTACATGCAAAAATAGTAAGAAAACTTCCTACAAACATGTCCAGAAATGCTTCCTATGGAACTTACGGCTCTCTTAAGACAGGAATTTGCTGCTTTTTCTCACGCAGTTTGTCGCACTGCTCATGGCCAAGTGCACCCACTTGGCAAGTAATATTAAGCAGGGAATCATAATAATTAAGCCTTTAAGGACTGAAAAAAAATGCAGAAACAAAGAATAATCCCTCGTTTCTCTGCCTAAGGATAAAATTAGTTTAAGTTAGTACCATATACAAATAAGCCTAAAAATAACATCACAAGATCTTTTTTTGACCCGATAAATATTTTTGGAGATAATTAAGAAAAAAGAAATTTTCAAAATTTAACATCAATTTTTTCAATGAAGCGCCCCTATAGATTTACACATTTGTGTTTTTTAAGTAATTTTGAGCCGTTCTTGTTTTTTTTTTTTTTGAGGTTCCAGCACTTTTTTGTCTTTGGTATCTGAACTATACACCTTCTGTGTTTATCTAAATAATACATACTATACAAGTATCACACTGTACAAGTAATTTAAAACAACTGACGATGTCTAATCTTATTTTTGTTCTGTGTAATTTAATGAAAAAATAAAAGTTAATTACCTATGATTGTTTAATTTATCTTTATCTTCTACTTTGGTAGGATCCTGCTCTGCTGTATCCAGTATCTCTTCATTATCAGTAGATTCCATTTTAACATTTACATATTCCAAACGATTCTCCCCCTCACAAAGTTCTTTATTTCTTTGCTGAGTTACAGTTTCCTCTTTCAGTTTCCTTTCGACCATTACATATTCCGGGTAGTCCTTCACCACATCACGTTCATTGCCTAGATCTACATTTTCCTCACTTTTAACCTTTTCATTTTCTTCACAAGATTCTGTTTTAACTTCTGTACCTCTAGGAATTTCTGACATGGTTCTTGAGTTAGACAGAAACAACAAAACACTATGTAAATTAACTTTTTCTGGTGAGCTTGGACATGTTTCCTTCATGTAGGCCTTTATGTGACTCTCATTTCTTTCACACGTTGCCGTAAAACCCCTCATTTTTTGTAAGTTTTTATAGCACGTCTGGCACATTACCGGATCAGAAGTTATATTCAAATCCTAGAAAGAGATATTTTAAGAACATCAAATAATCTTAAATGAAATTTTGCTCGTCTTGCATAAAAACTGTTAATTTCTTTGGAACAATTGATCATTTTCGGTCACCTGATTTTGACACCGCCGTCTGGAGAGCACTCAAACCTCATCCAGTCACAAAGGAATGCAAATGTAAACAATTAGAGACGAGTTGCTAGCAGAAGCAGTTTAAGGTTGTTATTAAAAAATCCCATCTCTAAAAAACAAAACAATGAGTTGTGTGCCCTCCATGCCGACATTGTGACGTGAACTGAAAATGATCAATTATATAAAATTCAGTGTGTCAATAATGCAACATTATAATTACACCTAGAAAACGTTTAAGGGGATTTGTACATGGACTGGTCAAATATTGAAAAAACTGACTGACATTTCTTATACAAACCTAATAGAAATATTTCAAATTACAGCTTACCAACTCGGGAAAACAAGAGTCTAACATTGACGAGAGACATATATCTGTATTTTTGTTAAGAGGTATGGAAGTGTTTCTTTCAGCAGTTTCTAAGCATGTTCTACATATTTCATTATTTTTAAATTTTGCCCCTGTCGATTTCCGTTTCGGCCTCTCATTAACGCCATCATTCATAATATCTCTTAAATTTAACTTCTTATGCTTTACATCGGCAATTTTCGAATCAATCTTCTCTTCTGCTTCAAAAAAATTCGTCTTAAAATCGAAAATTTCTTGTAATAATTCTGAACATTCAAGGCACATTACAGGTGAGCTAGTTAGATCCAAATCCTAATAAAAAAAAATGTCAAAGAAAGGAAAAGTCCACCACCTGTTGATATTACCAAATCTGTTGTTATAACCTGAAGCATATCTTTTATAGAATCTTTAATACTGGAAAAACTCTTATCTGAAATAAGTTTGAAACATAATCTGCATACTTGTACTTTAGTATCTTCCTCCATGTTAATGAATTTAATGGAAGAAAGCACCTGTAAAAGTTTTATAGTTTTTAGGTTATGTAAAATATATTTGTCAATGCCTCCATTCAATACTTAGAGAGCTTATGTAAAGAATAAGGGATATGTTCTTTGGATTCGGAACTTTTCAAAGTTCTGAATCTCGTTGCAGTATGAATCCAATTTGGACTCCATAACAAAATGTATTTAATTTTTGTCTTTGCTTTAATACCTCTTATAAGACCGCCGGGTCCACTTGTCTCTAGACAGTCTAGTAGACTTACTGGACACTAGACAAGCAGGTTTATCGTAAAGAGAATTAACCACAGTGTTTACTACAGTTTGCATACAAGTTACGCTTCTTCAGTGTGGACAATCATGTACAAGATTACTTTAATAGGTTGTTCGTAATGTTTAATACCTTTTCAATTTACTTACCTATTTAAATTATAATCTTGATCTCTGACTGACTGGGCCTGCAATGCAGTATTCGTAATGAGGAATACCTTTAAATATAAATTAAACGATACTGCACATCCTAAGTCTGTTCTACTTTTGGCATCCAGTGACCAGTATTTACATTTATCTGTTACCAGCAGGCAGAAAAGGTTTATTTAAGAAGTATTCTCTACTTATCAAAGAAAAACCCTCCACTTCCACTCGCCTATTATTTTAACATTTAAGTTGTTTAACATCCAGCAAACACATAAACAAGTACATAAAACTTTTTGTATTTCTGTGACGTAAGTCTACCGGCCATTGATTTCAGTATTCCAAACTGGAGCGCTCATTGAATGCTTTAGGGATACGAAAATAGCGTCACCAGTTTATAGAAAGAGTCAGGTTATTTACGGATCGTACCTGTACTTGTCTAATAGGATTTTATTGGCTGAAGGAAACGTTGTCGGAAGAACCGTACATTCCGTCTAAAAAATATTAGATCTAGTAATCTAGTATCCTCTGTTCAGAGTCGGCGTCAGGTGCTTGTACTTTAATATCTTTAGTCTATTTAAATAATTTTAAATTCTTTAGATGACGGAAGAAAAATGCATTTTACATATCTTTCTTGATATGGCAATTTCAGTAAAAATTAACATATTTTTAGAAAATGAAATGTGCTTTTAATTACATAAAAAACTAAACATTCCCATACCTACAATCAGTAAGACTGCTGTCAGTATCACTTGCAGTAAGTAACGTTTTCTTGTGTAAACTTATTTATACCTTATAATATATAGTATGCATACGTTTCCAAATGACTAATAAGGTTGCTTAAACGTGTTGGAAAATTATATATGTTAATTAATGGAAGGTTTATTTCTAAAGCTTAATATAGCATGCTCTTCCGCAGAATGTTTATTTTCTTTTGCACAGATTGTTAATTCCTCCAGATTCTAGAAAAATGTTATTTCAATATTTCATGGTTTTAATAATTAAAACTAACAAGAAAGTGCATATATATTATTGTATGAAGTAATAAGCTGCGCTCAAAGAGTGCTAAGTCATAGAACAACGATAAGTTCCTTGATCGAAGTAATAACACAGAGGCAGGAACTATATGTATCCTGTCCTCTGTGGTAAGTATAATAGAGTAGTAACTTTAATGGACAGAATAAATAAAACGTCATGTGTATAATGCCAAATTTTTCAACATACACTTTTGTCTATAGCAATTCATAATATAAATCTTTGTGGATGAAGATATTGACAACTGCAAACACAATATCATTAAATGGTCAATTAATTTTAATAAAGGATTCTAGAATATCAGTATATTGTTGATACATTTCTGCAACTAACAAATGCAATTAAGTACTTTCGATTTCATTAATTTATCGCGGATATTGACAATTCGTTACGTGCTGGGGCTGACCCTGTTTCACATGATAAAAGTTGTATGGTCCGTAATAAATACTCTTTATATAAATTCTTTGAAATAACCATTCATCTTCTCAACTACGCATTCTAGTTTAATATTGACATCTATGTCTCTTTACAAATGCATAGGCAACTACTAATTTCGATAACTGCAGTAACGGTTGCAGATACTCCAATGAGGGCACCACAGATCAATGAGTAATATTTTTATTTAGTTTTCCTACCTATAAACTATTAGAAACAGAAATATGTAAATTAAATAATATACTTGGATCAAATTAACAGGCTTTCTAATATCTCACATAAAAGTAATATTATAAATGTAATAGTTAATATAATTTGTTTGCACTTTTTAGTTTTATCACTGCCACACAGTACTTCTTGGTGTTAAACACATTCTACTGCTTATCGATAAATATAATCAATTATAAAAAAATTTCACCTCGTAAGGAAGATATTTGTATCCACATAATGTTAGAGGAAATGGAAAGTAAGAAACTGATATTTCAAGTCATAAACAGTTTATTTTTTTTTTAAATATTCTAATTATGCATTATACTTTGCAATTAAAACATTGTTAAAATAAATGAAAACTAAATAAAATTATAATTTTCTTTTAAAGAACTAAGGTGTACTCATACTTATATTTAACAATAAATAGTAAATAAGAATAAATCAATAATATGTCACATTAACGTCCATATTTATATATTTGATGAGTCAGACGAGAGGCATCTAGAAGCTGTAATGCAATTTGAGCAAAGCATCTGACTGTGTCCCTCATGTACGATTACTTCACAAGCTCTGATACTAGGTATTATAGGGGCAACGTATACCACCGATTTACATCTTATTTTAAAAATCTACCTATATTTTAGTGAAGGGGGGAGCTCCAGCTGCTCTAGTTAGAGCAAAGTTTTGCAATTTCATATCATATTAGAAATATATCAGTAAACATCGAGGAGCTTGTTCTTACTGGTGCAATGAATATCTATAATAACCAATTCAAGAACGATGTACCAAATACCCGTTAAATAACTTGTTACATGCATACAACATAACATAAACACCACACATAGTAGACAACCTTCAAATCCCAAGCCTCTCATAACCCCAGAAGGGGGTTACATTTGAAAAAACGTAAACAACATCCATTACCCACCAACATTGCCGGTGCTGGGGATGGAACCCAGTACACGTTAGGCAGTCTGGCAAAGCGCGCTTGCCACTAAGACGCTTAGCCAACTGAGCTACCGTGCCGGTCTTACTATCGTTTGTTTACATCTTACATGCCAAATGGTATATATAATTTCGCTACAACTAAAAGGTGAAGAATCAACTTTAAGACCTTCTTGTTATCAGCATATAAAGGCTAAGCCAGGTTCCAGACAATTTGACAGAGGATCATTTTGCATAAGAATTATTATTATTAATCATTAATCAATGTCAACTGTCTAGGGTTATAGTGCCTTTAGGACTTAGAAATCATTTTAGAACAAACATATATCTGCACTTTTCTTCATCAAATGCCAGCATGAAACAATAAATGTAGGTTTCCCTGAATTAAAGAGCCACCCTGTACATCGAAAGTTTAAATATAATTAGAATAGAACCTGTTTGTGGCTAGTACAAAAACATGTTGAACAGAAAGGTATCTTAGCTAACAAATTAACGTGCAATGGCTTTCAAAATACTATCCTTGTTCACAGTTTCTGGGGTGACATGTGACGATATAACATGATTCATAAGTTCAGAATTCTTATATGTGGAAAATTCACACCTCGAGCACTGCAAAGTCTTATCAGGTATAATGTGAGACAACATATTATGCGTAATAAGGTCAATATTAAACTTAGTGACAAAATCACATTTGTCACAACTGAACTTTTTATGAGCAACTACATCATCTCGGACAGGAAACAGAGTTTGATGACGTTGTAGATTAGATTTGTGTTTGGTTTTATAATCACACCCAGAACAGCGCATGATGCTGTTCTGCTTACTTTCTTTACTGGCTGTATTTGGTGTTAACTTATTGCTTAATCTTCTTGACCGCAACCTGCAAATAAAAATGTTACTTATTACTATATTTCTATTGTTATTTAAAAATATCAAGTTATTTCAATAGAGACAATAATATATTTGTACCAGGTTAATAAGCTTTTAGTCCATTTTCTATGTAAATAATGGGGTAATTTTAGTACCCGACGCTATTATTTAATCATATCTCAGTAAATAGAAAAAAAATTCGATTTTATGTATATAACATAATGAGAGAAGAGAAAGCATTACGAGAAACAGGTTATAAGTGTTTCTTTTGTAGGTGCCACGCTTTTCGAAATAGAATCACTCATTCCATTGTACGAGTGTAATGAAAAAATTAAAAAAAAAACAATTACCTACGATTGCTTAATTTATTTTTACTTTTCACTTTGACATGATTCCGCTTGGTTGTATTCAAGGCACTGTTCTTTGCATCAGCATTACTCTTCCCCGTATTAACTGGACACTGGCCAATTCCCCCGTCATCATCAGTAGAATCCATTTTAATGTTTACATATTCCAAACGATTCTCCCCCTCACAAAATTCTTCCTTCGGTTCTATTTTTACCTGCTGACTTATATCTTCATTATTCGGTTCTATTTTGACCATTACATATTCCGGGTGAACCTTCAGCTCATCATGTTCTTTGCTTAGATCTACATTTTCTTCACTTTTAACCTCTCCATTACTTTTAGGAGGTTCTATTTTGACCTCAATACCTCTAGGAATGCCAGATAGAAACTGCAAAACACTATACAAATTAACTTTTTTTGGGAAGCTTGAACATATTATTCTCCTCTTGTACACATCTATTTGGCTTCCATTTATCTCGCACATTGCTTTAAAGTTTCTTATTTTTTGTACGATTTTATAGCATGTCTGGCACATTACTGGATCAGAAGTTACGTCCAAGTCCTAGAGAAAAATGTTAACACTATCAACAACAAATCTTGTCATTAAATTTTGTTCATTTTATATCAAAATGTAATGGCACATCTTGAAACGTCCCATAATATTTGCCTAATGAAAGTATATGATTTATCTCTATGTGAACACAATTAGGTATAGTACATCATAGATCAATTGGGACATCATAAAAACGAAAACTCGGTGTAAAGTCGGCATCTCCTTCAGTTGACAAATCAAACTCTAGGCATTTAATCACACCCACTTTTCTAATTGGCAGGTGGATCAAGTTTACGTGGACTACAGACAAGAAGTGGTAAATATTTGTGCTTTCGTTTTTATGCTGTCCCAACTATAATAACGTTTACTGCAATAACAATCGAAGTACTTTACGTGAAGCTACTGGTAGGCGGTTCTTGTATAAAGCAAAAGAAAATCTCTGTAATGTTTTACCAATTCAGGAAGGCAGGAGTCTAGCATTGATGTCAGGCATATATCTGCATTTTTGTTAAGAGATATAAAAGTGTTCCCTTCAATTGTTTCTAAGCATGTTCTACATAATTCATAATCTTCAGATTTCCATTTACGCCTCTTCTTAAAAGCATTATTCATAATATCTTTCAAATTTAACTTGTTATGTTTTACATTGGCGATTTTCGAATCAATTTTCTCATCCGCTTCAAAAAAATTTGTCTTGAAGTTGAACATTTCTTGTAAAGATTTTAAACATTCAAGGCACATTACAGGTAAATCAGATACGTCCAAATCCTAGCAAGAGAAAAGATAATGTTAAAAAAGGAAGAATTTATCACTTTTTGATACATATTACCAAATCCGTTGTTATAACCTGTAGCATATCTTTTATGGAATCTTTTATACTGGAAAAACTTTTATCTGGAATAAGACCTAAACATAATCTGCATACTTGTACTTTAATATCTTCCTTCATGTTAGAAAATAAGTGCCAAGTTCTATAATTTCTAGGTTATGTATGATTCTTCTAATAATTTCGTAAAAACCCTTTAAAACTTCAAATATAAACACAATTTATGGTAATCAATAATTCGCCAACAGAACGTTTAAAACGTTCCTCTCTTCTATTTAAAAATGAAAAGAAAAGAAAAAGTGTGATAGATTATTAGAGTTATGACGTCATGAATCGTCAATCAATTTTGTTTACTCAACAAGTTTGTACTTCTTCTTCTAGAAATGGGATGTGTAGTTCTAGTAGTTCGCGCTGAATTCTACTTCTATAAATTGCAGTTAGGAATGTTTAGTAGTTCGCGCTGAATTCTACTTCTTATTCTACAAATTGCTATTTGGCATGTTTAGTAATTCGCGCTGAATTCTTCGCGCAGCTTCCACAAATTGCTAATGTTTAGTAGTTCGTAGTTCGCACTGAATTCTACTTCTTCTACAATTGCTATTTGCAATGTTTAGTAGTTTGCGCTGAATTCTACTTTTTATTTGATTCACACTTTTAGGACAGCTTCTTCTGTAAATTGCTATTTGGAATTGGAATGTTTAGTAGTTCCCACTTGATTCTAACCTCAAAAAATAGCTAAAAATCAGTGAAAACCTTAAGTAAGGAGGATTAAGAAAAAATCTTGATGTGACTGAGCGATTCTGCCAGTGACATCGAATTCAGTGGATTAAAATACAGGAAGGTGTCTCTGCATGGTGAGGTAAATGTTATTATTATTTAAGTTATGATGAAGCTTATATGATTTGCTTCAAGTGGTATCTATAGTGTTTAATATATTCTACAAGTTCTGGAATAGCCCATATTCCACACGAGCGAAAAGTTTGTAATCCGTACTCCGTGTACTACGGTTCGCGAGTGTCGAATATGCTATTCCCAACGTGTAGTCTACTTTCCTAGCAAGATTAGAAATTATGCAATAAAACTTCAAGACTGTTCAAAAAGTCAAATGCGAAGCTAGAAATAAATACCTTTTGTTCGACGTAACCATAGCAATCGAACCAGTAAAAGTAGCTTAATGGCGTCTGATTTTTCAAAGCTGTGCAATATTATTCCACGACAGTGTGTTGGAATGATACTTGTTCCGACACAATTTTTACTTGTGGAATTTGTAATTTTTTAATTAGTGTTAGAGATTAAGTAAATACAGTATATAACTTTTTTCCTGGTTATTCGAGTGATTGTAATGGATTTTCGGTACCTGACGATAAGAAGTATAAGGTTACATAATGTCCTACAAGCAAAATAGTGTTGCTAAACCCAAAAGGATATTTAAAAATCAAAGTGTCTAAAATAAACTTCTCCAGACCCACATCTTGAAAGAATTAGGTTGCTATCTATCTACCTTCCTAATGATTCATAGTTTAGACGTAAAGAAAGAAGGAGAAAACTAAAATATTAGTAAGGTCGATCTTCTTGTTTCGTGATGTTCCCGCCATCCCGCCACACCAAATTTTTGTCACTTGGCAAGTTGCCGATCTTGCTATTTATATCCTCAGTCGATTCTTTGATTCGCAGTTGTCAGTATTTACAACAAAAGCTTGAAGATGTAGCATCCTATTTTCTACTGCACACTCACCTTTCCATATAAAATGTAGCAGCGAGAAGCAATGAAAATAAAACAGAACAATTCAACGTATCTATCTATTCAATTAATATAAATATAAAGACAAATTCTAACAATATATATAAAATACCTATTATAAATTTGTTAAATAACTCGATGTAAAATGTATTTTTTAATATTTTTAATGAAAATCGACAGCCTTGGATTGTGTAATACCACGTTTTCTTAAAGTTTCATCCATTCTTAATTGTTCTTGCTGGAGCTGCATTCGAATTGCACCAAGCTGAGTTAAAATACTTCGGTTTTGGCCATCTCTTAATGAATCAGAATGATTCACTATATTCTTTTGTACTGCAGGAATCTAAAAAAAAAGTGAAAAGAAGTTTATACACTAAGCAATCATAAACAACAAAATTCTTATATGGCTGAATAACCCGAATTAATGTTTGATACAAATCATTCTTAAATTGTTTTTCAATAACATTTGAGAACAGTCAAAACAGAAAAACGATGGGAATTTAATGCCTTTATACCAGGAATTTAAAAAAAATAATATTGCTAGCCCAGGCAAACAACAATCACTGAAAAGAAGAAACTGAATGTGGTGCAGAAATATTGATAAAAATATTTATTTTAAAAAAGTGTTAAGAATTATTGTTTAGTGTAAACATAAACAAGGGTAATATCTTTGATATGAAATATCAATCCTGACAATAACGTAACAATATATCACGCATTTTTATATTAATCGTAAAAAAAAATTCAATTTTTTTTTTGTTGAAATAAGTTTAAAATTTCATGAAACGTCGAGATTTTAAATTTGAGCGAAAAAAAATTTCTGTCTGTCTGTAGGTCGGTCTGTCTGCTGCTTTTTTTTGCGCGCACGTTTTCTCCGGCGGAACGGTTTAAGATGTTGACTTAAAATTTTGTACACATATGTATTGTAATGAGATGTGGAACTGGATTATATTTTGAACATATCCGGTGGAGGGTTGGGGGGGTAAATAGGTAAAGCAAGCTGGTAAGAGTACAGAAACATGGGACTCGCTGTATGTACTAGAAGCTCAGATTTTTTATCACATTTTTTTAACCCCTCCACCACCTCAATCCATTATTAAAGGGGATGATAAAATTAAATTAGGATATTCACTTGAAATTTGGTACATGTATTATAACGACATATGGAACTAGATTATACTTTGAGATGATTCCCTTTGAGTAGATGTACATAGGGAAAAATGAATAAAACAAGGTGGTTATAGTACAGAAACTTGAGATTTGGTGTATACAGATTCGGAAAATGCAGTTTAGGGTATAGGAATAACGATGTAATTGACCACGCACCGCTAGTTCCATAAATCGTGAAAGCAGAGGCACCCAATGAATTGAATTTAGCACGGCATGGACTAAGGATGGGTGCAGACGTAGGTAATAATTTCTATACGAAACGAGAAAATATCTCTTCGTCAAAAGCGAAGAAGTTATTTGTCACATTTTTGACAAATAATTTCTTCTATTGAAAGCATTTCTGCAGTTTCTTTTTTAGCAGTAAATGCTATGGGAATAAAATAATAATTCTTATTAAAACTGAAATGAAAATAGAACATTAAAATAAAATTAAATAACTCGGAAATTAAAATCAACTAATAATTATCAAAAAATACATTATTCTTATTAAATTACAAAAATAGAACATTAAAATAAAATTAAATAACCCTCAGAAACTAAAATCAACTAATAATTATCAACCAATAAATTAATGAAGTAAGGATTCAAACAAACCACCTTGTGCCAAACAATAGCCAAACCGATTATGCAATGAACCTCTCATATCATTGAGTTGATTTGGAGTAATGCTTGCACAAAGTTGGATAAGTTTTTCCCGTCATTCAACTAAATTATTGGCTCGTTCAAACGCATGTTTGTACGCGGTTTCCTTTAGAAAGCCCCCCAAAAAGAAATCACGGGGGCTAGATCAGGTGACCTGGGGGGCCATTTTATCATTCCCCTCGTAGCTATTAAACGATTGGGAAATGTTCTTTCCAGAAAATTATTAACAGTTAAGGCATTGTGACTTGGGCAGCCGTCTTGTTGAAACCAAATGTCGTCAAAGTTGACAAGAAGATTTTGAACTGCAGGAATTATTTGGTTTTGTAAAAGCTCTAAATATTTATTGCCATTTAAATTGCCATCGATTAGGAGTGGGCCTATAATATGATTGCCTAAAATTCCCGTCCAAACGTTCAACTTTGAGGATACTGAGTTTGCACAGCAACACTCAAATGTTTATTTTTTCGAGACCAATATCGTACTACGGATGGATTGTGTTTCCTATGTAATGAAAAGGATGATTCATCTGTAAACAATATATTCTTTAAGAAGTTTTCATTCTCATTCACTTTATTTATCATGATTTCACAAAATTCCATCCGTTTGAAATTGTCCTCGGGAAATATTTCTTGCGTTGTTTGAACTTTAAAACAACTGTACCCATTTCTTTTCAAAATATTTCTTACAGTTCTTTCCTTCATGTCAACTTCATCAGCAATTTGCCTGCTAGTGCACAGACATTAGCTTCGCGAATTTCATGTTCTTCGCTCATTTGTTGATGACGGGGTTCGGGTTGACAGCATTTTTTACAATAATTCACGACACACCCAAAATTCTCAAATTTTTAAATAATGTATGAAATTATGCTAGCTGAAGGGATTGGTCTGTCTTGATATGCCACAGTAAATAAATTTATTGTGTCTTCAGTGGAATGGCCCCCGAAGTACCACTTCACAATTTGTACTTTTTCTGCAGTAGAATGGGTGCGCTGTTCTCAACTCGATGCAGTCAAGCGATGGCGCTTACCAATGCCCTGCATTGTTCTACGACAAGGCATGGTTTATCTGCGCAGAAACAAGTTTACGTACCTTAAACTAAATTTGCTTTATCTGTATACTAGAGACCAACGCCCCAGATTTCAATATAATATTTTTCAACGGTCGGGGTGGACTTGAAACTCGTTGGAAAAAACAAAACATGACATTTTTAAATGTTAATTTTCACGGCATCGTTAATTGCATGGATGAAATCGAAAATTGCTGACAGAAGTGAACAAAAAATAGCATTTGTTGACATTTTGCGAATTTTGTTTTTTGTTTCATTAATGTCACTGGTACGTTAATAACCGGAAAACCCGGAAGAATAGAGAGATTTTAAATATAGAAAACAAAATTGCCAGAACTGCAATTTTAATAATTTGAACAATTTTCTTACAACTTTAACGACCTCTGGCACCGTTTAATCTGCGACCTTTCATTCTAATAATACCATACAATAAATATGTGATAGAGTGTAATCAGGAATATGCGAAATGCATAGATAGGTATAATCTCTGAAATTATAATTAATGTTTATACATTTTAATAGAAAAATATCTAATTTGTGAAAAAGAACGGTTTCAGGCATAATAAACAATTTTTTAGTAGAAAAATAGAAAGTTTTCTTGAATTTTTTTTGTTTTTTTTTTAATTTGGAATAAATAATCAAAAAATTATTGATAAAAAAACATCGAAATAAGACTTTTATTCTAGAATATATGTTTTTATGGTTGAAAAATCGGAACATACACACGTTACAAAAAGATTACAAGAAGGAAAAAGTCATAGAAGAAAAAAGTCTTGGATTTTAATAATACATTTAGTTTTTCTGGATTTTTTCTCGTCACTATGTAGGGTGATTTCCCACGACATGAGAAAAATTTATAAGTAAGTTGTCCCCACCGAAAGGAATTAACAAAATGAAAAATTAAAAAATATGACAAAAAAAATTACCCACGGTGCAACCATATCACTTCCCCTCCCCCTTTATCAGACTTGGGACTGACAGCGAAGCTGGCGTGGTTAGAAGTGGCTTTTTGGATTTAATAAACAATTGAAGCATTAACGGTAGCCAAATTCCATAGTTCAGTAGCGTATCATTACAAGTTTTAATGCAAAAAAATTATTTTGGATCACTCTAAAATTTTGCATGGGGTTTCCCACATAGAAAACTAGTACACCATTTTATTTTCCGCATGTTGTGATAAATCACCCTGTATATTCCCCCTCCACTCTTTCTCGAAAAATTCGAATCGCTATATCGGAAAAAACGCATTTCTTCGAAAATTTTACAAGAGTAAAAAAATTTTCGTCTATCAAAAAATACATTTTGTTTTTTTAATTTACCTCAATATTGCTAGTTCACAAATTAGCAACAAAATCAATTTGGGGAAATAGCGGACATTTTTTTTTTTAAATCTAGACATCAAAACGAACAAAATCCACAAAGTTTCGTGAAAATCCATTAATTCGCTAAACTTTTTAGTCAGAAATGTTAATTTGCCTACACTATAACCACATATTATTAGTAATTAAAAATTAACAGCTAATAATTTGTCTAAATTTAGCAGTTCTTGAAACCCCAAATTTGTAAGGATATAATATATATACGAACCTGCCATTTATCCTCTAATTTTCTAACTGCATCTGAACTATGCCTAGAGCTATTAAATGGAATAGAATTTTTCAGTTCTTTGGCGACAGGTGAGTGTGCTTTAAGCACCGGAATAGGCAGAACATCGTCGAACCTACTCGAACTGCTCCTCCTTTGCAGCCTGGGGCTCTTCCTCAACATACTGAGATCTTGCTGAGTAGCACTATGCCGGCGCTGCCCATTGCTAAGACTGTCTCGGATATTCATCGACTCTACCCGTTGATTTAACGAATCTATTCTACTTAATGAATCGAAACGGCTAAAAGCATTATATCTACTTGGTGGGTCGTATGAGTTTAGCGAATCCATTCGATTGAGAGTGTCTTTGCGGTGGTATGAGTCAAAACGGGTTGGATTGTACCTACAACATACATTTAAAAATAACAAGCAGCCAAATAGGAAACAAAACTTACCTTGATGCTGGGTCAGCGAACACAGATGTGGATGGAATGTTGAAGGAATACGGGTTACGACGTGAAACAGGTGGGGAATAATGCGAGAGCGATTTCGAGGCAACATCGGTGCTGTTGCGAAGGCAACTGGTTACACTGCTCTCCGAATCCGTATGCTTACGGTAGCTGTGTCTAGATTGGAGCTCCTGCTTTCGGCGCAATAAATCCTCACTATGTCTTCTCATCTAGGGCAAAAAGAAAATAAATATGAATAATCAGCAGTCTTCAAAATTTTTCAGACTACAACATCCTTTTCAATTCAAGATGGCTGAAGTGTCAGTCTTACAATTATTTAGTCTCTGCTGTTATTGTGATAAAAAAGTAGTAAAAAAAGTGAAGTGTAGAAATTATAGAAGTATTTACCATAAAAGCTGTTCAAATAGAAAAGTATGTTGTAACAAACAAAAAAATCATCCCTAAACCTGAAAATCTAACCTCAGAAGAATCTGAAGAGGATCTTACAAATGATGCGCTGTTTGAGGCTCTAAACATTGAAAACAAACTTCTAACTCAACTCAATTCTGAATTACCATCAAATAACAAATTATTGAAAGAGAAAATTCTCTCATTAGGACAAAAATAAAAAACAAAGTACAAGCAAAATAAGCGAAAGTAATAATGGTGAGAATGGGCAGGAATTACTTGGAGAAAAAAATAGAATTAATAAGCTTAGAATTACAAAACTATTTCAACAATTGCCAAAATAATGTAATCAAAAACAATTTGCAAGAAGACAGCCACATTAGCAATAAGAAACAAAAAATGGCTAGTGAAATCAATGTAAATAAAGGACAAAAAACAAGTAATAACAGAATAAATTTTGATTTAAAAAAAGATCAACACAGAAAACAGGCAAAATACACTGATGTGACAGAAAACGTAAACATAAACAACTTAAGAAATATTGAAAACAACATATGATCATGCAAAATATAATTAATTTAAATAAACCTGTAAACACAGCCTCCAGCTCTAATGAAAGCCAAAATGTTGATAGAACACACAAACAATCAATTTCCCATAAACCTTGGATTACACAACATTTAATTGATGAGGGTAAATTTGTCAGGGACGTGTACAAAACTTATAAAGCTACTATGGATGAAGATGTTCTTATCCGTTATAATATTCTAAAGAAAAACCCTTTCCACCGTATAAAAATGGCAAAAAAAACGTTACCATAACTCATTAATGCTAAACTCCAGTAACAAATCTGCGACTGCCTGGAAAATAATAAATGACCAAGTGAACAAAAAGAAAACGCATAGTGTACCATCATGCCTAGTAGACAAAGCAGGATTTAATATCAACAACTATCAGGATGCCACACAAAGCATTCAATGATTACTTTATTAATTCGATAAATGATTTAATTGACAAGTTGTCTGTCAGTGCACAAGCAGTCTCTGATATTTGAGAAAAGACATTTCTCTTATTTCCTATTACTTTTCAAGAAGTACGATCAATATTAATAAAAATATCCAACAAGCACTATGCAGGCTATGATGAGATTCCCTGCTTATTATTAACCAAAGTGGCTGTTCATATCACAAATTGCCTAGCTATAATTATCAATTTATCCTTTCAAGATGCTATGTTTCCAGTACTTTTGAAAAGATCGCAAGTTGTTCGAATCTACAAAAAAGGTGATATATCTCAAATTACAAACTATAGAGGAATTGCCCTCTTGTCGACTTTTTCTAAACTGTATGAAAATGTAATGAAACATATTCTTTATAGGATTTTGCAAACAGCAGAAAAAAACGATGAGAACCAAAATAAAAACTATTTGTAAAATTATTGATTTACACCGTTAATAATAATAATAATAACACATTTATTTTCCAATAAAAACACATATTATTTACACTATTAGAATAAATCGATTTTTTCAAAAATAAAGTGTAAAGTATACTTAACAATTAATGGAAAAAGGGGCATAAATTCAGTTCGACTATTAAATAGTCGTCTGTTCTTCCATTTAGCCCTAATAGAATGGATATAATGTAATTAATTTCTATTTTATTCTATTACCAAAAAAATAGTTTCAATATACAAGATATTTACCGGAAGATAATACAATAATGTTATATGTTCAATTAAAATGTTCTTAAAATTGCGAGTTAAATAGGATGCTTCTAAAAGTCTTCTTGAAACTTGGTATTGATAGTGTTTTTAGCTTTTCTGGAATTATGACGTTATAATATTTTGTGATACTGTACACATATGATCATTTAAAAAATGTATTAATTCATTGTTAAATAAGTTATACAATTATGGCATCCGTGGGCCTGCGTTACGTTGACTCTCCTCTTACCTTCAAGGGAGGAGCCAAGAAGTTATTTTAAAGACCAACAATACCACTTTCAAGTCACTGCACGAAGATATTGAAACTGGAGTACCCCGAGGAAGTGTATGGGGCCCCCCATTATTCATAACATTTATCAATGACATTCTCTTATTTTCCATATAGTTTTGTGTCTCTTTTCGCAGATGATGTCTTAGTAGCAGTTAGTTCAGATAATATTAATGATTTAAGTACCATAGCAAATAATGTAATTCATTGCATGAAATATTATTGTCAGTACACTGGTTTTATACTCAATGATCTCAAAACTGATCTAATATTGTGCTCTCCAAGAAAAATGGATGAAAGTATATTAATAGAAGTAAATTGTAGAAGTGTTCAACAGAGTGCTCAGGTTAAATTTCTTGGCTTGTATATGGACTCTCATTTGACAAGGAACAATCAGATATATTATCATATTGAAAAAACTATCTACTTCATGTTTTGTCTTATGGCTCAGAAGTTATGTTACAACTGATATTCTAATAACATATTACTATGCTTATATGTATACTCTACATTAAACTATGGTATAATATGTTGGGACAACTCAACAAGAGTCAGTGGAGTTTTAATCCTCCAAAGAAGGATCTTAAGAACAACGACTTTCAAAATATCTATATTTTCATGCAGAAATTTATTCAAGCAATTAAACCTTTTAACTGTAACTAATATATACATTTTAAATTGCGTTTGTTACATTAAGTCCCATTCTGACGAGTTTACCCTTAACAGAGACACAAATTCACCTTACAACTTTAGACTAAATCTTAATATAAGTATACCAAGGCATACTATGTCTGCAACAGTAAAAGGGCCACTAGTTAAAGCATATATAACAAATTATCTATCTTTATTAAGGCTATACCTACTTTTATTTTATTTAAATCAAGAGTTCGTAACATGCTGCAAAAATATAGTTTTTATTCTGCTGATGATTTTTTTAATTGTGAAAATTTATCATGATGTTGTCTGTGTCCCATTTATATTCTTAGTGACATTTTTATTATGTACTTTTGTATTTATTTATATTTTTATCTGACAATTTCAATACTACTTGTAAATAACAGGTCTTATGGAAATAAATTATTATTATTATTATAAACAAATTTAACATTTAGATATATACCTCCATAAAAGTATATAATTTATTACCCAACGCGTGGAAAAGTTTAACACACCATAATGACCTGCGATTTAACTTTACTACAATGAAAATACCTGTTCATCTCTACGATTTCGTCTTTGCTCCTCGATCATTCTCTCCTCCTGCATCCTCAACAGCTGCTGTTCTAATCTTCTATTCTCTAGATCTTGTTCTCGCCTCTCCTGTTCCTCCCTCAAATGTTGCAACCTACGTTTTTCCTCAATTTGCGTCCTCAGCTCGCGTTGGTACGACTCCCTTTTTAATCTCTCCTAAAAGCATCACCAAACTAATTTTATATTAAAAAATGGAGATTTCGTTTTCCCTTACTCTCTCTTGTTCCTCAGTCCTAGAAGCTTGGTAACTAAAACCATCCATAAAAGTGGGTGTGTACAAATCTGATAATAGCCGCTCTGTAGAGAAAACAATATAATACATTAGATTGTTAGTTGTGAGCAACAAAAAGAAAAAAACTAGATATAAACATTATACTTTTCGCCAGATTATTGAATTTTGATTCCGATGCTACAAACCATTTTTAAAATAGAGCAGTTGATAACATTACAAACCAGGCATATAATTATCCTCGATTTGCTTAAAAATTAAGGATTCCTAGAAGGGGTTAATTACGAAAAAAATCCATGGACTCAAAGTATAAGTTACTTGAAGCCCAAAGAACGATTTGTCATAGATTTTATGTTATTGGACTAATATTACTTGTTTCTATGAATATAATAACTTGCGCTGATTTTAATTAAAAAATTTACAGTTTTCGGCAATTTTGGGGCCCTCAGAGTTTTTCCTTGGACACCTCATTTACTTATTTTTGCCTAAAAATACATCAGAAAAATCATGATTTGAATGGTTCCTCATTGCTCAAAAATTTGGAGAATTTTTTACTAAGCTAAACTGTTACCAGCATATGCGGCCCCCTTAGAAAATCCATGGACTAAGTTTTTCCTGCTCTCTAGTACCCAAAATTTTTAATTTTTAACATCCAAAGAGGTTATTAATGAATTTTGTATTAAAGGCCCTTATTGCTGGATGTCGGACCAGCATAAAAGTGTTTGTTTTTACCACCCCCTTCCATGGTCTTTCTCCAAGGAGGTGGGATTTCATGAGATTGAATATCACACGGCTCTTGGTCTAAAAGGCATTTGATTAAATAAATCATAATGTCTTAGTAGAGAAACTAAAGGTATTTTCTTTTAATAACAACTGTTAGTGCCATATCTAACCAACCATCCTAATTAACACGTTAAGTGTTGCTACTACCGTTCAATGCGCATGACGTCTTTAGACGTCATAACGCCCAAGGTGTCTTGAGCAAAAAAGTCTAAATTTCATAACTAGTGCCCATCACGCCTTTGGATGTCATGTTTTTTTGGTTATTTTTACTTCCATTTTTTTAAGATTATATTTTAGGCAACATCTGGCCAAAACCAGTACACATGCAACAGAAAAACAAGTTTGTTTAGGTTAGCCTCCAGGTCATACAGGCCATATTACGTCAGCAGTCAAAGTGTTAATCCTTATTTCCTCCTCAAGTGCATTCCAGGGCTCCATATTAGGACAATTGCTTTTTGTACTGTATATTAACAACATATCACATTATCACCAAATTTCTGTTGTATGCGGACGCCTTAAAAGTTTATCACACAATAACATGTAATGTAGACATTCATACGGTCCGATATCAAAGCCACTTATCAGTGACAAACAATAACATATTTAAGATATTTAACGTAAATTCACCTGTTGAGGTTTACTAATAATAACTGTAATTTGTAAGTGTATTATTTAATAACTAATAAATGAAGTTTTTTTTCAAAACCCTGTGTGATTTTCTGATTATATCTATGATGTAATTATGCAGTTATTTTTTCTGGGAAACCTTTTGTATGAATACTCCCATCAGTTATTATTATTATTAAATTGGAAAAAGAAATAAAAGTAATAGTTTTTTCTTTATCTTGGTGTAGCTCTTCAATCTCTTTGGCAAAAAAATATGTTATAGGAAGACTCTTAATAATGATACAGAAAAGTTTCATAGTTGTACTTGCAGAATACCTTTATTTAAAAAAATCGTGATAAAAACAGTGTTTTTTTTTCAGGCGATCTCGTCGCTGCAAATAAGTGAAAGTATTTTTTAATCACTTTTATTAAAATAAAATCATACCTTTTCGACAAACCAATCAGTTCAGTGAATTAAGAAAAAAAATTACTTTCTAAATTTGGAAAAATTATTTTTTGTGCAGCCATATGCGAAGTGAGTATTTTGCATTCTCAAAACAGTCCGCGAAATTCAATGTCGCGGCCGTTGCTCTTAGTAATGGCCGCCAAACTAAAAGTCACTTTTATAATTGATGTTTAAATCTTAACATTTTGTTTCTCACACCAATCTTTAAAGTCGCAACATTTTTCGTATTACCGTTTAGATTTTAAATCAGAAAGCGCCGAATTTACGAGACTTTTTAGCTCTGAAGGAGTGCAAATTGAAATATCATTATCGCTGTCAGACATTTTTACGATTTTTCAAAAACTGTCAAAATGTTTTGTATACATACAGAATATACTATTTACATAGAAACGCTGTTACATTAAGGCCACCATTAAATATAGCAGTGGTGTCATTTTCACTATCTAACTATAATTTACGGTTGCATAAAAAACAGTGTTTATACCATTGCCACAAAATTTTTTAGTGCACTCGTGATTATCTTGCAAGAGGCCTCAGCGATAATTTTTCTCTCGGTACAGAAAAAAGAATTTCGCAGCCTTGGTATAAAAATAAGTATTTTTCCAAAACTAATGAATGAAGAAGTTTGGAATTTCCAGACAATTTGTCTTTTATATGTACAAAAATGTCTTCAAAATTTCGTTGAAAAAAAAAACGCAGGGATCGCTAGACCATGCTAGACCCTGCTATGTCCATTACGAAATTAAAATAAAATAACTTACCCCGTGGGCTTCCTGTTCGTCTATTGGACAAAATACTTTTTGGCTTGTCCATTTCCTGTTTTAATAAGGCATTTTGAGCACTAGTTAATCTTTGGTCTACCCTAAACGATGCTAAATTACGATTGTTTTGCATCAAATATTTGTTATCTTCTGCAGGATGAGGACTTAGCTCCTTCTCTGGTAAATTTTGAGAATGTAAATCATACTGAATCTAAAACAATATTTTTTATGGGGAAACACATATTCAGCAAATTTATATATATACAGAGTGCTCCTACCAAAAGCAGTCATCCAGAACAACTATTGGAGTTTGGAGGTAACGATTTTTTGAAAAACTGGGAAAACATGTCGATAGTGTTTCTAAAGATCACGCATTTTAACATAACATTCCCTACTTTACACTACTAGGCCAGGCGTCAGGTGGATTAACATCGTTTTAAATCGGGAAGATTTTACTGTTGGAACCAGTTCATTATAAGCCTCATTTAAACATACTACTTTTTCCCCCTCGCCACCCCCCCAAAACATCCCCAATTTGGGGCAATATCGCTCAAAAACATTTTTTTGCCAATATCTCAGTTCTGAACGGTCCTACGAAAAAAAATGGTTATCAAAGTTAAAGACTTTGCAGCCTTTTGTACACTTGCAGCTTACTGTTTTCAACAGTTCTTGTGGAGCAGCTTCGTTTTTGGTAGTAATAGGAAACACACCAATTTTTTTTCTCATCCAACCCCAATCTTAAGGACTTAGCTTCGTTTTTGGTAGTAATAGGAAATACACCAATTTTTTTTCTCATCCAACCCCAATCTTAAGGACTTTTGGTATTGCCGTACCACTGTTGAATTTGACGTTCTAAGAGTGTTACCGTGCAGCAGAATCAGTAGGAGGTAACAATGCAAGGTTACATATACTTTTTGCCACTGACTTAATAAAGCATTTGTACTTGAATTCATTCAAAGAAATGCTGATGGGGTTCTGTTCCATAAAGGGCTAAGATAATTTTTTGGCCTGCTATATCTATAACATCAGAGTGAGAATTGGGGGTCTTTAAAACATTCCACTTTTATATCCACTGAATGCATGGAGGAATAATATTTTATCCCCAAGTTCTATTGGGTATTTAAAAGAGTTCGAAGTATAAATTTGTTTGTCCGTTTTCCTCTTGCTTGGTTTCATAAAGTATATGTTTGAACGTGTGGATATCCTATCATAGGGTTTAAATTGTCAACGCATCTTCACCAACTATAATTATAAACCTTATATTGGAAAATGTTAATGAAATTATAATAGTTGTAAATATCAATTGTTTGAAATATTTATAGAAAGCGTGGAAGTATAGGAAAGTATCGATATACAGAGCGAATGTGATACGATGCTTGACTTCCCCCGCCTATTTCTCCAAGAATTAAATTAATACTATGTAAAAATGTGTCTGAACCATTTCGATAGAGAATTTATTTATCTTTAACTTTGAAAACCATCTTTTTTTTTCATAGAACCATTCAGAACCGATATATTGACAAGAACATTATTCTTGATATTGCCCCTAAATTGGGAGTGTTTTGGGGGGCCTGCGAGGGGGAAGAATTAGTATGTCTAAAAAGAGGTCTATAATGAACTGGTTCCAACAGTAAAATCTTTCCTGATTTAAAATGGTATTTACACATCCTTAACTCCCTGACACCTGGCCTATACCACCCCCTCGACAATTTAAAATGGCAAGGGCGACTCTTTTTAATATAAGTTTTGAAAGATCTTTCAATCTTCTACATAATGTACAATTTTATCTTTTTTTTTTAATGTGCAAGAAAAGGGGAGTTGTTTGCCAAAAAAAGTTTACATAATTTGGAAATGATAAATTTCTTCTTTAATTACAGATAGTATATAATGGTTTTGCCAATGAAAAAAAGCATGGTTTCAATACATATTGTTCTATCTCCAGTTGGTGTGAGATGGGTTGTCTATACGGAATTTGCAGCAAAAGCCTCTAAACTTATATATCGAAAGCATCAATATGACTTCAGGCTACTGTCTGATCGGTATATATCTCAGATGTGTAAAGAAAGATGGAGAAAATTAGGGTATTAGGAAGTTCCATTTTTGTGTCTTGTGATATTTCCGGTGTTGTGTATTTAGGCGATTTAAAGGGTTTCAACTGTGCAAAATCATAAAAACTAAAATAATTTTCTGCAATTAATAAATACAATTTTAAACTTTTATATAGTTAGGTGCAGAATTGAAAGTTTCTTCAAAAGATGCATTACTACACCTTGTTATTTAAAATTTCTGAAGGGGGTGGTTATGTGTATGGCAAGTGAATGGAGATAGGTGATTAAATTTTAAGTTAAAGTAAAAGGTTAAAGAAATACTTTTGGTTGGGGCACCCATATGAAATAAAATTTGTACACCTTATTGAAACATTGCAAATTATAGAAAATATTGTGCTTTATAACAACCATCACCGATAAACGACAACCATATGCATAAAACATCCCTGCTTACTTTTGTTAAAAAAAAAAAAAAAAACAACTAATTTGGACTATGTTTATCTAAATGAGTATAATGGGATGAGTTTGCAGCTGCTTGCCATTTTACATATTGGGAGTTGTGTAGATGTTAATTTGTTAACCCTTGTTTAATTTATCATTTTAATTTTTGTATACATTTTTTTAGATTTCCCTTGGTTAGACAATATATTATATACTTACTGGTCCCTATTTTCGAATTTCAGAATATTTCTGGGACACCCCCAATATTTGTTGTTAGTTCAGAAAATTGTGTAAAATTAACTTTTTACCCTTAAAAGAGTATTGGTGTGATATACTCCAATCTCTGTCAAGAACTGTGCTGAGACATTAGACTAGGAAAAAATGATAGTAAGGACTCCAAACAGATCATCTTTGCCATGCAGTAAAAGTGAGACCGAGATCGGTGTGGACATCATTATTTTGGTGACAAACAAAAAGTGATTGAGTGCAATTTATACTTCGAGCAATATTTACTGTCATATCTTACTAATCAACCACAATATTTCAAATTTAACGATTGTTACTCACATACATTCATACCAACATCATAGTCGCATATAATATCAACAAGATTCAGATTGAAAGACTGAACGGAATTAAAGTCCTTGGCATTTTATTCACTATTAAATTCTCATTTAACGGTCATATAATAGGTCTTACCTCTGAATGCTATAGGAAATTAGGATGTATTCTTAGGTCAAGTACCTGCATTTTGCTGTTTAATTCATATGTACGCATAAAATTTGAATATTGTTGCATTATACGGTCTCCAAGAACATATCTATACACTGACGTGCTGAAAAAGGTCCGAAAAATGTTTTTAAGATCTATGTATTTTAGAAACATAGAATATGGCCTTCTCTGATATCTTATCAAAGTCAACTAATAGAATTTAACATAACTTCTCTCATTAAACGCCATAAAGATATTCAAATATTATTTACATTTGACATAGTACATAATCAAATAGATGAAAGATGAAACTTTAGGTGCTTTAAACTTTTGTGTACCAGATGCCAGACTAAGACGGAGAAATTCTATGTTTAACGCCTCTCATATAAACTCGCCTATTGAAATGTGTTCTTCAGACGTTAACAGTATAATACATGATGTAGACATGTTCAATATTGATAGAATCAAATTAAAATCAAAACTATTTGTGATAAGAAATACATAAATATTTAATTTTCTTGTGCTATTTATATACTTATACATTAATATTTGTTTTGTCATTAATGTTCCATGTATTTTCATTCTTCTTTTTTCACCATATGTATGTAATTAGAGAATATCCTGTTTATATGCAGTATAAATAAATAAATCTCGCGTTGTCGAACTTAATTAACTGTAGTTTTGTATTTACACAATTATGTCCACGCGCAAATAGTGATAACAAGAATTATAGTCTAACATTTTCGCATTTTACACTTTATTTAATTTTTTTTTTTCAAGTTTTCATTCATATTTGCTTCGTTTAATATGAAGCAATATAGTTTAAATATACAGGAAATTATGCTTTTTAATGTTTTTGCAACATTAAAAAGCATAATTTCCTGTATATTTAAATTACTGAAGAATGTTTCACAAGGAACCAACCGCAGAATCAACCCAATGTATTGAAGCAATATGTCCATGATGTCATTTTGCCATAGACATAAGTAGACACATGGTATACATAAGGTATTGTTTGACTGCTGTGTTTATGGAAGATATGAGTAAAATTATTTCTGGTAGTTAACTGTTCTATGTCATTCGAACATTTTGAATTGAATATTTAAATAGGTAGTGGGCCAAAAGCGAAACACGTGGCTCTGACTGGGCGGATAGCACGGTTCGCAAAAAACACCTATCTGGAGAGGTCCAGGCCAGTGAACAAAAATGGAATCAAACACAAACAGTGGAAAACGCAATTATTATAAAGAGATATATTTTATGTTAATAATAATAATATATGTTATCACGTTACCTACGTTTTTTGAATATATTTCTTATTTACTGTTACCGTTTGATTTAATCAAATATGTATCAAAGATTTCTAAAAACCATCGTAGAAAAAACATTTTTCTATAGGAATCTGTTTCTTGACAAATCAAAGATCTAATAAAAAAAGATGTCTGTATGTATGCATGTGCACCGTTTCTTGTATACGCAATAAATTCTGTTAGATTTCTATTTCAAATTTGCTAAATAGATATGTAAAATAGCATGAAAGAACATTTCCTGTTTAAATTGAACCATATCCGTCAAATAGAGTGATCGCCAGAGGTTTAAAAACTTATATATTTTACAATAAACTATTGTTTATTATAATTTTAGAGCATAGAAGAAGATATTAAATGGCTTGTTTTTTCCTTTCATTTTGATAAACTTAATAAATAAATATAGTACGTACGTTCTGCCACTGACGCTTGTTGCCTGGTACCAGTCACCCTACCGATGATAGAATTACAAGTCCTCATACTCTATCTCTCCTAGTCTAAAGCTGAGATAAAACATTTCACCAAACTGACAAAATTATACCTTATAATTTTGTAAAATGTGGTATTTTCAGGTTACATTTTTTTTTTTTTTTAAATTTACACATTTTAATAATTTTCCCAACCTTCGGCCTTGGGTGCCATGTTTTTACGTTATCTGAACTCCTATTTTCTATAAATGAGTTCTTCAACCGATGCACACATGGAAAATCTCACATTTAGCTGCACATAAATAAAATTTTGAATTGTTACCAATTGATGGAAAATGCATTTATAAACGTTCATAGACAGATAAACATTATTTCCGTATAAATGGAATGAACCCGAACACTGCCAAAGTTATCCTATTACTCGTCACAAAACATGTGCAGTCAGTTGTGCGAAATTGTAATAAATAACGTGTTTTTTTGTGTTTACAATCTGATTTGCGGAGATGTTTACAGATGGAGTGTATAGCCACAGGTAAGGGTGTTTATATCAACATAGTTTTATAATCCTTCCTTTAAATATATTAACGGTTACGTAACATTTTGATTGTAATCTCAAGAAAATCTTACATCATTACTTACGCATTACCACCCCCTAAGGCCTGACGGGTGATACGCCCATGACTACTAATAGCTAAAATTAAGTACCAATGGTTAGGCAACCAGTAATACACGCCATCATCCCTTCTGGAAGTTTGTAGAAAGAGATCGAGTTTTCTGGAATGTGGTAGAAGAAGATTCTCGATTGTATTCTAGATAACTCGCTGGAGGCAATTTTGGAGTATATAAGGCGAGGTTCCCGACGCAGGAAAGGGAAGTTTTATAAAAGTGAAGAAATTGAAAAGTGAAAAAGTGAGGTTAAATATCAAGTAAACAAAGTGTAAAGGTTATTTTGAAGTATTATGTAATCAGTAAATTATTAAATAAAGTGTTAGTGGTTACTCCTTGTTAAAATTATTTAGAACCCACGGATCATGAAGGGTGGCTTCAGGGGTGAAAATACGTAACAATATTAATAGTTACATTAAAATGTTTTGTCTCAAAATTTATTTCAAAGTGGAAAGACAATCGCTTTTACGAGAAGTTTGTGAAAAGGAACTCTAAGTGGCTTGATTCTTCATTATATCTCTCATCTCTGGCGCCAACTATTCCAATCACTTACGGTTTAGCCAAAAGTGAGCCAAGAAAAAAACTAGGCAGACCAAAGAAACTATTTTCAGAAGGTTGTGAAGAAGTCAGCTCCTTTGTGTCTGAAATAGAACATGAAAAACTATGTTTTGCCATGCAGAAGAGTCTAATCAAGAGCCAGGAAGGGACAGCTGCTGATGTAGTCAAGCTTGCGACACAGTTAAGTCCATGGAGTTTGAAGAAAATGAAAACAGCACGTGAATCAATCCCAACAATCACTCCTTACAGCAAGAAGCTATTGCCCTTATTTTGTAAATATATACCTACTTAATACATTTGATTACCTTTTGGATGATTTTCAAATGTGAAATAAGCATATTATGTAAAAAAAAATACACAAATTGTTGTTTTTTTTGTAAAAAAAAAAAACTTTAAAATGCCTCCACTTATTCAGAAATCCAACATTCTGACTAATTATATACAGAAATGGCGCACAACATCAAACAACATGTAATGTAATGATTTGATTGTTGAAACTTGAGTATTTTGGTCCAAGTAAATGTGAAATTTTTCCGTGTGTGCAATGGTACAATTTGGAAAGGGCGCCCCGAGCTTACTTGGAAAATTTCTTTTTGTCAAGCACTGCTTGTCCATGAATGGATAATAAAAAAATGTTCGTGTTCATGTTTTGGACTTACATTCTTCTTGATTCAACACTTTTCAACATTTACACCAATTTACATTTCCATCAGTGAAATCATAGCATAGAATAATAAAAAATATATGATATACTAATACTCCGAAGTACTGGTAATCTTTGAACATTATTGCTTTTCCTAGGCGATTGTCTAAACATAGTGAAATGTATACAGTGCAGTGAATGTATTTAAAATGTACAATATATTTATAATTTTGAGGAGGTTTTTGTGTCATACAAAATAAGTAAGAACAAGCTTCAAGCTTAAACAAAATCGTATTATAAAATAAAATGTTGGAAAAATTAAATTTAGACAAAAGATCGTACCTGTACAAGGGGTTTCTATATATTTTGGCAATAAAAAGGAGGCCTAAAAGAAAAATAAGATTAATATTTTGTTACAAAGCAAATGCGACTCTTATGCTGTACATTATTGCCGTGAACAGACATATTAGTATGAGATTATATACAGTTAGCTGTGTTAGTAAATATTTTCTTACTGGAGAGAACTTAAATTCTGTATTTTAGTTGGCTATCTCTAAAACTGCAAAATTATATTATTTTCTGAAAGATCACAACTCCATGAACTCAGAAGAAAAGAAAAATAATTATAGAATTTTTGAAAATTTTATTTTGGTATCTTGGTTTTCTGCATTTGTTCGTGATATTTACAAAGAAAAAATTATAATAATACGACCATTTTTTCAAAATAGTGCCTCGAGCCTGCGGATCCAGTAACCATGTATCTCCATAGAATAAAATCTGTCTAGGTGTTTATAGCGTGTGCGTCCCGAAAAACGTGCGGTCTAAGATGATTTGAAACGTTGGCCCATTATTATCGAGTTTAACTGCATGAAAGAATGGAAGAGATGAACATATAATTGTAGAAGTTTTATAAGTTGAAGGTCGTAGGTTTATAATAGCTTACGGTAAGCTATAATAAACATACACATATCAAGTGTAAGTTACCCCTTGATATGTGTATGAGTCAGAACAAATCTTAAAGCAAGGCGTAGCTCGAGCCGTACACACACCATAAACGCTGAGACAAACTTTACCAGTAGTTCTCTATTAAGTAAATTTCATGCCATTAGCCTTTTAGTTTATTTATTCAGAGCAATTTTGCCTATTGTGCTGAAACTAATAACAGCCACACAAATTTGATTACGTACTAAAGAGCATAGCATTATATTCTGATGTATTTTGATGTTCTCAATACGAATTCTAGGTCCATTTTGTAACACAGGTAAATCTCTCGTATGAAATACAGAGGTTTTTGTAATAAACAATAGGTCAAAAGTTAAGGTTACAACTCTTAACGCCTCTTTGAAAATTTAAGTTCTCTCTCAATAAATTTAAAATAACAAAGCAGTAATGAAATATTTACATAAACGCTTTTGTAATCGCATGCCATACATTTACTTACTAATTGACTCTGAATATTCTGTATATCAGTTTGAACGCTTTTCTCTTGCTGCTCTGATTTGTCAGAAATACCAGCAGAGGATTTGATATCAGACAAGATATTTTTCGAAAGCTCTTTAATATTTTCGTTTTTCTGTAAAAACATTACAACACATGCCTTAAAAGCTACTCAAACAACATTTATACAATATAATCTCCTTAAGTTTTTAATCAATACCAACAGTGATATTAATTATTTAAAGTGTATAGTCATTTAAAAATCACTTAGCAGTTATCGTTATTATGTGAAAAGGAAATTATATTTGTGTGACGGTTTCATTTTTTATTTCCTAAAGGTAAAGGAACAAAATATCAACAATTAACTTTTGTTTTGCCTTAAGATTCCACCATATCAATCAATACTTCATTAGGATTAGTTACTTACAAGAGTGTGTGTTTTGAATGATTCTCTGCATTGCACTTATGCCATGTGAAATAAATTAATGTCGTATCACTATTTTCCCTCTTACTACTGATCCTTATTTGAGAATGGCCTCAAAAACGGGGCAACTTGAAATTAATTCCTGAGGAAGCACGTGTATAAATATCAAGATGATTCACTGTAAAATAATTTAATGGCAGTTTCCCGAAAATTACTGAATGGAGGACATGAGTAGACATGGTAACGTCGCACTATTTCTTACCCTTGGCGAGGATACTTTGGGTCAGTGGCGGCTCGTGATATTGTCTGCAGAGGAGGCTTGATATTCTGAAAGACAACTGATGTGCAATATGACTACAATTTGTACATTTCCCCACCACCCCTGAGGTATTACAACGGCGCGTTATATTTTTTTGCCGTGGGTTGTTCGCCAGGATACCGATTCACGACTTGAGAGAATAGAACTAATAAAAGAATAGAATGAAAAGGAAATAGAAAATATGATGAGATGAAAAAATCATTCTCATGAAATTCTCGTTCCTAAGACTCGAGTATCGGTATCCAAAGGAGTCCTACTATCATATTTGTAATTAAATTATATAACTTTTAATAAAAATAAAAATAGTTTTGGTAAAAAAATTAAAGTGTTTTTCTACAAACAAAAAATTGTATTCATTATCACTGCCAGGCGTGTAAAATTATAAGTTTTAATAGAAATTAAAATAGTTTTGAGAAAGAAGTTATATAAAAAAAATATAACCGCGGAACTCTATATTATGGAGAATTATAAAAAATATTTCCTAAAAAATAAATAACGAAAATAAATATTTTTTCTAAAATAACAACTACCTATATTACTCTCTGCTTTAAAGCCTGAATATTTTTATAAATGAGTGGTAACCTGCGATTTTTGGAACTAGCAAAATGGTTGATTATTTCATCATAAAATGAATCGCGTTTCCTCAATTCTGACAAAAAACGTTTTTCTATTGAAATAAGCGATACATTTGAAAGGCGGTCTTGACTCATTTTGTTTCTAGTAAAAATGTTTTTATGCGTTTAAGTGCTGAAAATGATCATTCTACAGAAGCTTACCGGAATTGTCTCAAAAAATAGTGGCGTTATTTAAAAAGTTCTCTAATTTTGGGTCATAAGTTTTTAAAAAATCTACCAGCTCTTTGAAATTTCCTTTATTGCACGATTCTCGTTTTTCGTCACGTCCTCGGAAAGAATTTTCTTGTGAAGATAACTATATAACGGCATCTATTAACCTCTTTAATATTTCCCTATTCTCAGGGACCTTTTCGTTAACATTTTCTATTTCTCTCTTATGTGCAGAATCCAAGAAATTTACAATATTTTGTTTACCAAACATTTCGAATTTAATGCAAGATGAAATGTGCTCCTGCGATTTTTCGTGCCTTTCTAAACCTCGCGACAAATTTTGCAAATTATTAAACCCGGCCCTGCCCCAAATTGAGGATTGATCATTAGTAAATAATAAACATCTCCAACAATATAATTTGTTTCTAACTGTTGATGCCGTTAACCACTCGACTTTTTTATAATTGTTATCACAAAACCCTCTGTTTTGTTTACCACTTTTAAAAACTAACGAAAGCATTGCTGGTGTAGGCCTGGCATTTCTTTTAATTCTTACCTTTTCGTCATAAATAAGAGTAGTAAATCCATTTAATAACAAATAATCCACCACGTCTGGACAACAAGACATGTTGTTGGGAATATTTTCACCTAGAGCACTTATTTCTAGCCCGCCTATCAAATGTTTTATGTATTTATACGTCAAGTTGTTCTTATAACCGGCTAAACGCAACTGTCAGACGTCAGTTCGTTTTCTTTGTGAATCACCTGACTCTTGAATGACCTGTGCACATGCGCTATAAAGAACTGAGATCTGGAGGCTAGCCTCATACTTGGCTATTCCAAGTGTTGCTATTTTACACAGCGCAAAGAAATTCAACGTCATTCATGTTATAAGTAAATGCGGTAAAGTTGGAAGCTATTTCGTATTAGCCTCCAGCGAACCGCAGTGTTCATTCAGTAAAAGACCGGCCGACTGGGAAATATGCATACAAAGACTATCCGGACTGTAACGTTATAGGTATGTTTGTGGAAAGGAAATGCAAAAATGTTATATATAAACTGAAAATTAATTAATGAATAATAAACAATAAAAAATATTGAAAATTGAGATATACCTAATAGAAATTTTTTAAGATATTACTTTTGAAGATATGGTGGTTCTTCCAAGGGGAGGCTCAGCCTCCCCTGCCTCCCCTGACGAGCCGCCACTGCTTTGCGTTTATTTTAAATGCCATATCATATAAGAATGTAGAAGATTTAGGTACAAACTTTCAATCCGATTTTATTTATTATATGTATAATAATATATTTTTCCATTAATTTATAATAAAAGGTCAAAATGTTTTTTAAACTTTCTCAAAAATAATATACAGATACCTGCCTCTTAATGTGTAAAATAGTGAATGACTATAGTTATATTTTTATGAATGAATACATTTTATTATTGAATTGAAAAGTAAGAATACTTTATTATTTATTTATTGTATGATGTTGTAATCAGTAATTTTTTGTTTTATTTAAATATCTGCCAGGAATGATTTTACATCTTTATTTACGTTATGAGAAGCTCCTGTTTCGACCCGATTCAAAATCGAGCAAACTCCACATTAAATAGTAAATAATGAGAGTAATCCGTTTTAATTTTCAGCTACAATTCTTTTCAGAATTCAGAGATAACACACTTTGGCATTTGTAACATTTCAGATTTCTTCCTAATAGTTGCACATCACATGCACATAAAAATACTTTACTTTACTTTACATCAATGATAAGATTTTCAATACGAGTCGATCAGCTGGCATCAGAAACTATATGCGGCATTGCCAAATCTCTCCCTACTCTCTCTCTCGCATCTCAAGTTTATCGATTTGCTATGTTGCACCTCTCGCAATATAACTACCTTAATGGCGTCTGTTTTGTACAAGCAGTTTGACAAACCATATCTCATACATAAAAGGCAACATAAGTGCAAAAATAGAAAATAAAATAATTCAATTTAGTTACTGGCTGCTAACGTTGAGGCAACATTGGCCAGATGAGGAATAAGAACCCCACCATATCTGATTTGTTATTGAGGTTTAATCAACATTTTCTAACCTAACAAATATGACTAGTAATCAACCAATATCTCATAAACGTTAATCAATGACTAAAATATCTTAATAGTTTTGCAAAGTTGCAACAATGTCCTGTCGATTTAGCACTTCTATGTCATCGTCTAATTGCACTACATACACAGTTTTTAAACCATTTTGCTCGAGGAGGGTTAGTCCTATGAGAAAAAGTAATTGAACCTGTAGCAAATTTTATAAGCTACAATTTATACCCAAACCATTTTTGCACAAAAATCAATATTTTGAGATATTCGCAAAAAAAAACTATTTCCCCCCTCCTTTAACTCCTATAAAAATTTACTTATGGACAATAGAGGTGAACTTTGGAGGGATTGTTTAAACTAATAATATCTTGTATGCGAAAACCTAATGAGATGGAAATTTTTCCCAGACGAATGCTAACTATACCTACTGTGCTAAAAACCAAACATTTTGTTATGCTTCTAAAGAAAATGTTTAGGAGCAGGAACATTTGACTTTGATTAAGTGTACTTATTATTAAACAATTTTGAAACGATATTGCAAGTTAAGTAGATGGGCAACAACTACTTTACAAAATGAAACAAAGGAGAATAATCTCATTCAGTTGCATCTCAATCTAAGATAATTGTTTAATTTTTTACCCTTACCTTCAGATGCACGTTCTAACTTAAATCTATCACTTTACCTTCGCAATATGCCTCAAATACTCAGCCTTCTGCTTCTGCAAGAAGTAATTCCTCCTCTGTTCATACTCGCCCAGGCCCAGGTAAGGTGCAGCCGTCACTCTTAGTTGTGGATTGTTTGGGCTGTATTCACCGTACCGTAACATTGCACAATGGATGCTGTCATCCTAGAACATCCATGGTAAAATGGTAAATATAATCATCTGTTTCACCTTGCCTATTGTACTGGATCTAATTATCATGCAGTTGGTCGACTAAAGCATATTTTTTATGCTCGAGTAAACAGTAATTGAATTTACACTGCTCGACAAAAGTTAGCAAAAACACAGTAGTGGAGAAATATGAGAGAATTGAATATTTCTAATAGAAATAAATATTTTAAAAATTATGGGAGAAATAAGAAATAAGAAAAAAATATTGTTATTGTTTAGTCGAACTGTTATAGACTATCTGAACCAATTTATAACATGCTGAAAAGAGACACACATATTCTTGAAATTCTAGTAATAACTTAAAGATGTTAATTCCAGTTTGTTTGACAGCCATGTCAATGACATGGCAGTCTGAACGTTTCTTTATATACCCAATAAATATATTGAAGCTGATAAAAATGAAGATAACTTAAATGTTTACCATTTCCCTTTTGATGTGTGTTGCAGGAAGAAAATCAACTTTCAAAGGAAAAAAATTGATTATAACTGTAAATAGCTATTAAGAGATATTAGAGTTCCAACAATTTGGTACTTGAGAAAGTAATGATACAAGTTTAAAGAACTACATACAGGGGCGTATTCCAACGCTATTTATAGTGATTATCTTAAAAGTTATGAAGGATTATAAGTTTTTGTAAAATGCATATTAAGTAAAGCATTATCATTTATTAAAATAGTACCTATCCCCTGTCCCCTCATAAATGACCCCGAATTTTATTTCTTTAAAATTGCACTTTCATATTTCTTTTATGATTTTGGAGACCTAATAATAAGCTTTCTAACATAGGGATATATCAAATTTGGAATAAATAATACACAAAACTACAACAAAACACTCAACTTCTGTGACAGCTATACTAGAGTTTCATTTTCTAGAAACATTAAAAATACTAATAAACTGAATAAGTGATATTTGCCATAAATATTTCTTATTATTCTCATCAATTTCTTATTATTCTCATCAATGACATCAATGACAAAATCGTTGTAATAGGGTAATTATTAAATAGTGACGTAAGAGATAGCAAAATCAGTTGGGATATCTCCTAGAATCTCAATTCCCGGGATTCCAACTACATTTTTAATCTGACAATTCCATGTTTAGATCCCGGGACTTTCTAGATCGGCTTCTATTATGGCCAATGTGAATTGAGCAAGATTCCGCTCAGCTAGGTGTCTGTCTCACGCAACTACTTTACAAGTTAACATTAGTAAATAGTGGACCCTAGAAGTTAGAAGTGTTGAATGTTCCATTGTTGCATAATTTATTTATTGTCGTGCTATGTATGAGATACAAGTAATAATTTAATATTTTTCATTGATATATTTATTATTCTCAAAATGTAGGCTGATTAATAGCCTTATATGGAAGACAAAAGTTCAATGTGACATTACGTTTTATCTAAAAATGCTCGAGGTAGCAGTGCGAAGTGTAAAAAATATTGAATTAAATTTTTTAGTTTTTCGTTTTATAAGATGTTTTTTACAGTTTTGTTTTGTTTTACCAAAGAGCTGACTTTGTTTATGTTTCACCGAAGAAAAAACATTTTTACCGGTTTTATAATACATTTTTACAATAAACTAAATACCGATTAGAAATGTTTATTTACTATGTCATCATTAACTGAAATATATCCAAGCCCTAGTCTGTCGAATAAATATTAGAAGTTATAATACATGGAGTTATAATTTTCCTAATATTTCACGGTACAATGATAATTATAGAGCTCTGGCTCAAAGAGGTTTATCTCCCCAAGTAGAAATAATAAATGACGGCTTTGCTTATCAAGATTTATATCAGGTAAATAACATACCATTTGTAAGGAATGGATACAGAAGATTTAATTTCTTCAAATGATGGGCATATTGAGGTTAAAACTGTGGAACATTCCTTTATTGCCCGGTTCTTACTTTTGATACAGAAATCATCATTAATATTAATCATCTCCTTAGCACAATTGATTGGAATCAATTATTTACTGTAATGTAGCTCCCATTATTTATTGATTGACGATTGAACTTTACATGCCAAAAGTCCGATAATAAAAAATCTCAAGTTTCCTAAATAGCCTAGTAATGACTTAAAAAAAAACGTATTATTGATGGAAAGAAAGCTTATAAATAGCGGAAAATTACATGCCCAAGGGTAGAATGAAGTTTTTTCTAGGTTAAAATCTCAATATTTTCAACATAGAATAAGAAGTATTGTTTATTTTATTACCTATACTTTACATTTTATTGACATTTCTTATAATTCCTTTTTGCAGAATGAAATGTCATCATTATAGTTAGTTATTTACATTATACCAATTATATTAAATAATTGTATTAATAAACGAAGTAGTTTTGTTTTACCTATAAACATATGAATTATAAATATAACTCCATTATAGCCAATTATTTATGCATAATTTTTGCTCAGTATACACTCAGGCTGATTATAATCCTATAATATATACGATTTTATAGCGTATGATTTAAAAAATACTGTTATTTAATACCTTTTATTTCTGCTTTCATAATTATTAAAAAATGTTTATTTGAGTATTTAGCAGATAAGTTCTCATGCACTCAATATCTAATTTAATATAAAAAAAGTGGAAATTATCTATTCTTCGTGCAGTAGTGTGTGGACGGTCATATCTTCTCAACCGTCTGAAATTGGAAAAAAAGTCTTAGATAAGAATTATAGAAGATGAAGAGGGCCATATTTTAAAATAAATTTTAAATCTACAGGGTGTTTCAGGGTGGAACACCCAAAGTTTTTTAAATATATTTATATTTGACGGTTACTTCTCTATAGACTATCGGCAGAAAGGCGGAGCTTAATACTAGCACTTACACGCAGTATCTGTCACAAATGTCAAAAAAAGCAGTTTTTGATTTGCTCGTGCCGAGGCAAATTTCTGATTGCGCCGGCGCAATTCACGATGCCGACAAAACGCCAGTTTCCTTTTCTCATAGAGACATCATACGACCTTCCACTCGACGTATTTATTATGATATCAATGTTTCAAAATTTGATGTGTTTGAGATTTTACCTTTTCCGTTGTGGTTATATTCAGCCGTAGCTGATCACATTAAGCGACGACCACCCAAGATGTTTTCCACTTTGAGTCCCATTACCGGAGTACTTTTAAATTTTTTTTATTAATGGTGTCACTATTAATAATGTTAACGTCTTAGTAAAGGAGCTACAAACAATAAGCTATGAATATCATAATTTGAACAGTTTCAACACAATAAATGAATCATTATTATTCTTATTGTTTCAGATAAAGAGAATGATATTTTCAAATCACTCATAGTGAGCTTCTGTAAACCCTTAACATCTTTCTAGTCTTACCTAAAGGATACTAATTGTGTTCTATCATACTGCCAAAATGTCTTTATAAATATTTGACTTGAGTCAATAAATGTGAAAGTTGAAGATATTAGTGTCTACCTTAGAAGAATACACTGATACACAAAGTATAGTTGTCTCACCTGAACTTTCACAAACTATAGATTCGAGCAAAATGTTATGCTAAACGTGATTCAAATGAAATTTGAATGACATCCCATATAACCATTGTTTAACTGAAAAACATTTACCTTTTACACCATAATATAAGTATTGTACAGAAATTTGCAATAGCAAACATCGAGACAGTAGTCTCGATTTTATTAAAGCACACAGTACATGGCAACTGTGTTTAATCCATAATAGTGGAGTAAAAAAACGACATTGATGTGTATAGTTTTGTAACAGCAATATTATGATTTCATGCTTTCTGGGGTATCACCAGGAGTTTTGAAGTTCCAAAGCCTATTGCGTTTATTTTAATAAACAATTTTGTTTTTTGAAAAACGTTTTTTTATAGGTAAAAAGATGAATATTTCCGGTTCTAGGGGTCTGATCGGGGCAAACTAAAAACCAAAAACCTTTGCAATTAATATTCCAACAAATCTGCGTTAGTTTTGGGTCATTTTGGTACGTACATAACGTACAAAATGGAATAAACTACCTAAAAAGTGTTTTTTTTTTTCATTTTAACGCCCAGGGATGTCAAGAGTTCCGATCGGCTTTAAACTTTCAGAAAATATACCTTTTGTTGAAAACAAAACATCCTGAAATTTTGGTGCCCAAATATTGAACCTCGTGGACACAAATGAATTTATTATCTGAAATTTGAATTGCCCGCCATTTTGTGCCATTACGTCCAAAATGGATCATTATTTTTTCAAAATGTAGTTCTGGATGCCAGTTTTCCGATGACATCAAAAAAAATTCTTTTAAATTCATATCAGCTACTTTTTTGACGTTTATTTATAAACCAAATGACAACAAAGAGATTTTCTCGACCATTTTGAAAAAAATTTATCCGAAAAGAAAGAGAATTGCGAGAACTTTAATTTAAAAAAAGTGAATTTTCGTCCATCTGAACTCGAGGTAGGTATTTAACTTTTAGCATCTTGTAAAAGGATAAATAGCAGTAAATACACACACACAAAGATACATAGTTGTCTCTGAACAAAACAAATATTTGACATTAGTCAAGAGAAATAAGGTTTATAATTTTATGAAGAGAAGTCAGCAGAATATCAAATCGTCAACTATCAACTTAAGTAAGCCGGAAACAATTGAGTACGGTCCAACAAATCGAAAGCTATTCAGGCTAATTATTAACAACAATGAAATGCAAATGCTTGAAAATTAGTATTTCTAAGTTAAAAAAATGTTTTTTGTGTGTTAACATATGAAGCAAATATGTCTTAAAATGATACAGTTCAAATATTAACCAAAAATAGGCATTTGTTAATTAACAATTGGCCAAAATGCTAAAAGTTAAATATCTCTGTCTTTTTTGATATCAATTTTTCAAAAATGTTTTCAAAATGGCCGAGAAAATCTATTTATTGTCATTTGGTCTACAAATAAATGTCAAGAAAGTGGCCAAAATGACTTTAAAAGAATTTTTTTTAATGTCATCGGAAAGCTGGCACCCAGAACTAAATTTTAAAAGAAAAATCCATTTTGGACGCAATGGCACAAAATGGCGGGCAATTCAAATTTCAGAAAACAATTCATTTGTGTCCACAAGTTTCAATATTTCGGCACCAAAATTTCAGGATGTTTTGTTTTTAACAAAAGGTATATTTTCTAAAAGTGTGAAACCGATCGAAGCTCTTGACGTTGCTGGACGTTAAAATGAAAAGAAACACTTTTTATTGAGTTTATTCCATTTTGTACGTTATATATGTACTCAAATGACCCAAAGCCAATGCAGATTTGTTTGTTCTGAACGGACTTCTAGACCTGGAGATATTCACCTTTTTACCTAAAAAAACACGTTTCAAAAAACAAAATTGTTCATAAAAAAAAGCAATAGGCTTTGGAACTTCAAAACTCAGATAAATACTCCTAGTGATATCCCAGAAGGTATTAAATCGTAATATTGCTGTTACAAGACTATGCATATCTCATCATTTATTTGGTCTTTTTTTAATGCACTATAATGTGTCTTGCCCTATTCGATACCTGCAGAGCAAAGGTAAGTCAGTAGAGATTATAGATTTAAATACAGATGCAAGAGTTTCTGTATTCTGTGGTTATACAGGATATCCAAAAGCACTCCCTAGTCAACCACCACCTTGGAATTATCTTTAACTTCGGTTTTTCAAATTGTACTCTCCTATTTTCATTCACGAATAATCAAAGTACTCTTCATCCTGAATTTAATCATACTTGGTATCTTATTATTTTAGGTAGTAGAAATAGGAATGAGAAATTTTCCACCTGAATTTCACAAAGTACGATCACACAGGTTCTTCTATTTTTGAGTTGATCTGAGTTTCACAATGCACAGTTTTTAAGTGATCTATTTATTTCTATTTAAAAGACGTTGGGCTGACATGACCAAGGAGCTAATGGGAATTAGCCTTGGAGATACTGTATACAGGCAACCACGACATATGGCGGGATGCCATCAGATGTGCTATACAGCAAATTGAGACCAACTAAGTTAATTCCTCGATCACGAAATGTCCGAGAAAACGTTCTGAATTAGAAGAAATGAGAACAATATTCAATATCAAATTTACAACTTGTGGGTAATATCAGACTCTATGCAGATGACGCCATGCTTCTATATTTCGACGATTCGTTTGCAACATTAAGACAAAGTATTGAAAATGACATGAGAGTTATATCTGAATGGCTCTCTAGTCATAAACTCACACTAAATGTAAAAAAATCTTCCTACATGTATATTGCTAAAGAAAAATGCAACGACACCTCTGCAATTGTGCTCAATAACCAATCACTGAACCACACAACTGTCATAAAATATCTTGGTTTACTAATTGATGAAAAATTATCATGGGAAAATCATATTGATATGATCCAAAACAAAATCGTAGCCCTCGTTGGTATTCTGAGAAGGTTAGGATATTACATCCCTGAACATTTAGTACGGTCTGTGTATTTTTCTTTGGTGCATAGTCATAAACAATACCTCGCAATAATTTGGTGTACTGCCAAAACGTGTTTAATCAACTTAATAAAAACGCTACAGAATAAAGCTATAAAAAACATTTACTTATTGCCAATAAGATATAGAACTGCTGATCTGTACAATAGGTACAATATTATTCCCTTAGAAAAAATACACAAATATCAAGTTTGTAACTATATACACAGCATCCTAACTTGTTCCCGTCGTTCGAACTTAAAACTCACCAGAAGAAACCAAACCCACAATTACTTTACTAGAACTAATTAGCACAAATAATCTTAAATGTTGGTCATGCATCGATCTACGACTCCGGTGTGTCCATGTACAATGCGCTCCCCGCCGAATACAAAAATCTTAATGTAAATCAATTTAAAATACAATTAAAAAAATATATTCAGTTCATGATATAAAACTCCTCTGGATGAAGACTTAGTACCTTAACTTAGCATGTATACCCTACCTAGGCGAGACAATAATGTAATAATTTTAATCAATGTACACTCATTACTTGTTTAGTTTACTAATTAGTTCCATTTAAAATGTGTGTTATGTATTTATTTGTATCGTGACTATGTGCAATATGTATGTACAAAAACATTTGATATTTTGTATTTTTAATCGATAGTAAAGGATAACCCTATGTATAATTTTGTAATTATTTTGGGTTAATAAAAACTATTTCATTCATACTACTTATTGTAAAAATTTTATATACATAATGAGCAGTTTGATTTTATAAACTCTTTCCTCCATGAATGAAGTTTAAAGTCACTGAATCACAGTGTAATGAATTCTATATTGTGTAGTGCTTGATAATTTAGATTTGAAGGTGGCTGCAGGTTTTATATTTTGATAATTTTTTTGATTTGGAAACAGGTTATCATGCCCGATGTGGGATATGGTCACTTTACCTTTGAATCAAATTTATTCTGTCTTGCTCAAATCTCTATCTTTTCAATTAACGGTAATATAGTTTGTGAAAAATCTGGTAGAATACAAAGTATTAAAGACAAGCATGCAAAAAGGGAAATCAACACTATTTTAAAAAAAATACACACTACATGGTATAAGAAACTAAACTAGCCCAAACCTAACAAAAAACACAAAAATGCATGCTTACCGATCTATCAGAAAAGGGATTCTCTGAATTAACAAGTTTATCGATAAAAGCTTGCTTTTTCTCTTCTAATGTAACGTCGGTACTATCTCTGTTACTATTTAAATCGAGTGGTTCGATAAATGGCAGAGTCTAGAAATAAGTCCAAAAAGAAAACAACAAAAAAGCATTAGCATAAAATCACATGAACAATGAACATCTAAACTGCAAGGCTTAAGCTACACTAGGGAAAATTAATATTCTCAACATGGTTCACTGAAGCTAAGGAAAAACAATTTATTAACAGGTTTCTATATTCATTATTGTGTGTTATGAAAAAGTATTAGTTTACTATTGAGGTAACTATGTATTTTTATTATATGGTACCGATCATTGCGAAGTATTCGCAAAATCTGAGTAATATATGCATTTATATCTTACTTTTCCCTATCTCTTGTTCTCTTGTGTTACAAAATTCAGAATTCAGAAAATTCATATCCAGAATCGGAGGCTGCAATTCCAGAAACGCATTTTGTGTACAACGTGAATTTTAAATTTTTTTTCGTGAATTATTACCACATAGTTATCAAAAGGTGCATTTGGTTGTTATTAATAACTGTGCAAAAATTGAAAACGGTACTTTGTTATTTTCAGGTTCCTCCATGGGTTCAAAATTTTAGAAAAAAGCTTTATACCATTTATTTTTTCTTAGTTATTTTTTTATCCTATGGATATTGGTAATGTCATAGTCGCTAAGAAGTGTCTTAATGTACAACAAATCACTGTGCAATATTTTTAAATGCTATTATCCACTCTTCAGGTTTCTCGAGGAAGTAAAAATATTCACTTCTAAGCAATTTGTTTAACATTTTAGTAGTATTATCCATTTTTAAAGTAATTTGATTTAACAATATTTTTCTTGATGTTATATGGGTCATCTCGGTTTTCTTGACCACATACAGCTAGTGATGATGCCTCAGTTGCAAGACGCACAAATCGTTCAACAGCTTCAGTATTGCAAGGAGTATGGAAAATCAGTAAAACTTACGTCCAACGCTATGGTAACAGACATTTCCATATTAGCAGTCACTGGCGGCTCAATAACATTTATGTCATTCCAAAAGATTTATTCCGAGATACCAAATTCTTGTAATGCTGTTTTAATGGTTTATGCCGTAAGGACACGTTGGATACCATCTTCCTTTTCTTCATTAATTTCATACTGCTAGTAAGGCTGAATGACAGGTGACAGGTGTGCTTCTTTAATAACAGGGGAACTTCTACATGATGGCATGCCCTGGATGCTGGGTTGCTTTCCTTTCTTCTGTCATTTTCATTTACTTGGTTTTCATGGTTGCGGTATTTTTTCTAGAATATAAATTCTTCTGTATTTGCTTATAACGTATATGACATATTTTTAGGTTGTATACTTGACATAGGTATAAAAATTTCAAATAATTATCAGTCTCTTTACATATTTGTCATCTACATACCACCGAGTATACTTGTTGCCGATTTTGAATATTTCTTTGAGACACTAGGTACTCTGAAGTATTTACAAAATAACGATAATGATATAGTCATTTTGGGAGATTTTAATATCCCCAAATATGCATCTTACCTAAAAGACACAAAATCTAACGCCCAAATTAGAGCCTTGAATAATTTTCTAGACACTAATAATTTATCTCAATACAACTCAATATTTAATGGCAATGACAATATTCTTGATCTAGTATTACACAACAAAAACTGTGATGTATTTCAATCTCCTGATCCGTTAACTAATGAAGATTTTCATCACCCTGCTCTAATCATATCAACTGAAATAAGTACTGTTAAGAACCTTAGTAATAATTTTCCAACTGATCATGACGTTAGTTATAATTTCCGCAAATGTGATTTCTCCAAATTGTAAGAAAACCTTCCCAACATAGACTGGTCCTCCCTCTCTTCTTTTAATAACGTCAATGGTGCATGCACTCATTTTTATAACAAACTTGACTCTGTATTTGAATCTTGTGTACCTAAGAAATCGACTTCTCGTAGCGGCAGATATCCTCCGTGGTTTAATGGCAGTATCATAAAAAAAATTAGCCTTAAAGAACGTCTTAGGAGACAGTATGCAAGAACCAGTGATCCACTTATGCACAATAACCTCAAAAACATCAGAAGGGAAATAAAATATGATACCAACTTAGCCTACAGAAATTTCATGCAGAACTCTGAGGATAATATAAAAAATGATCCCAATAAATTTTGGGCTTTCATCAAAAGTAGAAAAGGGTCGGCCAGTGTATCTGAAGAGATGTTCTTTGAGGGATCTTCGCTAAACAATCCCTCTGATATACAAATGCATTTGCCAATTATTTCGGTCAATCTTATAATGAGTCCTCATTAGATATCGAGGAACATCACATTGAGACCGATATACCTAACAATAACCCTATTGTTAGCATAAACTCTTTCAGTGAAGATGAGGTTATTCGGGCTCTAAAACGAATTAAACCCAAAATGACGACTGGTCCTGATTCCATTCCAGCTTTTTTATTAAAGGATTGCGCTAGCATCTTTGCATATCCTCAAACTCTAATTTTTAACTTAATCTTAAAAAACTGCCTATTTCCTGACCTATGGAAATATTCCATAGTATGTCCCATTTTCAAAAAGGGAAACAAACTAGATATTGAGAACTTTAGACCAATCTCTGTAATTTGTAACTTCTGTAAAGTCTTAGAAATATTACTTCATGATAGAATATATCATTCAATTAACACCAAAATCTCTATTAATCAACATGGATTTATAAAAGGGCGTTCAACAACAACAAATTTATTCTGTGTAACTCAATATATTTCTGAATCCTTAGATGAACGTGGGCAGGTAGATGTCATATATACCGATTTCTCCAAAGGGTTTGATAGACTTGATCACCAGTTGTTACTTAATAAATTAGAAAATATCGGCTTCTCATATTCTTTGCTCCTTTTGTTTAAATCTTATTTAATGAATAGGAGTCAGTACGTTTCAGTAAATAGGTTCAAATCGACTGTTTTTTAACATATTTATTAATGACATAGTGAAAGAAATTAATTTGCCTCACCTTTTATACGCCGACGATCTAAAAATGTTCACAGTAATTGATGAAATAGATGACTGTTTTCAACTTCAGACTTCTTTTGACAAAATAAACACCTGGTGTATAGTAAATAAATTATTCATGAATCCTAGTAAATGTAACGTAATGTCCTTTTCTTTAAAAACATCACCTTTTATTTTTTATTAGATAATGTCATACTTCAAAGATCCTTATCCTTCACTGATCATATCGATACCATTGTGTCTGAAGCCTCCAAAGCTCTTGGATTCCTCGTTCGTACTAGTCGAGAGTTCACTAATACTGATACTCTGAAAATTTTTTATCAATCCTTAGTCAGATTGAAACTTGAGTACGCATCGCTAAATTGGAGTTCCAGTTATGATGTTCACAAGAATAACTTGGAGGCAGTTCAACGTAGATTTCTTAAATTACTGTGGTTCAAATCTGACGGTACCTATCCAGCGATTGGTTCTCCACAAAGTAACTTGCTTGAAAGATATTCTATGACTACTCTTGAGGATAGGCGTACGTACTTTTCTCAAGTATTTTTGTTTAAATTACTATACAATGATTTTGACGCACCCAAAATAATTAATAAGCTTAATTTTCACGTTCCCAGATTAACCTCTCGTAATCACCAAGTTTTCTATTTACCTACGCCGCGTACCAACGTACTAAATAATTCACCTTTATATACGATTTGCAGTACTTTTAACAAATTATGTAGCGATTTCGATATTTTTAATTGCAGCCTTAGTGACATAGAACAAAATATTCTAAATTAAATAACCAGTGATTGTCTTTGTTTTTCTTAATTTACTTTGAATCACATATGTGTATATATGTATATATAGTTTTTATATTTAAACATTTTCCATGTTATTTTTTTTCTCTCTCTCTTCGTATCATTAGTTATTTATAGTTTGTACATTTAAGTAAATTTTTTCTTCATTTTACTTTCTTTCTATGTTGTTGTATATTATGTAATTAATGCTTTGTATGCCTTTATTCCTGTTTTGTAATTGGGTATCTTACCTGTTGAACAGTGTATGCAATAAATAAATAAATAAATAAAAACTTAAAGATTGTTAACACCTGAAGAACAATTGCCATACAACTACGAAACACGTAAAAACCCAAAAAAACACACAACTAGAAACAATACTTAATAGTAGTAAACAAATGAAAGTAGACTGATATTTTTTGTTACCTCCCCACCCCGGTAATGGACGCTTGTCGCTTGGACTGTGACTGTATTCGAGCGCGTTATTTGTCGCTTAATTCCCATAAGCGACACGATTTTCAAAGGCAATGAGGAACCAGAAGATATTAGAATAAAGCAAACTGACTTGAACAGACTTTTTATCATACTGTAAAAATTAATTTAATTACTATGTCCACCAGAAAATATATTTTTGTAAATAAACCAATGAAGGTAATAAAGCCCTGTAAAATCATAAAAATTTATAAACTTTTGGCCCTTGAGGAACCTGAAAATGCATGATAGGTTGATCAGCTTTTGAGAATGATTTTTATTTATCTAAATGCACATTTTGACACCTATGACAATACAATTTAAAAAGAAAGAATTTTTATTTCAGCCTAGTTTTGTATCAGCTAATATTAAGATTGTTCATATACCCTCTTTTATCTACCTGCAAATTAGTAAAATAATATATGGGGTACAAATAATATCTATTGTGCAAACCGAGGCAACTTATATCTACCACTACCAATTTCAGAGGTGCCCAGAGAGGATTATTGTGCACTGTATGCATGGAATTAGATAGTCACTGGAGTTCACCATTTAGAGATGGCCTAAATCGGTTTGTTTATGTAACTGTTCTTGTTACACTGTCCTACGTGCTCCTGTTCCAAACTCTTCCCAATGTTAAAACAATGCGTTCATTATACCTGACATACATAATCTAGTCAAAATAGACATTCAACTACGTATTCGCATAGAGCTGAAAATTCATACAGACCTTGAATACACTATTACAAGTGAAATGTCAAAAGTTCCCACCGACCCTATGTCGGCTAAAATTTTATTCAAGGTTAAAAGTCACAAACATCAGTTTTTCGCATATTTCTCATAAACGATAAGTGTTATCATAAAAATAGGTCCTACAAAGTTTGTAGATCATGCAATTATCTACAAAAACAGTTTCAATACTTTCTTCCCACGAATCATCATTCATGAGATATCGCGATTTCAAAAGTTGGAAACGTTGCATCCTGCATAATATGCACACATTTCCGCACCTATGAGGTAGTGTACTCGGCCCTTTGTTTTTAACATGATTCCCCAGTAATCATAGTTGATTATGATTAAGCAAGTCTGATCAGACAGTTTCCTATTGATTAAAGAAATGGTACTGTTGATAATTATCAAAGTGGAACGGATTATTGTTGGCTTTCCACTTCAACAGTCATGTCTTCTTCTTCTTCACTTTCTTCTTCTTCGCCTTCTTCATCCTCTCCTTGCTGGATTTCTGTAAATTGTTGTAAGAAAGAAGATGGATCAGTTATCTTCTCACTGATATCATAAAGTATTCTCATCTATTGTATTTGATTTAACATTGGAGCAAGACTGGCCTTTGCAATTGGTACATACTGGTGAACAAAATAATCCGACTTTTTTACAGCCAAAGTTACCACAACCCTGCTTGCATTTACAAAAAATAGTATTAAGAAGTTTTTCTGGAGCAGGTGGGAGAGGAGTTTGAATTGGCTTCAAACTATTGTCATACTTGATAGTAGACACAATATAAATGTTAATAAGCAGCAGCAGACGTTGGAGGAAGACAGGATAACTGTACTCCTTTATTGTTCCTTGTATTTTTTACAATACTTAAATATCTATACTTGTCCATAAAATCCATTTTTTTTGGAGCTCCACGGATAGCAAGAGGAAAGCGAATTCCATTTGAGATGATAATGTATGGAAAAGAGTCAATCTTTGTAAATACTTCTGCGCAATCAATTAATTCATGATGTTTTTCAAACAATTTAAACACTGTTGTTTTATCCCTTTTGAAAAATGCTGATGTAATATCGCAACCAGTTACTGCATGTAAAAATATAATATGAGCTTGACATTTTAAATATGAAGTTAAACTTTGTGATGAATACATTTTTGTTTGTATTTGAGGTTTCCCAGGTTTTAAAAAAGTAAATAATCTTGTCAATTGGAGTTTGTACAGTCAGCAGTATTAACAAATCAACATCTTCACCAATAACGATAGTTTTATTTGTATTGAATTGTTCTATTGCTGTTTCAAATATGAGGACATCAGCGTCATGATGTATCCAGACCCCGTATAAGTGCATATTAGCATTTTCAATGTTTGAAATCGCGATATCTCATGAATGATGATTCGTAGGAAAAAAGTATAGAACAGTTTTTGTAGATAATTGACATGTACGATGTTAACATAAGAAATAAGAGCACCTTATCAATTCCGAGGCATAGAACCGAATTTTTCAAATGTAGTTTTAGTTACCAGGCAGCACATGTATTTAATTTATTGCCTGCATTTTGAAAATACAAGCATTGTGACATTTAAAAATAAAGCCAAAGATTTTATTGTAAAAAAACGGCGCCCATCTGTGATAACCATTTGGCGTCCTTTTATTTAGATACATTACTGTGATCTATATCTTTTTCATTTTATTTTTATATATATAAACTGTATTTTATATCTTTTTAACTGTCTATTTTTATTGTTAGTCTCTCTTGGTGTAAGTTAAAATACGCTCTGCGGTACCTTACTCCATTTGCTTGCTTGTAGAATTCATACATGCAATAAATTTATTTCATTTCATTTCATCTACATCTCTGTATGACCTATTTTTACGATAACACTTACCGTTTAAGAGAAATATGCAAAAAAAACGATATTTGTGACCTTAAACCTTGAAGAAAATTTTTAGCCGACATAGGATCGGTGGGGACTTTTGACGTTTCATTTGTAATAGAGTACTCAAGGTCTGTACCAATTTTCAGCTCTATGCGAATTATTACAAAGTTTCAACATTTTTTTGTCTACTATGACTGGGTTAACACAACTGCGACAGATTAAATACTCGATATATAATCTGTGGCTGGGACTGATTATGGCTACTATTCACGAAAATGATTTGTTGCAGGTTCTGTCATTAAACAGGAGTGAAAGAATATGATAATATATTTACTTTCTTTATTTTGCCTAATAAATTGTATTTATTTGATTTAAGTTTATTACTAACATGTTTTAACTTAAGATATCATAATTAATGTTTGGTTCTACTTGCTTATATTTTTTCAAAGGAAAGTTTATATACTTTCCTGGTATGTTGTGAAGGAAATAATCTTGTTTTTCTTAAAGTTTGTGAAAAAAAAATCTTAATTTTAGATACCTACAATCAATTGTTTGTATTTTACCTTCTTGTACATATTTTTGGAAAGAATATACTTAAATGTATTATTTTAAAAATTATCACTACTATAATAGAAATAAGACAAAGTTATTTGCTTTTACACATAAGTAAGATCGTTATCGTTTCCTCATATGTTACCATATTGTGCACACTTAAAACAGTTTAAAACCTAAAGTATATATCAACTAATGGCTAATAAGCAAATTGCCAATTGACTACAATCGCCGATCACCAAGTCATATTCTGTAAACAGGAAAACAAAGTACTCGTATTTATTAAATTTCATTATTGACACCACAAGTTTTGGCATCACATTGACAGGGATTGTGTCATTTTTGCGTATGAAATACATACAAAGAAAAACGTTCCTACAAACACATCTGAGTTCGCACCTTTTAAACTGACATACAAACTCTGTTCATATTTGGTCGAATCAATGAGAACTAGATATACATCAACATAAGTAACAATTTAACGTCGGGCTGTGGATCAAATGCCCTCATGCTACATAAAAAACTGTGTCTATTTAGGCCTATTAGCAGGCAACCAACAGCTGAATTTTACTACTACCATATATATCCTTTCTCAAAAAGATATACATGAAAGATGTATTAAAAGTTTCCAAATAAAGCTACCCCTTAAGCCTATATTTTAATAGAAAAGGAAAAACTTTGTTGCTTTATAAAAAAGTGAAACAGTTATATAGATATCTACTACTTTTTCATTACAAAATGTTAAATAATGGATTTGGCAAACACTGTAATTAAGAATGTAACAATTAGGTTATTTAGAACGACTAATATCTACTAGAAGTAACTTCATTTATATAGTTATCATTAATAGTTATAAAAAAGGCATACCCACATATAGGTACCTATTTATAGCTAAGTAATCACAAAAATATGTTAAGAAGTGTACATTTGAAATTATTAGTAATTGAACATATTTTAATTATTGTGTTACATTTATGATTTAAAAACCTGTCAACAAATTACCTAAAATTCGCATTTAATATATTGGTAAACTACAACTAAGGCTTTTAATAAAAATATTTGCAAAAAAGAAACAAATTTCTAGCATGCCCTGTATACTCACTTGATTTTCATTCGATGTTAAGACACAGCTGGAATTTAAGTGTACATTTTCTTTATTTTCCTCAAATGATTGTTCCAAATTATTGTTCTGTGTTGTCTCATTATCACAATTTTTCTAAAAAAAATCCAAATTTGTTTACCAAATCAACACACAAACTTAAAAATCTGAACAGAAGATGGGTAGGTACAGGAGATATAGGGTGAAATAACACTGAAAACAGAATTGTTCAGTCTTTCAGCCCTTCATATTTGGCTTTCAGGCAAAATCAATATCAAACAAGGTCAGAGTAGTAGAGGCACCACTCCTCTTTTTTCAGGATGGGATGTTCAAACCTTCTTGTCCCTAGTGGGTTGTAATTTATTACAATTTAATGAGCAAATTATTCACTTTTGTTTGCCAAGCATATTAAACAGGATTAAATTTAAGTGTTTGCAAAGATATAGAATTAAATGTTTGTTTATTTTTAGAGATATCATATTGTTGTGTACGGTAATTTTTCATTTGTTCCCAATTAAAGAGAGAAAACACTCTACAAATGTTTATGAAACCAGGGTTGACAAATAAGCTTGTAAAACTCACTAGAAGAAATAAAATCTAAGGTAGAGATTAAACATTATTTTTTATTAAAATCATTTTATATATACACACTGCAGATTTCAAGATGCTGTATTATGGTTTTCAAAGTAATCAGAACAAATAAGTTATTAAACAAATAATCGGGCTGCAAAACATAATGGGGTGTCCTCGACCACCTTGTAAATTTAACTCGAGCTAAGATGAAACGAAATAACCCACTAAATCACGAAAATGTTTCATTATTGAGATTAGCCACTTCGCTGTGTATCTTAACATTTCAAGAGTCCTTCAAAAGGCTGATTCTGCTAATTACAATAGAACTGCTGATAAGGGGGAAAATGCATTTACTGGCGTCTTCCTCTCTATTGTTTCATATATCAATTTAGAGCTACACAGGTTAAGTTATTACATAAAAGCAATAATATGAATAAGTACCTCTTCAGAGATCTCTTCCTCCTTTTCATTTTTCAACAAACCTAACCTCTCTTTTTCTTTGAGAATAACTAATTTTTGTTCTTCAATAAATTGCCTTATATCCCCCGACATGTAAAATGTGAATTAAAAATGTATTTTATCTTTTTTATATAAAATTTTTGTATAAAATCAATAAAACCGCAAATAAATAGTAATTACAAAATCAAATTCAGTCCACACAAAACTTTTGAAATCAATATGTCATTTGTCAAAGTTGAACTTTACTTTTTAATTCTTATTTGTAGGTACATAAATATGAATGATTTACTTATTAATTGCAAATCGTATAAAAAGTTATAATATGTTATGTTATGATTATGAACTATGAAGTTTATGAACAAGGAAAACGGTATTTAACGAGATAACGAGAACAGATAAAAAAAACTTCAGTAGTTCAAATCGATCAGTAAAATTATCGAATAGAGACCAAAGAATTTATATATAAATTCTTTGATAGAGACAATATTTCTCAAATCAAAAATATTTACATAGTATATCAAAAGCATATTTACATTGCTAACTGGAAATACATTTCTATTATTTTTAATGATCTAAAGTTCCTGGAACGGAAATTTTGAATGTCGGAAGATAAAATGCCTGGTAGTCCAAAGATACTATGTGCATTAATCTGACCAATCGCGTGTTGGTATTTAAAATAAATTTAAACGTCAACCGTCGTTAGCAGCCAAAAGCGTTGTTGTTTTGTTAGTTACCTTTTGTGTATAGAAAATTCAGGCACAGGTTGTTCTGTGATTTAGGGTTACTGACGCGTTACCGGTTTCTAAAAAGCGTTTGAAATGGTTCCTTGAAGTTACATTATTATTAAATTTAGTGCGTTACAATGAACGACCAAAAGTGGGAACGCATTTTAGTGGACTGGGTATTTCATTACATAAATATTTAACTAAAAAAGGTTTATTTATATGCATTTATATTTACAGGTAAATTGTTTAAAATTATGCAAGCCGATTCAAAAATTGGATGACTTGAAGGATGGAATTTTCTTCAGTAATCTGCAAAAAGTAATGTAAGTACTCATGTTGTACATATATTGTAAATGTGTATGTTGTAAATATTAGTAAAGGTACATATATGCAATTTTTCAGCAAGAAATCGACAGAAATAGAATCCGATGTACTAACATGTTTGTTCAATATCCTCAGTCAGCATTACCCCAATTTTGTTATAAATAACAAGTCAAATGTTCATCTTAGTGATTTGTCACAAGGAGATTTATCTTCTATAACATCTCTATTAATGCATTACACATGTATTTATGACAGACGAGATGTTTTAACATCACCTTTGTGTCATAATTTGAAACAAATAACTCAGGTGTGCATAAGAAACTTCCTTGAAAAGATTCAAGATTGTACAATAATCTCCAATGAAGAATTATCGAAAATTATTGCAAGTTGTGTAGAGGAAGAAAATAAAAAAGATGATGTTACATGTCAATGGTTGTCAGTAGCGAATTCTCCATTATCTAAACAAAGTCCCCTGCAGGATATTTTGAAGACTCCAACTACCAAGAATACCAAATTGTTGGAGAGGGATAAAGAAATAACTAGATTAAAGAGTGAATTAGAGTTGACACAGGATGAAAAGGAGAGTTTAGAAGAAGATTTAAAATTACAAGTTGAAAAAAATAAAAAGCTTGGTAAGTTTATGTACAACTGTGTTCTTGTGGTCCAAGGGAATACCTATTAGAGAAAATAGTTTGAAGTTTATTCATTTAAATTTTATTTTTATAGAGAAGCAGTTAAATCAAAAAAATGTTGAAATATCACAACTCAAAAGTGAAGTCCTAACCTTGGAAGAACGCACCCCACCACAATATCAAGATAAAGACTCAAGGGAAACACAGAAGATTTTACGCACTAAAATAGAGAATTTGGAGCAAATAATAGAGCAGTGTGATAAAGAAAACCTGGAACTTCAAGAGGAAAGAGATGCTGAAAAAACACAGGTATGATTTTCTTTTACTTGTTAAATCTGGTAGTAGATGATTCTTAAATTGTGTAGGTAAAAAATTTGGAATCACAATGCAAAATGTGGCTGGAAAAATTCATTGAAAGTGATAATAAACTACAAATTCTCACAGAACAGTCAAAAGAACAAGAAAATAAGTACATAAGCCTACGAAATCACTGTAACGAGCTAGAAGCACTCCTGGAAGAGCTGAAACCTGTATCGCACAATGAGAGCTTCATAGAAGAGAGTTTCCAAGGAGCTGGCAATTTGAACCGAAGGTCAAAAAATTTTGATATTGCACCCTCTTGTGAGGATCTTGCTCATTCTGTGGTAGATGTACAGTTAAAAGATGTGCAGAAGGAAAATGAGGAGCTTAAAGTGGCTCTTGATAGAGCCGAGGATAATACGAAACAATTAAAACAAGATGCGAATAAATTGTTACAAGATATGGATCTATTAAGGAAAGAGAAGAAACAATATGAAGATTCACTGGAAGAAAGCAGCAATAAATTCGATGAAATTATGTCGAAATATGATAAATTGAAGGAAGCATTTGATAAACAAAGCCGGGAACATGAAACAGTATTACAGAAGAAAGGGGAATTAGAAGCGGAGTTAGAAGTAGTTTTAAGAAGTCGTGATGAAATTGAATTGTCAAAAGCTGAGGTTTGTAAAGAATTAGAAAAGGTTACATGTGAAATCAAAGATATCTCGGAGAAATATGATATAATCCTACAAAAGAAAGAGGAATTACAAGCCGAGTTAGATGAAGTTTTAAGAAGTCATAAAGAACTTGAACTTTCAAAAGACAAAGTTTGTAAAGAATTGGAAAAGGTTATTCACGAAAAAAAAGATGTCTTGGAGAAAAATGAAGTAATTCGGCAAAAGAAGGAAGCTTTAGAAGCAGAGTTAGATGAAGTTCTAAGTAGCCGTAAGGACCTTGAACTCTTAAAAGACGAAGTTTGTAAGGAATTAGAAAAGGTTATAGATGAGAAAGAAGATATCTTGGAGAAAAATGAAGTAATTCTACAAAAGAAAAAGGAATTAGAAGCAGAGTTAGATGAAGTTCTAAGTAGCCGTAAGGACCTTGAACTCTCAAAAGACGAAGTTTGTAAGGAATTAGAAAAGGTTATGCAAGAGAAAATAGATATCTTATCTATCTATGAAGTAATTGTTCAAATGAAAGAGGAATTACAAGCGGAGTTACATAAAGTAGAAGTATCAAAAGATGAGGTTTGTAGAGAATTGGAAAAGATTACACACGAGAAAAAAGATATCTGTGAGAAGCTTGACGGAGTTACGTTTGAAAACAAAACATTATCGAAGGAACTGGAGAAAGTTTTACAGAAAAAACAGACAATTTATGAAGATTTGCAGACAAAAACATATGAAAATACGGAAATTGCTAAGTCTGCTTTACATTTGAGCAAAAAACTAGAAGAAACTATTCAGGAGAAAATCAAGATTTCCAATGAGTTAAACTTAATTACTCTCGAGAAGAATCAGTTGTCCGAAAATTTCGAGATAGTTTCTCGAAGTCTTAGGCAGACCGTTAAGGAAAGGGATGGGCTTGTTGGAAAAATAAATGCTATAACTGAGAAACTGAACAAGACTACTTTTGAATTGGTAGAAACTAAAGAACAACTTCATACAACTAAAAAAGACTTGGAAGACATGATTCTAAGCAAGAATTATGTTTATGAGGAACTAAGTCAAGTTTCAATTGAGAAAAATAATATTTTTGAAAAACTCAAGATGGTTTCTGAACAGTTAGAGTTAGTCAAGATTAAGAAAAAGGAAATGTTAGAGCGTTTGAAACAATTAACTCTACGGATGAAAGAAGCAATATCGGAAAAAAATATGTTAACTGAGATTTTAAATGGGGTTAACCAAGAAAAGTCGCAACTATTTGAGGATCTGGAACGAGTTCGCCTTGAAAAGCAAACAATTTCAGAGGAACTAAAACAAGTCGATATTGAGAAAAAGGGCATTTTGGATAACGTTGAAATGCTGACTACAAAATTAGAGTCTTCTGTTTTTGAAAATAATGAGTTATCTGAAAGACTGGAGAAAATAATGACAGAAAAATTAAATATTGTTAATGAGCTGGAAGAGGTCAGAGTTGAGAAAGAACAAGTTGCTGATCATCTACTCAGAGTTTCAGAAAATCTACAAGAGGTTATAACAGAGAGAGATACCATTTCTAAGACACTTGAGACTGTTCTTACTAAGAAAAATCGCATTTCGGAAGATCTTGAATTAAGTTCCACGAAACTGGAAGCCATTCTAAGCGAAAAAATCGAAATTTGCCAAAATCTGGAAAAAGTGTCTTTGAAATTAGAAAGAACATTGTCAGAAAATAATGAGCTATGTGAAAAGCTTAAGGACGTTTCCCAGAAAAACTCTAATGTTGTTGCAGAGTTAGAAAATGCTAAACTTGAATCCAGTGAAAAAGCAGCAATGCTAATGGAGGTGTCAAAAAAATTGGAGGAAACCACCTCAGAAAAAAATCAGATCTCCTATGAGTTAAATAATATTGTTGCTGAGAAAGAGGAGCTTCTTCAAAAGCTCATTGTGACTGCTGAACAATTAGAAACACTTCACTGTGAAAAAGAAGATGTTGCTGACAATTTGGAAAAAGTTTCAGTTGAACTCGTAAAGGTAGTCGATGAAAAGAAGGATGCGGACGAGAAATTGAATAATATAATACAAGAAAAGTTTGATATTTTGGAGCAATTAATGAAGACCGAACTGGAAAAAAATGAGCTTTGTAGACAACTTAGTGTTGCTTCTGAACAGTTAGAGGGATTAGTTCATGATAAAAAAGAAATCGCCGAAAAACTGGAAAAAGCGACAAGAAACTTAAATAAAGTTTCTAAAAAGAAGGAGAAATTGAATGAAAAGTTCACAAAGCTTATGCAAGAAAAATCGAATCTGGTTGGCCAACTACAGACAACAAAACTTGAAAATAATGAGAAAGCTGAAATTCTACAGAAGTTGTCGGCAGACTTGAAAGAAGTTGCTAAAGAGAGGGATAATATTTCTGAGAGATTGCATAATGTTATTTCTGAGAAAAAAGGGCTTTTTGCGAAGCTTCAAGATGTTTCTAAAAAAGCTTTACGCGAAGAAAAAGAAGTTGTCAGAGGTATAGAAAAAGTTACGATGGAGTTAGAAAAACTTGTCATTGAAAAGAAAAAATTAAGTGACAGTTTGAATGAAATTGCTAAGGAAAAATCAACAATTTTGGACGAATTGGAGAGTACTAAACTGGAATTGGAAGAAAGGAAAAAGGTTGCTCAAGAGAAAGACATAATTTCTAGTAAATTAGAAAAATTAGTTTCTGAGAAAATTGAACTTTCCAAAAATCTGGACTCGATTTATGCAAAGCTAGAACAGGCCATGTGTGATAATAAAAAACTTTCTGAAAATCTAAAAGAGGTGTCTGATAGTTTTAACGATGCTTTAAAAGGCAAGACAGATGTGTCTAATGAGCTAGAAAAGATCAAAGTTGAAAAGAAGACAGTTGTGGATAATTTGCAAAGAGTCTCGGAAAAATTGGAAGAAGTCGTTCAAGAAAAAAATAAAATCACTGAAATATTGAACAATTTAAATGACGAGAAAAGGGAAGTTTGTGAACGTCTTGATTCACTTACTGGACGATTGGAAGTTGTCACTGATGAGAAAGCAGACGTTTCAAAGAAATTAATAGAGATGTCTAACAAATTTGAGGAAGCTATTCAAGAAAATTCAACTATATCAAGCGAGTTGCAGAACATTACATGCAACAAAAAGGAATTGGAAGATAACCTCCGAATCACTACAAATAAATTAAGTGAGGTTTCTGAAGAGCTAGCAAGAGTATCTGCTGATAAAAATGAAGTATCAGAAAAACTTGCAGCTACTGTTCGACTAAATACATACCTTAAATTTGAGAACAAAGAGATTAGTGTTAGTCTGAATGATAAATTGCTAAATGTTATTGAAGAAAGAGATCAACTTGCTGAACAATTATTTAATGCTATATCTGACAGCAAGAAGATTTCTAAAAAATTGCGAAAAATAACTGCAGAATTGACGAAAGCTGTGTTTGAAAAAAATGAAGTAAAAGAGAAATTGAGAGAGGAGATTAAAGAAAAAGATGATATTTCTCATCAACTACAAAATATCGAAATTGAAAGGAAAGAAACTGCAGACAATCAGCAAAAAGCCTCTCAACTATTAAAAGAGACCGTTCAAGAAAAGGATCGTATTTTAGAAGATTTAGGTAATGTTACCTCTGAAAGGGAAGAGCTTGCTCTAAATCTGGAGATGGTTTCTGGGAATTTGGATAAAATTACCAAAGAACTGGAAAGTGTCATTGTAGAAAAGCACACTATTTTGCAGACAATTGAAGAGACTAACCAAGAAAATTCAAAAATCACCGATAACTTACAGGAAGTAGCAAAGAGATTGAAGGAAGCTATTAAAGATAAAATACAAATTTTTGAGGAATTACAAAGTATCAGTTCAGAAAGAAGGGAGATATGTGGTAAACTTGAAGAGGCCAATTTGGAAAAACATCAAATTTATGAGGATTTCAATAACCTTATTTCTGAGAAGCAGAAGATCTACGAAGAGCTTAAGTATACATCACAAGAACTAGAAAATATCCTTTCTGAAAAACAACTGCTCTCGCAAAATATGATGCATATGGCTGAGGAGTTAAAATCATTAATTTATGAGAAGAATGAACTTTCTGATAAATTAAACATTTTACAAGAGCTGCAGAAGACCGATTTTGAAAACAGACAAACTATAGATGAATTGCAGTGCATTATCGATGATAAAACCAAAGAGATACAGACCATGATTTTTGAGAATAAAGAATTACTTGAAAAATTAGAAGCCACCGCCGAAGAAAACAGTGAACTCTATACGAAATATCAAACACTCTTACATGAAAACTCTGTTACATCTCAGACGTTAGGGGAGATTACTACAGCAAAGGAAGAGCTCTCGAAAGAACTATTGAAAGTTATGAAAGATAAAAACGAATTATCAGAAAAAGTTGAGGAAATTACAAAGGAAAAAAGTAACATTTGTGAAGAGTTAAATAACATAATTTCTGAAAAGATGAAAATCTCAAAGGAGTTAGAGAAAATGATTGAAGAAAGAGAGGCATTATCAGAGACGCTTGAAAAAGTTCTAGAGGAAAAAGCAGTTGTTTCAAAATTCTTGGATCTGAATAACAACGAACTTCAGAAAATTATTCAGGAGAGAGAAGACATTTTAGAGGCGCTCGAAATGAGCAATAAGGAAGTAGAAACAATCCAGCAAGAAAAGAGAGAGATTTTTGAACAATTAAGTCAAGAAAAGGTTTCCTTGCTAGAAGCTCTTGCAAGCGTGTCGGACGAGAAACTTGAATTGATCCGATCATTAGAACTATGCAATATGAAGTTTGAGAAAGTGTTTAAAGAAAAGGATCGTTTCTCAGAGGAAATTGTTAAATTGCGAAATGAACTCAATACCATAAAGTTATCAGCAGAAGTAATGCAGAAAGAATTGGAAAAACTTTACCTAGAGAAAGCTAATATTTCAGAACAATTCGAAAGAGTTTCTCAGGAGAAAGCTGAGTTCTCCGTACAACTTGATAAGGTTTCTCAGGAAAAGGCAGATATTTCTGAAAAACTACAACTAGTTTTAAAAGAAAAAGGTGCCGATTCAGAAACCATAAAAAAACTTTCTGATATTACGGAAGAAAATGTGAGGCTCTGTAAGCTGGTGACCAATATTTCGCAGGAAAAAGTTGAAATCGGCGAAGCTCTAGAAGCCAGCAACCAAATGTTGGAAGACATGTCTCGGGAAAGGAGCGAATTACGGGCGAAATTGGAGAAAATTTCCAAAGAAAACTTCGAAACCATACAAAAACAAGAGTTCTTGAAAGATTTGGAAGAAAAATCGCAAATCATCCAGACTTTGAATTTGGCTAATGTGCAACTTGAGAAGATTGTTGAGGAAAAATCTCGTAGTTTAGAAAAGATTTCTCAGGAGAACAAGGATATTTTCGAAATAGTCGACAAGCTGTCCCAAGAAAAAAACGAAATAGCTCAGTCTCTGAATCAAATAACTAAGGAACTTGCAAACGTTTCAGAAGCAAAACAAAATTTAGAGAAGTCTCTAGAACTTAGCAATAAGGAACTGCAAAAGGTTAAGCGGGCAAGAAATGAGATCCTGGAAAGTCAAACGAAAATAATGAAAGAAACCGAAAACAACATATTACTCGCACATGAAAATGCAGTGGAGGTTAAAAATGACCTACTAAAACGCATGGAAAGGTGTGAGAGAGAGAAGCAAATACTAAAGAACCAACTGGAGAGTGACCTGCAAAAAATACGTGAAGCATATGCAAACGTTGTCAGTGCCAATTCGAAATTTGAGTTGGAAAATGTAAATCTACGAAAGAAAATAGAAGAGAAAAATGCTCAATTAACGGAATATGTTCAAATTAAGGAAGCTTACGAGAAATTACTGGAGGAAAATAACAAACTTATGACAGAAGTTGATACTGTAAAATATAAGAGGTCTAGAGATAGAGAGGAGTTTGTAAATATATTGAAAAAGGAACGAGAGGATGCCGAGGCGAGGGAGGGCAAGAAGGTCAGGGAAGTCAGAAACGAGTATGAAGGAAAATTGGAGAAGATGAAGGACAAAATGGTATGTTTAAAAATGTCTTTTTATGAGTACTTAGATAAAAATGATTTAGTGTTATCTCATTATTTTGACTACTTATGTAGATCCCTACACAGAGAAAAACGTGTGTGATATTTTACCACAATTGTAGAAAATTGTACTCCAAATTGGTCTTAAGGCAGTATTACACGATCCAATAAATCGACCGATATTTTGTCCTTCAATTTATTGGTGTGTGTAATGCATAAAAATCTGCGGATTTATTGGTCAAGTAAAATCGAGCAATTAGAACATGTTCTATTTTTCCTCGATTTTATAGGGATTTTCTAGTAACATTTTTTATTTCACTGCATTACCAACATTCAGAATTGTAAGGTTAGTTTGATTTGTTTTTAGTTCTCATTCTTGCTTATAAACAAAGTTGTGATATACCGAAAAATCCAAAAATCCATCTCTTATGACAAACACTTAAAAAGTTTTATCTGCTGTCCTTGTTATTAATGTACTGTGTTAAAACTTTGTACTTTGTTTTTTGCAAAAATGGGACGTCTACGTAATTTACGTTGTCTTTCAAATCGCCAGAAGAGAATACGAAAGCTAAAATACATTGTTTATGTTCTGATGATCATGTTGAAAATAAAAAATAGAAAACCTCGCAGACATTGAAATCAGGGCGACAACCAAACGGCAACCGTCCAGGGAGTAACTAAACGGAGGATTGACATACCTGATTTAACAACAATAAATCGAATAATTATTGCTGCGTGTAATACAGTTTCTTTTTTTCAATTAATTGATCGATTTTTTGACCAATTAATTGGCCGATTTCTTGACCAATTAATCGTTTCGTGTAATACTGCCTGTAAAATGGTGACAGGAACAATTTGTGCAAATAAATAATACATTTTAGGGGCAATGATTTTGTACAGTTTATGCATTAACATTGTTTGAAATTTTTGTACAAACTTAAAAATCACATAAATTGAATTCTTTACAAATTTGAAATATGGTTGCATAAAAATACATAATTTTATTCCACTTGTGGAACAAATCTCTGAACAGATTAAGTTAGTTTCTACAATTTGTGTGAAATTTTTAAATATATTCTGAAGGTTTCCTAAACAACATTCACATCCAAACCTCTTCAGTGACACAATGTTTATAGTTTTTTAAGAGAATGTGTCTTTAGTTTTCCACAATTTCTAAATGAGAAATCCACAAATTGTATGTTTATTTTGTCAACTTTGTAATTCATTTTGCACAATATATATACTTAATTCAAAGAAACTGTTCAGTAATGTATGAACTGGAGTTAGTTTTGCACATTTTATTACTCTATAATCTCCAAATTATGTATATATTTTTTGGTTCACCGTGCACCGTTTATAAAATAAAATCACACTTTTATGTTGCACAAGTTGTGCAAATCCTTTAAACAATTACTTAATACTAATTGTAAATAGAATGGCAACAAAATATATAGTTTGAGGATACTGTTAATAATTAATTAAGTTAAATTTGCTATGATTTGTTGAGAAAAAATAAATAAATTTAACTCTAAATTTCGCCAATTTGTTGGTCGAAGTTTCCAAAAAATTCATCGTAACTAAATTTTTATATTGGATAAATAAAACGCAGAAGAATTATGCACAATTAAAACTATATAACGCTGTACCTTAAAATTTTACAATTGTTTAAAAAAATGCAACAAGACGTTATTCCACAACATTGTGCAAAATGTTCCAAAGCGATTTCTCTCTGTGTAGTTAGTCATTAATAATGATAGTAAACGTCTTTATTACATTCCAAGAAATATTACACAGAAAAAGCAACGACTTATGTGGTATACAAATGGCGAAGTTTAATGTCTCACAATACACAATCACGACCATCAGTTTTACATTTAATCTTAATAAAACTGCTTGTTTAGTTTCATAGATGACCTAAATAAATCTACCATGAGCTAAAATGTACAGAATTCACAGTAGCATAACTAAGCACCCGTCTTGATCCTTCGTATTTACACTTTGGTAAGAAATGTCACTCGTAAGCGTTTTTTAATTGAAACGTTGAATAAATATTGTATAAAGTAATTTATTCGTTGCAAAAATGATGAAATTTCAAGATAATGTACTGCTACCGGGTCTTCTTTTAATTTTGATTAGTTTATTTCTGAGTAATCGTCCTTTTGCCTCACTTTCGGTTTAACCGGAAATGATATAGCATATTTTCGGAGATAGGGCAACTTTATTATATCAAATGGAACACCCCGTATAATTTCTCACAGTTGGAAAGTCCATTGTTTCCCCTTTCTGAAAATACTATATTTGTGATGGAAATTATACACTATGATGGTTTTATAAGGTTTCAAAGTGAATACTGCGTTTTATCGAAATGCTACGAAAAAAATGATGATACGCAAAGTAGACTATGGAAACAAAAGACAACATCACTTGTAGATGTCAAATTAGTTTATTAATAGTTGCATATTACTTTAAAATTGCTAATATTGAAAATGTACATATGAAATTCGATACTTATAACAAAGTGTAACAGAATATTTATTAAACAAATAAGAATTAAACAAAATAGTACACATTAATTACAAAAAATGTTGAAAATGCTGGCCATCAACTTGGATACATTTGTTTATTCTCTTTACAAAGTTGTCATAGCTTGTACTTAACTGTTCGGGGGTAATGCTATTAAAGACACTTCGAATGTTTTCTTTAAATTCTTCTAAATTTTGTGGCATAGGGCTATAACACCCGTTTTTCACATACCCCCATGAAAAAATCTGAAATTGTTAGCTCTGGGGATCTAGGGGGCCATGCTGTAGGACCTCCCCTTCCTATCCAACGATTTCCGACGGTGGCATCAGGGAATCTCTAGTTATCATAGCAAAATGAGGCATAGCACCGTCTTGTTGGAAATACACAGTCCTCAACAAATTATCCTGTTCAACTTGTGGATAAAAGAAATTTTCTAACATGTCCAAATATGATGGGGCATTGACAATTGGATTGTTAAAGAAAAGGGACCGTACATTTTTTGTTTTGATACCACACACCAAACTGTAACTTTTGGAGAGGGTCTGACATACTGATGGACATTTCTGGGATTCTCTGATCCCCAAATTCTACAATTGTGCTTATTCACCTTGCTGTTTAAGTAAAATGATGCGTCTTCTAACATGATTAACTTATCAAGAAAATGCATATCTCTTCTACATAAATCAAGAATTTTTCTACAGAATTGTACTCGTTTTCGAAAATCAGTTTCCTTTAATTCTTGACGAATGTGAATTTTATAAGCATTCAATTTTAGAACATTTTTCATAACAGTATGAACAGTAGTTTTCGGAATACCTTTTGCGCAAGAAATTTTTCTCGTGGAAGAAGAAGGATCATTATGTGTCATTTCCAAAATTTCAATTGCATTATTAAGTAACCCCATTTTCATTATGTGCAGTTCTTTTTTTACGGTCAATACAGCCCGAATTCCAAAAGTTTCTGTACAATTTTCGAACTGAATTTTTGTTAGAGGTTCCTTATTAAACATAGTTCTAAATCTTCTTTGTGTTCTGTGTCTTCTTTTAGTTTCAGCAAAGAAGATTACACACTTAGCTTTAAAAGTAAACATTTTTCTTACAATAACTCAAGTACCCGAGTTGTCAATAGACTAATTTGACATTTACAAGTGATGTCTTTTGTTTCTATAGTCTACTTTGTGAATCATTACTTTTTTCGTAGCATTTCGATAAAACTCAGTATTCACTTTGAAACCTTATAAAACCATCACTCTGTATAATTTCCATGACAAATATGGCATTTTTGGAAAGGGGAAACAATGGGTTTTCCAACCGTCAAAAAATATACAGGGTGTTCCATTTGAAATAACAAGGTTGCCTTAACCCCGAAAATACGCTATATCATTTCCGGTTAAACCGAAAGTGAGCAAAAAAAGATGATTACTCTGGAAAAAACTTATTAAAATTAGAAGAAGACTGGCGAAAACCGGATTTCATTATCACAACTAGTTATACAGGTTTAGAAAGGGTCAAAATATAATGGGGCACCTGATATTACAAAAATAAACATATTATTGATGGCTCTGGTGCGCCCTCTCCGCATCGCGGGCCTTGCAGGAGCGTTATTCACAACTCTTATCCCTTTGTTCCAATTCATTTGTTTTCTCTTTTTAATCCTTCACGGCCAGTTCTTTTGCCTTTATATATCCGCAGATGGCTTTTCTCAAATAGTCCGGTTGTATCTAGAATAATGCCATCTCCGAAATGGCTTCATTAGAGTACAGTGGTATGCTATCCCTCAAATTATAATAGAAGTATTAATAAGTTCCCTACTACGTCACTGGATGGAGTGATAATACTATATTATACACATTCTATTCGGACATTAGTGATGATAATTATATTTATGTAACCACCTCTCATTATTAAACCAGAGTTATGAAAATAATACATATTTTGTAGCTAAAACTGTATAGGGAAGAAGTCAGCAAAGAAATGCAAAAGGTCAAAGCTGGACATGGCGAGAGTGTAAGCTAAACAAATGCAATAAAATTCAATATCTTACTTACTTCTCTGTTTTTAGACATATCTCCAAAAACTAAATGAAGATCTTCGAAGCGACTTGTTTGAGGCACAGCAAAAGATTCATCTCCTGGAAACTGAACGGGATATGCTCCGAGTGAAAGAATCCCAAAACCAACAGTTGGTTTATGCATCTCGGGAATCTCTTAGATCGTTAAAAGATAAAGATGCCGAACGTAATTCCGCTCGTAACAGTGTAACGTCTTTTAAGTCCACTAGACAGGAGAGTCGATTTGTGAACTCTGAGAATTCTGGTCAGTTGACAAGAAGGGTAAAAAGCACCGCAAATATGCATGCACCAGTTCATAAGAATAATGTTAACGACCGCAAAATTTGTACGTTGCCTAGATCAAATGTCACTGAGGTGGAAGAAACGATAACTATTTCCAGGCGAACGTCTATGAATGGTATACCTAATAGTATTGGTAAGTTGAAATTTATTAAGAATTTTCCTGTCACAATACAGGGTGTTTCTGTTTAGGAAAAGTGTAGCCTATATCACTACATAATGAAAAATAAACACACTGAACTGTTTTTTACGTTTGCACAATATGTTAAGTGACGACAAGCTATAACGTTAGCTGCTGCAGATGAGCTTACTACCTATTTTAACGCTTAGAAAGTGAATTGAATCACCAAATTCCTTAAAACATTTTTACCACGTAAATCCTTTTTTAATTAGAATAGAATAGAATAGAATTTTATTGCGTAACAGTGACAATAAATTTTACAATACTACAATTTAAGTTTGTTACATGTCCAAAAATCCTGCAAACAGTAAGAATACATGATAAAAACGATAAAAAGTAAGATACTAAAAATTAATAAAACAATTGCTACTAATAGTACAAGAAATCCAAATTACAGATTAAAATAACAAATACTATCTTACTTAAAAGTTGTCACATTCACTTCCGCTAGGGTATAGGGTTCTGCACATATTAAGTAGTTTTTTATATTGTTTTTGAAAATCTTTATAGATGTAATGTTTTTCAGTTCGGTAGGTAACATGTTATAAAAATACAGACATCTATAAAAACAGCCTTTCTCTAAGACTGTAGTGCCATGAATTGGATAAGACAAAGTATTCTTGTGCCTTGTTCCATAACTATGATCCCTAATGTTGTTTTTGAACTCCTTCATATGTTTGAAAATAAAACAAAGACATTCATAAACAAAAAGAGCCAGAGCTGTCAATAGATTTAATGCTTTAAAATGTTTACGACATGATTAATTTACTTTTAAGTTGGATAAGACTCGTATTGTTCTTTTTTGAACTATAAATATTTCATGAATGTGAGTGCCACCCCAGAATATTATTCCATATGACATTAAGCTGTAAAAATGGCCATAATAAGCTGTAAGAAGTGTATTGTTATTCACTACTTTCTTCAGTTCTCTTAATGAGTAACAAATCGAACTAAGTCTACCACAAAGCGTTTGTACATAATACCTCCACTCCATGTGTACATCAATAGTCACCTCTAAAAATTTTGTACTTTCCTTGTAGTCAGTGTTTACGTTGTTTATTTCTATCTGATTCAGGAATTCCGTTTTGTTTCTACTGTATTTGAACAAAATACAACTCGCCTTATCATTATTTAATATCAACCAATTTTGCTGAAACCATTCCGATATTATTTGCACTACGTTAGATGCTTTGATCTCTAAACTATCATACTCTTTATCAAAAACTAGAATATTTGTGCCATCAGCATAATATGTTATATAAACTGGGTCTTTATTTAAATACTGTTGCAAATCATTAATATATAATACAAAGAGTATTGGCCCCCAGCACACTGCCCTGTGGTACACCTAGTAGGACCCTTTGGGTCCTGGAATAATACTCTGATGAATTTGCCGTAATACACACTTTTTGATATGTTTCATTGAGATAAGAATTGAACCATTTATTCACTATTCCTCTTATACCCAGCTTATCCAGTTTACTGAGAAGTGTATCGTGATTAACACAATCAAAGGCTTTTGACAGATCGAGAAATATACCAAGAGCAATATATCCATTGTCCAGATACTCCAGTATTCTTCTGACAAAACCAAAGGTGGCTGTTGTAGATTTGTTTTTCTGATAAGCATGTTGACTTTCAGTTATAATATTGTATGATTCTAAAAATGGAATTAGTCTCCTACACATGACAATTTCAAGTAACTTGGAAAAGGACGATAGCATACTTATGGGTCTATGGTTTTCTATTAGGGATGGATCCCCTTTTTTGTATAGACGCTTGACAACTGCTGTCTTTAATCTTGACGGAAAAACGCCGTATCTCAGAGATTGATTTACTACATAAGTCAGAGGTTCAACTATGTACCAGCAGATTTTCTTTAACATGATATTGCTAATATTATCATCACCACTAGAATACTTATTTTTTAAGCCATTAATGATTTCCAAGATCTCATTCGGTGTTACTTCAAATAGGAAAATTGAATTAGGATTAGAAGTGATAAGTTCGAAGGTATTATTAACAGGGATTGTTCCAGCCAGATCCGTAGCCATATTAACAAAAACATTATTAAAAATTTCACTCGCTAGTTGTGGTGATGTGATAATATCACCATTATCATTAATTTCAATGAATGACTGATTATTATTCATGCCCCACAGCCCCCCCGACTAAGTTAATGCGAAATAATTTCAGGTTGGGCGAATTGTTATAAACAATTTATTTGTTAACTAACAGAAAATCGTTATCTACGATTGAAAATGCTTATTTTAGCTGAAAGCGGCAAAAATAAATACTTTTTATTCCTTGTAATTTTTCGAAAAAATGCTACTTTAAAAAGTTACTAACATTTTACTGTCAAAGAAACAGGAAATTCAGTAATTCAGTTAAAAAAATATATTTCTTGCTTATTTTTTGACGTATGGAAAAATGAAAAAACAGAATTGTGGGAAAATGCCTGTAGTATAATGCAATATTTAATAATTTTTTAATTTGTTTAATAATTAAGAGTAGTAAAAATTGTTGTTTAAACAATGTGTTTCTTTTTACCTAAAAAAAGTTATAGCTAGTTTGTTCAGAATACGATTACCAACACAGTGATGAAATTTTTTTCTCTACGAGCGATATTGTTGGTTTTAAAGATGTGCCTATCAAATGCAATATACTCTTTGTTTTGTATTTGCGAAAAGTATAATAATGGGATATTTTATAATATGTATAGTGATAACACATGAAATTTCACCAAGTAACGGTCGAGTTTATCAACTATTTGTTATTGTTTACAGGACACAATCTTCAGATGGAGGATGAGGATGAAGAGCTATTTAATAATAAATATCTGGCAGATCTGAAAGATGGGCGGTGCACACTCCCCGCAACAGGTCGTGAGTCGAATGCTAACCGATTTTCCGAATTAGCTTGGAGGAATTCCTTAGTTCTCCCCCATTTAAAGAGTTCTTATCCAGCAGAAACTCAGTTTGCCAGTCCTACTCATTTCAAGGAAGATGACCTTAAGGTATGTTGTCTGTAATGAAATCGTTTCAGTAAACATCTTTGCAATGATGATTAGAAAAGTTATGAAATTCAGTATTATTTTCTCTTAGTTCTGCTATTGTACCCAAGTAGCATTTTAAGACACGCTTTCGCATGTGTTTTTGAAAAGAGTGTCAGAACCAAATATATCAAAAGGGGAAGCTTGCAACTTGTTGTGATACATTTTCGAAACACATGATTTCTTAAGGTTGTATAGTATGAACTTCAGCTCTGGTGGCACAACACATTTCTTTCCTAAGTTCGAACATAAAGAGAAACCATGTTTCTAGTTTTTAGCTTGCAGCTTTTCACGCAGTTCCACAAATGTATCAGTATAATAATAATAATAATAATAATAAAAATATTTTATTCGTCCAATAATCATATAGATATAGAATGTCACACAGGTAGTAGATATCAGTATAAAAATATAAAATACATGAAAGAGATTAATATTAGGTATAAAACACACAATAATATTATAAAACATACAAAAAATCTTATCACACAGAGGGAATCACATTTAAAACATATTAACAATTTAAAAACTCATTAATATTGTAGAAGCAGTGTCCCGGAAGTAATTTTTTAATTTTAATTTTAAATCTGTTGACAGATAGAGGTATTTTATTTTACCTTAAATAATAATAATAAGTTTTTTATTGGTTGCGTTACTATACAATGTAATAATACAATCAAAAGGCCATCGACCTAGGTCCTTCAGCCATCCTTAAATAAATAAGTAGATATATCTCCTAACCTATATAAAGGTAGCGCAAATCTGAAAGACACCGTTTGTTGCATTTTTCTATCCTCTTCCCATTTTTGTATCAAAGTTTTTGGGAACATTTTACTTCAAAATTATAATAAACGTAATTTACTTGAAATAGGACTTTATACACTCTGGCAATCATCTTGTACGACGGATATAGCCCAGTTTCAATAGTGAGTATTCTAATATGCAGTTTTGCATATGTTATGCATTTTAAATTCAAATTTTATCGCATTTAATAGGTATTTGCATTAAGCAATGCCAGACTTTCATTTATTTCTTTAAAATCTTATTGAACATGCTCGATAATATTTTAAAGCTGAATTGATATATTCCTTAATCTACGTAAAGTTTTTTCGAACCTGAGGCTTAAATCATATAGATATAATATGAAATTTTTGTATTTACGAGGATATTTCTTTTAAGAAATGTGCTGACCAAATGCAATATACTCTTAGTTTTCGTATTTGCAAGAGTATAATAAAGTAACAGATGCTGCAGTACGAAACGGTCACGCACCATGTCAACGGTCATGCATTCCACTTGAGATCGCCGAGTCTTTTCAGTCTTCTGTCTGGTAAATTAGGTAATATTTAGCGATTAAGAAACATGTGAAGCGAATTTTAATAAAGCATACTCTTAAAATCTTCCAGAAGTAGATTTATTTTCCTTAAAATGTTTCTTCGATTACACTTCGTTTCATTTGATTGCATATTGATCTTAATATTTATTTGAACGATTTCGGTACATTGGGTCATTTTGGTAGAATCATTTAAATTGCCAGGGCCTTCTGTTGAATCAGTTTGACATTGAAAAATTAATTGTCACCGCGACTCATTTTGGACATACGTGGTTCATTAATTTCCTTCAGAATGGTTTGGCGCTGCCTTTTAAGAAATAGTCTGCGATGTTCTAAACTATCTGTTATTGTTAGATTTTCTTACAATAAAAAATGTATGGCACAACGTCAGGTCTCATTTCGAGTCTTACCTCATGTCTTTTTCGAGCTAAAAATAAAACAGTGTTTTAGATTCTGCTCATTGCTGTATAACCTTAAAGAATTTAATAAAACCAATAAAAGGGGTATTAATAACTTAAGAAATTAAGTTTTAATAACAGTATATAAAACAATCTTAACAATAGCGTTCTTCTCATATATTCTTAAACCAAAATGGAAAAAAGTTATAAATATTACTAGTGATTTCAATATTTAAAAAAATACATTGTTTATATTTAAAAAGACTGCATTTGTTAATAAATAATTTAATATATAGATACTTACATTACCTTGAAATGGTACTCACAAACATAATATGTTGACTTAGTAGTAAACCTTTTCTCTCTTTTTGTAGTTTGTTGCCATTCCTTTCACCTTTTTAAATCTATAGGAACTGTAATGAATGTTTTAGTAAGTATTTTCTTTATGGTGCTTTAACACTCAAGAATAATGCAAATTTTATAATTCATGGTTAATAGAAATAGGTGAAAATAGTTATTTATGTATTTATTTATTTATGGAATACTTCATTTGAATGTTAAATAATACATAAGTAAAGATTACTAAAATAGTAGAACACATTATAATAATTAAAGATCTAACAGGATACAATAAACGAGGGAAACCTGACATCAGTAACATACAATGTACAACATAATCAAATCAAATAAGAATAATAGTACAGGCAATGAAGGCAAAATGTTGTAATAACCTCACAAACATTAATAAAAGAATCATCTCTGGGATTTAAGTAGTTAATAGCCTGTAGAATGGAATGATGCATTCTTTGTACTTCCAAGTTCCGGGAAAATTCAAAAAAATTTGGAAATACTTTTTGATTCTCGGTTTTTTTGCTCTAACGGCTAAAATAATGAAAATTCAGAAAAAAGGTTTCAACAAAATTTGTAGCTCGTCTCTTTCTCTACAAAATAGGTCTTTACAAATTGTTGTCTTACTTAAGCCATTTAGGAGATAAATCCAGTTTTCCGCTTATAGTTTTGAGCCGCTCCGAAATGCGCGGAAAATGAGAATTCTCTGAGAGTTTCGTACCACCGGACATATCGATTGATAATTATTACTATTCAGAGCCGCTAAAAAAATGAAAGCAACGTAAAATGTAGAGAAAAGTCTCAGCTTTAATGTGGAATTAATCACAAAATTCATACAAATTTTTATCATAAAGAAAAAAGTGTTAGAAGATGGCTTAGTAAACTTTATACAGTTGATTTATTCACATCTTTGAGTTTTATGCATACTGCCTATTTTTCCCGTAACAATGGATTCGATTCCACGCACTTTAATCTGTATTTCGTGAAAATTTCATTGAAGAATGTTAAGAAACAAATAAGTTGTATATATTTTACTTTATAATTGTGCATTTTCTGAATGTGTATGAATAATGTAGACAAATTCAAAAAGTATTGCGCGCATTTAAAAAACTCTAAAGTCATTCGCAAGAATATGTTTTATTGTACTTATAATCGAAAAATCAAAATTGTGCTATTATTATTACTTAAGATATAGCTAATTGAACTCCAAAATTTGGAGGTGATTGATCGATGAGAAATATACCCTCTACTTTGATCGCAAGGCATATTTTTCCAACAAAAGTAATTGCAATAAAATGTTAATTGGATTTATATATCATTATATAAGAATATATGAGCAAAATGAATTATCATTCTAACGGCTCCCGGCAAAGATATGAATAAATCTGTGGATCAACTGTACAAAGTTCACTAAGCCATCTTCTGACACTTTCTCTCTTTGATAAAACTTTTTTATGAATTTTCTGATTAGTTCCACATTAAAGCTGAGACTTTTCTCTACATTTTATGTTATTTTAAATTTTTTTTTAGCGGCTCTGAATAGTAAGAATTATCGATCGATCAGCCTGGTCGTACGAAACTCCTGGAGAATTCTCATTTTTCGCTCATTTCCAAGCGGCTTAAAACTATAAGTGGAAAACTCGATTTATCTTCTAAACGGCTTAAGTAAGACAAAAATTTGTAAAGACCTTTTTTGTAGAGAAAAAAACGAGCTATAACTTCTTTCTCTATTTTCATTATTTTGGCAGCTAGAGCAAGAAAACCGAAAATCAAAAAGTTTTTCCAAATTTTTTTTGAATTTTCCTGGAACTTGGAAGTGCAAAGAATGCATCATCTCATTCTCCAGGTTATTACCTATTTAAATCCCAGAGATGATCCTTTTATTAATTTTTGTTACCCTAAATTGTTAATTTGCCTGTACTATAATACATATCAATTCATAAAATTAATTTGGAAATGAAGTTATAGGGAACTTCTAAACTTATTTAATGTTAAATAAAATAAATCACTGCTGTCACAATATGTATTACAATTTTTCTGAATTCTGTTAACTGAGCTGTTGATACCATAATTAAATTATGAAAGGAAATTGCAAACGTCGATTTGGCTCTCCTTATGTGAAGTTAAGTAAACCTAATAGGTAAGATGAGTCAACAGATCCATTGATCAGTTTGAACAAAAATATGTCAGTATTAAATCTACGTTTTTCAAGGAATAAAACATTAAGCTCACTCAGCAAAGCAACATAAATATTGTTTTCTAAGTCTAGACCTAGCTTAAGAGCGTAACTTCTTATAAACCTTTTTTGCACTCGTTCGATTGAGTCAATGTGAAGTTGATAGTAAGCTGACCATACCATTGACCATAATGTCAACTTGAGCTAGGTTAGTAGGTTGGTGGAAATAGTTATAAAAACTTAAATGCTTCACGTCTAAGTTTCAATGCACACTGCTTGAGTTACCAATTTGTAATATTGGAAAACAGTAATTACTTACTGTAGCTAGCTAATAACGTCACAACCGAGATTCAAAAAGACGGGTGCGGACCGTGTTTAATTATTTTTTTTTTATCATTTACAGACCACACAAAATTCTCGTTTTTTGTACAGGGTCATAACATTTTAAGATCTTTCCGATGATCAAATAAAAATATAGTACTAAGTGAGCCCATTGTGTCTAAATGTGCTACTTAAATAAGAGCTTTAAAGTCAAACGACCAATCACCCCGCAACATCATTACTCCATTCTAATAGCAGAGCAGAATCTCTAAGAGACACATTTTTCACAAATCTATTATCATTATTCCAAATTTTTTCAGGCTGGTAATGTTGAACTGGACGACAGTATGTGCCGCTTACTTCCCGGCGAGAAACCTCGACAGCGAAAAGATTTCGGTACAACTTCTTACAAAAAACCAGGTCCGCCAACCCCAAGCAAAAATGGAGGACGTTTGTCTTTACAAGGCAATGAAGTACAACCCTTGAAGGAACACAACGAAAAAACACCCAAAAAAACAACCCCTAGCAGAATCAAAGCACTTTTTATGGGACGACCTAGTAGCATAAGTCTGAGGGATAATTCTGAGGTACATTTTAGTGATTGCTTATCTCAGATCATCACATGCTGTGTACTTGCTGCTGAAAATCACTATCGCACATCTTTAAGAACTTGTAGTTGCTGCGACTTAGCTTATAATACATTGATAAATCATTTGAATGCATTACCTCTACCTTGCTCTGCAATTTCTTTCTCGTCACCAAATTCTGTTTGCTGTATTAAAGCTTCTGTTTGCAACAAATTCTGGGCATGTGCTGAGAGTGTCTCTTTCTTTTTGTTCTTTTCATATTTTGCTGTTACATATTGTTTTCGGGCTCTTAAGTTAAAGTAAAGCAAATTGAGATGGAGTGGGAATATTTAAAGTTTATTTTCTTTACTGTTTGTTAGCACACCTGCATGAATTTAACTGTTGCTTGTTATAATTTTGTTGTATAACGTTATTATTTTTAAGTTTATTTGTCAAATAATGGCCGTATTTTCTTTTATTGTAGTTGTAACAATGAAATTATTTATTATTAACAAAAGTATTTTTATTTGTTACCTCTTACTAACAGATGTAAGTACTTTGTGTTTCATTAGATAAACTTTTGGTGGAGGTTTAAAATTGGTTTATTATTCTACCTTTTTTTTTTCATTTTCAGAATCAGTCTGTTACTCCAAAGGCGAAGCGTTTAAGTATATTCCGCAAACAAAGATAAAGCAAAATTTTGTGATCTATGTAAATAATCAAATATTTAATGTTTTTATAATATCTATCATTAAATACAGTGTTATGCATAATTGTATGCCTTTGATTTTTTTAAATATAATGTTATTGTCATCATTGACAAATTTTAATTTTTTTTTCTTGCTTTGTTCCTTTCAGTACTCATTTACAATAGTGTTGGGGAGAATTGTAAATTTTTAAGAATCGAGCCCCCGCCCCGGTGAAATTCGATGGTATGGATCAGCTCCTGATTAAAAGTTCTCATAGGCACAAGGTTGGAAAATACAGTTTTCCAGATATTGGAGCTGCAAAATCGACTCTGCACCCCCGATATCTGGAGAACTGTCCATTTTTCGACCTTGTACTCATGAGAACTTTTTATCAGGAGCTCAAGAGGAATCGATACCAGCGAATTTCACTGGGGGCACTTCCCATAAGAAATGAGCACCCCTTTGCACTCTCGATATCTAGAAAACTATCCATTTTCCGACTTTGTGCCCATGAGAACTTTTGATCGGGAAGAAGTAATCTACAATATACGGCGATTTCAGCCAATTTAACTGGGAGCCAATGTCCATAAGAATTGTGCGGGTTCCTTCGATATTCCAAGATGGCGGAAGATGAAGTGATAGTGAAAGATCTGTGCAGTTACTGCGGAAAAAACGTATTAAAAAAAGGCAATTAAATGCCAATCATGTAGTAAAATATAACACAGCAGTTGTTCTGCAAGAGTTATGTGTTGTGATGATAATATAAACAATGTACAACCTGCAAAAAGCACTTCTGGGTGTGACGAAAATGACAAGGACATCAGGAAAACCCAAGATCTAAAGAAGGAGAACGAACAGCTTAAGGAAGCAAACAAAAGTTTAACCAACGAAATTAAATCACTAAAGCAAAAATCAGTCTTACAAGAAGAAATAGCAGCATACAAAAATAGGCCGCAGAAGATCCGAGAGATGTCTAATAATGAACATTTACATACTGAAATTAAAACACTCATACAATCGGAAGTCAAACAAATAATATATCCTCTCCAGCAAGAATTAATTCAACTTCAAATTAAGTTTAATAAGTCTGAGGAAACTAAAAAATTTGCAAAAAAGTCTGATAATAAAACACCAGCAAAAAAATGTACACAAACAGATATTCTATCTAAACCAGTGAACACCAACAATTTAACCCAGGAATTAATTTCTAAACAAAGACAAATGATGAACGAAATCATTAATTTAAACCCTGAGGCTCCGGCCACCGGCACTTCCAAAACAAGTGATTACCATATAAATGAAGCAAATAACAATGATGGGTTTACCTTAGTTAGGCGTGGTAGACCCCAGAGCAACAACAACAACAACAATAAGGCTGTTTCCAATGCCTCCAACGCTAAAAATAGGATGACGATTCTCGGCAATGCAGAAGTTGATGATTCAAAATTTTCAGCTGTTGAAATTACTAAAAGAACATGGATTCATGCAGCGAACTTCCATCTTGACTTGAAACCTGAAGAATTAACTGAATATCTCAACAACAAATATAAATGAAATGATTTCCTTTGTTTCAAAATCAAACCCAAACATTCGCATCCGAAGTTTAGTTCGTTTAAGATAGGAGCTGACAGTTCTCTTCAGAAGGTTCTTTTAGACCCGAGCTCATGGAACAAAAGGATATCAGTATCCAAGTTTGATTTTTTTAGATCAGCCAAAAACAGAGTCGCTTTTGAAAGAAGATCTGCCAAGAATGAATCAAACCAATAAGTCAAAGGTAAATCGACAAGAAGACACTACGTACAGTAAGAAAAAAGCAAATTCTGAGATGACCTCAACATTTAGAATTGTACATCAAAACCTGCAGTGCCTCAGCACAAGTGCTGAAAAATTCGAAATTTTCTTGGATAGTATCGGCAGCTGTTAAATTGCCTGTGTCACGGAGCATTGGCTATCCCAAGAAGAACTGCCACTTGTTTCCATAAAAGGCCTAAATCTTGCAGTTTTTGTAGAGGGCATGGAGGGTCAGCCATCTATATAAACAGAGAGATGCAGTGGATGCCGCGGGAGGACGTGTGCAAATTATCTGAAAAACTATATTTTGAATGTAGCGCCATTGAGTGCAATCTTAATAATACTGATTATATAATTCTGTGCGTTTACCGTACTCCAAAGGTTTCCTCTGAAATTCTATTATACAAGTTAAATTTAATATTGGAAAGCTTGTTTGATGAAGGTAAGGCGGTAATAATTACGGGCGACCTCAATATAGATTTTGCCACCGAAAATGCGGACAAATACAAACTGGCAAGTGTGATCGAGTCCTATGGTCTGAAAATGACAGTTGCTGACTATACAAGGGTAACTCCAACTAGTAGCAAAATATATGACTATATCATCACAAATATATCACACAACCACCATACAGAAGTCTTGCAGTCACTAATTTCTGATCATAGGACTCAATTATTCACTCTTAAAATGTCGGCCAGGAAATCAACTTACATACATACAAGACGGTACACCGAAGGAAATATAAACAATTTTATAGCTGAATTAAATTTGCTTAATTGGTCCTCTGTGTATGAAGCAAGTTGTGTACAGGACAAAACTGTTCATTTCTTGGGAATTATTCATAACAGCCTGAATCATTTCCCATTAGTGAGAAGAAAAGTTCGTAAAACACGTAAATTAGACTGGTTTACACCAAAGCTGACATTCAGCAATGTATCACTCATATACATGGGAAAATTTAAAAGACTGGTTTTATACCAACCAGCTTATTTTAAATGAAGCCAAGTCTAATTGCATACTTTTTAAGACCCACAATTCTATGTTTCAAATACCTGACCATCTCATGTACTAATGATGTCTTTTTTATGTATGTATTGTAATGTTTGTCTGAACTTATTGTATTGTTTTTTTTTTTCTTTCTTTATCAATGACCTGTTTTACACATTAATATCGTTTAAGAACTTTTGACATTTTATTTCAAGTGTGGAAAATATACTTCATGCAAAAAAAAATGCACGTATAACTTATTGCACAGATATAATAAGGATTAAAAGACTTTAATTTAGCAGTTGAATAATAGTTCAAACTTTATATTGATTCTAGAATCTAGATGACCCGCTATACGCGTACGTGTTTAATAACCTGCCTAATACAGACATAAATTTGTTACCAAAAACAACCAACATAAGAGACAGAAAAGAACTTGTTTGCAGTCGATAATGAAAATAAACATGTTTAAAATATAATCATAATCAACGAAGATTGCATTCTTTTACGGATTTATTGACGATCGGATATCAGGATGGCCTCAGCTAGTAGTACTAGTGCAAGATCACTGTTTGCCGACTCAAAAATGCGTCTCGCAGATCGTGTACAGGTTAACGTGAATAATATTTCTTCGCTGGCAAGACAAATAACTAGAGGCTCAAAAAGCAGCGAGGTAAAATAAGGCTGTGAAAACCAACACAAGTTTTCAAAAGGTTTATTTTTAGATATTAATGCATTCTGCTAGGAATTTTGCTGTACAGGAGCAGGCAATGGAAAATAGCGAAAACAACCTGAAAAAAATGCAGCTACTTTGCGTTCACTTGGGATACCAGCACGACTCTATGTTAAAATCGGCCCAGCAACTAGAGGAAATTAAAGAACAAGTCTGTGCGATGCAGAGATAAACATTTTTTTTTCTAGTCAGACGTCTATGTCTATTTATTTCTGTTAAGTTTTGCGTAGTTGGCATTATTTTGCATAAGTTAACCTCACACTTCACCTTGTTTTGTTTTGAGACAATTTTAGATTTACTTGAGTTGAAATGTGATATAGGTAGCCCTCGATTTAAATTCGTTGTGTAGAAGCAATACGTAGTTTTATTACATTGTAATCATTTTGTGGTAAGAAATTTACTTTATGTGCAGTGGAATTTAATTATATATAATACAATAAATTTGAATTTTTGACAACTGTAATTTAACATTTTTTATGTTTTCTTCATTGGCGGGTTTACTTTATCACCATTAAACGTTTTTTGCAGTTATAGATCTACATTTAAGTGAAAATGCCTTTGCTAAACCGTTACGTAGCACGCTCCGTTTTAAAGTTTAATAGAAGATATCAGCAAACCCAAACCAAGAACCAGGGATTAACACTTTTACCTAATGGACCTGTGTTTAAAAATGCTCAAATTTTTCCAGAAAGAGTAGCACTAAAAGACGGTATTGCAAGCTACACATATAATAATATTTTTTTGAGTGCTCATGAGCTTTCCAAAGAAATAAACAAACTTGTCGGAGATCGTATTAACGAGAAGATTGTGTTTTTGTGCCCAAATGATGCTAATTTTATTATTAGTTTGTGGGCTATATGGATGGCAGGCCATATTGGTAAGAATCTAATTTAATTTAAACTTGTTAAGTAAAATAATAAATAAAATTTAAATTAGCAATTTAAATTCGATGGAATTACATACGTCACAGAAACATCTTGACTGAAAAATGTATTTTTAAATCTTGTTAAGTTCACTTAATTTAAGGCTATAAATAAGTTATCGCATCAATTGCGTTGTTCTTGTTTATAATTTAATTAATACTTATGGGTCATTTGACCAATAAAACAAATATAAATATTAATGATTAAAATTGTTTATTTTTCCAAGTTTGCTTAACCTCGCTATTTTAATGACTTAAATATCAGAAAACAATTTGAAAAGAAAAGGTAGATACATCCATGGCAAGAAATTACAGATTTTTATTGTTACTAAGAATGGTAAAAATCATGTATAACTATTAAACATTTAAAAGGTCATTTACATTGTTTTCATTAATAATTATTAGTATAATAAACTAGGTACATATAAACACTGAAAATAACAAAATATAACTCTGTTGAATTTCTTTGTATACCTACTTAAATTATTATTATTAGCAATATGTTATGTTGGTTTAGCTTATCAATGTTAGTTTAAATACTATCTATAAAGAAGACCATTATATTTACAGTTTAAGGTCATTGCCAAGAGCAAATTTGTCATTATAACTTATGGCAATGTTATAGAATTTTTTATTATACATTTTTTTTTTTTTTTTTTTGTATAAAAATATAGATTGTGAAAACAGGAACACTAACTAGAAGGCTGCATAGGAAATATAGATATAAAACTTTACCCCTAGGCTATTTGAAAATACTCTCTTGAAAATATTGTGTTATTTTTTCGAATTCTCCCCCTTTTGCACAATATTGATTAAGGTTTACATTGAAAGGTGTAGAGACTCGCCTACATAATGCTTTCTGCACTGACAAGGAACACTATAAATACAATTTTTGTAATTTTGAATATTATTTACCACTTTAGTTTTCTATGAAATACGTAGATCTGTGGTGTGTGGTGGAACAGAAAACTTATATCCGATTCTTCGTAACTTATTTAAACAAAGTGGGGTGATGGGTAAGGTCATTTCCAATTAAAATAACCATATATTAGTAGAGTGCTAGCTTTAATTAATTTTTACTTCTGTGGGCGTCGCGGGGTTACAAGCTGATTTATGTATAAAATTGAAGCTTATACCTTAGTGAATCGGAATCCGGAAGTAATAAAAAAATGAGGAGGATAGAAGGGCAGTAAAATCAAAAAATTAATTATTACCTCGGGCGGATAGTGCAGCACATAGGCTACAATTCCACATAAAAATCAATTTATATTTTGTACAGAATGTATTTTTTATCAATTTTTGAAAGTTGGTCACAACGTTGAGTTTTACGGGAGAATAAATTTTGAGACTTGAATATCTTGGTTCCAACACATCGAAAATCCGACTGAAATTCAACAATTTTTATGTTTACACGCCATTTACGTGAAAATGAAAACCTTAAAGGAAGAAGCTTGCTCTTCAAAATTTTACATGAGGTACGCAATTTCAGGGGGGAAAAATATAAAAGTTGAAATACGTTTTAAGCCGTCAACAATTGATTTAAGTTACCTCTGCCATCATCCCTTTTCGTTTGATCTCCACTTATGGGACACCCTGTATCAGTGGCGGAACTTAATTGGAAAGGGCCCGTGTACCAGGAATATTTGACCCCAATAGGTGCAAAAATTTATTAGAAAAAGTAGATACAGGAATAAGAAAAAAGTAATTATCTTAAAACAATCATATATTCTGATGGTGGGCCCCGCTGAGCTGGGGGCCCGTGTTCTTCGAACACTATAAACACCCTTTAGTTCTGCCACTGCCCTGCATATAAAACATGTCTAAAACTGTGAACAAATTCTTCTAATATAATTGTTTTATGTTTTTCTACTGCAGCTGTTCCTTTGAGCCCTCTACATCCTAAGAACATTCTTCTTTACTATGTCAATGATACAAGATCAAACTTACTCATCACCACACCGCAGTATGCAGATCTTATGCAAAGAATATCGAGGAACACTCACAGCCGCCTACATATTTTGGATGATAAGTTGAAACTAAATTGTGCCCAGAAAATTTTACAATCCCGAAATGATTTGGAAGCAGGTTACTCACAAGACTTTTATAATAACAATGATGCCATGATTTTGTACACTAGTGGCACTACGGGATCTCCAAAAGGTAAATGTTGTATATCTTATAAACATACATACATACATACATACATACATACATACATACATACATACATACATACATACATACATACATACATTAAGTACATGTTTCTTATCGATAAGAAGTAGTATTTCAGGATGAACTATTCTAATGAGCCCAGTGTCATATCATCTGGATTAAACTTTCTTAGGGTAAGAAGTTTAATCCCTAATTATATTTCACGTGGGCACCATGATTACTGAGTATAATCAAGGAAAAACAAAGATAAACAAAAGACAGATATTACATAATACAATAAGTAGTACTATATTACAAAAGATTATATTACAAAAAAAAGGATGAGCTATCACAGCATCAGCGATACTGCATAGCAAAATATCAACCAGAAATATGTACAAAATAAACTATATTAAGAGATACACTATATTACAACTTGCTCAACAGCAAAATAAATTTGAGGTGTTTGTAAGGCAAAAAAATATATTACAAAAGATACGTCTCGTAACTTTACCTCAATACTAAAAATCATATATTACAATATAAGGCCTGTGGCTTTCCCATTACCTAACTTCGAGGTAAACTTGAGACTTTTACGAGAGACAAAATAACTATATTACAAAATATGTCTCGTAAAGAAGCTCAAAATTCATCAACTCTACCTATATACACTCGTTACAACAAAATGCACCACGACTATTACCATATATAACCAAAGAAAAGTGCATATAGAATACTACGATGAAATGTTAACAACAACGAATTAAGATAAAAGGTAACTGTGAATTAATATATTACAACGAATTAAAAATACAAAATCTTACAAAAGACAATAGATCTCGCTTGAATCTAAAATTTGAAACTTAAGATACTTGGCTTGATGAACCAAAATTAGGTGCCTTGCTTTCATGAAGCAAAGTTTAGTGAATATAATCCCTTTTATATGAGGTAATAATCAAAAGTACTTATCTTTTGTTTTAAAAATCCTCATGAGAGAAATTCCTAAGTGCGCTCCTGTTCTGGGATGAATACAGATTTAAATGTTATATAGTTTGATGTTTTGGACCTCCATTTTGCTGACTTGGAATGAGTTGCGTGTCATCGCCTTAATTCCATTTTGAGGTTATGAAATCGTAGAAACGTGCTATGCACAAAATAGTTTGTCACCAAGACAAAATTAAGGAAATCTCTTCGCCCAGTAGGTTTTCGTATGTACAAAATGATAATGCAAAACGTAGTATCAAAATCTTGACTTCACATGAATATTATTTACGTAGTAGTAAAATCCTAAAGATGCGTTGTGTCGAAAAATTCCGTAATAAAGAGAAACGTGGTATTGTAGAGTTTAATTACTAATTATTAAGAATTATAATTCTTTTCCCCTTAGAACATGGCGCACTTAATTTTTTTCCTTCTTCAATTCTTTGGGACTTCCTGCCACGTGTATGTTTCCTTTTTAAGCGGTGCTAGGGGAATCTACAAAATATATCACAATTAACCAGTATTTTACTGGTAAATAACCTCTACGCCTGTGACGTTTACGTCAAAGGATCAGTTAGAGGTTGTGTTTTTTTTTAAATAAACAACACAAATAAGTATAAAAACTTGAAATTAAATATATCAAGTTTTTATACTTATTTGTGTTGTTTATTTAAAAAAAAAAAACCAACCTCTAACTGACCCTTTGACGTAAACGTTAATTGTGATATATTTTGTAGATTCCCCTAGCACCGCTTAAAAAGAAAACATACATGTGGCAGGAAGTCCCAAAGAATTGAAGAAGGAAAAAAATTAAGATAATGTCACAAATAACATTTAGACAATGGCGCGCTTAAATTACACTTTTTGGTGTTATCTACCCAACCGTATTGAACTACATCATGGGTGTCAAACCATATTTCGTCAAGATAAATTATGTCTCTATTTGCATCTCGGTATTCTTTTATTTTACTCATGTCGTTGATCAATGATGCGTGCTGATTCCATAACTACCATTCGTTTGTCCAATTTTTTGTACCTAAAACCGCAATCTAGCAAAACGGTTCGCAAATTATCTAATGATTTATAGTTATAATCTGGATAGACGCGTAACTTATCCCTAATCATTTCTAATGTGGACATCTTCTGTTCATTGTAAAAGTCATACACAAATCGATGAATGACATCTTTGAACGCATTATCAAGTTTTTTAAGTGTTTACCCAACTCTTTTCCGTTTAATAGAATGATCAACTACATTTCCGGCTCTAATAACCCTATAAATTGTAGTACGACTAAATTTGGTTAATTGACAAATCCTCTTCACAATTTGATTATATGAAGAATCAATATTTTCGCCTTTTAAACACGAGTAAACATTCAAAATAACCCTTTGAGTTTGAACGTGTAAGTCTTTATTTTCAAATTCCGCTTGTATAGGCTCTGTATCAAAATCGTTCATTTCGTTATCACTACTATCGAGAGGCCTCCAAAATGCTATTTTAAACAATTAATTGCAAAAAATCACTCAAACGTAGTAATAAAACTAATAATTTGTTCAAATATTAATTTATAACATTGCCTGGCTGTACTGCACTGGCTTCTACAGATCACATGATACAAATAGTTCATATGTATATTTTGGTTTATATATTATGGCATGCAAAAACTCTGAACAAGGTTGGTGTTGACAAATCAAATTCGCTAAGCATCTAATCCCACCTATATTTCTATGTGACAGGCGGATCAAGTCCACGTGGACTGTAGACGAGGAGTGGTGAATATAAATCTGTAAAATTCTGTGCTCTCTCATTCGTTGTGAAGCGATATATTGACAATACCCTGTAAGATCCTCTAGTTCCATGCTGTTCCAATTGACTTCGTAAATACAACACCATTGAACCGAATGTGACTAAGCTATTATCCTGCGTCATACAGAAAAATTGCTATCAATTTTCGGGCCAGATAAAAATTGTAGTAGATCAAGAGCGGCTAATTCTAAAATTGTTTTTAAATCTACTAGGTGCTTCACATAGTGGAGGCTAGCCAATACTTGAATATTTTAAATGGAATATCCAACAATTTTTATAAATTTATATCTCACTCATAATTCTCTATCCCGCCATATACTATTTTTTAATTTGCACCACGGCGTTGTCATATTATTCCACTTTTTCTGATTGCGAAATCATTTTTACACAATAATAAATTTTGCCACAAAGAATTGTCTGGAACCAACATCTTAGCTTCATATAGACTATGTTCAATCATTTGTACTAAATTTGAACCAATCTTTCCTTTGGTCTGTCGTGGTGCCAAAAATCAGCTACTGGAAATTTTTCGGAAAAAACAACTCGACCCCGACCGCTCAGAGCTATGTTGGGTGCTTCCTTCTCTTCTTTTATGCCATCCTATCATCGTTCCAGACAATCTTTCTTTCGTGGCATTCTTTGTTACCGGCTCGTGCTATATTATACAGCAGAAAATCTCCAGAAAAGCAAAATTGAGAGGTTGCCACAGCTATCATTTTGGCAACCAAGTGGTAAGTTAAAGCAAATATTATAATTAGTTTTTATTTTAATTCTATAGGAGTAGTTTATTCTCACAAAAACCTCCAGTGCCAGATCACGACTCTTTTGGATGCTTGGAAATGGACATCGAACGATGTTATACTGCATACTCTACCGCTGCATCACGTTCACGGTATTGTTAACGCCCTCCTGTGTCCCTTATATATAGGAGCGAAGATAATCATGTTGAATAAGTTTAATGCCAATTCTGTTTGGTCCTACCTTCTCGGAGTGAATGCCAAACCGGATGATAGGAAAATAACGGTATATATGGCAGTTCCTACTATTTATTCCAAGCTCATAGAAGAGTACAAGAAGGTATTCCAACACGATGCAAAGATGGTGGAATATATCAAAAATACTCTCAAGAGCAAGGTTAGACTCATGGTTAGTGGATCAGCACCTTTGCCTGTACCAACATATGAAAAATGGCTGGAAATATCTGGACATCGCCTTTTGGAAAGGTAAAATTTTTACAGATTGCTTTCGACACTCAAATAAACAATGCTAAATAGTAATTGTGTCTACGATGATTATCTAAGTATTAAGTCTCTATACCTAATAGGCTGGTGCCAAAGCGGATTTTGAAAGCTAAAAAAAATTACTAACAGGCAAGGACCAGCCAGAAAATGTAGTTAAGGTTATAATAATTAAGAGGAAAAAACGAAAATTAAACACGAGATAAAGTGAAATTGTGAAATTGGAGTGGTGTTTAGGGGTTGAAAGTTTTTTGCGATTTTCGGCGAAATGTGACCTAGCAGAGAATGTCCTTCACGACAGTTATAGATAATAAAGAAGTCTAAAAATTTCATATAGACCATCTTCGGTTGACGTCACGCTGGTGGCAAGGAGGGCACGCAACTCATTGTTTTGTTCTCTAGAGATGGGTAAAAGCTGTTATTTTTTAATAACAAGCTTAAACTGCTTCTGCTAGCAACTCATCTCTAATTGTTTACATTTGTATTCCTTTGTGATTGGATGAGATTTGTGTGCTCTCCAGACTGTGTCAAAATCAGGTGACTGAAAATGGCCAATAAGGCATTTTTCAACATAACCTCATATTTTCTCAGATTTTTCGTTTTTTTTTCTCGTAAAAATTATTCAATTTACATTAAATTCTGTGAAAGTATATTTTTTTTGCATTGAATAAGCATGATTTTTTTAGAATTTGGGAAACAAATAGTTTCCGAGATATTTACATTTTTCGAAAAAGAAAAAACAATCTTCCACGGAAAACTTTATTGGTGTTTTTTTTTTGTATGTAAATATTCGATCTGTGCTCATTTTAACCATTGAAATGTCTGCTTTAAAATGATCTACAGTGAGTCTCATTTAAAATGAAGACACCCAGATATTTTCGTAATTTTTTGAAATCCAGATTTTTTTTTTATGTTTTGTAATTAAATTAAAAATGTCTAAAACTGATATTATTTACAAAAAAAAACTGCGAAGAGTATCCTATAGAATGTGCAACAATTATATAAAAAGTGCAGTAAATCGGCGAAGAGTATAATGGTTAGCTTGTTTATCATTATTTCATTGGCAGTTTAACCAGTTTAAGCTCAATATGCCTTATTGTTGAAGATATTTTCGAGGTTTTAAAAGAATAGGATTATAGAGTATGGAAGAAGAACATAATATACAATATGCGCATATTGCGAAGAACTTTGTGAAGTTAAAAAGCCATCCAAAATAGAAATACTTATCATACCCGATCAGAAGTGTAATATGGAGGAAAACCAAATGAGAAGTTATTCACCATCATAATTAGGTATTAGATATGAAATAAAATGTTGTTTCACAAAGCTCAATGATTTTTTTTATAATTATTTCGTTTAATTTGAAAAATAAAATTCCATTTTTATGTAGGTAATAGCAAATGTCAAATATGATCATATGTCAATAATTTGACAGAAGAATGTCCACTTATTAATTTCGTTCAGGATACTCTGGAGGTTGAAAATTTTCGGAAATTTTTTGGGTTGCCTAGTAACGACATAAAAACAAAAACTTCTGATTGGCTAAAAAGGTGACATGTGAAATTTTCATTGAAATTTAATCCATTATTACCAGAAATAACAAAAAAAAAATGAAAAAATTCGTGATCCGAAAAGTAATTTTTTCGGTTTTTCTCAATTTTAAGCGGTTTCATGAAAAATAAACCATCAAATATAGATAATTTTAAAGTAGACATTTCAACGGTTAAAATGAGCCCAGATAGAATATTTAAATCGAAAAAAAAACACCGATATTGTTTTCCGTGGAAGTTTTTGTTGTTTTTTTCTTTCGAAAAATGTAAATATCTCGGAAACTATTTGCTTCCCAGATTTCAAAAGAATTATTCTTATTCAACTATACTTTCACAAAATTTCGTGTAAATTGAATTACTTTTAACAGAGAAAAAAATAAAAAACAGAAAAATCGGTTTTCTGTCATTTTTCCGGAAAATTTGAGGTTGAAAAATGCCTTATATGAAATTTTTAGATTTTTTTATTATCTACAACTTATGTGAAGGACATTTTCCGGTATGAGGTCACATTTCGCCGAAAATCGCAATAGACCCCTTTCAACCCCTAAACAGCACCCCCATTTCACAATTTTACTTTATTTCGTGTTTAATTTTTGTTTTTTCTCTTAATGATAACCTTAACTAAATTTTCCGACTGGTTTTTTTTTTCAAAAGGTATTGCCAGCAGCCTATAATATGTTCAACATTTTCCACTTTAATCTGATAATACAGAATTTTGATTTTTGATTTTAAACAACGCAAGCCTGTATATAAAGTTTTGGACTTCTTGAGGTTAATTCATAAGTGTCCATAGTGTAACATTTGAATTTCTTGTTTTTTTTTGGGTTGCATAATCCAGAGCTGTAATTAGAGTACAAGTGAACCATTGTAGGATGGCCGATAGTGGCGCAGAGAGAGAAGAAATATCGTCGCCGTTAGATAGAGACAAGTTTCTTAACTATGAACGCAGTACAGTCGAGGGAAGAAGTCTAGTAAAAGGTACTCTCTATTCACCGAGAATCCCAGTATGTTTTCTTTGTTTTTATATTTGAGATATTTCTGAAATATAGTACTTATTTAATTGTTTTAGTTTCAAGTAAACAATACAATATAGCAAACATACAAAATAAATACATTTTAAAGTTTTAGATAAATGCTTACACTATATTTTATTTACCTCTGCTCTATCCAACCTCCAAAGTAACACAGTAAACAGTTTAAATTATATTATTCATAGTCGATAATAATAATAATAATAATGATTCTGATGATGACACTTCAACCCGTGATACCTGGCGGCCAGCCGTGGTTACAGAAAATGTCGCTTTTTATACTCTGTTTTTATACACTATTTATAATACAATATTATTAAAATAAAATATATTTTGCTATACATAACAAAAATAATAATAAATTTGTACACTTACTATTCAAAATGATATAATAAGAGCTCAAATTTTAAAACAGAACTTATCATTTCTCTGCTTTGACCACACAAAAGCTCTATGTTTAATTAACTTTGCTTTCACACACTATATTTTCTTATAAATACTACTAGTGATAGTACATATAAGTTATACACTACAAGCACTTTTCTCGAGACTGTACCGATGTTTACACGCCGAAGGAACATAAACAAGTGAGCTCCGTAAAGGTGGGCAGGTTTCGACCACTGCGCATCCTAATCTCATCGGCCATTCTAGAATGGTCAAACTGTAGATAGCGCCTATGGTGGATATTTATCTCATGCTCTGATATGTAAAAAATGTATTTTTTTTTTTACCAGAAAAATATTTAACATGCCTTCATAAATATAAAAAATTCACTGAAGGTATTTATACGGAACTTCCTTCTGTTTTTTATATAGGCTAGGCCACTTGAAAAAATTATTAATTAAGAAACAATATAGAAGAATAATAATCGGATTGTAGTTATCATTGTTGCTAAAGAAAACCTGATGACTTTTGGTTAAAAAAATATACAGAGTGGTCATCCAACAGAAAAAATAAATAAAAGGTGCCAAATATGAAGGGTTTACGTAAATACCTGTACAAATTTCCACTATAGTTGACCACCCTGTATATTTTTCATTGCTACGATTATTTTGTTTTCTTGTTATTTTATTAATGCTTCTAAATGCTTGTTGATTATATTTGAGTTCCAGAAAATACTATTTTGTTGTCTGCAATTGAACTGTTTTATAAATTTGTCGGTAAAACGTTTCTACAGGCAAAATTATAAAGTATCTTATGATGCATATATATTATATATTATTTTAGAAATGTTTCCGTGAATAAGTTATAAAACATTTCGGCTTATAAAACTAAATTGGTTTATAACGCTTTTTTAGTTATTCCTTATCATCTTATAAAACAGTTATATTAAAGGTCTGTTTGTGACAATTTTGCTTTTAAGAATAAATTCTAGACTGTTATATAATTATCTGATAGCGTGGCATTTACTGCAATATAGAAACATCAACAAAGTCATTACAAAACAAAATCGTTTACATGAACATGAAATAAAAATGCTGTGGCTAATATACAATAAAACATATTTGAAATAATAGAATGCCTGCCTTTGCTGTGTGTTTATATTTGATTATAATTAGAGCCTGTTTTTTAATGAAAATAAAAACAATTTTTTTTCATTAAAGTTCTCGCAATCCTCTTTCTTTTCTGATAAGAAGTTTTCAAAATGTCCGAAAAAATCCATTTGTTGTCATTTGGTTTATAAATAAATGCGAAAAAAGTGGCTAAATTGACTTTAAAAATGTTTTTTCTTAATATCATTGAAAAGCTCTGGCATCGAAATCTACATTTAAAAAAAAAAGGTCCATATTCGACTTAATGGCACAAAATGGCGGACAATTCAAATTTCAGGTAACAAATTCATTGGGGTCCACAAGGTTCAATATTTGGGCACCAAAATTTCGAAGTATTTTGTTTTCAACAAAAGGTATATTTTCTGAAAGTTTGAAGCTGATCGGAACTCTTCACGTCCCTGAGTGTTAAAATGAAAAATAAACGCTTCTTTGCCACTTTATTCAATTTTGTATGATATTATGTACATACTCAAATGACCCAAAACCAACGCAGATTTGTTGGAATTTTAATTGTGAAGATTTTGGTTTTTTGTTTGTCCCAATCGGATCTCTAGAACGGGAGATATTCACATTTTTACTTAAAAAACCGCTGTCCAAAAAACAACATTGTTTATAAAAAGAAAACGCAATAGGCTTTGAAAGTCTAAAACTCAGATAATATATACTCCAGGTGACATCCCAGAAGATATGACATCATAATTGTGCCGACTATGTTTTTTTAGGGTTTACATTTATAATGAGTTTTTATTATTATTCTCTTTTATTTCCAAATAAACTTTTATTTCCAAAACTTAGTTTTGGTAGCAAAAATTTATTATTGTGTAGCAATTATTGTTTGTTGTTTTTTTGCTCCCAATTTTATGTTTTTCTTGTAATTTATAGATATGGTATGACTGAAACAGGAATGGTCCTATCTAATGTTTACGATTCAGATAGGGAACCTGGTTATGTAGGAGTACCTCTACCTGGAGTGTCGGTACGTTTGGCAGATGAGACACCAGATGGAGAAATGAAAACTATCATAGAATGTTCGAATATTGGAGGAACTATAGTTTTTAAAAACTATAAAAGTGGCACTCCTAAAGGTAAAGGAATTTATGTTTATTTACCCTCTACCTCACTGAGTTACCATGTCAGTGAAATATTTACGATCAGCAGATGTACAGAAAGTTAAGTACATGTAGAACCTTATATCATGTTGAAGTATCTTTATTTTTATATATACGAAATTAATACAAAAAAATTAGTGATTTTTAAAAAATGCAGCTTTTGTTAAAATATTTCTTACACTATTTACTTCCTATGTTGGTGGCGATATTAATATTTTTTTCCCAAAATATGACACCATATTTGTCTCATAAGTGAAGTTTATGTAAGAAAATAAATAGGTACATTTTTATTAAAATAATGACAGTATTGCACCTGTTTGTGTTTATATAACCTCTTATTTATCAAATATAATAGGTGTGGAGCATATACAAGTTTAATTTTAAGTGAATTGTATTAAAATTGTTCTTGCTATTCGTCTTTTTACAAGTGTAAACAAAACCCTGTCACGTCAAGACTATGAAGTATATACTTATGAAATAATCGATTAACTTCCTTTTTAAACTGCATTTTGCGAACCGCACAACACCTCACCATTTTGTAATATGTATATCGTTAATAGAATGCAAAACAACACTTTTCCAGTAGGAAATCAGTATTAAATATTACAAACACCTGTTAGTGTTAACGACGAACACGTTAAATTGAGAATATTGAGATTACGACATTCGAACCGAACCAATCATGACCGAAACGTTACGGTTGTTTTCAACTAAAAGCCATGAATAGATCGATTAGCCAGTCAAGAACTAGAGGATGTTTACAACTTAAGAGCCTTAGCAGCAAACAAACCAATTCACATTGAGTATCTAGGGATAAGTTCTTTAATTGGAGGTATATTATTTATTTTTTAATCTTAAAAATTCGGATGAGATAATTCAAATCTGGAACCTCAATAGAATAGAATAGAATGGAAATATATTTAGTACCAGAGACAATTTACATTATATAATACACGTCGCGCTCTTACACATAGTATACAGATATTAGATACATTATATAATTTTACTATTTACCAATAGAGTAATAAAAAGGATAAAAATACAAGAGTAAATACAACGATACAACACTAAAGCTCCAGAAGTACTTAATAATAATAAAATTTAAAAAAATACATCACAATATAGAAATATCATGGATAGGTAAAATTATTAATTCTATGCGTTATATTAAACAAAGACAATTTCAGCCACTTCTGTAATATCATATGGTTCGGCCAGAGTTAGTTTTCTTTTTACAGTACTCTTAAAGATACTGAAAGATTTTATTTCAGTGGCGTAGCTGAAAATCTCGGGCCCCCCCCGCAAAATGTATGGTCGGGGCCCCCCACAGGAAACTTAAATTATAAAGTTTTTCGGCAGCGGCGTACATTCTCTTTAGCAAAGTCTTCGATGATGTGATCAGTATCTAACTTCCTTGCTCTCTCTTTCTCAATACTTAATACACATAACGCTGACAGTCTTTCTTGAGTCATTGAATTTCGTACAAATGTCTTAATAAGCTTTAATTTTGAAAATGACCTTTCAGCTGTAGCAGCAGTAACTGGTAGTGTTAAGAATAATTTTATGGCAATGAAAACATTTGGAACACTTAACAGTAAAGTTTTATGATTTTTTATAGGGAATGTAGAAAAATAAAAGACCGAAGAATCCGCAATTCCTATTATTTGTGTGCTCAAAACATTTCTTAGTAACAGAAGTTCGCGGGGAAAACCTGCCGATAAATCTTCAGAATAATTTTCAGCAAATAAAGCTGATCGTCATTCAACTTTGATAATGTTTAGGGATTTAAACAGGAAAATCTCTTTACCACTTCGCTCATCCCAGAAAATCGGCCAACAATCTGTTGAATGACAATATCAAGGTTGGGATAAAATACCTCTACTTTAAAAGATGTTTCGGAATCTGTAAGTCGTTCATCTTCTGCTAATTCATCAAAAAACTTTTTAACACTACTTTTTCTCTTTTTTTGAAATTCTTGTTCTATACCCCATTTATTTGACAAATCCGAGGCCTCTACTAAAATTAAGTATGTATGAAATAACTTTTTTATCAACCATTATTATATTAAAATATTTATATATAATATTGACTATTGAATATTGATGTTTAAGATGAATGTAATTTTAAATTTCGATGATATTTTCTCGTCATACATTTCTAGACTCGGGGGCCCCCAAGAGCTGGGGGCCCCCCCGCACCGCGGGCCCTGCGGGTCCGTCCGCTACGCCACTGTTTTATTTCTGTAATATTTTTTGGGAGTAAGTTATATAACTGCAAGCAGTTAAGCTGCAGCCTTTTTCCAATAGGGTTGTTTTGTGCCGTGGATAACAGAATTTATCTTTATGCCTAGTATTAAACATGTGATCACTTAGGTAGGATAAGAAACTGTTTTTATTTTCGAAAACAAAGCAAACGCTTTTGTATACAAAAATAGCAGTTGTCGTGAGGAGGTTGAGCTTTTTAAAGAAACCTCTACAGGAGTCACCTAGTCTTAAATTTGCCATTATTCTAACTGCTCGCTTTTGTACTTTGAAGACATCCAATCTGTGACTGGAGTTACCCCAAAACAATGAACCATATGACATTATGGAATTAAAGTTCCCATAATATGCAGTGACAAGAGTGCTATCTATGATTACGATCTTGCTTAATTCTTTCAAGGAATAACATGCTTTATAAAGCTTGGGACATAGAAGTTGTATATGTTCCCCCCAGTCCATGTGAGAATCTATAGTTATACCTAAAAAGTTAGTATAGGGAATATTTACTCCATTAAGTTCTACTGGGTATTTTGTTCCATTTCTGGAATGTCTGAACAAAATACAATTTGTTTTTTCTATATTTAATAGTAGGGAGTTTTCCTATAACCAATTTGTCATTTTTTTGATGATTTCGTTTGTCTTCCCCTGTATCATGGTCTTTGTTTGCGATTAATACATTTGTATCATCAGCATATGTAGTTAATGATAACGCAGCATTATTAAAAAGAGTTGGTAAGTCATTAACCTTTTAGCTACTGGTATGTATTCACAAATGTGTCTGGCTAAACGCAAAAAAAAGAAAAGTAGTACAAATGCTGATACATTCATGAAGTCAAAAAGCAAACATCCTTATAAATAAACAAACTAAAACTCATACCTAAACAAATTTATAATAACAAAATATCAAATTGAAACGAAATTATGAAACTTTTTTTATTCATCAAAGATTTTTTCTTTTGTAATAAATTTTGTAACATTCACCTATACGAAAGTCCTACTTTACATTCAGCACACCAAGTTGTAACATATTTCCGTTTTTTTTTTCATCTCGGTCAGTACTTGAACATACATTGTAAATTCTTTGCCCCTTTGTCCAATCCCAGTAGGTGGAATATTTGCAGGGGAATGTCTTTCACTGCAGCTAAGCGATCTATTACTTCCATACTTTGTATCCCCGGTCTAGCAGCAGTCAGAGTTCCATATTTCTCCAAAATTTGTTGCACAGCTTTTCTTATAAATATATTCAAGCGTATTGAAGTTTTTCCTATTTTTACAAGGAACATGTTATAAGCATTTAGCATGGCAACATCAACCAAGTGAAAAAATAGTTTTTTATACTACTTGATTGATTTTCGAACACACTCCACTGTAGCTAACTGCATGTCACATTTATCAATTATGCGCATGTTTTGGGTATAATCTATTACACAGTCTGGTTTCCAAATGTATTCAAATGTGTGCCAGTTCTATTATGATCCAATTTTCCGCTATTGTTCATTACTCCTTGATGAAATGTTGAAAGCAATAACCCATCATGCTTGTCTTTTCACCTAAGAGCCATTACGTTTTTGCACTTTTTGCTTTCGCACGTTCCATGTGCCACCCGATGTAAACATTTCGGAAAATGTTTTCTATTTTTTTTACTGTATCACATAAACTAGTATTGTGCTGATCCAAGTAAATTGCCAGTTTAGAGCTAGTATGCCAATTATCTGTAAATAACATGTCCTTTTTGTTCATAGCTCACCATTTTTTTCCTGTGAATATCTCAGAAACGGAGGATCGGAAAAAATTGAAAAAATTATGTGTTAATTATGTCTCTATTCTAAATCTTCCACTAAAATTTGAATAATGTACATTGAACGGTTTTGAAGTTCTGCTAAGTTATATTCTACTTTTTAAGGAAATTTTGACCATACCAGTGTAAAATCCATTTTGAAAAATATGCCTACTATGTAAATAATATTTTAGATACCGATAAAACACGGCATTTTTTTGTAGAAGAAAATTCTTCATCATTTTTTTAATTCTAAAATTTTGCAGTTATTCTCAAAAACGTGACCTCATGTTTTTTCGGTTATTATACTCTTCGCAAATACAAGAGGAAGAGTATATTGCATTCGATCGGCACATTTCTAAAACCGGTAATATTGCTCGTAGAGAAAATATTTCCATATCACTGTGTTGGTGATCGAATTCTGAACAACTTTCAAAATGTCTGTCCGTTCCTCACGTTTTTTTTGTAAGCACGATAACTTTAGAATGAAAGGTCCGATTGTATTGAAATTTGGACAGTAAGTTAGTATTAGCTAGAGGAAAAACTCTATTGTTTTTTAACAGAATCGATCAATAAATAAAAAAGTTATTAATGTTTCAAATTTAAAAAAAATATTTGTTTTGTAATTAATTTAAAAATGTCTAAAACTAATATTATTTACAAAAAAAAGCTGCGCGAGAGTATCCTATAGAATGTGAAACAATTGTATAAAAAATGCTGTAAATCGGAGAAGAATGTAATGGTTAGCTTGTTTATCAATGTATTTAAAAAAAAATTGATGAAATAGTTAATTAAGTATAAAAAATATTATCTATTGTGCTTGATAACTAAATTAATATTTGATATATACCAATTACTTTTTCTGAAAATGCTTACATTTTATATGATTAACTATTTCATAAAAAAATTTTAAGTACATTGATATATAACCGAATAAACATGAGGTCATGTTTTTGAGAATAATTGGAAAATTTTAGAATAAAACATGATGAAAAAATTTCCTTGTACAAAAAAATGCCATGCTTTATCGGTATCTAAACTATCATTTTCATAGTAGGCATATTTTCCAAAATATGATGGATTTAAAACTGGTATGGTCAAAATTTCCTTAAATAGTAAGACATTTTTCAATATAACTAAGCAGAACTCCAAAACCGTCCAATGCACATTATTCAAATTTCAGTGAATGATTTAGAATAGAGACATAATGAACTCATAATTTTCTCCGATCCTCCATTTCTGAGATATTCGCGGTTAAAGTGCAGGGTCCATACATTTGAATCGAATATCTCGAAAACAATATGTCATAACGACAAGAAACGTAAAAGAATCAATTATCAAAAAATTATGAATTAAAATGTCCTGGCATGTGGCAGAGGTAAAGACTCCGGCCCCTTCCAAATGAGACGGTTATAATCGCAATTAAAAAAGCGACATAAAAACATGTCCACCATGTATAAGTGGCTCACAGTCTATATATTTAAAGCTCTAGAGTTGTTTTTATTCTATTATGTGAAAATTACAGAATCAATTTTGGATTAAACTATCAATACTGTCACTGAGAAGGGACCTTGTTACTCAGCATTAACATTTTAAAGTATACCCCCTGCAAGTCTCAAATATAGATAATTTTCTCTCAACTGTTTCAAGAAGCTTGCTTTCAGGTATATGTGTCATATTGAGCCTTGGGCTGATAATATATCAGTGAGCTTTTGTCAGATCCTCCACTGTCTATTTTATACATTTGTATGTCTAATAAAACGGAATAAAACTTATTTACTTAATAGGTGAGCTCTTGGTCAAAGGTGATGGCATTTTCCAAGAATACCACAACAGACCTGAGGCGACCCGTACAGACTTTACCATCGATGGCTGGTTCAAGACGGGTGATTTTTGTGAATACTCAACAGAAAAAAAGAAGTTTAAGATGCTTGGAAGAAAAAATGACGACATTATAAAATGTGGCGGCTATAAAATAAGTGCCTTAGAAATAGAAACGCAAATGCTGGGACATCCAGATATAAAAGACTGTGCCGTTGTGGGAATCGATGATGAAGAATGGGGCCAAAAAGTGGCTGCTGTTATAGTGCCTCATAAAGACAAAAACATCACATTGGAAACATTAACAAATTGGGCAGAAAATAAGTTGCCTAAGTATTCGATTCCCACAATACTGAATGTTGTAACTACCTTGCCGAGAAATTCAATGGGCAAATTGAACAAAAAAGAGATAACAAAAACTCTGTTTTGAGGAGAAATACTTTGCAATTGAATGTTTTGTTTGTATTATTAAGACTGTTTTATTTGTATAATATATTTAATGTATGTGTGATGTAAAGTATTAATCTTCAGTTTTTTATATCAAATTTATGTATTATGGAATAAATTATGTTTAATATTTAATGTCATTCTTTTTCCATTGCTATAAGAGACTAGGTAGAGTAAGCTAAAACTTCGGTTGGTGTTCATGAGTCAACATCAACCAAACAAACTTTATATGAATGTTTATAGTTAAAAATCATCCTCAAACATTATTTTTACTTTCTCTCAATATTTTTGGTATCTATTTCGAACAATAAAAAAGTTTCCCGTTTACTGAACTTACCCCTGCAAATTCTCACATTTAATCGACATACCCTTTTAAAAAAATATATTTTTTACACATCAAAATTTGATATATTAATAGTATATTGTGTATATAGTAGTAAAAGCAATACATTCTCGGACGACGGTGTAAATTGAAGTCCGGGAATGTTCTTTTACTACGAGGCACACATACTTTTTTTTCTAAAATTGCAATCAATATTATAAATTAAGGAATTTTTATAAATGCATAACATTTTTTCATTACCGTTTAATTGCCTATAAAATCATTTCTTGACAACCACTGTTTGTTAACTGTTGTGATAAAAGTCACACATACAGTACTTATTTCGCTTTAATAACTACTTATCGCTAAAAAATATTAAAAACCAGTACGGGAAAGTTGCCTATTTTCCCGGCTTAGGGCGGAAAAAACTTTCCCGGATGGTTTTCTGATAGTTGCTTAGCAACGGACTAAAATACTAGAATAGCGTATTTTGGGATCTGAAATTGTGCCGAGAAAGTAGACATTCTTCACCGATTTCAGAAAAAATTTTTTGTTAACAAATATGTATGACTATAGACTTGTTGTGACACTGAACAGTGGTCTTGCCTACTGCTACCATCTAGGTAAGATATTAAAAATGTCACTAGACGTCAATACCCCGGCCAGGATTTGAACCTAGGACCACGTGGTCCCAAGCCTAACCCGGCACCATGCTGGTTTATTACTTATCTAATACACATTGAGGAAGGAAAGCCTCCTTCTAATACTGGTTGTTTGAGATCAAGTATCAAATCACACCAATGTAACAGTGCTTAATGGCTCCTTCAATAAATTTTTAAAAAAAGTGTTTTTTTGCAGGTCTGTGTAATCATTCTTGGATATGAGCAATATTTAAATTTTAGATTAAAAAATATTATTAGCTGTCATTTCAGTTTCGCAAATTGTTACTAGAATAGTAAAAAGTAGAATCAAGAATATTAAACATTTCAATATTTCAAAAAGCATTTGTAGATGAAGTTGCTCTTCTTCTTCTAAAAGCGTTAGTGAATGAAGTATTCAACGTGAACTACTAAACATTACCAATAGCAATTTGTAGAAGAGGTCGAATTCTGAGCGAATTATTAAAATATTACTAACAGCATTTTTTAGAAGAAGTAGAATTCAATTTCAACAACTACACGTTCCAAATAGCAATTTGTAGATGTCCTTATTCTCCTGAAACAGTAAGACTGTAGAAGAAGTGACGTTTGTATTAACTCATAAAGTAAAAAGCAGAACTATTGACCATTTTCGGTCACCTGATTTTGACACAGTCTGGAGGGCACACAAACTTCATCAAGTCACAGAGGAATGCAAATGAAAACAATTAGAGATGAGTTGCCAGCAGAAGCAGTTTAAGAGAACAAAACAATGAGTCGTGTGTCCTCCATGCCACCAGCGTGACGTCATACGAAAATGGTTTATTATAGTACTGGAATCCTTAGAGTAGGAAAGATATATATTGTAAGGAGTAGTAACGCTACTGCCAATGGTGAAGCCGCCTGCCACCAGAGAGCGAGCGTGAGTGGCGGAACATATGTACAATATATGTAGGTGTCAAGTTTATCACATCAAAGGAATAAAACGATACAAAACTGGTATTTTTCCAAAAACAGCTTCATAATAATACAATTAATATTCACCATCATAAATATATTTACTCATATCTTACATACCAGAATTTATTCTATATAATATTACACCATAATCGATATACCTATACGCCCATGGAAAAAGTGTCATTTCGGATGCACTGTTCTATATTCAATGAAGAAAAGATGAATGAAAATTTCAATCAAATAACGTGCAAATTGCATACCAGAAAATGATATACTATATGCTTCTCATTATCATCATTGCATGCACACGGACATAAAATTAAGTAAATAATAGGCCTACAGTTAATTTAACTAGGTAAAGTGAAAACTGCATATACTTTAACCTGCAAAGCGTCACTCCTTTCAATTTTTTCCCGCTGTGATTTTTACAGTAGTTTATAGAATATGATATCATCATATGTAGGTACATTACATAAATTAGCACTAAATCACTTATAAATCACTTCTATTGGAAAATTTCAATTTGCTCTCTACCGTTTGTGTGCCACCACCGCAATGGCGTCTTAGGCACAACTTGTTAGCGTGGCGATTATGCGCTGTTACGAGTCCTCACCATCTATCTTTCCTAGTCTAAGCTGGAATCCGATAAGAACTCGTAGGTGTATCATACCGTTTAGTAAATGGTATTTTACTTAAATATTGGCGGGAATATTCAAAATTCAGAAACAAAATTAACATTTAATGTAAACTTTGAAATGATTTACAATACGAAATAGATTTTTTGCTTAAGGTGGCCATTCCCTAGAAAGAGACATCCAATAGGGAAATACTTATTAATTTTGGCCATAACTTTTTTTTCTTAGTACGTTTATTTTAAAAAAACTATAAGAGTGCCTAAGTAGAACCATAATATGACTATTACTATGAATTTTCATTCAATAATTTCAGCGAGTTGCAAAATAGCTAGATTTAAATTTAAAAATTATGTTAATCTTCCTATTTCGTAGTTTAAAATCGAGCTATTTTGCAAACCACTGAAATTATTGAGTGAAAGTTCATAGTAATAGTCTTGTTAGGTTCTACTTAGGTACTCTTATAGTTTTTTTAAATATACATACTAAGAAAAAAAAGTTATGGTAACAAATAATTAATATTTCCCTATCGAATGTCTCTTTCTAGGGAATGGCCACCTTAACGGAAAAGTTTCCAAATTTTCGTTGACTTTTTCATTGGAATAAAATATTTGTCAACGAGTTTTAGATACCTGTATTTATTTTTACATCCAACCAAAATTGTTGCAAACGCATTAAAATGATCATAACCTTAAATACATAACGCAGGTCCAGAATGTCTGATCTTTCACTGATCTATGAAATTTATAGGAAGAAGAAGAAGCAGAATAACCTACAAATTAGTAACAGCTGTAAGTTGAAGTTGTTTACGCCTGAAATTTATTCGTTAGGTTGTGGCTTGGTATTCTAATTCCGTATTTTTTTTTGCACAACATATATACCGATACTACGACCTGTTTTGCACGTTCTCACTACAAATAAATTGCTTAATTGAGTTACAATGGACCCAGCTTTATTAAAGGAGCGAGAATTATTTAAAAAAAAAGCTTTAACTACACCTGCGTAAGTTATGAATTTCTTAAAGCGATTTATTTTTTAATAATTGACTTTCAGTGTAGAGAAGAAAAAGACTGAATCGAAGCCAGATCCTGCACGAGATGAAAAGAAGAAATCTAAATCCTCTAGTAGTAGCAATAGTGCTCCAAAGTTAGATATAAATACGTAAGTAGGTATATAAGTTGTTTATTGCCAAAAGTGATATTGAAATTATCTATTCGAGTTTAAATTTTAACTGTAAAGAACTGCTAGATCAGAATTATGCATTTTGTGAGTTCTTGGGCATCAGGCAATGTATTTAGTTTCACGTTCAACTTGGTTGTTCTCTGTTCCCCAACATTGTTGTAAAAGTATTGGAATACCGACTGCTTATTTCTGCTCATCATCATTTAGCATATTCTACATTGTTTTACATTGCAGCTATAAAACATCAACAGGAAGTTCACAATATCGCTTTGGAGTGCTAGCAAAAATAGTGAAACATATGAGGACTAGACATCAAGAAGGAGAAACGTATCCTTTAAGTTTGGAAGAAATTTTAGATGAAACCAATCAGCTTGATGTCGGTAATAAAGTTAAACAGGTATATATACAACATATAATTTTTTATCTTTACTATCCACTCATTCAGTAAACTAATGAATGTAATATTAAGTAAATTAAAAAGTCACCATTTATTGTTTTATCTCAAAAGTGGTGGTATTTGGGAGTAATAATAGATGACAATTTATCGTTTTCAAATCATGCCCTACATACATTACTTACAAAATTGCAAGAAAAGCCAACTTATTAGGAAGAATCGGTAAGGATCTCTCAATATATAAAACGATAATCCTACCACATTTAAATTTTTGCTCAACAATTTTGTTTCTACTGAATAATTTAGAAATAAAAGTACTATAAAAAAAAACAAAATCTAATTCTAGGTGTTATCTTGGATTGTAACAAATACACAGGAATAAAAGTCGTGCTAGATACTGCTAATTTTTTGAGTGTAAGGCAAACAATAAACATAAACATAATACACGATCAAGAGAAATTTTTTTTATTGGAACTGTAAATAACACAGAATAATTTATATCATAAGGGGTTGAAAATATAATGATCTGAACGAGTAAAAAATTAAACAATATGTTGCAAAAAATAGATGTACGAAAATTTCGAATTGTCACAAAATGATGATCCGCCTTCACTCTTGCCGGCCCCAATTTTCGATTTTCTCCTCGCCATCGAGACATAGAACGGGTCTCCGATCGTCGTATTTACAATAAATAAAATCGGAATGAAAATTTGTAAATCTTCTACATTCTTCTATGATACTGCATTTAAAAAAAACGCAAAGTATTTTCAAATATCCGCGCCAAGTATTAGAAATAGTGCGGCGTTGCCACGTCTACTACTCATGTCTCCATTCAATAATTTCAATAATTTTTGGGTAGCTGCCATTACGTTACTAGACGGTGAATCATCTCGACATTTATACACGTGCTTCCTCAGGAATCAATTTAAGTTTGCCCCGTTTTTGAGATCATTCTTAAATAAGGATCAGTCGTAAGAGAAAAAATAGTGTCATGACATCAATTTATTTCGCATAGCGTCCATGTTAAATGTCAAAAGCTGCGAATTTTAAGCGAATGAATCTCGGAAACGGTACTGTAAATGGAGTTCATATTTTACCAGAATGTTTATTGATATGTGAATTAAGTTTGCTGAAAGTTTCGTGACTTTCTTAAATAATGTAAATTGCGATATAACTACCTTAAATTTCTAGGGCAAAAAGATATATTTAAATTTATACTATATAATAAATATTGTCACATTAAAGTATATATCTTTTTTCCCCTCAAATTATTGGCCTTACAGACAGTGTTTTGGCCATGAATATATAACTATCTACAGTAAGACAAAAATAAACCGAATTTGCGGATATAAAAAATTACACATGTGTACGTAAATATACAGAGACAAAAGTACCCATTACAGAGACCTAATTAAGTATGCATTATAACTTTAATAAAAATAGTAAAATTCTTAAAACAGCCTTAACAGAATTTGTAATATAAAAAAACACCTAAATGTCGATATTCGCATTAAAGAAGAAAGAGACAAGGGCAGTATGGATCATCGCATACTCCAATTTTATAAAGATGAGTGGGGAATTTACCTTGATTAAGTTTAATTTTACTATAGATATGATTTTTCTACTAAGGTGACAATTATGATACCATTGTGGTTTAGGAATATTTGGGTGAATGTTATAATAATAAGTATTAGTTTGTACATACGCTTGCCAATGTTGAGTCCATTTATGCAAGAGGTATTTTTTGACAACAGGATAAAAATTCGAGAGTAAAATCCATTTCAGCAAAATCGATATTAAAGTATATACCTTCAACTATATAAAAAGTAAATCAAATTTTGGAATGTGCTTTTCTTTTTATGGATACATGGGACAAAAATCGGCCTTTATCTGCACTCGTCATTTGTTGGTATCTTTTTAGGGCACCATGTCTTGATAGATGACTATATTAATATACATACTGTTGCATGTTTTCACCCTTTAGGAAACACCCTGTATGAATCCGTGGGTTCTAAATAATTTTAACAAGGGGTAAACCACTAACCCTTTATTTAATAATTTATTAATAATTACACAATGACAATACTTCTAACCTTACTTTCGTTACCAAACTTCACTTTTATAGAACTTCTCCTCTTGCGCCGGTAATCACTCCTTATACAGACTGTCTATTTTACGAGGGCCACACCAAATATCTCGCTTAATATCTATTGTAGAAGAATAAATTTTTAGAAACAGTTATCCCATTTTTTGTGAGCTATATTTCAGTAAAAAGAAATTTGAAATCCATAGCCTACTTTATGAGATATATTACAAAAACCTGAAAAATAGGAAAACCACAAACGGTTATAGCTTCCTTATTTGAGGAGATACGAAAAAAGTCAAAGGAATGAAAGTTGACGGCAAAGACAATAAGAATAATAACGTGTAACAAAAAAATCGAAAAATGCAGTTGGCTTTGACATACGCTATTGTGCAAAAATGAAAAATACATATCTCAAAGTAGGCCATGACGCCATTAATTCCGTTATTTTTTTCTCATTCCAACGATATAAAACATGTCACAGAAATTTTAACCGATAGTGTCAATATTTAATATTTTACGAATACCACAATTCATATAATTGAATCGTAACAATCAGCTGTGCCATAATAGTAAAAATTCACTTTATAATAATTATAATTCCGTAATTATTTATTACAATTTAATACAAACCAATAAATATCTCATAAATAAAAATACAAGTACAAAACGAACATCCAAAGAAAAAAACGAAAAACTATGTATAACAGTACTACCTACTACTATATTGAAAAGAAATTGTGTATATTTATTTTTCTAACTACAAATGCTCAAATTGTGCACCATGCATTCTGACACATAAACGTGCTCTACGAGACACGTCACGCATTACATTTTGGAGCATTTCAGGAGTAATTGCCTCACATGCGTTTCGAATTCTGGTTTTGATGTCCTCAATATTTTCAGGGGCAGTTTGAAATACCTTGTCTTTAATGTAACCCCAGACGAAAAAATCCAAGGGAGTAATATCTGGTGATCGAGCTGGCCATAGAATGGGTCCATAGGTGCCTATCCAGCTATCTGGCATAACTTGATTTAAATAATTTGTACATATTACAGCAGTGTGAGGTGGAGCCCCATCTTAATGAAAATATGAATAATTTAATCTTTCTGCCACTGTTAATTCATAAAGAAAATCTTGAAATTCGTTTTGCAGGAAATTAAGGTATCTACGAGCGGTTAATTTGCCATCATAATAATAAGGTCCAATTACTTTAGTCCCTAAAAGACCCAACCAAACATTCGTAGAAAATCTTTCTTGGAAAGCAGTCTCTCTGCACCAATGTGTATTTTCTCGTGTCCACTTATAATGCATATTTCTATTGAAAAATCCATTATTAGAAAAATTTGATTCGTCCGACCAAAGAATTTTGCTACATCTCAGCGCGTCATTCCTTTTCTTATTTAATAACCATCTACAAAATCTTACTCTCCTTGGCTTATCTCCCTCATTTAAATGTTGAACTTTCCTCATTTTGTAGCATCGAAATCCGTTTTTTTTCAATATTTTTCTTGCACTGTCTTTTTTTATGCGACAGTTTCTCTGAATTTGTCTCAAAGAGGTGTCCTCATTTTGGTTAACATAATTCATTACTCTATTCACTTTTCTTACATTATCCGCAACATGCTCTCGCCTTACTACTTTTTTTGAAAATGAACCGTGCGTTTTTAGATTTTGAACTAACTTCCTAAACATAGTTCAATTTGGCTGCGGAGCATCTGGAAATCTATCTCCGTAAACCGTGACTGCCATCTCAGCGTCAAAATTGCACTGACAATAAATGCTAATCATATCGAATTTGTTATTATTGGTGTACACCATAATTACTGATATAAAATTTATCTTAGAACTCGACAACGCAACATACAACATACAACAGTGACAATCTGTCAAATTTATTAATAACTGTATACATTGTTTTTCACTAATTATGGCACAGCTGATTGTTACGATTCAATTATATGAATTGTGGTATTCGTAAAATATTAAATATTGACACTATCGGTTAAAATTTCTGTGACATGTTTTATATCGTTGGAATGAGAAAAAAATAACGGAATTAATGGCGTCATGGCCTACTTTGAGATATGTATTTTTCATTTTTGCACAATAGCGTATGTCAAAGCCAACTGCATTTTTCGATTTTTTTGTTACACGTTATTATTCTTATTGTATTTGCCGTCAACTTTCATTCCTTTAACTTTTTTCGTATCTCCTCAAATAAGGAAGCTATAACCGTTTGTGGTTTTCCTATTTTTCAGGTTTTTGTAATATATCTCATAAAGTAGGCTATGGATTTCAAATTTCTTTTTGCTGAAATATAGCTCACAAAAAATGGGATAACTGTTTCTAAAACTTTATTCTTCTACAATAGATATTAAGCGAGATATTTGGTGTGGCCCTCGTAAAATAGACAGTCTGTATACTCTGAAATTGCCTCCAGAGTCATTCATTCAGAACACAATCGAGAATCTTCTCCCACCAAACTCTAGAACACTCTATCTTTTTCTACAACTTTCCAGTCACTATTAGGCATAGGCGTATCAATCCCCAGTTTCAGGGGGGTGTAATATATAACAATACGTTTTAATTTTTCATATCAGTCTACACTTAAAATACTTTTATTGTTTATCTAATCAGCATCGAATCATAATAATTATTCCATTGATTGTTGTTTTCTTTTTCATTTTAGTGGTTACAGACAGAAGCTTTATTAAATAACCCAAAAATAGAAGTTACCCCTGACACTAAGTTTTTATTCAAAGCTTTGTATAGGTTGAAAGATCGTAAGAGTTTATTGAAATTGTTAAAACAGCAAGATTTGAAAGGTTTAGGTGGAATACTGTTAGATGATGTCCAGGAATCCTTACCTCACTGTGACAAAGCGTTAAGAGTAAGTTTTTCAATTTTCCTAAAGTTGGAAAAATGTATTTAAACTCATGTTTAAATAATTTTCAGATATTACAAAACCAAAATGAAATTATTTTCATCACGAGGCCAATAGATAAAAAGAAAGTTTTATTTTATAATGATAGAACTGCTAGTTTACCCATAGATGAAGAATTTCAGAAATTATGGAGATCTGTAGCAGTGGATGCGATGGATGATGCTAAAATTGAGGAATATTTAGATAAACAGGGTATTTACTTTGTTTATTTTTTAAATTACTTTTTCCCCAGATGATGCCAACATGGTTAGTGAAACGTGCATTCTGTATTTCAGAAATTAAACATTTCTGGTAACCTTTTGGCTTATCTTTAGTTGATTTTCCCATTAATTTTTTTAACAACTTCCATTAACATCCTGAATATGTGATAGATACAGATTTTTGTATATACATTTTTATATTTAATATTTCAGGAATTCGTTCAATGCAGGACCATGGCCCAAAGAAACCTATGGCTCCAAAAAGAAAGAAGGCTGGTCAGCGTAAGAAGGTGTTCAAGAAGCCCAGAGATAATGAGCATTTAGCTGATGTTCTTGAAAATTATGAGAATGATGTTTTGACACAAAAAAATACAGTTTAAATCATTGTTGTTTCTTATATTTATTTTCTTTGTACATTGTAGTTAGGAACATTAAACTATCATACATTTGAGATATATTATTTTTAACGTACACATTTTTATCTTGTTGAGAAGTATTACATGTGGGTGGGTGATAAAATATGAATTTGTACTCTTCCTGTATAGAAATTATCATTTTTTTTGTATTGCCCAACTCGGTATCAAATATCATTTAGTTTGGGAACAAAGTTAACGTTTAATTAATTTTTTATTTCCTATTTCAAAAAAAAATGTTTCTTAAGTATTTCTTCATTTTCTGTCCATTATCTTATTCGGTAATTTGTGATGAAAGAGGTGCCAGGGTCAGAAGAATAGTTGGTGGAATTCATGCAGATGTACCCCCTGTGGATGATCCAGTCGTTTATACTAGATTTAATGGAAGAACTGCAAGGGTTCAGGGTGTCAGGGATTATCAGTATTATGTCTTTAAAGGAATTAAGTTTGCACATCCACCTACAGGGAAAGATCGATTTTTGGTGAGTAATTAATAACTTATATTATTAAATAATTTTCAATGCTGAATGTGTCAGTCTATTTTATAGTGATTTGCGTTTGATACAGTTAATTAACTCGCATAAAATTCTTGTAACGATGGGATTCTTAGTTTGGCTGTTAACGAGAGCAGATGTGATAAAGGGCTCTCCTACCTAAGACCCTTTCAAGTGGTCCTTAAAATAAAATTAAATACTAAGTGGTTTTTAGCGTTAAGTGAGTGACCTGTTTATAAAGCAATATATACATATTAGCTCTATTGTGACTTAAGAGTAATAAAACCCCAACTGAAACTGATTTCAAAAGTGTAAATAAATAATAAATTTTTGTGTGCAATGATTAAAAAATATGTGCAGGAAACCAACCCAAAAAAAGAAAATAAACTAGCGACCAATAAAACCAGGCGATGACAGAAATATAAGCTACATTCATTTATTATATTAACTGACTTTATTAATTTATATACCTAATTTTAAATAATTTCTTTTTGTCCAAATTTCAAAAACAGGACTGTTAATCAGAAGACAGGTAATTTAATAGAAAAAGACCTGGCGTTGAAATCTATTGCAACAAAAACATTAACAGATCAATATACAGGGTGTGCAAAAGATTCTTTCAAATCTCTTTCTCATTTGCAACTATGCCATAATTTTTTTTACCACGGTACAGATAATAGCAACGCAAACACCAAGTCTCAAATAGACTATAATCCTGGTCAGGTCTATAACCAAGGTTTGGCCGGCACCTCCTGGGAAAATTTGAGCATCCCCTGAAGAAATTTCAACATGTCAGAAGCTATATTATACCCGAGCAGCACGGTTTCATTGAAGGACGATCAACAATTACTAATTTAGTCTGCAAGTCTCAGTTCATTTGTGAAGCCCTTGATGAGAGAAGTCAGGTAGACGTCATCTACACTGACTTCTCCAAGGCATTCGACAGTCTGGATCATGGTTTATTACTTATGAAGTTAAATAAGATAGGTCTGAGTTATAATATGTTGATGCTTTTCCAATCATGCCTATATCAACGTACCCAGTATGTTTATTGTCTAGGATACAAATCTTCTAGTTTCACTCAATCTTCTGGAGTTACACAAGGCTCTGGATTAGGGCCCCTTTTGTTCGTAATCTTTATTAATGATATTGCGGCCGGCTTAAACGTAAACTACTTAGTATATGCAGATGATTTAAAACTTTTTTCAAAAATTGAAACCAAAATGGTATGCATCACACTACAGAACAATTTAAACACATTAAACTCTTAGTGCAAAGAAAACAAACTGCTCCTTAATGCAGCTAAATACAATGTTATCTCATACTGCCGCAAGGAAGAACATAACCTAATATCATACGAATATAATATCGATACCACAATCCTTCCACACACCATACCAAGATCTAGGTATAATATTTGACCCTAAGTTTACCTTTGTCCCTTATATTAATTCAATAATACCTAAAGCTTATAAGAATCTCGGTTTTATCATGCGTAATATGAAGGACTTTAACAACATTAATACCCTGAAGTTACTTTTCACTAGTTTTGTAAGATAACAGCTAGAATATGGTTCAATAGTTTGGAATCCTATATATAACACCCACATTATTAATATTGAGCGAGTTCAGCGAAAATTCTTTAAGCTAGCAACGTATCAGTTAGATAATAATCAATATCCCCAAAGTGGCACCCCACAGGAAATTTTCTATGCCAGATTTGAAATGAACAGCTTGTTACAAGGCCGCAACATGCACTCTGTTGTATTCTTGTACAAAATAGTCAAACAACATAACTAACTGTGTAGCATTACTTGACATGTTAGAGTTTCATGTACCCAGAATTAATTCCCGCCACAAACGGCTATTTTGTACAAGAAATCAGCATATTAATATATATGAAAGGTCCCCTATATATCACATGTTTGACAGTTAATCAGAAGTTAAAGCAAATTTAGATATTTTATTCTGTAATGCTTGTAGCGTCAAACGTCTGTATGAATTCTCTGATCCTAGTTAATCTTTCTTTAAATTGTCTATTCTTGTACACTTAAATCATTGATTGTCCATTTAATAAATAGATCTGCTTTTTATTGTTCACCTTTTCTCCCTTTCTCTCTTTTTTACTTCCCTCGCATACCGAAGGGAAGTATTGTATTCGAGAAAAAATCACCCTCCGAGATTTTTTCGGATTCTGACGTTTCAGAACACGTAGATTCCGAAAATATAGGTTTTTCAATTCCGTCTGTCTGTCTGTCTGTTGGTGCATTAACTAAAAAACTACTTGACGGAGAGCAGTCAAATTTGGTAGGTAGTTAACCCTACTGTCAGCGAAGAACTGGTAGAATTTTCACTGCAAAATATACAGGGTGGACCATCTAAACGGAATAAATAGTGAAAAAAATTTTTTTTTGCTCAAATTTAAAATTTCCACGTTTCATGACGCGCTAAACCTATTTCAGAAAAAAAAATTTTTTGAAAATTTTTTTCAATCATTTTTGAAAAAATTTTTACCACTAAAACATGGGAAGAAAAATTTTTTTTTCTTCAAATTTAAAATTTTCACGTTTCGTGGCATTCTAAACGTATTTCAAAAAAAAAAATTTGTTTGAAAATTTTTTTACCAACATTTTCGAAAAAATTTTTACCACTAAAATTGGTGGAATTTTTTTTGAAAATTTAGAATTTCCACGTTTCCATGGCATTCTAAACGTATAAAACAAATTTAGAAATTTTTCTGAAAATTTTTTTAAAAAATGATTGAAAAAAATTTTTTGAAAATTTTTTTCAATCATTTTTGAAAAAATTTTTACCACTAAAATATAGGAAGAAACATTTTTTTTCTTCAAATTTAAAATTTTCACGTTTCGTGGCATTCTAAACGTATTTAAAAAAAAAAATTTTTTTGAAAGACTGAAAATTTTTAACCAACAGTTTTGAAAAATTAAAAAAAAAATTGAAATTTTTAACCACCACTATACCACTTCACTGAGTGAAAGTAGAACTGAAAATGTGTCTAATGGCAATAATATTTGGCATATGCTATTATACTTATTGGAAAATATATAGGGTGGTCATCCCAAGAAATTATTCATGGTAGACCTGTTATTTAGTATTGAACTTTTGCTGTTGGATGAGCACTATTTTTTTGACCAAAAGTTATCAGGACTTCTTTGTAATAATTACAATAACTATATATCCATTATTATTCTTCTTCTTCTATGTCATTTCATATTTAATAATTTTTTAGTGACCGCCATGCACAAATAACGAGGGAAGTTCTGTGTAAATACCTTTACCAATTTTTCATTGTATATTTTCTTTGTGTTTTATTGTAGTTTATGCTTAATTGTATTCTAATTGTATTGCTATCATCATTACTTTTTTTTTTTAATGCTGATTACTTTGTAACCTTATCCTGTAATTGGGTTTATATCCCATTGGATAGTGTACCGATAAATAAATAAATTATATAGAAATTGGCGCCCCCTAAATCCGACGAGTGCCTCTTACAATTTATTTCTGGCTACAGGCCTGATCCTGGAGGATAGAAAAATAAGGAAGAGGGTCAAAAATATTAAGGCCAAAACAACAACAAAAAGCAACACAGTCCATAAAATACTATATGGAAAACTAGACACAAGGAAACTGGAAGTACGTAAAGCATATAACAAAACACCATATAACAGTTGAAACATTTCTCTTAGGCTGAATATTACTTTGTCAGTTTTAGACTGATTTAAACATGATTAGCCAGGAACCATTTCTCATTTATTATTATTAGTGCAAGAAACTGTGACAGATATTTAAGAAGGAAGTATCTAATTATTGTACTCTTCTATTCTAGCGACCACGTGAAAAATTCTTAGAAGGAGACGTAAATGCAACTCAGTTCCCTTCACCCTGTATTCAGCCACGCCCTGGAACAAATACAGTAATTGGAAGTGAGGATTGCCTTGCTTTAAATGTTTTTACACCAGAATTACCTACTGGTTTAGAAGGTAATGCCTGAAAGTTTTAAGAATTCTCTATGTATTTTTCATTTCAAATAGTAGATGGCAAAAGTCAACTCTTAGAAACTATAGAGTTATTGTTAAACTTTGCTACAGGTTTAATTTTGCTTTTGACACAATAAATCCCAATTTCGTATAGCGGTTGATAGGGTAGGGTAAACCGGTCTGGGAAAATATCAACATCGGTTTTGAAAAATATCAGCTCGGCCCAGGAAACATCAGTCCTGGTCCAGTCCCAAAATAGGACAACAAATTTTTTCTAATGTAAAACTGTCTCTATTTGAATATGTAATGAGTGGCTGAAGTAAAACAGTACTTTTATTATATTTTTTATTGTAATGCTGTAGTTATTGCTAAAGCAGAAGATGGATTGTTAATGAGACATATTGCACTGCGTTATAACATTAATAAAAATTCTGTGATTAATATTTTAAAAAAGTGGAGAATAAACGGTACGATTAGTAGAAATCCTGGATCAGGGCAATAAAGGATATTCAACTTAACAAGAAACTAACAATTAATATTTTGTTATTGCATCATTTCTATTTATAACTTTTATAAGTTTGTTTGGCATAGAATTAAAAAAACTTATACAGTAATCATTAGTAATACTATTTTCCCATTATTTACTACTTCCAGTAATTCTTGGGCATTCAGTCGTCTCACATTTCCTTTTTGGATACTTTTTACGCGTAGTCCCCATACGTCTTTCACAGGGTTAAGATCAGGACTATGACTGGGCCAGTTAAGAACATTAATATTGTTATCTTGAAACCAGTTAGTCACGGTATGAGCAGTATGGACTGAACAATTATCTTGTTAAAATACGAATTCATTATTAGTAAATACCTGTGACACAGAAGGGAGCATAATATTGTCTAAAATCATCACGTGCTGATATCCAAGCCCACGGAAAATCTATAATTTTTGACATTGTTAGATATATACTTCTCATCGAATCGAGTATTCGGAGGTCGGTAAACACGAATACATCCGCTATGTGTAGACTGGAAAGTTTTTTCATCTGTAAAGATTACATTGTTCCAAAAATTTACATCATGCACTAAAAATTCAAGCACAAATCCCAGTCGAGCTTCTTTATGTTCAGCTTTAAGTTGGTATTTCTGTGCTGCTGGATGACAGCGTAGCTCCGATTCTCTTACTCGCCGGCGACCATCGATCCAAGAAAATTCGTTTCTTCAGCAACCTGAATTGCTGAGTGAAATTAATTTTCTACTAATTTATTTACCAATTGCAAATCTTGCTGTTGAGTTGATATCCTTCATTGCCCTGATCCAGGATTTATACTAATTGTACCGTTTATTCTCCACTCTTTTAAAATGTTAAACACAGAATTTTTGTTAATATTATAACGCAGTGCAATTTGGCTCATTGATCATCCATCTTCTGCTTTAGCAATAAGTCCAGCTTTAACTAAATCGCTTATATGGGGCATATTACTTTTGGCACACTTGCAATGAATTTTGACGACTAACTGACAATGTCACAAAAATTAAAGTTGGATGTACACGACTAGATTTTAGAAATAATACGTTATAAAATTTGTCCTATTTTTTTGCTCACAACAGTACTTGATAGTAGATGATTTTTTGATGTGTTGAAAATACATATAAAAGTTTGTCCATTTTTTTAAAAGCCTTAATACAACAATTTTTTTTTAAATACAGGGAATTCTCCCGTTCTCTCAGTCAGCTCATTCGCCAGTGCTTTGGTACATTGGTTTTTTCTATAATACAACCAAAGTACTTCCACGGTGGGATTGCCCTCAATAGGAACCTACCTATATCATTGGGGATTTCTTGTATAGGATATAGATATTCCCCTTCCTTCTTGATCGGTCATGGACATAATGGAAGAAATCCATAGACAAAGATAAAGGTTCCTATTAGGGGCAATTTCACCATAGAAGTATAGCTAAACCCTTTGTATCAAACAATCGTTTAGCGTACTTTTGTGTATCCATTTGGATACCTAGGCCTTCCAGTTGGATACCCTGTAAACATGAACTGGTTTCAGAAATTTGGGCCTCGGCTCCTTTGTAATAAATACTTAGTTATTTAAACACTGATACCAGTGATACCTAAAAATGCAATAATATAAAAGAAAAGGAATCAAATAAACGTAAATTATAAATATTTAATTCGACAGAAACTAACATAAGTAAGTAAGTACTTTATTGAGGCTTTTATGCCTTTTGGGACTTACACAGGTCACATAGAGAAATCGCCATTGTAATACATAATAAATGAATATCACAAACATTAAAGTGGAAGTTTAAAATAAAAACTTACAAATTAATTAAAATGAAAATATTACAAATAAAACTTAAAGTAATAGTAATTAAAATCTAAGACAGATCAGAAATATCACAATCTAGAAATTCATTGAAATTATAAAAGGCTTTGGAGATTAAAGATTTTTTGATCCTCTGCTTAAAATGCTGTAAAGGCAAGTCTTTAATTTTTTGTGGCAATTTATTAAAAAAATTTATGGCCCAGTAGTTTGACCCATTTTGGCACCTCTTCAAATGGCAATACTTAACAATTAGATTAGATTTATTTCTCGTGCAATGATTATGTACATAATCATATGTATCATATAAGACTGAATTTCTTTTAATGTATAATAAATTTTCTAAAATATGCATAGATGGAAAAGTTAAAATTTCATGATTTATGAATGAGTTCTTGCAGTCATCTATACTTGAGAGCATCCAAAATCCTTATTGCTTTTCTTTGCAGGTTGAAAACTCTGTGACAATCTGCAGCATGTCCCCAAGCGAGAACAGCATATGAAATATTTGACAGAGTGCAAAGTAAGCAGTTCTTAGTGTGTCAGTTGAAGCACAGTTTGCTAGATTACGTAAAATAAATATGTTACTACTTAGTTTTTTCGAGAGATAATTCATTCCCATTTTAGTTTTGGGTCAAGATGAATACCGAGAAACTTCACACTATTCTGCGGGATAACAGCAGTCTCAACATCTCGCAAAGTAAATATCATGTACTGAGTTTTCAATTTGTTCAGAAATAGCTCGTTAGAGTTAAACCATTTTTTTGCTTTTGATTGTGCCTCACATGACCTTGTTACAACGTCATTGAGGTTATTAGCTGTTGAACATATTGTTGTGTCATCTACAAATAAGATATAATTCTCCATGTTCGTTGATAAATATTAAAAATAGCAGAGGTCCTGTAATACAGACTCCTGCGGGACTCCCACAGTAAGTTGCCTCTTTGCAGATAGCGCATTACCTACCCTAACCCTCTGATACCTATCATCATGGTAAGATTTCAACAACTGAATGCTACAATCCCCAAAATTATAATATTTCAGTTTTTTTATAAGAAGTTCATGTGAGACAATCAAATGATTTACTTGAATCACAGAAAGCATTTGATTGTGTCTCACATGAACTTCTTACAAATAAAGAACGATAAATCACAATCGAAATAAAAAATAAGCCAGTAGGTAGCGCTGATTAGACAGAACTAAAAACACTACATAGCGGCCTAGCAAGGTTGCCAAACTGGAAGATATTAAAAGTAACATTTTGCGACAATAATGATATGTGATTTTTTTTCCAATTCTGTGGGACTTCCTGCCACATGTATTTTTTCTTTTTAAACGGTTCTTGGGGAATCTACAAAATATCACAATTAACCAGTATGTTAATGGCGAAATATTTAATTTCGAGTTTTTATACTTATTTGTGTGATTTATTTTTAAAAAAAGCAACCTCTAACTGATCCTTTGAAGTAAAAGTCACAGGCGTAGAGGTTATTTACCAGTAACATACTGGTTAATTGTGATATTTTGTAGATTCCCCGAGCACCGCTTAAAAAGAAAAAATGCATGTGGCAGGAAGTCCCAAAGAATTGGACAAAAATTAAGATAATTCCACAAATAACATTTAGAAAATAATGATATGTAATGTGGTGAGTAGGCAGCTATTTGAATAGCCTGATTTTACACTTAGTGGTGACTACTAAATTTTTTTAGGGGCAAAAACTTAATTTGAATTTATATCTATTTTAAAATGATTATAAAGCAGTTTTTTTTACACTTAAAAAAAAAGTGAAAACTATATCTTCTGGAAAATTTCTCGTATGATGATAATTTGGGAGATATTCTTCAAAACAGTATTGAAAACTTCATAAAAGCGTTACATTGAAAATTTCAGTTGTTACTAAGGGAAACAAACAAAAATTTTATTGGCGCAGTGCTTGGAAATTTAAAGAAATATATATCTGTTGGATCAGCTATGACGTCCTGTGTAAACGTCCTATTGTAATGCGCCATTTATAAAACAAGCTTTGTTTTAGGTCTCCCTGTCGTTGTTTGGATACATGGAGGAGGATTCCGATATGGTTCAGCATCTCAATATGGGGTAAGTTGCAGAATTAATACTATTAACCGATAATCCATTTCAGTTGGGAAAAATAGAGAAGATAAATTATAATCTGTTACCATTTGGAACTCACAAGGTGCCTAGTTTTCAGAAGCTATAGAATTTCCATGTCGGAAGTGGATGCCTTATTTTTAAAAACTACCTCTAATACGACACTACTTTTCGTATTTTCCAGTGAAACATGGCCCTACAGAAAGTTTTATATTGAAAAAACTCTACATAAAATTTACTTTGAATAAGGTCCTGTGCATATTGCTGATTGAAAAACGGTTTCCGAGTAATGGGGGATTAAACTAGATGGTTGGTCCCCAATCAACAGGCGGTTTAACTCCATTATAAACTGTAGGGGCTCGTTTCTCTTTATCTAACACAAAATCATCCTGGATTTTAAATGAGTTACCTCGGCGACTTGAGAAGAGGTTAAGAAAATATTTCAAGAAACATTTTAGTCATTTATTAACACTCTGAAATAACCATGTGGGGATTAAAAAACCTTTTAATTCTGTTTTGAGGCTGTTTTGTGCACTTTCGGTTCTGAACTTCAAAATAAAACTAGTTTAAAAGTATCTCTTACTGGAAAATGAAAAGCTTTGCAAATATTATGAAATTTGTGTTAACAACTGAGGTAATGATGTAACAAGGTTAATCAGTTTGAGAACAACATAATAAGAACAATTTACTTCTATAATAACTATTGTTCATGTATCATTTAATCCCGGGGGATTAAATAATCACCCCAAAAATTAAATATGACCCTTTAGTTCTCGAAGGAAGGGAGCAGGCTTACAATTTACCTCCGGAAGTGCATAACATATTTTAGTTATTTCCATTGAAAACTATTACAGGTTCGTCATTTGGTAGGCAAACGTCTGGTAGTAGTTACGATTCAGTATCGTTTAGGATCGCTCGGATTCCTCAGTTCTGGAAATAAACAACTACCTGGAAATGTAGCATTATGGGATATGGTGCTTGCTGTACAGTGGGTTCGTAATTATATAGGTTCCTTTGGTGGCAACCCTTATAGAATTGTTGTTATGGGCCATGGGACAGGTGCTAGTAGTTCTTTGCTAGTTGTTTTATCCAAAGTGGCCAAAGGTCAGTGGTAAAATCTTATTTATAAATTATGAAATAAACTGTTTAATGTTATTATTAGTTGTCTATCAAATTCATTAGATTATAGTTAGCATAAAGCAAATATTTTTTAAAATTTTCTTTTTTGTATATTATTGTAAAAACATTGTTTCTATGTAGTATTATCTGCAATTGCACATGAGAAGATTGCCTGTGAATATTTTTGAAGTAGTGTTGCCAGTAATATATTAGTTATTATCAGTATTATATTTGCCACTTCTTTGTTTAATTTGTTGTTATTAAATTATAGTTTTTTCGCGATAGAGAAATAAACCAAAGCATCGAAAACAAATAGTTTTCTTTACATGTAACAGAAAAATCCTTTATTCAATATTTAATTTATTATGTATAATGTTTTGATTCGCTATCATTAATCAGATCAAATCAAAATATGCTCTATTGTCAGGAAAACTACAAAAGATTTTTGTTGACAAAGCCAAACTTAAATACTATTGAAAGTTACAGAGATTACGAGAGAGAAAAAAAAAACAAAAAAACAACAAACATTTGATTTATGTATAAAACAGTGATAAAAATGGGTCAATAAAACGTGTCTTGAACGAATTCATTCAGTGAGTAATAAGCCTTGCTAACGAATAATTTGTTAAGTTTCCTCCTAAATTTATTATTGCTTACAGTTTGCCTCAAATTTACAGGAAGATGATTAAATGTTTTTCTGCTATTATAGAGAATTGAGTTTTTTTATCAGAGCCGATGAAGGAATAGTAAGTGTGATGTTATAAGTGAGCCATGTGTAGCGACTCGAATCCCTGTTTATATCACGTCCAAACTTCTTATGCATGAGGCATGCAGTCTCAAAAATGAATATATAATAAAGCATCATAATTCCTTAAAAACAGTGGTTTGCACGAGTCTCTTACATTAGCCTTTCACATGTATTTTAGAGCCCTTTTTTGAAGAACAAAAATTTTAGAATGCGAGCAAGAACCCCAGAAACAAATCCTATAACGCAAATTTGAGTCTATACGGGCAAAATATGCATTTCTTGCCGAGTCCAAATTTAATTCATTTGTCACGACTCTAATTGCATAACAATTAGTAGCTAATTGTTTACTAATATTGAGATATGGTTTTCAAATTTTAACTTACTATCAATGTGTAGGCCCAAGAATTGGTTTTTAATAATTTTGTCTTTCAAGTATACCTCATTCCGGTTGCACTTAAATGTAATGATGTTAGTTTTAGATACATTAAAAGACAATAAATTGGCATCACACCAATCTTTAATCATTCCTAAATCACTACTCACGATCTCATGGAGTTCATCGATGTATTTGCCATGCCAGAGTATCGTGGTATCATCCGCAAAAAAGTGAACTTTCCATGAATTTTAACAGAAGCCAAATCATTAAAATATATTAGAAATAGTAAAGACCCAAGGACAGAACCTTGTGGCATGCCAAACGTTACTTTCAGTTGTTTGGACACTTTACCATTAAAAATAACTTTTTGATAGGACCAGATAAATATGACTTGAACCAATCCAGTGTTATACCTCTAACCCCGTAGGTTTGTAGTTTCCCCAGCAATATCCTGTAATTTACGCAGTCAGAGGACCTTATTCCGATGCAAAAATCTAAAATTCTTTTGTTAACCAATTTCTCTTATTATTTTTTATAACGTAGGAAGCATTGATACTGACCTATAATTGGAAGGCGATTCATTGTCTCCACACTTAAATAGCGGAACAACCTCATCAATTTTTAAACAAGATGGAAAGAGGTTCTTGTTTTGAAGGAAGATCCGTAAAATATTTTCTGGCAGTTTTATAAAGGCAAGGTGGCGTTATAAATATTATTTCTTTACATACTTCTTCTAGCACTTGTTGCTCTATGTGACCTTAAATATTAGTTATTTGTGAGCTCATACATGCAAGCGCGGATCCACCGTTGTGGGCACGGTGGGCATGCCCACAACCCTAATTGACGTCAATAGGCTAATGTTATATCCAATGCCGTAATAATTTTTTTTTAAAAACAATGAACCGTGCGCGAGTGACTTTTTTACTTTGGGTACTAGTCTATAGTATTCACGGAAGGCTGAGACAAACAAATATGCGTGATTGCCTCGTGATCGCCACGTGTTCCATCCCCATTGGTTGCATTTTCCAGGAGGTTGCCAAAGGTTTTCTCGACTTTGGATGGCGAAATGGAAAAGACAATGTGAAAACAATTCCGTCATACCAGACTCGGTAGCTCATCTCATTGAAGCATGCGACCAAGATTTGTACCCTAACATAAACATTTTCTTACAAATACTGGCGACCCTCCCGGTCAGCGTAGCTACCACGGAGAGATCGTTTTCTACCCTGCGCAGAATAAAATCTTGGTTGCGTTCCTCAATGGCACAGGAAAGATTATCCGCGCTAGCTCTCCTATACACAAAGATGTGAGCCTGGATATCGATGAAATTATTAATGTTTTCGCGAAAAAGAAAAGTAAGCTTGAATTTGTTATTTAAGGAAGCTCCTAAATAAAATTATTCAGTGTAAAATGTATGCTATCTTTTAATAAAATCTGATATGCTTTCAAGCTGTAAAAGTTTCATTAAAATCGGTTCAGTAGTTTAGAGTCTAGATGAGATATTGTGAAGTGCAAACAGACACACATTTTTTGTAATATTCGTGAGCAAACAGACTAACATTTTACAAGTTTATTAATTTACTAGTGTTCGCCCCGCGACTTTGCCCGCGTGGACCTATAGAATATACAAGGTCTTGGCCGAGGCATCATATTTTGTAAATGTCTCATTTGTAGGAATGCAATGTATCGATCGTAAGCGAGTCCGTGTCCGACTCGCACTTGGCCGATTTTCGGGTGTCCGTGCCTACAACCTTTTTTGGGGGCTGGATCCGCGCCTGCATACATGGAAGACGTATATAATCAGTTCATCTTCTGCCCATTTTTATGCACATTTTATTGATTCCTTCCTTTTAAGGCTGGTAATTCCTTCTATGTTTTGTGGTCTTTATATTTCATCATTCATGCACACTGCATATTTAATCACAACGAAGAAATAGCATTTGTATTCTGGCTTTATTTTGCACTAGTAGATTTAACGAGAAAGGCGCAACATAATACTAATAGATATTGTTTTTTTTACTTGAGGGGTTCCTGTAAAATTTATTCTATAACCCCAAATATACAAAAATGCGGAAGTACTATGGTAACCATTATTGATCGTGAAATAAATTTAGGCATGGTTCTGGTACTTTAAGCTCGAATTTCTTAAGATTGTGTTGTTATCAGCCCTACTGAAATCAATTTTTGTTTACAATGATAATTTAAATTAGGAAATCACAGGCTAATGGATGGTAACTATTTTGATAATCTTATGATTTTCAGGAATGGCTAGTGGGGTTGTAGCCATGTCCGGCACTGCCGTGTCGAACTGGGCTGTAGACCACACGCCGCAAAATACAGCTGCCGATATTGCTCAACAAAATGGATGCCCGACCTCGGAAACTCTTACCATGGTCAAATGTTTACAGAATCTACCTCCAGAGTCCATTATAAGAGTAAGATAATACATAGATTAGCCTATATCATCACTAACTATAATATATTTAGGGCGATTCAAACATAGAATTCCAAAGACTCCAGTCGAGAGGATTCATGTCTGGATTATCAGGAGGACTTGGTAGTGCTCCAGTTTCCGAAGGATATAATGATGGACGGTCTTTGCCAGGATTAGTAGAGGATGAACCGATAAATGATTTAAATAAGGAGAAGAATCCAAAGATTCCATTACTTACTGGCATAACCCGAGATGAAACTAAAAGAGCAGTTAAAGGTATAATATAAATAAATAAAGTGTAAAAATGATAAGTTGCTTTGAGCATGAATTGTTCTATTGCAGGTCATTTAAGAAAAGATATCGAGCATAAGCTAAACACAATTCCTAATTTCTTGGATAATGTATTGGTTAAAAATCTGAGAGGACTGATTGTCTCAGATAAATTGATAGGGGGACATTCAAATCAATCTGCTGTGCCTTCTTTGTTACCTCTTAATTTTGGAAATTATTTGCAACATAAGAGTAAAAATGTGCATGAGTTGTTAGATACAGTTGCTGAAGCTACTGGTAAGTGATATACAGAATGAATTTGAAATAAAAGTGAATATTCGTACCTATAGTTCCATATATAGACTGATTAATCTGCAAAGTTTTAATTTTAAAATTCCATATTAAAAAAAAAAAAAAGAAAAACTGTTTCACACCACAAGTTCTGTATAGCCTTTATTTAAAAAATCTTTGATATGTTGTGTATATTAAATATGCAGCTTAAGAATATGTTTATGTATATCCAATATCTGTAAATACTACTTATACATCTATTGATATATTTTTGATAGTATTATTTTAAACAATGTCAAATTTGTTAAGTTACTTCTCTTTCTATGTTGGTAACCCGATTGTACAAACATCTACGGAACAATTTGACATACATTTATTCTCATTTGACAATATGATCTCTCATTCTTAAATTTTTCTTTTTTTTTTATTCACCCAGTGCTGGATTTCCCAATAGGCAACGTAGGCAGTAGCCTAAAGCGGCAAATTTTTTAGGGTGGCACGCAGGCCTGCCGAGAGGGGGGTGGGGGGTGTTTAAATAATAATAACGAGTTCCGAATGATTTGTATCAATATATAAATGAGATAAATTTAATTGTAAGGAATATTACCTTCTGCTTTTAAAAATTCCCATCGAGATAAATATTGGAACTTAATGAATATGAATATCACCCCCCCGCTCTTCGAAGATAGATATTTACACGCTGTTCGTTAAAATGGTTATCGAGATAAGTATTTAATTTTAAGGAATGTCACCCGGCGCTTTCCAAAATTTCAATTCTTGGAAATATTCCCCCCTCCCGCTTTCCGGAAGGCTTTGCAGAGATAAACAGTTTATTATTAAGAATGATGTCAACCCTTGCTCTTCGAAATTTATATTGAGGATTGGCGGGAGTCGTATGTTTACTACCCTCCGGGCCTCGATTTTCTCTCGACGGCCCTGGCGACATGCCGCCAACAGATTTGATGACTATTAAAGAATAATGACACAACTATTATTATTATCCATTTAATGATTTATAATGAAAAATACACACATACTTACACGTTTACATACCCACTTAGGTTTTTGTCTGAAAAAGGGCGTCAGCTTCAAATCTGCCTATGGGCAGAAAATTCCAAAATCCGGCCCTGTATCCACCTCATGTTACAATTTTGACTGAGTCTCAGTTTATTCTATGTTCGTTCTAAGCGTCATCACAAACCTTCAATTTCTGAATTTCATTTTTCCTAATGTAATTGTTAATATTCACTAAATTTTACACTGAAAAGTTTGAATTACCCAATCATTATAATTTGTTACACTCATATGGTGTTTCTTACTGTAAATGCGGTTTTTTAAATTTTGCTCATGGTTTAGCGGTTTTGTTTTTCTCAGTATGGATCTCAAAGTGTTGCTTGTTTTAAACCCATGGTAACATCAAATTTATTGTCTATTATTAAAGAACATGTTGTCATTTTAATAAAGTTCAACTCATTGTAAAATAAAAGTTTATAGTTATTAACATCATAGTGCAAATGTTTTCAACATAAATTTGAGCTCTTGTGGTATTACATGTGAAGATTCAAATTAATTTGTATCTTGTTATTCTCTTCGCAAATGCAAAACGAAGAGTATATTGCATTCGATCGGTACATTTCTAAAACCGGTAATATTGCACGTGGAGAAAAAATTCATATCGCTGTGTTCATGATCAAATTCTGAACAACTTTCAAAATGTCCGTCCATCCGTCTGTCTATCCGTCCGTCACGTTTCTTGTAAGCACGATAACTTAAGAACGAAAAATTCGATTGTATTGAAATTTGGAGAGTAAGTTACCGTTAGCATGTTTTGTATTTAAACTAAAAATGTTTAAAACTATTATCATTTACAAAAAAAAAAAAACCTGCGAAGAGTATCCCATAGAATATGCAGCAATTATATAAAAGTACCATAAATCGGCAAAGAGTATAATGGTTAGCTTGTTTTTCATATATTGTACAAATGATGACAAATGTTTTATGAATATTTAATGATTTTTTTTTTTCATGTTTTTTATACTTCGGTTTTAATATGGCTGTACATTAATGATTTGCTTTTATTACAATTATTTAAGTGCATGAGGGCTTAACTTAATTACTTAGTAGGGAACATTTATATTTAACTTGTTGCAACTAAAATATGATTTTGATTGTACATTTCAGGAGATGCATTATTCAACTTACCTGCCTTTCTTACTGTTAATCAGTGGTCAAAAAATGGAGCTCCTACATTTTTATACAGTTTTGAGCACTTAGGAAAACGTCAAAAGGGAAACTTATTCTTAAGAGGGACACCTATTATTGGAAATGACACTGCTGTTCAAGGTTTGTACATGTGTACATATACACACGTATTTAAATAGACCAAAAGTCTGCATACATGCAGAAGTAACTGTAGAATTTATGGCAGCTGGATCCGACCTTTACTTTACCCACGATGCACCGTGTTTTAAATACTATCCACTATCCAATTGTGATGTAATTTTATTCAAAAGCAAAAAATACTTTTATTACAGAAAAAAGCAAATGTCCTTCTAGTTCAGTATTAGCGAATAAGTATAGCAATGAAAGAAATGGTTACCTTTATTTATATATTTTTAATATTTTTCCGTACTTATCTCTCACTGCTTCATCTAATTGTATGGATTAGAAGTACCTTATTGTATCCATAAAGGTAGCAACAATGTACCAGTTACCTTACATATATTTAATATAGTTTTAATCAGGCCTTGTCAGTTTCCGCATAAAAGGAATGACTGCGCTTTCTGGTACTTTTATGGATACTGTTTATATAAAATTTTAAGATTCCATAGTTTTCAATATATTTGCAGAATCTAATGACACTATTGGCCATGGGGATGATCTAGCTTACTTATTCGATGTAAATGATATTGATGGCAGATCCCTTGAATCTGGAGAAAAAATTAGTGAAGAAGACAAGAAAGTACGAGACATATTTACTCAGATGGTCTCTGATTTTGCCCGGCATGGTAAAATTCAATTGAATGGAGAAGATGTCGAATCATTTTCCAGTGATAAGAACAATTTTATACAAATTACTTCCCAACCTAAATTGGCTAATAACTTCAAGTTTTGTGAAATGGCTTTATGGTCCAACTTGGCAGACAGACTAAAAAGTAATACGTGTGCATTTTTGGAACCGTTTAAGGTTCTGCCATCTTTACCTCTACCAGGAGTCTTGAATAATACTGTGACAAATCCGCTTAATATAAAGCCAAATATTTTGAAACCGAATATTTTAAACCAAAATAATCCATTGCAGTCTATAAACAAGAATCCATTAGATATCATGGGTGGTTCTAGAGGAAACCAGAATAAAAATAATAAACCACAATCATCTTTTTTGGGTTTTGGTTAAACACGTAGGTTAAAAATATAATCAGAATTACTTCCTAAAATGCTTTATTTACAAAATATGTGATGCTTAAGATTATAAATAAAAATAAGTGTAATACTACTTTAGTTTTTTATATATGTAATTGGAAAACCATACTGCTCCTGTAAAAAAGTGTAGTAGTGCCATCAGTCTAAAACAATCCTTAAAACTAGAATCTGAAAAAAAAATATTAATACTAGTTTAAAAAGAAATATAAAAGAAACTGTTAAATTGGTCAAAAAGCTAGATTTATCGGCCATTTCTACACATGCTTTAACTGTTCTCATGCGTTGCATGCATATGAATCGATGGTTATTATTACCATGTTCATTGTGCAGTGTTGCCATAATGTAACAAATGTAAAAGAAATTTCAAGTATTGCCAACTGTAAGATCTATTATTGTACCTCCACGTGTTTATGACATTTCTTCCAAACCGATGGCTTTAATAAACCCCCCAAATTATAGTTAGCAGGCACGTTCTGTAATTCAGTGGGGTCGAAAGTTGTTCATTCCAAGTGAAGAGCTACGTCATGAACAACATACTCTACTCTCTTCTCTTTCGTATGACAGAATCTGCACCCATCATCTATGATGATCTGTGCCTTATCAAAAGAAAAGATTTGTATGTAAAATTTAAAAGTTGTTGATTTGTATTTGAGGACCACAGGCAAAAAGGAACTGTCAAAATTGAAATAATGGCATTATTTTCTAGACAATTTTCCAAGCATTCATGCTGTCAGCAACTTAGACCTAATTAAAGAAACTATATCTTAACACACACACACACAGATAGAGATTACTATGAGACAGCAAAAATTAAAAGGACACAAAGGGAAAAAGCACATTTATTTAATGCCTCATGATAGCTTTTATAAGACTATATAACAGATCATATCATATGCAGTGAAATTGTCGTTAAAGTTGGCTGCCATTGTATAGCAAAACGCTTGTTGTTCATAGTTAATCCTACGAGGTCTGATAAAAATAGTCTCCTGTGGCAGGTGTTGCAGGCACTGAACTATTCATAATAAATGGAAGACCGACACAGATATATGCGCGTGAACAAAATACTTCAATCATGCAATTCAAGGTCCCCGGGATTTGCGTCGCCGCAGTAGAAATCTAGCTTTAAAAGTATGTTGGTGCTTGAGTCAGAATTCTTTTGGAGGACGTTATGCGCAGACGCAATTTTTCTTTGCTTTGTCTCCCGTGGCGGGAGGTCTTGGATTAGTGCAGAATTTCAGAGCCGGCATCAAGTAATTCTCTCGTTTTTATCGCTCGTTGAAATTGAAAATTAAATAATAATGTCCTTTAATAAAAATTAAGACAAATGTTAACTATATAAGAAATGTCAATCTATACACGCATATTTTTGAAGATTTCGGAAAAAGGGACAAATTAAAAACACTTGCAATAAAAATAGAGACGGCCCTCGCGTTCTACACATTGCGATTGCGCTCCTACCGGGGGTCGCCATACTTGCGCGAGATTCAATTTGACACACAAATAGGTATGGACATTGGCATTCCATTTACATGTATAGGTCAGTGGTTGCAGGGGGCAGCATGAAAATTAATTTTACTGAAGAGAGATGGACAGTCAATAGAACCATTGATTATTTTTTATGTAGAAAAGAGATAAGGGAAGGCTTCCTACAATCTTCTAGCGACTTTAAATTCGTTACGTCTAATGTTACGTGAGAATCAAAAGCGTCACGTTGTTCAAGGTTGTTCACTAAGAAGTCATGATATACACACTCGGTGAAAAGAAATAAATTATTAGTGGCAAGTAAAGTGCTCTTGCAAATTTGTGCTTTGCTTTCGTTCTAGGATTTGTTTATTTTATCCAGCCTAGGATTTTATGCATGTTATGCTCCAATATGGAAAATTGGATAAATATCTGTTTTGGATCGTTTTAGCATGCACATCAAAATTAATGATTTTGCACTCACACTTTTCACAAAACATTTTTTTTAAGGATTTTAAGCAATAGGCATAATGGAAGTAGTAAATGATATTGCAACCCAAATAGCAGTTTAAAAAACATTTTCATAAATGTTTTTAACAAGTGTGGCTGTCCCTATGTATGAAATGGGAGATGTTTCTTTATCATAATTACATATCGTTATTTAAGCCCGTACTTAAACAATGTTTCCTTTCAAAGGAAAAAGGAAAATTGCAAACGCCCGTAACACCAACACTTACAACTTTAAATTTTGGATAATGTGCGATCGCTTAATGCTAAGGGTAAGAACATGCAATCATAATTCAGGATGATTCTACACATACTACCCTATCCCCCCTTTGACTTCTAATTTTGTCTTTAGTTGACCAGTTTATTATTGCACAATCACTGATCATGTACTCATCAAATAAAAGAATACTTACTAATAACCAAAAAAAATAAGAACGCAGATCCACTCATGATACTGATCAACCCAAATTCCTTACTGGTTTCTCCTCGTAAGGTCAGTCCAAGCAGAGGTAACCCGACATATTGTAGAGTAGCTATACTAAGGGTTACTTGCACAGCACCAAGAAGAAGGATTTGCTCAGTATTCGAATCGGATAACACTGAAAGAAGAAATTGTCAGTAGGAATAATTTGTACAATGATTAAAATGAGTTTTAATTAACCCTTGATGATGTCTAACTGGTTAGCGAAATCTAAATATTTTAGCCGATTTACTTTGCAAGTTTATAAATTTTAGCCAGGTTTTCAACGACCAGTAGGTCACACTGCATTGTGTTATTCATTGAATTCTGGAAGATTACAAAAAATCGTGTTAACGTTTTTATAAGCACGATAATAATGAAACTTTTTGAAATTGGAATGGTACATTAGTATCAGTTGTTACTTTTGAAAAATCAGTGAAATATATACTTATAAAAGTTATTAAATACTTTACTTAAAAAAAGTACCCCTAGAGGGCTCTAACCTTTGATAAGGTTCTAAAAAAACAAAAATACTATCTAATAGTAGTATACTACCGTGTGTTTCGCTAACCAATCTGACATCATCGGGAGATTAACTTAGTTTACAAAAACTGCGGAGAGTATGCACATATCAGCGTCCAATCTTCTATGTTCTAATGTGTTAATATTAAGCCAAGCAAGAAGGTCATCATAATCAAATTCATCTCTCAAATACCCCAACTTAAAGGCAGACACCTTAAAAATTTCTTTTGAACGCCTTCAGATGAATATTATAATTAGGTCATCAGATTATAAAGCAATATTCCAATACTGAATGTACCAATGAACAGTACTTTGCAATTTTAGACTGTGGACAGTAAACTCTACTTCAGATCTATGAATAAAATCCAGCATTTTCAATGACTTTGATATTACACATTAAAATGTAGGGTATTTTCATCGCACCAGTGGGACAAACCATCCAAATCACTTTGCAACAATTCAGCATCAGAAAGATTTTTAATTTCTCTGAACACTTTTAAATCATCCGAAAACATTATGAAATTACTATTTTCTATTACTGAAGCTAAATCATTCATAAAGAGATTAAATAATAGAGGACCAATATGAGATCCTTGAGGAACACCGGATGTTACTTTAATCAATAATGATAGAAAACTGCCATAATTTTCACATTGTAAGCAATCCTTAAGATAACTGCTAATCCATTCAATATATTGCCACTGACCCCTAACCTTTCTAATTTTGCAATAAGTGGATCATGGTTGACTGTCAAACGCTTCAGAAAAGTAAGTATAGACAGTTATTAAAAATGGTACACGATAAGCGCATTTATACTTTCAGCTTAACTAATTAATGTTAATTTTAAAAATACAGCTTTATCATCTCAAGTTGCACAAATAATAAAAAACATATGCATGTCTAGTATATAATTACTTTTATCAGTATTACTTACTAAAATATCCGAAAGATCCAACCCAGCACAGAAACCATAAGCATATAGGCCTCCTCTTTTTATCGATATTAACCCAATACGCCACCACAGAGAATACTAAGCTGGTCACCGATAATACACCTACCATCGTAGAGACATGCCTTATTTTTATTCCCTCAATTTCTTGAAACAAATAAGTAGGGAACAATGTGAAGTAAACAAAAGCTGAAAACTTGGTCGTTATAACCAACAACAAAGATTTATAAAATGTGGGCTGTTGGAGAAGCTCGAGGCTCGAAAATACAGATTTCTTTTGAATGGTTGTCGGCATAAAAACAGCTTGCCTGTTAAATAGTCCCGGCTGCTGCTCGAGAACATCATAAGAATAGGTGTTGTTGTTATTCACTGGCAAATCAGAAAATAGAGGTATTGGTACACCAGATATGCTTGTTGTAGGACCACTTTTCGGTTTAGATGCGTCTTCCGCAAAGGCCAGTTCTAGCTTCAAGTTCTTAATCTGAGTTTTATTGGTATCTTCACTTTCCTCGAATTTTTCCCAGTCTTGAGTCTTTGTCTTGTTTACAATTTCCACCTCATCATCTTCGTCAAAAGTTTCCCAATCTTCTCTTAAACTTTCGTATTTGTTGTTATCTTGTTTTCCAGGCTCCTCGTCTTCATCTTCGAATGACTCCCAATTTCTTCTTGGTTTTTCTGATTCGATGATGACATTTTCCTCACTAACTGACTTACTAGGACCAGCTTCTGCATTATTTGTGTCAGAGTTATTAGGAATTTTATGTTTTTCGATGGTTACATTTGAACCACTGCTGTTTTGCCTTTTTATTTGTAATTCCCTGGAATTTTTTGAAAATATGTCCTCTTCATCATCTGCAGTTGCCTAGAAATAGAAAAGACATTTTTTTCCTTCAGCTATCAAGGATCACTGCCAAGCAGGTCTGGTATTAGAAATTCTGGGGCCGCTCTGTTTTTCCCAAACAGGTGAAAGGGATGTAGTGGGATAAGAATGAGTTAGCTGCCCCCTATTTGTTCAAAGAAATTTTGGAGTCTTTTTGCGCATATAAAAAACAAATTCCCTGAAAATATATTAGTTTTTAATAAAAAAAAAAAAAAAAATTAAATACGCTTCTTTTTTTTATTTGACAACCGATTGAAAGCCAGATGAAAGTGTTTGAAAGGTGCCATCAAGTGGCGCGTACTAGCCTTTGCTCGAGAACACCAAGATTGAAATTATGATCAGTGCATGGGGTCATTTATATTTGCTAATTATTTCAAAATATTCCCTAGATCCTTTCCCCTCCCTACCTCCAGACCTGCCGGCAAGAGTAGAAAAGATTAATAATTTTTTTCTTACCGATATATAATTGTAATTAGTGTTCTGCTTTGATTTCAAATAGAGAGGTTTTCTAAAAGTTAAATTCAAAACCAGTCCCTGCAAAATGATCGCCTGGTACCATAAAATAATGTGCAGCAAATTTGAATTTAAAATATGATGTCCAATAACAATTGGTGCCAAAAGAAAACCGAACGCCGTCACAGCTTGTGTAATATGACCTAGTACCGTGTGTTTCAGTCGAAAGTACTGTGCTAATAATATTTCACATTGAGAAATTTGTATAGATGCACCAACACCTAAAAGAAAATTTGCTTATAGTAAATAAAAATGTAGTAAAAATACAAAATAGTAGTGTCAGGCGGGGTAAACGTGAGACAAAATGACATCTTTAAATTTTTAGGTTGCTTAGAATTAAGTCATAATTTAATGAAAGAATAGTATTATATGTAAAGATCTCAGGAAAAATTGTATCTCTATGTATTGTTTAACTAAAATGTAACATTAATTATTTAAAAAAAAAAATGAAGTGTCTCATCTTTACTCTCCAAGTGGGGTAATAAAAAAAGACAGTGGAGGGCTAATAAAAGACAGTGATTTATTCCATTCTTATTGAAGTCATACAAAAGAAAGTGCAAAAATAAGACAGAGGAGGATTTTGTCTCTTATGTAATTTACACTAAACAAGAAATATCAAAAGATTATCTTAAAATAGATAACACAATTCTTTGAAGTGAATTTAAAGTGTTTACTGAATAATAAGCCTCAAGAAATTAATGACTATTTTTGGAACGTGTTAGGTCCTTCCATGGTAGATGACAATTTACTCATCTCAGTTTTACTTTTAGACAAATTAATAATGACGATATACCTAACGCATTAAAAACTATAAAGAGCCAAGCTCTAGGTGTTGATAATATCAATATAAAGATGTTGCTAATTATTGTACCTTACTGTGTGGATATATTGAAACACATTTTTAATGAAACAATAACACAAGGTGTCTTTCCAGATATTTGGAAAATTGCAAATGTTTTACCTATTTCAAAAATATCTATACCGTTAAGCTATAATGATTTATGACCCATATGCACTTTACCGACATTATCAAAACTATTTGAAAAAATAATATCTTTTCAAATAAAAGACTATTTAGTAATACAAAACTCATCAGGCTTTCGTGAAAAGCATGGAACAAACACTGCATTATTAAAGGTTGTTAATGATGCAGCTACAGCACTAGACAAGTCTTGTACCATTTTAGTGTTACTGGATCAGAGGAAGGCTTCCGATCTAGTTAACTTTAATTTACTTGCAGCAAAATTAAAATATATAGGTTTTGAAAATGCAACACTGAATGGTTATGTAATTATATTAAAGGTAGATATCAAAGGGTTTTTCTTAATACACATACATGCTCTTCAACAAAAGAAACCTCATCGGGAGTACCACAAGGTAGTGTTCTGGGCCCTATCCTTTTTTTTTTTCTATATACATATTTGAATTAGCTGCCGCCCTATCAAAATGTCAAAATCATCTCTATGCAGATGATATTGAAATGTACTTATCTTTCCCATATAAGGAAATACGAACATCTATTGACTATGTAAACAGGGATTTATAGAACATCTTTACTTATTCAGAACGGCACGGATTGCGTGTAAACCCCAATAAGACAGTAGCAATATGTATAGTGCCAGAACGGCAAAAGCTTGAGATTGAAACAAAATATAACTTGAATATCAACAATGCAAATGTTGAGTGGGTTGCCTCAGCAAAAAATCTTGGTATAGTTATGGATGGAAGTTTATCATTTAAGGACCATATTGAATATATCTTTAAAACATCTATGTATAAATTAAAAACATTATATTCATTTAAAAACCAATTAAATCAGAATATAAAGCTAAAACTGGTCAAAACATTAATATATCCTCAATTAGATTATTGTTCATCAGTTTATTATAATTTTCTACCATAATATAATAAAAATAAGCTGCAAAAAGTACAGAATGCATGCATACGTTTTGTCTGTTGCATTCCATATATGTCTCATGTGACTCCCTATATTAGGGAATTAAATGTTGAAAAGCGTTTGCGATATCTAATCAAAATATTATTGTATAAATTAAGAATAAAACACCCCAATATCTATTTAATTTGATTCAAAGAATATCGAATACACATGATGTAAATATAAGATTAGATACATTTACAATTCCTCAACAGCATACCAATAAATTTGAAGGATGTTTTTCTTATATAGCACCAATGTACTTAAATAAAATTATATTCAACTTAGATTTGTCCCCACCTCAGTTCAAAAGTAAATTAAAGATAATGTTAAATAATTAGGACACCCTCTTGGAACTGTTATTTGTAGACTGATTTGTAGCTAGCATGTAGGCGTTTATACTTATACATATTTTAATGTGTATGTTTATATTAATTCATTTACAATACAAGATTTTAAAATTTGATTTTTATACTTATAATTTATAATTTAATATTAGAATATTTAGTTTTTAAATCTTTTAGGAGAGGTGGAAGAAAGCTTCACTAACCTCATCCTTTTGTGTAAAATATGTATTTACTTTTGCACAATAAACAGTATTATTGTTATTATTATTAATATTTTTCCTGCATTAACAGTAGGCATAAGACCTGATTGGATAACATAAAATAGTTCTGAAGGTATAAAACAAACTTGTATAAAAAGTAAAGTTTAATTTATTTCAATCTGGGTTGGATATCACCTTGTCTTTTATTTACTCCAACTCCGCTACCCGTGGGTCTCATTTTTGCCCCGCTTGACCCCATCACAGTGCACTTTTTGACAAAAATTTCGCAAATGCCAATCAACTATTTTTTTCCACAAAACATCTTCGTTTGGCCTTGGTAGTGATCAATTAAAGTTTGGCATGGGCCCTATGCTCCATTAGTAAGTTATAGCTTACCAAAATTTCACGGGCTGCCCCTGGTCAAAAGTGTGCCGAATATAGATTTTTAATATAAGTATATGGAGACTACATCACTATCTATGTCACTGTTACACCAAAAGTTCCAACTCCTGCAGTGATCTAGTAAGAATTATTGTGCAGAGACTTTCGTTAACTCCGCAAATTTGGATTTGTTCGTAATATTTTCTGTGGATCACGAAATCATGACCACTCAAAAAAATTTTAATTAAAACTTCAAGTAAGTATAGCATCTCTAATGAACAAATGGGATTTAATAATTATAGTAATACATTCCAGTGAATGGATTGTAATTTTTGCTCTGGAATAAATCTATAAAGAAATTAGATCTACATTTACTTTTTAGCCCATCTTATATACGTACAAAGCGGCCAATTCTTAGAAGATAAAGAGTTCATAAGTCGGAAGTGGTCTGGTCCATCCTTATAACATTCCTCACGGTTTTTCGCATTTTCCCGTAAGATAGAACATTTTATACTCACAAAATATTCTATATAATTTTTTTTACAAATAAGGTTCTATAAATATTGCCAATAGGAGCAGTGGTGTTTTAGAGCAATATGAACGATCAAACTAGGTAGTCTAAGAAATGGCTTGCAATTCGACGACGAAAAGTTACAGTCTGCCAGTAGGTAAGTGAAGAGAGCATATAACTACGAAATTTTCTCTGTAAATTTTTGGTATGGTGGGAAAATATGGAGGGGGGTCATTTTTTAAAATTTCCTTTACCGTACACCAACCAGAAGTTTCGTCTGCCATTTTAATTGGGGTATGTGGAGTACATATATATATATATACTAACTAAGTACCTATGCGGACAGATATTGGTAAAAATTCGTTTAAAAAAAATGTGGTTTAAAAAAATGAGAATATGGAGGGGCGAACATTTCTTTTTAAACGAATTTTTTACTGATATCTGCCCGCATAGGTAGTTAGTATATGTACTCTACATACCCCAATTACACTGGCAGATGAAACTTCCGGCCGGTGTGCGGTAGAGGAAATTTAAGAAGAAATTGTGCTCCTATATATTCTCCCACCATACCAAAGATTTCCAGAGAGAAGAGTAGTTATATACTCCCTTCGATTACTGACGGGCAGACGGTAATTTTTCGTCGTCTAACTGCTAAGGGGGGCAGGTCCCCAATCGATATTCGCTTCACGTTCACTGACGTTAGGGAAGCAGGAAAAATAAATTATAATGTTTTACCATATGGTAATCAATGTGTCTATCAGCAATCTGCATACAGACTTTATTTGTAGTAAATTTCGTATAGAATTGTCTCTGGGAGTATAACATTTTCTCTAGATCCATCTGTTTCATGCGAAAATGCAAATAATCGCGGTGCAGTGTGTTAGGAGTAGTTGTTAAGAATGAAACGACCACTTTCGACTTGTAACTCTTTATTCCTTCTGAAAACTAGGCATCTTGCATGTGTATAATTTCCAAATGGCAACAGATTATGATTTATTTCCTCTATTTGTCGATTTTAGATTTAATTTTAATGAACTTTATGTGCTAGCGCTAGGTACACATTGGGCCAAGTCTAGCAAACCTCGGTCAAAGCCAACGTGTGAATGGTAGGTTTGTCTTTGTCTTGATTGGCCGTGAATGGGCCAAGTTTGCATGTGATCGGTAAATAGTACACAAATCAAAGGGATTTTGGGTGTACTTGAGTCAGATATCAATTCCTGTTCACATGTTGGTGCATAAATACTGCTTACAGCATGCGTATCTATGTTTTTCTGTAGTTAGTGTTGCATTAAGACGGCAGTTTGGAACAACGATAAGTTCTTAGCACTATATCAGGGAGAACCTACGATATGGGACCCGAAAAATAATTGGCTTGAGATTTTGAACAGATAATGGAGACTTCTATAGCTGTCACCAGTAGCTTACATTAATAGCCAAACGAAGTTTGGCTGATATATAGCTTTCCTCCAATTAGTATCTCTCTTTGAAATACCTTGGTCCTGTTTTGCACAGGAGAAATTCTAAGTCAATTAATTGATGACATCTCGAATTAACCATATTTTCTAGCACTGCTGTATCGGCCAACATTTGGATGGGACATTTGTAGACAAACGTTTCGACCAAAATATGGCCCAACGTGTAGCGCTAGCATTTAACATACTGTTCAACATGAGAACTGTTATTAAAATGTACTTATTCGGCGTCCAGTTTCCTTGATTCAAATTAGGTACCTACTTAAGTATATGTATAAAAAATAATTGTTTCCATGGGATTTATCTACTATGAATAAAAATACATGAAGAGAGCGACACTTGACATTCATATGCATACCAAAGAGTATTTACGTTTATAAACAGCGTAAATATTCTTTGTTCTACTTTAAAATTGCTTCAAATTTAAACTTTACCTGAAGTTAAACCAGCCAATACGAAGAGTGCGGTGCCACCATATCCTGTCATCCCCATCCACAAAAACAAAAGACCTGCGCAAGTCAAACACGTTCCGGCAGTTGCAACGAGTCGTGGCCACGTGCTGGTACTAATTAGTGCGCGCGTTGTTGGTTCTGCAATTATTATAAAAATTTGAATAAACAGTATAAACAAAAGAAGAGTCAACTCTTAGGTAAGACATTTAGACTTCACTCAAAAGTTTATTTTACTCGGTTTGTTTGGTTATTTTATGTCAAATGAAAGCCGGTTATGTCCTTGTTGTGACTAACGTCAGTGGCGTTACAGGAAAATATATTCTTTACAAATACCTGTACGATGTTGAATGTTATGAAAAAAAATTGGTTATCTCTGATTAACGCCGGCGTTAAAACATGTAACAGAAATAGACTTAAAATGTTATAATAATAACAGTGTTATTTTTTCTCTGACGATGGTTAATAAAGGAAATATGAGAGCTTTCATTTAAACTGACCGAAAAATAAAGGATATAAGTACATGACATCAACGCTCAAGAAATTACAAATATATCCGTATTTTCTTACGTTTCGATTTATTTAACCATCATCAGAGAAGAACATTATTGTGATTTTTAAATATGTTTACACTATTATACATATACTATTTTGCTTCTATTTCTGTTGAATGTTTTAAAGCAACTGCGTTGTATCATATAAAAACAACTTACCTAGGTACATGGCAATGTCTAATTTAAAGTTAAGGTGTATTTTGATTTTTGTCATTTGTTCTTATCAATTAATTACATAGGTTCACAGAAATAAAAATAATGTATATAAGGAAATATTTTTAAAACAAAGATTTTGTGTAAAAAATGTAAGTACTAAAAAGAAAAAAAAAATTTAATTCATAGGTCTGGAAACTAATTTGGTCAATGTTTACGACATCCACTTATTCATTAGCAAGAAACTAAAAATACTGACCTATTTTACGTTATGAAACTAACAATTTGCCACCTACTATATATCATGCAAACACCTGTAACTGCCACAAAAAATTCCAAAACTTTTACACATTTCATTCTCCATCTCACTCTCACTCATTGCATCACACTACTGTCTCCATTTTAGGGGCTGTATTATTATTGTTCCTTGCCCTACTAGAAATGCCAAAACAATTACTTACGCCAAACGACCTTGAACTACGAAAAAAATTCGCAAAAAAAAAACATAATGCATCCCTGTATTTAATGCAAAAAATGATAATATTCCTTGCCCTTCTCGAAAAAAAATTTTTTTTTCAACATTATAATTTTTTGGCATTTATAGTAGGGCCAAGGAACAATAATAATGCAGCCCGTACAGTTGTAAATGGAGACAGTAGTGTGATGCAGGATGCAGTGAGTGAGAGTGAGATGGAGAATGAATTGTGTAAAACTTTTGGAACTTTTTGTGGCATTTACAGGTGTTTGCACAACATATAGTAGGTGGCAAATTTTTAGTTAAATGACGTAAAATATGACAGTATTTTTAGTTTTTTGCTAATGAATAAGTGGATGTCGTAAACATTTACCCGCAGTTACTTTGGTCAGTTAACCGCCCCCAAAGCTTTTAGGTTCCAGAGGTATGAATTAAAAAAATATTTTTTACACTACTTAGTACATTTTTTTAAATTGAAGCTTGTTTTAAAAATATTTTTTTATGCAGCGTGACCCACTTAAGATCGCAATACCCCTGTACACCCGTTAATTGATACTGATCAGCTTCAAAGTTTGGTGGTAAGAAAAGATCCCAAGTAGCACAGACTGGTTATATAACGGTTTGTTATACGTTAAAGAAACTTTTCTTAAAACTTTGTAACTTTTACTAAAACCGTAATAAAACCAAAACATAGCTAAATTGACGTTGTATAAACGTTTACATCAGCAAAGTGGGGAATCTATAAGACTGTTATGAAACGTTGCAAAGTGGTTTTAATAACTCTTTCTAATACCACTAAACAACTTACATTAAATCGTCTTATTTTTATTTAAAATAACGTAATAACAACCTACGTATAAAAATATGTAAAGACTTCAATACAACTCATTTTTAAGCCAAAAACTATGTATATATAAGCCACGTAAATTCACCCATATTTATATATGTATATCAGTTACAAAAAAAAAAAAAAAACATTCCACCACCTAGTGAATAACTTTTTACTACTTTCTGGTATAATTTTTCTTTATTTATAACTTGTCTAGTTGTAATGTGAACGTATGCAACTATATGATAATTTTAGACATGATCCTTATATTTTATAGCGTCCATGCATAATAGGGATGGGACGGATATCCGGTCCTGCTACTGCATCCGGCCTATCCGGCTTCCAAACCGGATATTCGGCTCCGGCCGGATATGAAAAAATATCCGGTCAACATCCGGCCAAATAAAAACTATCCAAAATGCATGAAACATAACTGTTATTTATTTATTAATTGTCAGTTATATATCAAAATATTTATAAAATTAACAATGACCTAGAAACTACAAACAAAATAAATAAATATAAAAAAAATAAGTCTTAAATTCTTCAATAGGCCTACATGTGATAATATGGATATATAATATATTAAATAACACTGAAAACAAGAGATCAAAAAATCAAAAAACAACATAAATTCTTAATTTATAATAAATAATATAAATAATATTAAAATTTAAAATCAAATTCTTTGGTCCTAACAGACTAGTAGGTAAGTATGGTATAAATACTAAATAGTAATAAAATAATGGAAACTAAAACACAATTTTCGCGATTTGAACTGTAAGTGGCAAGAAGGGGTTAATGTTAATACTAATAACGATAATTAATTAATGGTAAGTTATGGTGAACAAACATTAAAGTTTCGCCATTTGCGGCGTTCAGCCTATTACGGTCACTAGTAAATATATTACCTGCTTCAGAAAATAATCTCTCACTATATACACTAGCACTTGGAGCACACAGATAGGTTTTCATTAACTTTTGAAGCCTGGGGAATTGCTCACCATATTGACTCCACCATAGCACTGGATCACTCTTTCTATCAAAAACGGGTAAACCCAAATATGACTCGACTTCTTTAGAAGGTGAATTTGATGACAGAGAAACATTTCCATTTGTTTTGGTTGTTTTGGGCTTTTTGATAATTTTATTGTAACAGTCCCAAATCGATATTTTGTTAAGTTTTGCAACTTTTGCAAGTGGTTGATCATCTTCGTCATCACTTTCACTTAATAGTTTCAAGCCACCTGAATCTCCCTTTTCATGATTGTTCTAATTTCCCCAACATTTTGTTTTTGACATAATATCAATTCAATCAGTTCATTTTGTACAAGCTTTTTATTTGTATCATTAAAAAAAATTAACTTGTATCTTGGGTCCAAAATTGTAGAAATTTTATAATATTTTTCAGACTCAATATTGCCAAATCGAATATTAATTTCATCAATTAATTCAGATTTCATTGTACCTAAACCACTAGATATATGCTCATTGAGATATCGCTTCAAGGTTGTTATGGCTGGAATAACTTCAGATATGTAAGAATGATTTGCACTACAACCTCTGGTGATTTCCTAAAATGGTCGTAACAGGATAACACAGTTTTCTAACAAGCTCCATTGATTTGTAGTCAAATTTTGCAAATTGTTTTCAACTGCATATAGAGTAACCGCTGTTTTCTGGGCATGTAAGCGTTCCAATATATAAAATGTTGAATTCCAACGAGTTGGAACGTCTTGCACCAGTTTCTGGTCCTGCACGTGTAATTGCTTCTGGATACATTTCAGCTTATAACATGCCAAAGAGGAATGATTGAAATGCATAACAATTCGTCGACTCACAGCAACCATGTCAATCACAGCTCTTTGAGACTTTAAAGCTGCCTCAATTACTAATTGTAATGTATGAATAAAGCACCCAATATGGGGCAAATTTGCGCCATAGCAGCCTTTTACCATATTTGTGCCGTTGTCTCTAACAACTAAATGAACATTTTCCTTTGGAATATTCCATCCGTTCAGTAAGGTGGTAAGCTTGTCACAAATATTCAAACCTATGTGGGAGCCTTCAAAATTTTCACAATTTAGCATAGCATGGTGCAATTTTAGAGAACCGCATTCATCATCGGCAATAAAATGAACCGTCAAACTAATGTAACTCTCATTCGTATATTGGCAAGTCCAAATATCTGTAGTTAAACTTACATTCGGGCAGGACTTTAAGTTATTTAATATTTGTACCTTTACTTGATTGTAAATGTTTGGAATGATTTTGCCCCTGAAATAATTTCTAGTTGGTATTTTGTAATTAGGTGCAATATTGTTAAGTAATCTTTTAAAGCCTTTTTTTTCAACCACACTATAAGGATTGTTGTCCAGTGCTATCATTTCTCCAATTAAATAATGATATTTGACAGCTCGAGGATTTTCAATATTCCACACTTGGAGGTCATAAAGAAGGTGTTCGGCTTCTTTTATTATCATCGCAAAAAATTGTCATAAATATTTCCTAACGAGTTAAGAACGTAGACCAATCCCTCTGAATATAATTGGTTGAAATTTGTCCTACCAAATAGATGATTCGTTGAAATAAGCGATCTAGTCAACGTGGACTTTCAGGGGTGAGGTAACTGTTTCTTTGTCATAAAAGTTTAAGAATAAATATATCAAATTCACACTTTTGTCCGGCGGCATACTAATAAGAAGCGGTCGGTATCTTTTAGGTTTTTTTGCGAGCTTTTTTGTATCGCTGGATTAAATGTGGTCCTTACTATACCTACGATCATGAAAAAATTACGTTTTATTACTTGCAGCAATGTGCATGAGTGGCAGGACAGGACAATACGGGTGCGACTTGAATTTAATTGTAAATATCGCGGTCTGCTCATAGATAAAGCGACTGCTTGAAAAAGCAAAATATCCGGCCGGATTATCCGGCCGGATTATCCGGCCGGACCGGATTTTGCACTGGCCGGATATACTGTATCCGGTTATCCGGCCAAAAGCACATCCGTCCCATCCCTAATGCATAATCAAACATATAGAGGTATATAATAATAAATTTAATAGATTAATATGAATTATTTGATTTTGAAAATTAGGTGCAAACAAATATTGCTCGTGAATATAATCGTTCTACCTAGTTAAAAAACAATGGGCTTCGAGAATAAATGAAAATGAAGAAAATAAATGATTTTTTAAAATACATCCACATTTATATTTAACATTATGTGGTTCTTAAACTATTGTAAAATGTTAAGCATACACCAAAATAAGAAAATGTGTGGTAGTATCACTTGTCTAGTCCTAAAAACTATTAATAAAACTATTTAAAAAATTAAACTTTCTACTTTCACAAGATGGACGCTGGACTTCTTACAATTGCAAAAAAAAATGGCTTTGAAATTTTCCAACCTCAAAGTTTTAATAACTACAATAAAACTGCAATACACTATTTATATGACCAAAATGTATAGATTTGCTAGTAAGTGTTTTAAGAGTCTTTACAACTATATTTCAACTTTTAAGATTATTAATAAATGTAAAGTTGTATTACAGTGTCATAAGAGTTAGTAAAACTACAATGAAACTTTATACAATTGGGTCTTGTAAAGTTATATTATAGTGGTATAAGAGTTCTTAAAACTGAATTGAAACTGTTCTATAACTAACAATGTGTAGATATAAAGCATATTTGTACAGCAGTTAATAAAACAATATTACAACCTGCAAAGTTTTAATAAGGTTGTTAAAATAATATATGTACAGAATTATATTATTTTGTATTTAATATGAATGATTGGTGATATGTCAGGCATATTTTCAGTGGATGACAATATAGTCCAAAAGGTTAACTTTAAAGACATTTTCAAGGGTAAGGACTTAGTACTCGCTTTAATGTATTGTGTTAGAGTGCTTACTAAACAAGTTTCTAAGCCTTGGTACCAAAACTGCCCTCTTGAATCTGGACCCATAGGTACAATTTTAACATTTCTTGGCGTTTCCAATAAAGTTCGGCTGTCGACTAGTAAATATGCAGTACACTGCTCGGAAGTCCGTAATTTATCCAGCAAATCGTTTAGTGCCTGATGAGTTATTTTGTGATTTACTGCCCAAATTTTTAATTTTTCGTGTAACAGTTCTTTATCTGCTATATCCTCATCATCATCAGTTTCCATTATATCATTAATGACATCTGTTTGGTCAACAAAGTTATCAATGTTATCATAGTCCTGATGCTCAACGGTAATTGTCGAATTTGATGAAGATGATGGTGTTATATTTCTACATTTCACGTTTTGCTCGTTTTCAACAATATTTATTATTTTCTCTGGGTATAAAGGTGAATTCTTATTTTGATTAACAGTTTGCACGCACTGTGCCTTTGGAGTTTTGATTACTTTTTTCACTTTGCTGATGTAATGATATTGATTTAAATTTGTTTTTACTTTTCTATAATAATCAGTAACATATCTGTAGAGTTTAGGAACATGTTGATTGTGTACTTGAGGCATATTTTATCTATTAGAAAATTACACATTTTATGTTACGAAGCAGGTTTTCACAGAGGTTATGTTCGATATGTGTACGACATTATATATCTTTAATACAACTATTTAAAGATTCTAAAATATACTTCGGAAGTTGGTGAAACTATTATAAAACTCCAAATGAAAACTACAAAACTACGTATTTATTATGGCATCTATAAACGTTTAAGCATCTTATAAATCCAGTTACATAATAAACATCTTGTACAACGTTGCATACACTTTAGAACAACTTCATATCGAACTAATAAATAACTTTTATAAAACATGTGGTATAAACTGCAATATAACTCCAAGCAAGAACTATAAAACAACTCGCTTATACAACGTTAATAAAACTTTAATATAACTTAAAACAGAGTCGTCACAAAAACTTTATTAAGCGACGTTTAAACACCGTCTACAAAACTTAAAATAGTTGTATAATCGTCGTTAACTTTTTAGTTTTATAATTTCAAATAATATAAGTTGTACAAACGTTTTTCATAGTTATAATAACTTCCTTATGACTATGTGCTACTTGGGATCGATGAGGTGATTCTTTGAACTTAGTATTATGTGATACATGTCAGTAGCGTGCAGTTTTAAAGGGGTTTGAAAAGTCGATTTTTCAAAAAAAAGTATTATCGATTTTTTAGGCAGAACCTCGTAAGGTATTCTTAATCAGCACCTTTAGAAACCACTTTATACAAGACTGCATCGTAGTGGGCTCAAAGGTGTTTGAGTTTGAGATAGTGGCCGTCATAAAACAATTTTTTGATGAACTAATTTTTATCTCTAAAACGAATTTCAAATCAAAAAAATGTATTCTTTATTTTTTGTTCAGCGTAATGTATTGTACTAGTTTAAATTGATTTTGCAACAAAATAGTGATTTATTTAATAAGGAAAAAATTCTAATTCATTCATATACCTACCATTTTTCTTAACGAAAACGATCTTTAGTAAAGATCTAAGTAAGCCGTGGAAACAAATGTTGCAAGTGTCAGTTTATTATCTTTTAATTTTTTTTTCACTTTTTATTATTTCATTTATTTATTTTGTAAAATCTATTCAGTTTAGTTGTCTAGTACAATACATTCTGTACAAATGAAGAATACATTTTTCTGATTTGAGAATCCATTTTATGGATAAAAATTAGTTTTGGTTCAAAAAATTGTATTTTTGACGGCCACTCAAACACCTTTGAACCCACTACGATGCAATCTTGTACACAGGGGTATCTACAGATGCTGATCAGGAATACCTCGCTACTACTTTTTTTTTTTTGGAAAATCGACTTCTCAAACCCCCACATATTACTAAGTATCGATCTTTTCTTACCAACAAAGTTTGAAGTTAATCAGGCATCAATTAACGGGTCTACAGGAGTGCTGCTATCTTATGTTGGTCACACTGTATATATAATTTTATTTTTTACTTTTTAGTCTTCATTTGTTTTACATATAGACAGACCGACAATACCCTTTTGATATCCATGTCAAAGAAAATTTTTGATAAAATAGTTTATTATATAAAATGTAAGCATTTTCAGAAACAATAATTGATATATATCAAATATTAACTTAGTTATCAAGCGCAATAGATAATATTATTGTAAGCTTGCAGTAATACTATCTATTGCGCTTGATAACTAAATTAATATTGACATCTACCAATTATTTTTTCTGAAAATGCGTACATTTTATATAATTAACTATTTTATTAAAAAAATTTTAAATACATTGGTAAATGACCGAATAAACATGAGGTCAGGTTTTTGAAAATAACTGCAAAATATTTGAATAAAAAACTATGAAAAAATTTCCTTGTACAAAAAATGCCGTGCTTTATCGGTATCTAAAATATTATTTACATAGTAGGCATATTTCCCAAGATATAACGGATTTAAAATTGGTATGGTCAAAATTTCCTTAAGGTGGCCGTTCCCTAGAAAGAGACATCCGACAGGGAAATATTTATTATTTTTGGCCATAACTATTTTTACTTAGTACGTATATTTAAAAAAACTATTAGAGTACCTAAGTAGAACTATAACAAGACTACTACTATGAATTTTCATTCAATAATTTCAGTGGTTTGCAAAATAGCTAGATTTAAATTTAAAAATTATGTTAATCTTCCTATTTTGTAATTTTAAATCTAGCTATTTTACAAACCACTGAAATTATTGAGTGAAAATTCATAGTAATAGTCTCGTTATGGTTATACTTAGGTACTCTTATAGTTTTTTTAAATATACGTACTAAGAACAAAAAAGTTATGGCCAAAAATAATAAATATTTCCCTATCGATGTCTCTCTCTAGGAAATGGCCACCTTAAGGTAGCCATTCCCTAGAAAGACAGGGAAATATTTATTATTTTTGGCCATAACTTTTTTTTCTTAGTACGTGTATTTAAAAAACTATAAGAGTACCTAAGTAGAAATATAACAGGACTATTTCTATGAATATTCACTTAATAATTTCAGTGGTTTGCAAATAGCTAGATTTTAATTTAAAAATTATGTTATTCCTATTCCGTACTTTTAAATCTAGCTATTTTGCAAACCACTGAAATTATTGAGTGAAGATTCATACTAATAGTCTTGCTATCGTTCTACTTAGGTACTCTTATAGTTTTTTAAATATACGTACTAAGAACACAAAGTTGTGGGCAAAAATAATATTTCCCTATCGGACGTCTCTTTCTAGGGAATGGCCACCTTAAAAAGTAGGACATTTATCAACATAACTTAGCAGAACCTGAAAAAAATTTCAGGGAATGATTTAGAATAAACACATAATGAACACATAATTTTTTTCAATTTTTTCCGCTCCTCCGTTTCTGAGATATTCGCGGTTAAAGTGAGGGGTCAATACAGTTGAATCGTATATATTAATTAGTTGGTAAACTTATGGGGTTATCGTTTTTGCCATTTTTGAGAGTATCCTTTCAAATTTTCATCTAGTTTAGAGAATTGGAGCGTAATACACTCAACTGAATAAACTGATGTTTTAAAACAATTTTCATGTTGGCTTAATATATTGTAAAAGCGTAAAAACAGTTTAGGGTTCAGTGTTTTACTTAATTATGTAGTAATGTATGGATTTTCACCAAGTAACGGTTGAGTCTATCAACTCTTCGATACCGTAATACAATGTGACCTAAATTTATTTTTTATCATGCGTATGCATGCACCGTTGTCCAACAAAATGTTGAAGTACAAAATAAATGGGTACTTACAGGTATTACAGGTTTGCAATAATAATGTACTAGGCATTTGTATAAACCAGAAGTAAACCTGGTTAAAATTTTCCCTTGACTTTTACAATACACATCGTAATTACACTCCGTTAATGATAATAATATTTAAGTATCTATTAAATAGATCATCGGGCAAATCCTATATTAAAGTGGCCATTCCCTAGAAAGAGACATCCGATAGGGAAATATTTATTATTTTTGCTCATAACTTTTTTTTCTTAGTACGTATATTTAAAAAAATATAAGAGTACCTAAGTAGAACTATAACAAGACTATTACTATAAATTTTCACTCAATAATTTCTGTGGTTTTCAAAATAGCTCGATTTGAAACTAGGAAATAGGAAAATTAACACAATTTTTAAATTTAAATCGAGCTATTTTGCAAACCACTAAAATTATTGAGTGAAAATTCATCGTAATAGTCTTGTTATGGTTCTGCTTTTAAATGTACGTATTAAGAAAAAAAAGTTATAGCTAAAAATAGTAAATATTTCCCTATCGGATGTCTCTTTCTAGGGAATGGCCACCTTAATATATTTCTCTACTTTACTTCCACATCAGCGTAGTGGGTTGGAAGTATACTAATCGTAAAAAATTTTTTTTTTAATTATTTCTACCTTCACATATTAGGTATATATTTAATTATTAGTATAGTCATTGATTGACAATAATTTTGAAACTATTTTTCAATTATTTTTTTTTTAAATCGAAAGCGTTTCCGCTGGATGTCGTGTTGCTTTAATTTGGAATTAACAACGATCTTCGTCTATTTCGTCTTCTCTATCTGACTGTCTTGTTAATTCTCTAATTTTTTATATTGATTTGTTTGGTATAGTATCCTACTGTCAATTCGAGAATTGAGTCTAAATCGTTGCTACCAGGATAAATCATTACAAAGGTTGATGTGATAGAAGACCCGAGATCGTGCTTGAATATTGCAATTCCTTTGTCGGTCTTTTTTTATTATTTTCAAACTGGCTTTGGATAACCTATACACGTATGTATTATAACGAAATCGGAACTAGATTATATTTTGAACTTTTGGGGGTAAATAGGAGGAAAGTAAGTAAAGCAAGCTAGTATGAGTTTAGAAATTTAGAATTTAGTGTATAAAATCGAAAATGTAGATAAGACCAGATCTTTATGTGTTGAGGTTCCAGGAACACGAAAAAGTGGTTTAAAAAAATCTCGATGTATGCATGTATGCATAGAACACTAGCTGTTCAAAACAAATTAAAAAAAAGTGGTTCATAGATATCGGAAAATGTTCGTTTAGGTATGACAATAGGAACAAGCTAGAGCGAACCAACTAGGCTATTCTTGTTTATCGTATAAAACACATCACCTGCTTTCAATTTGTTTTCGTCTTTCTTTGTGTTTTAGTGCAATACCAAACCAGCACTTTCCCAATCTGTAAAGATGTGTGGACAGTGGACACGTCAGCGTTGAAACTAGCCAACCAATTTTGATAAAATTTGACGCAATGGTAATATTAGTATGTACCGTATATGAGCTGAAAAGGTTTTGGCGCAGATTAGATGACGTCTAACGCCCTTTTGTCACATAGACCTATTTTTCTACATAATATCCATTTCTTATTGTACTGGCTTGAGCAAAAAAAATTGGACACGTCTTATTTGTATCTCGGGCACGTGCAGACCCTAATGCAGTTAGCTTCGTGGTAAAACAGTTCTGAAAGATAATTGATTGCCCTTAAAAATGAGCCCGGTCTGAAGTCCCCAACTCTTTCCCTTCTATGGGTTAAAAACTTTGCGCTTCCTCCCCTCCCCTACTAATTATCCGACTGCAATATGGCCGGGCTCAAATCAAAGAGAAAAGAATTCCGCATCCGATGGCGAAAACATTTCTTGTGTCACCCCTTTCCTTCCTGGCGAAAAATGACTTAAAAAAAACATCGGTCTTTCCGCAACCATTTATTTACGCCGAAAATTATAAACTAATGATAAAAAGTTGAGGTAGGAACATTAAAACACAATGTCGCGTTTGCTGGGCGATATGTGGCTAAAATTGCGGAAGTTACAGCAGTTTTAATTTTATTTTCGTTTTCCCCTCCCCCTCCCTTCCCAATCGAACCAGCGATTTAAAATTTGGACGCAGTACTTTGTATCCGACTATCTATTAGAAAAAAAAGGCAAGTCGCTTTCTTCCAGCAAAAAACGCCAACACGGCTCTCGGTACGTTCCCACCGCCGCCGCAGTGTAAAATCCGTATACAAAACCGGACCTTCAAATTGCAATATCTCCAGAACCGCTGAACCGATTTCGACGAATCAAAATTCAGTTTACGCGCATTTCCGAGCCCTTTATTTTTACCCCATGCCGTTCTTCGACCCGAATCAAACTAAGCGAGTTATGGCCGAAAAACTGTACATGTAAATTTCCGTTCCTCCACCATACGTGAGTCGCCCACACAGGTCACCACAAGTTTCGGGAGGTCTGACTTTATAAAATCAGAAAAAAAATCAAAATAAACGTTGTCACTTAGAAACCCAGATCGACTCCACTATTCATTGGTATACAGGGTGGGGCCATAGTGTACATTTTTTGAAGCCTCTTTGTAGGCTCTATTCATACCTATTATATTAGCATTGAATATTTCCTAACCAATTAGATGTAATAAATTTTTTTGTTGAAATAATGCAATTTGCAGATGGATATTAAAGTTACGAGACGTCTAATTAATGTTTTTGAATAATTTTCATTTCCTAAAACTGTACAGGGTGGCCAAAAATTATTTTTCAATTAAGAACCTTTTTAATTGAATTTTCTCAATTTTTTCAAATGGAACAATATGTATATTTTTCAACGATGTGATGTAGAAATGAAAAGCGAACATTTTTAGTAAGTACTTCCCTATGGCTAATAATTGCAAGCAATTTCGTTTTAGTGAGCAATAATTACAAAATTCAAAAATAAACTTGAAAATAGAAAAAAATATAATAAATGTTCCACATGTTTGCCCTCTTTGATTGACACACATCTCTATGCACTTTTGAAATGAGGTTCCCACTGTTCCTAAAACTGCCAGTGTGATAAATCTAAAGGCAGTTATTATTCTTTCCTTCATATTTTGTACTGTTGTTGGTGTGTCTCTATAAACAATTTCCTTCACGTAACCCCATCAAGATCTGGGGATCTAGCAGGCCATTTAGTGGGTCCATTTCTTCCAATGCATTGATGAGGGTAGGTATTATTTAAGTGGTCTCTAACTGCATTTAAATAATGTGGTGGAGCACCATCTTGCTCAAACCACATCCTATTTCGAATACTTGCAGGGAGATTTACCGATAATTGTGACAGATAGTTTTCCAAAAAATTAAGATAAATAGCTCCAGTCAATGTACCATCAAAGAAATGTGGCCCTATTGCATGTGCATAAGAAAGTGGGTATTTTCCGAAGCATAATAATGGAAATTGTGCCTATTAACACAACCATTTTTATGAAAAGTTCCGTCATCAGTGAATAAAACATTATTGAAGAAGTTGACATCATCTTGCATTTTACCTCTGGCCCAATTATAAAATTGTAGGCGCTTTTGAAAATCGTCATCAGATATTTCCTGGTGCATTTGAATATGATATGCATGCAACTTATTTGTTTTTAAGATTCGACCTACAGCCCGTCTACTTATTAGTACTAATGAGCTCACTTCTCTTTGACTAACATGGGGATTCTCAACCGTTGCCAGCACCACAAAAAACTCATTTTCGTTGTTCACAACACGTTTTATTTTTTCACTTTTTTTATATTCGACATTTCCAGTTTCCATAAATCTACCGAGAAGGTTTTTGAAGCTGCTAACATCAAGAATCCTTCTTTCAGGATAACGTTGGTGATAAGTTCTATTGGCAAGTAGGTAAACAATCTCTGTCTGACTCCCAAAACAAAAGTCATGTCTACAAGTTCCGCTTTATTAAAATTCATATTGTAAAATTCCAAATATTTTAAATTCAATACAAATCGTAACTAAGGACCGATAAGTGTGATAAATGCTCCGCTGTACACAACAATTTATACCAAACTGAGGTTTCATTGCTAGTCGAATAACGAAAACGGAAAAAAAAATGTACAAAAAACCATTACAGTAAAGGACCTGTTAAACACTATTTACTCATTTCAATGAATTGGAAGAAATGGTCCCACTAAATAGTCTCATTTCAAAATTGCATAAAGATGTGTGTCAATCAACATGGGCAACACGTCGAACACCTATTATAAATTTTTCTAATGAATTATTTAAAGGAACCTCTTTATTTAAGCCATAGGGAAGTACTTACAAAAAAATGTTCATTTTTCATTTTTACATCACATCGTTAAAAATATATAGGGTGTTCCATTTGGAAAAAATTAAAATAAAATTATTTAAAAAGTTCTTAATTGAAAAATAATTTTTGACCACCCTGTACAGTTTTAGAAAATAAAAATGACATTATTTAGATGTTTTGTAACTGGTATTCACATAAGTTTTTCTTAAAACTCATAATTGTGACTGGTAATTTTTTTAATATCCATCTGCAGATTGCATTATTTTAACAAAGAAAATCATGACATCCAAGTGGCTGGGAGATATTCAATGCTAATATAGGAAGGAATAGAGCCTAGAAAGAAGCTTCAAGAATGTACTGATATACATAGCATTCCATTTAAAAAAAGGCACTTGGTCCTGTAATTTCGTCTTGGCTCGCCCTGTATGTTCGAAAATAATTTCCAGTTATAGACTTTTTTAGTTATCGTAGAACTCCAGCTATCGAGGTCCGACGCACTATTGCCCCACTCGTATATATTTTAAATGAATATAAAAAAAATACATATATAAAAGAAAAAAAAATAGCATTTTTTTAGCACGGTTTTTACTCATTATAGGCTCGATAACTTCTAGCCTATTCATTTCTGGGATTGTGAACATGGAGACTTTTGATCAGAATGACCTAAAGTAATATCATACTGAATTTTTTGGATTAAACTGTAAAGCACAACGCAGAAATGTAAGCTATATGCCCCATTCAAATATTTTTTCAATGGTTTTCTTTAGCTCGAAGTGTATGTAGGTATGTTCAAATCTGGTAATCAAATTTTTGACCACTTCCCTCACCACTTCCCGATATCCAATCATGCTGAAATTTTGCACACAACTTTGGTTCTGATGACAATAATCAATAAAAATGTAGCTAAGATTAGCTACCATGCATATGTACAATCGAGAATACAATATGGAATCATATTCTGGGGAAATTCGAGCGAGGTAGATAGAATATTTGTTATACAAAAAAGATGCATTAGAAACATTTATAATTTAAACCAAAGGGCATCATGCAAACCAGTATTTATGTCGGAAAAAATATTAACTTTAACCAGTGTAAACAACTCAAAATATCAACAAAACCAGAACTGCTGATCTGCACTTTGGCTGTGGACGCTTATGATTCAACAACTGGGAGTCAGTCAGCAAATGGCAACTGAAACATTCACAAGTGACCAATATTGATTAAAAATATAGTTATTTACTTTTATAGAATTCAATATAATAAATTCAATAGTTTCATAAATATAAATATTTACAATTATTTAACAAAGCAGCGGTGGGATTGGCCTGCTTGCCGCGATAGTGGTTCCTACAGTGTGTCTTTAGTTTGTGAACTTTAGTGTGAACCATATTTCTTGATTTATAAGCAGTATTCTCAGTGCATTATTATTTATTTATTTTAAACATTGCTTGTCTCAAATTTTGTTTAAATACCTATTATATTGGGTGTATTCAATAATTATTTAATTATTTAGTGTAATTAACGTAAAAATTATACTTAATTACCTAGTAAAATTAACGTACAAATTATACTGGGTGTTCCCAATAAGTGTTTGGTGTAATTAACGTATAAATTATACTTAATAATTTCTGCGATTTTGGGAAAATGGGGCGAACGAGAGCAAGGCCGACTTCTAGTAGTTCGAGCTCTAGCAGCGGGTATAATTATAGACGCAACAAAGAAAACCCAAGAAACAAACAAAGACTCGTGCTAAGCCCACTACGACTGGGAACAACGAAAGACTAGCTGTTAGGGATGTAAATAATGAGCCGTCAGTGAATCAAAATTCTTTTGAAACAACTACAGATCAAAGGGTGGATTGGCTAGAATTTCTAATTGAAAAACTATTTCAAGAAAGATCGAGTGTTAATTTAGAACTACAGAAACTGGTTGCAAAGCCAGACTGTATTTCCGAATTTTCTCCTGGAAACCCGAATTTATCCTGTTTAAAATAAATCGAGAAAATCGAACAACTGTTGTTGAAACCATTCCCTGATAATTATGGTTTTGCAACAGTTTTCAGAAATTTAGTAAATATAAACAAACTACCTTCAGAGACAGGGAAAGAATATTATTTTGATAAAATGGAGCTTATTAGTGCTCGTGAAATCCCTTGGAAACTAAGCTGTATCGTGTTTAATAGATGGCATGAGAGATCCAACGATTCAAGCAGGTGCACAAGCAGATAGACATGGTACACCTGATGATCTGTATGTGGAATATTTTTCAACACTTAATCCAGATGCTGCACGATCCTTCACGACGATAGAACGGTTTCAACAAAGGGGGTTTAAGCATACTCATAATGAGAGCCACTTCGGAGAATAGACGTAATGAGCAACGTTGCTACAATTGCAAAGAGAAGGGTTATTGTTCTAATAAATGTTCAAAGCTCAGATTAAGGTGCACGAATTGCAAACGTTTAGGTCATGTGGCTAAAGATTGTCGAAGATCAATAATGAATCAGATGAACCAGATAGTAATGCCAGTAATGGACCGACTATAATGACAGATACTTTGATTGTTGGATAAATGAAAAGCCCAGACGTGCACACGTGGTTTCAGGATGTGCGGGAGTATTAATACGAGAAAGAGATGCTACTCAGCTTGGATTAGAAAACTCCGTCAGTAACGTGATGATAGGTGATTATGGAGGATCCATAGCGAAGGTAATAGGAGAAACTGACGTCTTTCTTAGGGTGAACCGAGCAGAAGGTGCTGTGAAAGCATTAATCTTACCAAGTTTTGCTCAAGAAGTACCCGTCGTGATAAGGCAGACCTTCCTAAATCGACCTGAGGTTCTTACGATAGTCTTCGGGGAAACAGTGAGGTTGCTGTCTGCTGATGATGATGTAAACACCGTGTTAAATTTGCCACCAAATAAAATCCCTCTGTGGGTAAAGGAGAACGCCGTCATTCCACCAAAGACGGTTGCATTGGTTGTCGTGACATCACGCAGCGTTACCGATAAAGATGTCTACATACTGGGAAATGAGTACTATGTAGATGAATGTATCACGAAAGGTGGACGGGTGTGTAACAATTACAAATATGTCTTAACGAGAATTTGAGGTAAACAGATCAAATTTTAGCTCAATGTATTACGTGTTTAGAAGATATATTCTTAAATTCGTATCCATTTACATTTTCCACTGCACTACGAAACAGTGTAACATTTATGGATGAGTTTAGATATTGCTTTGCACAAAATATCAGCAAATTAGCGAAAACCAATATATTAAAAAAAAAATGTTAATATATGTTCCGGATGATAAGCTCGTAGTTTAATGACCATAACGTTTGACTCACAATGAACGAAAAGTTGTGAAAACTTGTAGATGATTTATTGGTAATGGTTATCTTATTCTTCTTGTTAAAAAGAAGAATGGCGAACAACGCATGTGTATGCTTTAACTCAAAAACGGTTAAAGATAAATTCCCGCTTCCTTATGTAGATGATTTTCTTGAAAGACTTAAGGATTGTAAATACTTCACAAGTTTATATTTTGTGAGTGGTTGCCAGCAAATTCAGTTGGAAGAATTGGCGATTCCTAAGATTGCTTTTGAAATTCCAGATGGATATTGTGAGTATACAAAGATGAGGTTTGGATTTTGTAACGCCCCGTCAGTTTTCCAAAGAACTTTTGATGACATTCTGGGAAATTTATGATATGAAAAAGCATTAGCGTGCGTGGATGACGTTGTGTTGCCATCACGAAGTTTCGAGCTTAGATTTAGTAAAAAAAAAAAAGGTTTTAGAGTCCTTTAAGAAAGCTGATCTTACTTTACGTTAAAGCAAGTGCTACATTTTCAGGAAGAACGTTGAATGTCTGGATCACGAAATTAGCCATGATCAACTTAAACCAGGTAGCAGAAAAATAAAGCTTTACGACGATTCCCAGTACCTACTGACGTTCTTTCTATTAGACAATTTCTAGGATTGACAAGTTATTTTTGAAAATATATCAAGGATTTTGCCATAACTGCCGAACCTTTGACAATCTTAACGAAAAAAAGACGTTAAATTCGAATAGGGTGACGAACAACGTAGAGTTTTCGAAATCCATAAGGAGAAACTGGTATCTAGATCTATATTTAGCTAAGCTGAGCTGAGAACAGAAGTTCAAATGGTTACCTACGTCAAAGTGAAGTACTTCAAGAATATTAGTTCAGTTACCACTTAACAACATGCTACGCTGTTATAGACTACTTCAGACACGATAAAGAAAGAACTTAGATACCATTCTCGTGAATTGACGATGGCTGTAGTAAACACGAAGAAATTTAGGATATTTCTTATTGGCATTAAATTCAAAGTTGTCACAAACTGCAATGCAATTAGAGTGACTCTGAGCAAAAAGGATTTAATCCCAAGAATTGAGGAATGACAATACAGGAATATAATTTTGAAGTAGAGTACCGCCCTGGGTATAGAATGTCACATGTGGACGCACTTAGTAGGAACCCGATTAGTAAAAATCCAGTTGAGGCCAATACCGCAGTTAATACAGTAAACATATATCAAGAGGACTGGATCCTCAATGCTCAGTTGGGCGATGAAAGATGCAAATTCTCAATCGAAGTATTGACAAACCCTCCAAGAGATGGAGAGGATAACGAAATACGCCAAAATTATTGTTTGCTCAATAATAAACTGTACAAGATCTCTTTTAGTAAAAAGAAATGGGTTGTACCTAAAGATAGCAATGGTCAGACCAAAAGATATAGACGTACTATTTTGCCATCCTTACTTCATTTCACGAATGATGAGAGCATGTGGAACAAAGTGCGATAGGTTTGAATTCTACGATGAATTCGACCACTCGAAAGTCGCAATACGAATTGTTCCAAAGTGCGATAGGTTTGAATTCTACGATGAATTCGACCACTCGAAAGTCGCAATACGAATTGTTTCAAAGTGCGATAGGTTTGAATTCTACGATGAATTCGACCACTCGAAAGTCGCAATACGAATTGTTTCAAAGTGCGATAGGTTTGAATTCTACGATGAATTCGACCACTCGAAAGTCGCAATACGAATTGTTTCAAAGTGCGATAGGTTTGAATTCTACGATGAATTCGTCCAATCGAAAGTCGCAATACGAATTGTTTCAAAGTACGATGCGGTTTGAGTTCTACGATGAATTTAACCACACGAAAGTCACTACACGAATCACGACTGTCTCTAAAGTGCGATGGAGGTTTGCGTTCTATGATGAATTTGACCCCTCGAAAGTCGCAATACGAATTGCTTCTGTTTGATAATTCGATGATGTTTTAATTCTACGATGAATACGACCACTGAAGTCACCATACGTATTACGCTTTAAGTATGTACCCAAGGGTGTTGCTTACGCAATTCGGATAAGGAAAATTCCGTAGAATCAACTCGAGACGAGAATGTGGTGACGACAAAAGAAAAACACGTTGTTGCTCAAAAGCAAGGCAAACGAAAAGCCGAAACACGTTGTTGTTCAAAAGCAAGGCAAACGAGAAGCCGAAACACGTTGTTGCTCAAAATCAAGGCAAACGAAAAGCCGAAACACGTTGTTGCTCAAAAGCAAGGCAAACGAAAAGCCGAAACACGTTGTTGTTCAAAAGCAAGGCAAACGAAAAGCCGAAACACGTTGTTGCTCAAAATCAAGGCAAACGAAAAGCCGAAACACGTTGTTGCTCAAAAGCAAGGCAAACGAAAAGCCGAGTTCGACAGACATCGATGTCTTGTAAGATGGTACCAAGATAGAGTAGAGACCAAGTATTGGTGCGCACCACTACGATGAGCAACTAAGGCAAAAGCCTAAAATTGGTTCCAAAGTATAGCGGACCATACGTTATTACGAAAACGTTAAACCACGATCATTATGTTGTAGATAACGTTCAAGGTACTTCCTCATCGCAGAGGAAGTATAAGGGAATCGTCTCCCTTGATAAGTTTAAGGCCTATAACGTTGAAGTCTGTTTGCAAACGGAAAACGAACTTGAGAATAGTAGATAGAGCTCTAATCGTTACGTTTTTGATTTTAATTTAGGTTTTCCTGTATGGTAATGTATACATAATATGTTTTACTATTTTATCGTACGAATAATGATTAATGATTGTACTAACAAATAATTCTTGCAAGAATTTACGTTAACTTTACAGATTCTACGATGCAGAATATCGCAGAGTGTCCAGCAGCCACAAAGAATTTATTAACAGCATGTACGAGTATTTATTGAATTAGTAATTTGAGTTTGCTTTCACAGGGATCACGAATTACCGAAAAGAGGGCGGTTGATCCACGAGGACGTGGATATCAGTAGCGTGGCCGACTGTAAACAACTCAAAATATCAACAAAACCAGAACTGCTGATCTGCACTTTGGCTGTGGACGCTTATGATTCAACAACTGGGAGTCAGTCAGCAAATGGCAACTGAAACATTCACAAGTGACCAATATTGATTAAAAATATAGTTATTTACTTTTATAGAATTCAATATAATAAATTCAATAGTTTCATAAATATAAATATTTACAATTATTTAACACCAGCATCATGATCTTAGAATCAGTCAAATTTGTCTGTGAAAACAAACACTTCTTTCGAAGTTGTGATAAATTTCATAAGTACAGCACACGTAATAAAGTAGATCTGTACCCTGTAATACCAACAACTACATACATTCAGAAAAATGTCTACCACACCTTAATCAAGATTTATAATAAACTGCCACTAACTATAAGAAACCTCAACAACAAAGTGATGTATAAAAAATTGAAAAACCTTCTGCTTAAAAAGGCCTACTATAGCCTCAGTGAATTTTTCGAAGACAAACAAATAGAAAATATGAACTGAGATACTTATAAGTTTTTAATATTTTAATGTTAATAATGTTTTATATTTGTCCTGTACGCTTATCATGGTTTTATATTTTATCAACTTATTGTAATTTTATACATGAGTATTAGCTTATTCTTTTAATATTTTATATTTTGACATGTTCTACACCCTTATGGGTAATTCTACTGTATTAAGGAACAAATAAAATTGATTGATTGAATATAAATATAGTGTTACGTTTATTCACCTTTTGGAAACACCCTGTACGAATCCGTGGGTTCTTAATAATTTCAACAAGAGATAAACACTACTAACACTTTATTTAACAATTTACTGACTGTACAATACTTGTTTACTTAATATTTAACCTCACTTTTCACTTTTCAATTTGTTCACTTTTATAAACTGCCTTCTTAATAAAACTTCCTCCCCCGCGCTGGTAATCGCGCCTTATATACTCCGAATTTGACTCTCTAGATCCATCTAGAAACAATCAAGAATCTTCTCCAACCACATTCCAGAAAAGTCCATTTCATTCTGCTAGCTTCCAGTTACAATTAGTAGGCATAGGCGTATCATCTCCAGTTCCAAGGGGGTTTAATTCATAACAATAGTATATTCAATACTATGGTAGATCCAATATGGCGGCCACCATAAAATGGCGGATTACCTTTTTCTCGAGGGAGTTCGACATGGGTATCAAATGAAAGGGTACCTATATAAAGTAGAATACAATAAGCTGTGTGACTTCATTCTAAATCCAATATGGCGGCCGGCACAAAATGGCGGATCATCTATTATTTTACAACCACCTCGGCGTGAGTATCAAATGACAGGGTATGACATGTAGAATACAATGAGCTGTGTGACGTTATTCTAAATCCAATTAGGCGGCCGACACAAAATGGCGGATTACCTATTTCCTTATAACCCCCTTGGTATGGGGATGAAATGAAAGAGTTTAACAAGAGTAATCGAAATGATGGCGTTTGAATAAAAACAAAATGAGGCAAACTAAAAAGTAAAAAATAAATACAACATTTTTTTGAAACAATGGTTTTCTTTTAAAACTGAATTGCACTAAAAAGTAGAAAACAATTTTTTTTCAGTGATTAAATTATAAAATGATGATGAAATAGAAAACCATTGGACACTCATAAAGTATTGCTGTTGCTGTTATATTACAACATACTATTCATACCGTTTTATCACAATGCTGATTGTTGATGAAGGTAATACATCATATTTTATGAGCGTCCAATGTTTTTTTTTTCATCATCATTTAGTATTTTAGTCATTGAATTAAAATTGTTTTTTACTGTTTAGTGCAATTCAGGTTTAAAAGAAAACCATTGTTTAAATTTTCTTCTTAAATTTATTTATTACAACTCTATACATAAAGAAACTATGATTAGAGTTTCAACTTACGAAGTCATTGCCAAACAGTGAATCTAAATCAGATACTGGTTTACAAATAAGCAACGAAAATATAAAATAAGTATATAGACAGGGGCGCGTTTAGGTAAATTGGGGCCCTAGGCGCTGTGAGATTTGAGGGCCCCTCGATTAAAAAAATATTATGCAATATTTGAAGGCAAGTATATTTTTACAAATACATATTATCATATTATTTTTTTCCGGCTTTATATGTTAGCAAACTTCAATTCGTCAATTTGAACGTTTGATATCACAGTTTTGTTTCCTCTGATACAGTATCCAGAAGAGACAAATTTTGAAGTCGCTGTTGCCCCGAAGTACTTCGTAGGTGATTATTAATTATTTTGAGCGTCGAAAAAGTGCGTTTACATGAGGGATTACTGACAGGAATGGTCAAGTAAATACACAAAAGGGTTTCAACATTAAGAAATGTCGCCTGCAACACATTGAGAATAAAGGACTCCGCAGTTTTTTATAGTAAGAATGTTCTGGGGAAAATATTCTCCTGGATCCCCTGATTAAAATTCTCTCTGACCACCAGTCCGACCGAATTCAATTTTTTGATCTAGAGGCGACTGAAACTGTGAACATCTTCGAAGGTCTGCGTAAATGTTCCATAAAAATTCTGAAAATATTCATGCTCATTTCTTGAAGAAAAATAAGCATCTTTTGTCTCTTGGCATTTTTTTCAAAGTGCTTCCTTCTCCCGGAAAAAAATAACAAACAAAAATATTTTTTGTATTTTTTTACGGGAAAAGGAAGCAACTTGAAGACAAACACCAAGAGACAAAAGATGCTTATTTTTGTTCAAAGAACACGCCTACCGGTTTTCAGAATTTCTTAGACAAAAATAATTTCGACCAAGAATTTCCCTAAAATTTTATTTTTTCTACTTCAGAAAAATCCCAAAATATTTAGGCAAGTTCTTTAGGTAAAAATAATCAGCTTATGCCCCTTCAACTTTTTCTTCAAAGTGCTTCCTTTTCCCGTAAAAAAATTGCAAAAAAATTATTTTTTTCTGTTTTATTTTTTTCCGGGAGAAGGAAGCACTTTGAAAAAAAAAACACCAAGAAACAAAAGATCTTTATTTTCTCTAAAAAATGAGTGAATATTTATTTATTTATTTATCAGTAGATTTATTTTCATTAATGTGAAATAGACCGAAAAGCTGATTCGTCATCTGGCACGTGCTGACTGCCGAAACTTAAATAGTAACGTCTGAGGAATTGCCAACAAATTGGTCTGTTAATTGATTGCATCTTTTTTTAATACACTGAAAAAAATATGTTCAGTGAATGAAAGTTCATTGAGAATTTATGAATCTGTTTATTGATCTAATGTATATGTTCATTAATACAATGTACACATTTATTGTTACTATGTAAACGTACATGAACCGATTCATTAATATTACGAACATATTTTTTTCAGTGTGATGCAGTGAATAAAGATTAAAAAAATGAATATTCAAGAATATTCAAACACGATAAACACAAACAATAAATTTCTATAGACTTCTACATTGAAATATGAAAAAAATTGAAATGCAAAGGAAGAACTATAAAATGATTTCAAGTTCAAATGATATAAAATGTAAATAAACGACAAATGTTCGTGAACACATTCTCGCATGAACCATTCTTATTTTGTCATTTTTGTTGCAATTGAGATCTGATGAAGATGATATGGAAAAGGGAAAAAAGAAATGTATTTCATGATAGTAAATATCATTATTGCTATCAGTAAAGCGAAAATAAATAACGACATAACAAAGAAATACAATTTTTACATCGCTTTTTTACCTCAATAAATCGGGAAATGGGGGCCCCTGGAAAAGTGGGGCCCTAGGCGCGCGCCTAGTGCGCCTAGGCCTAAAGGCGCCCCTGTATATAGAGTGGACCATCAATAATAGACTATAATTCAAGAGTATATTCTTTGGACCAAAATATGTCTAACTGTCCAACCTTTGTAGAATAATAACCAATTGATCCGAGGTCTACCTGTGTATGTCTCAAAATGCCATAACCGACCCCTGGGCAAGAAGTGTGTCACCCTTGTTTTAAATCCTTTTGGTTCATCTCGTCTTAAGTTCCGGTATCGATGTGGTTAGGGTATATAGGTATAGTTTATATAAAAAATAATAATGGTATAATGATAATAAAAAGAATTGAAAAATACAACATACTAGCTAAAGGACAAGTTTCCAAGGCCAAAGAGCTAGAGAAAAAAAAATCACAATGCTGATGCTGATTATATTTTATGAGCGTCCACTAGACCCAGACATGTTAATGTAATTAGTTAAAAACAATAAAAAATGTTAAAATGGAAAATGGTTTTCTTTTTCGTCGTTTTGTAATTTACTGATTAAAAATACTTTTTAGTACAATTCAGTTTTAAAAGAAAACCATTGTTTTAAAAAGCGCGATCCCTAAGATAGACGAAATTTTGGCATGCCTCGAATATCTACCCTAAAACGGTTAGCAGCTCTCGGACTGTTTTTGTTATTATATTATATAGGACAGATGGTGCTCAATTTATAACAAGTTTGTCTGTTTTGATGCGGCATCTGATACTTCTCTTTTTTTTATAAAAAGTTTCGTGCGGAACTCAAAGGTCAGTCGACTGACTGTTGAAAGTCGGGCCCGATTTCACATTTCCGTACAACGGAGTGCATTAACGGTATAACTTGTTTTTGGCAAATTATTATTGGCGCCTAATGAATGAATCTCGCTAATTACAAATCATTTAAGGCAATTAAATTCAAATTTACCTTAGTATGAAATTCAAATGATTTCTAAATGAGCGAAAACTGTCAGTTAAAATTAGAACATTAAAGTGAAGTAAATAAGCAGAAGACCTCATGAAAATCTACATGTGGCCACTGTTTTAACAACGCCTTGTGGCAGATTATCCAAAAAGTCAAAGAGACGACGTTACATCACACACTTCTCAACAAGTTTTTAGTTTGAAAATGAAAATGCCGACGAGAACGACTTTTGTAGGACTTTTCTAGGATGTCTGGGGATTCAGGAAAATCGGATCTGCTAGGATTCGCAATATAATCGATTTTTTTAGCTTTTAAAACAGTAATATAATTTTTTCAGTTTTTAAAAAATATAAACAATATTTTTATATTTATGAGATGGTTCATATACATATTCATCAAAGTATCTGTGTGAGAAAGTCCTACTTATAATACACACGCATACAAAGTGATTTATGTAGGCCGTGCATTAGAAGTTTTTCAGCTTGCAGTTGGCTTAAAAACTTGAAATTTGATGCGCAACCATAATTGATCATTCCCGTTGTACCTAAAATATTTTCAGTCCTCCAGCCTATACAGGGTGTGCCAAAAGTCGGTACCAACTTTCTTATTTTAAATAGAAGCCTACATTTCTTTTCACGTGGTTCGATTGGCCCTTTAATTCTGAGTTTAGGCAGCCCAAGTTATGTTCGCTTATCTATTACAGTTTTTGACATATGTCGATTTTTTAAAGACTAACCTCCGCAGTAATTTACGAACAAATTTGTATCTCGCAAACCGTTAAAAATTAGGAAACCAAATTTGTGGAGCAGTTAGCTGGAAGCCCAGGCTAACTCATGATGTCCCATCGGTGATCCGATTATGTACCATATGGGCGCAGACAATTTGCAAATGTCGCAAACAAAAATTATCAAAAAGTAAACTTTTCCAAATGGCTCCTACTATTTTTTGACGCCATTCGAAAGAAAATTTAATTTTATGGTGAGTTACGTAAGCATTCCATATACCTAACTTCATCCTCTACCGAGTTATTCAGTAAAAATTATCATGGAAACAAAAGACAATTGTAATTTGGATTCCTATTTAATTACACACGATAAATTATTATTAACAAACAAGAAGAGTGTTGACCGAGTTCTAACGTAAATGTTCAATCCAACCACCATTTTTGTTCAAATGTTCTATTATCAGAGTCTGATTTAAAGACTTTGCCGCTTTACGCAGTTATGTTAGGGACGCTCTTCGATATAACCTCGAAAAGCGAGGGGGATGGCATTCCTTACAATACAATATGTATCTCGATTAAACTCTCGAAGAGCGGGAGCGGGGGGTGCTATTCCTTGCAATAAAATTTCAAACAGTGGGTGGTGATATTCCTTACAATAACATTTTTTATCTTGGTTGAAATTTCAAAGACCGAGGGGTGATATCCCTTACGTTAGAGTACTTATCTTGATAGAAAATAAGTTGTGATTATTGTAGACACTATTATTCTGATTTTGCCCGCCGCCCTTAGAAATATGCGGCTTTACGCTCGTGCCTAATTGACGTGTAGGGTAATCCAGCACTCTACTATTATTCTACTTACTTGCGTATCATTTCTGATTTCGTTGGGATCGAGACTGTCAAAAGTCTGCATTATTCTAAATTCCAAACCATCTCATAAAAGTAAAAAAATGATAGGTGCCATTAGAAAAAATAAATTTTTTGACAATTTTTGATTGCGACATTTGAAAATCTCCTGCGCCCATATGGTACATACTGGGGCCACCAATAGGACATGAGTTAGCCTGTACTTCCAGCTAACTGCTCGACATATTTGGTTTCCTAATTTTGAACGATTCTCGAGATACAAATTTGTTCGTAAAGTACTACGGGGGTTAGTTCTTTGAAAAAATCGATATATCAAAAACTGTATTTTGTAGAATCTGTAGCCTGTAACAGTTTACTTGAGATACATATATAACTGACGAACAGTAGGTAAAATGGGGTAAAATAATACTGTTATATAATGTAATTTTAGTGTTTATAGAAATGTGTCTACTAAGTCTATACAAGTATCCTATTTTTTTGCCAATTTTTTTAGAAATATAATCCACATGATTCTTAAATTTTAAATTCCTATCTATTAATAATCCCAGGTATTTAATGTCATCTTGAAAATCCAGCTCCTTATTGCCAATTTTAACTTTTATTTGAAAATTACAAACGTTTTTATAAGCCCAGTCGGACCCTATAAACATACACTTTGATTTTGCTTCATTTATTTTTAGCCTGTTTGCATTACATCTTTGAGTAAGCCTATTTAAATCTTCATTAATAGTGGAAATCAAAGTGTTATAATCTTCATGGCTAAAGTAGATTAGCGTGTCATCTGCAAAGAGATCTATTTTACAATTGACTAATACTTTACCCAAATCATTAATATAAAGGATAAATAACAGAGGACCAAGAACACTCCCTTGCGGGACACCATTGTTGTTATAGCTGCTTTCAGAATATTGACCATCATGTTATATAAGGTTTTTTTGGTAGACTACCATTGTTCTTGGGTGTACTATCAGCCGCAGAAATATCAGGAGACAATTTTGGTCCACCTTCTATAACCATTTTCGCGTAAAATAAGAGAATAATATGGGATTGCCGATTGCCGCCAATGCGCGAAAGTCAAAATTTACTTTTTCCATGCGTATCGGCCCGAGGGGGCGCTCACAGCTATGTACTTTATTATTTAGTTATTTTACAGTGAATGTTTAAATTATTTTACATTCCGATCTTCAACAGTTATAAATTATAACTATTGAAGATTGTAAAATAATTTAAACATTCACTATAAAATAATTAAAGAACAAAGCTTATCAGTCCAGGAGACATCACAGTGGTCATTTTAATTATTCTAGGAATTAATAATACTAAAAATCTAAAATCGCCAAAGTCATTCGTTCTAATTTTATTTGAAAGAGTGATGGTTGTGTGATACCTGCTGTAAAAATAAAAGAAATCAGTGAAGGGGTTTATTAATTGTAGTCTCATAAAGATGTGTCAAATGAAAGGGTAAATATTTACTTAATTCCGACGTGCTTCGTGCGTCTTACAATAAAATCTATAGTGGCAGTTTGTGCCTTGCGATTTTTGATTTTTTTTCTGTTAATTGCTGAGTAAAAGGTTTATAGTTGCAGCTCATATTATAAGTACTACTTTTATTTGTTAACAATTTGTAGAAAATGAGCTATTGTATATCCTACCGTTCATAACATTTTTTCTTGCTCCATTTATAACTAAGTAGACTTGCAATACGTGTGTTCGTGTTTGTTTTTACTAAAATATTTTTTTTAGGTACTTTTCTTGGCTTCTCATTAAATTTAAAACTAGCTGCCAAAAAGTGCCAATAACCCAAATATTTAACCTTTTTAGATATCATGTGTATATTAAGGAGAGATCTGTTCAGCAGTTGGCGTCAAGAAAGTGTAGTAAAATGGAAAAATTCGTTAGTTTTGATTTATGTTTTGAACAAACTTAGTTTAATGGAGTGTGAAAATGTGGAAAAATATTCCAAGTTTAAAAAATTGTAGGCAGTTTTAGTAAAATCGCGAAAATGTTGAAGGATTGTAAACGTACTTTAAGAATTTTTGAAGTAAGACATCACCAAGGGCTTGATGAGGAAATCATGTTTTTAGTGAAAACAGACATTAGGAGAAACTTCACATGCCAAAAAGCTGACCTCAAAAAGATTTTAGTCAGTGGTCAAAAGTAAAAAACAAAAAATTGTAACCATTGCTGGAAAATTATTCCAAGGAAGAGTTGACCTTTACAACCCGTAAAAACCTTGACATTTATGGACGCCGAGATGCTGCTAAATGGTGCAACAAGTTTCCGACTATTCTCCCAACAGAGCAATTAGAATAAAAAAGGCTTTACAAGCACAGGACGCAAAAAAGAAGTGCTATCCACAGGAAGAACATATTATTGTGGCGGATATATCAGCAGAAGTAATAAGGAAAATGTTGATAGAAGGAAGCCTTAATAGTTAATAGGTTTAAAAAAATGAATATACTGATTTATAAGTCTGGCTACGGAACAACAACCGATGGCAGCACTGCCCGAAAATTTTTTTGCGATTTTTCTCTCGCTTCCTCAATAACTAGATGCATAGTTTCTAAAACATTTTTATGTAATTTTATTAACAATATCATGTAGGTATGCCACCAACACAGAAGCATTCGTCAATTATAAAAAAAATACTGCTAAAATATAAGTGCAACCTTACTCGTGGTATTAGGTATATGCCTTCGAGCATCCACCGCATCCTAATCCATGGCACTGATATAGCCAAGGCAATTGCTCTTCCCATTGGAACGTTTTCAGAGGAGACATAAAGATCTCGAAAAAAACATTTTAGACTATATCGTGTTTATACTAGAAAATTTTTCAGGAAAAAAACCATGCGAGATTTGCTAAATGCTCTTTTATTCTCTTCAGACCCTATTATATCATCATTATCACGGTATATATGAAAACGTTCACAGAAAGAACCATGGATTAAAGAGGTTTTACAATTGCTACAGGAGCAAGTTTTGGTTAACACTTTGCTACCGACAAATGATTATCCTGATGATTCTGACAACAAATACTAAATTGAATTCCATAGACTAAGTGTTCCCAACACTTTAGCAATAATTGATATTGGTAATTGTATTTCTCTAACACGGCTTTATGTTAAATGTAAATTAATATTTATTTCAACACAAAATCAGAAAGTTTCGATCGAAAAATAAAAATGTGAATGATGTATTTGTTATTTTTTTTCTATGTATATCATAGGTAAGGGTTCCATTTTAAGTTATTGATCAATTGATTTTAAACATATGAATGATAACACAATTTAGAAAAATAAATTTGACACCGTTATTTATTATTTCCTAGAATAATTAAAATGACCACTATGAGACAGTCCGATTATGAAAATCCATGTTACTGGACGGTAACCTGGTCTGATATTGTTTAAAACAATTTAGTTTATAATTATAACAAAAAGAAATATTATATTTTTTAAATATTTTTTGATCGATTTCCAACAAGATAGGTTCGATAACTTTTTTCCGTAAAGTTGACATTTTCAATGTTATTAATTTTTAAAAACTGAAAAATCTACTGCGAGAAAAATACTGCAAAAATGCTCTTCGTGTGTGGCCGCCGTGGCCGGCTTCTTCAAAACTCCAATGTTATTGAAAAATACTGTTTATAATTTAGGCACGTTTGTAGTATCGATTTCAACATCCACTCTATTTTTATAAATATTAATACAGAGACGATTGTTTTCTGAGTTATTTTTATTATACTCTTCGCAAGTACGAAACGAAGAGTATATTATTGCATTTGATGGGTACAAAAACATTAACTATGTTTAAAAGTAGGTTAAAAATGTATATACATCATAAATAAACAAACAAAATTTAAATTGTAAGACTTAACATATTTGTTAGATGCCATATGTAAATGTAACTTGTTTATCATTATAATAATTACACAGGTTTACAAAAAAAATAAAAAAATGCCCGATGCCATCACGTCAGGATTTTAAGAAAACTTAACCTAAAAGTGCTAAAAATACAAAATTTTAGAACTTTGCGATTTTTTACTCGAAAAAGAAGTTTAGACAAAAATTGCAAGAGGAAAAAAGAGTTTGGAATCATCCTGGGAATTTTCTCAATTTTTTTTGGAATTGTCCAATGTGCAATTGATGCACTTGAAAACTATGCCAGCATAACCAGAAGTCAGGTTATCGAAAGAACGCAAAAAGATTTCATTAATATTTATAGTTTTTCTTTTAGTTCTCATAGATAGTTTTTTTCAGCTGTTTGCAAAATCGTATAAAGAATATGTTTCACTGTGTTATTAATTGGTTGAGATTACTTATCTGTATTAATTAGTACTTGTTTTACCATTCAATAAAGGTTATTATTATTATTATTACATTTCTAAAACTGGTAATATCGCTCGTAGAGAGTATTGGCCGGTGGAGGTGTTGGTAGGGGTCTGACGCGATGGGGAACACCACCACCGTGCTCAGCATCCTTGAAAACGGGAGGAAAGTACTATTTTCTGAAGGGAAACCTATTAAATCGCGTTTAACCCCTCTAGGGGGTGGTTTTTGGCCTGTTTGAGGGGTTGTGCAACCCCAAAGAGAAATTCTGACACCGCCATCGTGTTCAGCATCCTCGAAAACGGGGGGAAGGTAATTTCATTCCGGCTCAATATATTTACCATTCGTCCGACTCACACACGCCACTATGATTTATTTCTCTGTTCTTAAATTCATTAAAGTCCTTGAAGTATTCATAATCAAGACTAGGTACTTAGAAGTTATTTATGCTTATGAGTTACGGTAGGTAACTGAAACCTATTTTTTACATGAACCGAATGATAACGATATCATTAAATCTCTTGTACAAATTCATTCATATAAAGCTGACAAAGCTGTTACTTTTTTGCATATCAGTAATTCTCGCAACTATTTTATTATATGGGTTATGGTCTAAGAGCCAGTGACATTTTTCAGTGATGATTTAGTTAAGGCCTATTTTTTGAGAGGATGTTGAGAGGGGTATAACTAAGTGTCACCCGTGAGGATTAGCCCGGATTCCAGTCGTAAGAACGCCGCCCATGTGTAAAAAAAAATGCATCTTTTTATTATTTAGTTAAGGCTGAAATTTTCTCCAGTACTCCTCTGATAGCCCACAAACATCGATCTAATATTGGCAGAACGATTGGCCAGTCTTAAGAGGGTGGCAGAACACCCCCAACATGTCGTGGGAGCAATGAACTTTTCATTATTTAGTTAAGCTTCATTTTTTAGTATGTTGTTGAAGCAACTATTCCAAGTGTATATGAAAATTGGCAGAACAAAATGGCGGTCGTAACTACCTGGCAGAACGATTTAAATGAGCCGTATGCGCGCCGTGACTCCGTGCCTTCGGTCGCAGATTAATTTGTATTATGAATGCTTTAAATATAAACAATGATTTTGCTCATTTATTTAGACCCTTTTTGTAACCACAGACCTTCATTTACCTTTGGAGCTGGTATTTTAAAACGCATTCAATGGAAATGCGACTTAAAAGTAACAAAAATTTGTTTTTCATTCGACAATAACTTTGCAACTATGAGGGACACGAAATAGTTGTTGGAAATTCAATTCTCTACAAAAAAGGTCTCTTGACATTTTTTCGTATATTGCTTAGTTTCTGCGATATAGTGAAAATAAAAAAAAAAAAAATCAAATATTTTTTACATTCAATCGCAAATATCTAGACTATGACTAGAAGAGTTCTTGTAGAAAATTTGATTTTCTGAAAAAAAGCTTTCTTAATCTTTCGTATTTAACTTCATTTCGGAGATAAAGTGAAAATAAATAATTTTCTTTTCGGATTTGGGAAAAATATAATCAGTATCGACTGAGAACCACAAATTATGATGTATATTATTGTAATAATTGTATTGTCATAATTGAAAAATGCGATTGCCAAGAAAAAAATTATTAAAAATTAAAAAAAAAATTGTGATTATTAAAGTTCCATGTTCCAGATAGATAAATAACATTGTGAATATATGTAGAATCATTTATATTATTTTGGATTATAATAAAAATGTTCCGAAACAGGAAATACATAAAATAAATAAAATATATTTCAAGAAACATCGAAATTAATGATTGCAATGCTAAAAAATCACAATTTAAAAAAAAAAATTAGTAATTTTTTTCTTGGCAATAGCATTTTTCAATTATTATGACAATACAATTATAATAATATACATTATAGTTTGTGGTTCTCAGTCGATACTGATTATATTTTTCCAAAATCCGAAAAGAACATTCTTTATTTTCACTTTATCTCCGAAATGAAGTGAGATACGAAAAATTATTAAGAAATCTTTTCTACAAAAAGCCTTCAAGTCAAATTCTCGTATCTAGCATAGTTCAAAAGATATTTGCGTTTGAATGTAAACAATATTTGATTTTTTTTTAAATGTTCACTATATTGCAGAAACTAAGCAATATACGAAAAAATGTCAAGAGATCTTTTTTGTAGAGAATTGAATTTCCAATAAACAGTACAACTTTTTCGCGTCCCTCATAGTTGCAAAGTTATTCTCGAATGAAAAACAAATTTTTGTAACTTTCAAGTCGCATTTCCATCGAATGAGTATTAAAATACCAGGTCCAAAGGTAAATGAAGGTCTGTGATTACTAAAAATTTCTAAATAAATGACCAAAATTATCGTTTATGTTTAAAGCATTCATAATACAAATTAATCTGCGACCGAAGGCACGAAGTCACGGCGCGCATACGGCACATTTAAATCGATCTGCCAGGTAGTTACGATCGTCATTTTGTTCTGCCAATTTGCATATATACTTGGAATAGTTGCTACAACAACATACTAAAAAACGAAGCTTAACTAAATAATGAAAAGTTCATTGCTCCCACGACATGTTGGGGGTGTTCTGCCGCCCTCTTAAGACTGGCCAATCGTTCTGCCAATATTAGATCGATGTTTGGGCTAATCCTCACGAATGACACTTAGTTATACCCCCCTCAACATCCTCTCAAAAATAGGCCTTAACTAAATCATCATTGAAAAATGTCACTGGCTCTCCTACTATTAGGTATGTTAAAATTTTGTTTTGTTAGATAAACAAAAAATATTTCGTGTTAATTGCAGTATAATTTATCAAATAGTTGTCATTAATTGAATATCTGATATAAAATATTAATATTTATATACAGGGTGGCCCACGAAGTTGTGGCCAGTCGATATCTCGAAAACTGTTTGAACAACAATTTTGAAATTTGGTGATTTTAAACAGTGGAATGCGGTGTCTATATTTGGTATAAAAGGACTTTGTTGCAATATCGCATTTCCTATCACATGACATCAACTTCAAATTTTTAAATGGGACACCCTGTATATTACTCCATTTTTGTGAAGGCCTTTCTAATACAAATTCAACGATACCATAATTGTCAGGTTTTTTGGCACTACGTAAAGATAAAGATGTTTTTATGAACATTTCTTAATTTTTATTTAAATAACGTAGATAGCTTAGAAACAAAAAAGTATCCTAGCAACAGAAGACATCGCACTTGTCAAGGGCTGTCAATCAGTACTAGTAGATTTGCTTTGTGTACAAGTAGTATCAAGACTACTAACTACTATGCCTTTACATTTTACTTACGACGAGTATGTCAATAGGCTGGTCATAGTGCTCATATACGGCGAGTGTCGAAAAAATAGTAGACGTGCTCGAGACTTGTACATACAACGTTTTCCCAACCGAACAACTCCAAGTAAAAATACTTTCGCTTATGTGGAATAGAAATTAAGACATGGTCTTTTCCTAGTGGAAAATAGCACATTCCACGCAGAAAGCGTACTCAAACAGAGGATAATTAATATTCTGGCGTATCTTTAAGTAAATCCCCATATCTCAACTCGATGTCTTCAGCAAGAATGTGGAGTAAGTAGACTGGAGTAGAATCCAGAGAGTATTAAAGAATCGTAAATATCATCTTTTCAAAATACATTTAACGTAAGGTTTGACCCCTGCAGACCCTGAAACAAGCCTAAATTTTATTGCTCAAATGACACTAACACTCGCCTATGACCCATTATTTTTAAATAAAATATTGTGGACTGATCAAAGTCGGTTTCAAACAACAGTACCGTTAATCGACACAATTGTCACTACTGGTCGGCTGAAAATCCAAAATGAATGCGAGAAACTGATTTCCAGACACTATGGGGTGTAAATGTCTGGTGCGGCTTATTCAACGGCCGCGGCCGCTTGATTGGGCAAGGCTTGTATGAAGGAACATTGACCGGCGTAAGGTCTTTAAATATTCTCCAGAACATACTTCCCGCTTTACTTGAAGATATTCCCTTAAACGAGAGAGAGACGATGTGGTGGCAGCGGGATGGTGCACCTCCTCGCTATGCCCGGCAAGTTACGACATAACTTGTTACTACTTTCCGTGAAAGATGGATTTATGCGAAATGGTACAATGCATAGGCCGGCTCGTTCCCCAGATATGACACCTTTAGATTTCTTCCTCTGGGGATATTTAAAAGGTTTGATTTATTTTACACAGCCTACAGATTTAGACGATTTGCAAAACAAAATCAGAGCAGCGTGCCAAACTGTTACACCAGAAATTATTAGAGCAGCATGCACTAGAAATCTTTTAACAAGATTTGAGCGTTGCATTACTGAAGATGGACATAAATTTGAATGATTTTTCTACTATTTGGTTTTGTTTTTTAATTATACTGGTGTTCTTTAATAAAATTGTTTTAAATATTGTCACCGTTTCACACAAAAACGCTGACAAATATGGTATCGTTCAATTTGTATTAGAAAGGCCTTCGCAAAAATGGAGTAATATACAGGGTGTCCCATTTAAAGATTTGAAGTTGATGTCACGTGATCGGAAATTAGATGTTGCAACAAAGTCCTTTTATGTCAAAATGGACACCGCATTTCACTGTTTAAAATCGCCAAATTTCAAAATTGTGGTTCAAATAGTTTTTGAGATATCGACTAGCCAAAATTTCGTGGGCCACCCTGTATATCTTGTTCGAGCTGAAAAGAAGGAAAAAAATTTCTATATAGAGGTACTTGACCATTAGAACAGTAATATAATAATAACGTGAGATTTATTTACTCAATAAGTACAAATAATTAACAATTAACTTGTTAAACTTTGAATGAGTAATATAAGCATATGCATATCGTAAATTAATAACAATAGAAATATGTGTAATATAAATAAACCATTACTATGTTCTTATGGTTAGATAAGCATTTTCTAAATAAATTTGCAATATAATAATTACTGTTTATATGTGCGGTTTTCGTCATATATTTTTTTAATATAGAATACAGTGCAAAAGAATAATAGATCTCCCACAATAATAACAAGCCTCATTCGCCGTACCGCACTTTTTATATACCTAGTTGTTGCACAGTCTATAGAATACTCTTCGCAGTGTTTTTGTAAATAATATTAGTTTTAGACATTTTTTGTTTAATTACAAAACATACATTTTTTTTTAATTTCAATAATTAATAATTCTTTAATACGCTTTGATTAGGTCGACCTGTATCTATATACACATGTTGTAATAAAATCTAAGGAAGTGAACTTCTAATTGTTGTATCTTCATGAAACTTGATAATTGTGTGTAGCTCTGATGTTGTATTGACTTGTTTGGCATGTGTATATGGTATTTTCATTTAATATCAGATTCTACTAAAAATTCGTATATCGGGTTTTTTGAGGCCGCAGATTACAAATATGTGATCAAAATTCAAAAATTCAAAATGGCATCATCAATATGGCGGATAAGTTTTATCATTTATCGTGTGATTCGACTGAATATTCGGTATCTGAGGGAGGAGGTATCTGGTCCTAATTTAACCGTTCAAAATGGCGGCGTCAAAATGGCCCATAAATATTGTATTTTATGGTCTGATTCGTATGAAAGTCGGTATCTGGAGATTTTCGAGATAGCAGATTATACAATGTGTTCCAGGATAGATGTATCAAGAGAGGTGTGATGGACCAAACATTTTCGAATTTTGGAATAATATTTGGGGATTGAGTCCTGCTTGTTGTAAAACTAAAGTGTACCAAACATGACTTGATTTGATATTCTACAGGGTGTTTTATAAGCAAAGTTGTAAACATCACCACTAATAAAGTACCTCTATTTTTCGAAATATGAAAAAATTCCACTAAGAAAAGTTATTTAGAATGCAATTTTATACCTCTATACCAAATTTCAGGAATATAAAATTATTTTTTTGAAACTTTCCATTTTTTCAATAAATTAGTATTTTATTTTGAACCATTCAACTAAAACTGCATAGAAATTATTTTTTCTGAATTAATATTTAAAGTTATGTAGAAGCTAAAAGTAAGCTATGAGAAAAGCAGTGGATACACATTTATCATTTATTATTGACATATCTGTCAAACGTAGTCAATATTATCCTTAATTTCTGTTTCAAATTAACGAACCAAGCCTAAAAAATTAAGTGAGCCGGATATTGAGTATCCGAAGAAGCCACTGTGTGCCGAAACAATTGTCATGTTGACAAGAAATAAAGTGAAAATAAAAACTAATATAGTTTTCTTCCCAATTACTAAGCAAAAAAATCGGTAAAGGTATTTACACAGAACTTCCCTCGTTATTTGTGCATGGCGATCACTAAAAAAATATTAAATACGAAACGACATTGAGAATAATAATGGAAATATAGTTATTGTAATTACTACAAAGAAATCCTGATAACTTTTGGTCAAAAAAATAGTGCTCATCCAACAGCAAAAGTTCAATACTAAATAACAGGTCTCCCATAAATTATTTTTTGGGATGACCACCATGTATATTTTCCAATAAAAGTATAATAGCATATGTCAAATAGTATTGCCATTAGACAGTTCCACATTCACGCAGTGAAGTGGAAGTATAGTGGTGGTTAAAAATAAAAAAATTTTTTTTGAAATTTTTCAAAACTGTTGGTTAAAAATGTTCACTCCTTTTTCTTCTGCAATAGGTTCAGAATGTCATGAAACATGGAAATTTTAAATTTGAACAAAGAAAAAAAAAATTCCATCTGTTTTAGTGGTTAAAAATTTTTCAAAAATATGTGAAAAAAATTTTCAAATTTTTTTTTTCTGAAATAGGTTTAGAATGTCATGAAACGTGAAAATTATAAATTTCAGCAAAAACAAATTTTTCCGTCTATTCTAATGGTAATTTTTTTTCCAAAGCGGTAAAAAAAAAATTCATCTATTCTATAGTAAGTAGTGAAATAGATTTTATCATTTTTTTTAATTTGTTTGCATAGGTTGAAATTTTAAATTTGAACAAAGAAAAAAAATAACTTTTTTGAAATTTTTCCAAAATCTTGGTTAAAAAATTTTCAAAATTTTTTCTTCTGAAATAGGTTTAGAATGTCATGAAACGTGTATATTTTAAATTTGAGCAAAAAAAAATTTTCCATCTATTCTAGTGGTAATTTTTTTTCCAAAATGGTAAAAAAATGTTACAATTTTTTTTCTTCCGAAATGGGTTTGGAATGTCATGAAGCGTGGAAATTTTAAATTTGAGCAAACAAAATATTTTCTTATATTCTATAGTAAGTACCTAAGTGATGAATACATAAATTTTTTCAAGAAAATTTTTCGGAAAAATTTTTAAATTTGTTTTAATACGTTTAGAATGCCATGGAAACGTGGAAATTTTAAATTTGAACAAAAAAAAAATTCCACCTATTTTGGTGGCAAAAATTTTTTCAAAAATGTTGGTGAAAAAAATTTTCAAAATTTTTTTTTTTCTGAAATATGTTTAGCGCGTAATGAAACGTGGAAATTTTAAATTTGAGCAAAAAAAATTTTTTTTCATCTTGGTAAGTAAAAATTTTTTCAAAAAAAATTTTGAAAATTTTTTTTTTCTGAAATATGTTTAGCGCGTAATGAAACGTGGAAATTTTAAATTTGAGCAAAAAAAATTTTTTTTCATCTTGGTAAGTAAAAATTTTTTCAAAAAAATTTTCAAAAATTTTTTTTTTCTGAAATAGGTTTAGCGCGTCATGAAATGTGGAAATTTTAAATTTGAGCAAAAAAAAATTTTTTCCACTATTTATTCCGTTTAGACGGTCCACCCTGTATATTTTCCAGTGAAATTTCTACCATGTCTTCGCTGACAGTAGCGTCAACTATCTACCAAATTTGACTGCTATACTTCAAGTAGTTTTTTAGTAAATGCACCAACAGACAGACAGACAGACTGACGGAATTGAAAAACCTATATTTTCGTAATCTACGTGTTCTGAAACGTCAGAATCCGAAAAAATCTCGGAGGGTGATTTTTTCTCGAATACAATACTTCCCTTCGGTATGCGAGGGAAGTCAAATATTCTATGAAGTTTTTTCGATAAATCAATATTTTTCGACTTATTCGCGATTGAAAATGTTGATTTTTCATCTAAAAAATGCATGTTTTAGAGCGATTTTTCACGAATAACTCGAAAAAACTTATTAGGATTAAAAATGAAGCTTATAAAATAAATCAATTGGTTTCCTGTTTATTTCTGTAGATGCAATACGAACCTAGTTATATAAATTTACTTTATTGAAGGGATGTTTTTGCCCCTACACAAAAATTAAAGGGTATAGGAATTTTTTTGACCTCGGATTCGGATTTAGCGTCCAAAAATACATAGTAATACCAGGGTCAGTCATCTAGATCCGAAACTTTTTTTTGTGGGGCTGTGTTATCAATCACAATGATTATGAGAAAGACAAAAATATAATTTTATTGTTTTTAAAATTTGTGATTCAGTGATTCAATAAAAATAAATAAATATCATTTAACCTATGGCTATGCTACCGGCAATAACCAAGAGCTTATAGATTATAACAAGGGACTTGTAATGGTGAGCCAAGTAAACAATCTAATCGACTACTTTCGTTTGAGGTAAGCGCATAACATATTTGATAAACTATATTCGTATACGGATATCGTTTGCAATATTTAAGTACGCGATCTCGGCTGTCTTCTATCACATCAGGCTTCGAATGATTTATCCTGGTAGCAACAATTTAATAATAGATGTATTTATACTCGCAAAAAAAAAAGAAAAACCAACCTAACCTTAAGAACTAATCTAAGTTTAAGCATATTTTGAAAACTTTTCAAGGAACTAGTGCAATAACAAAAAATCGAGAGGATGTTTATACAGAACTTTCCTCTTTGTTTGTAAAGGGTGGTTACTTTAAAAACATTATTAATTAAGAAACGACATATGGGAATAATAATCGGAATTTAAAAGACAAAATAAGGCAAGAAATGAAACAAATCACCCGGAAACTATACAAAATGTTTTAGTTGAATTTCAGCAACGCCTCCATTATTGTCAAGAAGCGACGGGCGCTCAGTTTGAACATTTGATTTAATCTTTTCATGTTCTTTTTTTTACTTAGTAACATTAAAAATGTAATATTTTTCAATAAAAAATTTAGAGAAATTAAAAAAATATTGTATTGCTGGATAGAGAATTAAAAACCCTTTCAAATGAGCAATCACACGCACCCTCGTTCCATTTAAACATTTTAAAGGAGTAGCTGTCACTCCAAGGCGGTTGAAGGGGGAGGTATAAAATTAGGCTCAATAATTTTAGAATAAAAAATTGACGTGTTTTAGGATTTTACTCATAAATTGTAAATTACGTAGATAGAATTAGAGAATTTATCCGATACTTATATATTGTAGCGTATTACCACCTCTTAGGAAACACCCTGTATAAATCCGTGGGTTTCAACATAATTTTAACAAGAGATAAACACTAACACTTTATTTAATAATTTACTGGCTATACAATACTTCAAAATAACTTTTACACTTTGTTTACTTGATATTTAACCTCACTTTTTACCGACCGTCACTTTAATAAACTTCTTCACTTTTATAAAACTTCACTTTAGTAAACTTCTCTTCCTGCGCCGGTAATCGCGCCTTATATACTCTGACTACTACTTTTAGATCCATCGAGAACCAGTCAAGAATCTTCTTCTACCACAGTCTAGAAAACTCTACAAGTTTCCAGTCACTATTAGGCATAGGCGTATCAATCTCCAGTTTCAAGGGGGTGTAATACATAACAATATGTATGTTTAACAAATGCAGCTGCAGAAACTTAGTCCTCGAAATTCACCATATTTTAAATGTAATATAATGACTGACAACCGAGAAAACAAAATATAACGTTAAAGTATATATTATATAATATAATAAGACGAACTATCGTTGAGAAGTCTACTGCAAAGAGTTCTCACACACGCTTCGACCAATCACATGTTGAGTAAAGACATAAGTGTATTGACTAATGTTCTCTGCGTATAGATAATACGTACTCATGGTATGATCTATCCGTTATAGTAGCGTCATCTGGCGTTGTCACTAGATACTACATCATCCAGACAGTATTTACGGTAGAGAATGGATGCACAGTCTATTAATAATATATTTGTCTATTTAATGTTTATGTTTTATTTGAGAAGTTTATAGCTAATTTATTAAAATGGAAGTGCCGTTTTGACGGGTCGTTATCAATAATTCAATTTTAGCCCATTATTTATTACTTTTCTTTGATTTTCACAGGTATTGCAAAAAACAATTTACTAATCGTGAACAGTGACTTAGATTTCGAATGCTTAGGAATCCTAAGCCCTATACAGGTTTGGGTTTCCCATATTGCATTCTCGACCTGGGGTCTTATTTTAGTAAGTGAAAAGAAAGACAAGGAAATAGGAAAAGCAATGAGATAGAAAGAGAAAGATTAAGAAGCCTGAAAAGTATCACTTTACAGTTCATGGTATGTAATGCTCTATTGTTGTATTAATTTGATTATTATATCCTAAACAAAAGTCTCTGTTCCACAATATAATACGTATATGATTCTTACCAAAAAATGTCCAACTGGCAGTAAAAAATAACGGAACATACATCATCTTATCGTCCCATAGCTTTGGATTTATATCGTCCTTTGTCAAGCTGGGCAGCTTCGAAAATGCCAGAAACATTCCAAAGCTTACCGTTAAACTTGGAATTAGTGCCTGCAACAAAAAGCACTATATTAGATAGATGTTGCTACTACGAGAGGTGATCTTAATCTTTACAAGAATTACTATTACTACTTTTCATTAAAGAACGTACTTGGAATCCCTTACGAGGCCGGTCCACGTCTACAGCGATGATTGGGGCAAAGAGCTCAAAGCTCGACCCCTAATCATCCGAGACCGTCATCAAAGTCAAGAATATTGGCGTACTTGGAAATTAAAAACTCGAGAGAAAACATGTGCTTCTCTCACTTAGGGCCGGTTTATCAATGCGAGGATAAAGTTATCCTGTGGTTAAAGCACAGTTTAACAACCATATACTCTTCGACGAATTACTGCACTTTTACTTCCACATCCACGTAGTGCATTTGCATTAGGTACCATTAGCGATTGATGATAAAAAAAATGAAAACTTTTATCAAATTTAATAATACCACACTTGGGTTCATTGTAATTGGACCCATGTTCATTGATAAACATTTGTTAGATTAACCCAGCTATCATCTGTTAAATTTTGCCATAAAGCTTGTAGAATACCCCGTATAGTGCTTTTCTACTGTACTTTTTTATATCATACTTAGATGTGTTTGATAATTTTATTTACACAATTTTAAATATATTTGTCCATGTTTTATTGACTTATTTTGTTTTTTTAATGTTAATTTGAAAGTGACGGTGTTCTGTAAGAAATACCGCAAGTTATGCAAACTAAATGACATACAATATGGCAATGTCGGCATGTATCACAAGAGACCATTAAGTTTAGGAGTGTTTATGTTTATATTTTAGTTTCTAAATACTGCTTGGATTGTTATTGAAACGTGATATCCCTAATAGCATGGCGTTGAGTGAACGGTACGGTTACAAGGCCGGCGCAGCGGCCTCGACAGAATCTGTCGCTCTCAATACGTTTTTCGTAAGATGGGTCCTATATCATACGCCCAGTAGCATTTTCAATACTAAAATGTTTTTCACTTCGACAGATTTAATTTTTCATGTGCCGCGACCACATGTTTTAATTAAACGGCGGCGCGTAAAACTTAGGTCTGACATGGTGAAAAACATTTGCTCAATTAGGAGATCTTAAACTTCAGTTGTTTTTTTGTGGTGTTTGAGATACCAGTGATTGATCTTGCCAAAAGTATTTTTTTTTTTCAAATACAGTACTTCCCTTCATTAAGCCAGGGAAGTAAAATTATGTATAACTTGTTAAATAAATGAAAAGTCCAAAATCTGTATTGCTACGTAAAGTTTACTTAAAAAAGACACATATTTTACTATTTTCACAAAAGAAAATTGATAAATGCATTATTTGAAAATAGCAAAAAAAATTATTTTTTCTTGAAATGGACTTAGAATGCCATGAAACGTAGAGATTTTAAATTTGAGCGAAAAAAATATTTTCTTTCGGTGTGTTTGTCTGTTTGTCGGTCTGGTCTGTCTGTCTGTAACTTTTTTTTGTCCGCATGTTTTCTCCGGAATGGTTTAAGATATTGACTTGAAATTTTATACACAAATGTATTATAACGAGATCTGAAACTGGATTGTTTTTTTGAACATATCCGGTGAAGGGTTGGGGGGTAAATAGGGGAAGTAAAGCAAGCCGGTAAGAGTACAGGAACTTGGATTTGGTGTAAATACTAGAAGCCAAAGCCTCGTATTTTTTTATAACATTTTTCAACCCCATCGCCAACCCCACTCCATTATTAAAGGAGATGATAAAATTAAATTGAAATATTCAAATGAAATTTGGTACACGTATGTATTATAATGGCATCTGGAACTAGATTATATTTTGAGATGATTTCGTTGAATAGGTGTGGGGTAACTAGAGGTAAATAGGGGAAAATGAGTAAGGCAAGCTGGTAAGAGTACAGACGCTTGAGATTTGGTGAATATACTAGGAGAGTCTCAGATTTCTTTATCATATTTTTCAAATCCCCACTACCTCCACTCCATTATTAAAGGGGTTGGGTAAAATAAAATTGAGATATTCACTTGAAATTTGGTATACACAAGTAATGTATTATATTGACATCTGACATCTGTAAACTGTAGGAAAATGATTAGAGCAAGCTTATAAGATTCCAGAAACTTAATTTTTAGCGTATATGCTAAAAACCAACGCCTCAAATTTTTTTATGACATCGGACCAAGGATTATTAAAATTCTATGACCAATTATTTTCACATACTAGAGTGCAATTATAGTCAAGATATTTTCCTTTAAAGAGACTTATATGGAAAATCTGGATGTGGAAGTAGTGATTTCTTAGGCAGTGGTGTTTACAATTAAATTATTTATTTTTAAATGCTTTAAAAAATGATTCGCATGGATACAAGTATATCCTAAGATTCATAAGAAATACATATATTTTTTCCCTTAGGTAAAACATACTTACATTATTTATGAAAGATTCCTTTCATAAAGAAATTCAGGTGTTCCTATGATCTAAGTAAAATATAAAAATGTGTATATGTAAGCGGTTGCGGTGTTGGTATTATAGATCCAGGTGGTATGGGCGCATGCGTTTCGAATATATTTCGAACCCATTTTTTTGCTGGAGCCTGGACCCGGCACACAAATAAATGGTCAGTATGGCTTTTTGCGGATTTTGTTCAAGTTTTAGTATGTTGTAGTTTGACCTTTCTGAACAAAAGTCTCCATGGGAACAAAAAATTGTAAAGATAGGATTTTGAGATATTGGCGGAAGAGAGACGTAATTTCGTCGATATTAAGACCTACTTTGGCCAATATCTCGAAATCCTGTCATTAAAATTTTACTTAAAAAAGGGCCGATAAGTTTTCCTCCAAAAATTCTGCGATTTTCCGTTATTTGACGTTGAAAGGTTCGAATTCAGTTTTCGACGAACAGTCAACAAGCCATAACTGGGTTCGTATTGCATCTACAGAAATAAAAAAAACAATCGATTGTTATTTTATAAGCTAAGTTCTTGCTTCTGTTGATTTTTTTGATAAAACGTAAGGTTTTTGAGTTATTCGTGAAGAATCGCCCTAAAACATGCATTTTTTAGATGAAAAATCAACATTTTCAATCACGAATAATCGAGTTATATTGAAAAAACTTCATAGAACATTTCTTGCTTAGAATTCATCCCTTTATTGATTTCTGGGTTATTTTGACTGTACTAATTTCCAACCCTGAGAAAGAATGGCATCCACCCCAGGATACAAGCGGGTGCAATTTAAACTGACTTGTGTCATGGCCGCTAAGGTATAAAAAAATACTATAAACAATCGGGATGCAAATGAAACGCGTACGCTCGCTTCAACCGATTTATTTATAATGCCCTAAATAGTTCTTATTGATACACAAGTTCTGAGACTCAGCGATACTTGAGTAACATAAACGTTAAACAAGAGTATTAAATAAACATGAAATAATATTAATTACTTCCTTGAGGCGGGTGGCGTCTTAACACGTAATTTCAACATTTTGATTCAAACATGGAACCAAGTTGGTATATTTACTGCTTACTAATTATTATGGTAGTTCTCATAAATTACCATCTGTGTTATTTATGTGATTTTTTGTCTATGTGCACAATTAATTCAAGAACATCGAGTTAGTGACCACTGATTAGTGTCTCTCGGAAATCTTACTCTAGACCTAGACCTGACCTTGCTCTGTTGGTTATATAACAAAGCCTTCAGTAACGGTCCAAATCTAATATAAACAAGTTGCAATCGTGCGTGACTAATTACGAATACTAATTAATATTTTGTCAATTTGTTTTATATCCAGCACCCCCACTCCGTCATTAAAGGGGTCAACAAAATAAAATAAAGATATTGATTTGAAATTTGGTACACCTACGAATTATAAAGAGATCGGGTACTAACATTATATTTTGAGATTATTCTATTCTGTTGAAGGGTTGGTGGTAAATAAGTAAAGCAAGTAGGTATACCCAGGTGTAACAGGATCATGGTATACCCCCCTTTTCTCCTTTTGTTTGAAGATAATTGATTGAAATTTAGATATACTACATACATAATAAGCGGCAGTTTTTGATATATAGTTGATCCTTCCGGCGCAACCGGAAGTGACACTAACTTTCGATTTTTAAATGGAACACCCTATACATTATTGCATTCTTGAATTCTGCATAAGTTTCTGAATCCAACGATGCCAAATAAGTAACATTTCAAACATCTTTTTTTTTTATAATGTAATTTTTAGTTTTCCATTTAAGTATGCCATGACGATTCCGATTTATTTTAAATGCTACAAAAATCGAAATCACGAAGAAAACTTCATTATTGACGAAGGAACGGAAATTAATGTTTTGGCTCGAATAGAAGTTGATAAGACTGTTTCTTTAAGGCAAGTTGGGTTTTAACAATGACTTCATTCTGAAGTCATTGGGTTTTAATTGAACAAGTCACCAAACAGTAAGCCGAATTCTGCACAAATACCACTATAAATCTTTTAAAACCAATTGCATCAGCATTTGTACAAAAGGGATTACGAACATAGGATGGAATAATGCAATTGGATTTTGTATAATGATGTGCAGCGAAACAATGATTTTTTGGAACTGATTCTATTTTCGGACGAGTCAAGGTTTACAAATTTGGGATTATTTAACCGACAAAATACAAAATATTGGTCACAAGAAAATCAAAAATTTATTACGGGAGAGCAACTTTCAAGTGCGGTTCGGTTTCAATGTTTGGCTTGGAATAATCGGTAGTAGAATCATTGGTCCAATAATATTTGAAGGACCTCTGACTGATGCCAGATACTTGAGATTCCTGGAAACGGAGATTGAGGACATTCTACATGAGTTACCTTTGGATTTAGGACAGGGGATATATTTCCAACAAGATGACGCTCCTCCCCATAATAAAGAATAGTAATTGATTACCTTCAACGGAGATTAGGAGAAAACGTAATTTCGACGAATGGTCCTGTGAGGTGGCCTCCAAGGTCACCTGATTTATCGCCCCTTGATGTCTTTGTTTGGGGGTCATTTAAAAAATATTGTCTATGCAACCGCCGTTACAGCCCGTGAAGACCTGGAGCTACGAGTAAGACGAGCAATTAATAGCATAACGGCCCAGCAATTGGCGAACGTTCTTCGAGAAACAGCTATGTGAGTTCAGAAGTGCATTGACGTTAATGGACAGTATTTTGAACAACTGTTGTAATGTTTTGTGTTAATTTTTTGTATTCCAAAACCACCTTATGTGTAACAAGGTAATTAGAATAAAATTGTATTTTCTTATTTTCTTTTAGCTGTAATTTTGTTTGTATTTATCGCACATTTTAATACGACATATGAATAAATTCCTTATTAATAGTACTAATAAATGATACCACGGTACCGATATGGTTCCATTTCAAAAAATTGAGTTTTGCAGCAAAAACAATTTTGGTGAATTTTATTTGCTCATAAATTATGTAATTTAGTGTTTTTAACGGGATTTCGGTTTTTGTAGCAGTACACGGGTCGTTTAGAATAAATCGGAACCATCATGGCACACTTAAATGGAAAAGTAAAAATCGTCGTGTAACGAGAACCAAAGTTCTTAAAAAAATTTTTGGCATCAGTGCCTTCCATTGCGACCTTGGGGCAGACGCTGTGAAATATATTATTTCCACATACTGGATGAGGAATCTAGATGTGGAATGTGGTAGTAGTGATTCCTTAGGCAGCGGTTTTTAGATTGATTTGCATTTTTAAAGTTTTAAAGTTGCTATTAAAAATTGTTACACATCTGCATCAGTTGGTACATACGGAAACACTCTACAGCTTGCAGTTCTTAACGGATCCACTACAATTCTTTTAAATTGCTCCAATCTCTATTAGAATAGAAACTTATTTAATTTTATAATGATTCTTCGAGTAGTTTTCTTATTATAAATAACAGGTTTAAAAAAAAATGTGCGACCAAAGGGACTCCGTTACTGTACTCTAATGTTTATTAAACACGAGAGCCATAAATTTGTCACACTTGCGATAATGGACCGGACTGGATGGCTTACTTCATCCCACAGTAGACAAGGCCAAGGTCACTCGCTAACACATATTAAAAAACATAATACTAGATATATACCCGATTTGATGTAGGTAACCCTCCTTTTTGATAACAAGGTTACTGGACTAAAGGAGATATAAATGTATAAACTGAATGACGTAAAACTAGGAATATGTAGTAAACTTAAACAGTTTAAAAATATACCTACTTTAATTGGGGTATATTAAATTTAATAAAACAACTAAATAAGTACCTGCGTTTTAGAAAAATCTGTCCTAAGTATTCCTTTATGATTATAGGTCCTCGATGTTTAATTTAACATTTAACAATTATGACGATTTTATAGCTGACATTTTTTACAAAACTTTATACCTAATTTTATTTTCATACCATTGTCAGCTATTCTTTCCGAATTTTATCCATCGTCACCTATTTCAACGAGAAATTTAAAAAATGCTGTTGTAAGCGTAACGCCCGTGATAACCGGCATCGTCTGTCGGCATATTATGCTGTAAACAACAAACATAATTTATTCTTTAGTTTAAACATAAACGTTTGACTAATTATTTGTTGTACCTACTACTAATATACAGAGTGTAATTAGTTTCATGTCATTAAAAAAAAACTGGTGGTAGGGAACGACAAGACAAACAAAAAAAACCTTATATGCCTAACATGGGGTCTAAAACTCAGTTTTGGAGAAAAAAAATCGGTAAAGGTATTTACACAGAACTTCCCTCGTTATTTGTGCATGGCAGTCACTCTAAAAAATTAATAATGTTATAGGTTGTTTACATTTAAAATATAAATAGTCGTTGGATGCATATTTTGTTTGGGTTATGGATTTGTGAGAGGTGCCTAAGAAATATAAACATGGACTGTTGAAAACTCATAAGAGGACATACGGGGCATTCGCTGTTAGACTGTCATATACACACACAAGTATTGTAGATATTTTCAATATAGTTTAATCATACGCAATATTAATTAGTTTTGTTTATCAGTTTGGGGGTGTTTCACCCCTAACCTTATATTTCAGAAGTGGGGATGTGACCTTGTGATTAATATAGTGATTATGTTAATTATTTGAAAAGATAAAAAAATTCCCTGACAACGCCCCAAATTGTGGAGAACATGGCTCGAGAATTACAGGTGTTACATTGTGCTGTAAGTACAGGTTCAATAATTATTATAAATAAATATAGAAGGTTGAGAAAACAGCACGTATAACTGAAGTTATTTAAAGATGATAAGCTCTCATTTGAATATGATCTGTCAGTAGATGGATTACTGGTTATGAAAAAATTATTGTTTTGCTCGCTTTTATCTTTGGGACGAATAGAAAAGCTGACTCAAAATGTGTTAAATTTTAGAAACTGTTAACGATGTACCTCATAATAGTTACCCTTAATAATAAAATAGGTTTATTTATGCAGTAGAGAATAAATATTATACAAATATAATTTTTACAATAATTTAAATATACATATATTAACGAGCATATAAACTGAAAAGAACACAAAAACAAAACATATGTATCAAATAAATTATTTTGGTACTGATGGGATTAATGTATGAAATATCTAGCCTCTGTTTAATTAAGTTATACCTAATACGAAAAATTATTTAATCATTTATTACCTTTTATTGTGATTGTGTTTGTTTATTTGATTTCGTACTTATGTTATGTACATGTTACTTGTGAAGAGGTTAATTGTGTACGTAAGAACTAAATTTCTATGGTAGCCGAGAAATTCTATAATTTTAACCATAGAAAACGTTCTTGAAAAAAAAATTCAAGTTTAACAATTAGGTATTATTTATTATGAAACTATGAAGTAAGCCATTTAGTATTTTTAATCAATTATAAACCGGCTAAAATAAATAAATGCGTGTTTCTGTGTTTTGTTGATTTAGGCAGTGATAGGCTTTGTAAGTAAAGTCGTAGCCGATAAAATAAAATAAAACAAGTATCTTTCAGGTAGTTGAGAATTCATTGGTTTAATAGTTTGTTAAGTATTACTGAAATTGACTATGTACTGTAAACATATCTCTTAATAGGAGGGTCCCCCAACTCAAACCAAAGTGTATGTATTATAAATACTCGATAGAATTTTATTAGTCTGACGTACTTTTACCTAACACTCTTCAGTTATGATTATAAAAACATACCCAAATGTACACAAAATACGAGGATACCAACAGATGAGACCTTAATTTAGGTAATCGTTATATTATAAACAGTACTGAGATAACTTCATTGTGGTATCACTTCCATACAGATAATGAAATTGTGTAAACTTTGAAAATTTAGAATGGATTTAAAGATCGATTTAGTTTTAATTTAAGTAACTTAGAAAAAGCAAACAATACGATGGTGATTATACAGTGTGTTGCGGAAAACTTATTGTCTATTATTATTTGAACGAAAAAAAAATATGTATGTATGTAATAATATATTATTTCAATGTATAAAAAAAAAAATAATAAGAAAGTCACTATTGTTCCATCCTATTCAAACTTCAAATCAGAGATAAAATAATAATGTCTTTATTTTCAATAGTAGTCCACAGTAGTTAACAAAACAGTGAAAAATAAAAATCAAATTACCGAAAAAAAAAAGGCGAAGTTCACAATTAAATGTGCGTAGAGCACATTTGGCCTAAATTAAGTTAATAATAATTAAGTTATATATTTCTGGTTAACTGCTCGAAAAGAGAAAGAGGGAGAAATAAAGAATATGCCTAGACCGTATTATTAAACAAGTTAGGCAAATTGACAATAGTATTAATACAAATTAATGACAAAATAATAAACAGTTCGTTGCATATTATAATGAACATTTAATTTAAATCAGTCGTTAACTACCTGAAATACTGATGCCAAAAGGGATATAATCTATCAGATAGATGGAACTATAAGACTACTACGTGTTGGGTATGGAACAAATGTAAAAATTGATTTAAATTAACTATGCTGTGATCCTCCAATTAGCGAGATTAGGTATAGTTGTGGTATAAATAATAACTGAAGCAAAAATTGTCTACAACAGACTATAATGTAGATGATGATAAAATTTCAAAAAAAAAATAGGAAAAGGCTTTGTTATGCAAAAAGAAAAGGAAAGAGATAAAAATTAGAAACATTTTCAGTTTGATGGTGCCAATAACTGGATACTTCCGAGAGATAGTGGATAGTGGATAGTGGAGTTGTAAAGTGATGCAATGGCTATGTCTATCATTTTAGACTTGAAGTTAAATATATATTACTGATTTTCTGATATGTGTAAAATTGTTAAAATTTGTGTAAACGCTTGCCTAAATTGTTTATATTAGAAAACTCTGTCAGGAAGTAAATCAGTAATATTCTATTGAAAAGTGTCAGTGCCATAACATACGAATCATATAGATTATCTAGGCCTATTTGTTAGGCCGAGAAAGAGAAATACTCAGTTGCTAATAATAGTAATTGCTCATGGTTATTCAAAATTCTTTGAAGGTGAACCTGTACGAAGCACAAAATGATATGGTAACTCGAGAAAAAAAAAATGTTCTTAATATTATCCGAAACATCTAAGACGAATGAACAGTGTGAACGCTGTAATCGTATTATCAATAGATAGATTTATTTAATTCTGTGTGCCAATTACAAAAATTGGATAGAAAATGTCAAGTAAATACAATAAATTAACAATATTTTATAGAATATAGAAAATGATGTTTGAGATTTACTAGTCAAACTGTAAAAAAAAAAAAGGGAATTCAATGGCATATTTTACAAAATCATGGGCTAGACGCCTACTGAATTACTCTTTGCATATAAACCACACACAGCGATACAATAACAGATGTAACGTAGTAGTCTGTCTGAAATACGTGAGGTTGTTTACAATAAAAGTTTGGAGATAAAACATTATCCGTGCAATACGCATGATGAGAATACTATGATGTATTCGAAGGTCCGTGCAATAGGCACGATGAGAATATTGTGATGTATTCGAAGGTCCGTGCAATAGGTACGATGAGAATATTGTGATGTATTCGAAAGTCCGTGCAATAGGTACGATGAGAATACTGCGATGTATTCGAAGAGGCCATATGGTAGAATTTGCATAATGCTTGTAGATATACTTGATAGGTCATGTGATGAAATTTGCATGATGAGGATATATATGTTTGGGTGTGTATATATGTGTATATGTGTGTATACATTGTATGCATGTATATATGTGTATATATAGCTGAATTGTGTATGTATCCGAACCCCTGTCGATCTAGGTTGATGGGATGAGATCACATGGTGTGCCCATTGATCGAACTGGTAATGAAATTCCATGATTAATTGATCACATGACCGAATAACAGCATGAGAATGATTTGCTTAGTATTAACTTTAGTTCTTTATATTTGCTTTGTGTTTTGAATACTTAGATGCCTGTTGTATTTTGTACAGTTAAAAGCCTAATGTAACGCATAACTAATTATTTGCTGTAACACTTTTGTTCTTATTATTTATACGTACTGGATGTTTTTAGGATGAGTATAATTTGATTGGGGACAATCAATTGGAGCAGGATGGCCGAATGTTATAGGTTGTTTACATTTAAAATATAAATAGTCGTTGGATGCATATTTTGTTTGGGTTATGGATTTGTGAGAGGTGCCTAAGAAATATAAACATGGACTGTTGAAAACTCATAAGAGGACATACGGGGCATTCGCTGTTAGACTGTCATATACACACACAAGTATTGTAGATATTTTCAATATAGTTTAATCATACGCAATATTAATTAGTTTTGTTTATCAGTTTGGGGGTGTTTCACCCCTAACCTTATAATAATTACGAAATGACATTGAGAATAATAATCGGAATATAGTTATTGCTATTATTACAAAGAAAACTTGATAAGTTTTAGTCAAAAAAACATACAGATTGCTCATCCAACAGCAAAAGTTCAATACTAAATAGCAGGTGCCACATATGGCAGGCTTGCGCAAATACCTTTACAAATGTCTACCATGACTGAATCATTTCTTGGGATGACCACCCTGTACATTTTTCAATAAAAGTATAATAGGTGCATATGCCACATATTATTGCCATCTGTCACATTTGCAATCCAACATTCACGTAATGGAGTGGAAGTATAGTGGTGGTTAAAAAATTTCATTTTTTTTTTTTAATTTTTAAACGATCTTGGTAAAATAATTTTCAAAATTTTTTCTTCTGAAATAGATTTAAAATGTCAAACGTAGAAATTTTAGTTTCCTTCTATTCCATAGTAGTGCTAAAAAAGTTTAAAAATTAAAAATTACATATTTTTTAAAATAGGTTTAGAATGCTATGAAACGTGAAAATTTTCAATTTGAGTAAATAAAAAAAAATTAATCTATTTTAGTGGTAAAAACTTTTTGAAAAATGTTGGTGAAAAAAATGTTCAAACATTTTTTTCTGAAATACCTAGGTTTAGAATGTCATTTAAATTTGAACATTCTAGTGTTAATTTTTTTTTCCAAACTGGTAACAAAATGTTGCAAATTTGTTTTTCCGAAATTGGTTTGGAATATCATGAAACGTGAAAATTTTAAATTTGAGCAAAAAAAAAATTTCGTCTGTTCTATAGTAGTGATACATAAATGGATTAAATTTTTTTTTTTTAATTCAAAAACATTTTTAAATTAGTTTGAATAGTTTTAGAATGTCATGGAAACGTGGATAGTTAAAATCTGAACAAAGAAAAAAAATTCTATCTTAGTGGTAAAATTTTTTTAAAATAGTAAGGAAAATTTCTAATTTTTCTTTTAAATAGATTTAGAACGCTATGAAAGGTGGAAATTTGATATTTGAAGAAATGAAAAAAAATTCCATCTATTTTAGTGGTAAACAAATTTTCAAAAATGGTGAATAAGGCTTAGAATGCCATAAAACGTGGAAATTTTAAATTTGAAGAAAGAAAAAAAAATTATTTCATTTTAGTAGTAAAAATTTTTTCAAAAATATTGGTGATGAAAAAAATTTTCAAATTTTTTTTCCTGAAATAGGTTAAGCGTGTCATGAAACGTAGAAATTTTAAATTTGAGCAAAAAAAATTTTTTTTTCACTATTTATTCCGTTTAGACGGTCCACCCTGTATATTTTCCAGTGAAATTTCTACCATTTCTTCGCTGACAGTAGCGTCAACTATCTACCAAATTTGACTGCTCTCCGTCAAGTAGTTTTTTAGTAAATGCACCAACAGACAGACAGACAGACTGACTGACGGAATTGAAAAACCTATATTTTCGTAATCTACGTGTTCTGAAACGTCAGAATCCGAAAAAATCTCGGAGGGTGATTTTTTCTCGAATACAATACTTCCCTTCGGTATGCGAGGGAAGTAAAAATAAACAAAAATTTCGCAAATTTTTAATAAAAATTTTTTAGAACTGCTGGAATATTGAGGTAGGTTTAGATCTAGATCTGATCTAAAGAAAACTATACTCTAACTCTCCCTTGTGCAATATTTTAGTTACTGTCGGTGTTTCGTTATGTACACACGTTCAACCCCCGCCGTTCGTTGTTTTTGTTATTTTTGAATTTCGCGTCATTGTGTATTTATAGTTAAGATTTATTTTATTGACTTACCGTTCAAGTTGTCAAATTCTTGATTACGTACAGACACAACTTACTTGTTCGTTCTTTTTGTATTCCTTTTTGGCTTTTGTACCAAGTTTTTATTTTATTTTTCTTTATTGACAACGTTAGTTGATAGTTTAGTGTTTAGTGTTGAACGAAGTGCGTATGTACTTAATTCGACGTACCGAACTGTGTATTGATACAGATGCAGAGATTTTGAATCATTTAGGTAGGTAGTAAGCTTTTAACCCAGGACACTCATTTATGTTACAAATGTTAATAAACCACATTTAAATTTTCTAAATTATAAACAATCCAATATTTAGTTCCAAATTAAAAAACACACATGTAAAGAAATGCTCTGTTTAAACCTCTATGGCCATTATTTGCTTGCAATTGTGCACGAAGAGAGAACGAATTATTTACCTCTTTATGCTTGCCTCAGTTCAGTTGAGGCGGTACATCAAAGGCGGTCGATGATCCTTTGACACCGCGTGTGCCGGCCAGCACTTTTTTATGACAATTTAAAAGTTGTATAATTGGGAAGTACAAGTCCATCGACCAAGAAAATCAGTGGTTCTCAATAGTTGTCTACCATAATATTAAATATGTTAACCTAGATCAGTGTTTTTCAAAGTGCCCCTAGAGGGAAAAGTCATAAAGGTTTTTTTGTTTGTCTAGCCGGTCCCCATTACCAGTTTTTTTTAATGACATGAAACTGATTACACCCTGTATATATTGAATAAGCAAAAAGTTGAATCAGCGAAAGTTTCGATATATTGATTTATCGTTTTTTCTGTTTTTAACCACCGACTCAAAAAGGAGAAATAACCAAAGTACATTGAGAAAAAATAAGATAAAGTATGGACTGGCATTTTTTATTTGAAACTTTTTTTCTAGTAGGTATTAGCAGTTTTAGAGAAAACCGCATGTGAAATAATTTGAACTAAAACTAGATATATTATATGTATATATTTATTTGTTTTTTTTTCTCTATGTACCTTATGTATATGCTTATTTTGACTTGTCCTATATTATCTGTAACATAATCTACTGGACCAATAAATATTATTATTATTATTATTATTATTATTATTACGATATAGGTAGCTGGTACCTAGTATTAGCAGAGGCTAAGGGGTAGGTAGTTATTAAAAATAAGAAGTAATTATATTTGCTCTTTTATTAAACACAACCTTTTACTAGCAGGAAAATATTACAAGTGCCTGTCTTTACAGTATTAGTCTCACATTGAAATAAGTCCACGTTTGTATATTTTGGTTTCAGATTACGTTATGAGTATATATTAAACAAAGTCTTATCTGAATATAAATTATGATGTGGACCCAATAACTGTTTCAGCACAATTTATGTTTATTCAATGACTTCAGAAAACTGAAGTCATTGTGTTTATTAAATAATGAACAATACATTTTTACTTAAATATACAATACCTAGGTATATGCGTAACACTTACGACACTGAAATCATTATATCCCTTCATTTTTTTTAAAAGAAGTGTTAACTTAAAACCATTGATTAATTTAATCAATGCTTAAAACTTTTAAAAGGAAATGTGTTGCTTAATCTAATATAAAAAGCCACAGTTTTAGACAAGAAGAAACATGCGCCTTCCTGTTGATTATTGTCTGGCTCTATATTATCAATTTTCCCACGAACCTATCGAGCTACATATTAATCTATAGTTGGGTTGGCAGCGGTTTATTTGATGTAATATCAAGTTTCTGTAAGATGGTGATAATATCATTAATAAATAAAAGTAGCCGAACTATTTTATTATATTAAAAATAAATATTTATTTGCATAAATTATTGTAATTAAAAGGGGTACCGCCGGTACGTCGAATAGGTAATACGTATTAAATTATATAAAGCTTTGTAAGTATTACTATAATCTTTCAATTTCTGGGAATGATTTAAATAGAATCATACCTAAAATATCGGAAAACAAACTAACCATTGTACTCTTCGCCGATTTACTGCATTGTTTATATAATTGTTGCACATTCTATAGGATACTCGTCGCAGCTTTTTTTGTAAATAATATTAGTTTTAGGCATTTTTTATTTAATTACAAAATATAGGTACAAAATTTTTTCTTTTTAAATTACTTAATAACTTTTACTTCCACATCCACGTAGTGGATTGGAAGTATCGCAAAAAAATTTTCAAAAATTTTTATTCGTGAAATAGGTTTAGAATGTCATGAAACGTCGAGATTTTAAATTTGAGCGAAAAAAAATTTTCTGTCTGTGTGTCGGTCTGTCTGTAACTTTTTTTGTCCTCACGCTTTCTCCGGAACGATTTAAGATATTGACCTGAAATTTTGTACACGTATATATTATAACAAGATCTGGAACTGGATTGTTTTTTGAGGAAATCCGGTGCAGGGTTGGGGGTTTGAATAGGGGTAAATAGGGGGAAATAAGTAAAGCAAGCTTGTAAGAGTACAGAAACTTGAAATTCGGTGTATGTACTAGAAGTTAAGGCCTCAGATTTTTTTATAATATTTTTCAACCCCCCACCACCCCTACCCCATTAATGGGGTTGATAAAATAAAGTTGAGATATTCATTTGAAATTTCGTACACGTATGTATTATAACGATGTCTAGAATTAGATTATATTTTGGGATGATTCCGTTGAAGGGTTGGGGGTTAATTTGGGGTAAATAGAGGAATATAAGTAAAACAAGTTGGTAAGAGTACAGAAACTTGAAATTCGGTGTATGTACTAGAAGCCAAAGCGTCAGATTTTTTAATAATATTTTTCAACCCCCACCACCCCTACTCCAATTTGAAAAGGGTTGATAAAATAAAATTGAGATATTCATTTGAAATTTTCTACACGTATGTATTATAACGACATCTGGAACTAGATTATATTTTGAGATTATTCCGTTGAAGGGTTGGGGGTTAAATAGGGGTAAATAGGGGAAAATAAGTAAAGCAAGCTGGTATGAGTACAGAAACTTGAAATTCGGTGTATGTACAAGAAGTTAAGGCCTCAGATTTTGTTATAATATTTTTCAACCCCCCACACCTCCCCTACCCCATTAATGGGGTTGACAAAATTAAGTTGAGATATTCATTTGAAATTTCGTACACGTATGTATTATAACGACGTCTGGAATTAGTTTATATTTTGAGCTGATTCCGTTGAAGGGTTGGGGGTTAATTTGGGGTAAATAGAGGAATATAAGTAAAACGTTGGTAAGACTACCGAAACTTGAAATTCGGTGTATGTACTAGAAGCCACAGCGTCAGATTTTCTTATAATATTTTTCAACCCAACCACCCTTACTCCAATATGAAAAGGGTTGATAAAATAAAATTGAGATATTCATTTGAAATTTGGTACACGTATGTATTATAACGACGTCTGAAACTAGATCATAATTTGAGATGATGCCGTTGAAGGGTTGGGGGTTAAATAGGGGCAAATAGGGGAAAATAAGTAAAGCAAGCTGGTAAGACTACAGAAATTTGGGATTCGGTGTATATACTAGAAACCAAGGCCTCAGATTTCTTTCTAATAATTTTCAAACTCTACCACCTCCGCTTCATTATTAATGGGATTGATAACATCAAATTGAGATATTCACTTGAAAGTTAGTACACATATGTATTGTAGTGACATCTGATTGAGATGACTCCATTGGTAGGTTGTAAATAGTGGAAAATAAGTACGGTAAACTAGAAACTTCATTTTTAACGTATATGGTAGAAACCAACTCCTCAAAATTTTCTATGACATCTACTCCAAATATTATTAAAATTCTATGACCAATAATTTCCACATACTAGAGTGCAAATATAGTCAAGATGTTTCCTTTAAAGTGACTTGGACGAATAATCTGGATGTGGGAGTAGTGATTCCTTAGGCAGCGGTTTTTTATTTATAGATCGATATTGTTCAAAAACAATAGGGTTCTTCCTCTAGCTAACACTAACTTACAGCCCAAATTTCAATACAATCGGACTCTTCGTTCTTAATTAAGTTATCGTGCTTACAGGAAACGTGACGGACGGACGGACATTTTGAAAGTTGTTCAGAATTCGATGACCACAGTGATATGAAAATGTTTTCTCTACGAGCAATATTACCGGTTTTAGAAATGTGCCGATCGAATGCAATATACTCTTCGTTTTGTATTTGCGAAGAGTATAATAAAAGATCTAAATGCAGAATGATCTGGGTCGTTAGCCTCTTGAATTATTTTTTTATGATTCGATAAAGTACATTATTATTTTTCTTAAGAGATTTACAACACTGTAATATTCTTATTCTCAACTCGCTTCAAAAAGAGGTATAACCCAACAAACACAAGAATTGGAATTATAGTTCAATATACGTGTATTCAACAATATTTTGGTAATTTTTTGGTTATAGTGTATTTATTAAATGTTTCTCGTCAACGTCTATGTTCGAAAACGTGTAATAAACGTGTACGGTATACCATTTTTTGAGGCTACACCATAAATACTGTGTTTTTTTCTGTGTATCTTACTACATAATTGTTTATTTTTGTTATTATAAATTTTTTACCAAATAATTATCACTGAAAGTCTGACGTGAAAAAAATTAAGTATTTTTGTTGTTTACGATTTTCGTCTTTTATACCGAAATCAACAACTGTTATTAAACGTCTATGACACATGAATAAATTTTGTATTATCCAGAAGTAAAATATTCAAAGGTTGCCGTTTTTATATAATTTGACAAACCTTTTGGCGACGACAACAAAAAAAAAGACAATTAACAGTTGGTGTCAGTAAAATGAGACAATTTCAGTATTTCGTAGAACTATAATTTTAATATTTAATTAACCTACATATTCAATAAATAGTTCCACTTCCAATAAACGTTTACAGTAGTCATTAAATCACCACAGAACTAGCGCTGCCAGCTGAGCTGTGAGTAATTTTGGAAGTACTTGTCGGCCCACGTCTCGTCTTACGTCCAACGTTGTCAGGTCTGGGAAAATTACCCATGCAGACACATATGGCAATTGTCGGTCAGTACTAGGAACCAAGGAAAAATTCATAATCACCCAAATTCTGGCGATTTTCCTGCATCCGCCATATTACATAAAAAAAGAAACTGTAATCACTTTTTAATAACTAAATACAAAACCTACTGTTTTTATTTTGTATTTAAACATTTCCTTATCTTATATGCTTTATTTCTTATGAAAAAACTTAAATTTAAAGACAATTAGCTCCTCGGCTAATATTTATATAAAAAAGAAATTGGGAACTTTTTATCCAAAGTTATAACTTTTTCCTAGGAATCTAAGTCTTTGCATCTGACAACACCGCTTAGGTTTTTGATTTCAGAACGGTGAACATAGTGACAATAGTGGACATGTTTTATTGTTTTGCCGTGTTTTGTGGTCTTTTTATGAACAATCGTCAATATAAGGTAAGAATATATATGTTTTAGCTTTAATCTCAATTTATTTAAACATAATGCCTTGGTCAAATTTGCTCTGTGCCATTTTGCTTTAGAAACCGTTGGGAAAATCACATATGTACTTGTACCCGCCCATCTTTTATCTAGTATAAAGGTGGCTTCAGAGTGCATTAAGCATAAGGCGTATGGTGTAAGCGTATGCCATAACAGAAATAAACATACCCAAATCCGTATGAGCATTCATAGTGTACATAACATAAGACGTATGGCGTAAGAAATGGTTCATTTTTATTTCCTTATGTCTTATGCTTAAGTCTTACACAATCGGGTATAAGCGTGCACTTTCGGGTATATTCGCAAAACAATTTCGCCACAAATCTGACATTTCAGGATAAAATATATTAATTTTGAATATGGAAAAATTATTGGTGATAATCGATTAGGCTTCTATTGAATGAAAATAATACTAAAATAGAATAAATCAACAAAATGTAACTACTTCTGTCACGTAGATTTGTAGGGACTGCGCACGCACCGATCTTACGCTTACGACACTATGAATGCACCTCTCTAAAATTAAGTCATAGGTCTTATGCTTACATCTTATGGCTTAATGTTAATGCACTCTGAAGCCACCTTAAAGCTCTTCGAATTCTGATTTTGGTTAGGTTCTAATATTTTTGATATCCGGTATTACCTAGGTATGATAATAACTTTATTAGCAGGTTAACAAAGGTAAAACAAGTGGGTGGCGTACCTAATACTTATTATTACCCATAACCTCTATTAATCGGGAGTAAAAATTATAGTTGAATAAACGTTTAATAATACTAGTATCTAGTACTATACCACCACCTGCTGATAAAGTGGAAATAATAGTTGAATAAAGGTTTAATATTTGTTAACATGCTAATATCGTCCAAATTACTTTTAATCTTTTGTTGGTAAAAATGTGGCGGGGCTATTCAAATTAGAGGCTCACTAATGGGATTTCATAAACGCAGCTAGTAAAAGAAACGGGTTTGTTTAAATTGGGGCAAAGTTGCGTGATGTTAAGCTTAATGCGGCGAGAAAACACTTGAAAAAATAATTTTGGTTTTTGAGATTTTTTCAAGAAACAATTTTTGCATTTTTACTTCCCTCGCATACCAAAGGGAAGTATTGTATTCGAGAAAAAATCACTTTGACAAAAAATCACAGTTTATGTAGAGCACTTTCTTAACATGCTATACGGTGGTTAATTATTTTTTTTTTTGCAGAAGCTGCCAAGATAGCTTTTCAGGGGAAAGAGCAGGGATATGCAATATTTGGAGAAATAACTGATAAGGCCATAAACCAAGCATGCCAAGATTGGCTAAAACAAGCCAAACATAGATATGAAAAGTCTCAAACTCAGTAAACATTTGTATTGTAGGGTAGGGTAGGTTTTAAATAAGCGAGTATTTAAAAAAGGACCCCGCACTCATCTTATGGAAATTGGGTTTCGGCCAAATTTGCTAATATTACAGGATTTTGTAGACCTTGGCATCCTGATCAAAAGTTCTCATGGACACAAGGTCGAAAATTGAACAATTTTCCAGATATCGGGAGTGCAAAGGGGGCTGCTCATTTCTTGTGGGAAGTGACCCCCGATCCGGTGAAATTCGCTGGTACCGACATATGTGTCATCTCAACTTCCTGATCAAAAGTTCCCAGGGTCACAAGGTCGAAAAATTGACAGTTTTCCAGATAGAGGGGGGGGGGGGTGCAAAGGGGGTTCTCATTTCTTATGGGAAGTGACCCCCAGAGAAATTCACTGGAATCGACATATGTTATTCCTCTCGACCTCCTGATCAGAAGCTCTTATAGGCACAAGGTCAGAATATGCACAGTTTTTCAGATATCGGGGGTGCAAAGTCGACTTTTCAACCCCCGATATCTGCATTTTCCGACCTTGTGCCCATGAGAACTTTTGATCAGGAGGTTGAAACCAATAACATATGTCGATTCCAGCGAATTTCATCTAGGGTTATTTCCCACAAGAAATTAGCCCCCTCTTTGCACCGTCCATATCTGGAAAACTCCATTTTTCGGCCTTGTGCCCCTGAGAACTTTTGATCAGGAGATCGGAAGGAATAACATATATCGATTCCAGCGAATTTTACCGGGGCGGGGGCTACTTCCCACAAGAATTGAGCCCCCTCCTTTGCACCCCTGATATCTGGAAAACTGTCCAATTTCCGACCTTGTGCCCATGAGAACTTTTGATCAGGATGCCAAGATCTACAAAGTCCTGGAATATGAAGAAATTTGACCGAAACCCAATTTCCATAAGATTAGTGCCGGGTCCTTAGCTTTACATATTACAGCATCTCGCATCATATCCTTTTATTTTTTTACTACAAAAAAATATTTTTTTAACGTTTATTTAAAAGATGGATGGATGGATACATAAACATTGAGTTAGGATACTACTTTTTTTTTTAGTGTCCGCAACCTTTACAATTTTTTATATATATTTTTTTATATTTTATTTCTATTTTTTACCCGAGCCTCCCCTACCTATCAAAATACATTAAAAATATTCCGATCTTTGATTTCTAGGTTTTCAAAATTTTATTGTTAGTAGTGCTTATTAAAAATAAATATTTTTACACTTTTATGTTCTACATTCTAACGTTTAATTTATCTTAACCTATACCCATTTTAGATTAAAACATCCGCATTTGGATGACATTTAATTTATATATTGTATATGCAGTATATATAGTAAGTATATTATACTATATTTCAAAGTTAAATAAGTACGTTAAATAACCATTTTCAATCTATTATTGAAAAAACGTACCTTAAAGACGTTTATTATTCTTACTCTTTATACAATATAATAACCATTTTTTGTCAAAGGTTAATTAAATTGTTTCGTAAACATTAATAATTGGTGTTTGGTATACTATATTTAAGCGTCGAATAGATACCAAATATTTTCATTTCTTATCAAAGATTATTAAACATAAATTGTAAACGTTGATATGTTTCTTGAGTATACTATATTTAAACGTTGTTGAGGCGGACATTTTGTCCTTTATAAGAGGTTAACTAACAACCATAGTTATACTTGCGGTATTAACGAAAATTATACGTTTATTCAACCATTTTGTGTTTATTGGGAAGTTTCGTTTGCATGTTTGTTTCTTTACTTGAAAAGGCCGAACCAATTGTGCCAAAACCTTTTCTTTATCGTTCAGCATCAGGTAGTTCACAAGCAGTTGAGATTTGGTACTCATAAACATTGCCCTCATGGAAAATCCAGACTTGCACAAATATTGCCTCGATGGCCACTCTAGGCTCATTGAGATGTAAGATATTGCAGGCTTTCGTGTAACTACACACCGAGTTTAAAGAACCGTATATTAATTGACTTTTTTTTTTTCTATTAATTTTGAACGGAGGAATTAACTAACAGCTAGCTTTTGTTTTGCAAAACTTCGTGCCATTTTGAAGCCTGTTTAAAAAACAATTTGAAAAAATCGGTAAAGGTATTTACACAGAACTTCCCTCTTTATTTATACAGGGCGGTCACTCTAAAAAATTATTAATTGCGAAACCACATATATGAGAATAATAATCGGAAGGTATTATTACAAAGAAAGCCTGATAACTGTTAGTCAAAAAAATATACAAAGTGATCTACCGATAGCAAAAATTCAATATTAAATAAAAGATGTCAATGCTTGCGTAAATACCTTTACAAATTTCCAACATGGTTGAATTGTTTTTTAGGTGACCACCCTATAAATTTTCAATAAAACTATAATAGATGTCTTCCTTGCCAAATGCGTTATCTATGCGTCAAATATTATTGCCATCTGTCATTTTTTCAGTTCCATATCCACATAGTGGAGTGGACAATGAACATAGTTGTGGTTAAAAAAATTTCAATTTTTTTTTTAATAGTCTTAGAATGTCATGAAACGTGGAAATTTAAAATTTGAGCGAAAAAAATTTTCTTTCCATTCCATAGTAGTGATCAGAAAATTTTTAAAACATTTTTTTCTGATATAGGTTTAGCATGTCATGAAACGTGAAAACCTTAAATTTGACAAAAAGAAATCCATTATATATTCTATAGTTGTAAAAAATGTTTTTAAATATTTTGCTTTGACAAAATTTTCAATTTTTTTTTGAATTTTTTTTTATGAAATAGATTTAGAATGTCATGAAACGTGGAAATTTAAAATTTGAGCAAAAAAAATTCCATCATATATTCTATAGAGTAAAAAAATTTTAAAATTTTTCTTTTTGAATTTTTTTTTATGAAATGGATTTAGAATGTCATGAAACGTGGAAATTTTAAATTTGAGCAAAAAATATGTTTCCACCTTTTATTCTAGGTAGTACTTTTCCTGAAATAGGTTTAGAATATCATGAAACGTGAAAATTTTAGATTTGAGCAAAAACTAATTTTCCACCTTTTATTCTAGGTACCTAAGAAAAAATTTCAAAAAATTTTTCCATTTCAAATTTTTTTTCTGAAATAGGTTTAGAATGTGATGAAACGTGGAAATTTCAAATTTGAGCAAAAAACATTTCCATTAGTAAAAAAATATAGAAATATTTTTCTTTGGCAAAATTTTCAAATTTTTCTTTTTGATTTTTTTTTTATGAAATGGATTTAGAATGTCATGAAACGTGGGAATTTTAAATTTGAGCAAAACATTTCCCATCTTTCTACATGGGGAATGTGATAAAGTAATATCAAGAACATGTAACACATTTGCTACTCGATACCCACAAGAACAGAAACCATCCACCATACACTGTAAAAAGCATATTGGATAATTTTAGAATATTTAGCTTTGTTAAGGTGGCCATTCCCTAGAAAGAGACATCCGATAGGGAAACATTTATTATTTTTGGCCATAACTTTTTTTCCTTATTACGTGTATTTAAAAAAACTATAAGAGTACCTAAGTAGAACCATAACAAGACTATTACTATGAATTTTCACTTAATAATTTCAGTGGTTTGCAACATAGCTCGATTTAATTCTAAAAATTATGTTAATCTTCCTATTTCGTAGTTTTAAATCGAGCTATTTTGCAAACCACTGAAATTATTGAGTGAAATAGTGAAAATTCATAGTAATAGTCTTGTTATGATTCCACTTAGGTACTCTTATAGTTTTTTTAAATATACGTACTAAGAAAAAAAAGTGATGGCCAAAAATAATAGATATTTCCCTATCGGATGTCTGTTTCTAGGGAAACGCCACCTTAAGGCAAGAATTCTAAGGAGGAAGCGTACTGTTGATAACGAAAACATAAAAATAGCAATTCTGTGGTATTTTTGGTTGGTTGGTTTCCAAGAATTCAGTTCACAGAATCTTGTCAAAACATAATTCCACTTTCGTTCCTTGTGGTTCAACAATTAAAAGAAATACATTTTCGGACGAAAGAAAATTTTTGTAAATTTATTTTAATAAGACATGAAGGTGACAATTATTTCTTGGGAAATAGCATATGGACAGATGATGCTAAATTTACCAAAAATGGACTTTTTAATCGACATAATTCCCATTACTGGAGTAACTCAAATCCTGACGTATTCAGGGAGCGAAATAACCAAGAACATTAGCAGTTTAATGTTACTGTGCCATGAGAAACGATAGAGTGATGAAATTTTCAAAAAGTTTTGAATTTTTTTTTTTTCTGAAATAGGTTTAGAATGTCATGAAACGTGGGATTTTTAAATTTGAGCAAAACATTTTTTTTTTCATTATTTATTCGATTTAGATGGTCCACCTTGTATATTTTCCAGTGAAATTTTAACCATTTCTTCGCTGACAGTAGCGTCAGCTACCTACCAAATTTGACTGTTCTCCGTCAAGTAGTTTTTTAGTTAATGCACCAACAGACAGACAAACAGACAGACTGACGGAATTGAAAAACCTATATTTTCGTAATAGACGTAATCTGAAACGTGAAAATCCGAAAAAATCTCGGAGAGTGATTTTTTCTCGAATACAATACTTCCCTTCGGTATGCGAGGGAAGTAAACATTTTGACTTGTGTTAAGACGTCACCCACCTCAAGGAAAGGATTAATATTAGGTATTTCGTGCTTGGCCACACACAAAAAAAAGTTTTTGATCTGGATGACTGAGCACGGTATTCCTATGTATTTTTCGACGGTGAATCCAAATCCGAGGTCAAAAAAATTCCTATACCCTTCAATTTTTCTCATCCCTTCAATAAGGTATATTTATGAATATAAGTACCTATACCTATCATTAAGGAATGAATAGGAACTTTTTATCTCTCCTGCTCTTCTTTTTTAATTCCGGGCTTCTCATCGAGGGGGTAACAAGTTCCTCTTCGCTCTGGCTTCTCCCACTCTTCGTCCCTTCCACAGTTATGAAATTAACGGTTTTCGATCGCATTTTTCGTACGCTTCCAATAAACTTTTAGCAAAACAAAAAACCGTTGTAGAGTAAATCTCGAAAAACACAACCGCGTTGGTTATTTAACCAATTAGACCGCCGCCAGAGGGCTTTCGCGGCGTTGTGCAGAAAAGTGCTTTTTTGCAAAAATCAACGGTTTGCAAAATCTACACGGCATTTACAATTGAAATTTTAAGGGTAGGTTAAGGACTACTAAAATTCCAACATGTGCAAACAGCTTTTGATATATATTTGGACCGGAGTTATGAATTTTTGAAAAAGCGTGCAATTTTAGTGGTTTCTTGCAATTTGCTTGGGATCCACTGGGCCAATTGACTTCCACCAGGGCTCCTTTTGTTCACTTTTATGGCGCACATTTTTTTTTCGTATAAATTCAACTTTTCCTATAAAACGCGAAAAACCGTTTTTCGGCGACCTTTCACTATTTTTTTTGCAAATTCCCCACCAAAGATTCTTTTTGCAAAATAATATCTTCCAGACATCGCAAACTACATATGATGATTTTTTTTTTTGCTGAAGTTGTAGTTTGTCTGAGATCTGGGTCTCCTACACTAGATTGTTTATTGAATTTTGTATACTTTAACACTTATTGCCAACATATAATGATCAAGCAAAATTACAAGGATTTTTGTTTTCAATAACGTGTGTGTGACTGCAGTCATCCTTCTTCCCATACGTATGATCACGATCAGTGGCCCAGTGGCGGTCTGGCCAGGTCAGCGAGTTGACAAATGCCGACAGGGCCTTTCGCCTTTTACGTAATGCTCTTATATTCTTATACAGGGTGTTGCATCATGAGAGGGACATAGCTTAATAGGAGGTAGAGAACATCAGCGGTAACCGGAACCTCCCATAGAAATGTCTCATTGGGCCTTCACTACGAAATTACAGGGTGTTAAATAATTTTTGGCCAAACCTGTTTTTTGTCATAACTTTGACAGGAAATGAAATAACGGATTCATATTTGGTACGGCTAATGTACAAACGAGTCCGAAGAGGTACATGTATAAAAAAAATATATCCAGGTCCGGACTCACTATAATTTATGTTTCTTCTTTGCATCAATAAAACATCACCCTGTATATATTTTTTTGAAATTTCGATACGATATTCGAAAAGAGCAAGAAAAAACAAACAAAATGGCCTATTTCATTTTTTTGTTACACCTTCGTGGTTATTTAAATACGTTGTTAAATGTGCAAGAAAATGGATTACAGAACCCTATTAAATGAGAGGCACGTGAAATAAATAGTTTTATAACTAAAATTTGCAAAAATTCTATTGAGCCTAGGTGGTCTGGGTGAATCCTAATTCCGGCACGTTTTAAAGGTCCATTTTGGTAAAAAACTGTGGTCCTAATAAGTAATCGGGTATGAAATAACAAAATTTTTAATCAATCACAGTAGGCTTGTTCAAAGTGACAGATAATAAAAAGAAATCTCCTAAACAGTTGAATAATTGTTTGTTAGTAATTTAATGTGTCAATAATCCGCATTTAGTTAGTGAAAACTTGTGAAAATATTTTAACTATGCCAGTAAAATTTACAAACGGGGAATATGCTGACATAATATTCATCTATGGTTTCTGTAATGGAAATGGTAGGTCGGCGGAAAGAGAATATCGGCTGCGTTTTCCTGGTCGTCGATGCCAATCATAAAACCTTTAGTACGGTGTTCCAGTATGCAAGACAACACGGAAAGTTTCCTACTTCTGCAGTTGTGGAGCGTGTTTTACAACAAGGGGTGCAGGAACAAAACAATATTATAAACGTAGTTCAAGAAAACCCAAATATGAGCACTAGACGAATCAGTTTGACAACTGGTATTCCTCATTGGCGAGTATGGAGAACCCTAAAAAGAGAACGTTACCATCCATATCATATCCAGCAGGTACAGCGTCTTCAACAAGGCGACGATATCCCCCGCCTGGCATTTTGTCGTTAGTAGTCTAATCATCGCCCAGTCATTTACAGAACCTTATTTACGGATGAGGCACAATTTACAAGGGATGGAGTAAACAATTCACGAAATAATCATAAATGGGCACAGGAAAACCCACATGCGGTACGCCAACGCCGTTGGCAACACAGGTTTTCTGTAAATGTTTGGGTCGGACTTGTGAATAGACATTTGATAGGACCACATTTTTTTGAAGAAAGATTGAATGGTGAAATTTACTTTGATTTTCTTCAAAACATTTTACCGAATATGTTAGAAAATATCGGTATAAGAGGCATGTTGTTTCAGCATGATGGGGCCCCACCACATTTTAACCTTCAAGTAAGAGAACACTTAAACAATGTGTATCCTAATAGATGGATTGGACGCGGGGGTCCACATGAATGGCCACCAAGATCTCCTGATTGTAACCCTTGTGATTACTTTTTATGGGGCCACTTAAAAAACGAGGTTTATAGCATTGAAATTGAAAGTAGACAACATTTAATCCAGCGCATCGTTACAACCTGCGACGAAATACGGAATAATCCAGAAATGATACGTCGAGCAATTGGTGACCTTTCTAATGTTAGAAAATATTTAACCGCGTGAGCAATAAACAGTAGACACAACATTTCGGCAGTAGGATGATTTCACGGCGACCAAGTGTATTTTGCTTTGCTTGCAATAATGTAGATCAGCGGGGAGGACCAGTCAGTCACTGACGCGCTTTGAGCCTGTTTGAATGTATAATGTTATATTTGTTAAATATTCATTAGTTCTGTAGTTTACGAAATATATCCAGTTACTCTCGAAGGAGCCTTTATTTTCTTACATATCAGAAGTCGGGATTATACTCACTGTTCTTACCCACAAGTTTCGGAAGTGATTAGTGATTGCGTCATGTCGCGCAAATCACCATGTACGTCGTCGCGTCTTTCGCCTGTTCATGGGCCTTCGACCTCGGGGCCCAGACCCCTGTTAACTTCGGGGTATCTGCACCAGTCAACCCCTCAAGGAAAGCGACTCTCGAAAGGGACGTCGAGTAGCACTGAACGAGACAGCTCAACGGCGAGTTCGACGCCGCTACCGCCATCCCCTGCTCCTGACCCTTGGAAACGAAAACGACTCTCGAAAGGGAAGTTGAGTCGCAAACGACGGCACAACTCAGCGTCGACCTCAACCTCTTCTAGTAGTGACGGTGAGACACGTAGGAAAAAGAATAAATGGCGACGCGTTAAGCACAGCGTAAGTTTTTCCACTCAGACCAGCCATGGTGACGATGAGTTGATCCCTGTATTTGATCCGCAAAGTGCAGAACAATCGATAAATTCGTGGGTCCGCCGAGTCGACGAACTAGCTGCATATTACAAGTGGAACGATTTGACTGTAATTAGATTAATTGCAAGTAGACTAGTTGGTATAGCTAGAAGATCGTACAATTCCCAAGATCCGCTTACAGTAAGTTGGAAAAAGATGAAGAAGATCCTGGTTAAACAGTTCACAAAACCGTTGCCGTTCGGTAATTTTCGGGAAGCTGCGTCGTACACAACATACAGTGGTCAAGATTTAAGGAAATACTGTTTTAATAAACTAGATAAATTAAAATCTTTGCAGTTGAACATTCCGGAAAGTTATTTAGTAGACGCAATCATAGAAGGGATTACCGATAAGAACATTGCGAGATCCGCCCGATCGTCGTGGTTTACAGATACGAGCGAGTTGTACACATATTTAAGTACGTTAGGATGCATTCCAAGAAGTGTAAAAAGTGACACCGGGAGGAAAATATTAAGTGATCCTGTACAGCAAAGTGTAAGGGAGTTCAATAGTAGCCAGAAATCAGAAATTCAGTGTTTTAATTGTAAAGGACCTCATTGCGCAAGGGATTGCCCGAAGCCAAGGTTAGAATGTTTCCATTGTAAACGTCTTGGACACAAACCAAAGAAATGCCCGAACAAAACCAACAAAACGTTAGTTAGTAAGAGTATCGAATGACTTGAATAAAAATCTCTAGGCAATGTGTTCTTTTAAATGGCCAAAAATAAAAGTGCTTAGTTGACGGAAGCTCATGTGGGTACTATAATTCGTCGATGTGTTCTCAACAAACCAAGCCTTGAACTTGAAAATAATAAGCTTACGCGCTGAAAAGTTTTGAGAATAATTACGTAATGCTGACCGGGACTGTTAGATTACATGTGCGTTTAGACTAACCTAGTGCAATGTTTAAGGTAATCGTCTTAAACTCTTAAATGACAATCAAATGAATTATGATTGTATCATCGGTAGACTTTATTTTACCGAACGTGATGTTATTGAAAATAGGAACGGATGTATTGGTACGGGAATTAGGACTGACTGTAAAACCCAGTTTGTGACTTTGAATGTTTTGAAATTGGAGAAGACTATGAAGTTAAAATAAACTTTGGTGACGTTTCTGATGAACAGAAAATTAAATGTGTAATTTTGGAATGCCGCAGCATTATAATAGTGACCGAGAAATTGCGTTTACGTCGAGAACTTTTTTGAAAATTTTGTGAATCGTATGCAAGAGAGTGCGTGTGAAATGCAGTTGCTACACCGCGGTCAAACGGACTATGTGAAAGATATAACAGAACAATAGTGAGTATGCTGACAAGTATTGAAACGGACAGTCGTAAATGGGATACACACGCGCTCTGACTATAGTAAACACTACGCCTGTTAAAGCATTTTTTGGTGACCAAGCAAGGCCGATAACTGAAGGTAATAAACTCACATAAACATATCCGATTTGAGAACTGTTACAAAAGTTACGATGTTATGATAAACACAAATATGATGAGGTACGCTGTGATGTTGGTGATTTGGTATAAGTATTAATTACGAGTGTTCCTTGTACCGGGTAGAGCAAAAAACTGTTGCCGAAATATAAGGAACCCTCCAGAGTGATTAAAGTACTTTCTAATGACGGATATGAAGTAGAGGATTTACGAGAAATTAAGAGATGATGCAACGTTCGCAAAGTGGTTGCAGCCGACAAGACAAGATTGACAGATGGATAACTAGGATGCAAATGTAAGTTAATGTAAGTTAAAAAGTATACATTGATGGATGGGTCACAAGACGTTGAGACGTGGATAATGATAGTAGAGGCCGATACTGTCTTGCTATTGTTTGAGTCGAGGCGTGTGACGTAAGATGATGTAAGGATGGTCACAAGACGTTGAGACGTGGATAATGATAGTCGAGACCGATACGTTCTGGCTATTGTTTGAGTCGAGACGTGTGACGTGAGATGATGTAAGGATGGTCACAAGACGTTGAGACGTGGATAATGATAGTCGAGACCGATACGTTCTGGCTATTGTTTGAGTCGAGACGTGTGACGTGAGATGATGTAAGGATGGTCACAAGACGTTGAGACGTGGATAATGATAGTCGAGACCGATACGTTCTGGCTATTGTTTGAGTCGGGACGTGTGACGTGTGACGTGAGATGATGTAAGGATGGTCACAAGACGTTGAGACGTGGATAATGATAGTAGAGGCCGATACTGTCTTGCTATTGTTTGAGTCGAGGCGTGTGACGTGAGATGATGTAAGGATGGTCACAAGACGTTGACACGTGGATAATGATAGTCGAGACCGATACGTTCTGGCTATTGTTTGAGTTGAGACGTGTGACGTAAGAATAAGGGTATAGTAGGTTGTGAGACGTGAATGCGAGGAAGGTAACAACTGTGGTCTGAGCTGACGCGTAGATACAACATTTGAGATAGTAAAAGGAAATAGTTGTGAGACATGGATACGTGGACGACAATGACAGAGGCTGTTACTGCCTTTTCGTTGTTTGAGTTGACATGTGTATGAGGTAAGTGAAGTAAATTAGAACTTAGTTATGAAAGCATGAATAGAAATTAAAGTTATAGGCCGAGACTGCCTGTTTGTTATCAAAGTTTTATGCAAGGTAACTGTTAGTATAAATGTTGTTGCTAACAGGTAAACAGAAGTTTTTGACGACTGGCGGTCTGGGACAGCCCGCATAGATAGGATGGCCGAATGTTAGAAAATATTTAACCGCGTGAGCAATAAACAGTAGACACAACATTTCGGCAGTAGGATGATTTCACGGCGACCAAGTGTATTTTGCTTTGCTTGCAATAATGTAGATCAGCGGGGAGGACCAGTCAGTCACTGACGCGCTTTGAGCCTGTTTGAATGTATAATGTTATATTTGTTAAATATTCATTAGTTCTGTAGTTTACGAAATATATCCAGTTACTCTCGAAGGAGCCTTTATTTTCTTACACTAAACGCGCAAGAAAATGCACAGAATTTGGGGGAGGACATTTTGAAAATTTACTTTAGTGTCAATTACGTTTTATTTTTAAACACATTTAGTTATTGTTTTGTTATTTATTGTTAATTGAATGGAAAATATTTTATTTATTTAGATTTTAGTTTGTTCTCTTCCAATTTTTATTAAGTATAAAATGTTGATGATTTTCTTGATCAAAGTAACTGGTTGCTTAGGCCTAAATGGTTTAAATTATCTGTCACTTTTATTCTTTGAACAAGCCTACTGTGATTGATTAAAAATTTAGTTATTTCATACCCGATTACTTATTAGGACCACAGTTTTTTACCAAAATGGACCTTTAAAACGTGCCGGAATTAGGATTCACCCAGACCACCTAGGCTCAATAAAATTTTTGCAAATTTTAGTTATAAAACTATTTATTTCACGTGCCTCTCATTTAATAGGGTTACAGAACCATTTTCTTGCACATTTAACAACGTATTTAAATAACCACGAAGGTGTAACAAAAAAATGAAATAGGCCATTTTGTTTGTTTTTTCTTGCTCTTTTCGAATATCGTATCGAAATTTCAAAAAAATATATACAGGGTGATGTTTTATTGATGCAAAGAAGAAACATAAATTATAGTGAGTCCGGACCTGGATATATTTTTTTTTATACATGTACCTCTTGGGGCTCATTTGTACATTAGCCGTACCAAATATGAATCCGTTATTTCATTTCCTGTCAAAGTTATGACAAAAAACAGGTTTGGCCAAAAATTATTTAACACCCTGTAATTTCGTAGTGAAGGCCCAATGAGACATTTCTATGGGAGGTTCCCACTGATGTTCTCTACCTCCTATTAAGCTATGTCCCTCTCATGATGCAACACCCTGTATACATGCAAAGCAAAAACACTCAAATCGCTGACGAACTGCGTTTGAAAGTTTATTTATTTTTAAGTTTTGGCATATGTGGTGGGTTGGTGTGTACTTTTGGCTTCTTTTGGCTGTTCCGCCGCCGCGCCGGCGTCGAAGTCCGAAGCACGAACTCGAGATGTGCGGATGCAGCAAAAGCAACCGATGATTAAGTGAATTGTCAAGTCGTTAATTTAGGCAGTTTAGCTATCGAGTGCACTTTTTGCGACAAAGTCGGCGGGGGCAGATGACATTCCAAGTTTTATTTCAAAACGGGTCCTTGATGTAATTATTATAGCCTTCATTAACGTATTTAATTAATAGATCCATTGAATCTGGCATGTTTCCGCTGAATATAAAGACTGGGAAAATTACTCTATTGTAGAAAAAGAAAGAACCATGTTGTTTACAAAATTATAGACCAGTTGTCATTCCATATGGATTTTGAAAAATTTTGGAATATGCGTTTTTAGATCGTCTTTTACCTTTTATCATAGATTTAATAAACTAAAACCTAAAACCCTATTAAAACCTCTTTTTTTCTGGCCTGGGGATCTGACTATACTCGCTATATGTTTTTGGGGTCGCTGAATCCGAATCCGGGGTCTGTTTAACTCCATCACATCAGGATTTTGCCATAACCTAAAAAAAACCATTATTTAAGCGACCTTAACCCTTCCACCCAAAGCTAAAGTGACCACTTTTGTTTAAAACATTTTTTCTTAAAGTGCTTATCACTCGAGATTTTTGAAAGTTTCAGTTTAAAAAAATCACCCAGTAATTCCTTGCTAATTGACAGCTGATTGACAGTTGCCCACTGTCAATATCGTCTATTTGACATTAGATTTGAATTCAGCTACCCTCCAACTAGTCGAGGAAATGAAGCATTTAACTCCAACACGGCCATGTATGCGCACTCGCATAACGCACAAGCGGCGAACATGCTGCTCAAGGCGCACATGGCCCGCGCCACGGCGTATTACGACAAGTGGAAGATCCGGGTCATACTCTTCACGCGCCGGTTCACAGAGAACCGCATATTAACGCCAATTTCGATCCAGGGTCAGCAAATTCCAATCAAAAGGTGCGTGAAGTATCTGGGGGTTAACTTGGACAAACGACTGACGTTTAATACACACATTAACGAGACGATACGTAAGGTCTACTTCACGTCCATGAGTCTGTATCCACTTATGGCAAGGGGTAGCGGACTCAACAGACACAATAAAAAATTATTGTACACGGCGGTGATCAGGCCGGCCATCACATACGCGGCGCCGGTGTGGTGCAGCATCCCGGCCACGACAATGAGAAAACTTAAAGTCTTAGAACACAAATTTATGCGCCTCATTTCAGACTCGAGCAGGTACACAGGGTACACCTCCCTCAGAGATTTGTATGATCGTTGCAACGACATAACGCCACTAGCGGATTACGTCCGGGAAATATCACAAAAATTTTATTCCTTTCGCCTGGGCGACAATCCGCTAACACGCAACATAACCCAAATCAGAATGCATAATGCCCCATTCCAGATAAAACACCCCCTACCATACCAGGCGTTGCCTATCTTCCGGCAACCTCTCTAGCCAAACTCCTATTAACCATAACTTTCTTCAACCCTACACTGTATCTTTCAAATCTTTTCTGTTCTATCTCTCTCCTCTCTTTTCACTTGTTTTCGTTTTTGTCTTTTTGTCTTTTTTGTTCTTTTGTCATTTTTTGTTATAAATTCCATTTAGGCCGAAAAATTTAAGAAATCTAAATCTCTAAAAATAATAAACTTCTCCTAGCGGCAGGCAGACCGCTGGAAAGCCAATTATCTCGAACGGGTTTTTTCGTTGAGTTTTTTCCCGCATCAACAGATCAAAATTCAGTGAAGTGCAAATGATAATTTTAAATATTTTTAATTTTAATTATTTTAATGTTTTATAAAACAATGGTAATTTTAATATTAATTTTAAGCCGCTAAAAGTGGCAGGAGTTTTAATTTTGTTATCAATTTTATTAAGCCGAACCGGCCACGACCCGCCCAACCTCGCGTCCGCCACGGCGTCATGTGCCATGGTTGTCTGGTTGGCTCCGGATCGCGGTCCGGGGAGACAATGTATCTTTTAATGTTAAATAAATATGTTTTGATTGATTTGATTTTTTGGGACAGAAGTACTCGAAATAGTAACTTATGATGGAGCTTTGGTGCTCCACGGGAGCCAAAATACTGAATATGGAGATCGTGGGTAGAGACTTTTGTTCAGGATGACAAAAACTATAATATACCAAAAATTCAGACGATTATACCGAAACCCAATTCCCATTAGGTTTGTGTGGGGTCCTTTAAAAAATACTCGATAATCGACTTTTGCTCTTATGGGGTCATTTTGGGGCTCTATAAAAGGGTCCTTTGAGGGTTTGATTTAAAAAGAAATTATTAATTCGTATTTAAAGTTTAACGATTCTATTGCAAATTTACAAAAAAATGTCTTTTGTGTATGACAGAGAAGGAGAGACAATACAATTAGTTATTAAAAATAAAAAAAATAAATAATTTTTTAACAGGTCAGGTTTAATTACAATTGGATAAAACATCGTCACATAATAAAATTTAAAACATTTAAAGTTTGAAATAATTAAGTCAAGGAATTGATGTAAAGACGCTTTGATGAGACCGTACGCTTAACAGACAACCGCAACACATGACGTAATGCTGTCAGACGTGCTATATAATAAAAGGAAACCAATTAGAATAATGCATGAATCACAAAATGTCTGCCAAGACGATTTAAAGAAGAATAACAAAGAATTAGTCGATTAAATAATTCATCAGCACTTATCTCTCGGTGCTCGTTTATCATTTATGGAGATCAATTAATAAGTTCGGAATAGAATATCCAGTCAGTGTAAAATTCATTAAAAAAGACCGACAAAGAAATAGTTCATAGCCATAAGATAGAACCAATGATGCCATAAGCGCTGACCGACAATTTTACTACCACTTCCTAATTACCTATTGTAAATATTATTTTACTACTTTGTATTAATTGATCGGTATGATGTCGACTATTTATGTATAATACATTATTTACAATACACGTTAGCTTAATGAACAACTCCATAAATTCGATAAAAGTAAATAAATATCATTTAACCTACGGCTATGCCGCCGGCATTATATGAATAAGCCAAATCAGGCAGCGTTCTTGTAATGGTGAGCCAGGTAAACAGTCTGGTTTGGGGCAAGCGCATAACATATCTGGTGAACTATATTCGTATACGGATATCGTTTGCAATATTCAAGTACGCGGTCCAAATTAATAATAGAAATACTATAATCAAAATATTTCCATTGTTGCAATGGTTGTTGCTCAAAAATAGTTTTTGGTGCTGATTTAAATTGTAGCTATAAAAATTAAAGCTTTCGTAGCGGAGTTTTCTTTATCTTCAATGGACTTAATGTATGCTAAAAAAAGCACCTTGGGATTTATGTGATTATGTGTAATTTATTTTTTACGGTCTGCTAATTTGTCGACGATTGTTACTTTTCTTATCAGGAAATAAATTCCATGGCAATCTAGTCCTTTCCTCGTTTAACAAAAGGCGTATTTACACAAGTCAATTTTTGACATTCCAAATTTGACATTCAGTTTTATTCAAAAACAAAGGACTGTCTACACGAAGAAACGCAACTGTTACCCTGTCTGGACATAATCAAATTTTACCTTGACGGCGAAACAATGTGTATGCATGTTGCATGTAAATACTTGGCGGTATTATTGTGTAAAATTTAAATAAGGAATTACCTACCTGGAAAAATAATGTGGCGAAAAAGACAACCCATCCATATCCGCCGTCAGGTATGCTGGGTCCCAGCTCTGGTTGCGTGCTCAAAACTCCATCGATGACGAGATCGTCGTTATTCCTCTCTCTTCTTGTCTGATTCGAAGTCATTTTGGGTATAATTATAATTGCAAAATCAACTATGCGCACTTTAGAAACGAGTTTTTATTTAGCACATGTTCACTGCACACTCAAGTTCTTCCGACACAAATTTTCTAGTGGAGATGTACTGGTTTCTAATTAATTTAGGTTAATTTTACAGGTGAATCATTCTCTTAGAAACTTCGTTACTAAACAGCAAGCGATAATTATTATCTTATCTTGGTAAGTAAACAATGGATGTTTAATAATACAATTATTAGATGCTATACTGATGCCCAGTCGTAAAGGTACACATCTTTTTACTGCTCATGCACGCGCTCCGTACCATGATTTGTTTTACAATAATTGTTTTACATTAATTTTACCTTGTACCTATATCGGTTTAAAGTTAGGTAGGTGCCTCGTTCTGTGTTTACAAATATTGCCTGTCAAGGTCTTGCTAATTTCGTTATTACTTATTTTATTACATTGTCGTCGTTCGATCTCGTTTAGTATCAATTAATACCTTTTTTGGTGGAAGTTTTGTAATCTGTGGAAGGTTAGTTTTGATTTCAGTAAAATTAATGACCGAATAGGTTTCTACTTTTCCTGTTTTAAATCCTAAATGTGAATTACCTATATAAGTAAGTAAACCTGATGGGTGATTGGGTGATTTGAGTGAGTGCCTTTAGTGTAAAGTAATAAATGATTCACACAAAAAAGTCAAATTGAAGAAATAGGAATCAATGAAAAATTTTAAATTTGGGAATATGTTCTCGTTGTGGGTAGAAATAAGTAGCTGAAGATTTATCGCGTATCCGGTGGGTGCTGTATCCTGTATCCCTTTGAAGCGGGTAACCACATCCAACATCAACCATGGGTGTGAAATTATCCACATCCACATTTTAAAGTAGGACTATAATCGATAAAGGCGTGGGCTTAGAGATTGTTTTTTAAATTCGAAAACAGTTTTTTAAAACGTCATAATTTTAATTATTAGACAGGTTCGAAATAGAAATATATACATAGGAAAACATATTAATACATTGTCAGCCCGCCTAGAAGGGTGAAATGGGGGTTGAAATACATTAAAAAATCAACCATTCTTTTTAGCCACGGTAGAATTTTAATTCTAACATAGACTAATTAAGAAGAAAGAAACGCATCAGAAAAATGCATTGAAATCATTTGTCAGTCCGTCTAATAGGGTAAAGTGGGGGTTGTAATACATTAAAAAATCAACTATTCTTTTTAGCCAGGGTAGAATATTAATTTTAACGTGGTTTCATTAAGAACAAAGAAACGCATCAGGAAAATGCATTAAAATCATTAGTCAGCCCGTCTAGCAGGGTAAAATGGTGGTTGAAATTCGTGCAAAATCAACTGTTTTTTTAGCCACGGTAGAATTTCAATTCTAACGTAGATTAATTTCAACCCCCATTTTACCATGCTAGACGGGCTGACAAATGATTTCAATGCATTTTTCTGATACTTACGTTTCTTTGTTCTTATTAATCTTACGTTAGAAATAAAATTCAACCGTGGCTAAAAAAATAGTTGATTTTTTAATTTATTTCAACCCCCATTTCACCCTTCTAGACGGGCTGACAACGTATTGATATGTTTTCCTATGTATACATTTCTATTTCGAATCTGTCTAATATTTAAAATTAGGGCGTTTTAAAAAACTGTTTTAGAATTTAAAAAATAATCTCTAAACCCACGTCTTTATCGATTATACTCCTACTTGTTATAAACAAGAAAATTAATATAAAATGGCTGTAAATTATTCAAGAGATGAAAAAGTTGACATGATCATTATTTATCGAGAGGCTCGATGTAATGTAACTAGAGCACAAAGTCTGTATGGATGGAGATATCCAGAAAGAAGACAACTTCCGAAAAACTATTTCGCCCGGTTGGAGCAACAATTTACAACTGAACCTTATGTAGAAATTGAAGAAAGATTTATTGTGGATGAAGAAACGGAAATTAATGTATTAGCTTTAGTTCATGTTGACCCAACCATTTCGATAAGACAAATTGAACACGAATTACCAGTTTCCAAAGAATCAGTCAGAAAAATTTTAAAGAAACACGGCTATCGTTCATATAAATATCAATTGCATCAATTTTTGTATGAGAATGATTATCAACGAAGAATAGCCTTTTGTAATTGGTTACAGTTATGCCAATTAAGAAATGAAAATTTTATCAGAAACATTTTGTTCACTGATGAATCGAGATTTACAAACTTTGGGTTATTTAATCGAAAGAACACTCGATTTTGGGCAGTTGATAATCCTCACATGAGATAGGGGCGGTTTTAGGAGCGATTTGGCTTCAATATTTGGTTAGGCGTACCGGGCGACCGTATCATAGGTCCAATAATTTTTAACGAAACTCTAACTGGACCAAGATATCTAGAATTTCTCCAAAATATAATAGTTCCACAGATTAATCAAATTCCCAATACCAATATTGACGAGGTTTACTTCCAACAAGACGGGGCTGGACCACACAATGCTATTTTCGTTAGGGATTACTTAAATCAATTATTTCCAGATCGTTGGATTTGGACCTATGGTCCAGTCAGATGGCCTGCAAGGTCGCCTGACTTAACCCCACTCGATTTTTTTATTTGGGTGCATTTGAAAAATAGAGTCTACATGATTGCTCCAACCATAAGGCAAGATCTGGAAGAAAGAGTTCGACACGAAATTGCACAAATAACACCTCAACAATTACAGAATGTTAGACGTGCAACGATAAGTCGCGCTACTCTGTGAACGCGCTACGGTGAACAATTTGAACAATTTTTATAATGGTTTATTATAATTTAGGTTTTAAATAGTTTTGTTATTCTTGGTAATTTATTCGCGGTTGTAACGTTATACCTATTAAAATTATTTCTTGTTTAATTTGTGTTTACTTTTAAAAAATACTTATATTATTACGAACGATATCGTTAAGAAATGATTAATGGCGAAAAAATATAGTTTATGAATCATTATTTCTGATTAATAAAAGAAATAGCACAGTTCCATTAAAAAAAATTCCATAGGTCCCCTACGGAAATGAAAATGAAATTCCGTTTTTTTTTAAAAAAAAACTAAAAATGTTGGTACCTATCAGTAATTCAAACAACTGTTTTCCTCTTTACAGTCAAGTCTACAACCTTACTAATAATTTCCATAGCCTACTTAGTAATTTTCTTACATCGCATTCATCTGATGCGGCCATTTTGAAAGAATTAAAAAATTGTTCGTATCTCACTTATTTTTTGGATTGTTTTACATCTGAAAAAACTGTTGCACTTAGAAATTTATGCTTAATGAGAAACCATCAAAAAAATATAGTCATTTCATTTAAGAAAAAAAAGTTGATGTCACTTCCGGTTCAACCGGAAGTGATATTTTCATTTCTGTTAGTCTAAAAGTAGCCTGTTATTGTCTAATTTATTTGTACCAAAAACCAAATTTTTAAATACAAAAATAACCAAAATATTGGGGGCGTACAGGGACTCGTGGCCACCCGGTATATTAAGCTTACTGCATGAAATTATTATATAGGTTAGATTGTAACAAAATAAACAACATATAACAATGAAACTTAACAATAAACAGTGTTTTTAGCAAATAAATTGGACTGAAATTTCATATTTCATATGGATTTCAGCGTGTAGGTAATTAATTCCCGAAGCATTTTAAGTCAAGACATACAGGGTGTTCCATTTGAAAAAACGTGTTATAACAGTTATAAGTTAAAGTTTAATAATTTTAATAATCGTGGAAAACACCCTGTAGAAGTAGGTTCAACTTTGTACCCCTGTATATTTTGACTTAAAATATTTCAGCAATCAATTGCCTACACGCTGAAATCCATATGACAACTTTAGGGTAACAAAAATTAATAAAGGGATCATCTCTGGGATTTAAGTAGGTAATAACCTGGAGAATGAGATGATGCATTCTTTGCACTTCCAAGTTCCAGGAAAATTCAAAAAAATTTGGAAAAACTTTTTGATTTTCGGTTTTTTTGCTCTAGCGGTCAAAAATAATGAAAAAAGAGAAAGAAATTGCCAACAAAAGTTGTAGCTCGTCTTTTTCTCTACAAAAAAGGTCTTTACAAATTTTTGTCTTACTTAAGCCGTTTAGAAGATAAGTCGAGTTTTCCACTTATAGTTTTAAGCCGCTTCAAAGCGCGCGAAAAATGAGAAATCTCCAGGAGTTTCGTATGACCGGGCTCATCGATCGATAATTCTTACTATTCAAAACACCTAAAAAAAAAATGAAAACAACATAAAATGTAGAGAAAAGTCTCAGCTTTAATGTGGAACTAATCACAAAATTCATAAAAAAAAATATCAAAGAGAAAAAGTGTCAGAAGATGGCTTAGTAAACTTTGTACAGTTGATCCACAGATTTATTCATATCTTTGCCGGGAGTCGTTAGAATGATAATTCATTTTGCTTGTATATTCTTATATAATGATATATTAATCCAATTAACATTTTATTGCAATTACTTTTGTTGGAAAAATATGCCTTGCGATCAAAGTAGAGGGTATATTTCTCATCGATCAATCACCTCCAAATTTTGGAGTTGAATTCGCTATATTTTAATTAATAATAATAGCACAGTCTTAATTTTTGGATTATAGGTACAATAAAACATATTATTTCGAATGACTTAAGAGTTTTTTAAATGCATGCAGTATTTTTTAAATTTGTCTCCATTATTCATACACGTTCAGAAAATGCACAATCATGCAGTAAACCATATACAACTTATTTGTTTCTTAACATTCTTTAATGAAATTTTCACAAAATATAGGCTAAAGCGCGTGGAATCCATGCAGTGAAAAAGCACCCATTATTACGGGAGAAATAGACAGGATACATAAAACTCAAAGATATGAATAAATCAACTATATAAAGTTTACTAAGCCATCTTCTAACTCTTTTTTCTCTATGATAAATTTTTTTATGAATTTTGTGATTAAGTCCACATTAAAGCTGAGACTTTTTACATTTTATGTTCTTTCCATTTTTTTAGCGGCTCTGAATAGTAAAAATTATCGATCGATGTGTCCGGTCGTACGAAACTCCCAGAGAATTCTCATTCTCCGCGCATTTCTGAGCACCTAAAACTGTAAGTGGAAAACTGGATTTATCTCCTAAACGGCTTAAGTAAGACAAAAATTTGTAAAGACCTTTTTGTAGAGAAAGAGACGAGCTACAAATTTTGTTTAAAACTTTTTTCTGTACTTTGATTATTTTAGCCCCTAGAGCAAAAAAAACGAAAATCATAAAGTTTTTCCATTTTTTTTTAAATTTTCCCGGAACTTGGAAGTGCAAAGAATGCATCATTCCATTCTACAGATTATTACCCACTTAAATCCCGGAGATAATCCTTTTATTAATTTTTGTGAGGTTTTTACAAAATTGCCTGTACTAATATTTGGAAGTTCATTTATGCATATAAAAAATTACTTATTGTAAAAAAACTTTAATTATACTTTTAAAGCGTCAAAAAACGAGAAATTTGCAGTTTTATTATTTAAAAAAATTAATAACATTGAAGATATCAACTTTACGAAAAAAAAAAAATATATCGAACATTTTTTATTGGAAATCGGTCAAAAAATTCTTTGATTGGAGATATGTAATATTTCCTTTTGTTATTAACAAAATTGTAGGTAGTGTCTCTTGAACTAATTTCAGCAACAAAATGCGTCCGAAATGTATTCTTCACTCTTACGCCCATACTACCTGCTATAATGTGCTTTTTCAGAAAAATTTTCGATATTTCTAGAAACATCCCTGGCATTTACGATTTCCAGGTATATAGGTCAATATAGCCCATTGTGAATATCTTAATCCTATAATTTATTCATTACCTGACAATGCAAATGTGGTTTATAATTTATAATTAAATTCTTAAATCTAAAAGGGATATAAATCCATTATGAACATTTATATAAATAGAGGGTATAGATTTGAAAAAGTAGTCTTTCGCGAAATATACAACGCTAAACATTTCGACGTTTGTAATAATTTCACTGTGATAATAAATAACATTTACGTGTTTGTACAACAAAATGCCGAAGAAAAACAGTAATAATAAAGGTAAGTTTGATTAAATCAACTTCGTTTAACCCCAAAAACCTGTGATAGACGTTTTGAGAAATTTTTGGACAATCTTGTCTGGCATCTTCTGTTGATTTTAATGATGTTAGCGAGAAAAATGTAGGCAAGTAGTAACATATGCAAAAATTTGTAACAAGTGTGTCTGTATAAAATGTAACATGTGTAAATAATAATAATTTGAATAAAATGGGCGCTGTTTGCACATTTTGCGAAGCATAATTTCTTATAATTGTATACCTAGTAAGTATTCCTGGGTTCCAAATTAAGAGAAAAATGTTTCTAATTTGAAGCTCACAACTTTTGCACAATGTCGCAAATGTTATTTTATTTTATATTGATTGATTTTCATTAAAGTTTTTACAACTAATACTAACCGTTGGGAAAGAAATGTGTACAATCAGTTTAGAAAAGTTTCATTATCTTTTGTAATAAAGAATGCGTGTTATTGTTTCAATATGCATGAAAACATATATAAAATGATATGTTGCTATCAAAACTAGGTATCAATTTTTAGTAAATTGCGATAAAGATTTTATCTATTATTTTCTGGAAAATGCACTTTACAAATAAAGTTAGTTTAGTTTTCGAGAAAATATTGTCCATAATGGCCACTAAATTGCAAACGCCGTTAACTCCAACAATTTAAAACCAAAATGACCACCGAAACAATATACCATGTGGTTCAGATATTTAGATCGTACTTCATAAAGAAACTCGTTTCTATACACCAATACAGTTTCAATTACTACAAAATATATTGTTCCTAAAGAAATTTGCTTGGAAACTATTTTAAAAATTATAAAAAACTTCTGGTACTTTTTTTCAGAGAAATAATTTTCAAAATTGTTTCGGAAATTTGGCAACACGTGAATTGGCCGGCGTTACACTCGCATTTGGGATTTTGTTTCTTTGTTTTGTTGATTGGTTTTTCCACTTTGTGTCACAGAACCATTTTTAAACTAGGAATGTGATTTTCGATGATAATAATCTTAATAGATAAGGTTGTAAATATCTATAAATATATATTGCCAAAAAAGTTCCCACAGTCTCTGTTAGTAATCTATTTTGTGCTTAGATGTTAGTTTATTTCAGATCAACTTCAACAAGATTGATTATTTTTTTGCCAAAAAAAAATTACTTCGTCTATCACGGCCTGCCTACTGAAAACTGTTAAAAATATGGATATATAGAAAACATTGTTCAGTCGAAAAATTTCGTTAAGAAAAAATGCCTATACAGTATGCCTCACTTTTCATAACTCCCATGTCACAGCTCTTATTAGCAATGCGATTTTTTTTTTTTAATTTGGGTAGAAGGTAGTTACCCATCAGGAGATTGTTTCACGGTAAAATATTTTAAAATCCACCAGTGGCGTCCATAGTTTTAACTGTAAAGCCATCCCATAATCTGGTCCGTCGTTATCAAAAACTCACTAAAACCAAATTTTAATAAGATAGTGTACTTGGTGTCTGTGTACCCTTCTGCAACGTTGGACGATTTCCATGCTCCGTGACGCTTGATCGTTAAAATATCGGCTCCGGAATCTGCCAACAGTGATACAGATCTTCTGAAACAGTGTCCTGTGTATCCTGAAGAATCAGATAATCCTAGAAATAGAGCTATCTTCTTGGGCATAGCACTAAACGTGTTAATCCCAATGGGTTGCTTTGTACATTTACCATTTCTGTAACCAATGAAAAATCGAGCATGGGGAGTTTGTGAAGGACGTAAATGTGCATATTTGCGGATCATTTCAACTAAGTTCACTCCTTGAATATTCTCACAAGTAATTATGAATTCCCGAGGACATTTCGTCTTAGTACTGGGGATGATAATTTGGTAAACATCTCCTTGATCTTCGATGTCTTCAACTTGCATGCGGCTTAGCTCATCTCTCCTGCATCCCCTGCGATTCCAATAATTTATGTAACCTTAAAAGAAATCGCTTTAAAAATAAACCGACTTAATCTGTAAGATTAGACATACCTTCATCATAAAAAATCTTGATCATCAGCTCTTGTTTTCCGGCATAAAAAACAATCTTTTAGTTGAAAAATAGAAAATATTCAGTTTTTAAATTTGGAATAAATAATCAAAAAACTATTGAAATGAACAAGAAACGTCAAAATAAGACTTTTGTTCCACCAATATTTTTTTTAATGGTTAATTTAAATAAATAAGTTAAAACATATAAAAAACTCTGACATCTAAAGATACTAATGATTCCAAAGTGAGGCCCGCGGTCCTTGTTGCTGACCGTCGAACCCCCTAAAAATGTTAATTTTTACCACCTTCCGTGATGTTTTTCCAAGGAGGTGGGGTTTCATGGGTTTGATTATCACACGGCTCTTGGCTACAAGTTCGCAAAATTAGTCATCTTTATGGACTCCAAACATCAGATCTTTCAAATCTGAGACAACAGAGAACCCCGTAGTTGTTTTGCAAAATCAAACTAGAGTAAACAATATACTCTTTGCCAACTTTTATCTAATTGTTGCACATTCAATAGGATACTCTTCGCAGTTTTTTTTTGTAAATAGTATTAGTTTTAGACATGTTTTGTTTAATGACAAAACAATTTTTTTTTCTGAAGAGTATAATTATAGACGATGGATAAATGAATATTTAAACGGTTGAAAATGTGAAAATTAAAAAAAAAACATTGAAGGCTTTGTTATGTTCAAAATTACAAACTTGGGAAAAAGTATTAATTTTTAGTATTTAATTTATTCAAGAAGTTAAAATATCAATAATTTTTATAAATAAGTACATTATAATCGCGTCATTTTAGCATGAAGAATCGGAAAAAAATGTACAGGGTCAATTGACTTAATTTTTGTTGCAAACAGTTCAGAAAGGCATTTCGAAAAAACAGTACCTTTTATTTTTTGGCGGAAATGTTTGCTTTAATTTTTTGTCCAATAATTGGCCAACATTAATGGCCAATTGAATGAAATTATTTGAAAAATTTGTTATATACAATATGCCATAGAATTAGACGAAAATGGTTACTCGGGGAGTTTTTGGGAACGCTGATCACAATTTCGGAAATTCAAAATGGCGGACCGGAAATCGGGCCATTTTCCAGAAGAAATGAGAATTGATATCTTGGCTTTATAATCTATACTCAAGGGTAATGAAGATCGCTGATTATGAATCCGAGGTCAAATTTGGTAAATTCAAATTGGCGGACCGGAAATAGAGTCAGTTTATCAGGAAAAACTCGTATATTTTAGTTTTTGCATGGGCTGAAAATGAGTACTCGGGGGGTTTTTGAGGTCGCTGACCAGAGGTCCAATTTACGAAATTCAAAATAGCGGACCGAAAGCACAGTCTATTTCCCCGTAAAACCTCGTATTTTTTACTTTTTTGGCTGAAAATATGTAAAATACGAGTATTTCCTAAAAGATTACTACTTCCGGTCCGCCATTTTGAATTCTCCCTAATATGACATCAGATTCGTTATAGCGATAACGAAAACCCCCCGAGTTCCCCCTTTCAGCCCAAAAAAGGAAAGAATACGAGAAATAGACTGTTTCCGGTTCGCCATTTTGAATTTCGTAAATTGGACCTCTGATTCGTGATTAGCGACCTCAAAACCCCTGAGTACTCATTTTCAGCCCAAAAACGAAAAAAATACAAGTTTTAAATATTAAAAAAAAATCGGCCGGCATCTACATATTGTAAGTACCTACTTTCCTCCAAACCTGTTTGATTGGTGTATTAATTTATTGATACATACTGCATCTGTTTATCGTTGATTTTGTAATAGTTTTTTTCATATTTTATTTCAATTATTACATTTACTTACTCACCTACTTCATTATGTTTATTATTATTATTACTATATTGTTCTTAGGTTAATACATAAATGGATTATATGCACACATAGATATCTCGAAAATATCTTTCCATATTCTATAAGAAATTTTCAGTATTTGTGGACCCTATTATTATTTAAGTTTCGCACCCCTCTTGAATTAAAAAGAAACGTCACCTCTACTAACTCAGAAAAATCATTACAGTTCAGTAATAAATAATATAATAATTATAATAATAGTGACAAGAAAAACAAAATGTGCCTTTAAGACAGTTGTGAGTATCAGTTCAGAACATCAGATATATAAAGCTGTTAAATAATTAATAATGGTAATTTAAAGAAGATTCAAAAGAAATATTTACTACATTGTTTAAATTTAGCGCGACAATGTCGATAACATGCTTGTCTACGTTCTCAATAATTTTGCATGGACCGTGATTGGTTGAAGGAGGCAGTTTGCCGCTAAATTTTTGTTGCTTTGTGATTTGCTTTGCGCATTTCAGTTTTCAACGCCATTTTGGGAAGACGTGCTCTTCGTGCTCGTGTTTCTGCAGCTGAATGCTGGATTTAAATTTGTAAATTCTGTTTTAATACCAATTACTTTGCGAAAAATTGTTGAAAAATATAAGATCTTCTATAATAATCAGGTAATTTTTTTGGAGTTTATTTTAATTTAACATTACATATTTTGTTGCGGAGTTTGAGTGAAATTTTGGAATCGAGGAACAAGTCGTAATGTAGCATTGGGCCTAACCGATACCGTTAGTAACTTTTCTGGTTACATTTTGTCACGTGCTATATTTTAAACGAATGTTTTTACAATTTTCAATGTATGTTTAGCTAAAGTAAATTATTTTGTTTGATATTAAGCTGACGATTTTAGTGAGTGAAGGAAAAACTGGATATCATTTTAAAGTTAAATATCTTTCAGATATGGATCCCAGGGGTAGAGGTCGTGCTCGAGGACGGGCACGCGGAGGTCCTCAACAGGGACAGGGGCAAGGACAAGGGCCAAGACCAGGCCCTGCACCACAAGGGCTGCCGCCTCAACAGCAGGCGCCAGGACCCCAAGGACCGTGGGGCAGGCCCCCACGCCCACAACAGGTACCACCGCAACAACCTCCGGCGGCCTCACAATGGGTCAGGCCACCAAGGCAAGCACCCCCAAATGTGGTAAGTAATCTTACTATATAATTATCTTGTTAGCAGAGTTGATTCCCTTCCATTAAAATTTATTGGGAAGTTTATAATGTAATCTTTGATGCATGTGTTTTTTTAATTTTGAACGGATAAAAACAGGTCATTCATTGCTGATTTTGAGCCCTTGTAACCTCATTGAATGACAGTGATATCGAGCAATCATCTTTATCCTGCTGTCACTATCAGAGTCCATATCTTGCGTTGCAATTCTGGCTCAGAGGCGCAGTGCTAAGGTGTTTGGCTTGCGGCCATAGAGGCCTGGCCTCTGTTGGGTGGCACATATTTAGCATTGTGTAGGGGTAAAAAGGGGTAGAACTAATTAAAACCCCGACGTTCACAAAATAATATATATAATTAATTATGAAGAGATTACTACAATACAATATGACATGCGAACATTTCTCCGACGCAAATAAGAATGCCTCTAAAGCGAATATCAATAGAACATTCATTCTAATGTTTATAATATAATGTTTTGACAAGGAAATATTTACTGGCCCCCGGCTCATATTCCGGCAACTGCCACCATAGGCGTCGTGTGCATCTTACACTTGTCACGTTATCTCTCCTGAGTTCGAGTCTCGGCTGCGGTAGATGGCAATATCATTCAGTATTGTGAGAGTGGACGTAGGTGAACTGCAAACAGTGTTAAGAATTTTTCCGTTTTCTTTATAAAATACGTTTCATTGGATCTCTTCTCAATATACCGAAAACCGATGGATGGCAATCTCCAGACTAAAGTTTCATGGTGCACAGCTTTATTGAGCAAGATGTCTACGGGTTATTGTCATGAGAAAAAATTCACAGCTTTATTGAGCAAGATGTCTACGGGTTATTGTCATGAGAAAAAGTTGTGTATTAAAATATTTCTCAGAAACGAAATATGTAGCATGGGAACGTTATCGAAACTGTATAAATGATAGCGTAAGTAATTTTGAAACATGAAAACATTTAGATTTAGTGGAAATGATGGCCGTGTGCAATATTCGGTGGAATAACCTGAACATCTGCTATATAGGGAATTGCCAAATTACGTGATTGGGAAATATGAAAATATTAGTGTTGCTGCAAAATCGATGATAAGGATAAACTATATTGCCCCGTTGTATGAGAGTATTAAAGGAAACCTTTTTTCAGAACTTCAGGACAAATACTAATAGGTAGGAGTTAGTGCAGGCAAAACGATTAGTATTAGGGGGTGAGAGGGTAGTTGCTCCATGCATGAAGAATAATGTTATGCAAGCACATTTAATAGCATTAAAAGTGGTAAATAAGTGTAATTCTAGCACAATAGGTACCCTCGTGACCACCACTCTAAATGAGCTGTGGAGACAAAATCATGAAGCAAATAACGAAAAGGTTTTGCTGTTTACATCTGACGTGTTGGCACATCAGCTTCACCGAGTTACCAACACCGTTAGAGTATTATGCTGATGTTGACAAACGGATTAAGAGTAGAGCAAATGTTTTTAAAATACCAGAGTGCAGATTATTTTACAAGTCTGCCTGCGACACCATTACTTCCAGAGCTAATTTTGATGCAGTCAGACACTTGGATAGAGACTGCATCTTACCACTACATAGTAAAGATGCAGTTGCTATTTTGCGTCCTCAGCAATTTTTTCTGAATCTCCAAATTCAAGAATATCTCTAGCTTGTACCTATTCACGGGAATTTTTCAATAATTCATTTAGCCACCTGTACTTTTGAGCAAACATCAATAATAGAACAGTTTTCATGCTAGGTTAGGTTAGGTTAGGTTCATATGTGAGTGGGCTCCTGTCAGACCCTCCACTGCGACCATCAGGTCTATTGTGGCTCACTCCTAGTTATAGTTCACCCAACAGATTCAGCTTTTTAATAAAGCTGATAATCTTGTTGGGTGAGAAACTGTCCAGGTCCTCTGGCTTCAGTCGCCCTTTGCCAAACAGTGAGAACCTGGTTCTTTCTGCAGCAGGACAGGCACATAAAATGTGCTCTGCCGTTTCATCATCCTCCAAACACAGACGGCATTCGGCGCTTTCCACCAGTCCAATTCTGTGCAGGTGATGATTTAATCTGCAGTGCCCAGTGTATAGGCCAATTAGAGTTCTTAGGTGTAGCCTATTCAACTCTAATAGTTTTTTAGTTCTTGACTTCAAGGGGTATGTAATAAACTCCTTTGAGTGAACTAATCCTGGTAGTTCCTGCCAGTGCTGGATTGTTTTCAATTCAGCCCAGGCTAGGATAGCAGCCTTGGCAGAATTTGCGGATATGCCAAGTGCCGGTTCTGGACCTATAAATTTGGTTGCCGCACCTTCTCTGGCCAAGGAATCGGCAACTTCGTTGCCCTCCATACCAGAGTGGCCAGGTATCCAAATCAGAGTCAGTTTGTTGTTTTTGCCCAGTCGGGCAAGAGCTTCCTGGCAATTCCTAACCGTTTTAGAGTTACAACGGTAGGATCCAAGGGCTTTAAGAGCCGCTTGGCTGTCTGAAAATATTTTTATTGATCTGTGTCTAGGTTGCGTCTGTTCGAGCCTCCGTACACACAGTTCAATGGCATGAATTTCTGCCTGAAATATAGTCGCATTGTCACCAAGGCTCGAAATTATCCTTACCTTTGGCTTGCGACTATATACACCGGCTCCAGTTCCCTCAGGGGTTTTGGAGCCGTCTGTAAACCAACAACTATCTGCCCTTTGTAGGTCGGTTTTGTTCCGATCCCATTCCTCTCTTCCAGGAAACAGGACTTTAAAGGGCAGTTCATGGTTGATAAAGGTAGGCATCACATCTGAAGGCATTCCCAGGATGTTGTGACAGTGTAAGTCATCCAACAGCCTGTTGTGCTCCATGATGCTAGCCTGCGGCATATTAGTTACCGCTTGATAGATTCTGTATGTTGCCCACCTGGCCTCTCTCTCCAGGTAAATATGGAGAGGAGGTAGTTCCAGGAGGACTTCCAGAGCAGCTGACGGTGTGGTGCTTATTGCACCAGTTATTGCCAAGCCTGCTTGTCTCTGCAATCCAGAGAGTTTGGTTTTGGTCGTTTGTTGCAGCCCTTTCGACCACCAAACTATTGAAGCATACGCTATCATTGGTCTGATGACCGTAACGTATATCCAATACAATTGTTGGGGACCAATGCCCCAAGATTTTCCGCAAATTCTTCGACATGTCCACAGGGACAGTCTCGCTTTGTGGATTATCTTTTCCAAGTGGGAATTCCAGTTGAGTGACTTATCTAGGGTGACACCTAGGTATTTCACTTCTTCCGCAAATGGAATAATTTCACCCGATATGGAAGGTGGTTCCAGGTTGTCCAGCTTCCTTTTTCTGGTGAAGGGTATAATTACCATTTTGTGGGGGTTAACAGACATCTGCTCTCTCTCACACCAGATGTGAATAGCATCTAGTACCTCTTGAAGGGTATTTGAGAGTACCTCTTCAGATTTTCCTCTAACCAGAATGACTAGGTCGTCAGCATATGCCTGAATCTCGACTTCCCACAGGGAGATAATGGCAAGCAGGTCGTCCACAAGGAGTGACCACAGGAGCGGGGAGAGAACCCCGCCCTGTGGGCATCCCCTCGCGGCCCTAAAGCTCACCGTTTCCCCCTTTAGAGACGTCGTGATGATTCTGTTTTCTAGCATAGCTCGAATCCAGTCACTTATGGTTGGCTCGACTCCTCTGGCAGCTGCTGCTGTGTATAAGGAGTCGGGCAGTGCATTATTAAATGCTCCTTCAATGTCGAGAAATGCTGCCACCGCAATCTCCTTTGCCTGTAGAGATTGGGTGATTTTCCCAACCAGGTTATTTAATGCTAGTTCTGTTGATTTGCCCGGTTGATAGGCATATTGATGGACGCTGAGAGGACGTATACTCAGGATGTTTCCTCTGATGTGCCCATCCAGTACCTTCTCCAGACCTTTCAACAGAAATGATGTCAGGCTAATGGGCCTAAGCGATTTTGGGTCAGGTTCTGTCCGACCCATTTTTGGTATATATACCACTTTAATCGCCGCCCAACTGGATGGGTTTTCATGCTAACTAGCAATGGGCAATGTTTTACGGCCGTTGATTTAATCATTGATAGTAAAAATTCACTGGTAATGACTTACTAAAGTTGTCTGAAATCTGTTACACAATTATGACTTTCCGTTGCTTAGGATGAGGTTGACCGCAAGACCGATTCTAGTCTTACCCCTTCTAAACATATAGATACACCAATTGTAGCAAAAATAGGTGGTTATATAGAAACTAAATGCATGCACACGTAGGTATTACGTATGCATTTTGGTGAGTAGAGCAGTGGCGTAGAGCCTTAGAAAGAACAGGTGGTATTTAATCTGTGCCAGGCGGCCTCTTCCTCTAGCGATTACAGTAGTTAGTGTCGGAATGGTAATGATAATGCCATGTTTCCATTCAGGTGGAAAGTATTGATTGTTTGGGCAATATTAATAGCTTTTTTTTTACAATATATAGGTGAATATCATAATGGAGCTTTCTTATAATCTGTTTTATTGTGTAATCATATCCTGGTGCTGTTTTTTCATTATGTATCTGCTATATTACTCTTCTGTTTGATTTTCATTTTGTGGAGGATTGTTAAAGTAGTTATTGTACCAGTTTGTAACGTGTTTTGGTAAAATGTTCAGCTTTTTCCAGGTCTGTGTAATAAAAAGTGTAATTTGCTTGTATATTTGGTAAGTTTGCGAATTTGTTGCCAGCAATTTCTACCTTGTTCTTTATTTATTTCACTGCATATATTTAGCCGCTCAGTTCCTTTCTATTGATGTATAAGGCTGCATGTTGTGTGTTGTATATTATAATTTCTGTTTTATAATATAGATTAGGGTCTAATTTATAGTCTCAGTACATGTTTTCTTATTGTGTTTATTAGTCGACCGATGAAAGGTGTCAGATCGTACTGCTAGTATTTTCTTGTTGTCTGCGACTGTTATAATTTACATTAGTTTTTCATGGAAACTTTTTATTTTTCCCTTGTCTAGGTGGGAAAAACTCTAAACATTTCAATACACACTTATTACATCCTAAGTTAAACACTTTTTTTTATTTAAAATGATTATAAAATTCATGAATTTCGTAGAACAGATGTTCCCTCAGAAAATATTTAACTTGTTTTTTAAATTGATATTCACCTAGATCCTTCCATTCATGGGGTAGTAAGTTGTAAAATTTTACAGAGAGATGTCTAAAGGAGGAAATGTTCTTTGATACTCTAAAATATGGAGCAATTAGAGGTTTGTGTCTCGTGTCATATTTGTTTACAATTTGGTAGTGAGTAATATTTTTTTAGCATAACACACACATTCGTAAATATACTGATTCGTAGATGTCCAAACTCCTAAGCTTTTAAATAAAGGCCTGCACGAGTCTCTGCTATTTGAATTAGTAATCAGTCTGATTGCCCGCTTTTGTAGGCGTAGTATTCTTATTGCATGCGCTGAGCCACACCAGAGCAAGATACCATAACACATAATACTGTGAAAATGAGCATGATACTATTCTATAGAAAGTGCAACAATTATATAAAAAGTGATGTAAATCGAGGAGTATAATGGTGTGTAACTGTTAACAATTGTGTGCATTTATATTAACTGTAGATGTGAACTTGAACATTATGATTTCAACGTTTGGGTTCTGCTAGAAATACTGATAGTAAGTAGTTGATCCAAATCTAACATTATGTGTTGGCTCACAAGTCTTATATTAAATTCATTGTTTTCGTCATGTATGGAAGTTATGATCGCCTAACGCTTTACAATCCCTGATCAAAAAATCACTATCAATTCACAGTGATAGTAAAATCAATCACAATCAATATTATGCAGTTGGCATATTTGTGATGGTGGATAATATGTCTTATGTACTGAGAATATAAGTTTTCAAATGTCTTGCAATTATGGTTTTGATATTTTTGGACATAGTACATGAAATCAATTAATGAATTGAATTGAATAGACAGTTTGAATCCCCTATTAATTAATCAAATTCTCGAAATTATCATTTTTATTTATGACGTATTGTGCATTCTCTGTATTCTGATATATCATTCAATATGTTTGAACACCGTAAGGTACACCCCTACGGTGTTCAAACATATTCAACCATAATATGCATAATCTGAAATTAAATGTACTAAAGAATTAATTTATTTTATGTATTTATTTAAGTACAATATACAACGGGATAAACCCAATTACATGGATAAGGTTATAGTATGGCAGCCCGTGACCAAAATCAACTGTCATCACTTAATTCTAATATATACTAAATGCATCTCGACGCTATGGTGCACGCTTCATAGAGATGCTCTACCCCTCCATTACCCATGGCACCGACGTAAACATCACAGGCAATATGGCCGCTAAGTTGTGCCATTTGTTTGCAAAACACAGTGTTATTGAATGGATACTGGTGTTTTTTTTCTAAAATGAAATATGCAAATTTATTAGTAAAAGTGCAATTCTATGTCCCGAAACAATCGCAGCTTAGGATGTTCAAGGTAGTATACAATTACTCGTTTCTAACGGTGGTGTTAATATTTTCAATTTTCTAACACAAGTGGAACCCAGAGATGATAAAAACTTCCCTATCAACAGTTCCCTCCACCAACCGATGGCACCCCTATCTGCAAAAAAGTCTCCTAAAACGGGATTTTTATTATAGAACGGACATTAGGGAGTACCAAAATTAGCCTAAAAAAAGACGCAGAATTAAAATGAAAGTACTATGGTATGCTATGATTAAAACGTCCATTTTTATTTATTTGTCGTAGAAAAACTTCAAAAATGGACGAGAATTGTCGGAACGGACATTTGGCATTGACAAGAATTTCCACGTGTTCCCAGTTTTCAGTATTTATTCCCTTATATCTTCACACAGCACTCAAAATTTCTGTTTTTCATTTTTTTCTCGAATTATGCATATTCTTAAATAAATACCAAAGAAACAGTAAACGGACATTAGGTGATTACTTAGATGACCTGTTATATTTTACGTGTTGAAGGATACATTTCAACCCTTTTGCAACGCTAGAAATTTCCGTCGCTCTGAACTTTTTTTATCCTTGTTCAAAGAAATGAGCATAGGCGCGGAAATTTTCCATTAGGTGACAAGTCGAAAATTTTGGTTACGGGCTGCCGTACTATTACAAAGTGATCAGCATTAAAAAAAGAATAATGCCGATAGCATAAACTACAATAGAACACATAGAAAATATACAATGAAAATAGAGATAAAGATAGAAAAAGTGAACAATAAAAAGCAGCACTACTTATTAAATACAAAATCAATGATTTAAGTTTACAAGACTAGACAGTTTAAAAAAAGATTAACCAGGATCAGAGTATTCATACAGACATTTGATGCTACTAGCATAAAATAACTAGAATAAAATATCTAAATTTGTTTCAACCTCTGAATAACTGTCAAACATGTGATTTTATATAGGGGACCTTTTATAAATAGCTGCTTTAGTTCGGCAGTGATTCGTAATCATGTTTCATTTGTTGTCTCTGTCCCTACCATGCAATTTTGTATCATATGATTATTGTTCATTGAAATCCTGTTTAAAATGTTCACTGCAAACGAAAGCAGCTTATATGGTCTAGTATGATGATTTCTTTATAAAATAGCCGTTTGTGGCGAGAATTAATTCTGGGTACATGAAACTCTTAACATATCAAGTAATGCCACATAGTTAGTTTATGTTATTGACTATTTTGTACAAGAAAATAACTGAGTGCATGTTGCAGCATTGTGACAAGCTGGTCATTTCAAATCTGGCATAGAATATTTCCTGTGGGGTGCCTCTTTGGGGATATTGATAATTATCTAACTGGTATGTTGCTAGTTTAAAGAATTTTCGCTGAATTCACTCAATATTAATAATGTGGGTGTTATATATGGGATTCCAAACTATTGAACCATATTCTAGCTGTGACCTTACAAAACTAGTAACAAGTAACTTCAGGATATTAATGTTGTTAAAGTCCTTCATATTACGTACGATAAAACCGAGATTCTGATAAGCTTTAGATATTATTGAATTAATATGAGGGACAAAGGTAAAGATATGATCAAATATACCTAGATCTTTAATAGTATTCGGACGTGGAAGGACTGTGGTATTGATGTTATATTCGTATTATATTACGTTATGTTCATCCTTACAGCAGTATGACATAACATTGCATTTAGCTGCATTAAGGAGCAGTTTGTTTTCTTTGCACCAAGATTTTAAAGTGTTTAAATTGTTCTGACTGTGACCTCCCCCTCGCTCCTCCAAGGGATCTGATCTTTAATCAAGGCAGTAAATTCAATTTGTTTTTTTTTCCTTTCAGCCTACTGTGGGTAGAGGCGCCCGCCAAGCAGCAACAGGTGTTGGAGAAGGAGATGTTAGCATTGATGACCCACAAAGAGGTATGTTTGAACAACATTAAAGGAAAACAAAATCTTATGTATTTTTATTGTAGCTCTTCAGGGAGCAGGAGATGGAGCCGCTGCTCAAGAGAGAGGACGTGGTGCTGGAAATGGTGGTGTTAGAGGTCGCACAAATCATTTTGAAATAATGCGTACAAGACCAGAACACATCCAGTCGAAAATGGGTATGTAATTTTCACTACTGCTTTAACTTTTAACTTAGAATTTGGGTAACATTGAAGAGTAAGGAAGCGTTATAGTTTACGCCAAATGTTTTCAAAGTGCCATGTCCTGTATCATGTATACGATCTATTATTATATTTCAGGTTCAACTGGTCAGCAGATCAAGCTGATTGCAAACTACTTTGCCCTTATTCAAGCTGGTAAATGGGGGCTCAACCAGTATCGCGTAGATTTCAATCCTGAAATAGACAACACTGGTCAAAGAAAGTTCCTGATGCGCACTGCTATGGCCAACGTGATCCAAGGTGGTTATCTGTTTGATGGTACGGTTTTGTACACGACGAAGGTCATCCACCCTGACCCACTCGAAGTCTTCGTGAAAACTGACAAAGATGAAAATATTAGAGTGACGGTTCGTTTGGTGGGAGATGTCACATGGGGCGATTATCATTACATTCAGCTGTTCAATATAATCATTAGGAAATGCCTAGCGTACATGAAATTCCAGCTAGTTGGGCGGAACTATTTTGATCCCCATGCAAAGGTAATTATCTTGTTATTTTGGAAGTGAGTAGAGTCAGTAATTACAGAAAAACTTCGAAAAGGGTTAATTTTTACTGTATTTGTGTCATTTTATTTTTAAGACTTTATTACTATCGTACGATTTTTATTTACGATATACTAATTTTCTGTATTGATGTGACTGACAATTTTCTTGAACATAAATCTGAGTAAAGTGTTCTTATTATTATTATTATTATTATTATTATGTTTTAGATTGCTATCCCAGAGCATAAGTTGGAGTTATGGCCTGGCTATTACACATCCATGCGTCAACATGAGCATGATATCCTCATGAATTGCGATGTACAATTTAAGGTAATGAGAATGGATAATGTATATGACATGATGTTGGAGTGTCGGGGCGCCAATGTCAAGCAGGAGTTTCAAAGTAAAGTGATTGGAAGCATAGTCCTGACTTACTACAATAACAAGACGTATAAAATTGATGACGTAGATTTTGATTCGACCCCTGAGAGCACTTTCCCCATGCGTGATGGCACCCAAATGTCTTTCATACAATATTACCAACAAAAATACAACATCAAAATAAGAGTAAAGACGCAACCGATGTTGGTATCTCGCAGCAAGGCGAGAGAAATCAGGGCGGGAATGCCCGAAACGATTCTTTTGGTGCCTGAATTGTGTCAGCTGACAGGCTTGACTGACAGGCAAAGAGAAAATTTCCAGCTGATGAGGTCATTGGCTGATCATACTCGCGTCGGACCTCCACAGAGGATGCAGAAGCTAATGGAGTTCAGTCAAAGAATGAGACGATGCCCTGAGGTGGTAAATGAGTTAAAACGTTGGGACCTTGCGGTAGCTGACTCCCTATTACAGTTTTCGGGACGAGTTTTGCCCGCAGAGACTATTATCGGAGGTAAGTTATTATTATTAGTTGTAACTTGTACGTGTTACGTAATGTTTAACTTGACTGCAAAAATAAGAATTTTCATGAATAACATTTAAAATTCGAGTTGTATGAAAAAACTGAGCGCACCATTGGAAAGAACAGAAAATTTTACGAAAAAAACATAACATATTTTTCGAATTAAAGTTGAACGAGCAGTAATTTGTTAACTAACGCTCCAAGTCACGCTACATCGGCCGTCCACTTATGCTGGAATAGGCTTGTGGAAGTGTGCGCGCTGTACATAAGTGGCTATAACTTTTGATTGGCAAAAGCAAATGATATAAAACCAATTGGACATTAAAAAGTAACATTTTCTTGAAGTTTTACAGGTGTTGCAATAATACTAGTCAATTTACATCGAAACGTTTTGTTACTGTCCTCACAATAGTGAAATCCACGTAATTTTTAACGTTTTATTGTTTATTTCATTAAGAACAATAAAATTAAAATTGTGCAGTTTTGAGAATTAATACCTAAGCTTCCACTTACAAGAGGTGGGATTGTCAAAAAACTTTTTTTTTTTTTTATTATTTAGCTTTGTTCACACTTGAATTTTCCGGATTATTCGTTGCAAAATTAAAGCATCGGCTTAGAAAAAAACATGAAAACTTATAATCATCGCAAAATAAGATATACTTTTAATACATATCTTCAACTTTAATTTGGTCACCTATAAAGTGCCGATATCACTTTTCAAAACCTTAATATTAACGATCAAAGTTAGATACTCATATAGTGGAAAACTGCTTTTTTCGAAAATTGACAAACTTCGAGGGTCTGGATGTTGTGAAATAATTTTTTTTTTTTACTGCAGATGTATTTTAGATAATCCCTTTAAATATGCTATCCAAGTATGTATTTATTTTTATTTTTTTTTAATAAATTATTCATATTTCGACGCATTTTATGAAATAATTGAGAATTTATGCAATACTCCACTTTAAAGTGATGTATGCAATAATTAAAGTACCCAAAAACTCATTGCAACACATAATACTTCGAGAAAATGTTACTTTTTCATGTCCAATTGATTTTATATTTGCTTTTGCCAATCAAAGTTATAGCTACTTATTTAAAGTGCATGCGCTCCCGCAACCCTATTTCAGCGTGTACGGACGGCCGGCATAAAGCGATTTGATGCATTGGTTAACAAATTACTGCTCGCTCAACTTTAATACTACAAACACATGTCATACATGTTTGTTTCGTAAAATTTTCTGTTTTTTCCAATGCTGCTGTCAGTTTTTTTTTTATATAAATTGAATTTAATATGTTATTCATCAAATATCGTATTTTTGCACGTACATTTGAATGAAAAATTTCCCGCACAATTTCTCGTGATGGTATTTTGATACTTTGTTCTCTACACCTTTCTGAACATGTTTCAACAAAAACCATCGATCGAGGAATTGTTCCCTAATTCGGGTCCTTTTTTGTCTAATTGGACTCCCCTACATATCTGGCTAGTCATGTCACAACAAGCTTTCAAGAATGCACTTGCTACATATTGTATTGACCAGACTTGTCGGTATAGCTATATCACTTTATTTGCGTCTCGATGAAGTCGACTATCCACATAAAACAACATTCTGTCAGTGACTCGAACTTTTGAGATTATTGCTTTATAGATTCACTGTCAGTTTTCGAGAATTATGCATTTGTAAGAACCACCATCAGTCTTGAACACAACACCTGTTGTGCGTTTCACTAACCATTTTAGCATCCTCGGGAGATGATTATAAGTTTTAATAATCTCCCGATGATGCTAACGTCGTTAGCAAAACGAGTGCCAAGTGTTGTACTCAAGAGTTTTCGTGTTTGTAAAAACTATGTCTCCAGAGGCAGCGTTACGCCGAGTGACTATCTCTAATTTATATGTTAAGAATAAATAAACCGAGTCCTAACAAGTTTTTTATTTATAGGAAACAACGCTAAATACTCTGCTGGACCACAAGCAGATTGGACCAGGGAGCTTAGAGCTCTCCCCATGATGGTAAACGGCAATATCCAAAAATTTGCTGTGGTATGCCCCAACAGAGCACGAGCTCAGTGTCAAGAATTCTTGCAATGTCTACTCCGGTCCGCTAGAGGCATGAATTGGGAGATGTCCCAGCCCAAGACATTTGAAATTCCTGATGACCGCACACATTCTTACCTGGACATAATAGAGAACATCATCACTAAAAATAACCCCAACATAATAATGTGTGTGGTGCCTAACAATTCTTCGGACCGGTACAATGCGATAAAGAAGAAGTGCTGCGTCGATCGTGGAGTGCCGACACAGATAATATTAGCTAAAAATTTAAGCTCTAAAGGTTTGTGTGCCATCATTTAATCGTTATTTATTTACTTACCGGATTGTTTGTTTTAGGTGTAATGTCGATCGCTACCAAGGTTGCTATCCAACTAAACTGCAAAGTTGGCGGAGCTCCCTGGTCTCTAATAATGCCGCTGTCTCATCTCATGGTCGTTGGATATGATGTATGCCGAGATACAGCAAATAAAGGCAAGAGTTTTGGCGCCATGGTCGCCTCTCTCGACAAACAGGTAACCCGTTACTTTAGCTACACGAGCGAGCACAGGCTAGAGGAGGAACTATCCGATAATTTCGCCGCGTTCCTGCTCTTGGCGTGTCAGCGTTACAAGGATCACAATGGCAGATTCCCCGAGAGGATCTTGATATACCGTGACGGTGTTGGAGATGGGCAGCTGCCTTACGTATACCAGCATGAGGTGGCCAACATAAAGAAGAGGTTGACTGAAGAAATTTATAAAAACAATGATCTGAAAATGGCATTTGTTGTTGTTTCCAAGAGAATTAATACGAGAATTTTCACTGACAAGGGAAATCCCCCACCCGGAACAGTTGTAGATGATGTAATCACACTCCCTGAGCGGTAAGTGCTGTTTGTTATTTCCAAATTTTCCTTCGTGCAACAGTTGAGCAATATGTGACTAATGGGTCAATGATAATAATATGCAGTCCATCTAATTTTCTATTCAGTAACTACGTGTAAGAAGGGCGTAAGTGAGAACACTATATATCCGGGGAAGAATAATATAGGGACTTTAATTGCGCACAGGTCACTCGTTCTTCACTTTTATGACCGATAGTTTTGCCAGTATTTTAAGAAAACTGCAAAAACATTGCAGCCATTAATTTAACTAAACATTCTCTGCTCTCCCTTCATTTGCCTGGCTATTGGTGTAGCAAATTAGACGAAAATCGACCTAAACATGAAAAACTAACGGAACACGAAACTTCTTCTGTTTGTTTTGATGTCTAGATCAATTTCCACAGAAAAAAAAATTGCTAATAATTTCTAATGTGGGCACCTTCTGTTCATTGTAAAAGCCATACACAAATCGACGAATGACATCTTTGGATGCGTTATCAAGTTTTTAAAGTTTTTGTCCAACTCTTTTCCGTTTAATAGAATGATCAACTGCATCCCCAGCTCTAATAACCCTATAAATTGTAATACGACTAAATTTGGTTATTCACAAATCCTCTTCACAATTTGATTATATGAAGAATCAATATTTTCGCCTTTTAAACACGAGTAAATATTGAAAATAACCCTTTGAGTTTGAACGTGTAAGTCTTTATTTTCAAATTCTGCTTGTATAGGCTCTGTATCAAAATCGTTGTCACTACTATCAAAAGGCCTCCATTTTAAACAATTAATTGCAAAAAAAAACTCAAACAGTAATAAAACTAATAATTTGTTCAAATATTCACTAGAATTAAGTAATTTGTAACGCTGCCTGGCTGTACTGCACTGCCTCGTACAAATCATACGATACAAATAGTTCATATGTATTTTTTGTTTTATATATTTATAACCTTGCCTTTTAGTTATATTAAATCCGTAATCATAATTAAAATTCAAAGTAGAGCTTAAGACCTCGGGGCAGAGTATTCTTGATAGCTTAGTGTAATATTGGTTATCACTTACCTTGGCAAATACTTAATAACAGGAAATTATATTAATTAAATTTTTAGGCCTACCGGCCAACTACCTCTACGCCATCTTTTTAGCGTCTCCTTGTTGCCAACTTGGCGTTGGAATCTGCCCGCTTACTATTGGCTAAAATTGGTCGTACAAGCTACCACGCTATTGGTCAAGCATTTGTCATGACTAGCCGATAAAATTTAAACCCGTATAATGCTAAGATCAGTATCTTATAATTTAAATTTAAATAGTAAAAGGAATAATCTCGTGCTTAATCGCTTTTGCACACATAATTGAGGTTTACAAATTAAATTACAGTATGTCTCAAAACGTGAGCCTTACATATTATGGCATGCAAAAACTGTGAACAAGGTTGGTGTTGATAAATCAAATTCGCTAAGCATCTATCCCACCTGAATTTCTATGTGATAGGCGGATCAAGTCAACTTGAACTGTAGACAAGGAGTGGTGATCTGTAAAATTCTGTGCTCTCTCATTCAATGTGAAGCGATGTATTGACAATACCCCGTAAGATCCTCTAGTTCCATGTTGTTCCAATTGAGTTTGTAAATACTATAATGTTTACATTACATTATTCTTATTCAATCTTAATAAATTAAACATGCTGCAAAAACTGCAAAATCGTGGAATGAGAGTCATCTTAAAGGCGAGTCGACTTACTCCAATTTTCTCAATGTTGACATCTCTTAATTGGTTCTCAGTTGAAACTAGACTATACTATTTTACCATGATTTTTGTATTTAAAATAGTAAATCGTATGGCTCCTGAATATTTTCAGCATTTCATTACTTTCAACAAAGATATTCATACATATAATACGAGAGGTACAAACAATATTCATATAGCAAGAACTAATTGTCATAAATCTATGAATTCATTGTATTTTAAAGGTTTTCAAAAATTTAATGAGTTACCCGAATCTGTAAAAGATGCTACAACATTAAACACCTTTAAAACTAAACTAAAAGAATTTATTATGAATAGATTGTGATTAAAGCAAATGGAATAAAAATAGAATATAATGTCTTAAGTATTATGTAATTTGTAAAGTACTATTTGTTTAGTTCATTCATTCGTATTTATTTTGTTAGTTCTTTTAAATATAAGAATTTCATTGTAAATTGTTATACCACATGGAATATGTCAAAAACATGTATTATTAGGTTGTCCTATTTTTTCAATAAAGATTATTACAAATTGAATTCACACTATTGTCATTCCCTAAAATGTGTTTTCCATTGCAGATATGACTTTTACATTGTCAGCCAATGTGTACGCCAGGGAACTGTGGCACCAACTAGCTACAACGTCATTGAGGACACCATGGGACTTCCTGCTGATCGAATGCAGATGCTGACATATAAGTTGTGCCATATGTATTTCAACTGGAGTGGAACAGTGAGAGTACCAGCTCCATGCCAGTATGCCCATAAGTTGGCGTTCTTAGTAGCACAGAGCCTCCATAGAAGTGCACACCGAGGATTGGAAACTTTGCTCTATTATCTGTAGGTCAGAATGTTTTATTTTCAGTGTCTGTGACACCTGGTTATCGCTTGGTCGAGTTAACCGGTTGATTTGATTTTTATTTTCTTTTATATCTGATTAGAATTTAATTTCTTTTTGTCAAATTTGTTAGAAGTTAAGTGATCTCTAATAGCACATGAGCCGATAAGGTCACGAAAGAAAGATTGCCTGAAACCGTGATAGAATGGCATAAAAGAAGATGGGAAAATACCCAATTTAGCTCTGAGCAGTCAGTCTGAAATTAATTTCCCAACCACTCTGTGCTGTATCGGGTGCTTCCCCTCTTTTTTTTACTCCATCCTATCATAGTTTCGGACAATCTTTCCTTTGTAACATTTTTCATTATCGACTCGTGCTATATGAGGATTTTAAAAGTTTAATACCACTTACCTGTGGTAAAGCTAAGATAGGTTTGTAAGTTATCAGTGTCCTTTGCGGGCATGTTTCTTGAGAAAATTAAAGTACCTTACATTAAAATTTTATATGAAGAAAATTATGAGATTCAAATTAACTGTTTAATGATTTTTTTTTTTATTTTGTTGAAGAGTATATAACTTTGTTAAATGTTGATGAAACTACTGCCTTGATATGTAATTCTTTTGATCGGATGTTGTTTTCAGAGCATTACATTGTTAAAGACAGTTTTAATAAGCGGCTCGGTTGGTAATCTAATGAGATCGGAAGTAGAATTTGTATCATGACTCCGTCGTCGTGACGGTTACAAAACTTCTTATACGCTTAAATCTCGTTAGTAGCTATTATGGATCGATGTCGCTTCATTTATAATATTAGTATTAGTGTTTTATAGCTTGGTGTTCAATGTTAAAACGAAGCAAGTTGAAATTTTACAAGCGTGCGGTTTTTAGTACCTTAAACGAAATTTTAAAAAGTTTGTGGTTGGGGCACGCATTTTACCTCCGGAAAAAAGAGTATTGAAAGTCATTTCGTAAGAAGAATAAGGGAGAATCCCCCTTATTCTAAACTAAAAGTTTTTGAAGATATATGTTATTTATGCCTGTTTCTTTCTTAATCTGAGGCATTAGTGCTGCTCGCCAAGTTTATATAAAAATTCAGTCGCAATCATACAGAACAATTTTAAATTTATTTATAAGAAAAAAAAAACAATGTGTCTACTTCTCTGCCCATGTAAACTTTTTTTTATTTCACTTTGATATGTTGAACTTGTATGGTTTAGTGAGACGTAAACAGCTTTGAACACTGGGCTATTTAGTGTTAAAAAGCAGTAGTATTCCACACTTGAATGGTTTTGTAGACGCTGCAAAATTGTATATATTATATGCATAAGAGTTATTTTTATAATTTTTTCAATAAAATTTTAAAAGGCCCAATATTTTTTCTTTACCTTGCCATGATGGGAGCAGCCGATTCCTAGTTTGCAGTAAGGGTACACATGAGTGTCAATATTACACCCAAATGTGTTTTTATCAGACTGTATATTTGAAAATGTAACTGCGTCATAAATAATGTCACGCAGTATTTAAGATTTGTTTTAGACACCTGGTAAATCATTCTTTAGTAACAGATATGATTGAGTACATTAAATTGTTTAACTTATCTTTGGAACGAAACACATTTTACTTTCCATTGAAAAAGCCGAGTTATCAGAAATCAAGTAAGTTTATTGAACGTATATTGTAACATCGCGAAAAAAGTGGAAGGGTGCCGTGGATTAGTAAGAAAGGCAGTTGGGTTTTGAGTTCGGGAAAACAAGGTTCTATTTGGGTACTGCATGGCCCCAACTCCTCCCCTGAAAAGTGGCTCACCAGAGGTGATCAAAATGTAAGTACACCTTTTTTTATCTGTGCATACTTTACTAATAAACTTGTATCTTGTTTTCTGTTTTATTTTATAAAGTATTCATTCAATAATTAAATTAAACCCCCTCGTATGCCAAGGGAGTTAGTGACTTTAGCCATGGATACCGCTGGTATTGCTTTGAGCCACAGTATAATATGGGGGATACCTGTGGACGTCGTGTATTTTGCTAAGAAACAAGTCTTGGGGCATTTTTTATGTGAGAATAATTATAATTTTATTAGTCTTCAGAAAATATTATGTTTTATATAAATCCTTTAATACACCAAACCAATCCCAACATCCCACCTAAAAGAATATTCCCTACACAATCAGTTTACGAATCCCTTATATTGCTACGCAGTCACAAATATTAATTTAATTTGTTTATGCATATAAGCATCTACTTATATATATATAATTTTATTTTTTTTGTAAGACTATAAACTCAAGTGTTATAATTGTATAAAAATCAATATGACTGTAAAATAATACATTGTTCTTAGGCTGGAAGACCTCGAACGTTAGCCAATTGGAATTTCCAATAAAGCTATATACTACTATTACGTTTTATAGATAGGTGAAAGAATAGAAATAGTAAGTTATATAAAGATTAAAATGGCAAAATACAATACAATATACACAGTAATAAAGGACGGACAGTACAGATAGTGACAAACTTCCATAAAATTACTAGCTAGAAAATATTCCCATTTTGCGTACCTATCGAATAATGTTTTTGGAGTCTTAGTCGAGTTATTGAAGCTTAAAATTCGTCAAAACTACTTAGTCCTCGGAGACAGGTCCGATTTTGATGATTTTTTTTTAATGTATGCCTTTTAATAGTAATAAAAGTTTTTTAATGGTTAAAAAACAAATAACCAAAAGGCCATCGACGGAAGTCCTTCAGCCTGTGTTTTACAAAATATAAAGTTGAATTTCACAGTTAGCAGTGGAGTAGAATTGTTATTAATAATTAATACATGGAGTAAAAAAAATAAACTTATTTTGAATATTAAAGATATGTGAAAAAATTATAAAAATTTAATGGTTAACACATTCGCGGACACTCATTTTTATTGATATGTGTCTAACGTGACACTGCCGGCATAAGTTGCATCGCCCACAGTGCTCCTAGAGACACTGATGTTATATACCGCAAAAACTTGGTGCCCTCTAAATATGCTTGTCGGCATATCACGTAAATTTTGCATTTAATAGGGTATGAAGTGTCCCACTAGGCACCTTGGGTAAAAAAATAATGACAAAATTCCTAGTTTGTTGGTGATGAAAGAATTTGGTCAGGCGATCTAGAGACCATGTTTGGCGTGTTTATGTTTGATTCCTGTGCATATTTTATAATTTATTCGTGTGTGAAGTGGAAGAGAAGCAAGAAAAGCAACTACTTCGTTGGTATGAAGAGCTTGGAAGTGAGGACGAAGATTCCGCCAGATAAAAGAGCACGATACGTATAATACAGATGATTCCATAGGGGATCGAGAATACACGTTTTATCTAAATCAAATCAAATATACTTTATTGTCCAGAAGAACATTTCTTGTTGACAAAGTGCTGTATAAACAGATATATAAAATAGAGAAATATAAATAAACTACATAAAAAATATAAATGTGAAAGAGTAAAAACAATACAAAAACTAGTCAAATAGCAACAATTTACAGACCAAAATGAATGTGAACATATTACAGTGTGTCCTCAAAAAATTCTCTTAAATTATAATAAGGTTTTACAACAAGTTTACTTTTTACTGCCTTCCTGAAATGAATATATGAATTAATGTCTTTAACATCATTGGGTAGGTGATTATACATCTTATAACCATTGTAAATAATAGAGTCTTTGACCAGGGAGGAACTCGGAATTGGCATAGTAAGATTATTGTTTTGACGAGTAATATAACGGGGAGAATTTTCACTTATATTACTTTTATGTTTATGAATTAAACATACCGTTTCCAGAATGAAAATGGAAATAACTGTAAGGATTCCATGTGCCAAAAAAGTGGTTTGCATGAATCACGAATTCTTGCTTTACACAAATAACGAACAGCGCGCTTTTGAATTACAAGAATCCTATTTATCAAATAATTGCTGCTTACGCCCCAGAACGAAATACCGTATCTCAAATGTGATTCAATTAGTGCAAAGTATGCGGTTTTCGCAGTCATGAAGCCCAACTCATTTGAAATGACTCTAATTGCATAGCAACCAGATGCTAGCTTATTAGTGAGGTTAATAACATGATCTTTAAACTTTAAGTTGCAGTCGATATTTAAACCAAGAAATTTTGAGCACGACTTATTTTCAAGTATATGGTTACCGAGTGGGATATCTATATTAGATTACAACGGAAGGTCATTATATTTGTTTTGTTGACATTAAGAGAAAGCAAGTTAGAGTTAAACCAATCTTTGACTTTATTTACATCGGAACACATTTGCTCCCAGAGGGTATTCTCATCTTTACTATGCCACAATATTGTGGTGTCATCAGCAAATAAGGTAAACTTTCCATTAATGTCAATTTCAGTCAAGTCGTTAACATATAACAAAAATAAAATTGGGCCAAGAACTATTGTAGTGATGATGATTAAGTAGTTGTAATTTCATTTATTAAAAGTTTTTATACTAAAATGAAGTGTTTTTATTATTTTTTTACATTCAGCATATGATATCAGTGTCCTACTGTAGCCAGTGAACTCTATACAAACTGGAAGGGAGGCAGACTGGACAGACTGAGGCACGCGAGAGATATAGGCAACCCGCCGATTTGTGGTATTTCCCTCCTTGTCTAGCTCATGTTTATATATGGCGTCAATATGCAACTGCCACTATCATGTTAAAAATTTGAATATACGAATCATATTCAAAACGATCTATACAATGAAAAAATAAATTTAGGTTGTAATAAGTACATATTCTTTTAATATAAATATATCATAATCATAATATTCTATAAAATGTAAGAAACATAATACATAGTTACCAATAAGGCTCTACCTATACATATATACATGCGTTTTATATAAAATAAATGAAAAAAAAAACGGGCTAAATTTAATAAAAAAAACATTGGTTATTAAACAATATCAGTTTTGTTAATTTCTGCCTTAGACCTAATTTGGTTTTCCGAAAATTTTAATTGAAAAGTTTAGCGCTGTGTGGCATTCGACATTTAAGGAATTGATTTACAATGCCTTTTATGAATTGTATTTCATGCAGATCTTGGGAAAGAAATTCCTCTGCACCTGGATGAATAGGTAGAAAGTCTTTCAAATTTGTGGAAAACTGTTTTACTGCTGCATTTTGCAATAAAATCTTTACATTTTTTGTTTGCAATGACCCAGTTTTTACCAATAATCGAAAATGTTTTTCTGCAAATTGTATTATTTTATATACTATATCAGAAGCATATATTAGACCGCCGTTAGAACAAAATATTGTGAACTGTTTAAACGGCTCACTTGAAAAACTATACATGTGGTCAGTTTTTATAGACTCATTTCGGTGTAATAATATGTTAGTACAATCAGAGCACAAGATATTTTTTATTAGTCTTCTGACTACAAAACCTGCTATGTAATATACCACATTGTCTTGATAATCTGACAGATGATTTTAATTTATTCTATCTAATATGGTGAAATCAAAATTAACATCCTCCTCGCTATTTTCTAAGTCTGTGACTCGTCTGTGTTCAGTACGAAATTCAAATATTGAGGTACATTCGCTATTAAAATCCATGCAGTTTGCAGAAACACTTCCGTTTATTGAATTCCCGAATAACTTACTGCCCAGCGCAATTGCGAAGCATTAGGGTTATTATTCCACCCTCCCCAGCCACGCAAACAACTAAAATATATTTCTAGATGGTCTTGTGAACATTTGTATGACAAAAAATATTTCAAAGGGTTGTGCTCCAAATTAAATTGATCCTGTGCCAGTCCTAGCGTACTTTTCATTGTAATGATAAACCCCAAAGCAAATGTTTTTCGTGGGTGTGCTAACATTGGAACATCGTCGATTTTTAATTTTTTTAAATAATAATAATAAGTAAATCCTAATAATAAATAAACCCTCTTCACCTTCACACGCCCCAGGTAAAGACCAGGTAGCATAAATAATCATCAAGGTGCAAATACGCTCTATATAGCTGCATGGAATGAACAAGGATGGTTATACCACAACGTAATACTAGCTCTTTCTACTGCGCCTGACACACTGTACTGTACGGGTAGAACAGCTTGCCTCCCTTCCAGTTTGTATACAGTTCACTGACTGTAGCTAAGATGCTTCTTTTGGGACATGACGTTATATGACGCACTGTTTTTAGAATATATCTAATTCTTCAGAAAATTCTGATTTTAAAGCTATATGTTGCATTTCTTTATGTATACTAATAACGGTTTTAATCATGGTGTCAATTTCAGCACATCTCAATATTTTTAATTGCCCTGCTGGAGCGAAGGACAATGACGTGATATGACGTCAGTGTCCGTCAACGTGTTAATGTAGACGAAAAAGTACCGAGCCTTGTGGAACTCCTCTTTTAAATTTGATATCTCCACTGCTCCAAAAATCTATAGAATAATATGCAGATCAATTATAGAATATGGACACATCCTTTACCTAAATTGTAGAAATCCTGCCTTAACCCCTTTTATTCCGGCATTGGTTTTTACTTATCGAGTCTACAGTACGGCAGCAGGAGGCGATTGTGGATTCGTACAGCTCCCCTAACTAAATGTGAAAACTTATGTGCATACACATGCATTATTTAGCCATATTAAGCCAATTCAAATGATCAAAATAAACATTTATTCTTTTCAAAAATATAACAAAACATAGACTTTCACAAAAAAATTAAAATACTTAGAAATGCACTACAGTGTAGCAACGTTCAAAATTTGTTGGGGGTCTAAAGCGAATTGCACAGAGGAGTTAGAAAAAGACGTATTTTGGTCAATTTTATGGGTGGATATGTCCGCTTCCAGCATTTAACCCACCCTCGAGCAAATGTCCTGGTTACGCGCTGGGAGCATGAAAATTGTTTGCGAATTCATCCAGTTTCAGGAGTAAAGGGTTAAGGGTAAGGTGACCAGTTCTGGCTTGGGAACTCTTTAGTTTCCAAAGCATATAAATTCCTCTATTCGGCGATTTTAGATCCAATTTCAATGGATTACATTATGTGTACTCTCTCATATGTATCCCATTCTGTAAATAAATTGTAATCTGTTGTAGGGATGGTGAATATAAATTAAAAAACAACTCTACTAGTTCTTATATTGATATTTTTATAAAAGGTTCGCATAGATATTTTATAATAAGTACTTAAACATGAAAACAAATTAAAAACGCATAATTGTAATTTCTAACTTTAATAAAGAAAATGAAGAGTATAATACTGGACGCAATCGGTTTGCAGAGTGGAGTATTCTACAGATGGCACAATTGGGTAAGTTGAAGTCATTATTCTTACAGCTTGTTTCTTCCAATTATGTTAACTAACCAAATTCGAATCTAACAGTTTCATGTATTCAGATTCTGCCATTCCTGCTAATTTATGTACTTCTAGATACATCTAAAACATTTTCATTGAAAAATTATCTTTTAAAATGAATAGCAATTTTTTTGTAGCTAAAAATTATAACGTAAACAATCTGTACAAAAAATCCAATCAAACACCGAAAACACAATATTTCAACTGAAAAAGGAAATTGAAGTTCATTTGGAACTGCAAGATAGCTCCCTGACATGGAAAATTTGATAAATGTGATCCCAAGTTATACAAGCAGAAATTATTTATTTTTATAAATAAAAATGATGATACTTGACGGTATGAAATTTCCAATAAATTATTAGATACCTTTTGTTTCTTAAGATTGTCAATCAGTTGCGACTGGATTTTAAAGCCATCAATAAGTTCCCTTTTGTGTTTTTCTATCCGTTTTACAGTATCTGTTAAACCGTTTATTTGTTTTTTGTGGGAATCTCTTAATTCCTAAAAAATAAATGGAAAAACAATGTTTGTTAATAAACATTCTGGTAAGTCAGCTAGTTCTTTATCTTTTGCTTGATAAATGAATTTACTATAAAACTAAGCTTAGTGGCAAAAGAAATATCTAGAAACTACACTTGTCTGCATTTATTAAATTATTGCTGAAACAAATGAGTATAAAGGGGAAAAAAACAATTATTTGAGGAACATTGAACAGTGAATTTTTTGTTTGCTTATAATTGTAATGAAACATATTCTTTATATGATTTTGCAAACAGAGAAAACACTATCTATGAGAACTAAAAAGAAAAATATCGGTAAAATTATGAAACTAGTTGGTGAAAATCTGTTGTTTTTATCAGTCAATGTCAAATATAATGTTTAATTACCTACTCAAGAAACTCATCAATGCTATAGAGTAGCGGCAGAATGACTACTAGCGCTTCAGTGGAGCATTTCCGAATTACTTCCTGTGGCTTTTATATTTATGTGTATGCGTCGATTTGTTTTTTCCTGATTTTACAAAAATTTAATAATTGTTTGTTGCCGCGACTGTCATATACAGTAAGTACAAACAATTCCGTAGTGAGTAAATGTAATGTTTGAGTGAATATTATTTTTTTGTTATGTTAAAACATTTTTTTGCGTAGGTGAGATGACATTTCAATTTTTGTAATATATTGTATATGTGACTAAACAATTAATTATTAATACTCAATGAAAATTTACCGTTGTTTAGAGTTTAACATTGATTTTTCTGTCGGGCCCTTCTTTAAGTAACAAGATGAAAAAATTGATTTCGCGAAACTAGGGCTTAATAGGATGGTCCGATTTTGTATTATCTATAAAATGTGCAAATCTTTGAGCACTTATTCGGTTGCCATAGGATTCCCCTGAGCTATAAAATTAATTAACAAAATTAGTATTTTCTCAGAATATTTTGAATTGTTAACTATACACATATCTTGTATTTCATGCTTTGATCCACTTTTCCCTCTGCTCCAGTTTATACAGACTTGTTAAAGGAGATTTTCATTTCGGAATAATTGCCTGATCGATGATTTTTGTTGAAACGTGTTCAGAAAGGTGTGGAGAACAAAATATCAAAATGCCACCGCGGGAAATTATGCAGCATTTCCAGCGTGAACGGACGAGTTGGAGCGTTAATTAACAAATTATATATGTTTCTTTCATAAAATTTTGTGTTCTTTCCAATGGTTTTGTTAGTTCTTTCATGCAAATTTAATTCAAAAAGTTATTCATGAAGTATGGCATTTTGCTTTTTTGTTCTCCACATCTTTGTGAACACATTCCAACAAAAATCATCGATCGGGGAATTTTGCCGAAGTTTGGGTCCTTTTTGTCTAATTTGACTCCCCTATGTGGGAAATGAATAAAACTTTATATTTTTAGTTTTATTAGATCTATTTCCACAGTTAACCACGCAACAAACATCTCCGCATGATTTTTCCATGATATTAGCCGGAGATTATGTTACACAATAACAAACACTAAACTGCTGATTTTGACAATGTCATTTGTAGCTGCGGCATTTCCAACACTTCCCACTTTGGTAGCATTAAAGTAAACCCAGAGATTTGCGCGTTTTTAAAAAGCTTATAATAAGATATTTATTAAAAACAAGGATTCTCCTATTCACGTACGTGTAAACGACACAGGAATTAACTTTCTACTTGGCCACTGCGAGCGCTAGCTGTCACGTACAGATAAGCTCCGCCTTTCTGCCAGTAGTCTATAGAATGGATTATTATCAGTAAGCATTGTTTTTAAGTGATTTTTGAATTACTGAAATCTAGCATACGAATATTTATTAGAAGAGGATTATAAAGTTTAATGTCTGTACTATTATCCATTCTTCTTAGTCTCGTTTGAGGTAATAGTAAATCTGTTTTATTTCTTGTGTTATGCTTATGTTTATCTGTTATTACTAGAAATTTATCAATATTTTGTTTGACACGACAATTTCATAAAAATTATTAATACGAAGAGTGTTATAATTTTTACATGTTTAAATATTGGTACGCAGGAGTCTCCAGGCTGAGCCCCTACTATAGATCTCACTGCATTTTCTTAAATTAAAAAAAAAACCCTATTCAAGTGTAATTGGGCAGTTGTGTTCCAGATAGTTAAGCCATATCTCATAATGGATTCAAACAGTGCATAGTAAGTAGTGACTGCAGGTGGTTGATTTGTAAATTATTTGACTTTCCGTATAGCATAGACTGCACTATTTAGCCGCCTACAGAATTGATTGACATGTTCATTTCAGGTAAGTCTAACGTCTATATACAACCCCAAGAATTTGGTAGACAGTGCTTCCGGGTTGGCATCTACATAAAAGTCTATAGTCTCTAAAACAAGCGATTTGATTTTATTTTTGTTTAGTACAAGCTGATTTGTAATGAGCCACGTTTTAGCTTGGTTCATCACCTACCCAAGGACTGTCATCGGATCCTCTCCCTTTTTAATACTCACACCAAATGTTGTAAAGTCAGCATACATAACTGTGGATACCTTTGTGTTAAAAATAGTTGGTAGATCATTTATATAAATTATGAAAAGGTGAGGACCCAATACAGACCCTTGTGGGACTCCTCTTTTTATTAACATGGGTCTACTCCTCTGGTGGTAACAGCAGCAACAACATATTCAATCCGGCTTATGTATAGTCCAATAATTGTCATCAACGGCAACAATGTTTTCCACTTTGGCTAGGGTTTAATGAGCTAAATTGATTGTTGGATACAATAACTACTTATCATTTAGACTATTTAGGCCCATTACTTTTGGTCTCCGTTAACTTTAACCATCTGCCAAATCTTTGAAAGTTGAACTGTTTCCTCGGTAACTGAATCGGTTTGACCGATGGTTTACGTTTAACGGAGACTGAAAGTAATGGCCCTTATAGTATAGTATTAGTTGAGTTTCATAATAATAGAAGCAAACCCATGCAGATAAAACGAGGGGTGCCACAAGGGTCCGTGCTGGGACCTTTGCTCTTCCTGGTATATATAAATGATCTACCAAACCATTTGAATACATTAAACGTTACCACAATAATGTACGCAGATGATTCAACTTTTGGAATAAGTCTAGATGAGAATGATGATAGTCAGCAAATCCTCACGCATGTACTCGAGCCGGCTAAAGCTTGGTTTGCATCCAATCAATTATTATTAAATGAGAGTAAAACTGTGTTGTGAACATTTCAAACAAAAAATAATTCTGATGATTGTCTCAGTACAAAATTCTTAGGGGTTCATATAGACACACATTTAAATTGGATTGAACATATCAACATACTTTGCAACAAATTGGCCAAGTCCATCTTTGCGATTAAGAAGATAAGAACTACTATAAATGAACAAGCTGCTAAGACAACTTATTATTCACTTTTTCATTCCCAACTAACATATGGAATACTCGCTTGGGGAAATGCAGCTCACTGCCATTTACAAAAAATTTTCATCCTACAAAAGTCAGCAGTAAGAAGTATAGTAGGTGCTAAATGGCATGAGAGTTGCAGGCCCTTGTTTACATCTCTAAAAATAATGTCACTCTTCTCCTGTATAGCATATCATAATATTCTAATGGTAAAACAAAACCTAAATAGTTATATTACGCATGCTGACCATCATCAACATGATACCAGAAATAGAGACAACCTAATAATACCTCAAACCAGGCTGCAGATAAGTAACAATATGGGAATTAGAATGCTAAATGTCCTTCCCTTGTCATTTCGTAATCTTCCCATCAACATATTTAAAAATAAACTAAAAAAAATTATGACTGAAAATTGTATATACTCAATTCAAGAATTTCACCAAGTCATTATTGAAAATGGAAGCATTTTTGAGTAAAAATATAATATGTATTGATAATATCTTATTATGTAAGGAGCAAATAGCTAGTAATTTTAAGTATCATGTGTCCTATATTAGCTTTATTAACTTTTATTATGTTAGACGTGTAATTTTAATTAGGTGGTATTTCAATTTTAATTAGAATGGTAGATGTCTGTCCAATTTGACGTATCTATAAAATGTATGTTTTTTAAAGATAAATAAACTATTATTATTATTATTATTATGGGAGCCCATCGACAAAAGTGGCTTCGTACACAGCAGTTGCCGCCACTTGGTGGAGATGCTGTAGGCATCTGTAGCTACCATCTCCCCCCAGCTGCAGGTCATGTGATCTCATTATCTTCGAGAGAGAGGCAAAAAACCCGAAACGGCGGCAACTGTGGTGCATGAAACCATTTTTGTCGATGGGCTCCCATGTTATTAGTGACTATGATTGTAAGCTTTAGAAATTTGTACACAAATATTTCAACAATTAATGCAGACATGTGTATATGGATGATAATTTTTTAATTTGAATTTTTGAAGATATTTCGAAATAAACAGAAACACACATTTCATACCTTCTCCTCATCCTTGGCAGTTTTCAAGGAAACTTTTAATTTTTCATTTTCCTCGCAAGTTCTATTCAGCCGAACTTCAAAGTTGGCTGCATTTAAGTTTGACTTTCTCAGCTCCTTCTTGATTTGTTCTAAATCTTTTTTAAGGGACGCTGCTTCATTATCTCTTTGTTGGCATTTTGAGTTGAGTAAACTTATCTACAACACATGCTGTATAGAGACTCAGTGGCCGCTTAAAACTCCTCGTAGATATTTATGATTCAGGAAAATTATATCTATTAAAATGTTAAGAGTAAAATTTTACTAATATTTTTACAGATATAGACACCGTTAAATAATAGAAGTAATGGTTATGATGACAGCATATTTTCTGGTTGAGTGGATCTCCTGCGAAACAAGTGCAATACAAATTCTAAAGAGTTTTACACGGGTACCCAAATCAAATCAAAATAAACTTTATTTTAAATTAATTTCACCAGGCATATGCACCGGAGCTAGCCAAACATTTACAGTGCAAAGCATCGTGGAATTTGAGAGGCTGGATGATACGAGGTCAGTTCAGATTAAAAAACAGTTAAAAAGGCAAGCACAAGCTTCTTTTGTAGTAGAGCGAATTAAAATGTGAATAAGATTAAGCAGGTATAGAGAAAACAACTTAAAATTATTAATATAATGCAAAAGATGCTATTGTAAAATATTTAAAAAAATATCATTAATGAACAGGGAAAAATCGCTAGTCAAAAACGAACCTTTTTTGCAATGCGAGAGTAATGGGGAAAAATTACACAGCCCCAAAAAAAAAAAAATTCAGACCAGCGAACCAGACCCATGTATCCCTAAATATTTTTGGTCGTTGAATCCGAATCCGAGGCCAAAAAAAATCGTACACCCCCAAAATCATTAGCTAGAGCCAAAAAACACCCCCCTGGAATGGGGTAAAAAGAAGATTAAGCTACGAGAATATTTGTTACATCTTAATCAATCGAATTATATAAATTAAGGTTAAACAACAGCGTACATACAATAGACATGAAACACACCCCCCAGGGAGGGGCGAAAACTACCCCATATTTAAAAAAATCGATCCAAAACAGCAATGACTGCTACAAAAGCTCAAAATGTCTTAAGTTTTGTTAAAATGATAAGAAAATTGCACCAGGTCCGACGTAATCTTCATAAACTGCCCCTATAGGATTGAGAACGACAACCCCCTAAGTTTAAAGGACACGAGAAAAACAAGAAAAAACGTAAAATCTAAGAGGATTTCCATTTTCATGGATCCTATGATTAGCATAGTACTCTAAAATAGAACTTATGTACCATCAACATCCTACAGTGTCAGGCTCGGCCTGGCTATAGGGAGTACTGGGAGAATTCCCGGTGGGCCGGTCTAATGACCGTACCATTATTAACAAAAAATAATAAATGTATTATATACTAAAATTATGTACTATGTTTAATAAAAAAAATAATTCTAAATGGCTCTCTTCGTGAAATATTCTATACATATTACATATTCTGGCCGCCGAACTTCCTTTTCTTTTATTAATATCACTCTGATTTTTGCTCATTTCAAGAGTAAGTAGATAAATTCATCAAAAATTGCCTAGGAATTCAAATTTCGCAAGAATACTTGTTGGCCAGTTGTTTGCGAATCTAACGCTGGTTCCAAAAATAATAATTAGGACTGTAATTTTTAACAAAGATATAAAAGATCTTACCAATAAATATCCTTGGCTCCAACCACTAGTTTTAAATTAGATGGGGAAGAAAGGATAGGTTGGAAGGACAAAGGAATATCTAATCTAATTTACAAAATTTCACTAAAGTTTTTAACTATTTTAAATTTATATTAAATCGAAAAATACTAAAACCAGCTGTGTTGCTTCTAAATCTAATCACACTATATTAAGGTCAACTAAAAACTCTTCTTGTAATAGATAAAACCAAATATATTCAAATTGTAGACTTCTCAAAATTAAATACAGCATATTGCCGAGTAATCCTATGGCTAAAGTTATCCTATAGATAAAGTGGTATAGTTAAAATTTGTTCAAGCATTAGTCATCTTTATCCAGCACTTTGACTATATCTTTTGGATTGATAAACAGGCTAACCTCTAGATAGGCCCTATCCGTCGGATAGCTTAACCCAGCCTTGATAAATCGGCCCTTAGAAACACTTATGCGAATGGCTTGCGAAAAGGTTATCCTGCAAAATCTGAATGTCGACGAAATTATTGGATAATATTGCCGAAAAGAAAATGCTGGTTTTTTAGTTTAATTATACTCGTTTTTACTTCCCTCACATTCCGAAGAGAAAAAATCATCCTACAAGATTTCTTCGGGTCATCACGTTTCGAATCATGTTGATTACGAAAATATAGGTTTTTCAATTCCGTCAGTCTGTCTGTTAACTAAGAAACTTCTTGACAAAGAAGAGTTTTTGGTAGGTAGTTGACGCTACTGCCAGAGAAGAAATGGTTAGACTTTCACTGGAAAATATGCAGGGGGACCGTCTGAAGGGAAGAGATAATGAAAATTTGTTTTTTCTCATTTAAAATTTCATGACATTTTATGACATTTTAAGTCTATGAAAAAAAAAACAAAACAAAAATTTTTAACCACTACAATACTTCCATTCCACTACGTGAATGTGCAACTAAAAATGTGACAGAAGGCAATAATATTTGGCATATAGTTGACACAATTGGCAAGGAAGACACCTATTATTATAGATTTAGTGAAAAATATACCTACAGGGCGGTTATCCCATAAGAAATAACTCAAGTGTGGCGGAAAGTTCTAAAGGTATTTACGCAAGCCTTCTATATTTGGCAACTTTTATTTAACATTGAATTTCTTCTGTCGGATCACCACTCGATACATTTTTTTAACTTAATGCTATCAGGTTCTCAGAAACTAACCGGATTTACATTTTTATAGCATCCATAAAAAAGGAAATACGTTTAGAGCAATGTTTTTTCTTGTTTTTCTGTCATTTAAGAGAAGGGGTGGTTTTTGGCAGCGCTGTTGAGGTAGTTTTCAATAACTGAGCCAAAACTGCAGACTTTTCTAACCTTTACAAGTTTCGAGCTTTTTCGAGGGTTACTGCAGCTCTTTTCAAGTTCAATCTTGAAAGGGGGTAGTTTACACATCCTCTGATGTTGATGGTACGTAAGTTTCTAGTTCTATTTTAGTGTACTACGAAATTTTAGCTAATATAGCATCCACAAAAATAGAAATCGTGTTGGATTTAACATTTTTGTTTTTCTCGTGTCCTTTAAAGTTTAGGGGCAGTTGTTCTCAACCCTATAGGGGTAGTTTATGAAAATCACGTCGGACCGGATGCAGTTTCTTATCACTTTAACAAAACTTCAAGCTTTTTCAATAGTAGTTTTCACCCCTCTCTAGGGGTGTGTTTTATATCTATTGTATGTAAGCTGCTGTTTAATCTTAATTTATACTCAAGTTGTAACAACTATTCCCGTAGCTTAATCCTCTTTTTACCCCATTCCCGGGGTGTTTTCTCGCTTTAGCTAATGATTTTGATTTTTTTTTACTTCAGATTCTGATTCAGCAACCAAAAATAAATAGGGATACATGGGTCTGGTTTGCAGGTCTGAATTTTTTTTTTTTCTAAGGGTGTTATATCGCATACTTTTTCAGTTCAAAATGTTGATAATTCTCAACTAATAACAATGAATAGGAATTTAAAAGAACAAAACAAGGAATAATATAAAATAACCCATAGAAAAGGAAGAATATGGGTCATAGACTTAACTAGTTATATTTCCGGAAGATTGACAACGCTTGATATGGTAATTTATCCTGGATGGTGCATTATGCTTTCTGATGTGTGTTAGTGGGCTGCCACCACGTTTAATTAATAAAATTTCTCAGATGTATTCCTGATGTAGTTTCTGATAGTGTTATATTGTTGCAACTTTGATAGAGATCTCTGAGGGAGGTATATCTAAATGAATAAAGGCACATAGAGTGTGTAACAGAATAAGCATGGTAAAATGGCCCCAGAATCGTTTCACTCCAATTCGACGTCAGTAGATTGACAATAGGAGAAGAAATGTTTTCGAGTTGTGGCCCCCTGTTGCCACTGGTAAATCCCTGTACCCTAATATAGTTGTTCGTATTCACTTTTTATCTCTTCAAGCTGTGCGTTATTATTATGAAAAAAATTTACAGTGTACATGTGATTTAAATGCATTTAGAAAAACAAAATAGCTGATTTGGCTGCCTCCTTCGAATAAAAAAAAAAAATGCAAAAAAATTAGAATAGGTATTTATTTTTTCATGAAAATTATGATTCGCGTACGCAAAACTTTTACCAAGAATACATTGTTATGAGTAGTTTATTGTAGATTTTTTCAAATTTTTAGATGTAGTGCGCCATAATTTAAAAAAACATATTCTGATGTGTTATACTAGTTTGATGTATGCGGCTAGTGGCGCTTAGCCACTGAAACTTTAATTATCTATCAATACTGTGTCGCTTTCTACTGATAATTATTATTCACTGCACTGACCTTTATCGTAATGCATGTGTCACTCAGAGTTAAATATTAACGTTGTCGGAATTTCGACTGCTCCACGATTAAACCATACCAAACTAATCCTGCATTTATAATACTCTGAGCTGGTTTTAAGCTTTTTTTTTTTATTTAAATATTTATTTTCAATTAATTATTACCGGATATTCTGAGAATTATGTAATTCGTAATTTATTTATTAAATAAAGATGTCTTTCTTGAAATTCCAAGAAGTTTGCTTGTTCTGCAGTTCATGAGTTTTTTAGGATTCTTATTACAGTAGCTTCAAAAAATATAGTGAAATAGAGAGGGGTCATCAAATAGTTTACCGATTAAGTAGCGGAAGTATAATTCTGATTGGGTTTTAAACAACCAACCATTTTATTATCATTTTCGTAAAGTTAGGAAATTTAGACGAAAAAAATTAAGATAGAATGATTTAACAGTTGTATAGTTGCATAGTTGTGTATCATATCAGTGTCCATCATTGCTTGAACTTTCTTGATTTCGTTAAAGTGTATATAAATATATTTTACCACGGTTGATATAAGGGAGTAGCAACAGAATTTTACTGGTAAGTTCTAAAAATTCTAAAAACATCATGATCATGAAATATTAGTGTTACTGAAATATTTTCATCATACTAGCACGTTAACTCTGTATGTCCCATATAATTAATATTAGACTTCTTGCCGTTTAGCAAATGTTTTATTGGACCACGATAAACAATTTCTTGAATGAGAACGAGAAAAGTATACTCGGTTATCTAGAATATAATATTTACATATAATGTAATTTTTGAAAGAACTTGTTACAACTTCTTCAGGTGTGTTTAATTTATATTTCCTTTCATTAGGATTAGTGCAGTGCATGTGTACGCAAATAATTATTTTCATGAAAAACTAAATATTTTAATTTTTTAATATTTTTTTTATTCGAAGGAGGCAGCCAAACCAACTGATTTTTTTCTAAGATTTAAATGACATATACATCATGGATTTTTTTTCATAATATTTAACATACAACTTGCAAAAATAAAACAAAAAATTATGTTTATTAGGGGGGCTACTATACTCGAGGAAAGCATTTCTTTTCCTATTGTCGATCTGCTGATGCCGAATTAGGTTCAAACGCTTCTGGGGCCATTTTACCATCCTTATTCTGCTACATCCTTTGTGTTCCAGAACTCTGAGTTTTTTACTTTTGGTTTATTAACTTTTGTTATGATTCCACCACAAATGAACAATAGTTTTGGCATTCGAAGCGTTGTATTGTGTACATTCTACCAAGTTTCAGCATCACATTGACAAGGTATGATTGTATCATTTTTGTACATGAATTAGGTAGAATCACGAACGTTCTCACAGGCTTATCTGAGTCCAGCCCTTATAACTGCAACCTGAGGTACGAACTTGGCTCATTAAATTACATAATAGCTCGATTTTACTCTTCTTATAGTCGATGTATAATAAAGTTAACTGACTTTACCTGTGACATCATCTTTCCGATGGTGTCCTTGGCAGAATTATATTGAAGAAACCATTTTTCTTTCTCATCCAAGAGACTCTGATTTTCTTTTTGCAATTTTTTTACTTCTTCATTCTAAAAACATTCACCTAAACAATTTATTTATTTATTTATATGAAAGAAAACCTCACTCTTTTCCTATTTTCGTTTTGTAGGATCACATTATCAGCCTGCAAACATTTTATTGTATCTCTATAAAAATTACTAACTTGTCTTTGACCGACAGCGGAATTTCGTATACTTGCATTTTCATCATTTTCAATACAGTCACCAATCCGTTCCAAATATTTAGGATGATTACGATCATTTGATTTAAAATTACACATTTTAGCATTGACTATTTCAGTCTTGGTTTTTAAAGATTCCTTTATTAAATTTTGTTGCATCTTCTGAAACAAATAATTGATTATATTTACAAGTAATATGTTTTCGGACAGTCAGTGGGAGGTAATTTCCTACCCATACTTTACCCCAAATGCCAGCTTGATAATTTTTTTTTACAAAAGTTATGAAAGAATTTTGAAAGATTAAAAACATATCACAGAAAAAATAATGGTGTTCCATCAATCAGTCAATAAAGAAAAAATTGTTACAAAATTAAAATATTTTTTTTACCCCCTATTCATTTAATTCGTTGAGTATTAATTTTTTTTTAATCGACAAGGCCAAATTTTTTTATTTTTCAAAATTTATTTTTTATTTTCTTACACTATGAAGTAATCCTCCAATCTTACTCCAAAAAACATATGTTGTTACTTAGGATATGAGCATGTCACAGAAAAAAATAGTGTGGTGTTCCATCAAATATAGTTCATAAAGAAAAAATTGTTGCAAAATTAAAATAATCGACAACGCCAAATTTTTTCATTTTTCAAAATTTATTTTTTATTTTTTTTACACTATGAAGTAATCCTCCATTCTTATTTCGAAAAATATATGAGCATATCACAGAAGAAAATAAAGTTGTTCCATCAAATAGTCAATAAAGAAAAAATTGTTTTACAAAATTAAAATAATTTTTTTTACCCCCTATTCATTTAATTCATTGAGTATTTTTTTTTTAATTGACATAAGGCCAAATTTTTTAATTTTTCAAAATTTATTTTTCATTTTTTTACACTATGAAATAATCCTCCAATCTTATTCCAAAAAATATATGAGCATATCAGAAAAAAATAATGTGTTCCATTAAATAGTCAATAAAGAAGAAATTGTTGGAAAATTAAAATATTTTTTTTTACTCCCTGTTCCTTTAATTTATTGAGTATCAATTTTTTTTTATAATCGACATAACGACCTGGAATACATATATTTTAGCTCCCGGATTCGGCTCATTCGCACTTGAGAAAATCAAATTCTTTAATTTATCAAAATTGTAAAAACTTTTGTAAAAAAAAAATTGGGGTAAATTATTCTTGTATTGGTAGGAACTTACCTCCCAAATATGAACCAAATCGAAACCGGGGCAGCTAACTCATGGTTATCTGGCTACGCTCTCTTCCAGAAAATGGAGCTAACTCATTATAAATTGAAACTTTCATGTATCAATAATGCTAGTGACCTCTAATAGAAAGACAATAAGAATGCTCCATACTGTGCCCAGCTTTCAAATCCCGGTAATAAATATGCATGATTTTTCGTTTATTTGTGAAAAAAAAGCAGAAAACAAAAAGACCCCCACCATTCTTAGAGAAAATTGGGTTTCGGGGGAATTGTTTACCTTTCTATCATGTTGTAGATTATGATCTTATAATAAAAGCCAATAGAGATGACCTTATAGGTAGAGAGCCGGCTATATAGATTTCCTATGAATAAGATACACGAAAAATTTTATGTGAGTGAGTTAGTACTACCACAGACCTATAGGGAGTCATTTTTCATATAAGCAAATTTTGCCTGTGTCATAGAATTTTGACGTGTGCGAAGCAACCCTGAGGGGATGTGGGCACCCTATTTTTTTTTTTAATAACTAGGTTTGTACTTTCATTTGATTGATTGATTTGCCGGCGTAAGGTGGGCATTGCTGCCGATTCCGGGTATCCATGGAGGTTCGTTCCAACACGCAGCTTGGTCGTCCGTCGAACACGCCCAACGGACGGCCAAACCGTGTGCCGGAACGAAATCTCGGAAGTGAGATGCTTCTTTTCAGTTTCCATGCTTCTTTTAAGTTTCCATCTATCGTCATCTCCTTATTTTTCTCCTTCTGAGTTTTCTGTTTCTGAATCTGGCAACTTTCATTTTTTTAATTAGTTTTTCTTTTTTTTTCTTCTTTTTATTTATTAACCGTTCCACAGGTAAATATCCATTTACAGTGGAGTTGCTGGGAAGGGCCCTATCTCGCGGTAACAATATTTTTTTTGCGCGTTATGGGAAAAAAGAGGTCCGAAGGGATATAGTTTGCTCACCCTGTATGTCGTTTCTTTGACATACATTCTTTCTGCAGCGTCTTGCGATTGCTGTTTTATTTTATTTCCTTTCCTTTTCTTTCTTGGGTTGAGTTGATTTTGTCCATTTCAAGAACTTTCCACTGTATATAATTACTTTAGGTCACAACACAGCTATATTGCTTTGTAAACATATGTGCCTCATTTTGACACTGGCTATGCTATTATTTATTGCCCATGAACCACTTAAAAAGTATCTTGTTGGGTCGTCTAGGGTGTACGTAGGGACACTGCACTTCACTTGAGCTTGTTTCCTTTATTTGATTTAATATTATTAGAAAATCTTGTAATTATTAATTCCATATGAACTCTGTTTTTCTATTGAGGCGCTTCATTTGACGCAGAATTTCTTAATCTACCGGTGGCTGAAATTTTTTCGAGTTTAACGGGGTTTTTAGCGTTTTTTAGAGAGCATTTTAAAACACGTCTATTCACGATGACACTTAACTCACTACCAACTAGGTTTGTACTTTCATTTAAAAAAAAAATCATACATGTACTCGATGTTTTAAGAAAAAAAAAAAGGGCGTATCAGGGTTGCGTGCAAATTAAGCATAGTATCCCACTATAATCTCATTGCATACCTCAAAACTTACATCTTGACATAAGTGTTATTCATGATGTATTCGAAAACATAAAAAATTGTGACTGGAAGTGGCACCAAAATTTCCTGACGCGGGCAAAATTTGCTTATGTGAAAAGTGGAAAAAACTGCTTGCGGCAATCGCAAGAGGGGGAAATTTTATGTAAATAATGTGTAAGAACATTTTTTGTACCATCAAATCCCTTGGAGATGTGAATTTGTTAATTAAGATCTAATATATGGCTGCATAATATGCGTGTTTGAGCCAAAAATGAGGCGCGCTCCACATACAAAAACGGCGATAACTTTTGATTGTCAAAAGCGAAAAAAAAGAAGTGCTTATTGAAGAAAAATACTTCAGTTACTCGATTCATGTATTTAAATGATCAAAAACATATGTAAACAATTATTAAGTATTAACTAATAATAGGGTCGTTGACCATTTTTAAAAATGTTATATTCAAGTAATTTATAAAATTTTATTTGACACGTATTTTTTTATTTTACATTCCAAATTCATTTTAATAGTGAAATTAATTATTTAAGTAACGAAATTTTGAATTGGCGCCTATGATGACGTCAGATGTGAGAGCATGCGCAGTTAATAATCGACGGGCGTCGTACGTTTACTGTTACAGCACAGAGTACTGCGGTTACAGTATCAACGTAAGTCATTATCATATTAATTGTCTTCAAACTATTATTGTTCTTGTTATTAGGATTTAACTTGATTAAAATATGAAGTACAGTGTAATGATTTTCTATTAATAATATACTGTTGCAGATATGTTTTAAAATAGAAAATAAAATTTAAAATTTTTAGGTTATAATTTACTGAAAATCAACACAATGTAAACAACAAATACGCAACAAATCTACCGAGCATTACCGCCAACATGATAGAGAAAACATGAAAATCTCTAAAATTGAATTCTCATTACATACGTCATCATTTACCGCCTTATTTTGAAAACCAATTTTTTCTTGCATGTGATTATTAAGACTTTCTTTAACATGATATATGAAATATATATTTAGTATATTTTTTGATGGTATAATAATATTTTATAAATTTTGTTGAAGGAAACGACCCTATTAGCATACAATCACTTATTTCAGTAAATCTTCTGTAAATTGTTAAAAAATATATTTTTTAATTGAAATTGTGGATTAGTTTCCTGAAATGGTCTTTATAAAGATGCATGTATTGAAAAAAATTTAAAATTTTTTATCTTTCAATACGCACCTTTTATTTCATGAATTTCGGGAATACCAGCATTTTATTTTTCCATGCGTAATTGCAATCAATTATAATAATGGGTGTAAAATACTTATTGACATTCAGTAGGTGGTCAATTTACAGCTGAAAACCCATACTTAACGATAGAATAATATATTTATTAAATAATGTACTTATAATATATAATAACCAGACCTCGGCTCCGAGGTAGTTATGACGTAAAAGCCAGAATCGGCTTTGCGCAACATGAACTATATAAACATTTTCATGCGCAATAATACAAGATCTTATCTTATATTTATGGTATCTAGTGAATTCCGTAATATTTAAAAGTAAATGACTCCGCACGGGTTATAAGTCATATTTTGATGCACTTATTGTTGGATTGCACAAACACTTAGTAACTATGCCTTATTAGAATAAGAATCTACTCCTCTGTTAACTTTGAAATTCAACTTTATATTTTGTAAAACACAGGCTGAAGGTTTTCGGTCGATGGCCTTTTGGTTATTTATTTATTTTTTAACGAATAAAAAACTTTTATTATTATTATTATTATTATTAGAATAAGAAAAATATATTATTTGCATTTGTTCTAAATGGTCGGAAGTTAAACTCCGGCGCCTGTCACTAAATATCCACATGTGTTATGAAAAGGATCGTGCAACGACTACCGATGTAATCGGCACATATTGAAAATAAGTATATTTTCTTATAGATGGCAGATTTATGTGCGGCATTGAACAGTCCACTTCTTTGCTACACAAAAATGTTAAAAAACCGAGGTTGTTTCTTAACATTGTATCCCTTTTGCATTTCACTGTCTCAGCAACCCCCTGATACTCTAAAAAATATATTGATGTAGATCGAATATAACGCTCATTGCATCAATTACAATACTGATCTGTTTGCGGTTTACGTTGAAGGTCGCGTATGGCTAAAGGTATTCGTGAGAAATATCTATGTATATATGCTAAATTTTAGTTTTTATGACGTTCAGATGACGCATGTTTTAAAATTTTCGGCTTGCGACTCCACGAAAGTGTTTTTCACAGCTGGTACAGAAAAGTTCTAAATAATCAATATCCTGAGAGTTTTGTTGATAGTCAGTTATTGAACATTGGTTGTAGAGAGAATATACTACCTGAGGTATTTAGGTCAATCGCAGTAATTCTATATATACATGGTTTATTGGATAAATTACGAAAAATTGGGAATAGGTTTTCCGTACGAACGTTTTTTCAAATGGGCTCCATGCTAAGATCGGTTTTATCAAAAACCAAACCTCTAAATATTGTTCAAAATTCAAAAAATTGTATTTATAGTGTTCCATGTGAGTGCGGAAAACATTACGTAGGTGAATCATCTAGACCTTTCAACGTAAGGCTTGGTGAACATAGAAATTACGCTAGAAGGGGAGAATTTGAAAAATCCAAAATTTGTGAACACGCGTGGGATAATAATCATAGGATTAAATGGGACTCGGCGAAGATTTTGGAAAAAGAGAGCAACGGGACTAAAAGAAAACTTAAAGAATCCGCGATTATTTTATTAAACGAGGATAGATGCGTTTCTAATTATTCAATAGATTTTTGTACTAGCTGGTTGCCCATCCTTGGAGACGAAGTAAGTAAAAATAAGATAAATATAATTTAATGTCTCACGTGACTATGGAAATACCATAGATTTAATTAAAACCTCTTTGGAATTTTCCCTGAATGTGGATGATTTAAAATGCCAGGTATAGTGAGGGTAGCTAGTAGTATTTGGGACAGGATCAAGAAAAAAGTCATTAACAGTATTGGCGTCGAAATTAAAATTAGGGTCGTTAAGAGAATTTAGTTTTGCCTTTATTGACAATATCCCAAGATTTCAGGTTATCCCATAGCTGTTTATTATTTTTCTTACAAGTGTCAATGTTATGCTTGAAATAAACCCGTTTTTCGGATTTTAAGGAGTCATATAAATTTCTTAACTGACAATAGTAACGTCTATGTTCTGGTAGTTTGGATTTATTGTATCTTTGCCATGACTTTACCTTCAGTTTCCTAATAATACTAAGGTTATCAGTGAAACAGGGCTTATGTCTTTTGGAAGAAGAGGTGATGGTTTTGAGGGGCGCATGCATGTCGAAGAGGTATAACAGACAAAAATTAAAATATTCAACTTTAGTTGATATATCGGGAATTAAATAAATTAAGTTCCAATCAACTTGAGCAGCGTCCCTATTAAATGAATCCAGATTAAAATCCCTAAAAGTTCTGAACGTAAATGTTAAATTTTTTGTTTTATTAACCTCCAGAGCAACTTCGCAGTATATTGCATTATGACCAGAGAAACTGAAGTTATCGATTACATCAGATTTGACAATATTTAAATCGTCATTAACAATAATTATGTCCAAGAGAGATTCACTTTCGTTGGTAACTCTAGTAGGTGAATTAATTAGTTGTTTACAATTGTGTTGGCACAATAAATTATTTAGGAAGTTATCTGAAGGCCCGCTAGTCATAAGATTAATGTTTAAATCCCCTAGTAAAATGTAATTTTCAATGTTATTTGAAATAAAGGTATAAAAAATGTCAGACAGGACAGAAATTTGCGAGTAATGTACATTAGGACGGTGATAAAATACACCTATTGCGCATTTTTGTTTATTTATAGAAATCTGAACGATAAGAAATTCTACAGATGATTCTGCTTCCACCATTATGTCCATGACAGAGTGCTTGAAATCAGACCTGATGTAAAGAACGACACCCCCCTTCGCGTATTTGTCGATCTCGGTCACGTCACACTAGAGTATAATAGTTTGGAAGTTCGATAAGATCATCCGAGATGGTAGGAGTCAGCCATGTTTCACTAATAGCAATAGCGGTAAAGTCATTTTGCGAGACAAAATATTTCCGTTCGGGTAATTTATTACACATAGAACGAGCATTAATGTGACAGAATTTAGCATTGGTACGGGATCCATTATATAACTTAGTTTCGATGGGGACTTCTTGATGATCTACCGCTGAAGGTTCTTTTTGATACGAAAGTTCTGGGCAGGAAGTTTTGTAGCTTCCCCGAGTACCGCTTAAAAAGAAAAAATACATGTGGCAGGAAGTCCCAAAGAATTGAAGAAAAAAATTAAGGTAATGCCACAAATAACATTTAGACAATACCTTCATCTTCCCTCCAACACCCCAGAATCGGTTTAAGCACCTTCAACAACGGGAGGCGGGGGACTAGATTGGCTCAGTATCAAATATGCTTGTAATTTTCGAGAAAAATCCTGACCGTCACTTAACATAGGTATTTGTCTTTTTGCACTTTATAATAAGTTACTGTAAAAACCAGACTAAAAAATTCTTGAATGAGACTAGCCCTATCTCAAAAACTGCTCATTCTATAAAGTCGTGCCCATTATTGAAACTTTTATTCAGGTGTTCAGTCTCTGTGATAAAAATTTAAATAATTGCACCGAAACCCAATAATTTTTTATAACAATGACGCAGGATCCTTTTGTTTTTAGAGAGGTGGATATACCTATACTTCATTAACTGGTCGGCTAAGTAAATTGTATTGAAAAATAAAATATTTTCTATTTACCATCACATCATTCACTCTCGTCAAGAGTTCCTTTGCTTTCAGCTCAAGTTTTTCATTTTCTTTATAAAATTCATTTTCTCTCTTCAATAAATCAGATTCCATTGTGGTAATAGCCCTGCTTTATGTTTATTACTAAAGTTACATCTAGTTGTGGTTACTGGTTACTTATTTTTATTCTAAATATGTATATACCTAGGTAATATACAGTTATGAATTTTTAAATATAAAGTCCAAGATAAGGATATTGGAATAAACTACATAATTTATTTTGATCTTCTAAAAATTAATAAAATTGATTAATAAATGATAAAATGAATTCATGTGTTACCTTAATTTTCTAAAAAACTGACAGTTTTGTTTAGCTATCAAGCTTGTCGTCATGGTTACCAAGTAGTGATCAACGGTATTTCACGAACTGTGATTTAATCACTGGTAACGATTATTTGTCTGAGGTAACGATAGATGAACGATAGTTACTATAAAAGCGTTAACGTGATACCACAGTAGAAAGAAGACTTTCTACTGTGGTGATACCGAATGCGAGAGTATCTGGGATATCGATTCGCAAAGATATATCTTTCCTACTCTAAGATTCACACTAGAGTCTAGATCCAAAGCCGCAACAAATAATCCCGCATGAAATTGAAAATTTTGTGTTATTTTATGGGAAAGAAAACCGGGGGGACATCCCGCCCGCATCCCCGTTTTTTGTCTGCGACGCTAATACTGCCTGCGGCGCTGATAATTATTAACAATTAACTAAATAAAAATCAACCCAACTAACCTTACCTAAAGAAATCACATGAGAGAATGAAATCGTTATAGAAAAAAGGGAAATATTATTTCTGCCGTCAAACCTGAATATATGAAAAAATACATATTAATCGTTACAAAATATTTTTTTTTTAAAGTTCAGTGTGAGCAAAAATTGAAGCCGGGATCTCTCGCACCCTAGCGAGAACGTTACCCATATTCCAACCAATAACCATGCCCATAGATAAAATACAAACCATGCCCCAGACCGACAGACCATGCACCTGACAATCAGCGCTATAGCACGGAATAAATATAGGTTGAAAGGCGGTACAATAGTCCCGGTCAACGGAGCGCTAAAATGACAAATCTCTAACTTATTGAGTGCTAGTGAATGGATTTTGATGAAGCCTTATTATGCAATGTGTTTGTATAATGATCGAAGTTAATAAAAAAGTTGAGAATAATATATTATATAAAGCACTAATGCGCGTACGGGATTATTTGCTTCCGCTGGAGGTGTAGACTAGTGATGTAGAGATATTCAATTCTCGAATTACCTGGGGATTGGATGGATGGCAAGAATATTTGGATTAATCATTCGATGTCAAATTAATTTTCAATAATGTGCTAAAATATAGGTATCAATAATCAGGATTGTTTGATGCAATGTACATATTCCGATTACGATTATTTTGTATTCAAGATGAATATATGCGAGATTTTGGAGAAGGCGCCGAAGTCATGGTATTTCCGAAGTAGCTGATACTGAATCTGAAGTTGAATCCAATAGGGCTGGCACTAAAAATATTGACTAAAATTTCCAAAAATATCGAACCGCCTTTAAAAAATGGTCACAGATATTATGAAATGAAATCCCACCTTATCTATGTAATATCAATGTTGAGATAGGTATAAAAATTAACCCAGCATTTTAATTCGACTTCTCCCAACACTGGTGTAGATGTTAGTTAGATATATGGCTGTGTTACATGTGCCATTTTTTAACAGTTAAGTATTTATATATCTTTATCAGACTAGATAGTGCAATCAATAAGTACCAACATGCATTTTCATTATTTCGAGTGATAACAAGGACATATGTACCTATCTGATAGTTTTCGTCCTATTGTATTCAAAAACGCATAAATATTATATAAACTATTATCTATAATTGAAGTGCTAAAATTAGAAAATTGATCGACAATATATATAGATTACAGCTCTGAGTGTGTTGCGCAATAATACAGACCGAGCTCCCATGACTCCATCGAACATCTGAAATTTAAAAGGTGAAAATGGTTGCAAAACGTGTAAATATCATGTTACGCCCGCCAGGCCATTAAAAATTTGTGAATTGTTATTTTTTATGAATTTTTGAATTTACCTAAAAAAAAAAAGATTTTACTTTTCAAAACACCTGCTTGAAATTTTCTGAATTTGTGGTAAATAATGAAACATTTTTAAAAAAATGGTCTGTCTGACAATTTTTGTTAACTAATGTGACAAGACTTAATTTTTTATAGAGCATTTTTTTAAATGAAAGGACACTTAATTCATATAACACCTTGATTTTTGTTTTAAAATAAAGTTTAAGATATCTCCTATCTATTACAACTAGTCTGTTTGACAATTTTAGTTAATTAATGTGACAGACTTAATAATTTTGAATGTGCAGCAATGCATCAGGATTAATAATCATTGGCATTTCATAACACCTCCTTTAAAAAAAGTTCGGCTAAAGTTTAAGATCTCCTCTATATATGCATAAACATTATTTGTCTCTCATTGAAAAAATGTGTTTCACCATGTCAGTCTTAATTTTGAAGCGCCGTGACGTTTTTTTTTTTTTAATAAGCTTTTACAATGGCCGCGTCAAAATTCCACCTTAATTTTTTTCTGTAATTAAGTTTAAGGTCTCTTTTATGCATAAGAATTGGTCTGTCAGCGAAAAAATGTTTTTCACTACGACAGACTATATTTTTAGTGCCGCGACCACAATGACCGTTGCTAACTAAAAAAATATATATTTTCAATTCTAAATTAATATTATAGATTCCTTTTATATATATTCAAATAATGTTTTATCGAAAACTTGTTTTTTACTATGTCAGACTTGATTTTTAAGCGCCGCGATAACGCTTTTTTTTAAATAAAAATTTCCAGACATACAAAGTTGTAATAGGTAGGAGAGGTTTTAAACTTAATTTTAAAACAAAAATGAAGGTGTTATGAAGCGTACTTTCAGAAAAAAAAAATTATAACAAATTAAGTCTGTAAAATTAATTAACAAAAATTGTCAGACAGACCAGTTGTAATAGATAGGAGAGATCGTAAACTTCATTTTAAGACAAAAATCAAGGTGGTGTTATGAAACGTACTTACATAAAAAATGGAGTCTGTCAAATTAATTAAAAAAAGTCAGACAGAGAGTATATTGCATTCAATCGGGCACATTTCTAAAACCGGTAATATTGCTCGTAGAGAAAATATTTTAATTTTTTCAACAATTTATACAAGGTGAACCATTTAATACAGGCCATAATTAATTAAAAATATAAAAGTATAGTATAAATATACTATACTATTTATGTAAATACATATAAATAGATATAAAGGCAAATTTATCAAATGCTGTTATCTGTTGTTATATTAATATACTTACTTATAATAGGAAATCCACATGCAAATGCATACTTATATAACAATAAAATCAATTCCAGAGAAGTTAAGTGGATATTCAAGACTTTATAATTAATTCTTGTATTAGCTATAGGAACCGCGTATACATGTGTGGCCATTCCATTAATGCATTCATCAAATTGGGCTATTACACGAATATTCATTTGAAAATTCCCCACACCCTCTCTACATTTAACAATAAAAAATTACACTTCCTTAAAAAATATTCTGTTGATTTTTTTGGAACCGTTCGCTTTTTATGAACTTCCCCACTATCGGTCCCTTTGTCGCATTTTTGGTTATCCCCTTCCACCCTTAAAAGCGAACGTATTTGTGTTCCACCTCTCACCTAAACACCCTTGTATCAGTTTGTGTCTCAGAGCAAAATTAATTATTTTTGACAATTTAAAAAACATAGACTTTGTTTAACTGAGGAAGACACGAAGATATGTGTAGGCGAGGTGAAACACACTATGTTGTATATATGGCAAAAATTGTTATATAAATAAAAGAACAAAATTCGACCAAATAGAATAAGGATAGCTTTATTAACTTATATATCACATATTAGGTATAAACATAAATTCGTATCTAAATAGAAATAATACTAAAGCGGGTTACTTATAAAAATTGCATCTTTGGATTATATATAATATACATTTAAATTCCTATAGACATGGGCATGGGAATCAGATTTCATTAAACTCTATAATAACCACACCTTTCTAAAGAAACAAATTAAAAATATCAATGCGATTGCATCAGATATAAAAATGTCAAAATTTAAAAATTGTTAATTTTCTGTGGGGATATAGGGCGAATAAAAAATAGAAATGAGTGTCTAACTTTATATCAAAGTTAACACACCCTTATTAAAAAATGTCATTCTTTTTGTACATATGAGTTCATATTTATATATAGAGTATATAGTATATATATATTTAACTTTGAAAACACACTATGTGCGGATAAACATAACATAAAAGTAAATATATTCGCTTATATTAAGTAAAAACTTAAAACTTACATAAGATATATCATATTTCTACGATGTAGTCTATAAAATAATCTGAACTATTTCTCGGTTCTATAGAATCTGCGTCAGGCTCAGTAGTTACTACCTGTACCACGATAATAATGTCACCATAAGAAGGATCAATATGTTTTTTAAATATTAAGGAGGGCATCCCACAACGTCGTGGATCGATATTATATTCCAAGGCGGGGTTTATGTAATTACTCCGTATAGTAACGTATCGGCGTACCTAAAAAAAAATCGAACTATATAAGCATTCAACAAACTTAAAAAATTTATGACTGTGAATATGTAGGGATATCTGCTAGCTGCTGCGTATTGCATTGATAGATCGATTTAATACGTGCAAAAATATGAGAATGTGTCTTTACCCTATAGTAAGTTTGACCAGGATTTGAAACCGCTAACAGCTGTTCTCTCAAGATCTGTTGACCATAATCATGGATGTTTTGATTTCTCTTGATTGACGTTATATTTAAATTAGTGTTCCTGCTAGCTCTTCTCACTTCAAACGCAATCTGCCTGTACTCTTCGGAGTGTGCACCAAGCAGAAAGTCTGAACGAAGGATACTACAGCTTTTATCCCAGTAATCGGGAGCATATTGCAATATTGTACGTTCCATTTTTACTGAAATGAAACAAAGCAATTTAGTAACCATGAACTGGAGTTATTTCGTCGCACCTAATGTGCGTTTCTAGAAGCGGGTAGGAAAAAAATGTATTTTAAATATAATACTAAATAAAAGAAATGTTATGTTTGAATACGAAAATGTAAATAATAAAGTTTGTGTATGCTAGCTTCACCACAATAGGTATGTATGTATACATGTGCCTTTATTTGAACCATTTTCAATTTGGTAACAAATTATAATAGCCCCAAATGCAAGGATAATTGTTTAACCACTTATAAATCATTTCTCAGTATACTTTTAACGTTACATGCAAGGTCTCTGAACCACATAAATTACTTTATTTATGAAATTGTCTGAAAAACTATATAGAATTGGCTACATATGAATTCATGAAAAGCAATTCTATTATTTATCACCATAATTTTTTTAGTTATTTTTTTTTAATGAGAGTGCCTAATATAGTGCATGCCTATGACAAATCAACTAAATGTATATGTAGCAGGTAAATCATTAGGTCAGCATTCTTATATCTGTATATTTTGATACCCAAATTTGTGAAAATGGCGAAATTGTCTAACAAAAGTGACAAAATATCCCCTCTTATATAATATATTCAAAAATGTGTTAATTATCTGAGATTTTTGCATTATTATTATTATCGTGTCTAAAACATTTTCAGTACTTACTCACTTAGATGTACGATATTGTTAACAACCGCACTCTACACAATTCTAGATTGATTTTTGCTCTGATTTTTGTTTTATATCGAACAAAATTATCTTTGTAGTTCTGGAGTTCCCCGAAAGTGAACACGTCACAAAATCACAAAATGTTCACTGACACCTCGTCAGATCAACATATTATCATACTAAGTGCTAGAACTATTAAAATTGACAAGAGGGCGCCCTCTACTTGAATGGGACACGAGTTTTAAATTCACATTGCTACATTATATAAATTCTTGCGTGCGAAAAAGCAAGTATACAATTTCTTGTTAGGTAAAGTTGTTCTTGAAGAACTATTTATCAATAATTGAGGCAAACATTTAAAAAAACTTGTGTTCATGATTAATCTAATTGTTTCGGGTTTCAGGATCTCCGATTCTAATTCCAAAATTATTCTCTTCGTCGTCATGTATTTGATCAAATTAAGAATAATAAACTGAATGTTTATATAAGTGCGTTTGTTTGTAGGTATTTGTATATGTCATTTACGGCCACTTGGACCTTTTTTTTAAATTTAATCCAGATTTAATTTTTAAATCAGGATTAGCTCTCGTTTTGTTGCACCGTACTCTGTGGTACTCCATTTTTCTCGGTTTACTTAAGTTGATAGTTAACGACGTTAACGTGTGTATTTAGGGGAATTTGGTAACTTCTCGTTATAAAATTATAACCTTATTTTCCTTTAGTGGTGGGTAAAACCCACAATCTGTATAAATAAACAGATTCGAAAATTGAAGTTCGGAATATGTAAACGTATATCTGTGCCGGTAAACCACGCCTTGTCCGTAGATCAACGCAGGGCATTAGTATTCGTTCCAGTGTGTGCCAGTGTTGCCAATGCCAGCGAAAACGCTCACATTGTGAGCATTTCATTTTATAGGCGTAGCGAAATTTGTTTGGGGAGTAATTGGGAGCATTTCAAGCTTAAAGTAGGCAGCGACAATCTTTAATAGGTTTATAAATAATGTTTGGCAACAATGTTACACATGTAATGTGTTATGATAAGTATATCATCCTTGGTTCATACCATCATTATTACCGCTTGACCGGGTCAACGACCCCACGCAGAATGCTTTCAATAGGAATTGTATTCCCTATATCACGAACTATATTTGCCGAATCTGTATAGAGAGTTCAACCTCCATTTTTCAGTATCTGTCACAGATATCTTGCTTTATTTATATTTATAAATAGGTACATACCTACCAATGCTCTATGAATACAACCATAACTAATTAATTGTCACCACGTGGTCTTCCCATTACGTAATTTTCTATTTAGTGCACCAAGTGCAATTTTGAATATATAATAACCGTTTTCACAGCAGCCTCTCTGGAGTCTGAAACCGTCATGTATATGAGTATATGGAAACCAGCGTTGCCACATTTTTTCATGCGAATCTACTAATTTCTTTGCTTGAATCTACTAAAAATCTACCAAAGGAATTTTAAAAAATACGAGAAATCTACTGTTGCTGTATATCCCGTGTAAGAAGTTGTTATTGATTTTTTAAATATAATTATGTAGTCTAATTTAATTTTAAATAGATAAACAATTAAAAAAAACCATAAGAAATTAAGGGAAAATAAAAGACGACACAAGAAAGGAAAAGTACAATTCGGGAATTAGGTGTTTTCACAAATTTTAACTTCACTTTCATTGTGAAGATATAATGCTTTATTATAGTTAAAAACACTTGAATTTTGAGAAACAATCAAATAATACTTTAAAATAAGCCATTTTAATTTTGTATTGAATTTTTTTTGCCAAAAACACTACATCAATTTACTAGGCACTCATATGGCGTCATCAGTTATACTGTCAGTGTCATTTTGTGTTATAAACACGTTATTGTGCAGATAATTTAATAAAGTAGCTTTTACAAATCCCGTGTTTGGTAGGCGTTACTTATTTAATCACATGTATAACGCAAATAAAGTAAATAAAATGATGTGTTTAACAATTTTTAAACGCGATTTAAGAAACTAATATAACCGATGACGTCACCGCGTGTTTTGCGTACTCGTTCAATTACTAAAACTTTGTTATTTATTTGTTGAAATTTTAATTTGATGTACGATAGAATGCTGTTTAATTATCAACAAGTACTTCAATTTAATAACATCAAAAAAGCAAATTTGCACATAGCGAAAACACCTAATTCGGGATAAAGTCAGAAAATCGGTTAATTCATGTCAGAACTTAACATATATTACAAAACATATTTATTGCCTATATATGTATCTTAATAAGACCAGCAGAGAAAAAACAGAACCGCTTCTAATATTAAAAACTTAATTATTAATAACATTTGAAAAAAGATATATTTTTTCAAAACTAGAATAATAAATATCTCACCAGACCTACTTCCTCATTTTTATCATATTTAATATTTTTATATATAAAAGGAAAATATATTGTCAAGCAATTAAAAATATACCCAAGAATCTACTAGAAATCTACCAGCAAGTTTTACTTACCAAACTTTACAAAAAAAATCTCAAAATCTACTAAAAAAGTAGAAATCTACCAAATGTGGCAACGCTGATGGAAACCGTACACAGAAAGATGAAGGTCTATGAGATTTTAATATGGGAACAACCAATTGCCACCTGGTAAGATTTGGTTTCGCATTGGTCAAGATACAATCGAAAAGCCCAATTGCTGGTTCAAAAAGTTACACGTCAGATTTTGTGGTTATATTATCTATACTTGTACTTGCAAATATTGTTAAATATTTAAGAAAATAAGACTGTTAAAATGGTTTCAATACTTAGTTCAATAGATACTGGTCATGAGGACATGATTCATGATGCAGAAGTTGACTATTACGGTTTACGTTTAGCAACTTGCTCATCAGACAATAGTGTAAAAGTGTATGATATAAAAAGTGGAGGCTCTACTCTTCTGGATGATCTAAAAGGGCACTTTGGCCCTGTCTGGCAAATTGCTTGGAGTCACCCAAAATTTGGTAATCTACTCGCATCATGTTCATATGATCGAAAAGTCATAATATGGAAGGAACAACAGCGGAAATGGGGAAAATATTACGAATATGCTAATCATGATTCCAGTGTTAATTCTGTTCAATTTGCACCATCTGAGCTAGGACTAATTCTTGCTTGTGGTAGCAGCGATGGTTCAATTTCTATCCTAACATATAGCCCAGAAACTAACAGCTGGGATGCGAAAAAAATTCAAAATGCACACGCTATTGGCTGTAATGCTGTAAGCTGGGCACCGGCCATTACCCCAATATTTGGCAATAATGAAAATGACCAGCAATCTGTACCAGTCAAGCGCATAGTATCTGGAGGTTGTGATAATCTAGTTAAAATATGGAGGGAAGAAGGGGATCGTTGGGTGGAAGAATCAAAACTAGAAGTGCATTCTGATTGGGTTAGAGATGTGGCATGGGCCCCCTCTATAGGACTACATCGTTACATTATAGCTAGCTGTTCTCAAGACCGTCGAGTAGTCATTTGGACTAGTAATGATTGTATTAACTGGAACTCCGAAATTTTACACATTTTCGATGATGTAGTTTGGAACGTAAGTTGGTCTCTTAATGGAAATATTTTGGCAGTTTCTGGTGGAGATAATAAAATTACATTGTGGGATCAAAATTCTGAAGGTAGCTGGCAGTGTATTAGCGATGTTGCAAAAGGACAGGGACAAATTAATAATCAATGATATAGAAAAAAATGTGTTATTTTTTTGGATTAACTTTACGTTATTAAACAATATTGGATAATTTGTAATTCATTAACAGATATTAGATAGCATAGTGAATTTTTATTTTATATTTTATGAAGTACAATAATACAGTTTTGTAGTCTCTAATATCTATTATTGCATTTGTTACTTTAGTGTTTTGTTTAATATATTATATATTTTTAAAAAGATATTACTAGACATATTCATTTCCTCTTTTGAATTTGTAATTTCCTCTAACAATGTTGTAACTGTTGATGTAAAACTGTAACTGTCTTCCCACTATTTGTATAAATGAAATGCTATATTGTGAGGGTACCATAAGAGGCCATAGCCTTGCATGACTACCGCTAACATGTGTGGATGTCATACATGAAGACATGAGCTTGGCTCGATACTGTGTATAGTGATGCAATAGGAGTAAGTAAGAAAGAATTATTTCATTTTACATGCCATCTCCGGCTTGAAATGAATTAGAGTGCCAATCTTAATTTCAATGTTTTATTTCTTAATTTCCAATTTTGTGCTTTCTATACTAAATGATCGAGTGAATTATTTATTTAATAGCAATGGCTAACACAGACTTCTATGACATTTAAAAAAAAATGTACATATAAATAAATACAGTACACATATACAATGTGACTCACTTAAGATAAAGACACCCTCTTATTTCGTTTATGTGATATCCGATTATATTTTGAAATCTTGGTGGGGAATTAATATGTAGGTATAGGTATAACTATAGTGAATTAGTGAGTCTTTAGACGTAACCACATTTGGTTTTGGTCAGAGGCGTCCGATTCTAGGCTGGAAAATGGCTCTTTTCAAAAAAAAAGTATTGGCGATTTTTTTACAAAAAAACTAGGTTTATATCTCAGTTTAAAATGCAGTGGTTGTAAAGATAGGGAACGTGTGACCTTGGCTCTGATGTGTACACTTGCAAGACAAGTTTTACGCAGGGAAAATTACTAAATCGGAACAGATTTAGCCTATTTTGTTCTTACTGCAATAATATAAGAACATTTATTTGTGCTGTAATTTAAATGAAATAAATTCAGAATGTCAAATTAAAATGAATTTAAACCGAGTTCGTTTTTTGTGAATAACTCGTTATTATTTAATTAACGGGTTATTCACAAAAACCAAGCTCACCCCTTTAAAACCAAGATATGGTGGCCTTTTCCGAAGGGGTGGCACTCACTCAACTTTACGTAATAAAATAGAGTTAGTATTAGTGACACCACGCCATTTCAGATTTAAACTTGTCTTAGACCCCCCTAACCGTTCTCAAAAAATCGTGCATGCGATTTATAATCTGCGAATACTGAACCACAGACATTTTGGTTTACGATTGAACTATAAACGTTTCTGGTGTTCGACAATACTTGTACTATATTATACTGATACAACTACCTCTTTATAACGTCTATGTAACTCTGGCATTGTCGAAGATTCCTGAAACACACCAACTCTACAAATTAGAATCTACAATATAGGTACGCCTGCAATGTTTAACCCAAAGAGTTGTTTAACCAACCTACAATAGGGAAAAAATTGTTACTACTGCTTGTCGTAAAAATGTGCCTGATTGTTGTCATTCTGGCGCCAATTTGTGATCTAGGTTATGTTGTTTGAAAGTTTCTGAATATTTGATGTTTTCTTGTATGTACTTGTAAAAGTGGATTTAAAAAAAAATGGACATAGATGTAATTCTTGCTCAATTGGAAAAAGTAGAAAGGGCTCTAAAATGTAATATATGTTCTAAAAAATGTGTAGAACCTACAAGAGTAAAAGTGTGTGGGCATTATTTCTGTCTTAAATGTTTTAAAAATAAAGAACCGCGTTATTGTCCCAAATGTAAGGCATTTTACAGAGAACCTGAAATCGATTACGACAATATAGCCAAGGAAACGGAAAATATCGTATTGGATTTAAAAGAATTATTACAGTCTAACACCAAAGAACTTGAGTGTGTTCCAAATGACAATTTAGAGATTTCTATGGTAGAGCACAGTAATAAAGTAGAAAAAGATATTTTTGAATGTGATAATAAAAGGTATCATGTAAATTACATTGATGAATTGCATAGCAAAATCAATGCTAAAGGTGAGACCGCTTTACATATTGCTTGTAAGAAAAAGAAACTGGAAGAAGCGAAACAGCTCATTGAAAAGAATGTGGATCTTAATGTGAAAGATTTTGCGGGTTGGACTCCATTGGTAAGTACAGAAACCACCTAATTAGAAATGCTGATGGCCTGACAAATGTGGTAAAGTTAGGATCATCTATTCTAATCGTAAAATATATTTTTATTAAGAAAATTTTACGGAATTTTCATGTAAGTAATATATCGTCGTCTTGGTTAGACAAGGTTCCATCTACGGCAGCCATGATTTTAAGAAAAACGGTCGCGAATGTTCAAACAGCGCCATCTATTTTATATATATGTTAATTTTAATTACAACTGCTACAGATACCTTCTCATAGTTTGAGCTAAGTAAAGTCGAAAGTATTTAAAGTCACTTCAGAATCGAGGCGCCAATTTTAAATACGAACATTTGCAGATAGAACCTTGTCTACCAAACTTTGCCTATTTCAGAATTCGACAAGGTTTTATCTAACATATAGCACCTTGTTCCACTGAAATAATATATAAAAAATTTACGATATCATGACAATACAATAAATTAGGAACTGGTTTAAAATAAAATTTTTATTAAGAATAATTAGTACTTTTTGTACAAAGTAATGATAAGAGTACAGTATTAAAAGAAATTAAAACTTTAACTAAAATTGTTTAAAAGAAATGTCAACATTATTCCTAAAAGAATTATGATTTAAGAAATTAAAGGGAGGCGGCTATTTTTTTAGGCTGGATGATCTAGATTTTTGCTTGTCTTTGTTTAGAAGATTGAGATTTTTTAATAGTTCTCTTTTTCTTGCTCTTGTCCTTAGAATTAACAGTGTCAGGTGGTATTTGAAGCAATGCTTTGAAAAATTGCTTATCCTCTTCGGGCATGCTTGGCATCATTTTCTTTATTGCGGTTATTTTACCTTCTGAAACAGGGCCATGTTTGGACAAAATCTTCACTGCAGATATAGGTTCAGCAATAATAATTTTCTTTCTTTGCCGTGTTGGAGTTGGAACATGCACTTCGCCTTTTCTAATTGAAACTTTATGTGGATAATTCTTTTGCAGGTGACTAGTTTTATATTCCACTTCATGTATGACTTGACTAAATTTCAAGGATGTAACTTTTGTAAAAGGAATCTTGCCATAATCAAATTGCTTTGAAAATTCTTCAAAATTCTTAAAATCCGTATCATTCATTTGAAGAACTCTAAATGGATTTCTCGTATCAACTTAAGGAAGATTTCGTACAAAACCGAGTGGAGAAAAAAATTCTTTTCGTCGCATGTATCTTTCTATTTTGGAATGGACTGCATCCACCTCCTGCACGGCTCCGTGTCCAGGTATAGAATATTTCATTGTTACCGTTTCCAAAGAAGGATGTGATTTAATAATATTCATTACTGCAGAAGATATAAAAGAATTACGATTTTGTGGAATGCACGAGTCACTCCAAGTAGTCAGATCTGTAATACAGTTCTCCGATAACACCCTTTCGACAATTTTAGTGAAGGCGCTTGCAAGGCAATTTCCAGAGCGTCCTTGGAGTACCTCAGTCCATATAGCGCAGTAAACAGTTTTTGTGGTGTCTAGATAAGCTGTCAAGTTGTACATACTTATTTTCTGCAAGTAAAAATAATTACCAATCTCACTTCGGGGGCACGTGATCACGTTTTCTAAATCAAAAATTAAAACTGCTTTCTGCTTATCTTCAGAATCATCCTTTTTTTCCTGTCGCATTGCTTTTTTCTCTTGTATGTGATTGGTGTGTATCGACTGTTCCTCCTCCGTAAGGGTTTTGTTTAGATTCGTAAATTGTGCATTTTTCGCAGCGATCCTTTTTAGGCATGTGAAATCCATAATTAAAATTGGTGACAAAAATGTATCTATACATACTAAGTTTCACCACTGGTTCCTTTCTATCAGGCCACTCCAAATAACACTGGTACATTTTATTAATGCTTAATGTACTTTCTAAATACTTTCTTTTCGTCGTACTGCGACAATAATGTGATTCTACCAGAGGGAAGGTATTGATATGGTCAATAACATTTTGTTTTCGTTCGTGGCCAATTGAGTGTATAGTTCCCCTTTGACCCTTTTTTGGAACTCCAGTGTCAGACTTGTCTTTGTGTGTATTATAAACAGGCTTCTGTGAAATACTGAGGGTTCCTAGGAAGAATGGCTTACACACTCTAATTCTATTTCCTTTCAAAATAAAATAATAAAAAAATGAATATTCGCGTCGAGATTCGCCATCTCGTTTTGTTTTTCTTAATTTGATCAACCTTTCTGTATTTTGACTTAAGAACATATGCTTTTCATTTTGATTAAGTTTGTAATATGATGTAAAAAGGGCGGTTCTTTCATCCGCTGATATATTTTTACTACAGTTAAATTTGCAGCTTTTAAGACAATCTTTACGGGTTAATAAGACTTTTCCCTGAACGAGTTTTCCCCTTTTATTAACGTATGTTTCTCCCGCCTGGCATTTTAGTTTCCTTTGGACACTTTTCCATTCACCAGGTTTTCTTATTCGCTTTCTGACATTCTTTCTGGTTTTCAAATTATTTTCTTTATTATTGCTAGGGTCTGATGGTTCATAGTTATTCTGTATATTATCAGAATTATCAGTACCATCACCATTGTATCTATATCATACAAAAATGTAATTAAAATATTTGTTATTTCTGTAATAATAAAAACTTACAAATTAGATACTATACAATCGTCTTCATTTTCAATAGGATCATGAAGTTCAATTATGTCTTCAAGTATTCCGTTCTGTAAGGTAGTATGTTCTTCAGAATAATTTGTTTGAAAGTTAACCTCAGTGTTATCACTAGAATTGCAAACATTAATTAACAAAATTAATAATAAATTTTGAAATTACACTTACGATTGATTACCGATATTTTCCATATTTTCTGTATCATTCAGAACCTTATTGGCTAAATATATTTCTTTCAAAAGATAATCCATTCTATCAAATCAAAGCCACAAGTTTACTTCAGACACTGTGGAAAATTAGGTTATGAAACTACTAGTTATCGTATGCAGATAGAACCTTTCAGTTGTAATTTTTAAGCAGATAGAATCCTGTTCTAAATTCTTAATTTTATTTCAGTCAGATAGAACCTATTGCCACAAATATTTTAAAAACTATTTGGCAGATGGCTCTACATTTTTACAGAATAGATAGACCGTGAATAACAGAAAACTTTAGTGTCAAAACCTTAATTTCGATAAAAAGTGCAGATAGAACCTTGTCTAACCAAGACGACGATATGTTGTTCATTTGTATGTTTCTTTATTTTAGCACGAGGCAACTCAAAGTGGCAGTATACAAATTGTAGAAGCTTTATTAAAACACGGTGCGTTAATTGATGTACGAGGAGAGGAATACATCACCCCTTTACATAAGGCAGTTATGCGAGAAGATGTGCAACTTATTAGATTATTATTAAAATATGGTGCTAACGCAGAGTTAATTGATTACTTTGGCAAAAAGCCTGTAGACTACACAAGGAATGAAAAAATAAAAAGTGTTTTATCAGAACATTTTGAATGCATCCCAAGAATTGAGGAAATATTTTGTAGAAAAAAAATTTGTGCTTATTACTATTACATAGAAGATAGCTACAAAGAAAAGTTAAACAAGTCTAAGCTAGTAAAAGTGGTAAAGGAGTTTGATACAAAAAAAGTTACTCACTTTATCATAAGAAGAACACATAAACCATCATTAAAAATTCTGGTTGCGATGCTAGAAGGTTGCTTTTTGGTTCCTCAGGAGTGGATAGATGATTTCTTGAAAGGTCAATATTTCATACCCATACCAGAATATACCTTTATTTCAAATACACAACTGAATAAAGGACTGAGGAAGGCATTAATAAATTCCTTATTGAAACTACCCAAACTGTTTGATGGTATGTCTTTTTTCGTTTATGGGCACGTTCGTCCAGTGGAAATTCATAACATAAAATGTACCAAGGATTTGCTTTCCTCATTAATACATGCTGGAGGTGGTAAGATGCTACATAGAGCCCCAACACTTACTAGTTGCGAGGAAGTTTTGAATTTTCCATATCATTCAAATACAAATTTTAAAGAATCAAGGTGCTGCCATTACATCATTTATGATGAAAAGAACCCACCAACTTTGCAGTACCAGATGGCCGAAATTAAACATAAACCTTCAAGATGGCTTTTAGAAAGTATCATTAATTTCACTGTTTGTGACTAATTCTGATTTTGCCATATTTCCAGAGTTGTATTTAAAAAAAAATTATATTGGTGTTTTAGAATGTTACGTCTTTGCAAATACAAAACAAAGAGTATATCGCATCTGATCCGCACTTCTGTAAAACCGGTAATATCGCTCGTAGAGAAAACATTCTCATTTACTGTGTTGACGATTGAATTCTGAACAATTTTTAAAATGTTTGTCCGTTCATCTGTCTGTCTGTCCGCCCGCTTTACCCCATTGTTTTTTAATAAAATTGATCAGTATCAAAAAGATTTTTAAACAAATTAATTTTTTTATGTTTTGCAATTAAACAAAACAACATTGTCGAAAACGAAGACAATCCCATCCCTTTAGGGAGGGTTGTTAAAAAAATTGAAAAAAAAGCATAGATAATAATTAGAGGAAATTTTAATGATATGAATATTGTTACATTGCAACACTGGCACACTTTGACGATAAAAATTGGGAAGGGGGGCATAAGTTGCTTATTTTTGTTCAAAGAACACGCCTGCCAGTTTTCAGAATTTTTTAGGCAAAAATAATTTCGACCAAGAATTTCTCTAGATTTTTATTTTTTTCTACTTCAGAAAGATATCCTAAAATATTCAGGCATATTCTTTAGGTAAAAATAATCAACTTATGCCCCCCCCCCCCCCCCCAACCTTTTCTTCAAAATGCTTCCTTTTCCCATAAAAAAATTACATTTGTGTTATTTTTTTCCGGAAGAAGGAAGCACTTTGAAAAAAAAAACCACCAAGAGACAAAAGATGCTTATTTTTCTCCAAAAAATAAATATGAATATTTTCAGAATTTTTAGGGAACATTTAAGCAGACCTTCGCAGATGTTCAGTTTCAATCGCCTCTAGATCAAAAAATCGAATTCGCTCGGACTGGTGGTCAAAGAGAATTTTAATCAGGGGGCCTAGGAGAACATTTTCCCCAAGTTTCAGAACAATCAACTGAAACCCATTTTTACTATAAAAAACTTCAGCGTCCTTTGTTTATGGACCAAGCTTTGAACGATTTTTTTTATTGGCCATAGGACATGCTCCATGCAAGCAGATACACTGTTCATTATATAGCGGGTTAAATTGCTAAACCTAATTCAAACGTGAATAATATTGAAGAACACAAATTGAAACGTCACAGGGACACACGCTTCTCCCTAGGGCCCCTAGAGGCCTAGATATCAAGAGATCTATCAAAGCATTTTATTTTTTGCATCACAGGTAAGGCCACGGATTAACAGAAATTTAAACCGAGGTATCAGCAATTTGCAAATATCGTTCTCTTAGCCCTTAGCCATAACAGATAGAGATCTGGGCACATAATAAATGTTCATGTATTACTTAATTAGATTGCTCAGAAGCGGCTGAATAGCACGCCGCGTTTCACCTATAAAAAAAATTACTATATAAATATTTTTTTGGGATCCCAAGAACTTCATAAATAAAACTGGACTCCATAACGCAGGCTTCCCAGGCTACACCAACGAAGTGGAGGGGAACTTCCACTTCTTTGGGCTACACCTCCAGTCTCCGTCGCCATGATATGTGGTCAACTTATTTGAGGTTGGTAAGATCCGATAGGAATATCAACCGCTACAATGTTGGTAATCTGGACTAGTGATGTAGATATTCGGTTGATTTCGATACTCGGATTACCCGGAATCGGATGACAGGAATATCCGGATTAATCATTCGATGTCGAATTAATTTTCAATATTTTGTATTCAAGAATACATGAAAGATTATGGAGAAAGTGCCGGTGTCAGGGTATTTCCTGAGTAACCGAAACTGAATCTGGAGTCGAATCCAATAGCACAGTTTAATAATATACAGTTGGGTCACTTCCCCTCATTTTTGTCCATGGCCCCCCACTCTTGCCATCGACGTGTGGGCTACACTCAGTACGAAACAGTTAGTTCTCTATTACAGCGTGCGAATAGGAGAGTTGGGTACTCGATTTTAAAACTGGCGCCATTCCCCTCTGTGCGCGTGGTCTTGCACACTCGATCTGGTCTGGTCTGGAGCATAAAAAACGAAACCAAGTCCCATTTTTTCTGCATAGACTAGATAGGGAGCGAGTCTACTCTATATTTCTCTATTGTGCCAATAGAACTGGCACTAAAAATAGTGGATATAATTTCCAATATCGAACTGCCTTTAAAAATTGGCCATAAAATTATGAAATGAAATTGCACCTTATTACGTAATGTCAATGTTGAGATCAGTGTAAAAATGAACAAATAACAAAACAGTGTATTTTTAACAGAATTCAATATCGATATGGGATAATAAGCTTTACTAATTAAACAGCGAACTTGAATTTATTTGCTTAATATTAATCCAAATATATTGATGAAATTTAGTACATATATATATAGTATAATTATTTTTAGAAAAGGGAAAAACAATGCTTTTAGATGTTTCATTTTTAGAACAACCACCCTCATAGCTTTAGTATTCATCTGTAATGCTCTTGAGAAAGGCATAACAAGCCGAAACATATGTAGAGTGTATAAAAATACAGTTTTTATTTGAAACATCTAAAAGCATTGTTTTTCCCTTTTCTAAAAATAATTATTCTAAAGATGTTTCACAAGGAACCTACCACATACTCAATCCAGTGTATATATATAGTGTTATCCTCATATTTCCAATGCTCACAAAAATTGGGGTAACTATACAAAGCGCAGGCAGGCCGGCAGGCGGCATCTTTACCGATTCAGTGACTCCTTTGACGGCAATTTTTTACGTGCATTGAAAATATGAAGACGACTACTCTGATTCAACCGAGTATTTTGATATTCGGATTAACCGAGTATTTTAATTCGAAATCTCCCAAAACTATAATAGTGGATATTTTTACGTTTTGTTATTGGCAACTCTGACCAGTTACCTAACCTTAGTTTTTTATTTGAAGTAAAGTTATGATGAATTTAACTTCTTAAAAGTCTGAAAATGTATCTAATTTGATAAGTAACAAAATATTATTAGTCTGCAGCGAAAATAAATCACTATGAGACTCGCCGCTGCCCTCTTAGCAGCTAGAGGAAATCCGAAAGAACCTGTACCGTTCCAAGAAATTTTGCCTCTTAAGTTAAAACCAGTTGTGTCGGGAAAAGGAGATAAAACTTCGGAAGTATGTTGCATATATGAAATGTCTGTAATGTTGTCTTGTTTTAAAGACAATGAATTCAATCAGTCCTTATGTCCAAAAGAAATTGAGAATTTTAAAAAGTGTTATGCCAGTCATTTAGAAACAAAGAGGACGAGGAAAGAAAAGGAAGCCAAAGGTATGCTTACTCCAGGCGAAAGATCATTGTCACATAAACAGATCAATGTCTTGTTAAAGAAGTTCCCTAATGTTAAGTAATTCTTGACTAATTCTTTCAGTAGTAAATATAATAAACTATTTATAATTGCAAATATGTTTTTATTTCATTCTATACATCATACAATATATTGTAGGTATATGCAATACAAATTCACTCTATGCAGTCACTTTCCCCTGCTGATATACATTCAAGTAAACCTGAATCGAAATATTCTCCATCTTGACAAGTACGCAGTTCAGGTTTATACTTTACAATCCAGAGAAATTGCTCCTTTACACACTCATAATATTGGTTACAGCTTGATGCGGGCCATAATCCAGTTAATTGACAGTTAGGTTTGCCAGTAGGCCTGCTTACTAAGAAATAAACAGAAATAGAATACTCTGTATATCTAAAAAAGTCTTTTATGAAATGGGTTAGCGACACATTCACTGATAAATGATATAGGTTTGATGTCTAGTTTTAATATAATTAATATTCTTTCTTAAAAATTATTCAGTGCTATGGCTGGCGATTGACTGTTCAGGTCTGAGCATATAGCGTGGTGCAAAGCAATAGTTTATATTCATATAATGAGCGATTAAGTTTATTCATATTTGATCGAAATGGTCACATTTCGATCAAACATGAATAAATCAATTGTCAAATTGAAAAAGCCGTTACAAAATATCTAAAGAAATTTAAATTACAGCAATCTAAAACCCCCAATAGAGAAATAATTTAAATTGAGTACCGTAAGACGGGGTAACTTGATCACGATTTTGGGCTATTCGTTGTTGTACCGAAAATATTAGCTGTATTAGAAGAATTCTGATGGCAAAAAACATTACTTTGGACCTAGAGGAAGAGATCCTGATAGATAGAAAAAATCTTGATTGCCTCAATTTTCCAAAAAAAAATTTTTTGTGTTGTTTTTCAAGTTGCCCCAGTATGGGGATACTTGAAAACAGGTTGATTTTGAGCATATTTGTTGTGTTAGACGCTTCCAGGGTAACATGAAAAATGAATAAGCAAAAAAAATTGCCCATACTGTTCAAAAATCATCTAAAAAGCATTATTTTCAAGGAATATATGGACAATTTATCTTTTGTTCAGTAGAATCTACCAAAAAAGAAATATAAACATTTATTTATTTATAAAATAAGTGGTATAAAATAAAACTATATTCATAAAAAACAAAATAAACAATAAATAAAATTCTTCTTCTTAAAAACTAAATACCTAGACAAAAACTAGGAGTATAATATAATATTTAGATAGACTGACTGAATTGTAACTGGCCTCTTCTTAGCACCTCTGGCTCTCCCATTCTTTTCATAATCTCATCTGACAATACCGTTGAGATGTCTGGAACATTGGGATAAATGAAGGCACCACTGCACTTTTGGCTTGGCCTTAGGAATGAGCACATAAATGAGCCTTCAGTCAACTTGTCCAGTATCTTTGCAATGTACCTCTTACTGTCGCCTTTGGTGGTCTTTAGTTCCACTGAAACATATTCATTGACTTTAAAATCTATGTCAGTCGATTTTTGTTTATCAGTCTTATCAACATGTTCTGTTGGAATATTTTCAGTATTTTCTTGAATATCTTCAGTATTCTCTTGAATATCTTCAGGTTCAATACATTCCAAATCAGAAAACGTTTCAGGATCATCTGAACTCAGATCCATGGGCACAAATTCTCCCTCGCTGTTCGAACTGCTTAAGTCCCCGTTCAATTTAGCTTTTACTTTTTTGGCAATCTCAGTGTAATTTTGTGCTTTCTTTGGTTTGCTAATCTTTCGTTTGTCAATCTTTCTTTTCTTATTTTCTTTTTTTCTGGCTCCTTCCTCAATCTTCTTTCTATTTTTCTCTTCTTTTCTGGCTGTTTCTTCCTCTTGTTGTAGGAGTACATCATTTACTGATATACTTTTACCAGATTCAACGTTTATTTTTTTTTTCTTTCCTGCTTTCGAGGGTCCTCCACTGCCAAATCTGGTAGCTTCGAATATTTCCTTTAGCGAGGCAGCCATGCGATCCTCAGCTTCATTTTCTGCCACTGAATCCGGTGGAAGTTTATTCAGAATTTTATCTCTAGAGACAGGGAATAACCCTGTTGCCTCAAATCCTGATTTGATAATTTTAACTCTATTAGCTTCTATATCATTTAAAGCTTTCTTAAGAAGACGAGGAAAATGGTCCTTTCTTATGGTTCCCTTATTGTGTCTTTTCCATTCACGCAGAATTTTTCTCCAAGCCCCTTTAATAGGTCTGAAGCATGAGACATCCAAAGGCTGCGTTAAATGAGTACTATTAGGTGGTAATAGTATGAAACGAATTTGGTTCTGCTCGCATTCAGTAATTACATCTAAAGTTAAGTGGCTCGCCAAGTTATCACCTACAAGCACTTTAGGCCCTGGAGGTAGTGACTTACAGTAGGGTAAAATTATGGTGCGGAACCAGTCAGAAAAAACTATGGAATCAAACCAACCTGACTGGGTTCTGTTGTATCTAGCTCCATCTGGACCCTGTTCTGTCCATGTTGACCACAAGTGATCTGCCTTATAAACTATGTAGGGGGGCAGAAAGTGGCCTGAAGCTGTACATGAGAACATTACGGATGTGGCAGTTTTGGATGTATCCATTATTTTTTGTGCCCTTTTACTACTCCTACGCACAATGATCTTTACCCTCCCTGGATCATCCGTAAAGTTAGTTTCGTCATAATTAATTATCCCTTCCGGAGATACATCCTGTAAGTTGTTGGTAAGATTGTTAAAAAAAATGTTAATAACGGAATGGCTCACTGCTGCCCGGCTCTCTTTTATTGCCTGAGAAAATCTGGTTGATAATTCTTTATGCCTATTTAAAAAACTATTTATCCACCCCTCTCCGGGCCTATTGTTTTTAAACTTTACAACGTTACTTCCACTCCTCTCTAGATAATTCTTTACCAAGTCAGCTAAATCTTGTTTTTCGAAGGGAAAACCCCAATCTGCAGCAAATGAAAGACCATTACAGAGAGCTCTCTCCTCCCTTTTTGTGAGAACTGTTGGACAACCCGGTTTTTTGAGGTGAAGTCCTCTTACTTTTCTGCTGATCGTGGCAATGGGAATTCCAAATCGTTCTGATACGTCCGTTAAAGTAACTGCTTCAGTTCTGTAATATTCCACAGCTTCCAGTAGTGTTGCATGACTGTAGTTCTGATAATTCCTAGCTCCTAGGCGTCTTTTGTAATTTCTTACCATTTTTCAAGTTTCCCCTGAAATGCACCAAAAAAATAAAATAATACGGCCCTGGCGTCCCAAAAGGTTTTTGTAAAAAATTAGGTTAGGATATTTGTAACAACACAATAGGTATTACAAAAAAAAATATTAGCATAAATTGGCTTCCATACACACATCTGCCCAATCAAAAGTATTTACACCATAAAAAACTACCCTTTTCTCACCTCCTTTTCACTATTTATTTTAGCCGCAACAGACGCTTACTGACATCAGCTGAGCACATAAGGATTTACTAGGTACCATCTACTAAATAACCACCAATTATTTTGATTTCATCACTCACGGCTAGATGTCAGCTCAATATAATAAGTCTTCATGCATGTGTTTATCAAGTTGCCCCGACTTTTCAAATTACCCCGTTTTACGGTAATAAAGAACAAAGTTTAAATAAACAGCTTTTTTGCACCTCTGCACAAAAGTGAGTCAATGGTATAAAATTGTTGTTTTGGTTCCCAAGTAGCAGGAGAAAATACTTATTTAGCAGAAAACAGCCAGGGACTTTTTTATATGCCGGCTGTCTATTATATCAGAGTCCTCGAGGATATCTCACTTGATATCAATTGTGAAAAAAAATTGTTATACAAAAGCTGTGTAGATTTTTGCGAGCTACAAAATGGTTTAAATATACTTGCAAACCATGGTCTGCTTTAAGTGTTATGATGGAAAATCTTGAAAATGTGAAATATGTCCAAGCCAGATATTTTAGCGAAATTTTGTATCTTATGATAAATCAGATTGTCTGATGTACTAATTGAGAGCCGTCAAATGAGGATAGTCAAAGCCCTGCATATATCAGAAGGAGAAAGGGTACACAGATGCATTGAAGATGGCTGAAGGGGTTAGCGTAGGCATAGTGAAGATTGCAGGCTATCCATAGCCCTAGGTAAAACCCCAAGCAGAAATTTATGCTATAGATCTGTGTCCAGGAATGCATAAATAAAGGCATTCGAAGGGCAAAGATTTATATCATCTCAGATAGCACCTTTTGAGTCTAAAATTGCCTGGGATTGTAGACATTTGATAATGTGTCTCTACCTATTCGATACAGAGTAAAGGGCAAGTCAGTGAAGATTAAAGATTTAGATACAGATACAATAGAGGTTATGTACTGTAACCACACAGTACATAAACTGTATTGGGTGGTCATCACAAAAATTCATAGACAATACATTTTACATGTTGGTATAAATATGTTTATAAAAAATGTTTTATTGAGAGCGGATATGTGTACAGCTTGCCAAGACTAACTTGGTCCATGAACATTGGATTGCATAAATTGTGCACATTAATTAACCTCTTTGAATCAGAATCAGAATATGCTTTATTGTCAGAAAAAAATACAAAAAAAATTTGTTGACAAAGCCAAACTTAAATACTAATAAAAGTTAGACATTAAGAGCAAAGAAACACAAAAAACAACAAACAGGATTACATTTATTTTATGTATAAAACAGTGATAAAAATGGGTCAATAAAATGTGTCTTGAAAGAATTCATTCAGTGTATAATAAGCCTTGCTAACCAATAATTTCTTAAGTTTTCTTCTAAATTTATTATAGTAGTATTCCTTTTCAGGTATAAAAACTTGTCTAAGATTGTACTTTCGAACAAATCAGTATCTTGCATATTTATCGAATACTGACCCTTTCTTTTCTTTTTGAGCGCATTTCACGAGCCAAGGTAGTCTTGGCAAGCTGTATATTGTATTCTGTTTGTTTTATACAATTTTTATGGTACTTATTACCGTTTTTTAAATTCAGCAAGAATATATTCTTCTGAACATTAATGTATGTTAATATGATTATGACCTTCTGCACCTAAGCCATTATAGTCTATAAGAGCTGGCTACGGAGGTTGACATGTGACTCAGTGCAGTCGAAATTTTGCCCAGTACAGGTTCGATTTTTACCGACATAGTGAGAGGCCAGCCGCCAGAAGGCAGTCTGGAAGGGTGAGTGGAAAGTAAAGGGCCGCCAGAAGTTGCAAAAATTTCCCAATTTTTATGAGATCAAGTGCACTTCTGACAATTTGCGTACTTATTTCTTGTTTCAAAATCAAGTTATGTGCAAAATGTCAGAAGAAAAAGCGAGAAAATACCGATGATAAGAGCGTCAGCGCCTTATTCGATCAAACACTTTTATCTGTATTTTCACAATTTACATCATCAAGTGTACTCCTGACGATTTGTCGACATAATTTGGAGATATTCCAAGAAACGATTCGGGGTGGGAAGCACATTAATTTTAATCAAAATAAAATCTTTGAGTGTAGCTCTGAAATATTGTGTATTTGTTGTTTTTAACTGTAGAAATTGCGTAAGACGTAAAATGTAATTTTCGAATAAGAAATATCAGCCAAAAAGTTCAAAACAAATTAAAAAAGTACACCCGTACAGGACTCGAACATAGAAATCCGCTGAAATTTCAATAATAATATGCATGCATATGAAAACATATTTGTAGCAGGTCAACAGGAGAATACGTAAAAAATATAATAAAGTATATGGACATAGATACGTGTCGCTAATGGCACAAACAACATATATTAGGTGTATAAAATTGAGTAATGATTGGTGGGTACACTACATGTCAACTGAAGAGTTGGTCAATATTTCCATGTATTGTTGAGAGGAGTAAAAACAGTACAACAATAAGAACTGTTTAATTCTTATTTTAAAGGCATTGTAGTTTAAAGATTTTAAATTTGCAGGTAATTTATTGTAAAGGTTTAGATTAAGCGAGTTTCGTTCGGAGATTGAGAGTTTAAACCTGGGTGTCCTCAAGATGTCACCTGACCTTGTAGGATAGTTATGCAACTCAGACTGGACAGAATATGAATATTTATTTTTATGTATTTCTAATACTGAATAGAAAATATACAGTGACGGAATTGGTAGAATTTTACATTTTATAAACAGGGGTTGGCATGGTTCATCAATACCAGCATTATCTATGAGTCTTATGGCACGCTTCTGTAGACGAAAAACTCTAATGGTCTGACTAGAGTTCCCCCACAGCAGCACACCATAGGAGAAGTGTGAGTGGAAGATTGAGTAATAGGCTGTTAAAACAATGTGACGACTGAGGACATGCTTTAGTTGTCTCAGTACATAGAGTTTGAGTAGATAGTTTTTTGCATAGGTTCTCAATATGGCTTGTCCATTTTAAACCGTCATCAAGGGTGATGCCCAGTAGTTTTACATTATTGCCATTAGTAACATTATTATTAGAAGAAAAGACAATTTGTTGTGTCTCGATTTAATTTAAGTCTTCATTAGTCTTGTTGGAAAAAGAAAAACATGGAATTTTTAAATGTTCATAACTAAACACAATCATCAGCAGGAATGCTACCTAATGTCGATATCGAAAGATCGAAATTTGCATATTCACAGCATCGTTATTTGCATGGGCGAAATCGAAAATTCGAACCGACAGAAGTGAACAAAAAATAGCATTTTTTGACATTTCGCGAATTCAATTCGTCACATAACGTCACTGGTACGTTAATAACCGGAAACCCAGAAGAATAGGGAGATTTTAAATATAAAAACAAAATCGCTTGAACTGCACCTTGATATTAAAATTTAAATAAATATTTTACAACTTTACTGACTTCTGGCAACGTTTAATCCCTGTCCTCGACTTCTGACAATAAATTTACGCAATTTCTACAGTAAAAAACTGTTAACAACATTTCAGAGCTGCAATCAGATTTTATTTTCATTAAAAATTAACGGGTTTGACCGCCCGCCCACGGTTCCCACCCCGGGAGCGACTTCTTGCTGCAGAGCTATATACTTTTCAGCTAGTAAGGAGGGTCTTTACATACAAATTTTCAGTGCACTTTATCAATTTTAATTTACGTTGCCAGCTATTAATGTAAACTTTCCTTTCATGTGGTGATCCTTTAAACACGATGATGTATTTTTTTGATTTATTTATGATTTAAAATTACGTTTTTAATGTTATTCCTTCCGGATTTAGTTTCATTTTTAACAGTTTGTTTGTTTCGTAAGAAATCAGCGAATTTGTCTTTTAGTGAGCAAAATAACTCATTATAATAACATTAAAATAGCTGCTCACGAAGACAACGTCTACACTCTTCGACTAATATTCTATCTCTATATTATTAGACAAGTTTGTTGTAAGTAAAAATAATAATTATCTTCCTAACTGACTTCTGGCAGTTGATGAATAGTTTCTTGAACATCTCCAAATTATGTCGACAAATCGTCAGGAATACACTTGCTGTAAATTGCGAAAATACAGAGAAAAGTGGTCAATCGGATAAGGCGCTGATGCTCTTATATATAATCGGTATTTTCTCCCTTTTGCTTCCACTTAGCCTTCTGGCGATTTTTTGCCTACTTATTTATACGGTCTTCGATCATTCTGCAAATTTTCATTACCACACCTTATCAATTTTTTTACTCAAAAAAATTCCATCATTGACCATCCACCCACCTGTTATCCTTCCAGACTGCCTTCTGGCGGCCGGCCTCTCACTATGTCGGTAAGAATCGATCCTGTTCTGGGTAAAATTTCTACTACATTGAGTCACATGCCAACCTCCGTAGCCAGCTGCCCATCTATTAATTATGTACACTTGCAACTGAAATTCTCAATTTCTGTTTACATTAATCAAGTGAGCAACATCCTTTTAAATCAATGGATGTGATGTACAGCATTGGACCAAGTTGTAAAAAGTGACGTTGCTCTATAATTCTGGATGAAAATATTCTATAAGATGGTAAGTATGATCTATTTCTACTAAAGTGTCTCTATTATTGTGTTGTACTTTCGTTACAGCTTTCAATACAGTTCCACTAGTCTAAAGTCCATAACTATCCTACAGATGTTAGCCCTGGTTTTTGAAAAATAACTTATTTTTTCTTATTTTACACTTGATTTGTTGTTAGTTCCCTGTCCAGTGCTTCCGTAGAAAAGGCTAGGTCATCGTAAATGTCTTGCTCAGAGGCTGAGTAACGTTTTAAATCTGACGGTCCCATCTATGGTGATTATTTATAGCAACATCTAATATTTTATTGTTGCATCTTGTGATATTATATTACTTTGGTGTTTGTGTACAATGTACATACATTGCAAACGTTTTTCTGGGTTGTGTATAACTAATATATAAAAATATTATCTGGAGATAAACGTAGATTGTATACATAATGTAGATAAATTCTTTTTAATGTAAAGGCAAGTGCCCTATTGACCTCATTAAAAATGTCTATGGTACACGGATCAGATTTTTAACCCCTTTTATACTAACAACCTAACAAATTTTCTTACCTATTTGTTTAGTGGTGGTGGTTAAAGTTGTTGTAGATGGAATACCTAATGAGTAAAATGTGTTTATAAATATGACAACATTTAATTGAAATTTTACCTGTTGTAGTGGATATCGTTGGAACATCTAGTATACACCTATAATAAACATATACTTTATATAAATATCCTACAATTGAAGTTAGACTAATCATGGTGGTAATATATTGTTATGCCATCCCAGTGACACCCATTGAAACTAGGTGCGGCTGGCATCAGAATTTATTAGTAGGCCACTGTATTAATTAGAAGCCTGTACTGGAGTTCAGCCTTCCTACCAAAGATGGCACTAGGAGTGGTTTTCTAAGCAGAATCGAGATTTGTATTCTAGAGAAGTTTGGATTATTCAAGGTTCTATTCTAGAACGAGACCTGAATATTCGCGAGGCCATTTGTGGGGTATATCGAGTGACCACGAGTCAATGTATGTGGTTGTTTTTGTATTTAATAATAATAATAATAAAAGTTATTTATTGATTGCATTAATATATAATGTAATATAATGCAATCAAAAGGCCATCGACCTAAGTCATTCAGCCATTTGTATTTAAAAATTTGGTTTTTGGTACAAATAAATTAGACAATAATAGGCTACTTTTAGACTAACAGGAATGAATATATCACTTCCGGTTGAACCGGAAGTGACATCAACTTTTTTTTCTTAAACGGAATGACTATATTTTTTTTATGGTTTCTCATTAAGCATAAATTTCTAAGTGCAACAGTTTTTTCAGATGTAAAAAATTCCAAAAAATAAGTGAGATACGAACAATTTTTTTATTTTCTCAAAATGGCCGCGTCAGATGAATGCGATGTAAGAAAATTACTAAGTAGGCTATGGAAATTATTAGTAAGGTTGTAGTCTTGTCTGTAAAGCAGAAAATAGTTGTTTGAATTACTGATAGGTACCAGTATTTTTAGTTTTTTTTCAAAAAAACAGAATTTCATTTTCATTTCCGTAGGGGTCCTATGGAATTTTTTTTAATGGAACTGTGCTATTTCTTTTATTAATCAGAAATAATGATTCATAAACTATAATTTTTTCGCCATTAATCATTTCTTCGTAATAATAGAAGAATTTTTAAAAAGTACACACAAATTAAACAAGAAATAATTTTAATAGGTATAACGTTACAACCATGAATAAATTACCAAGAATAACAAAACTATTTAAAACCTAAATTATAATAAACCATTATAAAAATTGTTCAAACTGTTCACCGTTATGATTAATACACAGAGTAGCGCGACTTATCGTTGCACATCTAACATTCTGTAATTGTTGAGGCGTTATTTGTGCAATTTCGTGTCGAACTCTTTCTTCCTGATCTTGCCTTGTGGTTGGAGCAGTCATGTAGACTCTATTTTTCAAATGCGCCCAAATAAAAAAATCGAGTGGGGTTAAGTCAGGCGACCTTGCAGGCCATCTGATGGACCATGGGTTCCAATCCAAGGATCTGGAAATAATTGATTTAAGTAATCCCTAACGATAATAGCATTGTGTGGTCCAGCCCCGTCTTGTTGGAAGTAAACCTCGTCAATATTGGTATTGGGAATTTGATTAATCTGTGGAACTATTATATTTTGGAGAAATTCTAGATATCTTGGCCCAGTTAGAGTTTCGTTAAAAATTATTGGACCTATGATATGGTCGCCTAGTGTGCCTAAACAAACATTGAAGCCAAACCGCTCCTGAAACTGCCCCTGTCTCATAATGTGAGGATTATCAATTGCACAATATCGAGTGTTGTTTCGATTAAATAACCCCAAGGTTTGTAAATCTCGATTCATCAGTGAACAAAATGTTTTTGATAAAATTCTCATTTCTTAATTATCGTAACTGTAACCAATTACAAAAGGTTATTCTTCGTTGATAATCATTTTCATACAAAAATTGATGCAATTGATATTTATAAGAACGATAGCCGTGTTTCTTTAAAATTTTTCTGGCTGATTCTTTGGAAACTGGTAATTCATGTTCAATTTATCTTATCGAAATGGTTGGGTCAACATGCACTAAAGCTAATACATTAATTTCCGTTTCTTCATCCACAATAAATCTTTCTTTAATTTCTACATTAGGTTCAGTTCTAAATTGTTGCTCCAACCGGGCGAAATAGTTTCTCGGAGGTTGTCTTCTTTCTGGATATCTCCGTCCATACAGACTTTGTGCTCTAGTTGCATTACGTCGAGTCTCTCCATAAATAATGATCATGTCAACTTTTTCATCTCTTGAATAATTTTCAGTCATTTTATATTAATTTTCTTGTTTATAACAACTTTAATACACTTGCTTCAGAAAATTAGTGAGTAAGTCAAGACTAATTCAATTGTTGCGAATGTCTGTCATTTTCATGGCTATCTGCAATTTTGGATTTAAATGTAGATAGGTACCTTATTAAAATGATTTGTTGGCGCTTACTTTTTAAAAATACTTCTATTATTACGAAGGATATCGTTAAGAAATGATTAATGGCGAAAAAATTATAGTTTATGAATCATTATTTCTGATTAAAAGAAATAGCACAGTTCCACTAAAAAAAAATCCATAGGACCCCTACGGAAATGAAAATGAAATTCCGTTTTTTTGAAAAAAAAACTAAAAATACTGGTACCTATCAGTAATTCAAACAATTTTCTTCTTTACAGACAAGTCTACAACCTTACTAATTTCCATAGCCTACTTAGTAATTTTCTTATATCACATTCATCTGACACAGCCATTTTTAAAAAATTATAAAATTGTTCGTATCTCACTTATTTTTTGGAATTTTTTACATCTGAAAAAACTATTGCACTTAGAAATTTATGCTTAATGAGAAATCATCAAAAAAATATAGTCATTCCATTTAAGAAAAAAAAGTTGATGTCACTTCCGGTTCAATCGGAAGTAATATTTTCATTCCTGTTAGTCTAAAAGTAGCTTATTATTGTCTAATTTGTGTACCAAAAACCAAATTTTTAAATACAAAAACAACCAAAATATTGGGGGCGTACATTAACTCGTGGCCACCTGGTATAAGGTGAGGTATGTTTCGAGTGATCCCAAGTGACCAAGATGCGAAGTATCAAGTAATAAATAGTGTCACTGGTATCTTGTGTTATAATTCTCAAACCCACGGTTTTGGGGGTGTTTACCATGGGGGTGTAAACACAACAATATATTACCTCCATAGTGTTAATTGAGAGATAATCAAAACCGAATTCTTACAATAATTTATCATTTATATTGCATTACAGGAATTGAAATGCCCGCTTATACAATGTGTTCACGATGAAAAGAATACATCAGAAATTATTCATAATTAATATGTGTATAGTAGAACCACACAGGGCGGGTTCGTGGGAATTTAATAATGAAGATATAGCTCCCACTTTATAAGTTATTATATACATTTGTCAATATCAAAATCTTTGTGCCACCCCTGACGCCCCTAAAGGGGTAACATTTTTAATAGGCTACTTTTCTTGAACTGTTAAAGCTAGGATGTTCGTATTTTGCCGAATTGTCCAGATTTTACCAAGGAACAGAAAAGGTCATTAGCACTTTTGCCCAATTTTTGTTCCTAACAAAGTTATTTAAAAAAATGACCTTTTCAATATGTTTTTATTTTATTTTATTCATACACCATCCTAACAGTACAAGACCATTTACAAGATGGGAAACAATACATACATAAAAAATGACTTAAATTTACTATTGACAAGTCATTTTATAATCGTTTTTTTGTAATAAAGCTCATACTCGATCACAAAAACACTTCAAATAAGGTTTGTTCGTTTTCACCTTTCTAGTGGTATAATCATTATTTCCATTATAATACCGGAAAACCAAAGTTTTTTTTAATGTTGCTGACCTGGAAATCATACAAACGTTACGTGATTTTATTGCTTACCACCCAACGAACTCATTAAAAAAAAATCATCCACCTCCAATTTGTTTAGAGGTGGTAAATATCTCTAATGACCGGTTCACTCAATGGATTGTGTACAGGCTCGACGAGAGGGGGTGTTCCCCCCCTCCCCCGGGCCTGGAGTTTTTGAGGAGGCACGAATTTCTGAAATCCGCGGACATGTTGGAGATGCATATGCAAATTTTGATTGCAAACCTTAAAAATTATTTTATTGGTTCATCATCTATCAATCGTGGAAAGATCTTATGTGGCACAAAGGAATAAATTATATCGAGCAGCGGGGATGGGGGCCGCATGTTACTACCCCCGGGCCCCGATTTTCTCTTGACTGCTCTGATTGTATACACTTAATACTCAAGATTTGTTATCCATTACCTGGGTTGGGAATGTTTACCTGTCCGACCTCATTTTTGTACACTAATTTTTCAGTTTATCGATGCATTTTATATTTACTTACGGACCTCTCCTATCTTCGCTACAAATAAACTCCTCAGGACACTGAAATATCTTGTTCAAGAGGATAGTCAAATCGCCAATGTTGGAGCATGTTGTATATGAATTATTACTTAAACATTGTACTCCTGTCGATGTACAGTTTAAACTGTCAGAACTTCTCAAAAGAAAGGAATGACTAAGAGTTATTATGGCTAAAAACTAAAATATTTGTGTTAACATAATCAAGAAACTCATATTGTTTAGGACACTTGTTTTAGTTAATATTAGAAATAATATGTATACCTGCATTAATATCTTCAGAGATTCCATGGTTTTTGTAGACGAGAACATACAACCTGTTCACTAATAAAGAATTACCCAAGTGCATATACATTATTATATATAAGTACATAATCTTTTGTATTAGTCTTGTATTGTGAAATTGTTTATTTTGCAATTTTCATAAAGCTTTGATGTTTTTTATAAAGATTATCTTTATAATCCTTTATTAGGTGAAAAACATTAAGTCTCTCATGGAAATCATATATAATAAAATAAATATTACTTCATTACATGCGTAATAGATATAGTAGACAAACATGTTTCGGGTGAATTAAAAATTTTCAGAATGGATTTAAGTTTTACAATTTGCATGAAAAAAAGCTTGAACTTTAAAATCATATTATACAAGGTGTTTATGAACCTATGATAATTGAATGGTAAGTTATATTAAATAGTTTAAATCAACTGCTTCATAACAAAATAACAATTTTAAAAAAATATAAATTGTGCCCTGTGCATAGTGCATTCTGTAAGTCGGACAGGAATACAAATATTTTCTAACGTAACTATGTCATGCCCCGGTTTTCTACCCTACTTCTACTACCCCCGAAAGTGGTAAACCGCGTATCTGCCGTCTCCTACCAGCCAAACTTGTCTTATCCCCGTTTTCGAGGATGCTGAGCACGATGGTGTTGTCGAGACCCCTTTTCGACCCCCGCCAACCCCTAAACCCCTAAAATTAGTGTGAGTTTCTGGGTCAGCTTCTATAATATATACACAATAAGAAATTCAACTTGTGTATGTTAACTTACCAGCCAATTATCAAAAAAGCTATATATTTTTTTACTGTATGTACTGTTGCTTTGCCCTACTAAAAGTAACCATGCTGTTGCTCATCATCGTGTAGTTGTTGAACAAATACTCAGCATTGAAGGCAAAATTATTTTTTAACAGGTTTCAACTAACTGCGCTTCATCTCTAATTGTTTTCATTTGCATTCCTATGTGACTGGATGAGGTTTGTGTGCCCTCCAGATGGCAATGTCAAATGGTTAATTGACCATTTTTGGTCACCTGATTTTGACACTGCTGTCTGGCGGGTACACAAACCTTATTCAATCACACAGGAATGCAAATGAAAACCATTAGAGATGAAGCAGAAGCAGTTTAAACCTGTTATTAAAAAATAACAGATTTTACCCATCTCTAGGAAACAAAACAATGAGTTGCATGCTCTCCACGCTGACAGCGTGACGTCAAGCGAAAATGGTCTATAAAGCAGTAGCATCATTATGACTAACATAACCTCAAATTTTACATATCTCTAAGTTTATTCTAATTAATGTTTTTTATTCTCATTTCTAGATTGGAACCAGTGTACCATTAATAAACCTTCTCATATATAATACACATGGTTTTTTATTATCGCTGAATATTAAAAGCTGATTATAGGTTGAATTTCCAAGCTGTAAATATTAGTAAATTTTTTTAAATAAAAAATATACGTATTCTACATAAGAAGGTTTATTAATGTTACACTGGTTCTAATCTAGAAATGTGAACAAAAACATTAAAAATTTCAAAATTAGAGGTTATGTTAGTCATATAGACCATTTTCGGCTGACGTCGCGCTGGTGGCGTGGAGGGCACACAACTCATTAACAAAATTTTCGCGAGTAACTTGGTATGTTCTAGTATGCAATACAGGCTAACCAAAGCATACTTTGCCGTTTTCGCGAACGTATAGTAAGATAGGGGAATACGTACGACGGCAATATATGACGTCACGAAATGATTTTAAATCATACTTCGAGTCACCTAGTTCAAGAGGTAGTCACTTCTAGTTAGATTGTTTTTAAGACTTGTCAAACTATGGTCAAACGTCACTTCTTTTAACAAGGTTATGTTTGATTTTTGTTTTGGGTAGGTAGTTCGTTTATAATTATTAGCAATAAAAAGAAAAATGTTTTTTTTCATTCTAAAAAACTCATAGGTAGAACTTTATTTCAGTGTATTTCTTTAGCCAGTTTTCAAAATGATGGGGTACACTTCATATCTTCTCAGTAACAGTCTTAAGCATATTAAAAACATATTACACTGTCTGTTAAAACAATAGCATTATGTAACTCTGTATTTATATTGAAAATTAAGTTCTCCGTCATAAAAAATAAATTTTCCATTACGTTTAAATTTGTAAATGCCCTAATGAAACTATAATAACTAACCTGAACTAACCAACTTGATGATTCTACGTTTTCGCCATTATCTGGCCTTACTAGTGTTGATATGGTGGGGGACCTTACTAGACCTAACTATTTGGTTAGTTAAAGTTACTCGCGAAAATTTTGTTATTGTTTTGCTTTCTAGAGATGGGTAAAAGTTATATATTTTTTAACAACAGACTTCTGCTAGCAACTCATCTCTAATTGTTTTCATTTTCATTCCTCTGTGATTGGATGAGGTTTGTGTGCCCTCCAGACTGTGTCAAAATCAGATGTCAAACTCAGGTGACCGAAAATGGTCAATGGTACATAGAAATGAGGTTACACTGTGCGAGAATTAAAGAGACCACAAAGAAAACAGGAATCCCTGATATGGGCCCCAGGAGATGAGAATGTCAAGCCCTACAGAGGCCTCATTGTGAAGATTGAAATGGGGCCAAGCGAAGCCCTATCAGGATCACGAATCAGCCCTACGGGAAGTCATTATGGGGGCAGAATGAGGCCCAGCGAAGCCCTACGGGGGCCCCATTCTAGGGGGTGGAGGCCTGTCCAGTGTCGCAATACCTACTGTGCATCTTTTGGATCCGACCATCACCAACGAAAGCCGAAGTCAATAGGACAAATCACATATATGTACTTTTAATAAAATTGTTAACAAATAAAATCTTATATTTTAGAGCGCAAGGGGCGTGGCTACGCTGGTTTCTCGATAGAGAATTACAAGGGTAACTAATCAAATTCTTAGTTAAATTCGTATATTTATTGAGAAATTTCAATTAAAAAATTAGGTGGTGGTGAGGGTAGATTTTATCCCTGTAAAGATACGCAGGTGCTCGCTTATTATTTCTGTGAGTATCAGAGTGAACTTAGCGCAAGCCACTACCGTGTTTCTTGAGCACGTCCATAAGTTTGAAAACATCTGATAAATCGTCAGTTATGTTCAAAAATTTTATTTTGGTTATTTCAAGGGAAATATCAGATAGAAAATATACTAGTAACACTTTAGTAGTGAAATGAAAGATTCTGTACAGTAGACAATTGTTTATTAAATTAACGTTTTTTGTACAATATAATTACGTAGTAGAAAATGTATACCAAAAACTAAACAACCATCTTACTGTGTCATTACATCAGGTGGTCAATGCCATAAAATTGAATAAAGGTAAACTACTGAGTTTTTACATAGTTAAAATACATATAGAATGTTTACGGTCATCCAAATCATAGTTCAAATATTGTACATGCAAATTACAAATATTACATTGAACTCAATAATTCAATAAAAAAAAGCTTAGAAAACAATAAATAAAAGAGAAACAGCACAGGACAACAAAGCCTTGCCAATTCCAGAAAAAATACACCCAGCATATAAAAATAACTTCTCATATCAATTCTTACAATCTATTTGTTTACAGGAATCAGAACCTCTCACACCAAAGTTCATACAATAGAAGCTCATAGTTAAATACAGAGTGGTATTATCCTAAATACTATCAGCTAAATGTACATGTAAAATAAGAGGTGGGAAAAAAACCTAGTCATTAACATTTAATATAACATAAGTTAGACTAATCGTAAACAAAGCACAGATGTGTCCAGCCCGCTAGTGGCTTAAGGAGATCGCACTTATATGTCATTTTATATACACAATCACTTATCTACGTCCACTTTTATCCTTTCTCGTAATCTCTTCGCTGGGGGTTCATCTATGTCCTCTTCTAAGCCAGGAAGTTGGATTTTTGTGTCTGATGCTTCGGAAGGCTGTAAAAGTTGTAATCCTTAAAATGGTAGGTCTTATAACAAATTATATTCAAGTGCCATATATTTCGTTACATTTTTCTATAGGGTTGTTTATTAAAACTATTATAGACTATTTTGAACACAGTCAAAACATTTTGTAACAGCGTATAGTAGAGTTTATTTAAAAAGTCCTGAACCGCAATAAAACGTGCAGCAAAGAAAGCTATAGAGTATTCTCCGTTTTTATACAAATTAAAAGCAAGAATTTATTGAAGAGAACATCCAGGAGACGCCTCTCACAGAGAGTAAAATAATAAACCACATAAGTCCTAGTGTTATATCTTTTAGCGTGTACCTGAGGAAGAGAGACATAATGTAATATAAGAGTGTATTTTGTATCACTTTACAAACTGCTCGATGTCACTGGTGGGATTTTGCTCAGGTCCGACTTGTATAGTTTCAGAATTAAAAAAAGGCGAGTGAAACACGTGGTTTCATTTAATGATACTGTGCTCAACTTTTTTTATATTTATAAACCATGTCGCACTGAGTAAATTATGGACATTTTTTTTCAGTTGTATAGTTTCAATGAAATTGTACAAAAAATTTCGTAATTGTAAGAAATTAAAAATTAAAGCAGCATTATTTTATATTTATAATAATAAAAATACACATACACATAATAAATAAAATAATAAAAACAGCTAATCTGTGTCTGAAGATAAGCCGATGTCACTTTCAGAATGGGAATTTGGTACATTAATTATAAGTGGCTTAACCTGAGCATCTAGAATTTGTTCTTTTTGTCAATAATCCCATATGATATTATTTGTATGGCCAACACAATCAGACACATTTTGTTGCTTTGGATCCTGGCTACAGTTTTCTCACTAACCTTACAGCCTGCTGCAGTGCATTTTAAAGCTGATATTGGCCGTACGTTATTTTATTTTTCATTTTAAAAATATTCCAAAACATTTAAAATAATTCTCAGAGTCTTGTCGTTTAGCATTTTGCACGAAATATTGTCCACTAAGTAACAAAGTCGAATGTCGAATAAATCCTAAAATGTTCGTCCGTACCTGTGCTTCTTGGAATAAAATCTTCGGTTGGCTCTTTCCCTTTAATTTTTATGTACCTGACAAAGACATCCAATATAGTGTGAGTTTTTGCGGATTTTTTGCCTATGATTGGTTTACAATGGAGAAAGATGATGCAAAGCTGCAGCTTTCTTTTTTGCACGTTTTATTGTCGTCGAGGACTTTTTACACAATCTCTACTATAACACAGAAAGAACACCGCACCATTCTTATAGAAAATTGTGTTCCATTGAAATTGTCTACATTTTTGCAATGTTGTAAATTTTGATCTTCTGAATAAGTCTCAACAGGCACGACCATGGATAATCAACAGTTATTGAGATGGCTTGTCAAAAATAGATAATAATTTTCATCAGTCAGATGGACTAGATCACACAGCGCTTACGCTAGTACTCTTGAGATTGTTTTTTTTCCACAAAAGAGCGCACAATGAACCAATTTCAAATTGGAAATTTAAAAACGTATCAAATATCTATATTCCTAGGGTAAACAAGCACCCTTATCCAAACTCATTCTTTATATTAATAACTTGTTGCAAATATCCATGATTTATTCGATCCACACTCCCAATAGTCACGTCATTTTAGCATGAAAAATCTGAAAACCTATAAAAAAAAGGTACAGGGTCAATTGACTTCATTTTTGTTGCAAAGAGTTCAGAAAGGCATTTAGAAAAAAACAGTAACTTTTATTTTCTGGCGGAAATGTTTGGTTTCATTTATTTCCCGATAATTGGCCAGTAATAATAGCCAACTTAATTAAATTATTTTAAAAATTTATTTTCATACACGATATGCCATGACACAGAATTAGACGAAAATGGTTACTCGGGGGTTTTGGGATCACTGATCACCAATCTGAAGTCCAATTTGGTAAATTCAAAATGGCGGACCGGAAATCGGGCCATTTTCCATAAGAAATGAGACTGGTTATCTTGGCCTTGAAAATTTGTGCTCGGGGGTTGCTGATTTGGTAAATTAAAAATGGCGGACCGGAAGTAGAGAAAAATTTATCAGGAGAAACTTATTTTTTTTCGTTTTTGGGCTGAAAATTAGTACTCGGGGTTTTTGAGGTCGCTGATTACGAATCAGAGGTCCAATTTACGAAATTCATAATAGCGGACCGGAAAACCTCATATTTTTTACTTTTTTGGGCTGAAAGTATGAAAAATACGAGTATTTCCTGAAAAAATATACTACTTCCGGTCTGCCATTTTGAATTTTTCCTAATTGGACATCAGATTCGTTATCAGCAATAACGAGAATCCCCGAGTTCCCAAAAAAGAAAAGAATACGAGTATCCCGGAAAAATGGACTGTTATTCCGGTCCGCCATTTTGAATTTCGTAAATTAGACCTTTGATTCATAATTAGCGACCTCAGAAACCCTCGAATCCTCATTTTCAGCCCAAAAACCAAAAAGATACGAGTATTTCTTGATAAATTGACTCTACTTCCGGTCCGCCATTTTGAATTTACCAAATCAGACCTCGGATTCGTAATCAGTAACCTCGAAAACCCCAAGCACAGATTCTCAAGGCCAAGATAGCCATGCTCATTTGTTATGAAAGATGGCCTGATTTCCGGTCCGCCATTTTGAATTTCCCAAATTGAATTTCAGATTGGTGATCAGCGACTTCAAAAACCCCCGAGCAACCATTTTGTCTAATTCTATGGCATATTGTGTATGATAACAAATTTTTCAATTAATTTAATTAAATTGGCCATTAATATTGGCCCAAAAATTAAACTAAACATTTCCGCCAAAAAATAAAAGGTACTATTTTTTCTAAATGCCCTTTTGAACTCTGCAACAGAAATGAAGTCGATTGACCGTGTACCTTTTTTTTTAGAGGTAAAATGCCAAAATGACGCGACTACAAGGTATTTAGAAGAGTGAGCAAGGTGACCAGATAAATCCTAAATTTTGTACATTTACAACGCTAATAACTACCGTTTAGTTTGTCAGCCATATTTTCTTTGCAGTGCGGTACACATTCAAAAAAGGGAAAAATTTATACAAATTTTACCTTGTTCTTTGTTTACAGATAAAGTTAGCACAATTGAGGTCTATAAAGATGGTGGTTCCATCTTTGAGGACAGCAAGAAAATCGACAAAGTTGTATATTTTAAAGTACATTTGTGATGTTCATCCATCCCCAAATCCAGTTGTAACTCACTGTTAAAAAAAATCACATACCAAAACAAGTTATTTTATGTGTACTTAAAGTGAACTAGAGCCATGCACTAGTCCCTCCAAGCGAATACTCATATAATTTGCAGATAGTTTTGCTGTGTGGTGGCTTTATACAATTTTTACATGAAAAATAGGCCGTTTTTCTACACTCTAGATGAAAAAAAAATTGTTTGTATTTTTTTTTTAAATCAAACCCTTATAGCTTAGAAAATATGCATTTTCATGGAACCTAATGAGAATATTAAAATGTTAAGAGAACTTTGTCCTCTGTTTTTTTCCGATAAAAAAAAAATTATCAATGATTTTCCCCCTCAAAGTTTTTCCTATTTTTATAGATTTTTCCAAGAAAACTTTGTAAATTTGCATTTCATCGAAGAGCCGATGAAGAAAAAAGGTTTGTATTAAAAAAATAAACTTCCATGAATTTTTTCAGATTTTTTCTTAATAATTTTGATTTTCCTTCCCCCCCTTTTTGGAAAATTTCGAACATCTGTATCTCGGAAAACATGCGTCTTTTTTTTTAATTAACAGGAGTAAAGAGTTGTTATTCTTCATCAAATTATGTATATTTTTTTAACTTTAGCTGAAATTTAATAAGCTAACAAATTAACAACAATTGTAAATACCACGCAATAAAAAATTATGGAATGTAGCCTTTTTCTCACCTAAATCGACCATATTATATGAGATGTCATTGTTGTATATGTGAAATACGTATAAAATATAAACATTCTTACGAATGCATCTGAGTCCGCCTCTCATAAATCGTGAAAGTGCGCTCTGTCTTCAGAACTCTGCTGATTACCCACAAAATTAAGTTATACACTACAACAAACAATCTTGTTTTCTATGTCTTGCTAATGACCACCAGAGGGTGGAAAGATTTTTGGAGGTGCCAATAATAATTTTGTTACGCTATACCCAAGAACAAATATAATAAATTTTGATTGTTAAAAAGAAGAAGAATTGTTTCACTCTACAAAACACAGAAAATCACAACATATAATACAGTTTCATTATTGACATACCTGAGCATCTATTCCACCGATAAAGTCTGTCTGCTATATACAGAAATAATTTATAAAAACTAAATCTAAGGATTTCATGGTGCCCAACTCTATAATTGTTCTAAATTTTGTAATTATTATAGACAATGCCACATATGGAATGGTGAGTTAGTAGATATGTGTTAACAAGTTGTTATTTAAATTAATGATTGGGAATAGCATGATAGTACAGGCAATGAAGGCAAAATGTTGTAAAAACCTCGCAAAAATTAATAAAAGAATCATCTCTGGGATTTAAGTAGTTAATAACCTGTAGAATGGAATTATGCATTCTTTGCACTTCCAAGTTCCAGGCAAATTCAAAAAAATGTTGACAAATTTTTTGATCTTTGGTATTTTTGCTCTTACGGCTAAAATAATGAAAATACAGAAAAAGTTTTCAACAAAATTTATAGCTCGTCTCTTTCTCTCCAAAATAGGTCTCTACCAATTTTTGCCTTACTTAAGCCGTATAGGAGATAAATCCAGTTTTCCACTTATAGTTTTGAGCCGCTCCGAAATGCGCGGAAAATGAGAATTCTCTGGAAGTTTCGTACGACCAGACATATCGATCGATAATTATTACTATTCAGAGCAGCTAAAGAAAATGAAAGCAACGTAAAATATAGAGAAAAGTCTCAGCTTTAATGTGGAACTAATCACAAAATTCATACAAATTTTTATCATAGAGAAAAAAGTGTTAGAAGATGGCTTAGTAAACTTTATACAGTTGATTTATTCACATCTTTAAGTTTTATGCATATTGCCTATTTCTCCCGTAATAATGGGTGCTTTCTCACTGCATGGATTCGACTCCACGCACTTTAATCTATATTTCGTGAAAATTTCATTGAAGAATGTTAAGAAACAAATAAGTTGTATATGTTTTACTGTATAATTGTGCATTTTCTGAACGTGTATGAATAATGTAGACAAATTCAAAAAGTACTGCGCGCATTTAAAAAACTCTAAAGTCATTTGAAATAATATGTTTTATTGTACTAATAATCTACAAATTAAGACTGTGCTATTATTATTACTTAAGATATAGAGAATTGAACTCCAAAATTTGGAGGTGATTGATCGATGAGAAATATACCCTCTACTTTGATCGCAAGGCATATTTTTCCAACAAAAGTAATTGCAATAAAATGTTAATTGGATTAATATATCATTATATAAGAATACATAAGCAAAATTAATTATCATTCTAATGACTCCCGGCAAAGATATGAATAAATCTAAGGATCAACTGTACAAAGTTCACTAAGCCATCTTCTGACACTATCCCTCCTTGATACAATTTTCTATGACTTTGTGATTAGTTCCACATTAAAGCTGAGACTTTTCTCTACATTTTGCTATTTTCATTTTTTTTTAGGGGCTCTGAATAGAAAGAATTATCGATCGATGAGCCCGGTCATACGAAACTCCTGGAGAATTCTCATTTTTCGCGCATTTCGAAGCGGCTTAAAACTATAAGTGGAAAACTCGATTTATATTCTAAACGGCTTAAGTAAGACAAAAATTTGTAAAGACCTTTTTGTAGAGAAAAAGACGAATACAACTTTTGTTGGGAACTTCTTTCTCTATTTTCATTATTTTGGCCGCTAGAGCAAAAAAACAGAAAATCAAAAAGTGATTCCAAATTTTTTTGCATTTTCCCGGAACTTGGAAGTGCAAAGAATGCATCATCTCATTCTCCAGGTTATTACCTACTTAAATCCCAGAGATGATCCTTTTATTAATTTTTGTTACCCTAAATTGTTTATTTGCCTGTACTATGAGGGATGTTTAAGAAGTTTACGGTAAGACGCAGAGTTAAAAGTAGAATTACAATTTTTGTTTGTTTCTGGCATTCTAATCGTTCAGACAGTGATCTGTCTTTTTATTTGGCATTTCATTGAAGTAAGCACATGTTGAATTCTTTTTGAAAAATGGAAAAAGGTGACCACTGTGCCATCATCAAAGATTTTGTAAACCTGCTCTCCCCTTATGACGTCATCAAACATGGCAAACTGTTAATATATCTGTAATATTTAACCAATTTTCATTAAACTGACACGTTTTATATTCATTCTACCTTTAAGAAGGAATGGAAGACATTTTCAGCTCAAACATTAGATATAAATACATTTTTGTTTGCAGGCTGCCAGATGTGTGATATGTACTGAAAATGGGGAAAATCAGGGCTGCTGTGAAAGTGCGAAATCAATATTGTTACGTACAGCTGGAACACATTAAATGAGCAAGCAGTATCTTACTATCATATAAATAATGCACACTACAAATAATACTGTCGTAAGAAGTCCATTTCAAAGCTTGAAAGTGACAAGGAAAGATTAGAAACTGAAGACCGGAAGGAAACAAGCACGTCACCATAGACCTCAAATAGGCATTACATCTAATCGAGACAACCAAGCTTGTCATAATATTGTTTAAAATTACACTTATTTTCATTTTTAAATTTCTCGTGAACCAATAATCTAAGATTATCACAAGTCTTTTAGTACCATTATAGAATTGAGCACAAAAAATATATCAAAGTAATTAAAAATACGAAAATATTATTCCTGACCTGTACATCGGTGCCTTGTGGCCCACATCCCTCAGGTTTCTTGGGTTTCGGTTTCTTTTGCCGGTCATTGTTAAGCATAGACAGAGTTATGCTAGTCTTTTTATTCGGCTGGTACTGTAATTCTGGTGGAAGGAAAACACGAGTGTTAACGAAGTCCGATTGTGGAGCAAAGTACATTGTTGGAATGCGTGTCTCGCTTGGAAAGTCCTTCAAATCATAATTTGTCGTGCGTGTTAAGAGGAGACCGGAAGCAAGGTCGCAGAGTGCCCAGATTTTCTGTAAAACAAAACAAAAATTACCATAGACAAATCTACTATCTATTTCAGAAACTTTCACAGAAGTGAACTTTCCATATAGAGTCGGGAACAATTTAAGCTGACTTGCGTCATGGCGGCTAAAATGTCTGAACTAAGATTTTATTTGATGCATAAGAAATGTCAGTAGTTCTCAAACAGTAATCTTGTAACAGCAATGATGTCACTAAATGGGAATGTATCCATCGGATTTAAAATTGTTAAAAGTTATTCCGTTGTTTAAAAAAGGCGACCCAAACTTGTTTGAGAATTATAGGGACATTAGCCTTTCTCCTAGTATGTCAAAAGTTTTTGAGTCTGCAGTAAACTCTCAGCTAATAAGCTTCTTAATGATGCACAATAAGCTTTCTCCCAGTCAACATGGTTTTACAAAAGAAGCATTGACACTGCTTTAAGCGACTTTGTGGATGGTATTGTAACGTCCATGGACAAAGGACAAATAACTCTGGGACTCTTTATAGATTTGTCAAGGGCTTTTGACTGTGTAGATCACTCTATATTATTGACAAAACTTGAGAAATATGGAGTTAGAGGTGTTGCTCACGATTAGTTTGCGTCATATCTTGCAAATAGAAATCAGCAGGTCTGTATTGAGGATGTTATATCAGACTCACAAACTGTCAGCGTTGGAGTACCTCAGGGATCTATATTGGGGCCCACACTTTTTATTATTTATATTAATGACATGCTGAATTATATTCAATATCTATCATGTTTGACAGTTTCGTATGCCGATGATACAAACATTTTAATAAAATCTAATACTCTTGCTGATGCTGAAAACTGTGCAAAAACTATATATGCCAAAGTAATATTGTGGACTGAAAATAATAAACTATGTAATAACCAAAGTAAAACAACCTGTATTCTCTTTAAAACTTTGCAGTCTAATATTGTCTTCAACACTAATATCCTTCTATCTTCTACTACAAGTGTGGACTATGCGAATGAATCAAAAATGCTCGGTTTGAAAATCGACTGTAGTCTTAAATGGTCTAATCACATTCATGATATGTGTGTTAAACTGTCAAAGGCCTGTTATGCTTTGGCTATAACATGCAAACAATGCAGTCTATCAATAGTAAGACAGTTGTATTTTGCCACTTTCCATTCTTGCATAAAGTACGGTATAGTACATTGGGGTTCCTCATCTGAAGCAAATAGAGTTTTTTTACTACAAAAAAGGGCAATACGTATAATAGCCAATCTGGGATATAATACTTCGTGCAGGGAAGCCTTTAAAAGCTTAAACATTCTTACTTTGAACTCTATTTACATTTATGAGCTGTCATGTTTTGTTTACAAAAATAGAAGTAAATCTAATGAGATTAGAACTGATCATTCATATAGCACTAGGAATAAACATCTTCTTTTACCAAAAGAACACAGAACGGCTTTGTACCAAAAAAATCTCTGTTTCATGGGCTGTAAATTTTTTAACTGTTTGCCGAGGCATATTAATCTATGACAACATTTTTTAAGTTTAAAAAGGCTTTAAAGTCATTTTTGTTGGACATGAACAGCTACAGTGTTGACGAATTTTATACAAAATGTGGGACTACTTTTCTATAGTTCTAGTTATAATATTTATTTAATTGCTCACTGTTCACGTTTTTTTTCTCTTTTGTGTGTATATGTTTTTACAATGTTATTTGTGATATTTTCTTTGTATTTCTACTGACAATGTTTCTTAACTGTACTTGTACATTTTCTGAAATTAATAAATATTATTATTAAATAATTATAAAAAATAGGAAAGATGTTATCATAGGATGTAAGATTATTAATTTAGTATCTTCGTCAGTTTAGTGCAATTCTGATTACACAGTGTCCGCCATAAAGTTGGCTACATATGGGAAAGAATTGTATTATTGACATTGGGGGTCGTTTATGCATGTCCGACAACAAAAAGTTACATTTTGACACATGTCATGTGATAACCGGTTTGGCAGAACTGTAAAAATTAGTTGACGATGGTACCGAAAAATGGGTCAAATTGTTAAGATATCGAAAAACTGTATTAAGAAAAAGTGCATAGAATACAACAAGGACTCCATATATCAAGCAGATATGAGGAAAATAAAAAAGTGCAAATTTTACCCCTACCATTAATTACTATATGAAAAATCATACATTCTTGTGTCTATGTCCCAAATATTTGATTGGTTTCGACAAAAACTTTATGTATTTTAGTTGAATAAAGGTATTTGCATGTAAAAAAGAAACGAACCCCCAATATAGCATTTTTTAGAAATCTCAATACAAATTTTTACTATATGTAGCCAACTTTATGTCAGACACTGTAGGTATATAGGCTAGGGCGCAAATGAAACTGATAACAAAAAATGAATTACCCAATTCAGTCAATAACAATGAGTCATCAGAAAAAGAAATCAAAGACTAATATTGTTACAGTCCAGCAAGAACCACGGGGAGGTATGGCCATTTCTTGTCAGGAAGGGATAGGATCGTAGTATTAGTAGGGGAAATGATGCTAGTAAAAATAAAATATTTCATATAACAAAAAAAAAATCTGAAATCTATGAGAATAACGAAAATAAATTATTTTTCTTTTAGCGGTAATAAATAAATATTCTGGTTGATAAAATATATATTAAAAAAATTAGCAATAATTTTAAAACAAATAAATTAAAACAATTCTGAAAGAATAATGCATTGGCACGTTTTCATAAACACTAAAATACTTGAACAATTTACGACACGTTTTCATAAACAATACAACACTACTCTTGAACAATTTATCTACTCGACGCACGTTTCACGATTCGTGTATTAATACATAACGTAAGAAAGTCGATTTTATTAGAGATAAACACGCACTAGTAGTAATAAAAGACACATCTTTGGGGAAAATAAAGTTTGAACAAAACTCGCGGCGTGTTTAATAATACAAAAATTTTAGAAAGAAAATTATTAACTTTTAATAGGGCTTAATAAAAAAAAAAAAAAGTAGAAGTGAAGATCGTACTCACAACCACACCCTTTACATTTATTGCTGCTCGAGTACCTTACCGATTGAGCTACGCGATCCTATGCTTATTATATTCTAAAACGTGTAATATGTACATACTAGAAAATTGTAAGACTTGGTGGTTTGAGATTGTTCGTTTGACGGATGAATATCCACTATTTACCACTAAAAATAACTTAAATATTTCATATAGACATTTTTCATATTTAGAGTGGTATTAGTTCACAGGAATAAATAATATTAAAGGATACAAAATAACACATTTAACGAGTAATGACCGAGAAATTTTCCTTTTTAACATAACAAAGTTTTTGAATGTGTTTTTACAATGAGAAAGAAATGTTGGCACTTACAGAGACTATTCTTTGGTGCAGAAACTACAAGTTTGAGAAGGTGCCAACATTTTTTTTTTTGAAAAGCACCAGTTTTGGCCCGTTTTTGGCCAAAAGTCCAATTTTTGACAAAAAATCTGGAAAATAGGCAAGCTGGAAATGTTAGTATACAGTTTTCCAGCAATGAGCATTGACAACGAAAATTTTCCGCCCGGTCAGAAAGTTATACTATTACTACGTTCCCTCTTCACTAGCACCAAGCCTCAAAGTGTTATACTTTGTTCCACAACTGAATATTTTCTGGGGCGGCTAACGCCAAAACGGGCAGGGGGACAGGTCTGACTCACATAAGATAAAATACTCTGAAAAATATTTGCTAAAACATAACAGCAATGATAAACATGTTATATCCCAGGCACCTTATATCGAGCTATCTACTAGACTATAATCAAGAAATTTTTTTAGTTATTTTAGAATACGTCAATGAAATGAAATGTTATGTTATTTTTAGGAGCAAAATTGTCTCATTAAGTAAATAAATAAAGCATATTCAAAACACTGTATCATTATTTAAATATACCCTAAATATAAAAAAATATGTCAATGTACAAAAATATTAACAGACAAAGATTGGTTTAGATAAAAATTAAAAATTTAAAGTACTTGAAGTAGTTAAATGTACTTGTAAGTGGTTTACTTTTAAACAGTACTTGATACAAGAAAATACTTGAAGTATTTACTTGTTACTTGTTAGAATTGAATGACTAATTGAAGTAGTACAAGTAGTACTTGCACCCAAAATGGCAAGCACTACTTCGAAGTACTTGATACTTGAAGTATTCTGCTTTTCGAAAAGTAATTGATACTTGATGCAACAAGTACCCCAACTAACTATTTGGTACTTGATACTTGAAGTACTTTAAATGAGTTCTTTGCCCAGCTCTGCAAAGTATTTAGAAAGTTGAATAACTAGTGAGTCAAAAACAGCATGAAAGGGTTTAAAATCATTTGGCTTAAACAACAGGCGCTCTGAAATTCCATGTGGCTCTTTTTCAGCAGATGACGTCAATAATTACTTTCTTTCTTCAAGTAACATAAAGATGGATATTGAGAAGAAGCAGGCAACAATAGACCATTATATGAATAGAACCTTTAAGGACATCGGAGAACCTCTCTCCTTAATGCAAATAAGCATGGATGATATGGTAAGATATATGAGTGAAATAATAACGAATGCTACTGGATCTGATAAAATTTCTATAAAAATAATTCTCGCATTTTGTGGATCTGCATTACTAGATATCATAAATACATCGATCGTTAACGGTTTATTCCCAAATAGTTGGAAGACTGGTATCATATTACCATTGCCAGAAATAAAAGACTCTAAAATACTGAAAGATCTAAGGCTTATTTGTATACTGCCAGCAGTATCAAAAGTTGCAGAGAAAGCTGATTGTTATCAATTAAAAGACTATATGAAAAGCCAAGAAATAATACCAAAATTAGTCAGGTTATAGACAGGGTTGGCAGTTTTAAAACAAAATGTTTTAAACAAATGTTTTTTAAGTGTTTAAAACACAGTAACCTGTTTTAAACACATTTGCTTTAAACACGTTTAAAACATGATTTTTTTCAATGTGTTTGATGGACAATTTTCGGAACATCGTTGTATTTGATAAGGTAAAAAAAAAATAATAAAGTAAAAAAATATGAACTTTTATGTAATGCAATACAACTAGTTATAATAATATGGTAGTATAAGTACAACGAACGAAACATATTACTGTTATATAGAAGATATACCGTTATTATTTATTTTCTTAAGTGTTAATTTTAAAGCGATTAATAGCAAAAAAAAAGTCGAGTGCGGGAAGGTAGACATGTATTCCCATGCATTTTGACCTGCTGAACATGAATCCGATGTCCGTTTTGCCCGATTGGCTGTTGTATTTTTGAAAATCAAACATGGGGTCCCGCAAGGAAGTGTCCTTGGGCCACTGCTTTTCTTAATTTATGTAAATGACTTCTCCACATCAAATGTCTTTTTGCTGACGACACTACCCTAGCTGTAAATATTGATAAAAACGTGAATACTGACCGTATTAGAGAGGAAATTATTGAGACTGCTTCTGATTGGTTCAATGCAAATTATTTATGTCTTAATAGAAATAAAACTCAACCATTAGAGTTCTCACTAAATTCAAAAACAAATGACACTGTAAAATTCCTAGGACTTAACATCAATCAAAATTTAAATTGGCAAAGTCATATTCACAATCTTTCGAAAAAATTGTCATCCATCATATATGCTATAAAAAATATAAAATATAAAATAAATATAGATGCAGCTCTAATGACATATCATGCTTTATTCCACAGTACTATGACGTACGGATTATTAAATTGGGGAACTTCTTGCCAGTGATGCAAAATTTCAAATTTCATTTTGAAAGTTTCAATTTCAATTTGAATCTTCTGAAAGTTTCCACGTACCCTCATAAATTTCTGAAATATCTGAATTTTATGAAAGTTTCAGATTAATCTGAAAATTACCACATTTTTGAAACTTTCATGAAAGTTTCAGCTGCAAAATCTGTATTTACATTACATCAAACGAAATTTTGCACGTTTTTTTTTTAACTTGTTTTACAAAGTCTGGTTTTGACATTTATTTTAGAGGTTAGGTTAGCTATTCTTTAAGTACAAGAATCCTGCTTTTCATTTCTTCCGTCCCTTTCTAGGTTCCTAGATTCTATTATTTTTACATTAATAAGAAAAAAATATTTTGAATGAAAAAATATATCAGTAATATAATTTCACTAAGGTCATTGATTAATGACGTTGTAATTGTAATGTATTGCGTTAGAGTTTGGATTTTAACCTGAATCTATCAGGGAGTGCAAGATGTGAATGTTTTATCTCTTTTCATCTCGCTACGTTTCATTCCTTTCCTTTCTCCCGAAATGAGCATTCTCTCTAATGGAGAATAGGGGACCAGGAGATTTTGAAAACATATCAACAAATTATCTATTCGTGAATTTTGAAAAATATATTATTTGTACTTTTCACGAATATAATTTTAAGTTCTAATCTTACCAAGGAGAAAACAAAATATGTTTTTTATATTCAGAAGAAACATTGAAAACTAAAAATTTATGAGACTAGTTCCAAAGTGGGATTTATTTGTTATTAACCTTCGGAAATTAAAAAAATTACAAATGTTATACAGAACTTAAGTTTCATATCATTTCATGAAATATTTTAATAAAAATTCACTTAACATTCATATTAGGGGAAATATTCAATTAAGTTTCATAAAATGAAAGTTTCAATGAAATTTCATGATACTTAATATTTAATTTTATATTTTAGAAAATTTAGAAATTTCAGATGAATTTCGAAACTTTCACAAAAATGTCATTGAAATTTCACAAATTTTAAATTTCATGAAATTTTGCATCTTTTAACGCTATACAGAACTTAGATTTCATAATTTCTTGAAATATTTCAATGAAATTTCACTTAACTTTCATAATATTAGGGAATTATTTAATTAAATTTCATAAAATGAAAGTTTCATTGAAATTTCATGAAAGTTTCATTGAAATTTCATGAAAGTTTCATGATGCTTAATGTTTAATTTTATATTTCAGAAATTTCATAAATTTCAGATGAATTTCGAAACTTTCACAAAAATGTCATTGAAAATTTCGCAAATTTTAAGTTTCATGAAATTTTGCATCACTGCTTCTTGCCATATACAAAAAAATTTTCATCCTCCAAAAAAGAGCTATTAGAAGATTAGTATTCCAAATTATGAAAGTTGTAAACCGTGGTTCACTAAGCTTAACATATTAACTCTGCCTTCTGCAATTATTTACTTTAATTTAGTTTATGTAAAAGAAAATTTGAACAAGTTTGCTACTAATATGGAATTTCATGATCACTTGACCCGGTCACGGACAAACTTAGTAATTCCTTTACACAGATTAACAAACACAAATAAAACATATATGGGTATAAAACTCTTCAATAAACTACCAATAACTGTGAGAGAGGCACCACTGACTAGGTATAAATTAATCATAAAGAAACATTTAATTGAAAATATTTACTATGACGTAGATAACTTTAGTTTTAGGTAAAATTTTAAATATAATGTATTTTGATGCATGTTGATATACTTACACATTTTATTATTTGTTGTTTGACTTTAGTATATTTTTTGTACTGTGTGATATATTTATTTTATTTTATAATAATTGTTTACCTAATATGTTTTTTATATATCTATGTATCTTTGACCTGTCTAAGCACTACGGTGTAAGAAGACCAATAAATGATCTAAAAAAAAAAAAAAACCAATCACCAAAAAAATTATTGCACTATTGACAACTTGACGTATTTGTTACACCGAATTGGCCGAGCCGTTGTCAAGTATCGTCCTCGTCTTGTTATGATGCAATATGGGCATGGCTTATAGAATAAACAATGTATTGGGTCGACGCGCCCGTATAAATTTGAGTTTAAAAACATATTTTTTATTGTTTAAAACATGTTTTTTTTTCAACAATTAAAAATCCATGTTTAAAACACATTGAATTGTTTTAAATAAAAAAAAAAAACGTGTTTTTTGATTAAAATAAAAAAAAAAAAACACAATTTTTGCCGACCCTGGTTATAGAAAAAGGCATAGCGCGTCCACAGCATTAATGAATGTCCATGATGATATTGCCAGAGCAATGACATATTCAGAGGGTGTTTTATTAGTAATGCTAGATTTCAGTAAAGTTTTTGACAACTGAACATGAATTAGATATTTCAGAGACAAAACTTGTAAGGAATGGCGTACCACAAGGGTTAACTTTAGGTCCAATATTGTTTATTTTATATACAGTAGATCTTTTAGCCCAGTTGTCAGAGACAGAAATTGATAAAATCCGGTCACTAAATGTTATATAGCTGAAATTTTCAGAATAAGTAAGTATTTTTGTTAGTGTAGAATAATATAAAAAAAAGTGTACAGCTGCATATAAAATTTCACATCAAAAACGTATATGATTTGGAAACTTCACTTCACAAGAAAGTACAATAAAATATTGCTAACGTCCTACATGTTAAAATCGTTACTTAAATTTAAATCTACTTACATAATTCACCGAATCATCGTCAGGCGTAACAGCATCCTTGTGATTTTTCATCCTTTCTATTAAACTCTTATAAAAGCCATAGCTGAAGTAGTCACTTTTGGTTACCAACGGTTCCAGAATAAACCATAAACACTGCTTGGCTCTCGTTAATTCTTGTACGTCGTCCCACTTAGAAAGCTGGGGATCGTGCGCCAAGACAGGTATTGCAAACACGAGCATATAATCAGGTAAGATATGTGGTAGCTGACTCATGGCCTTGTCAGCTTGCCCAGAGCCCATTGTGAGGGTCTTAACGTAATCCCGCCTACGGTTAATATCAGCAATCATGTAGTTGCGCACGGTAGTACGAAGTCGATTTTCTGTCTCTCTGCCCGCCAGTGCATAGTAACCCATAAAGTCCAAAGGTAGACATTTGTTTGGTAGCCCTTTGCTAAGGCCCTTATGTAATTTTGTAGCAAAAATTTCCCTAACTTGTTTCACCTCGTCCACCATCAAAAGTGACAAGTTGTAGAACTGTTCGGCGGTGTACTGGTCACCAACTCCCTTTTGTTCACAAACTTTAAGCATCGCACAACCCGCAGCTAGCCTAAGCCACGACATTTCCGCCTTGGAGAGCCTGCCCGACTGTAGTAAATCACCCTTGTGTAATATAAAGGCGTTCAACATTCTAAAGGTTTTTTGGGCTGATGCAGTGTCCTGCTTGAGACCAAGAAGCCATCTAGCCATGGCCTTTAAGCCCTCCACCTTACATCTGGTTTCTTCAGGCAGTTCTTCTTCGGAACACCACGGCTCAGAATCATGAACTTCAAACTCTCCTTCTCTCGCTTCCTTCACTAACAGTTCTTTTACAATCTGAAGAAAAAAAAAAAAAATGAAATTTTTTAAATTTTAGCAGAATTGGATAAATATCCAACGAAATTATTTATTATTTTAGAAAAAAGGGACTTAAATTTAGACCTATACCTATGCCAAATGGTAAAATAATGAATTTTTGAAAAATCTACCTATCTAATACAGGCAATTCACACCAACCTTTCTAGAGACAATATTCTTAATTTGAACCTTGTAGCGCTCAGGAACATTAAATGCAATATGTCCGAGGGTGACTATAGCAGTCCGATAATGGGGTGATTCTGGAGTCAAGTTGTTCTTTACAGTTTCAAGTATGCTCGGGAACAGTGTCTCATGTAGTTCTGGCATATTCTTAAAAATACAGTGGATAGCACCTTTTGCCTGCTTCGGTGTACCGCTTTGCGCTAATTCCTTGCAGATGGGTGCCAAGGAGTCCATAAGGTCAGGAAACTGTTCATCTGAAAATTAGAATCAATGGCATATTTTCCAAAAATACAACTTGTGTTCTACACTGATTTATTACATACTAAAAAATTACAAAAAATAGAATTATTCATGATTTTGCATTAGAGGCAACGATTGAATGTCACGGCAATCAACTGGTTTCAATTCCCCATTCTGAATTCTAGGTTGTCGTAATTTTAAGTCATAAGTTAAAATTGAGTTAAAAAAAATTGTTTTGCGCCATCACGTCACAATTTTGAGAAAACCTAACCTATTTTTTTTTAAATTTTTAATTATTGAATTATTATTGTATTAGAATAGTAACATAACGTAACGTATTAGAATAGTAACGTTATTTTGGATTAATATTGAATTTTTAGCTGGCATTTAGTTGAATTATTGTGGTTCTTAAAACCACTTGTTAGTGTATTGCCCCAGCAGTAGTTTATTTAACTGTCATTTTGGGACAGTTGCTGCTGGTTATTTTATGTTTAGGTATTATATCAATAATTTTTGCCAGTAGTTTAATAGTATATTATATACTTACATATATATTTTTTTGTATTTAGGGTCACTCAAAAATTCTTTATTAGATGGTCTCATTTCACGACTAGTATATACTAATTATCGAATTTATTAAAATACGAGACGTAAAGTCAATTTCTTTAAATTAATTTTGTAATAGTACGATCATCTCCAAAATTTTAAATTTTCTTATTTAATTTTTTCTTGTTTTCAATCTCTTTTCTAGTAGTAGAGTTTTTTTATGGTCCTCAACCATTTTCTTCTTAATTTAGTCCTTAAATTTTACAAATTCTGAATTTTTTTTGTAGTTTTTATAAAATTCGTGACCTTGGCCAAACCAATGGTATTCTATTTTTTTTATTATTTCCAATAAGTTTTAAAGTCAATTAATAATTTATTTAGTCATTTTAAATTTAAATCATCAGTTTTTTTCTACTTTGTAATTTAACTTCATTTGTATCAACTGGTTCCTGATTTACCACTGTTTTCATATAATAATTAGATCGACCAACCTTGGATCAGGCACATGGTAGTTTTGCTAGTGGCTGGATGAGAATTATAATGGACTAATACACTTAAGATTTTTTTAATATTTTAATTATATGAACACATTGGTAAGGTTTGAATAATACCAAAATAATTATTACCCCAATTTTTTAATACCTGGATTAGATAAAAATTAAATAAATTGGTGGTCGTGACGTCATTATCCCCGGTAATTCTACTTGCATTAAATTGCCGTTTAATTACAATTATCCTATAATAAACATAATCTCTACGAAGTTTTTATGCATTTACTTTCTATTGATATCAAAATAATTTACAAATAAGGCAAATAATTGGGTTTTAAATTATTCAATTTTTATCAATTACAAGAATTGACAACATCGCAATAGATTCTGTTACATTGAACTATTTGAACTACTTTAATATAACCTTACATTTTAATATTTAGTTTTGTCTCTCGCCGTTTCTGTATACAATGGAAGAAGAATTAGTTAAAGCCGATTCAGACAATTTGCCCCATGTAGACTTTGCGATGGTGTGTGAATTTCCATATTTTAAAATTTCAATTGAATTAATACAGGCCCAAAGTTATTGTATTTTAACACGAAAAAAATCGAAAAATATTACTGATTATCATAACCTCGTTAACACTGACAGCTGTCAATTGACATTGAATGGGGCGTGTGCAAAATCTGACAGCTAACGAGAATGGAGGGCATATAACCTCAATGTTCCAAATTAATTAACGTGAAATTCGCTGTTTTCGTTTGCTTTTTTGACTTTCTTGTGCTATCAGCTATTGAAATAAACATTTTTAAGTTTAATTTTCATTATATATAGACAATTACGTGTTTTGTACAATAATATTTTCTTTGATTTGGCGAGAGGTGTATTGTTTACCTATGTGTTTTTAGTTATTTTCTTCGTATTTAAACAATGTATGGGATTGATCTTATTATTATATATGGAGCATATTTAGATTATTTAAGATTTGAATGCTGTTAATTATTCTGTTATCAGTTTACGACAAAAAGACATCATATTCTATGGTATTTGGTTGTCGAAGTCTCACCAAATGCCAATTTAAGCTTTTAAAGGTATGTGGTTATTACTTAACATTAGAATTTAGTGTTTATTATATAATATATTTAATAAATACATAGTAGTAAATACCTATTGTATGCACGAAAATAAAATTATTAATTATTTTAGATTGCCATCGATTTACACCAAAAGAAGAAAAGTTTGTGCTCAATCAAAAGAGTAAAGCGAAAAGAGTCTTAAATAGATCCGATCTTACTGACTCAAAGATGAAATATGGTCATAGTTCCAGACATTAACTTAACGGATAATCTTTATGGGATAATAATTTCATTTAAATTTTATACTCTATAATTTTTAGGAAAACCTGCCGAACTAAGGTAACTCATCTAGATTGTCTCTACCAAATAAATTTATGGGTTGTGCAGCCTTAAAGCATTTAACCACTTTTCTCTTTGAACTCTTAATTGACCACAAACTTATCTTCATTGGTGTAAATCGATGGTAATCTGAAATAACTATAACTTTATTTTCGTGCATGCGGTAGGTATACTACTATGTATTTATTAAATATGTTACATGATAAGTATTAAATTCCAATGTTAAGTAATAATCACATACCTTTTAAAGCTTAAATTGGCATTCAGTGAACTTTGACAACCAGATTCCATACAATATGATGGCTTTTTGTGGTAAACTAGTAAACATTAATAATTAACAGCATTTAAATTTTGAATAATCTAAATATGCTCTATATATAACAATAAGATCAATCCCATATGTTGTTTAATTACGAAGAAAATAACTAAAAACGCATAGGTAAACAATGCACATCTCGCCAAATCAAAGGAAATATTATTGTACAAAACATGTAATTGTCTATATATAATGAAAACTAAACTTAAAAATGTTTATTTCAATAGCTGAGAGCACAAGAAACTTAAAAAAGCAAACGAAAACAGCGAATTTCACGATAATTAATTTGGAACATTGAGGTTATATGCCCTCCACTCTCGTTAGCTGTCAGATTTTGCACGCGCCCTATTGAAGTCTGAGAGACTTATTATAAATCTCTGATTGAACTACCGAACAATTGAACTAAAATACAAATTTAGGCATCAGAACAATGCAATGTTGCCGGCTTCATATCGTGACGTCACGGGCAAATTGACGTCAGAGTGGAAAGTTTTTCAGCTTTATTATTTTTTTCCGGCTAAACGGTAAAGAAAAAAATTCGAAAAAAATTCCGTAAGTCTCTTTTATCAAATACTATCTGATAACGTAGTTAATGGAAATTGGTGTATTAGTTAATTGGCTGAACATTTCCAACTTCGTGTCATCCTGGAACTTCTTCGTTGACCCGGACAAATAATATAAGTTCTCAATCCCAGGTACCTGTGGCCATCTTCAGGAACTGACAGCTTAGAACTCCGCACTCGCCGCCCAAAGTTACGTAAGCAATTAACTATCATCCCTGCTTTTCTTGGCCAGAAGAAATAACTGGAAGCCAGTTGATCTTTTCAATTTTACATTTTTTTTTTCAATTTATATTAAATTTCTTTTCCTCTTAATAAAATTTTTATTGTTTATTTTAACTAAATAATCACAAGTATTATATTTTTTCATATTGTAGTAAATTTTAGAAAATTTTCCATTAACATATTTAATTGTAAAGATTTTGTAAATTTAAACTATTTGTTGTTAATACATTATTTTTTTTAAATTTTGCTTTCGATTGTTTCATCCTTAAACCATTGCAGGAATATCAGTTGTATGAATATGCTGGTGCCCTCTTTCTTTGTTTATTTTGATTTGCAACATTCAAATTATTTATTTAAGAAAAAAATAGATACATAAATAATTCTTCTCGCCACAGAGTGACTCTCGACCAACCCTGATCTAACTGGTTGCTACTCTTTCATAGCTTCCTCAGCACCTAGCTGAGAAGTTCTGGTTGCAAACGAACCAGAGTGACCAAACCATTTTATTCAGCTGTCCAAAATCTTTAAAAACCAATAGTAATAAAAAAAAAACAACTATAGATGGCACAAACATTATTTTATTTCTGAGTTTAGCAAGAAATATTAAAATCTTTGTCGTGAGTATATATACTAGTAAGTCGGACTTAAACAGCTAATTACATAGGATTTTGACGCGCTGAATACAATGCCATTACGCGTTTTGCTCTATGAGGTCAGCTTAGGTAGCGCAATTTTTTTGTTTTGTTTTTTTGCCAGTAGGTTATGGTAGGTTTCGAGTTCTTTGCTTATGCCTTTCTGCTCCTTAATGGTTAGACCTGTTAGGTTATATTAGCTTTGGAGCATATACTCTATTCCTTCTGCTCGTTCATGGCTCCACCTACTAGGTTATGTTAGAGAGCCTGTGGCGTCTGCTTTTCCTCTCGTTTGTGAATGTTGCATTAGGTGTAGGTACGTTTAGTACCTCTTAAGTATATATATAATAATAATAATAATAATACAAAGATATTGACAACGTCATTAATTAGGAATAAAAGATAGATAGCAATAATTAATAGATAAACCGATCAATAATAAACACTAGATGTAAAATCTTATGAATTAAACGATTAAAATAAATAAATAAAACAGAGAGGTAAGAAATTCACAGTACGTATCCAAAAGTGTAAAAACATAATGCAATAATGCAGTTTAAATTACTTATTGTAGTATTCTTGAATGGAGTAAAAACAGTTGTCGAGAAGGTAGCCCCTTACATATTTTTTAAATTTGCTTACCGAATCAATGTGTTTAAAAAAGTTAGGTAGGTGATTGTATATATCACTACAAAAGTAATAGGGACTTTTTTTATACATAGACAAATTTATGTTTGAAACATAAATGTTAGTGTTTGACCTAGTGTCATGATGATGTACTGAGTTATTTTGTGGAAACTTTCCTTCGTTCATTTTTACAAAAATTAGTGCTTGGTAAATGACTATGCAAGGGAGTGGCAAAATATGGTGCATTTTGAAAATGGGCTTACAGGATTCAAGTGGACCAACAGAGAAAATCTTGCGTATTATTCTTTTTTGTATCACAAAAATGCGATTAAGTTCAGTTGTCTGGCCCCAGTAAAGTACCATATAGTTTAGGTGTGAATAAGCCAAGGCATAATAGACATTCATTAGGTTTTTAATATCTAAGATGTTTTTAAGATTAACAATAGCAAAGTATGCACTATTTAATTTACTGATCACAAAGCCGACATGTTCCTCCCAAGATAATTGAGAGTCGATGTAGGGACACAAGAATTTGCAATTGTCTACTCTGTTTAGCAAAGTGTCATTGAGTTTTAATGTAAGTTCTGGAATTTTGCGTCTTTTAGAGAAAATCATATAATGCGTTTTTGATGGATTAAGAATAAGCTTGTTTTTGTTGCACCAGATTGCAAATTCAGAAAGCAATATCTGTGCGTCGTTGGCGAGTTCATTTTCTGACGAGGCTGATAATGCAATTGTGGTGTCATCCGCATACAAAACCAATTGCATATTAACTGTAATACCTATATGTTTTTCCAGATCATTGACAAATAGCGTAAATAGAAGTGGAGATATAGAGTGCTGCCCTGAGGTACACCATATTTCAGCTCTCTCCAATCTGATAATTCTTGGTCAATTCTAACTCTTACTTTACGGTTACTTAGAAAAGACTTAATCCAGTCATTCGTGCAGCCCCTAATGCCCATCGAGTATAATTTTTTCACCAGATATTCAGCATCCACACATTCAAAAGCACGTGTGAGATCAAAGAACAGGGCTAAAGTGTAATTAAGTTTGTCTAATGACTTATAGACAAATTCAACAAGTTGGAAGGCTGCTGTGTTAGTTGAATGATTTCGCCTAAAACCATGTTGGTTTATTGATAATATTTTATTTTTAGTTAAAAAGGATTCAAGTCGGTTGGCATTAATTTTTTCAAGAATTTTTGAGAACATCATTAAGCCAGTTATAGATCTATAGTTTTCTAGTAATTCAGGATCTCCTTTTTTATAAACTGGTATGATTTCGCCCATTTTTAAGTTGTTTGGAAAAATTCCTGTTTTCAATGAAATGTTATAAATAAAGCACAAGGGAAATTTGATATAATCCCAGATGAACTCGAGGGCATAAATCGGCATATCATCCAGACCACTACACGCAGATTTGTTTTTCAATTGTGACATAGCCAGGGATAACTCATCAACTGTTAATTCCTCAACGAAAATAGAATTAACAATCGAATTAGGAAGAGTGCAGCCTGTGGCACCTGGATGTAGGTTATGATTTAGTAATTGCTCGATACTGGTAGTATAATAATCACAAAATGCATTACTAATGTCCAAAGGTTTACTGATATTGATTTCGTTTGAAGTTATTGTGGAGGGGGTAGTTTTTCTTTTTACCCTACCAAGATTTGCATTTACCACTTGCCAGATCGTTTTTGTGCAGTTAACAGAGTTTATAATTTTGTTCTTAAAAAAATTGTTCTTAGAAATTTGAATCCTTTCAGAAAATATCTTTTTTGCCATTTGGTATCGTTTCTTGTGTTCGTCTGTGCCCGAATTTTTGCTAATCCAAAACAGTTTTTCCAGTTCTTGGCTTTCCTTAACTACATCCGAATGGATCCAGTTGTGGCAGGGTACATAGGAGATCATGACATTTTTGATGGGGCAGGTTAGTTCCAAACAGTATTTGAAATTTGACCAAAAGTAAAGCCAAGCTTCGTTAACATCAGTTAGGCTGTATAAGGAACTTAGATCAGTTCTAGCGAGAAGGTTTTTCAAATTACTTAAGTTTTGTTCTGAGAAGTGTCTCTTTTTGATACAAGTTTTCAGATTTTCTGATGCTTGTGTTGGGGGCATAGCGGCACTAATAAGTTGAGCTTTGTGGTCAGCAATACCCATATCTAAATTGATAGCGCTAATACATTCAGCATTAGTGACAACATAGTCGATTGCTGAAGGTTTATTATTAAGAACCTCCCTAGTCGGTTCAAAAGGTAAAATATATTTCAGATTAAAACCATCTAAGATATCATATACATTCTATGTATCTAAAATGGTGAATAAAGATGAAGATGATATGATATATGTTTTTACCATCTTAGCTGCTAAACTTGCACAGACATTTGATAACTTTTTCCACGATTACATACCCGATTTTCAAGTTATTAACACCAAAATCTATTATAAACAGCTTTTTTTCACTTTGAGATTATGTTTTATCTATATCGTGATCTGATAAAGTGAAATGGACAACGGCTCCATACTCAGCACGTAGAAATCTACCTTAAATAATACCTCACATTCCGCTTCGTAATTGTAACCTGAATATTATAAAAAATTATTTTATTCATTTTGAGGTTGTTTTCTCAAAATCCTGACCTCATAGAGCAAAACGGGTAACAGTATTATGTTCAGCGTGTCAAAATACTATGGAATTAGTTATTTAGGTCCAATTTACTGGTATACAGGGTGATTCACGTAGGCCATTCATTAGAAGTTTTTCAACTTGCAGTTGGATTAGAAACTTGAAATTTGGTATGCAGCCATAATCGATCATGCCCGTTCTATCTAAAATATTTTCAGTCCTCCAACTATACAGGGTGTGCCAAAAATTGGTACCAACTTTCTTATTTTAAATAGAAACCTATATTTTTCTTTACATGGATCGATTGGTCTTCTAATTCTCAGTTTAGAGAACCTAAGTTATGTTAACTTATCTATTACAATTTTTGACATATGTTCAATTTTTTGAAAAAAATTGCCGCTGTAATAGTTTACGAACAAATTTGTATCTCTCAAACCTTTCAAAATTATGAAACCAAATTTGCGAAGCAGTTAGCTGGAAGTCCAGGCTAACTTTTGATGTCCCATCGGTGGTCCCATTTTGTACCATATGGGCGCAGTCGATTTTCAAATGTCGCAATCAAAAATTGTCAAAAAGTCAATTTTTTCAAATGGCACCTACTATTTTTTTTCACACCATTCGAAAGAAAATTGAATTTTAGGGTGAGTTACTTAAGCATTCTCTATACCTAACTTCACTCCATATCGAGTTATTCAATAAAAATCAAGAAACACCTTATCTTCCCCAGAGATTCCTTACTTCATCAAGTATGCCATGGAAACAAAAGACAGTTGTAATAATTTTTTAAAGAAAAATATGGATTCTTATTTAATTACACACAACACCAACAAATTATTATTAACGAACAAGAACAATGTTGACGAAATTCTGTCAGTGAAAACGGTGCACACATTGAGCATTTGTATTGAAATAATTATTTTGTTAATCTGTTTATTTGTTGTTATTATTTATTATTGCAATACGATTTTTGAATAAAAATTAAAATGAAATGATTGTTTCCAAAGCTTACTACCCTTGAGAAAAAAAACAATATTTATTTCAAAAAATGCCAATAACTCAAAAACGACTGTAGATATAGACGTACACAATGTTAATAAAAGTGGCCCTAAAATTCAATTTTGCATTGATTTCTGGCGTCAGAAATGGTAGGCGCAAAGATGTGCTACGCAATCTGTTGAAAGTAGAATAATAGAATATTTGAACAAAAATATGGTGGTCACATTGAACATTTACGTCAGAATTTCGTCAACATTGTTCTTGTTCGTTAATAATAATTTGTTGGTGTTGTGTGTAATTAAATAAGAATCCATATTTTTCTTTAAAAATTATTACAACTGTCTTTTGTTTCCATGGCATACTTGATGAAGTAAGGAATCTCTCGGCAAGATAAGGTATTTCTTGATTTTTATTGAATAACTCGATATAGGGTGAAGTTAGGTATAGGGAATGCTTAAGTAACTCACCCTAAAATTCAATTTTCTTTCGAAAGGTGTGAAAAAAAATAGTAGGTGCCATTTGAAAAAATTGACTTTTTGACAATTTTTGATTGCGACATTTGAAAATCGACTGCGCCCATATGGTACAAAATGAGACCACCGATGGGACATCAAAAGTTAGCCTAGACTTCCAGCTAACTGCTTCACAAATTTGGTTTCATAATTTTGAAAGGTTTGCGAGATACAAATTTGTTCGTAAACAACTACAGCGGCAATTTTTTTCAAGAAATTGGACATATGTCAAAAATTGTAATAGATAAGTTAACATAACTTAGGTTCTCTAAACTCAGAATTAGAAGACCAATCGAACCATGTAAAGAAAAATATAGGTTTCCATTTAAAATAAGAAAGTTCGTACCAATTTTTGGCACACCCTGTATAGTTGGAGGACTGAAAATATTTTAGATAGAATGGGTATGATCGATTATGGCTGCATACCAAATTTCAAGTTTCTAATCCAACTGCAAGTTGAAAAACTTCTAATGAATGGCCTACGTGAATCACCCTGTATATACCCACGACAAAAACTCTAGTATTTCTTGCTAAACTCAGAAATAAAATAATGTTTGAGCAAACTATAGTTATGTGTTTTTCTAATGTTACTATTGGTTCTTGAAGATTTTGGACAGCCAAATAAGATGGTCTGGTCTGTCTTACTCAATCTCGTATCATTGTCCAGTTATTTGGGCACGAATATATTGTTATGTATTACACCTCCTTGAAACTAGAGATTGATACGCCTATGCCTAATAGTGAGTGACTGGAAACTTGCAGAAAGAGATAGATTTTTCTAGAGTTGATGGGAGAAGATTCTTGATTGATTTAGAGGCATTTCAGAGTATATAAGGCGCGATTACCGGCGCAGAAAGGGAAGTTTTATAAAAGTGAAGAAGTTTATTAAAGTGATGTTCGGTAACAAAAGTGAGGTTAAATATCAAGTAAACAAAGTGTAAAGGTTATTTTGAAGTATTGCATAGTCAGTAAATTATTAAATAAAGTGTTAGTGTTTATCTCTTGTTAAAATTATTTAGAACCCACGGATTCATACAGGGTGTTTCCTAAAAGGTGGAAATACGTAATAATATGCAGAAATGGTCCCTTTAGCACTTTTAGGTTAGGTTTTCTCAAAATTGTGATGTGATGGCGCAAAAAGGCCAACGACATTGTGTTCAGCACGTCAAAAACCTTCGAAATCACCTATTTGTGTTTAAAACAAGCAAAAAAAGCGTTTCTTTGCAGGTCTGTGTTATTTATAATAACTAAACTTCTTGGTAGATCATTCTGAAATCAAATGGTGTTCTATTATGATACTAGATGCACAGATTGAAAAAAATTCAAGTAGATTCATTAGAGATTGCAATCTATAGAGTATAGAGAGAGGTGTGCGCATGGCTGCATGATTTTCAACTTTAGATCAGCCATTTTGAATTCGCCATTTTAAATTTAGAAAATATAGTATCAACATCATAATTGGCAACCTCGAAAACTCCTGTTTAAATTTTTGCATAATTTCATCATTTGAATGATTATCGCTTTAGTTTCAATTTATTTTTTTTAATTCGTACATTTTTATTGTGTAAATAATAACACACGTCTTCCATCTAAATGCACTGGATTAAACACATATTAAACAGTTACAATTTAAAATTAATTTCTCTGTGGTGCAGAATTTACTGATTAACATTAAATTTTTTTCTTTTTACAGATAGAGCAATAATTAACAAACATCAGTAAGAAAATATTCCATTCTATTCTCGCTCTTTCAAAAATTTTATAAATTCGCTTTCAAAATTATATCTTAATAAAAACAAAATATTATACTTACAAAGACATCTGTATTTTCCAAGGAAGGTAAAAACAGATAATACTAGAGGTGCTACATTCTCATCCTCCAACCTAAGCAAGCTCATCAGTTGCTCCAGAACATCAGCATAATGGAAATGGGAAGGGAAAACAACACTCAGCATAACCAACAACTTCAGTCCACGATCGCCAGCGGTTGCCGGATGTAACCCCACCTCTTCTATAGTATTCCCGCCACGCAAACAATCCTCAACGTACCCGACCAGCAATCTAATAGCATCATGATCGATCATAACGGAGCTTATTCGTTCCAAGAGCATTTTCACAGTGTTATAATATAAGTTTGTCATCACTGGAGGTCCTAGTTTCTTTAAAACAGCCGCGGTTGCCTCAGAACATTCCTTGCAACTCACCGAAGGCCTAGCCACTATCTCAAATTGTTCAAGCAGGACAGCATCACGTTTGAGGTGATTACTGAACTTTGTTAAAAATTCGTGAGCTTTCACGGGTTCCGGTAGGCACCTTGATAAAGCTTGCACCTTAAGAGCCAACTCTTTGTGTAGTTCCGATGTTTGGTGAGCTCTCCTATGTAGTTCTAACCATTCCAATACAAGTTTCCTAACGCATAGCTGGTTCTTTTGCAGTTCCATGAATGCCTTGGTTGCATGTTCATCTACTGTGCCCAAGAGATGGTATAGTTTTTTCATACGTTCGGCTGCAGGTAACTGGTATGGTACTAGGCAAGTGTTTAGTAAACGTTCAACCAGCAAGCGATCCTCCATTCCTGCCATATAATAGCCATGGAGAATCTTGTCCTTTATCCAAGTCACTGCTTTTTTCGTGGCATTAGGTACATCGGGATCACTCAAATGCTTACGATATATCAAGGCCAAACCTGACATGGCTTCTTTCCTAATTTTAAATTTCTTATCGAGCGTTCTCTCCTTCACAAACTCTAAAAGATCCTCAGAGTCGGATACTACTTGAAAATCATTTCTAGCGGTAGTTACAATGGCCATAACCACCTGATAACGAACGTTTTCTTCCGAATCATGCTGTCTCATCTTTAAAGTGTCAGTAATATCTTTCCTTAAATCCGGATGGTTCAGCAAGAAATGCATGGAGTACTGGACACACTTGGTCCTAATTGCTATGGATATATCGTTAAATCTACCCAGAAAAGCTCTCCACAATGAAGAGTGTCTCCTTGCCAACTCTGAATCTTTCTCGCTAAACATTTTCGCTAAAAGTGCTACGGCTGCCAATCTCTCATTTTCTAGAGGACTTTTTAACTTGCACTCTAGTTGTGGCAAAACGGCCAGCAATATTTGTGGGCAGATGTGGTTCAACTCGTAAATCAAATCGTAAACTTTACCGCAAATCTGCAAATTTTTATCCTCTTTGCCCAATATGAGGACGTGATTAAAAAAGGCCTGTATATAAGGTTCCAAAGTCTCCGATGTCTTCACTATGAGTTCTTTGGCTAGATAATAAGCGTTTTTTTGCTGCGTCTTGTGTGGCTCCACGATATTCATCAAAATAATGTCAAGTAAGTCGTTGCTCACCATGTCACTTTCTGTGATTAGAGGACACAGTACGTCCAACATAAAGCTCTTTACCCTACCTGAATGTTCGTCGTTTACTATTTTAAACATCAAGTGAAAGAGGGCACAAAATATTTCTTGACAATCCTGAAGTTCAAAACACATGTTAAACGATTTAACATAAGCGAGATTCTCTAATAAGTAGAAGTATCTTTTGAATGCGGCATCTTTCGGGTCTTTCAAACCTGACAGCTGTGTGATAAGAAACAAAAATATCGTTTTAACTTGATCGGGGTCTTTGTATGGAGCTTCGGGGGCATAAACTCTAAGCACGTCGGCTATGCAACAAGCTATAAGCAGTTGGACGTCCCGTGACGGATGAGAAAGAAACTGTTCTTCTGCGAGATGGAGAGATAGTGGGATGTACTGTTTGTAAGCACCATCATCTTGGCCCATGGCTTGCAGGGTGTGTGCGAGAGTTTTTAAGCGACGAATTAGCTCGTCAGTATTCAGATCATCGCTAATCGGTCGGCATCCTGGAGGATACACAATTTCCGCCATTTTATTTTCTGAAAATGAATGGTATATAAATATAATAGTAATTCATGGGCGTGAGAATGAATAAAAATGTTGACTCAAGTCAAAACATTAAAGGAATATCTATATGAGGGAGTATTAAAAATTGATGAACAACTACAAAATATAGGACAGGAATAAAAAGCGCTTTCAAAAGAATGACCCATATAAATCAATTTACTGTGGCTGAAGGCCTTTTGGTGATACCAATAAAACACTTTTATTATTATTATTATGATAAACTCTTATATGCAGGGACAGAAACTGGTGGTAAAATGTAATAATAATGAGTCAGAAATTTATGACAAATTCGGGGCATTTGAAAGATTGATACTGGGACCACTATTATTCACGATAAAAATAAATGACTTGCCAGCTTATATAAAAGATAGTTTTCTAGTATATACAAAATGACACATCAAGGATATTTACTGTTATGTCAGTGTCATGCCATTATATTTGACAGCAACAATTTCTTTCTAGAAAAGCTAAGAAACAAAAAATGTTTAATGTTAAATGTTATGGTTTGGGAAGGCTATTTCCTATAGTGGAGTCGCAGGAAAATTCCAAGCCCATCTGATAGCCCAGATCTGAACATTGCAAATTTTTACTTATGGAATATCAAAAGAGTGTATTTATTTAAATAACAATTTACACACTTTAAGCAGTTGTAGGGCACGATTCTATAATCGACTATTAACTTTCAATCTGTAACATTTTTTTTTCAATATAATATTCACAAATGAAGTCACTTTACTCTTTGTAATTTTCACATTTTTGGAAATATTTAGCACCCTGTACATACATTTTGAAAACTAGTATCATTTTCGGACCTTTCATAAAAAGCAAGTGTCTTATAAGGCATGACTTTTCTTCGTAAACTTAAATATAAAAGTTTTCCCTCTTTCGAATTCAATCCGTAGACCCACTGTATATACAATACAAGGCAAGATAATAAGTTGTTAATTCCTGCTCATAAAACAACTTTTAAATTTCTCCTGGCTATAGCAACAGTGTCATATTATTTAATAGCTTATCACATGTTTTAAGAGAATTTCGTCTAAACAAATTTAAAATTAACTAAAAGAAATCTTACTAAAACATAGTTCCTAGACCATACCAATTACTAGTAGTACAGGCAAATTAACAATTTAGGGTAACAAAAATTAATAAATCCCAGAGATGATTCTTTTATTAATTTTTGTGAGGTTTTTACAACATTTTCCCTTCATTGCCTGTACTATAGTTTATTTAAACAACTATAATGTATGTTCTACCACAAAATTTAAATATTTTGTGAAGAGACAAGGCGAAAACCTCACCTTCGTATGAAACAAATGTCCCATACGATTTTTTTACATATTCACGTTTGGGACATGCTCTTGAATAAGGATCGAGAGTTTGCCGGACGAAAATCTCGTCCCAATTTGTTTAAACAAATTACAAAAATTGCTCATTTTGACCTGAATGAATTAATTAAAAAATTTTTGGTCATTTGAAACAAAAAAGGCATTTTGTCATCAAAGAGCGGGCGCCCGGCTAAAAACAATTAAAAATTTAAGCTTTAGAATGAAAAAATCTGCACTTACTTTTCAGGATTTTGTTAATGCATTCAAAGATAGACGTCTTAGCATTTTTTTCACATATTAAATTCGGAAACAATCAACTTTACGAAGAAATTACAAGAGATCTTTTTTGTTAAAAAATACCAAAAAAACCTTAAAAAAATTCGTTTGGGTAAAAAAAGCGATTTTTGCAATTTGTTATCAAAAATTTAGTTTAAACAAATTGGGATCAGGAGCATGTTCCAAACTTGAATAAGCAAAAAAATCCTATGGGACATTTTTTTATACAAAGGCCAGGTTTTCGCCTTGTCTAAAAATTTATTTTAATCCACACTGTACCTGGTTTGACAATGCCCCACATTTATTTTTGGCTTGTTATTTATTATTCTATATATATACACAGATTCGGAGAACGCAGTTTAGGGTATAGGAATAACGATGTAATTGACCATGCCCCGCTAGTTCCATAAATCGTGAAAGCAGAGACACACAATGAATTGAATTTAGTACGGCATGAACTAAGGATGGATGCGGACGTAGGTAATAATTTCTATATGAAACGAGAAAATATCTCTTTGTCAAAAGCGAAGAAGTTATTTGTCACATTTTTGAAAAATAATTTCTTCTATTGAAAGCATTTCTGCAGTTTCTTTTTTAGCCGTAAATTCTATGGGAATAAAATAATAATTCTTATTAAAACCGAAATGAAAGTAGAACATTAAAATAAAATTAAATAACTCGGAAACTAAAATCAACTAATAATTATCAAAAAATTAATTATTCTTATTAAATTACAAAAATAGAACATTAAAATAAAATTAAATAACCCTCAGAAACTAAAATCAACTAATAATTATCAAACAATAAATTAATGAAGTAAGGATTCAAACAAACCACCTTCTTGTGCCAAACAATAGCCAAACCGATTATACAATGAACCTCTCATATCATTGAGTTGATTTGGAGTAATGCTTGCACAAAGTTGGATAAGTTTTTCCTGTAATTCAACTAAATTATTGGCTCGTTCAAACGCATGTTTGTACGTGGTTTCCTTTAAAAAGCCCCACAGAAAGAAATCATGGGGTGCCAGATCAGGTGACCCGGGGGGCCATTTTATCATTCCCCTCGTAGCTATTAAACGATTGGGAAATGTTCTTTCCAGAAAATTAATAACTGTTAAGGTATTGTGACTTGGGCAGCCGTCTTGTTGAAACCAAATGTCGTCAAAGTTGAAAGGAAGATTTTGAACTGCAGGAATTATTTGGTTTTGTAAAAGCTCTAAATATTTATTGCCATTTAAATTGCCATCGATTAGCAGTGGGCCTATAATATGATTGTCTAAAATTCCCGTCCAAACGTTCAACTTTTGAGGATACTGAGTTAGCCAGGGTTGGCAGTTTTAAAACAAAAGGTTTTAAACAAATGTTTTTTAAGTGTTTAAAACAAAGTAACCTGTTTTAAACACATTTGTTTTAAACACGTTTAAAACAATTGTTTTAAACATGATTTTTTTCAATGCGTTTTTTCAGTGTGTTTGATGGACAATTTTTGGAACATCGTTGTATTTGATAAGGTAAAAAAAATAAAAAAATATGAACTTTTATGTAATGCAATAAAACTAGTTATAATAATATAGTAGTATAAGTACAACGAACGAAACATATTACTATTATATAGAAGATATACCTGTTATTATTTATTTTTTTAAGTGTTAATTTTAAAGCGATTAATAGCACAAGAACACACAAAACAAGTCGAGTGCGGGAAGGTAGACCTATGTATTCCCATATATTTTGACCTGCTGAACACGAATCCGATGTCCGTTTTGCCCGATTGGCTCTTGTATTTTTCCTAACCTCAAAAAAAAAAACACCGTAAGAATGCCCGAGAAAATGAAAGTGTAGCTAAAAATCTGAAAAAATTCAGAGGTACGTAGAATGGAGAGAGAAATCGAATGGCGTAAATTAGAATTCTATGGCTTTTTTGGTTTCCGATATAGAGCCTCGAAAAGCGTGAAAAAAAAACACAAATTTTTCCGGTGAATTTGAGCTGCTCTCTCTCAAAAACGAAGGAACGCAGGGATGTCTGGCTTGCGCCATTCAATTTCTATCGCCATTCTATGTACCCTTGAATTTTTTCAGATTTTTAGCTACATTTTCAATTTTTTGGGCATTCTTACGGTGTTTTTTGAGGTTAAGAAGAATGCAGGAGCCAATCGGGCAAAACGGACATCGGATTCGTGTTCAGCAGGTCAGAATTCATGGGAATACTTAGGTCTGCCTTCTACCACTCGACTTTTTTTTATGTGCCTGTGTAGTCAATAACTAATCATCAAACAATTATTGCACTATTGCACAACTTGACGTATTTATTACACCGAATTGGCCGAGCCGTTGTCAAGTATCGTCCTCGTCTTGTTATGATGCAATATGGGCATGGCTTACAGAATAAACAATGTATTAGGTCGACGCGCCCGTATAAATTTTAGTTTAAAAACATATTTTTTATTGTTTAAAACATGTTTTTTTTCAACAATTAAAAATCCATGTCTAAAACACATTAAATTGTTTTAAATTTAAAAAAAACGTGTTTTTTGATTAAAATAAAAAAAAACACAATTTTTGCCAACCCTGGAGTTAGCACAGCAACACTCAAATGTTTATTTTTTCGAGACCAATATCGTACTACGGATGGATTGTGTTTCCTATGTAATGAAAATGATGATTCATCTGTAAACAATATATTCTTTAAGAAGTTTTCATTCTCATTCACTTTATCACGATTTCAACAAAATTCCATCCGTTTGAAATTGTCCTCGGGAAATATTTCTTGAGTTGTTTGAATTTTAAAACAACTGTACCCATTTCTTTTCAAAATATTTCTTACAGTTCTTTCCTTCATGTCAACTTCATCAGTAATTTGTCTGCTAGAACAAGGTTCACTAGTTTCAACAAGTGCACAGACATTAGTTTCGCGAATTTCACGTTCTTCGCTCATTTATTGATGACGGGGTTTGGGTTGATATCATTTTTTACAATAATTCACGACACACCCGAAATTCTCAAATTTTTTAATAATGTATGAAATTATGCTAGCTGAGGGGATTGGTTTGGTCTGTCTTGATATGCCACAGTAAATAAATTTATTGTGTCATCAGTGGAATGGCCCCCAAAGTACCACTTCACAATTTGCAGTTTTTCTGCAGTTGTGTAAACACACGGCATTTTAATAACGAAATTGAGATTAATTTATTTTATTCCCACACGTCTAAACAGCTACGCTATTAAAAGCAGAATGGGTGCGCTCCCGCTGTTCTCAACTCGTCGCGGTTAAGCGATGGACCAATGCCCTGCATTGTTCTACGACTAGGCGTGGTTTATCTGAGCAGAAACAAGTTTATGTACCTAAAACTAAATTTGCTGAATCTGTATATTATGTTTTATGTATCATTGATGTTTTTAAACATGTTATATAAGTATATTACAATTTATGTGCACCTGCCAAATGTACATTAATCTGTATCTTATATTGGTAAACTATTATTATTATATTTCAGTGGACATACTATATTTCTAACAAGATACTTATTTATTTCTATTTTAATATTTATGAAACTATTATCCCCGCTGGATTAGCGATATTACTATTTACTTACTTATAAGTAAAGGAAAATATCATAAAATATAAAAATTGTAATGTAAAACTGTTTAAGACGCAACGAGAATATTCTATCTGCAATGGAGTCCAATAAGAATGTCTGTCGCAAGACAGTCTCCCCATAATGATGTCACGCAGCTCGAATTGCCAAAGGCGAAGAAAACATCAATTTGAAATGTCAATAGGTTTCTGCACATATTAAGACACTTTTTATATGCTCTTTGAAGATATTTATACACGTAATTAACGTAATTTTCTTTATTTGGTTGGGCAGAATATTATAAAAATGCAAACAGTCATTATCTAAGACAGCATCTTTGTGTCTTGCTCTATAGCTGACTTTAAGTTAAGAGTTATTTCATATGCATGAAAAAAAAAAAAAACAAACTATGAAATTGTGCATAAAAGCTGTAAGAAAAGTATTATGATGCTCTACCTTCTTCAATTCTTTTAACTAGTAAAAAACTGCATAGTGCTTGCATATGTTATCTCCAGTCGTGTGAACATCAAATAACCACAGTTTAAAATTATTGTGCTTTAGAATTAGAATATTTATGCATAATACTTATTATATAAACCAAGTCATGTATACATAACAAAAAAATAGGTATCTGCCCCGTGGTATACCTACTAAGACTCTAGGTATCTATATGAACAATATTGCAATAAATTTGATGCAATACACGTTTTCATATTTCTCATTAAGACAAAAACTGAACCAGTTATGAGTGATTCCTCGTATATTTAGCTTATCCAATTTATTAAGTACTGTATATAATCAAAAGCTTTTGATGTCTTGAAAAATGTTCCAAGAGCAATACGTTTATTGTCTAGATAACTTAGCATCCCTCTAACAAAATCAGAGGTAGCTGTCGTAGGTTTGTATATCTGATAACCATGTTGACATTAGTGACAATATTGTGTAATTTCAAGAAACGGAACTAATTTTCTGCACATTTTGGTATTTCAAGTAACGTGAAAAAAGAATATAAAGTTCTTATGGGTCTGTGATGTTCTATTAATGAGAATCACTTTTTGTAGAAAGTGTTCACAATAGTTGAACTTAATCTTGATGGAAAAATGCCATTCTTAAAGACTCGTTTACTAGGTATACTGGCTGTCAGCGAGATCACTTTCCAGTCACTACTTCTTTATTTTTTATGGATTGAGATGGAACTTGGCAATTCAAGATCATACAACAAAATCGTAATGCAAACCTGTTTAAAACATGATGAGAATATTCTATATGCAATGAAGTCCAATAAGAATGTCTGATGCGAGACAGTGTCCCCATAATGATGTCACGCCGCTCGAATTGCTAAAGGCAAGAATATCAATTTGAATGCCAATATGGTTCAGCTCATATTAAGAGATTTTTTATATGCTTTTTGAAGATATTTATGCATGTCATTTTCTTTAATTAGGTGGGCAGAATATTATAAAAATGCCAAAAGCTGTATTTGCAACTAATACTAGCTTCAGGTGTTTAGACAATCCGGATGTGACAAAGACTATCGATATGTTAAGACCTGGTTATAAGCCCCCTTCAGGAAAAACCATTTCCACGACCTTTTTAGAACAAATATATAAGAAGGAAAAATCAAAATGTTTTGGAAGTCTTTCTGGATAGAGTGTAAACATGTCTATTGATGGTTGGTCTAATGTCCACAATGAGCCTGTTGTTTGTACCACTATAACCACTGAAAATGGACAATCTTTTTTATTTAAAACAATAGATATGTCTGGAAATCCCCACCCAGGCGATTATTTAACTGAAATTGCTTGCAATTATATTATATCTTGTAAATCTAACTACAACTGTGACGTGAAATGTTTTATAACGGATAATGCTGCGAAGATGGCACTTATGAGAAAAACTAGACTCTATAATCATAACTTATAGATGCTCAGCTCATCTTTTAAACTTACTCTGCAAAGATTTAGAAATAAAAGAAATCAAACAGCATGTTTTGCAAATTGTTAAATATTTCAGAAATAATCATTTGGCTAGGGCAAGGTTGGTGGAAAACCATTAATTAGTGCTTCTCAGTGATGTAAGATGGAATAATATGTCAGCCAATGGTAGAAACTACTAAAAGTATGTGAGGAGAATAAAAAAGAAGTAGATTCAACAATATATCAAAAAGTTTCAAACATTGGTCTTAAACGATCAACTGAAGAATACCTAAAAATCTTAAAGGCTATAGCTATGGAGGAATTAGAAAGAATATTCCAGGAAGAATTAGACTTATCGTTGTCTCAAATACAAATTTTTAAAAAATGATATAAACAAGCACTTACACCCTTTTATTTTGTGGCTTATATTTTAGATATAACCAAAACCAAATTTAAATTGACTAGTGCAGAAAAAGATCAAGCATTAAATACCGTACAAGAAATGTTGTATGAAAATATTGGAAATAGTGAATTAGGATTACTACCACTCATAAAATTTGAAGCCAAAATGGAACCATTATCCTTACTTATGTTTTCAGAAAAGGTAATAAGCAATGTTAGTGCCTTACACTGATGGGTTTCACAAAAGAACATACCTAATATTGCTAGACTTCTTCCTTTCCTGAAGCAATTTTTATATGCTGTTTTTTCGTCAGTTTCAGTAGAAAGAGTATTTTCTACATTTGAACTTGTTCAGTCCAATTTAAGAAATTCGGAGTGGAAAAGGCAGGAAAATTAGCATTGCTGTACAAACACTATAACGAGAATATTGAAAACCAGTAATATCAATGGTTAATGTAATAATAATAATACTGGTAGTGTAAGTGTAGTTAGGTAGTTATGTATTGTTAGTGTTACATAATTTAATTTTTTTTTAAACTTTTCTGTTTCTCTGTTAAGTGTTTATCATCTGTCATTATTTATAAAGACATAATTTTATTTACATTTGTATTTTGACTATTATACAATAAAATAAATAAATGCTTTTAAATAGTCATGAAATTTGTATGGCCAAAGGAAAATGACCTTTAAATTTTTGAAAATGCATAAAAATAGCAGCTGTCATTTTTAAAAATTAAAAATTAGGAGTTGTAGACACTTATACTAAGTTTAATATCGATCTTTAAAAAAATTAAAAAATGGCGACCAGAAAGTGATTTCATCGACACCCGGTATAAGTCAAAGGCTTAACTATATAACAGTTAAGTTTTTAAAATTTTGTTTATATTGTAAAAAATTTCACCCATACTGTACTTAATACCATAATGCACTTTCTTCTTTCTTACCTTCTCAATAAAGACGATTTATTGGTAATTTATTTTACAAAAATGCACGAACATTTTAAAGTAAGTTAGAAATACATTACGATATTTACTTACTGTTTCCTATGTTCGCTATTGAGACAATATATTGAAAGGTAAATCGATCATCTGTAACAGTATTAGAGCATTTTTCCATAGAAAAATTTATTTCCAGCAATTTACCTTACAAACCGTTTTATCTCTTTAAAGTAATAATAGGTGTTCATATGAAATTGTTAAATGCGATAATTAAGAGAAAGATTGGATTTCATATATTTCATTAGAACAAACAAAAAAAGTAATGTCAAACACGCAGTTATTGACAGAGAAAATGTTTTGATAATGTTGGTTTCATAAAAAAAATAGAATTTCTCAGATAAAACTGCTTGTATTATCTACCAGGAACTGGCAACATGATAACTATTTTTTGCCCTTATTAAAACACTTTCTGTCATCAGAACACAGAAAAAACGATTCTAGTTTTGACCCTGGCTCTACTGACATATAGATGTCAAATAACTTGCTGTGTCGGCTATTATGTGGTGTTGACATACTTGACATGTGGTATTAGCGGTATCTACTACTGCGTACTACCCCACACCACCATTTTTAAAAAGTGTGGAACAATAATTGTCAATGACGTTTTGTCATGCCAATAGACCCCCTAAAGGCACACTCCCGATTATTTGAGTGTAGATTTTCTACCTATAACTGAACTCTCAAAATTTTCTAAATAAAAATGAGGAAAAACATACTGTTATGTAAAAGTCTAATTTTCACACATAAGTTACAGCTGCAATTTTGTATTAATTTACTCAATGTAACATATGGTTCAAACTACAAATATGATTATGAAAATAATTTCATTTTAAAAAATCTATAGAGGTTGATGACAACATTATTATTTTTCATTTCCATGTTCCGAATGAAACGGAAGTATGGTGATAAAGTCGAAAAATTATGGTCATGTTTCTGATTGTACTATGCTTGGAACGTAAAAAAACATGGTCTTCTGCAGGGCAGCTGTGTCTATTCATGCAATTTTCTATTATTCACAATAACATCTGCAAAAATCTATCAATTTTCATTTCTTTTATGTTTGTCTCGATGAAAATTCCAGAACCATTTATTTTGGTGCCGAACGAATTACCGGTTCTGGAAAAATGTGCAAAATTTGCCGAAAATGGAAGTCATGTTCAATTCCTCACACCGACTTTTAAATATTTCATTAATATGTTATATCAAAATAGAAAATATATGAACATGTATCTGCTTATAAATTGTAAAAATATTTTTTCAAGTAAAATATCTTTCTAATGCAGGTGTGAGTAGATAATAGGTACATAATTTAAAATAAATATACAATTACAGACAACCAAAAAAACATTTGATAATCAATTTTAATATCCTCATGATATTCATAATCAAATACAATGTAATCTGTTAAATAACACCTAGGGATAAATACACATTAGGTTTACCAAAAAAAAATATAGGGACCTATTATTGAATACACTAATTTCAATAATAAGATCTTGTCTAACACAGGTGGCTGTAATAATCAGGGGATAATGTTCATCATTAGAAAGGTAGCAGTAAATAGATGCGATATAAACAGTTATTTTATTAGTTGTATTGGGTATAAGTTTAGAGAAAACCACCATACCTCTTGGCAAGTTTGGGTAACAATTATTTGTTATATTTTCACATTTTTGTGGAAATATATTTAGCTTAACGATTTATTAGAACTATTGTGATTAAAACTAATAAAAAAACGGCAATATCTAAATAGTTAAAACATAGTAAAACACTTAGCAATATTTACCTGAGCACCGAGAAGTATACTACCGATAATTTGATTGAGGTAGATCAGTCTGAGTTCTTATGAAAAGGTTGAAAAAGTAAAACATAAATTTGATAAATGGATCATTTCAACTGCAGCTCAACATATTTTGTTAAACATTAACAGATTTTTAACAATATAAAAGCATTTTTCCTTATAAACAGGGACGCGCACAACATAACAGAATACACGAACTGCTTCTACTAGAGTGAAGTTAGCTCTAGATGGGTATACATACATTTCACTCAACTGACAGAAGAAATATTGAAATCCCTACATTTCCCTAAAATATTTTTTTGATGGATAAAAACAGTAAAGAATAAGTACCTTATTTTTGTGTGCATTATTGTAAACAGAAATACGTTTCCTTATTAATTATTTTCTGCAGACAAGGAAGACTCAATCACTCCATTGCCTCCTAGCGGCCAAAAAATCAAATTGAATAAGCGTGTCACCATTATCATGTTATCACCACTGTGTATATTATAAATGGCGCTGCTAAGGTACATGTATGTTTGTACCATGAATATAGCAACTACAGGACACTTATTTTGTGAATATTGATGAAAATCCTCTGCAAACAGTGCAAACCACAATGTCACATATTGATGGCGTTAATTTGAACGAGAATCGTGGAAAAATTATTTAAATAACAACCAAGCTTTAGTATTTTTCCTCATTATTTGTGGTTCTCTTTGACAACAGCGTCTCTTTCTATTTTTCACTTTAACGGACTTCGTTAAAGTAGTACCAAGAGCTTACTTTCTCTCTATAGTGCTTTCGTCTTTCACCGTAACCCAGATCTCGGTGAATAGCAACTGGGAACACTGGCAACAAGAGTATAAGGGCCGGTTTATCAGTGCGAGGATAAAGTTATCCTATGGTTAAAAAAGAGTTTAATAATACAGTAGGGTCACTTCCCCTACTGTCCCTACTGAGTGTAGTCCATGCGTCGATACCCTTATTCCTGCTGTCGACGCGTGTGCTACACTCAGTAGGGGCATTGAGGTAAATGAGTAGGGGGTAGGGGCCACTTCCCCTACTGAGTGTAGTCCACGTGTAGGGGAAGTGGCCCTGATGTATTTTTAAACTGTGATTTAACCACAGGATAACTTTTATCCTCGCATTGACGCATTGATAAACCAGCCCTAAGATGACAATGACACATCGTCTTGCTGAATTTTTGAATACCATGTTTCAATTATGACGCCTCTGAAACCCTTCAAATACTATTCCAGCTTGAACCACTGAATTGTACCATAGAGTTCAGTGGCTTGAACCAACACCACCTAAAGGGTGATGTTGCTTGAACAGACTACAGGAACTAGGAACAGTGCAACTTTATTTTAACAAGATAAGACAGAGAAGACGAAATAGACGAAGATCGTTGTTAACTCCAAATTAAGGTGACACGACATCCAGCGGAAACGGTTTCGGGATTTGTCGGGTACGCATTAAATTAATTTGACCAAGCTTACCAAAAGACAGGTTGCGGCTCGTTACGTGTAGCCCTGGACGACAGTCGCGTGTGGCTGATTTTTGCATTTTATAAAATAAATTACTTAAAAAAAGTTTCAAAATTATTCTGTGAATGACTAATTCTAACTTAATTAAATAGATACCTAATAAATGAGCATAGAAGTGAGGCTTCATATGTGACATATGTTACGAAGCAACCTGTTTCTTTATAGGGCCGGTTTATCGTTTATCAATGCCAGGTTAAGTTATCCTGAGGAAATGCTACAGTTAAGTCTGTGAATTTCTCTATGTCTTCTTAACAAAGAATTTATATAAGGGTCCTGAGAGTCAGCTGAGTTTGTTCTGTGGCTGAGTGGTCGTTCCATTTGAACAGTGTTGCCGATTATTCACTATTGACCTCTATCTAATTTTACCTTTTCCGTGTGATTGACACTGCTCTATAACTCCAATGTAAATGTCAAGGATAATAGCGCCATTGCTAAAAGATCAAAGATTTTTCGAGGGCTGTCCTATCTTGTTAATTTTTTAATATTGTACTTAGGGCCGATTTATCAATGTGTGTATAAATTTATCCTATGGTTCCCAGTTTAATAATTACAATTGGTCACTTCCAATCATTTTTGTCCGTGATACCCTGCACTATTATCGATGCGTGGACCCAACGTGTTTTAAACATAGGATAATTTTTTATCCTCGCTTGATAAACCAGCCCTAAATGGTATTAAACAAGGGTTTTATACACAAAAAAAATAAAATACGGTATTTTTACATAACTTCAAAGGATTTCAACAATAGATAAATATAGATTTCAGGTTAACCTGTGAGTTAATTTGAGCTGGCAACATTGTATGTATTTATAAGAACCTTACGAAAATTCTCGCTCAGTGATACGCTAATATTCGTAACTTTTTCTAAAACTATAAGAATAACAAAGATAGAAGTAGTGGTCTGGGCATCTGGACACAGTAACTGCTTTCGTTCAGCAGAGTGATTCGTAATCCTAAGGAACCTGTTTCATGTGTTGTCTCCGTCCCTACCACGCAATTTTGTATCATATCATTACTGTTCATTGAAATCCTGTTTATTGTGATTACGAATCACTCTGCTGAACGAAAGCAACTAGTAGTACAAAGAGTTGTACCGAGATCTAGAGTTAATTTTCGTAAACCCCATAGATTTTATTTTCCGAGAACAATATGGCGAAGTCCGTCAGACGTTCAATATATTTGTTTTGATTTTATAAGATGCATTGTTTGTCTAGTGTTGAGCGCCTGAAAAGTTTTCTGTTTATCTTAAACCATACGAATACCTCAGCGTTAACTTTGTGTGAGAGTTACAGGCCTAATCAGGTAACATACAGGAAAAAAATAGAAAGCTAGGTCATTCTTTGTTATGGTTCAACCAAATATCTTATTTGTTTTGTAGGTCTAGAATTTTAAGAGTAATGATTCGACATCTTCTAATAATGTCAGGACTAAGTTCTACCTGCACTAGAGATTGCTCAGGTCGGGGGGAGTGTTACAACGGCACTTGCATGTGTAATATCCGTTTCACTGGCGAACTGTGTGATGGACCCAATCTGCCCTACCATGCAGGGATTGGAGGGGTATTTTTCTTCATTGGTGTGGTTTGTGCTATTCAGCTCATCATGTGCATTATATCAGAATATACCAGACTTAAGGCACCCACCTTCCTTAGGGCTTGCAAAATTACAACGCAGAAATTAATTTACTTCGTTATTTGCCTGGCAAGTTTGATTAGAGGAGCTTACTTCATATTTCCAGTAAGTATATTTCAAACAGTAAGAATCGTCTATGGTTTCATGTTTCATCTCTTAGAACTCGGAAGTGTTTTTTTACATAAATGCATAACTGAACTAGGTTGTTTGATAGCAAAAATGTTTCCACTATTTATTAAGTATATTAATTTTTGCTTGTAGAACATAAGTACATCTCGAGAATTTAGTAATTGATTCTACTTTGACACATGCATACATCTCGTGTTCAATATTTGTTTCTCATACGTTTTGGCATGTGTTAATTTCAATTTACTGACTAATTTGTATTTATTATTTTTTATGAAGTATTATAGTAGTATAATATGTAATTTTATGTTATATTTTCAGGAATCATTTGATTATGGATGGTCAAGCAGTTTGCTGTCATCATATTATCCATTATTAATGTCCAGTGCTTCACTTATTGTCTGTTTTTGGGCAGAGGTAAGTTTTTAGATTATATTCTTTCTTATGAAAACTTTTTAGTCTAAATACTGTAGATTAGTGGAACATTAGAATTGTTGCGAATTTTTTTCTGGTTGTAAAGCACGAATCTGACATTAGTTTTTTCAAAATGCGAACATCGGAAACGCCTTGAAGTTCATTTTCCAATTGTTATGATCATACTGTAAGCCTTTACAGAACTGTAGTGCATCTTTTCGCACAACAAAAAACTTTTTGTTTCGTACAAAAATAGCAATACGAGGATATTGTTTACTAACAAAATTATTAATATATCATATTGGTCATACACTGCTAGTCATTCTACCATTTCAGAAGTATTTATAATGCATATGACAACAATTACCATTTTTAATGATGTTAGACAAATAAAGTAACATCTCCGCAGATGTCACATCGACATTCTCTTTTTATGATTGTTCATATGTTTGATATCATATTACTAAATACAACCAGGTGGAACAAAGCTGTCGAGTATGATACAGTTTTGTTATTCATTACTGTAAATCTGTCAGTATAGTATACTCAGAGATGTTAATTCTTTGTCGAACATCATAAAAAAATACTTTTGTTCTTATCATATAATTACGTTACTTTTCCAGCTGAAAATATTGATATACAGAAATTATTAACTTGCATGGTCTTACATGAATGACAGCAATCTTGACAATAAATTCCTACCCTTGTGCAGGTATGGCAAGTAATGACCTATTTTCCTTGGTATTTTGCAGTGCGTAAAAGGTGCATTGTTTTGTAAAGCTCTTACGGTGTGTTCACAACAGTCCAAGCAGACGAATTATGTTTTTAATATTTACATTGATCTGAAATTAATGTATCATGAAAACATTTCTCAAACATTTATAAAGAAAATTCCTACTGTAATCCATTTTTATTATATAAGAATCCTATTAGAGTTTTATACTGACAAAAGACATAATTTATAATCAATCAGTGAAAGTTGTTAGATTTAGCATTGTTTAATAGAAATTTTGCAAATGACGATATGGTTCAAATTCTAGAAACTAAAAACTAAACCAAAATCTTGTTAGACTTATTGGTTCCGCTCTTGATCCTATTTGAACTCCCGATTAAGCCTGAAACAATTTTAACATTATTGTAAATTTGCGGCAACTTTGAAGAGGTAATTTGTGGTAGTCACAACTTTGCTACGACTTTAAAGTGATGCTACAGTTCCATTCGCAGATTTGTGGTAAATATAACTTTAAAGTTACGTATTTGCAGTTTTCGTCGCTATCGCCAAGTAGCAATTACTTTCAAGTAGCATTTCTTGGTGAAAACGACCTTAAAGTCATATTTTCTGAAATACGCCATGTTGATGACCAAAATTATCGACGCCGTTATTATAACACATGAACCATAATTTCACAATTGACTAATAAATTTAATTTATCGCAATTTCTTCACCAAATACAACAAATGAATAGGTACATAAAAAGTAGTGTTAAGTTCCGAAGAACAATAAAAAATAGGTTTCGGCATCTACTGTGTCATATTCTCGCATGACATTACATATTTTAAAAACAATATTTTCATTAAAAAATGCATATTTTAAAGGCGCGTGGTTAGATTCGGACGTTTTATCATTATGTTTGTCAGTAAAATTGCATTCGTTTTAATTGTGACCCTTAGACCATTAGAAAATAGCACAAGTTTTGCTGTCTAATATTACCTTCTGATATTCTATTAAATTTCTGAGTTAGGGAAATGAACAAGAACAAGAATCATATGTAAGAATGAAACATAAATATAATAAAATCGGTTGCAAGACAAAGAAGGGGCAACATCGATTTGAAAGAGTAGGGAGTGGTCAAGTTTTCTGAAAGTTGCGGCGTCTAGTTGCGGCGTCTACGTCGCCGCTCCGGAGCAACAACGTCATTGGAACGTAGCCAGACAAGTTCCAGGAACGTGGCTGGAACGTTATCGTCACCAAAAAATATTCCCCATTTTGGTCATAAACACGTATTAGGAACGTTCCTATTACGTGCCTGTGACTAGTACCAAAACACTATAAAGTGCCTACAATAGTCATTGCTATGTTCCCACGACTAATTGTACTAGTTGGGATACTTGACGCGTGCATTTCATCTGAAAATTAAACTGCTTTAATCCCCAGATGATGCCAATATGGTTGGCGAAATGACCACTGGGTTTAGTAGTAGAGTGTAGTGTTTTGGTGCTTGTGAAAAATACTTCCTGAACTTTATTAAATTTTGAGCATGAAAGCATTACAAACAATCCTCTTTCATTACTATAAGCAAACAGATAATAAATAATTCACTTTTAAAAAAACAGTCCTCTTAACAGAAGCTATTAAAAATAAGAAAATTCGAACATGTTCTTTACGAACGTTAAAAAAGCAGCAATACTAGCACACATGCAATACTTGGGTACAATACCCTTATTATAATATTCTAGATAACACTATCTACACTTAAAATTTGAAATGTGAGGGCAGACGCACTTATAGACCAAAACTGTCAAGGTCTCCATTAAATTGGTACTGAATAGCAGTCATAATAAGAGCCAGTGGTAGTGAACATATTAAATGGCTAATTTAAAGTTGCTGTAGTAAGTACAAGTTCTGATAATATTAAATAGTTTGTAGCTGTAACACAAACAACATATTAAGGCTGTGTTATCAATGTCAAAATACCGCGTTCACAGTCGTAAATCTTTCAACATATTGTTCTCAAAAACAAACCAACAAAAATCGAATTTGATTTAAATATTAGAACTAGTTAACTTAAATCTAGTACGTATCATATTTTATATTTGAAAACTAAATCAAATTAAATATTTCCTTTGGATTATTACACGCGAACGTGCCATTGAATCGTCCGTAATTCACAATTAATTATTTTATATTCTTTAATGGGACTCAAATATTCAAATAAAATATGATACGTACTAGAATAAATATATTAAATGTAAAAAAAAGTTAAAACTCGGCATAATATTTGCTTCTAAGGGAGATTAATATGTTAGAAAAAATGTATTCAATTTTGCCAATTTAATTGGACGGTTTACTAATAGAGGGCGAAGCAGTAGCTATTCGAAGTACCAACTATGCTTCAAATCACTAAAAACTGCAGGGTCGAACTTTTTGTTTTCTCTACCATTTGAAATATAGCTTAAAATAATTTAAATTTACTTACCAATTGAATTGTTACATTTCTAGTAGCCCGGGAGGCAGCGACAGATTTTTCGCGTTAATATCTATAAAGCTAGATTTTTTTTCAAAGAGAGTTTAGATAGTATCTATAATGAAGGCGCAATTCTACCAAACTCTTAGTTATGCATAAATGAGTAAAAAATTAAATATTTAAAATTTCGTTTTTCGAATTGTCACGAATTGTCAAGAAATGATGATTCGCCTTCGCTCCTGCTGGCCCCAATTTTCGATTTTCACCTCGCGATTCATGTTGTACGGTCATTGCCGATCTTCTCCTCGCCATCGAGATATAGAACGGGTCTCCGATTGCCGTATTTGTTCAGTTCTTACGTTTGAAAAAGTGACTTGCGGTCGTGCCAATAGGCGACTATTTTTAAGTGGTTTCCCGAGTTCGAATCCCGCCCGGGGATATTTTTTTTTTCATTTTCAATTTTTTGGCACATATTTTTGATTCTATAATTGCGATTTGCTCCGTTCTATTGCATTTTTTGGAGAAGTTTTGCATTTTCCGCCGCGAAATATTAAGATGCTCTATTTGGATCAAAAATCACATTCTACTTCCGGGTGGCTAAATCTTTGGTAGACATTGCAAAAACGGCAATACGTAGTCAAATCACAACAATTATATTATATATATTATACAGACAGTATTTTTATAGATCTGTTAATAAGCTTTTATTTACTCCATTATGTTATATTATTTTGGTAAGGAAATTTCTAATTTTTAATCGAAATAGTGCAGATTAATATTTCGCGGCGGAAAATGCAAAACTTTTCAGAGAAATGCAATAGAACGGAGCGAATAGCAATTATAGAATAAGAAATATCTGCCAAAAAATTGAAAACGAAAAAAAAAGTATCCCTGGGCGGGATTCGAACTCGTCGGGAAACCACTTAAAAATAGTCGCCAATTAGCTCGACCGTAAGTCAATTTTTCAAACGTAAGAACTGAATAAATACGGCGATCGGAGACCTGTTCTATGTCTCGATGGCGAGGAGAAGACCGGCGATGACCGTACAACGAGAATCGAGAGGTGAAAATCGAAAATTGAGGGCGGCAGGAGCGAAGGCGAATCGTCATTTTTTGACAATTCGTGACAATTCCAAAAACGAAATTTTCGTCCATCTGTTTTTTTCTTTAATTTTTTACCCATTTATGCACCACCAAGAGTTTGGTAGAATTGCACCTTCATTATAGATGCTATCTAAACTCTCTTTGGAAAAAAATCTAGCTTTATAGAAATGATTTCAGTCGCTGCCTCCCGGGCTATAGTTTATTCTACATCTTCAATAACTTTTTGTTAGTAATATTGCTAATAAATCAGGAGCATATCTAATAATAACATATCATTACTGTAAAAAGTAATTTTTATATGGAGTAAATGTACCTATTTGTAATCCCACGCGGGATTAAAAAGAACTTTGATCTTGTGGCATATAGACAAACTATCTTTGCATACACTCTAATAGTGTAGATTGTAGATAATTAATTATTATTTTGAAAGAGTAAAATGTCTCTTACTCCCCGAAGGAGAGCTTACATTTTTTTCTGGGAGCAAAAATGACACGTTAGTCTTTGAAAATAATAACTAAACTAGCAGTTCAGAAATATTGTTTTGAAGAATTCCGATTTTCTCATTTCCTCAAGCACGCAAAATGTCTTTCCATTGTTTTCCTCTGGTTTTTGTAATTTCCTTTTTCAAACATTATAATTTTATGGTTATTCATTGCTTGTCGTGTGTATGTGTTTTCGTGATATTTCACTTTCGGCGTGAAAGTGATCATCATCAAGTGACGAAAATTTGATGTTTAAGGAAAAGCCTGCAAAAGTTCGCACCCGCAGTGCGTAGGAAGACGAGAGAAATCGATTGGCGGACACCTGAGTGTTCCATCTGCGTTCTTCTTCTGAATAGGGCCTTCAGAAATTTGAAAATTTGTCACATTTTCCATGTTTAGGTGTTTTTCGTTGAATTTTTCTTTCGGTGTGAAAGTTACCATAATCGGATGACAAACAATTCGATGTTTTAGGAGAAATCTAAAAAAAACAGGGATACGCAGTAAGCGGAGCAAAATCGAATAGTGGACACCGAAGTTTTCCATCTGTGCTATTTCTCTGAATAGGGGCCTTCGAAACAGTTTCCCAATGGAAAATGTCAAATTTTCCGTGTTTACGAGTTTTTCGTGATATTTTACTTTCGGTGTGGGTAGGGGTAGGTATGAAGGTGAGAGAAATCGAATGGCGCAAACCGCTCTTTATCTCGTTTCGTTTTCGAGATACGATCGCGGGAAGCGATCCTTAGTTTCCGAGATACGGCCGCTCAAAGACTCCGGAAGGTAAAAATCGAAGTTTCTCACCTCTTCCCGAGGTCATATCTCGAGAACTAAACGAGATAAAGAGCTGCGGTTTACGCCATTCCATTTCTCTCGCCTACCTAGTTACTAGTCCAAATAGGTAGGTTAAATCGCAAAAATGTGACCGGAGGGGATCTCTACAGGAAAAGTTGTATTGAGCTGAGATGTAAAATAAAAATAATCTAATATATTATTAGTCCTACACTTTCCTTAAGGGTACAAAAAGGATGAAATTGTTTATTTTTGCGTATAAATCGAGAACGATGAGAGATATGGAAAAGGTTTCAGATAAAAAAATGTAGAGCTAATAATTTGGCTTACGAAAGGTCACATGCGTTTACATCCTATTTGTGATTGTTTGGCTGTAAGATCTGTCTGGGGATGAATGGAATAATAAAAAAATCGTTTAAAATCGAAAAGTTGATGCTTTTTGTTATTTCTTTTCTGAATCCCCCTAAAATAATTTCAACTTTCTTTGCAGAGATAAAGTTCCTCTGTTTGTTTAGATAGAAGTTATAAACACCTGAATTTTTAAATTCACGACTTTTCAGGGCTAAACGCTTTACTTTAATTTTTTTCAAGCAACACTGACCTCTTAATGAAATTTCTTTAAAAAAATTCCATTACAGTTTTTTTTCTCACGCATGCCAACGTTGATATCCAGATATAATTACTACATTTCCTACGATTTTTATTTCACTCAACGCCACTGCAATATAGTCGTAACTTTTTCTGGAAAATTGATCCCTCTTGTACGCTTAATTGATTGCTGATTCAATTTCCAATCCGATGATTTTCCGGTAATTTTTGCGTGAGATATGGATCGCTAAAGTGAGTCCAGCTTCGAGGACCAATTCTCCCAAACAAAAAATCTTACGAGCTCGATGGCATATTTAGCTATTTAAAATCAAACGAGAAATCGAGTGGCGCAAACCGAAAGTCGCTGCGGTCCTTCGTTTCCGAGATACGGCCGCTCAAAGTTAGCGAAGAATGAAAATCGAAGTTTTTCACCGCTTCCACCGAGAACGAAACGAGACACAGAGCTGCGCTTTGCGCCATTCCATTTCTCTCACCTTCCTACGTCCTCCTGAGTTTGTTTAGATTTTTTCTGAAACGTCGAAATTTTGTTACCCGACGATAACCTCTGTCATTCCAAAAATGAAATGTAACAAAAAACACCTACTCATGAAAAATGTAACATTCTTTCACGTTCCGAGGGTCCTACCTACATAAAGAACACAGAAAGAGAACGCCACTGTGCTCTATTCGATTTGTCTCCCATTACTGCATACCCCTTAATTTTTTCAGATATTTACTAAAACATCGAAATTTTGTCGCCCGATGATGACCACTTTCATACCGAAAGTGGAATGTCACGAAAAACACCTACACGAAAAATGTGACATTTTTTCACTTTCCGAGGGCCCCATCCACATAAAGAACGCAGACGGGAACGCCACTGAGTGCTATTCGATTTGTCTCCCATTATTGTATACCCCTGGTATTTTTCATTTTTTTCTAAAACATCAAAATTTTGTTACCCGATGATCACTTTCATACCGAAAGTAAAATGCCACGAAAAACATCTACACATGAAAATGTGACATTGTTTCACTTTCCGAGGGCTCTATCCACATAAAGAACGCAGACGGGAACACCACTGTGCGCTATTCGATTTGTCTCCAGTTATTGCATACCCCTGACTTTTATCATGTTTCTTCTAAAATATCAAAATTTTGTCACCCGATGATGATCACTTTTATACCGAAAGTGAAACGCCACGAAAAACATCTACACACGAGAAATGTGGCATTTTTTTTTACTTTCCGAAGGCCCTATCCACATAAAGAACGCAGGCTGAGAACGCCACTGCACGCTATTCGATTTATTTCCCCTTGCTCTGTACCCCTGTTTTTTTTTTCAGATTTTTCCTAAAACATATAATTTTTGTCGCCCGATGATGACCACTTTCACACCGAAAGTGAAATGCCAAGAAAAACACCTACACACGAAAAATGTGACATTTTTTAACTTTCCGAGGGCCCCATCCACATAAAGAACGCAGACGGGAACGCCACTGAGTGCTATCCGACTTGTCTCCCATTATTGTATACCCCTGATATTTTTCAGATTTTTTCTAAAACATCGAAATTTTGTCGCCCGATGATGACCACTTTCATACCGAAAGTGAAATGCCACGAAAAACACCTACACACGAAAAATATGACATTTTTTCACTTTCCGAGGGCCCTATCCACATAAAGAATGCAGACGGAGAACGCCACTGTGCGCTACTCGATTTCTTTCCCTTTACTGCGTACCGCTGATTTTTTTCAGAATTTTCCTAAAACATCGAAAATTTGTCGCCCGATGATGACCACTTTCATAACGAAAGTGAAATTGCATGATAAACACCTACACACGAAAGAAGTGAAACTGTTCTATTTTCCGAGGACCCTACCCGAAGAAAGAACGCAGATGGAGAACTCCGGTGCGCGACATTCGATTTCTCTCCCCTTACTGAGTACCACCCCTAATTTTTTCAGATTTTTCCTAAAACATTAAATTTTTGTCACCAGATGATGACCATTTTTACATTGAAAGTGAAATGCCACAAAAAACACCTACACACGAAAATCGATGAATAACCATTAAAATTTGAAAAAGAAAATCACAAAAAACAATATCTAACAATAATTGAAACTATTACTGCGTTATTAGATTTTGTAGATAGTTGCGGTGGCTACCGCCTAACGTAACCACGAATTGTTTAATTATTTACAATCATCAAATCCTATTTCAAAAGTTTAATAGGAACTGAATCATTTTTTATTCACTGCTGTAAATCTAGTCAAGGCTTCCAATAGTGTTCGTACGGCCCTGCACAATTCTGTTGCCAACAACTGATGATGAAATCACTACTTATAGCTAGCCAATTTATGATTCCTATTATATCGGCATAACCATTAGTTCGCTTTTTCTATATACGAATTTACTGTGGCGTGCAAACACATTCTTAACCAATGTTTACCAACATATACATGAAAGCTCAACAAACTCTACATTCAGTTTGATCATTATGTCATTTTACAAATATTATATGGAAATTTAAATGTGATGACTTATTTGGTTCTAAGCTATTAGCTACATGTCTTTCGAATTAATTAGCAATTATTATGACCAAAAAAGTCGGTTATTGTATTGTTTTGTATATTATGCTCATTATTGGTGCAATGAAGGTAACAACAGTAATTAAAAAGATAATAAAATATGCTTTGAAGAAAAGGAGATATGAAATAGTTTGTAGAAATAGTTGTTTTTCTTGTACAGTTTACGCGTAGTGTGGTGCTTATCAGTTTTGATTTGTAGTAAATATTTTCGAGTTTACATAAATTTGCATGCAGTAAGTTGTCTTAATAACTTTTGAATTTCTTCTGCCCGAGAACTTATGAATTAACGATGAGTTAAATATTACTTTGTAAAGGTGCTTTATAGAAATCTAACTTATAATATACTTGCATATAATTTGAAAAGAGATTAAAGACTTATGTGTAATTTATGAGATAGCAATTGTGACAAACTATATTGTTTTTTTTTATTAAGGTAGTTATATTACAATTTACGTTATTTAAGAAAGTCACGAAACTTTCAGCATATTTAATTGACATATTAATAAACACTGGTAAAATATGAACGTTATTTACCGTGCCGTTTCCGAGATTCAATCGCTCAAAGTTCGCAGTTTTTGACATTTAACATTGCGTTTATGGACACCATGCGAAATAAATCGATGTCGTGACACTATTTTCCCTCTTACAAGTGATCCCTATGTAAGAATGATCTCAAAAACGAGGCAAATTTAAATTAATTCCTGACGAAGCACATATATAAATATCGAGACGATTTACGGTAACATGATGTAATGGCATCTGCCCGAAAATTATTGAAATTATTGAATGGAGGACATGAGTAGTAGACGCGGCAATGTCGCACTATTTCTAATACTTGGCGCGGGTATTTGAAAATACTTTGCATTTATTTTAAATGCAGTATCGTATAAGAAAGTAGAAGATTTACAAATTTCCATTCCTATTTTATTTATTGTATGTGGTTATATGTGGTGTTGTCAAATCTTTATATCAACTCTCTCGCTCTCTCACTCTCTCTCTCTCTCTCTCTCTCTCTGACTCTTGCGTCTCCAGATTATCGATTCTCTAACAGATGTCGCACCTCTCACGATATAACTACCTTAAATGCCTCAAAAGAACTTTTTTCATCAAGGTCTCATTTTCTTTAGAATTTAACTAAACTTCGGACTTAGAGTTTTTGAATGATTTTGAACAAGTTTAGTATCGTAGATGGTCTTGCATTTAAAGATGGAAAGTAATTTTGTGGTCTTAAATAGGCGTTGGTGGCATCTATCTTTTAAGATCAGTTTGATTCAAATCGGACAAAAAAACAAAAGAATTATTATGCTGTTACACTCTTAAGTGAGACACACTGTATATTGTTTTCTTTATTAATTTTTGAAATTATTCAATAAATAGAATAAAGGCTTATGATAATGAAATTGAAATGTCTACTCCTATATTTGGTTATATTTGCTACATTTAATAATTATGTTTCATAAAATTGTTTTAAAATCACACTCCTTGGTTCTTAGTATTTTTCTCTATAAGGAAATGAAGTTGTAAGTCACATGGCACTATATTCAGTTTATTTTGAAAGTACGTTCACATTTTTTATTTCTTCACTCTTGATGTTAAGGTTTCTGATACAGCAGAAGGTTTGACTCTATAATTTATTTGAAAATAATTTTGTAGTCTAATAGGGAACTTTTCGAACATTTCTGTTTTTCATTGCATGCAAATGTTCACATATGTAAGAAAATACGATATGTAAAATATGACTCCTTAAATGTAAGTAATTAATTTGCTATGAATAATTAAAGTTTTTCGCGTCAGCGGATCATTTAAAATGGTTCAGATGTGTGTGATGTCACAATTTATGTAGAAAGCAACGATGTGAGGCTGAAATTGCAAAGTTAGTAATGAGATCTGATGTCACAGCCGTAGATAGCGTTTTCTTAGCACGATGTAAAATTTTACAACAGTTTTAATTGCTTATAAGTCACGCCCTGAATTAGAAATTTTTTTTTTTTTTGTGAAATGTACATTTTATTATCCTGTTACCTTATGTCTCTAACAGCCGGTTTTACAATCGCTAGTTAACTTCCAGTCAGAGATAACTTTCAGGTTATTATAGAAATTGGGTTTTACAATAGCAGGTCATTTTCGATGTTGTAGTTATCTAGTAGTTAACTTTACTAGCAGATGAGGTGTGGGTAAAATAGAAGTTGGCAGTTTATTGGCAATTTATAACCTATAAAATAACTGTCACAAAATAATTTTTTGATGTTTTGCCTAAAAATGGATATGTACGAAGTAAATGCATATAGCAGTGATGAGGAGCCAAGGTAATCCTGTATAGACCTAACTTTTTTGAAGAATACGATGGAAGAGATTTTTTAAATAGATCGTACTATCTACTTACTTAGTTATAGACCACTAACTCATAAATTGCTTCTGAGATTTATATTTGATAGCAGGTGATGTGACTTTGACCAAAATTCATACATTTTATGTATATTACCCATTTTTCCGGTACCAACATTATAAATTTTATTCACAACCTCTCGTTTACAAATCATCATTTAACTTTATATTGAAAAACGCAAGTGTCGGTAAAGTTATAGGTAACCTGCAAGTAAAAGTCAACTAACATGAAAGTTAACTTGCGATTGTAAAACCGGCTGTTAGTATTATTTCCCTATTTAAATTTTTATGCAAGTTCCCCATTACATTCACTGTGTGTATGAATAAAAATAGTACAGTTTTAACTTCACATTTGTAAATGGATTTTTAAGAAAAGTAGGTAATGGTTCAAAATGCTTTATTTAATAATAATCTTATAATGTTCCTTCACTGACAAGAATGTGTTATTAAGGATTTCAGAATGTCTTGAACCTAAAAATACATGTGAGAGATGACAAATGTATTACTAATGCGAATAGTATTCCATATATTCCACTTATTTATTTTACTGAAATAATGTATGGCCTATTAAAATTTTAAACTATTAAAATATTGATAATTTCTAATAATCAAACTAATGATTTTTATTAATTAATAATCACATGGCAATCGACCGAGGAGGTCCTTCAGTCACAAACAATGTCTAATTGTTTGTGTTTTTCTATAGCCTAATATCAAGATCTGCAATAAAATAAAGAACTATAAATGAATATATTCTCAAGATATCTGTCGAAAAATATTTGAAATACAAATGCACTCACACTGAAATAATTCATTCTTTTAAATACTTCAGCCCTTGAACCTACATAATACGTTTTTTGATATTTTTTTGTCTCCTTGGGACAAACAAAAAAAAAGAATAATTTAAACCATGATGATATATAACATGTTAAATATAATTTATCAAAATAAGCAATAAAACTCGATGTTTATAAAGTTTATTAATCCATTTTGAGAACAGTTAAAAAAAATTATAAAATGTATCTCAAATTATTTGATATATCAATTTTCACATTCTTGACATTAGGAATTCATTATTTACTTGTAAATAAGTTTCCATAAACACTAAAACACGTGAACACTACACTCGATGCACATTTCGCCAATCGTGTGAGCACCATCAGGAAATGATTGAAACTAAAGTACATCTAAAAATGTGCCAATATTTATACTAAAATAATGCCACGATTGAACGAATTCGAAAAAATCGTATTTTGTTTCTATCTTGGACACTATTATACGTAGTTGTTTCAAAGTTGGTAATGAAATGTTTTTCAGGTTGCCAATTACAATGGTGATATAGTCGTTGTCACATTTTATAGAGGGCGCTAGTTAAAGTGCTTTTATGTGACACTTTAAGCCATGACTTTTGAGGTTAGGTTTTGGACATTGTCTTCTATTATAATTCAAATGCAATTCAATTTCCGAAAGGAAAGGTGTAGATACTTATTGAAACGCAATAAAAAGAACCCTTTCAGAAAATACGCAATGTACAACTTTGCTACACACCAGTTCGAAGAAATTCAATAGTACCTAACGATTATGTCACTCATTTCTAGATGGGAATACAGGTAGCGATTCTCAAATAACTTAAATAAATTAACAAAGAAGGTAATCCAAAATTTATGTAATAAAATGCAAATTTTACCAGCAGCACGAAAACAGTACAAATCATTAATATTTTATAATGTATACAATGTTTGACACAATAAGCACTATTGACAATTTTAGGACATCATACTAGAGGTACACTTACTAGATGTAAAACGGGTTTTAGCTACAATTGAATTTCTTCGAACCGGTGTGTGACAATGTTGTAAATCGCTATTTCTCGGAAAGGATGCATTTTATCGCTTGTCAGCAAGTACTCCTTTTCTTTAGGAAATTATGGATTATAATAGAAAACAATGTCTAAAATCTGACCTCAAAAAAGTTATGACTTAGAGTGTCACATAATAGTAACTAGCGCCCTCTATAAAATGTGACGACAATATCACCATTGTAATTGGCGACCTAAAAAACATTTCATTACCAACTTTGAAGTAATACGTATAATAGTGTCCAAGATAGAGACAAAACACGAATATATTTTTTTTACTTTAACACCCTACTTTTTTGGTTCAATGGGCTTGTTTCGATGTCAAGACTCAACGACTAAGCGTTGTCCCAATCTTGTCAAAACACCCTGTATATTTATATTATATAATATTATATGATGCAAAACCGACTAATTAGACAATAATCTCTAATGCTCATCAACTTAACAGCAATAAATTTGTCACAAATGCGATAAGATTTGGACAAAGCTTTGGCAGCTTTCATCCATCTCGCAGTTAGACAAGGCCATCACTCGCTATTATAAACTAACATTAGTATAATACTCTTTGCAAATATTTTTTCATTTACGATAAAAATGCTGAGAGTATTCTATAGAATGTGCAACAATTATATAAAAAATGCAGTAAATCGGCAAAGATTGTAATTCTATGTTGGATAAACGAAATGTTTAATTATAACAAGATTCTAAGAACATATGGCCTGTCTCAAAAAAGAAAAACTCCAGTGTTGCTCAACATGCCTCTATGATAATCATAGAATAGATATAAGTAACTTAAGGTTAATTAGAAATATAACAAATACTAGACAGCTGGATGTTCTTGAAAGCTTTGAAAATGTAAAAATGTAAAAATTGTACGTATACCTAAGGGCTTATTTCAGATAGTCCCCTTTTTAGATAACTGTTCGTTGAACCATGACATAGTTTCGGTAGAGATAACAGAATGGTTGAATTCGTTTGACCACGGCAGTATTTTTATTTGTATTTTAGTTTTAATCATCTCCCGATAATGCTAACGTGATTGACGAAATGTGTTTGTAGTGTTCAAGCTTATTGGTATTTGTGAAAATTACATCATGCCGAAGTTTTCACCCCCTTCCCCCTCCAGGCCGTAAATAACTTTTTAAAGATTTCACCTATATCAGTTGTATTCATATAGTACATCACTGATAAAAATACTGTGAATTGCACTCTGCTCTTGTAGAAATAAAATTACTGCAAATTTTAAAGAATATCCTAATAATATGTGAAGTGTTTACATAGTTTAATTTATTTGATAATAAAATATAATTGATACCAATTAATATTTATGTTTAACAGTGATCATGTGATTTCCAAATGTAAATATTTTGTTTGTCTTTAAATTTTTGATAAATTGTAGAGATTCTAATCTGTTACAAGCACTGATCTTGCACTTGATAATCATACATTATTTTTAATACTTACATAAATTAACTAGAAGTTGAATGTTGTTTCTTAAATGAATATTGATTGTGGTGCTTTTGTGATTGGAGATATAAATAATTTTGTTTGAATATTACATAGAAAACCATAGATATGATGTTAAGAGTTGCATATATTTAACGTAGAAAATGAATTTAGTCTGTATCTTTATTAAAAAAATATGGATTGCCAATAAGTACTCGTGGTTTTGTGGCACATTTATTAATAATTAAAATTATTATGAAATACACAACATATGAAAAATGTGATTGCACTAAATCACAACTGGAGATTTATTCTCTTTATAATAAGCATACAATCAATACACATTAATTTATTTTGTAAAAAATTAACAATGTTTTACTGATCTTATAAGTAGTGTGTTCTCATTATAGGTTTTTCATCTACAAGGAATACGCTGGGAGAAACCACAGTTCCTTTCCAAGTCATTCCTCGGTTTTATTACCTTCAACATAATAAGTTACAGCCTGCTGTTTGCCGAATTTATAACAACACAGCTTGCCAAACCTCCAGCGGATGATCCTAGCTTCTATCACCATATCTTCAATGGATGTTATGCTGTGTTGATGTTCATTGTTGTCATATTCTTCCTTATCTATGGTGTGGAAGTTTATTTCAAGGTAGGTAGACAAATGTATGTTACGCGCTGTCAGAGGAAATCGTAAAGGCTCTGCAATATTAGTCTGCTAGATTGAGTGAATATATTACTAAGTTCTCTAGTATGTGAATTAAAATTCCTATTAATAGTCTTGGAATTAAAATCTTGACGCTTATCAGTTTCCATTGTATAGTGTTTTTGTTTTTCTTGACATATTTGTGTATTAAACATAGTTTCAATTCATTAAAACTAATCTTAAAACACTGCAGTAGTGATTACATGATTTATTAATATTTTTGATACTTTATGGAAAGCGTTTCATTCTTATATTCATGATAATGTTAATCAAAGTTATTTGCAACATGAATTAGTATGTTAAATAGTGACGATAACATCACAGCCTAATGTTTCTAAAGTAGGTAACTATGTTTACTCATGTGTTTTCCTTTGAGAGAATTTTCATAAAGGATGTAGAAGATTCATATACATACCAATAAGGTGCATAACTCTTATTATAGTACATAATAAAATATACAGGGTGTTTGGTGCATCGTGTGCCAAATTGAAATCACCGACAGAATGAGTTATCTGCTATCTTTTCAGGCCCCTTAACACTTCCCATGCCCTGCGGGATTTTTCATATCGACTTTTTATCTTTTTAATGAAAAAAATCCCAAATTCTACATTTAAATTCAAATTATAAAAAAAGTACTAGGCGTAGACTGCGAATTTCATTTTTATTTTGATGTGTACTGTTGAAGGGTTCTTTTAAATCCATAATTACTGGCATTAGTCATCTAGTTGTTTTTTTATTCACTCCCAAAGTTTCGGAATGGGTAAAATTGACATTTAAACTTAGACTTTACATGGCTATAAAAGAAAAACTCAGAGCGACCGGGATCTTCCAACTCCTTCAAAAATTCTCTAGTCTATCCTCTTGCTAATGATGTGCTACATGTCATAAAAATCTTTTAATAACTTCGTGAAGTCGCTAAATTTAGTGAATCGGGTCACATAAGGCTAATATTCAAAACTCTGAATAAAAAATTATTTTTGCTTAAATTATGCATGGGAAGCAGGTAAAATCTCTTATCTCACTCTTGCGAAGTAAAATCTATCTTTCAACTCTTTCTGTTCATGGGTTTTACTTGAAATAAAGAAACAATTACATTTTTATTATTTATTAAAAAATTTAAAAAATCTTGCTCAAAGTGTTGGCCTTTGTTGCAAATGCAGGCCCGACACCTGCTTCGTATTTCGGCAGTTGTTGTATGAAGTCGTATCTCCTCCCTAATTGTACCGAAAGCTGGTTCTATGCGTTGGACAAGTTCCTCCCTAGTCGTAACCTCCGTCGCGTGCACGAGCTCTTTGGCACGTCCCCAGACATAAAAATCTAAAGGAGTTAGGTCTGGGGAACGTGGAAGCCATTGAATAGGGCCATCCCGCCCAATCCACGCATTTGGGAACACATTGTCTAGATATTCTCTTACAATCAATCGCCAGTGCGCGGGACAGCCGTCATTTTTAAAAACTATAGGCGTATGCGTGGATTGGGCGGGATGGCCATATTCAATGGCCTCCACGTCTCCCAGACCTAACTCCGTTGAATTTTTATGTCTGTGGACGTGCCAAAGAGCTCGTGTACGCGACGGAGGTTGCGACTAGGGAGGAACTTGTCCAACGCATGGAAACGGCTTTCGGTGCAATTAGGGAGGAAATACGACTTCACACAACAACTGTCGAAATACGAAGCAGGTGTCGGGCCTGCATTCGCAACAGAGGCCAACACTTTGAGCAAGATTTTTAAAATTTTTTAATAAATGATAAAAATGTAATTGTTTCTTTATTTCAAGTAAAACCCACGAACAGAAAGAGACAGAAGATAGATTTTACTTCGCAAGACTGAGATAACAGATTTTACTATTTCCCATGCATAATTTAAGCAAAAATAATTTTTTATTCAGAATTTTGAATATTAGCCTTATGTGACCTGATTCACTAATTTAGCGAATTCACGAAGTTATTAAAAGATTTTTATGACATGTGGCACATCATTAGCAAGAGGATAGACTAGAGAATTTTTGAGGGAGTTGGAAGATCCCGGTCGCTCTAAGTTTTTTTTTATAGCCATGTAAAGTCTAAGTTTAAATTTCAATTTTACCTATTCCGAAACTTTGCGATTGAATAAAAAAACAACTAGATGACTAATGCCAGTAATTTTGGATTTAAAAGAATTCTTCAACAATACACATCAAAATAAAAATGAAATTTGCAGCCTACGCCTAATACTTTTTTTATCATTTGAATTTAAATGTAAGATTTGGGATTTTTCTCATTAAAAAGATAAAAAGTCGATATGAAAAATCCCTCAGGATATGGGAAATGTTAAGGCACCTAAAAGGATAGCAGATAACCCTTTCTGTCGACCATTTCAATTTGGCACACGATGCACCGAACACCCTGTATAATAAACGTAGTTGCCAAAATAAATACTAGCATTTACAGTAGCCAAGCGACAGTCTGTTGTCAAATTGATGAATAAAAATAATCTATGCATATGTTTATATTACTGTCAATGTAAAAAATCTTTGAACTAGACTCGGCTTACTATAATAATTTACAACGTCCGTTAATTCACATTAACAAGCAAAAATGTCTGGGGATCATCAGTGGTGTAATTTAGAAAACAAGATATGTGCAAATTGTAAATATGCCTCAGAAATTTTTAAAGTTCCTAATTACACAACTTAACCATGGAGCATATGATAGAAATTGGGCAAATTTTATAGTATTTGTAAAGAGCTACAGATATGTAGGTGCATAGAAAACTTTCTATTTGATTCCAGAACCAAACATTTCAAATTCGTCAAAGTGTGAGTACCGGAGGACCTATAAGTACATTGTCGGTATTTGAAAAAATTGTAGAACAAGACCGACTTATTAAATTCTGTGATAATAACAGAGTAATTATTCAAAATAAGTCTGAATCCCGTAAACATTAGTCATTGTTTAAATGTTTAAAAGATAATCGAATGATTTGAGTTTCATTTCTTGACTTAGAAAGAGAATTTGAAACAATACAGATTAATCTATCTACTGTTTCCAACAAGAAGGAATAGGGCTGTTAATCATAAATTAGTTTAAAAATTATCTAAGCAATAGATAAAAAAAGTTAAGTATAAGAACTTTGTAACAGGAGTGCTGCAGATAGACCATGGTGTTCCTCGGGGCACAATTCTGGGTCCTGTTGCATTCACCCTCCATATAAATGATATTGCTAAATGTATAAATGACTGTAAAATGTGTAGTATGAGTAGAAAAATCTTATTGTAAAAATCAATAATAAGCCCATACATTGAATATTACTCAAGTATTTTTTTCAATTTTAAAAGAAACGAAGTAGACAAAAGAAAAAGGTACAAAGTAAATAGATGAGAACAATCTTTAAGAGTAACAGGTGTATGGTATACACCAATAGAAACTGTTCTGGAAGTACTTAATTTCATGAACATAAAACATAATATTTAATATATCAGATTTATAAATTGAAAAATAAAAAGACTGTTCTCCTGGACTTATTATATTGGGGTATTAATTTCAATGCGATACCTCTAGGGGCTTGACGGCCAGACAGAAGGACAATAAAGTGGATCATATAAGGGTTTGGTTTTTTCATTTCGAGGTATGAAACCCTAAATATATTTAAAAAATCACATATTTTATACTTATGTTCCAAGTTAAAGAGAATGTATCTTGTCTAAACCATAGTGTAAAATTTATGTATTGCTATTAAAAAAGATTCTTATTGATATTATAAAATGCAAATGTAAAAAATATATTTAACTGAAATATCATTATGTATATAAATAAGAAACCAACAACAATTCAAATTTTAATTGTTGTATCTATTATACGATGTATATGCATTATGTTTGTGATTCACACACATTGTATCCGGATTATCCATGTTAAGTTTTATATTGTGCTATTATGTTGTCTTCACCAATAAATCTAATGTTTTATTGCTAATTATAGGTTCGTGGAGGCTTTGTTGCCAAACCTCTTCAACTAGCCAGAAACACATATGAGACGGAACCGCTGCAAGACGAATCGGATCTAAGACCTCAGATTAACATATCCCAATTGCACCAGTCCCGCATCGGCCTTCTCAGCCAGGCGTTGATGTTGATCATCATTGCCGGATTTCTATTTTCTGAAACTCTCTCGGAATTTTGGAAAGGGAAGGTGCCTATCAACTCTCGCAATCTTCATGATGTTATATTTCGTGTAGTCGAAATTGGTGTAGCTATATGGTTTCCGGCCGTCCTCTGGAACTGCATGCAACCATCCGAGCTATGGATCCTAAATCCCAGGAAGCTTCTAGCTAAGTTTGACCAACCTAAGAATTTGGAAAGTCATCCTGGTGATGGAAAGACTGCTACTGGAGGAGACGATGAGGCGTTCTTGGACAAGAGGGAGTGTTGGATTTGTTACGATGGAGACAAATCAGAACCTCTTATACAGCCATGCGATTGTACAGGGGATGTATCTAGTGTACATCATGAATGCCTTAGAAGGTATGGAACTCCCATATACACAGATTTACAATTTTTAGAAAAATCGTATTATTACTATAATCCTAGTTAAACTTCATTACTATGGTATTATAAATAATAGCTTACATTGGATACACAGTTTTTAGGGCCGGTACTTTCATCTATAGTTAGCGACATTTATTCTGCAGAATAAGTCTTATCTAGAAGATAAGCAAAAAAGCGGTATTTTCACCTACAAATAGTGATATCAGTCAGATAAATATGCTTATTCCTAGGATAAACTATTCGGCGCCCAAACCGACGAATAAGGCTTTTATCTACCGGATAAATGAAGCCACGCCTACGCGCTTGCGCTCTGATTGGCAGTGCTATTCTATTTTCTAACCTAAGTTTTGAAAAATTATTTGTTGTTTTGTGTTTAACAATACTGTAGATAAGGTTTGGCCAGTGTCGACTTTTATATAACTGCTATTTATGTATTTCCTCAATTTGTCCAAAAACGCGTCACATGAAACACAGTTTTATTTTATGTAATATACGATTTAAAAATATGCAGACACAAAATCGCACAATAAAAGCTATTGTAAACACTATAATGGCAATGACAAACAACCATGAAGTATAAAAATGACTCAAATGTCATAAACAGGTAAGCAATAATATTAGGGGATTATTTCTATCCTTACTTGAAGTACATAGCTTTTGTATACATTTCTCTTGTTTTACCACATCTTAAGTTGGCAACACTTACTTTGGGAAGTATCTAAAATCTTATCCGTTGAATTGTTAACCGAAGGTGTAATTTGAATGAAAGTACAGATACAAGATATCCAGTAGATAGCAAATTCTGGTTATCTTATCCTTCGAATTGTTATTCGCCGGATAAAGTATATTTATACTTAAGTGAAAGTACCGGGCCTTAGGGTTGATTTTTTGAGTGATTTTGTTGTTTTTTATAAGTTTAAATTCTACTCTCCTGATAACTTTTATACTGAAATTGTCTATAATTTGTTTATTTTTCGATAGGTTTCATTAAATTTTGATAGTTTGATGTATTTTAATATGATGGTGGTTTATTTTAAGGATAGCAATCAAGAAATCATCATATACTGGCACACAAAAATAAATCGATTCCACATACCAAAACAATTATTTCCGGTTTATCCGAATCAGGTGCCAGTTTTGCCCCACCACGTAGAATAGAATAGAATAGAAAAATATTTATTGTGTTAAATATAAGTGTACACATAGATACAATATTCTACACAAAAGGTGACGTTCGTAAAAACGTTCTTCCACGCCACCAAACAAAGAAACAAAAAGAAAAACTTACTTCTAACCATCACATATAACTCAAGTAGCCCTAAAATTACATTATCTAAACAATCATATTTTGTACCTGCAATAAGTATTCTTTATAATTTTTTTTAAATGTACCAACAGATACACCCTCAATCATTTTATAATATACATCATTATTTAATAACTCAACAGATAAATATGCAAAGCAACACTGAAATCTTGCTGATTTATGTTTGTATATATTAAATTTGTTTAATTCCCTAAGATTGATATTATGCATCTCTTGTCTTGGTTTCAGGTACTCTTTTAGATATTCTGGTTTTCCTCTGGTATAAATTTTCATTAACAAACTGCCAAAAAATAATTTGTAACGATAATCTATTTTTAAGTACAAATGTTCTTTATATATCGGAGTGACATGATCATATTTCCTTATTGAATGAACAAAACGCAAACATGTGTTTTGAGCTAACTGTAGCTTGTTTTTAAATTCCATTGTCAGAAAACTATAGTATACAGTTAAACAGTAATCAATCTGGGGATACAAAATTGATTCGACAATTCTGTGTTTTACTTTTTCATGCAGCATATATTTAAATCTATGTAGTGCCTTTAATTTCATGTATAATATACACAACTTACTTGTCACATGCCTTTGAAAATTTAAACTATCGTCAAATATTACTCCTAGGTTTTTCGCATACTCTTTTTGTGGAATCTCTATATTGTTAATATGCACTGTAGTGAAGTTAAACTTCATAACTTTATTTTTAACATTTGCAGAACCTATTAGCAAGAAGCAACTTTTACTAGCATTAATTTTAAGACCATTCTCAAAAGACCAATTGTTTATCCTCTCTAGATCAGAATTTACATCATTCAGGGCAATGTTTACCTGTGATGGTTCAAACGTTTTTAATAATTGAGTATCATCTGCATACATATAAGTGTTACAGTTATGTATTATTGATGGTAAATCAGATGTGAAAATGTTAAACAAAATTGGCCCTAATATGCTGCCCTGTGGAACACCTTGTTTCACTGCAATAGGATCTGACTTAATTCCATCTATTTCAACGCACTGCAATCTATTTAATAAATAGTTATTAAACCACACACAGACATTATCAGAAAAGTTATAAAATCTCATTTTAGCAAGTAGTAGATCGTGGTTTATCAAGTCAAAAGCTTTGCTGTAGTCCAATAGCACCAAGCATGTTGCTTTTGACTCGTCTATTCCACATGTAATATCTGTTGCCACTCTAGTCAGTGCAGTACCGGTACTGAAATTAGATCGAAAACCAGACTGAACATCTGGTAATATGTTATTACTATTTATAAAGTCGATCATCATATTACAAACAATCTTTTCGAACATTTTTGCTAGAATGGGAAGAATATTTATTGGTCTAAATTCATTAAATGAAGTTACATTTGGTACTTTTGGCAGTGGTCTTATAATGGAGGTTTTCCAAATAGTTGGAAATTCTCCATTCTGTAATGATTTATTGAACAAATTTTTAAGAAAATCTGAGATGAATGGCAAACTCAAATCCAACATATTGTATCCGATGTCATCAATGCCCATACACTTTGATTTTATTTGTTTAAATGCTTTATATATGTCAGCTTCTGTTACCTGATTAAATGTAAATTTGGTTTCTCTGTTTGAGTGAGTGCCGTTTTGATAGAATGATATAGTCTCTTCACTTACTGGTGTTTCTAGGTGGCTTGAGTTTGCAAACGTTTTATTTAGTTCATTAGGGTTTTTTAGGTGCTGTGGGATATCAGCCACCACACTTGTAGTGACACCCCATTGTTTAAATTTCGACCACAACTTTTTTGAATTTTTTTCTATCTTGTTAATTTCAAAATTAAAGTAAGCAATTTTCTCACTCCTTATTGCAAATGATAAATAATTCTTTAGATCTAGATAAAAATGTTTGTGGTCTTGATTTCCACTTTTCTTATATTTGTTATATGCTTTATCTTTTAATTTAATAATCTCTTTTATTGTTTCAGTTATGTAAGGTCGATGGGGACGTGTAGGTTGAATATATTTTAAAGGGGCATGTACGTTAAAAATATCTAATATCAAATTATTGAATATATCAATTTTTTTATTTATATCAGCCTCTTCGGATAATCTGTACCAATCAACAAGCTCCATATCTACTTTAAATTGATCCAAACTAAAATTTTTAAAGTCTCTATAAATAAAGGTTTTAATTGGAGGTTTAATAACATACAGTTGAATCACACAATAAGTCAACCTATGATCAGTCATATTATACATTTCCACTGTTCCCGTTTCTAAAACACCCAATTTTGTATCCACAAAAATAAGATCGATAAGACTATTACTTGTTCTAGATACTCGTGTGGGTTCATTAATTACTTGCGTCAATTTGAAAGTAGCGGTAATGTCATTTAAAAACTTACTGTCTTTGTTTTGAATAAGAAAATCTACATTAAAATCTCCTAATAAGACAGTGTAATCAAACTGAATACTTACTGCAGCTAATACATTTTCTATAATACTTAAGCTACTATATGATACTGTAGGTGGTTTGTATAGAGCTCCTAATAATATTTTATCATTCTTAAGACTAATACACAGCCATAATTGTTCAATTGATTTTTCACCACCTTCTTCTAGGAAAGAAATATCTACAGTACTACACTTAAATATTGATAAAACATATACACAAATTCCACCACCTGGTTTGTCTGTCGCATCTAAACAATACATAATTTGGAACTTCTATTAATGTGCTTGGAAATTCTGGCGGCAACCATGTTTCACTCACAGCTACTATATGAAATTTTCTTTCTAGCACCATCGCTTTGAAGTCATCAAAAGAGGGAATGAGTGACCGCATGTTCACATGCGCTACCGCTAATTTCTCAATTTTTTTAATAGAGGAATTATTTATTTTTTGTTCTACTTTTGGTAGTGTTTCACTAGGCTGGTTGTTTTCTATAAAAAACTCCCAGTTTGTATATATGGTTGAGGATAGTCTATGTTTGCTTCCATCAGTTTGTATATTCTGTGATAGGCTGCACAGTTTGTTTTATCCCAGGCTGAATGATTAAATTTAACATTTGGAATTTTTAGTACCTCAGCTGCATATTTGCAATTTGTACACATTTTGTTTTCAGTTTCACACGATTTATGTTCCGCCGCACAGCTCGGACAAATTTCATTTTTACTTTTACAATTATTGGACATGTGCCCAAATTTCCAGCATTTAAAGCATTGAATTATATTTATGTAATCAATAAATTTGCATGATTTCCATCCAATCGAAAGTGTTCCTTTATTATGGATAAATCCGTATGTAACTGGATCGACTTCTAAAACTATGTTAGTGTGTCTCTCATCTCTTGTTTCATGCTTATGTATTACTTTTATTTTCAGTCTGTCTGGTTCCGTTTTAATTATATTTTGTATTATAATTTTTTCAACTAATCTTTCTGTATCTTCCACATCTCTTTTATTCACTCTAAGGACTTTTATTTTAGGATTCTTTTTTTCTATCTTTTTTACTTCATAGTCATTCCCCAATGTTTGTTCTATATTTTTAAGAATATTCTCCACTGGTTTTTCATTGTTACAACTGATAGCAACCCCACCATTTCGCACATGTTTGATATTGGATATACTAACTCCAAGAGATCCTGGATCTACTTTTTCTTGTAATGTTTGTCTTGTGACTGTACTTTTCTGTTCTATGTCTTTCTTTGGTTTAATTACCAATACCTCTTCATCATTTCTTCTTAGTACCTTACTGTATAGTGGTTCACAATTTTCTTCTGTCCTCAAAAACAGGGTTGCTACGATTTAAATCAATTTGATTTAAATCAACTGATTTTTTAAATTTAAATAATGATTTAAACCAAGTTGTGTAAAGCCAATAATCTAAGTAAATCAAAGTTCAGAAAATTCAAATAAAAAGAAGAAAAGAACAGTTAGAACATGATTTACTCCAAAACAAAAATTTTAAAGTTTGTACAAAAAAACTAATTTAGCTCCTTTTTCGGTCCCTAAACGATTTCGAATCTTAGAATGAATCAAACCAAATGTTGAAAATATTCTCTCAACCGAGGCTGAACTAGCTGCAGCAGAAAATAATCATTGTTTGATAATTGGGAATAATTTGTCAATAATATCAATATTTCTTTGGGATTTCCATCAGTTCAAGGGTTTTGTGTTTCTGAGAATTTCTTCGTGAAACATAATATCGGCAAAAGGCTCAGATTTTACTAGAAAGTTAATAATCAGTGGTAGTAAACCACTTTCGGGATATAATTCATTAACGGCTTCTAAAGCACGATTCTTTTCGCTTTCTGTTAATTTATGCTTTATTTTTGTAGGGTCTAGAATGAAGGCTAGCAAATGGTATGAGGTGATATACTGGTCGTATTGGTATCTAAATATTTGCATTTGCATTAAGGTAATTTCAGTTTTGTCAAAATGCGACTCAATTATTTTAAATTATTCTACGACGTCTGATAGAATTGCATTGTTTCTTTGAAGCCTTTCAAGTGCAACAGATATAGGTTTAATGTAGTGATAAGTAATCTTCAGCAGTTCTTTTTAAATAAATGTTTGAAATTTTCTGTCCTATTATGCTGTCAATTTTAATATTCCTCGCTAATTTTAAAAAGTGTGGGCCATGATTTAACGAAACCCTCTAAGCTGTCGGCAAGTGAATTCCATCTTACGTCAGAAGATCAAGTAAGTTTTTTCCTCCTTCTTTTGCATTTGCCGCAGAGGCAAAATGATTGTTTCGGAAGTATTTCACAACGAATGTAATGTGTTCCTTAATTTCACTAATTTCCAAATCTTTACATAACAAGTTTAAAATGTGAGAACAATTGTAAGTAATAAGATTTAGTTCTGTTGACTCTTTAGTTTGGTTTCGTAGCATTCATATTGACAGCATTACCCGTCACAAAGCTGCTTACTGCACAGGTATAGTCAATCTTTAGAGTTTTAATTAAATTTGCTTGCAAGTTCTGTTAAATATACAGATGTATGTGGATTTCCAGATGTGTCTATTGTGTCTATTAAAAAGGAAGACCCATTTTCCGTAATTACAGTTGCACATATTATTGGTTCATTGTGTATGTTGGACCATCCATACAATGACAGACAAACTGAACTTCCTGATTAATCTTTAAAACATTTACTTTTTTCCTCGTTATACAGTTTATCGAGCAGTGTGTTGGACACATCATGTCGAGATGGTGGTACATATCCAGGTCGTAAATCCTTATTGCTTTTTTTACTTCACGTTGTTCAATACATACAAAACTGCTGTTTATCACATAAAGAGCTCTAGCAATTTGTTTATCTATTTCTTCTTTATTAGACTTGGTCGTACGTACAACAAAAGATGATAAAGATCCAAAACTGGAGTTAAGCATTACTTTTCTTTTTTTACTTAATGGCGTAGAAGATAAGAGTGACTGTGGGGCACTATCTTTCTCTGCATTTTGTTGTAACGTGTTCAATTGTACCTGTAAATAAAAAACAAGATTGTTATGTTGTTCATTTTTAAATCCAGTTACACAAAGACAGTCATAGATACTATACTTTATTCTTAAAACTAGGAGTGAATGAGAAAGTCACATTTGTCCATGGAAAGTCGCTAGAAATCTAGAAAATGCACTAGATCATTTTAAAAATTTGTATCCAGCTCGTCTCCTGGCATAATTGGTCTTAGTCGCAGAAATAGACCGACGTTAAATATGTAAATGAAAAAAAAGGTTCTCTTAATATTTTGTCTTACTAGGAAGTTATAAATATAAATAAAATAACACTATACTTACATTGGACACTGTTCCTGAAGTAGAGGGACTTTCATTATTTGTTTCTACTTTTTCTACATTATGCGAAGCACGTTTTTTCCAGTGGACTTTCAGTCGGTCCACAAGTCCTTGGATTTCTACTTTACACTTTTTACATGTAGCTCTGCTACCACTTTTTCCATCAAGCTTACTTGATTTTTCAATAAAATATTGCCAAATAGGATCTCTTTTCCTTCCACTTCTATCAGAGGACATGTTAAAAAATTATTTAATATTTAAATGCTATAAATATAATCACTCAGATTCGCTTTCTCACTTGTTACACGACAGATTGTCAAATAATGGCAATACGCATCATCCCTGCATTATAAAGACAGGCAAGCTGTCAAGTTCTGACAGGAATTTTCATGTATAAACGCTCTAGCTTATTTTACAATTATAGATACAAGGTACACAATTTATTCCATTTGTAAGTTTAAACAAAATCTATCTTTGTTAATATAAGTACTGAATACATTGTTAATGTCAATTATTAGGATGTTTATGTAAAAAAATAAATAATAATAATTTTAAAAAATCATGATTTTTATCAACCTTGCTCAAAAAACAGTTAGAGAAATGCAATTTTTTCATTCTTCTTTTTGAGGATACAAAAAAATTGTGACGTGATGGGGCAAAATTGACTTCGGATTCAGCAAGCCAATATACACCGGAAATAATTGGTTTGGTCCGTGGAATTGACAACTTTCTCTCTTTTGTGTACCTGTGTTATTAACATTTTAATGGTTATACATTTTCAAATGTCGACACTTCTATTTTTACATGAAAGGCATCAAATGATCTTTGTTTCTTCTTTTGTCAGGTGGCTTATGGAGAGCTCCTCGGCAAGCAACGAACCCTTGAAATGCAAAGTGTGCAAGTATGAGTACGACATCTGCAGAAGTAGCGAAGTGAAATGGGATAGAGGATTCACAGCCCATCACTGGGGCAGCACTGCCGTCATAGTAACCTGCATGTGTGTAGCTGTAGCGGGTGCTTGGATTGTCATTCAGTTGTATGATAATTCCTATATTCGAATGGTTAGTGCGAGTGTTGCTCTTATAGTGATCTACATTTGTATTAGGTAAGTACTTTTAAATATTTATGTGTAATAGTAATCTCAATTTGACTTTTTTCCAAATTGTGAAAGAATGATCTGGCAATAAAAATTTAAATATTTGTAAAAAATTGTGCCTTATATTGGAGTAAAATAAAATTTGTAGAGAATTGGCTTGCAATAACAATTATTTTGCTAAAACTTGTAAACATTACAAGAAGTGTAACAAAAAGTCTTGGAATAAATTCGATTCCCGAAAGACTGGATAAAAGACAAAATAATATTGAAAATTGGGTTTTTTTTCACTGTTTTTCTTAAAAGGTTTCACACATTATGAATGATAAAATGCCCCCCTCTCGGAATTTAAAATAAACTTGATATATTGGTTGAGGTAGTCATCCACATGACCCCAACCCCCCTCCCCACTCCCACTTTATTAAGAAAGGACTTCATTTTGTTTTTATTTTTTGCCCAGGCTCTTTACACGAAAATTCGAAAAAAAATCTTAAAGGTAGTTGACTATATTACCTATTTATGGAATTTTTTACAAGGTCACTTAAGATCACTAACCCCATTAAAGAAATTCTAAAATGTTAAGAATGGAATTTTCGGCCAAAGAACGCAAGGTGTAACATGATTTTTTTTTTGTCATTTTATTCAAACTATCGAATGCTACCTTCTGGAATATATCTTAAATGGCTTGCTTTGGTGCGCCATGCTTAAAATCTATTTTTTAAGTTTCTTGAATTTTACAAGAATGGGGTTGAAGATGGCAAAAAAAACTCAAATAACTTTTTTTGAAGACTTTTTTGAGACTAACAATTTGTTTTTTGATTTCTATTCCTAGCATAAATACTCCCAAAATTATGACCATTGCAATTTCTTTTTCGGCCAAAAAACGCAGGTATATCATGAATTTTTTCTTTCGTCATTTTGTTCTTACCGAGTGCTACCTTCTGGAATATATTTTAAATGGTTTGGTTTGGTGCGCTATGCTAATAAATCCATTTTTTAAGTTTTTAAAAAAAAATTTGAATGTTGCAAGAAAGGGGTTGAAGATAGCAAAAAAACTCAAATAACATTTTTTGTAGATTCTTTTGAACAATTTGCATTTTCATTCCTATTCCTAACATAAATACTGGCAAAGTTATGACCATTACAATTTTCGGCCAAAAGACGCTGGTTTAACATGAATATTTTTTTTTGTCATTTTGTTCTAACTACCGAATATTACCTGTTAGAATATATCTTAAATGGCCTGGTTTGATGAACTATGCTAAAAAATCCATATTTTAAGTTTTTTTTAAGGTTTTTTGAATTTTACCAGAAAGGGGTTGATGCAAAAAAACTCAAATAATGTTTTTTGTGGATTCTTTTTAAACCAATAATTTGCACTTTGATTTTTATTCCTAGCATAAATATTCGCAAAGTTATGACCATTACAATTTTTTTTTACAATTTTCGGGCCAATTAAACTATTTTTATACTGTTTTTTCAATTTAACAAGAGATTGAGGTTAGTGGAGGCATTTTTAAAATAAATATTTTGATTTCTAATTCATTTTTTTACAGTAAATGCGTTGAAAAATATTTCAATTATAACCAGCGGCAGGGATGGCTGGGTAGGCATTGCCCACCCAATTATTTAAGAGCACCAAGGCCAAGCAGTAGTTCATCATAAAATTTTGCCGTTAATTAATGTTAATATAAAAATTATAAAATTAAAAATTATTTTTATTTATGATAATATTTTTAATAGAGAGATCACTTGTGTGTTGTGACAGTGTGTCTTCCGATAAAGTTTGAATATTTGGGGTGATTGTTGATCAAAGTGCAAATCCTTCGTCTTAAAAAATATCATATGAGTTTCCTTTGGTAACCTTAACCTCTGTTAAATTGAAAAACAGCTTAAAAATAGTTAAATTGGCCCAAAATCATAAAAAAAATTATTTTAATGGTCATAACTTTGCGAGTATTTATGCTAGGAATAGAAATCAAAAAACGAATTGTTCGTCTCAAAAAAGCTACAAAAAATGTCATTTGAGTTTTTTGCCATCTTCAACCCCATTCTTGTAAAATTTAAAAAACCTTTAAAGAACTTAAAAATAGATTTTTAAGAATGGCACACCAAACCAAGCCATTTAAGATATATTCCAGAAGGTAACATTCGGTGGTTAGAACAAAATGACAGAAAAGAAATTCATGTTACACCTGCGTTTTTAGCCGAAAATTGTAAAAAAAAAAATTGTTATGGTCATAACTTTGCGAGTATTTATGCTAGAAATAAAAATCAAAAAACGAATAGTTCGTCTCAAAAAAGTTTACAAAATACGTTTTTTGCCATCTTCAACCCCATTCTTGTAATATTCAAAAAAATCTTTCAAAAACTTAAAAAATGGATTTATTAGCATGGCACACTAAACCAAGCCATTTAAGATATATTCCAGAAGGTAGATAATTAGAATAAAATTTTTTTAAAATTCGTGTTACACCTGCATTTTTTGACCGAAAATTCTTGGGTCGAGAGCCCGCTGTATAGATTTCCTATGAATAAGATACATGAAAAACTTTGTATGACTAAGTACTACCACGGACCTAGAGGGAGCCACTTTTCATATAAGCAAATTTTGCCCGCATCATGAATTTTACCGGAAGTGACGTTATATTGGGAGGATGCGAGCACATAAGAAGAGGCAGCCTATTTTTTTTAATAACTAGAAGTCTTCTACTTTAAATTAAAAAAAAAATAAATCATGTATTCGATGACTTAAGAAAATAGAAAAAAAATACTTTAATCGAGGGTGTGTCAGGGTTGCGGGCAAATTAAGCCTGGCAGCCCACTACAATCTCATTGTATACCTCAAAACCTACATTTTGACGTAAGTTTTATTCATGTATTTGATGACACAAAAAATCGCGACCGGAAGTGACGTCAGAATTGACGCGGGCAAAATTTGCAAAAATGAAAAGTGGCTTCCTGTGTGTCTGTGGTAGTACTTACTCACTCACATAAAGGTTTCCATGTATCTTATTCATAGGAAATCTATACAGCCGGCTCCCTACCTATCTATTTTTAACATTTTAGAATTTATTTAATGGGGTTAGTGACCTTAAATGACCTTGAAGAAAATTCCATAGATGGGTAATATGGTCAACTACCTACATGATTTTTTCCGGATTTTAGCTAAACACAGCCTGAGAAAAAAAAAATAGAATCTAAAATAGCCTCTTTTTTTACTCTGTGGGAGTGGAGAGAAGGGGAGTCATATGAACTGTGACTCCCTTATTTTTATACCCCTGTAACCAATATATCAAATTTATTTTGAATTCCGGGAGTGGGGGCATTTTACCATTCTTAACGGTAGATATTTATTTAGTTGTATTGTAGTTGGACCTCTCAACATGTTATAGGACACAAAAAAATAATTGGAATAAATTTTGTCCTAATCGAGATACTACTAATCACAATTAGCATTCAACTATATTTATAAATAACTTTTCTACACATCATTTTTATACACATACAGGTTCTTGGGACAAAATACTCTAAGCGCCTATCAACGTGCCAAGGTAGCTGCTCTGAGCATCGGTAACCACGTAACTACGATTAGCGGCAACGTTAACACCCCCTCCACTGACTCCCAACCTGCTCAGGCTGCGCTTTAACCCGGAAGACTAGCACTTTACGAACACTAATGTAAGACATTGTTAAGTTGTGATATTTTACTTGTATTATATAACTTTTCCTTTCAATATATAGTTATTGAACGTTAGATGTAGATATCTAGATAAATGCTATTCCTGAAGCACATTATACATTCCCCATGTACTGTTTCTGAAAATTTGACCTGACCTTCTATGTATCCTAAAACAAAGAGAAAATAATTTCAGTGAACAAGATGAGTATCATGAACTATCCTGTTAAGTGTTTGTGTGCGTTCTGATACCTATGCCTAATACTTTTTATATATCTTGGAAAACAGATATAATGGTAGCTATGTGAAGTGAAACTGTCCCATATATGATCCAAAACAATGTCTTCATTGTATAAAAAATCTTGTCGATGTTAGATTCATCCTTTACTGAACTATGTGTATAGAGAAGAGTGTTTTGGTGTTGCACCAATAAACTTTCAGCATTTAGCAGCTTCGACTAACATGTAAAGTTTTGTATGCATAGGCGCAAAAATGGTTTTATAGGATCTGCGGTGGTTTTAAGGTGACCATTTCAATTTAGCTCTTCTTTTATTTATACAATTGATTTTTCTGAAATTTGGTGTCTTTAAAAGGGAAACTTGGTTGCTTTCGATAAGCGGAGCTATTTCGAAGGAAATCAACATGAAAAAGAAATCAGTGGTAGTGAGTGCGTTTTTGACACCCTCTGTAAGTGAATTTATAAATGAAATAAAAATAGTTATTGTTTTAATGTGACATTTCAACAAAGTGGCCTTTTCGATCATTTAGAATATATACCTATGGCAAGAGATTGATCTCTGTACCAAAATATCGATAATTCACTTTCTACTCTAACAAATAAATAATTTGAGGTTAAATTCATTTCTCAGAAACAAATCTCGTATGTTCTTTTGTTTAAACTTTTGTTTCTGTGGTTTAATTGTATAATGTGTGCATGGAGTGTTGATATTTATCTGTTCACAAACCTGAAGTATGATCTTAATCCATAAAATAGAATAATTAGTGAATTATTCACCACTATCCATTCCTATCCATCTTTTAGCAGTTGGATGTCGGTTTTGTACCTGCACAGCATAAAGTATATGCCACTGACAACATTTTCTGCTGTCAAAAATTGTAAACTCAAATATAATCAAATATAACATAAAAAAATTGACTATACTAACATGAGTTGCAAGAGAATCACGAATGGATAGTATCTGTTTTAGTCTATGACCTTTTGCATCAAATTGGTCATATCGGTGATTGTATTTATTCGCTTAAACTCATATCATATTTACAATGATTGCCGAATAAGTATAATAAAAATACATGATTGGAACGTGAACTGTAGAAGTTATGGTCTGTTGGTAGCCGAAAACCATAAGTGTGCAGATGACACATTTCAGTTGATCTTTGACTTTATGCGTGTGATTACTATATTTGTTCAGCAATCAGAGTATAATTGTAAGAAAATGGGCCGTCCACATACTACCGCAATATTTTAAAGTAAAATAATCTCTTTCAGTCGAATATACATGACTAGTGTCTAGGAACATAAATAAATAAAAAATAAACGAAAATTATTAAAATCTCAAACTTTAAAAATGCTCACACTGTTACATTTTCCAACTGTCACCCCGCCACTGTATGCGTGATGTAGTAAGTGGATGGCTTCAAATTTGTAATGTGGGTTCTATTCTGCAGTCAGTTTGACAGTACTTGGCAAGTATTCATAAGTGTGAAGCTCGCACTAGTTGGATTGAACTTATGCCTATCAAACCTTGCACACTACTTATGTTTATCACGCTTGTCCTTGTCAGAGTGCCCGAATAGAGGGAGCCACCGCATAAAAAACTGATTCAAAACTATTGCGGAACATTTTAAATAAATAGACACGAATGTATGAAATCTACTACACGGATTAATGAGTGTGGCATCTTTTGACTCAAATATACCGATAACTCATGGAAAAATGGCTTCTGTTTCTGCAGGGTGTTTTATGAGGAACTGTAAATACTTCCGGGGGCGGTAGAGGATCACTTGGATATTTGCTCTAAATTTCTGAAATACAGAGTGATAAACGGATTTACTATTGAGCAGATTTTGTTTAAATTTTAAACACTTTATACGCTTATTACAGTTGATAGATTGGTATTATACTTTTTTTTTTTAATTCCAATGCCGGACTTTTATAATTTGATTTTTCCGATTCCTGTAAACATGATCACCCTGTAATAGTTTTTTTAACATTCATGTGCCAATTATAAAAGTCCATACATCACTAAACATAAACATGTAATTAGATTTTTTCTCGCACTTTTGTTGATTTTTTTACAAGCTACTGAATTTGGCAAAAGGGGGAATTTGAAGAAAAACACCTTTATTTGCTTACATTAATGTCTAATTAATTAAAAATGGTCACATTAATTATTTACAAAAATTATTTAAAAGTATTACAAATACTTAAAGCAAATGTTCAAAATGAGAACCTCCAGGTTCCATACATGTTTGTTGGCGTTTATTTATATTTGCCAATAAATTTTCTAATTTGCGCAGGATTGTTTCTAATTTGGTCACTACAGAAGAAAATTCGCTGAAGTAACTGATCTTCTAGTATTTATTGTAGACTTCAGTTTTGAGATATCCCCATAGAAAATAATTGACGGGGTTGAAATCTGGTGATCTAGCCGGCCAAAAATGAGATCCCCCATATCCAATCCATTATTTTGGATACTCATTATCTAAATGCCTGCTAACCTCAATACCAAAATGAGGAGGAGCTCCGTCATGCTGGAGGTATTGTCCTCTTACATTAATGCCTTGCATTAATCCAGGTAAAATATTGTGTAAGAAGTCTAAATAAACCTCTGTAGTTAGTCTTGCCGGAAGAATATGTGGGCCAATTAGGTTGTTGTTAATCATACCACACCAAACATTTACCGAGAACTTGTGTTGAGAATGGGTTTCTCTTATAGCATGAGGATTGTTTTCAGCTCAATTATGCGAATTTCTTGAATTAAATACATCATCCCGTTTAATTTGGGCCTCGTCTGTGAATAAAGTTCGATCTGTAGTCGGTCTGTGATCAATAATCCACTGGCAAAATTGTAACCTATTTACATTGTCACTCTGTTTGAAGCCTTTGCACTTGCTGAATATGATACGGATGTAATATTTCTTTATTTAGAGTCCTCCAAACCTGGGCATGAGGAACTCCTAATTGGGCACTTATTCATTGGGTACTAACTTCAGTGTGTTCTTGAACGATATTAATGATATTTTCTTGATCCTCAACGTTTTGAGCACCGGCACAGTAGCCCAGTCGACTGAGTGTCTTAGTGGCGAACGCGATTGGCTAGTCTGCCTAATGTGTACTGGGTTCAATCCCCAGCACCGGAACTGGAATGTTGGTCGGTAATGGATGTTGTCTACATTTTTTCAAATGTGTAACTTCCTTCCGGACAGCCTACGAGAGGCTTTGGATTTTGGGGTTGTCTACTGTGTGTGGTATTTATGTATGTTTATGTTTATTTCGTTCCACTTTTGATGATGGAAAACTGCGTGTTCCCTTGCATAGCGATACACAGTTGAAAATGTTTGATGATTTGGTGTTCTTCTGTTAGGAAAACAAAAATAATATCAGCATATTCCTCGTTCGTAACTTTATAAGGCATGATTATTTGCAGACTAAGTTAACCCCTTAACTGCGGACGTTTTTTTGAATGGCACCTATGATGCGTGGGTGTTTTTAAGGTTTTCGGAAACGTCCACTTCCCGCAGCCATCCGCTATTTATGTTGGCAGATCCATTCGCTTCCCGCAGCCATCTGCTATTTCTGTTGGCAGATCAATTCGTTTCCCGTAGCTACATGCTGTTTATATTAACGTATCTGTCGATTTATCTTGTGTATTATTGTGTTATCGAGCTGTTACCCTTACAAACTATAAAAGGTTTTATAACATCTCAGAATATAACACATGATGTTCTCCCACTACATGGTTTGTGTACAGTCATCATAAGGAACGTAAAAAAGGCGGACACGGCCATTTCCCGAAATTACTGCGTTCAATTATGCGCCAATCTCGCACACGTGATTTAATTTTGGTACAGTTGTACATAAGGTATTTATAATCGTTTATAAAAATAGCGGCAATGTCTGAGTTCCGCAGCAAATGCTTCCTAAGTGCAATTGGAATATTGCGTTTCCCGCGTTAACCAAGTACACTAGTTCTACTGTTTATGACAACAAACGCGAAATGTCAAACTATCTAGGCCTACTAATAATAATGATAATATGTAATAATAAAAAGAAAACTTTAATGATTATAAAATGTACCTAGCTACATTTTCTTTGGAATTAAAAAAAACTTTGGTTTTAAATATTTGGGCAATATTCAACATTATTTACCGCGAATTTAAATTGACCATTTTTAATTATTTAGACAATGTAAGCAAATAAAGCTGTTTTTCTTCAAATTCTCCTTTTTGCCAAATTTAATCGCTTGTAAAAACATCAACAAAGGTGCGACAAAAAATCAAATAACATGTTTATGTTCAGTGATGTATGGACTTTCATAATTGGCACCCGAATGTTAAAAAAAATATTACAAGGTGATTACTTTTACAAGAATCGGAAAATTTAAATCATAAAAGTTCGGCACTGGAATTAAAAAAAAATTATAATAGCAATCTATCAACTGTGATAAGTGTATAAAGTATCTAAAATTTAAACAAAATCTGATCAATAGTAAGGACGCTCTGGCCAAAATAAATATAGACTAAAATCAGTTTATCACCCTGTATCTCAGAAATTAAGAACGACAGGAAAATTTCAATGGCCGTTCCTGAACATCCAAGTGGTCCTCTACCGTCCCTGGAAGTATGTACAGTTTCTCATGAAACACCCTGTATATTGTTGTGGTGAAGCACAGGTATCCATAAGTTACGCTATTTAAGAACTTGACAAGTAATGTGGAACTGGCGGAAGACAGTGAATGATTTTTTTTAACCTTTAACAGTGAAATAATTACATTTTATAAATAAACTAACAGTTTATCTAAATAGGGCTGATGCTTGAGTAAAATATCCTTGAGTTAGATACCCATAGAGCAGAAATGTTTGTTAAGTACTAAAATAAATAAATATGTAGTGGGATTTTGCAAGTTAGCATATTACCACAGTATTAATAATCTGCTGTTTAAGATTATAAAAATAGAGAAATAAGTAAAATTTACTTAGTTGATTTCTTGAAAAGTTGCCAAATATAGTATCGTATTTTTTATTATTTGTTGAAATTATGAATAATTTTAGTTATTGTGTACACTATTGTAAATAAATATTTTAGATATTATTAAATATATTAGAGGATTCAACAATGTGTGTTTTTTCCCCCATTTTCTTACTAACGACTAACAAAGGGCATCGACAATTTCAGAATTATAGAAATTAATCAGATGCATACAATCACCTGAGAAGTGGTTGATAGTCCAGTCGATGAAGCCAAAAAAAGGCCAAATAGAGGAAATAATTCGTGTAGTGGCCAATTTTTGTATAGTTGTCTGGAGGCGTGCCCTGAACAATATACTAAAAGTCCTGGCCAGTGATTGTCTGCGGGGGGTACTTTAAAGGTCCCCTTTTAACGTTTTTCTTGAATAACTTGAAAGCCACGTACGCCCTCTAGCGAAAAATGTCGATATCTCATTATTAAACTACATGGAATTTCCTACAAATAAGTTCTTATTCATTTTTTCTAGGATCAGTACTTTTTCCAATATTCTATAGGCAATGAAGGCAGGCAAAATTTTGTAAAAACCTCGCAAAAATTAATAAAAGGATCATCTCCGGGATTTGAGTAGGTAATATCCTGTAGAATGGAATGACGCTTTCTTTGCATTTCCAAGTTCCAGGAAAATTCAAAAAACTTTTTGATTTTCAGTTTTTTTGCTCTAGCTGCTAAAATAATAAAAATACAGAAAAAGATTTTCAACAAAATTGGTAGCTCATCCCTTTCTCTACAAGAAAGGTCTTTACAAATTTTTGCCTAACATAAGCCATTTAGGAGATAAATCCAGTTTTCCACATATAGTTTTGAGCCGCTTCGAAATGCGCGGAAAATGAAAATTCTCTGGGAGTGTCGTACGACCGGACACATCGGTCGATAATCCTTACTATTCGCTAAAAAAAATGAAAACAGCATAAAATGTAGAGAAAAGTCTCAACTTTAATGTGGAACTAATCACAAAATTCATACAAATTTTTATCATAGAGAAAAAAGTGTTAGAAGATGGCTTAGTAAGCTTTATACAGTTGATTTATTTATATCTTTGAGTTTTATGCATCCTGCTTATTTCTCCCGTAACAATGGGTGCTTTTTCACTACATGGATTCGATTCCACGCACTATAATCTATATTTTGTGTAAATTTCATAGAGGAATGTTGTAGAAGAATGTTAGAAAACAAGTAAGTTGTATATCTTGTACGGTAGCCATGCTATATGAGAACACTTAACCGACATCCGACACGTGCCTCTACAAGGAGCAAGTACCGGCTGTACTCCCAACGTAGGGACTACAAACGTCACATATCACTGAATATTACTCATTCAACGGAGGATAATAAACATTATACACAAAATTATCCCATAGTATCATTTTGATAACTTTAGTTAATAAAATTATTGAAAACTAAACAATTGTTCATTCTTATTTAATTAAATGTACATTGAAGGAACTTGGTACAATTATAGTAAGATATTCTAAAATCAAGGTACCACAAAACGTGTCGCGATCTCGTTATTTTAAACCGAAGATATAAAGTCGTGTTAATTTAGTAATATAATTCTACATTGGCACGCGCAAGCGTTGAAATCTGCGATACCGAATTTGCGCGTCCACAGCTTAAGAACTATTAGTCAAAGAAACTTCATTGAGCATTTAAATTAAAGGTAGTTATATCTTCTATAAGTTTTATTTATAGTTTTACACCTGGAAGTTGAAAAATTGACAAGAAAAAAAATGTTTTTTCAAACAGCTGTAACTTTTACAGTATCAATCTTACAAAAAAAAGTTAAATTGAATATGAAACAAAATGATTTTCTATAACTTTGGTTTTGAGAAATTTTCCGAAAAAACTAACATGAACAGAGATACGTCATTCACGTTTTCCAAAATGGCGACTGGAAGCTAGCAGGTACAGTCCCAAGTTTTTGGCTTTATACTCTACCCATGTCCCCCTTCAATTTCGGTAAAAAAATCTCCACTCATGCATTTTTTCAAAAACTATCACGTTTTCTGTCTAAATGCAATGGACTAATAAATGTACATCTTATTCATTATACAACTTTAAAATTGCTTGTCATTATTGATCAGATATTTTTAATGATTTATCTGCTTTTAAATAACCAGCTTCGCACATAAAACGTATCTTTGAGACAAATTTTGGGAGTAAATGACGTGAGAGTTTCCTGCGCATCGGTTCATGTTTAAAACAGTATATTTCTGAAACTATATAAGTAGTCGATTTCAAATGTTTAGTGTTGTAATTATTTGACAATAACCTCGTATAAACATTCTAAAAAATGCAACAATAAATTGTTTAAATGACCCCATTTCCACCATCATCAGGCATCACGTTTCCTACTAGATACACAATTTGTGTGGTATTATCTAAAGTATGAATGTTTGCTCTGCTAAACAATTAAAGTTAATGTTATAATAAACAAGAGTTCTTGATATGATTATCTTCAGCGTGTGTGTTCCAATAATTATTTTCTTAATAACAATAAATGAACTTGATTAAATCTACAAACTAATTCAAATAGGGTATTGACCAAGATCCTTTGGCCTAATGTGTATTAAGTTATACGAATAAGCAGCTATTGCCCTCATTTAATCATAAAATAAATAATTTGAAAGTGATATCAAATAACATACGCGTAGAGTATTGTAATACCTGATTTGTGTGTCGAACATGTGAATTAAAGAATCTTACTGTTTAAAGAAATATGCTGTGGTAGAATAAATAACATATTTCTATAATAAATAAATAAATTTTGCGGTACAAATTGGTTTTTCATTGCAAGTAACTTGTTCTCAATTTTAAATTTAATTGCATAACAGGGTTATTGTAGTTTTTTCAGAACATGTAATTACATATAAAATTAGTGAAGGAACTTATGAATTTTACATTAGACACAATTCATGGTCCTAAACTATGTAGATCAGTTTATTTCAAATCTTTATCTTTATGTATGTAAAAAAACGTTAGAAAAAGAAAGTTGTTCTGGCATTTCTTTATACACCATTACAGTATTCAAAATACCTAGATCCTTCTCAACAACTGCTGGAGAAAACTTTTCCACTTCTATCTCAATTTAGTGCACATATTTTTCATGTTTTTTAAAGTTAACACATCCCTGAGGCTAAAAGGTAAGTGTGTATCCTAATATTTTTCAGTATTATTCCTATTTTATTATTAGGTCAGACAAATGAAGAGAAAACACAGATTTTTAGATGGATTAGTAGCCACAATGTTTTTGCAAAATGGCTTTGGGAGAGGCTTCTCATTTCATGAGTCAAAAAATTTCATTTGCATCATCGTTTTTATCAACAATTAGAGCAGAAAATCAGTTTTTTTAAATACTGGAAAAACTATTAGGAAAGTGAAGAATGGGTGATTTGTGTGCAATTAAAATCCCTAATTATGAGACTTTCCAAATTAAGAGCGCTCCAGCAGTAAAAAAGTTATTGCAAAAAAAACAGCAATATAGTATTTTTTAATTACTAAACATAAATTTTTAATTTATTGTTAAAATTTTATAAAACTTACATAAGTGTGTTATAGTGCTTTATAAGTGTGCAAAAGATGGGTGCTGTCGGTGCAATAGTTTTTGCGCAATAGTATTTGTTTATTCCAGAAAATGGACAACTTTGACCTCCCAGGGAGCTCGCAATTTTCAACTAAAATCGATTCACAAAATATTTTTGTAATATTCAAGATCTAACTAACCTTTCTGCGAAAAGGAGCAACCAATTTTTGCAAAGCATGGCAGTGAATTATTATTTTAAAAATAAGCTTGATTCTTGCTAATGAACAAGAGGAATAACCTTTTTATTTTTTAAGCTGTATTCTTGCAAATTAAACCAATGAACTCAGTATGACAGTATCTATTTATTTATTGTATGGCTGTTAGACACATTGAGAACTTGAGGTAAAGATGTAAACATGACAGTAAGGCAATAAGACGGTACCTACTATCTAATTTTGAGACCTCGTAAAGTTTAATTTATACACAATGCAGATTTTTTTTGCAATAACTTGTTTACCCCTGGAGCGATTTTAATTTGGAAAGTTCCATAATGTAGAGATTTTAATTGCGCACAAATCACCTATTCTTCACTTTCCTCTACGACCGATAGTTTTTCCAGTATTTTAAGAAAACTAATTTTCCATTCTAATTGTCGATAAAAACTATGATGCAAATGAAATTGTTTGGCTCACGAAATGAGAAGCCTCTCCCAAAGCCTTTCTGTAAAAACAATGTGGCTACTAATATATATGCGTCAAAACTTTATTTGCTTGGTCTATACAGGGTGTTATTGAAAAGTATGTCAATCACTTAACCACGGAATCAGTGCATCAAAAAAATTGATTTAACCTAATTTACCTCTTTCCAAAATTCCACCTATGAAGATACATCCCTCTAAAGTTGGAAAGAAAAAGATTGTTTTTTTTTTAAATATTGTACAAATGGCTATTGATATTTTTTTTCAATTTCTGTACATTGAAACGTATGCCAAACGGTAATAGTCTAAAGTAAATACTTTTTAAAATTAAGTTCTCTAAAAGGCTGATTTACGGGTAAATTCCCTTCTCTCCTACCTCATTTTTTAGTGATACGCTTATGACCTTTTTGGTATACTGTATTTTATAGAAAATTTAATTATACAGTTTTTTTCTTATTTTGTGTTTCTTTCGTTTGAGTAACCATTTTCAATTGAAACTGGAAATACTGAAAACATTGCAAAGCCTGGTAATTAAACAGTGAAATAATGAAAATTGAGAAAAATCATTTATTTTATCAGTTACATCTTAATTTCAATTCTAGAAGTACCAAGGAGTACCTTGTACTTACTTTTAGCTCAATATCATTTCGGTACAATAATACATTTACTTTTAATTAAAATACAGAGGGAAATCAAAGGCATCTGTGAACGTTTAGTAGATAGTTGGCAACTGTCATTTCTGTTAATAGTATTTTATGCACCAAGTGCGTTATTTAGATTATAACGCCTGGAGGGTAAAAATGTATTTTTCTAATGAAAAATTGACTTCATTTTTTAAATACATTTAGTAGTCTTATGACATTTGCTGCTACTTTGACGTTTATTAACTGTATCTGACAGTTGTTGATGTTATAGCAAAAAGGAAAATTAATATGGAAATACCACAAATATCCAAAACAATGTGGGAGAAGCCACAGAAAATGTAATGTCGGTTAAATCCAAACCATTATACGATAAGGAATATGAAACATTTACTCTTTGTTTGCTTCTCATATAATAGGGCGTTATGTGGTCATTATGAGCGTATCCAAGGTATAATAAACAAATAATATGTAGGTGAAAAATAAACTACTTTAAAGCACATTAATTATTGTTAACAATGGCACGTAATATGAGTTACTCTATTACTGAAATAGTAGATATGATTAGAATACTAGGGGAATATAATAGACATAGTTCTGCTGCAGCTAGGTGTTATGAGGAAAAGTTTCCAAACCGTCGACATCCCGATAGGCGCAAATATTTTGCAGTCGATCATCGTGCACGGGAAACTGGAAGTCTGCCAGATGATCGTGCTGGAAAATGTGGCAGACCTAGGACCGCACTAGTGCCAGAAGTCGAAGAGGAAATTTTAGATATGGTATCAGAACGGCCTGAAAGCAATGTGCGTAAAATAGCTTCTCAAGTAGGAGTATCACATTTTTTGGTATGGAAAACATTAAAAGAACAGTCATTCCATTTCATGTACAGATTGTTCAGGCATTGGAACCCCAAGATAATGGCTCTCAAATGGAATTTTGTATCTGACTTCTGAGAAAAAATGCGAGAAATGTAAGTTTTGTAAATGCCATTTTATCAACTGAGGAAGCCTCTTTAATAGAAATAGTGTTACAAATCATTATAATGATCACATTTGGTCTGAAAAAAATCCTAATGCAGAGAGAATCTCATTTTCAGCGAAAATTTTCGGTTAATGCTTGGGTGGGGATTCTTGATAATCATCTAATTGGACCTGTTTTTTCCAAATCGTTTAAATGGAGCTGCCTATCTACATTTCCTAGAAAATGAGTTGCCTGAACAATTAGGAAATGTAAATCTACATATTAGGCAAAACATGTGGTATTTACAGGACGGTGCTCCACCCCATTAAAGCCTGCAAGTCAGGCAATGCTTATCAAGGCGTTTTGCAGGAGGTTGGATAGGCCGAGAAGCAGATGCTCCAATCTGTTGGTTGCCTCAGTCACCTGATTTAAACCCAATTGACTTCTATTTTTGGGGAGTCATGAAGGACAAAGTTTCCTCTGTTTCAATAGAGAGCGTTGAACATCTGCGACAAAGAATTCAGCAGTCAGCAGAGGAATTTAGAAACGTTCCTGGTGTCTTTCAGAATGTCAGATTTTCTCAGGCAATGCTTATCAAGGCGTTTTGCAGGACGTTGGATAGGCCGAGAAGCAGATGCTCCAATCTGTTGGTTGGCTCAGTCTCCTGATTTAAACATAATTGACTTCTGTTTTTGGGGAGTCGTGAAGGACAAAGTTTCCTCTGTTCCAATAGAGAGCGTTGAACATCTGCGACAAAGAATTCAGCAGTCAGCAGAGGAATTTAGAAACGTTCCTGGTGTCTTTCAGAATGTCAGATTTTCTCTTCTAAAAAGAGCGCGATATTGTATACAAGAAAATGGGAATCATTTCGAGCACATTCTTAAAGAAAATTTTAATAGTTATTTATGTAAAACTGAAATTAACATGTAATGGGCCCGTTCAGCATTTTTTTTTATTTTAGGAATCGAAAGTAGAACAATTTTTAAGCCAATTTTCAAATTTTGAGGTTTTTATTCGAACGAAGCCTTTAAATAAATCACCAAAGTTGGATCACTCGAAAACGGGGCGGATCTTCGCGTGACGTGACTGTGCATATGTTGATAGGGTGAAAGTCAAGATTTAATAAGCGTGTGGCACGTGTTATTGTGTATCTGTATGGAAACGATGTTTGATTGTTAAATTATATTGTTGGAAACGAACACCTTTTTTCTTCAAACGTCAGATTAAATATATAAATGTCAGGATAATTAAGTTTGACGGATTATAATGGACTATTGACTACTATAGCAAACTCAAACACTTTCACCCTAGTGTTCATACAAAATGACGTCACGAGTTGGTGAAGCGCTTTCTGCTGAAACCCAATCTTTAACATTAAATATCCAAGGATTGGATATATTTATGAAGCTGAAATTTTAACAGCTTATCAAGATGATTGAATACTATTGAATACCATAAAAAAATTACGAAAAAAGAATTATCGGTAACAAACCCATTGTTAAAATAAATGGTTTTTCTCGATTTTTATTACATGCTTTTAAATAACACCTTATATAACTAAATTAATTTTAATATATGAATAGTTAACATCATTCTCATGTAGTACAAATTTTTTCTATAAGAAATTGTAATAATAACTTCAAGTGTATTTCGTAATTGGTAATAATACAAATTATGCCGTATTTGTTTTCCATTTCAGAATGTTAATATTTCTGCTTTTATTGGGGGCAGTAGCGTCCACATCAGCCTTTTTTGGTGCCCTATATGAAGGATTTAACAGTAATTGCTCTCTAAATGAGTTTGTTTGCCGGAACGGTCATTGCATAAACTCTAATTTAATATGCGATGATCGAAACGATTGTGGAGATGCCTCAGATGAAGTAGACTGTGGTATGTAATCTTTGTGACTAACTCATGGTTAATAATAAACTTCAGTAAATAAGTTCATTTTCTCAACAGAAAATTTTAAGTGCGCAAAAGTATTTAACAATATTTTGCAAAATAAATAAATAAAAATGATCAGTAAAGTAATACATGTTGCACAGTTAAAAAGCAAAAATGACCAGTGTTTTACTAATTTTCGTGCGGTATAAATATCAGTATTTAATTCCAAATTTGGCCAGTAAAAATAATAAACATTCGGTAAAAACGACTTTCACCCTAAGCTCATAAGCTCATGGTACAGGCTCTAATCACTACACTTGATGTAGTTGCGATGATGCAGTTGCTCGTATTGGTATAACGAAGGATTATTGTTATTGCTTTATAATACAAATAAACCCTCGTATCGCATTTGACTTTGTTTCTTCTATAATTTGTCACCTATTTTACAATTTTATATATTCTACACAACTCAGATTATCTGCAATTCTGTTTGGCAAGCATGCAAGTATAGTATATATGATCTCAATTGGGACAGTATAAAAACGAAAACTCCGAGTAGTCGGCCTCTCCTTTAGTTGACAAATCAAACTCGCTCAGATTTCTAAGTGGCAGGCGGATAAGTCCACGTGGACTGTAGACGAGAAGTGATGAATATCTGAGTTTTCGGTTTTATAATGTCCCAACTGAGATCGTATATACTATACCATCGTTTTATTGAATATTTAGTAATGTACAGACCATTTATTATTTTTATGCTCGTTTTGAGTTGAATATATCTTATTTTAATTAACATTTATTGTTTCAACTAAAGAACTATTATTTTATCTGAACATTTATATATTTTTTCGAATGTCTATTGTTTTTACTCAACAATTATGCATTGTACATAACATATTGTGTTTTACTGAATGCATCTTTTTTTCTTTTGGTGTTCACCCATGATTTTACTAAACGTATTATATTTACATACATTATGTTGCTTTATTAATTCTATTTAACATCCAGTATCCTGATGAACCTTCATTAGTTCTATTGTACACTTATTATTTTTACTTAATAGATGCATATTGACATTTAAATATAATTCTGTATGTTTATTTACTACTTATTTTGATTTCTAACAAAATACATGTATTTTATTCATATAATAACTTAGGTAAGAAGCATTAAGTGATTTTTTAAATGACCATGTTTGAAATTCAACTAAGAGTTGCTTTTATGGTTTGTGATGAACAATAAAAATCGAAGTCTAATAGCATATATGCAAATGAAAATTTAGGCCTTACGTTGGTTTATATCAAGCTGTAGTACAATCACCTGTTATGTAGACAGGAATTAATAATATTTTATACGAAATAGAACATTTATTAAAATAAATGTTAATGCTCTATTAAAATAGAAATATAGCAGTTTTTACACAAATTTCTCTAGAAATTCGTCCAGTTCATGTTAAAAAGAGTTTTCAAAAATATTTGAAAATGACTACATAAGAAAAATTTTACATTTGTAAATACACAAAATATCATAAATCTGACCCCTGTTCATGGCTTCCCAGGCTATGGAAGACTTTTTATATATATTATACAGTATGTCTCACTTTTTGTGACTCCCATATTAACAATGTGATTTAAAAAAAATTTGAGTGGAAGGCACTTACTCATCAGGAGATTTTTTCACGGTAAAATATTTAAAAATCCACCAGTGGCGGTCGTCCTTATGATGAAAATTGAACTTAATTTTCCTAAAAAAAAATATTAGGCAAAGTTTTAACTGTGAAACTATTTCATAATTTCATTATTTGTTTTCAAAAACTCACTAATACCGAATTTCAATAAGATAGGGCACTTTGTGTTCATGTAATAAAAAAATAAAATATCCTTTTACTTCCCTCGCATACCGAAGGGAAGTTTTGTATTCGAGAAAAAATCACCCTCCGAGATCTTTTCGGATTCTGACGTTTCAGATCACGGAGATTACGAAAATATAGGTTTTTAAATTCCGTCAGTCTGTCTGTCTGTCTGTTGGTGGATTTACTAAAAAACTACTTGACGGAGAGCAGTCAAATTTGGTAGGTAGTTGACCCTACTGTCAACGAAGAAATGATAGAACTTTCACTGGAAAATATACAGGGTGGATAGTCTAAAGGGAATAAATTATGAAAAAATTTTTTTTTGCCTCAAATTTAAAATTTCCACGTTTCATGACACGCTAAATCTATTTCACAAAAAAAAATTTGAAAATTTTTTTCACCATTTTTGAAAAATGTTTTTCCACTAAAAAATGTTTTTGTCTTTGTTAAAATTTAAAATTTCCACGTTTCATGCCATTTTAAACCTATTAAAAAAAAAATTTTGAAATTTTTTTTACCAACATTTTTGAAAATTTTTTTACCACTAAAATAGATGGAAACATTTTTTTTTCTTTGTTTAAATTTAAAATTACACTAATACAGACTGAATTTTTTTTCTTGGTTCAAATTTAAAATTTCCACGTTTCATGGCGTTCTAAACCTATTAAAAAAAAAATTTTAGAAAATTTTTTTGCTATTTTTGAAAAAATTTTACCACTAATACAGACTGAATTTTTTTTCTTGGTTCAAATTTAAAATTTTCACGTTTTCGTGGCATTCTAAACCTATTCAAACAAATTTAAAAATTATTTTGATTAAAAATTTTGTTGAAAAAAATTTTTTTTTTTTTTTATTTTAATCTGTTATCACTGGGTATAGAATAGATGAAAACAATTTTTTTTGCTCAAATTTAAAATTTCCACGTTTCATGACATTTCGAACCTATTTCGGAAAAGAAAATTTGCAACATTTTTTTTACCATTTTGGAAAAAAAATTACCACTAGACTAGATGGATTTTTTTTCCCCGAATTTTCACTGACATTCTAAACCTATTTGAGAAAAAAAAAAAATTGAAAATTTTTTTCACCAACATATTTGAAAAAAATTTTACCACTAAAATAGATGGAAATTTTTTTTTCTTTGCTCAAATTTAAAATTTTCACGTTTCATTGCATTCTAAACCAATTTCAAAAACAAAATACCACTGTAGAATAGAAGGAAACTTTCCTTTTTGCTCAAATTTAAAATTTCCACGTGTCATGGCATTCTAAACCTATTTCAGAAGAAAATAATTTTGAATTTTTTTTTTAAACATTTTTGAAAAATTTAAAAAAAAATGAAATTTTTTAACCACCACTATACTTCCACTCCACTACGTGTATGTGGAATTGAAAATGTGACAGATGGCAATAATATTAGGCATATGCACCTATTATACTATTATTGAAAAATGTACAGGGTGGTCGTCCCAAGAAATAATTCAGTCATGGTGGACATTTATAAAGGTATTTGCCCAAGCCTTCCATATTTGGCACCTGTTATTTAGTATTGAACTTTTGCTGTTGGATGAGCACTCTGTATATTTTTTTGACCAAAACTTATCAGGTGTTCTTTGTAATAATAGTGATAACTATATTCCGATTATTATTTTTAATGTCACTTCGTAATTATTAATTTTTTAGAGTGACCGCCATGCACAAATAAAGAGGGAAGTTCTGTGTAAATGCCTTTACCGATTTTTTTTTAAGTACCAGTTATTACAATCATAACTTTATTTTCCGACGTAATGAAGAGTTAATTAAGCTGGAGGAAGACAGGCTTTCCATTTATAATTAAACACGTGACTTCAGTCAGTTTACTTAACAATCTAAATAGACCAGTGACTTTAGGCCAAAAAATAAATTAAAAGTGTTGTTCTTAGCACGCCGATTTTTTTGTAAAACTAGTAAAAAATTAACTATGTTACGGGAATAATACTCTTGATGTAATTCACCCGCCGCTAAATTTGTTGTTGCTAAATTACCGTAAAATTCATAATTGTTTATAAGCCTTTCTCTTTCTCCGATTTGAACTTTCCAATGCTCATTTCACTCGGGAATACATGCACTTTTAAGGGAAATTGGTTCCATTATGCTTCAATAATAAATACTCTTTTTACATAGCAAAAATTGGCGAATATTTGCAAATTTTGAGTTCCGCACTCAAAGTTGCATAACTATACGAATTCTTCAGTTAGATTGCTCAATTTTTTTTGCATATACTTCAATGGTTACCAAATAGACTCCTGGTGTCCCTTTTATAAGTGCAAAATTGTGCAAAATATGACATTTTGCGAAATAAATTTAATTTGCTTATAATTTTGGACCAAGGCACTTTTTTATCATGATTTTTGCGGAAAATTATATGGTTTGGTTAGTACTACCCATTGTTATTCAATAATTTTTTTTTCCAAAAAATTAACATTAATTTATGAAAAATAAAATTTGCAAGTTACAAAAAATTCGAAATGGAGGCTATGTGTCAGACTCTTCACTATCTGAAGTTACATTTTTTATATTTTTTCGAACGTTTTACACTGAAAAATAAATTATTATGAACAACTACGATTGCTCGTACAACAGTACCCATGTTCAGTACATGCTCGTAGTTGGTCATAATAATTTTTGCAGTTTGGTTAATAATTGTCATGACCAACTTATGTTTAAAAGAATAGAAATTTTAACTCACCAAAAATGTGCTTTGCTATTATCAGTATGATTTTAGAAAATTTTAAAAATTGGATATCGATCAAATCTCATTAAAGTTGCACTTTTGGTGCTTATTGTTACATTAAGAATATACAATCTGTTGAAGACTTTATAACTTTTTTTATTTCCAATTATCAATTTATTTGGACTGTTAAGTAAACTGACTGACGTGACGTGATTAACTCTAAGTGTAAAGCCTGTCTTTCTCCAGCTTAATTAACTCTTCATTATGTCTGAAAATAAAGTTACGACTAATAATTGGCACTTAAAAAAAAAATATATTATTTTCTTATTACGTGAACATAAGTAAACTGCCTTATTGAAATTTGATATTAGTGAGTTTTTGATAACAACGAATAAGATTATGGGATTATTTTGCAGTTAAAACTTTGCCTGATATCTTTTTTTTGAAAATTAGTTTCATTTTTCTTCATTAGGGCGAAAGTCACTGGCGGATTTTTGTATTTTACCATGACACAATCTCCTGATAGGTAAGTATGCTCCACCCATTTTTTTTAAAATCGAATTGTTAATAAGGGCACTGTGATATGGAAGTGATGAAAACAGAGACATACTGTATAATAAAAAAAACTTTAAAAACAAACAATATTGCGGTATCCTATTTGGGGACACGCTGTATATTTTTTTCAATACAAACACCCCCCTTAGGGACCATTCAACAAATCCATTTGCAAGAATGGTCTATTGAAAATTACATATTCTTAAGATTGTATTCTGTTGATTTTTTGAACTTTCTGTGAACCACCCCCATTGTTCACTTTTTCACATTATCGTTGAGTCTCTCCCCCTTAAAAGCGAATATATTTGTTGAAGTTCCTTATCAAGCCCAGTTATATATTTTTCTTTGCTTTTTTCTGTTTTATTCTATTTAACAAACATTTTCATTGTGAAAGAAAATAAGAGATGTATTTAAAAGAGTCATGCAACACTAATTTATTTTGGGCACTTCCAGAACTTTTCTTGTGCAAGGAACCAAGGTATTTTCGTTGTAAAAATAGGAGATGTATCAGTAAATCATTTGTATGCGATGGAGAAAACGACTGTGAAGACTTTTCTGATGAGGTGAATTGTGGATCATTTAAGGTAAAAAATTATATTATTTTAGTCCATTGTTTACAAAATATACAAGCTGTCCCGAATTAAAGTGCAAGAATTTAAACTGGAATTTTGATATCACATTTTTCAAAATAAACCTTCCTTGTTTAACTATAACTATATCCCCGTAAGGGTGTGTCAAAACTGTTAGAATATTTTTAATTTTTATCTTAAAAGTAGTACATCTGTTACCTATAACACAACCTCCATAAATTTTCTGGAATATCTTTTTACCTGCTAAACTTTTTTTGATGAAAAATCCCACTGAAAGCCCTGAAAATATTTAATATCAAGAAACGTTTTTGAGAAATAAGAAATTACAGATACCTGGGTAATCAATCTAGAACAATAATCATGATTAAATTAATTTAGTACTTAGTAGACTGGTGTCAAATTTCAATTTAACAAAATTATGTAGCTTCTTTTTTTTGTTTTCATTTAAAATATTTTGAGATAAAATTTAAAACACTTTTTTCATACACTGAGTTACGGAGTTATAACTGCAAAGAAACATTTTTATATCAAAAACCCATATTTCTGACAATAAATTGATAGTTCTTTTTGCAATTTATTGTGGTGCACAGTGTAGATAACATGGGGGAAATTGACACAACAGTTGTAAGATCTTGAAGAAATATATTTCGTATATATTATTTACAACGGCTAACCAAACCAAATATTTGCTATCATGGTGTGATTTGTATGTACGCTAGACTGTGGGAGATTCTGCGGTAATGCTTTCATTGGTCTGCCTGTCGTCAAAGATGTGCACTTTATTCTCTTGACAGAAGTAGGTACTCGTCAATAAATAAAAAGTACATTTTTAAATGCTGAAACGATTAATTACAAACTTGAATTACTATTGCATAAAAATGCAATATTCTTATGCCGACACCATACATTGGGGCTAGTGTTGTCGCGGTATTGTTCTGTAGAGCATCCACACGTTGGGAGGGATTGGAGCCAAACTCAGTTAGTCCCAAGCAGAGTCAACGTGAACAAGTTAATATGTCGGACATAGAAGTTGTCGTGGGTGGGTTTGCGGTGCTGACAGTTCCAGAAACTGTAGGACGTTTTCATTAGACCATACCTGCTGGGACGATATTATTTTGTTGAAACATTCGCACGTGCTCTCTATGTAGGCCGACTGAGTAAATACCCAATGTGTGGCCAGCAACGCAAACATTGGGACTAATCCTCTTGATGTTTTGTGAAAAAACCGATACAAGATAGATAACTTCCAACGTTGGCACCAACATTGGCCCCAACACTATATCCTCCAATGTGTGTGGCGCCGGTATTACTTTATTTATGGAACAAATTAAGCTAGTTTATACAAGTTGTGTGAAATTTTGAAATAAGTTTCAAATGTGAAAATCACACATTGTACATTGTCTTAATCCATACAAGCTGTTTTTGGGTTGTACATTAAGTGTGGTTAATTTTCCACAGTTGAATAATTTGTAATCTTGTTATGCCAATAGTATGCAGCTTATTTTACGCAGAGTTTATACTCCTGTTTTTGCTGTCATTCTATAATTCATGTAATGTAATTATCAAATTGGCAATTTCTATGTTAAATACCCTCTATCTTGTACTGGTCTTTGGTAGTGCGCTCTGGAGTATATCTAATAATCACAAGAGACGCTTGTAATATATTTGAAGTGAATGTCAGAGAGGACTTTATATTAAATTAGAAAAGCCCTTTGTTGGCAAAGCAAGCATGGTCAATTATCCATGCATTATAGTTTTAAGCTTCTGGACTTTCGTCAACATGGAGTAGATTGACCATGCAGCCTCATTTCACTATACCAAACTAGTCTTAAGGCAGCAACTTGAAAACGTTTTTGATGTCGTCATTGATATAATTAGACTTTGATTACTATTGCTCTACTGCGAAAATAAATAAGTTGCTGTAAATCAATTGTGGAGAACCAGAAAGAAGAATTATTACTGGACAATAATAAGTTGCTAAAACACAATAATACATTGTTATTAACAATCAACTGCTAGAAGAAAAAATTGATGCCTTACAAATAGTGTTCCATAAAAAAGAAGATAAAAACATGAATACAAATAAACACTACAGTGCTGTCAGAAAAAACTTGAAATAGGGGCCTAGTTCTGAGAAAGCTGAAATTTATAACGAACTCGTAAATCTGCAGAGTAAAAAAATGAAAGAGATAATAAATCTCGCGAAGGATAGGATCAATGTCATCGGACTACCTAGTAATGTCAAAAATAAATCCAGAGATACAAATAAGGATGTTAAATCTCAACAATATCTACACAAATCTTCTAATAATTCTTGGGAATAAAAGTTAAAGTTAAAAAAAAAAGAATAGGAATGGCAGCAGTAAATGGCAACTAGGAGGTTTTAGGCTTTGAGGGAGAAGAAAGGAAAGTTAGGCTCTACATCCATAGGGTATATATTTGAAACATTTGTTATGTTTCAAGTACTGAATATTTCAGTACTTGTTTGGTGTTGACCCTAATTCATTTTATGTAAATATTTGATATCTAACATTCTATTGAAAAAAGTGTTAAAGAAATAAATAAATATAAAGTTTGAGATTATGATCAACAATAAATTAAGCATAAGTTACTATTACTTGTTGAGTAAAAATAAATAAATTTTGATGAATTTACCCAATTTGTTAGAATACGTTTCCCACGAAATAATAATAAAGAAATCTTTATATCAGGCAAATAAAATGTGCATCAATTATATACATTTAAAATGTATAGAACTGTACAACGACTTGCTTTGAAATTATATAATTATTTTTAAAAATGCTACAAGGCCTTGTTACGTAACGTAGTGCAAATTTTGTCAAAACGATTTCTCTCTATGTACTAATTGTCAGTTGTTTGTCGATTTTCCCCCTATATGTTGAATTGTACATATAATTTGCTTTAATCGAAATGATATTAAAATCATACAGATTTCGGATCACATAAATGCTACCTGCGATAAAGGACAGTGGCAGTGCACAGACAAAGTGTGTATACCGGACGAGTGGGTTTGCAATGGAGAGCACGATTGCCCAGACGGATCTGATGAGGGCATAGGATGCAGTTCCAAAATCGATTGTGATGGTTTTAAGTGCAATAATGGTCACTGCGTGCCCAGTGAGTGGAGGTGCGATGGACATGACGACTGTAATGATAATACTGATGAGCTGGACTGTGGTGAGATTTTCATTATTTATACAGCAGGGATATATTTAATGATAATAGTATAATCTTTATTATTAGACAGATTAGACATAACGGATTTAAAATCGCTAGAGGATCGTAGGAAACTTGCCCTTTTCTATTTTCTACATAAAATAACCAATGGCCCTATTGACTGTCAATCTCTCTTGAGTACAATTAATTTTCATGCTGCCCCCGGCAACACCTCCATAGGAGACTATTTTTTATCAGACCTCATAGGACTAACTATGGAACAAGCTATTTGCAATAGAATGGCAGCCAACTTAAACGAAAATTTCGCTGCATACGATCTGTTTGGCAGTAGATAGTCTTAAAAAAGCTGTCATGAGACAATAAATAAATGTGTTTTTCCCCTAGCATCCTTTTCATTTCTGTTCTCTCTATCTGTGTGTGTTAGATATAGTTTTTTTTAAATTAGATAAAAGTTGCTAACATACCAATTGGAATTGTATTTAATTCTGTAGTGTACTATGTCAAATAAATAAATAAATAAATAATTCAAAGGTTTTAACTAGAAATGGACGCGTGAGTCAATAGACACTTAAGGCAGCGCATCTAAAATACACGTAACCTTATCTTATGACATTTACTCATGCACAGTTTTAATTTTTTTTGCTTTACAAGATACACCCAAAAACGGAGTATTATTGCACCGATACAAGCCAATGATCTCAGACCACCTGTCAATTTTAATAAAACATGGTAACACTCTTGCAATGAGTAGAAAATCATCCAGCAGGACGGATATATTATAACAATTAGGATGACTTACATTTATTGCGAGAGGTTGTTGGACAAAATCCCTATGAAGACAATACTAGGTGGAACGTCATTCAAATGAACATAACTCAAATACATGGAAAATTCATTTCAGTTAGGACGTTAAAAGACGGTAAGAAATTGGGCAAATAAATTTGTGGAAAAAGATAGGACACTACAATTTAAGTGAGTACCTACTCGTTGACATACATATGTATATCTAAAATTAGGGCACTAATTTATTATTTTACTAATGTATTTCTTTTATGGTATTTGTGTGCTTTTCTGTTAAAAATGATATATTTTAACAGTAAAACTGTAGACCCCCGGTTATTTATACAATCCAAGCTTAAATCATGACCTAGGTAGATGAGGCACTTGAACCTATGAAAATCTTATTTTACATCATCATGATCATTCTCATCATCTACTAAAGCTGCAAACACCAGCAAAGGTTCCATTTTCCCCAAAATATGGTTTATACTCAAAAAATAAATAAATAAATAAATAAAAATAAAAAATTTGTGTCGCAAAATGAATAAAAGAAGGACAAGGAAGAGAACATGGAAAATGGGTTAGGTGAACTCTCAACTGATCAAAATGTAAACAAGAAGTACAAATAGGACATTCTACGTGCTCGGAATTAATGGCTTTGCCTTATCTCTATTTTAGGGCATAACAATATACCTAAACGTATTGGGTTTACGTCATGCTAATATGTTTACTTAAGTATCTAATATTGACTCACGCTGACTCATGCATACAACTTTTAAGATTTTGTTCATGCACACTCGGACACGAAACATTTTCAACCATAAACACACACATATCTCTGCTTTAAACATATCGCGTGCTGAGTTTTAGCTGTCGGCCGAGGTTCCAGCCCTTCTTCATCTTTGTTATCTGGACTCATATAACAAAAAAAGTTAAGTTAATAATGTTGTCTTGTAAATTTTATTACAGAAAATCACTTTGAACTACAAAAGTGTAACTTGGATGAGAGAAAGTTCCTTTGTATCAACAACAAAACATGTATCGATTTGGACAGAACATGTGATGGTCATTTTGATTGCCCAGATAAATCTGATGAAGGAGATTTGTGCAAACAAAAAAATATGTCTTGCGACACCCACGGCTGTAGCCATGTCTGTGTCCAGCTTCCTACAGGCCCAAAATGTATCTGTCCAAATGGGTATCACAACATCGATGAAAAACATTGTGAGGATATTAATGAATGTGAACGTTATGGTGAGTAAAATACAATTTTATAATAAGAAAGCAAAAATTCTTAAATAAATGTTAAATATTTTAATTATCTATTCTCTAACAACTAAAAATTTGAATGGTAATAATTTTTTAATAATTTATTTAAACGAAGGCTTGTGTTTTTTAATATTTAATTACATCACAAAAATTAATTAATTAACTACAAATGCAATCTGCTTTACTTTTATATTAATGTTTATTTATATCCCAATTTCAGATACTTGTAGTCAAAAATGTCGAAACAGTCCTGGATCCCACGAGTGCTATTGTGATGATAAATATATGCTGCAAGAAGATAAAAAGACATGCAAGGTATTAAGTGGAGAAGCAATGATGGTATTTAGTTCTAAAAATGAGATAAGGGCCTACACTTTGGATTCTGAACGGTATTTTCCAATCACCAGAAAATTGAGGCAAGTCGTTGGTGTGGAATATGATGGCCAACATATTTACTGGACAGACATTTTTGCGGAACACGAGAGCATAATTAGATCGAAGGAAGATGGCACAGAGAGAGAGGTAAATTCTAATAAAAAAAAGCATATACTAGGTATCCCAGGAGTATGGGGAAATACTTCGGAAGTGTTATATAGTTTGGGTCAAAATAACACTAAAAGTGTCTGTATATTTTGTCCTCAGGGCGACCCTCTTTCGGAGTTATTCAACCCTAAAGGCTAAATTTTGAAAATGTATTTTGATGATCAGCTTCTAAGCTGCTTTATTAATTGTTATATAATTTAGACAGTGTAGATAGTAACTAGGTGACTTAGAAGTAAGGTATCTTTCATAGCTTGTCTAGGGAGCCAAGAGTAGAACACCCCTAATGGCATTTACAGATAAATTTTAACACAAGCTATTCTTTGAAAGTTGAGATGACATTTTTAAATTCTTTAAATAATTTTCTAATGACATGAGTAAAGCAACCCGTTTTCGCAAAAAATTGATGATACCAATCCAGTCATTTTAGAGAAAAAAAGGTGGAACCTTTAAATTAATACTGGTGAAGTAATTTTTGCACACACTTTTATTTTGACAATACAAATAACGTACAGAAAATTTTTCGCTAAGTGAATTATTCAAGGTCAAAGATCGAAAAAAATCAGTTTTTGAGAATATCTCGCTTTCTATTAGCTGTATGTTAATTTCAGTTATTATAAAAATTGTTCATCAGATAATTATCTTTAAAAAGGGTTGTGTACAAATTTTACGCACGACAAATAGTTTTCGAGAAAACGAGGCCTACAGTTTTGCAGTAAGGCCTATATGCCACTGTATATGTCATATAGACAGGGCCGTGCCGTGCTATGATGTGGAGAGGCGATCGCATCAGGCGGCACCATCAGGGGGCGGCATTTCAAGCAGTGAATTACAATTTTTGCAATACTGAAAAATATTTATCCGACATTTTTTTAAACTTGCCTATAGACTATAGCCTAAAGGGGGGCATGAGTATCGAATATATTTCGGATGCATTTTTTTTGCTGCAATCATCACACACTACCGTTTATGAAAATCCGTGTTACCACTGATAGAAAGCGAGATATTCTCTGAGAACAGATTTTTTCGACCTTTAAACTTGAGTAATTCGCTTAGGGTACAAAATTCTGAAATGGATTTTCTGCAGGTTTTTTGTAATGTTAAAATAAAACACCATGCTACCAGTCTTTATTTAGAGGTGAAATCCTAAAGTAAATGGCTGGATTATAGAGACAAAGATTAATATCTTCCTATAGTAGGGCCAATAAGTCTAGTCAGTAGAGCCAGGGGCGTACGAATAATTCGAAGAAACGAAAGCATTTGGATTGTGTTAATTATACATGAGCTACCAGGTGTTAAATTTAATATATTATGTTTAAATCTGGCAACATTATCTCCACATATTGTCCGTTGCATTAAAACCGTAACTATTGTAACTATATATGTGGCGCCAGCGCCACTGAACACAGCCACAGTAGTTGAACAAATTATTAGGTATAAAGGCACCACATTCAAACATTTATTCTATTTGGCCGATGTACCAATTACACAATGGCCTAGGGGCCATCCATTAATTATGTCACGCAAATTTCATGGTCTTTCTACCCCTCCCTCTCCCTTTGTCTCAGCATGTCACATTCAAGTCAACCCCTCCCCCCTGTTGTGACATCACATATTTTACAGAATTAAATTTTGAGGTAGAATTTTCTGATTTTTGTATTTCTTTGAATCCCATTCAATTAAAACAACGGCATGCGTAGATGTAAATAATGTAATGTCACAAAAGTTTGACCCCCTCCACTCCTCTTGTCACATTATGTCACACTTTATGGACCCCCCTCCTCGCCCCTCAAAGTGTGGCTTAGCTAATGGATGGCCCCCTAGTCGTGGTTTTCGTCTCTGGTAGGTGGATAAAACTTAATATATATCTCTGAATTGTGTGAGATTATATAGTAGAACGAGATGCCACTTAAGTATTACATAATAGCTACTATCCTTTGACCAGAATGCCATATCTGCAAAAAAATCATGTTTTTATTTAATTATTTATTATTTGTCAATTTTGATGTTTTCATTTATTCAATTGTTTCCTCACAAGATACATGCGATTGTATTTCTTAGCATTCATTAGTTATTAGCATTTATTGGTCGTTTATCATTAAATAAATTTTTTGTTTCGAAAACAGGTTGCTTTACTGATGTCAAACAAAAGTATTCTTGTTTTTTTTAAATCATTTAGTGAATTTAAAAATGTCATTAAGTTTTAAAAATTTATTTATTTCAAAATTTACGGGTAAAAATCAGTAGGGTTTTTCACCCCTGGCTTCCTAGACAAGGAACGAAAGGCGTCAAAGCTATTTATACTCTCTAAATTTTATTACAGTCGATAAAGTAGTTTGTGAGCTCTGAGCAAAAAACCTTGAAGATTGAACCTTTAAAGGTGAATAGCTTCGAAAGGGGGCGTTAATAAAAATATATTGGTACGTTTGGTATTATTTTCACCCGAACTATACGCTTCCCAAGCATTGCTCCATACTCCTGGGACATTGTATATATTTAGTTATTCTTTCTAGGTTTTGGTGACCGCAGGTCTTGGTTTACCGGAAGATTTGTCAGTTGATTGGTTGACTGGAAATATATACTTCACAGATGCTGAAAAACAACACATAGGTGTTTGCACTAATGATGGCTCCCACTGTACGATTTTAGTAAATAAAGATATACGTAAACCGAGGGGAATCGTTTTAAATGTACATGAAGGGTAAGCTTCGTTTATGTTTTGTGATTTAAGATCAGCGAAATTTTATTTGCCTAAAATAACTTAATAGCTAATAGACTTATCCTAGCTGAACTTTTTAGTGATATGTACTGGACTGACTGGGGAAAACCGGCAGAGATAGCATACTCTTTGATGGATGGATCAAATGACAAATCTTTTGTGACAGAAGAAATACATTGGCCAAATGGTTTAGCATTAGACTATCCTAACCAAAGGCTGTACTGGACTGATGCAAGAAAAATGTCCTTGGAAAGTATTCGACTGGATGGCACTGATAGGAGGGTAAGTTTTGATTATCAAATGTATAAAAAATTTACAGTCACTGGCTCCAGTACAGATCCTTGGGGAACACCTAAACTAGCCAAGACATTATATGACCTGAAACCACAATTGGTATTCTACATACTGCCTTTTGCAAAATGAAATTGTGAATGTGGTCCCATGATTGCTTTGTAGGACCTTTTACCTTTTTATGAGAATGGCTGGCATATTTTGGTACCCATATTTAATAATAATAATTGTAATTTTGTTGCGTTGTAGATCGTGTTGGAAGGTATAGTCAAGCATCCTTATGCTATAGCAGTCTTCGAAGATCGATTATTTTGGTCAGATTGGGCAACCCACTCTATCCAGTCGTGTGACAAATTTTCCGGCAAGAACCATCACACCATTATAAAGGAAGCTAAAGACTATATCTATGGCCTGAGCATTTTTCACCCTGCTTTACACACAAGGTCAGACAATCCATGTGCTTCAGGATTTTGCAGTGACATCTGTTTGTTAAGAGGAACTGGTTATAGTTGTGCTTGTCCTCAAGATAAAGTGCTCGGTTTGGATAATCATGTTTGCAAAGGTAAGCTAGCATGTCAGAAATGATTTATAGAAACTCCTTTTGGAGTCAGACCTTTATCCTTTGACTAACTTGATAAGAATGTGCGTAGTGAACAAAAAATTGTAGTAAATTCATGCCTGTCTAAACCTTCAAAGTTAGGAGAAAAAAATTATCTAGAAAATGTGAATTTATCTCCATTCGTATAAGGTATTTCTATCGTAGTGAGAGAGAGAGAGAATGATACACAGTGGGAGCGAGATAGCATGCGACGATGAAATGTGGCATAGTACAATTTCCCGATCCGATTTTCACACATTAAACATTGACATGGGAATCTGTATAGCCTGTCGTGTTTACATGCTCCGTTTTACATTTAGATAATTCATGTGTACAGTTCTCTCATATAATACCATAAAGAACACTGATAGGTTAAAAAGTAACCTTGAAGCCATCTCTACTTATTGTAAGGACAATGACCTGGTCTCGAATGAATCAAAATGCAAGATTATAATCTATACGAAAAAGAAAGACCCGATCATAGTCGCATATAATGTCAACAAGATTCAGATTGAAAGACTGAACGAAATTAAAGACCTTGACAATTTATTCACTAATAATTTCTCACTTAACACTAATATAATAGGTCTTACCTCTGAATGCTGTAGGAAATTAGGATTTATTCTTAGATCAAGTAAAGATTTTACTCATAATACCTTGCATTTTGCTGTTTAATTCATATGTACACTCGAAACTTGAAAATTGTTGTATTATATGGTCTCCAAGAACATACCTATACACTGACATGCTGGAAAAAGTCCAAAAGATGTATTTAAAATCTGTGTATTTTAAATATAGAATATGGCCTGTTAACAGTATAAGCCATGATGTGGATATGTTCAATATTGATAGAATCAAGTTAAAATTAAAACTATCTCTGATAAGAAATGCATAAATATTTCATTTTCTTGTTATATTTATGTGCTTATACATTATTATTTTTATTACCATTTTGTCATTAATGTTCCATGTATCTTAATTTTTCTTTTTTCACTGTATGTGTGTAATTACGGAATACCCTGTTTATATGCAGTATAAATAAATTAATAAATAAAATTGAGAAAAATAGTAAAATGTCAAAACAATTGAAATACAAAAATAAACTTATTACCAAAAAAAAATTGAGAAAGATTGAACAGGTGAAAAATGTTCATTTTTTTTCCATACGCATAATTATTAGTAAATGTGCTTTTCGTTTATGACAATACAATAAGACAATAATTGTCAGTATATAATTATTCAAGAAATAATTGGTTAATTTTCAACGTCCGAAATTTCGGGGCATTTACACCAACTAAAAGTCACAAGAAAGCAACACTTGAGGTACTTTCAACATTTACATGGAGATCTGTGCGTTCTGCTCAAAGATAGAGCGAGGCTTTTGTATTACGAATTATTTAGTGAGACTCAACAAGTTTCTCAAACTGGGAATACACTTTTATAACAACCATTCAAATTCACTATTAAAAAATGACAAAAACCTAACGTGTCCTATATAAATTATCGTGATAAATTCACAGCAAGAATCACCCTTCCCTATCCTTCCCATGTTAAAAACGCGAATTTTGATGTATCGTAACTGGAAGTATACACAAAATCGTTCACAAAATTCATCAAACCATTATCTACATCCTATCAAATTTTGAAAACGCTCTGACTTTAACGACTTTCTCAGTAGAAATACCTTGAAACCGGTGTGTGTACAACGAATAAGATTAATTAATAAAAAATAATTGTTTCAGTCTGATGTTTATTACCATAAATGTGTTACTTCCATGATTATAATATTAATTATATTTTATTTGTTTTTTTGTGTTATAGAAATAGAAAAGACTCAAATGTTGATTCTCGGATTCAAAAACACGCTGGTCCGCGTAGAACATCAGTTGTTAGGAAAACATGATCTAGCAGCTTTGCCTTCCGTGGTAAAGAATATTGGATCTTTTGCATTTGACAGCATAAACAATACACTACTAATTAGTGACTTGGATATTAAGAAAATTATAAGTACAAATCTAAACACAGGAGTTAGTAAAGTGTTGGATATTGATGGTTTGGGAAGAATTATAGCCATGGATTATGGTATGTTGATCATTGTACTCAATTTGTTTATATATTGTTTGAAAGTTAAAAATGAAATTGCAAAAATACAATCGCAGGACTGGCATATTTTGAGAAAACAATATGCCTTTTTCAGATTTTCGCACACAAATTGTTGTTTATTTATTCATCATTAATAAAATATAAACAATAAACTACACTTATATCATGCCAGCTGCCCGCAGAATGTGAAGATTTAGCTTTATAATTTATCATATACCTATATGTTCAAATTTTGAGTCATATCGAAATTTATATTCAAATATTAAATTTGTTTGAAAATGTAGATCCCATGGGCAACAATCTTTATATGTGTGATGAAGACAAAGCAATAGTAGAAGTAATTAATCTCAATACAATGTCGAGAAAGATTTTGCTGCATGATATGCATGAAGAAATTCCAGAAGCGATTTCCCTAGTACCAGAAGAAGGGTAAGTTATGTTAGGAAAGCTATAGTGGAAATCTGACATTAATTTAAATTTGACTTAGTTATTGGGTACATTTAGGAAATGCATAATTCACACTTAGTCAGCGAAAAAAATGCATTTAGAAATATTACTAATTGTCAGTGTAATTATATCCTGGAGTGGAGTCTGTTTAGTTTCACAGAGAATCTCTTGACAAAATGAATCACATGTGAATTTTAAATAATTATAATATTGTTATTATTAATATATGATTATAACATACCAGCAACTGTCGCAATAGTAGGTGAGCCCTCAACCAAAATTTCGTGTAATCATTCATGAAAAATGTTTAGTTCCAATCAAAATAAACAATTTTTTCCTTGCAGCAAAGTCCCAAAGTGCCGCGAAAGGGGTGAAAACTCATTTTCAGTCGCTTTCATTTCGCACGAAATTCATTAGACGTCAAAAAATACACATTTTTTTTTTCGTTCGTGTCGAGCTAAATTTTCGATTTTGACCCTGCAATTTGCGATGTCAATACATCGCCGATTTTTCTCTTTCAATAGAGACATAGAACAAGCTTTCACTTGAAATATTTATTTAGTTACTGGACATTTGAAAATTCCATGTTTTTCAACTTTTTAGGTTAAATTTCAACATTTTCTGAGAGGTCTCAATAGGCCATGTTTCTTTCACTCTTGTCGAGCTGAATTTCCAATTATGGTGGTACAATTTGGTATCAGAATAAAGAGCCAATCTTCCTCTTTCCATAGATACGTCGCACGCCCTCATACTCGATGTATTTATTTAGTTATGAATTTTTGAAGAATCCATGTTTTTCAATTTTCACGAGATACGTCATTTTCCTTTCGTTCGTGCCAAGCTGGATTTCTGGTTCCACCATTGCGATTAGGTATCTGAATAAAACGTCAACCTTTCTCTTTCTATGGAGACCTAAAACGACCTTCCATTCCATGTATTCACTTAGTTATGAACGATTGAAAAATCCATGTTTTTAAATCTTCAAATTACTGACGTTTGCACCATATACACGATGTGTAAAAATTACCGAAATTTGCAGTAAAATAATTTCCTTATTTGTCGTCCAATTCCGCTGAAAATCGGTATGCGGGAGTTTTCGACATCGCTGATTACGAATATGACATCGGAATTGAGAAATTCGATATGGCGGAAATTGGAAATTTTCTCCCACTTGAGACGTGAGCGAGGCGGGAAATATCAGTTATTATTTTTCCTACATTTTGTTACATTACCTTTAATAGAAAAACAAGTAAACTGACGTGCCGTGTTAAAAAAAATGAATAATTTATTTTTACATGTCCATAAACGAATTTGTCCCTCTAGCAACGTCAGACATGTCAGTAGTAATGGAACTTTATCTTCAGAGAGTGATAAACTATTGAAAAATAATCGAAATCTTCATGCCGCGATGAGGCTAAAATGCTGGTCAAGAGCTCCCCTACTACAAGAACTTGAAGTGTTTTTCTATTAGTCATTGATATTGAACAGAGATGGTCCTATTATGTAGAGAATAATTTTGTGGTAGTTTATTTATTTATTTATGAATACAACTGCCCAGACAGATAGGCATCGAATTACAAGGCAGGCAATAGTTGCTAAGTTGTGGAGATAGCACTTTAATTATTCTAGTAATGCGCTCTCAAATATTATTAGCAAAAACATATTTTTAGTAATATGTGAGAAGTTTGACTGATTTAATGCTTTGATATTATTTTTTATCAATTTTTATTCTTTAATTAGGGTGATGTTTGTTTCTCTGAAGAAAAAATATAGTCGGGTATCACATATAGATCGTTTCTTAATGGATGGGTCTGGTAGAACTCATGCCATCGACCAGGGACTTATAGGACCCATAAGTCTTTGTTACGATTTCGACTTGCATAGGGTGTTCTTTGCAGATGCCGGCACTGGCGATATAGAATCTACAAGTGTCGATGGTAAGCTATTTTTGTTATTCAACAAATATGTCGCATAGAAATTTTTACTTATGTTACATATGTATAATTACTTATTTTTTCATTAGGAGACGATAGGCACAGTTTTCGGTCTCTAACGACATCTCCAATTGGTTTAACATCATTGAATTTGGATATATTTTGGGTCAATGAAAATTCAGGAAGACTCTTTTGGGCGCAGAAGAATTCTACATTTAATTATAACAAGAAAATCACTTTAGGTAATTTTTTTTAGAATTATTCTACACGTGAAAATATAGATAATTTCGTTTGATAGGCAATAGGAATGCTCAAGTTTTTTATTATAATGAAAATCGATAGGTCTTAATACAAAAATTTATATCCATATTCAATATGAAGTCTATTTTTTTGTATATATTTGAACAGGACTTAATTTTCTCGTGAACATCTCTATTCACCATTCTAGTTGCGGTTTGCTAGGAAGTACAGTATTATTTATTATTTACTGGCCAATTGTGAGTTAACTCAAGTGACAAATACTGTTTGTATTTTAGATATTCCTGTTGACATAGAAAGAATGCATATAATCTCAGTAACTCCCAGAAAGCAATATTCCAGCCCTTGTCATATAAACAACGGCAACTGTAGCCATCTTTGTCTCATGTCGCGCAAAACTGTTCAATGTGCTTGCCCAGTCGGTTGGGATTTGGCTAGTGACGGTCATACTTGCACCAAAAGAGAAAAATGTACAGCTGCCGAATACTTGTGCCTACAATCGAATATGTGTATTTTAAAAAGTCAGCTCTGTAACGGACATAAAGACTGCACTTTCGGCGAGGATGAGGCTGAGGATGGATGTAAACTGACCAACAAATGCGTGGATGGTTATTTCCAATGCGCTAACGGCGATTGCATCAAGGAAGAGAAAGTATGCGATCATATTTATGACTGTAAGGATAAGTCTGATGAACACAGCTGTGAAGAGAGAAATAAAAAACCAACATGTCCTCCCTATCATTTTGAATGTGATGATGGGGAGTGCATAGCGGACAGATTTGTATGTGATGCAGTTACTGATTGTAAGGATCGGTCAGATGAGAAAAACTGTGTGTCAGCTACTTGTAATATTAGACAATTTAGGTAAGATTAAAATGTTGATTTCGATACTGCTTACTTGTAATCTATTAGGTTTTTTTGCTTATGTCTGTGCTGTAAATTAACATTAAATTTTAGGTGTGACTCAGGAGCATGCATACCAAAGTCCTGGGAGTGTGACCACGAATACGATTGTACAGATTTCTCAGATGAACATGCACTGTGCTGTAAGTATAAAAGAATCATGGGCATTTTTGTATGAACACTGGCTCGACTATGTATACAAACCAAATGTATACCATATGAAACGTCTCCATATATCAGCTTCATTTTTTATTATGACGACATAAGTCTACAGGGGAAGTGAAATATTTACATCTTTAGGTATCCTGAAAATGCATATATTTTTATTATATACTTGTCTATAAGGCCCCTTGAATGAAAATGTGCCGCAGGCGAAAATTTTGAATTTTTCAAGGTCTAACAATCTTAAAGGAACGAAGAGAGTTTGAGGTAAAAAAATATCTTCTTGACAGAATGGGGCCAGCACGTGCCTGGTCCCAAAGTGTCGCGTAATGAGTGAAAACTCATTTTCAGTCGCTTTCATTCCGCGCAAAATTCACCGGACGTCAAAATATACCCATTTTTTTTTCATTCGCGTCTAGCTGATTTTCGATTTTGAATGTCGATACATCTCCGCTCTTCCTATTTCGATAGAGACATAGAATGAGCTTCCACTTGAAATATTTATTTAAAAGTGATTTATTTTTTGTTTGCTTATAAATTGCAATGAAACATATTCTTTATAGGATTTTGCAAACAACAGAAAAAACTATATATGAGAACTAAAAGAAAAACTATTTGTAAAATTATTTATTTACGATCTTTGCATTCTTTCGATAACCTGAATTCTGGTTATGCTAGCAATTAAAATCCTAAAATTAATTTGTCTTTCTTATTGGACAGTTCTCATTCTAACACTAGTTTCCACATTGTCGCCTACGGCTATGCATAGTAAACCAGTATCCACATAACCCCGACGGGGATATAGATGATAGAATGATAGATTTCATGAAAATGTAATCCATTTGAATGAAACATTTTCCAAAAGACGAGGTATGTAAATAAATTCATTTTAGACCTTTTTTCTCATTTTCAACTGAATCTTCGTAACCTTTTTTCTCATTTTTAACTGAATCTTCGTAACCGTAGGGTACTAAAAGACATTCATGTTTACACTCTATGCATGTGAAAAAATTACCACAAATTGCATTAAAATAATTTTGTTATTTGTCGTTCGACTCCATTGAAAATCGGTATGCGCGGTTTTCAACATCGCCGATTACGAATATGATATCGGAATTGACAAATTCAAAATGGCGGATGATTTTTGTCATTTATGCTCTGATTCCGCTGAAAATCGGTATGTGGGGGTTATTGAAGTACCAGGTTACGAATATGAAATCGAAATTTGGAAATTCAAAATGGTAGCACGATTAGCTGGACACATTTTATCATATGTTGTTCGATTCATCTGGAAATTGTCAGTTACTATTTTTCCTAGGTTTTCTGGCACCAAAAGCATGTAATTATGTGGGAAACTGACGTGTCGTGATGACAAGATTTTCCAAGTGTCGGAAAATTGAAAATTTTCCTCTGCTAGAGACACGGGTGAGGCGGGAAATGTCAGTTATTATTTTTCCTACATTGTCTAACATTACCTTTAAGAGAAAAACAAGGAAACTGACATGCCACGATAAAAAATATGGATCATTTGTTTTTACGTGTTCAATAAACGAATTTACCTCTTTAGCAAAGTCAGACATGTCAGTAATAATGAAACTTTTTCTTCAGGGAGTGGTAAACTATTGAAAAATAATCGAAATCTTCATGCCGTGATGAGGCTAAAATCCTGGTCGAGGGCTTCACAATTACAATGTGTAAATAATGATTGTCTGTATTGAACTAGCACAAAAACAAGTTTGAACTAGAAAAGAGAGGGGTTTAAAAACAAAACATCCAACTGTCTCTTTCAACCATGCAGAACTTCACTTAAACTTGTGCAAGGGAGCTAGAATACTTTTGTCTTGCTTGCAAGTATTCATTGCCGTAGGGAACTATGTGTAAACTAGTGTTAGAATGAGAATTGTCAAATAAGAAAGACAAATTCATTTTAGGATTTTAATTACTAGCATAACCAGAATACAGGTTATCGAAAGAATGCAAAGATTGTAAATCAATAATTTTAAAGATAGTTCTTCTTTTAGTTCCCATAAATAGTTTTTTCTGCTATTTGCAAAATCCTATAAAGAATATGTTTCATTATATCACAAGAGTTAGAATTCTTAATTAAAAGTTGTTTCCGTTTATTTCTTGTCTTAATCATGCCAGAAAATACTCTACCTAAGAGTTTCATCTATTAAGTAATACATTTTATTTATTATTTAATATAGTGTAGGAAAGTAAGCCCCGGTCTCCCCTTATATTAGCTCAGTCGGCAGCTTTGAGTTTTTTATGTGCCGTATAAATGAGGAGTGAACTATGGCCTGGCCTGATATTATTTAAAACAATTTTATTTATAATAAAAGATAATATTACATGTTTTCAATTAAATCGTTTTTTAAAATATTTTTCCAACAAGAAATGTTCAATGTTTTTTCGTAAAGTTTATGTAGGGAAGACTATATCTATTCAGATTTTTTTTAACGGGGTGACCTTTAGTCTTGTATTTACTTGTACCGTATTTGTACTTCTGTGTATAATCAAAATTGAATCACACGTCTGTGTGGAAAACAGATTTTAATAACAATGAATTTATATTTTAGCAACAATCACTTGTTCTCCAATATTGCACACCTGCACGAATGGTAAATGTATAGACAAAACACTACTCTGCGATAATGTAGACGATTGCGGAGATAATTCAGATGAGGTAGCATGTCATGTTGCTACCCCAGATCATTGCGAAATAAACGAATTTGCCTGTTCATCAAATACATCCATTTGCGTATTGAACTCTGCTAAATGTAACGGAACATCCGAGTGCCCACACCACGAAGACGAAAAGGACTGTTCGAATTGTAACGTAGACGAATTTAATTGCGATAACAAAGAGTGTATTCCAGCCCAGTGGCTGTGTGATGGAATGGATGATTGTGGAGACCGCTCTGACGAAAAACCAGAGTTGTGTTCACATGGTAGTCAAAATACTTTTACCTCTTCTATTGTACATACTTCCTGTGAAAACGGTTTCAGGTAAATAGTTTATTATAATTCACCTAATCAGTCGCACTTCTAGTAGTTTCATTTAATAAAGTTTAAAAATGACTATATAATTTGTGTTTCTATGATTCTCTGAACTTAATCTTTTGAAACTTTTGTTCAATCAACCTCGCCAATATTATTATTATGATCATTTTGGCATAAAGTGACTGGTACAAAGTGATACATTACACAGACCTACAAGGGTATTCTTTTTCGAGGAAAAGGGTCATTTCCTTAAAAAAGGATGTGCCGAATTCAAATCTAACCACCAAAATTGGCTATCATGTCAGAATTTTGAAATATCCTAACCTAAAAGTGACAAAATGGCCATTTTTGGGTATATTTGGACTTGAATATCTCAGAAACTAGAGGTGATGGTGACTTGGTAGACGAATTTGGATTCTACATGAAAAAGTCTACAGAAATCAATCATGAAACCTAGTAAAGGACCTGAGCCCAGACTGCTCAAATGCTCCCATGCGTTCAATTAAAAATTGTGCCTGGATGCGATTTCAAAAGCTAATTATGAATTTGTCATTTAAAAAATCACAGGAAACAACTTTTATTTAACATTTTACGTAGAATACAATAGTATTTATTTTTTGAGGACCCTCTTAATACACTGCAAAATATACAGACTTTGTGAGTGTCTGTGCATGAAAAGATAACTCATATTATTATTTTTTAAGTGCATTAGTTCCGTGACACAGTTTTAGGTTATAAGCCCAGGTTTCATAATCGTTTTCTGTAGGCGTTTTGATGTAGAATTCAAATTCTTTTAAACAGTTTCTCTATTACCTCTGGATTCTGAGATGTTCCATCTCAAATATGTCCAAAAGTAGTCATTTTGTCAACTTTAGGATAGGATGTCTTAAAATCCTGAAGTAATAGCCAATTTTGGTGGACAGATTTGGCATTGACTACATCGGAATAGGCCCTTACCTTCAAAAATGGATTCAGTACCCATAAACTTGTAGGTCTGTGTTTATTGGTGGCATTGAAAGTTTTGTTTAGAGTTTATAACTATGGACAACCTAGCATTTAAAACTAAGCAACTATCTCTTTTAGGTGCAATAATGGCTATTGCGTAGATCTGGAATACGTTTGTGATGGAAAACACAACTGTTATGACGGCTCGGATGAAGATGGGGCGTGCTCAACAGCTTGTAAGGGACCAATCAGTCATTGTTCTCAAATATGTGTTAGTACACCTACAGGTCCTATGTGCAAATGCAAACCTGGATACAAGCTAATGGGTGATGGACACTCTTGCGTTGACGAAAATGAGTGTCAGTTTGACCCGCCTGTTTGCAGTCAGCTGTGTAACAATAACGAGGGAGGATATATATGTGACTGTTTTGATGGATATACACTAAGGTAGGATATTTAGCTTCAAAGACACTTTAATATCCGCAAGTAGTGTCATATGGAATGAAACTACATACAGACAGTTTTGTAGAATATCATTTTCTTATAAGAAGTGCGACGTGATGTCTTCAAGATTAATAGTTTTCGCAGAAGAGGTTAAACCTCTACTCTAAATGTAACTTTCTGTAATTAAATAAACAAATGTTGCAATATTTTTATTGAATTCTAAAGCCACATATTTCTAATTTAATTTGAGACTAAATTAGAATTGGCTTTTTTTATTAAAGAAAAAAACTGCCATTTGTGTGATTTTTCATCAATAATTGTTTTATGAAAGAATTTACCAAAATTAAAGTAAAGTCGAAAGTCGAGAATATTTCCTACATTTTGGTGTGTTTTAATTAATAATGTTACAAATGATTTAAACATTATTGCAGGTCTGATAAGAAATCTTGCAAAGCCGAAGGACATCCTATGTCTTTAATTTTCACCATGGACAACCAAATTCGAATTGAGACGCAGAGAACCAATAGCTTAAAGGTGCTTTTTTCCGAGGATTGGCCCAAAATATCCGGCTTAAGTGCTGTTGTAAACCCTTATCAGATCTACTTTAGTATAGAAACTACTGGAACCATCCATCGCATTGATGAAGAAGATGAAACCAGACACTACATAGAACACGTTGGCCAACCACAAAAAATGGCTGTTGATTGGTCGACTAACAACATTTACTTTTACAATGCGGAATCTCAAATCAAATCTATAAGCGTGTGTAATTTTGACGAAATGTTCTGTGCAAAATTACTTGATATTGATGTTCACAGACAATTATCAGCACTAGCAGTAGACCCAGTAAATAAGGTTATGTTCTATTCATTAACTAGTTGGTGGGTGTTCAAATCTCCAAGTTATGTTATTTACAAGTGTAATTTGGATGGGAGTGGAAGCCACGAACTTGTGAAAAGTAGTTCAGGTTAGTTAACAATATGGGCCAATGATTCTCAAAGTTCCTCAGCTTATGGTGGTTCAGTCAAAGTTCAATAAAAATTCATTTAACATTAAGATCATGTCAGTTGGATTCTAAAAGAAGCTATTTGAATTTTGCCTGAACCTCGTCGATGCAATAGGCTTGTCTATGATATTCTTTTTATTTGGTTTTTATACGTTTTTATATTGTAGTACTCGGTATTCTTATTATGCCCTTAAAATGTCATATTATTAACTTTTTCCTTTCTCGAGATATAAGGTGTTGAACCCTAGTAGACCGTACGGCGCCGGTCCCATACCAAAAAACCGACTCCTCGAAAAGCCACATTGCCATGCTCTTAGCTTTTGGTCAGATGGTAAACAAATAAATAATTTCTGCTTGTATTTGTGCAATGTGGGATTATATAATACTTAACGTTTTTTTTCTTTGTACTCATATTAAATCAAACAAAAAGTACGTTACACAAACAATAGTTCGAAAATACCTATAATTATAACAACTAAAAAGCTTCGAGTCGACTCAAATCGCTGAGTCAATGCTTATAATAGTGTAGCACCTGGCCACGCCCAATTTTCGTGAGGTGGAGGTTTATAATTATTTTTAAGACACTAAATGTGTGTTTTAAATTCTGATTTTTTGCAGATCCATTATTTCCTTGCACTTTAAATTTATGAAATAAAAAAGTTATGCCGAACAAGCCTATTAACCCTTAATAGCCCAGGAGCTAGGTGGCTTTTTGGACTCGTATTTCGCCAACCACATTGACATCATCGAGAGATGATGTTTATTATGGTTGCATTTATAATAATTTGCCTCTAAATTCAATTTGCCAAACTATGTCTCTGCTTTAATTTCAGGTTATATAACTGGTCTTGCATATGATTATAACAAGAAGAATATATACTTCATCGACCAGCATAATGGCCAAATTAGCACGGTGACCTATGAAGGACAAAATAAGACAAATATTTTCCCGGTTCTTACTACTCACTTTCCCTCTGGTTTAAGATATTTTGAAGATCACCTATACTATTCAGCAGTTGGGGGATACTTATTTAAATGCCAATTATTTGATGCACGTATCTGCAACAATTTTAAGCTGTCTAGATCCTCCATTGATTTCTTTACTATTGTTCAGGATTCACTTCAACCAAAACTTGAAAATGTTTGTGCGAACCATACCTGTTCCTATTTATGTCTGCCAGCTGAATCAGGATATAATTGTCTCTGTAGTGATGGAAGTGTCATTACTAATAAAGAAAAGTGCACTGAGAAGGGGGTAATTATTATAATATTTAATTATTAATTAACTTAAGCAGGTAATCAGTATAAATTTTGCTTTCATTCAGAAGATAATTTATGATATTTTACTAACCACAATTATATACAATGCGTTGCTCTTAATAATCGTCACTTTTTGCCGGTTTCACCGGAAGTGTCGCTCACTTTTGAATTACAAATGGGACACCCTATATATTATTGCATTTTCAAATTTTACATTATTTTCCGAATTCAATTTATTTTTATTTTATATTTAATTTTTAGTTTTCCATTTAAGTGTGCCATGTTTGTTCCAATTTATTCTAATTGACCCATGTAATGGTGGAAAAATCGAAATCCCATCGAAAATACTAAATTTCATTATTTTGAAAGTCACCTTAGCTAATTCCACGAACATAATTTAAAATGGACTCCATATTGGAGGGGTTATATATTAAATCTGGCGTACCACAGGACTCAATCCTGGGCCCAGTTCTATTCCTAATTTATATTAACGACTTGCCTCGATTCGATGCATTGTCAATGGCTTGTTGTAACTGTTATAAGGAGTCTATTGACTTAACGTACACCAAACTCTTCATGTAACCTCCCCAAAAAAAATCCATAGGGATGATATCTGGACTCCTTGTTCTTTCATTTGGCACACGCCTGCCGGGAAATGTCCTCTCATATTCTCGTACAGCAGCTGCAAGATTTTCATTCACTGCACTATAAGTTAAAATCATATTGCAGTATACATGCGATGTAAATACTGGCATATTGACCGGTATCGATCTACGAATATAATTTTCAAAACGTAAAAATCCAAACGGAAGTCGGAAAGAAACTGACCATACGTAAACAACTTCTGATCGCTTAAAAGACACGAAGCGGCTCACTCGTAAATACGTGTAAACAATTGAGGCATTAAGGGTAACCAAATTCCATGATTCAGTAGCGTATCATTACAAGCTTTAATGCAAAGAAATGTACTAAATTATTTCGGATCACTCTAAAATATTGCAGGGAGTTTCCCACAAAGAAAACTAGTACACCATGTTATTTTCCGCATGTTGTGGTAAATCACCCTGCATGTAAAAACCCATTTTTGACGTGTGTATATTTTATGATTTTACATAAATAAACTATTATTATTTTATTATTATTATTATTATTATTATTGTTATTATTAGCTAGTTAGATTGACACCTTCCCATCCTACGTTGCCAACACCAAGGTTATAAGCATTTGATAGTGTGCTGCAAAATAACAGCTATGTCCAGATTACCAACATGGTATCAGTTGATATTCCTATTGGATTTGATCATTGGTTGGCATATCATGGCTATGATGATTGGGGGTGTCAAAAATTTAGCTTGGGAAGCCTGCGTTATGAAGTTCAGTTTTATTTATGAAGTTCGTGGTTAATTCTTATCTTATTATAATTGAAATATACTTGTATTTTCTTGTTTTCAAATGTCTATATTAAAACTTCTCTACTAGTTCGAATATTGTCTCCGAAAAGCTTTATTACATCAATTTTTTTTTATAATGTTAAACATTTACCAAGTATTTTTCATTTTACTGTTAAAATGAGAACTATTGAAATCTGTCTTCATATGACAGTTTATTAATTATTGATCATTTATTTGGAATGCAGTTGTTTGTTTCCACGGCACACTAGGGAAAAGAGTGACCAAAATTAGAAATAAATCGGAACAAAATAACTAAAAACCAAAATGTTCTACAACTAGAGGAGACAAGCCGTTGATTTGCCGCGAGACGCGGGTCTCTTCGTCCTTGTAGCACAGCTCGTACCCTCTCCACTCTGTTTTACAAAGCAAGCTACTGTGCGACAAAGCGGACAAAGAGAGAACGAACTGTGTGAGAAGGATGAGAACACCCGCGTCGCTTGCTGCTTATACATTACGCTTATGCAGCTTGTCTCCTCTAGTTATAGAACTCTTTGCTAAAAACCCAGAAGTGCGAATTTTGTGCTAAAAGTGGTATATAGGATAAAAATTCACTTTCAAATACCTTTTTTCGATATCTTCAACGTGAAGCGATATCGCGATTTCGCCTTCCTCAAATGCTCATAGTAGATTACGTTTAAACACTTCACTTAAGCTGAATACCTCAAAAGAAGAACTTTATGAAGCTCTATTGTTGTAGGTATCAATAATTATTTCTTTAATTCTAAAAATAAAAAAAGTACAAGCGTGTATTAAAAATAAGTACGACACATTACAGTACAATATATAACAACTCAGTAAGATCAAGAAAAACTAAAGTAAAAATTATACTATTCGCTGATTTATTGAACTTTATATATAATAGTTGCACATTCTATAGAATACTCTGCAGTTTTTCCTATACACAATATTAGTTTTAAACATTTTTAATTTTATGATTGCAAGGAAGTTGGTGAAATGAAATTAACCAATTTGTCTTTCAAACTCACAACCCTTGGATTTTGGGTCTAAAATGTCCATCATTTTTAATGTCTGTGATACAATATGTCTAGGTGAAAACCATACATTTGACGGTTGAATATTATATTATAAAATGTATATTAGTAAAATACATAAATAAATAATGATAGGAAGTAACATTTCACAAGATTTCTATTCAGTTACATAAAAATTTAGACAATTTTAAAAAATGCATGCAAATCATCTTAAATGTGTACTGTATAGTGTGCACCTGTTGTTGAAGGTTGAAGTTTATTTTGCAAATAATTTTATTGACATTGATAGTAAATTTAATATTCAAATATTTTAGCGAGAATCTGAGGACGACGGCAGGCAATTTAAGGTCAAATCGTTATCGTTTAAAAAACATACTCCAGAAGATGAAAGCCATGTTGGTTTGGTTCTTATAGTAATTTTCATACCACTCCTGATAATAGCAATTGCAGCAGGTACACTGTATATAATTAGGAGAAGAAATAGTGGAAGTTTGAATATTAGGTAAGTCTATGAAACAAATATATATATTTTTTTATTTAATTGCCTTATTTATTTTAACATCCTGGCGAAGTTTAGCTAATGCTACTCTACCACTTAACCAGGACGGTGAAATAGATACAGTCACCCATCCAAGTAATGGACCAAATATAGACCTTTGCCTTGCAAAAGGTGGCACACAAACGATTTTGATATATGTTGTTTAGGTCGAGATCCTGATCAAAAATTCAAGTTTTATACCTTGGAGAGGGGACGCGCGATCCGCCATCTTGGATTTAAGGTGCTAAAAATGTATTTTTGTCAAAATGATTCCTCAACGATTGATCCAACAACTTTGCCAACCGTTATGACATTATATTGAAAGAACAATTTTCAGCATCTTAAATCCAAGATGGCTGCTCGCGCATCCCTTCTCCAAAGTCCAAAACTCGGATTTTTCGTTAGGGTCTTGACTTAAACAACATATCTCAAAATCCTTTCCGCCAACCAGATTATACGGTAAAAATCTCTACTGACTGGATTAAAGTACCCTGTCATAAAAGGGAAATCCATTCAGTCTAATAAACACATTTATTAAGTGATGGAAATTAAAAACATGTGCACATCGTTGCAGATGATGTCACTGTAGGACGTAACTTGAATAATTTTAATATAATTATTACAAAAGGGTGACATTATAGCTACGTGCAGTTTTTATTACCATAACCAGCTTTTTTGTTGCCTCTTAAGTTACAAACTTTCTGTTGTGTTATGTCCAAAATTAAAATAGTAAAATAAAATTCATGATTTTTGTTTATTTAGTATGAGGTTCTACAATCCGAACTATACACGCCATGTAGATGACGAAAAACCAATTTTGAAACCTGGCCAACATGAGTATGTAAATCCTATCGATCTTAACAAAGATGAATCTGACATTATGTCAAGGAAACTAGATGAGCTCTATGGTGTTTGATAATGAATTGTTTTTAGATGTGGTTTATTTTTATACATTGTTATTTTATTGCTGTTTTAACAATATTTTAATGGTAATAGTTGGAGGTATGTAGTGCTGATTAAGCAAGGTGTACATGAAATAGTGTAAAATCTAATATTCTTTCCATCAAGGAGACGACCTTTCTTCAAACAGTTTTAGCTAAAAATCAAAAATAGACATAACACACATTTCTTAAGAATAGATTATTTACAAAATATCAATTACACACTATTTAAAAGTAATTAAAGAAACATGTGGACACCAAGCTACCTAGGCTTGGTGACCAGATGTTTGAAATATTTTCGGTGCCTTGTATTTATCTATATATTTTATATGTATTTATAATTAGTTACTTAAATCCTATTATTTTTATATTTACCATTGTACATATATATTTGTTAATATAAGATTTTTACCTATATTGCTAATATTTTTTTTAATGTTTATTAATTATGATAAACGGTTGCTGCATATGTTGTGGACCTTGTTCAAAAATATTTTAACTGAATATGTGAATAGAGGCAGAGAAGCATGATGATACCAGATGACAATGAAATTGATAGTCCAGTGTTTGACGATTTTTCGTTCAGAATTCTTTCGGATAAAACTTATTGATGTGAAACTTAGACAGTAAGTAGGGTATGACTAAAGCAATAAAAGTTATATAGTGCCGATGTGCGCTTTTACCCTGGGGGCGGATGCCACCCCTTCTCGGAGGTGGAAATTAGTACGCTTAAAATAACCGCAGAAGTCGATAGGGGATGAATTCCAAGCAACAAATGTTCTATGAAGTTTTTTCGACAAATCAATATTTTTCGAATTATTCCCGATTGAAAATGTTCATTTTTCATCTAAAAATGCATGTTTTAGAGCGTTTTTTAACGAATAACTCGAGAACCTGGTGACATCAATTATGGCCAAAATTGGAACGTAGTATGACACTTTCTGACCAGGCAAAAAATTTTTGTTGTCAACGCTCATTGCTGGAAAACCAAATGCCAACATTTTCTGCTTGCCTATTTTCAACTAGCAGCAAACCCCAAAGTGTTATACTCTGTTCTAAAACTGAATGTTTCCTGGGGCGGCTAGCGCCAAAACGGGCAGGGGGAGGTCTGACTCACATAAGATAAAATGCTCAGAAAGATATTTGCTAAAACATAACGTCAATACCAACATGTTATATCCCAGGCCCCATATATATAGCTATCTCTTATATCAAGACTAAAGCTACGATTTTGTGGTGTATGTGCCCCTATCATTCAACCTATAGTTACCCAAATGTGTATGTTCACTCAACTATAAATAGATGTCAAATCTCAATCAAAATGTTGTTTAACCCTCAAGATTCTAAAGAAAATGAGGTGTTTAATGTATTCAAAAGATTCTTTAGATAATATGGAATCAATTAATAAAAAATGTGTTATTGTAGTTCGTTGATAAGAAACACTATTCATGAACTATGCAAGAATGACGAAGAAATTGAGTAATTGAATAAAGAAATGTCACATTCACAAGTAAATTCTGCTTCTGACAAGGGTTAGCTGTTTTTAGAGTAGTATTATTATGAGAAGATGCTTGCAAAAAATGATGCGCAGAAACGAGTTTGTGTGCATTCATTGATCTAAGCCAATGAGAGCGATTTGCGTCATATTTGACCTCGAATCCAGTGGCACCGTCAACCTGCAGCCACAGGGTCTGTGCTGCAGTATACTTGTTGTGTTCGCCGTTTCTGATTAAATAAAATGAAATAACCTTATTTTCAGTAAAAAAATGTCTTCATCGTAAACACCAGAGTGTGACGAGGTTTTAATCTACTGCATTACACAGCTCCTCGACCTCGAAAATTTGATTACAATTATTATACATCCTTCTACCCCAGATGATGCTGTCACTGGTAAAAATATTCGCGCACGTTGGCTCCGCCCCAAGCATCTTCTCATAATAATACTACTCTATGAAGGTTGACATATCGTTAATGACATCATCACGTCTTTCATCCTCATACTTTTTTGTCAAAATGCATGATTATTACATCATTTATACCCTTTGTGCAGATGTGAAATAAATAAAAATCAGTTTGGAGGTATATTTTAAGTTGAAAATTAGACATAAGTAACAATGTGCTATTTACACATATAAATCCCATATGCGACACTCCTTTGATCTAGCAGAAATGCCGCCGATGACCTGGGACTTTTACTGTGGATTTGACAAGTCAAGATTAGATACGCTCGGGATGATTCGGATAATCGGAATCAGAATTTTGGTACCTAATTGAAGTAGGCAATAGAGAATTTTAATCATATAATTATAATATCTGCATCATATAGTACATTTACCTACATCGCATAATTCCATTACCTATTTGTATCATTTGTAAGGCTTTTTTTAAAATAATAGTGAAATCTGTACACGTCTTATGAAAATTCAATCTTTTACTGCAGCTAAACTGTTTAGGTGACATTCAACTGTGTATGAGTCTCGGCTATTTAACCTGGATATATCCCTGCTAGTGTTGCACAAAATATCGCTGTCCTTTTCAGTGTCGCATATGTGCTATTTATAAAATCATTCAAAAAGTCGATAAAAGGGTTCTGTAGGGTTTACTGTAGAATAGCTCTAAATGTAAGAAATGTAACAAAGTTGTGTTTTTTCAAGGTCACTTTTTTGGCCCGTACTGAAATTTGATGAAATGAAATGAAATTGGGGGAACAGACCATTTTCATGTCAAGTTCATATCTTCATCAATTTTTATCAGAGGGATGAAAGAAATACCAAATTGTAGTTAATATTTAGAGATGCATATTTGGTACGTCTTTTATAATTCCATAGTTTTTGAGATATTAGCGGAAATTCTATATTTACAGGCATTTTCTCAAAATACCATCGTGAACCCACTTGCTACCAACCGTGTATTCAATCTTTTTATAAATGGTTTTATTCGGAAACTGAAGTTACTGTGCTATTAGTATAACAGCTCAAACTTGATTTATGAAAAGTAAGTACAAAGTTGAAAAATATGTTTATTACAATAAATTCCTATTATAAATTACTACAAAAAATTCCTATTGTAAATTACCACAAAAAATTCACTAAAATGTAATATAATATAAAAATAAATAATTCAAACATTTTTTAAAGCCTACACACGCACAAACAAAAAACTCTAGAAATCGGCCAAAAAATTTTTATTTTTAAAAGCAATTTTAATTACAGTATTACATGTAAAGCCTTTATTTAGAGTTTAATTCTGGAGGAAAACACATCACAATATCTGAAGAATATGTTATGCATGTTAAAATAAACAGAAACCTTCATGACCAACCTCAACCAGTAGGTGATAAATCATTATATACATGATTACTTATACTGTCATTCTCTTGAAATTTGCTATGGAAAATTAATTGTTTTATAAAAAACAGTTAATCGTTTATTTCAAGCAGTTCTCTCAACATTTCAGTTACACCAAATTAACATAAAAAATGTAGTTATTTCAAACCTGTTACCTAGTGCTTACTGTATCCTTAATTTTATTAACGAAAGTTAATAGGAACATTAACAAAACAAAATTAATGGGCGCCACTATGTTTTTTTAAATCTCCCGTAAAAACTATAGAGAAACCGGTTGGATGAAAGATGCTTAGTTAAAAAAGTTCCCTAGCTATATTATCTTAATTCTTAATGGTTGAGAATTGAACCGAAGTTATAGAAACTTTGTTATTTATTTTAACACTCCCTGTTGCTTTATTCACTTGATGTACACAAATGTGGAATTAATCAAAGTAATATTTTAATGATAAGGATTATTCCAGTTGTGGAGAAGCAAATTATAAATGCTCTGCCGAAACTGATGATATATCCTATGGACAAGTAATTATTTTTAATTTCAAAAATACCACTTTGTGAGAGTTCTAAATAAATAAAATGTTCTAATGCAGCTCTTATCAGGAACACATGATAATTGCATGGCATCAAAACGTTCTCCTATGCGGCAGGATGTCAAATTCATTTGATACCACCACATCACTCTAACACATTCATAATACTGATTACAAAAGGCCGATGGATATCTGCCGGTACTTGTGCATCTAGGTGGAATTGCTGTAAACAAACACAAAATTAAAATAAGTAAAGATTACATAAATTATGACCGTCTTCATCCCTTGTAGCAGTTCATTTTTGTGGTTATAAATGAAACATTTAGAGGAATGGGAAAAATGCAAGAGCTAAAATGCACCTTTCGCATTTTACATTTGCCAGTGAACTGTGCTCTTGGATGAAATTGATATTTAATATTGTTGTTATAAACAGCCGTTAGGTTATAATAGATAATAAGAGTCGATGATGCCCAATTCAACTTTATATATATCTATAAATTTTTTTAAAGCACTGAAACTATTTTTTTCTTCTACGATGCGTAAAGTATTTATTTTCTGCAAACTGTGTAGTGCATCAAGGTAACATTTTTCACAGTAGTGTGTAAAGTAAAAATAAAACCCCTTGCATATAACATATGGCTAGGCAGCTATGCAACGACTGCCTTTATTGTGTCTTTATTATGTCATAAAGTACCACATACCACTGCGAAAAAGGAATATTTTACGCACTAGTGTGTAAAGTAGATTGTTTATATTTTAGCTTATACATATAGCCCAATAATTATAAAGATTTCCATCACAAAAAATGTTATCTGAGATTATCCTTCAGTAACTGTTAATAGAGGGATTATACATCACAAAACCATAAAAATCAGTTCTGGGGGTACCGCGAAACCTTCCCAAAAGACTACCCCTTCGGTGAAAAAAGCCTTATTTTACTGATAACTTGTTAACCGTTGAAGATATAGAAAAATTGCTCATCATAAAAAAGAAAGCTTGACCAATTGCCTAAAAAAAAGTCCTCTTGTAATTTTCTTGTATATGCCGTGGTTTTCGAGAAAATCGATATTGAAAAAAATTGCCAAATTTGTATTTTTAATGCACACGAATTTTAGTTTATTTGAAATTTTTTGCGAGTGGCCTATAGAAAAAATTGAATTGCTCGAAAACCAAACATGCTGGGAAGAAAAATCAAAGTGGGTTTTAAAGGGGATATAAAATTCTGTTTTGTGTTTCCATTTTTGATGGCTATTGATATCTATTAGTATATAAAAATAACAATATAATATAGTTACCTCTTGATTTTTTGCACTTTTAACTATTCACAGACCCATATAAAATAACTGACTTTAATATAAGTTATAAATGTTATCTTTTAGTTCAAGGTAGTACTTCAATGCAGAAAAAGTTAGGAATAAAAATATTCCCATTTACAAATTTACCAGCATGTTGAAGTTAGCCAAATTTTAGCCAATTTTTATTGTTTCCTAAAAATAAAAAAAGACCCAAACATCTTGAAAATTTAGCTCAAACATTTTTTTTTTTTGAGTTTATATATCATATAACTAGTGTTTCTAATCATTTAATAGTTAAAGATGTGTATTAAAAAAATATCATAAAAAAATTGATCATGCAGCCTTTTTTGGATTTTTTTTTTTTGCTAACTTTAACATGCTGCTAAATTTGTAAATGTGAATATTTTTATTTCTAACTTTTTCCGCATTGAAGTACTACACCTTGAACTGAAAGATAATGCATTTATATCTTATAGTCTTTTTTATGGGCCTGTGAATAGTTAGATGCACAAAAAATCAAGAGATAACTATATTATATTGTTATTTTTATATACTAACAAATAATATCAGTAGCCCTCAAAAATGGCAACACAAGAGAATATTTTATATCCCCTTTAAAACCCATTTAGATTTTTCTTCTTAGCTCGTTTGGTTTTCGAGCAATTCAATTTTTTCTATAGGCCGCGCGCAAAAAGTTTCAAATAAACGAAAATTCGCGCGCATTAAAAATACAAATTTTGCAATATCGATTTTCTCAAAAACCATGGCACACACAAGAAAATTACAAGAGGACTTTTTCTTAGGCATTTTAGTCAAGCTTTCTTTTTTATGATGAGCAATTTTTTTATGTCTTTAACGGTTAACGAGTTATCAGTAAAATAAGGCTTTTTTCACTGAAGGGATGGTTTTTTTGAGGGGTTGCGTGGCACTCCCAGAACTGGTTTTTGTGGTTTTGTGATGTTTAATACTCACACTAACAGTTACAGAAGGAAAATCTCAGAAAATATTTTTTGCGAGCTTCTGGTGTATTTTTTACTTTACCCCCTATCGTGAAAATAGTATTACTTTACACACTTGTTGCATTAATAACTATTATGTATACCTGTTGTAGATGTGGTTTTTGTGTTGGAATTTGCATAGGAAATTCCTGAAAAATAGGACATGTTAGAGGTGTGGAATCCATAGAATTTGACATGTTTTACCTGCTGTACTTGTAGTTCTATCTGGTGTAAATATATAATCAAGTGTAGAAGCTGAAAAAAAAAAAACATTAATAGATTGGTAATATTTTCACTCTCCAAATTTAAATGTCATGGAGTTGTATATCATATGTGTAGCTATTGTGTAAAGTGGTCACTTTTTTGAATGAGTAGGAAGTATACAATTTTATATTGCAAATGTAGCAATTCATTTCTTTAATTGCCATTTTTTGTTAATTTAACAGGAGAATAATGAATTGCTTTGTGGTAGTTAGCAAGTATATTTAAAAGTTGTGAAAAAACAAACTTGACAACATATCTTGAACGAACAACTCCAAGAATTACAAATCAATGGTAAACTGGGAAACGTTGCTATATTGTCAGGCAGTACTTGAAATTTATTTTAACACCCGGTACAGCATTTTTTAGTAGTCTTTTATTACATTAGATTATTTAAATTAATTCATTGTTGAAATGAAGAATGTTTCACTTAGAAATCGAGAAAGTCCTAGTCATAGCAGGAACCAAGTATATTCACCGAGGCTACGTTGAAACTAAGGTGGAAACGCTGAATTACAAAAAGAGTCACGGTGCAGGAAGAGAATGAAAAAGTCAGTTGAGTTTTGATTTTGGTAAGATCAAGTTTTGGTAGGGTGCTGTGTTGTCCATCTCCCCTCCTGGGGGGTGGCTCCCCAGAAGTGATTAAAATGTAAGTACGATCTTTATTCATATTTGTGTCTTTGTTAATAAATTTGCATTTTGTTCTCTACCATTATCTTTGATTTATACAGTATTCTTTTAAAAACCCCATTTTCGAAAGTGACAATATACTCTTCATACTTGGTTACTCAGATTCTACACGCACCTCAATTTGGTATGTCAGTCTACCTCTAGACACAATTATTAAAAAAAGTTTCTATTACCTGTGCGAATATTATTACTTGCAGATGTTGTAGTAGTAGAACTTTCTCGTGCCTGTAATGAAGTGGCTAAAAGGAAATAAAAAAAATACTTTAAATTGGTATTACAAACAATATAAATCTTAATTCGATATCTTTAACTAACTTACCTTGTGTTGTGGTGGTTGTGCCTGTACTAGTGGTAGAAGTTATTGGTGTTGAAATCGTTGTATTTAATGTTTGAGTTGGATGTGCTGAAAGTTATAAAAAATCGTTAATTTACTAATGAGTCTTGCGTCATTGAAACTGTATAAGTAAATTGTAACGAACAAACAATTCATATACCACATTTGTTTAAATTTATATGGGATAAATACATTTTCAAGTTGATTTTCCTCTGGAAATTCGGTAGGCTTTTGCACTTTAAGTTTCTAAAGAGACGAACAAGATTTCTTAATTTTGTATCTGATTAAGAAGAAATTGCGATGCTCATTTTAGTCCTTTGTTATTTGCACAAATATGTACAGTTAAAATCACAAATGTTGTCGCTTGCGTCATCATCTTTTAATTTCTGAATCAAATCGACTCAAGGTCCCACACATGGCACTCATGGGCGTACCATTTGAAAGAAGTTTTGTGTAAAATAATAATTAATACTTGATATAATTTTAATATCATAATAGAATATTCTCGCGAAGCGACTTCAGCGGTGGGATAAACTAACTATAAAAACTACAAAATCAACTAAGCCACAGACTTACTTTTAGAGTACATATTATAAATTGTATCCCTCACATCCATCTGCCTTGCCTCCACCAAGTCCTTAGTTTTATTTTTCTTTCTAGGTCCATATTTTTCCACAGTAGTATTTAGGGCCTCCTGCTCCTCACGGATTTCCTTACAAATCCGTTGCACCTTCCGCATATACAAATACTTAATGCTGACTCCTACTGATACTCAAGAAATTAGGGAAATATTGAACGACATTAGGAATAAGAATACTAGTAGTTGGGATTGTATCTCTTCAAAAATATTCTTAAAACTGCCAGAAAATATTTTACAGATCCTGGTAGAGGCTATTAATATGCCTTTTGAAACAGGAACCTTTCCGTCTTGTTTAAAAATTGCAGAGGTTGTTCCGCTATTTAAGTGTGGAGACCATGAATCACCTTCCAACTAGATGCCAGTATCATTGCTTCCCACGTTATCAAAAATAATAGAGAAATTGGTTAAGAAAAGAATTTTAGATTTTTTACATCGGAATAAGGTCCTCTATGCAGTACAGTTTGGTATTCACGCCTCGAAAAGTACAAACGATGCTATATTAGGCTTTTTAGAGAAACTGTATCTCCATATTAATGATGAGGATGTGGCCGCAGCAGCGTTCTGTGATTTGGCTAAAGCATTTCACTGTGTAACTCACAGGATATTGCTGGGGAAACTACAAATCTACGGGTTTAGAGGTGTAACACTGGATTGGTTCAAGTCATATTTATCTGGTCTCTATCAAAAAGTTATTTTTAATGGTAATGTGTCAAAACAACTGGAAGTGACGTCTGGCGAGCGACAAGTTTCTAGACTCAAATTTGCATTATGGTATTTGTTTCTGGGATTCTAGCTCGCAATATTTAGTTAGGGGCTTTAAAGTAGATGTGTAACGCTAATGTAAGAGACTCGTGTAAACCACTGTTTTCGAAGCATGGAATTATGTATATTCATTTTTGAGACTGCATGCCTCATGCATAAAAAGTTTGGGAGTGATATAAACGGGGATTCGGTTCACTACACACGGCTCACTCATAAGATCACACTTCCTATTCCAACATCGGCTCAGATAAAAAACTCAATTCTCTATAATAGCAGAAAAATATTTAATCATCTTCCTGTAAATTTGAGGCAAATTGTAAGCAATGATAAATTTAGAAGAGGACTTAAAATATTATTGGTTAGAAAGGCTTATTACTCACTGAATGAATTCTTTCAAGACACATTTTATCGACCCATTTTTATCACTTTTTTATACATAAAATAAATGTTATCCTGTTTGTTGTTGTTTTTTTTTATTTTTCTTTGCTCTTAGTCTGTAACTTTTATTAGTATTTAAGTTTGGCTTTGTCAACTAAAATGTTTTGTATTTTTTTCTGACAATAAGGCATATTCTGATTCTGATTGATTAGAAGTGCGCCAAAAGAACTTTTACTGAGTAACCATCTGCCACATTTAATTTTGCGATTCACCTCATGAACTGCTTGCAAAGGTAAAAGGGACCTCTCCGTTACATTTTTTTGATTAAAGTACTCAACTAATTTCAACACCATGTCTCTGTGTACTGCATTCAGTCTTTTGCCGGGCATTTTGAGATTAGTTTCTTTATAAACAGTAACACTAAAGCACTCACAAAGTATTTACACAACAATTTACAAAATTACAGGAAACTTAAAACACCACAGTAAAAGAACACTACAAACTTACATAAATAATGAGAGGAAATAGAAAATCATTAAATTTCACAAATGCGCCAATTACGCGCTACTAAACTGACAGAATGCTGAACGTTGGTTGCAGCTACAACAAGCGGTTATATTATTCATCTCTAATATGCATCATTACGCTTGGAACTTCTATCTTAGCTCCATCAGATTTGACTTTCTGTTATTTACGTTATAATCCGCTATTAATGAAGCTGATAGAAAAATCTCATGTTTTTGATAAGTACATAAATAGATTATGTGAACGACAACATTCGTGATTTGGACTATATGTATCATTAAAATGTTGGCTAAATAGGTACACGCAGTTGGCAGTGCCCGAATTGTTAACAACTAAATCTGTTGAATCAGTAAATAAAACTGTCTTCTAACTACTAGGTATATACAGATTCTGAAAGTTTTGGCATTGCATTAAAACGTAAAGAAAGACGGAAACAAATTGAAATGCTGCAGACAGAGCTGCTCACGCATATGTGGTGGGAAAAGCAGGTGATGGGTTATACGATAAATAAGAATAGCCTAGTTGATTCCCTCTCGCTACCTTCTATTGCCATACCTAACCGAACATTTGCTGAACCTGTATATTGGTTTACTACATTTATTTACCTTTTGTAGTAGTAGCAACAGTCGTCAGATATTCAGTTTCAGGTATAATTTTTTGACATGGAATGAATACTTGCTTCTGTACAGGTGTAGTACTGGTTGTGAATGTAGGCGTGTCTAAAAATTTCAAATTGAAATTGAGTGTGATTAAATTCGTAGCCTATAGGATTGGTTACCTGATCTTATTCTAGTAGTAACTTTATTCGCTGTGTATACAATTTCTGGTGTAGGGGTAGTTGATGGAGATATGAGTTGTGTCAGTGTAGATATAATTTCTGGCATAGGGTTGGTTGATGGAGATAATATTAACCTGGTTACAGATGCAGAGATCTTAGTAGCTGATAACTTTGTACTTGAATCTAAAATAAAAATACCCGAGATTTCAGTAAATTGTACAATTTACATTATGGGGTATCATCCTCTTGAAGCCGATTTCAAGGATGTAAATACCAACTTGTCATTAACAATATAACAACCAACATAAATCCAAGTTATTTTGATGATTTAATGTTAAATCAATGGACTAGTTAATAAACAGTAAGGGATTTTATTAATAAAACTTTCCAAATAAAGCTAAATTTTGTGTGTGTTCTTTAACACCAAAATGTCGATTATTGATGACTATGAACGTAGGAATGAAGGAGTGTGAGCCCCTCCATACACTACTCCTTGAAACCAACCTCAGTTCTCTTATACAATTTACTGTTTCATTAAATCAGTTCAAACAATTTCACATCTTATCCTTTTTTGTTTATATAAATATTCTTTCATAAAATTACCAGGTCCAACAGTTGTACTAATAGATTGGCTCGATGTTGATGTTAATTTTGATTGAGGCCTATCTAACTTTTCATTCCTAGTTGTAGGTTGTGGAATTGTAGTTGATTCATACGTGACGATGTCTGTAAATTAAAAACACAAATAATAAACATGGTTTGTTTACATTAAAATTAGATCTTCTTTTGTATATTTTAATTCTTTGATTAACATATAATCGAAACCATTCTGTAATTATGTTAATAAAAATTTAGGATGTGAAAATCTGAGATCCCCTACCATTGAAATAGAATCGTTAGGCTAAATAAGTATATACCTATAACATATTTTTAGTTATTTCTTAACAGAGTTAGTCTTTTTTGCCACTTTAAATTGATAGTTATGTGTAATTGTTGCTTTAAAGTTATTAGTATAATTGCTAGCTTAAACTGATAATTAAACATAATTGTAAGTTTGAACTTGCAATTATATATAACCCAGTTAATACTGAGGTGTTGGCCTCAATCTATTGAGTGATGTATATGTCTGATATATAATGGCTAAAACTTGTTGACTACATATATATACTTTGATACATATTACGTGTCTGAGAATGGAAGATGCCGAGGCTAATTTAGTTAAATTAAAGAAGAAAAAAAAATTAAACCATCCTGCAATAACTTTTGTTTTCATGTTTTACTTATAGGCCTTTATTGAAGATTATTTGTTAGAAAAATGATAGGTATGTACGAATTAGAATTTTTATTATTAAATAAATTATTAAACTATCTTATAAAATAAATTTAAGCTAGTACAATACATTATTCTGAATAATTCATTGTAAGCTTGTAAGTGGTTTCTAAAGGTACTTACTAAGAATAGCTTACTAGTTTTTTTCTAAAAAGTCGATAATACTTTTTTTTTTGAAAATTTACCCTCTTTTTCCATCTTGAAATCTGACTAAAGTCAAATATTAGCCGTCATTTCACTTCCACAAATTATTACTATAAAAATAGTAGGAAGTAGAATCAAGTGGGTACTACTAAACATTCCGAATACCAATTTTTAGAAGTAGAATTCAGCACGCAGTACTAAACATTTCAAACAGTAATTTGTACAAGAAGCTGCCGTTCTTCCTAAGGGTCGGTTTATCAACGTGAGGATAACATAAGTTAAGCATATGTGGTTAAGTTAGTTAAGGCACAGTTTATATAATACTTACAGTAGCATCACTTCCCCTACTGAATGTAGTCCATGCGTCGATAGCCTTACACCTGCTATCGCTGGCGCGGATTCAAGGGGAGGGACGATGGGAGTGCCCCCGGGAGCAAAGTTTAGATAAGAAAACCTAATATAAAATAAAATTTATTTTAATGTGTTTATTTTATTTTTACCTAGGTATTAAATAATTGTCGCCCCTCCCTCAACAAAATGCTGGATCCGCGCCTGTGCTATCGACGCGTGGAAATGACCCTACTTAACTGAACTGTGATTTAATCATAGGATAGGATAATAGAATTCAGAGCTACATAAATACTAAATAATTCAAATAGCAATTTGGATTAAAAGCAGAATACAGCGCGAAGTACTAAACAATACAAACACACGCAAACTACTCCCCGTCGTTCATGTTAGGGCCGGTGTATCAATGCGAAGTAAAGTTATCCTATGGTTATTATTGTTATTAATGCATTATAGACATATGTATATGCATGGGCTCAACTATAGGATTATCTCCGCGAGGATATCTTATGGTTAAGTCTATGCCGTAACCATAGGATAATTTTACCCTCGCATTGATAAACCGGCCCTTATCTTATACATATACCTATACAAATCCGTTTAGGTCAAATAACACATAATCATAAGTAGGCGTATTGCCCTGTTAACCAAAGCGCATGCGCGCGTGATTCTCGATTTTGGAGTTTTGTTTACATTTACAGTTTAGTTTTTAGTTTAACTTATATGTGCATGTGGTTTAACAGTAATAATAGTAAACAACACAGACAAACGCAGGCCAAATTGTATTTCAGTAATAAGTTAGTAAAATAGTGTGTTAAGAGGTGCATGAATAGACAATTTTTATCATACAGGTGGAAAAAAAGTATAAAGAAAATGCCACAGGTTTTCCAACCATTTGTTTGATAAACAATCTATACTTGCTTGCTGAAGACGATGAGATATTGCAACATTTTTAAAGCTCATTTATAAAGGAAATCCGGTCCGTAGAATTTCAGTAACTATATTATGATCTAATAAATCTAGTTGGCGAAAACTGTGGCTAATAATTTCAAGCAAATAAACGCTGCTAAGTATGTGTTTTATTCAAGTTCTGATGTGCATCACTTCGAAGTTAAAACAATTGCATGCAGCGGTTGGTGAGTTTTCCCACACTTTTATTTTTTTATTTTAATTTGTTTGTGCATGAGTACAATTGTAAAATTATTTAAGAGATGTGTTCATGCATTTTAATTCATAAATTATTGTATGGACTATAGGTATGTTTATATATACAGGGTGTTTCACTTAAAAGTCCCCAGGCCATTATCTCTAAAACTAATAAAGATATTTTATTTTTGTAAATGGCAGATGATTGATACCAAAGAAAGGTTTAAATAACGGTGATTAGAATTTTTCCTCAACAGCACACAGAGATGGCGCTGCGATGCAAAACTATTTTTTGATGGCTGGAACCTTGAAACATAAGTCATGTGATTAAACAATAATTTGTGAATAATTTTGATGGTATAGAGAATTTACAAAAAACAAGCCGTTTTGGAGTTACATGAGTTTCTTTCATTAATGCCAGTACACGTGAATTTTGATAAATCCCTATAATTTATTTATTATTTATTATAGAATATTGGTTACCAAACACTTTTTTTCAAGATAAGGAAAGTGATATAATATACTATCATAAAATTATGTTTACCACTTCCGGCCAAACCGGAACTAACATGATGAACCAATATCCATATGTTCCTACATATTACATTTTTTTTTTCTAATAACGCTTCTAATAAAACGGCTCCCAAAACTTAAAGTAAGTAAGACAACAAAGAAAATACACACTAATTTAGAATGGGCTAAATTTATATTAACAATTCAGTAAAGAACGTAAACAAAAGTTTTATAAACAAACATTTAAAAACTATCGAAATATTATTAAAAATGATATTAAACTAATTTCTTTCTTATTAGTAGGTACCTACTTATTATATTAAATGTTCAAAATTTCTCCCTTCTTCATGAATACACATATTGTACCGTTTCAGTAACTCTTCATTGCAAACTTTTTGTAACGTATGTCTATTTATAGCAGCAACACTTGCATATATTTTATTATACAAATCGGCCATATCCTCAATGGGTTCAATGTACACTACACTTTTTAAATACCCCCAAAGGTCAAAATCTAATGGAGTCAAGTCAGGTGATCGTGCTGGCCATCTGACTACTCCATTAGTACCAATCCATCTCTGAGGGTACATTTCATTAAGACAATCTTTGACTAGTACTGAGTTATGGGGTGGTGCATCATCTTGGTGAAACCAAATATTCTCCTGGTTATGAGGGATAGTCTCTAATAATCCTGGCAATACATTTCTCAAAAATATCTCATATTTTCTTCCATTTAAAGTCCCATGGAATAGATATGGTCCAATAATATATCAATTTAGTATTCCACACCACACCTTAACTCCAAAAGTTACCTGATTTCGGGTCATTCTCATCCATCTAGGATTATTTTGTGACCAGTATCGGCAGTTATGCTTACTCACAACTCCGTTGTTGTGAAAACGGCTTTCATCGCTCCAGAGCACATTTTTTAAAAAATTTGGGCATTCTTCAGAAAGAACTGAAAATTCAGCTAGAATATGTAATCTTCGTTCATAATCGCCAGGCCTTAAATGATGGATCAATTTTAATTTGTATGGATGGTATTTATTTGATTTTAATATTCTATGGCACGAAGATATCGACAGATTAGTTTCCGATGCCAATTTCCGGAGAGAACATTGAGGATTGTTGACAACACTATTTAACACCAAGGCTGTATTTTCATCGTTTCTAACTGGCCTATTTCTGTTACGAATAGTTTTCTTAAAACTACCCCAGTTTCTTAAATTTTTAAACAGCATGATAAATTTTTTTTTTATCGGGTGTAGGTCTATTTGGAAATCGTAAACAAAACAATCGTTTTGCTTGTCGGGAATTTCTTTTGCATTCACCGTATATTAAAATCATATTTAACTTATCTTCATTGGTGTATCTAACCATTTTTTAAATTTATTTTTTTTATTGCCTTATTTGGATTAATTTGCTTTGAATTGTTTCTAAGTACACTATTTCTGTTTGAAACTATGATTGAAATGCACCAACTACAAACTTTGTTTAATAACTGTCAAACTTAAAATTAAATCAAAGCCTACTAATATCTCTTAAGTAGATTTTTCATTACCATTCTAAATTAGTGTGTATTTTCTTTGTTGTCTTACTTACTTTAAGTTTTGGGAGCCGTTTTATTAGAAGCGTTATTAGAAAAAAAAAATGTAATATGTAGGAACATATGGATATTGGTTCATCATGTTAGTTCCGGTTTGGCCGGAAGTGGTAAACATAATTTTATGATAGCGTATTATATCACTTTCCTTATCTTGAAAAAAAGTGTTTGGTAACCAATATTCTATAATAAATAATAAATAAATTATAGGGATTTATCAAAATTCACGTGTACTGGCATTAATGAAAGAAACTCATGTAACTCCAAAACGGCTTGTTTTTTGTAAATTCTCTATACCATCAAAATTATTCACAAATTATTGTTTAATCACATGACTTATGTTTCAAGGTTCCAGCCATCAAAAAATAGTTTTGCATCGCAGCGCCATCTCTGTGTGCTGTTGAGGAAAAATTCTAATCACCGTTATTTAAACCTTTCTTTGGTATCAATCATCTGCCATTTACAAAAATAAAATATCTTTATTAGTTTTAGAGATAATGGCCTGGGGACTTTTAACTGAAACACCCTGTATATGTATGTTTGCTTAGAAGCGGCGGTAAAAAGAAACGATTCGCAGATATGCTTCAGGCGTACGTCCCTCCTAGTAATCTATGGGCATATGCTTGATTGTTTAAAATAGCTGTTTGTGCTTTGTGCAACAAGTTAGGAAAAGTGCCTGATAAGTGAGGATTTTTGATCGAGCTGCACCATAAATACATACAGAAAGACATATAGGAAGTATGTGCTCCAAGCTCTTTTCCCCTGTACGCTCGAAGATTGGGAGTACACCAAATGATTATTTGACACTGTTTTACAAATCTCAGTAAAACTTACTTATTTCGTGTCTCATGGTGCGTATTTCATATTTTTAACCCTACTTGCTTATTTACCTGGTTTCATATAAAATTCTGATGGAACAGCCTCAGTGGGTATAGCTGAAGTTCTTTCTATGTCCAGAATACTGTGTGTGGTTTCATTCATAGATGTTGATTCTGAAAATATCAAGTGTGAATGAAAAGTTTTATGCTTATAATAAATTCAAAGTTAGTGCATCTATAAAATTGAGAGTGGTTATTAAGTAGTATTATTTTTCAAAGAAAAAAAAATCATCAAAATCTAAATTAATTAGTTTGAACTAAATAGGTACCTATTTAAGGTACCTATATAATGAAAATGAAATCAAAAAGTTAGCATGGAAGGATTGCCTTCGATCTGAAAATCGTTATGAGGAGATAAGGTGACCAAACATCACTTTTCGTAAATTTCTTTTGAAATAATGTGTTTTTCAATTCAAACTAGTGCAGTAACTACATTATTTTGAACAAAAATGCAGAATACACTCATTTTAGAACCCGTTTTACAGATACTTAAACATTATTTTTAGTTGAAAAAAATTGTTTCTTTGACGGCCCCTCTCTCCTACATCTTTGAATCCACTAAGACGTAATCCTGTACACAGGGGTTTCCAAATATGCTGATTAAGAATACAATATATACTAAGTAGTTTTTTTCTAAAAAAAAATCGATAATACTTTTTTTTGAAAATCGATCTCCTTCCCTCCTAGAATCGGACGCTTCTGACTAAATCCAAATGTGGTTACGGCTAAAGACTCTCTTTATAGACATATATTCAAAGTTTCAAAATATTCAGATATGAGCGAGACATGGAGGGTGTCTTCATCTTAAGTAAGATAATTTTCTACTTTAATTAACTCATAGTTGCTGATAAACTGAGTGTTGTATCTTTTAATTAATCTTCCTCACTTACTTTGTACAGTAAAATCTGTGATTGGAGTCCAGGTGTCCTTTGGCTTAGCTGAAGTTGTTTCATTTTCATCCTCTACACTTTGGGCAGTCGATTCTGGGATATGTTGGCAAGAATTAATTTTCAATTAGTCGAGAACTAATAGAGGAAAGAGAGAACTGATTTATTTACCTAATGGTATTATAGAACTTGTATAATAAGTTTTGAGGTTTACATTTCCCTCAAATGGAATAGTTGTTCTTTCTTCCACATTGGTTGTTACAGTCGCAGTTACTTCTTGCGTAGAAGATTCTAGAGAAAAGAAAATGTATTAAGTTTCGATAAGTCGTCGAAATCTTCAAAGGTGATAGGCACGCGAGTCTTCGGCCTGAATACGGAAATGCGGCTATTTCCACAAGTTATTGACGTACGCAGAATAAAACATGTAAGTACAGGGTGTTCCAGTTAATGCATTACCCTCGATCTTCTCCGTAGTTTTTGAAACAACTTTGTGGTTCAAATATCATTCTCACATCGTTTTTCGACAAACCACTCAGACACAAACATTTGAGTAACAAGGAAAAAAGTTATGGCTAAAAAAATAATTTTTTTAAAATTTCGGGATACTTAGCCCATTTTTGTATTAATAGTGGAGTAAAAAAAAGGACATTGATGTGTATAGTTTTGTAACAGCAAACACCTTCTGGGGTGTCACCAGGAGTATATGTATATCTGAGTTTTGAACTTCCAAAGCCTATTGCGTTTTTTATGAACAATTTTGTTTTTTGAACAGCGTTTTTTTAGGTTAAAAGGAACATCTCCGGTTAGAGAGGTCCGATCGGAATAAACTAAAAACCAAAAACCTTCGCAATTAAAATTTGAGTACGTACATAACGTACAAAATGGAATAAACTGACTAAAAAGCACTTTAACGTCCAGGGACGTCAAGAGTTCCAATCGGCTTCAAACTTTCAGAAAATATACCTTTTGTTGAAAACAAAACATTCTAAAATTTTGGTGCCAAGACATTGAACCTTGTGAACACAAATGAATTTGTTATCTGGAATTTGAATTGCCCGCCATTTTGTGCCATTAAGTCCAAAATGGATCTTTTTTTTCAAAATGTAGTTCTGGAGGCCAGCTTTCCGATTATATTAAAAAAAAATTCTTAGTCATTTTGGCCACTTCTTTGGCATTGATTTATAAACCAAATGACAACAAATAGATTTTCTCGGCCATTTTGAAATCCCTTTTGAAAAATTTTTGTCAGAAAAGAAAGAGAATTGCGAGAACTTTAGTTTAAAAAAGAAAAGTTAATTTTCGCCCATTTGAACTCGAGATATTTAACTTTTAGCATTTTGGTCAATTGTTAATTAACAAATGCGTATCTTTGGCTAATATTTGAACTGTATCATTTTAAAACACATTTACTTCATACGAAACGTTCAAAAAACATTTTTAACTTGGAGTACGGGAGCCCATCGACAAAAGTGGATCGGGCACCGTAGTTGCCGCCCCTTGGTGGAGATGTTGTAGACATCTGTAGGTACCATTTCCCCCCAACGGCAGATCACGTCACCGCACCCTCTTCGAGAGAGAGGCAAAAAACAAAGGGCTGCTTATGTTGCCAAAATATTCTGAAAATATTCACGCACATTTTTTGGGCAAATATAAGCATCTTTTGTCTCTTCGTGTTTTTTCCCGGAAAAAAATAAGAAAAAAAATATCATAGACTTTGATTAATTAGTTTAGGGTGAAGAAAACGTTTTAGAGAAAAACTCCAAGAGGCAAAAATGGCTTATTTTTGTCGAAAGAGCAAAAAATTAAAATTTTCTATAAAAATGTAGCATATGTCTATCTTAAACGCTTTTGGCGAGAAGATGGTTGAAAGCCGCGAACTGGACAACTGTAAATTTTGTATTCAACTTTCAATCACTCTCACGCCTAAAGTATTGAAGATAGACATATGCCACCACGGACTTTTTAATAGAAAATTTAATTCTCCATAAAATTGTTAATGTCCATTTTTTTCATAACTCTAACGGTATTGGCAGCGTTTCTAGTCAAAAGTTTCGGCGTCCAATTTTATTCGTGTTTTTTTTTTCACAATAGTCAGCAATTTAGATAATAATATAAATAATGTACTATTTTGTTTGCAAGGAAGTGTACATGCCTGTTGTTCAATAAGATTTAACTAACGAGAAGTATTCAGTAAGACTTCAGCCAATCCTATTTAATCAGCAAGAGAATTTACTTATGTCCCCAATTATTTGTAGCCTTGATGGACAAGCAAAATTCTAATATTTAAGTTCTTGTCGAATAGACGAACGTCATGTATTTATTAGATCGAGCGCTTCTCTGCTTTACGACTTAAACTGCTAAAAGTTTGGTACGGTCTATAGATGGATATTAGATATTTGGAAATGGGATTTTATGCTTTGCATTACTATTTACAAAATTATGTTCTAATTTTTGTGAAGAAGAACGTCATCTCCGGGTAAACCGGAAGTGATATATTAAATTCAATTTTTGTGAAAACAAAACCTGCTATTTTTATTTTTTTCGAGAAAATTGATGAATATTGGTTGGTGCTCGATAATTTGTATCTTAGCGGCATCGAATTACTCGGAAAAACTATGTCAGAATAGCATTAAACTATAAATTTATCTCAAAAAATTACCCAGAAAATGGAGCATAATGCTTTAACTGCGGTACTCAGTAGTACCTATATGACTATATTACTCAAATGAAACAAAATTACTGAAAATATTTGGTAGCATGTAAAATTAAAAACTGAAGAACTAAACGGATTACCTTACAGAAAAATATACTAAATTGTACAAATATTTACCTATTGGTTCTGTTGATATGGGTTGTGCTTGGTCGTAATTGTTTGTATTCTCTATTACACCTCTTATACACCTGTGTAGTAAAAGTTTGTTAGACATTGCATGAAGTATGAAAAAAAGTTAGTGGAATAATTAATTTACGAAGTTAAATTAAAAACGCAACTTCCAAATTTCCATTGTTTATATTTTTGTCATAGAAAGTGCATATTTAAGAAAAAAAGGATGCCATCATGCAGAGCGATTAAAAATACATTTGTGAAATAATCCGCAATGTTGAAAAATAAAGGGCCATAAGAATTTCGCGTTTAGCATCTCCAAAATTCGAAAAATGTCTGACATTCTCAAAAAAACATGTTTGTGAGAAACCTTATAATTTTTTCATTTTTTTTTTTTGGAATTCTCTTTCGTTATGTTTTCGATTAAGTCGGGCGATGCGCGTCCGGGCTGATTGGAGAATATGGCGGGAAAAACGCTCATTTTTTTTACGCTTGCACGTGGGCGGCTGTACCTCGTAGGTAAACCATAATGAATAAAAATATGCCTTTTTGTCCTAGCTATTACTGTTGTCGCTAAGGTGGAAGGTCAAAAAACAACATCCTTGAAATTTTAACATGTTTTTTCTAATTGTTGTTATTGGACAGCCTTAGAAGTACATACTCATAGGCTATTGATTATGTCATAGAAAGGAACTAAGACGTTCACGGGTTTTTATTGCAGGAATCGATCAATGGGTTATAAATGAAGAAAAAACAGCGGAGTGCTATTAAATTAGAGGGTGCAAATTGACGATAGTGGTGAAAAACCATCACTTTTGGTTTTTTCAATATATCTCGTAAACAAAACAAAATTTCGATATATCTCATATGAAACTTTTTGTAGAGAATCAAATTTCCCATCGGAATAGCATTTTCGGAATATTAAAAAAAAAATTTCATACCGAAACAGTCGAAACAAACTTGAAAAAAAAAGCGAAACTTTCGATTTTTTGATTTTTTTTTATTTTTCGCCTGTATCTTTTTTTGGGGCTTAGATAGGTATAGGCATTGCTTCAAATAAAAAAAAGTAAATTAAATTTCCTTTCAAATGGTGGGCGGAACAATTTTTTTGAGTGAAAATTGACCGAGATATGGCAATTTGAACCTGTTTTTTTTTGCATTTCATCCCTCTTGTACGAATATGGTTTTCGTTCGCATTTTATTGAAAAAATTGTTGTTTTACTCAATGGAAAAAGTTTCTTTACGTTTATTATTTAGTAATACATGACAGTTACAACAAATTAATGTTTGGAACAATGGTGCTACTACATTTCAAAAATAATATTGTCAAACTGCATATCGATATCATCATCTATATCTTTAGTAATGTCGTCTTCTGCAATATCAGCTTCTTGTATATTGTCACAATTAATCCTCATGCATTCTTTACAAAAAATTGAACAATGTTCATTTTTCTGCAGCCAACAGTTACTATGGCAACCTGTAGTGCAACCATAAGCAACTTTTTTAAGCAAAATCTCTGGCGCTGGAGGTGACGTTGTGCGAATCGCAATTAACCCCAACTCAGAGGGTTCAAGATATTTCCTTTCCACTGCTGCATTTGACGATAAGTCCTCAAGCCATGCTGTTTGATGGCATCACGTGTTGGTGGTAATTGCGTCAGAGAAAACTTGGCATTTTTAGACAGCTTACAAAACTTTAGAAATCGGCAGAAATTGCTCAGACTCATGTTCGTCTTTGCCCCATACAAACAAGCTGCAATGTATTCGGATGCAGAGGTAATATCTTGTTCAGTTGCATTGTCACGTAAGAATATTTCCATGCATGGTTGAAGTCGTACACTGTTTTTAGTTATAAAATTCATATTTTTTTTTGCCAATGTTGAAGAAAGCTGAAGTAGTATCTCAACCACTGTAGGCGTGAATAAATCCTAGATACTTCTGCAACTGAGGAAAATTAAAACTATTTCTATCAAACAATTTTGACGCTACTTTTCCGATGTGTGGTTTAAAGTATCGTTTGAATATTGATAATTAAACCAAACATTTGTTGTAATTGCCATGTATTACTAAATAATAAACGTAAAAAAACCTTTTTAATTGAGTAAAACAATAATTTTTTCTATAAAATGCGAACGAAAACAATATTCGTACAAGAGGGATGAAATTCCAAAAAAAAGCCAGGTTAAAATGGCCATATCTCGGTCAATTTTCATTGAAAAAAATTGTTCCGCCCACTATTTTAAAGGAAATTTAATCTACTTTTTTTTATCTGAAGCAATGCCTCTACATATCTAAGCCCAAAAAAAAGATACAGGCGAAAAAGCAAAGAAAATAAAAAAATCGAAATTTTCGCTTTTTTTCAAGTTTGTTTCGACTGTTTCGTCATGAAAAAATGTTTTTTTCATAATCAGAAAACGCTATTCCGATGGGAAATTTGATTCTCTATAAAAAGTTTCATATGAGATATATCGAAATTTTACTTTGTTTACGAGATATATAGATAGATATTACGAGAAAAAACCAAAAGGGGTGATTTTTCACCCCTATCTTTAATTTCCACCCTCTAATTTAATAGCAATCTGCGGTGTTTTCTTCATTCATAACCCATTGATCGATTCCTGCAATAAAAACCCGTGAACGTCTTAGTTCCTTATTGCCCTGTTTTTTAAGACATAATCAAAAGCCTACTCACAAATACCATCCCCACCAATCTGAACCGAGTGGCATAAACAATTTTTTTTACTGTTATAGAGACAAAAGTTAAATGATAACAATTTTTACAGCAATATCAAAATCTATAAACTAGTTACAAAAGGAAACCGACAAGTTAATATTCGATATGCTAGTTGTCGATCTCGATAAGAAAATACAATTTTGTTTTAATTAAATGTTAAGAAGTAACTAAGCTGGCTTTGAAAACAATGAAATATTTAGAGCGTGTTTTCTTATTTTCTTTTAGCTGTAATTTTTTTTGTATTTATCGCGAAACTGGAAGTGATGAAAAAATCAATTGTATGTCAAAAAGTGCCACTTATTCTGTATGTGGTATATCCTAAATTTCAATCAATTATCTTCAAAACTAAAAGAGAAAAGGGGGATATACCATGATCAGTGATCACGCGAAAAGGGGCGTTGTGGGCCAAAAAATGGAAATTTGAATCTGATTTGCCATCGCTTGATTTTGTTTTCTTCACTTTTTGTTTTTCCCGTAAGGTTCCTTTTTGCGTGTTCACTCATATTGATATACCTAGATTATAACTTTTGATAGTTATGTGTTGATACTTACGCGAAATTTCCTTTAGTTTCACTGCATATGGTGCCTTTTGGACAGTGCTTAATATTTCCTACATCGATCACTCTGTTTCCTGCTGTGAAACAAAATTTGAAGGTATGTTGACTTAGGCAGGATATTCTTTTCGAACCGCATCCTGAAACTCCATCGTAGATTTGTCCGATGTATGTTAAATATCCCTATTAAAATTAACATTTCATGTAGCTGCTATTTTAATTTGCAGCTTTCTTTTTACTTTTTGATTTTGATTCATTTTTAGAGAATTACAAGAACAAGTGTTTCTGATAGTATCTAACAGAATAAAACAATTACAAAATGAGGTCATTTAGGGCCATTTTAGTAGTTGGTTTGCTATTTTTTTTTGTACAGGATGATCACCCCAAGAAATAGTGAAGAATAATATTTCGAATGAAGGTGATATTACTGCGGAGAAAAAATCTACTATACTTTTAGTGAAATATATACAGGGTGGTCAACTTACAAATTACTTAGCTAAGAAACAACGGAAGAAAATAATGTTTGACACTATTATCGCCAAAGAAGAAACCTACTCTACTTTTTGTGAAAAACAACAGGGTGATCATTCTAAAAAAATAATGAAAAGATTATGGAAAATATTAGTTGGAATGTAGTTAACTCCATTTCTGAGAAAGAAATGTACTATGCTATTTATAACAAATATATAGGGTAGTCAGTGGTCACCTTAAAAAAACCGCTGCCTAAGGAATCACTACTTCCACATCCAGATTCTTCATCCAAGTTACTTTAAAGGAAACATCTTGACTATATTTGCACTAGTATGTGGAAATTATTGGTCATAGAATTTTAATAATATTTGGGGCAGATGTCATAGAAAAGTTTGAGGCGTTGGTTTCTACCATATACGTTAAAAATGAAGTTTCTAGTTTACCCTACTTATTTTCCACTATTCACAATCTACCACCTCCCACCCCTTCAATGGAGTTATCTCAGTCGGATGTCACTACAATACATACGTGTACTAACTTTCAAGTGAATATCTCAATTTGATGTTATCAATCCCATTAATAATGAAGGGGAGGTGGTGGAGTTTGAAAAATATTAGAAAGAAATCTGAGGCCTTGGTTTCTAGTATATACACCGAATCCCAAATTTCTGTACTCTTACCAGCTTGATTTACTTATTTTCCCCTAGTTTCTCCTATTAACCCCAACTCTTCTACGGAATCATCCCAAAATATAATCTAGTTCCAGATGTCGTTATAATACATACGTCCACCAAATTACAAGTGAATATCTCAATTTTATTTTATCAACCCCTTTAATAATGTAGTAATGGTAGTGGAAGGGTTGGAAAATATTATCAAAAAATCTGAGGCCTTGGCTTCTAGGACACAGACATCTAATTTCAAGTTGCAGTACTCTTACCAGCTTGCTTTACTTATTTTTCCCTATTTACCTCTACTTACCTCCACTCCTTCAACGCAATAATGTCAAAATATAATCTAGTTTCAGATATAGTTATAATACATAAATGTACCAAATTTCAAGTGAAAATTTAAATTTAATTTTATCAACTGTTTTAATAAGGGAGTGGGGGTGGTGGGGAGATGGAAAATACTAATTAAAAAACCTGGGACCTTCGCTTCTAGTATATACTAAAAATCCCAAATTTCTGTACTTTTACCAGCTTGCTTTACTTATTTTCTCTTATATACCCCTATTTAACCCCCAACCCTTCAACGGAATCATCTCAAAATATAATCTAGTTCCAGATGTCGTTATAATTCATATGTGTCCAAATTTCAAATGAATATCTCAATTTTATTTCATTAACCCTTTTAATAATGAAGTAGGGGTGGTGGGGGTTGAAAAATATTATAAATAATCTGAGACCTTGGCTTCTAGTACATACACCGAATTTCAAGTTTCTGTAGTCTTACCAGCGTGCTTTACTTATTTTCCCCTATTTACCCCTATTTAACCCCAACCCTTCAACGGAATCATCTCAAAATAGAATCTAGTTCCAGATGTCGTTATAATACATATGCGTACTAAATTTCATGTGAACATCTCAATTTTATTTTATCAACCCCTTGAATAATGGAGTAGGGGTGATGGGGGGCTAAAATATATTATTAAAAAATCGGAGGCCTTGGCTTCTAGTACATACACCGAATTTCAAGTTTCTGTTCTCATACCAGCTTGTTTTACTTATATTCCCCTATTTACCCCAAATTAACCCCCAACCCTTCAACGAAATCATCTCAAAATATAATCTAATTCCAGACGTCGCTATAATACATAGGTACGTGTATGAAATTTCAAATGAATATCTCAACTTTATTTTATCAACCCCATTAATGGGGTAGGGGTGGTGGGGGGTTGAAAAATATTATAAAAAATCTGAGGCCTTAATTTCTAGTACATACACCGAATTTCAAGTTTCTGTACTCTTACAAGCTTGCTTTTCTTATTTTCCCATATTTACCCCTATTTAACCCCCAACCCTTCACCGGATATCCTCGAAAAACAATCCAGTTCCAGATCTCGTTATGATATATACGTGTACAAAATTTCAAGTCAATATCTTAAACCGTTCCGGAGAAAACGTGCGGACAAAAAAAAAAGTTACAGACAGACAGACAGACCGACAGACAGAAAATTTTTTTTCGCTCAAATTTAAAATCTCGACGTTTCATGACATTCTAAACCTGTTTCACGAATAAAAATTTTTGAAAATTTTTTTGCGATTACTATACTTCCAATCCACTACGTGGATGTGGAAGTAATAATTAACAACGACGAGAAAAATAACATTTGGGCTGTAGTTGATACTATTTTTTATATCAGGACAACAGTTTTAATGAACTTGGATAACACAGGCATATACAAAAAAAGTGGTCTGTTTGTGGGACTTCATTGGATAACCCCTATGTGTTTCGACGCGCTAAGTGTGAATTCGGTGTCCATTTAGCTCTATCACCCACCAGTTTTTAATAAAACGTAAGAATAACCTAAGAAACTTGAATTTTTTAGGTCATTTTCGCGATTTACTAAAAATTAGTGGGCGATGGAGCTAAGCGGATATTGAATTAGTATTCACCGTGTCGTCGAAATACGTTGGAGATATCCAATGGAGTCCCAGAAACGAACTCCATTGGTAACTCATCCTTAGTCCAGTGTTTGTCGGTTTTTCGCTCAGAATTCTTGCGCTTTTACCCTGGTGGTGGATGCCACCTCTTCTCAGAAGTGGAAATAGTACACTCAAAATAACCTCAGATATCGATAGGGGGATGAATTCTAAGGAAAAAAGTTTTTTCAATAAATCAATATTTTTCAGTTATTCGCGATTGAAAATGTTGATTTTCCACCTAAAGAATGCATGTTTTAGAGTGATTTTTTACGAATAACTCAAAAACCTTACGTTTTATCAAAGAAATTATCAGAAGCAAAGCAAGCAAAAATGAAGCCTGTAAAATAACAAATCGATTGGTTTTTCTTTATTTATAGGTACAGGGTAACTTACCACAACATGCGGTAAATTTATAAGTAAGTTGTCCCCACCGAAAGGAGTTAAAAAAATGGAAAATCAAAAAATATGACAAAAAAATTACCTTACTTTTTTGTAGAAATGCGCCGCCTGTGACTTTAACTAGTCTGACGTAACGCGGTGCAACCCTATCACTTCTCCTCCCCCTTTATCAGACTTGTGACTGACAGCGAAGCTGGCGGGGTGAAGTGACTTTTTGGATTTAATCGCACGACAAAAATAGCAAAAAGTTAAATAATTCTTGTAGAACACAGCACACCACAAAACTTAAAAGTAACGAAAAGTTAAAGAAAATGTTCGAATGTTTGACCATTGACACTCGATGCACTGTTCTAAGCGCAAATAATATTTTCGTGTATGCGATCACATTTGTCTCTTTCATCACGAATTAGATTCTAGGCATTGTCAATGGCTTGTTGTAACTGTTCTAGGGAGTCTATTGACTTAACGTACACCAAACTCTTCATGTAACCCCACAAAAAAATCCATAGGGGTGATACATGGGCGCCTTGTTCTTTCATTTGGCACACGCCTGCCGGGAAATTTTCTCTCATATTCTCGTACAGCGGCTGCAAGATTTCCATTCACTGCACTATAAGTTAAAATCCTATCGCAGTATTCATGCGATGTAAACGCTGGCATATTGACCTGTATCGATCTACGAATACAATTTTCAAAACGTAAAAATCCAAACTAAAGCCAGAAAGAAACTGACCATACGTAAACGTCGTAAACAACGTCTGATCGCTTGAACAAGACACTAAGTGGCGCACACGTAAATACGCGTAAACAATTGAAGCATAAGGGTAGCTAAATTCCATGGTTCCGTAGCCTATCATTACAAGTTTTAATGCAAAAAAAGTGTACTAAAATATTTCGGATCAATCTAAAATTTTGCAGGGGGTAGCCCACATAGAAAACTAGTACACCATTTTATTTTCCGCATGTTGAGGTAAATCACCCTGTATAGATGCAATGCGAACCGAGTTATGGCTCGTTGAAGGTGACTGTTCGCCGAAAACTGAATTCGAACCTTTTGACTTTAAATAACTGAAAAACGACGAATTCTTGGAGGAAAACTTGTCAGACCTTTTTTTAAAGTATTTGAAAAGACCTTTAATATGAACTTTAGTAAATGTCATTAGCATAAAAACTTCGGAGTTATAATGAAAATAAAATGGTTGTCTCGTTTTCTCGGAGGAAAAATCTGCAATGAAACCAGTGGCTTAACTTCTTTAATTTTACTTCCACATCCACGTAGTGGATTGGAAGTATAGTAATCGCAAAAAAATTTTCAAAAATTTTTATTCGTGAAATAGGTTTAGAATGTCATGAAACGTCGAGATTTTAAATTTGAGCGAAAAAAAAATTTCTGTCTGTCGGTCTGTCTGTAACTTTTTTTGTCCGCACGTTTTCTCCGGAACGGTTTGAGATATTGACTTGAAATTTTGTACACGTATATATTATGACGAGATCTGGAACTGGATTGTTTTTTGAGGAAATCCGGTGAAGGGTTGGGGGTTAAATAGGGGAAAATAGGGAAAAATAAGTAAAGCAAGCTTGTAAGAGAACAGACACTTGAAATTTGGTGTATGTACTAGAAGTTAAGGCCTAAGATTTTTTTATAACATCTTTCAACCCCCCACCACCCCTACCCCATTAATGGGGTTGATAAAATAAAGTTGAGATTTTCATTTGAAATTTCGTACACGTATGTATTATAACGACGTCTGAAATTAGATTATATTTTGAGATGATTCCGTTGAAGGGTTGGGGGTTAATTTGGGGTAAATAGGGGAATATAAGTAAAACAAGTTGGTAAGAGTACAGAAACTTGAAATTCGGTATACGTACTAGAAGCCAAGGAGTCAGATTTTTTTATAATATTTTTCAACCCCCACCACCCCTACTCCAATATGAAAAGGGTTGATTAAATAAAATTGAGATATTCATTTGAAATTTGGTACACGTATGTATTATAACGACATCTGGAACTAGATTATAATTTGAGACGATTCCGTTGAAGGGTTGGGGGTTAAATAGGGGTAAATAGGGGAAAATAAGAAAAGCAAGCTGGTAAGACTACAGAAACTTCAAATTCGGTGTATATACTAGAATCCAAGGTCTCAGATTATTTATAATATTTTTCAACCCCCACCACCCCTACTTCATTATTGCAAGGGTTGATAAAATAAAATTGAGATATTCATTTGAAATTTGATATACGTATGAATTATAACGACATCTGGAACTAGATTATTCTTTGAGATGATTCCTTTGAAGGGTTCGGGGTTATTTAGGGGTAAATAGGGGGAAATAAGTAAAGCAAGCAAGTATGACTACAGAAACTTGAAATTCGGTGTATGTACAAGAGGCAAAGGCCCCAGATTTTTTGATAATTTATTTCAGCCCCCACCACCCCTACTCCATTATTCAAGGGGTTGATAAAATAAAATTGAGATATTCACATGAAATTTAGTACGCATATGTATCATAACGACATCTGGAACTAGATTATATTTTGAGATGATTCCGTTGAAGGGTTGGAGGTTAAATAGGGGAAAATAAGTAAAGCAAGCTGGTAAGACTACAGAAACTTGAAATTCGGTGTATGTACTAGAAGCGAAGGTCTCAGGTTTTTTTATTAGTATTTTCTATTTCTCCCCACCACCCCCACTCCCTTATTAAGAGTTGATAAAATTAAATTTAAATATTCACTTGAAATTTGGTACATTTATATATTATAATTATATCTGAAACTAGATTATATTTTGACATGATTGCGTTGAAGGAGTGGGGGTAAGTAGAGGTAAATAGGGAAAAATAAGTAAAGCAAGCTGGTAAGAGTATTGCAACTTGAAATTCGGTGTATGTCCTAGAAGCCAAGACCTCAAATTTTTTAACAATGTTTCAACACTTCCACTACCCTTACTACATTATTAAAGGGGTTGATAAAATAAAATTGAGATATTCACTTGTAATTTGGTAGACGTATGTATTATAACGACATCTGGAACTAGATTATATTTTGGGATGATTCCGTAGAAGGGTTAGGGTTAATAGGAGTGACTAGGGGAAAATAAGTAAATCAAGGTGATAAGAGTACAGAAATTTGGAATTCGGTGTATATACTAGAAACCAAGGCCTCAGATTTCTTTCTAATATTTTTCAAACTCCACCTCCGCTTCATTATTAATGGGATTGATAACATCAAATTGAGATATTCACTTGAGATTAGTACACGTATGTATTGTAGTGACATCTGATTGAGATGCCTCCATTGAAGGGGTGGGAGGTGAATAGTAGAAAATAAGTAGGGTGAACTAAAACTTCATTTTTAACGTATATGGTAGAAACCAACTCCTCAAACTTTTCTATGACATCTGCCCCAAATATTATTAAAATTCTATGACCAATAATTTCCACATACTAGAGTGCAAGTATAGTCAAGATGTTTCCTTTAAAACGACTTGGATGAAGAATCTGGATGTGGAAGTAGTGATTCCTTAGGCAGCGGTTTTTAAGATATCTAATCGCATTAAAACCATTTTGCAGGGAGTTTCAAGGGCCACAAGGCCTGTAAAGTTGAACTTCCTTGAAGGCTTCGTTTTTGAGATTTTTGAGTTTAATGGGCTCGGGGAAGCTGGTCCTCGCACTAAAATGCGAACTTAAAATGGTGATATCTCAATTAATTTTCATCCTAGAGAAATAAAATAAACATTTTTTTTTTACAATGTAGAAAAATACTACCTACATTTTTGTATTCTTGCATTTTTTACGTGTCCTCTTGAGTTGTTAATTTTTTTTTTTTATTTCAAAAATCATTTCAAAATCGAATCAAACTTTTTTTCAAATCTTGGGATTCTAAACCGGCCAGACTTCTAGAACATATTGTTAGTACCTAAATAAAATAAATTGCAAATGGATTATGTTTAATATCAATTCTTGCTGTTAAGCCATTAGTTTCATTGCTGATATTTCCTCCGAAAAAAACGAGATACCCATTTTATTTTCATCATAATTTTTAAGTTTTTATGCTAACGACTTTTACTAAAGCTCATTTTCAATGGCTTGTCAAGTCATTTAAAAAAGGTTTCACAAGTTTTCCTCCAAAAATTCGTCATTTGTCCGTTATTTAAAGTTGTAAGATTCGAATTCAGTTTTCGGCGAAAAAACAATCACCTTCAACCAGCCGTAACTCAGTTCGTATTGCATCTATAGGAAAATACAATACTTCCCTTCGGTATGCGAGGGAAGTAAAAAAATCGATTTGCTATTTTACTTATAAAGCTTCATTTTTATTTGTTTTTTTTTTTATAAAACGTAAGGTGTTCGAGTTATTCGTGAAAAATTGCTCTAAAACGTGCATTTTAATTTTTTTTTGAAGAAAAATCAACATTTTCAATCGTGGATAACTAAATCATTTTTTGCTTAAAATTCATCCCCCTATCGATTTCTGCGGTTATTTTGTGTGTACTAATTTCTACCCCCAAGAAGGGGTGGCATCCGCCCCCAGGGTAAAGCGCACATCGGCACTATATAACTTTTGTTCCTTGAGCCATTCACTACTTTTTGTCCTAATTTCACGTCAATCGGTGTTATCAGAAAGAATTCTGAGGTAATAACCTATTTTTACGGTCAAACACTGAACTACCTCTGTTTCTCGACGCGCTGAACACGAATCCAGTATAGTAACCACCGAATCTGATATAATAATAATAATAATACTTTATTTACGGACAAAAAATCCATTACAAAGTATGCATGTTGGATACAATGACTGAGTATACATATACAGTATATTACACACTAATCTCACAGATACGAACATACACATATAATATAAAATATACAACACATTGACATTATTTAAGTTACCTAATATAAATTAAACATATAATAATTAAATAAATAAAATCACTAGTACAAAATAAGCCGAGCTTGTTTGCAGAATAAGCTATAATTAATATTACAATAATCAATATGAGCTTAATACATATTATAATTATTTATCATTCTATTCAGAGGTGTATGATTTCCGTAAGAGGTTCTATGAAATTTTGGGTTAAAAACGAGTGGATTCCTGGTGTTCCTAGGAGGTACATTGATATTAATTTCAGACAACAGGTACGGTGAATTGATCAGATTGTTCATTAACTTATAAATGAAGCTTAAATCGTAGAATATACGTCGCTGATTAAGGGTGGGCAGGTTAAGATATACGGCAGCATTAATAGTATCCAGGTGAATCCCTTGCAGGGTGAGTTTGTAGCATGCTTGTTTTAGAAATTTATGCTGTACAATCATACTGTAAGAGAAAAAGCTGGTTTACAATTTTTCATGAAAATTTATATTTTCCAAGTTATAACGATTTAAAGATTACGATTTACGAGTTTAAAAATTTGGTACCTTGAGACTGAGGAGAGTGAGTTAAAAGTGTCGTCGTGAATAGATGCTCTCTAAAAAGCGGTAAAAAAGCGGTAAAAAAGCGGTAAAACCCCGTTAAAGTCGAAAAAATTTCAGCCACCGGTAGACTAAGAAATTCTGTGTGAAATGAAACGCCTCAGTAAAAAAACAGAGTTCATATGGAATTAATAATTACAAGATTTTCTAATAATGTTAAATCAAATAAAGCAAACAAGCTCAAGTGAAGTGCAGTATCTCTACGTACACCCTAGACGACCCAACAAGATACTTTTTAAGTGGTTCATGGGCAATAAATAATAGCATAGTCAGTGTCAAAATGTCGCACATATTTTTACAAAGCAATATAGCTGTGCTGTGACCTAAAGTAATTGTATAGAGTGGAAAGTTTTTAAATGGACAAAATTAACTCAACCCAAGAAAGAAAAGGAAAGGAAATAAAATAAAATAGCAATCACAACACAAGACGCTGCAGAAACATAGATAAACTATAAATCTATTTTATTTTATCTGATTTAATCGATATTATTCTATTCTATCTTTCTATCTGATCTTTACCATCTTAATTTTTATCAGTTCGATTTATTGATTCAAAACATAGCATTTTATTATTAATTTGGAAGGCGGAAATTGAAACCGATTATCTCAAAGAAACGACACACAGGGTGAGCAAACTATCCTTTTGGATCTTTTTCTCATAACGCGCAAAACATATTGTTACCGCGAGATAGGGCCCTTCGCAGCAACTCCACTGTAAATGGATATTTACCTGTGGAACGATTAATAAATAAAAACAAAACAAGAAAAAAAGTTTAAAAAATGAAAGCTGCCAGATTCAGAAACAGAAGAAACAGAAAACTTAGAAGAAGAACAATAAGAAGATGGCGATAGATGGAAACTTTAAAGAAGCATGGAAACTTAAAAAGAAGTATATCACAAACATCTACACTACCCATCCTATATTCCCACCACATGCGTCATGCGGCTCTTGTTGCTGACAACAAGCATGACCAATGTCCAATCCGGCGTATGCAGCCGGTCCGGCGGTATATAAAACATCCGAGATTTGGTTTCGGTACGTGGTTTGGCCGTCCGTTGGGCGTGTTCCACGGACGACCAAGCTGCGTGTTGGAACGTACCTCCATGGATGCCCAGAATCGGCAGCAATGCCCACCTTACGCTGGCAAATCAATCAATAAAAAAATTGGTACCTTGAGATTGTTTTTCCTAAATAACTCAAAAGTCTTACATTTATGGAAAAAGGGGTATGGTACAAAAAATAAGATTATGAAATTACAACTATTTTATTTTTTGTTTATTTCTGTACGATGAATAGTTTAAAAATAGCGCTCGAACGTTTATTATTCGTTATATGCTGTTTAACTCTCAAATATGTCAGAAACAATCAGTATGATGTTAAAAATACATATAATAGAAAAATTAAAGGGCTGGAAGTAGTCTTTTATAGGATTTTTTATAACCATACAGCTTGAAAGATAACAATATTATGTGCAAAACTATACTACATGCTTTGTAATTGAAAAAAAATGGGATTTTCCTGCTGCCATTGAAAGTATAATGGAAATTCAAAAATCTGTACCAGTTTTTATTAATATATAGCATTACTAATATGCTCTAAATTTTTGACATTTTTAAAGCAGTCGTTTTTAAAAATACAGCTACTTTAAATTGAGAAAAATTTTACGATTTTCTAAAAAAAAATTCCTTTTTATTGTAAATAACTCCAAATCAGTGGCATTAAAGGAAAATATGGCAATATAGAAAAATAGATATATAAATGATATATTCATTTTTGTATTATAAAATATTTGCAGAATTAATAGTTTCGGAAATATAGCATTACAAACAGTGGCGTAGCTGAAAATCTCGGGGCCCCCCCGCAAAATGTATGGTCGGGGCCCCCACAAAATAAAAAAACTCACTTAAATTATAAAGTTTGTCGGCAGCGGCGTACATTCCCTTTAGCAAAGTCTTCGATGATGTGATCAGTATCTAACTTCCTTGCTCTCACTTTCTCAATACTTAATACACATAATGCTGAAGTCTTTCTTGTGTCATTGAATTTCGTACAAACGTCTTAATAAGCTTTAATTTTGAAAATGACCTTTCAGCTGTAGCAACAGTAACTGGTAGTGTTAAGAATAATTTTATGGCAATGAAAACATTTGGAACACTTAACAGTAAAGTTTTATGATTTTTTATAGGGAATATAACAAAATAAAAGACTGAAGAGTCCGCAATTTCTATTATTTGTGTGCTCAAAAAATTTCTTAGTAACAGAAGTTCGCGGGGAAAATCTGCCGATAAATCTTCAGAATAATTTTCAGCAAGATTGCTATCTTCCAAATAAAGCTGATCGTCATTCAACTTTGATAATGTTTTGGGATTCAAACAGGAAAATCTCTTTACCACTTCGCTCATCCGAGAAAATTGGCCAACAATCTGTTGAATGACAATATCAAGGTTGGCATAAAATACCTCTACTTTAAAAGATGTTTCGGAATCTGTAAGTCGTTCATCTTCTGCTAATTCATCAAGAAACTTTTTAACACGCCTTTTTCTCTTTTTTTAATTATTGTTCTATATCCCATTTATTTGACAAATCCGAGGCCTCTACTAAAATTAATTATGTGCGAAATAACTTTTTTGTCAACCATTATTGTATTAAAATATTTATATATAATATTGACTATTGAATATTGATGTTTAAGATGAATGTAATTTTTAATTTCGATAAATTTTAGACTCGGGGGCCCCCAAGAGCTGGGGGCCCCCCGCACCGCGGGCCCTGCGGGTCCGTCCGCTACGCCACTGATTACAAATGTGGAGCTTGAACTTTTACTGGCAAAGAAATACATTTAAGTCTCATATTTGTTCAAAAGTTTTGATAGATTAAAGCTCTCAAAACCAGAGCATGTTGGTAATATTATATATTAATAGAAACTGGTACAGATTTTTGGAATTTCTATTCTATGGCCAATGATAGCAGGAAATCCTAAATTTTCTATATAAAAAAAATACAAAACATTGTTTTGCATATAGCATCGTTATTTTTCAAGCTGCGCGGATGGAAACAAAATGTTTTCTTAACCGCTTCTCAAGTCACCGAGAGGTAACTCCTTGAAAATCCAGAATGATTTTGTGTAAGGTAAAGAGAAACGAGGCCCTCCCTACAGTTTATATTGGAGTCCGAACCACATCTTGGGGATAGTTTTATAATTAAAATTATTTCGCGGTGAGCAGGGATTGAACCTGCTTCGCTTGGTATGCCAGTATGCAAGCTAGACGCGCTAAACCACTGAGCTACCGTCTCCGTCAAATAATATTAACGGATACTTCAAGCCCTTGCATTTCTATTATAACTGATTGTTTCCAGGGTCGGATTGGGAACTTTTTTCGGCCCGAGTTTGATTCCTTATATTGGCCCACCAGTTGCGGATCTATAATCTGTGCTTCTGTAAATGGCGCCGCAGGCGAAAATTTTCAATGTCACGTGTTCTCCTGGCACCTTAGATTTTCAATAAAAAATCCATTGATACAAAAATATAGACTTTCACAAGGATAATTTTCGGATTAAAGCGTTAGAGGGAGATCGGATACCGGATAAAAGCGGACTAAACTAAACCATCATGCTGCTAAAAAGTAGATTGGAATGTAAAAACAAATAAATAAATGTATTGACATGTTAGTAAACACTTATAAAAGTTTCAAGAAACAAACAAAAACTAAAATACTCGTAATAGGAACAATGCAAGAACTAAATAAATTTGATTCAAAACAAAATACTTATACCTAAGTACCTAAATAAAATAATAATAAACTTTTAAGGCTTGAACTTTGAGCAATCTCATCAATGATTTCATCATTTCTAATTCTACAAGAATGTCCTTTTCTATCGACATACACAAAAATGCTTCCAAGTGATCTTGCGATAAGAAATGTCTCAGCCTATTTAAAATACAGTTTAATTAGGAGAACGGCCCACCGGGTTTACTCGGTAACTCGCCGGCCCAATCCGGGCCTGAATTTGTTTCTGACGTATTTGAAATTTAAACATTATATCTCGGTTGATAAACGTTCGAGAGCTATTTTTAACTGTCTTATTTTTAGAACTATTCATCGTACAGAAATAAACAAAAGATAAAACAGTTGTAACTTCATAATCTTATTTTTTGTACCATACCACTTTTTCCATACATGTATGACTTTTAAGTTATTTACGAAGGACAGTCTCAAGGTACCAATTTATTAAAGCTAAAATCGTATTCTTCAAATCGTTATAACCTGGAATATGAATTTTAATGAAAAATTGTAAATCATCTTTCTCTTACAATATGATTTTATATCAGATTCGGTGGTTACTATTTTACTTTTTTGTCAACCCCTCTAGGGGGGTGGGAACCACCCCCAAGTAAAAAGCGGCAATTTTTAAAGAGTAAACTTGTTTGTACTCAGAAAATGCAAGAAAAATCATGAAAATCCATTAATTATAACAGGGTTCCGTCATTTCTTACTTTTTGTGTCTAATTACAGTCGACTAGTATCCGCTTAGCTCCATCATCCGCCAATTTTTTGTAAATCGCGAAAATAAACTAAAAAAGTGATTTTTTAAAGGTTATTCTCGCGATTTACTAAAAATTGGTGGGTGATGGAGCTAAACGGAAATCGCGTTGTGTCGAAATACATAGGGATTACCCAATAAATTATTGATCTTAGTACGAGACATTCGTGTAATACTTATTATTTAAAAATATACATGGTGCTCAGCCACTAGAAAAATAATAAAAGGGGAACTTTTTTGCAAATACTTTTGCAGATTTCTTTATACTTAAAACGGCTAATTCTAAACGCCAAACAATTAATTTATAGGCAAACATTTTTAACTCTGAACATTATCGAATTGTCTCTCCTTTTTTTAGACCACTGTGAACAAAACTATTAGCGCTCGTTGATGACGTGCACGACCAGATCCGTTGATAAAAGCATCATTAATCACGTCAGTTGCCTCAAAATTTGTCGTGGATATTAACATATCTTATTGAAATGTTAGATGCAACCATTAAGTACACGAAAATTGTATAAAATAGATACTTACCACAATGAAAATATTTCCTAGAGAGACATTCATACTTCCGGCTGCCCACCAATCATCATATCAGATTTTTAAAAGTTTGAGATGATCCCCGTTTTTGAGGAAATACCGACTTTATGACACACTTCCGTTACACACATCACAAAACAACAGGTGTGTTATTTTCCTTTGTAAGGATAAATGGCTGGCAAATCTCATGTTGATAATAACGGTAATAACAATTGAATTAATATTGAAACAGTGAAAGTGTTAATTTTTGAAAGCCGTTAAATATACAAGAATACTGGGTCACATAAATAGCATTCTTGTCAATTGTATGGTCATTGTTAAACCGATGAATAGGGTTTTCGTTTCCTGTGTTTTAATTGTTGAAAATAGTAAAAATAAAAATGATGTAACATAAACGTCTTTAGATTTCTTGGGTTTTAAAATTCGAAAAAAGAAAATTTTGGTTTTGTAAAATATCTTGTTACCAGTAGAAGTTTTTGAGAATACACTTTTATAGTCTACTGGTCCTTGTCTTATTTATTCCAATCAGTCCCAAACATTGCATTACATATTTGTTTTGTTGGAAGATATGAATATGATTGGTTTATTTTGGTATTTTTTATGTTTTGCTTGATAGTTCCCAGAAAGTGCACAAATCAGGTGAAAATCGAACTGTCAACTTCCATAAGGCTGCATTAATGGAAATACAGCGATGCAACTACTTTAGTAACGTGGTGGTATGACGTGTACTGTGTAGATCAATATTTACAGGAGCTAACAAATGATTGGGAGCATGATTTGAAGGTTTTCTAGAAAAATAACTGCCCTAGTCCCTAGTTGCAATGTGTCGATTAAGTTTTCACAGCTACATTTTGGCTGCGCAAACCTTATGGCTTACTAGTCTAGTATCATAGGGCCAGCTCGCGTCGATGTCCTGCTAAGTTTGAAAACTGCATTTTATGATTACTTAGGTCTACTGGATCACCATAGGGCCATTTGAAAAAAAAATCGTATTTTCCGGCGTAGTTGTCCGATCTTTTTTTTTTTTTAAAGGAAATACTTCAAAATGTATGTTTTACTATAAAAAATACAAGATTTAAGAATATTTAATATCTAACTGAAAATTTTGCAAAAAAAGTAAAATTTTGGTTTTCTAACTTTTATAAATATTTTTTGTTTGAAAAACTATAAGTTATATGAAAAAACAGTTTAAATAAAAAATGTGTAGAATTTAATGCTGAAAGCTACGATATATAGTTTACTGAGCATTGGCTACACAATAACGCTCTAAAACTTAATAATTATGGCGCGCTACAGGTATTGTGAAAGAATATTGCGGTGCGCAAGGGGAGTTTGGTCGGACACACAGTTAATTAATTGGATACTTATACGATAATATAGCTTCTTTGAGTTAAAAATTGCATTCAGGCCATGTCAGAAATGTTTTAAATTTTTTAGTGGTAAAGAATTACAGCTTTTTCAAAACGGCGGATTAAATAAATGTGTTTTTATAATACCATAAAGTAATAGTTTGACATAATCTTATATAATCTAACGACCTAAATTGCATTTTTAATTTTTTTCTTCGACTTAAAATAATTTTTAAGCTATCTACAATAGCTTCTTTTATATCTAGTTTGTCTTTCATGTACTATGTGTTCTCAGTCTTTTCCTTCATATTTATTGTTTTATATATTTATACCTTATATTTCAACTTTTGTACTGTATGTTGACGTGTGTAAACACTTTGTGTATTTTGACACCAATAAAGTATTGTATTGTATTGTATTGTATTGTATGAATGATCCATTTGAGACACGATAAGACGTGCCAGAGTATTGGTGACATCTCTTTGACTTTGTGCTGTTTTTTAACGAATCTTCCTTTCCTGTCCCACATCATAGCAACAAGACTCATCTAAGATTAAATCTTAGACAACTAATCTTTAGTTGCTAGCATGTCCTTGCATGATTTTTTACAACGGGTTCTTGACACGCAAAACATGTACAGAAATTAAGTTCCGTTATTATAGTCTTCACAAATGCAAAACGAAGAGTATATTGCGTTTCATCGGCACATTTCTAAAACCGATAAATCGCTCGTAGAGAAAGAAAATTCATATCACTGTGTTGGTGGTTGAATTCTGAACAATTTTCAAAATGTCCGTCCACCCGTCTGTCTGTCTGTCCGTCAGTTTCTTGTAAGCACAATAACTTAAGAACGAAAAGTTCGATTGTATTAAAATTTGGTTGGTAAGTTAATGTTAGCTAGGTGAAGAACCCTATTGTTTTGAACAAAATCGATCGATAAATAAAAAAGTTATTAATTACTTAAATTTTAAAAGACCTATTTTTAATATTTTGTAATCCGATTAAATGTCTAAAACTAGTATTATTTAAGATAAAGATGCGAAGAATATTCTATAGAATGTGCAACAATTAAGTATATAAAAAGTGCAGTGTAAATAATAACGGATCGTAATATGCTCTATTTAAAAAAAAATGTATATGCCTATACTAATTGAAATCGGTTGACTCCGGATCTCGATCCGGGGAGGCAATGCTTTGTAATAACTGGGGATTTATTCCCCTAATTACATGATTTAATTAGACATTACCATTGGCAGAGTACGGAGTGGCTCAATCACTTTGCAAACTCCGTCGACATTATAGTATATCCATCGAAAACAAACTGTGCTTACCCTTTGCTTTCTAGGTGATTTTATCCTTTTTGGGTGTCCATCAACCAGGTTACTTCACCAACAAACTTTACTGAATGTAAAATGAACTTAATTTCATGACAAGCAAATAAAACACGTGATTTCTCAAAACACTTAAATCACTATATTTACATAAGAAAATGAAAGCAAATGAAATTGACAATCACAAACACTTAAAGACGATTAAATAAATTGACAAACGATAATTACTCTATATCAAGAAATAAAATGGCCCGCGGCAATTTCAAATCTTTTAGCTGAATCGCGACCGACTATTCTTAGATCAATAATTTCAACACATTAGTTTTCTACTTATTAAAACCGGCAAAATCTTTAACAAATGTACTTAAACTTTAGAATTGAAAAGGGTTCGCAAAACGAGAATTTACTATACTACTAATACCCTAGATGATGACCGAACCGAAGTTAAACCAAGAGTGAAGATGTTATCTTAATAGAAAAAGACGTTTCAAAAGTGGGCAGTAAACTTTAAAAGCTCGACCAATTAAAACCTTCTGTAGTTTAAACGGTACCCCCTATTTGAAATTACCTGACTAACCATGGTATTTATCATATGGCCTATCTGAACATTTTTTATTACCACTAAAGCAGATGAAAAAAACCCCTTTTGTTCCTGACTTTGCTTTTGTATGGGGGAAAAAATCTGCCTTAAGTGGTCTATCTATCTTATGGTCTATTACATATGTTCCTGGAAGCCTCTATCAACTGCTTTAGTCTTGAAAATCTAACTAGAACCCCCGGTGGGTTCGTATTTGACAAGTTCGACTAAGAAAAGAGAATTGGACATAAAATAATTTGGATGGTTATTTATTGTTTCCAAGTGGCTAACGTCGACTACCTAATAAAGAGTAAAGTTAACAAAGCACGTTTCCTGGACTCTAAAATAACATAAAACAGATGTATCTATGACTGGTATTTTACGATAGTTTACTAAAGTCTCGACCCTTAAAATGTTACCAAGCTCGGAATACGGTTATTCTGTTGCACAGGGCCGGACTTGGCTCCCTTAATTTGACTTTTGTTACAGCTTTGTATTTTAATTCTATATTAAATTTATTATGATGATGATGATGGGTCGACTCAATGGTGCACGTCACATTTATAGGATTATTTTTCAACCAATACCTATAAATATGCATATCGTTGATTCAGCATACAATTCTGCACGTTTTTTGTTTGAAATTTTATTCCATACGACATGTTGTTTTCAAGATAAAAAATGATGAATGAAATTAAAAAACAAAAATTTTAGTTTTTTTGGGAATATTCCATTAGGTATTAAATATTTTTAACTCTAGTATTTTTTTTTTTCGTAAATTATACTTTTTTGTAAGCATTTTGTGTTTTTGAAATTGAAAATTGGTCAATTATTGTCGAAGATATGATTTTTTGAACAGTCGACCTAGTCGCCATTTTGAATTGTGGATTACTGGAAAAAAATCCATTATCAGAAATGCCAACGAGGCATTTGGTGATCCCGTTGGCTTATATTTTCATAAAATAAAGCGTTTTAAAACTTAGCAAAACATCGATGCGAGCGGTCGTTTTTGAGCCCTCTGATAATAGACTATACTATTTAGCTTTAATTTAGTTTTAAAACCTGAAAGCCCTTTATTCCAAATATTTTTACTGTTATAACGTTTCTGCAATCTGATTGAACAACCAAAGAGCTGTAATCACTATTTGAATTTCTGGATTAGCTGCAATATGCCTAGTATAACTCTGACAATAACTCAATAGCAGCTGTAATAAATAGTGGGGACTTTTGGTTACAATGTATATTTTATGGCTATAAAAATGCGGTTTGGCAGCTAAACTATATTTTCCACATTGATGGGTGTGGACTGATTTTTACAGTTGCAGATGAAAGCCATAATAAAGTCACAACCAGTTTTCATAGTATGCAAACTGGATAACACAACAAAACAAATTAGCTTTCGGAAATTTTTTTTATCATTGCTAACACTATTACACAGAATGAACAAATAAAAACATACTTCTGCGAACGATTTGAGGTTAAGTTAAGGTGAGTCCTGAATGCCAGTGCCAACCTTAATCCTCCATATTCCTTTTTAAAAGCCATTAAGTTGTCAAATAGCTATTAGAGCTGAATTGCAACCAGACAAAACCCAAACAATGTAATAGCCTATATTTTTACTTAACAGTTGTTATATGTTTACACACAAAACTGCCGACTGCATTTAGCGGCTATATTTTCTGTAAACGACAAGAGCTGAGGGCATGCAGCCATTTTGAATATTATTTAATTGTTTTATATTTATCAAATAATACTTAAATAAAAAGTAAAAAAAAGGAAAATCTAAGTTTATATTTTTTTTGGCCCTCTCTATAAAGCACAATTCTCGAGGACACAATACTTTTTCAGTTTCTTTGTATTTTAAGTTAAATGATATCTTGATATTTTAAGAACTGATTATCCATTTTTCGGAGCTCATGGAAGTACTGCTAGCTAGCAGCTACCAGCGATGCAAGCTTGCGTAGTGGTATCGAAGATTTGTCCAGAAGGGCAATTTTGAAGTACCAATTCGTACCACCACATGACCTCGACACACTCGTAGTATTGAGTACAATTTTCGACTTCAAACTTGGTAGCAGTTGTACAGGATGGAGTAGTGACTAAAAAAAGACAATGATTGATGTTATATTATTTATATAAATATTTAAAAAACTATTACGCACAGCGTCACCAATAAAGTCCGCATCATATGGTAAACATTTCTAGTAATCAATTTAAGTTCATTTTGATTTTGTCAGCAGTTTTTACTTAAAAAATAATGCCAAAAGTAATCACGTGATTCTCTATAGGTATTTACCATATTTTTCATTTTTGTTTTTAAATGCCAAAAATACGCTGGGTTGGAAATGGGACATGCTTGTTGTCAGCAGCGAGAGCCGCATGACGCATAGGGTGGGAATACAGGATGGGAAGTGTAGGTGTTTGTGAGATGCTTCTTTTAAGTTTCCATGCTTCTATTAAGTTTCCACCTGTTTCTAAATCTTGCAGCTTTTATTTTTTATTTATTTTTTTTATTTATTAACCGTTCCACAGGTAAATATCCATTTACGGTGGAGTTGCTGGGAAGGGCCCTATCTCGCCCTAACAATATTTTTTGCGCGTTATGAGAAAAAATATCCGAAGGGATAGTTAGCTCACCCTGTAGGTATGTCGTTTCTTTGAAACAATCGGTTTCAATTTCCGCTTTCCAATTCCGGGAAGTTTTTCCATTTCATCACCTATGTATTATGTTTAGTACCTTTTCAATTTTAATCTCCATTTCTTATTTAAATTTTAATAAAGAGATATATCTGGCTGACTGACTTTATATTGCCCATGTTGCTCTCCATACACCATACACTTGAAGTAGAGACGGGTCGCAGGTAGTATAAATTTTACGACCTTCCAGCTATAGTGCACTAATACAGACACTGTTTCTGTTTACTTTTATTTTTAGGGACCATTAGCAAACGCGTATCATTAATTTTGAATTATTATTAATTCTATGCGTGCTTTCCTCCTTCACCACTACACCTCATTTTACTCAGAAATTTTTTAATCTACGGCTGACTTAAATTTATCGAGTTAAATGGAGTTTTAATCGGTTCTTTTCGTGTTTTCCCTGGGAGCATTAACACACACGTGCGCTCTCGACCGCACCCCAACTAGCTGCTTACTGTTCTTTGTCTCATTTTTTTCGTTATTTTGTTTAAGAAACGATGTTGGAAATTAGTATTTTGATTGGGAAGGTAGTTATTATTACCGAGAAGGGGTCCTATTTTAATATACAGGGTGGTCACTTTTTAAAAATAATTAAGAAACGACCGAAGATAATAATATTTGAAATGTAGTTTGTCATTATTGCCAGCTAGAAAACCAGATATACCTTAAGTTAAAAAATATATACTGGGTGGTCACCCAACAGAAAACATAATTAGTAAATAACGGGTGCCAAATAAAAAGAGAAGTTTTATGTAATAGTATATTTCATTAAGAGTCTGGAAATAAGGATTTTTTCGTGCGCGTGTGACAAATTCTCGTGTGAGGCGAACCGAATACGGGAAGTCATGCAAGCACGGAAAAATCTATTTCTGGACGTGTAATGAAAGATATTTTTTATTACACTTCTTTGAAAACGATAATATAAAAAAAATATATAACAAAAAAAAAGACATACGAAAGAAACTTGGAACATTTTTGTTTTCATAAGTTACAGAAATAAAAAAACATCTAACTACTAGAGTAAGAATATTGAAAACTAACTATCTAACTAACTATTAATAATAACAGCTCCAACTAATAATGTTTTTAGTTTGAATTGTTATTATTAATGGTTATGTTTATTATGCAGTTGGTATTATATTGAAACATGTTCTTTTGCAAACAGCAGAAAAATAACTATCTATAATTAAAAGAAAAACTCTGTGTAAAAATATTAATGAAATCTTTGCATTCTTTCGATAACCTGAATTCTGGTTATGCTAGCAAATTAAAATCCTAAAATGAATTTGTCTAATTTATTATTTGGCAATTCTCATTCTAACATTAGCATCCACACAGTCCCCTACGGCCATGCGGATTAAACTAGTATCTACATAACCCCCTACGATCATGAAGATTCAGTTAAAAATGAGAACAAAGGCCTAAATTGAATTTATTTATCTACCTTGTCATGAAAATGTAATCCATCAGAATGAAACAATTTTTAAGACAAGGTAGATAAATAAATTCAATTTAGGCCTTTGTTCTCATTTTTAACTGAATCTTCATGAGAGTAGGGGGTTATGTAGATACTAGTTTAATCGAGAATCGACTCCATAACGTGGAAGATTTCATAGACTTTGCTTTTTCCACAAAGTAAACTAGAAAAATATCGTCACTTACAGTTTTGATTTTGTTCAGTTTTCGCCATTCAGTAAAAAGTTGATATTCGCGTTCATATCTTAACCTGGATTTTACTAGTAATAAATTCGCGCTCGCTTGTGCCGCTTGCTCTAGGATGTTATCGGGAATTTCGGGATTTTCTTTTGAGTACATTTTATTGGCATAAATTAAATTGACAGAAAATAAACAACGCTGACGGTGAGTGCAGTGTTTGGTATATATGATGCGTTTCCATGGTTACTCTCAAATTATTTCAAAGGTGATTTGTTTTAAATTAGTCTATGTCAGATAAGGTTGACAAAACGGCAAAAAATATTACAGAAATTCATTCAAATATTCAAACATTTACGAATTAAAATACAAAATAGGTACATGTTAAATATCAGATAGCTTATAAATTTTCGTAAATTCAGTTTACTCTGCTGTATATGTCTGTTTCAAAGCCATATATTCGGTATTTTTATTCAGCGCATGGAAAAAATCGGAGATCGGGAAAACTTTTCCCGTGCGCTAGTCCAAAAAAGCCCATCTTACATTATTACTAATACAGATGAAAATACGGTGTTTTCAAAGAAGTATAATAAAAATATTTTTGCAGGTCTCTTTTGTAATTCGGATATCATAAACGGACTCATTTTACAAACAAGAATATTCCCTATGAATAATGGATAATACAGTACCTGTCTGGGCATTAGTAGTGCTTTCTGATGTCGGAGAAGAACTTTGGGTTGGTAAAGAGTTTGTCGCCACGCATCTGCGAAAAATATGCCGTTTATAAATAAAATTATTCGATTAACTTTTATTTTAAAATTATTTTCATAAAGGATGTCCCTATTCGTATGGGTACCCTTACGAATACTTATTTTCTTAATCGTCCGGGTACCCGGACGAATAGCCACTTCGTTTCATAAACTAAAACATTTATTACAAATAATTTAATATATCAATATGCAATGTTAAAATATTCGATGAAGGGGACCGGAATTTGTAGCTGTGTTCTATGAGTCGATCGACGCATCATCCGATCATTGTGACATTTTTTCCGTGACTTATAGTGATCTTCCTTTCTTCTTCACAACGTTTTGTGATGCGTGTGGGAGTTCCAACCCACTTCCCTTGCATCCTCCTCTTTCCGTTTCAGGATGCTACTGATACCAGCCTCGATCTTCTGCCACTTCTCCTCAGATTGCAGCATAACCCCGAATAGGTTTTCGGGCCATAGCTGTATTCCCACTACTTCCTGCGCCCTTTCCTCCATCGGTTGCATCGGAACATGGTGTGCCCTGCATCCTCACTTTCACCACAGCCTCTTACCATCTGGTTCTCCCTGGACTGTCGGCCGTTCTATATTGTGCTCTCTCCGCTTGATGTGGCCAAGGAAGGAGTGAATTCGGAGAATATGATGCTAGATAGTCGTTCTGGGAAACGCATTTCTTGGAGAATCGAGCTGTTGGTGCGATGGGCTGTTCACGGAAATAGCAAACATTTTCAGATCCAAACATCGAAAACAGCCATCTCCCTAGCAGTCCAGTCCCCGAGATGTAAAAATAAATGGAGGAAACTACAGTATTAGCAAGTCGCCTAGTGATATTCCTGTCAAGCCGAATTTTGCTTAGTTGGCAAGTTGCCGTTGGCTATTGTCAGCTAGCATTTTATTTTAACGTTTCTACTGAACTGAGTAATCATCATGGAAGTAAAAGAAACAATCAAGGCTGAAATTATCAACGATATGGTGCCGATGATATTGCAAAGTAATTAATAAGCTATTTGGCAACCATTCTGTCACTTACTTTTGAAATAAGTAGTTGGGAGGCATGCCAAGTGAATTCCTATGCTTGCCAACTCTTGTTCTCCACCCCAAAAGCGTCAGCAATGACGTTTTCGTGACTATAAAATACCCTAGCAACCTGACGACTTAAATTGGTTCAGTTTTTTTCGCAGTTTCGATCTTGTTCATCTAGTGTCTTGCAAGATCTATTTATTACGGGCCTTCGGTCTCTTTGTAATGGTCAATATAGTCTCCAGGCCTAGGCTAGGGTGAAGAATCGACTTTTAAGGCTTTTTACAACAAAAACGGTACATGTATACATAACAATTGATAGGAGGTTATTTTACCTAAAAGGCGGCCCTTTTTCTAAAGCATTTTTGCACTCCTAAATGAGAGATGACCTCGTCGTAGAACCTGCAACTACCAGAATGGCGAAAATCTCTTCTCGGAAGACGGTAGGCTATGATTTTAGAGCAATGGTTTCCCGCATTCCCAAAATATCATTCACTTTCGATGGCAGCGACTATCTGTAGCACGCCAAGGAGCAAACTCTTCGGTGCGCTACAGACAGTAAAACTATTCCAGTGTAATGGAAATGGTATAGTTAGAAATGATGTACATTCTCATATCTGAATGAGAGGAAAGGAATAAACTGACCCCTTCATTAAAAAATGAGTGGGAGACCATACTACTTACTTTGACAGAATAATAATTAGAAAAATTGGGAAAAAATTACTTACACGTATGCTCCATCTACATCGTTACACACGGTACCTGGTGCGCAAATGTTTATGCCATCTACTAGAGTGACTTGTCCGCCAACGTTAAAACAAAATTGATATGTAGTGTCTGAGAGGCATATTATATTCTTTGCCCCACATGTTTGGGCTTCTACGTCAAGTAATCCTGTAGTCAAGATGAAAAAAACCTTAAAATTAAAATTAGTTGTGTACTTTCAGGGGTGGTTCTAGGTGAAACATCCTTAATGAATAAAATTAATAAAAGTAAACATTCAGTTTTCGTTTTAAAACACTGGGAATTGCCAAATAAGAAATAGATAAATTCATTTTAGAATTGTTTAATTGCTAACACACCCAGAATATGGAATTCAAAATAATGCAAAGATTGGAAATTAATATTTTTATAGATAGTTTTTATTTTTATGTTTCATAGATTGCTTTTTCTCCTGTTTGTCAAATCCTATAATAGTGCAGAAAAAAAGACCAAATAAACGATGAGATTTGCATCAATATTATGATTTAATACCTTCTGGGATATCACTAGGAGGATATATCTGAGTTTTGAAGTTCCAAAGTCTATTGCGTTTTTTTTATGAACAATTTTGTCTTTTGAATAACGTTTTTTAGGTGATTATATCCGGTTCTAGAAATCCGATCGGGACAAACTGCGTTGGTTTTGGGTCATTTGAGTACGTACATAACGTACAAAATGGAATAAACTGGATAAACAACGGTTTTCTTTCATTTTAACGCCCAGGGACGTCAAGAGCTCCGATCGGCTTTCACACTTTCAGAAAATATACCTTTTGGTGAAAACAAAACAATCTGAAATTTTGGTGCCCAAATATTGAAATTTGTGGACACAAATGAATTTGTTATCTGAAATTTGAACTGCCCGCCATCTTGTGCCATTAAGTCCAAAATGGATAATTTTTTTTCTAAATGTAATTTTGGACGCCAGCTTTCCGATGACATTAAGAAAAAATTCTTTTAAAGTCATTTTGGCCACTTTCTTGGCATTTGTTTATAGACCAAATAGATTTTCTTGGCCATTTGGAAAACATTTTTGAAGAAAATTTATCAAAAAAGAAAGAGAATTGCGAGAGCTTTAGTTAAAAGAAAAGTTAAGTTTCGTCGATCTGAACTCGAGATACTTAACTTTTAGCATTTTGGCCAATTGTTAATTAACAAATGCCTATTTTTGGCTAATATTTGAACTGTATCATTTTGAAACATATTTACTTCATACGAAACGTCCAAAAAACATTTTTAACTCATAAAAACTAATTTTTAAACATTTATATTTCATTGTTGTTAATTAACCTGAATGACTTTTTTTAAAATTTATATATCAAGATTACCTCTTGGTTTGTAGCACCGTACTCAATTGTTTCCGGCTTACTTAAGTTGGTAGTTAACGTATTATTTAGAGGAATCTGATATTCTGCTAATTTTATAAAATTTATAACCTTATTTTTCTTGAATAACGTCCAAATATTTGTTCTGTTCAGAGACAATTCTGTTTCTTTGTGTGTGTATTTACTGCTATTTATCTTTTCACAAGATACTAAATGTTAAATATCCCGAGTTCAGATGGACGAAAATTCACTTTTTTTTTTTTTAATTAAATTATCTTTCTTTTCGGATAAAAATTTTTCAAAATTGTGTTCAAATTGGCCGAGAAAATTTATTTGTTATCATTTGGTTTATAAATAAATGCCAAAAAGTGGCTAAATGACTTTGATAGAATTTTTTTAATGTCATCCGAAAGCTGGCGTCCAGAACTACATTTTGAGAAAATAATGATCCATTTTGGACGCAATGGCATAAAATGGCGGACAATTCAAATTTCAGATAATAAATTCAATGAGTATTAGAAACAATTAGTATTACTGTTTCGCAGTTTTTATTCAGATTTCTCTGACATGTGTTTCGGCCCTTCGACCATTAGCAAAGAGTTATAACAACAGTTGTTACAACTCTTTGATAATGGTCGAAAGGACGAAACATATGTCGGAGAAATCTGAATAAAAACTGTGAAACACTAATACCAAGTGTTTCTAATACTTGTTCGGTTTAGTATGTTTCACCAAGAACCTACCGCAGACTTAGTTCAATTAATAAATTCATTTGTGTCCACAAGGTTTAATATTTGGACATCTAAATTTCAGGACGTTTTGTTATCAACAAAGGGTATATTTTCCGAAAGATTGAAGCCGATCGGAACTCTTGACGTCCCTGGGCGTTAAAATAAAAGAAAAAAAACGCTTTTTAGGCAGTTCATTCCATTTTGTACGTATGTACGTACTCAAATGACCCAAAACCACGCAGATTTGTTGGAATTTTAATTGCGAAGGTTTTTGGTTTGTCCCAATCGGACCTCTAGAACCGGAGATACTCACCTCTTACCTAAAAAAACGCTTTTCAAAAAACAAAATTGTTCATTAAAAAAACGCAATAGGCTTTGGAACTTCAAAACTCAGGTATATACTCCTGCTGATACCCCAGAAGGTAGGAAATCATAATATTGCTGAATGAAAAATTTTTAAGACAGGGTAGGTTAAAAAATTCATTTTAGGCCTTTGTTCTCATTTTAACTGAATCTTCATTACCGTAGGGGATTATGAGTATAAGAAACTGTGAAATATTTCTGTTAGACGCCACCTATTTTTTGCGTTATCTTCCGTGAAAAAAATTAGAAAAAACGGGATTAATGCATTCACCTAGTCAGTAAAGACAAAAAAAGTGCAAAACCTCGAACTCCGGTCAGGAATGAACGATTTTCATGAAATAAACGGCATTCGATTCGTAATTGATAGTGCTGCAAAGTCTACATGGTCCGAAATTGTGCTTTTACCCCTTCTCGGGGGTGGAAATTAGTAAATTCAAAATAACCATGGAAATCGATACAGGAATGAATTCTAAGTAAACAATGTTCTGTGAAGTTACATTGCTGATTTTTTCTCTGAGAAAACGAGACAACCATTTTATTTTCATCATAACTACGTAAGTTGTAAGTTTTTATTATGCTAACGACTTTTACTAAAGCTCATTTAAGGGTCTTTTCAAGTACTAAAATCTGACAAGTTTTCCCCCAAAAATTCGTCGTTTTTTCGTTATTTAACGTTGAAAGGTTCGAATTCAGTTTTCGACGAACAATCAGTCACCTCAAACGATGGCTCGGTTCTTATTGCATCTACATAAATTTAAAAGAAAATAATCGATTATTTTATAAGCTTCTTTTTTGCTCTTGATGATTTTTTTGATAAAACGTAAGGTATTAGAGTTATTCGTGAAAATCGCTCTAAAACATGCATTTTTAAGATGAAAAATCAACATTTTCAACCGCGAATAACTCGAAATATATTGATTTATCGAAAAAATTGACAGAATTCGCAATTCTTGCAACCATCGGGACATTGGAAATGATAACACCATACATAAAACATAAACTTATTCCGCTAGGATCGTCCCAAAAAACATGATTTTAGGTACTTGTTACAAAAATGTCTATTCGCTATTTGTTAAACTTTGTGAATCCATGGAGACTACGATTGGCGGTTGACCCCATATACGAACATAAACATTTCCTATGTTAAAAATTCATTAATCGTTACAAAATAAAAATAAAAATTTGGCGTGATCAGGAGTTGACAAACAGTGCTATAGCACCGGAGAAATAGTTGAATAAGCGCGAGGCGGTACAATATCGATCGGCGCTGACCGACTACACCGCATCGCTTCCCACATAGTAACAGGCTCTCGCTCAGTATTACATCATCTGACCTTGATTCTTTCATGTCGAGGGCCTTGGAAAAAATTGGTAACTTTTGCCCTATACGCGAGCATTAACATTTCCAATGATAAAACTTCATAGAATATTTTTTGCTTAGAATTCATCCCTCTATCGTTTTCTGTGGTTATTTTGTGTTTACTAATTTCCACCCCCGAGACGGGGTGGCATCCACCCTCAGGATAAAAGCTCGCCATGATGTAGACTTTGCAATACTATTAATTACGAATCGAATGCCGTTTATTTAATGAATATCGATCTTTCCTAACCGGAGACCGAGGTAAAATGCTTCAATGACTGGACTACATAAATTTAAATAAACTTACCCCAAAGAAACTATACATTTTGAGTATAGTAACAGTAGATAAATAATTTAAATCTAATTACTTGTATTTAACGATAGTAAATCTAAAACTGAGATCATAATAAACACATTAGGTATTTAAGTATCGTAAATAGTATTACAGAGATAATAATTTCTTGCAATGATTATCTTAGATTTATTAGGCGTCCTAAAGTATATATTACCACATGCCGATAAATTATATACCTACCTTCTCTTAACAAAATAGATTAATTTGTTTTCGTGTATAACCAAGGAATCACAAATTGCAATCGAGCCTAGCCGACTACGAATACCTATTTGCTAATAATTAATTTTAACGGTCACTGTTGTCATTGTGGGCTATCATAATTATATGATAAGGGTGCCAGTAGTGTCTTCTGCATCGTTTCACGATTACTTTCCACTCTCAGGGTGATTAATTACAACTCTTAGAAGATGATGCTACTTTCAGTTGCTACCTTGCTGCTCCTTGGTATATTTTCATTACCATGTCGATACACTTTTGTGATACTTATCTGTCTTTAAATTAACACTCTTAATTACTGTTAAAAATGACCTCGCCAGTTTCTGTGTTGTATTCGGTGCCTTGAACAGATGTGAAGAAATATAAGATATTTCTTAAAAATCAGTTTCCGGATCAAACCGCATAATTGCACGAGAGTTTAATTTAGAAAAGAACTAGTTCAATAATGAATTTTGAATTCGATTATTATTTGTATATATTGATAGAAAAGCTTAATTAGTAAACTATCATAACACCCATGGTAAGTGGGGCACATCCCGAAGGTGTTTAATCTTAACTTCCTTAAAGTGCATATAAGAAAAACCTATATATAAATTTGTTTTTTCGGGCGCTTGAACTGATATTTTGACATTATCGTCAGGCTCAGAAATGTCCTTTTCTTTGTCATGTTTATTTTTTAGTGAATAAATTCTTTTTTTAATTCTGCAGTAATGAATAATGTATTTAGAATGATACAAGTTGGGGATTCTGGATCGAGGTAAACAGTGGGCGATTTTCTATATGATGTCGCTCAATTCGTGATAATTTAATTTATTCTAAAAATATTTTCTCTATATAATCTTTTTGCCCTACATGAAGTCTTTTTAATGAATACGAAATACATTAATCAAGTGCACTATCTTAGAAATATAGTTATCATGTTAATAACACCAAGTCTTCGAGACATGATGTCAACATAGGTTCCTCAGTGCTCTACATAGGGTCCATTGCTCTTTTTGTTATTTATAAACGATCTTCCTGGTCGTACTTAGGATGACGGGTGACGGAACAATAACTTTATTTGCAACAACCCCTCAACAACTGGAAACTACTTTTTAGAATACCCGAGACTTATCCTTAATAAGGAAAAATAAATATTGCTAAAGGTGTCGAAATCTTACCACAGCCCAAAGGCTCTTGCAATTTATTACCTCCCTTAATTAATGGACGATTTCTTTGTAACTAGTTCTCCACTTTTTAAGCGAATGTTGTTTGGTCTACTGCTTGAAGGAACTGGAACTGTTGCAGTAAAATATTATTTCGCAGTTCTGCACTCGAGGAGTATGGGAAATTAGTGTTACTTAATTTGCCATTTTTTTTTTGTTGAATTGTGATTCGGAAAATACTTAATAATTATTTCATTTGGAGATACCGACATACGTACGATATTCTGTTATTAAACTATATAATACCAAGATATAGTAGATTCTATAGGTATAACATTAATCACACCGACGAGACATTAACTTCAGTGTAGCTCAAACATCGGCGCGATTGATGGTTTGTGTACACAATTACTATACTATAATAAACATTTACAGTATGTACACACTATATTTCATATATCTGAAAATATTTATGGCCAATATGGATTAAATAAGATTTCCTTACGATGATGTGTACGTTCTTACTTTTTAGCGGCGTTAGGAGTGAGGAAAGTATTGTAAACGTCCCTCGCAGATACTGAAAAGGAGGTTTCATTGATTGACTGATTGATTAGCCATGGAAGCATATGGAAGGCATTGTTGCCACTTCCGGGACATCCAATCTTGATATTTTTATATCCCGCCGGGCCGATGGGGACACATGGGATATAGGATGAGAAGTGTAGGTGTTTATGAGATGCTTCTTTTTAGTTTCCGTCTGTGATCATCTTCTCATCTATTCTTCTTCTGAGTTTTCGGTTTCTTCTATTTCTGAATTTTTCTGTGTGTATATCCTTGATATTTCTTTATTGTATTCCGTTTTTTGCTTTGCCGTTCTTTCCCAGTGAGTATAATCCTTTCCGAGTTTAAGTCATAATCCTCCCTATTTTCAGTTTGTTGCTGTTCAGCCTTAGCGCTTTCCTTAGTAGGTGTGTCGTTCCTCGTCTTTGGACGTGTCCCCAGTATTTCATTGCGTATGATTCTGTTGTTGATTATCGTTTTCCCCTCTAGTAATACTGACGTTTTCTGTTGTTTTTGTGGTTTTCCTGTTTTTGCTACCAGTTGGACAATGCCCCTTTTGGCTGTACTCAGACTTCTTCTATTTGCCTTTGTCGTTGTTGCGTTTTTGACTCCGTATGTCATCGCAGGCATTATGATGGTCGTATATATCTTTTTAGTTACACTCCATGGAGGTTTCCCCAATGAAAGGTCCAGAGAAGGACGTCGCTTAGTCTTAAGCCCAAACCAATTGATCAATCTCGTTAAAGTCGATTTGTAGGATCCACTTACAAATATCTCCAGACCTTTTTTACTTTCCTCGCTTATTGCAGGAAAGTATTGTAATTGTGAAAAAATCACTCTTCAAGATTTCTTTAAATTTCCGCCTTTTAGACTAAGTAGATTACGAAAATTAAGGTATTTCAACTTCACTACTCTGCCTGTCTGTCGGTCGGTCTGTTGGCGCTGTATCTACTTTCTGTTTGACGGAGAAAAATTATATTTGGTAGTTAGTTGGCGCTGTTGCCAGCGAAAAATGGCATAAAAATATACAGGGTGTTTGGTGCATCGTGTGCCAAATTGAAATGGCCGACAGAAAGGGTTAGCTGCTATCCTTTCAGGCCTCTTAACACTTCCCATGCCCTGCGGTATTTTTTATATCGACTTTTTATCTTTTATATGAGAAAAATCCCAAATTCTACATTTAAATTCAAATTATAAAAAAAGTATTAGGCGTAGACTGCAAATTTCATTTTTATTTTGATGTGTATTGTTGAAGGGTTCTTTTAAATCCAAAATTACTGGCATCAGTCATCTAGTTGTTTTTTTATTCACTCGCAAAGTTTCGGACTAGGTAAAATTGAAATTTAACCTTAGACTTTACATGGCTATAAAAAAAAACTCAAAGCGACCGGGATCTTCCAACTCCCTCAAAAATTCTCTAGTCTATCCTCTTGCTAATGATGTGCCACATGTCATAAAAATCTTTTAATAACTTCGTGAATTTGCTAAATTAGTGAATCGGGTCACATAAGGCTAATATTCAAAATTCTGAATAAAACATTATTTTTGCTTAAATTATGCATGGGAAACAGGTAAAATCTGTTATCTCACTCTTGCGAAGTAAAATCTATCTTTAGTCTCTTTCTGTTCATGGGTTTTACTTGAAATATATCTGTAATGCGTAAGCGAAATCCAATGAAATTTTGTATTTTGATTACAGTAGTCATTCACCATCTAATGCCTGGGATATTAATAAAATATCAGGGCCGGACCCAGAATAAAAATATTTTTAAGTTATTCCTAGAAAATAAAACTCTGTATACTGTTTATAAAATATTTGACATTAAAATATTAATTTACACTTAGAAAGATACAACATCCCATAAAAAATCTTTTGGCACCATTTCATTGTTTAAATAAAAAAATTAAATTGTTGAGGGTTCAAATTTTTTTTTTTTAATTGAAAGAAAAAAGTCACTCTAGGAATTAACTACATATTATTTTTTTTGTTCCCTGTCTGCACTACCAAAACGTAGTTCTCCAAACTCTGGTTTCAGCAATATTTAATTCATTGCAAGAGTAATTAATTGCTACAATCATCTAGTCTTGCCATTACATGTTGTAATTAAGGAGTGTCACGTCACCACTGTTGCTTTTACTGGTTACAATATTGTCTTGTAATAATTCTAAATCATGCCGTTTACATACACGAGTAGAGAATATGCAAATGTGGTTTTTGTCTATGGATATTGCAATGGCAATGCAAAAGCTGCTGAAAGGAAATACAGACGCGGGTTTAGAAATCAACGTGTACCAGATTATAAAACATTTTATAGTGTTTAGACATCTTTCTGAAACTGGAACCGTTCCCTCAATCATGAAAATAGAACGTCCTGTTAGGCAGACCGGGCAAGAAAAATATTTGATTTTAAATGTGGTTGACCAGAACCCAAAAATCAGCACAAGAAAAATTGGTCAACAATTAAATATTCCTCAAGCCAGACTTTAGAGAACTATTAAAGGCGAACAAATGCATCCTTATCATATCCAAATTGTCCAACGATTGGTGCCAGGTGATGAAGTATTTCGGTTAACTTTTTGCCGCTGGGTTTACGAACTATGTTAAGAGTATTGTTTACCGATGAATCTCAATTTGCCCGTGATGGTAGAAATAGTACTCGAAATTTTCATATTTGGAGTCACGAGAATCCCCGTGCAATAATCCAAAAGAATTCCCAACATAGATTTTCTGTAAATGTGTGGTGTTCAATAATAATCTCATAGGTCCTCATATTTTTACAACATACCCTGCCAAATTTATTAAATAATGTAAACACAAGAGAAATGTGGTTTCAACATGATGGGGCTACGCCGCATTTTTCGGTACGAGTCAGAAACTATCTGAATGAACAATATCCAAATAGGTGGATTGGTCGGAGTGATCCCGTTGCATGGCCTCCGAGATCACCAGATCTCACACCCCTTGACTATTTTTTGTGGGACTATTTAAAAACTGAAGTATATAAAGAAGAAATAAATGCCAGAGAGCAGCTGATTGCAAGAATTGAGCATTTTTGCAATGCAATTAAAAACAATTTAGAGATTGTTGGAAAAAGCGTAAATGAAATGACAAATCGATCAAGAAAATGTATTGAATTTGGCGGTGGTCACTTTGAAAATAGACTGTGATTCAAAATAATTTAATTGGATTTAGTAAGTTTGACTGATTTCTTATGTTCTAGTTAAATTGTTAATTTTTATTATTTATTGTTTTGTTAAGTTTATTTACATTTTACACATTCATTACAAAATATTTTTTTTATTTCACCAGGTATATGTGATGAATTTTTATTCTCCCTATTTGCACTACCTTTTACTAGTGCAGATAGGGAACAAAAAAAATATGTCGTTAATCCCTAGAGTAACTTTTTTCTCTCAATTTCTCATTTAATGAAAAAAAAAAAAAAAAATTTGAACCCTCCACAATCTATTTTTTTTTATTTAAACAATGAAATGGTGCCAAAAGATTTTTTTATGGGATGTTGTATCTTTCTAGGTGTAAAATATTTTAGTGTCAAATATTTTATAAACAGTATACAGAGTGTTATTTTCTAGGAATAACTTAAAAATATTTTTATTCTGGGTCCGGCCCTGATATTTTATTAATATCCCAGACATTAGATGGTGAATGACTACTGTAATCAAAAGATAAAATTTCATTGGATTCCGTTTACGCATTACAGATATATGGCGAAAAGAATATTCTTCCAAAAAATATAAAACACCCTGTATTTCGAAAACGGGACCGCTTTAGCCATTACTGTTTGGGGATTTAAGATCACCTCAATGTTTTCTATCTTTTGGTAAAGTACGACCCTCTCCTCACGAATCACCCTGTATTTACGCAATAGTAACGGTTTTAATGCAACGGACAAATATTTGCGGCTGCGCTGCTATAATACAGGGCGACAATGTTGCCAGATTTAAGCATAACATTTTAAATTTAAGACATATGGTAGCTCATGCATAATTAACACAATCCAAATGCTTTCATTTCTTCGAATTACGTACCTGCGAATTTACGAAATTCGTAAATCCGCACACCCTTGGCTCTACTGACTAGACTTATTGGCCCTACTATAGTACTATTTGGGATTCGTGACGCTATAGTTAACTGAAACTATTAAATAATAACATATTATTTTATTAAAATCTATACATTAATAGATGACTAAATACTTAAATTAAATTTTATAAAGTATGTAATACTGAAATGGCTACGTTTGGCAAGTACTACTGGCGACGCAAGCCTGTGTTGTAGTGTCGTAGGCTTCTCCAGATGGGCAGGTTTGTTCTACTAACTCGTACCACCACATAACGTATACGCACTGGTAATACTGATTACAAGTTTCTCCTGGATAGTTGGCAGCTTCTGTACAGGTAGCAGGAGGGGTGACTAGAAACAAAATAACCCATATTAGAATACTATTTAAAACATAAAATGTGTATAGAATAGATCAACTGATCTTGTCCTGTACGTCACAACTTCATGAATTAATCGACGGCCAGAACACGATTTGTGTAATTCATCGCTTTTATAATAAGGGCATTCTTTGGGATGGGTGGGAAACTTCTATTTGGAAAAGACTGGCTCGTATAATATGGAACGAACTTCCTTCATGTAAGTCGTTTGTTCCATATATTATACTTCGCTGCGTCTTTTCCAAATAGAGAACACTATGTAGATGTTTAACTAATCAGTATAAAAGCGATCAAGTTGTTAACAGTATTTTATTATATAATAAAAAATATATGAATAATAATACAAATTATTTGAATTATTTAATTATCATAATAATAGTTATTTGTTTTCATGCAAAAATGCATATTTAGTTTATTCTAAACATATACAATCCTAACATAACAAACGTAATCACTTTTTTAAACAATCTAGTAGGTGAAAAAACATCATACTTTAATTATAAAAGTGTGTTTTCTGTGTCAGTAATAAGTGCTACATGTCTTTTTTTATCGATAACAAATCGATACAACTGTTTGTATCAATACGCTTTGAATATGTCCAAAATTATGGGGTAGAAACGAACAATTGCCTTAAAGGGTTTTTATTGTTTAATATGTTAGTTTGACACATGAAGATGATAAAATCACAAAGTGCTAGTAAATTCCGTGGTGCGTTTTTGAGAGCCATCCGAAGAAGCCCATTTTTAGTTCTTTCAAAATAACTCAAAAACAATGCAAATTTGGAGTTTTTACAAGAATACTTTTTTTAGTCCAGTCGGTAAAGTAAAAAATACACCAGAAGCTCGCAAAAATGTTATCTGAGATTTTCCTTCCGTAACTGCTAGTGCGAGGATTAAACATCACAAAACCACAAAAATCAGTTCTGTGGGTGCCACGCAATCCCCCCCAAAAAACCACCCCTTCGGTGAAAAAAGCCTTATTTTACTGATAACTCGTTAACCGTTGAAGATATAAAAAAATTGCTCATAATAAAAAAGAAACCTTGACTAATTGACTAAAAAAAGTCCTCTTGTAATTTTCTTGTATGCCATATGGTTTTCGAGAAAATCGATATTGACAAAAATCGCAAAATTTGTATTTTTAATGCGTGCAAATTTTTCGTTTATTTGAATTTTTTTGCGCGCGACCTATAGATAAAATTGAATTGCTCGAAAACCAAACAAGCTAGGAAGACAAATCAAAATGGGTTTTAAAGGGGATATAAAATACTCTCTTGTGTTGTCATTTTTGAGGGCTATTGATATTTATTTGTATATAAAAATAACAATATAATATAGTTATCTCTTGATTTTTTGTGCATCTAAGTATTCATAGGCCTATAAAAAATAACTGACTATAATATAAGTTATAAATGCATTATCTTTTAGTTCAAGGTAGTACTTCAATGCAGAAAAAGTTAGGAATAAAAATATTCACATTTACAAATTTAGCGGCATGTTAAAGTTAGCCAAAGAAGATCCAAAAAAGGCTGCATATTCAATTTTTTTACGATATTTTTTTAATACAATTTTTTAACTATTAAATGATTAGAAACAATAGTTATATGATATATAAACTCAAAAAAAAATTTTTCACCTAAATTTTCAAGATGTTTGGGTCTTTTTTTATTTTTAGGAAACAATAAAAAATTTGCCAAAATTTGGCTAATTTCAATATGCTGGTAAATTTGTAAATGTGAATATTTTTATTCCTAACTTTTTCTACATTGAAATACTACCTTGAACTAAAATATGCATTTATAACTTGTATTAAAGTCGGTTATTTTTTATGGGCCTGTGAATAGTTAAAAGTGAAAAAGAATCAAGAGGTAACTATATTATATTGTTATTTTTATATACTAATAGATATCAATAGCCATCAAAAATGGAAACACAAAAGAGTATTTTATATCCCCTTTAAAACCCATTTTGATTTTTCTTCCTAGCATGTATGGTTTTCGAGCAATTCAATTTTTTCTATAGGCCGCGCGCAAAAAATTTCAAATAAACAAAAATTCGTGCGCATTAAAAATACAAATTTTGCAATTTTTTTCAATATCGATTTTCTTGACAACCATGGCATATACAAGAAAATTACAAGATGACTTTTCTTTAGGCAATTAGTCATGCTTTCTTTTTATAATGAGCAATTTTTTTATATCTTCAACGGTTAACGAGTTATCAATAAAATAAGGCTTCTTTCACCGAAGGGGTGGTTTTTTGGGGGGGTTGTGAAGTGCCCCTAGAACTGATTTTTGTGGTTTTGTGATGTATAATCCCTCCACTAACAGTTACTGAAGGAAAATCTCGAATAACATTTTTTGTTGTGGAAATTTCTATAATTATTGGACTAATAGGCTGATGTCAAATCATAATTTGGCTGTATCAATATGATCATTTGGCGCTTATAAATTATTTTCAGAAATTATAATTAATTTATATATATTTTAATAGAGAAATACCTAATTTGTGAACAAACAAGTTTTCCTTCATAAAAAACAATCTTGTTGAAAAATTTGATTTTTTTTACGAAATAAATAATCAAAAAACTATTATTCGGGGAGGCAATGTTGTATTTTCGAATTTTAATAAATTGTTTGAAGAAGAAGAAGAAGAAGAAGAAGAAATGGATAAAAAACGTCAAAATACGACTTTTTATCCTACAAAATTTTTTTAATGGTCAATTTAAGTAAATAAGTTAAAAAACCATATAAGACATTTTTGGGCTTTTCATCGTGAAGAACTGTTGAAAACTCGGAAAATATGCATATGCATTTGTCAAAAAAATCCTCGAACAGGTCGATTTTAGTTTTGTAAATGCTACATTTTGTCACTATACCAAAATTTATGACGTCATTGGTTTTTGGGTAATGACGACATCATAATTTTTACTTCCCTCGCATACCGAAGGGAAGTATTGTATTCGAGAAAAAATCACCCTCCGAGATTTTTTCGGATTCTGACGTTTCAGAACACGTAGATTCCGAAAATATAGGTTTTTCAATTCCGTCAGTCTGTCTGTCTGTCTGTCTGTCGGTCTGTCTGTCTGTCTGTCTGTCTGTCTGTTGGTGTATTTACTAAAAAACTACTTGACGGAGAGCAGTCAAATTTGGTAGGTAGTTAACCCTACTGTCAGCGAAGAACTGGTAGAATTTTCACTGAAAAATATACAGGGTGGACCGTCTAAACGGAATAAATAGTGAAAAAAATTTTTTTTTGCTCAAATTTAAAATTTCCACGTTTCATGACGCGCTAAACCTGTTTCAGGAAAAAAAAATTTTTGAAAATTTTTTTCAAACATTTTTGAAAAAATTTTTATCAAGATGAAAAAAATTTTTTTTTGCTCAAATTTAAAATTTCCACGTTTCATGACGCGCTAAACCTATTTCAGGAAAAAAAATGTTTTGAAAATTTTTTTCAAACATTTTTGAAAAAATTTTTACCAAGTTGAAAAAAATTTTTTTTTGCTCAAATTTAAAATTTCCACGTTTCATGACGCGCTAAACCTATTTCAGAAAAAAAAAAAAATTTGAAAATTTTTTTCAAACACTTGAAAAAATTTTTACCAAGATGAAAAAAATTTGTTTTTGCTCAAATTTAAAATTTCTACGTTTCATGACACGCTTAACCTAGTTCAGGAAAAAAAAATTTGAAAATTTTTTTCACCAATATTTTTGAAAAAATTTTTACTACTAAAATGATTTTTTTTTTCTTTCTTCAAATTTAAAATTTTCACGTTTCATGGCATTCTAAGCCTGATTAAAAAAAAAAGTTTTTTGAAATTTTATCACTAAGATAGAATTTTTCTTTCTTTGTTCAGATTTTAACTATCCACGTTTCCATGACATTCTAAAACTATTCAAACAAATTTAAAAATGTTTTTGAAGAATTTTTTAAAAAATTTGAAAACATTTTTAATCCATTTATGTATCACTACTATAGAACAGACGAAAAAATTTTTTTTGCTCAAATTTAAAATTTCCACGTTTCATGATATTCCAAACCAATTTCGGAAAAAAAAAATTGCAACATTTTGTTACCAGTTTGGAAAAAAATTTAACACCAGAATGCTCAAATTTAAATGACATTCTAAACCTAGGTATTTCAGAAAAAAAAATTTGAAAATTTTTTTCACCAACATTTTTCAAAAAGTTTTTACCACTAAAATAGATCGAATTTTTTTTTATTTGCTCAAATTTAAAATTTTCACGTTTCATAGCATTCTAAACCTATTTTAAAAATACAACTTTTTTTAGCACTACTATAGAACAGAAGGAAACTTTCCTTTTTGCTCTAATTTAAAATTTCTACCTTTGACATTTTAAACCTATTTCAGAAGAAAAAAATTTGAAAATTATTTTACCATCTTTTGAAAAATTTAAAAAAAATGAAATTTTTTAACCACGACTATACTTCCACTCCATTACGTGAATGTTGGAGTGAAAATGTGACAGATGGCAATAACATCTGGCATATGCACCTATTATACTTTTATTGAAAAATGTACAGGGTGGTCATCCCAAGAAATAATTCAGTCATGGTGGACATTTGTAAAGGTATTTGCGCAAGCCTGCCATATGTGGCACCTGCTATTTAGTATTGAACTTTTGCTGTTGGATGAGCAATCTGTATATTTTTTTGACCAAAACTTATCAAGTTTTCTTTGTAATAATAGCAATAACTCTACTCCGATTATTATTCTCAATGTCATTTCGTAATTATTATTTTTTTAGAGAGACTGCCATGAACGAGGGAAGTTCTGTGTAAATACCTTTACCGATTTTTTTAAATGGAAACAGACATTTTTACTTCCCTCGCATACCGAAGGGAAGTATTGTATTCGAGAAAAAATCACCCTCCGAGATTTTTTCGGATTCTGACGTTTCAGAACACGTAGATTCCGAAAATAAAGGTTTTTCAATTCCGTCAGTCTGTCTGTCTGTCTGTCTGTCTGTCTGTTGGTGCATTTACTAAAAAACTACTTGACGGAGAGCAGTCAAATTTGGTAGGTAGTTAACCCTACTGTCAGCGAAGAACTGGTAGAATTTTCACTGAAAAATATACAGGGTGGACCGTCTAAACGGAATAAATAGTGAAAAAAATTTTTTTTTGCTCAAATTTAAAATTTCCACGTTTCATGACGCGCTAAACCTATTTCAGAAAAAAAAATTTTTTGAACATTTTTGAAAAAAATTTTACCACTAAAAAAAATTTTTTTCTTTGTTCAAATTTAAAATTTCCACGTTTCATGACATTCTAAACCTATTTAAAAGAAAAAAAAAATTGAAAATTTTTTATCAACATTTTTGAAAAGATTTTTACCAAGATGAAAAAATTTTTTTTTGTTCAAATTTAAAATTTCTACGTTTCATGACACGCTTAACCTATTTCAGGAAAAAAAAAAATTGAAAATTTTTTTCACCAATATTTTTGAAAAATTTTTACTACTAAAATGAAATAATTTTTTTTCTTTCTTCAAATTTAAAATTTCCATGTTTCATGGCATTCTAAGCCTGATTGAAAAAAAAAATTGAATTTTTTTTTACCATTTTTGAAAATTTGTTTACCACTAAAAGATGGATTTTTTTTATTTCTTCAAATTTAAAATTTCCAGGCTTCATGATATTCCTCCAAACCAATTTCGGAAAAAAAATTGCAACATTTTGTTACCAGTTTGGAAAAAAATTTAACACTAGAATGCTCAAATTTAAAAGTTTCACGTTTCATGACATTCTAAACCTAGGTATTTCAGAAAAAAAAAATTTGAAAATTTTTTTCACCAACATTTTTCAAAAAGTTTTTACCACTAAAATAGATCGAATATTTTTTTATTTTCTCAAATTTAAAATTTTCACCTTTCATAGCATTCTAAACCTATTTGAAAAAATCGGTAAAGGTATTTACACAGAACTTCCCTCGTTATTTGTGCATGGCGGTTACTCTAAAAAAATTATATTTACGAAATGACATTGAAAATAATAATCGGAATATAGTTATTGCTATTATTACAAAGAAAACTTGATAAGTCTTGGTCAAAAAAATATACAGATTGCTCATCCAACAGCAAAAGTTCAATACTAAATAGCAGTTGCCACATATGGCAGGCTTGCGCAAATACCTTTACAAATGTCCACCATGACTGAATTATTTCTTGGGATGACCACCCTGTACATTTTTCAATAAAAGTATAATAGGTGCATATGCCAGATATTATTGCCATCTGTCACATTTTCAATCCAATATTCACGTAATGGTGTGGAAATATAGTGGTGGTTAAAATTTTTTATTTTATTTGAAATTTTTCAAAAATGTTGGTAAAAACATTTTCAAAGTTTTTTCGTCTGAAATAGGTTTAAAATGTCAAACGTAGAAATTTTAAATGTGAGCAAGAAGGAAAGTTTCCTTCTATTCTATAGTGGTGGTAAAAAAAGTTTAAAATGCCTGCCATATGTGGCAACTGCTATTTAGTATTGAACTTTTGCTGTTGGATGAGCAATCTGTATATTTTTTTGACCAAAACTTATCAAGTTTTTTTGTAATACTAGCAATAACTATATTCCGATTATTATTCTCAATGTCATTTCGTAATTATTAATTTTTTAGAGTGACCGCCATGCACAAAAAACGAGGGAAGTTCTGTGTAAATACCTTCACCGATTTTTGTTTACTGTTTTTGGTGGTATATTCCTTTAGCTTTCTGGTGATATGAAAAAAATTTATATTACCTAAGCCATTCTTTTGGAAAAATTATTTCTATTGATTGATACCTTATATAAGTAATTGTGAGAAAAAAATTATCTCCATTGCTCAAATTGTGACCCTCCAACCATTTGGCATTGACCAAGATGGGTGTAGACACTTTGCACGCTGTTCTGAATCATCTCATGGGCAATTCGTCTCATCTCCAAGCCAATTCTGTATTTCAATTCTTCTATGGTATCCGGTCTGTTAAAATACACCCTTAACTTTAAGTAACCCAAAGAAAAGGTCTAAGGGGGTTAAATCCGGTGAACGCGGGGCCACTCAATCGGACCTCGACGACCTATCCACCTTCCAGTAAAAGTGTCATCTAAAAACTGACGCATTACTATCCCAAAATGAGGTGGGGCCCCGTCTTGCTGAAACCAGACGTTTTCAGCAGGAATATCTTCATCTTCATTGTTAGGAAACATAACTGCTAAGGCAGCGACTAACTCAACTCGTAAAAACTGTAAATATCTTGCGGCCGTAAGATTTTCTTAAAAAAAAAGGTCCCAATAAACGATCACCAATCATACCTGCCTACACGTTTACTTTGCCTCATCGCTGTGTATGGGCTTCTTGAGTCCAATGAGGATTTTGGCGTGACTAATACCTACAGTTATGCCGATGTACAGTCCCCTTTAAAGAAAATGTAGCTTCATCAGAAAAAACAGTGTTCTTTAAAAAAATTGGGTTTTCATCGCACAAGGTCATCAACTGTTCACAAAACTGTAAGCGCCGATCTGGATCCTCCTCATTCAATTCATGAATTAATTACACTTTGTATGGATGGTATTTTTCTTTTTTGAATAGACGTATAACAGAAGTTTTACTCACGTTATGGTTTAAAGCCAGCTGCCTTGTCGAAATATGATGGTTTTCCTCACTTTCTAGAAGAATATTTAATTTGGTTTCGTTGCTTGTGCTAGGGCGACCAGATCGAGGGAGGTCAGCTACACTGCCAGATTCATCATATCTAGCCACCAATCTACTTACAGTGGATCTAGAAATTTGCTTTTCGGGATATTTGGTATTGAAAACATCACATGCTTCCTGATGAGTTCTCAGCCTATCACCATATCCAACCATCATCGAAAGGTATACGCGTTCTCTTTCACTTAAACGTGGCATTGCATTCACTAGTTTTAAACTGTCTCAGAAGTGTCACAAAACTAAGGTTCCACACGTGCCAGGAATAAAAAAGTTATCGATACTTTACACAAGAAGGCCTGTGTCTCTGTTAAGGTGATTGTTTTTTTATTATTATCTTTGTTTTGTTTTTATGTCAAATGTTATGCTAGTTAAAACAAAAATGTAGGCAACAAGATTTATCAGTCCATAAGAAAATGGAACATTACTCGTGAATTTGCGAAAGGTAAGCTATTTTTACATAAAATGTCATTTGTCCAAAAGAATGGCTCAGGTAATATCATTTTTTTTATATCATCAGAGAGCTAAAGGAATATACCACCAAAAACAGTAAACAAAAATGTCTGTTTCCAATAAAAAAAAATTGTCATAACTCAAAAACCAATGACGTCATAAATTTTATTATAGTGAAATGTAGCATTTACAAAACTAAAATCGTCCTGTTCGAGGATTTTTTTGAAAAATGATACATACCAAAGATATGAATTTTGTGCGTTTCTTTATGTTCACACTGTATATTAATCTATAAGTGCGAATTTTTTCAGATTATTAAATTTCGTAGTTCACCAGATCTGCCATTTTCCGATAAGGGTCTTTTTTCGTCAAGCTACAACCAGTGTGCCATGGGCAGAACTATCAAGAACTAGACAAAACTCAAATTTTGTAAAAATTGCATTAAAATTTGTAGTTACGTATTTTCGAAGTAGCTGATTCTAAATCTGATATCAAAACTTAAAGCAACGCAACTTCTTACACACTTCAGGCAATTCGGTGTGAGATTTTAACTGGTATTCCGTAACAATAAATCGTGATTTAACAAAAATTCGTGGTCTTCTAATGATCATGAAATAGTTTCCGCAAATATCAAAACACTCGAACACTACACTTCAATAGTATACTCGAGGCGTTTTTCGCCAAGCATGTTGACATCATCTGGTGACTGAAACTAAAGTAAATTTAGAAATGTATCCTATTCTTATGCAAAACTAATATTATGGTTGAAAGAATTCAATCATTTGTGTTACTCCTACATTAACTTGTATCGGCTCTACGAATAGTGACTTGTTAACCAATATGGTGAACTATTTGGTATAGATGTTTTGTTACTGTTTTTACCATTCTCAACATTTTGCAATTTCTAAATTATCAAAAAGTATCCTGCAGTATATTATTGATTACATTTCTAATTAATCTTAAATGTGAAAGAGCTATCGTGCAGTCACCCAGTCACCTGACACCTTTGTATTAGCTATAGAAAGAAATATCAGCTTTATACAAACTTCCACCAACCATGAAAAATATGTCGACTTTCAAGAGTCATCTAGTGAAATTTCCACCACTAAAAAAATCAATCAAAATCACTTCTTTTGTCTACCAAGTTCTAGGGAATAGGCGAAAAAGCAGGCCCACCCTTTACGAGGCCCGTCCAGGTTTGCAGCGATGATTGGGGCAAAGAGCTCAGGCTCGACCCCTAATCATCCGAGACCGTCAACTTTAGTCAAGAATATTGGCGGTACTTTGAACATGGGTTTTACCTGAAATTGCTATATATTTTGAAAATTCACAATCAATTTGAAAAATGGGGAATCCTAATTATTTTTTATCAACTAAACTTACAAAGTATCTGTCCATCACTCTTAGCACTCTTAGCAATATTCAGAAGGAAGTGTAATGGATAAGAAATCAAACAGTAAAGATCAACTATTAGTCTAATTCACAAGTTCAGAAAGGTAGCGATAACGGAAATCGGAAGAAATATTCTTAAAGAGAAGAAAATTTCCAATAAAAAAGTCCCAACTCCCGGAACTCTATCTCCATTATTATACTCTTCTCAAATACAAAACGAAGAGTATATTGCATTCGATCGGCACATTTCTAAAACCTGTAATATTGCTCGTAGAGAAAAAATTTTCATATCACCGTGTTGGTGATCGAACTCTGAACAACTTTCAAAATGTCCGTCCGTCCGTCTGGCTGTCTGTCCGTCACGTTTCTTGTAAGCACGATAACTTAAGAACGAAAAGTCCGATTGTATTGAAATTTGGACAGTAAGTTAGTGTTAGCTAGAGGAAGAACCCTATTGTCTTTGAGCAAAATCGATCTATAAAGAAAAAAGTTATAAATTTTTTTATATCAAAAAAAATTTTTTTTACATAATGTTTTTAATGTTTTGTAATTAAACTAAAAATGTCTAAAACTAATATTTGATGATTTTAATTTAACGCTGAAAATACAATTCCGCGCGACCGCTGCAGGATGCACGCGCCGGCGCCGCGCCGCCTCAAAAGAGAGTACATCACATAAAATAATTTTTTTATACTATTAAAAATCAATTAAAAAATCTGGAAAAATTATGGTGTATTCTTAACACTTCAAAGAATAAGGTCCCGTTGGAAAAAATGTTAAAGTTTATTTTTCAACAAGTTAGGCCATTGTTAATTAACGAAATTTTTATGGGACCTCCGTTGTCATTGGAGACAATTTTTTTTTAAATAATTGGCCTATAAAATGTTCGCTTCTTGGAGCCGTTCTTATACATATACTTAACAAGATCACGTCATAAAAGTTTTTAAAAATTGTTTATCTTGTTTATTATAATTTTTTAAAGTAAACAAAAAATTAAATACCAAAGTAAAGTTGTAAAACACATTTTTTTTTCATATTCGTTATCATATTACTATTTTTGCATTTAAGAAAGACATTAATTAACGTTAAAAAATGTTTTTATGCCATTTGTTTATAAATTGTTTACAAACAAATTGACTAGTGTTATATTTTAATTTTTTTTAATTATGATTTTAAATTTTTTTTCTTGAAAACATTATTTTATTGTTTATAATCGTTTTTTTAAAGTATCCATCATTTGAATAATTAGTTAAGAAATTATTCTTTTCTTAAAAATCATAATGGGCAATCCTCAATAAAGTAACAAAAATAACAACATTTTTTTATCAACAATTTCATTGTTTATTAACTTAACAATTTGTTATAAGTAAACAAATTCTGACAATCCTAATATTTTTTTTCTAAATCTTAAAAAAATTACAAAAACACCCATATGCAACAACTTATTGAAAAAGTTCTTTTGTATTTTTATAGCGTTTATCAATATTACACGATACAGAGGTTGAAACGGCCACTTGATTTGTCAACGAAAAAACTGATATAACTATTAGAGGTATCACAATAGACATTCAGATCGTTTTTATAGAGGATTAATTAATCTTTAAATGAGTTGACTTCCAAGTTTGTAACTATTATTAATCTGTTATTATGCGCATTTGTTTATAAAAATTAAATGTGTTTTCGACGTTTTTGAATCTTTTATGACTTCTAGCTTATCAAATAATGCAGATAAGGTAATGGACCTTCAAGGCAATTTTGTTAAGTGATAAAATATCTGAAAGTTGCAATTGTTTATTTAAAAATAAATGGAAAACACATTTAATTGTTATAAACAAATGCGCATAATAACAGATTAATAATAGCTACAAACTTGGAAGTCAATTCATTTAAAGATTAATTAATCCTCCATAAGAACGACCTCAATGTCTATTGTGATACCTCTAATAGTTTAAAAGTTATATCAGTTTTTTAGCTGAGAAATCAAGTGGCCGTTTCAACTTCTGTATCATGTAATATTGAAACACGCTATAGAAAATACAAAAAAATTGTTTTCAATATGTTGTTGCATATGGCTGTTTTTATATATTTTTTAAGATTTAGAAAAAAAAAATTACGATTGTCAGAATTTATTTTATTTTATATATATTTAATTTATAACAAATTGTTAAGTTAATAAACAATGATATTGTTGATAAAATAAATTTTTTTTTGTTACTTTATTATTGAGGATTGTCAATTATAATTTTTAAGAAAAAAATAATTTCTTAACTAATTTATCAATGATGGATAATTTAAAAAAAGATTGTAAATAATAAGATGTTTTTAAGAAAAAATATTTTTTTATAAAATAATAATATTCTCAAGACAACAAAATTGTAAAAAAAATTGTTTTAAATATAAAGCTAGTCAATTTGTCTATAAATAGTTTATAAACAAATGGCGTAAACAATTTTTTTTTAAGTTAATGAATGCGTTTCTTCAATGCAAAAACAGTAACATGATAACGAATATGAAAAAAGAAAAATTTTACAACTTTACTTTGGTTTTTAATTTTTTGTTTACTTTAAAAAATTATAATAAACAAAATAAACAATTTTTAAAAACTTTTATACCGTGATCTTGTTAAGTATATGTATAAGAAGGAATCCAAGAAGCGAAAATTTTAGTCAAATTATTAAAAAAAAATTGTCCCCAATAACAACAGAGGTCCCATAAAATTTTGTTAGTTAACAATGGCCTAACTTGTTGAAAAATAAACTTTAACATTTTTTTCTTTGAAGTGTTAAGAACACACCATATTTTTTTCAATTTTTTTAGGTGATATTTAATAGTATAAAAAATTATTTTATGTGACGTACTAGAACTTTTTTATTGGAAATTTCCTCCTCTTTAAGAATCTTTTTTCCAATTTCGGTTATCGCTTATAGTTTTTGAGTTATAAGCAAAAAACTAAATGCCATTTTTTTAAATCTTAATTTGTTTATAACTTTTGCAATTTTTTATGTTTATGTTTGTTATGTTTAAAAGTTATATCACTTTTTTGGCTGACAAGTCAAGTGGCCGTTTCAGCTTCTGTATCGTGTAATAGTGAAAAACGCTATAAAAAAAAACAAAAAATTTGTTTTCAATATGTTGTTGCATATGGCTGTTTTTATAATTTTTTTAAGATTTCAAAAAAAGTGTTTGGATCGTCAGAATTTATTTGATTTTACATACATTTAATTTATAACAAATTGTTAAGTTAATAAACAATGAAATTGTTCATAAAAAAAAATTCTTACTTTATTGAGGATTGCCAATTATGATTTTTAAGAAAAAAATAATTTCTTAGCTAATTATTCAATTGATGGATAATGTAAAAAAACGTTTATAAACAATAAGATGTTTTTAAGAAAAAATATTAAAAAAAAAAAATCATAATATTCTCAAGACAAGAAAATTGTAAAAAAAATGTTTTAAATATAAAACTAGTCAATTTGTCTATAAAGTTTATAAACAAATGGCGTAAATTTTTTTTTAACGTTAATGAATGCCTTTCTTCATTGCAAAAGCAGTAACATGACATAACTTTACTTTGGTATTTAATTTTTTTTTACTTTAAAAAATTATAATAAACAAAATAAACAATTTTTAAAAACTTTTATAGCGTGATCTTGTTAAGTATGTATATAAAAAGGGCTCCAAGAAGCGAAAATTTTATTGTCAAATTATTTTTTAAAAAAATTTGTCTCCAATCACAACGGAGGTCCTATAAAATTTCGTTAGTTAACAATGGCCTAACTTGTTGAAAAATAAACTTTTTTTTTCCAACGGGACCTTATTCTTTGAAGTGTTAAGAATACACTATAATTTTTTCAAATGTTTTAATTGATATTTAATGGTATAAAAACATTATTTTATGTAACGTACTTACTTTTGACGTGGCGCGCGGATCCTGCAGCGGCCGCGCGGCGTCCTATTTTCAGCGTTAAATTAAAATTATAAATAATGATGATAGAGTTCCGGGAGTTGGGACTTTTTTATTGGGAATTTCCTCCTCTTTAAGAATCCTTTTTCCGATTTCGGTTATCGCTTATAGTTTTTGAGTTATAAGCAAAAAACTAGATGCCATTTTTTTAATCTTAATTTGTTTATAACTTTTGCAATTTTTTATGTGCTAATAAAACATTTTAATACATTTTTCTAGACGTCATTCTGAATCCAATGAGCTATTGCTCATATTTTTAGGAGCTATTTCAAGAATTAACACCTTTTTGAACTTGTGAATTAGACTATATATTGTGCTGGCACAGTTGATATATCTAAGAGTGCTGGTATGTCTTCTCCATATGTATCAAATTCCGATTTATTTCACTATCTCCAATTATTATTAAATCTAAACATGGTAGTTCTCCATTAACCTTGTTTTCAACTTTTCACTGAAGTGAAAGCCTGCTTAGAATATTGTCCACATTTAATAATAATAATAATAATAATAATAATAATAATAATAATGGGTTTATCGACTAAGCCGACATTCGCCTTTTTAAGGTCAGCTGGGCTAAAGTCGGAGATCGAGGGATTCATTGTTGTGGCCTGCCAAGATGGTGTAATCTCAACACTTTGGTTTACGGAACCGCGTAATGGGTGTAGAGGTTCCTGATATTAAGTGCAGGATCTGTGGTCAGGCGCCGGAATCGCTCATGCATTTACTATCTGCATGCCCGGTATATGCAATTTCGGCCTACAACGCGGCGTTACGGGTGCTGTATTACCATCTACGGCACTCGTACGGAGTAGACCAGAGACCAGTGCTGCCTTACGTCCCCGAAGACATCGAGTCCGTTGTCGAGAACGAGAGGTACCGAATTTACTGGAACTTCTCGTTTCCGACAATCAGGCTAATCCAAGCCAACAAGTCTGATATAATCCTTCTCGACCATCAAAACAAGGTGATGTTTGTGACCGAGTTCTCAACACCTGCTGAGCCAAACATCGCTTTGAAAGAGGAGGAAAAACGGACCAAATACCGTGATCTCCGGTACGAGCTCCAAGTGCTGTACCCAGGCTACTCGGTCAAGATGGTCGCCCTAATAATCGGTGTATTCGGAGGTATGAAGCCTACGCTGCTCTCGGAACTGAGGACCATACTAGCCTATCAGAGATCAGCCGAATGGGTGGCAGGCCAAATGCAGAAAGCGGTCATCTTGGGGTCCCTTCGCCTACTTCGGGCACACGAATCTGGAATGTAGTCACTAACCCCACAGGTCGTGGGGAGTGGCTGGTATTATCGCCGGCGCGGCTACCGTGTGGTATCGGTCGGAAAGCACGGAAGCCCGCCCCACATAGCACACTTCATATATAGTATATACGATTTACAAATTAAGCTACGTTTTTCGTATTAAACTTAACATTATATACTATGTTTGTACTAAGTTTATGTTAAAAGATTTATCATCTTAAACTAATATACTTAGTATATACTTATGGTTGTGTATAAATCATACACCTATCAGCAGGTACAGTGTACATTCTTATAACACACTCAATATGTATATAAAATAAATTATATGCATAGTATGACGCTTACGCGTATGAATATATTATATACCTAACAGAGCGTGCAATGCATATTTTTATAATATGCACAAAATGTATATAAGGTAAAATTACATGCATAGTATATTAATTACGGTTTTGTATAAATCATATAACTAACAGGGCATACAATTCATAGTCTTATAAGGTATACAAAATGTATATAAGGTAAACTACATGCATAGCATATTAATTACGATTATATATAAATTATATACATAGCGGAGCGTGCGGTGCACATTTTTATAATTTGCACAAAATGTATATAAAGTAATTTACGTACACAGAAAATTACCTATTGGTGTGTATAAATTATATACACCAGTGACGGTGTAATGCACATTCTTAAAATTCACGTATTTCTCGGATACTCGAATCTCTCGGATACCTTTAAGTACTAGCTGGTACAGTACTTTCTTTATTATACCTACTGTAGTACTAGTACTGGTTAAATTACTTAGACTTAAAAATAGTTGATATCGCAACGCAGTGTGCATGTAAAACTATAAAACCGTGTGTAATTTGATTGTGCATGTGCATGATGGATATTTTTACATTTTGTTATTGGCAGCCACAGTCTACTATGTGTTGGCAGCACTGGTGCTTCCACCGGATACCTCATCTCATCTCTGATCTCATTGGTCCAGTAGAGTCACGTGTGGTACGCCGTTTTTAGTGAGTCTGTGTTCTGTGGTTCTTAATGGCAGATGTCAGTTGTACGTGAGGTTATATATTACATATAATCTTTAATCTGTGTGTGAGGTGCAAGAAGGTTTAATAATATCATAAGGTAATCATATTTTCAAGTAGTTTGTGATTTTCCATTTTGTTTCTTACCATCAAAGCAGAGATGTCGAATGTGAAAAGAATAAGAGCTCGTGTTTTGTACCGCAATTTAGTAAAAAGGACAAACAATGCGTTGTTTTTATTAAATGAAGATGTACCCGGCAGAAGGTGTAAAGAAATAATTGAAAATGTCCCTGGAAGTTCCACAAATGTTTACAAAAATGGTGCTGATTATAATTGTAGTGAAGTACTAAATGTATCACAAGTCATGCATGAGAATAATGTGAAATTGTCATTAGCTTTCTCAAGAGCCCATGATAATATCAGTAATGTCACGTATAATGATGAGTTCAGTCGTTTGTGTAGCAATAACACTAATGTTCTGAGTGATACTACTATCAATACGAGTTCAACAATTGTAAATGTTGTTCCGGTTGTAAGTTCAACTAAATCTAAAGAAGATGAATTACGAGAATGGTCCCTCACTCATAAAATTACTCACAAAGCCTTGAACGATCTCTTTTATATTTTAAATAATGAAGATTGCAATTTATGTTTTAAAAGTCTTCCAAGAGATGCACGTACTTTTTTACATACTCCTCGTAAGGTTGCTGTAGTAAAATGTAACCCAGGCTTATATTGCCATTTGGGAGTTAGAAATCAAATTGAAAAATGGTTCTGCACTAACCACGTTATGGTGCCAGATGAAATAATTGTTTCAGTTAATATCGATGGACTCCCAATCAGCAAAAGTAGTAATAATGAAATTTATCCTATTTTATGTTTGATTGAAAACATAGACAAAAATATAGACAAACATAGACAAAAATATCGTACTTTTGAAAAAGCAAATCAAAAGGCTTTCAAAGCAAGATATGTCTCAGACATATCTTCTGCAGATGAAGCGTTTACAGATCTAGGCAAAAGAGTAATCAGACAAGCAAGGAAATATTCATCTTCAGATTCAGATTTATCAGAATCAGATCAAAATAATTGCAATGTAAATTATCCAAGTCCTCCATCTGCATCCACAGGGTCGACTAAAACTACAGATACTTTAAGTAAGTATAAAATTTACCCTTTTATATGATTGCACTGGGTTTTTAAAGTTTATATCTAAATGTACTTAAACTACGTAAGGCTAGTGCCTAGTGGGGGATAAAGTGCCAAATAAGGATATATCTTCCTAATAATCAAATTTTAACTAAAAATAGTCAACAACCTTATAGTATTTATTTATGTACAACATACACTTATTTGCAGTTAAATAACAGCACCCAATTTGCAAAAATACAGCTTATTGTTAATCATAATTTTAATGATTAACAATAAGCTGTTTTTTGCAAATTGGGTGATGTTATTTAACTGAAAATAAGTGTAAGTTGTATATAAATAAATTATAGGGTGGTCGAAGACTATTTTTGGCTAAAATTCGATTATTAGGGAGATATCTCCTCATTTGGTGCTTTACCTAATATACTGTAAACGGTCTCTACAAAAATGCTACATTCCTGGGACCAAAATAGGACAATTTAACCAAGCTCATCTTTATTTAAAGATGCTCCATTAGGGCGCTATCGAACGACGAACATGTTCAATTTTTTATTTTTTTAATTTCACAAAAATGTCTAGCTATGGGGCTTAAATTTTGGAATGTGAATCCGTAACAGAAGATGGTGTTTTTAATGTTTTTTTTTTTTGTTAGTGGGTTTTACGTAAACAGTCTAAAGTTATTTATCCTCATGCAAACGAGCTCATATTTTTAACGACCTTTAAAACTTTTTTGCAGACACATTTCTTATTTCAAACATTTCTTGTCTTGTTTAATTTTATTATCTGCCATATTTAGTGGGAGAAAATAATTTGGTTTGCTACACGCCATGTACTGCAGTCGTAATTACTCAAAGAGTATTGGAATTTTGCTTCAGATGGTCAAAAAAAAATTTCAATTTCATAAAAAAATATGACCTTTGCATGTGGATTATCAACTTTTGATCACTTTTGTAAAATACATGAACAAAAAAATTGACAAAGAAACACCAAAAATCCTCATCGCTCAAAACAATGTCTTTTATTTAAAAAAAAAATTATTGAACATATTTGTCATACGGCAGCACACCCTAACCGAACATTTTTAGAGGTAAGTTTGGTTAAATTGCCCTATATTGATCTCAGAAATATGTGGTAGGGTTTTGTACAGACCTTTTAAAGACACCTTGTGTATACATAAATACATCGAGATATATCTACATTTGTACATTTTTCCAGGTCAGATATTTGGTTCGTTCTGGAGGAAAGGACATTAAAGAATTAATTAGAAGAACTATGCCCAAACTCATGACAGACGATTTGGCGACTGAATATTCTTGGAAGGGGGCCCGTGAAAAGAAGAAATTTTGTTGTTTAAAACTAAATAAATTAATATTGGGTAAGCAAATATATTACTTCTCTTCTAATAGCTGCATATATAAACAATAAGGTAAATTATTTTGTAGAAAAAAATGACATGAAAGTTGCATTTTAATATACTTTCTCTTATTTGTATCTTTTGAAATTGACTGATTTTTTTATCACAGAAAACTTTAATTTTAGCACTACCAGAATAATATTTGTATAAAGGTCTTATTTGCTGAATTTGGAAATTATTAATAAAAAAAATAAATATAGCTGAGTACCTATACTTTCACGTGGCTTGTGTATGAGTTGATATTGTACTTGCGATTTCACTTTCTCTTGCACACAAATTTTTAAAAAGTATTGTTCATGTATAGACATACATGAAAAATGTTTTTGGACTATTGCCTTAAGTTTGTGTGTAAGACAAAATAAAATCTTACGTGTAATATCAACTCATCAAGCAAATAACTTTATGTAAAGTATTTGTTTCCAGATCACATATTACAGTTCACAGAAAGTAGCTTTGCGGTTGGTCATTGCATGTGCATTGGCGACAAAGTGAATTAAAGCGAAAATATCTCTTTTAATTTAATTAAGAATAGCGCTATCTGTAGAAGTCATATTTCTGCCACAGATTGTACACGACGTAATAATAGTGGTCCGAAAGTCTCTTTCCAACAGTAATGTAATTCGATTCTTTGTTTGCGCATTTCATACGCAAAGCTACTTTCTGTAAACTGTATGTAATATGGTGATTTATTGAATAGACTTGTTTGTCTGTACATAAAAATTTTGAAAATTTTAAATTATATAGCTTATGTGGAATCAGCTGTTGTTTAAACTACATCTTGCCAAATATGAAAATTAAGTTGGATATACAAATATACTCTTGTAAATCACCTGAAAGACAAGTGAAGTTATGTAAACAGGTGGATGGTGAAAAAGACTTAATTTCAACTAAAATGTTATTGGTGTTACTCGCATTATTATTTTGTAGAATTATTAATGTATTTTTTTACACATCGTAAATTAATTTAAAAAATTCTGTTGAAATTGTTCTAGATAACGTTAAAAATGTAGATATTGTCTCGCTATGTTAGGGTTTCGTAATTTTTGTATATAATTCATAAATCGAACATCAAATATCTACCTGTGAATCTTACTTTCTAGCAAATAATACATTTTAAAGAGATACATTTTTATTTATTCAAAAAGTAAAAAAAGAATTTCATTAGTTCGTAATCTAGAAAACTGTATTTTATTTTTATTTAGGAAGACGTTTATTTTATAAGATGTTTAAATTTATAATCAAAATGTTATTTTTTTTAGATGTGGTAAAATATAATTTTGCCACGAAAGACAGCACAGATAAGGATGCTGAGGCAGCTGTAACATACTGGTTAGTAAAAGCCCCAGAGCGAAAAAAGAAGAGGATAACTAAACTTGATTCATAAAATAAAATGAATGAAATGTCAAATATTATATCTAAAATACATTAAAATATGGTAGTTTACACTTCACACTAAAACTTTGTTTTCTTTGTTTCTGTTCACCCTGCATGGTAAAATGCAATTTTACTATATGGCTGAAGGACTTTTCAGAGTACGCGGAAGTTTTTATAAAGAATAATTTGTCAAAAAATTAAAAATAAAAAAAGTGTGTATTTAAGTCCATCGGTGAATAAGTTATATATAGGATGTTTTGCGATTATATGTACCTATCTACAAATTTCAAGAGGGAATTTGTTATCCAAAATGTAGAACAAAATACTCTAAAACATTACTTTAATGAGAAACAATGTTTTAAGATTACCTAAAGCAATATTTGATGATTATGTTTTTAGAATAGTAAAGATAAATTCCAAATTTTTTTTCAGAGCATTAATTAATAATATCTGTCAACCGCATAGGGGTGTTCATCATCAGGGATAATTTCAACTCTGAAAATACTTGGTTTTAGAAATCTTTAAATTCTCTTCAAAATTTATAAATATTCTAAAATTATTTTTAACAAAATTAGAAAAATCGTCGCAATATTAAACGACAGTCCAAATATGTCGCGCAGTAATTTTTTTACTCAGTAATTGAAATAAAGGTGTTTATTACCTGTAGCAAATGTAAGTATATCTAAAATATGGAATTATTGGGTGAGTTGAGATTTTTTATATTTATGGAGATCTTTGATCAATTTTCTAAAATATAAAAGTTTGGCTCATTGTGATTTTGTTTTGTGGTAGAAAATTATCGTATTTGCGATTTTTTTTTTTTTTAAATTTGAGCACACGGTGATATGCAAGATTATCCAAAATATTGTAATAGCAAATTTCGGTAAAAGATTTTTTTCTGTTTGAAATAAACCTTCTAAAACTTGAGCTTTAAGAATTTCTTACAGGGAGAAGGTGCTTGTGAAATTTTTAACAAAGATATCTTGGAGGGTCTCGTATAACAGCTGTGTACTCAGAAATGATATAAAAAAATATCGTAGACTGACCTTATATGTTTTGTAAAATTTAATACACCTCAAGCATGCACTTTTCAGAAATCTTTGTTTCAGGTCCCATTTAGATTATTTTATTAAAGAATCTAAAAATAGGACCTAAAATATATAATTATTTTTGGAGGGGGGGTTCCAAACAAACTCACATGCTATATCACATGTACAAAATATATATTAATCATAACAACTATGGATATACTAAGTAGGTATGCTGTATTGTCAAAACAATAGAAGTCAATATATGCATGGTATATACCGAAGTATATATTTAACAAAAATATGTCCTTATTACAGTCATTTGAGAGGCAGTCTACGTGCTAGGTATAGCTTAAAGTAGGTTTCAAGTACCTTATACGTACTGTACATAGTACATACTGAAGTACATACTAAATATGAACTAAACATATTCTATTTTCAATCATTTCAAAGTCAATCTATGTATATGCTAAGTATATATTGAAGTTTGTAATTAGTATATAATGGGTACCTTATATTTGGGTGACACCTACCATCTAAAATTCATATACTATATATGAATTTCTTATCAGTTTTGCATGAATTTCGTATATACTTAGGATAAAGAGACATGCAACGCTTTTATACTTAGCATGCTCTAAGTATATATCTGTGCTATATGGGCGGCACGGTGAAATCGAAAAAAAAAAAAAAGAAAAAAAAAAAATAATAATAATCATTTTTACTGTAATCCACAATAGATTATGTAGTAATACTACAAAATAAGATACAAATTGATTATAAATAGTGAATTTAAAATAACTCTGCTCTTCCACACAAAATTTTTGCTTTATTCTTTATCGGTTTCGAACCTGCTCATAGAGTAGCAAATGAAGGTGATAAGGAGATTCTTATTCCAGTTCCTTCATGTTCATGTTGCTTCAAAAAAGTTTTGTTTAATAATAAGCTTTTCATGTGACTTTAGCAACTTAATATAAACCCATTTTTGATTGCTACATGTAATAGATCATATATAAAATACTAGTTAATGTGTGACATATTAAAAAAAATTGTTGTATCAGTTTTTTAGAGGTTTATGCCAGTATTAATTAAATAGTGTTCTGTTGTCTAAAAAGTTGCCGAACACTGATCTGCCGAAGAAATTATACGGCCTTATGTTTTAAATATTCATGAGTTACGTTCGTGAAAAAAATATTTTTACTCGAAAGAACAGACTTAAAAAGAGAAGAAAACAATTTACAGTTATAATGTACATGTAAACATCAACAGTTAATGCCTTTACCTGATACTGCTGTAGAAGTAGTTATCGGTGTCGTTGAGGTAGACGCAGTTGTAGTAGTTGGAGTTGTAGTAGTAGGGGTTGTGGTGGTCGGTGTTGTAGTTGTTGGTGTTGTAGTGGTTGGTGTTGTGGTGGTTGGTGTTGTAGTGGTTGGTGTCGTGGTGGTTGGTGTTGTAGTGGTTGGTGTCGTGGTGGTTGGTGTCGTGGTGGTTTGTGTTGTAGTGGTTGGTGTTGTGGTTGGTGTTGTTGTGGTTGGTGTTGTTGTGGTTGGTGTTGTGGTGGTTGGTGTTGTGGTGGTCGGTGTTGTAGTTGTTGGTGTTGTGGTGGTCGGTGTTGTAGTTGTTGGTGTTGTAGTGGTTGGTGTCGTGGTGGGTGGTGTGGTGGTGGTTGGTGTCGTGGTGGTTGGTGCTGTAGTGGTTGGTGTTGTTGTGGTTGGTGTTGTAGTAGTTGGAGTTGTAGGGGTTGTAGTTGTAGGCGTAGTAGTTGTGGGAGTTGTAGTGGTTGGAGTTGTGGTGGTTGGAGTTGTAGTGGTCGGAGTTGTGGTGGTCGGAGTTGTGGTGGTAGGTGTAGTAGTGGTTGGAGTTGCGGTGATCGGGGTTGTAGTAGATGAAGTTATAGATGTAGGCGTACTCGTACTAGATTCAGTTGTTTGTCCAGTTACAAATTCCCCTGTTTCCGCATTGCAACTAGTATCATTAACACATGCTTGTTCTGTAATACTAAAGGCTTGTCCAGAATCGCATGATACTACATTTAAATCATACCACCACAGAACTGGCGTACACTCATAATACTGACTGCAATTCTGAGCAGGATATACACTTGCATTATTACACTCTGCAGGAGGTGTTACTGAAACATAAAAATACTATATACTTAAATAAATAAATAAATAAATTATATTTACTAACAGTAGTTCAGTTAACTGAGGAATTGAGAAACAAAGAATCAACCATGCAGCTACAAACAATATAACCGTGTACTTTTCAAATTAGATACTTAAAATATATTAAGCGCTAGAAACTAGTCAATCTCGCATTTTGCTATCAAATTATTGCACCATAAGAAGGCATTGTCTAAATGTTAACTGTCGAATTTTTCTAATTTTTTCTTTTTCTTTTTGGAAATTTTGTGTCACATTTATGGTGTTCTAAAAATAATTTTCAAGTAATCTATAAAGTAGTAATTACCCGTTATAATACTGAAAAATAACCTCTACGCCTGTGATGTTTACATTACAGGTATTCTTCTTTAACTATTGTTAAAACGTGAAACATTATTTATAATTTTCAAATTCTCGATTTATTATGTCAAAAAACACCCTCTAACTATCCCTTTGGTGGAATAGTCCCAGTAATTTAGTGGATAATTGTATTATTTTGCAGATTCCTTGCATTTAGAAGAGGATAAATGTGAGAAATCCCAAAAAGAAAAAAGCAAAAAAGGTAAAAAGCGGTACAAGTTTTTTCGAACTCATTTTTTATCTGCAATAGAATAGAAAAAGTAATCTAAACTAGTTTTTTTAAAGAGTTCTTTGGATGGTAAGCAATAACATCACGTAAAGTTTGCATAATTTTCAGATCGGCAATACCGGCATTAAAAAAAATTCAAAAAATTAGTTTTTCCGATATCCCAAAATTTCGAAAATGAGACGAGGTAGGAGAAAATAAATATAAGCATTTTCTGAAAAAATAATTGGTATATATCAAATATTAATTTAGTTATCAAGTGCAACAGATAATATTATGGCAAGTTTGCCATAATATTATCTATTGCGCTTGATAACTAAATTAATATTTGATATATGCCAATTATTTTTTCAGAAAATGCTTACATTTTATATAATTAACTGTTTTATCAAACATTTTTTAAATACATTGATAAATAACCGAATAAACATGAGGTCACGTTTTTGAGAACAACTGCAAAATTTTAGAATTAAAGATTGTGAAAAAAATTCCTCGTACAAAATATGCCCTGCTTTTTCGGTATCTAAAATATTATTTACATAGTAGGCATATTTTCCAAGACATGATGGATTTAAAACTGGTATGGTCAAAATTTCCCCTCCGTTTCTGGGATATTCGCGGTTAAAGCGAGGGGTCAGTACATTTGAATCGTATATTAGTTGTTCCTTGTGCTGTTATGGGTGTTAGTGTAGCTATAGGAGATGTAGTTGTACATGCGGTTGCCGAATGGACTTCGTTATGTTAATACCCTTGTAAAATTTTTTTCAACAAAATTTTTCGGTTTTTTTTGCATATATAAAAGATAAATTCGTTAGTAAACAGGTAGTTTTTTTATTCTGAAAAAAACCCATTAGTTTGTCAAAAAATATGTATTAACTAATGAGAAGTGAAAATAAATTTGCAGCGACGGGATCACTAGAAAAACATTGTTTTTATCATGGTTTCGGAAAAAAATGAGGGAGCAGCTATTCTATTCTTATCCTGCTACGTGCATTAGAAAATAGTATACAGATATTAAAACAGAAGATATTAAGATATATTTGTAACGTTTGCAACTGTTATAATAGTAAGAAAATATGTACGGTTAAAGATCTAAAATGGTGGATTATCGGTACTCCTTATTGGTTATATATCATGAAATTTCGTTTATCTAAAGGCAGCTACGATTGTTGAGTGGGTCAAGCTACAGCTCAGAGCAAATACTAAGGTGTGTTGATCTTTTCGTAGTGAGTTCTGGCTCTCATTAGCATCTGGAAAATCTGAGGATATTTCTGATATACCGAGAACTCGGTACTTAACTTCAGATTCTTCAGTGTCGAAATGATATTTACTTAAAAGGGCAGATCTGTAGTATATTTGCAAATATAGTATACAGATTCGGAACGCAGGTTCTGAAAGTAATCGGGTCGACATTGAATTTAGTACGGCATGAACAGAGCATGGAATACGCTGCTAGCAATTTCTACACGGAATGAGACTAATATCTTGTCAAAAGCCAAGGAGTTATTTGTCACATTTTTGACAAATAATTTTTTCTATTGAAAGTATTTCTGCAGATTCTTTTCTAGTCATAAAGGCTTTGGGAATAAAATAAAAATTCTTATTAAAAGGAAATAAAAATAGAGCATTAAAATAATTTTGTTTCTATTGAAAGTATTTCTGCAGATCCTTTTCTAGTCATAACGGCTTTGGGAATAAAATAAAAATTCTTATTAAAACGGAATAAAAATAGAGCATTAAAATAAAATTGAATAACTCTCAGAAATTAAAATCAACTAATTATTATCAAAAAATAATTAATGAAGTAAGGGTTCAAACAAACCTTCTTATGCCAAACAATAGCCAAACAGATTATACAGTGAATCTTTCATATCATTGAGTTGATTTGTGGTATTGTTTGCACAAAGTCGGAATGGCCCTCACAGTGCCATTTCACAGTTTGCACTTTTTAGTGGAATTAAGGAGTTGGACGAATATGTTACAAATGAGGACCGCAACTAGACCACCTCCACCCCCTGTTTTCGAAAGTGCTGAACACGAATATAAGGGTAAAAAAAGTTCTTATTCACAGCATTCCCTTCAAACGGTCAAAAACCACCCCTTTTATCGGTTTTCATGCACGGACGTGCGACAGCAAGGGTTTAAATGCGAATTTCTGCAGCTTTGATCAGGACCTGATAAAGTGCGAAGATCAATGTCAGAGATAAGACCATCGCCACCCTAAGGGGTTGAACCCCCCGGGAGGTGGGAAAATGATAAAATTTATCTCTTCTCGTTGAAACTTTTACCCTCCCCATTTTCGAAGATAAAATACTTTTAGGCGCTCAAATGACCAAAACCCACCCCTTTCGCTTGTATACTCTCATGGAATTCTATTTGTAAGCGTCGTAAGTTAAACTAATATACTGTAAGCAATATTGTTTTTATTCAATAACCTAAAACAAAAATGTTCCTCAACTTTATACATTTTTCTTATTATCTACCACTTTCAGAAGCAGGGAGATAAAAAGATCACCCCACCATCTAACAGGAACGAATCAACCCCCATGGGTCTAAAAACTCGAGCCACCCCACTCCAAATAATCATTATCGGGCATTATTGACAGAATGCACTATAAAGGGATGGCTTTTATCCGTTTACGGGGGTAGGAAGGGTCAAACTCATCTCAAAGTATTTTTTTGTCGATCATCCTCGAAACGGGTTGGGGGTAAACGTGTAAACAGAAGAGAAGAGTAAAATCACTTTCCCACCCCCTGGGAGGTTGGAATCCACCTTGAGGAGTTCTCCTAAACCTCCCTGGCTGTCACCCTTAATGTACAGTTTGACCAGTATTAAATTTCCATCCATTCCCATCTAACTAAGTATTGCCGAGCACTAATGAGAGCATACACGCGAGAGGGGTGGGTTTTGGTCAGAAGAGATACATTTTATTACTCTCCCACCCCCAAGGGTGGTGATGGTCTTGTCTCTGACATTAATCTTCGCCCTTTATCATGTTCCGATCAAATTTGCAGAAATTCGCATTGAGATTCTTGCAGTCGCGTGAGGTGGTCTGGTTGCGGTCCTCATTTGTAATAAAATCCAGCGAAAATGCCGACTCATTAACTCCATTCAATATTTTCTACAGTTATATAGAAAGTCGGCATTTTAACGAAATTGAAATTAATTTGTTTTATTCCCACGTCTTTCGCCTAGGCTACTGAAAGCAGAATGCGTGGGATCGTCGACCCGTCGACAAGGCCAAGCGGTGGTGCTATGAACGAATACCAATGCCTTGCGATGATCTACGACAAGGCGCGATTTACCTGCGCTGATACACGTTTACATATCACGAACTAATATTTCCGATTCTGTATACGAATTATTATAAACAGTGAATAGTTTTACCTGATACTACAGTAGATGTGGTTGTCGGTGTAGTTGTTGTAGATGCAGTTGTTGTAGTGGGTGTTGTAGTGGTTGTGGTGGTGGGCGTTGTAGTGGTAGGCGTTGTAGTGGTGGGCGTTGTAGTGGTGGGCGTTGTAGTGGTGGGAGTTGTAGTGGTGGGCGTTGTAGTGGTGGGCGTTGTAGTGGTGGGCGTTGTAGTGGTAAGCGTTGTAGTGGTGGGCGTTGTAGTGGTAGGAGTTGTAGTGGTGGGAGTTGTGGTGGTTGGATTTGTAGTAGATGTACTCGTACTAGATACAGTTGTCGAAGACAGTGTGGTTTGTCCAGTTACAAATTGCCCTGTTTGCGGATCACAACTACTATCATTAACGCAAGCTAGCTGTGCACTGCTAAAAGCTTGTCCCTCTGGACAAGAATATGTATTCAAATTATACCACCACAGGAACGGATCACACTGATAGTACTGACTGCAATTTTGAGTAGGATATACACTTGAACTATTGCACTGTGCAGGAGGTGTTACTGAAACAAAAACACTTTGTATTAATATAAATAATTAAATCGCATTTCAGTTAAAGATGTTAAATCATTAAACTATACAGAAATCTGATTTAGGAACAAAAAACCAACTACGAATATGAACAGTATAAGCGTAGGTACTCTTAAAATCAAAAAGTTTAATACACTGAGTGTTTCGACATTCCTGACGGTCCATCTGGGAGCTAGTTCTGTACGCACAAAAGCGTCTTTAGACGTATTCGAAAATGCTTCCTAATGGATCTACGGTTTTCTAGCTGACGATAACGCCTAAATATTGGTGTTTACAGTTTATCTTGAAACACTTTAAGACAACTATATTAAACTTTGTATAGATAGTTATGTCCAGGTACTCCCGTGACGAATACCCTGTTATTTTTTACGTTCATGAAATAAGAACTTCGAAAATATATAACGCGTATTACTAAACGAAGCTTCATTGTTTTCTCCAACTGCTTCGCCGTGCAAACAGTTTGTCCTTCTGCCAATTGTGTGACGTTTTTATACAATACCACCTGCTCAGTTCGGCTTTTCCCGTGTGCAAATCAGTTAGCATTCGCGTGGAGTCTTTTTGATCACTGCACAGCCTACATGATGTAGCATGATAATATACATAACCTCTAAACAAGGATGGTTTAATTAAAATCGCTTTATTAGTTTCGGAAATTATCTTCTATTTGCAAATGAATTTTCGTCTTTGTGTGGTAGTATAGATTAGTTTGAAAATCGCCATAAACTACTAAAAACATAGAAATAAAAGTTACTTGGATAATATTTACTGTAAAAAGAAAGCGACCTTTGATATTGTAGCATCTACATAGCTGTTTTATAAGTTTAATATATTTATTTCAAATATTACTACATCGTCGGAATTGTAAATACATTTCATTACAAATTTACTATATTTATCTAGCTGAGCGCTAGAAAATCAGATTTGCTTAGAGATGTATGTAAAGTTGCCTGAATTAAAATTATAAGTAAACCTATGGGAAGAGATAAACTGGATATGGAAATTAATTGAGAACTGTGATATGTCGGTCAGTGTCTGCACTCCGTTGCGTTAGATTAGCTGCTTTGTTACTGCTGTCCAAATTGGTAAAGACCTCGTGTTTAATATTAAATATACAATTGTTTATACTTACTGGCAATTGGCCTTTATAACTTTATTTCAAATAAAGTGTTGACTCAACAGAAATTTGATATGGTAAGGATAAAATGTATTGGTTCATAACAGGGTCGCGTCTAACAATAGCGTCTCAATTTCTTTACATACACGTTTCATAATAATAGTAAGGACCTTTTCCTTCGGGAGCCTCACATTAAACCTTCTGGAGAGGAGAAAACTTTGTTCAACGCCGGAAATTTTCCGTAAGTGAATAATAAAAAAATAATTATTAATTCAAGTTTGGTAGCCATTTTTAAGAGATGGGTTAAATTAATTTTAGGAATAACTTTAGGATGTATATATAATCAAATTGAGAAAAATTTTGGGACATTAGTATGGTATCGTTATCTATAGAATATTTTGGGAGTAGGTCAACGAGGCGCAAGGATCTCCTTGGTCGTCGTTGATGACGTTGAGAATCCGGAACAAACCAGAGTGGATTGCATTTTCCCATTTTCGTCCCCTGCAGTTGCTAGTTTGATTCCCCAACAAATATGTCGCCAGAAGCTACTCGTCAGCATCATATTTACCCGAATCGTCTTATTTTTCAACCGAAGAGAGAACAATGCAATGTAGAATGGTTGATAGTTCAAGAAAAATCAGATGGAAAGTGGTGAAGAAGAAGTCCGCCACAAGCTAATGGGATACGCTTTTGGTAAAGCTCTGCAACCGCGACAGATGGCGTACTGGTGTCAAATGTACCATAGATCACAAAATGCTTGACAAGACGTTGTAAATAAGAAGAAAATTACTGTAGAATAATATTTTGAAAGCGCGACCCCAGTATCATAAAATTGTCCGAGATAATCAGTAAAACCAGTATTTAGTATTTATCCTCAGAGGACTCCATTAGGACGCATATCCAGCCACATCTGTAAGAATTCTTCTTACTATCTTCGCATGTAGAATCAGCACCTAAATGAATGGAGAATTTCCGGATCCCATGTATATTTAAATAATTTACGTATGTTCTGACTAGATACCTGAAATATTTACCAGGCACTCTTTCCTAATCAATCTGATGGCATTCTGTTATCAGATAATTTCAGATCTAGAAAAGTTGTACAAGTTTTTACAAGCTTTTATTTAACTTCACGTGTTTGTCTGTTTAGATCAAATCTTGCAAGTCAATTTTGAACCATTTCCACTTGATCTATGGTCTTGAAATTTTGCATGTGTATGCGGTACCGATGTTAATACAATTTTGTAGGATACAATCCATACAAAATTAATTATAATAGAATACACAGTACACTTTCTCTTTTTCCTTTAGTTTTGAAGATAAGTACGCAAAATTTCAAGACATATCAATTGGAAGTAATTCAAAATTGGCTTCTGCAAGATTTGAACTAAACTGACTGATAAACACGTGAGGTTGAATGAAAGGCTGTAAAAAGGAAGGAGAAAATTATAGTATGCATATTAAATATAAACAGCTGAGGTTTTTACCTGGTAGTGCTGTAGATGTTGTTATGGGTGTAATTGTGCTAGACGCAGTTGTAGTGGTCGGTGTTGTGGTGATCGGTGTTGTGGTGGTCGGTGTTGTGGTGGTCGGTGTGGTAGTGGTCGGTGTTGTGGTGGTCGGTGTTGTGGTGGTCGGTGTTGTGGTGGTCGGTGTTGTGGTGGTCGGTGTTGTGGTGGTCGGCGTTGTGGTGGTAGGTGTCGTGGTGGTAGGTGTCGTGGTGGTAGGTGTCGTGGTGGTAGGTGTCGTGGTGGTAGGTGTCGTGGTGGTCGGTGTTGTGGTAGACGGTGTCGTGGTGGTAGGTGTTGTGGTAGTCGGCGTTGTGGTGGTCGGTGTTGTGGTGGTAGGTGTCGTGGTGGTGGGTGTTGTGGTGGTCGGTGTTGTAGATGTAGTTCTCAAAGATACTGTAGTTTCTCCAGTTATAAATTCTCCTGTTTCCGCATTACAACTAGTATCATTTATACACGCTAGCTGTGTACTGCTAAAAGCTTGCCCAGAGGGGCAAGAATTCAAATTCAAATCGTACCACCACAGGGTCGGCGTGCACTCATAATATTGGCTGCAATTCTGGGCAGGATATACACTTGAACTGTTGCACTCTGCAGGAGGTGTGACTGAAATGTAAAAAAATACTGAATATTTAAATAAATACATAATAAATAAATCATATTTTTGGAATTCTGTACAAACTTTAATTGTTATTATTAATGTCAAAATGATGTACGTTTTTCACCTAGAAATATACTTTCTTTCAATATTTTCAGAGGATATAAACAAGCTAATTTTCAAAGAAATAATTTTTTATTTATTAAAAATATTCACTAATTGTACTACTGTACAATTTTCTATTTTATAGATGTGATTGGTGAAACGTATTGGATTTCAAATACTAATAAGAGAAATTTCATAAACTATAATACCATCTAAATTAAAATAAATATTTGAAAATGTCAGTTTTTCCACTTGTAATTGTATCTCTGCACTCGTTGGACAACATTTACGACTCATGGAAATAATACCTACTTTTTGCAGTCTATTGCAAAATAACTATCTATGTTAACAACTTCACTGTCCCATGTGAAAGCCAGTTGTGTTGAAAAAACTCATTTTAAATCGAAATTCTAAAATTCATTGACACAATGAATTACGATAGTTTGAACTTTAATTGCATTAGCATTAATTGTTATAGGAATAATGAACTTGTTAATTATTTCTTATTGTAATTATTGATAATGGATAAAACGTTATACCATATTCATATTGTAATTTTTATTAAACGTTACTTACTTTTGTTACTCGAAAATGTTGAATTTCAGAAACTGATCAATTGTCATATTTATATATAACATAGTTTTGTCATGGAACAAGAAATGGTTTAAAGTTATAATCTTCACACTGAATATAATTAATAATTTTACCTTGTGCTGTTGTAGTTGTGGTTATTGGTGTAGTGGTAGGAGACGCAGTTGTCGAAGTTACGGTTGGTACTGTTGTGGAATCTTCAAAACAAATTTAGATTATATTGTTTGGCTTCTTCTTCTATTATCTCTAGTGATATATTTCGATGATATCAACTGTTTTCATGATAAAGAAATATATGAATATTCGTATTTTCAAAGCGGTGGATAATTTGGTGGCATCTCGAATGAAAGATATAAATTTTGAATTTTATTAACATATTTCATTTATACAAAGGAACTTTAGAGATTCTTGATAGTGTTTTTGCATAATATTTGATTCCTGCTACCATCAGATAAATCATAGAAACCGGCAACTAGACGAATACGAGTTTCTGACCAGAACTCAACTTTATTTGAGAAAAACACACCGATTTTCGTACTAAAGTAAAATTGTGTTCCAGTTAGAGTTTGTATTCGAGAACTTGAGGATATCAAATTCAGACCAAAATTTAGACATTAAGCCAGTAATGTGCATAGTGCAAATTTATTCATGATTGGTTTCTCTAGCGACTGTCTTAAACTGCTGACTTGAGTACTTTTTTCTTTTTACGGAATAGTTTAACACAGTTTAGTCTTCACTGTCATATAATTCATTATGGAATAGCTTTACTAAATTAGAAGGGTAATTTTAAAAAGTAAAGAAATGTACAAATGTACATTTGAATAAAGGTATCAATTTTTTGTTACAAAAAAGAAATAATTGACTATGTAATTTTTTTTTTTCATCAGAAAAGTCTATTCCTTTCTAAATAATTTCAAAAACTCAACAAAGTCAGTAGAACTTTTGGTGGTACTGTGTTCATAAAAAATGTGTCGTCTACACTGTCATTAGAAATCTGAAATATGAATTTAATTTATTGTGGAAGCATTTTGAGTTATGATGCACACAAAAGACAGTCAGATGAATTGACAGATATACAGGATGTTCGAATAATATAAACCACAATTTCGGTAGTATATTCCTACCGTAAAATAAGAAAAAAGTTCCTATACTATGATGATTGGCCCGATAATGTTTTATTTCCTAGATAAAGGTGATTAAGGGCTATCAGAAAATGAAAATTTTTGAGATAACTGATTACAGTTTATAATATCGCATACCATTTATTCCAATCCCGAATTGTGCAACACAAGTTGTAAGACAGGTATACCGAATAATTGGAAACATCTCTTCTGAATTTTTTTGACAATTTTGTTTACGTATTTGTTTACGTTTACCGAACGTATATGTTTGTAAATATGAGATGTATTTAAATAGTGTTGATTTAAAACAATAATTTCTAAATATTTATATGAATGAGCCTAGTCGTACTTCCACGATGGAATTGCCACCAATAACGTTGTCTATGGCATAATGTAAAGGGGGTTACTAGTAAGTGTATATAGATACTTCCGCTTCATCTTGATGTGTCATGGAGATAGTGGAGAAAACCATCCGATGAAGAATTTTCTTCAAAGCAATATATTTACTAAACTACTAAAGGCGGTAATTCAATAGAAACCCGTAGAAACCGATTTTAAAAATTTGTATATGCCTTTTAATAATATTTACATTTAGTAATTTACTGATTACACAAACTAACTTTTACAATGTTTATATTTACACTTATAATTTATAACCGCTATTAACTTCACTTTAGTAAAACTTCTCCCTTCCGCCGGTAATCGCGCCTTATATACTCTGAAATTGCCTCTAGAGTTATCTAGAACATAATCGAGAATCTTCTCCTACCACACTCTAGAAAACTCTACCTCTTTCTACAAGTTTCCAGTCACTATTAGGCATAGGCGTATCAATCTCCAGTTTCAAGGGGGTGTAATACATAACAATAGTATCCACTCTAGGCGAGGCTACCATCGAGGCAAATGTGGGCTATTATTGACAGCCTCCTCCGAAAAATCTCTGCGGAAGGCTTTTACTGCCTAGGATATGCTGACGATATAATAATAGTTGTCAGGGGGCGATGTACGAACACGATATCAGACGGTTCACAAAAAGCCTTAAGTATTGTCGACAGATGGTGTAATGAGGAAGAACTCTCCATAAATCCCCACAAAACCGCAGTCGTCGCTTTTACACGAAGAAGAGTCTTGGAAAACCTAAAGCCCCTAGCGCTCAGCGGTGTGAAGATTCCATTTGCCAGTGAGGTAAAATACTTAGGAGTCATTTTTGACCAAAAACTGACATGGAATTCCCACATCGAAACAGTCACAATAGCCCTCGGAAGGTGCAGGCAGATGTGTGAAAACATTGGGGTTAAATCCCAAAATGACCCTATGGCACAGCTGTGGAATAAGGCTGTTAAGTGGCGTACAAAGGCTTGCTTGCCTGTGCGCCACGGGGGCCATAGAAACTGCTCCAACAGCTGCATTGGAACTCCTTTTAGACTTACCACCACTACACTTATTTATCCAAAGAGAAGCTCGTTTAGTGATGCATGGGCTAATGCAAGGCCCTACACCAATAAGGTATGGCATATCAGTGCCCACGGACAATACAGTCCCAAAGTATAACTTCAATAAGAATTTCAAAATTATAATACCAGACAGAGAGGACTGGACAAACGGTCCTCCAATACCGGTACAAATGATCTGGTATAAAGACGGCTCTAAGACAGAACAGGGAGTCGGAGCTGGAATTTAAGGGATAAGGTCAAAAACTAAAATCCCTATGTCTATAGGAAAATACGCCACAGTATTCCAGGCTGAAGTGGCCGCAATACAGTAGTGGTGCGCAAAGGAAATCACAAGGCAAAGAACTGTTAATCAGTCGATTGCCATTTTTTCCGATAGTCAGGCTGCACTAAAAGCAATCGGTTCCATGCAAGTCGAATCGAGACTTGTATGGGACTGCATAATTGCCCTTATAGACCTAGGAAGAGGAAGACAGAATAAAGTGACCGTGGCGTGGGTACCAGGACACAAGGGAACTGAGAAGGTCGATAAACTGGCCAGAGAAGACGCGAGCAAATCTCTGATAGGACCCGGACCCTTTTGCATACGAGCATCTGTTAACAAAAATAAATCTCTGGAATGGTGAAAAAGTTTCCCATGACAGAGAGAGGCCAAAGAGTTCATCAAAGAACGATCGGCCAAATTCACAGAGGACATTATGCCAAAATAGAAAGCCAATAGTGGGTCTTCTAACCGGTCACTGCCGACCTAATAGACATCTGAGTCTAATGGGTCTGGCGGACGACGCAACATGCAGACTGTGCCAAGAGGCAGAGGAAACTCATGTATTGTGCCATTACGAAGGCCTTGCTAGACTGAGATTCCAACTACTTGGCGAGGAAAAGCCAAGAGCTGATAGCTATACAAAGGGGCCCTTATCAAGGCTGTGAAGCCTGATACAAAGGACAAAGGAGCTCTAAGAAAAACAAACAGGAGCACCACAATAGATCCATAGGAGTCGCGATGGTCAAGGCCAATCAGGCAGCTCCTCCTTCCTAAATCTAAATCTAAAAAAATATATCGGTTTGAACAAAAGTCATCCTCGGACTTTTTTCCACTATCTCCATGTCGTAGGTATCAAGATGAAGGGGAAATATTTATATACATTAGTTACTAGTAGCCCCCTCTACATTATGGCATAGACAACGTATAGGTTCCTATTGGAGCAACCATGGAGGTACGGCTTAACCCTCTAGCTATGGCTTGCTTCTGTTTTTACGATGATACATTAAAGTAAATGAGGTATTAGGTTTGATAATATGCATATCGAACTGAAAGTTCAATGAATGATGTTACCTTGTTCCGTTGGTGCAGTAGAATCATCTGTTGCTACAATTGCAATTTGCCTTGTTTGTATTTGACAACTACTGTCAGTAACACATGCTAGTGCCGTACTATTAAAAGCTTGTCCGGATGGGCAAGAATTTAAATTTAAATTATACCACCACAGGACTGGCACACACTCATAATACTGGTAGCAATTTTCAGCAGGGTATTTGCTAGCACTGTTACATTGAGCAGGAGGTGTTACTGAAACATATTGTAACAGAAATATATACTCATCAATTTATACGAGACAACCACTATTATTTAATATACCAAGAATCTTTATTCTCAAAAGTTATTCCTACTTTTAAATTATGGTCAAATATAGAACTTGGTTTTATATATATTTGAAAATTTTGGCCTCCCAATGAACAGTTTTTGTTTTACCTAGTCACCATCTACAAATTATACCACTTAAAAAGCTCAAAATGGCGCGCTCTGTCTCTGTGTAATCTTACATATTTTTGGGTTTTATAACAAGAAGTAATATAAATATAACTGTTACTACTATATTATAACTAAAATGTATTATTTGCTGAATATATTAAACTTTAAACTGGTGTTTCAACAGTTCTCCCAAGAGTCTTTTGTATATATTAATCTGACTTCCAGTGAGGCTTAAGTTGACTCTTAACTTAATTGAATTTTGATGAATATTAGATTTTAATAAAATTATTCAAATCCGTCCCTGAAATGTACAGGGGAAAATATAACTTCACATAATCACATTCTTGGTTATTAGTCCAGTAACTTGGAGATTTTACCTACAAAAATTATTACCAGCAAACCGAGGTAAGTATGTAAAAAATCGGAAATTTTCCGTAGAATTCAATGAACTATTTTTAAAACAAATGACGAACTTGCGTCCTTTCAAAATGGCGGCCAAAGTTTGCGAAAAACAGTTTTTTTGCGTAAAAAGAAACTTGTTATTGCACAAAAAAAAGTTTAATATCAAAGTTGTGTAACTTTTTAATACGGATCGAGCTGGCCCGGTCCGGTCTCAGAAAATTGCTAAATTAATTAATTATTGCAAAAAAACCGTTAAAAATCACAATTTTTTGAAATACATGTATCTTCGTGAAGAAAAGATATTCGTTAACGAAACTCGGTGAAAGCGTAGCCCACGTTAAGTCTAATAAGAGCATTTTTTACAGATTTGCAAAATATTGTAAAAAAAACAGTTTTTTTTTTCAATGTCCAATAGCTCATACGGGCCATCATATTTTTATACCGGACCGGTCCGAAAAGTTTCTGTAACAGTTGTGCTAACCTGTGCAATTATTGCGCATATCACGAAATGATCCCTAATATGCGAAAAATCTGTCAAAAAATCGATAATTTTTTTTACCCCAAAAAACCTGAATATTTTTGAGATTTTAAATCATATTGGAATGCCATTATTGCCAATAGATAGCTGGCATTTTTCTACAAAACAAAAAAAAATTGCTCTCCGACCTTCTGGAGCCGAGATAATTAATTTTTTTTAAAGAAATTCTTGTGGCGCTATTTTTTAAGATAAAGGGCTGAAATTTGCAGTGGTGATTTGTAGAATAATTATATTTTCAATAAAAAATGTTCGGAACTTGATCGGCCGTTGTTGAGCATTGCAAAATCAATGAAACTCGGAGCTCGTTGCTGCGGCGCGCGTTATCTAGCGCTAGCGGTGAAGTGGGGGGAGAGCCGGCTCTCAGTGAAGCCATGCGTAAAACTGATCTCGGGAGTTTGAAATCGATTTGGCTTGAAAAACCTTCATTATGTTGACTTCTATTCAATCGATTGCTATTTTTTTTTTCTTATTGGGGTAGCTCGACGAGATAGGAATTAATGGCGGTGGTAAGGTTAATAAATATAAAATGTATGTACTATAATAAACTCCTCTACCCTGTTTACACTACTTTGGGGGGTTGTTAAGTATCCGTGAAAAGTAACGTACCTCTTTCAAATGAAACCAATTTACAATATGTGCGACTACCAAGGAATACACATTCATCAACATCGGGCCTATCTTCACGTCTATACTCACACTACCCGTGCACAGTGGGCACGTAGATCTAGGTCGTTCTATACGTGGACCGTTCTCAGAGATATGTGTACATATAAAAGGTTATAGTTCAAAACTTACCCCTGTTTTCCCTTGTCCGGCCTGTTGTTATCTAACCTTGATAACTCAAGTTTCCACTAATAGGTAAGTAAATGAAACACGCGTTTTCAACAAAACTTAAACTGTTTTACAAAATGTCAAAAATATTCAAGGTTTTTTGGGGTAAAAACAAATATCGATTTTTTGACCGATTTTTCATATATTATAGGTCGTTTCGTGATATGCGCAATAACTGCACAGGTTAGCGCAACTGTTGAAGAAACTTTTTGGACTGGTCCGGTATAAGAATATGAAGACCTGTATGAGCTATATTTTGCAAATCTGTAAAAATGCTCTTATTCGACATATCTTGGACTACGCTTTCACCGAATTTCGTTAAAGAATATCTTTTCTTCGCAGAGATACAAGTATTTCAAAAAAATGCGATTTTTAAAGGTATTAAGAACTAATTAATTTTGCAATGTTCTGAGACCGGACCGGGCCGGCTCGATCCGTATTAAAAAGGTTACACAACTCTGCTATTAAACTTTTTTTTGTGCAACGCCAAGTTTGTTTTTTAACGCAAAAAAACTGTTTTTCGCAAACTTTGGCCGCCATTTTGAAGAGGACGCAAGTTGGTCATTTGTTTTAAAAACAGTTCATTGAATTCTACGGAAAATTTTCGATTTTTTGCATACCTTGGTTTGCTGTTAATAATTTTTGCAAAAACGCGATATTTTCGACAAATTTATTGGACTATATATAGTCACGGAAGTTCTTACAAGAATCCCAGATGTTTCTTGTCAGTTTTATAGCGTTCGTTTGGTGTTTTCAATAATGATGCCATATTTTCGATCCTTTCAATGGACGCCATGTTGAACTGTTGAAAAACAGGTTTAAAATGTAAAATACTCAGCTGATACATTTTATGTAAATATAAATGTGTAGCAAAAATTAAAAAGTGCAGTTTTTTACAAAGAACTGAGTGTTGTCAGAAATTAAGAAAAACATGTTTGGTTAAAATTTTCAAAAATGTATAATTTCGGAGGCGCCTTTACAGTAAAGGAGCACTTGCATGAAAATTTTAGAAGTATAATAATTACCATACAAGTCAAGTAAAAAAAAATTATAATTGAAGTACGTATATTTCATATACAGAGTTAAGCCGCTATATTGTTAGCATTTCAGTGTTTTCGTTGTTTTAAATCTACATAGATGTTTCATTTTAATGTTAATTTTAAGCCGCCACAAGCGGCAGGGGTATTAACTGTTCTTTTCAGTTTATTGAGCTGAACCGGTCAAGATCCACCCAACCATGCATGTGTAACAATGACGTTTTGAAAGAGCACTCAATACATAAAATTAAATAAAAGCATGTTTAAAATTTGTGTATTTATAAAATTGTTTTTGCACGATCGTAAAACTTTAACTTGTACACAGGTATAAAGACCGTTTGACCTTTAACACGTTGCGGAAATGGGACGTGCAGCGGGGGTTGTTTGTTTCAAAGCGATGTTCTTGGTTTAAAGCAAGGAGTTGAGTTTTGGCCTGGGGGCGAGACACCAGGTAACGGGAGCAGTTGAATTTAACCTCCCCGAATTAGTTAAACGTGGTAATTAATTCAAGCTTTGGCTGTGATGGCTGAAAAATTAGAGCCGCCATATATTTGTAAATATTTGTACATAGTGATTAATAACTGCTAATAGAATTAGTAAAGTAGTTATGATGTTATCTGTATGTGTTTATTGTGTGCCATTGCCCATAGCTATAGCAAGGCAATGAATAAACTGTAAGTAGACGTCTCTCGTGATGCCAATGTTGCTCTTTGAAGCCGCTTGCAACCAGAATTATTGATTGAAATTAAGTTTCACATGCACCCCGACGCTACGCGCCATGGTTATCTAGTTGGCTCCGGATCACGATCCGGGGAAGCATCGATTGTATATTTTAACTGCTAGTAAATTTGCTTCGATTGATTGATTGATATTGTTAGAAAGGAATATGTAATAATTTCAGCAAGAGAAAGAGGTTTGTGGTTAAAGAAAAAGCACGAAGGTAGAAATATTCAGAGTACCTTTACAGAAAAATGTTCGTTGGGTGTTCTTATTGTGGGACCAGGAAGTTTTATTATGCTCATCATCTTTATAGCACCTGCAACTTTATAAAAACTGCATATAAACTATAGTGACAGTTACTAAAAGCTGTATAATTTTGTGATTAAAATGCCTCTGTTGCCAAGTTAATGCCTTTTAAGTATACCCCTTATGGAACTTCGCAACCATTTACAGCCGGTTTTACAATAGATGGTTAACTTTCAGTCAGAGTTAACTTTCAGGTTATTATAGAAATTGGGTTTTACAATAGCTGGTTATTTTCAATGTTGTAGTTATCTAGTAGTTAACTTTACTAGCAGATGAGGTGTGGGTAAACTAGAAGTTGGCAGTTTACTGGCAATTTATAACCTATAAAATAAGTGTCACAAAATAATTTTTTGAAATTTCGCTTGAAAATGGATATATACGAAGTAAGTTCACATATCAGTGATGAGGAGCCAAGGTAATCCGGTATAGACTTAACTTTTTCGAAGAATACGATGAAAGAGATTTTTTAAATAGATAGAGACTAAATACTACTTACTTACTTAATAATAGACCACTAACTCATAAATTGCTTATGACATTTATATTTGATAGAAGGTGGCGACTTTGGCTAAAATTCATACATTTTATGTATATTACCCATTTTTCCAGTACCAACATTATAAATTTTATTTCCAACCTCTCGTTTACAAACCATCACTTAACTTTATATTGAAAAACGCAAGTTTCGGTAAAGTTGTAGTTAACCTGCAAGAGTCAGCTAACATGTAAGTTAACTTGCGATTGTAAAACCGGCTGTTAGTAATCTTATAAACGGCAGTTACGAACTCACAGACTTAATAAACCACTTATGAAAACAATCATTTACTGCTGGTGAGAAAAATTATTCATTGGTCTATCAGTAAAAATAATATAATTTATAAGAACTATAATTATATTCACATACTAACTTTTGGCGAAGTCGCTGGGTTGAGAATATAGTCAAATAATTGTTTAGCTCACTAGGTAGGCCATGATAATAATGGGGATTATCAGATACTTAACATTTTTATTATATATAATCTCAGCAGTCACTGTCCGCTAATAAAAAATGTAAGTTCATTGTTAGCTATTCAAAGAACCTCAAGCCATCTCTAACATAGATTATATTCTTCTGAGAAGCAAGTAAGATGCTAACTATACTGTGCTACTATGCAAATACTTTTAAATGAGATAAGGCCAGGTATTATGTACAGGTTAAAGCAAATAATAATATAATTTATAGCAGGTTTTTAAAAATAAATGAAATTATTGCATCTTTCATATTTGAAAATATTAAAGCAGTCATTGCTAATATTTTTTTGGAAATTTTGTGATACTCTTCATTCTAATTTAGATTATTGTCAGTAACTAACCCTGAATAGTTTGGCTACATAATTTTCAAATTCATATTTCTTCCGGCAGTATTTAAGGTTTTCTTACTCAAAAAAGACAAAGTAACTTCACAGAGGTAATACTAAAATTATATGTCCTGATATATTGGAATCAAAGTATAACTTAAAAATATACTAAAGTATAGTAATGATGACATACGGGATGAAATCTTGAATAATAATAACTAAATAGAAAGAAAAATAATGACTGGGTTTTTTGATGAAATTATGTATTTTATTATGTTAGCGTACAAAATTATATTTTGAGCAAGTTGGTATTCTTATATACAGGACGATTTATAAAGATGGAGCAGAGAAGTGTTTTTTCGTTTTGACTTTTTTTGAATGTTTGTGGGGCTGGAAGGAGTCATAATTTTCCATATTGCTGTTGAACTTCTTGTAAAGTACCTTGCATAGAGACAGAAATAGAGAGGGAGATACAAACATAACAATTATTTGTACAATATACAATATAAATTTTTTTAAATGTATTGCTTTTAAAAAGAAGTCACTAAAAACTATTAAATAAAATGTTACTATTGAACCTAATGATGGAATATTGATATTGAAATCGATTAAAAATAGGTTTGATTTAGTTAATGTTTCATTTTTACACGAACAACTTCGATAATAGGTAAAAAGCTCCGATAAACTGGACAGCAGTGAAATTTTGTTTCATAATTTTTAGTGACCTTTTTTGCACTCCTGTTCAGTTTCTATCGCGGTTTCTACATAATAAAAGAAAATATCCGTCGTTTCGAATGTTTATACTTTGACATCAGACTCGTTATTAAAGATTACTGATTTCCCCATGCATGTATCAAATCATATGAGATTCTGTCTATTCAGAAAATACGTAGCTACCGATTTTAATGCAATTTCGACTAAATTCGATTTTGCTTAGTTTTTGAGAGTCCGACACACTCTACTAAAATGTGCTAAAATTATGTAACACATTATTGTAAACTAAGTTAATAGCAAGCAATTTTATTTTATGTAAATATTTACTACGCAATGTTTTAATTCTAGTTTAATATGATTATTTTCTAAATCCAACACTGCCGATAGCAATGATAATTTTTATGTAAAAAACATCTCGTACAGGGTGAGCCATAAAGAATGAAATATACGTAACTGGAGATTCTTTGGCTCAAAATGTGAATAATAATAATAATATCTTTATTTTCATAGGACCCTATTAAGGGTATAGAAATATAGTCATAAAATTGTAAAACATTGTAAAATATAAGTACAGTAAAACACGTAACTCAAGACGAAACCATAGTGTAGTAAACAGAATACAGAACAATAAATAAGGACGAGGATTGCTAATATTACTAAGTACGCTCCTGAAAACTAGTACCCAACTTAAATATTCTTTTATGGGATAAAAGCTGTGACTGATTAAAGCGGCTCGAACTGTGCTCTTAAAGAGGTGAATGCTATTTATACTTTTTATGGTTTTAGGGAGTTTATTATATAGTTTGATGGACATGACATTGGGACCATTTGCTACTATTGACAGTTTGTGTTGGGGAATTGTCAGATTTTGACTGATTCTTAAATCATGCTCAGTAAAGTTATCCCTGGGAATATAGTTGTCATAATGAGACTTTACATAGGACACACATTTAAGTATGTAAAGGGATGGTATTGTTAAAATATCAAGTTCTTTGAATAGAGTTCTGCAGGAATGACGTATATTTTTAAAGGTCATAGTACGTAAAATCTTTTTCTGCAATATAAGGATTTCATTTATACGACTGCAGTTACCCCAGCAGATAACACAATAATAGGCGGGTTCGGTAATTTTCAATTTTTGCTTAATTCGATAGAAGCCATGGAAAAAAACAACCATATATAATTTAAAAATTAAATGTCCAAAAATAAAGGTTCTATTGATACTTGAAAATCTTCCCGTCGCCGCGAGGCTAGAAACGTACCTATGCGTGAGGCTACTGCGGTGACGTCAGTGGCCCGACAGCGCTGAGCGGTCTCCATAATCTTCTCTTCCTGATCTGTAAAAAGTGGGTAGGTACGTAGTGTAAATTTATTTGCAATTATTCAAAGGTCTTTGGAAGCTCACACTATATAATATATAATATATATAAGTAGTTTTTAATATACACAAATCGGTATAGTTTACCTCATATTTACTTGTCACATAAAAAATTCCTATTAATGTCCCTGCGACGCCGGCGGTTCCATTAAATCTGCTTTGTACATGCGGCATTTTTTATTTTTATATCTAGTAAATACAAGGTAAACTTATATAAATACATATTAATTATAATTCTTAAACGTCGGAGCGTGCAAGCGTCGACGTATATTTGTCAGTTGCTTATACCTCTGCCTATTTCCATTCTAATAGATATAAATAAATAAATAAATAAATATAAAATGATAATTTATTGCCAGGAAACAAAATAGTTTACAGACAAACGGTGAAAAGTTACTTGTCTAGCAGATTGCCTGTTTTATATACGTATTCAAATGTTAGTTTGTTTAAACTTTACCGAAACTTCACTAAATAATAAATACAAATACAATACAAATAAAAAATATGCCACAAGTATGATACTTACAGTATTTAGCGCCACTGCTTTGATTTAGGTTCGCATTGCTTGTCAAAAAATCAAATACCATCTGCACATTTAAATGTGGTGTGTTTCGGGAATCGGCTTTCTGGTACCCCGGTTACATTGTACGACTAGGACTTTAAAAAACACCACCGATAAATGTCACAAAACTTAAATATTATAGTGATTCGCTGCTTGCGCTATGCGGCACACGTGCGCGTAGGGTGGAGTCGGAGCTTATATCAGGCCACTGACGTCAGTTCCGTTGTGGAGTCCACCACTATCACCGAACTTTAATTTGGCAATTGCAGGCGCTGCAATTTTTTTTTCTCATTTTTATTTGCACATACGTGTTTTGTTGACTATTTAACTTCACATCTGCCAAGAAAAATGTATTTTTCTTTTATGACCGAACCCGCCTATTAAGCATTGATTGTACATATGCATAATAACACATTTTTAATATATCTATATTGACAAATTTTCTCATCTGCCATATAAGAAAGCAACGTGTAGATAATTTGGATAGTAACGAGTCAACGTGATCATTCCATGTTAAAAGAGAGTCAATATGTACACCAAGGTACTTTATAGTTTCGTTTTGTGTGATGGTTTTATTATTAGCTCTTACTAATAAGTTGATGTTAAGCTGCTTTGTAGATTTTTGCCGCTGGTTTCAAGTGTTAATCCGATGATTTCTCCAGGAAAAAAGGATTATAGGGACCTGAAATTTTTGGTGGATGTAAGGAAAGGGTAAAGCTAAAATTATGGTCAAGGGGGGAAGTTGGTAGGGGAATTGGGGAGGGAGGGAAAGGGGGAGATGGTAAAAAATTTCGGAGCTACGTAACTCGCCCAAAATTTCGACAAATTGATGGGTCTTTGCTCATTGTACGTAGAGTCTGTCTCAGCTTGTGTACTCGAGCTACGCCTAAGATTTGTTCTCACTCGTACACATATCAAGCGGGACACTATTTTAAACCTATGACCTTCCACTTATAAAACTTCTACAATTGTACGTTCATCTCTTTCATTCTTTCATGCAGTTAAACTCGATAATGGGCCAACGTTTGTGCCCACTCAATTAGCATAGCCGTGCGACGCGTTTTGACTCTGTCCGTCTCTCGCTTTAAATCATCTTAGACCGTACGCTTTTCGTAACGCACACGTCATAAACGCTGATATAGATAGACTCTATAATCCTATCAACTGCCATAGGTGAAAACGGTTTTAGATTTTTTTTTTAAATTGCGAAGCTACATCCGAAAAATGATTTTGCATTTTTTTCAAATCGCGCTTTTTGCACGAAAAAAAAAACGTTATATTTAAATAATTTGTTTTTCACATAGAGGGACTTTTTTCTCTCTTTAATTTGGAAAAAATCATGGCGGTAGGATGATCAGGATGGGAGTTAGAGCTGATAACGCTCTTGCCTCTGTGGAGGGGGAATAAAAAGGGTTATCGACTTCGAACTACCCTAGTAGCACAACATATTGGACCAATATATAATCTATATAGGACCAATATATGAATATTCGTCCTAAATTCATATATTGGTCTCATATGGATTATATATTGGTGCAACATTGGTGCTACTAGGGTAGGCTCATTTTCAAATTTAACTCTCTATTCAACTTGTGTTAAAAGGGAGATTAAATCAAAGAATATTTTCGGGCTGAAAAGGCGAGTTATACAGAGTGGTTTTAATGACGGGCTAATATTTCAGGGTATGATTTCTTTGGTCATTTTATTCAAATAAACATATGCCCGCAACGGCTTAAATTTTTTGCTACAGGTTGTTAAATTTTTTTTAATCGTTATTTTTTAATATTTCGGAAAGTAATTTATATATTATTTTCAATTTTAGATTGTGTTAATAAGATATACACCACATATTTTAGTTAGGACAGTTATTTTATAGCTTCACCAGTGGCGTCCTTGCAAACATATCCTCTGATATTTTTTACCATAAAAGTGGTACGCCACTGAATGTAATTGTTTTAATTAAGAATTGTGGGTCTGACGAGACAAACAAAATTTTTTTCAAAAATCACAAACCGCTTGCACCTAAGGGAGTTGATGGGATTATACATACAATGAGCAAAGACCCATCAATTTGTCGAGATTTTGAGCAAAGTTACGTAGCTCCGAAAATTTCTACCGTCTCCCTCTCTCCCTCCCTTCCTAATTCCTCCATCAACTTCCCATCTTGACCAGAATTAGGTTATACGCTTTCCCTACAACCACCAAAAATTTCAGGTCCCTATCATCCTTCTTTCCTGGAGAAATCATCGATTTGACACTTGAAACCACCATATTTTTGGACAAACCTTGGCTCAGATCACGTATTTTCAATTTCTCTTTAATTAGACTTGTTTTTCATACAGGCATTATTTTCTGAGTTATCGCCGAAAAAGTAGCTTGTGCAAACTTTGTGTGCAAGGATCTCCCCCCCTTTCGAGTATGAGACTTTTGATTTTCAGAGAATAATTGCACGACACAAACTTTTCCTGCCAGATCCGCTCTACTAATAACATTATTTGCACTTTTCTTTTTGTCTTCGCAACTAGAGAAAATTCAATACAATAATGGTGCTGAATAAATGAAATTCTACCTGGTTCTGCAGTTGTGGGTATGGGTGTAGTGGTGGTGGGAACAGTGGTAGACTCTGTTGTTGTTGCAGTTGTAAATTCACCTGTCGCTGCATCGCAACTACTGTCATTGACACATGCTTGTTGTGTACCGTTAAAAGCTTGTCCGGGGGGACAAGAATATACATTCAAATTATACCACCACAGGAACGGATCACACTGATAGTATTGACTGCAATTCTGGGTAGGATATACACTTGAACTATTGCACTGTGCAGGGGGTGTTACTGAAACATATTTAAAAATATATCCTATTATAAAAGGACGTAGCAGAATAAATATGATCTAGGTGATCCCGCGTATTTTTTTCAACGAGATTTTGGTTTTAAATTTAGAAAAAATGTTTTGTCTTAGTTGACTCAACCAATTGATTTATGAAAGACGTATGATATAATTCTAATTAGAAGTATATTTAAAAAGTTTCAGTTATTTGTAGTGATGGGAAAAGATGAGAAAAATAATTTTGTTCATGATTTTTTTTAATAGTAGTTCAGTAAAAGAAGACCAAATAAACGATAAGATATGCATAGTCTTGTAACAGCAATATTATGATTTTATACCTTCTGGGGTATCACCAGGAGTATATATCTGAGTTCTGAACTTCCAAAGCCTATTGCGTTTTTTCTATGAACAATTTTATTTTTGAACAGCGTTTCTTTAGGTAAAAAGGTAAATGTCTCCTGTTCTAGAAGTCCGATCGGGACAAACAAAATAACAAAAGCCTTCACAATTAAAATTCCAACCGATCTGCGTTGGTTTTGGGTCATTTGAGTACGTACATAACGTGCAAAAAAAGGATTTTTTTTCTTCATTTTAACTCCCACGGACGTCAAGAGTTCCGATCGGCTTCACAATTTCAGAAAATATACCTTTTGTTGAAAACCAAACACTCTGAAATTTTGGTGCCCAAATATTGAACCTTGTGGGCACATATGAATTTGTTATCTGAAATTTGAGATGCCTGCCATTTTGCGCCATTAAGTTCAAAATAGATTTTTTTTTTTCAAAATGTAGGACGCCAGCTTTCCGATGACACTAAAAATAATTTCATTTAAAGTCATTTTGGCCACTTTTTTGGCATTTATTTATAAACCAAATGACAACAAATAGATTTTCTCGGTCATTTTGAAAACGGTTTTGAAAAATTTTTATCAGAAAAGAAATGCCTATTTTTTAACTAATATTTGAACTGTATCATTTTGAAACATATTTACTTCATATGAAACGCTCAAAATACTTTTAACTTATAAAAACTAATTTTCAAGCATCTATAGTACGGTAGCCCGTAACCAAAATTTTCGACCTATCGCCTAATGGGAAATTTCCGCGCCAATGCTCATTTCGTTGAACAAGGATAAAGAAAGTTCAGAGCGACGGAAATTTTTAGCGTCGCGAAAGGGTTGAAATGTATCCTTCAATATGTAAAAAATAACGGGTCATCTGAGTAATCACCTAATGTCCGTTTACTATTTCTTGGTGTTCATAAATATGCATAGTTCGAGGCAAAAATGAAAACTGAAATTTTTAGTGCTACGTGGAGATATAAGGGGTTAAATACTGAAAACTGAGAAAAGGTGGAAATTCGTGTCATCGCCAAATGTTCGTTCCAACAATTCTCGTCTATTTCTGAAGTTTTTCTACGACATAGAAATAAAAACGGACGTTTTAATCGTAGCATATCATAGTACTTGCATTTCAATTATGCATCTTTTTTTAGGCTAATTTTGGTACTCCCTGATGTCCGTTCTCTAATCAAAATGATGTTTTATATCAAAAAACATGTATGAAAAATATGAACGGACAATTTTCAACTTGATATGTTGGAAAAATCGTGTTCCGTCGCAATTCATTAACAAGAACGAAAAAGTCATATGATGATACAGCTGCGTAAAACTTTGCTTCTTATGTTTTTTTGGACGCTTAATCGAATGCCAGTAGTATCACTTGCACCACACAATATCAACATATCGAAATCTATTAATTGCTGTCTTTCTCTTATGTTTCGGGACATAGAATTGCACTGCACGTAACTCATAATTCTATCGAGCTTTACATCAATTTTACTAAAATAACGCTGTGTTTTGCAAACAAATGGCACAACTTAGGGGCCATATTGCCTGTGGTACCAGCGCCGCGGTGGTAAATCCTGATGTCAATACAGAGATGTTTACGTCGGTGCCATGGGTAATGGAGGGGTACAGCATCTCTATTAAGTACGCGCGCCACCGCGTCAACATGCGAGAGCAGTGCATTTCGTGCAGCTGTACAGCATAGGAGATGTCCGTTCACCTTTCCCCGATTATTTGAACCATCTTTTATGATTTAAAAAAAGTTTCAGCCATTAGGGTGAAACTTTTTTATACCATTTTCTTATACAATTTTGATTTTTATTATTGAAATTATGCAACATATGAAATGTCCGTTCTGTATTGATTCTTATTTTTTTCGGCATCTATAACAAGAATTCATCGAGAACAGACATTAGGGGATAAAAAAATAACGTTTTTTTTAACGGACGGAAAATCGTTTTCCCGGCTACGGCAGCGTTATGGGAGTTTTTTTTTGAGAAAAATCGGTTTTGAATTGTAATAAACTATAACCCAGTGATCGAAATTAGCATTAGGTGATAACAGTTGATTTTAGTCACGGGCTGCAGTACTATTACGTTTCATTGTTGTTAATTAGCTGAAAAGCTTTTTTAAAAATTTGTATGTCAAAATTACTTTATCTTTTTACAAGATGCTAAAAAGTTCAGATGGGGAATATAAACTTCTTTTTTAATTAAAATTCTTGCAATTCTCTTTCTTTTCTGATATTTTTTTAAAAATTTTTTCAAAATGGCCGAGAAAATCTATTTGTTGTCGTTTGGTTTATAAATAAATGCCCAAAAAGTGGCCAAAATGGTTTTAAAGGAAGAATGTTATCGGAAAGCTGGCGTCCAGAACCACATTTTGAAAAAAAAAATTCGTTTTGTACTTAATGGCACAAAGTGGCGGGCAATTCAAATATCAGATAACAAATTCATGTCCACAACGTTCAATATTTGGGCACCAAAATTTCAGGATGTTTTGTTTTCAACAAAAGGTATATTTTCTGAAAGTTTGAAGGCGATCGGAACTCTTGACGTCTCTGGGCGTTAAAATGAAGAAAAAAAAAACGCTTTTTAGGCAGTTGATTCCATTTTGTACGTTATGTACGTACTCAAATGACCCAAAACCAACGAGGATTTGTTCGAATTTTAATTGCGAAGGTTTTTGCCTTTTAGTTTCTCCCGATCGGACCTCTGGAACCTGAAATGTTCACCTTTTCACCTAAAAAAATGCTCTTCAAAACTCAGATATATACCCCTGGTGATAGCCCAGAAGATCGGAATCATAATATTGGTGTTACAAAACTATACACATCAATGTCATTTCTTTACTCCACAATAGTGACATTCTGTGAGCACAACTACGAAACACTGTATTTTCTTTAAAGTTCTTCCTAATATATTTGTTGGCCAAAGTACTTAAAGAGGTGTCGTGATAAAAGGAAATAACCTATTATTGCTATTTCTTTTCCAGTCTAACAATTGTTCATACAAGAGTTTGTCCATAAAAAATAAAGAATATAATTAAAAAATCACATTGAGTTTTGAAAAAAAAAACTGTTAATTATTAAATAATACATTTAATAAATTTAAATGGATAAAAACGTCAAAACAGGACTTTTTTATTTTACAGTATTTTTCTTTATGGTTAATTTAAATAAGTAAGTTAAAAAGATATATAAGAAAAAGAATTGAGGTAAAATCAAATCCAAAATATAAGCAGCATTTGCGGCTTCCTTTATTCTTTTTTTACTATTGTCTGGAGGTGTGACAAAAAATGACCACAAATTAAATTAAGTAGTTTTTTGTATAAACTGCCGCTGAGGGAAGTAAATAAGTTACGCCCACTAAATCTGATTGATGGCAAATTCTGCTACAGATCTACTGATTGGTCGAATTTTATTATGCATATTAGTCTAGTATGTAGAGTCCACGTTGACTTGCAGAGCCGGAGTTAGAATTTCAGAGTTTGGCAAGTAATGAAACAATGAATGTAAAATATTCCCTGCTTTCATAAATGTTGGATTTCACAGTTCTACCTATTATTAAATAAAAATACAACAACCCTACATTCGTTTTATTTAGGATTTAATTCTAGCATTATATTGAACCTACCTAACAATGGTTGTATAATTCTAATATATACATGTGTATTGCCAAAGCACGTGTAGCTAAAATACATTGTTGTTTCTTTTTTTGGTATATGTGACAAAAAAATCTTTCTCTTTGTATATTGTATAAGACAACATTATTATTGGTATCTACATTAAACCTACTTACTGCAATGCATGCGCCAATAATTAAATTATTCTTCTTCCCCGGAAGATGACGATGATGAGGAATCATTGGGATTTATTATAATTGGTTGTTGTTGAGGAACTGTGGCAAAATATTGATTTTCAATTTTGTTTAATATGGTTCACGCATCCCGTCCAATGCTTTTCTATGAGCTTCCCACTGTCTAATAAGTTGTATCACATTATGACTAAGTCGGGGGCTTGTGTTTCTAACGTAATTTTTTAATGCACTCCAAATTTTTTCAATAGGATTTAACTCGCAGTCTTAAAACTGTATGACCATATTGTTCTGCAAATTCGTCTATTACAAATGTTTTTTTAATGTTTGCATTTTTCGCTTTTTTTTTAAATTCAATTAATTCAAACTTTCGCGTCGAAGTAGTTGGTATTTTCTCAGCTTGTCGCGAATGGTAAGAGGCATTATCGAACACTGTGACCGAATTTGGCTTTATGTTACGCAACAGTTTTTCTGCAAACCGTTTTTCAAAGTGGCGTTCATATCTTGGTGGTAATCGGCCGATGACTTTGCTATGTTTTTTGCGGAAAGCATTAAACACCCTTTTACAAATCCATCTTCATTACCCGTGTGTACTATTATTATACGTTTACCTCTCGAGGAAGGTACATTTGGAGAACATTTTAAAGTGTCATCCGACCAAAAAAAGTTTTGAATTTTTTTTTTTCTGAAATAGGTTTAAAACGCCATGAAACGTGGAAATTTTAAATTTGAGTAAGAAAAAAATTTCCCATTATTTACTCCATTTAGACGGTCCACCCTGTATATTTTCAAGTGAAAGTGTAACCATTTCATCGCTGACAGCAGCGTCAGCTACCTACCAAATTTGGCTGCTCTATGTCAAGTAGTTTTTTTAGATAATACACCAACAGACAGGCAGACAGACTGACGGAATTGAAAAACCTGTTTTCGTAATCTACGTGATCTGAAACGTGAAAATCCGAAAAAACCTCGGAGGGTGATTTTTTCTCGAATACAATACTTCCCTTTGGTATGCGAGGGAAGTAAAACATTTAAAAACAAACATATTTGACAGTAATAAAAGAAATGCTAAAAAGCTGAGTTCATATTTATAAAGCACATACGATGACTCCTTTGACGGCAATTTTTTATTCGCTGAATAAATATGAACCTAATGTTCTGTTATTTTTGTGGTGCGTGCTCTTTCTGTTGAAACTGCAGATAATAAGAAAAAAAACTGTAGTGTAGTGCTAGTATTTTAATGAGATTAAGTTGGAAAATTTGCCAGTAGCGTTTTTTGTGATAATAAATATTTAAATGGAGAGTTGTCATACGACAAGTAAAATACGAATGTAGTCATAAAAATCTTGAATCCGGTCCTGAACGCATTAAGCAGGTGTTCGTTTGCAAGCGTGGGGCTCTCTGCGATGTAATTCTTAAGGGATGCCGCTTTGAATGTTATATTTTGGACACAACTTTACATATTTAATCGCGATAAACTGTTGAAAAGTCGGAAAATATGCACGTTACAAAAAAATTAGAAGAGACCAAAATTTCAAAGAATATATCCGTCTGAATTTTTCCAGACTTTTAACTTTCATAGTTTACGAAATTTTCCATTTTCCGATAAGGGTCTTCTTTTCGTGTTTTTTCGGAAAAACTTGGACAGAGTGCACTTTAGAAATAATTCAGAGGAAAAAAGTCTTGTATTTTTTGGAAAAATTCGAACCGCTGATCTTGGAAAATACGCATTTTTTCTAAAATATTACAAGACTAAAAAGTTGTTATTTTTCGTTAAATTATCTAAAAAATTTTTTCGATTTTGACCTTGCAATTTACGATGTCAGTTCATCGCCGACCTTCTCCTTGCCTGGGACATAGAACGAGCTTCCAATCGCCTTATTCATTCAGTTACGAACGTTTGAAAATTCCATGTTTTTCGACGTTTTAGGTTAAATTTGTAAGGTCCCGGAAAGCCACTTTTGTCTCGCTCGCGACGGGCCGAATTTTCGATTTTTCCGGAACAACTTGGTATCAAGAGAAAGCGCTACTCTTCCTTTTTCCATAGAGACGTCGAACGTCGTTCCACTCCTAGTATTTATTCAATTATGAATTACTTAGTGTTTTCAAATTTTACGTCATTTCTATTTCGCACAGACCTAGCGGAAATTCCGATTTCCACTGTGACACTTACGACGTGGATAAAATGCCAATCTCCCTTTTTGAATAGAGACCAAAATTGATCCTCCACTACATGAATTAAATTAGATAAGTATGAGCGTTTAAAGATTTTATGTTTTCGAATTTTTTTCTCGCTCATGCAGAGCCGAATTTCCAAATTTCCCTATGCAATTTGGTATCAGCAGAAAGGGCCAATCTTTTTATTTCCATAGAGACCTAGAACGTCCATTCCACGTATTTACTTGGTTATGAATTTTTGAAAATTCGTTGTTTTGCAATTTTTAACAGAAAAGCCATCTTTCGTTCGCCCGTGCCAATCCGGATTTCCGGTTTTGCCCATTCACTTTGGTATCAGAACAAAATGTCACTCTTCCTCTTTAATTAGAAACTTAAAACGGCCCTGAACTCCGCGTATTTACTTACGATTAAACTGATTTTAGTGGTCGCGGTATCTCGGTAGATCTCCTAGTTCAAAGTTGCGTATAATGGCGTCACCGTATACTTATTAACTATATAGATTCAGCAAATTTAGTTTTAGGTACGTAAACTTGTTTCTGCGCAGATAAACCACGCCTTGTCGTAGAACAATGCAGGGCATTGGTTCACCGCTTGACCGCGACGAGTTGAGAACAGCGCGAGCGCACCCATTCTGCTTTTAATAGCGTAGCTGTTTAGACGTGTGGAAATAAAATAAATAAATCTCAATTTTGGTATTAAAATGCCGTATGTTTATACAACTGCAGAAAAAGTGCAAATTGTGAAGTGGTACTTCGGGGGCCATTCCACTGATGACACAATAAATTTATTTAATGTGGCATATCAAGACAGACCAATCCCCTCAGCTAGCAGTACTGTCTGTTATTTACTGTCCACGACAAGAAGGTATCAAAACTCAAGTTTCTTTTTTTTTATTCCTAGTTTTCGACTTTTAAACAAAAGAAAAATGTGAAAATGCCCCATTGTTTAAATATAAGAATCTTACTTGGTGCTGTTGTAGTTGTGGCTACCGGTGTAGTTGTCGTAGCAACGGTTGTAGTTATAAATTCCCCTGTAACTGCATCACATGTACTGTCATTAACACAGGCTGACTCTATACTGCTAAAGGCTTGCCCGGATGGGCAAGAATATACATTTAAATTATACCACCATAGGAACGGATCACACTGATAGTACTGGCTGCAATTCTGGGTGGGATAGACACTTGCATTGTTACACTCTGCCGGAGGGGTTGCTGAAAAATATATTAAAACCTGCAAGATTATTACGCAAAGCTTCTGTCTTATTTTGCCATCTTTAAGCTTTACGCTTATGTATTTTTTTCAATATGTCATCTAAAAGGCGCAAAAAGATCCGGCACAGTATGTCCCCATCTGGGAACACACTGCAAGAAAACCTTACAACTTATTACTAATTCATGAAAAATACACAATAGATTTTTCTCTTATTACTTCCACATCCACGCAGTGAAGTGGAAGTATAGTAATCGTAAAGAAAAATTCATTTTTTTACAGTGCATATCCTGAAAATTTTTGTCAGTTTTCTCATACCTGGTGCTGCTGTGGTTACCGGTGTAGGGGGAGGAGTAGTCACAAATTCTCCCGTCACTACATCGCAACTACTGTCATTAACACATGCTTGTTGTGTACTGTTAAAAGCTTGTCCGGGGGGACAAGAATATACATTCAAATTATACCACCACAGGAACGGATCACACTGATAGTATTGACTACAATTTTGAGTAGGATATACACTTGAACTATTGCACTGTGCAGGAGGTGTTACTGAAACATAGATCAAATATGTATCTTAACAACTTACCTCTAATATATCCAAAACTCCCTGAATAATAAATAATAAAGGTACATAATGCACTCGAAAGGATATCTCTGTAGAATTTCTGTGTAATGGTGTTTAGATAAGGAATATGTCGAGACAGCTCAAAACGTGGTGGGGAGTAAATGTACACGGATGTAAATTCACACATATGTGTTAGTATATACAGTATGATCCGGAAATAAGTGCAAGTATTTGGCAGGTAACTTATTTAACAAGAATTAATAGACCGAGAGCTAGCGTCACAAGGGATGTACTATTTGTAAATGGACAGAATATGTCTTAATAGGTTGTCGATGATCCATTGAATACCCGTCCATTAGTCTGCCGGGCTGAGAGCGCTGCGTTTGGCGGCGAGGGGCGGTTTAGTCGATGACCTGACAGCGGTACTGTTACAAATGTCAAAAAATCCGTTTTTGATTATCTCGTGCCGAGCCGAATTTCCGGTTTTGCCGTCGCAATTTACGACACCGACAAAATACCAATCTTTTTTTTTCCGTAGAGATATCACACGATCCTCCACCCGACGTATTTATTTAGTTCTTAACGTTTCAACAATTGATGTTTTCGAAGTTTTGCCTTCTCCGAGATTATAGTCAATTTTAAGTTTGGGATCCGCGCTAGCCGAACGTGCTAAGCGTTTTTGGCACATATTTTTGATTCTATAATTGCTCTTGGCTTATTTCTATGCGACTAACGTGATAAATGATAAAATTTGTCAGCCATGTTGATGCCGCCATTTTGAATTGTTAAATTTCGATTGAAAATATACAGGGTGTCCGGAAACAAAGTAGAAAAAAATTAACTGAAGATTCCTTAGCCCAAATTAATGGGAGTTCTTCATATAACATTTTTCAAAATACCCCTTCGTTGTCAAGTTACAGCCCCTTTAAAGGGGTAATTTAAAAACTGTTATGATTTTTTTACTCAAAAAATAAAATTTCAACAAACACAATATTTGGCGTATCTACTACATTTATTAAAAGGCATCTTGTGAATTTTTTTCACCCCCTTGAGTGCCTCACCAAGGGGTAGAATGGGCAACCCCTAATATATTTTTAAAAATATTTTAAAATCTATTCATTTTACATTTCAGAATAAAATATTTTTTGAATCCCTTGTTCATTCTAAAACTTTTTTATCTCTTTAAAAAATGCCGTAGTACCAACCGTTTTCGTGATAAAAAATAAAATTTATGTTAATGCAATGGAGTTCATTTCAATCATTACTGAACGATAATGTTTTAAAACTTTTAGTAGGCTGCCTTCAAGTTTCAATTTGACAGTAGTATTAACATTTAAGTATTTATTGGAATTGGTCTACCACATCTAGTAGGCTCATGTCAATTATTGGAAATAATTACATAGTTTATTTCTTACTTAAAACCATTATTTTTTCTATGTCGTAAGCTTTTAAAATGCCTAGACATATTTATAGTAGTGAAGAATATGCTGATATGCATTTCATTTATGGTGAATGCAAAGGAAACTCTCTAGCAGCCCAAAGAAAATACAAACAAACATTAATAAAAGGATCATCTCTAGGATTTAAGTAGGTAATAACCTGGAGAATGAGATGATGCATCTTTGCACTTCCAAGTTCCGGGAAAATTCAAAAAAATTTGCAAAAACTTTTTGATTCTCTGTTTTTTTGCTCTAGCGACCAAACTAATGAAAATAGAGAAAAAAGTTCCCAACAAAAGTTGTAGCTCGTCTCTTTCTTTACAAATTTGTCTTATTTAAGCCGTTTAGAAGATAAATCGAGTTTTCCACTTATAGTTTTAAGCCGCTTCGAAATACGCGAAAAATGAGAATTCTCCGGGAGTTTGGTACGACCGGGCTCATCGATCGATAATTCTTACTATTCACAGCCCCTAAAAAAAAATGAAAATAACATGAAATGTAGAGATAAGCCTCAGCCTTTAATTTGGAACTAATCACAAAATTCATAAAAAAGTTAATCATAGAGAAAAAGTCTCAGAAGATGGCTTAGTATACTTTGTACAGTTGATCCACAGATTTATTCATATCTTTGCCGGGAGTCGTTGAATGATAATTCATTTTGCTCATATATTCTTATATAATGATATATTAATCTAATTAACATTTTATCGCAATTACTTTTGTTGGAAAAATATGCCTTTGATCAAATTAGAGGGTATATTTCTCATCGATCAAACACCCCAAATTTTGGTGTTCAATTCGCTATATCTTAATTAATAATATTAGCACAGTCTTAATTTTTGGATTATAAGTACAAGAAAACATATTCTTTCGAATGACTTTTAGAGTTTTTTAAATGTGTGCAGTACTTTTTGAATTTGTATACATTATTCATACTCGTTCAGAAAATGCACAATTATGTAGTAAAACATATACAACTTACTTGTTTCTTAACATTCTTCAATAAAATTTTCACGAAATATAGATAAAAGTGCGTGTAATCGAATCCATGTAGTGAAAAAGCACCCCATGTTACGGAAGAAATAGTCAGAATGCATAAAACTTAAAGATATGAATAAATCAACTGTATAAAGTTTAGTAAGCCATCTTCTAACACTTTTTTCTCTATGATAAAAATTGGTATGAATTTTGTGATTAGTTCCCAAAGCTGAGACTTTTCTCTACATTTTATGTTGTTTTCATTTTTTTAGCGGCTCTGAATAGTAAGAATTATCGATCGATGTGTCCGGTCGTACGAAACTCTCAGAGAATTCTCATTTTCCGCGCATTTCGGAGCGGCTCAAATACATAAGTGGAAAACTGAATTTATCTCTTAAACGGCTTGAGTAAGACAAAAATTTGTAAAGACCTTTCTTGTAGAGAAAGAGAGGAGCTACAAAATTCGTTGAAAACTTTTTTCTGTATTTTCTTTATTTTAGCCGCTGATGTGATGGATTTAAATAGACCTCGGATTCGAATTCAGCGACCCCCAAAACATGGTCCGACCCCCCAGGCCAGAAAGATTTTTTTGTGTGTGACTGTGTAATCAATTAAAAGTTCTGCAAAAAAACGATAAGGATGAGTTTGTTTCATCTCCTTAAGGGTAGTTGAGAGGATGATAATACAATATGTATATCATATTTTAGCTTTCTGAGTTAATTCACTTTGGAGATAAAAATATAAAATTAGGTATTAATGTACACATTTAAAGGGATGTAACTGTTCTAAGGACCCCAATTTACAGAAAGTTTATATGAATTACTCGTTTAATATCCCAGTCAAATACTTGCACCCATTTCCGAGCTCTCTGTATGTATATCGTTAGCGTTTTGTGTTGTCAATGCTCCCCATTTTAAGGGGAATGTAAATAAAAGAATACTTCGTACCTGTACCACATCTGATTAATTCAAAGAACTCCTTTCTGGTATGATTTTAAGGGCCAAAAGGGCTAAAATAGTCAATGAAAGGCACTGAATACTCATTTAAATATGTATCACTTCGGGTTTTTCTCCTATAATAGGTTTGTAAAGAAAGTAAATAACTAAAAAAATAGATAATTGCAAAAATAGTTAGTAAAAATGAATGCATGTTAGTTGTTAATTGAACTACTTATCTATGTTTTGTCTAATTTACTGTTTTGAGTTTCTCCTAAAGAAAACGAGGGAGTTCGAAAATAACTTGTACATCTAGAATTGAAACTGATTGATAACAGAATGCGAGTTTATATGTATATTTTATTTTATTTTTATCCTGTCTTGCTTTAAAATGATATTAATTCGATCTCGTTATTCAATATTGTATGCATGGCTGGAGTAGTTGGCTTAATCCTCTCGAACAACGTGCATTTTAAAGTTTTGGTTTACCTAACTCGTATGTAATCGTAAAAATATCGCTGGTTTATCTCATCCTCAAAATACCTTATGATGAAATAAGAATGACTATTAAAATACAATACCTGGAGCAAGTGTAGTTGTTGTAGGTGTAGTACTCGAGGCGTCTACACACCTGTAAAAATAATTCATTTATTTTACTTTAAAACAAGACATACATCCAGTGCAGGTTTCAACATAAACACGCGTTTTGTAGTATTTCGACTTTCTCTATAAAATTTATTTTCTAGGTGGTTATAACAACTTTTTGTCGTGTTATAGGTACCTATTTGATTAAATAATAATAATAATAATAATATTGAACCTTGCCACAGTGTTATTCTTTGACCTGAGGCCAAACAACTATATTCACCACCATAAAAAGTTTAATTTAGGTCCAATTCAAATGGATCTTTTTTGTAAGCGAGACTTTTAAATTTTATAAAACATAAAAGTTCGACTTACTGTGGGATTTTTCAGGGTGGAAAATGATGAACTCTTACTGGCAATGTCTTTGTTTCAAATATAAGTTCACCAACAGAATCAGCAATCCCTCAAATAGGTTTGTACTCAATTTTGTGAAGAAAGTCCTATTCTTGGATTTTTCCTGAGAGAAGTAAAAGTTCCTTCTGAAATTGTTGATGAAAATTCATCGAATCATTGTTGCACGGGATTGTCTATTTATTTAAAATTAAAAGAGTGCCTTGACTCAAACCACTGCATTAGCTTATCAGGACCGTCGAGAGGGGGTCGGGTGAGGAACTGCCCCGGGACCCGGATTTCTATCGGGACCCGGACATGAAAATAAGTACATCACAGACATTTTGGGGCTCTCGACGGCTCTGGAGCCTATTAAGATTGCTGGTGATAATGTGAGATCATTAAGACAAGCTGCTCACGAATTTAATAGAAGAAACCCAAATCGTCCACCACTTAACATCAGCACTGTCAGCGCTGTTGAAAAATCACACTGTTTTAATGGTACCAGTAGCTTTCCAAAATCGACTTAAAGAAGATTTGGCCACCAGAGGCAAAATAATGACTTTTTAATGATTATTTTGACCAAAACCCAAAAGTATTATTTATAGACGCCTCAAACAACATAACCGAAAACCATATAAACAGAAGTATTTGGACAAAGAACAAAATATTTGACTATTGCATTTGGGTATAATAATGGAAATATCTAATTTAAAAAAAATATATGTACGGTAATGACGCTATATATTCATCAGAAACGAAGTGGTTTCCGCATAAAATATATTCCAGATTTGAGCTGAGGAAAATTGCAGAAAGGAATATACGAATTTTTACATTTTTAAACTGGCATAACTCAATTTTTTCAATTGAATACCCTATATGTTTTTACTTAAAATGTTTCAGCAATCAGTTACCTTTTTCTATCTCATACTGACTACTTTTTTCAACGCTGTTTGTAATATTTAGGTAAAAAAAAATAGTCACTATAGATATCAGCTTATAAGTAAGAGTGGGCTACGTCTCCCTCCATTTCTGGATTGCCTGGTGACAGAACCCAAAGTAAAGTAGATATTACTATTAGCTAGTGTGTAGGATGTGGAAAGAGACTCTAAGAGCTTAGGGCATTGTCATCGGATAGCCCGGAGAAAGAAGAATTAGGTGCTAATGTTTAAAGAGAAGAATCGCCAACGTCTTTCGAATAAGAATGAATTACTCTCTTTATGCCTAGATCGCCCAATCTATGAAAATTGGTACTGATAGTGTGGATAATAATAAATAAGAAGATAACAAGTATTGAGGGACTACAACAGAAAAACAGAGTTATGGAAAGTATGAATTTAAACGCACATATCTACATCTTAGCTATTTCGACTAAATCTAATTCAATTATATTTAATCCTACTCATCGTAAGCTCTTAGGGTATATACAGTTTATTTTGTTTCGTCATAGGCCATTTCGTAGCAAGGTCCTTTAATATCAACATAATTAAAATATCTGTGACACATTTTTATAGGATTGGCACTAATAAAGCGTTGTTTTGAACTATTTATAAAATTATCACTGATTAATGTTTCATAAGCCACATTGATTTATGGTATTTAAGTTACTAATTATAACCCTATGCCGCTATTGATTAACAAAAATAGATACACAGGAAGTAATTTAAAATTTCTTACGAATGAAAATACAATATAACCTACAGACGAAAACAATATAACTAACTAATTAAACTTGTTCAGAAACTGGATGGCTTCCAATATGTTAAAAGAGCTTTTTCAAATGTTAATTTTATCACGTATAACAAAAATTCAAAGGGAAAAAAAGTAACTTACACATATGATCCGTCTTCCTGGCACACAGTTCCATTTGCACAAGTATATGTACCATCTACGAGAACAACATCTGAGCCATTAGTAAAACAAAATTGGTATGTTGTATCTGTAATACATATAACGTTGTTTGTTCCACACCCCTCTCCATGAACGAATACTGCAGCCACAATGAAGACCTGCGATTGAAATGAGTAGTTTTATTCTAAAAGCCGTTTCTGTTTTATTGCTGGAAATTGTATTTTCAAAGTTGTCTATGAGAAACCGTTTTCAATCCGTCAATAAGTGCCCGTATCTCAGTGATGGGAGTTCGTAGGAAATATTTTCGTGTAAAAATTCCTAAAAATTTTCTTACTTCACTTCTGTTGCTGGGTTGGTGTCCGATGATTTTGAAACTTAATTTCCTTAATATTAATACTTATTTATGCAAATTTCTAAATGCTACTTCCACATCCATATAGTGGAGTGTTATAGTTCGTAAAAAAAAAAATTCAATTTTTTTTTTTTGTTGAAATGGATTTAGAATATCATGAAACGTCGAGATTTCAAATTTGAATGAAAAAAATTCTGTCTGTCGGTTGGTCTGTAACTTTTTTTGGGCGCACGTTTTCTCTGGAACCGGTTGAGATATTGACTTGAAATTTTATACACGTGTGTATTATAACGAGATCTGGAACTGGATTGTTTTTTGAACTTATCGTGTGAAGAGTTGGGGGGGGTCAAATGGAGGAAAATAAGTAAAGCAAGCTGGTAAAAGTATAAAATTTGGGATTTGGTGTTCACTAGAAGCCAAGGCCAATAATTTTTTTTGTAATATTCTCCAACCAAAGAAATTTGGTACACATATATGTATTGTAATGACGTCTAATTGAGATGATTCCGTTGAAGGGATGGAGGGGGGAGTAAGTGCCTCAATTTTTTTATGACATATGCCCCGAATATTATTAAAATTCTATGACCAATTATTTCCCCATAATATAGTGCAAATAAAGTCGAGAAGTTTTCCTTTAAAAAGACTTGAATGGAAAATCTGGATGTGAAAGTAGTGATTTCTATATACTTTCAGATAGCCAGTCAGCATTATACTCTTAGGTCTTATACCTTTGAGTCTAACATTGCCTGGGAATGTAGACAATCTCTGAAGCAACTGGCAATAAACGAAAGGTTATCTTGTTGTACGTGCCAGTCGAAGTTTAAGTTTTGATCCACTACGAGCTCTCCTGTGAAAATTGACTTGTTAGTCCATTGTGCCGGATAACGATTGATTTTACGAAAAGTTCATACAGAATCATTTCAAACCAACTCGTCGAGACTGATAAAATTGGTAAATAACATTTTCTGAATAGACCGTTTTCGACCTATTACGAGCTGACATGAAAATTCACTCTTCATCCATTATTCTCGATAACGGTAGATTTTACGCCAAATTCATATAGGACCATTTGAAACCGTCTCGTCGAGACGTGGGAATAGAAGGAAATGAATTAGCTGATGCACTTGCAAAAGAAGGTGCTAAAGCGCCATTTTTTGGACACTTTTGTCGCTTATTCAAGGGAGACATAACTGAGGAATTCCTAAAATGAGAAAAGAAACGGAAAGCCCAACTGGAGGAATACTCCAGGCCAAAGACAAGCGAAAAGTTAATACCTTATTCGACAAAGAATGCCACACGGGTTCTCGAACTCGAAAAGGTCCTTTAACAGGCCATTGCCCTATCGTCTTAAGAATATGGGCAAAGCAGATAATGATACGTGCAGATACTATGATACTGCAATAGAATCTGCGGAATATATTCTTTGTGAGTACAAGATGCTAATCCGCAGCAGGTTAAAGGACCTAGAAAAGACGGAATTAACGCGTACGTACAGACGTACAGAAATTAGCCTTTGGGAAAAACACAAGCTTTGTAAAAGAGCTTGGAAGTCCTGAACGACAACCAATAGCCGGATAATTCACAAACGATCTTTTTTAGGTCCATGTGAAGAAGGACTGAATGAGCCGAGCGACCTCTTAAACAGTCTACAGTCTCGCATCGAGGCGAGTTATATTTTACACTATTAGACACTGTACTGATTTCCAGATTCCGAGCTAATATACACAAATGCTTCCAAATCTTCTAGTGGAACAGAGTGTGCATACCTTCTAAAAATATTGAGACCAAAATAAAACTTATGCAAGAGTGCTCTATTTTTACAGCCGAAGCGACAGCCATCTGTGAAGCCATCAAGTTTATACAAACCTCAGAATTTCCGAAAACTGTTATCCTTTCTGATTCATTATCGGTTCTACAGGCATTACAAAACACCACTACTTTTAGAATTAATGATAATCCCCTTATTATACACATTAAGAACTTAGTTTAAAATGTCTTTGACGAAGGAAAAGAGGTATATTTTGTATGGGTAAAAGCACACATAGGATTGAAGGACAACGTCTAGCCAAGAACAGCATAGATGTAGGAATTACTTTCAATTATAAATTATGTTTTCCGGATGCAACAAATATACTTAGATCTAAATTAAGAAATCATTGGGATTATATGTGGAAAGAATCAACCTTTATGAAACCAACTAAATATTAATTCACATAATTCACTCTGAACTGCCTCATGACTTTTGGCACAAAAAGTGTTCAAGAAAATATGTTACAACGATTATACGTTTAAAATTTGGTCATGCATGCTACCCTGCACATTTGTTTCCTTTACAATTCTGATATTTGTGAATATTGTAACATTACGGGCGACCTAGATCATATATTTTTTTAATGTAAAAAGCACACAGAAGCATCTGATAAGCTATATAATAACATAATAAAAAATGGTAAAATCTCGACACCCTTTAATATACTTCATCTGTTATCCTTAAATAAGAAAAATATTTTTGATTATCTAATTGATTTTTTGGAAGAGACGAAAATTAAGTTATAGGTCAGTAGGTTAGCTTTGTTCCTTATGTTCTACATCCTCGTGTTATATATACCTTCCTAACCGTGGTCTTGTGTTGTGCGTCAGAAAAATGTCCTGATAGACCCCTGGACCATGAGTTTGTGACCCATGTACATCCTTTGTTTTGTGACTGTGTGGCTGACATACATGTCATGCTTGTTATTGGTTAGGTTAGTATTTTAGTTATTAATTTTTATTTATTAAATTGTAGCTGGCTGTATGGCCATAAGCCTTCATGCCAAGGAAAAAAAAGACGCTGTACTGAGCTGTTCTAAATGTGTTGAAATCGTATCCACATACCTACACTATAACGACAGTTTCATAAGTTGCAAATAAGATTAATATAATTATATAGTATCTTGTTTTATTCGAATTATACTGGCACACAAAAAAAAATGCTCTGTTACAGAACACCCACTTATGTACCCCCATGTAAAAACTGCTTCTCGAGACCATAACTCGAAAACGCAACGAGATACAGAGCTGCGGTTTGCGCCATTTGATTTGCCTCGCCTTCCTACGGACCCCTGAATCCGACTTTTGCGGGCACTTTAATTTTTTTGTAAATTTCCGAAGGTAGGTAGGTACCTACAAAATATACGCGATTTCGACACCTCGTCATAATCGCTGTAACTTTTTCTAGACAAAAAAGACTCCTCTTTTTTGTACTCGATCGATTGTAAATTAAATTTGCAATCCGATGATGTGATTTTTAAGCGAGATATCGGCCGCCAAAGTGAAAAGTCCGAGGATTTCGCTCCTTAAACGACACGACCCATAGTCTAAGAGCTGGCTACGGAGGGGCAGGGGTGACTCGGTGCATTGAAAATTTTATCGCTTACAGGTTCGATTGTTACCGACATAGCGTGAGGCGAGCCGCCAGAAGGCACCCTGGAAGAATAACGCTAGGGTAGGGGATTAAATAAGCAATTTTTTTACGTAAATTAATTGATAAGGTGCAATGCTGAAAATTTGCAGAATAATAGGAGATAGTACAAGTAAGTAGGGAAAAAATTGCCAGAAGACTAGGCGGAAGATAAAGAGCCGCCAGAAGGCGCTAATGTTGCGAAAAATTTGCAATAATTATGTGACTCAGTGCACTTCTGGCAATTTCCATACTTATTCTGTAATTCAAAACTAGACTACCTGCAAAACGCCAGACGGCTAAGTGGAAGAATGACAAAGATATCAGCGATACTAAGAGCGTCGGTGGCCCACTCGATGGCTCAATTTTTCTTATATTTTATATTTTATTTCATTAAGTGTACTTCTGGCGATTTGTCAACATAATTTAGGATATTTCATGACACCATTGGACAAATGCCAGAAGTAAATTTGAAAGACATATAATATAACGCCGTAATTTTATTAATGAAAATATATGACGATTAATTTTATTTCTATCAAAATGACATTAATAATTTTGAATATTTGTCGAATGTAATTATTATATCATGTTTGAATTTTGCTGTTCTCCTCATGAAGAGGCTGACACGAAGATAATATATCATGCTTTCAAAATTGATTCAAATTCAGATATTGTAATTAAGTGTTCAGATACAGATATTGTAGTTATTTTATTAGCAAATTTCCACAAAATTAAATCGAAAATTTGGATTGAGTGCAGAATTTTCGGCAAACGTCACATTATCGATGTCAATGCGCTTCATGAATCCCTGGGATTAGAAATGTGCAAAGCATTACCGGGATTTCATGCATTAACGGGATGTGACTATAACCCCGCATTTTTCAGAAAAGGAAAACAACGTCTATATGAAATGCTTCTGAAGTCAAAAGAATATCTAAATGCATTCGCTGATTTAGGTAATACAGATGTAAATAAAGAAAATACTTTCTCCATTGTTGAATCATTCGTTTGCAATATGTATGGTATCAAATCTTGCGACAAAGTTAATGAGCTCCGATACGAATTGTTCCATCAAAATTACACGATAAAAAATGTAAACGAGCCTTTAAAAAAAAAACAATTAAAGAACTTCGACGCTTCCTGCTTGCCACCCTGCTACGTGGAATTACGCCAACAAATGGAAAGAACACAGTACATTGCAAATATATGGACGAATGCAACGTTATTTGATCCATACGAATTAGAAGCGGAAAATTGCGGATGGATATTGAACGGATCCAAATACGAATTCAAATGGTTTGAAGGACCACAATTACCACCATCTCGCAAAGACGTTGTCATTGATAGTGATAATTCGGAAATTAATTTTGAATTCGATTTTGATAATTTATCAATTTTATTAAATTATTGATTTCCTTTTCCAGCTGAAGATGATGACAATGTATGACAGCGACGAGGACATTGAATTTGATGACGACATAGAAAATGATGGTTATTCAACGGAATAATTTTTTATTCAATTAATATTAAATTAATATCAATATTCGTAGTATTAAAGATATATATTGTAATAAAAGTAGAAATAAAAATTATATTATAGGGCATATTGAAAATTCAAACATGACATAATAATTACATTCGACAAATATTCAAAATGATTAATGTCATTTTGATAGAAATAAAATTAATCGTCATATATTTTCATTAATAAAATTACGGCGTTATATATGTCTTTCAAATTTACTTCTGGCATTTGCCCAATGGTGTCATGAAATATTCTAAATTATGTTGACAAATCGCCAGAAGTACACTTAATGAAATAAAATATAAAATATAAGAAAAATTGAACCATCGAGTGGGCCACCGACGCTCTTACAGCCGGTTTTACAATCGCAAGTTAACTTTCATGTTAGTTGACTTTTACTTGCAGGTTAACTATAACTTTACCGACACATGCGTTTTTCAATATAAAGTTAAGTGATGATTTGTAAACGAGAGGTTGTGAATAAAATTTATAATGTTGGTACTGGAAAATGGATAATATACATAAAATGTATGAATTTTGGTCCAAAGTCACGTCACCTGATATCAAATATAAAATGTCAGAAGCAATTTACGAGTTACTGGTCTATTACGTAAGTGGGTAGTATTTAGTCTCGATCTATTTAAAAAATCTCTTCCATCGTATTCTTCGAAAAAGTTAGATCTATACAGGATTACCTTGACTACTCATCACTGCTATATGCATTTATTTTGTACATATCCATTTTTAGGCAAAATATCAAAAAATTATTTTGTGACAGTTATTTTATAGGTTATAAATTGCCAGTAAACTGTCAAGTTCTAGTTTACCCACACTTCATCTTCTAGTAAAGTTAACTACTAGATAACCACCACATTGAAAATGACCAGCTATTGTAAAACCCAATTTCTATAATAACCTGAAAGTTAACTCTGACTGGAAGTTAACTAGCGATTGTAAAACCGGCTGTAAGTATCGCTGATATCTCTGTCATTCTTCCACTTAGCCATCTGGCATTTTGCAGGTAATCTAGTTTTGAATTACAGAATAAGTATGGAAATTGCCAGAAGTGCACTGAGTCATATAATTATTGCAAATTTTTCGCAACATTAGCTCCTTCTGGCGGCTCTTTATCTTCCGCCTAGTCTTCTGGCAATTTTTTCCCTACTTACTTGTACTATCTCCTATTATTCTGCAAATTTTCAGCATTGCACCTTATCAATTAATTTACGTAAAAAAATTGCATATTTAACCCCCTACCCTCGCGTTATTCTTCCAGGGTGCCTTCTGGCGGCTCGCCTCACGCTATGTCGGTAACAATCGAATCTGCAAATGATAAAATTTTCAATGCACCGAGTCACCCCTACCCCTCCGTAGCCAGCTCTCCGTCTACCAGCTTCGAGGGCTATTTCTCCCAAACAAGAATTCCCACGGGATCGATGGCATATTTTGTCATGGAAAATTGATCGAGAAATCGAATGGCGCAAACCGGAAGTCGATGAGGTCCTTCGCGTCCGAGATACGCCCGTTCAAACACCGGACGGTAAAAATCGTTTTTCACTGCTTCCCGAGACCATAACTCAAAAACGAGGGATACGAAGCCGCGGTTTGCGCCATTCGATTTGTCTCGTCTTCCTAAGAACCCCTGAACCTTTTCAGATTTTTGTGGGCTGTTTCATTTTTTTCTCGTGTAACCCTGTTTTGGCCGGTTTTCATCTGGTTTTTTGATTCACGAAAATCTTGGGATGACGGGCCAATTTTGACCTCGGATTCGGATTCAGCGGCAAAAAATACAGAGGGATTCTGTAACAGAGTTTTTTTTGTGTATGTCGGTGTTATTGTTTCTGCTGTAGTTTGTGTGCGGTAGATTCATATTTATCACTGTGTTCAGGAGTTTAGGTCGTGGAAAGACGCTTTTTAAAATTCTTCGTAGTAAATTATTTGTGAAGACATGATGACACTTGCTGAAGCCCTAGTTTTTTTCATCTTTCTTTGTGCCTCTAAGGCATGAACCATTAGGAATGCAGATAAACAGCGTATTAACGTTTTCGAGATGTGAGTCTGGAGACGTTTGCTTTGAATTCCATGGACAACCCATTGCACTAATAGCTTGATTCTGCAAGAAATGCGTCCCAAAAAGCGACTCTCCAACATCATATTTTCCTGAATCCTCTCATTCTTTGACCACATTAACCGGAAAGAGAATAGTATAGAACGGTTGATGGTTTAGGGAAAGCCAGATGGAAATAGACAAAGAGGACGCCATCCAAAATGTTGAGTCGATGTCAACAATGAGCTAAAGGAAAAGGGCTTTGGTGTAGCTTGGCTCCGAACATACAACCGCGACATGTGGCGGTTTGCCGTCAGACGTGCCATACAGGAAACGGAGGCCAACTAGGATAATTCATTGGCCACAAAACGTCTGGTAACACATTGTTAAAAGACGATGAGTAAACTTTCTTCTTTCACAGTTATTAACAATTCCTATATTCCTATGTTAAAGAAACGCTTTGCAGGATAAATACCACCAAAAATGTTTCTCAGCACCACTTTTTCAACAATGAATATTTCTAGACTTTGGTTTATTTTGATCTCCGAAGTACATAAATAAATAGTGCAGTAAGAAAAGACCAAAAAAACGATTAGATATGCATAGTTTTGTAACAGCAAAATTGTAATTTCATACCTTCTGGGGTATCATCAGGACATCAGAAATATATACACTGGGTTTTGGACTTCAAAAGCCAATTGCGTTTTTTAAATACACAATTTAGTTTTTTGGACTGCGGTTTTTTAGAGGTCGGATCGAGACAAACAAAAATCCAAAATCTTCATAATTAAAATTCCAGCAAATCAGCGTTGGACTTGGGTTATTTGAGTACGTTCATAACAAAGAAAATTGAATAAACTGGCTAAAAAGCGTTTTTTTTTAACGCCCAGGGGCGTTAAGAGTTTGATCGGCTTCAAACTTCCAGAAAATATAACTTTTGTTGAAGAAAATACCCTGAAACGTTGGTGCCCAAATATGGACCATGTGGACGCAAATAAATTTCTTACCTAAAATTCGAATTGCTCACCATTTTAATCCATTAAATCCAAAATGGATCATTTTTTTCAAAATGTAGATCTCGATGACAGCTTTCCTTTGATATTAAATCAAATGTTTTGTAAAGTTATTTTAGCCACTTTTTTGGTATTTATTTATAAACCAAATGGATTTTTTAGGCTATTTTGAAAACATTTTTGAAAAATTTTTGTCAGAAAAGAAACACGATTGTGAGAACTTTATTTATTTTTTTTTAAGTCAATTTTCATCTATCTGAAATGGTCGAAAAAAATCAATTTGTTGTACTTAATTTGGTTTATAAGTAAAAATCAAAGAAGTGTCCAAAAATACTTAAAAAAAAACATTTTTTAATGTCAACGGAAAGCTGGCATAGATCTACATTTTGAAAAAAAAATGATCCAATGCAGATTGAAATTTGAATTACGAAGATTTTGCTTTTTTATTTGTCCTGATCGGACCTCTAGAACCGGATATTCACCTTTTTACCTAACAAAAAACACTGTTGAAAAAACTGAGTTGTTTATAAAAAAAGAACGCAATGGGCTTTGGAAGTTCAAAACTCAGATATATACTCCTGGTGATACCCCAGGAGGTATAAAATCATAAAATTGCTGTTACAAAACAATGCACATCAATGTCCTTTTTTTTACTCCACTAAAATAAATGCCTACCAATTAAAAAAATAATGTTCATTACGGTAAGTTTCAAAAAAAACTGTACAAAATAACCAATCAATCGGCAATTGCAATCGTCTATGTTAGGGTCAAAATTGATTGAGAGTGAAATAAAAGATAGATCTTTAAAAAGCGTAAAGCCAAGTGAACTTACCCCAAGAAGTATATTCATGTTGATTTGATTGCACACGCACCGTAAGTATCAAATTAAAGCACTAATCATATATAGCGACGATATATTTCACACTGGTACAATAGTATAATAAAAATACGTTCAGTAAATATTTGACAAATAAAAATTTCGCAGAGATAGGTAAATGATTTCTGAAAAATGTAAATTGCAGTGAGATTATAGTTTATTATTTAAAAAAACCTTTGTATATTGAACTGTGTAGTCCAAGTTATTTTTATCCCATAGCCATGTTCGGTATTCGTTACCTACCAAAAGAAGCGAAGAAATACCCTCCAATAAGTTGCTGAGATGTTTCCTACAAAACAAAGCATCTAATTTTTTGCACTTCTCTGTATTGGTATTCTAGCATAATTTATACTTTCTACTCCAATTGAAAGCTATACCTATCGACCTGTAACTTTTAAAATATAGGATTACCCAAATAGCAGAAAAGTAATTTTTGAAAAATCAGAAAAGAAAATCTGTCTATGGAAAGAATAATTTCCAATCTTTTGGTTACCAATTCTCCGTGAAGTATATGGGGGTGAACTTTGACAAACGACTGACGTTTAACATTCACATCAACGAGACTATACGTAAGGTCTACTCTGTGTCCAGGAGTCTGTATCCGCTTCTGGCAAGGGGTAGCAGACTGGACAGACGAAATAAAACATTGTATACTATGGTGATCAGGCCGGCCATCACATACGCGGCGCCGGTGTGGTGCAGCATCTCGGCCACGACAATGAAAAAACTCCAGGTCCTAGAACATAAATTTATGCGCCTCATCTCCGATTCGAGCAGGTACACCTCCCTCAGAGATCGTTGCAACGACATAACGCCACTAGCGGACTTCGTCCGGGAAACATCGCAGAAATTTTATGCCTTTCAACTGGGCGACAGTCCGCTAACACGCAACATAACCAAAATCAGAATGCATAATGCCCCATTCCAGATCAAACACCCCCTACCACACCAGGCGTTCCCTATCTTCCGGCAACCTCTCTGGCCACTCTTTCCTTGACCATAACTTTTCTCTATGGCTCACTTTTCCTTTCATACTTTTATATATTTATTTATCCTTTCCCCCTTTTGTCTGTTTGTCTTTTTGTCCTTTTTGTTATTGTCCTTTTTTGTTCTAAATTCGTTTTAGACCGAAAAACCTTTTAAAAATTGTAACTATTAAAAAATCTTAATTCTTCGCCTTCCCAACGGCGGGTAGACCGTTGGGTTAAATTGCTTCGGACGGGTTCTTTCATTGAGTTTTTTCCCCCGTGCCAGAAATCAAAATCGAATAGTGTTTAGTATCTTGTGCCCCGATGGTTTTTAGACTATTAACTTTAAATGTTTTAATCTGTAATACAGATATTAATTTTAATGTTAATTTTAAGCCGCCACCGGCGGCAGGAGTTTTAACTTTTTGTATTTATTTTATTGAGCCAAACCGGTCGTGACCTGCCCAACCCTTCGTACACCACGACGCTGCGCGACGTGGTTGTCTGGTTGGTTCCGGATCGCGATTCGGGGAGGCAATGTTTGTGTATTATTAAGTTAAATAAAATTTGTTATGATGATGATAATGGTTACCAATTCTGGGTAATTATAACATAAACGGAGTGGATCTAATACCTGTTAATCGTATTGAAAACTTAACTAGTTATTTTTAACCCAGACGCAAAAGCAGGACCGTATTTAGGATCTGTAGACCCCTAGGCTGAACCTGTGCGGGCCCTACTGGAGATCTGGGAATGTCCTCACTAGGACAGGGAATCCGGGACTCTCTTCCGCAAATATTTTGAAAATGAACCTGCAAAAATCGCATTTTAGAGCAATTTTCTAACAAAAGACTTAAAAAGAAACATTTAAAGGTTATAATTAAATTGTAGAAAATTTTACTATACAGTGTTTAGAAGTTAATGAATTGATGAGATAAAAATGAATAGAATTGAAAATCATTAAGGTGTTCAACAGGATTTATTAATTATTTTAGTCGATTAAAATTTATATAAAAAAAAGTATTGTGGTGCGCGCGGGCTCATAGGCTGCAGCCTGCGCGTAAATGCGATCCTGGTTATAAGTTTAAAGCCTTTGTCCGTATGTGGCATCATAGTTCCAAGACGGTTGAACCGATTTCAAAGTAGTTATTTTGTTTCAAAGCTGGTATTGGCGGGGTGGTTCTTAGCCATGTTGGATATCGGGTATGCCGTTATCAAGATCTTTAAGTTTCATTGTGGATTTTTTTTATTTTTAATTTAATGTTTTTTAATTTTAACCAACTAGTTTCTTAAAAAGCGTACAAGATATATCGCATACAGTATGCTTATATGTGAAAGATATATAAACTCGATTTTAATATTATATACCTATATAAACTGCTGGCCACTCGAACTTACACATAGAGACCTTTAGGCAAAATTTAAAGTTCAATATTTTCAACAGGAATGCAAATTTTTGAACGCGGCTTGCAAATTTTAAGAGCTAGTTTTTTTCGGATTAAGCTGCATGACGTATATTTATCGTAGGACCATAAGTTTATTACATACGGGGTGATCAATGAAGTCATGCAAAAAATCAAAAAGTTTGTATGAGTGAAATTTCCTCAAAAAATTTTTTTGGTCGTTGCAATATGGTTCCTTACTAAGGTAACATCAATATCTCTAGACGGTTTTGTCAGTTTTTGGATTAAGGCTCTTAGGCCTTGTACACACTACTCAACATAAAATTTGGATACCGAAATCTTTAAAATGCTATAACTTGACATTGGATTGACGGTTCTTGATGATTTTTGCGGATTTGGAATCCTTATTTCACGTAGATTTTCTATGGTCTAAGCATTTTATTTGAGGGTTGAAATTTACACATTATACCGGGTCGATAATAAACAAAAACGTAAAAAGGGTACGACGCGCTCTAAAGTTTGGCATTATTTAAGTTTTTGTAAAAATAAATTCTCACCTCAAGTTGTTTTTATTTAATGTTCTTCTCACTGTTCTGTCCGAAACTCACACCCCAGTTTGTTGTCTCAAAGAATCATTCAGTTTTACAGAGTTCTTTGTCCACCCTCATGCCCATAATTATGATCGGGTGTAATTTCTACGCGACGCGTCAATTTCAAAGTAGGCATTGGAAAAACAAATTTGTTGCTATGGAATTAAAAACTGTTTACATTATTTTAGAAATAATCTGACATATTTCAATGTTATAATTTTGTAAAGTTTAATTAATATGAGGCGTTTAACCAAGGCAAAAAGGGAAAATTGCATTCGACTTCTCAACGAAGGAATGTCAAAACAGCAAGTTGCGCACATTTACAATGTCAGCCGAATGACAATTTATAATTTGAACCGCCGCGTCGAAACTATTGGTGATCATAATTATGGGCATGGGGGTGGACATACAAAAAAAATAAACCAAAGAACCGAAAGAATTTTAATGAGAGAAACTATGCGGAATAGAACAAAGAACTCTAGAAAACTAAATGACTCTTTAAGACAACAAACTGGGGTGAGAGTTTCGGACAGAACAGTGAGAAGAACATTAAATAAAAACAACTTGAGGTGAGATTTTAAAAAGAAAAAAAACAACATAATGCCAAACATTTTAAATTATAGAGCCCGTCGCAGAGCAAAATGTGTGCGGTTATTACAACGCCATAGAGCGAATAGGCGGGCTTGGGCAAATCGGCATGCGAATTGGGGTAATGCAGTGGAGCCATTGTTTATTTACCGACGAAACAAGATTTAATTTGTTTCACTCCGATTGCTGAATGTTAGTTTGGAGAAGGCCAAATCAGCGATATTTGGAGGAAAGTATGGCCCCTCAAGAAGCATTTGGTGGCGGAGGTGTTACAGTGTGGGGAGGTATCATAAGAAATGGTAAAACCGAGCTATTCATTACCAACCAAACCATTAATGCTACTGTTTATCTGGAGGAAATTTTGGAACCTATTGTTGTTCCGTTTGCTCGACATTACGGCCCAGAAATTCTATTGGTGGATGACAACGCTCGACCTCACAGAGCGCGAAGGATTACAGAGTTTTTGCAGGCACAAAACATCAATAGGATGGACTGGCCTGCAAAGTCTCCGGATCTTAATGTCATCGAATACGTTTGGTCTTATTTAAAACTTAAAGTAAGATCTCTTGATGTACCCCTGAAACCTTAGAAACGCTCAGTGAGGCCATTCGTGAAGAATGGGAGAATATTCCACAAGATTTTATAAATAATCTTGTGGATACTCTACCAAATCGATGTCGTGAAGTAATATTCCGAGCAGAAGTACCAACAAAATATTAGCTTCTCTTTTTTTTAATTAATGTACCTAATTTTAATTAGGTAATTTTAATTTAATTTTAATTTAAGTTTAAATTAAATTAATTTTTAATTTTTTAGTTAAATTTTTTTTCAGTTATTAAAAATTACCAGAATTAGAATTATAAATTTTTTAAAAATTGACTTTTGGTCGTTGTTAAGCAATGTTGTATATTGTAGAATTTAATGTAATAAACTTGTTCTTGTAGCGACAAGAACAAGTTTACGTAGCGACGTTTTTGTTTATTATCGACCCGGTATAATGTGTAAATTTCAACCCTCAAATAAAATGCTTAGACCATAGAAAATCTACGTGAAATAAGGATTCCAAATCCGCAAAAATCATCAAGAACCGTCAATCCAATGTCAAGTTATAGCATTTTAAAGATTTCGGTATCCAAATTTTATGTTGAGTAGTGTGTACAAGGCCTAAGGGCCTTAATCCAAAAACTGACAAAACCGTCTAGAGATATTGATGTTACCTTAGTAAGGACCCATATTGCAACGACCAAAAAAAATTTTTGCGGAAATTTCACTCATACAAACTTTTTGATATTTTGCATGACTTCATTGATCACCGTATATAATAAACTTATGGTCCTACGATAAATATACGTCATGCAGCTTAATCCGAAAAAAACTAGCTCTTAAAATTTGCAAGCCGCGTTCAAAAATTTGCATTCCTGTTGAAAATATTGAACTTTAAATTTTGCCTAAAAGTCTCTATGTGTAAGTTCGAGTGGCCAGCAGTGCAGATAAATCGTTTGTCTTGAACATTGTTCATAGCCAGGGAGGCAGCGACACTTTTCGTGAAATCATTTCTATAATGCTAGATTTTTTCCAAAGAGAGTTTAAATAGTATCTATAATGAAGGTGCAATTCTACCAAACTCTTAGCGGTGCATAAATGAGTAAAAAATTAAAGAAAAGAAAAAACAGATGGACGAAAATTTCGTTTTTCGAATTGTCACCAATTGTCAAAAAATGACGATTCGCCTTCGCTCCTGCTGCCCCCAATTTTCGATTTTCACCTCGCGATTAATGTTGTACGGTCCTTGCCGACCTTCTCCTCGCCACCGAGACATAGAACGGGTCTCCGATCGCCGTATTTAGTCAGTTCTTACGTTTAAAAAATTGACTTGCGGTCGTGCTAATCGGCGACTATTTTTAAGCGATTTTATGAGTTTGAATCCCGTCCGGGGATACTTTTTTTTTTCGTTTTCAATTTTTGGCAGATATTATTGATTCTGTAATTGCCGTTCGCTCCGTTCTATTGCATTGCTCGGAGAAGTTTTCCATTTTCCGCCGTGGAATACGTATACCAAGCCAATTATAAGTAAAAAAATATATAAAAAAAGAAAATTCTATTATCAAAAACCGCTTATATATTGCAACTATAAATATTACAAAAACACGTAATGCAGTAAAATTTGTCGCACTTAATACATCTGAAGCGAATAAAATTGCGTTATGTTTTGTGCAAATTTTCGTCCAATTTCGGAGGAAAGTTTTGCTTAACATGTCACACATCTTCGGGCAGAAGATGGAACCTTTGCTAAGTGGTGACCTTTGCGAGCACGTGGATTGGACGTTTCAATATTTTCAAGCTTAGAAAAATCCAAGAAATGGCTAACTAGCTCCTCTTTGAAAGAAGTGATAGAGAGTTTCCGATTGGTGATTTTCTGGTGCATTATGTAGGCGTTGGCAAGTGCTGACCCAAATAGAAGCTCAATTGCTATTTTACTATACCATTTTATCGACTTTCTTAATACAGTCGAGTAGGACTTTATTTGGTCCGAAATGACTATGAAACCTTTGCATTCATTGTCAGCAATCGCAGATGGCTTTTGTACTACTTCACCTCGTTAACGAACGTACACCATTCATCTCCGAGAAACGCAATAGAACGGAGCGAATAGCAATTATAGAATCAAAATTTGAAAACGAAAAAAAAATAAGTATCCCCGGGCGGGATTCGAACTCGGGAAACCACTTAAAAATAGTCGTCGATTAGTACGACCGCAAGTCAAATTTTCAAACGTAAGAACTGAATAAATACGGCGATCGGAGACCCGGTCTATGTCTCGAAGGCGAGGAGAAGGTCGGCAATGACTGTACATCGTGAATCTCGAGGTGAAAATGGAAAATTGGGGCCGGCAGGAGATAAGGCGAGTCGTCATTTTTTGACAATTCGTGACAATTCGAAAAACGAAATTTTCGTCCATCTGTTTTTTTCTTTAATTTTTTACTCATTTATGCACCACTAATAGTTTGGTAGAATTGCACCTTCATTATAGATACTATCTAAACTCTCTTTGGAAAAAATCTAGATTTATAGATATTAACGCGAAAAATCTGTCGCTGCCTCCCAGGCTATCAGTGATCTGGAATTCAAGAGAGATTTTTCTCCTTTGCGTGTATCATCTTATGCTGCAAAGAAATCAGCATTTGATGTATATTGATCACCACAATACAATGTATGATCAACATTCAATAGCACACCAGTTACGACAAAGCATTAACTATACACTATACAGTATGTCTCACTTTTCATGACTCCCATATCGCAGCTCCCTTTTTAACAATGCGATTTTTTCAAAATTTGGGTGGAAGATACTTACCCATCAGGAGATTGTTTCACGGTAGGTAAAGTATTTAAAAATCCACCAGTGGCGTTCGTCCTGAAGAAAAATGAATCTAATTAAGAAAAAAAATTAGGCAAAGTTTTAACTGTAAAAAATATCATAATCTTATTCATTGTTATCAAAAACTCAGTAATACCGAGTTTCAATAAGATTGTGTACTTGGTGTTCACGTAATAAGAAAATAAAATTTCCCCTTTTAAAGTACTTACCAATTGTTAAAATCATAACTTTATTCTCGAATGTAATTAAGAGTTTATTAAGTGAGCTGGAGGAAGACAGACTTTCCATTTAGAATTAATCACGTGATATCAGTCAGTTTACTTAACAGTTGAAATCAAACAATAATTGAATTGAATATAAAAAGCTGAATTTTAAACAAATTTAATTCATGAACAATTCAACAAGTAATAAAACTTGCATAGATAACTAAATCACAATTTGCTCAACATATCCTGGATCCACGTGGATACATTTTTCTATAACTTTTTTGTTGTTATTTGCAGGCAAGCCTCTCTTATTCTATCGCGTAGTTATTCTGCGTTTTGAAGTCACCCGTTATACACAACATTTTTAATCCGTCCCTAGAAATAAAAGTCTTTTGGTGTGAGATCTGCAGAACAACTACAGGATAGAATAAGAAAAGCTTGCCTACAAATAAATAGAAGAATTACTAGTTGTGTGGCACAACAGTAAAGTTATAGAAAAATGCAATCACGTGGATGGAGGATATGTTGAACAAATTGTGATTTAGTTATCTAGGTAAGTTTTATTATTTATTGAATTGTTCATGAATTAAATTTGTTTAAAATTTTACTTTTTTTATTTCCAATTCAATTATTGTTTGATTTAGACTGCTAAGTAAACTGACCGATGTCACGTGATTAATTCTAAATGAAAACTCTGTCTTCCTCCAGCTTACTTAATTAACTCTTAATTATGTTCGAAAATAAAATAAAGTTATGATTGTAACAATTGGTTAGTACTTTAAAAAGGGAACCAAGTACACTATCTCATTAAAGGTATTAGGGAGTTGTTGATAACAACGAATCAGATTATGATATTGCCTTATAGTTAAAACTTTGCCAAAATTTCTTTATTTTTTTGAAAACTAGGTTCATCATTCTTCATAAGTACGAACACCACTGGTGAATTTTAAAATATTATGTCATGAAACAATCTCCTGATGGGTAAGTACCTTCCAACCAAATTTTAAATAAATCGTATTGTTAATAAGAGAGCTGTGGCATGGGAGTTAATGAAAAGTGAGACGTATTGTATATCTCAAAATATACAGATATTTTTAAGGTACCTATTTCCGACTAGCTAAAGAGATTCTGTAACCATAATATCAACATCTAAATTGATATTTTCCATTACAGCTACCATTAATTTTCTATTCGAGAATTTGGCGGATGCGCCAGTAGTAACGTTTAAATCAATTTCGTCCAAATTGCCTTAAAATTGGTATATCTGTTAAGTGTTTTTGAGGGACTCTAAAAAAGTGGAAAGGAGAGACTAAATATAAAAAAGTGGAAATTTGATCTCGCTTGGGGAACCTCTAAGATCAATTTTATTTGATTCTAATGCATATAAATAATTAGAAATAAGAGTTTTCACACTACAAATATTACGTAAGGTTTTTTACAGATTTTCGTTTAGTTTACCTGTTTAAAACTTGATTAGATTTTGCTTTCTTGGAGATCATTTTCTTCATTAATGCACAGCGCATTGAGAGCTATCAAACTTACGTATCTTTCCTAAACATCCAATGACAAAAGTCGTATGTGTATTTTAATTTTTATTTTTATTTAAACAATTCATTCATTTTATAATACTATGTATTGTACTAAATCCCATTTGACCTTAACCTAGTTGATATTTACATTCTTGGTACTTAGATCAAATATATAAAGTTGACAGTCCTGGAGCTAGCGAGATAAATTTAGGACTATTCATTAACATTTTTCAACCGCATTATGTTTCTGTGCCATTAATTAATAAAAAGAAATTGAAATAATTCGAACAACCTTTAAAAAACCTGTCTAAAAATTATGCCCCACTATGCCACCCAAATCAGTCTACAGGTCTTCAAGTTAAAGTTATCAGAATTTTTTTTTTTAATTTTAATTTTGAAATTCTCTATCAATCTGTCGTAGCAAATTTTTCATTTTTCGCTACATTTGTTTAAATTTTGATCTAAAATTGAATTTTCACTAAACATATCGTTTTTTTTTTTCGATTAAAATCAGGTCATAAATATTTAAAGACTTGCACAATTTTAATTTTAAATATTTGCTTTACAAATACATAATCGATCTACCAAAGTAGATTTTCCATTTCCCTTTTTTTAAATTCTTGATAGCTTGGTGTAAGTTGTTTGTTAATTTTACGCGAACTTTTTTGTCCTGGTAGGTAATTTTTTAAAACTAAGGTTATTTTTGTAATTTTGAGTTAATCATGATAAATGGCCTTTAAAGTACATGACTGGAAAAAAGAAACGTGAAATAAAAATGTATTTTTTATTTCCCATAATATCACCGCGGGGAACATTTATCTGAAAAGACGTAAAAACTGATGACTTTTCGATAATGCATATTTGGATTCATAATATATCATATGTTTAAAAGAATACGTTGAAATGCCAGTAACCTTGTATATTACGAAAAACAGTTGTCTCTAGCTCCCGGTCTATAAATAATTAAACGCATAATAACAGGAATTATAATATTAGGCAGGCACATGTGATACAGGCCAAATTACTTAATATTAGGTCAAATGGTTAAATAACTATTATAAAGTCTTAGCTGGTGAGGAAATTTTGAAAAGTTGCAAGAAAGAATATTGCTTAATCTAAACACGGTCCCTATGTGTAGTTTATGATTCACCAGAATTTTTTAATAACGTACCATTATTTCATTATAAATGTCAACTCACCTATCTTTCTTTGTACTAATAAATATCATTGTACTGTCTTAATATGTTCTAAGAATTGGAATGAAAATAAGAATTTTTGAAATTTCATAATTCTGAAAATATAAGAGTATATATTTTTAGGTAGGTATGTTGGATTGTAATTGACGAAGTTATGGTATTATATTTATTTACTTTTACTTTTTATGTATATTCACTCTTTTCCCTCAACTTGTAGTTAACGTTTGGTGTTCCAGCTCGACTCAGGAGTCGATGTCTCAAAATAGTAATTTACGTTACAAGACCTAAAAGAGGTGCGAAAAACACTGTTTTTCGGCCATGTAAACAATTTTTTTTCGACCATTTTCTGCCTGTAACGCTTCAAAATCTGAATCCATATTTTCCATAACTTGCGTAAAAGTTAAGTGTATTTATCTATTTGACACCTATCCCAACAATTAACACAATTTCGTTTCCATAGCAACAGGAATAACAAAAGAATAACAGATATCGGAAAGGCTTTTGCCGATCACTGATGCTCACTTTCCGGCCTAGGCCGGAAAACGGTACTTTCCGAAAATTTCTCCGGAAATGGTGTATTTTCTGGCCGGTAAATATTTTTTTCTGCTTGCTTGGGTCAACCTGCAAAACATCTCTTTTCGGTCTTGTAACATAAATTACTATTTTGCGCAGCCGTACGCGAAGTGAGTATTTCGCATTCTCAAAACAGTCCGAGAAATTCAATTTCGCGGCCGTTACTCTTAGTAACGGCCGAACAACTAAAACTCACTTTCATAATTGACGTTTAAGTCACTTCAAAATTGACATTTCTAAAATATGACAATCAAAAATTGTTATTTTTACTTCCCTCGCATACCGAAGGGAAGTATTGTATTCGAGAAAAAATCGCCCTGCGAGATTTTTTGGGATTCTGACGTTTCAGATCACGTAGATTACGAAAATATAGGTTTTTCAATTCCGTCAGTCTGTCTGTCTGTCTGTTGGTGCATTAACTAAAAAACTGCTTGACGGAGAGCAGTCAAATTTGGTAGATAGTTGACCCTACTGCCAGCGAAGAATTGGTTAAACTTTCACTGGAAAATATACAGGGTGGACCGTCTAAACCGAATAAATAGTGACACAAAATTAGGGATTTTTTTTTGCCCAAATTTAAAATTTCCACGTTTCATGACACGCTAAACCTATTTCAGAAAAAAAAATTTTGAAAATTTTTTTCACCAACATTTTTGAAAAAATTTTTGTCACTAAAATAGATGAAAAAAATTTGTTTCTTTGTTTACATTTAAAATTTCCACGTTTCATGGCATTCTAAACCTATTTTAAAAAACAATTTTTTTTTTTGAAAAAATTTTTACCACTTAAATAGATGGAATTTTTTTTTCTTTCTTCAAATTTAAAATTTCCACGTTTCATAGCGTTCTAAATCTATTTTAAAAAATTAGATTTTTTTTTAACCATTTTTGAAAAAATTTTACCATTAAAATAGATGGATTTTTTTTTCTTTGTTCAGATTTCAAATTTCCACGTTCCCATGGCATTCCAAAACTGTTCAAACGAATTTAAAAATGTTTGTGAAAAATTTTTAAAAAAATTTGATCTATTTATCACTACTATAGAATAGACGAATTTTTTTTTTGCTCAAATTTAAAATTTGCAGGTTACATGACATTTTAAACGTATTTCAGAAAAAAAACTTTTGAAAATTTTTTTTCACCAACATTTTTGAAACAAAATTTACCAATAAAATAGATGGAAACATTTTTTTTATTTACTCAAATTTAAAATTTTCACGTTTCATGGCGTTCTAAACCTATTTAAAAAAATACATAATTTTTAAATTTGTAAACTTTTTTTACCACTACTATAGAATAGAAGGAAACTTTCCTGTTTGCTCAAATTAGTAAAATTTCTACGTTTCATGACATTCTAAACCTATTTCAGAAAAAAAAAATTGAAAATTCTTTTACCAACATTTTTAAAAAATTTAAAAAAAAATGAAATTTTTTAACCACCACTATACTTCCACTCCATTACGTGAATGTGGGATTGAAAATGACAGATGGCATATGCACCTATTATACTTTTATTGAAAAATGTACAGGGTGGTCATCCCAAGAAATAAATTCAGTCATGGTGGACATTTGTAAAGGTATTTACGCAAGCCTTCCATATTTGGCACCTGTTATTTAGTATTGAACTTTTCTGTATATTTTTTTTACCAAAAGTTATCAAGTTTTCTTTCTAATAATAGCAATAACTATATTCCGATTATTATTCTCAATGTCATTTCCTAATTAATAATTTTTTAGAGTGACCGCCATGCACAAATAACGAGGGAAGTTCTTTGTAAATACTTTTACCGATTTTTTATTAAACAGAATTAGTAATTAGTAAGTCGCTGTAACAGTTTTCGTATTGCTGTTTAGATTTTTCAGGTATTAAATTAGAAAGCGTCGAATTTACGATACCTTTTAGCCCTGGAGGAGGGCAAGAAGTTGACATATCATTATCGCTGCCAGACATTTTCACGATTTTTCAAGAACTGTCAAAATGTATATCGGTGCTGTGTATTCTGATTTTAATGAAATAACATTTTATAACGTAATCACTTCAATAATCGAGAATTAATGTCTGCGATTTTATGACTAGATATATAAAACACTCCTTAATGTTTACTTTTAGTTTAATATATTATTTAGGAGTTACTGATGTTTGCCTTACTTAAACGTATAATCATGATTCCATAAAAAATGATTATACTTATTACTTATGTCTTTATAACATGCAATATAATCACAATTTATTTTTACACATTCATATGAAAATCAAAAAACCAATATGAATCAGAATTTTCGGTAAATATTATTTATTAAATATAGAGATATTATATTTGATCACTTTTTATAGCAAAGCAGTTTTAAAATTTACTTTTAAGGAAAGAGTGGTCACAAAAAATGTGACAAAGGGAACCATGGGGAGGAGAGGGGATTCACAAAAAGTGAATATACCCAACAGAGCAAAATCATTCCAAAATAACTACAATAAAAAAATTAAGCTCTTTAAATATAGTGAGGGGGGGGGGAGGTGGAGTACAGACGAACATTTATGGAAAAGGGGCTTCATAAATGTTGGAAAGTGTTATAGGGGGGAGGGTACAAAAAGAACCCATTTTGCGAATATATTTATTGAATGGTCTCTTATATTAGTGTCTAATCAAGGATGAACAGATATAGAAATAAGGGGGCGGCGTCCTTCACTAGTTGGAAGTATTCCCAGTCATTCACTGACTAAACAAATTTTTTAATTACGAAATTTAAAAATTAGCTGACCTTGATATTTTTGGAAGACAGTTAAAACATAATGACGTATATTGTGTACATATATCACCACTTTTGTAAAAATAAAATTCGATTTTTCAATTTTCTTTCAAAGCTAATTTCAATTAACTCACCACGAACAATCAAAAATATATTAGAAAACTTCACAGAAACAGGTTGAAGCCAAAAAATAAAAAATCGGTAAATGTATTTACACTTCTCTCTTTATTTATATAGGGCGGTCACTATAAAAATTATTAATTAAGAAATGACATATGAGAATTATAATCGCAATGTAGTTAGCCCTATTATTACAGAGAAAACCTGATAATTTTTTTTCAACATCTACTCTATAGTGATGGGGGGTAAAATTAGAATTTTTTAAAAAAATGTTCAAAACGTTTTTTTGTTGGAATAGGTTTAGAATGTAATGAAACGTGGAAATTTTTAAATTGAAAAAAAAGTTCCATGTACACGGTGATTCTTTAAGGCCTCTTTGGGCCTTAATTTCGGCCTCATAAAAGAATATTTCAATAACTATTTAATCATTTCGAAATGATTTTTTCTCAGGAATCCAAGAATTTTATAGAAAAAAAAAATGAAGGTAAAATAAAAAATTTGTAGATTAAATTTATATTTTCTTAAATGGGACATCCTATATATTTTTAAATATTCTGATAGAGTATTTTTTTCTGATTTCAAAAATATATTACTTATATATGTTATTTTTAACCGTTTTTAAGTTATTAATATTTAAAAATCACGTTGTAAAAAGATAATTCATTAATTTTTGTGGGTAGGTCATGACTCAAAACAATAATTTTAATTTGACTGTTCTATTATTTTCAAATATTGTTGTGTTTGCAAACAAATTAGGTCATGACCTACCGACAAAAATGAATGAATTGTATTTTAACAATGTGGTTTTTAAATATTAATAACTCAAAAGCGGTTAAAAATAACATATGTAAGTGACATATTTTTGAAATCAGAAAAAAAAAACTCTCAGAATATTTAAAAATATATAGGATGTCCCATTTAAGAAAATATAAATTTAATCTATAAATTTTTTATTTTACGTTCAATTTTATTTCTATGAAATTTTTGGATTCCTGAGAAAAAATCATTTCGAAATGATTAAATAGTTATTGAAATATTTTTTTTATATAAGGCCGAAATTAAGGCCCAAAGAGTCCTTAAAGAATCACCGTGTACTTGGTGGGAGTTTTTTTTAAATTTTCAAAACAATTTTTGTTTTGAAATATGTTTAGAATGTTATGAAACGTGGAAAATTTAAATTTGAGGAAAAATTTTTGTTTTCCATCATTTTATAAAAAAATTTCAATTTTTTTTTCTTTTTACATTTTCAAAAAAATGTATTTTTTTAAATAAGTTTAGAATGTCATGAAACGTGGATATTTTAAATTTGAGCGAAAGAAAAAAAATTCCATTATCTATTCCCTTTAGACGGCCCACCCTGTATATTTTCCAGTATATTTTCGTAATCTTCATGTTCTGAAACGTGAAAATCCGAGAAAATCTCGGAGGGTGATTTTTTCTCGAATACAATACTTCCCTTCGGTATGTGAGAGAAGTAAAATAGACGAAAGATCAGAAAAAATGTCTACTTTACGAATCTGAGAGGCACAATTTATAATTTTTGTGTTTTATGAGTGATTCAGCCCTAAAGAGGGCAAAAGATTTTTCAGAAATATTTTTGACGTTGAAAGAAATGATAAAAAATTATTCTTTTTTAATTTTTGGGATGGCAGCTTATTTTTTGAGTAAAGACAAATAAAAAGTGTTCCTTGAGATTTTTTTCTAAAAAGGTAACCTTTTTCAATAACACTGTCCTAACCAGACAATTTTGGTTCTATAATTTTTTTTCATAAAGTGCGTTGTTTTGGAGTTAAAAATTCTCAAAATTCTAATATTAAAGATTTTTTTACTCAAGTTTCATTGAAAAAGGTTCACTTTTTAGAAAAAATCTCAAGATACATTTCTTTTTTGTTTTTATTCAACAAATAAGATGTTGCCCCAAAAATTAAAAAAGAATGCCTTTATAATTTTTTTCAACGTCACAAATTCTTTTGAAAAGATCTTTCTGCCTTTTTAGGGCTGAATCACCCATAAAATATAAATATTATATATTGCGCCACTCAGATTAGTAAAGTAAACATTTTTTCCGATCCTTTTATGACTTTGCAACAATATTTGTGTAGCTCCGAATTTTGGCTAAAGTGGGGTGGGTCGCATTTTTTCCATTTATATCAGTAAAAAAAGTTTAGTTTTGTATCTCACCCTCTAGATTTGAATCTCATCAGAAAATTTCACGAATAAAAATTTTTGAAAATTTTTTTGCGATTACTATACTTCCAATCCACTACGTGGATGTGGAAGTAAAATTATAACCAAAGCGCAAAACCCCCTGTGGTGTTATTATTTACTAATTACTTCTCAACTTGAGATCGACGTTGCTTGGCTTGTGCTAAATACTCATTTGATATAAATAAAACCCCAAAAATTTGTTTAAATGTAATAATATAGTGTATTTTATTTTCAGTGCTCAGAGTGTTGGACAGTCCATTTCCAGTGTCGTTCCCATGGGAAGGGCGACGTCGAATTTACTACAACCGTTTTCCATATTCTGCAAAATTATTATCTGTATCTACCAGAATCGTGTACCCCTGGAAGACACAGGAGTCCTGCAATGACAAAGCTCTACGATTCGTTGCCGTCCACTCAGCGGATTTTTGGCAGATCAGTTTAACGTAAGCCTGATTGTTATAGTTGTTTCCATATATTTAATGCAAATAAAAAAATCGGTAAAGGTATTTACACAGAACTTCCTTCATTATTCATACAAGACGGTCACTCTAAAAAAATATTAATTAAGAGATGCCATGAGAATTATAATCGTCATGTAGTTAGCCCTATTATTACAGAGAAAACCTGATAACATTTTTCCATCATCCACTGTATAGTGCTGGGGGAAAATTTTTTCAATTTTCAAAACATTTTTGTTGAATATAATGAAACGTGGAAATTTTAAAATTGAAGAAAACATTTTTTTTTCATCATCTGTTCTATTATAGTGGTAAGAAAATAAAAAAAAATATATATATTTTTATTTTCAAAATAAATTTCTTTTTTAAGTATGCTTAGAATGCCATGAAACGTGAAAATTTCAAATTTAAGCAAAAAAAAATGTTTTTCCATCATCCATTTTATACAAAATTTTCGAAATTTCAAAATTTTAAATTTTCAAAAAAATTTTTTTTTTTTTTAAATAGGATTAGAATGTCACGAAACGTGGAAATTTTAAATTTGAGCAAAACAAAAATTTCATTTCCGTCACCCATTTTATAAAAAATTTTCAAAATATTCAAAATTCAAATTCCTGAAATTTTGTCATCCAGACGACTATCTATAGTCCAAATCACAAATGCTGTCATTTACGTCATCTATTTATGTACTTTTCAAAGACATGAGATTTTTCAGATTAAATACTATGCGCATTACAATGCGAATAACAGAATGTCACCTCTGATGGAGCTATAACAGAAGTTACAACCGTAACTATGCGTTTTATAAATGAATAATAACCGCTTGTTTTAGCCCTAACCAACGTTCAGAATTCTGTCAGTTGGCGCATTTGTCAAATTTAATGATTTCCTTTTTCGTCTCGTTATTTATATAAGTTTGTAGTGTTCTTTGCTGTGGTGTTTTAAGTTTCCTGTATTTATGTAAATTATTATGTAAATAGTTCGTAAGTGCTTTAGTTCTACTGTTCGTAAAGAAATTAATCTCAAAATGCCCAGCAAAGACTGGATGCAGTAGCCAGAGACAGTGGTGAAATTAGTTGGGTACTGCAATCAGGAAAAATGCAACTGCGGTGCCCTTTTGCCTTTGCAAGCAGTCCATTAGGTGAATCCCGAAATTAAATTTGGAAGACAGGGCCGGCGACCATAGCGGTGCTCGCAGGCTCGAGCACCACACGTAAAACAAAGTGGTGGTGCCGAGCACCATATGCCCAGCAACGGCAACTAGATACGTTTTTGAAAATAATACAGTCGTTCTCAACTATTACTAAACCTTTATTAGAATGTACAATTTCTAAAATTTACCCCGCCTGCGTGAGCGTGTGGTGCCATTTAAAGTTGGAAATATTAGACTTGAAGCCACTCATATACGAGTGGATTTCGCTACGTTAGAACCTCATATAACTTCGTTATTTTTGGAATTAAGTAAAAGAATTTCGGAGATATGAGTATTACTTTGGTTTTACACATAGTATGATATGAAACATAGTATTTTTCCTAAGTACTCCACTAAGTAGATATTTAATTTTATAGTTTGTTCCCATATTAAGTCATGGAAGTCTGAAAAAAATAAAAACAATCATTAAAATTCTCCATTTTATGTAAAACAATGAACTTTGTTACCAACGAATATCTTGATGTAACTAACGTATTGATTGTTTACTTTAAATTGCATATTTCTGTTTTACACGGCTAATTTGATAAATGGTCAATTTATAGTAATTAGACAAACATTTTTTAAGGTAAACGTTATGTTTTATAGTGTAGGCAAATTAGACAAAAATCGACCTAAACTTGAAATAGTTTACTGAATGAATGAATTTTCACGAAACTTTGAGGAAAATGTACGCTATTGCCCCATTATTATTATAAACAATGATTTTGTTGCTAATTTGTTAAATAACAAAATTGAGGTAAATTAAAAAAATGAAATTAAATTTTAGGTAATTTGACGAAAAATAGGAACTTTTTACTCCCGTAGAATTTTCGAAAAAATGCGTATTTTCCGAGATATAGCGGTTCGAATTTTTCCAAAAAGAGGGGAGGGGTAGTAAAAAGTGACGAGAAAAAATCCAGTAAAATTCTGATGAATGTATTATTAAAATACAAGACTTTTTTCCTTTATGACTTTTTCCTAAAGTGCACTCTGTCCATGTTTTTCCGGAAAAACACGAAAAAAAAACCCTTATCGGAAAATCTGGTAAACTCTGAAATTTAAAAATCTGGAAAAATCTAGACGTATAGTAGGTTGATATTTAAAATCTTGGTGCATATTTTCCGAGTTTTCAACAGATTTTCACGATCAAAAATGTACCTTTTAATTGTGAAAACTTTTGAAAACTCGGAAAATATGCACGTTACACCAACATTTTAAAGAATACATTAACCTATACGTGTGAATTTTTCCAGAATTTTAAATTTCATGGTTTACGAGATTTTCCATTTTCGAAAGGTACATTTCTGATCGTGAAAAACTGTTGAGAACTCGGAAAATGTGCATGTTACAAAATAACAAGGGACCAAAATTTAAAAAAATATATTAGCCTAAACGCGTGAATTTTTCCAGATTTTTAAATTTTATAGTTTACAAGATTAGGGTCTTTTTTTCGTGTTTTTCCAGAACTTTAGGAAAAAGTCACAAATGAAAAAAGTCTAAATCTCCGGTACTAGTTAACGGATCGGGGTCTATCTAGGCTCAAATTTTTCTTTTTTTTATTATCTTTCATTTTCCGACAATTGCACTCGGATACGACGTTCCTGAGCCGAGATATTTCATTTGTTTACTAAGCAATTTTTTTAAAAGCGTTGGCGGGGGGGTAAAAAAAAGAAACAAGTGGCAAGACCACACAGAAATGGTAGTTTTTATCAACATTTAGCGATTGTCGGTGGTGGAGAGTGCCATGAAAAGTCGCAAATCTTTAATAAACAAATTAGCTTATTTATTTAAACAATTACAAAATGCGCAAGATATCGACACACAAAAAAAACTATAAATCCTATGAACAAAATGCAACACTTTGACTACAATAAAAATCCGTATGACCTTTCGTTGAACAGGAAAAAAATTGTTAATTTAGGAGCCTTAATTTGTTTATAACAATTGAACGGTCAAAGATAAAAGGTTGCTACAAGTCTCAAACGACGCATATTGATAAAAGCTTCATTTTTTATATCTCAACTTGTTTTGTCTGACGCACCGTTTTCATTAAAAAGTCAAAAAACCTCAAAAAATGAGAATTTTCGCTAAAAACCATGGTTTTTAACAAAGAAGCCTGTGTTTTATAAATTTTTTAATGTCACCATCGTGTTCAGCGTAATTTTGCCTATAACAGCCAGTTTTTCAATGTCGAGTTAACTCTTGTATTGGAGTTAACTCTGGATTAAGCGCACTGTTGCGTATTTCAAATGCGAGTTAACTTGAAACCTCGAGTTAAATCGAGGTTAAGATAACTCTAGATGAGGTATGAGTTAATTACAAATTTTGGCTTAAAACTAACCTAAAATTATTATATGGTGTAAATAAATTATGATATTTTTCAAACACATCATGGATTATGATTTTAATGTAAATGCTTACAGCAGTGATGAAAAAAGCTAGAAGACCCAAGGTAATCAGATATAGGCCAAACCACATGGAAGAATGGGATCGACACGATTTTTTCTGCGCGATTTCATTTGCCTCCAAGAACTGTAGATAATATATTAAAAGAAGTGCAATATATATTATTTCGTATTCTACGAATATGTATTTGTTATCTTGTGTTGTATAAATATTAACATGCAATGTTTATTTTACATGAGGGAACTGGTTTCCTCTCATCGCATGCTATGTTGTGGAGAATTGTTGTAGCCGCAACTGTCTGTATGGTATCCATTTTTAGGCGCAGCCTTAGTGCTAATGCTCCTCTCCACTGTGTTTCTCGTTCTGATGTGGGATTAATTAAATAAATTCTCAACATTATTTCTGATCCACACAAGAGGCGCCATAAGGTAGAGTTTCACAGGATGGCCATTATTGCCGATCAACAGACCATCATTAAAGTGACCTCGTTAAAATAAATTGTATAAACAAATATATAAATATTACATTTTACAAATAATATCACAGAAAGTTAGGTTAATGTAACATTTGTAACATCACAGAACTATAGAAGACATTAGAATACTTGTGTAAAATTACGAAAATATGGTTAAAATTCATACTTCTCATGTCAACATAACAAAATATTTCACACAACTCGAGTTAACTAACTCGAATGAGAAATAGTAATGAAAAACAGTTGTAACGTTAACTCGAATTTAGCCTCGAGTTAAGGTGAGAGTAAGAGTTATCTAACTCGAACTTTAACTCAACATTGAAAAACTGGCTGTAAGAATAGCCAATAAAATTGCTGTTTTTTTCTGACCAAATAAAAGTTACGACGACCGGCCCATAAAAAGTTTTTTATGGCTTTTCAAATGCTGTAAAAATAGACAGGGTACCTATTCCATTTAAAAGGGAAAGTAAAGTTCATATCTCCGAAATACGACTTTCAATTGTTTTTCTGAAATTATTTTTGGAGAATACATGTAATTTTTTATAACTTTTTATTTTTGAATTTTTTTACATAACTCCAAACCTAAGAAAGTTAAAAGAGTTTCTAGCGTTCCCGCGACCACCCTATACTTGGATGACTATAATAAATAACTAAAAAAGTCTGCGAAGTTGATTTCTTCTCCGGTATCTTTCTCCTTCTCCCTCTCTCAATATTTACTACTAAACTGAGCACCACACGTTAAATTGAAAAGATGCCGGCCCTGGTGGAAGATGTTTATAAAGTAAATATCCTTTTAGCATACTTCTAATGCACTGGGTATTTGTATGTAGACAGTCCAACAGATTTGTAAGGAAACCCGTGAGAAGCAGGACGCCCCAAATACTACTGTGGCAAGATATGGACCCAGAAAGAAGAACAAAGGACTTGGTGGAGGCAAAGAAGATGGAGGTGAGGGATACAATTTATAATATGTACTCAGAAGTTAAGTCTGTGGCGTAGTTAATTTTATAGATAGTCTATCTGACTGCTGAAGTATAAAGTTGTCGCTTGGCGAAAGTATCATAATGTTACGTATTTTCGCCCTTCTCGGAAACACCCTGTATGAATCTGTGGGTTCTAAATAATTTTAACAAGAGGTAAACCGCTAACACTTTATTTAATAATTTACTGACTATACAATACTTCAAAATAACCTTTACACTTTGTTTACTTGATATTTAACCTCACTTTTTCGCCATTAATTTCACTTTAATAAACTTCTCCTTCTGCGCTAGAGATGGGTCGTTATTTGTGTAACGTTGTTTTGTCGCGGTATTTTTATGTAACGTACCGTCGCGCTACAAAATGCTAAAATAACCGGTTACCTGCAACGAGCACCATCACTCGCTTTGAACAACGACTGCGCGTGCAACGGATCTGCCTCGTCGCTGCAACGCAACGGATCTTTTACAACTTTCAGTAGTTTCTATGTATAATATCTACTTTTACAACTTTTGTTTTTCGGAAAAATAATTATAAATGGTAGACGTTTTATTTGGAGCCCTATTTCATAATTTATAAGTACCTACAGTAGAAAAATAACAAAATAATTCTTCGTATTTATATAAAACAAAAGTTAACATACCTATATTATTATATATCACACCGTATTTAAAGAAGTATGCGGTTTTATAAATATAGGTATGTATGTTATTCTTATTAGTGTCTATTTGTTGAAGAAATATAAGAACCTAATTAACCTACATACAACTAGAACTAGTAGAACTAACAAATTGCCAACGCGACTAAAGAACTGAATAGATTACGTTAAATTACCCTCTGAAATACCTGAGATCGGACAGCGCTACGCGACAAACGCGATCGCTTTTATGCTCGTTCCGTTTGCAGAGCTAGTCGGATATGTAGTTTCTGTCGCTCCAAAATAGCGTTCTTTTGTCGCGGTATTTTTCTAGAGCGATCGCGTTTGCAACGCTACATAAGTGGAACCGCTTTTCACATCTCTATTCTGCGCCGATAATCGCGCCTTATATACTCTGAAACTGACTCTAGATCCATCCAGAATCAATCAATAATCTTCTTCAACCACAGTCTAGAAAACTCTATCTCTTTCTACAAGTTTCCAGTCACTAATAGGCATAGGCGTATCAATCTCCAGTTTCAAGGTGGTGTAATACATAACAATAATATTAAAATCGTATGAAGTAATAATTAATTGTTATTTTACAGAAAACTCCTTTCAAATGGTACGCCCATGCGTGCCATTCTGTGTGACCTTGAGTGGATTTGATTCAGAAATTAAAAGGTGATAACGTGAACGACAACATTCATGATTTGAACCGTACTTTCTACATATGCACTGATATACAAAGTCACTAGAAGGTGGAGCGAGAACGCTGTATTTCCCTAGAGAGGGTCACACACCCAAATGCTAACCACGCCTTGAATTTATGGACACTTTATATCGAAATACAAGTATAGCCAAGACTCGTCATGTAGATTTCAAAAATGTTTGATATAATGTGTTTATTTTCACATTTTGGGGCTCCTGAAATTTTGCCATCCAGACGGCTATCTAGTCGCCTACTACCTTAAGCAGTCTCTGAATGTAACTGATACACTACTAACTCTAGAAAAACACATTTTTTAAAACATCGTTTTATTTATCTGTATTGATAAAATTTAAATCAGGATGATCTGCAATTATTATCAGCAACACATGCTTGTGCTGTGCTACTGAAAGACTGATTGGAACCGCAGCTTTTCACCACCAGTTCGTACCAGTACATAACTGCCACGCATTCATAGTATTGATTACAGCTTGTCGTAGGATATTTTCCAGGACCCGTACAAGTTGAAGGAGGTGTCACTGAAAATAAAAACAATGTCTACTGTATTAATATAAGTAACTATATTCGTTTTATTGGGATAAAATCCGATTTAAAGATGAATACAAAAAGTAAAATGTGTTAATTGTGTCTTAAAAAATGTATATCAAAACATAGGCATGGTACGGGGTATATTTTGGATACTTTACTGCTCCTAACTTTATGTTAATGACATCAATGTACCATTCACTGATTGTATTTATGATTTGTTTTTATGGCACCATAATGTCTATAGTGGCAAAGTACCGAATGGTATCATTGACAATATTCTAACATGTTTTAGTCATATTTCTTATATTAAAACTTCTACAATAATACCAATCTGTCTATCTATCTCAACATCAAAATCAATTTTCTTCAGTATTATATATAAGGATACCTTCTCTAAAGAAATTTTGTTATTTTATAACACCAGTTCTGAAATTTTAAAGAGGAAATATTTCCGAATGGTAGCGTCCTGGGTAAAACATTAACACATATTTTTAGTGTTATATTAACCAAAACTATATGCTCCTGAAATATTATTTCTGCATCACCCTATATATTTTGATTTACTATATATTTCAAAAATTTTCATCGATTTGAGGTCCTTAAAAAACTATAACTAGATAACTTCAAATTGTCATGGGTTGTTTAATTTAAAAATGAATTATTATTTGTTTGCTTATAATTGTATTGAAACATATTCTTTTATAGGATTTTACAAACAGCAGAAAAAATAACTATCTATAATTAAAGGAAAAACTTTGTGTAAAAATATTAATGAAATCTTTGCAAACTTTCGATAACCTGACTTCTGGTTATGCTAGCAAATTGAAATCCTAAAATGAATTTGTCTAATTTCTTATTTGACAATTCTCATTCTAACACTAGCATCCACACAGTCCCCTATGGCCATGCAGATTAAACTAGTATCTACATAACCCCCTTTCTGCTGTTTGTAAAATCCTATAAAGAATATGTTTCAATACAGTTGTTTATTTTGTTTAAAGAAAAAACATTGATATTTCATTTAAATTTAGAGCTGGATGTAAGTTATAAAATTTTGCAAGGTGATGGTAAGAGCAGTCAAAATTTCTCAAAAGTACAGGATATTCTATTTAAAAGCGTTTTTTGTTAAACCCTGTATATGTGGAAAACAAAAGGGAAACGTGTGAACAAATTATGATTATACGCATTCATTTTGTAATTTTTTAAAAGTTACGAAATACAAGTTTAAATTCCAATTTAAAATCTTCGCAACTTAAAACTTGATCGTATATAGAGCTAATGCTTTGCTTCTTTAAAATCTTGAATTAGAAACAATTTATTTTTAAATTACTTCCTTCCATAGAACGACGATACTATTAGATTGTGAACAAAATTAACAAAAAAATGTAATAGTAAAATTAACCGTCATTATATGGGGTGGATATCTCATCACCCGTTTGAAATTTGCAAAAATGTTTCAGGCAAAAGTTTTAAGAGATCAAGAGCGGCACATTTCAGAATCTACAGGGTGTTTCGCTTAGCTGTGGCAAGCTAATAACATGAATTTTTTAAATAAAACGCCCAACATTTTTTTTATATATTTATATTCAACTGTTAATAGTTTATACAGGCATATGTCATGTTTGAACGTAAATTGAGGCGTTGTGAAGTTATTCTAGTTTTCCCGATAAAAATGCTGTTGCAGCGGTCAAGATCGAATACAATCTGTAAAAACGTATTTTCATAAATGTGACGGTTGCTTCAATCTTTTTAAATGGTACATATCCACCTGCAGGTTTTTCATTAAAATGTTCCGACAGTTTTTAAAAAAGTCAAGCTGAAAAAAATTCACAAAAAAGTCACTGTGTACATCAGCGAGTGTTGGATGTTCTATTAAAAAATTCAGATATTAGCGGCAAGCTATGAAAGACACCCTGTATAATTCAAAATAATTTTATAATGTGCCGCCCTTGATCTCCTACAATTTTTATCCATGATATTTTTTTTCAATTTTAAACGGTCAAGGGATATAGACCATCTACGCTCTTCTGACTCATCCTGTATATTAAAATATATGAAGTTAAAACATGAAAAATAACAAACAGTAATTTACCTTGGGTTGTAGTAGTTGACTTTGTTGTTGTAGTGGTTGGCTTTGTTGTGGTGGTCGACTTTGTTGTGGTGGTCGGTGTTGTTGTGGTGGTGGTCGGTGTCGTTGTTGTGGTGGTCGGTGTCGTTGTGGTGGTGGTCGGTGTTGTTGTGGTGGTGATCGATGTTGTTGTGGTTATCGGTGCAGTTGTTGATGTAGATATCGAAGATATACATGGGGTTGTTGGTTTCTCTGTGGTTAAAAATTCGCCAGTGGCTGCATCACATCTACTGTCAGTAACACATGCTAGTGCCGTACTGTTAAAAGCTTGTCCAGAGGAACATGATTTCAAATTTAAATTGAACCACCACAGGAATGGTACACACTCATAGTACTGATTGCACTTCTCGGCGGGATATTTACCTGCACTGTTACACTGTGCTGGAGGTGTCACTAAAAATATATAAATAACTTATTTATACTACTAAATGTTTGAAATGTTTGTTTGTTTGTTTAAAAATGTTTTAACTGCTCTAATTTCACCTTAAAATGTTTAAAAATGACATGCTGATTTTGGAACATTGTCAAAAAAAAATTGGTTGGAGTATATCAATATTTAACAATTTATGGTCATTCTCTCAGCCTGATCAACATAATATTTTTGAAAAAGTGCTATTTTATATACTTAAATGTAAGGGGTGAGGGAATTTTGCAAACAGACTTATGTGTAAAGGATTCTCACAGATGTTATAAAGAGGTGGAGAAAGGGATTTATAAATTGCCCATTTTTGTGAATGTATTTACTGAATGACCATATAACTGTATCAATTTAGGGTGAAGTTCTCACTTTTCCGAACTTTATAAAGCAATAGACGATGAGTTTGTATAATATCGCAACACATTTTGTACCACAGCCATGGGTAAACCCAGTGTTATTAGGAAATATTAAACAATACAACTTTCTGAATGGTATTTAAATTATTGAAAATAAATACATTGTTAATAAATATGAAAATGTCTTAAAATTCATCTTACCAGGACTATTCGTTGTAAAAATTTCAGTTGTACTTTCATCACATTTGTACATGGTGCTGCTGGGTATTGTTGTAGTGGTGGTGGGTGTTTCTGTGGTGGTTGGTGTTTCTGTGGTGGTTGGTGTTTCTGTGGTGGTGGATATTTCCGTGGTGGTGGGTGTTTCCGTGGAGGTTGGTGTTTCTGTGGTGGTGGATGTTTCAGTGGTGGGTGTTGTGGTGGTGGTGGGTGTTGTGGAGGTGGATATACACGGGGTTGTAGATTTTTCTGTGGTTAAAAGTTCACCAGTTGCTGCATCACATCTACTGTCAGTAAGACATGCTAGAGCTGTACTGTTAAAAGCTTGTCCAGAAGCACATGATTTCAAATCCAAGTTGAACCACCATAGGAATGGTACACACTCATAGTATTGGTTGCATTTTTCCGCAGGGTATTTGCCTGCACTGTTACATTGCGCCGGAGGTGTAACTAAAAATATTATATAATTGTAATACTGAAAATGTATATACAGTACATCTAATTTTAAAATCATAAACTTTGTATAAGAAACAGATGACATATAGTAGAAGCGAGAGAGGAAGACACAGTTCCATCTTCTCTTAATTCCACACTCCAGCAAATACTTGTTTCTTTCTTATGTAAGGTTTTTGAACAATGAAGTAAACAATATAAACATATGGTGTATAGAATGGTATATAGTATTCTTAAGAGAATAAATTTGATCTCCATATCTAGATATTATGGTGAATAAAGAAGCAACATTGATTATTCACCTCCATAATATTATGAAGAGAACTTAAATGAATATGGCCTTCAGATTATGTGTCAAAAACCTTCAAAAACACAAAATTTCTGCTTATTTATGGTGAATGATTTAAATGTCTATGTTTTAGAAATGATACCTAACTACTTTTATTGCAGCCATTAAGAGTATTCTTGAAATGGTTCTTAATTCATAAAATGTCGTAAAGATTTACTTTACCAGGACTATTGGTTGTAAATATTTCAGTTGAGATTTCAACACATTCGTTTGCTATGGTAGGAGCAGTAGATTTATCAGTTTCGACAATACATCTATCATCAGGAATACATTTGTTTTGAGTGTTATCAAAAGCTTCCCCAGAGGGACATGTTTGTAATACTGCCTCGTAAACTCCATCATTATTTAAAATGCACTCATAGTATTGGTTACATTGCTGGCAAGGGTATCTTCCAGTGCCTGTGCAAGTAGGAGGAGTTACTAAAAAAAATTTACAAATATTCTTATTCCAGGGCCACTGTTACATTATGTGGAAGGGATCCTACCAGAAATTTCTGTTGTGGTACTTGAACTAATATCAGCTTCCGTTGTAGCATTGCAGTTGTTATCCAGAACACATGTTAGTTCGGTTTTGCTGAAACCTTCCCCAGAATTGCATGTTTGCACTACTAACTCATAAGTTCCATCAACTTCTACACATTCATAGTATTGGCTGCAATCTTTAGAGGGGTATTTTCCAGAACTAGTACAAGTTGAGGGAGGTGTACATTCACACTCTTCCTCTTCAGTTGAATTTATATGATTATTTGTACTTGTCGGAGTAGATACTACAAATAATTGAAAATATTATTAAGAGTGGGTATGCCGTCTAAAAATCAGAAATAAATTACTCTCAAACGCCGCCCCGTCCGCGACAAATTATAATTAGACCATTGCAGTTACGAAATTTGTACAGCCGAAAAATAGAAGAAAACATATCAATCTAGGTTTGTATCTTTTTAATATTTTGAGAAAAAATGGTATTAATTAATAAGATTTGTTTTAATTAGCAGCAAATTGCTGATTTTTTTTTTAAATATTTAGAATCAAAATATGAGAAAAAGGACTCGATACAAACCTTCATTTATGTTTTCTGTGTATCGTACTATTTTTATTTTTCCAAAAAACATAATACTTTTTGCAAAAACATGTATAGCACGGAACCGTGCAAAGGCACATTTTGCAACAAATGTTACACTGATACGAGCTCCCTCTGGATTTATTATTGTTTAAGCTCCGCCCTTCACCCAGAATTATTTTATGAATGAGAAAATATAACGAGGGAACGAAATAAGGAATTAAACCAAATCATTTCTAATAACACGGGACACGCCCAATAAAATACAAAATTCCATTAATTTACTATTATACTTAACAGGTACTCTACTCTTTGATTATACTACAAGTACGGAATTATAACAATATAGTAACTAGTTATATGTAGCCACCCATGCACTAACAATAATGTGTAATTGTGTTTCAATTCTTCTTTATAAAATGGTGGTATGCTGGTATATTTGAAAACATTTATTGGACAATACAATTGATACTAAATTTTAAAGATGTGTTCTTGTCGTAAACACATGAATATAGAATTATAAGGGGCGGTGCGATTTGCAATGAAAGGAGTTAGAAACACAAAAGTAAAACGCACATTTTCCCATTTTCTCATCAAGTCACACGCATCAGTTTGTTGCATTAGACCAAGTAAAAGGTTTTTTTTTATAATAACTTTTATTTCTGGGAAAAATAGAAAGAAATGTTTGGGATAAAAACTGTCGGCAGTAAAGTTATCTATCGATCTGTCAAAATAATGAAATCTAGGCTCAAAATGTAAAAAGAAACAGAGAAACCAACTTACTCCTTTAAACCCGAAAATATTTTCCAGAAAAAAGCAACTTCGTGAAAATTTAACAAATCAGAGCTAAAAGTATTGTCCAGAAGGTGATGTGGACCGATGTTGAAAATATTTTCTTGTTGAGATCGCGTACCCAATGTAGACGTTCTAAGACTCAAGTTGCAGGTTTTTATCTCTGCTTTCAAAATTTGTAGAAAAAACATTTTTGAATACAAATTTTAGCCATCTTTTTTACTTTCAAAATTTTGCAAATTTTTAGAATCGCTCTGACATTCGTATTTTAAAAAAATGCACTATTAAATTTCATTGATACAAATAATTGATGCTTTGGATTTTTAAAATCTAACCAGTAAAACCAGAGATATCCATATTTTTGAGAAATAACCTACTATGTCTAAAGTTATTAATGATATTTTGATGCGGGGTTTAGTTTAAAACATCTATCATTAAACTTTTGACTACTATAAAAGCAAATTTGTAAGTTCTCCCCATCCATACATTTTTTAAGAAAATATGAATAATAATTCGTAAAACTAAGTGTACACCAGGCAAGTTATTTTATATAATATGTGCTAATATGTGATATGTGCTAAGTATATAACACTAGTTCCTTGGTTAAATCGAGAACTACTACTCCTAGAAAGTAAAATTTCAAATAAAAGGTTGCCTCTATCCTTAATCTTTATTTATTCTCGATATATTTATTTGTTACTGACTTCGAAAAATTGGCATTTGCTTGCTACATTTACGTCTGCAAATTTCAGGTTAGGGTTGTAAAGAAATTCTTATTTTATACTATATACTGTCAAAACAGTACCTGAGAGGTCAACCACTTGTAGAAATTACACGAACTGCCGAGACTGCCTTGCCTGCGGCGCCTGCGTAACTCCAACCAGCCGCACTTGCGGGACTTTCAATTATATGACCTCCACTGCCATGGCTGCCGACAGCCTGCCTAAAATTCGGAGAACGAGTGCCGACGGTGGTTTACCTCTCGATAGACAACTAGTGAATTTCATAATGATCCGTTGAATAGTTTAATGCTTACAAATAATTACTTATCACTGACTTTCTGCGAATCATTTCTCTTTTTCTCGGCGTCTATTGGATGTATAACAATAATAAATACAATTATTTTTTTGTTTAACTTGCCATAATTCAAAAAACGAAAACATTAATGGATCTCAATTTTACTATGTCATCACTACATATTTATTAATGAACTGTGGTAATATGAAGGTCAAATTTTAATAATTGTAAAAAATACGTTTTTTTTTTTCAAAAACCATGTCGATAAAATGTGAGTATTTGCAAGGATCAGTTAACGAACGGAACACCCTTTAAGTCTATGCTGGGAAGAAATAAAGATGGAGACACCTTTTTTATTTGAAACTTTTTTTCTGTTTAACAGTTTCTAAGAATATCGCGTATAGACAAATTAGACCAAAAAATAACTAATACTATACGCATAACTCTTATTGGATAAAACAACTTGCGTGGTGTATATTTTTTATTTTAACAATGGTTGCTAATTTTTGTTTATTGGTAAACTACCATTATTTGAGGGAGACTACAAAATAAAAATTCAAGAAGTCCTGAGGAATTCCCAGAGGATCCAAGAGTTTAAATTTTGATTTGTTGAATGATGTGACAGCTAAAGCTTTACACATACGAAAACTAAACAACATTAAAATGTTAAGTTTTCCATTTAGTTATAAACAAGAATTAGTACTATAATAACAAACAAGACTGCAGCTACGGACACGTATTTCGGAGTTATTGCTCTTCATATATGGCACATGAGGTACGAAGGTACAAAATAGAGTACCTACAATATACTGTGCTTTCCTATCTTTGTTGGTCTTGCTTTTAACAATATAACAATATTATTTATGCCATGCTACGCTGATGAGGAGCAATGACTCTGAAACGTGTGTCCGTAGCTGCAATATTGCATACCACTAATTTTTGTTTATAATTTTTATCGGACCTCATCAACTCTTATTCTTTTTATTTAATATTATTATTTCCTTATTGACGATTATTATTAATTAATGCAGATTACTAATTATTGAATATCTTTTCCATTATGCAAAAATATAGATATACTCGTATACTTCATATTACAAATTAAAATTCTAGGGAAGCATAATACCTAGCCGTCTAAATTATAAATACTGTATTTGTTGAAGTAATAATATGTTAAAAACGCATTTAGGTTGGAATGATAGGATAGATGTGTCGGGTGTCGGCATAACCTTTGAGGTTTGGCAGGTAGAATTTATATACAATCATGAACTAATTTCGAGCTTATACGTAAGTGGAATCGCGGTCATTCATTTCTATTTACTACTACATAGTACTATAAACACATAAAATAATATTTTATCGTTTTTAAAGGACCGCCCACTGGAGTTTCCCTTTCACCTCCCCTGTTGCAAATTTTAGCAGCTTGTCGAGGCATACCTACTCTTAAGCCAAATGGAATTAGAGAATTTTATTTTTACCACTCGTAAATGAAGTAAGGTCGGTTGTAGTTGTATCACTTTCTACATTACAACTAGCATCTGGAATGCACTGAAGTTGTCCGTTATCAAAAGCTTCTCCAGGAGGACACGTTTGCAATACTGCCTCATAAGATCCATCATCCTTTACCACACATTCATAGTACTGATTACACTGTTGACAAGGATACCTTCCAGTACCTGTGCAACTAGGGGGAGTAACTAAAATCGAAGATTTACTTTTATTACACTAACAGTTTGACCACAAAAATATTTTACCCGAAATTTCTGTTGTCGTAGTACTTGAACTGATTTCAACCACAGTTTTAGCTTCGCAAGTATCATCTGGAACACATGCTAATTTGGTTCTGTTGAAACCTTCTCCAGAATTACACGTTTGCACAACCAGTTCGTAAGATCCATTAAGTTCTACACATTCGTAATACTGGTTGCAAATTTCGGATGGGTATTTGCCAGGACTTGTACAAGTTGATGGAGGCGTACATGCACAATCTGCCTCTTCAGTTGAAGTTACAGGATTAGTCGTACTTGTAGATGGAGAAGTAGAAACTAAAAGTAGTAATAATGAACACTCTTTATTCAAATGAGAAATGTCGTCAAAAGGCAATTGACCGATGTCCTTTACCTTGTCCAAATATAATTATTAAAAATTAGTAGGTACTGTGGCATTATCAAAATCACATATGTTCAATCATACGCACCTATTGACTAATACTGTTACTAAATTGATTAGTAAACTGAAAAGAAATGTAAAGGATATTATTTTTACCGATTGATGGTGTGGATGTCAATCCACTCGTAGGTGTGTCACTTTCTATGACACAACTAGCATCCGGAATGCACTGAAGTTGTCCGTTATCAAAACCTTCCCCAGGAGGACACGTTTGCAATACTGCCTCATAAGATCCATCATCCTTTACCACACATTCATAGTACTGATTACACTGTTGGCAAGGATATCTTCCAGTACTTGTGCAACTAGGGGGAGTAACTAAAATCGAAAAAGTACTTTTATTACACTAACATTTGACAACAAAAATATTTTACCTGAAATTTCTGTTGTCGTAGTACTTGAACTGATTTCAACCACAGTTTTAGCTTCGCACGTATCATCTGGAACACATGCTAGTTTGGTTCTGTTGAAACCTTCTCCAGAATTACATGTTTGCACAACCAGTTCGTAAGATCCATTAAGTTCTACACATTCGTAATACTGGTTGCAAATTTCGGATGGATATTTGCCAGGACTTGTACAAGTTGATGGAGGCGTACATTCACAATCTTCCTCTTCAGTTGAAGTTACAGGATTAGTCGTACTTGCAGATGTAGAAGTATAAACTAAAAGTAGTAATAATGAACACACTTTATTCAAATGAGAAATGTCGTCAAAAGGCAATTGATCGATGTCCTTTACCTTGTCCAAATATAATTATTAAAAATTAGTAGGTACTGTGGCATTATCAAAATCATATCTGTTCAGTCATACACACGCACCTATTGACTAATATTGTTACTAAATTGAATAGTAAACTGAAAAAAAATGTAAAGGATATTATTTTTACCGATTGAAGGTGTAGACGCCAGTCCACTTGTTGTTGTATCACTTTCTATGGCACAACTAGCATCTGGAATGCACTGAAGTTGTCCGTTATCAAAAGCTTTGCCAGGAGGACACGTTTGCAATACTGCCTCATAAGATCCATCATCCTTTACCACACATTCATAGTACTGATTACACTGTTGACAAGGATACCTTCCAGTACCTGTGCAACTAGGGGGAGTAACTAAAATCGAAGAAGTACTTTTATTACACTAACAGTTTGACAGCAAAAATATTTTACCCGGAATTTCTGTTGTCGTAGTACTTGAACTGATTTCAACCACAGTTTTAGCTTCGCACGTATCATCTGGAACACATGCTAGTTTGGTTCTGTTGAAACCTTCTCCAGAATTACATGTTTGCACAACCAGTTCGTAAGATCCATTAAGTTCTACACATTCGTAATACTGGTTGCAAATTTCGGATGGGTATTTGCCAGGACTTGTACAAGTTGATGGAGGCGTACATGCGCAATCTTCCTCTTCAGTTACATTTGCAGGATTACTAGTACTTGTAGGTGCAGAGGTAGAAACTAAAAGTAATAATAAACCAACGTTATTGAAATGAGAAATAATTCGTCAAAATGCAATCAGCCGATGTCCATTACCCCACCCCAACCAAAAATATTTATTACAAATTAACCAGTACAGTTGAATGATCAAAGTGATACTTTTTCAACACCTATTGACTATTATTATCACAGAACTGATTATTAAACCTATAGAAAATTGCAATGAATTTTATTTTTACCGACTGAAGATGTAGATGTCAACCCGGTCGTAGTTGCATCATCACTTTCTATGACACAACCAGCATCCGATATGCACTGAAGTTGTGTATTATCAAAGGCTTCCCCATTGGGGCATGTTTGTAATACTGCTTCATAAGATCCATCATCCTTTACCACACATTCATAGTACTGATTGCACTGCTGGCAAGGGTACCTTCCAGTACCTGTACAACTAGGGGGAGTAACTAAAATCCAAGAATCACTTTCATTACACTGACGATTTGATAACAGAAGTATCTTACCTGGAATTTCTGTTGTAGTACTTGAACTGATTTCGTTAGTTTTAGCTTCACAAGTATTATCTGGAACACATGTTAGTTTGGTTCTGTTGAAACCCTCTCCAGAATTACATGTTTGCACAACCAGTTCATAAGATCCATTAAGTTCTATACATTCGTAATACTGGTTGCAAATTTCGGATGGATATTTGCCAGGACTTGTACAAGTTGATGGAGGCGTACATGCACAATCTTCCTCTTCACTTGAAGTTACTGGATTAGTCATACTTGTAGATGTAGAAGTAGAAACTAAAAGTAGTAATAATAAACAGACTTTTTTCAATTGAGAAGTATCATTTCAAAAGACAATTGACCAAAGTCATTTAACCCCCTCCAAAAATAATTATTACAAATTAATAAGTACTATTTCATTAAGGAAATGATATTTTTTCAATCACACACACCACTTGACTAATATTGTTACTAAATTGATTACTAAACTGAAACAATTTTATTTTTACCAATCGAAGCAGTGGATGTCAATCCGGTTGTACTTGTATCACCTATTATGCAACTAGCATCCAGTATGCATTGAAGTTGTGTGTTATCAAAGGCTTCTCCAAGAGGACATGTTTGCAATACTGCTTCATAAGATCCATCATCATTTACCACACATTCATAGTACTGATTACACTGCTGGCAAGGATATCTTCCAGTACTTGTGCAAATAGGAGGCGTTACTAATAAGAAACAACAAATATATAAAGAGGGTAAGTTGATATGGAAGGTGTATTACCAGAAGCGTCTGTTGTAGTGCTTGAAGTGGTACCTCCTGCTGTTGCCTTGCAACTATCGTCTGGAATACAAGTTAGTTCGGTTCTGTTAAAGCTTTGCCCAGAAGTGCAAGTTTGCGTAACTAATTCATATGACCCGTTGACTTCTACACATTCATAATACTGGTTACAAATTTCTGATGGATACTTTCCAGGACTAGTGCATGTAGATGGAGGAGTACATTCACATTCTTCTTCAGTTGAATGTGTGTGATCACTCGTACTTGCTGAAGTAGTGGAAATTAAAAATAATAATTGGTGATTATCATATCGTCAAACAATATCAAATACTTCTCAAGTCACGTAAAATTATTATTATGAGTGTAATTATTAAGCCGAATGAAAATTATAAACAATTTTATTTTTACCTATTGGTGGTGTTGAGGTATATGCGATCGTAGTCGAATCACTTTCTTCATTTGAATACACATGACTACTTGTACCAGTTGTAGAAGTAAGACCGGAAGCTGAAAATAATAATTATAGATTCATGCTATCGTACCGTCAAACAAGATCAAATCATATTTCTCAAGTCATATATATAATGATTGTGATTATTAAGCCGAAAAAGATACCAATTTTATTTTTACCTATTGATGAAGTAGAAGTAAATGCGGATGAAGCCAAATCACTTTCTTCAGTTAAATACCCATGGGTACTTGTACCTGTTGTAGAAGTAGGACTGGAAGCTAAAAATAACAATTGGAGATTTATATTATCATATCGTCAAACTAGATCAACTAATATTTTTCAGCTTACTTACAATTATTTTTACGAATCTGATTATTAAGCCAACAGAAAATTACGAACAATTTCATATTTAGGGGCCATCCATTAATTACATCACACTTTGAGGGGGGGGCCCATAAAGTGTGACAGTGTGATAAGAGGGGAGCAGGGGGTCAAACTTTTGTGACATCACATTATTTACATCTACGTATACCATTGTTTTAATCGAATGGAATTCAAAATAAAACAAAAATCAGAAAATTCTTCCTCAAAATTTAAAATCTCCGACGTCACAATGGGGGGAGGGGGGGTTGACTCCAATGTGACAACCTGTGACATAGGGGTAGGGAGGGGTAGAAAAAACATGAAATTTGCGTGACGTAATTAATGAATGGCGCCTTACCTGTTGATGAGGTAGAAGTATATACAGTCGTAGTCGAATCGCTTTCTTCAGTTGAATACCCACGGGTACTTGTACCAGTTGAAGAAGTAGGACTGGATGCTAAAAGTAACAATTAGAGATCTATACTATCATATCGTCAAATTAGATCAACTAATATTCCTCAACTTACTTACAATTATTGTTACGATTGTGATTATTAAGCCAACAGAAAATTATAAACAATTTTGTGTTTACCTATTGATGAGGTAGAAGTATATGCAATCGTAGTCGAATCGGTTTCTTCAGTTGAATAACCATGGGTACTCGTATCAGTTGTAGAAGATACTAAAAATGGCAATTAGAGATTTATATTAATAATAATAATAATAATAATAATAAGTTTATTAATTCTATGGGCCAAAAATATACAATTGGATAGAACATGTCAATAAAGAAGGGTATACAATAGTATATGTACACTCATATATATAAAATAATTTTACATTTACATAACTACATAAATTCTAGTAAAAATATATATAAAAATACGTTACTGATGCGTATTACTATAAAGTTAATATATTCCAGTACCCGGTTAGATATCACAAAAAATTATAAATATATTCACCTGGAGAAATTACAGTTAGACACATATATATATAAAAAAAAAGACAAAAATAATTTAAACGCATTAAAGTACATATCATGTAAAGTTAAAATATTCCTCCAACGAGTAAAAGCTATTCATACATAAAAAATCTTTCAGTTTAGTTTTAAATCGATATATTGTTGTAATTTCTTTAAGGTGCCTAGGCAATTTATTATACAAATAACTTCCAGCACATAATGGCGACTTTTTATACAGCGTAAGGTTATGCTTCTCTATTATCATATTATCAAACTAGATCAACTAATATTTCTCAACTTATGTACAATTATTGTTATGAATGTGATTATTAAGCCAACAGAAAATTATAAACAATTCTATGTTTACCTATTGATGAGGTAGAAGTATATGCGGGCGTAGTCGAATCGCTTTCTTCAGTTGAATACCCATGGGTACTTGTAACAGTTGTAGATGTTGGACTGGAGTCTAAAAATAATAATTAGAGATTTATGCTATCACACTGTCAAACTAGATCAACTAATATTTGTCAACTTACTTACAATTACTGTTACGAATGTGATTATTAAGCCAACAGAAACTTATCAACAATTTTATGTTTACCTGAAACATATTCTTTATAGGATTTTGCAAACAGCGGAAGGAAAAACTATCTATGAGAACTAAAGGAAAAACTATATATAAAAGTATTAATGAAATCTTTGCATTCTTTCGATAACCTGACTTCTGGTTATGCTAACAAGTAAAAATTCTCCAACATAGTCCCCTACGGCTAGGCAGGTTAAACTAGTGTCTACATGATCCCCTACGACATGTAAATTCAGTTAAAAATGAGAACAAAGGCCTGAAATTAATTTATTTATGTACCTTGTCTTTAAAAATTTTTTCATTCTAATGAAAATTTTTCATAAAATCTCATTCAGTTTCTTGGAAATACTTAGCCTTTGAAACGTTTTTCGTCCTTATTGTGGACTCACCAGAAAAGCCCAAAGCCACTCATAACGATGTTCCATGCAAAACTAAGACAATATCCAAGAATAAGTATGAAATATTTATATTTGACATTGACTGATAAAAAGCAACAGATCTTCACCTATCTATTTATATTATATTTTATCAGTCAATGTCAAATATAAATATTTCATACTTATTCATGGATATTGTCTTAGTTTTGCATGGAACATCGTTATGAGTGGCTTTAGGCTTTTCTGATGAGTCCACAATAATGTAATTCATTAGAATGAAAAAAAATTTAAAGACAGGGTACGTAAATAAATTAATTTCAGGCCTTTGTTCTCATTTTTAACTGAATTTACATATCGTAGGGGATCATGTAGCTGCCTAGCCGTAGTGGACTATGTTGGATGCTACTGTTAAAATGAGAATGGCAAATAAGAATTTTTTCTTGTTAGCATAACCAGAAGTCAGGTTATCGAAAGAATGCAAAGATTTCATTAATATTTTTATATATAGTTTTTCCTTTAGATCTCATAGATAGTTTTTCCTTCCGCTGTTTGCAAAATCCTATAAAGAATAAGTTTCATTACTATAAGCAAACAAACAATAAATAATTCACTTTTTTGTGTTTACCTATTGTTGAGGTAGAAGTATATGCGGTCGTAATCAAATCGCTTTCTTCAGTTGAATAACCATGTGTACTAGTATCAGTTGTAGAAGTAGGACTGGATGCTAAAAATCGCAATTAGAGATTTATATTATCATATTATCAAAGTAGATCAACTAATATTTCTCAAACTTATTTACAATTATTGTTATGAATGTGATTATTAAGCCAACAGAAAATTATAAACAATTTTATGTTTACCTGTTATTGTTGAGCTGGAAGTATATGCGGTCGTAGTCGAATCACTTTCTTCAGTTGAATAACCATGGATACTAGTATCAGTTGTAGAAGTAGGAATGGATGCTAAAAATAACAGTTAGAGATTTATATTATCATATTATCAAACTAAACCAACTAATATTTCTCAACTTATTTACAATTATTGTTATATATGTGATTATTAAGCCAACAGAAAATTATAAACAATTCTATGTTTACCTATGGATGAGGTAGAAGTATATGCAGGAGTAGTCAAATCACTTTCTTCAGTTGAGTTACCATGGGTACTCGTATCAGTTGTAGAAGTAGGACTGGATGCTAAAAATAACAGTTAGAGGTTTATGCTATCATATTATCAAACTAGATCAACTAATATTTCTCAAACTTACTTACAATTATTGTTATAAATGTGATTATTAAGCCAACAGAAAATTATAAACAATTCTATGTTTACCTATTATTGTTGAGGTGGAAGTATATGCGGTCGTAGTCGAATCACTTTCTTCAGTTGAATTACCATGGGTACTCGTATCAGTTGTAGAAGTAGGACTGGATGCTAAAAATAACAGAGATTTATATTATCATATCAAACTAGATCAACTAATATTTCTCAAACTTATTTACAATTATTGTTATAAATGTGATTATTAAGCCAACAGAAAATTATAAACAATTCTATGTTTACCTATTATTGTTGAGGTGGAAGTATATGCGGTCGTAGTCGAATCACTTTCTTCAGTTGAATTACCATGGGTACTCGTATCAGTTGTAGAAGTAGGACTGGATGCTAAAAATAACAGTTAGAGATTTATATTATCATATTATCAAACTAGATCGACTAATATTTCTCAAACTTATTTACAATTATTGTTATAAATGTGATGATTAAGCCAACAGAAAATTATAAACAGTTCTGTGTTTACCTATTATTGTTGAGGTGGAAGTATATGCGGTCGTAGTCGAATCACTTTCTTCAGTTGAATAACCATGGGTGCTAGTATCAGTTGTAGAAGTAGGAATGGATGCTAAAAATAACAGTTAGAGATTCATATTATCATATTATCAAACTAAACCAACTAATATTTCTCAACTTATTTACAATTATTGTTATAAATGTGATTATTAAGCCAACAGAAAATTATAAAAAAATTCTATGTTTACCTATGGATGAGGTAGAAGTATATGCGGGAGTAGTCGAATTGCTTTCTTCAGTTGAATAACCGTGAGTACTAGTATCAGTTGTAGAAGTAGGACTGGATGCTAAAAATAACAGTTAGAGATTTATATTATCATATTATCAAACTAGATCAACTAATATTTCTCAACTTATTTACAATTATTGTTATAAATGTGATTATTAGGCCAGCAGAAAATTTTAAACAATTCTATGTTTACCTATGGATGAGGTAGAAGTATATGCGGGAGTAGCCGAATCACTTTCTTCAGTTGAATTACCATGGGTACTCGTATCAGTTGTAGAAATAGGACTGGCTACTAAAAATAACAGAGAGATTTATATAATCATATTATCAAACTAGATCAACTAATATTTATCAACTTATTTACAATTATTGTTATAAATGTGATTATTAGGCCAACAGAAAATTATAAACAATTTTATGTGTACCTATTGTTGAGGTAGAAGTATATGCGGTTGTATTCGAATCATTTTCTTCAGTTGAATAACCATGGGTACTCGTATCAGTTGTAGAAGTAGGACTGGATACTAAAAATAACAGTTAGAGATTTATATTATCATATTATCAAACTGGATCAACTAATATTTCTCAACTTATTTATAATTATTGTTATAAATGTGATTATTAAGCCAACAGAAAATTATAAGCAATTTTATGTTTACCTATTGTTGAGGTAGAAGTATATGCAGTTGTAGTCGAATCACTTTCTTCAGTTGAATTACCATGGGTACTCGTATCAGTTGTAGAAGTAGGACTGGATGCTAAAAATAACAGTTAGAGATTTATATTATCATATCAAACTAGATCAACTAATATTTCTCAAACTTATTTACAATTATTGTTATAAATGTGATTATTAAGCCAACAGAAAATTATAAACAATTCTATGTTTACCTATTATTGTTGAGGTGGAAGTATATGCGGTCGTAGTCGAATCACTTTCTTCAGTTGAATAACCATGGGTGCTCGTATCAGTTGTAGAAGTAGGACTGGATGCTAAAAATAACAGTTAGAGATTCATATTATCATATTATCAAACTAAACCAACTAATATTTCTCAACTTATTTACAATTATTGTTATAAATGTGATTATTAAGCCAACAGAAAATTATAAAAAATTCTATGTTTACCTATGGATGAGGTAGAAGTATATGCGGGAGTAGTCGAATTGCTTTCTTCAGTTGAATAACCATGAGTACTAGTATCAGTTGTAGAAGTAGGACTGGATGCTAAAAATAACAGTTAGAGATTTATATTATCATATTATCAAACTAGATCAACTAATATTTCTCAACTTATTTACAATTATTGTTATAAATGTGATTATTAAGCCAGCAGAAAATTATAAACAATTCTATGTTTACCTATGGATGAGGTAGAAGTATATGCGGGAGTAGTCGAATCACTTTCTTCAGTTGAATTACCATGGGTACTCGTATCAGTTGTAGAAATAGGACTGGCTACTAAAAATAACAGAGAGATTTATATAATCATATTATCAAACTAGATCAACTAATATTTATCAACTTATTTACAATTATTGTTATAAATGTGATTATTAGGCCAACAGAAAATTATAAACAATTTTATGTTTACCTATTGTTGAGGTAGAAGTATATGCGGTTGTATTCGAATCATTTTCTTCAGTTGAATAACCATGGGTACTCGTATCAGTTGTAGAAGTAGGACTGGATACTAAAAATAACAGTTAGAGATTTATATTATCATATTATCAAACTGGATCAACTAATATTTCTCAACTTATTTACAATTATTGTTATAAATGTGATTATTAAGCCAACAGAAAATTATAAAAAATTCTATATTTACCTATGGATGAGGTAGAAGTATATGCGGGAGTAGTCGAATTGCTTTCTTCAGTTGAATAACCATGAGTACTAGTATCAGTTGTAGAAGTAGGACTGGATGCTAAAAATAACAGTTAGAGATTTATATTATCATATTATCAAACTAGATCAACTAATATTTCTCAACTTATTTACAATTATTGTTATAAATGTGATTATTAAGCCAGCAGAAAATTATAAACAATTCTATGTTTACCTATGGATGAGGTAGAAGTATATGCGGGAGTAGTCGAATCACTTTCTTCAGTTGAATTACCATGGGTACTCGTATCAGTTGTAGAAATAGGACTGGCTACTAAAAATAACAGAGAGATTTATATAATCATATTATCAAACTAGATCAACTAATATTTCTCAACTTATTTACAATTATTGTTATAAATGTGATTATTAGGCCAACAGAAAATTATAAACAATTTTATGTTTACCTATTGTTGAGGTAGAAGTATATGCGGTTGTAGTCGAATCATTTTCTTCAGTTGAATAAACATGGGTACTCGTATCAGTTGTAGAAGTAGGAATGGATGCTAAAAATAACAGTTAGAGATTTATATTATCATTTATGAAACTAGATCAACTAATATTTCTCAACTTAGTTTCAATTATTGTTATAAATGTGATTATTAAGTCAACAGGAAATTATAGACAATTTTATGTTTACCTATTGACGAGGTAGAAGTATGTGCGGTCGTAGCTGAATTGCTTTCTTCTGTTGAATACCCAGGGGTACTTGTAGCAGTTGTAGAAGTAAGACTGGAAGCTAAAAATAACATTTAGAGACTTATACTATCATAATGTGAAACTAGATCGACTAATATTTCTCAACTCACAATTATTGTTGCGAATGTGATTGTTAAGCCAACAGAAAATTGTAAACAATTTCGTATTTACCTATTGATGAGGTAGAATTATATGCGGTTGTCGTTAAATCGCTTTCTTTGGTTGTATACACATGATTACTTGTTCCAGTTGTAGAGGTAGAACTGGAAGCTGAAATAATAATTGGAGTTTAATACTATCATGTCATCTTTAAACAAGCTCAACGAATACTTCTTAAGTCACATATAGTGATTGTTACGAATATGATTACTAAACGAAAGGAAAATTGTAAACTTTTATTCATACCTATTGATGAGATATCAGTATATGCAGTCGTGGTCAAATCGCCTTCTTCGGTTGAATACGCATGACTAATTGGTGACGTGATAAGCAAAGATGGACTGACTTCAAGATATGTGCTACTTGTTTCTGTACTATAAACTGTTTCTGCTGTGCAGGTATCATCGGGTATGCATTTTAAATGGGTACTGCTGAACGATTCTCCAGAAGCACAGCTCTTTAGTACTAATTCATAGTATTGCTGGCAATTTTGGGTAGCGTATTTACACTTACCACTGCTTGAGCACAATTCCACTGTAATCAAATTAGTAACATTACTTATTAACTTAATAATATAACAAGGGTTCGTTTAAATTCATAGAGCCACATTTAGGACAGAGTTCCAGGGGTATGGACGTTCAGTGGCGTCTTTAATGTTTTACCGAAGCTGTTGGCTAGATTGTGGTTATAAGGCACAATATGGCTAGTTGCTGGTATACCTCCTGGGTTTGAATCTCAGCTGCGGCAGATAGCATTTTCGCATTGCTAAACTCCGCTAGTATAAATAAGGCATAAAAGAAAGAAAGTATGTTTTAAGTGCCAATTCCAAATACCATTATAGCAGTATTTGGAATGAGTGAAATGGGGACAATATATTTTCCATCAGAGAAATATAAGCAAGTCCAATTATTTCTACAGTTGAATTTAATAAATATTCGTCTCCATTGACATTTTGGAGTCATTTAGAACTCGTTGCTATTTACATCACACTTATCATTTAAAAGTACTCCCTCTCGTTCTACCTGATGCAAATGCAAATCTCCAAAACCTAGCTGTTTCTTTTACTAATTAATTTAATCTGAACAAAATTAATGACCACTTATGATATATAATTAACACAGCCACACACAAAACTTGATCTGTACCAGAAATAAGACTCATCATTGTATTTTGACATGATAAAAATAATCTGATGTTCAAATCGCTTGATTTTGTCTGTCTTGCGGAAAATGTTTTTTTTTTTTTGTTTAAGAATAACTGTGAGAAAAAAGTAATTTGAACATAAGATTGGTTTTATGACATCATGATACATAGGAAAATCTGATTTCTGGTCCAGAGCAGTTTTTATTTAGTTTAGCTGTGGCCAAGCCTTATTAGTACAGTAGATAAATGCAAAAAATAGGTGATGATAGGTGGAACTAATTCCCACAAAGACAGGGGCTTGAATTTTTTAGTTCGTTGTTGGTATCTTTTTGACATACTAAAAGTCTAGAAAAATCTGAGTGTGCAAAATACATTTTTTTTCGCCATCATCTTGAACATTTTTTTTAAATCATAGAAAATTGTGTGTGGTATCAAATTACAGACAATTTCATGCTGACAAAGATTATGATATTGGTTTTAAAAATAAATATAAATAACACACTAAAAGTCTATATGCCAGTCAATTTATACACAAAAAAGGGTTCGACCTTACAAAAGGTTAAGTAATTCTAATTTTTTAATATGTTCTTAGAATCCATGCCAATAGTAAGAAACCAAGTTTGCAGCTTTGAAAAACCTGTGCGAGCTGCACAATATCCAGAAAACAGCGAAATTTTTGCACTTGTTTCGGTTTTTCCTGAGTATCTCCTGAAGTATGCGTTGTACAGAAAATGTTATAACTCCTTTTTAAAAAGAGATTAAATATCTCGGAGAGTTTAGGACGTTTGGAACTATTTGAGCTTGAATTATATCAAATTTAATCTACTTTAAAAAAGGAGTAATAATAATAATAATAATATCACTTTATTCATAGAATGTACATATCAAATATTTACATAGAATGAATTAGCGTCAACACCAAACAAATACTGAAATATTCAGTACTTGAAACATAGCAAACATTTTAAATATATTGTATAATACAAATATTGCACACATATAATACATACTAGAAACATTTAAAAAATACTGTAAATGTAAAATAATTTAATACCACAAAACAGAACCACAAATTAGGTATAGAAAGAACCACTGAGTAACTGTGACACCATTTATAATTGCTGGGTTAAGAATTCATTTATATTATATGGTTCTATTCTCACTAATAAATCATGAATCTGAGATTTGAATTTACTTAACACTTGAGTATGTTAAATATGCCGTGGAAGTTTATTAAACAAATTTAAACAATTATAATTAGCACTTTTTTCAGTAAGTGTAAGGTGATGTATTGGATAGTTGTAATTCAATGTTCGAGTTGGATATTCATGTTTGGGTTCATCTTTCACAAACAGAGATTTGTTTTTAAAAAGAAAAAGCAAGCATTCTTGTATATAAATGGCCGATGCAGGTAGCAGTTTGTTTTCTTTGAATTTATTTCTGCAAGATTCTTTATAACTTAGCTTTAAAATCGTCCTTAAAACCCTTTTTTGTATTATAAATACTCTATCAAAATCACCACTACTTCCATAGAATATTATACCATATCTAATATTCGATTCAAAGTTAGCAAAATACACCGTTTTCAATGTTAATAAGTTCACATATTTTGATAGCACTCTTATATTATAGCATGCTGCGTTTAGCTTCTTACAGAGGTTGTCTATGTGACACCGCCAATTGAGCTGTTCGTCAATATATATCCCTAAAAATTTTACTTCACAAGAAGTGTAGTAGGTATCATTATTTATGTTGAATTCTTTTGGAGTATTAAATCTCGCGTGGTTAGTTTTAAATAACACAGTATTAGATTTGTCCTTATTTAAAATTAGTTTATTTTTTGTGAAGTAATGGCATGCTAAATTGAGAACAGTGTTTACATTGTCGAATAAATGTGGAAAATCTTCGGCGTATATTTGAAAGTTCGCATCGTCTGCATACATGGTAAGTGAGCTAGCTTCATCCGCAGCACAAACATTCATTCATTCATTTACATATATTATAAACATTAACGGCCCTACAATGCTCCCCTGTGGAATGCCCATTTTGATAGGTATTAAGTCCGATTTTATGTCTTTCCCTGCTTTTAAAACGGAAACCCTCTGTTGCCGGTCTGACAAATAAGAGCTAAACCACCGAAGTGCGTTATCTCGTACCCCGTATTGATCTAATTTCCTAAGCATTATAGAATGATCAAGTGTATCATAGGCCTTTGACAAATCGAGGAATACTCCCAATACCAAGTTATCATTTTCTAGCGCAGCTAATTTATTTTCAGAGAATTGAAATATTGCCGTTTGAGTAGACTTTCCTTTTAAATAAGCATGTTGCATTTCGTTTAATAAGCATTATAGCATTTCCTTTTACAATGCATGCTTTAGGAAATACTGAGGGAAAACAGAAACAAGTGCAAAAATATCGATATTTTCTGGGTATTAAGGAGGTTGCGCAGGTCTTTCGTAGCTGCAAACTTGGTTTCTTACTATTGATATAGGTCCTAACAACATATTTAAAAATTATAACTACGTAACTTTTTACAAGGTTGAACCCTTTTTTATGTGTATAAATTGACTAGCGTTTATATTTTTAGTGTGTTATTTATTTTTATTTTCTAAAACCAATATCATAATGTTTTGCAGCATGTAATTTGTAATCACATTTTTTTAATGCTTTTTTAAAAAAATTTCAAGATGGCGGCCAAAAAACCTCATTTTGCACACTTAGATTTTTCTAGACTTTTGGTATGTCAAAAAGATACCAACAACGAATTACAAAATTCAAACCCCTTCCTTGTGGGTATTAGTTCCACCCAAAGACCTATATCTACTGTATAGTAGGTTCCATATGAAATCCAGCGATACAAAAAAGCTTGCAAAAAAGCCTAAAGTAAACCGACCGCTTCTGATTAGTATGCTGCCGGACAATAGTGTGAAAAATTTAATAAATCTAATCTTAAACTTTTATGACAAAGAAACAGTTACTCCACCGCTGGAAGTCCGCGTTGACTAGATCGCTTATTTCAATGAATCATCTATTTGGTAGGACAAATTTCAACCATTTATATTCAGTGGGATTAGTCCATGTTTTTAATTCGTTAGGAAATATTTATGATAATTTTTTGTGATGATAATAAATAATAAAAGAAGCCAAACACCTTCTTAATGACCTTTTTTGTACATAAATTGAAAATTAATTGTGGCCGGTCTCCTTTAAACTTTTTTGCAAGTTTTTCATATGGCTGAATTATACACAGAACTTACTATACTATATTATTTATTCATTTCCTGTTGGTTTAAAAGAATATTTCACTGTTGTTGGTTGCATTTAAATCGTTAAAAGCATTAAAGATAATCAAGCCATTATTTTAAAATTATTATGCAATAGTTGCGATATAAATTAATTAATAAATAAAATAGGAATTACCTAGGTCATCAATTGCTGTGGGTGCTTTAGTTGTTTCTGTTTCCGGAGAACTATCTTGACATCTAAAATTTAGAATATAAAAGTAAATCATTAATGTGTGTCCTATCCTGTACATGCAATTAATTTTGAAATGTGTTTAAAAATAGTACACATACAGTGTACCTGTTTTAAACTCCCTTTGTATAATACAGTGTGTCTCAGTTAAGGGTGTAACTTTTTTGTCCAATTTGAATCAAACTGATCTTAAAAGATATAGGTCACCAAGGTCTTTTTAAAACCACAAAATCATTTTCCATTTTTAAATGCAAGGCCATCTACGATACTAAATTGTATGGAAGAAATCAAAAAATCATAGTAGGCATTTTTGTACAAACAAATAACAACCGCTTCTACAGGGTATTTAGCTAAAATTAATAAAATAATGATGTTAGCAACTGGATTGTGTTAATTGAAGAATGTCTTTGGTCTTTCAATAGTTTTGAAAATGTATTGTGAAGAGTAACCATAAACGTGCCATCAACTATTATGACATTATTTTATAAACTGGTCCATAGGCTTTTTAAAAGTTTACTAACATTTACCAAGAAGTAATATACAGTGTGATGTTAACGACCCTAAGGGCCGGTACTTTCACTTAAGTATAAATATACTTTATCCGCCGGATAACTATCCGAAGGATAAGATAACCAGAATTTGCTATCTACTGGATATCTTCTATCTGTACTTTCATTCAAATCACACCTTCGGTTAACAATTCGATGGATAAGATTTTAGACACTTCCCAAAGTAAGTGTTGCCAACTTAATATGTGGTAAAACAAGAGAAATGTATGCAGAAGCTATGTACTTCGAATAAAGATAGAAATAATCCCCTACTATTATTGCTTAATTGCTGTTAATGACATTTCAGTCATTTTGGTTGTTTATCATTGTGAGTATAGTGTTTACAATGGCTTTTATTGTGCGATTTTGTGTCTGCATATTTTTAAATGGTATATATAAAATAAAACTGTGTTTCATGTGATATATTTTTGGACAAAGTGAGGAAATACATAAATAGCAGTTATTAGATTTTTTTTATTATTTTTCCCGCCGTGACTTGTGAAAGTCCGTAAAATCACCCAGTTATAAAAGTCACCACTGGCCAAACCTTATCTAAAATATTGTTAAACACAAAACAGCACAGAACTTTTCAAAACTTAGGTTAGAAAATAGAATAGCACTGCCAATCAGAGCGCAAGCGCGTAGGCGTGGCTTCATTTATCCAGTAGATAAAAGCGTTAATCGTCGGTCTGGGTACCGAATAGTTTATCCTAGGGATAAGCATATTTATCTGACGGATATCACTATTTGTAGGTGAAAGTACCGATTTTTTGCTTATCTTCTAGATAAGACTTATTCTAAAGAATAAATGTCGCTATCTATAGATGAAAGTACCGGCCCTAAGAGCCATATTAAAAAAATGGAGGTCGGTCCTGGAATTTTTCCAAAACTGTCAAAATACAACATTGTTATGTTATATATTTAAATTAAATATCAAGTCAAGTCCGACTCTGTTAACGGTGCAAAATTCCGACCCTTGTTCATAACTTTTCGGAGGGTTGCAGAATTTAACCGAACTTCGGATTCAGGGTTTTTGAATGATTTCGAACAAGTTTTGTTAATAATTTTTTAATAAAAAATGCCTACTATGATTTTTTGATTATGTTCATACAATTTGGTATCGTAGATGGCCTTGCATTTAAAGATGGAAAGTGATTTTGTGGTCTTAAATAGACCATGGCGACCTCTATCTTTTAAGATCAGTTTGATTCAAATTGTGAGACACATTGTATATAGAATGGTTCACTTAAAATAGGCAAACTGTGTATAAGTCGGCATATCTAGATGATACTTAAAACTACTTACGGGTTTGTTGAATCCTGGATACACTTTTTTCCCGAGGCACAAGAATAATTTCCTATATAGATTTCCTCAGTTCCATTATTAGCCAAGAGACAGAACGCAAATCTTTCATCCGTTAGGCATACTATTGCCTTATTGCAAGCTAATCCATCTAGAACAATCTCTGAGAAAACAACTGCTGACAATGTAGTCAAGGTCAACTAAAATATAAATTTGTTTAAACAGAATATAAACCTACGTAAAAATGGTGGAGATAAACTGGGAAAACTTCTTCATGGTGTAGTGTTACTTTGTAAGCTATCTTCACATATAGATATATTTCATTGTTATCCAAACAATGATAGCTTTGTAATACTAGAGATCACGCAATTTATCTGACAGTAGTTATTTTTAATATAAGTCAGTTCATAAATAAATCTAGAATAAATAATGAGATGTTGCGGTCATATCATGTGCTATTTGTAATCTACAAAATGTTGAATACCAATATAATGTGTGTGTGATTTTCATAAATTCCAGTAGCTATAATAGCTTCAACCGTTGGAGCTATTATAACTGTTGATTCCATTACCTAGGATGCCAATTATAGAGTATTTACAAAGCAAAAAAAAAAAACATTTGCGTGAAGAATCCATTTCTACAACTGTTGCTGTTATTTCGTCTCAAAATTGTCTAATTCAGAAAATCCGATTTTAGTACTCATCATAGAAGATGATATAAAAAAGTGTGATGTGCTCTTTTTCATCATGTTGGAGTTATTGGGGGAGGATTAAATCATCATATTTATTTATAGCTGTTTAAAAGCTTTTCTGAACAACATTTAAATAATTAGAGTTAGCTATGTCTTTACTTAATTTCATCATGAAGGCTCCCCTCCCCACTCTACAGAAATGATTAATTGATGGCTGCAGTGGCGGCTCGTGATATTGTCTGCAGAGGAGGCTTGATATTCTGAAAGACAACTGATGTGCAATATGACTACAATTTGTACATTTCCCCACCACCCCTGAGGTATTACAATGGCGCGTTACATTTTTTTGCCGTGGGTTGTTCGCCAGGATACCGATTCACGACTTGAGAGAATAGAACTAATAAAAGAATAGAATGAAAAGGAAATAGAAAACGAGTATCGGTATCCAAAGGAGTCCTACTATCCCACTTGTAATTAAATTATATAACTTTTAATAAAAATAAAAATAGTTTTGGTAAAAAAATTAAAGTGTTTTTCTACAAACAAAAAATTGTATTCATTATCACTGCCAGACGTGTAAAATTATAAGTTTTAATAGAAATTAAAATAGTTTTGAGAAAGAAGTTATATAAAAAAAATATAACCGCGGAAGTCTATATTATGGAGAATTATAAAAAAATATTTCCTAAAAAATAAATATCACAAATAAATATTTTTTCTAAAATAACAACTACCTATATTAATCTCTGCTTTAAAGCCTGAATATTTTTATAAATGGGTGGTAACCTGCGATTTTTGGAACTAGCAAAATGGTTGATTATATCATCATAAAATGAATCGCGTTTCCTCAATTCTGACAAAAAACGTTTTTCTATTGAAATAAGCGATACATTTGAAAGGCGGTCTTGACTCATTTTGTTTCTAGTAAAAATGTTTTTATGCGTTTAAGTGCTGAAAATGATCATTCTACAGAAGCTTACCGGAATTGTCTCAAAAAATAGTGGCGTTATTCAAAAAGTTCTCTAATTTTGGGTCATAAGTTTTTAAAAAATCTACCAGCTCTTTGAAATTTCCTTTATTGCACGATTCTCGTTTTTCGTCATGTCCTCGGAAAGAATTTTCTTGTGAAGATAACTATATAACGGCATCTATTAACCTCTTTAATATTTCCCTATTCTCACGGACCTTTTCGTTAACATTTTCTATTTCTCTCTTATGTGCAGAATCCAAGAAATTTACAATATTTTGTTTACCAAACATTTCGAATTTAATGCAAGATGAAATGTGCTCCTGGGATTTTTCGTGCCTTTCTAAACCTCGCGACAAATTTTGCAAATTATTAAACCCGGCCCTGCCCCAAATTGAGGATTGATCATTAGTAAATAATAAACATCTCCAACAATATAATTTGTTTCTAACTGTTGATGCCGTTAACCACTCGACTTTTTTATAATTGTTATCACAAAACCCTCTGTTTTGTTTACCACTTTTAAAAACTAACGAAAACATTGCTGGTGTAGGCCTGGCATTTCTTTTAATTCTTACCTTTTCGTCATAAATAAGAGTAGTAAATCCATTTAATAACAAATAATCCACCACGTCTGGACAACAAGACATGTTGTTGGGAATATTTTCACCTAGAGCACTTATTTCTAGCTCGCCTATCAAATGTTTTATGTATTTATACGTCAAGTTGTTCTTTACCGGCTAAACGCAACTGTCAGACGTCAGTCCGTTTTCTTTGTGAATCACCTGACTCTTGAATGACCTGTGCACATGCGCTATAAATAACTGAGCTCTGAGGCTAGCCTCATACTTGGCTATTCCAAGTGTTGCTATTTTACACAGCGCAAAGAAATTCAAGGTCATTCATGTTATAAGTAAATGCGGTAAAGTTGGAAGCTATATATTTCGTATTAGCCTCCAGCGAACCGCAGTGTTCATTCAGTAAAAGACCGGCCGACCGGGAAATATGCATACAAAGACTATCCGGACTGTAACGTTATAGGTATGTTTGTGGAAAGGAAATGCAAAAATGTTATATATAAACTGAAAATTAATTAATGAATAATAAACAATAAAAAATATTGAAAATTGAGATATACCTAATAGAAATTTCTTAAGATATTACTTTTGAAGATATGGTGGTTCTTCCAAGGGGAGGCTCAGCCTCCCCTGACCAGCCGCCACTGGATGGCTGAATTTAAATTTTGCAGAAAGTTTACTAGGAATGAACTGATCGAGTGATTGGTAAGCTCCCCAGACCTAGCCATAATGGATACCTTTCATGGGGTCACCTCAAGCAGTTGGTTTATGCTAAAGTTTGAAGCAGAGAACCACAAATGCTGCCGCTTTTATGTTTATCGTCAAGCATATGATGGAAAATGATGGTGAATTTGCATATTTACAGAGCCCATTGGGTTACATATAAGTAATAAGGGATCAATCAACAACTATGTTCACTTTGGGAGGGGAAATATGATAAAACTAATGATGGGGATGAGGGGGTGCTAAATAAATGAACGTTTTGGCGAAAAAATATATTAAAAAATAGCTATGTTCAACAATTTAAATTCATTCTCTTAAGGGAAATTAATCAACAGAATAATAATAGTAAAAGTGTATCACCAAAAGATCATCGACCAAATTCCTTCAATCTGTTCCAATAACTATTTAAAATTATTTATATATGCGTTTTCTCATTACAACGTACTTATTTTGTATCACTTGAAAAAAAGACAAATTTCATTGCAGATTATTCAGTGTGGTGTTCCCAAAGAGTTAACTGCAAATGTTTTTTTCTACAGCTGGGTAATGCTTGTTCCTCTATTTTACAGTGGAGTTGGATGATTTCTATGTTGTTTTTTCTTTAGCTAATTTTATGGATAAGTATTGTACTTCGATTTATTGATATTATCTATGTCATTTGATGGATGACGAAGGATGTTTGGGGGGGTGTTTATAAAGAGGATTCCTGGGGTGTCTATTTAGATTATTAAAAAAAAAATGTATCTTTAAGGAGGTTGAGGCGTTACAGTCCCAACCAAAAGTAAGTCGAATTCTAAATCGGAACTTTTTCAATAAAAGTTTATAAGTCGATAAATGTATGTAAATATCGATGTATTTTAGAAAGGACCCCGCACTGATCTTATGGAAATTGGGTTTCGGCGGAATTGTCTGAATTTTTAGTATTTTGTGCCTTTTTCTACCTGAACAAGTTGTTCTTTATTGAGTACTTTGGCTCCTATGGAGCACCGAAGCTCCATAACCCGCACTAATGTTATCGAAATTGGATTTCGGCGGAATCGTCTGAATTTTTGGTATATTGTAACTTTTGCCATCCTCACCAAAAGTCTTCGAGGCCATGATGCTCCATATTGAGTATTTTGGCTCTTATGGAGCACCAAAGCTCCACAATCCGCACTGATATTGTGGAAATTGGGTTTCGGCGGAATCGTCTGAATTTTTGGTGTATTGTACCTTTTGTCATTCTGAACAAAAGTCTCCCTGGCCATGATGCTCCATATTGAGTATTTTGTCTGTAATTTCAAGTGGAGGTAAATCTCTCTCATTTCGTCTGGTTATAACTATTTCCATTTGTTGCGACCTGTCTTCTTCATCAATGCGAGCCATTTGCAGTCGCATAATTAATGCGTTACAAACGAAACAAGGTAGTTGGTTTCGATAAGCTATTATTGTAGAAAATAAAAATAACAGATTGTATATTCTTTGACCAAGGTAGGAAAGACCAAATTCTAAATATAGTTAAAACTATGACAAAGGTCTTGTCAACAAGTAAACAGAATACGCAGATATCAAAACAATATTAACAAGTTTTAATGAAAGTGTGTATAAAATACTTTTAATTAAAGTATTTGTGCAAGAAAATATGTAAGAAGCAAATATTTTCCTATTTATTGTTATTAGAAATAAGCGAACCTTTATATGTGATAGAATATTTCTGATATAAAATTAATATAAGTAACATTACCCACATAGCACGCGATATGAAATGAACATTCAAAACTCATTGTCTACATTCAAACGATATTCAGAACTTCTTTTACATATAGCCGTAATATACGTTTCGCGACGTACTTATATCAATATAGGAAAGATATTGCCAGTACGTTGTACGATATTCCTATATATACCTACAATATACATGAAATAATGTTGATTCTGCGGTATACAGAGAATATTGTACGAATCTTCTCAAAAATTTGCTGATGTGTCAAATATTATATAAATATACAATAGGCAATATTTATGCTACGTACTTAATTCAATCTCTTTACAATTTACAAATGGAATATTTTTACAACATGATATTTTTGTATACTGTAGATATATACAAAAAGCTATATTAATTTTGAAATCTTTAACAAATATCACATAAACATTTAATGGATAATATATGTGTACCATATCATATATACCCTGATAATGTACCAGTCGAACATTTCTGCAACATGAAATTCATGTTTGTATTTTTAATATTCAAAACATTACATTCAAAAGTTGAACACATGTACACTATACAGCTGTATGCAATAAAACCCAAATTGAATTTTAGAATGGGGTGTAAACATTTTGAGCCAAATTATGTAAAGCCACCGACAAAGCAGTTTTAGCAACATTGCAACCGAAACTTGAAACAATATAGCCCTATAGTAATATTGCACAGCAATGTTACATTTTGCAAAGGACCAACAAGATTTATGCGGTTTCTGATTGATTTTGACAGCATAATGCTGCATGCATTTGGGCCATATTACATAAAAAAATATGGTAAATTTAAATATTAATTCTACGGCAGTCTTGTTGAAATATTGCCTTGTGCGGTGTTGGTATAGTACCTATCTACCTCATAACAAAAACAAATAGATATTTCTCTATCTAGTTTTGGTTTAAGTACATTTATAATCATCCCCTGTGGTGAATGGCATACGTTTTATAAATTTTAAATCGTTGGTTAAAATTGTAGATATGAAATATGATTTAAATTTTGAATCCAGACTTTGGACTTGTGATCGTATATTAAATAATAATGAATAATAAAAATGATAACATATTCATCCCTTTTTCAATTTTCCTACTGTATTTAATTAATTAATAACTATCGGCATTTCTTAAGCAGGTAGTTCGTACTTGAGAAATGATTATTTAATTACATTTTATCGTTATATTTAGATTTCCGTTTTCCATGTCGTTACAATCATCCCCTTGTCGAATTTTTGAAATGCGCGCCACGGTCCTTAGATTAGTGCGCATGCTGTAATTTGCCATCACAGGCACTGAACTCTACATAATAAATGGAAGACCAATACAGATATATGCGCGTGAACAAAATACGGCCTACATGCGATTGAAGGTCGGCGGCATATGCGTCGCCGCAGTGGAAATCTAATATTAAAAGTATGTTGGTGCTTGAGTCAGAATGCTTCTTGAAGACATTATGCGCCGACGCCATTATTCTTTCATTTGTCTCCCATAGCGGGAGGTCTTGGATTAGTACAGAATTTCAGAGCCGTCGTCAAACAATTCTCTCGTTTTTATCGATTGTTTTATTTACTAGGTATTTACAGTTCGTGATAAGTTAATCAAACAAATATGGTCCGGAATTGTATTGTAGATACTGTTTTGCAAGAATCGGGCCAAAGGTTTGTTATCTTTTAAGTAAGTACCTTGTTCTTGCCTATTCTATAAAATATACTACTATCTAAATATCGGCGACAACTCCGAGTTTTGGGATTTTTTCTTCTAACGTGGGTAATTTTGCCTGAAAATTTTTCGATAGGCTATACTTTCCGAGATATCTACTTAACTCTACATGATAAATATATAGAATTCAGTGGAAATTTAGGATACAAAATTCTCTAACCTCACCTGCTATTTTCCATAATTTCCGTTGCAAATTTTAAAGTTATTCATTGCTATTTGTGAATCTACCTAAATAATTTTAAACAATCCAACATTATTTGCATTACTGATATTGACTTGATCTATTCTAATTTCAATTTCAAAACAAAATAAGAAGTTATGTTTAATATATGCAATTATATACCTATATAGTGTGTCCTTGTTGCTTTGTGTTTATACTTATAAGTGACCTTAACTCCCAGTAATTCTTATTGCATTATTAGTATTATTTTCATTACCCAATCTTATTTTTTGTACTTATGTGTATTTTGTATTTATATTATCATCATATATTAATAATTATTTTGTATATTAATATTATTTATGTTACAATTAATTACTTATTATTTCATAATAATAATTAGAAAAAACATTTATCATATCATAATAGTTTTTTTGTAATCTTTTATTACATGCGGATAGGGTTGAAATTCAACTGAGCATGTTGAACCCTCATATCTTTTGTGTAACTTTGTAACACAATACATTTTTGTTCTATTCTATTTTAAATTATATTTCGATCTCTGAGGTAGAAAATATGACTTCATTTTTTGGTGGACTCTATATTCAACTCTCATCATCAATATGATCGTGCATTATCAAGAACGTTTACTAGAAAGAATTAAATAATTATGTTTAGGGAATGGCAACTTTTTTTGTTCTTTAATAAAAATTAAGACAAAGGTTAACTATATATGAAATGTCAATCTATACACGCGTATTTTTGATGATTTCTGAAAAAAAAGACATATTAAAAACACTTGCAATAGAAATAGAGCCGGCCCTGGCGGGTTACACAATGCGATTGCGCCGGGACCTCCCGTCGCCATACTTGCGCGAGATTCAATTTTACATACAAATGGGAATAGACATTGGCATTCCATTTATATGGTACAGTTCAGTGATCACAGGCCACAAGCTGTCAAATTTGTATTTTATCTATGCTGTCAAATGTCGATTTCAATTTGTTTGTGTTTTGTTTTCCCGTGATTATTAATTATTAGTCCAAGTGTAGGTACCTTAATTATTGTATTGCAGTAAGTATTTTACAATCGTACACAATACAACTACCTACCACATAGTTTTAAGGATGGCCCCTCCTTGTTGTCATTTTCAGATATTTTATATTCAGATACTAAAGTTTAATGTATCCCTTTGTACTTACCTATATTATAATTGTAGCATACTTTATTAGTTGTTATAATAATGACGGCGTTTGTAGGCACCAATTTCTTGAAAAGAAACGGAGGTAGTCTAATTCGGAATGGTAACACTCTTCGAAAAGAAAGTTTGGTGGTCATCATTCAAACGGAACCAATTTGACAAATCATTGAAAACCAGGAGAAATCCCAGATGAAACTTGGACACTTTACGGGGTGTTTAAATCTTATTTTTAAGAAGGTAGGTTCGATCTATTTCAATATTAAGATGCTTTTGTTTATTTAAATCACAACCATTGGTTCTAATTACAACATACGAGTTGTTATATTTATTCGTATTAATTTGCTTTATATCTATTTCAGAGGATTATAAAAAGCTGCAATTAGGTAAATGGAAAAGATCAGGAAGCACATCTGATGTACAGAGTGAACAGAAACAAATCAAGGGACTATATGTATAAAAAGCATATTAGTCCTCCGAAAAAATTATTATTGTCAGATGAACATAGTGATATCGAAGAACGTATTGGAAGCCGGCGACTTCCCAAAGTGAAAGAAATGTTGTCCTTACTAGAAGCTGAAAGAGAATATGTTGTTCTTCTAATAAGTAACGCTGGTAGGCATTTAAAATCACAAACACAAATATTTCCGAATTCCAAAAAAATTCATATACCTATGTTTTGTTTTATGATAATATCAATTTGTTTAATTTATTTTTGATTATTTTTATTTTTTTCTGTAAGATGTGTTTATATTTATTAATTTCATCAAGGACAGTTTTTAAAGTGAAATACCTATTCAAATATAATTAATTGTTTTTTCTTTTATAGTTGGAACTAGCTCGTGTATCCCCACCTCCTCTACTCAGGAAAAAAATACCTTCTCCCAAAAATTGGAAAAGCCAAAAGAAAGTATTCAGCCAATAGGAGCAATCACAGGTGATGTGTTAAGAATGCCAAGTGGAGTTTCGCAATTATAAGTAGCACCATCGGCAACACCTGGACACTGGTTTTGAAAATGTAAGCCCTCCAGTTTTTACTATTTTTTACTTACTGGCAAAATATTTTTTATAGTAAAATACGAGTTTATAAGTAACATTTTTTTTGTTAAAAAAATATTGATCAGTTCATAAGTTGCAAAGCACATTTTTTTTGTTTAAAAAATGTCGATTTAAATTCTTGGCACAATTGTTATTTATTATTGCAATTGCATTTTGTAACAAAAAATAAAAATATATTTAAATAACACAACTGTTTTAATTATAACTCTTCCTATTTTATAATTTAAGATACATAATTGTTACGACGATGTAAAGTAGTTAATAGAATAAAGTCATCTTTTGCTCTGAACAATTTAAAACATGATTTGAATTAGATAAAACTTTAAGGCAACATAATATGATTATCAGACTTTCGTAAATAACATGTTAATATGACTATTAAAGCTGAAGTTTTCAGAGTGATAAATGTGTGATTTTAAAATGGTTTCTAACAGATCTTATTATTAACGTAAAATTATTTTTTTTGCATATGATATTCTTGGGCCTTTGTAAAGTATTGTTATGGCAAATGCAGTTTTATTGGTAGGTTTATTTCGAGGTTTATTTAGCATTTGTGTGCTCCATTCAACAAAATTTGATCAATAAAACATGCTCGAGTTTAACTGAAAAGTAATGGTAAAAACAAATTTTCCATGCAGTGTACATTGTGAGAAGCAATAAATATATATTTCGAAATATCTACAATATTTTTTCAGCATAGATGCAGATCTACAAGACGTATGTGTACGATATGCTGTGGGATGAGAACAACCATTAGTATACAGGGTGTCCCAGTAAAAAGTCTCAGGTCGGATATCTTCTAAACAAATAGAGACGTTTTAATTCTGTAAAAGCCAGTTTGTAGCACATAAATAGTGCTTCAGTTTTGAATATAAATGAATGGTTTTTGAATATATCAATATGTAGATGGCGCTGGGCTCTAAATAAATCTTATTTCTTTGGGAGAAACTTTAAAATCTGGTTTCTGTGGAAGGGAAATACATTTCTAAGTAGATTTTGTTCTTAAGAAAAAAGGCAAATCTAGCCGTTTTTGAGATGTGTCCAAATATTGCCATTTGTTCCTATTGAATAGTTGTAATCTCTGAAAGATTTCTTTAGTCTTTAAAGGGGACAATCTGTATTTCATAAACTATGAAATTTTTATTTATATGAAAGTGCCTTAAATATGCTTTTCTTTTAAAATCACTTAAATAGTGAAATGTTTCGGAAATAATTATTTAACAGGAGCAAATGGCAACGTTTGGATACAAATATCTCAAAAACAGTTGGATTTTTTTTAAAAACAATATTTACTTAGAAATGCATTTCCCTTTACACAAACAACATTTCAAAGTTCCTCCCGTCGAAATATTTCTTGCTCAGTGTCATATATGTATTAAAAATGATTTATATTTAATACTGAAGCACTCTTTATGTACTACAAACTGACTTTTACAGAATTAAAATATCTCTATTCATCTAGAAGATATCCAGCATGGGAGTTTTATTGGGACACCCTGTATAATCTATTTTGAATAAGTATTAAACATTTATTCAATATACTAATGTTTCCTTGCAATATTGAAAGTATACATGGATAATATTGCCTATATGTAGGGAACACATTTGTGTATATTATAACTATATTGTAAAATAAATGTTTATTTCAGAATATGTTTATAATGTGTCACCAACATGTGTGTGTATATTGCAGAAATATGTATAGTATGTGAAAACCTGTGACAAAACAACCAGTATACAACTTATTTTGAATCAGTATTAAATATTTATTCAATATACCATTGTTGTTTTGCAATATACATTGTATATTGAAAGTATACATGGATAATGTTGCATGTATGTACGGAAAAGGTTTGCGTATATTGTAACTATATTATAGAATGAATGTACATTTCAGAATATGTTTACAACGTGTCAACAACATACATATGAATATTGCAGGAGTATGTATACAATGTGAAAACCTGTGACAAAACAACCAGTATACAACTTATTTTGAATTAGTTTCAAATATTTATGCAATATACTAATTTTATTTTGGAATATGTATAGTATATCGTAGGAATATGAAAATGCTAATTGGGTATAATATTTGGATATCTATAACAGAGATTATTGACATTTCAACGTTCATAACTCAAAAATGTTAGAATTTGGATCAATGAGAGAGAGAGAGAGAGAGAGAGAGAGAGAGAGATTTATTCATGTGAGACAAAGAATTGTGTACACTCGTCAATATTTAGTACATAGTACATAGATTTACTCTGATTTATATAAAAATAATTAAGAAAGAACTACGATAAAACAAATGTCAAAGTTATTTCATTAATAAAATTTAAGCTAAAATTTAAGACCTTAAAAAACAAAAAAACACTGAAACATTACAATACACACTTATTACATCTTAAGTTAAAAACTTTTCTTTTTTTTTTTTTATTTAAAATGATTATAAAATTCATGAAATTCGTAGAACACATGTTCCCTCAGAAAACATTTGACTTGTTTTTTAAATTGATATTCCGCTAGATCCTTCCATTCATGGGGTAGTAAGTTGTAAAATTTTACAGAGAGATATCTAAAGGAGGAAATGTTCTTTGATACTCTAAAATATGGAGCAATTAAAGGTTTGTGTCTCGTGTCATATTTATTTACAATTTGGTAGTGAGTAATATTTTTTTTAGCATAACACACACATTCGTAAATATACTGATTCGTACATGTCAAAACTCCTAAGCTTTTAAATAAAGGTCTGCACGAGTCTCTGCTATTTGAATTAGTAATCAGTCTGATTGCCCGCTTTTGTAGACGTAGTATCCTTATTGCATGCGCTGAGCCACCCCAGAGCAAGATACCATAACGCATAACACTGTGAAAAAGAGCATGATACGCCATCAGAATGACATTTTTGTCTATCGAGTCTGTCACGTTTTTTTGAAGGTACACGCTGCTGGACAATTTTTTTGATAGGGAAATTATGTGTGGTTCCCACTACAACTTGCTGTCTAGTGTAACACCCAAGCATTTTACTGTGTCATTCATCGTCAACATGCGTGGGTTAAGACTGAAGATAATGGTTTTTGTTTTGTCCTTATTTAAACTTAACTCAATATTATTGTAGTAGTCTTGGGCATTTGACTGTACCTCCAGATCCTTGTCTATCAAGGTGTTTAATTCACTATTCGCTGTTAATAAGGTAATATCATCTGCATATCCTATAAATTTTGATGTGATAGAATTTGCTATATCATTTATATAAATTAAGAACAGGACTGGGCCTAGTATTGATCCCTGTGGGACTCCATAGTTTAGTGATTTAAGAGTTGATGTTTCTCCCTTTACATGAACACATTGATACCTGTTAGTGATATAGCTTTTGATAAATGATAATGCTGAGCCCCTGATCCCATACATTTCTAATTTGATTAGTAATAGATCATGAGAAACACAATCAAATGCCTTTGACAGATCCATAAGGGATGCAGCAGTCATATTTCTTTTTTCGAATTCGTCCATTATGAAATTAACCATGTCCGTTAGTGCAGTTATAGTTGACTTACCCTTACTGTACCCATGCTGACTTGGGTTCAATAATTTTTTATTTTCTAAATAATCGATTAATCAATGTGCCCATGGAGACTTTTGTTCAGGATGACAAAAGATACAATATACCAAGAACTCAGACGATTCCGCCGAAACCCAATTTCCATAACAATAGTATGGGCTATATGGAGCTCCATAGGAACCAAAATGCTCAATATGGAGCATCGTGGCCAAGGAGACTTTTGTCTGGGATAACAAAAGGTATAATATACCAAAAATACAGACGATTCCGCCGAAACCCAATTTCGATAGGATTAATGCGGATTATGGAGCATTGGTAAGGAGCCGTTACTCTGTGGTAGTTAATCATTTTGCACAAATAACTAAATAAAACACACTGCTATGTTTTTTACCACTATGTGGTAAAAAACAGTAATGTGTTTTATTTAGTTATCTGTGTTAAACTAATTTGGCTGTGTGATCTTCTAGTTTAGCGGTAGGACTCAAAGCACTTGTTACCATAAATTCCTTTTAAAGTTTGATATTACTGTTTCTATTTATTGATATTAATTACTTTGTTAAGGCTTTAATTATAGAAAATTTATTATTGTACTTGATTAAATATTCTTTACTGGAACTAATTTCACTAGGTATCTTTATTTGGGCACTGATCTCTTCTCTGAATTTGCACTTTACTGGAGAAAATAATTTAGTATTTTCAGAATTCCCTGTGTAATATCTCTGTATCAAACTTATCTACTTTATTTTTGTTAACCTTTGTTTATTTGATATTTAATTTTTAGATTTCATCTTATTCACTTTATTTTAAATTAAAGCAAACCTTATGTTTGATTAATTTATTTTGTTTGTTCACTTTTTCCCTAAGTAAAGCAAACCTCATGTTTGCATAGTTTACTTTATAATTCACTTTTCTCTTAAGTCAGCGCAAACCGTATATTTGCGTAGTTTATATTATTAGTGGCATAGAACTTTATTTTACTGATGGCAAAAGGTAATTAAGTAAAAACAAAGAACGGTTTAATATGTATATTCAGACAACTGTCAAATTCAAATATAGGAATAAAAATAACGTTGCAGCAAAAAGCCAGAAAATGTTATAATATATGGTGAAAAATAATCACAAATATATATCAAAACAGGAGACAAAATCATGTTGTGGCAAAAATAATCACAAATTTATATTTCCAGTGGCAGATTCCGTCGGGACAACCAGTCACCCTGATATCCATCAGATGTTCAATTAAATACAACAACAATCACTAAGAATGACAATGATTATAACGAGAATCCTCGTACAAAATGAAATAAACTAGTATTGACTCACGTACATGGAAAATCTGTATGAGTTGACGAAACCTCGCTAAATTGATTAAGTTGAATACATGGCAAATTGAAATCTCAATTAATTGCTCAATCAAAGATTGTTTGAAGTTGCGATGATTTGTAGATGTAGGGTTCTGACTAGAAATACTGGCTTAGAGTTTGTAGATTGTGTTTGTTCAAAAATGCATGAACAAGCAATCAAAAACAATTCCAATTCGCACATGGTTTTTAAACTACCATTCTAATTGAGAGTAAACCAAAACACCCAGTACAGATTTTAATATGTAATAGTTCTTTTAAAATTGTTAGTTATTCTTCACCATCGGGGAGATACATTACAGGTCATTGTTTGTGGTAGACCCCGCAAGTGACCTGCAGTTGCACCCCGCTGGGCAACAAAACTAAGCCACTCGTGCCAGGCCAGATGTAAACTGTGCCTACAATAAGCATTGTTGAATTCCTAACCCATCATCCCGAACAAATCTGTCATCGGAAGTAAATCATAAAGTTCTATAAAATTTACCTAATGTCAGTAAATTAAAACCTAATATGATCGTTATTACATCTTCAAGAGATTCTGAGAAAAATGTAAAAACACCAAAGTTAGATGAGTAAAAGATTTAACTAATTGCAAACCTAGTACAAAATTATTTAAGTTTATTGTGCTCATTGAAACCATCGAAGTGTAACAATAAAATACCGACACGATTTTCATATCGTCAAATGCGAATTATAGAGTTATTTTCTCAAAAAATGTTACTTTCCCGAGTTGATTTTGTTAAGTTTCTGAGATTAAAAAAAAAGAGTTTTACGAAATTATGTTTTACCTGGCGTCTGGTAGACTGTGAGATGACCCGGGACCGGATCTGAGTGCTCGCCCGTTTCCCCTATGTCCAGTGCAGCTTCATATCTAGACATTGTCGTCATACTAATTACCAGTCCCTCCTGTCGGTGTTCCATAATGCGCCATTCGAATGAATGAAATGGCAACGACAACTTATTGTGTAGCAAGCTCGACGTAGTAATAATATGCTGCGAGCTAATCTGCCTAGAACTGGCAATGACCAGTTAATCGACGGTGAGTCAATCAAAAGGACACTGTCAATCTCTGCGACTGCAAGCTCACCTGAATAGAACCACTACACGAGCTAATCTACAAAAATTCTAGTAATACCAATCGTAAGCGATGGTGTTCAGTTAAATTAATATTTCGAACTAAGTCCACAACTAGCTCCGGGGAAACAAGTTCAACGAGCTAACCTACGAAAATAATTAACTAAATAATTTATTAAACAGCTAGCTCCGAAAAATCCCCGTGCTAATCTGCCAATAAAATATAAAGTACTGTTAATCTGGCAGCTGCTCAGGAGAAAATCAATTCAACGAGCTAGTCCACCAGAGGATACAAATTTAATTGACCCAGTGCATCATTTTTCTAGAGTATTTATACTCGAAAAGTGGCCGAAAGTAGTGATGTTGTACCCCCCATATTTGCGTCGTGTTGGACTTGGTTCTCACATGAAGCTACCCGGATTTGTTTGTACTAGCGCGTAGAGTGTTTATGTTACAGCACTCAACTGTGTCAACAAGTGTCTTATCGATGTGAACCACCCTAGCTTCGCACAAACAAAACCTTGGTAGGAATTGCATGTAAAAACATGCAATTTCTACCAAAAAATATCACTCCAAATTACAATCTACCTTTAAAAGTCCAAAACATAAGTATACAAAGAACAAGTACTATAAAATTTTTAGGGTTAAACATATACCAAAAGCTAACATGGGAACCGCATATAAATGAACTTTGCTCAAAGATAAGTACAACATGCTATATAATAAAGCAATTAAGAGACACTATAACGTGTAATGTATTAAAACTTCTTTATTATGGACTGGTAAACTCAGTATTACAATATGGCTTAATATTTTGGGGCTCATCATCTCATATGGGAAAAGCATTCACAGCACAAAAAAAGATTTTACGTTGTATGAATAAATCTCATCCACTTTCAAGTTGTAAATCGTTATTCAAAATGTATGGCATTCTAACATTACCAAGTTTGTACATTTATCTATTACTGTTATATATAATTGAGAATAAAAATTTGTGTGTAAGAAATAATGAAGTGCACTCATACCACACCCGTAGAGGCGAAGATATATATCAACCCTACTCGAGACTGTCAATTGGCCAACACTCTCCAGAGTATATGGGTATAAAATGTATGAATAAAATCAATCTTGTGATAGAAGTAAAGACTGTTAAAGATATCAAGACTAAGGCACATAACATGTTATTAAGTAACACATTCTACACTGTGAATGAGTTCTTTCAATACTGTGAAAATAATAAAGCAAATCTGAATATTATATAAAATGTAATATGTCATTATATTTTGTTTATTTGTCTGTATACACTTTTTTTTAATATGTTTTTTCATGTAACTTTTAAAGCTCAGATTTTTATCGTAATGTAAAGCTCTGGCAGAAATATTATATTTTCATGACTAGTCTGATAAGTTAATACCTTTGTCCTGTATAAACTTTTATGATGAATAAAATACTTTACTTTACTTTTACTAATATGTGCGTTTTTAGAGATTTTAGAACTATATTTAAAAACTTTACATTTTAACATGGAAATATTCGTAAAAATATTATTTGATAGTTACCGGGCGATATTTAGTTTCGTATCGAATTATTTGAAATTTTAGAAATATGTAACACGGTGTTAATGAACGTGGGATAAATTGCAAGAGATCTGTATACCAGGTGGGATTCTTTAAAAAATCCCATACATTTGCTGTAAAAAAACGTATAATCCAAGATCTCTAATTTTAATTTTATTTGTAAAAATTTTAGTATAAAAGTCTTACTCACCCAAATTATATATTTCATGTTTAATAAATTTTATAGACACCTTGATACATTTATTTGTTCACATATAGGTACTTTAAGGACAAGATAACCAAAACTAATGCAAGCACACCCAATAAATTAATTACACCTACTTGTACTTTTGCTTTTCTTAAATATTATTTACATTTTAATCTATGTTTGTGGAAATCTTGATATTTATTTACTGTTGAATTAATTTGTTATTTCATGAAATTCTACAAATGTGAAAAGTAATCATTGTCATTGTATAATATAAATTTTAAGCAAACTTTGATTAAGGATAATTTTGCTTAACTGGAATCTATCTGTTGACACATTGCAGTGTGAGAAAGTGGCAAAATGAATCTTGAACATGCTTTCATAATAGGTACAAATATTAGAGGCGACATCTGTGGTCAGAATTAAATCGGGAAGTAAACGCCACAATGCATGCCCCAGTGATTCTAATATAATTAGCATGGATTGACGAGAATCGTTACTTTATTTGAAGCACTATTAGTGCGGGAGCCTTCGACCAAAATGTCTGGTCATCCCGACATGGACAAATCAAAGAACAATGTTTAGTTTTAAGGAAAAAAAGGAACTTTGATGTGTAAAGTAAAGCTCTGGGGCGTTTCGTATGCAGTGGAAAAGCATTTTCCGTCAGTAAAAAAAAATTCTGTAATTTTTTTATACCACCTCGTCCGTTTTTAATTCAGTTCTATTTAAAATGTAAAAAAAAACACCAACCCGTGAAGAACGGAAGTTTTTTGCCTGCAGAAACCTGATAAATGCAGTATTAGTTGTTAAAAAAATGACTTGACTGAGTTACAGTGCCATGGCTAAACCTTTTTTAGATGATTGACCAGGGTCTGTACATCCTTGAAAAAGGCTAAACGGACATGTTGCACGGTTGTAGACATGGTGGACAAGAGACGACCTCTTACACTGCGTGTTCCTACCATCACGTGCTATAGAGGTATAACGATAACTGACCTCGGGAGAAAGATAAAGGAGGTCCAAATGACTCACAGTGGGACAAAACTGTAGCATTCCACCCATATGAACTTTTAAGATCGTAAAATGAGAGATTTTAAGATTATTTTTTTCTTAAAAGTTTGATATGAAATTCTCTTATCAATTCCTCCAGCCAGATTTTTAGATTACAAACACAAATAAGGCAAAACCAGGAGACAGATAAACCAGTAAATTATTTTTCACTCTTCCTTCACTATCTTCGATCCCTACACCTTACCAATTTGAAGACAGGGTCAATAAATGCCAGAGTATAAAATTTTGCTTCAGAAAACTTCAGGTAAGATTCGCACTTAGAGACAATGACAGGAAGGATTGTAATAATATTATCAAGTATATACGAAAAAAGTTCACGGAAGAAAATTTTGAAGTTTGAACCCGAGGGGTTGTTCTCTTCCCTGCATTACATTAGGTAGATTTGCCTCTATATTTTTCCTCCCTATCGACTCTTCTGTGTGTGTGATTATATGTGTGCTCGTGTGTCTATTCATGCATCCAAATTACATTCACAAGGTTCCGACAAATTAGAGAACATGAAACGCGATAACCCCTATTGCGGCTTTTCAATGAGACAGAAAATGGTTTTTCTGGAAACAGCAATGCAGAAACGTCCGTTCCAAATTTTTTTACGTATATCTAAATCCTACCAATAATTTAATCAAGGAAACGGACGTGTCATGACACTTCTCGGGAATCAAAATAAATGACATTTTACAAGTTGACTCACTCTTATGGGCAACGATCAAATTGTCCGTTTTATTTTTTCATGATTATTTCGCACAAAAATCCTCGAATTACATAGAAAACCGACGTGTGACAATGAAAACATTTTCCACTTTAAAATTTATTGGGAAATTTTCTAATTTTCTCTTCACTCTCCGCTTGCACAAGGCGGAAAATGTCCATTCAAATTTTTATAGAGTTCCATACATCCTAACTTCAATACATAAAACCAGGAAACGGACGTGTCCGAAAAAGTTTGAAATTCTCATGTTGCGATGAGGTTAAAAATCCTGGTCGAGGGCTCACGTACTATATGGAGTTTTGTAATTACAAAATGCAGAGACCTAGCTTTAATGTTCGTTAGAATCATTCACTCGATGAGGTTTAGATTTAATAATAATAATAATAATAAAAGTTCTTTGTGGATTGCATTAATAGACAATGTATATAATACAATCAAAAGGCCATCAACCTAGGTCCTTCAGCCATGGAGATAATAAAATCATATTTAACATTTTCTATAGAACATACGGAGGGCAACAAAAGGTTGAGTACATAAATTGTAAAAAAAAACCACTGTGAGGCGCTGCGCTTCAGTACTCCTGCGACATCAATAGCATCTGGTAAAAAATTGGTCTTTCCGGATATGTGAATCTGGGTGTATTGTTATTTCGAGCAATTATGAGAGGTTGTCTTACTTCAATATTGTGGCTTCTCTGTGCAAATTTTTCGTTGAGAAGTTGCATTCTATCCTCGATCGGAAGTGTTTGCACCAATTCGTACAAAAGTTCATTAGGAAGGTTATGTATAGGATTGTGGGGTGCCCAATCTTTGTAATTTTCCTTAGTGCAGTTGTTTCATAGGTCTACAAATAGTTTTGTATATTTTGGCAGCTGCTGTGGTTTATTTTTGAAAGTTAATAGGTACTCTAAAATGTTTCGCTCTGGATATTATTTTTTCTTTGCCATTTTACAATGCATGTTGAAGTTTAAATTATTATCTAAATAGAACCCCCAAATATTTTAGATTGGTTACTGGATGAATTTGGTGATTACTTATTTCGATAGAAGAAGAATTGTCTGACAATACATGATTGAATTAAATGAATTGTAATTTCAGTGGATTGATTTGCAGTCTCCATTTTTTGTCCATGCTTAGATTTAATTTTATATAATACTTAAATAAAATTTTGATGGAAACAAAATACAATTCATTGAGTTAAATCTGGCATTGTCATATTAAATTATAATAGTTCAATAGACCATTTTTTTCGATTGAAATTTTTTTATGCTCCCCCGACACAAATTTGCAGCTTGCATATCTTTCCTATCATAATCCCCCCTAAAATGTTGACTTAAGTTTTGTGATTTATAACTACGTAATTATATTTACTTCAACATTATTTATTCAACTATAGTTAATATAAATAAATTATAATGCAAAATATTTGCTAAAAATCGCGACAGAGATAAACTAGTTCTGTGTACAATAGTATTATCATTACAAGATTTTCCTTTTATTTTGAAGTTCTGAACGTCATAGCATTATTTTTTTAAATGTGAGAGCATCTCTTCCGAAAGAAAAAAGAAGTAAACAACTAATATATTTAGGTTCAATGTGAGTATTTCATTCGAGATTACTACATCTATGACGAAATAAGTTTTGGAAGATTTCACCATAAATCAAATATGTGGCTTAGTGTTTTCATATGAGGCTTCTGAGGAAAGAGAAACGATAAATAGTAGCTGAAAGAATTTATATATGTTGAGAAAAATAGTATAATTTTTAAATATGAAGAGATGAACTAAGTACGATAAACTCAAAGAATATTTAGTAAGGTATGAAATTGAACTTTTAGTTGTTTTTAATTTCAAAAATGTTCTAATATTTTGCAACCAAGTTATATAATATATAGAGAGTTTACCTTAGCCTTAAATTAACTGATGTTTACAATGAACATGCCCTTCAATCTCAGAGTTATTTATCTGTGCAAATCATAAAGTAGTGTGTGTTACATCACCCGAAGTTAATTGCTCTCAGCTCAGCTCTCATATTTGACAAGACTTTAACGTGTGTTATCTAGTGAATATAAAGAAAGAAAAATTAATATAATTTTACATTATCAAAAAAGTTACTGATAAATTATTAGGATTATTAAAATGTTGTTGAATTTTGTTCATTTTTTTACTTTTTAAAATAGTCATTTGGAATATACTACTCGAATTTTAACACCATTTCTCGATAATGATAACGTGATTAGCGAAATGTGCTTCAAGTGTTGTATTCAAGAGTTTTGGTCTTTATGGAAATTACATTAGGCGTATCAATTTGTCAAATTTTAAAATAAACTTCTCGAAAATGGTATATTCTAGGACTTTGCACTAAGAGTTCCTCCTGTTTACAAAGGACCCCGGACAAAATTCACAGTAAAAGTTATACAGTCGTTTGAACTAAAACCAGCTGAAATGTATTCGTTGAACCATTCCGAACCAGAGTTCTTATATGTAGTAAATCCAAAAATTCCATAGATTTCAAGTTACGGACAATTAAATGTCAAATAATGATTATTTATATACTTGAAGGTTTTTAACTTTCCAAGTGTAACTCTAATTCAGTGTTGAGATTTCAGAAGAATTGACTAGAACAAAAGTTGTAGAAATGTGAGTAAGCTACCTTGTGATAGCCTTGACTTTGACTTCTATCTAGCAATATTTTCAAAATCATTTGATCGTAAACTCTTTTTTTTTTCAATAAAATATTTTGCATGTTAGATTCAGAAAAATCTCATAATCTCATTTTAAGGTATGAATATTTCAAGAAACATTTATATAATAGTAAATATAAATTGTCTATATAGGTCTTCTAATGCAAATCATGATTATTTTGTCAAATCTATGGAAAAAATGTTAGCATTATTCTCGAAATCTGAATGTCCTAAATTTATTTGTGCTGATTTTAACTATAACTTTGCCGAAGTAAACAAAAAACAATAGATTTAACAAATGTACTATCTTCATTTGGTTATGATAAATGCTTTTCTGAATTTTCTCGCACCCAGGGTAACTCAAGTACTTACTCTAATTGACAGTATTTTTTAGGACACAACACTGACCTATTAACAACTCAAACTCTAAGCAAAGCCATCTCTGATCATAATGCTCCGTTAGTAATTTACAAACTACCTGTGGCGAAAAAGTGCCAAGGAATTGTTAAAAAAAGAACATTTTCTGATGAAAATATACATTATTTTAAATTCTTGTTGTCAAAAGAAAATTGGAACGAGGATTATACAGAAACGGATGATCATAGAAAATTTGCAATATTTCTAGATATATTTAATGTAGCTTTTCCTGTTAAAACAACAAAAACAAGTAAATTGGCAAATAAAAAATCAAACAAATGGGTAACTGAAAATATTATTAATGATGGTACATTTATCAGGCAATTACATAATCAAGTAAAAGCCTCTAATGATCCAGAACTTATTAGAGTTAGATATAAATAACATCATAAAAAGAAATCATGAATTAAATATTAAGAACAAAAAAGGCTTACTATCAACAGAAAATAAATAATGAACCGAACAAATCGAAAGCTATGTGGGATGTAATTAGGGAAAATACTCATAGAAAACATAGCTCTAGACAAATACCAACAAAAATAAAAACGGTAGATGATAAATATTTAGACAATACAGAAATTGCAAATGGTTTTAATAGCTATTTTGTTGATTCTGTTCATAAACTTACTTCCTCTCTTGATGTTGACACACCAACAGCTCTAATTGGTAAATCTAATGAAAATACTATGTACCTAACTCCCGTTACGGAGGAAGAAGTCTTATCCATTATTGATTTTGTGTGCAATAAAAAGTCATCAGGCAAGGATGAGGTACCATGCTGCCTAATAAAAGATGTCTCAAACTACCTCCTCACTATTTTGACATACCTGATTAATGCTTCATTCGAAAACGGAAGATTTCCAGACCAATTAAAAACTGCACTAGTAATACCTGTTTACAAATATAAAGATCCAAATAATATAAATAACTATAGGCCAATAGTCCTTTTGTCAGTTTTCTCTAAAATATTTGAAAAGGCATTTCAAATTAGATTAACATGTTTTCTTGAAAAGTACGGGCTATTAACAATAAGGCAGTATGGCTTTTGTAAGAATCGGTCAATGCAGGATGCTATTCTCTCCTTCTATGAAAAAATACTCAGCAACTTTAATACTAATTTAAAATCAGTTGGTATATATTTTGATCTCTCAAAAGCCTTTGATTGTATAAATCACAAACTATTATTGAAGAAACTTGAATATATGGTATTCAAGATTTGGCGCTGAACTGGATTAATTCCTACTTAGAGAAGAGAAAGCAAACAGTAAATGTACTGACTGGAGTACCGCGAGGGAGTGTACTGGGTCCATTACTATTCATAATTATTACTGATATCGTTGATAATATAGATAATAGTAGTTTTATTAAAACTCTTTTTGCCAATGACACCTCTGCTATCATTTCTGCCAAAACTATTGATGTCCTCAGCAGAAATGCCACGAAATGTGTGGAAGAAATATCTAATTGGTGAAATGGACTATAGTACTAAACCAACAAAAAACTGACCTCCTATTCTTCACACCAATTAATGTAAAAACAGACTTTAGCATACTAGTCAAATCCACTGGCACTTATATTTGCCAAAATGATTGTGTAAAGTTTTTAGGCGTCCAGATGGATAAAAATCTTTCTTGGCAAAAACATATGGAATGTATAATAAAAAACTTAGTAAAAATTTTGCAATATTACAAATAAGAGATTCAGTTAACATAAACACACTGAAAACATACTATTATGGTTGTATAAATTCGGTACTTTCTTATGGACTACTCTACTTGGGGAATTCAAAAAGTCTTTAGTATGTTTAAGCTTGATTACACCACATCATGTAGACCTTATTTTAGGCAGCATGGTATACTCACTATTTTCAACATGTATATTTTACAGTCAGTGTACTTTGTGAGGAAAAATATAAATAAATTGCCAAAATGTAATGAAGTCAACAAGTATACCACTCGAAGTGTAAATAATCTTTACGTTCCAGCACATAGATTAACACAAGTAAATAAGGGATCCTTTATCACATCAATCAAATTATACAATTGCTTACTTCAGAAATTTAAAGATATTAATAGCTTAGTAGATTGTTTTAAATGCTCTGTTAGACAATTCCTTATAAACCAATGTTTTTATTCACAAAATGAATTTTACAACTTCTGTGATAATGATTAGAATTGAATAGTGGATTTGTGTTATGTGTAATTTTGTATTAAAATATTATTTAGGACCCTTTGGGAAGGAACAAGTCTGAATTGAATAAAAATAACATTATTCTAATGAAATATATATTTAAAATATAACAGTAAAAACTTGTGCACCATTTCACAAACAATTATTTGTAAAGCAACAATTTAAATAAATACATAATAAACGAGTCATAGAATATATAAGGTAGGTTTACAAATACTGAATATTGCAATAACCAAATATTTAAAAAAATATATACTCAGTACCTACTTATAGAGAAGATAAAACAGGCACACTGTATAAATAAATAAAAAATAAAATTATTGATCAAGGATCTTGTCACGCAATTTTAAATTTCAATAAAAAAGCAAAAATATACCAATACAAATGCAAAAATCGCATACAAATGGCTAACAATAATGTGTATGTTAGGTTTGGGACCGATGCACAGTTTTAAGATTCTTAAGAAATAGCTACCGATCCCAAAATGACAATCAGTGCCATTTGCAAATAAAATAGGAAGAGATACTCTCCAAAATTGGCAAAGCGGTCTTAATATTTCAACATTAACAATTCTTAAGTAGCAGGAGCAGCCTATGTATATATGTATATGTGCTAGCTAGTATTAGTAACAAAAATTCCTGGAGGTTCATTAACTGGGAAATATTCCCAAATTATTGAATAGGAACTTCTGGCAATTAATAAATTTTCATCCAGTCTTTCTTATAAGAAGTTATTGCATTGCGTTTTCAGGTAGATAGACAAACAGAGCCCGTTGAAAAAATTTGTTGACAATTTTTTTAGCCAAGATGTGAATATCCCTAATTTCTAAGTTTTTTAAATTTTGCGATTTCTGAAACCTACATCGTTACTCCAAAACTATTAAGGATAACGATTTGATTTTTTCTGGATATTACCTCAATATTCGGATTTCTAACAGTACAGTACAAAGCCGAGAGATAATATACATTCTCAAATCAATTTAAAAACAACAAAATTCACAAGAATCTTTCAAATGACAAGTACATTAAGGAAATATGTATATGTGTATATCTGTTTATATATAAGTTATTGTTGCTCTCATTGTAATTTATTAAAAATAAATAAATAAATTAATAACCCAATATTTTGTTGTACTGATCTTATTGTTATGCAAAATACTGATAGATGTATTAAACAGTTACTGCCATTTTATTTATACATGTATCTCAATGTGTGTGTATTATGTGAATGTATGTATATCTTTATATGTATATGTGTGTGTGAGTACTTGCATTTATATTATATTTTTCATTGTACTATCCCACGCTCAAATATCTTGAATATTTTGTGGAGTATTATGTTTGCTCAAATATTATATTCACTCTTCCTTGTATAATATAATTTTAATTATTTATTAAATTAACATTAATATTATTACCAATGAAATTAACAAAATGTTTATATGTAAAGTTATTGAAATTAAATCATTACCTCCAACAATTTTTTGTTTCGGTGAATGCATTTCGAGATATTTCCATTTGCAACCTTTTTGCTTACTTCCACCATTTTTGGTGTTTTAATTAAACGTCATTTTGTCATTAAAATTTTAAATAAAAACATCTGCTCTTTGGCTTAAAATATAAAATTTTCAACTAAAAAAATATATCATTTTTGAGACCATAAATACGTAAATAAAAAAATGTCACATTTTATTCCCAGATAGCATAAAAATGGAAGGAACATTAAGTGAAGATCTTTTGAATAATTGTACTGAAGAGGAATTATACAACATCCATCATATTTCTCTCTTTTATTAAATCATATAACCTAATATACATTTTTTTACTATAAATCTAAAAACTTAAAAGATTATCACATTAAATTATATTCTTATTTTTTACAAAGATGGCCGATAGTTATCCTGTTCATTTGCATAACGCAAGATACAAGACCGAAAGCAAGAGAAAGAAATTATGATAAAATTCTAATGGTACGTACAAAAAAATTTATTAACATTATGCTACTTAGGCCAGGTTTTTCAGTGTCGCCGGGTTAAAATTTGGGCTGAGTTAAAATTTTAACCAGCATTTTAAACTAGGTTAACGTCACATGTGTTTTCAGTACGTTAAAACTTCATTTCAACAAGTAGGTTAACTAATCCAAGAATGCGACCTGACACAACAGTTTCTTGAGGTTAAGTTTATTTGGGTTAATATTACTTTACATCCTAAAATATAGACCTAATTGGTAATGTTGTTTGTAATCAACAAATCTCCAATAAGGATGAGAACATTATACATTTTATTGGACATCTGAGAAGGTCTCAAAATTCAACAGAAAAAAATCATTTTAATGTTTGGGATGACTATCATTTTTTTTTTAAGGTTCCGTCTAACAAGAGACCCTACTATTCTGGAGCTGATCCAAGATTAGATAAAGCTACCTACAAATTGGTATGACTAGTAAACTAGCCTCTTAATAAAAGATCAATGCACTAAAAATAAAACCATCCCATCTCCGGGGGTTGAAATTTGTTGGTAAAGTATCTAAAAAATCTAAACGCATAGTGAAAAATGCAACCATAAAATTTTCAGTTAAACCAAACTTTTTTAGGTTAAAGTAGAACTGAAAAACCATCTGTTTATTGAAAGATTGTAGTTATTTTTAACGTTAACCTTCCCAGTTTTGTATATATGAAGTTCTATCCGGTTTTATTTCAATACAGTTGACCAGATACCAGTGCCACAGCATGTAAGTAGATATTCTTAAACACATTAAATCTTTTTTTAAAATTTTTGTGCTATTGTATTTGTATGGATGTGTTGTATATCCCCTTTTGTTTTGGTATGACTCAAATCACCATTAAAGAACATTTTAATCCCAACTATTGTATAGCGAATGCTACTAATTTTAATGCAATGTAATTGTGCGATATATTTGACTAATTTTGTGTGTTACTGATTTGTGAATTAGTTGTTTGTTTGAAACCAAAAGGAAATTTTAAGTCCACAATTGTAACTGCCTGCGATGATGAGAATGTGCAATTACCTGATACATTTATAACAGCTATAGACATCATTAAGCCTGTTCCTTAAAGCATGCCAGACAGAAAGTGATACGATACATTTTCATAGTGGTGCAAACTTCACTAAATACTCAAAATGCCTTTCACTTTTGGTGAAGTATTTGTATCAAGCGAATATTTTTTTTATCGATTATTTATTTTTTAAAAGTTTTGCAGGCAATAGTAATTCTCAAAATAGTTTTAAAATATTACAAAGGTATATAGATTCCATGTGACATGATGGCCTAAGTAACAACATGTTTAGTGTAATATGAGACAAATGTTAACTGATTGAGACATCTTTTCGCCAACAGCAAAGCGATTTTGGGCTGTGGAGCAAATATTTTTGTGAAATATGTGATACATGTATGATGAAATTTTAGAGTGTTCTAAAAATAACAAATATTTATCAAAATTAAAAATATGTAGTGAAAATAAAATTCTTGTATTCGATCTTTTTGTGATATATATTCGCAGATAACATATATCACAGTAATAAATTGTTGCTAAAATGGTTATATCATAATAGTTTTTATTTTTGAGCTATGTTTATTTTAAAGTTCAAAATGGCCACTATACAAATAGTTCGAATAATTTTGCCCGATATTGCTTTTTAATCAACTATAAGCAGTTTCCATTAAAAAACAACGATGATTTGAAATAAATAAAATACAAGTAGTAATTAAATTCTATTTTTCTGTATACTTTATATGTTACTATTTTTAGCTTCACTTGTAACAATGTAAGCAAAGCTTTTGCATAATTTTGATTAGTTGCAATTAGATTAGCTTAGAGCTTTGAAATGTTGCACACATGTAGAATGTGATAAACACCTACCCATGTTGTATAAAATTGGTACAGAACATATATCCTTTAAGGACAATTTTTAGCTTTTTAACTATTTTTTATAAGTGTTTTATGAGAGCAATGTGGCTTCCTTTATATAACAATTGTTTAGCAGCTACGGCCAAATACAATATGCTCCCAACAATAATATTGTGTTAAAAAGAATCCTAATAAAATTGTTTTATTAATGCTTAGCTAAACTCTTAAAGAATAGTTTTATACATGTTTGTAAACAGACCAGAAAGTGCCGAAGGTCATTACTATAAATCTGTTATAAATCAATTTTGCTCCGTAAGCTAAAACATTCTATAATTGCTGCATAGAGGTTTATAAAACAGTGAAAAACACTCTACAAAATAATTTATAATTTAGCTGTAAAAACATTCTTAGCACTTATTTATATTATGACGATTTAGTTGCGAAGACTAAATAATCACTTTGACAGTTTTAATAAAGCAAAATAACTTTTGCAAAGCAGTAATGCAACAGTCATAAAATAACATTGTAGTATTATTTTAAATTTATAGAGGAACTTTGTTAGTTGGGTTACCAACAATTCAAAAATACGGTTGACATTCATTCCCATTAGAGAAGGTCCAGAGACAGACATTCTAAACCTGTAAGCTATATCACTGGGCATGATAAAGAAGTATCAAGCTTATTATTTTGTTATCGATTAATTAGCACTTTGTTATTACACGAATTTGGTCGGCATACATCCCGGTACAGTGGCTTAAGATGTCTATTTTTAAGCCATGATTAGTAAGTATCAGTTTATTCAAAAATTAAGTTTGCACCACAAAGAAAAATTCTCATATCACTTTTCTTCTCTGCCATGCTCCAAGGCAAAGGACTAATTATGTCTCTAGCTGCTACCAATGTGTCAGATAGTTACACGCTGGCTCTTATACTATCTACTTTAGTAACCACAAAACATCGATTATGTAATTTTTTTCAATGTAAACCCAAACTTTTCAATAAAATCCTGCATAAAAATTTATTTTGTTCCAGGTTCTGCTTTTGAAAATATGTGAATAAAAGTAGGGCTAGGAACTCCAATATGTTTACGCTAGGTAACATGTTCTGAACAATGACAATCATTTTGGAAAAGGGTATCTGCATAGACGAGACAATATATATTTTAGTGATTATAAATACTCATTTACCATTGGTTAAAAGTTTTTAGTTTTGGATTCAATCTGCCAAATTAGAGTCATCCCACATATCTAAATCTTAATATTCTAATGCATGTGGTGAGCAGTTTATGGATTCGAATTCATAAATACAGCTACAAAATCATAGTATGGTGAAAACCACGAGGGTGGCCGAAATTCAAACATTTAAATATCTGTAAACCGAATCTAAACTAATTCAGCCATTTAAAAAATGGAAGGTAAGAGACAACATTAACACACAAACTTACTCTCAAACACACATACCTACTCAGTGCCGTTAGAGATAAAAATATATAAATGGACAGAACGAAAGGGGCACCAAACACATGATTAAAAGACAAATAAAAAATGTGTATATAAAGCCAATAATGTCTCAAAGTTTCCACAAAAATATTCAACTTTCACGGCCATTGCTTCTTAAAATAGGAATACGCAGGTATTGATTATTGCCTCCATAGTTGATCATATTGAGAAGTCCATAGAGCTGAAGTCTGGGCATCTGAGTGGCCAAGGAAATTTACTTGTGTAACTAATCTACCAATGTGGAAAATTTTCATTAAAATATTGGCACATTTTCAGAGAAAGATGAGGTGTTATTGTCCCATGCATATACTACATATTTTATCTTAATGCGAGTGGTACATCTAGAAACCCATATAAAGTTTGTTCGAGAAAATCTAATTACAGGGGACCGTTTAGATTGACTGAGAATTTAAAATGACCAATAAAAATTCAGACATCACACCATACTAAGTGTTTATCTTAGACTCGTACTGGAAATGACATTCAAGCTTACTAAACCAAGCAAAAATAATGATAATAGCCAACTTTGTATTCTAAGAATTAAAAATTGCATTAACACGAAATGCATTGTAAATTTTAGGAACAAATATTACGAGAACAGATATAGTATATTCACGGACGGCTGAGACTAACAAATATGCGCGATTAACTCGTGATCGCGACGTGTTCCATCCCCATTGGTTGCATTTTTCAGGAGATTGCCGGTTTTCTCGACTTCAATTGTATGTAATTTGTTTATTCGAAAATTTGAATTATTATAACTCAAACGGTTTAGTGAATCCATTCGAAGTTTATGGTAGTGTATTATCAAGTTTAAAAGAACAATATCCTAATATCCAATCATTCTAAAATCGATCAGGAAACTCCTCGTGTATTCTTAATAATTTTACGCACGAAGGGCTCTGGTGAACTAAGCGCACGTGAACAGCGCATGTAATTTCTCAGAGCTCGGTGAACAGACATGAGCCTCCATTTACAAAAGTTAGAGGATATAACTAGCACCCTCTATGGGCAACGTTAAAATCAGTATAACTTGAGTAGTCTAGCAGATGCAGTATCTAATTTTACGAGTAACAAGTAACAACTAATGAAAAAGGCTCAACATCAGCTTCGTGCATGAAAATTTTATACAAGGTGTTTCGCGAGGAAACGGACATGCTTTAATGGCAGATAGAGGATACCAAGACTAATCATAATCACCCATAGAAAATCGGTCCCTCGTTGCTGAAATACAGGGTATTCTATGTATTTTTGCCAAAATTTCATTTGGTTGTCATTTTGTAAGGGAATGGAATAATAAGTTTATATTTGGTACATGTTCTGTAATTGCGTATCGTAGGTACTGTAGAACAGTGTAATTTAAATAAATAAATAATATACTGGTAATCTCGAATAAGCACTTGTATCACACACACAAAAATCCAGGTCCGGACTCAAAAAAAAATGTTTTTGTTCTTCAAGAAAACAGTACCCTGCATATATTTTTTTTAAATTTCAATATTAAATTCGAAAAGTACATAAAAACCCCATTTAAATATTTTATTTCCTATTAAATATAAAATCTAATCTAAATCTATGTAGCTCATTCAATATACTACTACTATAGTACTATATAAATATAAAATTTATACAAAAAAATATCAAATATATTTTATCATAGATAAAAACATAAATTGATGTGAGCCGCTGGTATGGCTGGGGATGTGTTGCTACCGATTTATCTTTCTTATAGCTGATATGAAATATTTCAATAAAATTTTTATATTTATTAATCTCTACTTTTTATACACATGTTTAATATTCTGGTTATAATTCGGGTGTTGTGGGGAAGAACATAAAAACCGGAACAAAATGACTTCATTATTTTATTTACCACACTTTTACTGGAGCAAACAGCAACATTGCTGTTTCGGTTCTTAATAAATAAGAGAAATGAAACAGATTCTTGATTTATTATCCTATTTATTTTACCCCATCCGCAAAAACTGGTAATAAAAACATAATAATTATTACTGAAAAAAAAGTAAATGTCTAATTTAATAGTGGAAGCATTTTTTGAGCGTATCATTCATCTATATTTTCTAAAGTCACATATTGCATTATTTAGTTGAATTTATTTCGAATGCGGCAAACGTGTGGCAAAGAAATTAATGACGCCACTTGTTCAGTTTTTTTTTTGTACTTTTCGAATTTAATATTAAAATAATAAGAAAAAAACATATACAAGAAGAACAAAAACAATTTTTTTTTAGTCCAGACCTGGATTCTTTTTGTGTGTGATACAAGTACTTATTAAGGATCATTAGTGTATTATATGTACCCAATATGAACTTATTATTCCATTTCTTTACAAAGTAACAACCAAAAGAAATATTGGTAAGAATACATAAAACATCCTGTATTTCAGCAACGAGGGTCCAACTAGATTTTTCAATGGATGATTATGATTACCCTTCTGTGTCCTCTATCTGCCATTAAAGCATGTCCGTTTCCTCGTTTTTCTCATATTTTAAACAATGTGATATGATACAACAGGTGTTTAGTTTTTATTTCATATTTAATAATTTAAGATTAAAAAAAATATATGTGGGATGACTGCATTTGCTTAAGTCTTATGAATTTATATACAAATAGTGTAAATGTATGGAAAAAGAGTAATGGATTTTTTATAAGATTTCTATTTTAATTTAGTAGAGGATATAAAAGTATAAATTTATTTTGTCTGGAAGATAAAGTAACATAAAAAATGTAATATCACAAGCAGTCCAAGCAGATAACCTTCTGAACTGTTTAAACACGGAAGAGAATGAAAATTCATAATGGACATTTGAAATATTAGTTTTTAAATCCACATTTCAAGTGTGGAGTTTTAAATCGTCATAAATTAGTTTTTATTTTTGAGTTTCGAGGATGTCTTGTAAATCCCTAGAAACTTATAAAAGTATATTGTCAAATATACCTATTGTTAAAACATAATTAGTAATGTTCAATATCTTTATTATTGAATTAGCTACTATTTTAAATCGTAACTCAGTGTCTTACCAAATAAGGTAATAAAAAAAGTGTAAAAAAAATAATACTTGAAGTTTATTTCATAATCCATACACACTTCTCCAAACTCAATAAAGTTCTATAATACAAGATAATAATACCTATGATGATTTATCTTCACTGAAAAAAATTCACTCGCTTTACACCTTCCTAAAAAAAAATATAAATTACAATCATTACTATAATGAGGCGCCGATTGACCAGCAATCGGTAATGTACTTTAACGACTATTTTTGTGCTATCTGGGATGTGTAAGCTAGCTCGGCAAGAAGCCCAATTTGTGCTATACTGTGTAAATTGTTTAACTATAAATATTATTAAGTTGTTGCGTACATCTCACAAAAGTGGCACGTCTTGGCAATTCCTTTAATTTTGCTGCTCCAGTATATGTGCAGGCACTCCGAAGGCCCCCTAAAATGTCAAGGACGGTCATTTCTACGTCCCCTCTATATGGAACTTCCACAGTTTTTCCTTCCGATGAACGGTATTCAGCAACCCCACCTAATAAATATAGATATAAATGCTCTTCAAACTCTACAAGTATTCACATTTAATTATACAGGGTTTCACTAAAAATGGAAATCTGTAAACTTGACGTACCAGAGACTAAAATATAACAGTTGAGCCCAACATGCCTTATAAAAATATTGCACGTTTGAGAATACAGAGTGTTAAAAGTTTTTATTTAATTTTGGAATTTCTCAATAATTTTAAAAGTTGGTAACTTTGCAACTTTTGGCATGGCAAACAAAAATTGAGAACCAATTTTACGATATGTAGCTTTTATAGAATTCTGTTTTTTTGCAGTGGATCTTAGAATATTGAGGTCTTTCAGATGACAAAAAAAAGGCTAAATGAGCCCATTATTGGCAAAATGAATAGGAAAATCTGAAAGAGCATCCTTATTTACATAAATAAATAACTCTCTACCTTTATCTGTTCTCAAGATATTAGCTCTTTTAAATATTTCATAGAAGCACAGACATGCATAGTTATAATTTAAACAATAGGTTTTTTCTACTATCAACAGTTGTTATGTATTGATTAATTAATTATAGTTCAAGATTTCTGGATATTAAACAATATTTGTGAATTATTTCTAATTACATCTGCGGCCTCTTGAATTGTTTGCATCAACTCCTCACAGGAATTAATTCTTTATATCTATAGCTACCTACTATTGCTTTCGTAGCTGACCTTATTGAGAAGTCCATAGAGCTGAATTCTGGACTTTTGGGTGGCCAAGGAAATTCGCTTATATGAACAATCTACCACTGTGGAAAATTTTCATTTAAGTATTGGCACACTTTCAGAGAAAAATGAAGTGTTATTGCCCCATGCACATACTACATGTTCTACCTTAACTTGAGTTGTACATCTTCTAGAAACTCGCATAATGTTTGTTCGAGAAAATCTAATTATAGTGGACCTTTTAGATTGACTGAGAATTTAAGGTCACGAAACGTGCTGCAAATTTAATTCACATATCAATAAACATTCTGGTGATATATGAACTCCATTTGCAGTTCCGTTTCCAAGAGTTGTTCGCTCAAAGTTCGCAGTGTTTAATCGACATTTAACATTGCTTATAGAAGCCATGTGAAATAAATTGATGTCGTGAGTTCTTACAACTGATCTGTATTCAAGAATGATCTCAAAAACGAGACAAATTGAAATTAATTCCTGATGAAGCCCATGTATAAGTATCGAAATAATTCACCGTAAAATAACATAATGGCAGCTACCCGAAAATTATTGAAATTATTGAATGGAGGACATGAATAGTAGACGTGGCAACGTTGCACTATTTCTTACATTTGGCGCGGATATTTGAAAAAACTTTGCGTTTATTTTAAATGCAATAGCATATAAAAAAGTAGAAGATTTTCAAACCAAGCAAAAACAAGCTAACCGTTATACTCTTCGCAGTTTTTTTGTAAACAATATTAGTTCTAGACATTTTTAGTTTAATTACAAAACATTAAAAAAATTATGAAAACATTTTTTTATTTAAAAAATGTATAACTTTTTTATTTATTGATCGATTTTGCTCAAAAACAATAGGGTTCTTCCTCTAGCTAACACTAACTTACTGTCCAAATTTCAATACAATCGAACTTTTTGTTCTTAAGTTATCGTGCTTACAAGAAACGTGACGGATGGACAGACAGACGGACGGACGGGCGGACGGACATTTTGAAAATTGTTCAGAATTCGATCACCAACACCGGGATATGAAATTTTTTTCTCTATGAGCAATATTACCGGTTTTAGAAATGTGCCGATCGAATGCAATATACTCTTCGTTTTGTATTTGAGAAGAGTATAATAATGATAACAGACAACTTTGTATTTTGTGGAATAAAAATGGCATAAACACGAAATGCATTGTAAATTTTAAGAACAAATATTACGAAAACAGATAGAAATACAGGTCAAAAAGTAAGTATGGTGTAACTAGTGCTCTCTATGAGCAACGTTAAAATTAGTTTCAAATTTTTATTTGTTATGCCGAAAAACGTAAAGTCACCAATTTCCAAGTTGATATTTTGAACACTCTCGATTTCTTAAACCAGCAACATTTGTATAAGGTATGCTGGGCTCAATCATCATATTTTGGTCTCTAGTAACTCAATTTTGCGATTCTTAATGAATCACCTTGTATATAAAAAAATGTTGAGTGTGTCAGACTGACCCAGAAGACCAGTTGCGGAAATTTTATTAACAATCCTCCCTTTAAACAAATTATTTCGAATTATCTGTTAATTTAGTTACCTGCATGTTTCGACATGGCAGTGTCGGAAGACATACCATAAAAAAGTTTATATTTTTTACCATTCTTTTCAATAATATCACCGTCACATTGATCGTGCCCAGAAAACATTCCTCCGGCCATAACAAAATCCGCTCCGGCTCCAAAAGCCTTTGCCACATCACCAGGACAGGTACAGCCACCATCCTAAAACAGATAATTAAATTGATATAAAATAGGAAAAAACATATACAGCATAACCCATTTATGCAAATATTAATTGGCAAAAGAGCTAAAGAAGTTCTACGAATTCCGCCAAATTAGATTTAAAAATCTAGTTGTTTGTATACAAGTGCAGGTGACGGTATCTGTTCAAAAGCTCTTATAACACATACACAGGAATAGAGCTATTCTTAATGATATTAGACAAAGAAGTAACATTTTCACGAATGCCATACTGATTTGCTGTCGGATGTAATTTTATTATTCATTACCATGATTCGGTTAAAACTGGTCAACGAGTTTTAGCATCATCACATTAGCAAGATTTACTATAATAATATATAATATATAATATTCTTTATAGGATTTGACAAACAGTAGAAAAAGCTATCTATGAAAACTAAAAAATGTGACAAAGTAAATGGTGGGGGAGGTTCATAAAACGTGAACTTCTCACAAAAAAATGTTTGATTTCAAAATAGCCATATTTAACATTTAAAGTTTATTCTCTCATGGCAAACTAATCAACAGAATATTTTTTAATGAGTATAATGGGGAGGGGGGAGATTATAAACGTTCCATACTCGCCAACATATCCTTTTAGTGGTCCCTTACATTTACTTAACTAATGAAATAAAAATATATACATATTTTGACATATAATCAGTTGTATGTGATTAATCTTTCTAAGGAAAAAGTTTCAACTTACAGAAATAATGTGCCCTTGGAGACCATGTGCTGCATCAGCACACTCTATCACAGCTGAAAGTTGAGGATATCCCACACCAGTCTTCATACGGGTGGTGCAAACTGATCCTGGACCGATACCAACTTTAATGATGTCAGCTCCAGACAAAATCAGTTCTTCCACCATTTCCCCTGTTACCACATTGCCCGCCTTGAATGAAACAAGACTGGTCAAAAATAAAACCATAATTATTTTGAATTAAAGTGCAAAATTTAATTTTGTCAAATGTTCCATAAATTACTTCTAGACAGTGTTTCAACAAACATAAACAAAGGGTAAAAATCTGGGTATTTTGTAAGATTGTAGTTTCTGAACAGACTGTACAGTGTGTACCTACATATCAAATGACGATTTTTTTTTCAGATCCCATGACTTGGGCTAAAATGTAACTTAAATAAATTACTTTTATTTTGTATTTACCTATTTCTTTTATTTTACTAAGCTCTCACACATTAGTTGACAAAAATAATAAATTATAATAGATTGTTTTCTTTAATATTACTTCATAGTTCATAGGGAAAGCTGAAGGGAAGAACCACATACTTGTGACATTTGTGGTTAAGCATTTGAAATTGATTAAGTATATACATTAAAATAAATCGTATTAAACTTAAATTTTATTTTAATTAACTAATCAATATAATTTGCATTAAAATAATGCAACTGAAATGTGTTCTAAAAATTCTCCTTAAGTTTATTTCATAAAAAGTAAGTATTAAGCAAAATAAATTGCAAAAGTATCAATAATAAAATCTGTGATATTGTTTATTTTAACAATGCTAATTTTAATGGTCTTTAAAATGCATCCAGGGTCAAATTGCAAAGAATAAGCTGAAATATGCTGACATTTGTCTATATCAATCATTAATTATAATTATTTGCAGAAATGCAGATTAGATTAAATACAACACAATAGAATTTAAAGCCTGATTGAATAATTGGGTAATTTTTTATACTGGCTTTAGTTTACTTTTTATTTATGTTGTCATTTAGGCTTGCGGGAATTGCAGAATTACAGAAGAACCACATTTACCTACTTTTTTTTGTGAGACTGCACAGTCACACACAAAAAAAAGTAATCTGAACCCGGGACCTGACATAGAAATCCTTATGTATTTCGACATGATGAACACGAATCCCATGTCTGTTTAGCACCATCACCCACCAATTTTTTTGTAAATTCCGAAAATAGACAAAGAAATCAGATTTATTAAGCTATTTTCACGATTTACAAAAAATTGGCGGGTGATGGAGCTGAGCAGACATCAGATTTGTGTTCAGCACGTCGAAATACATATAGTGCAGTAAAATAAGGGATGGGCTTCGGAATCCTTTGTAACAGTGCAGACTTTTTCCATTCTCTTCTAAATTCTATAAAAAGCCTTCTTCCTAAAAAGTGCCGCTGTAATAGTTATTAAACAAAATAGGTGTAATATTATGATTTCTCGCGAATAACTTTTAAAATTTAGCGTGCGCGATCTCGGACGAGCTAAAATAAATTTGTTATAACTTTTGAACTAATTAATGAAATTGAGCTCAAACACGCCTTGTCATAGAACAATGCAGGGCATTGGTATAAAACGATAGCGCCATCCCTTGAACGCGTCGAGTTGAGAAGAGCGCACCCATTTTGCTTTTAATAGCGTAGCTGTTTAGACGTGTGGGAATAAAATAAATTAATCTCAATTCCGTTATTAAAATGCCGTGTGTTTATACAACTGCAGAAAAAGTGCAAATTGTGAAGTGGTACTTCAGGGGCCATTCCACTGAAGACAATAAATTTATTTACTGTGGCATATCAAGACAGACCAATCCCCTCAACTAGCATAATTTTATACATTATTAAAAAATTTGAGAATTTCGGGGGTGTCGTGAATTATTGTAAAAAATGCTGTCAACCCGAACCCCATCATCAACAAATGAGCGAAGAACGTGAAATTCGCGAAACTAATGTCTATGCACTTGTTGAAACTAGTGAACCTTGTTCTAGCAGACAAATTGCTGATGAAGTTGACATGAAGGAAAGAACTGTAAAAAATATTTTGAAAAGAAATGGGTTCAGTTGTTTTAAAGTTCAAACAACGCAAGAAATATTTCCCGAGGACAATTTCAAACGGATGGAATTTTGTGAAATCATGATAAATAAAGTGAATGAGAATGAAAACATCTTAAAGAATATATTGTTTACAGATGAATCATCCTTTTCATTACATAGGAAACACAATCCATCCGTAGTACGATATAGGTCTCGGAAAAATAAACATTTGAGTGTTGCTGTGCGAACTCAGTATCCTCAAAAGTTGAACGTTTGGACGGGAATTTTAGACAATCATATTATAGGCCCACTGCTAATCGATGGCAATTTAAATGGCAATAAATATTTAGAGCTTTTACAAAACCAAATAATTCCTGCAGTTCAAAATCTTCCTGTCAATTTTGAAGACATTTGGTTTCAACAAGACGGCTGCCCAAGTTACAATACCTTAACCGTTATTAATTTTCTGGAAAGAACATTTCCCAATCGTTTAATAGCTACGAGGGGAATGATAAAATGGCTCCCCAGGTCACCTGATTTAGCACCCCATGATTTCTTTCTGTGGGGCTTTTTAAAGCAAACCGCGTACAAACGTGCGTTTGAACGAGCCAATAATTTAGTTGAATTACGGAAAAACTTATCCAACTTTGTGCACGCATTACTCCAAATCAACTCAATGATATGAGAGGTTCATTGTATAATCGGTTTGGCTATTGTTTGGCACAAGAAGGTGGTTTGTTTGAATCCTTACTTCATTAATTTATTGTTTGATAATTAGTTGATTTTAGTTTCTGAGGGTTAAGTATTTAATTTTATTTTAATGTTCCATTTTTGTAATTTAACAAGAATAATTTATTTTTTAATAGTTATGACTTGATTTTAGCTTCCGAGTTATTTAATTTTATTTTAATGTTCTATTTTTATTTCGGTTTTAATAAGAATTATTATTTTATTCCCATAGCATTTACGGCTAAAAAAGAAACTGCAGAAATTCTTTCAATAGAAGAAATTATTTGTCAAAAATGTGACAAATAACTTCTTCGCTTTTGATGAAGAGATATTTTCTCGTTTCGTATTAGAAATTATTACCTACGTCCGCACCCATCCTCAGTTCATGCCGTGCTAAATTCAATTCATTGTGCCTCTGCTTTCACGATTTATAGAACTAGCAGGGCGTGGTCAATTACATCGTTATTCCTATACACTAAACTGCATTTTCGGAATCTGTATATAGAAATAGTATATATATGAAACCGGAAATAAAGTGATTTCCAATGAAATCGGTAAAAGCTCTCTACAATTTTCAAGATAAAACCTGGAGCTTTCACATATTACTCTTAAAGTAATTAATAACAGGATCTGATGGGTGAAAAAAATCTGACGTACAAAATTTTGAGAAAGTGGTAAAATTTGATATGTATAACTAACTTTAACCACCTATTACTCTGGTTTAAATCGCGGTACTAGATTTCAGTAGGTGCGATTTTTAAATCTTGAAGTGTGTACTTTAAGGGGATTTACCTTAAAAATTAAATTATCCCTCTTTATTTTACGAAAATAAAAGAAACATTTTTCTAGAGGTAACATAAACGTTAATAACTTTTATTAAAAAAATTATTTATCACAACTATTCATCGGATCTCTTTATACATTACTTCAAGAGTAATATGTGAAAGTTCCAGGTTTTTATCTTACAAATTGTAGAAATGGTAGAGCTTTTACCGATTTCTTAGAAAGTCTTTTTATGTTTTGACTTCATATATGTACTATTCCTACACGCATTAATTTTTATATTTGAAAATATGATAATCTAATTGCTACATGTTTCTTCTTTCATTTAAGATTTGTTAAGCTCCATTTCATTAATTAGTTCAAAAGTTATAACTAATTTAGTGTAGCGCGTCCGAAATCGTGCACGCTTCGCGTGCTGTACTTGCATGTCGCTGCAATCCATTTTCGTGCATTAAACAAGAAGATCTGGAGCCTACATTTTTGATCGTACACAAAAACTTCATATACGTTTTGATGTGAAATTTTCCATACTTTCGATTGGTGTAAGACCTCTTTTTGATAAAATTAAATTTTAAAAGTTATTCACTAAAAACTGTAATATTACACCTATTTAATAACTATTACAGAGGCAATTTTTAAAAAGAAGACTTTTTATCATATATTATGGATACAATTTAGAAGAGAATGAGTCCGCCCTGTTGCAAAGGATTCCGAACTTAAGCCCGTTTTTTGTCTTATTTTCTGCACTAATAGGGATTACTATCAGGTCCTGTAACCGATCACTTTCTTTTGTGGACCTGTGAATCGTCTGCAACTCGCCAAGCTGTTTCGGAATTAATACTCAGTGTTGATAATACTGACACTTGCTTTCAGATTATGTCAACAACTTAGAATGTTATACGGATGCAAATGACATTTTCAGTCTAATAGAAAATTAAATCTACTTACAATTATGGTATGCGTAGGGAAAGCAGATCTAACTTTTCTAACATATTCTACAAAATGCTGGGAATAACCGTTGGCCACATCCAAACAAATAAAGCTTACGTCGGGGATTGCATTTAAAATATCAGATAATCTAGTGAAATCCTGTTCGGCAATTCCAGAGCTAGCAGCAATGTTTTTCAGGCAATCTGGATTTTCGCTGGCAAATTTTCTCCATTCGTCCACACTGTAATATTTGTGCATACAGGTGAAGAGTCCATGCTGAAAAATAATGTTGTTTCGAACATGAAACGGTTTTATTGTAAACATGGTTGAATGTGCAATGCTTGTGTGCATTATATCTTTCTCATAATTTAACTTTGGTGCTGGACAGATAATGAAATTGAATCTACTTTAGAAACAAATGGTCAGTAATAGAAATCCAATATACTGGCCACCAGGATTTCCAGATTTAAATCCCTTGGATTTCTATCTCTAGAAGAACATATGAAACATTATTGCTAGTCACCAATTATCATAAAGAATATCAGCTAAAGGTTCTTAGTTAAGGATCATCATGGCCCCTATCTGGGGGCAGATCAGCTACAAATAATGTGCAAGTTGGATGAAACGCAAGACTCATTACTCTGATCAAGAGATGGAAGTACATAATATAACAAATAAACAAATTTTATTCATATATCTGAAATCAGATATATGGATAGATACAAACGTAGGAGATATTGTAGGTTTTAAGTGAGTTGTGAAAATGCCCCCAAGGGTGTGAAAAGATTTTTAATAAAACAACTTATTCTGATTAGGATAAAATTTAGCACAGTTATTGCTTATGGAGCACTAATAAAATGTTGTGAAAATGTTCCGAAAACATCCCTTGTAGGTATGAAAATGAAGTTAAAAATACAACTGGATGAAATTTGAAACAGTTGTCGTTTATAAGACTCAAGGGCTGTAGTCAGATGCAGCAAGCTATAGCGAATTAGGCTCTATTAACCTTTCAGTGGTCGCGCATGGTGTAGGAGACCGGCGCAATGGTTAATTTGTGATATTTCAAATAATTGGATAAACCTATCCGTTTCCGTTGGTGTACCTTTCATAAAGTTTCTCGTCTATACATTGCTGTAGTTATTATTATGCCATGTGTCCATATAACTTCTATAATCGCACACACGGTGTCTTAGACCGGGTGCGACCACTAGTGAGATAAAATTTCTGTCATTTGTTTTGGGTTATTCATTGAAAAATATATATTTCGGTAAGTATTTACCTTCTATTTCCCTAACTTAATATAAATATTGACTCTAACAAAGAGCAAGACAGGATATTGAGGCTGTTCGAAGAAGTACCCAGTGGAGAAGAATGATGATGAAGAAACGGGGAGGAAGACAACATTTATGAAAGATCAGAAGATAGTGATACAGAACAGGAATTTGATGAAAATGAAGGTGGGGGAAATGAATGGAAGTGCACCATATTTTATGGGAAGAGATAAAAAAACGAAACGGAGCAAACATTGTCCACCCAAAAATGTAAGAACAAGGAAAGAAAATTATAAATATTTTTATGATTTTTATAACCTGCATGCTTTTTTTTGGAAGGAACCCAAAGACTTTTATGTACAAAAATAGATTCTCTTATGTTTCTAGAAGACAAGTTTACTTTAACAAAGGTTTTATGAGAATTTGTATTTCTGTTATTCAAGTATATATAGGGTGAGCCAGTATTTTGTTAATTTTTTTTGTACATTGAAAAATTAAGGTTTACTTAAATAAATATTTCGAAAATACTTAACATTTATTAATTACATATATATAGCTTCGAGGTCCCTTCAAAATTATTTCTGAATTTTTACTTTTAAACGTATTTTTTTAAGCCGTTGTCTGAGACCGTGTGCGACCACCAAAGTAAAAAAAAATTGCGCGACCACTGACAGGTTAATAAATAAATGATTCTCGCAAGATGTCAAGTAAGAACATTGATTTTAGCCTCAGCAAAAGGAAAATGAACCCTGACTAATATTTACTTTTGACTATGGTGGCATTAATAAAAATTAAGTTGGGAAAACTATCAGAACACACCTCCAAGGTGAACGGGGGTTAAAGATCAGCTTTTATGGTTAAATTGGTTTAGTTTTATTTATCGAGCACTAATGAAATGTAGTCAAAATTCTCTATAGACATGTTAAAAATAATGTTAATAATGAGCATAAAACAATAGCGTGTTTTATAAGTACATTTATGTTAAATTCTGTAATTGTTTTAACTTACTACAGTAATCACCCTGTATAATATGGGACATTATACAGAGTAATTCTTTTAATGCGACCATTAGAATATTTCCCATTTGCAAATGAGCTAGACATTTGACATTTAGGTACCCTACCACACAACCATTGCGAGTCCGAAAATAATAATTTCAAAATTGCAGCACTTCCGGAAATACCTGTTGATGCCATCTTTGTTTTTTTAAATGGACACACCCAATTTTTATTTATTTTTTTAATTCGACATTAAATTCTGAGCATAAAGCTGTCAGGTTGTCGGTATTTATCTGTAATAGTTTGTGACATATGTCAATTTTTCTTTTTAAGTTTTAGAGAAGTAAGGGTTCATTAAAAAATTCACAACTCTTAAACCGTTCAGGCTAGATGAATAAGTTTTTTTCCAATCAGCTCCCCAAAGTTCAGGGAATCATTTAAGTGGCCACGATAGGACCAACTAAGTTTCCAGTGGTTGCTGCAATTTTTTGAAAATGACAATCACAAAATGTCAAAAACTCCATTTTTTCAAATGGCATGTGCCAAATTTTATTATGGCAAACGATGAATTAAATTTAAGGTGGACTTATATCAGCATGTCCTTTGTTGAAAATTATAATTTGTCCAAAAAAAACTTAGAGGCCTATGAAATAATTGAAACAATAAAATAAAAGACTAATGGCCGCCTTAAAAGAATCACTCTGTATATCAACACTTTCTCTTCGATCTTGCAGTGTTTACGCTCAACTCTTGTGACAACTATAAAAACAACTGATTCAAATTATTGATGGTGTAAACATTAGAAAAAAAAAAAAAATCAATTTAACCGACAATTGATAAAGTAGACAATCATTTCATGAAACAGTAATCTCAGCAGCTAGGAATGTGATAATAGCTTTCTAAAAGGTATCTAAGTTATTTATATGGACTAGAGTTTGCAAGGGAAATTTTGCAATTCTAATTTCATTGCCAGTACATCTGATCTGACCTTGATAGAAACGGAAATAATAATAATGTATTATAAGACTCTCAAAACAAAAACATACCTTGGAGAGAGCCTTGGCCATTTCAAATGTGCCAACTGTGTCCATATTAGAAGCCATCACTGGGACACCAGTATATGTTCGCTTAGAGTTCCTAAATGTTATATCTCTATATAGATTTACCTGAAAAATAAACACTTAATTATTTTTCTTTATAGAGAAGAAAAGGGAAAATATTTGTGTTAAAGCAATAATTGAACGTCTCAAGTTTTGACAAGTTTCCACAAACTCTAAAACACTCGAAGCGCGTTTCACAACCATGTCAGCGTGATCTGGAGAGGATCAGCTTTACTCGTCCCCTAATGATGTCAACATGTTTGGCAAAATGCACGTGGAGCGATAGTATTTGAGAGTAGTGGTCAAAGTGTATTGGTATTTGTGGAAAATACTCCAGAAGCATCTTCACAACGAAGATTTCAGCCTCCCACAGGACTATAATTAAAAAAATGGTCCTACTAAATATTAAAACAAAAAGGTTTTACAATCAGAACACGTGGATTTGTTGTGTGTTACATCAAGCAGCTGTTTGAAATTTTGCCAAAAATATTTTTGTTACCAGCACTGAAAACAACAACAATACAATTTAAATTTATTATTTTAAAACACTTTACGTTTGTAAATATAGGTATATATTATAACGTGACATCAGAGAGAGGAATCAGTTTTATTATTAAGATATCTATGATAATAAAACGATGAGACAGCCGTAACCCATTTAGAGTATTTGATAGGGAATGACATAATTATATGCTTTAATTTCACTAAATCTTAATGTTAAAATTCCTTGACTTTTCCAGGTAATATTTTATCTAAATTCCAGGTTTTTAACTTCCTGCATTCGAACAAATATGAAAGCATGCATTCACGTCAAAAAAAATTATAAATAAATTCTATAACACAATGAGTAAAAATTCTTGCTTTTTTTCACTAAAACATTATTTTCGAGAACACAATTACGAGCTGAATTATTTCTACAAAGATTATCATTGTTTTTTAGTCTTTAAAGAAGTCTCTCAACTGTGCAACATCAACAGATTTAGTGTGTATTAATAATTATCTGAAAGTAAAAATTCCAGGTTATACTGCTTATTTTAGTAAATTCCCTGTTATTTCCATGTTTTCCCTGACTAAAATAAATTCCCTGACAATCCCTGATTTTCCAGGCTTTCCAGATTAGTAGACACCCTGTTTGTATCCGAATACAATTATAGTGCTGAGGATTTTATTAACACTCCCTGTCTCTGTAGCCAGCGAGAAAAGAAGCTTTTCTAAATTAAAGTTAATAAAAAATGATCTAAGAAATTTATTAAGCCAAACAAAACTTAAAGATTTATCTTTGATATCAATTGAATCTAAATTGGCTGCCACTGTAGATTATACATCCTTAATTGACGAATTTGCCAAACTTAAAGTTAGAAGAGTAAAACTGTAGTAAATGTAAAACGTAGGTTGCTGATGCTAATTATTTTTACATTGTTATTATTTTCGAAAATAAAAGTACCTGGACTTTTTGTAATGTAGTTTTCTTAACACGATGAGCGCTGTACGAGACCCATATGTTCTGCATTGGATCTTCATAAATGATGACGCCAAAATCATAAGATTTGTCTATGTTGCGGACAGTGTAAAATCATAATTTTTAGGAATTTCTTAAAGTTTTCGGTAGCTCTGTCATACTCATATCGCATGCTAGTATCGAAATACTGCTTACGAACCATAAAAAAATTTAAAAAGTATATACATACTGTGAGGGTAATCCCGTTTACTGTCTTAGTTGTTTCAACAAGGACCATGAAGTACAATCGGGCATTCACACGTTTTTATTTTATTTTTTCTGTGTGTAAACATATCATAATGTTACGTGTATGCTAAGTTACGCTGTGTGATTACCACTAAGAAATCGTTTATTTAAAAAAAAAAAAAATATTCTTTCGATTTTCTAGAAATGCCTAATTTTGTTAAGATATAATAGGTGCAATTATAAAGATATTCATGTCTTGCTTTAATCCCTTCTAGAATATCATTTTAAAACCACATCTATCAATTTTCTTTAACATTAAATAATTTTTCACATTAAAACTTTCTAAAAAATTATAGAGGGGTTTACGAGACATACGTCTCCCATAGAGCACCAGCAAGAAGTCACGATCGGGACATATATATCCTGTATCGCACCCTGGCGAGTCTTAATAAATATATTGCCACGCTTAACGAGTTAAATCATAATTTAAGGTTACGTTTTTTACTTTTCACATAAGGGGCAATTCGAAAACTCCCATCATACTGAAAAAATGTACCGCACGGCTCTGCCTGCCTCTGGACCTTCACTAACCGGGATGTATGGTGATCGTATTTGTGTAATAATTAAGTGGTAATTAATCAGTAAAAAAGAAATCAGCTTTATATTTCTTTGTCATGCCCAGTTACACAATGTGTGGTTTAGAATATCTTTCGCTGGACCTCCACTATCCGGGATGATTTTTGTATTCACTAAGTGGCAAGTAGATATTCGATAAAAAAAAATTCGCTTAATATCACTTTCTCATATCACTTTTCTTGTCTGCCATGCTCTAAGGCAAACGATTACTCACGTCTCTAGCTTACTTAAATGTGTCAGGAAATTGCACACCTGGCTCCCTGTACTATAACCTCCTTCTGGACAGCCTTGACTTTGGATTTGGGGGCTGTCTAATATAATAAAACCTATTTCACTGCTGCCAGTATATGGTTTCAGGAATAAGCGATCCACAACTCTCACAATGAATGTTGTTCAAATGGTCCTTGATACATTTGAAAACAAGAAATATACAACTGCTAGTTTTTTTTACTGATCTAAGGCCTTCGATTGTGTCTGACGCGAAATTCTTACAGACAAATTATTAGGTTATAATTTTCTTCCTGACAGTGTGGCACTTATTAATTCTTACTTATCCAATAGATTTTAATTTGTTAACTATAACCTATGCACTTCCTAAACACGTGGAGTTACTCATGGTGTTCCACAAGGCTCTGTGTTGGGTCCCATACTATTTATGATATTCATCAGTGGCCTTGCTAATTCTGATAATAATACGAACTTTATACTGTTTACAGATGACACTACTGCAGTAAACACTAACCGCACACCTGATGAACCAAAACGGACTGTCACAAAAACGGAAGAACATATTTGTGAATGGTTTTTAACCAATAGATTAAAACTAAATGATGACAAGACACAATCATTAACATTTACATTGCGAAATAGGGATCCAGATGAACAATCTGATGTATCCGTAAAATTTCTAGGTGTGTACTTAAATTCACTATTATCCTGGGAAGAACAAATTACAAAACTATCTACCAAACTTTCCAAAAATATCTATTTTCTTCGCAACCTTGTCAACACAGTATCCCCGAACTATCTACTCACCGCTTATTATGGTTCTTTTCATGCCAATATGTTGTATGGAATTTTAAACTGGGTACACACAGCACATGCTTCCAACATTTTTGGCTTACAGGCTTACAACGTAGATGCATTCGCATACTATCTCATCTTAGATACAGAGATGATTGCAAAGGCCAATTAATTAATCTCAAGATATTAACTACGCCTTGTGCTTATATCCTCGAGTGTTTACTTTATCTTAAACAAAATGAACATCAATATGTAACGAACAGCCAAATCCATGAAATAGACCACAAGGAATAGCGATAAAATTAACGTCAATTTTCTTCGACTTACGAGATCCAGAAATGGAACAGGTTATTATTCTGACAAATTTTATAATAAAAAATTCAGTAAAAAACTTGAACTTTTTGCAATTTAAAAATAAAATGAAAGGTTATCTAAAAACTAAGGTCTTGTGTGGGTTTGAAACATTTATTGAGAATGATTTCTCAGATTAAATTTAACAGGCACTGTATATTCATGACCTCATATTATTACCCTTACTTAACTTGTTAATTGGTTTAGATAATTTTATACTACTTTTAATCTTGTTTGTCACTTTTTGTCTTATGTAATTTTGAGGCTTACTAATTTTTAATATTTTTTTACATCTACTATATTGTCCAATGTTTTGACGTTATTATTATTATTATTATTATTATTATTATATGTTCGTTTATTCACAAAAGTGTAGCAATTAAATATCTAATCATTCACACGAATGTCCTATTTTTATATATAATACTGTATAATGAGTTTTAATGACATTATTCAAATATATCATTTTGAAGTTTAGATAACGTAAGAGATAAGAAAATAGAACATTTTTTTCACTTCTAATACATAATATTTAGACATTTATATAGTGCATGCAGCAGATAGGGTACTGATTTTAAGTGACAATATTTTGATCGGCAAGCAACGTATTTTGGTAGCGGTAAAAAGTTTTCATTGTAAAAAGAATTTCTTATATATGGGAAAGTTGTGTTGAGCTGTTTATTTCACACAATTTTTAAATTAGAAAATTAAATTTGCCCATAATCATTTTTCATCATTTCTCTCATTCTGTATTATCACTAACAGAGAAATTTCAAAGGCAAATTAAAGTTTTATATTGCATGCGTAATGTAATGAAATAAACTTACTTAGGTGATTTATAATCAAATTAGGATATAACATGCTATTTTATATAAGTTTTCAAAGTATAAGAATTATTACCTAGCTTTCTATTTCTGTAAATCATGCAAATGATTAGAATTTGGATTAAAATAGATTGTTTTATCAATAGTGTGGCAATGCTGCAGCAATTTAAGTCGTAACATTTCAGTAGCAGGCAATAGTTACACGAGAAACAATTGCATCAAATGCCAAATAAAAAATAAATCAATAATTTCAATATTGGTATGCTGCAAGATAGTCTGAGGGTCAGTACCTGTCAGTGAAACTCGGACCTATCCAGGTCCAAAATTCATCCATCTATAATTGGTGAAATATTAACCGATTTCACATTCGACGTGCATTTCGCCAACCACTTTGGCATCATCAGGAGGTGACTAAAACTTTGTTTCAATCACCTCCCGCTGATTAAAGGGCGATAAAAAAGGTTCCAGTCCCCTATAGAAAAACTTACTTACTTAATTGTTCAATAATGTATATCCTATAGTCTTTGATAACATAAGTAAATCCATATCAAACAAGCTAACCATTATACTCTTCGCCGATTTACTGCACTTTTTATATAATTGTTGCACATTCTATGGTATACTCTCCGCATTTTATCATAAATAAAACATAATTTTGTTTGTCTTACCAAGTGACGGCCTTGTCTAACTGCGAGATGAATGAAAGCCGCCAAAGCTTGGTCCATAATCTTAACATTTGTGACAAATTTATAGCTGTTAAGTTGATAAACCTTAGAGACTATTGCCTAATTAGCCGGTTTCACAATGTAGCAATACTATACAATAATATATAATATAAATATATGAATTTAATAAAGGAGCCCGCAGTTTTTTATAGTAAAAATGGGTTTCAGTCGATTGTTCTGAAACTTGGGGGAAATGTTCTCTTGGGCGCCCTGATTAAAATTCTCTTTGACCACCAGTCCGACCGAATTTGATTTTTTGATCTAGAGGCGATTGAAACTGTGAACATCTGTGAAGGTCTGCTTAAATGTTCCATAAAAATTCTGAAAATATTCATTTTTGGAGAAAAATAATCTTTTGTTTCTTGGTGTTTTTTTTTCAAAGTGCTTCCTTCTCCCGGAAAAAAATAAACAAAAAAAATTATTTTTTTTGTATTTTTTTTTGCGGGAAAAGGAAGCACTGAAGAAAAAGTTGGGGGACATAAATTGATTATTTTTACCTAAAGAATATGCTTGAGTATTTTGGGATCTTTCTGAAGTAGAAAAAAATAAAAATGTAGGGAAATTCTTGGTCGAAATTATTTTTTTCTAAGAAATTCTGAAAAACGGCAGGCATGTTCTTTGAACTTTCTTCAAACGTCTGAAAACCATGACATTTCTTAAAATTTAGACGGCTGTGCGTTGCCATTGGCAGCGGGAGCTGCATTACAAAAGAGATCGAAACTGCAAAAAAAAGAATTCATAGAATTTTATTAATTAGTTAGGGTGAAAGAAGCGGTTTAGAGAAAACGCCAAGAGCCAAAAATTGCTTATTTTTGTTCAAAGAACAAAGAAAATAATTTCGACCAAGAATTTCCCTAGATTTTTATTTCTTTCTACCTCAGAAAGATCCCAAAATATTCAGGCATATTCTTTAGGTAAAAAACCGCTGCCTAAGGAATCACTACTTCCACATCCAGATTATTCGTCCAAGTCACTTTAACGGAAACATCTTGACTATATTTGCACTCTAGTATGTGGAAATTATTGGTCATAGAATTTTAATAATATTTGGGGTAGATGTCATAGAAAAGTTTGAGGACTTGGTTTCTACCATATACGTTAAAAATTAAGTTTCTAGTTTACCGTACTTATTTTCCACTATTTACAACCTACCACCTCAATGGAGTCATCTCAATCAGATGTCACTACAATACATACGTGTACTAACTTTCAAGTGAATATCGCAATTTGATGTTATCAATCCCATTAATAATGAAGCGGAGGTGGTAGAGTTTGAAAAATATTAGAAAGAAATCTGAGGCCTTGGTTTCTAGTATATACACCGAATCCCAAATTTCTGTAGTCTTACCAGCTTGCTTTACTTATTTGCCCCTATTTAACCCCCAACCCTTCAACGGCATCATCTCAAATTATGATCTAGTTTCAGACGTCGTTATAATACATACGTGTACCAAATTTCAAATGAATATCTCAATTTTATTTTATCAACCCTTTTCATATTGGAGTAGGGGTGGTTGGGTTGAAAAATATTATAAGAAAATCTGACGCTGTGGCTTCTAGTACCGAATTTCAAGTTTCTGTAGTCTTACCAACGTTTTACTTATATTCCTCTATTTACCCCAAATTAACCCCCAACCCTTCAACGGAATCATCTCAAAATATAAACTAATTCCAGACGTCGTTATAATACATACGTGTACGAAATTTCAAATGAATATCTCAACTTTATTTTGTCAACCCCATTAATGGGGTAGGGGTGGTGGGGGGGTTGAAAAATATTATAAAAAAATCTGAGGCCTTAACTTCTTGTACATACACCGGATTTCAAGTTTCTGTACTCATACCAGCTTGCTTTACTTATTTCCCCCTATTGACCCCTAAATAACCCCCAACCCTTCAACGGAATCATCTCAAAGTATAATCTAGTTCCAGATGTCGTTATAATTCATACGTGTACCAAATTTCAAATAAATATCTCGATTTTATTTTATCAACCCTTTTAATAATGAAGTAGTGGTGGTGGGGGTTGAAAAATATTATAAATAATCTGAGACCTTGGCTTCTAGTACATACACCGAATTTCAAGTTTCTGTAGTCTTACCAGCTTGCTTTATTTATTTTCCCCTATTTACCCCTATTTAACCCCCAACCCTTCAACGGAATTATCTCAAAATATAATCTAGTTCCAGATGTCGTTATAATACATACGTGTAGAAAATTTCAAATGAATATATCAATTTTATTTTATCAACCCTTTTCAAATTGGAGTAGGGGTGGTGGGGGTTGAACAATATTATTAAAAAATCTGACGCTTTGCGGCTTCTAGTACATACACCGAATTTCAAGCTTCTGTACTCTTACCAACTTGTTTTACTTATATTCCTCTATTTACCCCAAATTAACCCCCAACCCTTCAACGGAATCATCCCAAAATATAATCTAATTCTAGACATCGTTATAATACATACGTGTACGAAATTTCAAATGAATATCTCAACTTCATTTTATCAACCCCTTTAATGGGGTAGGGGTGGTGGGGGGTTGAAAAATATTATAAAAAAATCTGAGGCCTTGACTTCTAGTACATACACCGAATTTCAAGTTTCTGTACTCTTACAAGCTTGCTTTACTTATTTCCCCCTATTTACCCCTATTTAACCCCCAACCCTTCACCGGATATCCTCAAAAAACAATCCAGTTCCAGATCTCGTTATAATATATACGTGTACAAAATTTCAGGTCAATATCTTAAACCGTTCCGGAGAAAGCGTGCGGACAAAAAAAAGTTACAGACAGACCGACAGACAGACAGAAATTTTTTTTTCGCTCAAATTTAAAATCTCGACGTTTCATGACATTCGAAACCTATTTCTCGAATAAAAATTTTTGAAAATTTTTTTGCGATTACTATACTTCCAATCCACTACGTGGATGTGGAAGTAATAATCAACTTATGCCCCCCTCAACTTTTTCTCAAAGTCCTTCTTTTTCCCGTAAAAAAATTCCTATACAAATAATTTTGTTTGTTGTTGTTTTCCGAGAGAAAGAAGCACTGCGGGGTCCTTTAAATAATTAATAACTTTTTTATTTATTGATCGACTTTGTTCAATTTGTTCTTCCTCTAGCTAACACTAACTTACTGTCCAAATTTCAGTACAATCGGACTTTTCGTTCTTAAGTTATTGTGCTTACAAGAAACGTGACGGACGGACGGATGGACAGACAGACAGACGGGCGGACATTTTGAAAGTTGTTCAAATTCAATTACTAACACAGCGATATGAAACATTTTACTCAATGAGCGAAATTTATGATTTTATAAACGTACCGATCAAATGCAATATAGGGGAAAGTGGGGGAATACCGCACACTCAAATATCTAAAGAACTAAAAATTATTTCAACAAACAAACAGGTGGCGTCATCTCATAACAGTACATAACTGTTTGTTTCGGGTTCATCGCTGCATGCATTTCAAAACGAACGTCATTTTAGTGTAGTAATCACATTTTCATGTAAACTTCCAAGAGTTTTATATTAACGGTAAGTTAATTTGTTTGTCGATTTAAGTAAAAATATTTAGCCTAATTTATTAACAACTATAAGTACTTCTATACCTACTGTTTCTGTTTATTATTTTGTTTTCCTTGGGTTTATATTAATAGTTAGGTTATGTAGGGTACATAGGGGGAATGGCGTGCAGTAATGAAGGGGGTATACCGCGCTGCCCAATTTTTAAAGATTTGTCGTTTTTAATTAGGTAACTTCAACCTTTTTTATCAGAAAGTTCTCATTTTTGATTTAACATTTTATTAATACATTTACTATTGCATCAAAATATCTCTTTATATCTTTTGTATTCTTTTAAAATATAGGTTTGTCATATATATGTTTTATTTTAGTCTTCTGTGTTTTTAAAATAAAAATTTATTTTCAATTAACTTAGCTTTTTTATGAATGTTTATATCCATTGTTTTCTTATTATTTTTGCTTGTGTGCCATTGTCCAACATACTGTGCGGCATTACCCACAGTAAGGGGAATGTCAGGCAAATGCACTTTTCCAGAAAACATTTTTTTTATATGTCTAAGTTTAGGAGGGAACTGTTTTATTGGGTGAATGGGGAGCAAACATACGTCTGATGAATTATAAAAAAATCCAGAGGTATACTGCTTGCAACAACATTTTTATAAAACTTTTCCCTTAGGTGCGTGGTATTCCCCCACTTTCCACTACTCTTCATTTTGTATTTGCGAAGAGTATATAATAAAAATATTATGATCAAAAGTAATAAATAATCCCGATGGGGCCTGGCTTAAATATGGTCCGAATAACTATACTATTTTCTTAATATAACATGTTTATTAAGTAAGTTGCAAATAACATTTTGCCGATTTACAAAGGGTCTAGGTGTCACATATAGGAATAATCATTTTTATCCAATCCTTGAGTGAACTTTATATCTAATCAACAAATTTTATTTTGTCTATGCATGACAATTCTTGTGTAATACTTCCTTTTTAAGTGTAATTTCCTTCATAAATAATTCACCTAATAACCTTTATTTAATATTTCTAATAGAAACTGGTGTTCACCAGATTTCAGTATCAAACATAGTTAAGTCTAGAAATAATTTTATATGATAACGATTAATCACTGCGAAAGCATTTGACACTGTCTAAAGCTAGATCTTGTCTTGTGAATGTTTACACACTAAACATGTCAAACTTACATTGTTGACTAAATAAATAACTATTATTTCCTGACATCTGTATTTAAATCTTTTATTTCCATATAAAATCAATAAGCTAATACGATTTTTAATTGGATGGCATCCAGAATATTTCTGCAATACTTATCCTAGTTTCAATTTTTTTTTCTATTTACTGGAAGTTACAAATGTTACGTGATATTTGTACATATTTTATTCTAATTTCAGCCATTCATGGCGATCTATCTTTTCCAACATGCTTTCTTAAACTATAAAAAAATCAACAACAAGAAGATTTTATTGTTCGCAATCTATTTTGTTTAATTTTGCCATAACAAAAACAATATAATGTAATTCTTGTATAATTAATATTAATGTCTTCATGATCCCTATATTATCATTTAGCACTTTCAGGCAGCATATGCTCTTTTGAAAAGTACTGACATATTCACGATGTAACCCTGGGTGTTCCCCACGACTCAATATTAGGCCTCCTATTATATTCAACAGCATGCATATTGTCAGAGAAAAAGCTCATGCTGAATGATGAAAACACCGTTTTTATAAATTTTAATTTTAGAAAAATATTAACTTCTAGTCATCACTTTTACAAAATTAACAAAATTCCTTGGCGCCTACACAATACAGAGAGAAGATTAACATGAGAATTACAAATAAAGCACATATAATTCTCTTAATAAAGCCTACTGCGAATTTTCTTTTTAAGCTGCCACCAGCGCCCTCTTCGCATTTTTAAAATTCTGATGTACTGAAAATGTGTTTTTGGTCAAGAAGAGCAGAATACATAAAACTGGGTTCATAGTAAAAAAGAAAATTTCATTTTTAAGCTGCCACCAGCGCCCTCTGTACATTTTTGAAGTTCTAATGTACTGAAAATAGACTGGGCCAAGCAGAATACAGAAAATTGCGTTCATAGTAAAAAAAAAAAATGGTTATTTAACACCTATAATAACGCTTTCCATGGACACATTTTATATTCACTATGTTCTTGTTTTTTTATAATAAAAGGTTTGCGATTTTTATACATATTTATAGGTTTCTTTTATTCATTCACTGTATTATAACCATTGTTACGTGTTTTATTATAGATTAGAACAACGTAATGAGACATAAATATTTTATGTATAATTTTAATTCTAAGAATTAATAAAATATATATTGCTGTTATTTGTATAGACATAACAAATGTACATATGAATAAAAAGAATGATAAATTTACAATTTCATTTTATTCATATTCCTCAAATCTTAATCTAGTCAAAAATGACTCATAGATTTCTTAGATACTGTGTTAACAACTCACTATAAATCATTAGCCTTAGTGAAAATAAAAAAATAACATTGCATTTATTTGTGTTCAGTTTTAAATCGTACTTAGAATATTTCGATAATGATTTAAGGTCTTGATTTATATTGGTGTATGCTATAGTTTTTTTACTTCGTTTTCAATAAAATATTTCTTGGCTTTTTAAATGCTTTATTAAACTTTTCTACTATAACAAACTTTTAGACACCATATTTTTCTTACGTACTGGTCTAAGACATGCACATCATCTCTTAGATAATCACAGACATGCCGTGTACAGCACCCTCTACACTTGAATATACAACATAACGGTAAGCACAGAGAATATTATTATATAGGAACAAAACTACAGAATTGAGAAGTAATAAATACTGCTTTACAATATATGCAACATCAACAGGATATAGCTCAGACAAAAATGATAACTGGTATAAATCGTGTATGAGGTCCAGAACAGATCTTTGGGGAGCGCCAGGCATTGTGAAAGCACTTTCAGAATAACTGCTATTGATTATAACTTACTGAGGATGATTCCTATAGTAACATGCAAGTAATATTCAAGTTCAAGTAAAGTAAACTAGCATATTGAAGGCTTTAGAGAAATTGAGGAGTATGTAAGAGCTGTATCTAATAAGTCGATGTCAATTATGTTTTCTGTAACGTTTAGGAGTAATGCTAAACTGTTTCCTAAAACTATTTTACTATTTTCAGTTATGTAATTATATTGTGCATTAATAGTCCAGTAAAGTAAAAAATACACCAGAAGCTTGCAAAAAATTTTCCTTCGTTATCTGTTAGTGGAGGAATTAAACATCACAAAACCACAAGAATCAGTTCTGGGGGTGCCGCGCAACCCACCAAAAAACCATCCCCTCGGTGAAAAAAGCCTTATTTTACTGATAACTCGTTAACCGTTGAAGATACAAAAAAATTGCTCATCATAAAAAAGAGAGTTTGACTAATTGCCTAAAAAAAAGGCCTCATGGTTTTCGAGAAAATCGATATTGACAAAAATTGCAAAATTTGTATTTTTAATGCGCACGAATTTTCGTTTATTTGAAATTGAATTGCTCGAAAACCAAACAAGCTAGGAAGAATAGTCAAAATGGGTTTTAAAGTGGATATAAAATACTCTTTTGTGTTGCCGTTTTTGAGGGCTATTGATATTTATTAATATATAAAAATAAGAATATAATAAAGTTATCTCTGATTAACTATTCACAGGCCCATAAAAAATAACTGACTATAATATAAGTTATAAATGCATTATCTTTTAGTTCTAGGTAGTACTTCAATGCACAAAAGGTTAAGAATAAAAATATTCACATTTATAAATTTAGCAGCATGTTAAAGTTAGCCAAAAACAATACAAAAAAGGCTGCATATTCAATTTTTTTATTATATTTTTTTTAATACAATTTTTTAAATATTAACCGATTGGAAACAATAGTTATATGATATATAAACTCAAAAATCTCAAACGGTTGAGAAGGATTTACTACTTTCGTTCTATTTCACTCACAAAATATTATTTTATTTTTTGATGAGTGAAAGGGATTCAAATTAAGGAATTAATAACTATTGACCTACTCTGGATATATATGATAGAATGAAACTATTTAAATATAAGATATTATTTCATAACTTTATAGGTATACAAAAGAAATGCCTTATTTCAAGAGCATACCTCAACATCAGTCCTTAACATAAAGTTCTTTTTATATTAGGTTTTGTTGTTAGTTGCATCAGACAAAGAAAATTGTGAAAAAATGTCTTTATATGAAGAGTATAATATAATAATATGCTGTTATAATTGTCTTTTTACTGTTAGACCAATAGATAGTCAGACAATATATAATAAAGCAACTTCTAAATTTATCATTAGTACACTTAATAAAAAAATATTAAATAGATTTACAAATTAAACTTCTCAATAAAAATATATCTCAGGGTTAACATATAAATTTATTGGCTTTTAAACGGAGTCAAATTTATTTATAACTCTTACATAACTAATAATTAAATGTTTAAACAATGGCCATTATTTTAAATATCAGCAAAAACTTAATTCACCAAAAAAAATGCCATGCAAATTTATTTTCTAAACAATTAGCAAATTCAACCAGGCATTTAAAAACCGTCATTAATTAATCAATTAGTAAAGGTTGGAAATATAAATTTCTTATTAATTTAAGAACAGGACAATTTTCATTTAAAATATGTAGAGAAAATTGCAAAATAATGAAAATCAATACTTACATCACTTCTGCTCCTGAGAGTCGATCTTTTGGGTCTCAGTAACACATCTTTAAAATCTAATTTAATTTCGTTAATTATGTTTGGCATTTTGAATATATTCGGTTTATTTAATAACCAACTTTTCTTTTCTAAAACGGAGGTTAAAAATAACTTTCAGCTGACTTTGGTTACGTCAGTGTAACACTGTCTGTTGTGCTCTGCTATGCCAAATTATTTGAAAGACAATGACAAGGCGGGGTCAAATCTGCGCATGTCTGCTATTACAGGGACCTACCAAAAATCACAAAATACTAAATACTAGACGGACACCGACCATTAATCGGACACCATGTTTCAGGTAGCTGTGTCACAGGTGTCGCTGTATGCTGAAATCGTTATTTTTGATATTCCTACTTCCTTGTCCTTGTAAAAAATATGTATTTTACGTTGATTAAAGACATACATGTAAATATTTAACTGAGTTTCTAATATTTGTCGTCAACTGAATATAAATGAATACGTTTTACCTTCGCGATTCACTTTTGAATTTGAGGTTTATGAAAGTTACGGCATGTGCGATGTGCGCCATTTTGTTTTGATCGCAGCAACCACAGAATACCAAAGAATTATTGTTTGACTGCAAGTTTACGTAGGTATATTTTGACATGACGTGTCTTGAATTTTATAATTCATTCCGACGATCCAAACGATTTGATTAACAAATTGGTGCCACAGAAAATGGGAACTATCCTGTCTTTTGTGCTGGTGCCTTTACCACCGATTTGTTGCTCGAAAAAGTTTTTCGGTAAATCTATAATTCATGCATGATTGATTATGAATATATTTATCTCACAACCATCATTTCAAAATGTTGAACCGATAACAATTAAAGGTGCTTCTCTCAGATTGGTTGCACCCATAGATTTAATAAAATCTCTTTGGTTGCACCTCTGTGTTTGATTGGGGACATATTAGAGTACATATCACAGATCAAATATTATATATGATACATATCTAAGAAAGGTACATATCTATAAGAAAATGTGTAGGTGTATATATTTATAGTGGATTAGGATTTAGGAGCTGTATAGGGTTAAGTGTTAGAGCACCACACGTAAAGTTAACTTCGCCCTTAATAAAGACAATTTATTATTATTATTTTGATTTCTCGACGCCGGACAGTCTTTCCGTGGCCTCCGACATACATTCACACGGAACGGAATGAGCCACAGATCAAATATTACCTATATATGAATGAGCGCCAGCAAAATACCCGGCCACCAGAAAATAGGTAATTTAGAAGGTAGGTACGGTTAAAGCATTGCTTTGATTATCGAAGAAAAATTTTAGAAGACAAACGAGCAAAACAAACACAAAAGAAGAAAAGGGACAGGAAAGACTTGCAAAAGCTAAGTAGGCAGATTTCGGAAAGAAGCGTAGAGTCAGCATACAGGAAAGTGTGGCTATAGACTATCGAAAAATGGGCAGCGTATGTGTTTAATCCGAAAGGGATGCTGTCTGGTTTGGGTTATGTTTGCGCGTTAGGAGACTGAAACAATAGAATTTCTGAGAAATCTCTTGGATGTAGTTGGCTAGTGGGGTTATGAATTTTAAATATCTGACATTGTGTAAAACTGTCAAATTCATGACGTCATCACGGTTTGAGACAGTTGGCGAGAACGAGTTCGGTTTATCCGTTTATCGCGAGAAAATGACTTACCAACACCAGCGCACCTAGCATCCAAAATCAGTATTAGATTAATATTTTTTATTTTTACTTTTTCTATCCGAATGTGCACTGTGACTTGAAATTTATTTCTTATAATTTATGAATGAAAATGTTAGAAAGTAAGAAACGAATTTCCGGTATAATAAGGACTATCGATGAAGATGAAGAAGTTCAGGATTTTTCTGAGGACTCTGATGTAGAAGTTGAGGTTAGAATATGTTTGTTAACCTTATATTTTTGGTGTGCATGTACGGTAAACTTTTTGAATTTATATTAGGTAGTGGCTATAACTATATTTACGTGACCGCCGCGGCAATTGGTTTGGTTACATACTAGTTATTCTGTGCTATAGCGATGTTTTCCATGTGGGTCGCTGGCCTATGCGTAACGTTGTCGCGTTGTGGAGCAACAGGTCCCGCATACTTTTTTGTGTGTTTAGAACATGACTATTTATATATGTACTATGCACCTACTTGTTGTATGAAATATTCATATATCTATCCTAGAAATAAGCCCTATACACTGTAACATTTTAATGAATAAATTATATTTAAATGGAAATGGAGCAACAGGTCCCGAGTTCGACTGCTGGCAACCGAACTTATTTTTTATATATTTTGTAACGATTAATATCCTTTTTCACAAATTCAGGTTGGATTTGACGACAGAAATAATGTTCTTTTTTTTCATATAATAATTTATCTCTTTCATGTGATGGTAGTTGGGTTAGTTAGGTTGATTTTTATATTGCTAAATAATTGTTAATAAATTATCAGCGCCGCAGGCAGCATTAGCGTCGCAGACAACAACGGGGGGTGTCCCCCCGCCTTGTTTTTCAGAAAATTGCACAAAATATTTCAATTTCTCTGCGCGGCGGTTCAATAAGTCGTGCAAAAGATCCGCCGCGGCGGTTTCGTAGTCACTCCCTTTATATTATTTACTTTTTTTTAGTTTCAACCTTCCAAGCAAAAGAATAAGAAAAAAGCAGATTTTGACACAGATTTTCAATTTGTAAGTTCAGTAGAAGATTATAATAAAGATACCTGGAATGACTTAACCAAGTATGTGAAACGCAAGGCAAAACATAAAACAGATGACAAAATAAAGAAGATTAGAAATGATCAGGTAGACACAGAAGACGGGGATGATGTAGGAGATGATAACGCCTCAGAAATTTCTTTGTCAGACGATGAACTAAAACATGATAAAATTAAAGTAAAAGAGAAGAAAAAGAAGCTTAAGAAGAGTGAAGAGGCCGAACAATTTTTTGAGGATGTCGAATTAAACAGTGAAGAAAGTGAATCCTTCTACCAAATGAACTTATCGAGGCCATTGTTGAAGGCTATTCAAGACATGAAATTTGTACATCCAACTCCTATTCAGTCTGCCACTATTCCTGTGGCATTGTTAGGTAATATTATTTTTATTTTCATATCTGATAGCTGATAGGCGGTAAAGTAATGCCTCCAGATGACTGTTATTCAACTGACCAATAAGAACTATTTACTGTAACGGGGTATAAGTTTCGGTACCATAACGCCGCTATACACTACGGAAACTAAAACTCTTATTTTCTTTCAGGTAGAGATATTTGTGGCTGTGCAGCAACGGGTACAGGTAAAACAGCTGCTTATATGCTTCCTACTTTAGAAAGGCTCCTATATAGACCATCAGGCGGGACTTCTGTCACAAGGGTATTAGTTCTAGTACCAACTCGTGAGTTAGGTGTGCAAGTCTATCAAGTTACCAAACAGATTTGCCAGTTTACTGATATACAAATAGGACTTGCAGTGGGCGGTTTAGACCTCAAAGTACAAGAAACAATCCTTCGAAAGAATCCTGACATCGTTATTGCAACACCTGGTAGATTGATAGATCACTTAAAAAGCACGCCTACGTTTAGCTTGGAGTGTATAGAAGTTTTGATACTAGACGAGGCGGATCGTATGTTGGATGAGTATTTTGCAGAGCAAATGAAAGAAATTATCAAGCAGTGCTCTAGACAAAGGCAAACGATGTTGTTCTCAGCAACGATGACTGACGAAGTAGAAAGTTTAGCATCGGTATCTCTTTCAAAACCAGTCAGGATATTTGTGGATAGCAACAAAGAAGTTGCCTTCAATTTAAGGCAAGAATTTATTCGTATTAGATCCGATAAGGAGGCTGATCGCGAATCTATCCTTGCTGCATTGGTTTGTAGAACATTTCGTGAACACTGTATGGTTTTCGTGCAAACCAAAAAACAAGCCCATCGTTTGCACATTTTGCTAGGTCTTCTAGGTTTGAAAGTAGCCGAGTTGCATGGTAATTTAACCCAACCCCAACGTTTAGAAGCGTTAGAAAAATTTAAGACAAAACAAGTTGACGTTCTTGTCGCCACTGATGTAGCAGCTCGTGGCTTGGATATTTCTGGCGTTCAAACTGTAATTAACTTTGTAATGCCAGCTACTATAGAACATTATATTCATAGAGTTGGTAGAACTGCCAGGGCTGGTCGTGCGGGTGTATCAGTAAGTCTTGCAGGCGAAATAGAGAGAAAAATTGTGAAAGAGGTGATAAAAAGAGCAAAGAATCCTGTAAAGAGTCGAGTCATACCACCAGATATCTTAGAAAAGTATAAGCAAAAATTGGAAAAATTAGAACCACAAATAGCACAAGTTCTTCAAGAAGAGTATGAGGAAAGACTTCTCAGTAAGGCTGAAAACCAGGCGAATCGTGCGGAAAAATTACTGAAAGGTGAACAAGGTGTGAAACGTCCTTGGTTCCAGACGAACAAAGAAAGAAAAGAGGAGAAAGAAAGGCTGAGCATGAAAGAAACAAAGGGTGGTGCAAACAAAGATAATAAAAAGAGTAAAAATTCTAAAGCTAAGAAAGGGAAAGGAAAAGAAACTCCTGAAGACAGGGTTAATGATGAAATAAGCAAAGTTGCCTTGCTGCAAGCAAAGCTGGCTAAAAAGAAGCATAAACAAAAGAGAATCAATGCAGTTAAAGATGATAGTTTCCAAGTTGGTGGGCGTGGTAAAAAGCGAAAGTCAAATTTTGCTGATTTGGTAGACACTTCCCAGAAAAATGCTAAAAAACTTAGGTACAATGCTAACTTCAAACAAAAGATGAAGAATAAAAATGCTGGGAAGGGAAGTAAAGGTGGAAAATCTTCAGGAAAATCATTTGGGAAACCGAAACAGAAAAGGAAACGATAGATTAAGAATTAATGTTGTATAATAAATGTTATAAAATAAAAAGTTTAAAGTCCCTCCAGTTTATTTTTTACTAATTTAAAGGTTTGATTGTGTAAAATTATAGTCCAATAAATTATTACTTTCGTCTTAAGTAATCCCTGTCCAGTTTCCAAAGAAATAAAAATACTAATGTCATTTTAAAAGTCGGTGGATGGGGAGTCTGTTATGGAAATATTCTGTGATTTGTTAAAAACCTTTCATTACGTCCATGAAATATTGTTGCAGAAGCTTGAACTCAAGGGTTTCATAAGCTTCACTTAAATTGGTTTTATTTATTTATTTATGCTGCATATAAACAGGGTATTCCCTAATTACATAGATACAATGAAAAAAGAAAATACATGGAACATTAATGACAACGCAAATAATAATGTATAAGTATATAAATATAACAAGAAAATTAAATATTTATGTATTTCTTATCACATAGTTTTGATTTTAAATTGATTCTATCAATATTGAACATATTTACATCATGGCTTATACTGTTAGCTGCTGAAAAACACATTTCAACAGGCGAGTTTATATGTAAGGCTTTAAACATACAATTTCTCCGTCTTAGTCTGGTACATAAAAATTTAAAGCGACTAAAATTCCAGGTACTGTCATGAGGAAAAAAAAAGGATAAGTTTTATGTGTTTTTTCTGAAATCTAGTTATATACATTTAACTTTAATTTTTGTGATATTGTCAGTTAGTTGTCAAAATTCATTGCAAGTGAGACAAAATTAATATGCCCCATATATAAGCGATTTAGTTAAAGCTGGAGTTATTGCTAAAGCAGAAGATGGATGGCCAATGAGACAAATTGCACTGCGTTATATTAACAAAAATTCTGTGTTTGTTTTAAAAAAGTGGAGAATAAAGGGTATGGTTAGTAGAAATCCTGGATTAGGATGACGAAGGATATCAACTCAACAGCAAGATTTGCAATTAGTAAAAAAAAATTAGTAGAAAATCCATTTCACTCAGTAATTCAGGCTGCTGAAGAAAAGAATTTTCCTGGATCGAGTAATACTGGTCGCTGGCAAGTAAGAGAATCGGAGCTATGCTGTCATCCAACTCAGAATCAATAATCACCCCTAAATATTTGAATTTGTTAATTTCCTCTATCAATTAAGCAGTCATTTATTTTTATATTAAGTTTTATTTTATTTTGTTTAATTTTTCTTAAGTTATTTTTTGTCGTTACAATCATGAATTTAGTTTTATCCAAGTTCAGTTTTAGTTCATTGTCACATGTCCATTTATATAATATGTTTTCTAAATCATCATTTAATTTAATTTGAATATCTTCTACTTTACCTTTTACATATAGCATTGTATCATCCGCAAACAGTTTGATGTTACATAACTGAATTCAATTTCCAGCTTCTACATGGTAACGTTGGCAAGTAATGAATGCATGTCTGTATTATTATACTCTTCGCAAATACAAAACGAAGAGTATATTGCATTCGATCGGCACATTTCTAAAACCGGTAATATTGCTCGTAGAGAAAAAATATGTTCATATCACTGTGTTGGTGACCGAATTCTGAACAACTTTCAAAATGTCTGTCACGTTTCTTGTAAGCACGATAACTTAAGAACGAAAAGTCAGATTGTATTGAAATTTGGACAGGAAGTTAGTGTTAGCTAGAGGAAGAACCCTATTGTCTTTGAGCAAAATCCATCTATAAATAAAAAAGTTATACATTTTTTTAAATTAAAAAAAATAAAATTTTTACATAATTTTAGTTTTGTTTTGTAATTAAACTAAAAATGTCTAAAACTAACATTATTTACAAAAAAAACTGCGAAGAGTATCCTATAGAATGTGCAACAATTATATAAAAAGTGCGCAGTAAATCAGCGAAGAGTATAACGGTTAGCTTGTTTGAAATATGTAACTCCCTCTCAAACAATCTTGACAATTTGAGGCTAGTCTAATTTGTGGTGTGTTTATTAAATATATCATTTTAATAGTGCTGAAATATAAGGATTTATAATGACCAACATTCAATATTAACAATTTAACCATGTATAGTTGTCTTCATTCGTTTAATGCACATAAAAAACTTCAAAGCTGTGCCACTTATACTCGACTACAGCATTGAGGGGAGATCAGGGCTTGTCGATTTTCGAGCCAACTCCTCTATAACATATTAAATGTATTATACTACTTAATGCATAGAACATCATTATTCACATATAAAGTATGTTCTGGAATGATTAAAGTAACAAATTGACAAAAACACACCTGTTCCAATTATTTAATTTATTTATTTTGTTCATATTTACCAACTCGCACCTACGGAAAATATTTTACGACCTAGCAGCGACGACAGAGTCGAACTTTTAATATTGTCAGTGTTATGGAATTTCACTCAGTTCAGAAGCAACAGTCGTAGAGAACACATCTATTCTTTAGCTCTCTGAAAAAGTTTATTAATTATTAGTGATTAAAAAGGGAAAAAATGTCATCTAGTAGTGATGGTGAAAGGGCAATGGAAATTGTGGCAGATGAAGATGGAAATTGGAAAGAAGTAAGAACAAGGAAACCGAAAAGGAAAAAAACACAACATTATAGTAATGAGGAAATAACTAGAATTATAATAGGTAACACACAATCACATTCCAATCAAACAAAAACTACAGAGATAAACACAGACAAAAACACAGGTAATACAAAACATCAATCAACACAAAAAGCTACCACAAACAAAAACTACTCGCCATCAATGAATGGAATTAAACACAAAAAATATAAATGCATGTTTTATCTAACAGCTGAAGCCAACTACACAAGAATGCAATTTACCGATTTATGGGCTAGACTTTACCCTGATGTGAAGGATGAAATAATTAAAACTAAGACGGGTTTTATACTAAAAACAGACACGGACGAAAGTGCAATTCTACCAATTCTTGATAAATTAATAAGTATGTCCAAAATACAATCCCACAAAGAAGCATTACCGAATACAAAAACACCAACAACCAACTCCAGTCCAAGCTATTCAGTCATTATAGGTTCGGTCGAACAAGAAATCAACGATACTCTTATTAGTGATCATCTCAACAACCTAAACTTAGAACATCGTTATTGTAGAAGAATTACATCTGCAGCCACCAACAAACCCACTACTCTCATTAGAATTATAACTGGAACACAAAGTACATGCGAAACTCTGTTAAAAGATGGTTTATTCTTTAAATTCAGACACTACCCAGTATACCCCAGTAAGCCACCCCCACCATCCCCAAAGCCATGCAGCAAATGCTTGGCCTTTACACACACAACTGAAATGTGCAACGAACCCATGAAATGTGCCAAATGTTTTGGCAACCATACATTGAACAAGTGTACATCTACATTACCACCCAAATGTACTAGTTGTAATTCAGAAGAACATCAAGCTTGGTCGTACAAATGCCCCAAAAGACCTACAGCTCCTATACAAGGTATACCAAACGTACAAATAAAATCGCTTAACAAAAAATCTCACGAAATCTCAGGCAACAAGAAGAAATCAAGGATACATGCACCTGTTACAGTTCACGACACAATAATTAACACATACATAAACGAATTAAACGACAACACTAACAACAACAGAGAAGAATTACTAATAAAGCTCCGTAAGAGATTTATCTACAATTTTAATTTGGATACAACTGCTATCTTTTCTGGAAACAGAGTATACATTCTAATATTCGAATTAGATGTCGAAGACGCAATTTCTCCCACTGAGCCAATAAATGACACGAATAACATACAATACGAACATGTCAGACATTAATATTCTGTATTCAAACATCAATAGTTACACGAAAAAAAAACATATAATAAATAATTATATTGAAAACAACAATATTTCATGTGCGATGTTTGTCGAAGCAAAAATAAATAGCAGAAGTAACACATCATACAGGGATTGGACAGTTATTCAATATGAAGGTAACCAATTGCATAATTATACGAGAGGAGGCAGCTTAATACAATCTCACCCTGAACTGAAAATGGGAAAAGAAAATCCACCTAGAATAAACAACCCACTTAATGAATGCCTGCACTTTAATATTCCCTTTCTAGATGACAAACTACATATCTTTCTAGTATACATCCATCCCAATGCGAGAATTGAAGAAAACATTTTCACCAAAAGTACTTTATACAAATATTCGATCATTGTTGGTGACTTCAACACTAGTAACAATAGGCTAAAGAAGAGGCAGATTAACAACTTTATCCAAAACACCAATTTTTCACAATACGATACGCCACCCACATTCATTATGCCCAACAACAATGATTCAACACCGGACTGTCTCCTTTACTCTAACAATATTAAAAACAATATACAAGTTGAACTGACTCCTGATTTATGCTCCGATCACCTAGGCTTTAAAATTAAAATTGACCTGCAAAAACCAGTAAACCACAAGAGAGTAATGAAATATAATTTAAAAAAAACAAACATCAACAAAGTAAACGAAATAATGTTAAATTATTTGGACAATTCAGGATATACTGACGAAGAACATATAACGGATTTCAATAGCAAACTCTCCGAAACAATATTACAAAATACCCCTAAAACAGAAATGAAATATTATACCCACGAGCTTCCTCCATTTATAATACAGCTAATAAAAAGAAAAAGAAAAATGTATCGAGAATACAGGAACAACAATGACCCTATTGCTAAAACAGAGCTCAACAAGTATAATAAAAATATTCAAAAATTGATTACTGAATTTAAAACACATAAATGGATTAAAACATGTGAGGATATAAATAAACAAAAAGGTAAAAATTACTGGTATGAAATAAAAAAATTGACGAAATACAACAACAAAAATGAAACTCATAGACCAATAGTGGAGAACGGTAAAAACTACGAAACCCCTGAAGAAAAAGCAAATATATTTGCAAAACACTTCGAAACTACTTACAGAAAAAAGCAAGACAACAACTTTGACGATGACAACTACACAGAAATAGAAAATTGGTACACAACATACATCACAGAAAGAGTCCCACCAGAAAACTACAACATCGAGGAAGCCGATTATTTTGAGATACTAAATCAGGGAAAAAGCACCGCTCCAGGACATGACATGATAACAAAAAACATCTTAAAACAACTAGATCTCCAAATACATTTACACATTATAAAAATATACAAATATTGCCTTATAAATCATTATATCCCTGAAGAATGGAAACTTGGAATCATCGTCACAATACCAAAACCTAACTTGGATCATACTAAAGCAACTAGCTTTCGACCCATAACGCTCCTACCAGTCATCGGTAAGAATTTCGAAAAATTATTAAAAAAAAAATAGAAGAAAGTGTAGAACATCGTATTCCCAGATACCAATTAGGATTTAAACATAAATGTTCCACGCTACACCCACTTGTTACCCTAATTAATAATATTGAAACCACCAAACTGAACGGAGGAAAAACTGCAGCTCTATTCATTGACATAGAAAAAGCATTCGACAGCATTTGGCACACAGGCATAATTTACAAACTTTACAAACTGGGTTGTCCGAAGTACCTTATATTATTAATAGACTGTTTTTTGAAAAATCGACAACTAAAAGTAAAAATTTCAAGTTCATTCTCGTATGAGTTCACACCAGAACAGGGTCTCCCTCAAGGTTCACCACTTTCTCCGTTGCTATACAACATTTTCTGTGCAGATATCTATTACCACCCCTACAACGATGAGCAACATTTTTCACACAGTGCTTATATACTCCAGTTTGCCGATGATACGACTTTAATATCGCACAACACTTCTATCGTGACAGCAACACAAAGTTTGTTAAATCTGATTAATCACACCACAGTTTGGTTCAATAAATGGAGATTAAAACCAAATCCATCTAAATCTCAATTCATCATCTTCAATCATAACCCTGGTCCGAATTCTCCAACACTTAATATGTATAATCATTTGCTTTACCCTAAAACATCCACCAAATATCTAGGAATAACCATCGATCATAAAATCAACTTTAATAGCCACATGGCACAAGTTAAAAAAAACACAATCTCACGATCAAAACACTTTAGATGTCTTGTGCATACAAAAGGAGGGATTGACATTCAAACTGCTAGTAAAATATATAAGACCATATGCAGACCCATGATAGAATATGGTCATGTACTTTTTCAAAACTGTAAACAACCAGCCTTACAAAAGCTTAGCATAGCAGAAACAAGTGCCCTTCGTTTGATAACCAAAATCCGTCACCCCAATAATCCCCTACACAATCCTCCTAACCAACTTCTATACCAACTGACAAATATCCAACCAATAAAAGATAGACTCATCACACTATCCACAAGATTCTCCCAGAATGAACACAATAAGGAGTTAATCGAGAGTTTATGTGCCAGAAGACAACCAAATGGCAGGACAAGATGGAGACACCCCTTAAGAACAATATGGGAAATAATAAATTCAAATTAAATTGTGTTTTTTTTTTTTTTTTTTTTTTTTTTAATTGAGTTTATCATACCTTAAATCATGTTAATTGTTTACATTAATGTATTATATATATAGGCTGAAGGACCCCGGTCAATGGCCTGTTGAATTGTACTAATTCAATAAAGCACTTTTATTATTATTATTATTATTTATTTCACAAATGTACCCGATACTATTATACTATTATAAACCAACTACCTCCTAGTAATTCTCTCTACACAAATTATTTATTTGATCACAGCCAGTCCAGCCCATTTTATTTTAACCAGGTTACCTATTTTGAAGTATCCGAGATAATTACCAATCTCAAGGGCAAAAAAGCAAAGACGCTTATGGTTTATCTGTTCGAATCATAAAGGGTATCACACAGTCCATTTTAATTCCTCTTACCCATTTAATTAATGAAAACATACAAAACAATATATTCCCGGAATGCTTAAAAATCTCCAAAGTAGTACCAATCTTTAAAAGATATAATGTCGATGACCCTTCAAATCACAGACCAATATCTGTAATACCATGTCTCGCCGAAATCTATGAAATGATACTAAAAAATTAGATCACATTATATCTAGAAGAAAGTAAGCTCCTCAGTCCCTATACCAGTACGGTTTTCGAAACAAATTATCAACTCTTGCCATTGATAAACTGACAGATTTAATAAATGTCAGTTTTGAAGACGGCACTTATGTATGCTCTCTTTTCCTAGATCTCAAAGGCTTTTGACTGTGTGTCCCATGAATTTCTCATGAATAAATTAAGTTTCTACGGCTTTACAGATGAAAGCAAATCGCTCTTACGGTCATACCTGAGTGATAGACAACAATTTGTTCTTAATAACGGCATTAAATCTAATACTTTAAAATTGCAGCATGGAGTACCGCAGGGGTCCGTACTAGGTCCCATACTTTTCTTAATTTATATCAATGACTTTCCTCAGTCAATTAGAGATAATGTTAGTGTCCTATTATTTGCAGATGATACAAATTTGACAATGTCAAATGATACCATCGAAGTTTTGCTAAATGAAGTACCGCATACCGAATTAAGCGCACAGAACTGGTTTAACTCAAATAAGCTAAGTTTAAATGTGACTAAGACAGAAACAATGATATTTGGTTTGCGCAATTTGGTAGAGGTTAATAATCCTGAGTCTGTTAAATTCTTAGGAGTTTACTTAGACTCCAAGTTATCTTGGGAGTCATACTAACTACGTCTGTAAAAAAATTTCCAAATATACTTACCTGTTGCGAAACCTTATTGACAAAGTCTCACTAAATACTCTAACCACGACTTACCATAGTCTCATCCACTCTACTTTATCATATGCAATACTAGTCTGGGGACATGCCCCATCTTGTGCTGCTGTATTTTCTGCTCAGCGAAAGGCAATTCGAGTCATTTCCGGACTAAAATTTAGAGACAACTGCAAACAACACTTTATTTCCTTGAATATTATGACTGTGCCTTGTAGCTACATTTACCAATGTCTTAGTTATATAAAGAAAAATGTAGAATCATTCGAAACTAGAAGCCACATACATTCTTATAAAACCAGAAACAACGATAAGCTCAACATAAATTTCCATAGATTAAGTAAAACTAGGGATGGCACGGGATACTTGGGTTTTCAATTTTATAATGCTCTACCACCAGAGATAAAATTGTTGAATGAAACTCAGTTCAAGAACAGAATAAAAAAATATTTGCTCAATAATGCTTTTTATAGTACTAACGAATTTTTACATAGCAACTTTTCCTCTATTGCAAACTAATGTGTGAATCTCGTGCAGTATTCTAGAAGCTACAGTGATAAATTACCATACCATACCTCCTATTTATTTTATATTAATAGCTTCTTTTATATCTAGTTTGTCTTTCATGTACTATGTGTTCTCAGTCTTTTACTTCATATTTATTGTTTTATATATTTATACCTTATATTTCAACTTTTGTACTGTATGTTGACGTGTGTAAACACTTTGTGTATTTTGACACCAATAAAGTATTGTATTGTAAGTGCTTTATAAAATAAACATAGTTGGTGATCTGTGTTTACATTATATTTAGATTGTGAGAACTTAAAAGGGTAATATACTTTAACAGGTATACATTTTCCTTTGTGTTTTAGCATATTTTATGCAATTGTGTTTTTATCAATATTTGGGAAATCCCTGCTAAGGGTGGTGTGGGCCTCTAAAGGGGGTACCCAGCGAAATTGCATTTCTTTTTCTTTTGAATAAACTAAGGAAAAATAGCAAATTATTACTAAACTAAGGGACTCAACAGGTTTTAAAAATCAACAAATTGAATTAAATGTTCAAAATGGGTGCTGTTTATGTAAGAAGACTGGAAAAATTTCTTTAGGTTCAAATTTCTCAAAACCAGTTGGTCCCACGTTGGTCCTACGGCACTACAACAAGATAACCTTTTTTGTGTATTCATAGCCAAGGAATCATATTCCGATGAGACAAGCACAGAAAATTCACATTAGAAAATTTGGGGGAGAAGTCCCGCCTTCCAATTTTGTACACCCCTGATTGAGTTAACCCCTGGTGGATAACATCAGATAATGAACTTTATTGATATCGAATCAGGTGCAAAAACTAGTCAAAGTAGCTCAAAGGGTTCCTGAGATATTAAATAAAATGTCAATTTTGGGTGCCCCCTTAAGACGTGGGTCTAAAGATCACCCACTAATCCCAGCAACACGTGTGCGCAAGTTGAGAAGCGGCAAGTTTGAAAACATGTAAGTAATGAGTTTGGTGGTTGAAAATACACACGATGGTCTCCCTTTGCTTTTAGTGAGTTTGAGATTTCCTTTTTCTGAAACTTTTGTAGAAAACAAATTTATAAGTGCTGTTTCAATATCACTAAACCTTATCGGCTATACTAGATGAAATTTTTAGAATTAAGATTTTCCTGTGATTTCTGTCATTTACGGGGATCAAAAGATTGAATAACTTTTAACAATTTTAAAATGGTCGTCACTTATTTAACTTACCTTGCTTTAATTTCTTGGGAAAACAAGTTTGTGCCATTGTGCCGGTCAGTTCAGTTTGTGCCGTTGAGGAGGAAAACCACAGAGATATAAATATTAAGGTATTTCTATTTAACAATGTATAGTTTATAATCATCAACCTTTCCACAAATCTACAATTAAGAACATTACAAGTCATTGTATTTTACGTAAAGAAACAAGAAACATTCTACAAGGCTCCGTGGTATAAATAATAATATAAACAAAATACATAAAGTACAACTAAGCTAAACATAATAAACAATATGTTATCAACAACTGTACACAGTATACACTCACGTATTTCGTGTCGCCCTACGTAAAATGCATTAAACAAAAGTAAAGAATAGTTGTATAATATATAATATATATATTATTTATGCAATATTAGCTTGTATGGAAAATACCACATTTACAATGTACACCTCTGTTTGTGTATGAACTATGCATGTCTGCCATCTGTCTATATACAATAAATTCACCTATCTATATACAATTCTATTTTAGTAGTGGGTAGCATATCACAATCTGTACAGTTAGAGTGGCGGTTATGGAGGTGACCCCCCGCTGCAGTAGCTGTCATCCTCGCTTTCTGACGACAGGTCGCACAAGTACGGGTGGTATGTTGAGTACTGGTATGGGTGGCTGCTTTCCCAGCAGCCGCTCTCACATTGTCACTTCACCTCTTTCTTGCGTTTACTCTCCACATCCGACACTGCAAAAATTTTAATAACTTCATAATTGATACAGGAAACAAAATAAAAAATCTGATGTAATAACATATACTACGAAAAATAGAGGTGGCTGTGCATTTTTGCATACTTTTTAATAAATATTTTTTTTAAGTATAAATTTTTGCAATAAATGTAACCAACACTTTTGGTACTGGAGTCAGCGTACAATCACCTGCCGCCCTTTTCACTGTTGTATATGCTGCATCATAATAAATAAAAGAAAAAAAAGACAGCTTGATGGATTCAAATAATACAAAGTTAATGAATTTCTTAACAACTTCAGAGGCCTATATCATGATTCAGCTCTACCAAAAATGTATGCCGTCATTATTTTTGTATTTATTGAATATAAGTGCATTATAAAATGCACCAACTGATATGTATGTCAATATTATTTCCGTAATTATCAAGTGGTAATTAATCGATAACAAAAAATATCAGCTTGATACAAATCTCCCAAGTAGCACAGATTGCTTTTTAAAAACGCTGTAAATATCTACTCCACCTTTTTATAAAGCTTAATACTTTATAAATAAGAATTAACAACAATAGTCCAGTATTAATGAGGTATCTATATACCCAAAATAGGCACAGTTTATACAGCCTCGGTAAACTCTGTAAAAGGTATATAGATACTTAAAGTAACATTACAGCAACCTCTTTGTTTTGTCTTACCAGCTATTATAAACCATGTTATATGACTGCTAAGAAGTTGTTATATAATTGCTGCAAGTAAGTTTGTATGCAGTAAAAATTGTTCTAAATGTAAGTTACTGTTTGCAATTATAAAGCATTGATATTACAGCTTCACATACAGATACATTATAGTTGATATATTCTGCTGGGATGATGACGCAAATTGTTATGGCAACTTATTGGGAAGCTGAATGAATATTGCCTGCGAATTAGTATATGCTGTCATTCGTAGAAAACTAAATTTGTTATGCGAAGAAAATTTTTCTGTTGAAATATACTATTCTACTTCGAAATAAATAGACGCGCCTCCAAAATTCCTTGAATTTGATAATGTTGAAAATTATTAAAAACATGTATTTTTAGATTTTTTTATACGGAATTGTTTTAAAATGATGAGCCACGTATATTGAACACCCTATAAGTGATTGCTGTAAATATTTTGGAAAATTTTCGTTTTCAAGTGATAAAAAGTTAATTATACCTCGAACCGGTAACAATGGCCGCCCTGTCATATATACTTTTAGAAAATACAATATGGTTCCCAATAAATATCCAAAGAAGGTCACTACAGAAGCTGTTATAAATTCTTAAAACTGCCCTTTGGCTGTGTAGAAGTGATATAATAGCATTTTTCGAAGGTTATAAGATATTCCAATGAAACCTTCATCGTGCTCTTTCGTAATCACTGGCATATCCAGAGAAAGTCCTCAGACAGGTGAATTCTATTTGATAAAAATCCACATTTTATGTAATATTTGAATTCATCATAACATCATTTTGATTTTGAGAGCTAGAGCATTTTTTAAGTGTTAATTTAACTTTCCTTATGAAATTACCACTTCGCTTTGTCCTTCTCCAATACTTATGCATATTGTAATGTAACACTTAACAACAAACAGCACATGAAAAATATACAGAGCTTCAATGAAACTATAAGCGATTTTTTTAAAGGTTATGAAGCGGAGTAAGTTTAGCTGTATAAGAGTTCTATAAAGACGGAAGATTGTAACTACATAGCTTCAAAGCAGAATTTCAGTTGAATAAACGTTTTATAAAATACTCCTACTACACGTAAAATGCATTTATAAATAATCTATATTAGAAGTGACACGACTACATTGCTGCAAATTTTTGCTTTAAAAACCTTTTAATTTCAATGTTATAAAGCCATTATAGAGAAATTGCTAAACCGTAAAACAGATGTATAAATGCTATATAGAGGTTTATGCATCTGCTATAAATATACATGGCGTGTGTCTGTATAATAGACCTTACTAAGCCATTATGAATTTTAAAAAAACTATATAAGATGCTTTAATAAAGAAAATTTATATTTATGCTGTGAAAGCATTTTATCAGCAATCTTATTCTGCCGAGTTACTTTATAAGCAGTTTAGTGCTGAATAAAGCTTCAATATAACTAATTTTCTGTATAAGTTGCCATAATGTATTATTTATAAAGCTTTAAGCGTAATAAGAGGACGACTTGTGTTACTTGGGCTGTCATGCCCTATGAAATATATTTTAGGTTAACAGTTTCTGCCTCTGGATATGCACCAATCGATATGTATGCCAATCATATTTTGGTACTCACTATGTGGTATTATTATTACAAACGTGAGCAGACCCATAGGATCCGCAGCACTCAGCCTGTCAGTCCATTGTGCAATCACAACGTGTGGGATTTCCTTGAGGAGACCAGTGCTCTCCACAAAGGGTAGCAGTCTTCCAGGGTTAATACCGTAATTCCTCCGGCTGTAGAAATTGCCTTTGGAAGTGCCTATACCTTGCGCATCTATAGTCTGCGCATATTGTAACATATTGTAAAAATGTTAATTTCATGTCATAAATTATTTGGTTATAATTTCCATTTTATCGTTTGCACATTATATATCAGTTTGTAATCCCTTTTGTATAAATCTGAGGGTAAAAGTGGCTAATTACTTGGTGCCTTTATATTGCGTAAATAGTATGGACGCTGTATAAAACACCTAGAGGTCAATGCATTATATAATGTAATAAAATAGACACAAAAACACTGTAGTCGTGTATTGTTGGTTGCCCAAAACGCCAAAAAGGTTTTAGTGTATTTTCTAGTTACTTTTACAGTGTGAGTGGAACTTTCATGTTTACTCTTCCTGGTTTAAAAACAGACTATAGAGGTGCGCAACTGCACAGAATATGAGTGGTGGTTTCATCCTCCACTCTACACATCCGACAAATAGGGTAGTTTTTCAACCCCATTGTATGAAGATGTTTATTTAGAGGACAGTGTCATGTTGTTAAACCTACTATCCGTCTAATTTTTTTCTCTATCGAACCCAAGCAGCCACTTAATGGTTGAGTCGGCCCAGGGCACCTTTACATGGAGTTTTGATTTAATTATTCTAGGAGCCTGAGTCCAATAGTTGATGAACCTTGCTATGGCTCAGTTTCGTAACTCCGATCGAGTCCAATTTCTTGGCAGACCAAAAACTGGTTCAGGGCCAGGAACAGGAGTTGTTGCTCCTTCTCCCCCCAACCGGCCTGCTTCTTCGTTGCCCTCCACGCCTCTGTGCCCGGGCAACTATATGAGTTTGACAGAGCTGTGTTCACACAGTTCTGTCAAAATATTTCGACAGTTAAAAACCAGCCTTGAGGTCACCTTGTTCGACGCAAGACCTGGCTGTCGCTGCATTTGTAAATATGTTTGTTGACGAAACCTCTTCCGAGATTTTCGCTTGTACACATCAATGTGGGGTATACTTCTGCTTGGAATACACTGGGATACTTTCCAAGTGGCATTGATATATGAGCCTTTGGTTTGCATCCGTGTATGCTAGCACCAGTTCCCTCCCGAGACTTAGGTCTGTCTGTGTACCATTCGAGACCTCTGGGACTCAGAAGACGATCTTTATCACGTTCCCAGTTCTCTCGACTGGGAAACACAACTGAATACGGAACAGTGAACCTGTAGACAGGGAGATACCGGTCATCTTCTGATTTAGTGATGACCCGGTGTCTTACCAGCAGATCCAGGGCCATTATATGACCCCGCCCTTGGCCAGTCCTGTTCCACATTCCATTTTTGACAGCTTGAATGACAGCGTGATTCTGATAGCTCCTGTAATTTCAAGGCAAGCTAGCCTTTGAACTTGACATAGGCAAGCTCTAATTGTGGAGCGCTCCTGGAAACGCCACCATACTAGTGCCGTGTATGTTATTAGGGGTTTTACCCTGACTGTATATGTCTAAAGAGCGATAGTCGGACATATTCCCCAGTTTGGCCACTATGTGATGTCATTGATAAAAAAATATCAGTTTGATACAAATACTTGCACCAACCACGAGAAACATGCCACTTTCAAGAGTTATCGAGTGAAGTTTTCCCCTTTACAAAAATTCCTCATATCACTTTTTATGTATTGTCTGCATAGCTCTAAGTAACAGAATTAATAATGTCTCTAGCTGTTACAAATGTGTCAGGTGATTGCATACTAGCTTCTGTGCTATTTTCTGTGGCTAATAACTATCTTTAATTCATTTTTCTGTTTGTTGTTCTATGATAAAAACGGACCAATAGAATTTCTTTTTCTTTAATTCGCATTTTTAACCGAAGAAAAAACATCATACTTGTAGTTAAACATCCTCAAAAGTATTGATTATTTTAAAAAATTTTACTAATATTTTTCGATAATTTTTTTTCTAAAAAATACATGATACACAGGAAAATCAACTTTTTTTTAGTCAATCTGGATAACAATTTTTGCAGAGCGATTTTTTTAAGTTTAAAGCCTATATCACAGTGTTGTTAATTTTGTTCCACCAAAAAATGTGTAAATTGCATTTTTTAGGCCTTGAAAATGTTTTTATTATACAATATTGTTGAATTGAATATACTTTTTTATTATACCTGAATTATAATCTGTTTTTGAAACAAAAAAGCGTGCAAAATCGGGGCTTTAAAGCACTGGTGCTTTAAAGTTGTTTAGGTAACAGCTAATTTTAAACAATGATACATACACAGCTAATCAGAACTAATTTTTATTTACTTTGCAATACGTTTGTTTAGATTTCTCGAGGATTAATCGCTTTTCAGCTTGTTCGGCTAACATTTTAATCTCGGATGAAATAACTCACAAAGACAAAGTCGAAACAAACTTCGCAGATCAACAAATTTATAATGAAAATGTACATAGCAACCAAACAAAATAATTCTAACCGTCTCTATAAATATTACCGATCAAAAATTAAATTCAGAGATTACCTTGTAAAATTAATGTACATTAATTAATTTTTCTAATTTTTACTTTGCAGTGCAAGTATAATAAAAAATAGCGTATAATACACGTGTATAAGTAGTAATTAAAGCACTCACTACCTTACCCAAGCGTGCTTTAAAGGCTTAGTTATACACTTGTATTATAATATACTATTTTCAAATATGCTTTCTGCAAAGGATGAGGGTCCATAAGAGGGTTTTTCGGCCCCGAAGAAGCACGGGGGAGCAACACTTTTATCTTTATGTATAATTTATGTCATAGTCATACTTTATAATATATTTCAATTAGAAGGTGTTGCGCCCTTGCGCTCATATAAAAAAAATAGGTCAAGTCTCTAAATATGGGGGGGATTTTTGCAAAAAATGCAAAATTGTGAATCTTTCGGCCCCTGGGAAACAAACAATTACTAGAATAATATAAATAATATTGATGAAAACTCAAAATAGATAGGATGTAAATGCAAAAATTCTATTCGCGCAATCAGCCTGATATCTTCATTTTTAAGGCCGAAAAACCTCCTTGTGGACCATCATCCTTTTTTTTTTGAAAAATGAAAATACAGAAAATGTTCTTAGCTTTAATTCTACCTTAGTAAATTAGAAGAAAAATTACCCAAAACAATTTTTCAATTTTTTGTTTTAAATAATGACAACGTTAACTCCTCTTTTTATGCCAGAAATGTCCAATAGAGGCAGAAATCTTTTAGTTAGATAAGCTACAAATGTCTTCAAAAAAATTATTTTAGGACCCTTTTTTGTTGTAAAATTTATCAATAATAAAACCTGCAAAAAGCGTATTTTTATAAATTTGACCATAATGTACTTTTGAATGTTAGTCAAGACCACATACTAATTTCCAAATCTCTCGAAGTTCAACCTAATTCTACCTGGTGCTGTCCACATCTATTCAAAGTTTTACACTCTTAAACTGTCATAACAATTCTTTTAAATGGAATTTCCTGTATATTTTAATTTAAAAATATTGTAGCATTCAATTACCTCACAATGGCAACTTTTTTCAATGATGTTTAAAATATTAAAGTTTATTAAAAACATGGAGAATTTCCCATAACTACTTGACATGAAACAAATGATAAATAACACAGGTTTACAATAAAAAGAAGTTGTCTGGATCTGGGGTCAGACCATACCTTCCTTATGTATTTTTCGACGCTAAATTCGAATCTGTTTTTAGTTTTGCTCTATCACGTCAGGATTTTCAGATATTCTAACCTAAAAGTTAGAAATGTTTGAGGTTATGCAGCTTTGAGATTTATTTATTTTTTTCTCAAGAAACCATGTATGGGATCTTAAAGTACCTACAAATCTTCCTCTTTAAAATGCCGTAGAATTTGCTCAAATATCTTTTTTTTTTCGCTGAGATATCTAATTTTTAAAATTGACTGTTCATATCATATCTTTCCCAATACATTTAATTAGTCCGGAAACCTTATGGTCAATATTTAAATTGCAATATCTCGGAGAAAAAAAATATATATTTGAGCAAACTCAATGGTATTTTAAAGATGCAAACTTGTACTTTAAGATCCCACACATGGTTTCTTGAGAACAAAAATTCTCAAAGCTACATAACCTCAAATATCCAACTATTAGGTCAGAATATCTCAAAATCCTGACGTGATAGAGCAAAACTAAAAACAGATTTGAATTCAGCGTCGAAAAATACATAAGAAACGTATGGTCCGACCCTAGATCTAGAAAACTTTTTTCTTTTTGTAAACCTGTGTAATTATTAAAAATTGGTCGATACACATTCCATTCGCTCCAGAGCATTTATTAATTCTCTTTTGAAAATATGAACTATCATCACTAAATATAGTAGGACCTACTGAATTTAATACATTCCTTATTCTTTTTGTCATATTATCTCTAATAGTGGTTTTCGTCTAGTAGACAATTTCTTTCACATATCTCATAAGAAAAAAAATCTAATGGCATAAGATCTGAAAATCTAGGTGGCCATGCAACTGGTTTTCCTATTACAATTAAATTCAGAAGATTTGTTATCGAAATGTGCTCTAAACTTAACACTATAATGTACAAGAACACCTATACCGGCACGGTAGCTCAGCCGGCTAAAGGTGATAGTGGCAAGCGTGCTTGGTCAGACTGTCTATCGTGTACTGGGTTTAATCCCCATGTCCGACACTGCCAATGTTGGTGGGTAATGGACGTTTCATTTATATAAAACTGAATAAAAAAAGTCTAGTATGACATTTTTATCGTTGTAAACCATAATTGAATATGTAGAAAAAAAGGTGGCATATTAGTCATCACGTCTCGTCAGTTTTTGCTGACATTTTCTGCCCTGCGCTTGTTGCTAGTGGAGGAAAAACTGAAAATTTATCGCAAAATATGAGCGATGAGCGCTGATTATTTAAGCATTGGGCTTGTAGTCCAGATAAATTAGCATTTGACCTGGACAAAATTTGTACAAATCTGATTTCGCAGATGCTCTTCCCAACATGGCTACCCAAGATATTGAAGGTCAAAGTTTTTTGCAAATATCTTACATCCTATGCATCGGAAGCCTATAAAGTCAACGTGAAAGTTGTAGAGAATTAAATTACCTACGAGTTGTTCTTTTTCCCAAATCCCCCCATTTTCGAGATGTTCAAGGTCAAAGTTCCAAAAACATGCTTTTTCGCGAATATCTCGCGCCAAAGAAATCAGACAGCAATAAAGTTAACATGAAAGTTGTAGAGAATTAAATTTTCCACAAGATTGGTATTTTGCATTTTTTCCCAAAACCTCGCCCTTTTCGAGATATTCAAGGTCGAAGTTTAAAAAAATCGTTTTTTGCAAATATCTCGCTAATGTACATCCGATGAATAGTAAGTCAGATATTTGCAAAAAAACAGTTTTTTATACTTCGACCTTGAATTCGAAAACTTCCGAGGTTTTAGGAGAAAATACCAATCTTGTCGATAATTTCATTCTCTACAACTATCACATTGGCCTCGTGGGCATCTGATGCATAAAATGAGAGATATTTGCAAAAAACCTTGACCTTCAATATCTTGGGCAGCCATATTGGGATTTTTGTGGATTTGGGTTTGGGACACATCAAAGAAAGTTTGTGCAAAAATTCAGATTTGTACTAATTCTGTTGAAGTTTCCTCCTTTTTTTGGCTAATTTCCCTGTACTATTGGATATAAATTTAGCAAATATTAATTTTTGGAGGCACTCCCAGGCATCAGTTTCCTAGTCTAGATTATTGAGAGTACTCAATCTCTGTATCTAATCCTTTTGTGCAAATGTATTTGATATATTTGGATAATGAAGTATTATAATAAGACAAGGCAAGGCGGTTTAAAAAAGGTCACATAACTTTTGGGGCATGTTTCCCCTCAAACTAAATGTCCCCAAAATTAGCAGTGCCGGGATGACAGGAAATTTTGGTCATGGGCTCTTGGATTATAAGTGTTATCAAAAAAATGTGGTAGTATTAGACCACGATCACAGAGCCGCCAGACCTACGTCATTTTAGCAAAGCTGATAATTTGGCAATAAATAGTGTGATATGTGGTTAAGAACGTATCCATATTTGCTAGCTTGAAAGCGGGGCCTTTTTACAGATAACATGTACAAAAGTACCAAAAAACCTTACTAACCTATGTTAAAGTATGACAGCTGGTTTTCATATAGTTTGACAGACTACTGTTAAAAACCAACATTTATTATTGCCAGACACTTTCCGTAGGCCCTAACTTTGGCCAGACGCTTTAAAGCTCAAAAAAACGCAACTTAACCTAACATAATAAATTTTTTGTTTTGTTTCGCTTTTGGGAGTGACTACGAAACCGCCGCGGCGGATCTTTTGCACGACTTATTGAACCGCCGCTCAAAGAAATTGAAATATTTTGTGCAGTTTTCTGCGATGCTAATGCTGCCTGCGGCGCTGATAATTTATTAACAATTATTTAGCAATATAAAAATCAACCTAACTAACCCAACTACCATCACATGAAAGAAATAAATTATTATATGAAAAAAAAAGAACATTATTTCTGTCGTCAAATCCAACCAGAATTTGTGAAAAAGGATATTAATCGTAACAAAATATAAAAAAAAAAGTTCAGTTGCCAGCAGTCGAACCCGGGACCTGTTGCTCCACAACGCGACAACGTTACGCATAGGCCAGGGACCCACATGGAAAACATCGCTATAGCACAGAATAAGTAGTATGTAACCAAACCAATTGCCGCAGCGGTCACGTAAATATAGTTAAAGCAACCCCCGCGGCGGTTCAATAGCCACTACCTTCGCTTTTTACATAGTTGGTAGTAGAGAAGGTTCCACAGTTATGTTAGGTTAGGCTGGTTTTTTTTTTTTCAAGCTATAAAGCATTTGGCGGAAGTTAGGACCCACGAAAAGTGTCTGGCAATAATGAATGTTGGTTTTTAACAGTATTCTGTCTGACAAATATGAAAACCAGTTATTATATTTTAACTTGGGTTAATAAAATTTTTTTGTACCTTTTATACCTGTTATCTGTAAAAGGGCCCTGCTTTCAAGCTAGCAAATATTCATACATTCCTAAGTACATATCACACTATTTATTGCCAAAATATCAGCTTTGCTAAAATGACGTAGGTTTGGCGGCTCTGGGAACTTACTCTATATATTGTCTCCAATTATACCCCGACCCCCCCCCCCCCCCCAAAACATTGAATTAGTAGTAACATTTACTGACCATATTTGCTGATGGTCAATGGTTCTGATTCAGTTGCATATTAATAAATGTTATCTGCGAATAATACAAAATTTAAAAAAATCAAGATTTTCTCTTACTTTTCCCAAAGCCTAGTCAGAGACAATCAGGCTCTTCTGGAAATCATTTTCATTCGATTCCTGGTGAGGTTGCATATGGAACAGGTGAAATTTATATTGATGTGTTATTCTGGATATGAAAGACAAACCTATATCAGTTATCTGTTCAAATAATTATATACACATTGTTGATCTCATTATAATTAAGCACTCAGGATAAATTTGACAGTTTAAAAAACGTAAACATTTTAATCAACACCCCATAGAATTTCGTTCAACTCTGAGGCCCGAAAATTAATATGTCTTAACTAACATTCAAAACGACAGTAAATTTTATGAAAATACGCTTTTGCAGATATTATTCTTGACCATGAGAATGCATTTTTTTCGAATAAAGTTCAACAACAAAGTAACGTTGCAGCATAAACTTAAAAATAATAAAGAATTAAAAATCAAATACAAAATATATAAAAAACGTTCGGTGTTCCAAATATTAATTTGCACCATTATGGCAAACATTCTGAATATTTAAAAATAATTTTAAAATACGCCACTCTCAATATTCGGTACTTTTTAATTTAGAAAATTTTCCAATTTCAAACGGTTGAAATATTGACTGTCTACTGGCGCACTTTATATAATGATAATTTTTTTGCGGGTGATATTTGTAGTAAAAGGTATACTCTTTAGTTTCTATATGGTCTCATCCCAAAGGGAAGAAAATAATTTCGATTTATGAATGAATCGAAAAATTTTAGATTTGAAAAAGTACTTGTGATTTATTTTTTAAATGTAGCATATTTACATTTTCAGGGTCATCGACTACATATCTGAAGTCACAATTAATACACTGAAAATGTCATTGTATTATCAGAAAAAACATTTATAAAACCATAGAAACTTGTAACAAAAATTACACTGAACATTCTTTTTCCAAGAAACTTTTTTGAAATCAAGATATACAGTCTTTTCATGACTCCCATATCACATCAGTCTTATTAACAATGCGATTTTTTCATCAGGAGATTGTGTCATGGTAAAATATTATAAAATCTACCAGTGGTGTCCCGTCATTATGAAGAAGAATGTACCTAATTTTCCAAAAAAAGATATTTGGTAAAGTTATAACTGTAAAACAATCTCATAGTCTTATCTGTTGTTATCAAAAACCCACTAAAACCAAATTTTAATAAGATAGTGTACTTAGTGTTGACATAATAGGAAAATAAAACTTTCCTTTTTAAAGTATCAATTATTAGTCATAGCTTTATTTTCGGACGTAATTAGGAGTTAATTAAGCTGGAGGAAGACAGGCTTTCCATTTCATCAGTCAGTTTACTTAACAGTCAAAATCAAACAATAATTGACTTGGAAATAAAAAAAATATATAAAATTTTAGACAAATTTGATTCACAAACAATTCAATAAATAAAATTTAGAGATAACTAAATCACAGTTCAACATATCACAAATTAATTCTAAAAGGAACGACTGTCTTCCTTCAGCTTAATTAACTCTTAATTACGTCGGAAAATAAAGTTATGACTACAATTGAAAATTTTATTTTCTTATCTTATTCGGTATTAGTGAGTTCTTGATAATAAAGAATAAGATTATGAGATTGTTTTACAGTTAAAACATTGCCCTGCATTTTTTTTTTTTTAAAAGTAGGTGCATTTTTCTTCATAATGACGAATAACACTGGTGCACTGAAAGAAATTTCTATTATTCATAAAGAGAAATTGCCTAACCCCTAATAAATATCTGCATTAAATAGGCTCCAGCAAGACTGCTCTGCAACCGCAACAAAAACGATCTTGCTAAGATACACTTATTTACCGTTAATAAAAGTTTTTCTTATTATTTATTTGTTATTGCAGGTTGATAGCTTTGCTATCAGGAGCCACCACCTATTTTAACCTTAATAAGTTTTTTGTTATAGTTAGTAAGTTCCTATTTCTTACACCATTACTACCTTGTAACCGTAAAAAAACTTTCCTGCCGCTAATAGTTGACTTTTTAACAACTATGCAGCTTATATTATAATGGCAACAAATAATCCTTCTTAACCTAATAATGTCACTTTGCAAGTACGTTACTTCTAAATTCAATATTTTAATTTTATATTTTTTAGAAAGATAGTGCCATTCATCATGTTCAACTTCACACTTCATATTAAAACACATTTTTTAATACATTTCTATATTGACTCAGACATAGAATTATTGTTGCTAAAATTAAAATAGATGATTCATTTAAGGAAATAAATGACTAATAAACAATTCAGGGTGCCTATTAAAAAATGGGAATTTTGACTTGTAAGAAGACACAATCACAGTTTACTATATATAATAGCTGCATTCGTTCAGCAGAGTGATTCGTAATGATAACATACCTTTTTAATGTGTTGTCTCTGTCCCTATATCATGCAATATTGTATTATATGATTACTGTTCAGTGAAATCCTGTTTATTATGATTACGAATCACTCTGCTGAACGAATGCTGCTAATATAAAACAACATAAAATACAAGTTTTTTTTATAAAAATTCTTTGCATTAAATCTTTCCCACAACCGTCTCGTTGAACGCCGAATTGCTTACTAGTTACTGCATGCCAGTGCATGAGTCACTGCAAGGATAAAATGGCGCGTGATGATAAAAACTCAATTGCGCTTGCGCCACGTGTAAAAATAAATAAGACGTTACGATTAGTAAGCACGTCTTTACAGTTAACAGGTGACTTACCAACCATAGGTCTATGAGTTTTAACCATTAAATAGTTAACTTTAACTTAAGGCACTTATTTATCCTAAGAAATTATTTAGTTACCCCTAATAAAAAGAACACTTAAAACAATATTTTACCTAGTAAGTGCCGTTATTTGGGACAAATAGTCAAAGATTTACCGTTGCAAAATCTCATTAGCAAAACAGTTTTTCTTATGGTTAGATAATGATAATGTAGTCTTAACAAAAAAAAATACTTATGATAATGCAGATCATCTTGGCAAAACATTTTATTTGGTCGATTTCTTTCAGCGAGGATTTTTCAATATTTTACCATGACACAATCTCCTGATGAATAAGTACCTTCCACCAAAATTTTGTTAAAATCGCGTTTTTAATAAGGCAGCTGTAATATGAACTCATGAAAAGTGAGACATACTGTATAAAGGGAAAAAAATTACCTTTCGCAAATTTAGAATATGCTAAGATAGCAAGCTAGCCTAACTTATACTGGTTAGTAAAAAAATTAAATAACTCACCGGCACTTCGAGTTTTCCTTCTTAAAGCTTCTGAATCAGACTGTACTTTATCGCCTTTGCTCCTAGTATTCTGCGCGGGCATATTGCTCCTTACCGACCTCCTAGTATTCACAACAACCGTCTTATTATTATTGGCAGCAGATCCCGACCCGCTCTTCACTTTGGATTTCACCACTACGTTATTAGCCTGAGTATTAACGGCATTCGCCGGCTTCCGCAATTTCTCAATAAGTGGCTCGTCACTGTCGGAACTCTCTTCCTGCTGCATTTTCGTGATCCCCTTTTTAACGTTGTTCGCCGCCTTGCTCGGCTCATTGTGGCGTGTCTTCATGGTCTCCAATGGCGTTTCCGAGACTTTCCGTGGTTTCTTCTTGGCTTCGTCCAAGCTGTGATTAGAACTGTCGGACTCGTTTCTTTTTCTCTTGGTCGGGGGCAAAGCTCTAGTGTTTTTAGATACCGGCGAACTCAGCTCCGGGCTGCCCAATTTTGATAATGCTCTGGTCCTGACAGACGATCGCGTGGCAGGGCTAGGTGAACTCGGCACACCCTGGTGGTCGTTTGGTATCTCTATGAGTAATTGTTCTAAAAGACTTCTGTTCTGTTTGCTGCTGCTGTGCATGGTGCTATTGGTGGAACAAGAGTTGCTGTCCTCGTCGGAGAGTGTCGGGCTCTCGGAGCCTCCCCGGCTCTTGTCTGGGTTAGAGTACGTGTATAAAGCTGGTGTTACTCTTACAGGTAGTGGTTCCAAATCATCCTCTTTTTTAATCTAAAAAAATATTAAGGTACAAATATTACATGGTCAAAACAAGTTATACGGTGATCACCAATAATGTCGGCATCGTATGTTTATTAATCAATTTAAGCAATTTTAATTTTGTCAATAGTTTTGCTTGACAAAAAATGGCGTTATTTCTCAAAACTTGGAAAAACGTTAAAGATAAAAGTTGTTTATTTCTCAATTTTGCATATGCATACGAATTTTCAACCCTCTAGTAAACATTTTTTGCAATTTTTTTTTAACCAATGAATTCTTAACCGAACCTACATAAAATGATTTATTTTTACTAAAGCCATAGCCTTTCTCGTTTCTTCGGTGTTGGTATGTCATTATTATACTCTGTTTGGAAATGACAGATAGTACTAAATCACTCAGAGAAAGATCAACTGCACAATTATTTTTATTTCTCCTCACATTTATGGCAATTATACCTAGAAATTAAATTGATAGAAATAATTTGATCAATAAAATTAAATATTACGGCATAGGAGAAACTGTGTCGGAATGGTGTAAAAGTTACTTGTCTAATAGGTCACAATGTAAAAAAGTTAACAATAAGACATCAAGTACAACGCCAATTAATGTTGGTGTACCCCAGGGCAGTGTACTTGGACCACTCCTGTTTATTATTTATCTTAATGATTTAAATTTCGCTATTAATTGTGACTTCATTAACTTGTTTGCTGATGTCACCTTGATTACAAGTACACAGTGATATTAACATTGCCATTGACAAAATGAATATCAAATTAAATAAACTGTCGGGATATCTCAACGCTAATAAATATAAATAAAGCCAAAGCAATGATCTGTACTAAAAAATATAATTACTCTAAATTAAAAATAAATATTGTTAATATACAGGCATAATAGTTTTTAAAACAATAATACAGCCTAACTGATTATTGTGCGAGTAGCCTAAATTTTCTTGATAACATTGCTGTATTATAGAAACTGCAGAACAGAGGAATGAATTATATTAAGATGCAACAGACTTACACCTATTAAAAAATGTTAAATGTATTAGATTGATGAAGTGTGAAACGTTAAAACATTTTACCTAAATTTTATATATAAGATTTTGAATGGTTTACTCCCTTCGTATTTCAACAAATATATTATTTTTAATAATCAAGTACATAATCATTCATCTAGATTAAATTGTCATCTACACGTTGGAAGGAAAAAGTGTAAAAGTGTACATTTGTACACATCGTTGTCCAATGGTTGTTGGGAATATATTACTAAATACAGTCAAAGAAAGTACCAACTTGATTGCATTTAAACCAAAGTTATTGGACATATTAAAAGTTAATAACATGGCACATATCTACATTATTATTTTTATTAATTTATTCTCTATTTCTTTTATACTTTTAACTAGTTTATATATTTTGTTAATGCTTTTAAATGTAAGAACGAGCGTAAGAATATCGTTATAAATTGTGATATTACATGGAATATGTCGAAGACATGTACTAGGTTATCCTATTTTCAATAAAGATTATTATTATTATACTTTTTTGTTTCTAGCGCTTGGTCTATATGAAAACTTGAATAAACCTGTGAACAATATATTTTTTACATCTAGTTCATTGCGTGATATAGCAAATCCAAGTTAAAAGCAACATTGTAAGAATCTAAAAGAAAAAAAAACATTCGATGACCACATATTTTTAAGGCTGTTGAAACAAAATAATTTCTCAAGACAATTCGATTAGGCTATTTTTTATGCCAGCTATTTAACTAACAGTTTAATAAAACTTATTCCTTACCTTGAGAGGCACAAGACTAATTTCCGGTTGTTTAACTGGCAGGGTTGGAGGGGACAATGCCGTGGTCAAAGTCACAGTCCCCTGTTTAAGGCTATCCTGCAGGGCGCAAGTAAGTTCACAACACTGCTTTAACTTGGCTGACTGGTCGTGGTGGCATTTATTCTCGTTCACGTCTTCCACTGGGCCAGTACCAACCGTCTCGCCTCCTCCTCTATCCGTGTCTCCGTTCAGCCCTTCCATCTTGGCGAGTTGCGCCTCAATGTCCAACATATTAGGCACTTGGGTCTTGGGAGGTAAAATGTCGGCATGTGGACTTTGACTGGCTTGGTTTGGCGACTTCTCGCTAAGAGCGTCCATGCTTTCTATACCGCTATCCTCACCTTGGCCGGCTCCAGAATTTGGCGATCTGCCACCAGTAACGGCGGACTGTTTTTCATTTAGTTCCGTCTTCCTTTCAGGAGTGTTACACTTGTCCGGCTCTGGTGACTTGTCCTTTAACGATGTTGGTTCCGGTATTATCTTGGTCACCTACAGAAGAAAATATTATTTCATGAAAATTTGTTACACGCATATAATTAAGTCAAAATTATACAAGATGTGTCAATATGAAAACCTAAAAATGTATCGTCACTGATTTAACAAATAAAATCTAAAAGAACTTAGAAATGGGATAGAGTACGCAAAAGAGACATTACAAAGAATTCTCTTCTGATCTGAGCGTCCGACAAGCCATACTACGGGGACTATCATCACAAAGGAAAAGAAGAATATCGACTATAAACGGTATAAAATTGTTATAGAAGTAGTGTTTAGAGAAGTACAGTGCGATCGAAGAGAGAATGAAGATCACATGACACAGAAAAGTCACTAAAATTATCAAAATTGATTTCTGTCCTATGTACAATATTAAAACTAATTTCCTATGTTACTAAACTAGGGAATACTAAAATACAAATGGCTGCCACTTTGTGATCAGCCAATCGAACAAGTTGTTTTAACTGTATATTTTGCAGATTTCATGATGTTTTGAAACTTAACTTTGCATTATTTATTTAACATTCACAATTATCCTTAATCAATTCATGTGGCGAATTTTGTTTAAGATGGAAAATTGTGTTATGACGTACAGGATCGGAGTATGGGAAAAAGTTGGTTTAAATCCCTATATATTAAATAAAAGAAGACTTTAAAAGAGATGCTGATGTATTTTCGGATATTACACATAGATATATCGTAATTATTTTATTTTTGAAAGAAATGCATAATTAAAAGAATAAGTAAAAAGTCGAAGTTTGCGAATTTGGCGTGTTCCAACCTCAACTTTTCCTAGTTGAAAAGTCGAGGTAATTTAATAAAAACTGGCGTCATTTAGTACTGCCACACTTTCACAATTAATAACACAGTCAAAACTTGGCATTCTGTATAATACAATGTCTACAGAAGTACTTCACTTTATATGTTTCATTGATTGATTGATTGATTTAGGCTAATGCTAATATTACTCAAATCAGGGCGATCTGCTGTAGCTGAAGAAAATGCTATGTAATTAGTTTTTTTTTATATTTAAGGATAGTTTGTATGAGTCAAGCCAATTTTTTATTTTCACTATGACTTGAATAACAAATTCTTTGGTTTCTTCCATGTGTTTCCTGAAAATACTATGGCTGTATCATCAGCATATGATACAAATTATCCATTTATTTTTAGATTTAGTAATGAATTTATATAGGCTACGAATAAAATAGGGCCCAAAACGGTGCCCTGTGGCACTCCACAATGTGACAGCACATCAAGGAGCTTGTCATGTGGTACTGTGTCAAATGCTTTAGCAAGATCGATAAAAATAGTTATACATTTCTTGCTGATATTGAGATTATTTGTCACTTTAGAAATAAGATGGTACATCGCATCACTGGTACTAACCCCCTCTGTAAAACCAAATTGTTTCTTGGATATGGTATCATTTCCTCTAAAAAAACTTATTAATCTGTCTTTAAGCCACTTTTCAAAGATTTTGGCAATGATATTAATGAGACTTATTGGACGGTAATTTGGTATATAATTTTTTGAACCACCTTTATGTATAGGAGTTACAATTGTATTTTTTAAATATGAGCTAGGGAACTATGCCAGTTTTGAAGGTTATATTGATTATATGTGTTATTGGAATTAATATTTCTAAATGTACCAATTTAATAAGTTTTGCTGATATACCATCTTTACCCGGAAAACGGTCATTTTTTAAGGAGGCTATATGTTTAATAATTTCATTTTCAGTGGCGGGTATTAAGAACATTGATACAGGTGATGATTGCTCTAATTTATAAGGCATCTGGGGAGCCTCAATTTTTTTTTCCATTTCAGAATCTGTGAGATCTCTCCAATACAAACTTTTTAGAAAGTTAATAAAAACATACTTGACCAACAAAGCATTTTACACATTTGAGGAATTTTTGAATTCAGGGATGACAACCTCTGATTTTTAACTTGCAATAATTCATGTAAAGTTCGTCTTATGGAATTATTTGTTATATAAATAAGTGTATTATATGTTTTATTTGTAAGTGTTCTCTTTTATATTCATTCTAGTCCATTGGTATAATGTGGGCCAATTGTTTCAATTGTTTTTTCAAGTTTTTTTACTATTTTACATTTATATTTTGACTTGTGCAAAAATTTTATTATTTAAAGCATCAATAAACTATCTATCTATCTATCAATACCCACATTAATAAAATAATTATTACAGTGATTTGCCAAATCTATGATTTCATCAAATTCTTTTTCATCATCATGCAAAATTCTAAGTATATGTGACTATTTTTTTCATTTGTGGCTTCTTTTTTTTAATTGATATACTTTTTTAACATTATTTTTATTATTGTTGATTTGCTTCCCGTAATAATTATTTTTTGTTTGTAAGATAAGCTTATTCAACATATTCCTGTATGCCCTTATATTCGGACTCCAGCTCGGGATTATAGCTTTTTAACAGCCTCTTTTTTAACCTATCCCTGCGTTTAATAGATGTTAGAATTCCGTTTGTATCCATTTTTTGATATTTTTATGTTCTATAAATTTTACAGTGTTTTGTTTTTGCCTTTTCCATATGATTAGTAAGAATTTTTACAAATATATTTGAAGCGTTTTCTGAGTCTACATCCGACCAGTCCTGAGATTTAATATTTTCTTTAAATTTAGAATAGTTTACATTGGTATATTTAAAGTCAAATAGTGTGTTGCTGATAGAATACCACTTTCCTAATAATAAAGGTAAAATATTAAAATTTTATGTAAAATACAACCTTTATTCAAAGATATTACATATTTTAACACATAAATTCAGTTAAAACATTAATTTAACATAAATATACATATTACCTTATATATTCTGCTGTTATCCAAGTTACGTTCTAACGAAATTAAATACTTCTTGTATATGCTTATATGGTTAATATTTTTTAATTCGATTAACAGAAAAAGTACCTATTTTGTGTAGAAAAGTGAATTTTTTTGGTCCATTATCTTTCCGTTGCACACCATAGAATTCTTAATTGCAAAAACAATAAAAATATCTCATTCATTTTTTCTTACTCCTTATAAATGAGCTACTTAATAACATTGAATTTTCTCGAACATGCGTTTTTGGGATGCTTTGTTCACATCTTGGTTAATTTCTATCGCAAGGTGCAAGGGAGTGATAGGTCGCAACTTTAAACAGAGTGCATTTGATGTAGTACACTGTTTTTGTGTAGATTGTTAAAATAGGGAATAAAAATTTGATTTCCTCAACAATTTGAAAAAAAAAAATTGAATGATTTCTATATAAAAATTACATTTTTCGCTAGTGCTTATTTTTCGAGATATTTGCAAACTTTGCATCCCCCTGCCCTCACCTAGTAAAATTTCATCGACCCTCGAATTTTTTCTTTACATTTCCCATTTTTATTGCTACACACTACACGTATCTTTAACTCCCATCCATTACCATTATTGAAAGAACTCACTATTACACTAAGATATATGTGAAGACATTTTTTGAAAAGAAGAACCAGGTGGTACAAGAAGGAAGGGTCAAGAGTTTTTTTGGGGAACCATGATACAAATATAGAAAGTAAGATAGCAGTTAAGAAGTTGGAAAGTCAAATTTAATATTACATAATGACAAAATTGCCATTTTGTTTTTTTAAATTTTTAATTGCCTCATTTATTTTAATGTCCTGGCGCGAAGTTTAGCTAATGCTACTCTACCACTTAACCAGGACGGCAAAATGAGATACGGTCACCCATTCAAGTGACGGACTCTCCCGGCATGCTTTAACTTTGCCGATCGAGATCTCGCCACTGAAACCAGTACCGTACCTCACCTCACAACCTCGTGTAACTATTGAAATTATTTTAATATTTTTACTAACAGAATTAGGCTTAAAAAATATCAAAGGTTAAATATCTATATCAAAATCAATAATGAGTTGGTACATCATGTAAACTTACAAACTTTCTAACACTGTAAAGTGTGCTTCCAATTCTCCAGGAGTGTTCCAAGCTATCTGAACTTGCTGAAGATCCATTACACAGCCACACAAAAAAAAATTCTTTCTGGTATGGGGATCTGACCATGCCCACTATGTTTTTGGGGTGGCCGATTCCGAATCCGAGGTCTGTTTAACTCAATCACGTCAGATTTTGCTATAACCTCAAAAAACCCATAATTTAAGTGATTTCAACATCTCTTCACATAAATCGCTGTAACTTTTTCTAGACAAAAATGACCCCATCTTTTTTGTACTAGATCGAATGCAAATTAAATTTCCAATCCGATGATGTAGGGCACGATATTCTTCCGGCGCTTTTTAAGTGAGATATCGGCCGCCAAAATTCATCCGAGGATTTCGCTTCTCAAGCGATACGGCCCAGCTTCGAGGGCCATTTCTGTCAAACGAAAGTTAACAAAAATCTGAAAAAATTCAGGGGTACGTAGAAAGATGTAAGAAATCGTTTGGAGCAAATCTGAGGTCGATGCGTGCCTTGGTTTTCGAGATATAGCCGCTCACAGTCACCAGAAGGTGAAAATTGAATTTTTTTACCGCTTCCCAAGGCTATATCTCGAAAACGAAACGAGATACAGAGCTGTGTTTTACGCCATTCGATTTCTCTCGCCTTCCTACATACCCCTGAATTTTTTCAGATTTTTACTGGCACTTTCATTTTTTTGCAAAATTTCTAAGCATCTAGAAAATTCACAGGTATGTAGGAAGGCGAGAAAAATCGAATAGAGGAAACTGCAGCTATGTATCTTGTTTCGTCATCGAGATATATCCTCGGGAAGCGGTAAAAAAATACGATTTTCACCTTCCGGTGACTTTGAGTGGCCATATCTCGAAAGCCAAGGCAAGCATCAACACCAGATTTGCGCCAAACGATTTCTTATATCTTTCTACGTACCCCTGAATTTTTTCAGATTTTTACTAACTTTCGTTTGGCAGAAATGGCCCTCGAAGCTGGGCTGTATCGCTCGAGAAGCGAAATTCTCAGATCTCATTTTGGCGGCCGATATCTCACTTAAAAAGCGCCGGAAGGATATCGTGCACCACATCATCGGATTGGAACTTTACTTTGCAATTGATCTAGTACAAAAAAGATGGAGTCATTTTTGTCTAGAAAAAGTTACAGCGATTTATGTGAAGAGATGTCAAAAGCGCTTAAATGATGGTTTTCTTAAGGTTATAGCAAAATTCTGATGTGATGGAGTTAAATAGACCTCGGATTCAGCGACCCCAAAAACATATAGTGAGCATGGTCAGATATCCCCAGGCTAGAAAGAATTCTCTTTTTGTGTGGCTGTGTTATCAACTAGTAATCGATTCAACTGGCTACATATCACCTGAAAGGTCAGGTTCTCATCCATCAGTACTCCGTAGGAATGTCCTAGTCTCTAAGTTTTCACATTATCCTGATGAAAAATGAGTTTTCTATCTCTGGTGCCATGGTAATGCAACCGGTTCCAACATCCCGTGAATGTACTCTTCCACATTTTTTTTAATGGCCTTATTTATATTAACATCCTGGCGGCAGTCTAGCCCCCTGTACCGTCTCAGTAATACATGAAAAACACCACTAAACATCCATACCCTAGCCAGGATTTGAACTCAGGGGACTCCGTGGCTGCAAGGTAAATACCTTAGCACTGCGCCACTGAGCCGATTTATAAAAAGTGAATTCGTTTCCTTTTGCTATTGCATCCCATAACATAACTCCTCGATTAAGTGCCAACATGTAGAATTCGGATTCACCATTGAGCACTATCTAATTAATTCCACTGGGCAAAGGCTACCATCCAGCTTCTCGTGTTGATGACGGCCAAAGGAAATTAATTTTTGATGGACTTGGATAGCTGTTCACCTGCAGCAGCTAATAATTCATCACAGATCTGGTCGATTCATTAGAACAATATTTCTTAAGCGGTCCTCCTTGTATTCGGTTTTGCGAACAGCCTACTATTTCGACGACATTTTTCATTCTACATATTTCAGTATTGCATCACTGTGCCTGCATTTTGACTAACCCCAATTGAAATTTCCTAAAAATAAATACTAGCTTCTTCATATGGTTGGTTGAGGGAAGAGCACCCTTGACTATCATTCAAGAGTTCCAGATTCGATTCCCTGTCGTGGCACTGGGATTTTCTCAGAAGAACTTAATTCCGGTACACTCAGTTGAGGGTGCGTCCCTCGTCTCTAATTGTGTCGTCCTTTCCGCACAAGGTTCTTCCAGAGCTTCCAGGGGCAAAGGGAGGGATTACTCTACAATTCTACGTCCTTAGAACCCGGTTAATTGTTAAAATTGGCACTTCTGAGGACTGGAGGCAATGTTACAAAAATAAACTACACTTTACTTCTAAACTCAAGCAGCTTGCTTAACTTTAATAGTAAGTTATTTTTGTTTTAGTGTAATAAGTACTAATAAAATAGAGTATCCTTCAAAAGCTTTATTGGGTACTGCAATTTTTTACATCAAATTTACGGGAAGAATCGTAAAAAAGTCTCCAATGTGTAGTGTTTGACGGATTTACACCACGGTTACATCTTACCTTCTTTATTTGTATCATGGGAGGAGCCTGCAAGGTAAGAATTGAGCATAAAAAAATCAAGCTAAAAATTTGACAAGCTCATTAAGTTCCATCAATTCGTTTATGTGAACTATATATAAAGTTATTTCTTTAACAAAGAAAAATTTTAGTCAGTAAAGAATAATGCTGGGTGATTTATACATTTATTCAGAATGTGGATGCTACGAAGAATCTGAACATACATACCTCTACAGCACATACCTTTTCAGTGCTTTCGATCCGGGCATTTTCCGTGGTGAGATGGTTCACGACTTCAGTCCGATGAGGCGGCCTAACCACCCCCTTTTCTCCGGTGCCCTCGAGCAGTCCCTGCTTGAACTTCGCTTCCATATTCATCTCGCCCGCAGTAGGCAAAGTAACCTGTTTACTTTGCAGCTTGTCTCCGAGATTTTTATTAAAAATCTTGTTTCTGCTTGCGTCCTTCTTGAAAACATCCTTGACCTTTACTTTATCTTTCCTGGGTTTCTGGGGCAAGCCCATGATGGTGCCCACGTTCGTAGATCCAAGGATAGCAGGTTGCTCTTCGTCTACTTGCTCCGCTTGACTCAGACGTCTCTTTTTCTCATCGCACATAAGCCCATTGCTGTCGATATACCTTTTGTTGTTTTTCACTAATTCAGAATCGCTACCCCTACGTTCTTTTTGCTTGTCTTTGTAGTGATTATGTATTATGAACTTTGATTTCAGCTCACCCTCCTGACTGAGGCTCGCCACAATGTCCTGTAAATTGAAACTCATTAAATTATCAAACTTGAAAAGGCCTGTGGAATAGAAAATAATTAGCAAAAAGGTCAAAATTTGGTCTATAAAATAAAAAACTGGTTAAGGTTTCCTTTAATATTTTTCGTTAGACACGTGTTTTTTAATACTAAGAAGGTGTTATAAGAAAGGCCTGATTGAGATGCCATACAGATGTGCAAGGAAAATTCAATGGAAATTTTCTCGACTCAGTTAAATTAAATACACAAAAATATTGTTATCAAACCATTTTCCAATTCTGAGAATCATTATGATTCACTACTTTTCAGGTCTCTGATGTCTGGCCTACATAGTCCACTGTATTAGATAGAAATAGGTTCTTATTCTGGAAAATTACTCAGTCAGTTTGAATTGAATCTTAATTGCTCTGTAGTACCACAAGGCTCGAATCTGGGGCCACTGCTTTTTGTTATCTTTGTTAATGATATGCAGTGAGTTCACGATAAAAGAAATAAATTTGATAAAACATTTTCTGCAAAAAGGCTGAATCCCGTTGATTCCTATTTGTGAAGTGGCATTTTCGATGATATACTAATAGATCAAATTTGGTTTTAACAAGGTGGCACTCCCCCCACACTATACAATCTTTATTAAATATATTTTAGATGCAACATTCCCTAAGAGGTGGATAGGAAGGAGGGGAGTTATTGACTGGGCACCTAGGTCACCTGATTCAAGCCCCTTAGATTTCTTGTGCGTTTATTTAAAACTTAAAGTCTATTTCAATAGACCAAATAACATTGACACCTAAAAGACAATACGTCAGGAAATTTGATTCTTCAAAATGTTCAAGAAGAAATAATTGTACAACTTTGCAAATGCTGTCAAGTAAATGGCCAACAGTTTGAACATTTATTTTAAAAAGAAGTTATGTCAAAGTTACTTTTGGCACTAATTTAAGTGTAATTTTTTTCTAAATATTTTGGAAACAATTAATAAAAAATGTATATAGGGGTTTAATGAAAGCACTTTCCATCCAAATCCGTAGAAGGGGGGGGGGGGTTGAGATATTGGCACCAGTTTGCACTTTTTCAGCGATAACTCGGAAAATAATGCCTATATGAAAAAAAAAGTCTAATTCAAAGTTAAAGAGAATTTGAAAAGACATGACCTGAGTCAACGTTTATCCAAAAATATTAATTAGATCTCGAGTTATGGGCAATTGAAGAATTCGCGGAAAAAGCTTTTCTGCAGGTGGTTTTAAGTGTTAAACCACTAATTTCTGCAGGAACGAAGGATGATAGGGACCTAAAATTATTGGTGGATGTAGGGAAAGTGTGAAGCTTAATTCTGGTCAAGGTGGGAAGTTGGTGGCGGAATTAAGGAGAGAGGAAACGGTAAAAATTTTCGGAGTTACGTAACTTCGCCCAAAATCTCGACAAATTGATGAGTTTTTGCTCATTGTGCGTATAATCCCATCACAAACTTCGATAGATGAATACCTTTTTTGATTTTTGAAAAAAATTGCAAAGCTACAACCGAAAAACGATTTTGCAGTTTTTTCAAATCACGTTTTTGCACGAAAAAAAGGTTATATTTAAATATTTTTTTGCATATGGAGGGACTTTTTCTTCTCTTTAATTAGAAAGAAAATCATGGCAATAGGATGATTAGGACAGGAGTTAGCGCTGATAACGCTCTTTTCTCTGTGGAGGAGGAACAAAAAAGGTTATCAACTTCGGATTAGGCTCATTTTCAAATTCAACTCTCCATTCAACTTGTGTTAAAATGGGGATCAATTCAAAGAATATTTTCAGGCTGAAATGGCGAGTTATACAGGGAGTTCCTTAATGACGTGCTAATATTTCAGGATGTGATTCCTTAGCTCATTTTATGAAGAAAAGTTGAGATAAATATATGTCCGCAACTGCTTAAATTTTTTGCTACAGGATGTTGAATTTTTATTTATTTTTTTTTTATCGTTATTTTTTAATATCTCAGAAAGTACTTTAGATATTATTTTCAATTTTGGTTGGCATTAATAGGATATAAAACCACATATTTTAGTTAGAAAATTTATTTCATGGCTCCACCAGTGGCGTCCCTGCAAACATGCCCTCTGATATTCTTTACCAAAAAGTGGTGTGCCACCGACATTTTTCCATGTTGATATTTTTTCTGATTAACTTTGTCAATTCTACATGAAAACGGTCTCTTGCATTTTTCTCGTCAAACACTCAGGTCTTGATTAAAACAATTAAATTCAAATTGAAAGTAGTTGAATTTGAATAATTTAAATTTAATTGTTTTAATCAAGAATTGTGTGTATGACGAGAAAAACGCAAGAGACCATTTTCAAGTAGAATTGACCAGGCTAATCAGAAAAAATATGCATGTAGAAAAATGTCAGTGGCGTATCACTTTTTTGGTAAAAAATATCTGAGGGCATGTTTGCAGGGACGCCACTGGTGGAGTTATAAAATAAATTTTCTAACTAAAGTTTCTTGTTTTATATCCTATTAACACAAACCAAAATTGAAAATAATATCTAAAATACTTTCTAAGATATCAGAAAAGAACGATAAAAAAAAATGAAGCGGTTGCGGACATATGTTCATCTGAATATTTTTTCATAAAATGACCTAAGGAATCACACCCTGAAATATTAGTATGTCATTAAGGAACACCCTGTATACTTAACTCCCCGTTTATATTCTTTGATTTGATAAATATTCTTTGATTTGATCTTTCTTTTAACACAAGTTGAATAGAGAGTTGAACTTGAAAATGAGCCTAGTCTAAAGTCGATAACCCTTTTTGTTCCCCCTCCACAAAGGCAAGAGCGTTATGAGCTGTAACTCCTACCTGTCCTGATCATCCTATTGCCATGATTTTTTTCAAATTAAAGAGAAAAAAAGTTTCGCAAAAAACAATTTAAATACAGCCTTTTTTCGTGCAAAAACACGATTTGAAAAAAATGCAAAATCGTTTTTCGGGTGGTTTTGAAATTTTTTTTCCAAAAATCAAAAACCGCTTTCACCCATGGAAGTTCATGGGATTATACGCACAATGAGCAAAGACCCATCAATTTGTCAAGATTCTGGGCAAAGTTACATAGCTCCGAAAATTTTTACTGCCTCCCTCCCTCCCTAATTTCCCCACCTTAACCAGAATTAAGCTTGGCACTTTCGTTACATTCACCAAAACTTTCAGGTCCCTATCGTCCTTCTTTCCTGGAGGAACCAACTGTTCGTTATCTGTGTAAAGCAAGAATTCATAATTCGTGCAAACCATTTTTTTTGCCACATGGGATTCTTACGGTTATTTCCGTTTAATTCATAAGCATAAAAGTAATATAAGTGATAATTCTCCCCGTTATATTACTCGTCAAAACAATAATCTTACTATGCCAATTCCGAGTTCCTCCCTGGTCAAAGACTCTATTATTTACAATGGTTATAAGATGTATAATCACCTCCCCAATGATGTTAAAGATATTAATTCCTATCTAATTTCAGGAAGTCAGTAAAAAGTAAACTTGTTATAAAGCCTTATTTTCATTTAAATGAATTTTTTGAAGACACACTATAATATATTCAAAAGTACACATTAATTCTTTAATAAACAATCCTCAATGTGTAAAATTTCTTGGAGTTTATCTAGATCAAAGGCTGACCTGGCATAATCATGTAGATTTTGTGTGCAATAAGATATCATCATCCATATATGTACTCCGCAATCTATCAAAAATAGTATCTAGACCTGTTTTAGCAATAGCATTTTATGCCCTAATCCAAACAAAAATATCTTATGCAATTTTGGTATGGGGTCATACGTCCTGTGTCAGTAGAGTTTTTGCATTACAAAGAAGAGCTGTGAGAATATTGAGAGGTCTAAATTATAGAGATTCAATCAATCAAAGGAGGGAATAACCTATTATGGTCCTAAGATGTTCAATCTTTTGCCTCCTACCGTGAAGGGTGTCACTAAAAAAATTTAAAACTGTGATAAAAAACTATTTAATTGACAAGTGTTTTTATTCTATTGAAGATTACTTTGAGAATGATTTTAGTAATATAAGTATTTAAACTTATGTTTTTTAAATTTTTAATCTGTCTTGTGTAAACTATAATGTTATGTATTTTATTTAATCTGTCCTGTATTGACTTGTGTAAACTTTAATGGTATTAGCACCAATAAACTTACTTACTTACTAATTTTGGTCTGTAAATTGTTACTATTTGACTAATTTTTGTATTGGTTTTTTTTAATTGTTTTTATTGTTTTTACTCTTTCACTTTTATCTATTTTACTTACAAGTTTATTTATATCTCTCTGTTTTATATACCTGTTTATATAGCACTTTGTCAACAAGAAATATTCTTCTTCTGGACAATAAAGTATATTTGATTGATAACCCTTGAAACCACCTGCAATATAACTTTTTTCGCGAATTCTTCAATTACCCATAACTCGAGATCTAATTAATATTTTAGGACAACCCTTAGCTCAGATCATGTATTTTCAAATTTGTTTTAACTTTTAATTGGACTTTTTTTTCATGGAGGCAATATTTTCCGAGTTATCACTGAAAAAGTAGTTTTTGCAAACTTTTTGAAAAAAAAAATGTTCAAATTCCATTGTTGGCTTTTTCCTTCCAGATCCGTTCTACTACTATTACTATGTGAAATTTGGTTCGTTTTGATTGGTGACCTCAATATTTCAAGAAGAAAAAAACAACAATAAAGTTATTGTCAAAAAACTTTAAATTCTCCCTTTACAGCATCATTTTTTCCCCTTTTATCACTATCGCCTCAAAATTTCATCAAACGAGGAATTTTTCCGAAGCCAAAATCTAACTGCAGAAGACTAATAGAAAAATTAAACAAAAATTAACAGAAAAAAAAACTTGTGCATTCCAATTGAAGAAGACTTTACCTTATGGTCATGAGATGCCTTGAACTTTTTGAACTTCTTCTGCTCTAGACTATTCACTTTGGATTTCATCTGATCTACTGCCAATTCACCCGCAACTGGACCGCTAGTATTCTCTGTCAATTCCTCGCTTGTCGGTATAGACGCACTATCACTCTTCTTAATTTTTCCGTGTTCTTGATTTTTTCTAACCTTTGGCTTCATGGGTGTCCCGTCCGGATTGAGTTTATTCTTGTTTTTTATCACAACGGAGTTTCTCCCCCTCAGAGAAATATGTAAAGGAGGCACTCTCAATTCTTCCCCTGCCGTAATCATCGACGCAGATGCCTTTTTAGGCTGCGTGTTAATGAAACTCACGTCTACCTTATAAGCAGGGTTTATAGGTTCGGACTTCTCCAGCTTAAGACGTAACTTTATCTTCTCCTGCTTAAGAGCAGGTGAGTCGCGCCCACGATCTCTTATCTTGGAGTTTTTTAATCTGGGTGGCTTGGTGGTATCGCTAGAACGGGTCTCGCTGTCGCTCTGATCCGTAGTTACGTCAGGGCGAGTGGTCGAACTAGTATCATCGTCTGAGAGAGCAGCAGGTGAGGGTAGCCCTGTAAACACATCCTTCAGTTCTTCGGTGTCGCTTTCCCCGCTGGATTGGGGCTCTAGTTCCCCAGTTAGAGGGTTGATGAGAAACTTCCGGTTATCCTCAACAGGAGGTGCTTCCGAAGCAGTTGTGGACATAATATTTGAATGAGCGCTGAGAAAGTCCTCAGGTAACTCTGGGAGAGGACTGTGGGACAGCTCCCTTTCCAAAGTGGGCAATAACTCATCCAGAACGTCCGGTTTAAGATCAGTAATAGACGGAGTTAGATCCAAGAGTGAGTTACTGTGGACTAACGTGTCCCAAGGTCGTGATATTGCCACAGAATAGGGTGGTGGTGAAGGCAAACTCCTCGAAACGACATTACTCAACGTCGGTTGTGGTTGGTTGATAATGCTAGTTGGAATCGTGATCGTGTCAGTAGAATTCGACAAACCAGTGGTGGATGTGGTCGACAAATGTGAAGACAATGCGGTTGCTTGAGACATTTTGCTAGTTTGAGATAACGTAACATTAAGTGCATTAGATGGTAGAAAATTGCTTTGTGGGTTCTTCCCCGGTTGAGGCAGAAAGCTGTTAAGAGGCTTCGGAATAGATACACCGTGAGCCATCGGATTTTTTAACTGAGATAAAACATTGCTGTTATTGGGTGTCTGTGGTAAAATATTATTCAGTATAAGGTTCTTCGGTTGAGATATGGAGATGTTTGATTGGGGCGATTGCGTCTTTACCTGCGGTAAATTCACATTGGCTTGTAATAAAGGGTTCTTTGAAATATTTTGCTGTGACAAAGGGATCTTAGACTGCGGCAGAGATATACCAGGTTGAGACATATTACTTGGTGTTGGTACGTTATTTGGTTGTGGCAATGACAAAGTACTGTTTGTATGAGTTAACGATAGTGGGTTCTTCGACTGGATTTGTGGCTGAAACAGACTAGGGTGTTGCAGGTGAATGCTAGCCTGAGCGATGCTACTGTTGGATTGGGATGATGGTAGGGAATTTTGAGATAGCAGGCTGTTGCTTTGCGTCATTGAATTGACCTGCGAAGTAGTAGCAGATGTCGTGTTTGATGCATTTGGAAATCCAGTTGAGGGTTGTTGCTTAACCTGAAATGAAAACATGTGTTAATGAAAATAGTTTCTGTTGTGCCATATACTAATATGAAGAGATAATTTCTTAATAACTTTCATAAAGGAAATCAACACAAGAGAGTATTAGAAATGGAGTCATAAGGAATAATGTTATAATCAAAATATTTATCGAGAAAATCACTTTTTTTATTTTAACGAAAAAAACATTTTTTCAATGAAATTTTGGGAATTTTTTTGTACATACAATGTGGCCCTGTAAAATCTTTATTTAGTGTGTGATTTTTATAGTTTTTTTTAATTGTAGAGCTTGTTGAACTGCGCTTTGGAGCAAAAAGCGCCAGATTCCTACAAAATCCAAGGCCTACTACGTCACCTTTTAGGAGTAAAATTTTAGTAATTCATATTAGCAATTTTTTCTAACGCCGCTGGATTCATCACCCCTCAAAACGGGGCTGTACGAAATTTTGTCGAAAATTTTCAAATAATAACGTTTTTGTAGACATTATTAAAGGCACAATACATACCATTTTCATAAATTTATTCTAAAAGTTAAGTTATTCATGAGACAAAAATAAAATCAAATTGAACTCTAGCAACATATTATTATTATTCTTATGCATAGTTTTAACAAACAAAAAAAAAATAGAAACAACTGAAACAAAAAAAATAAATAGAGAATTCCGTTACAAAAACTATTTAAAAATTTTCGACAAAATTTCGTACAGGCCCGTTTTCAGGGGTAGTGAATTCAGTGGCGTGCATAGATTTTTTCTAAAAAGTCGCTAACATGAATTACTAAAATTTTACTCCTAAAAGTTGACGTAGGCCTTGGATTTTGTACGAATCTGGTGCTTTTTGCTCCAAAAACGCAGTTCAACAAGCTCTACAATTAAAAAAAACTGTGAAAATTGCACTAAATTTTTACAGGGTGACCACAAAACAAATGGGTCATACTGTATAAAAGAAAAATTCTCTGAGAATTGCAGGCTTCTTCATTCATTAGTTTTTGATTGAGAAAATATTTTCAATATTTTGATAAAAAAATTTTTTCAATTGACAACCAACTGGGTTGTAAAATGTTTTAACTCGAGATAAAAGTGACAACGGGATCACGGGAAAAAATTATATTTTATCAATTAAACGAGTCTTCAACTGCTCTCTCTCTCTCTTATTCGCAGCGAAATGATGAAGTAGTAGTCATTGAAAAAGATAGTGATGAAAATTAATATATTTCATTTGACTACAAATAATATATTTTTTGATAGAACAAGTTCACAAACAAAAAAGATTTGATCTATGCATTTAAGCTATAATTTTCCAGGTAGCAGATAAAATTATTTTAAAAAATTTCTACTTCATTGATTTCTCACAAACTGCACTTTAAGTGTGCTAATATCGGCACACAAGCTAGAACAACAACTAGAAGACAACTAGTCCCCAAGTTCCGATCTTTGCAGCAAAAAATCTCAATCAGATTTCTAGTCTATCTTTATAATGTCTGTGTACAGATCTTACATACTTGAATAAGGCCTTTGACTGTGTCTCTCACATTGGTCTGACGGAAAAAATGAGTTACTACAGTATCAGAGGCCTACTTTTAATATCTTTCTGACTCAGACTTCAAGAACAGAAGACAGTCTATGTGTATAAATGACATAACCTCAACTGCTTTCAATATTCAATGTCGTGTGCCTCAGGGTTCCGTTCTGGAGCCATTTCTGTTTCCGATTCATCCAACTCCATAAGAGATAAAAAGTGTATCTTATTTGTAGATGTCATTGCATTAATACTTCAAAACAAAAACCTAGACAGAACCTTATGTGCAAATTAGGTCAAAAAGTGATTCGCATCTAACAGTCCTAATAGTCTAGGTGCCCTTGTACAAAAAATGAATTTATACATATCCTCGTGGAACTTCTTGTATGGCTTAATTGCGCCTAATCTACAAATTTTTTCCTCTGCCAAAATTTTTGAAAACGCTGCGTTCTCCCTCCACTTTTTTCGAAAGATTTCCACGCGTCGTACTGGAAAATCGGGAAATCTATTTTATCGGACAATACGAAAATTGGATTGTACATGTTACTATTAAGCAATCTTGAAAAAATGGGCTGGTTATTTTTATAAAAATTCCGAATTAACATCTTTTACAAATTTATTGATAACCAGCTGATTTTTTCAAGATTGCTTAATAGTAACATGTAGAATCCAATTTTCGAATTGTCTGACAAAATAGATTTCTCGATTTTCCAGTACGACGCGTGGAAATCTTTCGAAAGAAGTGGAGGGAGAACGCAGTGTTCAAAATGATTTTATTGCTATTTCTATTTTATAAAGTTATGTTTTTAGATTTGGTGTATGTTGTGGTGCATTTAATTTTTTTCCTTTGGTAAATGCTTGACAAATATCCCACACCATCTGTACACCATATTGCACAGCTATTATCCCCTAGGAAAATTTGCATTGTCCAATTGAAAACTTTATCTAAACCAGACAATAAATAAAAAAATTTAATGATTAGATAGTGTTCACGGCCCAATAACACGCATCTTGCATTATGAGATGTCTAGAGGTGAAAGCATACGTAATGATATGAGAAAGGACACTTCATTATGTCTTCTATTGCTAACTTATTGTAACATACACGTTATTACAGTCTCGGCAACTTAACTTGTGATTTTCAAATGTTGATTTAAATCAATAGCAAGTTGCCGAAAGTTACAATAAATTAGTGATGGAAAACAAAGTAAAGTGTCCTTCCTCATATCATCATGATTAACTATCACAAAGTAATGGTTTCAACAATCGATCTTTGGAGAGCACACAATGGGGTCATTTAGTTAAATTTCATATTGTATTTTTTAGTACGTTTGTACGAGGTAATCGTCGAATAATTACAACACTGAAAATTCGAGATCAACTTGGTAAATAGCTTCAGAAATACAGGGTGAGTCAAATTGGCTGCTCAGCGTTGGGATCTTGGAGACCATAGAGTCAGTTTATAATGACAAAAATTTGAATTTGGTTTCAGCAAAATGAGGCTCCACCCCATAACTCAAGAGTGATAACTGAATTTCTGAACCAACAATTTCTGTCAGTGGATTGCCGATCGAGATGCAGTGAGGAGGCCTGCCATGTCACCTGATTTAACACCATGTGATTTTTTGTGGGGTACTTTAAAAAACAAAGTGTACAAGGAACCCATCAACAATATTTAAAAATTAAGGCAATTAATTTTAAATACTTTTGCCTCGTTGCGTAGAAGAGACATTGGATGGGCAGTATATAACATCAATAATAGAATAAACGTATGCCTTTCTTCTAAGTTACGTTTTAAAAACCAACAAATAATCTCAAGTAATCAACAACTTACTTATTAATAATGTTAGTAGGGTAGCGTGAAATATAATTTAAAAAACAAAACTTACAGGACCACATTCAGGCATCCGGTTAATTTAATAGTATTAGTGCAATGAAATGTTGGAAAATAATTAAGTGCGACATATCACTGATTTCGTATTACAAAATGCTGTCCGAGAATGGTTTAAATACTCCAGGTCCGTATTTAAAATTTTGAATAATAATAATAGCCAAAGTATTTCGAAAAATTTAATATCCAAAATTTACATTTTTTGCCCCCATTTAACCGACTCTCCATCTCTTACTGTTTCCGAGATCCCAATGTTGAGCATCTGTATACTGCTTCAAACATGTACCGATGTGAAGGAAACTCTGACGTCACTTTTACTCCCAAAATTTGTCTCAAAGATACATTTAATGTGCGAAGCCCGTCATTTAAAAGCAGACCTATCAATATTAGCAAAAGCACACTTTGAGATATATGAAATTACCATAGAAGTAAATAACGTCACATAATTGTTAATGTGGGAGCGTGTTCTTGGTTAATTTTAGTTTTTTGCATTTCGCTATAAAATCAAAAGATCTTTCAGAACATATTAAAAAAATATGCTAAATGAGCCCATTGTAAAAATTTTTACTGAAATTGTTTCGATGTCTATTTCAAATCAAAAAGTTTTATTTTATTCTTGGATTTTTCAACCAAGAAAAAATCACCAAAAATCCACATCTCATTTTGTATATACTTACTGTGCATATCATTAATGGAGAATAATGCGAAAGTTAATTGTGAAATGGACTTTTTTATTTTTCATAGAAAAAAATTTAAGATGGTGTTTCTAAAATGGTGGACAATTCATTGTCATTTAATATCCGGTTATACTAAAAATTGGTATCTAGGGATTTTCGAGGTCGTAGATTAGATTATATGTGAAAGAAACTCAAAAATTCAAAATAGCGGTATCAACATGGCGTCTGATTCGACTGAAAGTTGGTGTCTGGGGGTTATCGAAGTGAATGAAAAGTGAGGTTGATGGCCATCATTAGAACCTTTTGCAACTACCTAGTATTCTTATACTGTCTTTTCCTGCAGACAGAAATTTTTCTGTTCATTAGTAGAATCACGTCAAGGAATAATAGAGTAACTTTTATGAGAATGACTACTAAATATTTCTACAAGTTATAAATAAAAAAGTGCTAATTGAAGAGTTTATGGATGAGCTGTTCTACAGATTCAGAAAATGTTCGTTTAGGTATGGTAATAGGAGCAAACGAAAGCGAATCAACTAGACTATTTTTGTTTATAGTATAACACATCACCTGCTTTCCCCTCCACATGTGCGTGGGCAGCTCCGTCTGCGGCATTTCCATTTGTTTTTTGTCTTTCTTTACGTTTTAGTGCAATACCAAAATCAACACTTTCCGAATCTGTATGTTAGGAACAATTAAGCCTGTCATTCAGGATAATGCATAATAATTTAACACTACTACCCTTTACCATGTCGCTACTTAATCTGTGTCTCATTGTTATTCATACTCATATCATTGTTAAATAAATGGAGACCCCATAATGAGTTGTTAACATATAAAACAGAAGGGGTCCCAAAACGGGACCTTGAGACATCCCATATTTTTAAGGACATATTTTCTTAAATTACTATTGTTAAATGTTAGACACTGAGTTTTTTTGAATAAATAAGACTGTAATCGGAATAGGCCGAGTGACACAATCGAAGGTCTTGAAGAGACCTTCCAGGAGATCAATATGTAAACATACACAAAATAAAAAAAACTGATCTCAACCTAGGACCCGACATAGTAATTCCTATGTATTTCGACTGTGCTGAACACGAATTCGATGTCCCTTAGTCCCTTCAAATTAGTCAAAAAATCGCTGTTTGATGGAAAAACCACCCTTTTTTAGAACTGTGGGGGGCGAAAATCATGTTTAGACAACCCAAATGCTTCACTTTTCACCCACAGCTATGTCTCATAGTTGTGGGAAAATTGCTTTAATTTTTCCTAATTTGAAGGGACTAACTGTATAGGTACAACAGCTAGGTCTCCTTCAAGATTCATTCTGGTAATGACAATTTATTCAAATGTTCGAATGTCAGTGTCAGTGAACACTAATCAATAAAATTGAGCATAACCTTTGTTTCCTAGAAAAAATGGTGTCTGGTCCAAGAGTGCTTGCTCAGTGCAAATGGTAAGTGATCAAGCCAATAATCTAGCATTGCTATTGCAGCGATCTTCTTGGATGGTCGAGGCCATTGTTACATTTGTCAAAAAATTTGTGCAATTTAAAACAATTTTACTTACCTAGATATTTTAGAATAGAAATTTAAGTACTTAATCAGCAAAAATGATGGAAACTTGTATAGGACTGGTTGTTTCAATTCGTTTTTTTTAAATTTAATTATTGATTTACAGAAAGATGACATGTCTTTCTGTAAATCATTAATTATTCTAGGGTTTTTACTTGGCCATTGAAATTAATAAATTGCAATGAGTTATAATATTGTTAGAAATTGAATTATCGTGGAGAACACTCTCTAGAATCGGGTTCGACTTTAATAAGCCTGGAAACTAGTACATGGCCTTGACTACCATTCAAAGTGAAATGACAGACAATTAAATTTGAAAATGTTTTTTGCAAATTAAAGTCTTTACCGCTCCGTATGTATTTTTTATTGTTAGCCGATTAATATTCGTTAGTCATACACGGTACTCAGCCTAATGATACTAGTGTAATCGATTTAGGGTTTGGTCGGAAAATGAAAGATGTATAAAAATTGACTCATTTAAAGGAGGCGAAGAATATTGAATATCATGTTTTGGCAACACTGTCGCACGACATTGTTTAAATATTTCACAAAGCTGAGAAAATCAGTTTTTCGTAAATAAAGAAAAACTAAGAGCTTTAGAAAAAAATGTTTAACATGGCAAATGTAGCTAGTAAAAAGATCTGCAAGACCCAACAAGAAATTTTCAAATCGGTTAATTTGTTTATCTGCAAAATCGAAAAATAAAAACATCTAAATGGCTTCTTATTTCAATTGTTAATAACACAATAACTAATGACAAATTAAACCTTGTGACTTTGAAATTATCGGAAGTTGTACATCTTAATGTACTTTAAAAAACGCTGAGAATTTCAAATCAATATCTTTTAAGGTTTTTGCAAAAAGTAAATTGTTTATTAAAAAGGCGCTTTCGTAAAATTGTCCTTATTATTTATTTTTTTCTTTTTGTAGATATTGTAGAGTAACGAATCAAAGTGGATTATTTTTTTGACAAGTTATACTATCAGGTACATGTCAAATTTACGTAATTTTCGCAAATTTAATTGTTTAAAATCGGGTTTGAAAAACATGTGTGCTTTAAAGTAATAAACAAATAGAATGACTCTTTTATTTTTAATTGTCCGTCGTTGAGACTGGGATCATTTTAAAGCTACTATTTTTCTGCAAATTAAAAAAATTCTCTAAGCCACTTGGGAGCTGAGATACATTTTTTTTCTTTTATTCATAGCTCATTCAATTATTGACTTTTTTGTTTGAAATTAACACAATAAATAGATCAAGATTTGCTCTGCATTATGTGAGAAAATAGCATTATCTCCATAACAAACGATTTTTTGCAAAAATCCTAAAATATATTAATTTTAAATTTCAGCACTTTTTAAAAGTACAATGGGATGTACAATTTCAGATAATTTCAAAGTCACAAGGCTTAATTTGTCATTAGTTATTAACAATTGACTATTTTGATGGTTTTTTCGATTTTGCAGATAACAAATTAACCAATTTGAAATTTCTTATTGGGTATTGTAGGTCTTTTTACTAGCTACATTTGTCATATAAAACATTTGTATCTAAAGTTCTTAGCTCTTACTTTATTTACGAAAAACTGAATTTTTCAGCTTCGCGAATTATTTAAACAATGTCGCACTAAATAAAGTGTTGCCAAAGCATGATAATCAATATTCTTGGCCTCTTTTCCATGAGTCAATTTTTATACATGAAGTATCTTTCATTAATCATTTCGGAGTTCATTTCGACTAAATCTAATACACTATACCCGGTGCATCCTTAATTTTCACAAAGGATCGACTTTTCTTACACTGGGCCAGGCAAATAAAGGGAAACTAAAGAGAATTTTTAGATAAATTAGTAGACGCAATGTTTTTGCAGAATGGCTTTGGGATATGTAATGAGAGAACTTTTTTATTGCTGGAGTGATTTTAATTGCACACCAATCACCTATTCTTCATTTTTCTCTACAACCAATAGTTTTTCCAGTAAGAATTTTAAGAAAAATCATTTTCCACTCTAATGGGGTCGTTGCACTACATCGAAACTGAGACTGATTTTGTATGGAAAATGTAACCGTGGGTTTGTTAATACCCTGTGTTACATGAATTGGCCAAACTATTGCCCAAAATTTAAACTACACCACTTAAAGTGCGCCATCAGCAGAATTCCTTTGCCCCTGGTACATCATAAATTGAAAACGCTGATGCGCTAGGGCCCCATTATTGATCGACACGTAGTCCTAGGTCATGGTCCACGTTCGGCCGCCAGGTTTTTGAAAGACAGGAACGGGTACGGACAGATCGGTAAGTTCCGACTATTTTCAGAGGTATTCGGCATTGCCCTCTCTTCGTCATCATTTAAAGGGTTTAAAGAGTCATAGACCAAACTTTGATGCTAATTTACACCCTTAAAACGCATGCAACAAAACAAGACAAAAACCACGGGTTTAATATTTTTCACTATATTTTCAGAATATGGAACAAAAAAAATACGTGTAACGACCCCATTGTTAATAAAAAACGATGATGCAAATAAAATGTTTTGACTCACGAAATGAGAAGCTTCTCCCAAAGCCGTTCTGCAAAAACATTGCGGCTACTAATGTATATATGTTAAAACCTTTATTTGCTTGGTCTAATATAAAAGGTAAAGCACTCATTAAAAAAGGAACGAAAACAAAAGTACTTCGATACATGCATATCGAAGTTTTGCAAGTTTCAACATGTGGCATTGATAAGATTTTCTTTTCTAATATCGTAACTATTTACAATTCCGGGTAGTTAAATTGAAACTATTCAACAATCAATAGTAGAATTGATTTCTCAATCAGAAAATTTAATATTGTGAGGCATGTGGCATAATGGCTTATTTTTAAATTTGGTGCAAAATCAAATTTTGAAATGGCACAACCTGGACATTTCTGCATATTTAGATTCTGCTTGACAAAATACATGTCCTCAAACTAAGTGCAACGACATTAGTTTTTAAAAGAGAATTATTTTTGTTCTAATAAAACTCCTATGGAATAACCTCTTAGTATTTAATTAGACCTTTTAATTAATCAAAAATGATATGCTCAACGTCTACCTTCTCTTTGAAATAAATTTAAAAAAGAAATATTTTGATAATCGTAATAATTATTTTGAATAAGTTGGGTAGGTTTAATTTATCAAATCTACTTAATGAACATTAAATCATGTTTAATCTTAATAATTGAAGAGATAATATTTTACAGGTGTTTGTTGCAGACCAATTTTTAATAGTTTTGACCCCGTGACAGTTTTCTATAGAACTAAAAATGTAAAACAAAATATTGGTGAAAATAAAAATAATATTTGAGGGTTGGATCATGCGTATTTCTGCTAGTACAAAAATGTACAGGTTGTCCCATTAAAAAAAAAAAAAAGATTTTCATGTACACTGCATCGAAACCGAAAGTTGGGCATTTTGGCTCTTTACATCACATACCTAATTGACTCTATGGGCTGGACCACCCAGTAGAGTTCAATTTTCATTATAAATAACAATAATTTTATATATTTAAGTAATATAAAAAAAATCAAGATCGTAAATTAGAAAAAAAAACATAAGTACCTTAAAAAAATGATTTGTACTTAATTTTTTTTATCATGACTTGTTCCTAACCTAACCCTCCCATTTTGTTAACATGAACAAATCACATATTACTATTACACAGAGCAAATTAGTCAATGCAATTACAACAGTTAAAATGTCCTCTATTTGCCCAAATGCTTAGCTGCCACTCACATTTTTTTAAGGCAGACATGTCAAAAAAAAAATTATATTAGTATCACTATAGAATAACGTTCTACAAAACTGATAAATTCCAAAGCAAAATATTCATAAGGCCAATTAAAAACGACCCATACCATTGATAACTAATATCGATGAGATACCAGCACAACCAATACTTATATATAATTTATATATAAGATAAAATTTGGTGTTAATCATAAGACTAACACAATTGAATTTACACATGTCAGTAACCAGATGACATTGTTTCAAAATTTTACACTGAATACAAGATTTTAAAGAAAAAAGTCAAGTAAAATAAAATAGAATCAATATCAACCAACAAATTACTTTATTTCATTCAACAGCAAAATTGTGGAAAAGTAAGAATCGATTTAAAAAAAACTTACCGCCATAGATGCTGGGAGAGCCCTGTGGTATTGTGGAGGCGGCGTTTTATTAACTGCCACCGTTGTACTTGTCAATATGGTGCTATTCTGCCTAATGGAAGTATTTGTTGATAAGGCGCTTGGTGATATACTGTTATTCACTAGCACATTGGCCTGAGTGGAGGTGGGGTTTGGTTTGACTAACGTGGAGTTACTAGACGTTGCGCTCACTGTCACTGTAGACGTTACTGTTTTATGCACTGATACGGGAGGTGTCCGGATAGAACGCGCACTCGCGACAACCTGGGGCAACTTGGGAACATTACCAGATTCCTTGGGCCCATCATTCTGCAGTAAATTAACCAACAAAGGGCTTGATATAGTAACAGGCGGGTGCTTCCCGGGATAAGGTGGAGGCAACGAATTAAAAGGCGTTTCCCTATTACTATGAATAGCCTGATTCATGCTGGCAAAAGGAAAGGGGCCAGCAAAGGCTTTCCCGCTGCTGCTGACATTGTTAGGGGCAGTCGTGCTGGTGCCCACCTTTGGAACTACCGAATCTGATGGGCAAACAACATTCGGTGATTTAAATTGCACTTGAGAATTGGTGGAGTTGGTTGCCGTGGCACCAGAGGTGGTTGATAAGAAACTAGAAAGGCCCAGGTCCGTTTCCCGACGATCGTTACTGCCACCATCTGGAAAAGATAATTGAAACAAACTGTTATTATATGAGGAATGTAATATTTTTTTTTTAAATTGCAGCTTACGTTTTCACATTTTCTCAAAATAATTAGGAAAAAAAATTAGAATTAAATTTATAAACCTTTGAAAAATGCATTATTGATTATAAAAAAATTAAATGCAAAATAATTATAGCTTCAATCTCATTATTCTTTCATATTTTCTTCAAAATTTTTTAAAATTATGAAAAATACTATAGATAAGTAAATACCTAAAGAATATAAGTAGCAGTTGTTTATTTTTATTGTATTTTTAAAGTCATTAACTATACCAAAAATAAAATTATTTCTGTCAATTTAATTGAGTCTACATTAATATAGCTTAGAAATTAACACACAAACAGATATTTTGATCAGGATAACTGTAGTAGACAAAACAAAAATAGAAACATAGGAAACAAAAAGTAAAATAAGATGGGTACTACCCTAAATAAAAAAATTATTTAATTCAAATATATATATGCATTAGGTAAAAACAAAAAAAAAAAACAAAAACAAATAATAGGTACCCATATTCTTCAAATGTTGAGAAAATGATTAAAAGTAAGCATATTAATGTATTCAAAGCAGATAAGCATCCTTACCGTAGCTTGAAACTAAGTTATAATGAATTTAATCTTACCTTGCGCTGTTCTCAAAATGATCTCTTGAGGTTCAGAGTTCACCGAGCCTGTAGCTAACCTAAGTGATATAACCTGATCCCCTTCAACCTGTACGCTGAGTATACCGAGGGCTCTAAGTTGTTGTGAGCCCTCGTTAGCCAATTGTCTGAGGCGTAACGCTGCTTCACGAGGAATGGACAGCGTTACACGGACTGAGTTCCAGGGCTCCAGTTTGCGTACTTTCACCTCGTCACCCAAAATACCATTCAACCTGCCCACTACTATGTCTAGCTGTGCGGGGAACCTGGGATCTGACAGGTTCCCTTCGCAGGTCACTATGGTCGTAACTTCAGTATGTCCGTCACTATTTGCTGCCATCTAAAATCGGCATCGTGACCCGCGCCACTAAACACAGGCCCAATTATCCCGGTACACTTTTACATTCCTCTTGGGAGCCATCCAGAGCGCTATAGGCACCTGAAAGAATAACAACAATTATATCTCGAAACCATTCGTACACGCCACTGGAATACAACTATTAAAAAGCTTTTAATTTTCGGCGAATTAGTGGATGGGAACCGAGGTTTTAATTCTAATGGGCAAAATCTGTCCGACGTAAGTAGAATATTCGATGGTTTAAGCAGCTAAAAGGCACCAATATCGCTAATAAAAAGATGGATCTGATCGCAGCCATCTTGTGCGCTGGACGGGGGAGTGTTATTCCATGTGTTCAAATGCAAAAATAACCGTTCGCACAGTCAGTAACATAATAAATTCGCCCCATTTTTGCATTTTAGAAGCTAGATAATCATATCGCCAAGTTTCTATTCGCTCTCTCATACATAAGTCTTAGTATTTATTACGGAAATTGATTTGCTTACGGCAAAGAAACATTATATACCCCATTTTATGTGACATACTTTTGACACTCAAATGTAGAATCCAGCTGGAAAGTCTTGTATAGCACTTATTCTTTTAAACTATATGATCACTATTTTGTACAATTCTGTGTAAAAAGACTGTAAAAACACTCATAATCTTATTACAAATAATTAAACGCTTTCAACAATAACAACTTGACGCCATTCGTAATGCGCAAACTGATTGCGCGCTGGCGCCACTCGAAATCGAACCATCACGGAAATATTTTTGACAGCTCATGATACCAATGGAACCATTGAAATTATATAAAAAAAACATTTCCTTCTGAAAACGTCAGGGGGGCAATGGAAGCACCTGTCACAATTGAAAACAAGTGCAGAATTTCATTTCGATTTTGATATGGTTTATGTTCGGAGAGCGGAACGTGCAATCTTTTGCTATTTTTATTTTCCAAAAACATCAGAAAAACACCAAAAACCTTGAGAAAGGGTTTACGCTTTACGCAATTTTTGGTACTTTTCCACTGCTTACTCAATGAAAACATTTTAATTCCATCTATTTTCCTTACTCGGCAGCTAGACAGATCCCATAACTCAGAAAATCCATATTTTTAATTTGTCGCATTAGAATTGGTTATTTATATTAATAAACCAACAAATACAACATAACAGATATAACAAGCATAATAAAACACATGGTACAGAAGGTTTAAATATATTTAAATAAAAAGAATATAATATCAATAAACAGATCTAAGTGTAACTAACAGATCTCCCATCATTCTTAATTATCTGGTTCACAGGAATCAAACAACCCCTTATTCCTTATGGTATTGAAGGCTTTTTCAATATCATAATTCCTAAAAAACAAAAATAATTACCTTTTGCCCTATTACGTACTTATACCTACAACATACTTATAAAATTCAGCGTAGATCCTTTTACGTTCATTATTGTACAAGAAATGCTGAGCTAATGCTGCTGTAAGAGCAACAGCAGATGCATATATGATATTTCGTTTTATTTGACTCTGTAAAAGACCTCGCAATTGGGGTTTGCTGGCTTTACCTACTGCTCCAGACATGTTAAACTGTAAAAAAAATTAGAGTATTAAAAACCTATTACATAATGGTATGCATATACGTTATTCATATATTATGCACTCTAATATTAAAAGTTTTATTCAGTGCCCACATCCTGTCAGGTTTATGATAATATTAAATTATATTTTCGTACATAAAATAATATGAAAACTTACTCAGCCGTCTATCCTGCTACTTTACTTCCTGTTCTTGAAATTCTAACCAAGATTGAAGTGTCAAAATTATCGAACGAAATATCGTTAAAAACGACACTCTACTTTACCGAGTCGAGTAGCGATGGCGGGAAATTTACAAACCATACAGCGTAGGTTTCTAGTGAACTCTGTAAAGAGTATTCGAAATGCAACGTCAGCTAGTTAGTTTAGTATCAGTAGTATCACGAAGACCTTCTTCTGTGATAATATGGCCACACGAAGAATAAAAACCTATAAATAATCCCGCAGTTCTTTAACTATGTTCGTAAAAGTGGAAGGAAGCAGATGAAGGGGGCGCTCCTTTCAATCGGCTACGAAATTGGAAATATGCGCAAGCGCAGTAATTATGTAGATATTTCCAAGAAGGACGAACAACAAGGAGTGCTCAATAAGGTGATAGACAATGCAAGCGAAGCGAGCGAAAAACGTCAAAATAAATACATTGAAATGTTGAAGCCTATGATGGAACGTTAACGTTATTGGTTGTATACAGCGGACATAATAGTTGTATAACTGTAGCGGGAATGTACTTTGACGGATACGCTAATTTCTCAACATGTTTAAGCAGCGGTTATCATTTTTACTATATAGCGAAAATCATTTATTTGTGCTATAAGTTATGCGAGTGGTGAGCGGATTCTAAGAAAATTAAAAAATAAACAATGAATACCAGCACAGATTAGTATATTCATGAAAAAATTATACCTTAAAGAGATATCTATATATGCAGCGCCGTTTTAATATTATTCACTATTTGTCAATATGTACTTTTGAATTAGAGATATCTGAAATTCATTTCAGATAGGTACCTATATCTCTAATGAAATTAAAAATATCTACTAGATACTTTTATTTTAATGAGAAATATCAAATCGATATTTTTAAAACATTAAAAAATATCTATTAGATATTTTTAATTGAAATGTAAATATCTAGTCCATATTTTTAATTCATTAGAGATATCAGAATATGGCGCAATCTCTATATGAGGAAGTAAAATATAATTTAATTGTGAGTTTGCCTAGAGCGATCTATGCAATTTTTTCCCGTGTTGCCAAGTTGCACTGCAAGATTTGGCAACACAGGCACTAAGACATTGTATATAGACTACCACTAAGATCATTGTATATAGACTACCTAGTAGTATAACCTTATGGAGATTTCGTTGGATGTGAAAGGACACTAAATGTAGATGGCATTATGATCGAGGGATGCCAGCGATTTAATTGGTAGAATGAAATGATTATTATTGGTTGAAATCTCTGGTCTTGACGTTCACGAATCTGAAAATACACAGGTCCGCATTTAGTTTCATTCTGCGTCCATTCATTTTGAGTAATAATAATATTCCATATGCAAAATTAGGTGCCTGTGTTAATATTTTCGTGTTTCGACTTTCTATTTAATGATCAATTTGTCTCAAATTTAGTTGAATTTGTGTAGTTTTTAAACTGATTCGATTCGATTTTATTAGCAAGTTTCAATATTTGTACGAATTATATGTCCGTGCGTTGCCACATGAAAAAAAAATTATTTAGTAGATATAAGATATACTTATGTTGGAAATTATAATTATAAATATTACCTAATTGCGTGTAAAATACAGCTAGAATTTGGTTAGGTAAATTCGAAAATGGAGGTGAGCATAATGCATGCCGTGTACAGCTAATATATAGGGATATATTGTATAAATTTTAAAATCAAGTACCTACCTAGTATTATTTTAAAATGTAACCACATTATTAATTTTGAATTAAATAAGAAACTTTTATCAAAATTATGGAAACACATCAAAGTTTTGTCTCGGTTGTAAATATGTCCTTGAACGTAATAAAATGTGTAGTAAATTTCTAGCTACTTGAATCCTTTGATGTGCCGCCCACCAATTAGAATTGTTGTCATCGGATAATCGGTTTACTGTAGTTTATTGGTATAATAAAAAATACTCAAGTTTGGTAAATTGAATATAGATACATGCATTTTGGAAATGTTCTTGTCAAGTATGGTTTCGGTCTCAGTGATTTATATTTCTGGTGTTTATTGTGTTCCTTATAATTATTATCAGCATTATTTTAGCGTGGTGCATAATATGAGTACATTTTATATTTGTTTTACTTTGTTTTGAGTGAAAACATGAAATAGGGTAAGTAGTTTTAGGGAAAATGGCGTGCAAAATTCACGACGAAAAGTTACTGTCTGCCACTTGGTAATCGAAAAGAGCATATAACTACAAACATTTTTTTCTCTGAAAATTTTTGGTATGGTGGGAGAATATGGAGAGGGGGGGATATTTTTTTAAAAGAATGTTTATCGATATCTGTCCCCATAGGTAGTTAGTCAAAGAATTTATATAAATAGAAGCAGATACACATTTACAAGTGTGTTGACAACATACCTATATATATAGTTTAGACATTACATTTTATAATCATCTCTTTCTTTATGACCAAAATTACCATAACCCCATCTTTGTTGCAACCACCGTTATTTTGACGTGGCAAATAAATGTAAATATAACCTTATTCACTCAATTTGCGAAGCATTTTGATCTCTAAATAAACAATTTTCAAGTGATTAGGAGCTAAAATATGACTTAAAATTGCATCAAATAACGTTTATATGCTGTTTCTATAAAGCGACGACAATTTAAAGACAAAATATGTATCGGTTGTCAACCTATTCTAAGCTATGTATACCTACATATTTATTTTCCTAAAATTAACACTTTTATTTACCATCAAACTACAGCAATACAATTAATTTGAAGGGGCTATGGATTCGGAAAAGAATGTGTACTAGAGTCGAATTAAGTAGAGGTTGTTTCATTTAATAAGCCGATTCAGAAATTTGTTTACATTCCTTACGAATCAGAAAAAAAGGAAGTAATTTATAGGAAATTATGCGGCAGTTCATTTCTTAGGATTTTAAGTAAATGACCCCTTATTGGTACCCTTATAGGCTCAGGTGCACTTTAGTTCGTAATAAGGTATTTGTTGTTTTCACTTCAATTCCATAACAATGAAGTGCAAGTTCACTTACGAGTCTATTTAGGTGAGGATGAGGATCACAATTAATGGTTGAAATATACAAATTTTTTTATATATTTTCACAATGTCTTTATATGTTGAATGCGACTTCCATGTTGACATTTGACATTGTAACAGATTGCACCAGTTCGGAAATGTTCGTTGGTTATTTCGGATATTGTCGTTATTTCTATCTTGACATTTGCAAGGATTACTTAGATTGTATTTGTTCGGATATTTACATATTTCAGAGAAATATACCTTTTAAATTAAATTTTTCTTGCTTTTTTTTAATAAAGAACGGGGGGGTGCGAGGGGTGTCCCCCCGCCTTCTTTCACAAAATAATTTGAAATTAATTTCATTCTTTTCTGTGATTTCTTTAGGATAGGTTAGTACGTTTTTTTCACTAAATCGTTCGAAATATTTCCGACATTTGCTATGAATATAGATTGTTGCGCGATTTTGTATTGCCTCTCGGGTTTTTTTTTTCTCTTAAATTTATGGTTCATCCAACAATTTTTTTTTTTTTTTAATATATTCTATTCATCTTATACTCTTAATTACCATTTAGAAAATTTTCAAAATCGCGACGAACTAAAGTGCACCAGACCCCTACCTACCAACTGTTCTTAACTGCTACAAGGCTGCTATAAATAGTGGATTGTCTAGTAAAATGGAGTTCTACCCGGCCACAAATTGTACTGCGAACTTGAGCATCTGCAAGCAGGAATGTTAAGGGGAAAGGGAATATAACAATCGTTTACAATACTTATATATTTTCGTACAAAAGTATTTGCACTAAACATGAAAATAATTTAAAGGTTGGTGAGTAAACATGAACAGCTGTTATTAATAACTAGATGTAGACATATGTCTATGCTACTACGCTCATATACCACGGCCTTGGACAGGCTGCAACAGAGATAGCGTTATAGGCAATGTTGTATCATCTTAGAACGAAATGGTGAGAAAAAGGTATGTTGGACATGTTGGCAACAGTATTGTATAACTTTTACACTTTATCTCTGCTTCTATTTATATAAATTCTTTGTAGTTAGTATATAGTATATGTACTTCACATGCCCCAGTTGCACCGGCAGACGAAAATTCCGCTCGGTGCGCGATAGAGGGTATTTTAAAAATAAATTTTTCTTCTCTTTAAAATCCCCTTACCTTATAGCGTTCAATCTTAGTACCTATATATAATAAAACGTTGTATTTCTCTTAATTTTAACAACTGTCTTGTGTTTTAATGTATGTATACATATCACTTTACTTTTATTTTACTGTAAGCTTTAAATTACAGACACGTTCTACATATTTTGGGTATTGTATTTTTTTGTACACGTGAACTAGTAAAGTTTATCCTAATTCTTCCAAATACTTTCTTTTGAGACAACCAAATTCTTCGTTGTATTTCTGCAACTACTTAAACATATTTCTAGCACATATCTTAAAATGTTTAAATTCATGCAACTAAACTTCTAAAAACTTGTATATTTTACTCATAAAAATTTAAAAACTTTAAGATGTGATAAAACAATTTTTATTTGTAGAAATGTAATAAATAATTCTGTTGTAAAAATAACCAACCAAAAGTAACTTTGTTAAATATCGCTAAATTTAGCAAAGTAACATTTGTTTTCGTTATTTTTAAATTTCCGATTACGCATTTTCATTTAGCTTGCACAACGCACAGTCACCTGAAAAAACCTTAATTCGTTCCTGACTCGATAACTACTAGTTCAAATGAAGGCTGCATAGGGGTCACATCTGCATAGGTTAAAAATCCATTACTTTCATTAGGTCCGTGTAGATGACACTTGACATCGCATCCAACAGTTGATACACGCGTATTATACTACTAGGTAGTCTATAGGTAGTCTATATACAATGCTAAGATATAGGCAGTTTGCCACGTAACTAAACATCTTAGCTTCTGCATCATAGATGGAGCCATATTTAGATATCTGAAATCTTAGACTAGGAAAGATAGATGGTGAGGACTCGTAACAGCGTATAATCGCCACGCTAACAAGTTGTGCCTAAGACGCCATTGCGGTGGTGGCACACAAACGGTAGAGAGCAAAATGAAATTTTCCAATAGAAGTGATTTATAAGTGATTTAGTGCTAATTTATGTTATGTACCTACATGATGGTATCATATTCTATAAACTACTGTAAAAATCACAGCGGGAAAAAATTGAAAGGAGTGACGCATTGCAGGTTAAAGTATATGCAGTTTTCACTTTACCTAGTTAAATTAACTGTAGGCCTATTATTTACTTAATTATGTCCGTGTGCATGCAATGATAATGAGAAGCATAGTATATCATTTTCTGGTATGCAATTTGCACGTTATTTGATTGAAATTTTCATTCATCTTTTCTTCATTGAATATAGAACAGTGCATCCGAAATGACACTTTTTCCATGGGCGTAGGTATATCGATTATGGTGTTATATTATATAGAATGTAGAATAAATTCTGGTATGTAAGATATGAGTAAATATATTTATGATAGTGAATATTAATTGTATTATTATGAAGCTGTTTTTTGAAAAATACCAGTTTTGTATCGTTTTATTCCTTTGATGTAATAAACTTGACACCTACATATTGAACGATCAAACGAACTTACCTGTGAAGTTCGATCGTAATTATACTAGGCTCCTCGTTCCGAACAGGTCACTGTTGTTTATAACTATGTAGTACACCGTTTCTGTACTAGATGGCACAAGAGTTTAAAAAATAGGAAAACTTTTATCGTACAGGATCCACTCCAGCCAGCAGCCTGTAGATGTCATTACGTTTAAAGCCGTCACGATATACGGTCTCAAGGGCGGGCAGAGAAAAGAAAAAAACAAACTCCAAGGGCAGGGAGTGACCTGTTCGGAACGAGGAGCCTAGTATAATTACGATCGAACTTCACAGGTAAGTTCGTTTGATCGTTCAATTATACCCCAGCTCCTCGTTCCGAACAGGTCACTGTTGTTTATAACTATGTAGATGTTCAAAGAAAATAACGTATATCGTGACTACCAAAAAGAAAAACTAAATAAAAACATTGTATAAATGCGAATAGTATATTATTACACTATTGTGAAGCCTATAGTGTTTACAGGAGGAAACAAAATTAAGGTATATATATGTATATAAAAAATTAGCAACATTCTAATTCTTAATGAAACAATAACTTTCACTAGTGTCTAGAAATATCTAGAATACTTAAGGCATAAATCTGATCAGTATTTACTGGTCTATTATAAAACTTATTAAAGGTATCCGATGACTGCGACCATCCAGCGGATCGTCTAACAACCTCTAAAGATACCCCATTCCGATAAGCAGCAGAGGTTGATGCATGTCTGCAAGAATGTGGTTTAAACCTTCTTGTATCTACCCCCGCTTCTGTTAATGTGCATTTAACCCATCTCGATAGGGATTGTTTGGAGATAACCCGATGAGGTTTGGATGTTGACACAAATAAATGGGATAATGCTTCCGTTCTTATGGGAGCTGTTCGTTCAATGTATTCAATTAACACAGCAGCTACACAAATCTCTTCCTTATCATAAAAAGGTATTTGAAGACAAGGCTGTGAATTTCCAGGACGTGATGTTTTAATTTCGTCCGGTATAAAAATTTGTATGCCTCCACTAGAAAAAATAATATTTTCAACTCTAATCAAATGTATTGTTTGCAGTCTATGCCCTGTTATTAGAACCAATAGCATTGACAATTTTTTTGATAGGTCTAATAAACTCAAATCTTCATTTGGGTATTTACTACCAAGGTACTCAAGGACTATACTCGGATCCCAAGTGAAATTATATCGGGGAACTTGTGGTCTTAACCGAGATACCCCTTTTAAAAATCTTCTTATTCTTATGTCATTGCCTACATTGCCTGGCAATATCAGTGATAGTGCTGACCTGCTCGAATTAAACGTACCATATTTCCATGTTCTTGAGACCAGCATTTCCTGTAGGTATGACAAGACCTGTGGTACATCCGCTGTGAATGGACAAGAACGATTTTTCAAGCAATACTCCCACCAAGTTTTGTATGTTGAATTATATTGCTTTAGGGTCGATGGGGATAATGACTCAATAGCAGTCGAAACTGAAGTGTCAGGTAACATCATGCGTAGGAATGCCTGGCGGACAACTTCCCGGCAACCAGGGAAAGTTTGCCTGACAGCGGGTGCGTGTAGCTAAAAGGAGAAATTAATAAGTTAGGTTGAGGTGTTAAGACAACAAGTTCACTAACTAATAACTGTTTAAACAGTGGGTACCAAGGCTGTGAGGGCCACATAGGTACCACGACTATGCCTTCTGCGTTATCATTAATTATTTTATTGAGAACTCTCAAAATTAAGGAAAATGGGGGAAACGCATAGAATCGCAAATTGTTCCAATTTATGGTAAATGCATCACATCTTAGTGAGCCAGGATCCTTTTTCCATGAAATATATCTATTGCATTTGTAATTTACCTTTGATGCAAACAAATCGATTTCTGGTTTCCCTAACGTTTCAACAATTTTCAAAAAGGCAACATTTGACAATTCCCATTCAGTCTCGGGAGGGAGTATGCGTGAACTCTCATCAGCCATATTGGCTTTAGACTGAATGTAAGTAGCAAATAGCCAAATATTTTTACGCTCGCACCACTGCCATATCTGTTTTGACAAGTTACAGAGGTTCTGGTGTTGTATACTACCCATGCGATTAACATATGAGATTGCAGTTGTATTGTCTATTCTCAATAAAATGTTACATGAATGTAAGTTTCTAGCAAAGTAATTCAAGCCATAAAAAACTGCTTTTAGTTCTAAAAAATTTATGTGATTTTTAGCCTCTGCATCTGTCCACCAGCCATGGACAGTTTCATCACTGGATACCGAACCCCACCCCGTTTTTGAAGCATCACAGTAAATCTCAATGTGAAAGCTATCTTTCTTGATTTGATTAACTCCATTGGAAATATGAGATTTCCACCATAATAAGTCGCTTTTAATTGCATCTGACAGAGTCATAGAAGCATTATAGTTCTGGTTAGAAGCTTTAAGGGCAAGATATTTTTGATGTTCTAGAGATTTTGTATATAGTGGGCTGTATTTGAGGGCTGGGGTTGCTGAAACAAGTAAGCCAATGAAACTTGCAAAGTATCTAATTTTACATTTTTTTAAATGTAATACTTTATTTACATAAGAATTTATTTTCTGTCTTTTATCAATAGGCAACTCAATGGTCATATTTGTGCTCTCAAAAATAAAGCCCAAAAATTGACACTTAATACTGGGGTTCAATACACTTTTCTCCTTATTAATGATAAAACCAAGTGACTCTAGGGTCTGAGTAACATAGAGAACAGAACTTAGACATTCGCTTCTTGAATTTCCAAAAATTATGAAATCATCTAGATAAGCAACACAATTAATGCCCTTCTCTCGGAAAATTTTTAATACTGGCTTAATTATTTTTGTAAACAAATAAGGTGCAATTGAGAGTCCAAACGGCACACAAGTAAATTCATAAAGTGACCTATTAAACTTAAAACGAAGAAATTTTCTAGAGCTTTTATGAACTGGAATAAGGAAATAGGCATCTTTCAGGTCTACGGTTGCCATAAAAGAACCCTTCTTTATCAGTTTCATGACCGTTCTAGTATCTTCCATTTTAAAATGGGGTGCCTTGATAAAAGTGTTTAACTTTTTAAGATTGAGAATAAACCTTTTCCCCCCCTTATTTTTATCAACCAAAAAACACGGCGATAAAATTTCATCTTTGTGATGTTTACATTTAGCAATCACGCTTTTTGCAAGGAGATCATCTATACAAGTTTGCATTTGTTTTTTCTCCAATAACGAAAGTTTGGGGTCAACAGGGGCAAAAGTTTGATAAGGCCTCTTAGTAAAAGGTATTTTATAACCCGAGAGCCATTGGCATATCCTGGAGTCAACAGCAAATTCCTCCCATTTTGTTTTAAATTCTGAGAGCCTGCCTGCCAAAACACTTACCTGTGGCTCTACCGCTGACGCCGATTCCCTGACTGTCGCTTTGGGCTGCGGTATTGTCCCCTGCTGTAGCTTGTTGTCCTTGAGGTTTGTGGCCCTTGACGTCGAGGCAACCTCATGTTCCTCGATGGGCCCCTGAAGTTTAAATTACTTCTCGGTTTATTCCCCGTGTTAAACGTTGGCTTCTTGACCAACGTATGATTCTTTAACTCATCACCAGACTTTTCAATTGCCTTTGACGACTTCATACGATCTCCTAGATCGGACCCGAATAAAAAGGGACCAACGGGCACAGATTTGGTAATTTCTCCTACACTTTTATTAAGTGTAGGTAATAACAATACTCGTCGTTGCAAGGAGTGTCGATACTGCAGATCGCACAAAATTTTTCCAGCATCCGCAATTGAAGAAATTAAATCTTTTTTCTCAGCGAACTCAGCTTGTAGCACAATGTTAGCAGCTGTGCCAAGTGCAGTTAATCCTTTACTCAACTGGTTCTGCAGCAAAACTTGAGAATTATCCTTGCTCACCGAGTATTTTGGAACGGCCAATAGAACTTCAGGATTTAATTCTGGTGGTTTTAGATTTGAGAAATTAGTTGGTACATCATATTTTTCTAATAGAGCAGCCCTATCGCTTTTCTCCAAACCATTAGAGAGAATATTGGCCCATCTGGGTACCAAATGTGGAGATAAATTAAAAGAAAACGAGTCTTTGGGATTTTTGGGGTCATCTCCCAACATATTTAAAATGTCATCAGCAATACTGACCTCCAAAATCTCCTCCTGGTTATTGGGTGTCACATTTTCTATGTTTTCTAGTGTCATATACTCCGGCTCCCCAACAGGTGTGGGAGATTGATTATCATCTGCAAATTCAATTGGAGAGGGAGTCCCTTGCGGGGAACGAGCCCTTGAGTTCCTCGAGTAATATGAGGATGAACCTGACTCTTGCGGAGTACCGGCTCTTCTGCGCTGCGAGGCTGTCTCTTGCGAAGAACAAACCTGTTGCCGATTCGAACTCAGCTCTTGCGGAGCTTGGTTAATGGCACTGATTCTGGAACTACGAGAACTTGAATTCCTCGAGTAGTATGAGGATGAACCTGACTCTTGCGGAGTACCGGCTCTTCTTCGATGCGAGGCTGTCTCTTGCGAAGAACAAGCCTGTTGCCGATTTGAATTCAGCTCTTGCGGAGCTTGGTTAATGGCACTGTGTCTGGAACTACTAGCAGTGCTAGCAGAGCGAGATGAAGAATATTTATAATTTTCTCTCTCAATATCCCCAAGCCTTCTCTTAATAATATCCAACTCATGTTCAAGCTTTCTTGAGGATTTCTTATGACGTGATTCGTCACGATGCCGCCCCATGGTGATAAGTATATGGGCTATATCCTGAAAATAAATCGCTAAATAAGGACGACAGGTGGTCAGACGCAAACCGTGCGCAAACCACGTGTTAGGAAGGTTATGATAATATATTAGAATAAAATTTACGTTATATCGTAAGATTTCTTAACTAATAATAATTTGGGTTTAAATAAATATATTCAATGATAGGTTGATTTTTACTTACGTATATTTTACGGTTTTAATGAGAATTGAAAAATGGAAATAAAATAACTCAACATATGCCATCTGCACAAGAAACAGTAATGACATCTACAGGCTGCTGGCTGGAGTGGATCCTGTACGATAAAAGTTTTCCTATTTTTTAAACTCTTGTGCCATCTAGTACAGAAACGGTGTACTACATAGTTATAAACAACAGTGACCTGTTCGGAACGAGGAGCTGGGGTATAATTGTACATATGTTCCGCCACTCGCGCTTGCTCTCTGGTGGCAGGCGGCTTCACTATTGGCAGTAGCGTTACGACTCCTTACAATATATATCTTTCCTACTCTAAGTCTGAAATTAATTAAAATTATTTAGTAGATATTTTTAAATCAGTAAATAATTCTATTTAATAATATCTACTTGATATTTTTATTTCAATTAAAAATATCTAGTTGTTATTTTTAAATGATTTGAAAATACTAACTAGATATCTTTATCTGCGGCTCCGTGTAGCGGCGCGTTTTATGCTACGTCCACACTGAATGTGGCCGCATTCATAAACACGCATTAGTCCCTTCAAATTAGGAAAATTGAGGGAAATTTTTCCTACAGCTAAGCCACCCATATAGAAAGTTGTCTTGGGGTTGTGTTAACATATTTTTCACCAAGCGCATGAAAAAAAAAGGGTTGTTTTTTAGATATAGATACATATATATGCTTTTTTGGCCATTTTTGGCCGTTTTTTGCGTTTTGCTGCAAAACTATGCATTTTTGAGAAGATATGACCTGATTTGATATTGTGGATCTAGCAATTCTCTACAATTTTTGTTCTGTTAATTTTTTTGAAATTCAGCTTAGCTGCGCCGCTAGAGGGCGCTGAAGTTTATGTAAATGTATAAATTTTTTTGGTGTTTGATTTTAAGCCAAAACTATGCATTTTATAAAAAAATATCAAGATATCAAAGTTAACGTATATAAAAAAAATTTCGACAAATTTTGTTCTCTGTTTTTTTTTCAAAGTCGCGTGGTTTTGCCGCTAGAGGGCGAAAAACATTTTTCAATACTCTCGAGCGGATAAAAAAAATATAGGCATCGTGAACAGCTGTAGTATTTTGCCCCTCCACCTCCCTCTACTCAATATTTTTTACCGGCTAAGCTAATATAGATGACATTGTAAAAAAAAAACAGAGAAAGAAAATTTGTCGAAAATGTTTTTATCTACAACTTTGATATCTTGATATTTTTTTATAAAATTCATAGTTTTGGCTTAAAATCAAACACCAAAAAAATTTATAAATGTACATAAACTTCAGCGCGCTCTAGCGACGTAACTAAGCGGAATTTCAAAAAAATGAAGAGAACAAAAATTATAGAGAATCGCTATATATCTATATACAATATCAAATCAGGTCATATTTTCTCAAAAATGCATAGTTTTGCAGCAAAACGAAAAAAACCGCCAAAATGGCCAAAAAACATATATATATATGTATCTATATATATATCTAAAAAACAACCCTTTTTTTTTTCATGCGCTTGGTGAAAAATATGTTAACACAACCCCAAGACAACTTTCTATACGGGTGGCTTAGCTGTAGGAAAAATTTCCCAAAATCAGTGATTTTTCTTCTAATTTGAAGGGACAAGGGACTATATAGTATAACATCACCTATCCTCAATCTTACAGGCTTTCTCACTAGAAAAATTTACTCCACGTACGTTATTGTTATATTATTTGACAACAACGGCCTCGCGTTATGGTAACGTATATAATACGTTCCATCATAGGATTCATATAGGACTGATTCATCTCCATTATTTGAGACCATTCAACAAATACGTTCGTTTTTTGGGGTGGGAGACGGGTCAACGAAAATGTGACAAAGTGAACGATGGGGAAGGAAAATTCTCAAAACGTCGACTCAATATATTTTTTAAGAAAGTGTAATTTTTTATCCTTAAATGCAAAGGGGGATGCAAACTAACACGTTCGTGTAAGGAAGGTCTCATAACTGAGATGTAAAAAAGCGGTACATTTATGTTTATAGCGTTTCAAGCGCGACAGCTCCAGAAGAATACTGCGACAATATGACGCGATTTTGCAACGACAGAAAGGAAACATCTACTTTTCGTTTTTTGACATTTTTTTTGTGTGACATGTAGTAGATACTATCAGCAGTATTTTATGAGTAGTTAATGAAATGTGCAAATACCAAATAGTCCGACAATATTATACGGGAATGTAGAGCGAAAAGGTATGCTGGATGGGTAAAACGATGTAAGAAGGTACCCTAATAGCACATGGACGTCCCAAAAACATCCCAAGAATAACGTACTCACAGGACATGATAACGTCCCGAGGACGTACTTTACCGACGTAAGACGTACCGAGGACGTATGAGGGACGTTCCGTGTCAGCAAAACGGGGTGTCCCGAGGACAGCCAACCCAGGACATATGTTGGACGAATGTAGGTCTGAAAACGTTGTTGGGACATACTATGCAAAACATATAGGTACCTCCCCCTTTACCACTTTTAGGGTGTATTCACAGTAGAGAGTATTTATGTTCCTTTTTGGGTTTTCTAACCACATGCATTTCTTTCGAAATAGAATCCAGTGATTGGATTCTATTTCGAAGGGAATAAATGTGGTTAGAAAAGCCAAAAAGATGAAAAAATGACAATATATAGTTACCATGTAGAAACATTATTCAAATAGATTGATTTTAATACTTGGTATTTTTATTTATCAAATAAATGACAAATTTATGCGAACATTTTATTTCTATTGTGCTATTGAAAAATAAGTTATGGCATTTGTATTTTGTATGCAATGCAATAACCATAGGGCTGCCAAATTGATTTCCCCATAGTTTGACAGCAACTAACCGAATCTCCTATATCTCAAACAACACGACGATTGGCGGGAATTTTAAAATAAAAGAGCTTTATATATAGAACTTAACATATTTTTAATTGTTATTCATTCCAGTATTTCCATTTATTCTCATTGCGATATTTTCGTACTAAATGATAGTAGCACACTAATATAGGGGATAGTAGTAAAAAAGTACAAATTAATGTGATTTCACAACAAGAAAAAAATAGTTGAAATGAATATAAGATTTCTGAAATCAGAAAAATCAAATTGACAAAATTTAAATAGACCATGAAAAATTTAAATATTTTGTTATCCAAAGAAATTTTGTTGGTAAAACTTATTAAGGATTTTAATTTCATTTTTACAGTTTTTAATTTCCTTTTTTAATCATATCCTCATCTGCTCAAAAAAAAAACATCACTCCTAGAGGTTATTTCACAAATGTGTTTAGGTTTGTCTTGACTAGATTCTAGCAGGATGTCCTTAAAACGTTTTATTCAGAACGTTTTAGGGACGATAGCAAACGCGGACGTCTTTGGGACGTATCATATAAACCCGGGACGTTCAGACCTAACTAGGACCTATGTGTACGCCCTGGGGATGTTTGTTGTTATCAGGGTAGATGTATTTTAGCATTTTTGTTGCAATTCATAGTTGTGTTTTGCAAAAATTTTTTGTAGGTCAAGGTCGCTTTGCGAAAATAATTGTCTTTGCATTCCTAGCAGGCCAAGGATCATTCTTTAATTTAGCAAAAAATGCATTGTATTTGATTTTATCTTTTTTTTCATTAAATATAGGAATCATTGTTAGGTTTTTTGCAATTTTTTTTCGTAGTTCAAGGTCGTTTGGCGTAAGTAATTGTTTCGGCATTTTTATAGTAGGGCAAGGAACAATATGCAGCCCTTATATTTTTTAAATGGAGAGAGTAGTGTAGTGTGATGCAGTGAGTGACTGAATGAGTGAGATGGAATAAGTGTTGAACATGTCGGATAGGAAATGCAAACAAAGAAATGTGTAAAAATTTTGGAGTTTTTTTGTGGCAGCTACAGGTGTTTGCACAACATACGGTAGGTGGCAAATTGTTAGTTACATAACTTGTAATATGTCAGTATTTTTAGTTTTTTTGCTAATTAATAAGTGGATGTCGTAAACACTCAATCGCATTAGTTTAACGATTCCTTTCTAGAAAATGTTTTTAAAAATATTGACAAATTTCTGAATCCGACCCTGTCATTTGTTTTCCTGCCTTTCAGCATTTCTGTATGATTTCTGTCAAGTAACGATAATAAATTACTAAATTAGGTATAATATGAAAACATTGAAAATTGCAAAAAATTTTATGTGTTGATTCTGTTGCCAGGAAGTAGAAATTAGTTCTTAACTATTATTTAAACGTTATTAATAAGTAAGTATACACAATATACTTATCTTCATTATCATTTCATTTAGATATTATTGTTAAGATGACTTGTTCTCTTTAATATAGTTTTGTTAACAAACGCGTTAGCACGTACGTGATTATATCTTGTGTTTTTAGGAATTTTAATTTTGTGACAATGTCTGAAGATATTTCTCGTCTACCAAGTTGTGTTCCTGTACCTCTACCAGAAGATGAATTGAAAGATATTGTAGAAAAAGCAAAAGATTGGGCTATAATGCATGGGGCAGCAATGAGATCAAAAACTAATTTCAGTGAGGATTCCCTTAATTTTGCTCCCTTTGTTTTGTTACCCTCGGCATTCCCTCGAAAGGAATTTACGAAAGCTGTAGATGTTCAGTTAATATTAAATGAACTGATGCATAGAGTAGCACATGATAGAGAATTTTTAACGTCAACTCTTAAAGACACTATTCAAGTGGATGAATTCACAGGGAATTTATTTAAAATATACGAAACTGTTCAAGAAGAGGGTGTATCCCAGGTGAGTTTATGTTTCTTATACATAACATTTGTTACAAAGTGGTATGAATGATAGAACATACATGTCTTGCCTTCACAACTTTAGTTTGCTTATAAATGCAGCGTGTATGACTATAATCTTTAATTTTTCTCTATTTATATTATTTTCTACATATTGATAGAAATAGCTATACATAGGTATATTTCTTAATAATATAGATTAACTATTAAGTATTTCAGTAATTCATTTTGGTAATAACGTAATATATATTTTATTAGATTCCTTACTTTAAATATTTACTTCTATGGAAAACTTAAGTAGCTATTAATGAGATTAGTATCTTTATATAGTAAAATGTTATTTAATTGTTGCTAGTGTAATTTATAAAACAATTGACGATTAAGTAGTTTAATATTCCAGTAAAAAATTCTTTGTGTGAAAATATTAAAAATAAATTGCACGTAAGCAATCAGAAACATAGTTGTTGCCTTGATTCCAGTATTTTGTTCAATTTGTCAACAAATTCTTGGGCCTACCGTTTTTTTATTTTATTTTCATGCAGATTTTTCATTTCAGAAATACAAAATAATCGATGGAGATTAAACCTATTATGTACTGATAAATTTAGATATTAAATTAAAATCAATAAGTACCCAATGAACAATTTTTCCCACGTGAAGTAACTTGTTTGTTTTTATAAGTGATTTATTATATGAAATAATTTAAGAAAAAGGTATGATGCAAAGCTCATACCAAGTACCAACTTTTTGGAGATCGTCACCATCTTCCTCAATGGCAGTATCCAAACGAATAAAACGTAAGAAATATGGATACATAAAGTTTCAATAGTGAGCACCACTAAATATTGAATTAATTAGTTTTTATTGCTTTTGGGTGTGGTGCACCGCTTCTAAAATTAAAAAAAAAATTGACAAGAAACTGCTCATAGCAGTGTATTTTTGGTACAAATTCTGTGTGTGCAAATCATTATTTTCTTGGATGAGTAATTAGTTTTGAAACATTATAGGATTTTGCAAACAGCAGAAAAAATAACTATCTATAGCTAAAAGAAAAACTATGTGTAGAAATATTAATGAAATCTTTGCATTCCTTCGATAACCTGAATTCTGGTTATGCTAGCAAATTAAAATCCTAAAATGAATTTGTCTAATTTCTTATTTGACAATTCTCATTCTAACACTAGCATCCACACAGTCCCCTACACATAGTTTTTCTTTTAGCTATAGATAGTTATTTTTTCTGCTGTTTGCAAAATCCTATAAAGAATGTTTCAATACAATTATAAGCAAACAAATAATAATTCATTTTTAAACGAGTAATTAGTTGATTTCTTCAATATTTTTTTTATTACAAAAGGGGCAGCAAAATCACATTTTTTTCCTAAGATGTGCACTTAAGTCACAACTACATTCTCCATTTTTTCATAATAATTAACACAATTTGCAAAGATAAAAAATGAAAACGAAAAATTATATTTATCAGGGGTTACCAGGTGGCGACAGGGGGCTAAAATTCGAGGAAAACATTTATTTTCCTTTTGTCAATCTAAATATTGTCTAAATATTATTTGTGGCATTATCTTAATTTTTTCTTTCTTCAATTCTTTGGGACTTCCTGCCACATGTATGTTTTCTTTTTAAGCGGTGCTCCGGGAATCTACAAAATATCACAATTAACCAGTATGTTACTGGTAAATAACCTCTACGCCTGTGAATTTTATGTCAAAGAATCGGTTAGAGGTTTCTTTTTTTAAATAAACAACACAAATAAGTATAAAAACTAGAAATTAAATATTTCGCCGACGTATCGGAAATCTAATCTGTTTCCTTTTTCAAGGCTTTTTTGAAAAATCTTTTTTGCTGTGTATGATAAATACACAGCTCTAAGAATGTTTGTTATATTTAATATCCATAGATACTTACTATTTACATAGAACTGGTTGATATAGTTAACAGTTTTTTTAGTTTTTATACAATGTTTATACAAGTTTGTGAAGTTCTTCTTTTAACATTGGCAACCAAGTTATACAGACATCTACGGAACAATTCAACACGCATCTATCCTCATTCAATAATATTATCGCGGATTTTTTAATTTTTCTTTTTTTGCTATCTGCCTCTTTTGTTAAAATTTTTGCCGAGTCCCAGTTTATTCTATGTCCGTTCTCCCAAGCGTATTCGCAGATCTTGGACCTCTGAATTTCATTTTTTCACGCGGAATACTATAAATGCAGTTTTTTTAATTTTACTCGTGGTTCTTCAGTTTCGTCTTTGTCAGAATAGAATTTTAACAGTTTCAGATAAATTGGTCTTGTCAAAAGGTTTAAATTATGCAATAAACCCAAAATTGGTTCCAAAATTTGATACAATAGCAGCCGTAGAAAAAACTGCCCAAAACATGCCAACAGATGACGGAAATGAATATTGCGTGCGGGCAAAAATTGCTTTAGAGAGACAATATAAAATTAAAGAAAATTTATGCACAGAAGAAAAACGGTGAATATTCTCTTTGAAGAGAGATGAATCCATTAAAATTTTGCCATCGGACAAAGGTAATGTCACAGTCATTATAAATAAAAATACATATGATGAGAAAATCATGACACTTATCATTGAAGGACCATACTCAAAATTAAGTAAAAATCCAACAAAGTCAATTGAGGGCAAAATATATAGAACTTTATTTAAATACAAAAATGAACTTAATGACTTTGAACGACGGAAGCTTACACCGCATTATAGCAAGCCTCCTCATTTTTATGGCTTACCAAAAATACATAAACAGAATGTCCCATTAAGACCAATTATTGTAAGTTCCATGAATTCGCCATGCCACAATTTGGCAAAATTCTAGCTTAAAATTGTTAATCCAGTATCTGGAAATACTGACTCGTATATAAAAAATAGTAAATATTTTATCAAAAAAGTTTACGACAACAATATTCGTAATACACATCTGATGGTTAGTTTTGATGTAGTTAGTCTGTTTTAACTATGTGTATAAAAACAACTTATTTTCAATTGGAAAATGATTTCTATCAGCAGGATTTCGGTATGGCAATGGGTTCTCCATTGTCACCAATTTTAAGCAATATGTTTATGGAGGATGTTGAGACTAGGCATGTTCAAAATTGTGTATACAAACCGGTTATCTGGTGGAGATACGTAGATGACATCTTTGCAATCTGGCCTCATGGTATTGAGTTACTAGATAGTTTTTTGTAACATTTAAATAATAAAGAACCTTCTATTCAATTCACTTTAGAAAATGAAACTAGAAATGAATTACCATTTTTAGATGTTTTAATTAAAAGAGTGAATGGTACAATTGAAACAAGTGTTTATAGAAAACCAAGACATACCAACAGATATTTAAATTTCAACTCAAATCAGTCGATGCACATTAAGAGGGGTGTTGTAAAATGTTTGTATGATAGGGCCAAAATCATTTCTTCTAATGATGAAATACTAAACAATGAGAAGCGGTTTATATAGGAAGTTCTTATAAATAACCAATACCCTGGGGGTTTTGTCGATAAAACCTTCATAAATATTGAAAATAACAATCAGGTACGACAAAAACCTGAAAAAGATTATACAGTGTTAATTCCTTATGTATGCGGATTATCCGAAAAGTTGCGCCGCATCGGTGATAAATTTGATATTAGGACGGTATTTCAAACAAACAGCACTTTAAGATCTATTCTGACAAAAACAAAACCGAAGAACCACGAGCAAAATTCAAAAAACTGCATTTACAGTATTCCGTGTGAGTGCAACAAACAATACGTGGGTGAGTCATCCAGATCTTTTAGTGTAAGATTGGGCGAACATCAAAATTATATCAGAAAAAATGAAATTCGGAGGTCCAAGATCTGCGAACACACTTGGGAGAACGGACAGAGAATAAACTGGGACTCGGCAAAAATTTCAACAAAAGAGGCAGATAGCAAAAAAAGAAAAATTAAAGAATCCGAGATAATATTATTGAATGAGTATAGATGCGTGTTGAATTGTTCCGTAGATGTCTGTATAACATGAATGCCAATGTTAAAAGAAGAACTTCACAAACTTAACATTGTATAAAAACTAAAAAAACTGTTAACTATATCAACAGTTCTATGTAAATAGTAAGTATCTATGGATATTGAATATAACAAACATCCTTAGAGCTGTGTATTTATCATACACAGCAAAAAAGATTTTTCAAAAAAAGCCTTGAAAAAGGAAACATATTAGATTTCCGAAACGTCGGCGAAATATTTAATTTCTAGTTTTTATACTTATTTGTGTTGTTTATTTAAAAAAAGAAACCTCTAACCAATTCTTTGACGTAAAATTCACAGGCGTAGAGGTTATTTACCAGTAACATACTGTTTAATTGTGATATTTTGTAGATTCCCGGAGCACCGCTTAAAAAGAAAACATGCATGTGGCAGGAAGTCCCAAAGAATTGAAGAAGGAAAAAATTGTCAATCTACTGACACCGAATTAGGTCCAAACGCTTCTTGGACCATTTTACCTTACTTAGTCTGTATACCCTTTACCGGTGTGTGTATTTCTGTTACTTCTTCCTATAAAATTATAGATATACAGACTGTCTATTTTACGAGGGCCACACCAAATATCTCGCTTAATATCTATTGTAGAAGAATAAAGTTTTAGAATCAGTTATCCCATTTTTTGTGAGCTATATTTCAGTAAAAAGAAATTTGAAATCCATAGCCTACTTTATGAGATATATTACAAAAACCTGAAAAATAGGAAAACCACAAACGGTTATAGCTTCCTTATTTGAGGAGATACGAAAAAAGTTAAAGGAATGAAAGTTGACGGCAAAGACAATAAGAATAATAACGTGTAACAAAAAAATCGAAAAATGCAGTTGGCTTTGACATACGCTATTGTGCAAAAATGAAAAATACATATCTCAAAGTAGGCCATGACGCCATTAATTCCGTTATTTTTCTCTCATTCCAATGATATAAAACATGTCACAGAAATTTTAACCGATAGTGTCAATATTTAATATTTTACGAATACCACAATTCATATAATTGAATCGTAACAATCAGCTGTGCCATAATAGTAAAAATTCACTTTATAATAATTATAATTCCGTAATTATTTATTACAATTTAATACAAACCAATAAATATCTCATAAATAAAAATACAAGTACAAAACGAACATCCAAAGAAAAAAACGAAAAACTATGTATAACAGTACTACCTACTACTATATTGAAAAGAAATTGTGTGTATTTATTTTTCTAACTACAAATGCTCAAATTGTGCACCATGCATTCTGACACATAAACGTGCTCTATGAGACACGTCACACATTACATTTTGGAGCATTTCAGGAGTAATTGCCTCACATGCGTTTCGAATTCTGGTTTTGATGTCCTCAATATTTTCAGGGGCAGTTTGAAATACCTTGTCTTTAATGTAACCCCAGACGAAAAAATCCAAGGGAGTAATATCTGGTGATCGAGCTGGCCATAGAATGGGTCCATAGGTGCCTATCCAGCTATCTGGCATAACTTGATTTAAATAATTTGTACATATTACAGCAGTGTGAGGTGGAGCCCCATCTTGTTGAACATATGAATAATTTAATCTTTCTGCCACTATTAATTCATAAAGAAAATCTTGAAATTCGTTTTGCAGGAAATTAAGGTATCTACGAGCGGTTAATTTGCCATCATAAAAATAAGGTCCAATTACTTTAGTCCCTAAAAGACCCAACCAAACATTCGTAGAAAATCTTTCTTGGAAAGCAGTCTCTCTGCACCAATGTGTATTTTCTCGTGTCCAGTTATAATGCATATTTCTATTGAAAAATCCATTATTAGAAAAATTTGATTCGTCTGACCAAAGAATTTTGCTATATATCAGCGCGTCATTCTTTTTCTTATTTAATAACCATCTACAAAATCTTACTCTCCTTGGCTTATCTCCCTCATTTAAATGTTGAACTTTCCTCATTTTGTAGCATCGAAATCCGTTTTTTTTCACTATTTTTCTTGCACTGTCTTTTTTTATGCGACAGTTTCTCTGAATTTGTCTCAAAGAGGTTTCCTCATTTTGGTTAACATAATTCATTACTCTATTCACTTTTCTTACATTATCCGCAACATGCGCTCGCCTTACTACTTTTTTTGAAAATGAACCGTGCGTTTTTAGATTTTGAACTAACTTCCTAAACATAGTTCGATTTGGCTACGGAGCATCTGGAAATCTATCTCCGTAAACCGTGACTGCCATCTCAGCGTCAAAATTGCACTGACAATAAATGCTAATCATATCGAATTTGTTATTATTGGTGTACACCATAATTACTGATATAAAATTTGTCTTAGAACTCGACAACGCAACATACAACATACAACAGTGACAATCTGCCAAATTTATTAATAACTGTATACATTGTGTTTCACTAATTATGGCACAGCTGATTGTTACGATTCAATTATATGAATTGTGGTATTCGTAAAATATTAAATATTGACACTATCGGTTAAAATTTCTGTGACATGTTTTATATCGTTGGAATGAGAAAAAAATAATGGAATTAATGGCGTCATGGCCTACTTTGAGATATGTATTTTTCATCTTTGCACAATAGCGTATGTCAAAGCCAACTGCATTTTTCGATTTTTTATTCTTATTGTCTTTGCCGTCAACTTTCATTCCTTTAACTTTTTTCGTATCTCCTCAAATAAGGAAGCTATAACCGTTTGTGGGTTTCCTATTTTTCAGGTTTTTGTAATATATCTCATAAAGTAGGCTATGGATTTCAAATTTCTTTTTACTGAAATATAGCTCACAAAAAATGGGAGAACTGTTTCTAAAACTTTATTCTTCTACAATAGATATTAAGCGAGATATTTGGTGTGGCCCTCGTAAAATAGACAGTCTGTATATGACAATTGTAACACTTATAGAGCATGCCATTTTAGTTCTAGTAGTAGAAAGTGATAATTGAAAAGTTTTCACCAACAATTGACTTTACTAAAGTTTTTATAATTTGGCGATGGCGATATTCAAAGTACTTTTACAAAACAATAATTGTTCATAGGGTATAATGCTGTCTGTTTACAAAATCGCTAACATTTTATTGTGAAAATTAGCCACTAGATTGAACATATAATAGTCTAATAGCTGGCTACGGAAATTAAAAATGATAAGGTGCATAGCAAATTTTCATGTAAAAACCGGAAAAGTACCGAACTCTGCAGCCAGAAGTCCAACCCGAGGAGGCAAGCGTGGTCGAGCGGTCAAACGTGTTAATTTTTAATAAAAATAAAATCTTTGAATGCAGCTCTGAAAGTTTGAGTAGTTATAGTTTTTAACTGTAGAAATTGTGTAAAATTATTGCCAGAAGTCTAGGTCGGGGATTAGACGTTGCCAGAAGTCGGTAAAGTTGTAAGAAAATTGTTCAAATTATTGAAATTTGACATTGGTCAAGGTGCAGTTCTGGCGATTTTGTTTTTATATTTAAAATCTCCCTATTCTTTCAAATTAAAATGTCAAAAAATGCTATTTTTCGTTCACTTCTGTTGGCTCGAATTTTCAGTTTTGCCCATGCAGTTAACGATACCGTGAAAATGCCAATTTCGATCTTTCGATATTGACATTAGGAAGCTTTCCTGCTGATGCATTTGTTTAGTTATGGATATTTAAAAATTCCATGTTTTGCTTTTTCTGACGAGACTAATTGAAATGTCAAGTCCACCCCGACCATAGCACATCGTGTTAAGCGACGACTTTGACAGCGGATGTCTTCGTTTGAATCCTGTACGAGTGTACTTTCTTAATTTGTTTTAAACATTTTAGCTAATATTTCTTGTTTTAAATTACATCGTGTTTATTTATTTCTACAGTTAAAAACTAACTACACAAAATTTCAGAGCTGCATTCAAAGATTTTATGCGTTTCACCACCCAGCTAGTAAGGAGGGTTTTTGCATACAAATTTTCACTGCACCTTATCATTTTTAATTTCCGTAGCCAGCTTTCCTTCTATAAGAAATTAGAAAAACAGCTTGTTCTCTGAATCTAATTTTTACATCATCAAACCTTCCATTTTTACTTCTGCAGCTTTTTAGAATTCAATTTAATAATAATTTATTTAACTTTTAACCTCTACCCCTCTTTAATTTTTTAAACAAGTAAGTTTTATTTTTTAATCCTATGATTTAATATTATTTTATACAAATCTGTTAAAACTGTATGTTGACATTTTGAATAAATAACTGGAAAAATAAATTAACAAACAATTTAATAGGAAAATTATAAAAAATTGTACGATTTAGTATATGCAAAAATAAAATTTCTGTAAATGTGTAGTGGCTTATAGTCTCACAATAAAAATTCAGCTATGTACACCATAACCGTTGTATTAATTATTAACAAGGTTAGTATAACAAAGAACAGATTAGGTTACATTGTGGTTACACTATATAGACTTTGAGTCTGGGCCTGGTGAGAAACGACCTGATGTTGGAGTCTTCTTATTATGACAATGATCAGAATTGTCAGGCTACTACAAATTTGCCCTACAGCTGTTGGAAACAAGTGGAGTTCAATACGATTGCCTCCGGTTTTGGATGGCTGGGACCCATATCTGCCGATATCCAGAGGTAAACCTAAACCACCTAAAAGCTACTCCACTGGGTTTTTTTTTTCAGTTGGTGAAGTTTGTATTACAGGGGCCTCTTTATATTTTAAACATACTTTTACAATATTGTTTTTTTCTGCTTTGTAGGACGTTTCTAATTCACGATTTTTTATCAAGTAATATAAGTTCTTCAAAAGCTGCTGAAGTAAACTTGCATCATCCATTATACATCTTCAGCCAAAGAGACAAGGCGAAAACCTCGCCTTCGTATGAAAAAATGTCCCATACGATTTTTTGCATATTCACATTCGGGTCTGGTCTCAATTTGTATAACTAATTTTTTTTAAACAAATTACAAAAATCGTTTATTTTGAGCCGAATGAATTTTTTAAGGTCCTTTGATAATTTTAAACAAAAAGGTCTTCTTTTTCACAGGGTTGCAACGATTTAAATCAATTTGATTTAAATTGTGATTTAAATCAACTGATTTTTTAAATTTAAATAATGGTTTACATCAAGTTGTGTAAAGCCAATAATCTAAGTAAATCAAAGTTCAGAAAATTCAAATAAAAAGTACAGTTTATTTAAAAGCTAGATACAAATTACAAAAAATTCAAATAAAAAGAAGAAAAGAACAGTTAGGTTATACATATAAAACAAAAGTTACCTGCTTAAATGTACATTGTAATTTAATTTGGTTTCTCATGGCATTCATATTGGCAGCATTATCCGTCACAAAACTGCTTACTGCAATCAATCTTTAGAGTTTTAATTAAGTTTGTTGCAAGTTCTGTTAAATACACAGATGTATGTGGATTTCCAGAAAGGTCTATTGTGTCTACTAAAAAGGAAGACTCATTTTCCGTAGTTACAGTTGCACATATTATTGGTTCATTGTGTATCTTGGACCATCCACCTAATGACAGACAAAATTAACTTCCTGATAAATCTTTGAAACATTTATTTTTTTCTCCTCGTTATACACTTCATCGAGCAGTCTGTTGGACACATTATGTTGAGATGGTGGTACGTATCCAGGTCGTAAATGAGTTACTTTTTTTTACTTCAGGTTGTTCAATACACATGAAACTGCTGTTTGTCGCATAAAGAGCTCTAGCAATTTGTTTATCTATTTCTTCTTTATTAGACTTGGTCGTACGTACAACAAAAGATGATAAAGATCCAGTACTGGAGTTAGGCACTACTTTTCTCTTTTTACTTTACTGGCATAGAAGATAAGAGCGACTGTGGGGCACTATCTTCCTCTGCATCTTGTTGTAACGTGTTCAGTTGTACCTGTAGTAAAAAAACAAGATTGTTATGTTGTTCATTTTTAAATCCAACTACACACAGACAGGCATAGATACTATACTTTATTCTTAAAACTAGGAGTGAATGAAAAAGTCACATCTGTCCATGTAAAGTTACTAGAAATCTAAAAAATGCACTAACTAGATCATGTTAAAAATTTTAATCTAGCTAGTCTCCTGGCATAATTGGCCTTATTCGCAGAAATAGACCTACGTTAAATATGTAAATTAAAGAAAAAAGGTTCTCTTAATAGTTTGTCTTACTAAGAAGTTATAAATATAAATAAAATAACACTATACTTACATTGGACACTGTTCCTGAAGTAGAGGGACCTTCATTATTTGTTTCTACACTTTCTACATTACGCGAAGCACATTTTTTCCAGTGAGCCTTCAATCGGTCCACAAGCCCTTGGATTTCTACTTTACACTTTTTACATGTAGCTCTATTACCACTTTTTCCATCAAGCTTACTTGATTTTTCAATAAAATATTGCCAAATAGGATCTTTTTTCCTTCCACTTCTGTTAGAGGACATGTTAAAAAATTATTTAATATTTAAATGCTATAAATATAATCACTCAGACTCGCTTTCTCACTTGCTATGCGGCAGATTAGCAAACAATGGCAATTCGCATCAATCGCATCATCCCCGCATTATAAAGATGGGCGAGTGGAATTTTCATATATATACGCTCTAACTTATTTACAATTATAGATACAAGGTACACAATTTATTCCATTTGTAAGTTTAAACAAAAACTATCTTTGTTAATATAAGTCTAAATACATTTTTAATGTCAATTATTAGGATGTTTATGTAAAAAAATAAATAAAAATTAAAAAAATAATGATTTTTCTGATTTTTAAGAAAAAAAATCATGATTTTTTATCAACCCTGCTTTTTCATAATGTTGACCGTTTCCGACTTATAATTCAGAAAATTCGTTTTTTAATATTGTATTTCAACTTTGAAAATGGCCATTTTTACGTTTTTTTCAAACATTAAATTGTTTATAAGTCGGAAACGGTGAACTTTACCAAAAAATGACAAGAGACCTTCTTTGTTTAGAATGACCAAAAAACCCTAAAATTTGGGTAAAAAAAGCGATTTTTGCAATTTGTTTAAAAATAATTAGTTTAAATAAATTGGGACCAGATTTTTGTATGGCAAACTCTTGATGCTTATTTAGGGGTATGTCCCGAACGTGATTATGCAATAAAATCGTATGGGACATTTTTTTCATACGAAGGCGAGGTTTTCGCTTTCTCTAAAATTATTTCTACAATATAGAATCTCTATTTAAAAAATATATAATTTGTAACAGCGAGTTTTTCAATATCGAATTAAAGTTCATTTTTAGTAACTAACTGTTACCTGCAGCTTAGCCAGAAGTTAAGTTCGAGCTAACGTTAAGGTGACCATTCCCTAGAAAGAGACATCCGATAGGCAAATATTTATTATTTTTGCCCATAACTTTTTTTCTTAGTATGTAAAGTTAAAAAATATATAAGAGTACCTAAGTAGAACTATCACAAGACTATTACTATGAATTTTCACTCAATAATTTCAGTGGTTTGCAAAATAGATCGATTTAAAACTACGAAATAGGAAGATTAACACAATTTTTAAATTTAGATCGAGCTATTTTGCAAACCACTAAAATTATTGAGTGAAAATTCATAGTAATAGTCTTGTTATGGTTCTGCTTAGGTACCTTATAGTTCTTTTAAATATAGGTACTAAGAAAAAAAAGTTATAGCTAAAAATAGTAAATATTTCCCTATCGGATGTCTCTTTCTAGGGAATGGCCACCTTAAAACTATTTTTCATTATTATTTTTTATTTGAGTTAGTAAACTCCCAGGTATGTGAAATATTTTATTAAGTTGGTATGAGAAGTATGGATTTAATTTGTATTTTAGGGATTTTGCATAACTAATTACCATCTCTCCTAGTAATAGGTCTGTTAGTCTATGTAAAGAAGCATAAAAATACGAATTTTTTTGTAAATATTTCGTGTAAAGACGAGATTACTTCCTACCCCTGTTATCGAGGGTGCTGAACACGATGCAAGTGGTGGGAGAAGTTTTTGACCCCCGCAACCACCTCTTTTAACCACCCCTTTTATGGATCCCTTTATGTTTTCGTATATAAACGGGTCTGGCGAGTGATTCGTTGATGGGTTATACTTGAAGTTGGTTATAGAGTAAGTGGAATCCAGACAGCAGGCCTTGGGGGCTGATTAAACCCTCCCGAGGGGTGGAAAATCTTTTTTTTCAAATGATTCGGTTCAAACGCGTGTCCCCCCGTATTCGCGGTTGCTCATCACAGAAAAAATATTAATTTTTAGCTCCAACCCCTCCTCATCCCTCAAACGTGCAGAAACCACCCCTCACTTACCAGAAAGCAAATTGATCCCAGATTTTTTTTATCAATACTATCACTGTACTGATGTCTTTTATTTTAATTTAATCTCTGAAATTGGTAATTCCGATTCCGCGGATAAAGAAGAGATCGATCGCGTGCGATAGCATATTGAGGAATATGAGAATTATAATGCTATTTGCAGGTTTTTTTTAAATTAATTGTAAGTAAATAATTTATTTTCATGTTCATTCTTTAAATAAACAACATTGCCCATTGACCACAAAATTTATTATTCATCACTCTCAGATAAAGAAATCATTATACCCTACTCAGCAACTTGATCAGCATCTACGAAAACGGGGGAAGTCTTGTTGACGATCCAAAGTGTAATTAAAGAATTTCACCCCTTGGAAGAGTTGAAGCAACACACGAGGTCGCTACCACTTTGTCTTCCGTGAAATTGAAGGGATTTGTACAGGAATAACGATATGTGCCGAAAAACCTGTAAATCCTGGATAGCATGCTTTCTTGTAAGTGAGGGGTGGTTTCTGCACGTTGAGGAGTGGTTGGAGCTAAAAATGAATATTTTTTCCCCTGACCAGCAACCACGAAAACGGGGGGATATGCGTTTGAACCGAAGCATTTGAAGAAAAAAAGAAAAGATTTTCCACTCCTCGGGAGGGTTTAATAAACCCTCTAGGCCTGCTGTCTGGATTTCACTTACTCTATAACCCCGTTCCATATTATTTCAAGTATAACCTGTCGATAAATCACTCCCCAGACCCGTTTATATATGACAACATAAAGAGATCCATAAGGGGTGGTTTTTGGCCATTCAGGGGGTTGCGGCGGTATACTGCCATTTCTGTGCTAGATATTGAAAAATTTTATAAGGAAAACTTGCTCAAAATTAATAAATATGATGTAGGTACAAAATTTGATAACTGTACAAAGTGATTCACGTTTCATTTTAAGTTCCATGACAGACATTGATTAAAGAAATAAATAAATACAAAAATATGCATATAGGTATCAAATTCCGTACGTCACATTTTTGAAATTTTGAAGTTTTTCTTAAAATATTTTTCAATATCTAACACAGAAATGGCAGTTTACCTGAAGTGAATTTTATTTTTAAGCCGCCATCAGCGCCCTCTATTATGCATTTTTGAAATTTTAACGTACTGAAAATGGCTTTTGGGTCAAGCAAGGGCAGGATACAATATAATACCTGTGTTCATAGTAAAAAAAGCGATTTTCATTTTTAAGCTGCCACCTGCGCTCTCTATACATTTTTGCAATTCTGACGTACTGAGAATAGGTTTTGGGTCAAGCAAGAGCAGAATACAGAAAATTGTGTTCATATCCTTGGACACATTGTATTTATAAAACAAGATAATGAGTATTGGCCTCCATCATCCAATGTGGATTTTCTGTACTCCAGTATCTACAGTTCTGTTTGTTGACCGTTCCATTTAAGATGAATCTTGCCTTAGCAGAATGTTTTCTATAAATAACGAATGGTCTATTTGCTATGATGTCTCAAAATTCGAGTTGGCGATCAGGGTCATTGTCCTTAACTTCTTGAACCAAATGAATTTAATACGGGCGGTATTTTTCATTTTTTAGAAGACGCTTTACTAACATCATTATCGGCGGCAACTTGTCTTGTAGGTTTATGTGGATTATCTTCAATATCTAACAATATTTAAGGCATTTACAAATTCATGAAAATTGTTTTTTACTCTACTAACCGTAGACTGAGGCATGCGACAGTCAGGATACTTAGTATTGAATATTTCACATACCTGCTTCTGCGTTCTTGTTTTGTCACTACGTAACTAAAATCATAAGTTTGCACAGATGTGGCAGATAAAGAAATTATAATTTTTTCTGATATGTGAAAAGAAACCCTTTTTACTTCTTTCTTTTTGTTGGGTATTTTGCTACCATCAGAAAAAACAATACATTTAAATTGAATGTTACGACATATATGATACAAACTGAATGAAAAAAATCAGATTTGACATATATTTGGTACATGTACATAGGCATAAATAGTTTAGGGTACAAATTTCCCTCGTTCCATTAAAACATTTTAGAGGGGTAGCTGTCACTCCAAGGGGGTTAAAGGGGGGAGGTATAAAATTATGCCCAAAAAATGTCATTTTAGAATAAAAAATTGGACATGTTTTAGGATTTTTCTCATAAATTGTAAATTACGTAGATAATGAATTTGTCCATTACTTATAGACCTCACTGTGTATGTATGTATACAGATTCGGAAAATGCAGTTTAGGGTATAGGAATAATGATGTAATTGACCACGCCCCGCTAGTTCCATAAATCGTGAAAACAGATAATTTCTAATACGAATCGAGACAATATCTTTTCGTCAAAAGCGAAGAAGTTATTTGTCACATTTTTGACAAATAATTTCATCTATTGAAAGCATTTCTGCAGTTTCTTTTTTAGCCGTAAATGCTATGGGAATAAAATAATAATTCTTATTAAAACCAAAATGAAAATAGAACATTAAAATAAAATTAAATAACTCGGAAACTAAAATCAACTAATAATTATATCAAAAAATAAATTATTCTTATCTCTTATTAAATTACAAAAATAGAACATTAAAATAAAATTAAGTAACCCTCAGAAACTAAAATCAACTAATAATTATCAAACAATAAATTAATGAAGTAAGGATTCAAACAAACCGCCTTCTTGTGCCAAACAATAGCCAAGCCGATTACACAATGAACCTCTCATATCATTGAGTTGATTTGTTGAGTAATGGTTGCACAAAATTGGATAAGTTTTTTTTCCCGTAATTCAACTAAATTATTGGCTCGTTCAAACGCATGCTTGTACGCGGTTTCCTTTAAAAAGCCCCACAGAAAGAAATCATGGGGTGCTAGATCAGGTGACATGGGGGGCCATTTTATCATTCCCCTTGTAGCTATTAAACGATTGGGAAATGTTCTTTCCAGAAAATTAGTAACAGTTAAGGTATTGTGACTTGGGCAGCCGTCTTGTTGAAACCAAATGTCGTCAAAGTTGACAGGAAGATTTTGAACTGCAAGAATTATTTGGTTTTGTAAAAGCTCTAAATATTTATTGCCATTTAAATTGCCATCGATTAGCAGTGGGGCTATAATATGATTGTCTAAAATTCCCGATCAAACGTTCAACTATTGAGGATACTGAGTTCGCACAGCAACACTCAAATGTTTATTTTTCCGAGACCAATATCGTACTATGGATGGATTGTGTTTCCTATGTAATGAAAAGGATGATTCATCTGTAAACAATATATTCCTTAAGAAGTTTTCATTCTCATTTACTTCATTTATCATGATTTCACAAAATTCCATCCGTTTGAAATTGTCCTCAGAAATTATTTCTTGCATTGTTTGAACTTTAAAACAACTGTACCCATTTCTTTTCACAATATTTCTTACAGCTCTTTCCTTCATGTCAACTTCATCAGCAATTTGCCTGCTAGAACAAGGTTCACTAGTTTCAACAAGTGCACAGACATTAGTTTCGCGAATTTCACGTTCTTCGCTCATTTGTTGATGACGGGGTTCGGGTTGAGAGGACTTTTTACAATAATTGACGACACACCCGAAATTCTCAAATTTTTTGGTAATGTATGAAATTATGCTATCTGAGGGGATTGGTCTGTCTTGATATGCCACAGTAAATAAATTTATTGTGTCTTCAATGGAATGGCCCCTGAAGTACCACTTCACAATTTGCACTTTTTGCAGTTGTATAAACGCACGGCATGTTAATAATGAAATTGAGATTAATTTATTTTATTCCCACACGTCTAAACAGCTACGCTATTAAAAGCGGAAAGGGTGCGCTGTTCCCAACTCGACAGGGTCAAGAGATGGAGCTATTGTTTTATAACAATGCCCTGCATTGTTCTACTACAAGGCATGGTTTATCTGCACAGAAACAAATTTACGTACCTTTAACTAAATTTGCTGAATCTGTATATGTTACTTTACAATTTTATTTATATATTTAATTTATTTTTATGCGTTTACATTATTTGACGATGTCAAATATACAATGTAAAATGTAACAATGACATGTCCTACATCATGTAAAATGATCTAATTGGACTAATAAAATATTATTATTATTATTATTGTAGCATAGATATATGTAGGTTAGTTTTAATCTTAAATTTGGAGTCAACTCGCTATTGAAAAACTGGCTGTAAGAGAGATTTTATATTAAATATGTTTTGAATAATAGTATTGTTACGCCATCCCAGTGGCATCCATGGAACTAGGCACAGCTAGCCTGAATTTAATAAAAAGGGATAGCAGGGGCTTATCAGTATTAAAAACTTGCATTTTGCTGAAGATTTGAAGAACATACATATTATAATAGCTCATTAAAACTCATACAAGTTTTCAAATTGTACTGTTTTAAGTGTCCTGCCATGAAAAGAACAGTACAGTAATGCGGGATTTGCCCTAGTATTTATCTTTTTACAGCCTATATTTTGTAAAAACAAAAGGGAGTCTCGTTGTTTAAAAATTTTGATTTATTGATTGATTAAATGAAGCGTTAAATGATAATAGATTAATCAAGTCAACAGTAACAACATTTGTGTGATTTATTATTTTGACAACTAATAAACTAGTAAAGCGGTATGTTTCCATCAAACTTATAACTGATAATTTCACTTAAATTGTCCGGTAAAGTGAGGTTAGGATTACATTTGCTTGGAAAATTCATAAGCCATAGTAACAAGTTTGCACTGAATTGAATGTTTTCATAATGAGTCTTTTGTCTTATTTTTGACTAACATCATTAAGTAACTAGGGAAAAGTATATCAAAGTTGTTGCTACTTCTGATGTTTTCGAAACTAAATAGTATTTGACAGATGCATTAACCCCAATAACATTTTTTAATTTTTTTGAATTATCCTGGGACACGATTATTTATAAATGCTAGTGTAAAATAAATTAAATATGTGAGGGACATAGAGACTAGGGGCATGGTCAATAGATACTACACAAGGTAGCATATGCTATCACCTCTTCTGTGGGTTTTGATCGCTGGCAGCGTTTACCCCACCTCAACAATTCTGGTTTTTTCATAATGGACTATACAGACCATTACTATCCTGCTAAACAGGAACAGAGCTAGTTCTATTCACCAAGAAAAATAAACTATCAAATATGAAAGTGCCTGAATTATCAGGCATTCAACTTGTGAATATACTGACAGTTTCTCACATTTTCAGCATACGTAACAAAATTTAGCACAGTTGTCTTTTAAGGGATACTTATAAAAATGATGTCAAGTAGATTTTCATATTTTCAGTGCCGAATCCTGCTTCCCACATAATAAAATGATATGGACTGTACATACATTGTATATTCAATCTATGGATATGTATATCCACAAGAATGAGAAAGTATATTTATTGTACATCTGATGGATGTAGAATTAACATTCCTAGCTGTAACAAATGTTCGTTTTACTATTTAGAGTGGTTAAGGACTCTTCAATAAGACTATGGTGTCGATTAATCGTTTATTACGTTATCACAGATATAGCTTTACATGTTTCGTAGCGCGCCACTACTATACGTCCTTTCGGCCTCATGGATCGGAAGCGAGAGAGCGTTTTACAATTCTCCGTGTGGAGTCTGCGCACTCGCGCTCATTCGTCACACACCCCCCTTTCAGTTTCTAACTTTAGTAGTTATTGGAAACTCTAACATTTTGTTTTGTCCTGTCTGTCCCTAATTTTGTAATTATCCAATTCTAACTAACAAATGTAATCCTGTGATTTACAAAACTGTTGCTTACAATTTACCTAACAAAAGTGGATTTGGGGCTAACCTATCCCTAGGACTAATGTGTCTTTTGACGTTACCTAACCCATTATATTTTTACCTACGTTTGGACGTTTGGTCCACAAAAAAGAAAATAACCTCGGGGTGTGTGCGTTTAATCTAATATGAAGTTGTCGAAGTGTTTTGGTCTCTTGACTTCTCTCCTTTGCCTCGTCTCGCTTGCTTGCTGGGCTTCGCTGCTATTTCTCTCTTCCTCGTTCTCGTTGTTTCCTTGCCGACTGCGTTTCCTCTTCGGTTCCTTCCTGCTTGGCCTGTCTTTTGTCGAGTCCCTCTCCTGGGTGCTGGCTCCATTCTCTCTGTGAAAAGCATTGTTCGTATTAGGACTTGGTAATGTGTCAATGTTTATATTTTCACTGGTAACAACACTATTCGTGTCTTTGTCACTTATTGTCTTACTAGAGTCACATATATTTACCGAGTCTGTCATTTGGTTATCATTTACTAGCGGTACACTTATAAAATTGTCTTTACTTGCTACCCTACTTACGGTTACGTCGTTGTTGTTACTTGCGCTTTGCTGCCCCGTATGCCTTCTGCCGTCCCCTGTCTGCTGCCGTACCTCTGCTCCTCGTTTGATGATCTGGTTTACGTGTCTTTTCCACATCTGATGTTCTTCGGTCTCACATAAAAACGTCGTCTTCCCTATTTTCTTGAATATTTCTGCCGGAGCCCATGTTTTTCTGTTAACCTTCCTATAGTCTCTTATCATAACTTTCTCCCCCTTTTCAAAACTTCTAACATTGCCTTTACTATAGTAACTTCTTTGTTTTTCCTGAGCTTCGTGCATGTTCTTTTTTATTTTATTATCTGAGCGTTCTTCTTGCCTCTTTGATTTCAGCATGTCAAATCTTGTCCTAATGCTTCTGCTGCACATTAGTGTACCGGGTGCCTCCTTTGTTGAGTCGTGTGGAGTTATTCTGTAGCTTAACAGAAATCGACTCACTAACGTAGACAATTTCTCGTTACGGTTCCCCGGGTCTTGTAGAGCTGCTTTTATTTTTGTTTTGAATGTTCTTACTGCATTTTCTCCTTGGCCGTTGCTTTGGGGATGAGCCACAGGTGTCGTTATATGTTTGACTCCATTTTGTCGTAGGAAGTTGCTGGCGAGTTTTGACACAAACTGTGTACCATTGTCAGTTACCAGAGTAGCTGGGAGTCCGAATCTTGCGAAACAGTCCCTCAGTTTGTCTACCATCTCCTCCGCAGACATCGTGTTTACCATATACACTTCTGGAAACTTCGTATAAGCGTCAATAATCAAGAGAAAATATTTACCTCTTATCGGGCCCAGATAGTCTGCATGTATCCTTGTCCATGGTCTCGTCTCTGGTTCCCAAGGAGTAAATTGTGATTTTGGCGGGCTTGCTCTTTGGTGCAAGCATGCGTCGCATGATTTTACCAGATTCTCTATGTCCTGATCCAGTTTGGGCCACCAAAGATAACTTCTGGCCAATGCTTTGGTTTTTCCTATTCCTAAATGTGCAGTATGAAGTTCGTTTAAAAGTTGATTACGCAGTTTTCTTGGTATAATCACCCTGTGTCCCCATATTAATGTGTTGTTTTCCACCGTTATCTCATCTCTTCTGTCGAAGTATGGTTTCATGCTAGCATCTATGTTGTTGGGCCACACTTCCTCTTCTAAACATTTTTTTACCGCTTTTAGTTCGGGATCTGTCTCCATTTCTTTGGCTATCCTGCTGGCACTGATGGGGTATTCTTGACAAGTTCGCACAAAATGTAAGTAGTTACCTTTTCCCTCATACTCTTGATCGATTGTGCGAATCTTTAGCGGTGCTCTTGATAAATAATCTGCTAATTTATTATCCACTCCTTTTATGAACTTTATTTCATATTCAAATCCAGCAAGGAAAATTGCCCATCTTTGCAGGCGGTTCGCATGCATTTGGGGTATTTGTTTATGCTCCCCGAACAGCGTTACCAGGGGTTTATGGTCGGTGACCAGCGTAAATTTATTCCCTATAAGGTAATTCGAAAATTTGCTCACCCCATAGTAAATGGCGAGCGCTTCCTTGTGTATCGTGGAGTATTTTTCCTCTGGTGGAGCTAATGTTCGAGAGACGCAAGCTATCGGACGTTCCTCTCCTTTTCTGTTTACGTGGCTCAAAATCGCTGATATACCTGCATTTGAAGCATCCGTGTTTAAAACCAGTGGCAACTCCGGATTAAAATGAACCAATGTAATGTCTTCGGCTATAAGCTGTTTAATTTTATGGAACGCGTCTTCACACTGTTTTGACCAGTAAAACTTCTTTCCTTTCTTCAGCAAATCGTATATTGGTTTGAAAATCATAGCCAAATTTGGAATAAATTTCCTATAGTAATTTACCAAGCCTGCGAAAGCTCGAACTTCTTTCAGATTAGTCGGTCTTGGGGCCATCGTGATAGCTCTCGTTTTATCGTCTGTTTTCTTCAACCCATCTTTGGTTATACAATGCCCCAGATACCTTACTTCGTCTTGGAAAAACCTGCATTTTTCTTTTCTCACTGTTAGTCCAGCTTCGCTAAGTTTTTGCAGTACCTTTTCCAACGTTTCAAGGTGCTCGGCTTCATTTCTTCCTGTGATCAGGATATCATCTAAAAAATTACATACGTTATCTAAGCCTTGGAATAACTGTTCGATATGACGCTGAAACTTTGATGACGCAGGACTAATTCCATACGGCATTCGATTTATTTGAAATAATCCCCTATGACTGCTCCAAACTAATAATTTTTTTGCCTCTGTGTCAAGCTCAAATTGAGCGTAAGCTTGTGATATATCTAATACGGTAAATTTCTCACCTGCATTGATTTTCGCAAATATGTCTTCGACCTTGGGTAGTGGATACTTGTCCTCTTCTAGGAATTTGTTGACAGTAGACTTATAGTCTCCGCATACTCTGAGAGTACCATCGTTTTTCGGGACTACCACCAATGGTGTCCCCCAGTCGCTCCTCTCTATGGGCGTTATAATTCCTTCCTCCTGAAGACGTTCTAGTTCCTTTTCCAGGCGTTCTCTGTATGCCATCGGTACGTTTCTTGGCTTGCAGTAGACAGGCTGGGCATTGGGCTTGAGCTGTAATGATATTTTAGCATGTTTAAAAAGTCCTAGCTTATTATTAAACACATTATCATATTTATTTATAATTTCATTAATCTTATTGTTTTTTGTCACCACTTTAACCATTTCTAGTTTTAAATTAAATAATTTTATCCAGTCTCTGCCTAAAATGCACGGCCCTCCCCCTTTTATTACATAAAATTTGGTAAGTTTTTTTACATCATTATACGTTACGTTTACACAAAAGTAACCTAGCGGTGTGAAATTTCGTCCATTGTACCCTTTTAAAATTATTAAGTCTGATTTTAACTTATGTTTTTGTTTAAAGTATTTGTCATAAAATGTATCGCTAACACAACATAAGGATGCACCACTGTCAATTTCCATGGTGAACTTTGTTTGGTCTATTAAAACTTCAATGGAAAATTGATTGGCATTAATTTCACTAGAATCTCTCATATTAAAAACCGGTTCTGCAAAGTTCACGAATTCCGTGTTTACAAAGTTCACATTTTCAGAGTCTACAAAGTTCATTTTCCTGGCCTTGTTCCTACATGCTACAGCTAAATGACCTTTCCTATTGCACGAATTACATATGTAATTAGAGTACTTACATGGTCCTTTATGCGCTTTCTCACACTGTTCACATTTTTTTACATTACCAAAATTTGACGTATTTGTCTTCGGTGGTGGCCATCTTGTTGATCGGTTACCTGCGGCGCGCGTCAATCCTATCGACCTTGCTCCGCTGTTTGCCGCTTCTGACCGCACTGGCGCTGCTCCTCGTCTTGCCGGGAATTTCGAAATCTTGTTTAAATCTTGCTCCCTGATTATGCCGGACTCTTTCTGCATACCCAACTGTACTAGTTCCTGCAGCGTTTTTGATACCTTCTCCTCGCATAATCTATCTTGAATGGGTCCCGATACCAAACCCGTGACCAACTTGTTCTTCAAGTTTTCATCCAAACTTGCGCCGAATTCGCAATTTACTGCCATACTTTTTACCCTTGCATACCAGTCGTTCAGCGGCTCCCCTCTTTCTTGTCTTATTCCATAAAACTTGATCCGTTCTCTCCACGCTGACGTGTGTGGGCTATATTGCGTTGTTAATATTTTACACAGCTCCTGGTACGTTTTTTCTTTTGGGAGTGCGGGGTGGCATAAATCCCTGATCATCTTATACGCCGATGTCCCAATGACACTTAATAACGTAGCTACTTTTATATTCGGCTCTGTGATTCCATTTGCACAAAAGTACTGATCCAATCTCTCATTATACACCATCCAGTCATCCGACAAATGATTAAATTCACTTACATGACCTATTAAACCTCTGTTACCGGTAGCCATATCCACGTGTTCGGCCGTTCCAGGGCCGTTCGTCACTTATAGCTTTTACCTTCTTTCACCTCGTCGCCAATGTAACAAATGTTCGTTTTACTATTTAGAGTGGTTAAGGACTCTTCAATAAGACTATGGTGTCGATTAATCGTTTATTACGTTATCACAGATATAGCTTTACATGTTTCGTAGCGCGCCACTACTATACGTCCTTTCGGCCTCATGGATCGGAAGCGAGAGAGCGTTTTACAATTCTCCGTGTGGAGTCTGCGCACTCGCGCTCATTCGTCACACTAGCATATACATTTGTTGTCGACTTCCATATCTATTTCATATCCACTATGAGTGTACATAAACATATGCAATGTACATTCACTGGACTGGACATGATATGTATAAATCATTATGTATATATCATTATGTATATACCTCCAGCAATATACATTGTACATGACACTGATGGATGTCAGTAGCTGAATATACATTTCATATCATATGTATATTTAATAATACGTATTCAAATTCCAACATCTAATGCATATGTTACGGATGTACATATCCATGAGATGTTATGTGTATTATGAGACATTTCGATGATTAACTTCTAGTAAATTTTTATAAACTGACTCCAAAATGGTGAAAGAGGTTTTAAATTGTTCTCAATATAAGTATTGACAGTTTCTCTGATTTTCAGCATGTGTAACAAAATTTAGCATAGTTGTCGTTTAAGGGGTACTTATAAAAATGATGTTAAGTAGATTTTGATATTATCAGCGTTATTTATAATAATACAATGCTAATAGTGAAGTTTAGGAACAGAAAAATCGGTGAAATATGTACAAATGTACATATATCTAATAGTTTCGAGAAGCGTTTCGCAGTGACAATCACTTGCTGTGTCTATATTTAATAACTCTCAAAGATAACATTACAATGAAGCCTAAGATTTAATTATGTTATCTAAAACAAACCATAAAAGAATTGAAATATTAATTTTAAATATTCAGCATCGCTTACGTCATATTTATACGTTGTTCTATATTCAGAAATATTGTAATGCATGGAACCAAAGAAGAATGTAGGTAGTTCTTATTTAAATAATAATTTCAAGCGCAACCTTCTATTGTCTTTATTGATTGATTGATTGATTGATTTGCCAGCATAAGGTGGGCATTGCTGCCGATTCCGGGCATGGAGATTTGTTCCACCACACAGCCCGATCGCCCGCTGAACGGCCAAATGCGGTCGCTCAGTCGTCTATTACTTATTCATGCCATAACTAGGCGGCTCCACCCGACCGCCCAACGGACGATCCTACCTTGTGCCGGAACAAACCCCCGATGCTTTTATATACCGCCGGACCGGCTGCATACGCTGGATATTGGACATGCTTGTTGTCAGCAGCGAGAGCCGCATGACGCATGGGTAGGAATATAGGATGGAGCGTGTAGGTGTTTATGAGATGCTTCTTCTTGGTTTACATCTGTCTTCATCAGATGGGATTTAGATTTTTTTAGATTTTAGATGGAGGAGTTGGCGATTGGCCTTGCCTACTGCGACCAGTATAGGTCTATTGTAGTACTCCATTTTATACCTTAGGGCTCCTTATCCAGACATGGTCCTCACAAGACTTCGAGTCTGTTGATAAGGAGCTCCTTGGTAAAGTTATCAGTCCTTGTTTTTATTGTCTCGCCAAGTCGTCTCAGTCCAGCCAAGGCTATTCAGCCCATGACATAGACTGACGTACCTGAACGAGAACTCACCCATCCATGCACTGGACCCGACCGACGTAGCTTAACTTCGTCGATCGAGTGCCCGCACCTAAACCGGTGACAGTACAAGGAACTGTATCAGATCAGATGGGAAGTGTAGGTGCTTGTGAGATACCTATTTTAGGTTTTCGTACTTCTTTTAACTTTCAGGTTTTTGTGAGATGCTTCTTTTTACTTTCTAGTCTTTTTCTGAGTTTCCTGTTTCTTCTGTTTCTGAGTCTGGCAGTGTATATATCCTTGATATTTCTTTATTGTATTCTGTCTTTTGTTGTGCCGTTCTTTTCCAGTATGTATAATCCTTTCCTAGCTTATTTATAATCCTCTTGATTGTTGTTATGCATGTGTAGCGTTTCCATTTATCATTTCCTTATTTATTCCTCCTCCAAGTCTTCTGTTTCTGTATCTAGCAGCGTGCACATCCTTCTGCCACTTGCGTTAACTTCGTTTGTCTGCCAAGACATACATGCATTCGCTCACCGCAGGGAGCTTTTTTCTGTTTTTTTCTCCTTTTTTTCTTTTTAAACTGTTCCACAGGCAAATAACCATTTACGGTGGAAGTGCTCTATCTCCCGATAAAAAAACTTGTTATGGCGGGTTGGTTATGAGAAAGAGGCCCGAAAGAACATTCTGCACACCCTCTATATTAGTTTGTTTCTGCAGTAATTACTTTCAACTGCCACTTTCCGATTTCGGGTATTTTCTATTTCATTACCTATATTCAATACCTTTTAATTTTTATTTTAAAATTTTTCTCTGTTGCGTAATAAATTGTCCTGTGACCACACACGTAAAAAACAATGTTCTGAATCAAGAATCCGCTGCCTCAACCAGTAAACAAATAAACAAATTCCCCATATAAAATTAATATCTCTGCAGCAAGAAACAGAAAGTTTATAGTAAATAAATTATTTCTTAAACAAAAGTACCGGTTCCACATGAAGAATTCATTCATTCGCGTATGTATGAAACAATGGATTTCCGAATCACAACATTGTTCCCATCTGCGAAGGATTAATAAACCAATAACTTGGAAATAAATGAAAATAACACTTTGCTTATGTTACTACTTTCACTCATTAGAAGCCAGTCCGTTGCCTTTCACTTCGCACTAGCCACTTGAGTGAAGGTGCTTGATTGTGTTAGGTACATGCACTTGTGGATAATTTACGAGTTTAAGACATGGTCCCATTGGACGCATTTATTTTCTTTTATCAGAGTTATGTTGCCAGATGTCTGTACCCTTTGTCAAGCTGCCCATATACGCCTTTAGTGATGCCATAATGAAATATCAGCTATATGAAATAGCCTAATTTAAGCTGATTTATGTCAACTAATGTAGGATTGTCCACTCTTTAATTGAACGCATTTTTGCGTGTTTTCACACCGTTTTTACTGGAGTTTTTCGAGATTTCATAGGATCCACCTAAAAACGCATGTGCCTTCCTCGACGACCTAACTACTCTCTTAAAAAAATTGTACTACTAACTTTTTGCTTGTATGGAATATGGGCCATTCCATAACTTGTTGTAGATTATATTATTTATAAATATCCAGATTTTATTAATGTAAAAATTAAAACTAAGAGCATGAGTTGGTATTAATCATATTTAGTGCAATAAATTGAGTATTAATAAGTCCAAATCTAATTTCTCCAAGCATGCACATGTATAACTAAATCCAAACTGTTTACTACTTTACAATGAAAGAAATTCCGAAATTCTTCATTGACATTGACATGTTTAAAAGTGTCGTTAGACAATGACATTCCTTTTAAGAGAAAGTTGGTTATCAGAAATAAATTAACTGATGATGATTAAATAGATCAATAAGATAATTAGAAATGACAAATGGAAGTTTAACTTAATTACTATGCTAACCTTGATGTAATAGAATAAATATGATGAAATTTTTCAAAAAAGTAACACTATCAAATGACATTAAAACAATTAAATTGAATATATTAGGAAATAATACAGTGGACGTGATAGATTGATAATATATCATTTAATGTTATTTAACTAGATAACATATATTCGAAACCTTATATAATGCACTTAGTTTCACTTTATCAAAAAGAAAAAAAATTACAATGGAGTGTTTGTGCGGTATTTGTATACATACATAAGATAAAAAACTGGGAGAAATAAATCAGTTCATATTTTTTATTTGTTCAAGTAGGTAATAGACCAAGATCCCAGAGCCCCCAGACCTACGTCATTTTAACAAAGCTAATATTTTGACAATAAATAGTGTGGTATATAGTTAAGAACGTATGTATATTTCCTAGCTTCAAAGTGTGACCCTTTTACAAATAACAGGTACAAAAGGTACAAAAAAAAACCTTACTAACCTAGCTACGTTAAAGTATGATACCTGGTTTTCATATGTGTTTGACAGAATACTGTTAAAAGCCAAAATTCATTATTGCCAGACCCTTTCCGTGGACCGTAACTTCTGCCAGACTCTTTAAAGATCAAAGAAACAAAAAACCCAACCTAACCTAACATAATACATTTTTTGTTTTGTTTCGTTTTTACGTAGTTGGTATAGTAGATATGATTCCACAGTTATGTTAGGTTAGGTTGGGTTCTTTTCGAGCTTTAAAGTTAGGGCTCGCAGAAAGTGTCTGGCAATAATGAATGTTGGCTTTTAACAGTATTCTGTCAAACATATACGAAAACCAGTTATCATAGTTTAACGTAGGTCAGTAAGGTTTTTTTGTACCTTTTGTACCCGTTATCTGTAAAAGGGCCCCGCTTTTAAGTTAGCAAATATGAATACGTTCTCAAATATACATTACACTGTTTATTGTCAAAACATTAGTTTTGCTAAAATGACGTAGGTCTGGGGGCTCTCAACATTACTTTGTAATAGTTTGCTATAATAAAAGAAATTAATGAATTTAATAATTAAGAGATTTATGGAACATGTGTTAGTACTTGAAATTCATTTCCAGCTGTCATGTTAGATACTGTGATACAATTAATAAAAATAGACAAATCTACAACACTTCTGCGTTTAACTTCATAGTAGATTATGAAAATATTTTTTACAGTAATTGTTTGAAGTAAGTTTTCCCTGTGTAGGTTTGATTTATCAAACTTATTTAACACATTGGATGCTGATTTGGACACACTTTGCCTGGTCTCAAAACGGTCCTTTTTTGGTCTAGAAAGCCCTGCCTTAGCGTTATCAGTTTGCACTATTACAAAAAGTTCCAAAATTGCTAGTGTAGTGCTAACGCAAATGATCGAAGCGCATGAAACACTTATAAGCCACAGTGGTACCTGTGCAATACATCAAATGGCTATGGCAGCCAATCGTAAAATGTAAAGAGATTATTTTACATGGTTAACATGGAAGATAATGAAATACCATTTTTTCAGTTCACTGCATCAAGCAGATGTCATTATTTGTAGTAAATCTAGTATCTAGTAAACGCCTATCACTAAATTTTGTCACATCACATGCGTTTTATTTTGTGAAATATTTTCAGCAAATGGTTATCACTTGCGTTTTCACATTTTATCGATAAATCTTTCCTTGAGCTTATACCTAAAGTTAATATAATTTTTGTAAATATGGTGTCATCAAAAAATAACCACACTTGTAATTCAGAAATCAAAATTTGCGCTGTTGCACTGTTTATTACAATCGTTTGTAGCAAGCAGCACTTATTCGCTCTTGCAGTATTCTCTGCTTAACTAAATAACCTTATCTTAATATTTTTAATCATTGCAATATTGACTGCTGTAGTACCTTCTGGATTATGTAGTATCTAGTAGCAGTGCTAGATGGCTTTACTACTGAATGTGTAACATAGGCGAAGCACATATTCATGTGATTGACTGAAGGTGTTTGAGAAGTTAAGATTTCAACCACAGATCAGTGTAATATAGTACCTATGGCTTTTACGTCTTATTGTTTTATGGATTGTCACGTCAGTCACTACACTACTTTTAAGTTTCCGCAGCTGCATTTATTAAATATTTATACATCCTACAATTTTTATTAGATGAGTTGCTTTGGAAATACATCTTCATGTGGCATAATTTTTTTAAATATCATAATTTCGCTAACACAATTAATGGGATGAATTAAACATCTGTCTATCGCTTTACTAGTTTATTTGTAAATAAAAATGTATTTCGAAGTATCAGAAATAATGTGTATTATTCTGTATCATTTGTTTTAAATAAGGATTGTGATTCAAACGCAAAAATACTTTAGTCAAGTGTTAATTCAATGAATGCACATTTGTTACAAAAATTATCTGTGTTCAAACTTGAACACTATGCAATTGTTTTAATTGTATTAAATGTTGTTTGTTGACTTATGATTTAAAACACTAATAAATACCCTATTATCTGTTATATATATTTTTTATTTGAGAACAAGATAATATAAATTGTTAACATAAAGGTTAAAATTTAAATTTGGAAAATGTATATTTAGCTCTATTTATTCAGTCAATAAATTGGGAAAGTAACCTATTTTTTTTTCTACTGTAATTTGTCATGTTTACCTGATTTTAATTTTAATTAAACTTGAATTGAGTTATGAAATATAACATATAATTTTATTTAATTCCACTTTAATATATTTTAATTTTCGAGTTTACACAATATTTACCCGCTATTTATGGCATCAACTGTCATTTATGATGTTGATGTTAATAAATAAACCAATCGTTAACGTTTCTTGAAGAATTATCGAGATGGATATTTTTACTACAATATTAGAAAGAGACATTAAGAATATTCTGAGAAAATTAACATTCTTTACTCACAATTTTTTTATCATTACTGTGTATTTTAAAAACAATTTTTATATAAATTTAGTATATTTTATTATAATGTAATTTAATATATAATTTTTTACAATTTAATGTCAGATATTAAGTAGTTTTTATAATAACCTGTAAACTCCATCATTTTTTATACTCAAGGAAATTCATTCACTTCTTGTATATTTCTTAAATTAAAAATTAAGAGCAAAGAACTGTATATAGTCTCAGATAGTTAGATTCTGTCAGCAATAAAAATGACTTAAGTAGTAGTTTTATTTCTCAACCAGTTTTTATTTTTATCGTAACCATTTGTCACTTTATTTGAAAAATAAACTACTAGAGAATAGTGGAATTATTTAAGTGGAACCAGTGACAATTCATGTAAACTTGACATTTTTTAGGTTAGTAGTTACTTTTCCATTGGTAAAACTAGCAGTACAGTGTTGAGAAATTAGTTTAGTAGATTTATATACATATCTTCAGTAATGAGCACCTGACGTATTGACATTTCATGCATTTTTGTACTGCCACTATGGCTCATCTTAACCTTAACCAACACTATGAAATATTTTAGTTAAAAAAAAAATTGAGTTGGCAAAAATGATCTGGTTATGTACTACTACATAGTGGACTTGTGTTTGTGTTTTCTGTTTTTTTTTTATATATAGAAATGAATATTGTACATATAGCGAAAGTTTCTCTATTGAAAGTTTCTTAATCATATACAGAACGAGAAATTTATACTAAGTACTTTTGTAATAATGGTAAATTCCCATCATCTATAATTTCAGTCATTATCTTCAGATATTTGTTTACAAGTGCACACCACCACAAGTAAATAATAGAATGCTTTGACTTTCTTTTTTAAGTTGAGAAATAAAAAATATTACCATAGCTGATACCACCAAGTTTAATATAAATAAAAATGTGTCCTATTCAAAATAGAAACCTCATGGTATATGACTTAGCAATTTCCTCAAGTATATAATAATACAGATAATCAAACTAACAGATTACAAATATGACATTAGTTACAAATAAATTTCTTAAAAAGAGCAATAGACCATTGGCAGAATGTCTAGTAGCTAAACATTAATATCTAAAAAGCTACGTCGAGTGGAGGGTCGTATGTGATGTCTTTAAAGGGTCTAAACTTGAATACGTGTCACTCATCTGGTACCCTCATTACATAACTCATGTTAATACCCTGGAAAAAGTACAAAGGCGATTTGTAAAATTATTGTGGTATACCCATCAATGGGTTTTCCACACTTTGAACTTTTGAATAGATTCTCTACGGCCACTCTTGAGCTATTCTCAAATATATTTACATAATCTAATACATAACAAGATCGATTGCCTAGAATTTTTAAATAAACTACAGTTTTATGTCCCATTAAATACTGGGATAATGCAAACTTTTTACCTTCCCACTCCGCGCTCTAATAGACTTTCGTTTTCTCCTCTATTCTCAATGTGTCATAATTACAATCAACATTGTGACAAATGTGATATTTTCAGCTGCACTGTTAATTCCATAAAAGACTTTATAGCCGTTGACTCTTGTTTTTCTTTGGATTCTGCTTTTATATACTTTTATTATTATGCTTATCTTATATGTGTATTTTTATATTTCTTGTCTTTGATCTCTGCTTCTATTTAGTTATAATATTATGGTATCTTATAGGAGTACGTTATATTTCTCTAAATATATCGTAAATACTTAATTTTTTGTTTTGTGTGTATCCATTCTGCTCTGTAAATGGGTAAAACCTGTTGAGCAGTGTATGCTAAATAAAAAAAAAGAAATAAATAAATGTTGCCTGTAACATGACGACATCACCTCAATGACATTTAGCAACTTGCTTTACATCCTTTAAGCCTAGTTTTCATTAGTCGAGTTAGGTAAAGTAATTTGGTCAAGTACTAACTATCTCTCTAACTCAACACTTTACCACCGTGTAATCCTACTCTACTCGACCATGATCTAGTACTCGACTCGACCAGTTATGTTTCATTGGTAGAGTTAGAGGGATAGTTAGTACTTGACCAAATTACTTGAACGCTAACTCGACTAATGAAAACTAGGCTTTAGCGAACTTACAACAGATTACTACAATGAAAAAGTAATCAGGTTGGGTGATTATTCTCGTCGGTTGTATTCCCTAGGCGTACCCATTATCGTATGTAATATCACTGATGCTTAAAAATTTGTAATGGAAAAAGAAGGTTTTTTTGTTTTGCTTGGCAGCACAAGTCAACTAAATATTGATATTAACTACATGAGTTCATAGAATTTAAAAATAAACTTATTTCTGTTAATCGACGAAAGATGGAGCACAGTGTATACTAGTTTTACCAATGGAGATTGTAAATGTAAATCTGGTAGTCAGTGGTGTAGTATTCGGCATGCACTTCATCATGGAATGGTGGTAAAAAATATGCTGATTATTATTATTATTATTATTGACTTTAACATTTTTGTCTGTTGCCTACCCATTAAAGTTCATATTGAATACTGCCACTTATGTATTGTTTATTGAAGTGGTTTTTAATCCCATTTATGGGACTAAAATAATAAAGGTGTATGATACCAAATTTAAACATTTTGATTTATTTAGATTGTAAGGGACGTGTTCTTTTTAAGGCTTTTTAAATGTTGCTGTTTGATACAAATGGATGAGGTAATGAAGGTTGTAGGGGTTTTGTCTTGTTTCCTTTTTTTTTTTTTTTTTTTGGTAGGTTTGCTTTCTGTGTTCTCGTTTAGTATATCGCTTTTATATATATATATATATATATATATATTGTTTGTGTGTATGATGAGTATAAGAAATTTATTTTTTATGAAGGGATTTGTATTGTATTATATAACTATACCTAAATATATTTTTACTTACATAATGTCGATAGTAAATGGCCTGACATAAATACATTTTATGAATATTTAAATTCAAAAGAGACTAATTTTTCTATTTTTTAAATTATAAATGACAAAAATATTGATTTTTGTTTAAAAAAAGATGTTACGTATGCACAAACATTAGCAAGATGTCCCTCGAATATCTCTGTTCGAATCAAATTGCAGATGGATCTTAGCAAATTCGATTTTATTTAGTAGATTAGTAGTCACCTGTTATATAGAATGAATAATAGCCATCAAAATGGCGACCTTGAAATATGTCAAAAAGTTGTTTTTATGAGGTCATGAACTTTAAAAGCTTCAAGCTAATTCTTCTATTTTTGATGTCTTGTGAGACATTTTGTGATCATTATTCTAGTAGACCTCCTGTATGACACGTCTGACATCCAGGAGCGGCTCTAGCAAGTTTTACAGGTGGTGCGTGATCTCACTGTGGCGCCCCCGTCCTCCCAATATGAAATGTCTTTATTTATCTCGATACAAATTTCGAAGGCGAGGGGGGGGCTTTCCTGAAAATTACATATTTACATCACGTTTCAAAGAGCTGAGAGGCATTCCTAGCAATTAAATATTTACATCGGTACACATTTCAAAGGGTGGTTACATTCCTTGCAGTAAATGTAAATACTTCCTTCGGTTGAAGAGCGACGGGGGCATTAGGCCATTGGATAACATATTTCTCTTGGCACATTCAAGTGGTATCCGGCCCCCCCCTCATAAACTCTAAGTCTGCAGGAGCTTGGATTATTGCACAGGCCATTATTACTGTTGGCTTTCTTGGCTGCACCTAGTGCGCTCGCACCTCTCTGGAGCCGCCCCCTGCTTACATCATCACGTCATCTGTTTCTATTGCCTGATATTTCTTAATTTCTTTATCCCTTTCGTTGTATTTTAATATGAACATTAAGATTCCATAGGCATACAGAGCTACTTCTATAAATATTCTGTTATTTTTTAAAATAGATCAGATTTCATTTTGTACACGAGTTTTAAGACTTTTCTGTATTATGAAAATTTTATTTCTATAGTCCTGTCATCCATACCGACATCAAATTACGACTCATCTCTAAAAATATTGAATGAAAATCAGTTCTGCCTGAGGGACAGAAGAACAGTTTAACATTGGTCAAAATAACTCTTGGAGTAAAATAATTTGGTCCCGGTAGTTACGTTATGGGAAATATGTTTGCTAAATGTGTATGTGCGTATCTTACATTCTCAAAGATAGTCGTTGTTCATTTAGAACCAAAAATAAAGTCAGGCCATTTATTCAATTGTACACATTTAAACCCAAGAAAGTTTAGCCTAGAAAAATATTTCTAAATGCACTTTTTCCATTCAAGAAGAAAATAATGCACTTAATTTTTAATAGATATGAAATGAAAAATATACAAGTTACTTTATAACCATAAATATTGAGGAACGATCAGATAAATAAAAGACCTGTTTAATTTTTTCCTCTAGAAGCGCTTAAAAAACTGAAGTCAATAATCTGAATAGTTACTTAAGAAAAGTTTGAGAACCTCTGCCTTATGTGGTTCAATGGACGTATAGTTTTAAAGGAACATATGCTACTTAACGTTTCCCTAATTGGTGATACTTGCAAGTTTCTCATAAATAATATACTCCTATACATAAAAGACGACAATAGTATTCAAACAGATCGTGTGATATTTCTGGTGTTTTTGCTTACTTCTTATTATAGATGTAATAACATAAAAAGAAGATTTAGGTCCGCAAAAAGACCTCGAACATAGTTTAGTATGACATCAGTTTCTAACCTAGTGGATATTATAGGTACGATGTGGCCAGAAGTTCTCAATCAGTTTTATTAAAAATTCTATTTATTTTCTTGTCTAAAACTATGGGCTTTACACCTCATGCTATATAAGATTTTTTATTTGTCTGATCACTCTCCACTACCAGTTTTTTTAATAAAAATTTTATTTTTAGAATAATCACAAATGATTCTTATCAGGTAGTTTCTCATAAATTTTACCATTGCCGGTACAGAATTTCATGTTGCATTATCACCTTCTTGAAATAAAGCATCGGAATATTTGACTAGACTATATTATGGATTTGATTTCAGCGGGTGGCTTTGGGACTGCTTCGTTCCGACTATATGATACATACTGAATATGCTAACAGTTTAAAGCAAGTGGAAATTAATACCATCGCATCAAGCTTTGGGGGTATTGCCACTAGTATTTCAAGATATAATAGGTACGGCTGAACATTTTTTTTATATAACAATTTGCAATATCCATATGAAATTAAATGGATAGTAAACCAGTATTGTTTAAATGCATTTGAATCAACTATAACAGATGCTCTAGAATCTAGAGTACCATATTTTCGTACAGAATTTTGGTGAAGACACACATTAATCTTAAGTGGCTTATGGGAAAAGTTAAACAAGTGACAATGATTTGAATAGGTTAACCTTGGTCCTTGTTAACAACAGGGGTTTGTGCCGTATCTTGGGTTATTTTCCTTTGTTAGTGTTTTTCTTAATTTTGGAGCACAAAAGAGTGTGTTTCAGTGTTTTGAAGTGTTTGTTATATACATAGCAAAGGAAAACAGATGACATATGTTTGGTGGTAATAGATTCCCCTGTTTACGATAACATTTTCCGTCTCTGTTTCTCCTCCTCTACTTCAGGTGTAAAGAAAATTAATTTATTAACAGGGAATGCATTCTTTGTGTATTTTTGATTTCCAACGTTCCCTAATACTAAACTGGCCATGTACACTCATAGCCTTAATGCACAAGCTGCAAATATGCTACTCGAGGCCCACACGACTCTTATCATGGGGTAACAAAATTCCAACAAGAGAGTGGGTGAAATACTGGAAGTGCACCTAGATAAGCGACTTAGTGCTCAACTGACATATAAACAAAACTGTACTTGCTTTTGGCCAGGAATAGTAGGCTTAGCAATACAATTAATATACATTATTGTGAAACCGGCCTTTACATTTGCAGCGCCGGCATGGTGGTGAGAACAGTAAAAGAAATTAAGAGTTTTGGAAGATAACTTTATGCGCCTCATCTCAAATTTCTCACGATACACCTTGTTAAGAGACCTTTCCGCTCGTTGTCATGACATAATGCCACTAGCGGACTACATCAGAAATTTTATGAATTTCACCATACCAAGCGCTGCTCAATTTCGACAGTACTTTTTCTTTCTCTTCAACTATAATAACGACAACACAATTTCCAATCTATTACACTATTGTAAAAATAAAACACAAATGTGAATTCCAGGAAACCATATACTCAACTTGATGTACTTAGTTCTAAAAAAATTTCTATTGGATACAATTGTCTAGAATGAAATTAATGAACACTCGAAACGTACCCCCGACCGGTACAAACTGGAATTACCTTCATTCAAAAAGCACTTAATTTTGTGACAACTTCAAAAAACCGTTCAATTTTGGCTATATTGGCATAGAAATATTCATCTTGACGTTTTCAAGATTGTTAATTACGAATTTAACATTTAAAATGGCGGCTCTAAGATGGTCAAAATTTAAATCCTGCAGAATTTTATTATTATTATTAATAAATGTTTTGCATCAAAGTTCAAATATGCTATAATCTATGATTATAGTTCAATACTTAGTAAGAGAAAGAATCACAAAGTTGAATATGCTTCAAGTTTGGAAATAGGTATTTTTTACACAGAACCTTCTTGAAATACTTAGAAAAACAGAGCATTTTACTAGTCGGGCGCCCCATGCAAATATCTCTGTTGCTATTGATTCAATGAAGGTGAATTTTTGTTCTGAATCTACTGACATATTATACTTTATAATGAGGAAGTGAGAGTCAGAATCTGCTATATCGCTAGATTTTGAAGAAACCCATAGGTCCTCATGTTTATGTGATCAGAATTGAACAGATGCGACTTGAACATTTTGTAAATTTTCCATTGTTCACTATTTAATTATTTGTATTTTAATTTTATTGCTAAATATCGCATGAAATGAATTTCTATGGACTGAAAAAAAATTCTAATCAGTAGTTGCTTATAATGTTTCAAGAAAGAAATTATGCGAAAATACTCTTTGAGTAGTGAGCAGTGTGTTATTTCTAAGTTCTAATTTTGGCTTGAACATACTTTTTAGTATAAAAACACTTTAATTTTAACTAAATACTTTGTTTAATTAGATCAAGGAACAAAGCAAAACAGTACGTGCTACAATTTACTGGGTTAACGCAATTATGTAGGTTATTGTTCTGAATATTTGTCGTACATATTAAATAGGGTAGTTCATAAGCTCTATGATAAACTTTGCCAGATCAGTAATAATGAGAAATTTAAAAAAATCTTATGAACCTGCAACCAATTCGTTTCGGTTAAGAAATTACAAGCCTTTAAATATTTAATGCAATTTAATGAAAAAAAAAATTAACCCACCTTAGAAATAACGGGATATTATTTTTCTATAGCTTTTTGAATTTTCTAAATTAGTTTCCCAGTTATAAAGAGATTTTACAAAAAATTGGCACAATCTTTAATTAAGAATAAAAAAAAAATAGATCTTTAATAACTCAAAAAGTAATAAACCGATCTTGCTGAAATTTTTTGTACATTATTGGGACAACATACACACCATCTTAGAGATGGTGTCTATGTTGTGCTTCCCTCTAGGTGGGGTTGTTTCCGAGCAAAGAAATTGTGAAAATAAAGTGTTTTGAAAGTTTTGGAAGCCATTTGCAAGTTAACAATTGCACCTAGCAGCCTTTATCGATGCTCATTTTTTAGAGAATTTTATAACGAACAATTTTCCTAACGCATATGTTATACTAAAAGTTAGCAGGAACGAAGATATTTAAAGAAATATAGAAAAGGGGCGTATTTTACTTACTAATTCAGGGTGTCTACTAATCTGGAAAACCTGGAAAACCTGGAATTGTCAGGGAATTTATTTTAGTCAGGGAAAACCTGGAAATGTCAGGGAATTTGCTAAAATAAGCAGTATTACCTGGAATTTGTACTTTCAGATAATTATTAAATACAAAATATTTAATCTGTTAGAAATATTTCTCAGATGAAGATTATGAACAGTTTTTGATACAAATTTTATATCGTTGTATGAATTCGCGAGCGTACTTCTCCAGTTATTATTTATTGCTAGTAGTTCCAGAGTTGATTGTCTATGGTAGTTCAGATAGTCTGGTCATAATCAGCGCCGCCACCTTGTGGTAATGGCTGCGGCTCTGCTTCTGCATAACTAATTATATAAAAAAGAAAGACCTCTTTTACCTCTTCTCTTTTAAATAACGATATTCTTTGTAGAAATAATTCAGCTTGTAATTGGGTTTTCGAAAATAAACGTTTTAATAATTAAATGCAAATGAATTTTTTTCTTATTGTTTCATAATACAGAGCTGCAAAAAAGACACTTTTATTTTTTTTTGTTGAACCCAAATAAGTGATTCCGAAGGCCGTTAGCCGTTTTGCGCCATCATGTCACAATTTTGAGAGAACTTGGCTTAATAGTGCTAAAATGGTAATTTTTGCGTACCCTAATAACGGGACAATGGCACGAGATAGGGTAAAACGGACGAGACCAAAATCTTCAAAACCCAATAGTAACAATGAGTTTAGCAAGAAATACTAGAATTTTTGTGGTGAGTACTTATATATACAAGTAAATCGGACCTAAATAGCTGATTCCATAGAATTTTGACAAGCTGAACACAATGCCATTACTCATTTTGCTCTATGAGGTTAGGATTTTGAGAAAATATAACCATAAAATAGATAAGATAATATTTTTATAATAATATAGAAAATATTATTTTATCCAATTTGAAGTCATGTTTTCTCAAAATTATGATCCTATAGAGCAAGACAGGTAACGGCATTGTATTTAGCGCGTCAAAGTCCTATGGAATTACCTATTTAGGTCCGATTTATTTGTATATTATATACTCACTACAAAGATTCTAGTATTTCCTGCTAAACTCAGGAATAAAATAATGTTTGAGCCATCTATAACTGTTTTTTTATTGTTACTATTTACTATTTTGCATTTTAAAGACAGCTGAATAAGATGATCTAGTCCGACTTACTCATCTCGTACCGTATCCAGTTATTAGGGCACGAATATAGGCAGAAATGGCCTTTTTTTAGCACTTTTAGGTTAGATTTTCTTAAAAGGATGACGTGATGGCGCAAAACGGCCAACAGCATCGTGTTCAGCACGCCAAAAACCTTCGCAATCACTTATTACGCTTAAGAAAGAAAAAACGTTGCGAGTCAGTGATAATTTTTTTGAGGTGAATGCATACTTTAATATCTGTTCGAATATAGGAAGTTAACCTGGAATTTAGATAAAATAATATCTGGAAAACCTGGAAAAGTCAGGGAATTTTAAGATTAAGATTTAGTAGACACCCTGTAATTGTTAATTATAAATTCAAGCGGTTCACTAATTTCTAAGAAAACTTAGGGTGTTCAACTACGCAGTAAGCGATTCCAACAATAATCTCGCCTATGGGTCAAAAATTTATTTTTTAGCATTATTTCCTCCCTGCCTACATGATGACGAAAGCCACAACTTATCTAAATTTGAACCAATTTTGCCGAAACCCAATTTCCATAGGAAAGTGACAGGGTCCTTAGGAACAACAAAGAATATCTTAAAATTGTAATAAAATGACCTCATTTTATGAATTAAAATTGTAAATATCCTCTTTTGGAAATTTAATCAAATCCAAAATGTCTAGAGTCATGAGTTAACCTATTAAATATTTCAAATTATTGCCACTTGTTCGAACTGAACATTCACATGTGTATCTTAAACAAAATTTTGTACAAAAAAAGTTATATTCATCACATTGTGGTTTAGATATAAAAACTAAAAAACTAAAAAATTTGTGTTTTTTTTTGTCCTTGGAATTTGTTAACATAACCTATGGTTGTTTATTTATTTCTGTATTTTGGTATTTATGGATTTGTTTTTTGTGAGTTGGATAGTTATGTTTAATTTTTTTGGGGGATTTTTTGTGTTAATGTTCTAGGTTGTTCACTTTATTATATTTTATACCTCACATAATTTTTTAACCTGGTATGGAAAATGAACGGAGCTTAGAGATTTTTGATGAGGAAACCAATTGCAGTATTAACATTTAATTTTAGTACACACAAAAAAAAATTCAAGTGCGTGAAGGCAGACCTATGTATTCCCATGGATTTTGACCTGCTGAACACAAATCCGATGTCCGTTGTGCCTGATTGGTGCTTGCATTTTTCCTAACCTCAAAAAACACGCTCGCTAGAATGCCCGAAAAATCTCAAACAAGTAAATAAAAAACTTAAAGGAGCTGACCACCATTTCCAGATGTATTTTGAGGCGCCGAGACCGATGATTTATGGCCATTTTTAAGGGAGATACACACCGCCAAAGTCAAAGGTCCGAGGATTTCGCTTCTACGACGACATGGGTCCTACTCGGGAGCAACTGCGTCCGAACGAGGGACCATAAAATTATGACAAAATTCAGAGATATGCAAAAAGAACAGAGAAAACGAATGACGCAAACCAGACATCCCCGGAAGGAGAAAATCTCTTCCCCCCCCCACTTCTTTAGACTCTATCTCGGAAACCAAAAGGCTATATACTTTTAAATTGCGTCATTCGATTTCTCTCACCATCCTACGCACTCCTGAATTTTTTCAGATTTTTAGCGACCCTTTCAAAATTTTGAAGGTGGATCAATCAATCAATCAATCAAAATATACTTTATTGTCGTAAAGAAAAATCTTGTTGACAAAGCTTGAAAAAATATATAAAACTACAAGTATATACAACTATAGTACAATATAATATATAAAATATAAAATAAAATACAAACATAGAAACCACTAGTCATGATTTCCGGACAAACATGTATCGTCAAAGTATTCTTTTAATTCATAATAGGGTCTACCAATAAGTAAATTTTTCACTGCGACTTTGGATCATCTAAAAAATGTATGCGTTTTCGACATTTCTTCACATTTTCACGCTCTAATTTTTTCCAAACAAAAATGACCCCCCTTTTTTGTGCTTAGTCGATTCAAAATTAAATTTTATATTCGATGGTGGGCACGATGATCTATGATTATTTTTTAGTGAGATACAAGCCTCCAAAGTAAGAGGTCCAAGGGTTTCGCTCCTCGAACGACACAATCCAACCCCATGGGCCACTGGTCCTAAACAAGGAGCCTTAAAATTCCGAAAAAAAATTCAAAAGTACGTAAAGAGATGTGATAAATCGAATGGTGAAAACCAGAAGTCTATAGCTTTTTTGTTTTCCAAGATAGTCTCAAAAGTGGGGGAAAAAGAGATCTCGGAAACGAAGTATCGTAGGGATATCTGGTTTGTGTCATTCGATTTCTCTGTTCTCTTTGCGTATCTCTGAATTTTTGCATAATTTTGTGGTTCGTCGTTCAGATGTAGTTGCACCCATGTCGCCGGGGAAACAAAATCTTCTGACCTCTGACTTTGGCGGTGTGTATCTCCGCCGTCCACATTCGGTCTCAGCGCCCCAAAATACGTATGAAAATGGTGGTTGGCTCATTTAAGGTTTTTATTAACTTATCTTTCAGATTTTCGGGCATTCTGAAGGCGTTTTTTGGGGTTAGGAAAAATGCAAGTGCCAACTGGGCAAAACGGACATCGGATTCGTCTGCCCTCTCACACTCGACTTTTTTTTTGTGTGCCTATGTTATCAGTAGGTATCTAATTTAGAAGTATACTGTTTTTGTCAGTTAAACTTTACTCATTTTTTATTTACAAAACAAAACTTAGTGTAAAATACCATTCGACATATTTCAAGAAATTTTACGAGCCCCTCAAGGATCCATATTGTTTTTTTTTTTTTTTATAATAGTTTCAAATTTATGTGATCTCTTTTATGCAACTTGCATTAACATCAATTTTGACCAGCTGTTTCTACATGCTCCCTCCATTTTGTTATAAAGTTTTGTGATGTATTCCTATATAAAGCAGATATCATTGATACCCTATGGGGTACCTAGTATCAAAAAGGAAATGTGAAATAGGACCAAAAAGTATTATAGATTTGTGTAAATGGAAAGCATTGTATATGTGATTTAACGACTTTCAAAATTCTTCATTAATTAAATGTGTATTTTATCCTGAACGATTGTAATACTGTACAAAAAATGATTGCAATTTATTGACCTCAAATTTTATTTTGTGCAATTATCGAGGGCTTTTGTGTTATTAATGGAACAGTTCGTGACAGTTCTCTGGCTAATGATAAAGAAATTTTATATTATATTTTCTCCAATATACTGAATAAAATCGAATGTAGGTAACATGGGTTTCTAAGATTGTAACCTGTAACTTAATATAGTTTTTATCGGTATAAATTGAGCAGTCCAAATTTTCTTGAATGAAGGCACAAAACGAAGTGAACAACTTATCAAATTGTCTTACTAACAAAACTGATCATTATCTTAATTTACACAATCAATATATCTTTATCATAATGTTTATTCACTTAGGTGTCATAAACTTTTTACAAGGCGACCATTTTTCCGGGTTGTGGTGGGTTATGTATGGGGTTAAAAAAAGTTAATGGGAATATACCATATACCTCTTTTTTGAAGTGATTTAATTAATTCACTAAAACATTTTTGGAACCTATTTAATATTAATACTAATTAAAATATGCTTTTAACATTAGAGAGATTGTGATCTTTTGGAAATACTTTTATTAAATACAGCTATTTTCAATATCTTGAAAAATGGTTCATTCTATATAATTTTCGTTGATGACAAAACCTGTTTGAGTCCATCTGTAATTATAATCCACATATTTTAATCTTATCAACCCAACAAAGATTCGTTATTTAATTATTTTGGTTTAGCTAAAAACTTGGTTTAATCTCTCTAAAGCTTTTATTTTTCTTTTTAAGTAATTGTGCAGAGCATTTTCAGAATTTTATTCCCAGTAGTAACATGTTAATACTTTTGGATGAAGATCTGTCTCTCTTAGAATGCAATGATTTGAGTTTTGTCTGTTAACTATAAAAACAGTATAGATTATTACATTGATGTTAATTAGTATCAGAATTTACATTTTTTAGAACAATTGCACAGCCACAAAAAAAATGGGAAGTTCAGACCCAGGAACTAGACCTACCGCAATATCTTAGTATTTTGACCTCACACTGAAAGAAAATTCTATTATCCATAAAGAGAAATTGACTAACCCCTAATAAATATCTGCATTAAATAGGCTCCAGTAAGACTGCTCTGTAACCGCAACAAAAATGATCTTGCTAAGATGCACTTATTTACCGTTAATAAAAGTTTTTCTTATTATTTATTTGTTACTGTAGGTTGATAGCTTTGCTATCAGGAGTCACCACCTTTAATCTTAATAAGTTTTTTGTTATAGTTAGTAAGTTCCTATTCCTTACACCATTACTACCTTGTAACCGAAAAAGAACTTTCCTGCTGCTAATAGGTGACTTTTTAACCACTATGCAGCTTACATTATAATGGCAACAAATAATCTCTCTTGACCTAGTAATGTCACTTTGCAAGTACGTTACTTGTAAATTCAATATTTTAATTTTATATTTTTTAGAAAGATAGTGCCATTCATCATGTTCGACTTCACACTTCATATTAAAACACGTTTTTAATACATTTCTATGTTGACTCAGACAAAGAATTATTGTTGGTAAAATTAAAATAAATAATTCATTTAAGGAAACAAACGACTAATAAAAAATTCAGGGTGCCTATTAAAAAAGGGGAACTTTGACTTGTAAGAACACACAATCGCAGTTTACTATATAATAGCTGCTTTCGTTCAGCAGAGTGATTCGTAATGATAAGGCACCTACCTGTTTCATGTGTTGTCTCTGTCCCTATACCATGCAATTTTGTATCATATAATTACTGTTCATTGAAATCCTGTTTATTATGATTATGATCACTCTGCTGAACGAAAGCAACTAATATACAATAACATAAAACAAGTTTTTTTATAAAAATTCTTTGCATAAAACCTTTCCCACAACTGTCTCGTCGAACGCCGAATTGCTTACTAGTTACTGCATGCGTCGCTGCATGGATGAAATGATGAACTTTTTTTTTGCTTGGCACAGCCACACAAAATCTAAGATGAAAAAAAAACAACAATGATAAAATGAAATTCTGATGGCGGCATCGAATTCATGAGGTCAAAATACGTAAAAATTGGTAGGTCTGGTTTCTGGGTCTGAACTTTTTCTTTGTTAGCTGTGTTATTTATTCGTCCTATAGATCAAGTCGAATTCTCATATGGATAAATCAAATGTAATTCATTAATTAATTTTTATTAAAAAGCAATATAAATGTACATAATCTCATAATATTAATTATTGTTTCAGAAGGATGCTTGACCCAAAACCCCCCTAAACTTTTATCAATGCTTGTTTGGTTTGATTGTTCTGTATTCTAACCTATAGTTTTAAGATCCAAACAACTAACAGCTATTTTAAAACTAAATTAGAGTATTATAGGCTATTGAATATGTCTTTTAGTAAGGAACAATTGCGTTAAAGAGTTTTTAGTGTTTAATATGTTAGTTTAACACCTAAAATTGATAAAACCACAAAGTGCTACTAAATTCCTTGGTGTGTTTTTGAGAGCCATCCCAAGAAACCCATTATTTAGTTCCATCCAAGTACGTTGTTGAAACATTTTTTTTCCTGTTTTTAGTATTAAACATAATTAAAAAACAAAGTTAAAAATGTGTGAAAATTCGCTTTTTTTCTTTTTCCAGTAATTCGCCCATAACTTTTTTTTTACGGCGTCCTAGGTATACCGTATAACAGGATCATGGTATACCTCCAAACAAAGAAATCAAGGGGCGTTAAGTTTCAATCAATTATCTTCAAAACTAAAGGTTACACCCGGTATGTAAATGTTTAAAAAAAAAAGTTATTGGAAAAACAATTATCTGCTCCATATGACCAGCGGTGACCGTGATATCGCCATTCAAAATTGACCATTTTTTGCCATATTTTACATTTGCTCTCATACTTCTTTTAATTTTCAGTAAATCAATTTATTTTTTTGCAATAAGACAACAATTTTAAGATAATTTAATAATAATACAAATGTTTCTTTAATGTTCTCTTTACCTAACACAAAATCATTCTGGATTTTCAAGGAGTTACCTCGGTGACTTGAGAAGCCGTAAAGAAAACATTAAAAAAAATACGCTTTTACAAAAAAGTAATATTACAAACAATTAATGTTTGTGGTTGAGCTTTATAATTTTAAAATTTTATTTTATTCATTATTTAAAATAAACTGATTTTTATCAGTAAAAAAAATAAATATTGTAGGAAAACATTATGAACAATAAACTCAGTTTAAAAAATAACATTTTTATTCGTGAAGGTAAAAAAATATTGTACATTATTAAATTTAAGAAGTCGATTCGATGGCAATATCAATTTCGTTGTCGATATCTTTATCGACATCTTGTGACATTTCTGGCACATATGCATTCTGGCAATTAATTCCCGAACATTCCTTGCAAAATATGGAGCATTTGATGCTAAACTTTCTGCAACCACAATTTCCATGACAGCCTTTTAAACAGCCACATGATATTTTTTCAAGTAATGATTTCGGTGCAGGAGACAGTCATGGCAATTGGCATCATTCCATTGTTTGTTTTCTTCCAACCCCATTGGAGGGGATTTAACATATTTCCCTTCCATTATTGGATCTGTAAATATATTCTCCGTCCATGCAATCTAGCAGTATCAGCTGTTGGAGGTAACTGTGATAGTGTAAATGTCGTATTCTTCTATAATCGTTTAAATAATTGTAAGCGGAATTTAGCTAGACACTTATAATTCGCATTTGAATCATATAGTAAAGCTGAAATGGATTCACTTGCAGCACCGATTTTTTCCTCTTTTGCATTATCTGTGTGAAAAACTTTTGCATTTATGAAGGCAAATGCGTTAAAATATGGCAAAAAATGGTCAATTTTGAATGGCGATATCTCGGTCATCGTTAGTCGCACAGAACAGAAAATAAAGCAATTTCTTTGTTTGTTCAAGAACTTCCTTTTCTATGAACACTTATATATATGATATTTACAAACTCAATTGGAACAGCATGGAACTAGGGGATCTTACGGGGTATTGTCAATATATCGCTTCACATTGAAGAGAGAGCAGAGAATTTTACAGATTTATATTCATCACTCCTCGTCTACAGTCCACGTGGGCTTGATCCGCCTGTCACATAGAAATATAGGTGGGATTAGATGCTTTTCGAATTTGATTTGTCAACACCTACCTTGTTCAGAGTTTTTGCATGCCATAATATATAAAACAAAAAATACGTATGAACTATTTGTATCGTATGATCTGTACGAGGCAGTGCTGTACAACCAGGTAGCGTTATAAATTACTTAATTCTTGTGAATATTTGAACAAATTATTAGTTTTATTACTGCGTTTGAGTGATTTTTTTGCAATTAATTGTTTAAAATGGCATTTTGGAGGCCTAGTGATAGTAGTGACAACGAAATGGACGATTTTGATACAGAGCCTATTCAAGCGGAATTTGAAAATAAAGACTTACAAGTTTAAACTCAAAGGGTAATTTTGAATATTTACTTGTATTTAAAAGGCGAAAATATTGATTCTTCATATAAAGAAATTGTGAAGAGGATTTGTGAATTAACCAAACTTAGCCGTACTACAATTTATAGGGTTATTAGAGCCGGGGATGTAGTTGATCATTCTATTAAATGGAAAGAGTTGGCCAAAAACTTTAAAAACTTGATAACGCGTCCAAAGATGTCATTCGTCGATTTGTGTATGACTTTTACAATGAACAGAAGGTGCCTACATTAGAAATTATTAGGGATAAGTTACGTGACTATCCAGATTATAACTATAAATCATTAGATACTTTGCGAAACGTTTTGCTCGATTGCAGTTTTAGGTACAAAAAATTGGACAAACGAATGGTAGTTATGGAATCCTCACGCAGCGTTGATCATCGACACGAGTACCTGCGTAAAATAAAAGAATACCGAGATGCAAATAGACATAATTTATCTTGACGAAACATGGTTTGGCACCCATGATGTAGTTCAATACGGTCGGGTAGATAACACCAAAAAGTGTAATCTAAGTGCTCCATGTTCTAGGGGAAAAAGAATTATAATTGCACATGCTGGAAGTAAAAACGGTTTTATTCCAAATGCATTGTTGTCTGCCAAAAATATCAAGCAATCCTCTGCCGACTACCACGAGGATATGACTGCCGAATTATTTGAGAAGTGTGCAAAGGAACAGCTGTTACCAAATATCCCACCAAATTCTGTAATTGTTATGGACAATGCGTCTTACCATTCATGGCAACACATAAAAATTCCGAACACCAACACAAGAAAAGGCGATATCATTGAATGTATGAAAGGTAAAGGCTTGGAAATACCAGAAAAAACCCAAAAAGGACTTTATTAAAACTGATTGGAAAGCAAAATTTTAAAAGGGAACTATTTTACGTCTTCCTTCATATTATTGCGTTTTCAACCCCATTGAAATGGTGTGGGCTGATGTAAAAACAAGACTACATCAATATAATCAATCCCCACAATTAAGCGGATGTGTGTATCTCATGTGATAAAAAAGGACAATGAATATTCTATATTACCACCTATTAATCCAATTATAATTAATGTAAATACCGAAACAAGTTCTGAAAACTCGGATAGTGACGGAAGAAATATTGTTTATTTCAAGTTCATAGACAAAGCTTTTTTGAAATTTGTTTATTTAACGTCGACCTATTTCCGTTACTGAGACCAATTACCGATGCCAGGGAACGAGCTCCCCCTTTAAAATTTTGCTGAGTTTTTCCTTTATAGAATAGTAAAAATTTTCCACCTGCCTAACATCATGATCATAGTATCATGGCCTAACATTTAATAAACAAGACAGTCGCTGCTTTATGCCACTTTGGAAGGATAATATACCATCTATGTAACTCCCACCTAAGATTACATAACTTTGCCGCTAAAAGATAGAATTTATGTGACTTATCAAATGTGATAAACATATTTTTTTATTAACCACTTCTATTGAATAAAGGTATTATAGAAATCCCTTTCTTTAACAATTAAAAAATAATTGTTTAGTATTTAAAGCACTTTTATATTTCTACCGCCGCCGCCTATGTCCCATAAAGGAGATGCCGACTTTACTCAGAGTTTTCGTTTTTATGCTGTCCCAATTGAGATCATATATACTATACCTAGGATGCAGTAAAAAAAGTTATGGATGAATTACTGGAAAAAGAAAAAAAAATTAATTTTCATAAATTCTTAACTTTGTTCTTTAATTATTTTTGATATTAAAAATAGGAAAAAATGTTTCAACAAAACACTTCAATGGAAAATTTAATTGTCTACAAAAAGTATTTTCAAATTTTCATTGTTTTTGAGTTATTTTGAATTAACTAAAAAATGGGCTTCTTCGAATGGCTCTCAAAAATCCATTACGGAATTTAGTAGCACTTTGCAATTTATCGTTTTAGGTTAAACTAACATATTAAACAATCAAAACCTTTCATGCAATTGTTCCTTTCTACCCCTTAACTTTGGACATATTCAATAGCCTATTAGGATGTTATTCATTGTAGAAAGCATTGAGCTCAACACTTGAAAATATAAAATATTTTCTATTAATAACATTAATTGTTGTCTTTATTTCTCCCTTATTAATATGGCCAGTAGGATGCACATCTTGTGGCAAACTTATATGTATTTGTCTGTAGGATGACCACCCTGTATATCTTCCACTAAAAGTATATATAAAATTTCCTCCTCAATTATAGTGTCAACTATAGGTAGGTACATTCAAAATGGTATTTTCCGAAATTATTACTTAATTATTCATTAGTTGGGGTGTTCACCCTGTACATTCTTCAATAAAAATAGTTTCTTCCTTGATCCGTTTAACTACATATTAAATATTATAGTTCTCTGTCAAATTTCTTTTATTAATTATTTTCTGAAGGGTGTCTGTTACATTATTTTCATTAATTACTTCTTTAACTGTAAAGTGAAAGAAAATAATAAAGACGTTCATTATTATTATTATATTTTTCATTAAAAATATATCCTAGTTCTTTGGCAATAGCACCAATTTTCCACCAAACATTATTTGCCTGCATCAAATAGTTTTGTAGATTGATGGAATTGAAATACCTATTTTAATTTTCACAATCTACATAGCCAGCATAGCCAATCAAAATTGACACACTGAAAGAGACAAAGTAATGTTTACGATATGAAATATAAACTTCTCATACCATCACTCTAATCAAGATAAACTGTTTAATATTTTATTTATGTGTTCTGAATGAATGTACACTAATAAAATTGCATATTAACCTACTAACATTATATTCTAATAACTTTTGAATGATGCAAGGCTAATTTTTACATCATAACAATTTTATTTATATTACTTTTTCTAGAGTCAATGTATTTATTCTTCCCTTACCAAATTAAAGATCCTTACATGATGCTCTACTATGAACATTGCCCCTAGACAGCTTCTAGAATGTTTATTTAACAGTCTTCAGTATTCTTTATAAATAAACAGGGTACATATATCTGTGGTCATGATTATTTTGTATTATATTGGTTTTGTACATTAAGAAAGAAATAGGAATATGATAAGTTACACATTTTTCAACAAGTTTTTATGGTTTTTCTATCATTGGCAGCACGGCGAATATTTCCTTTTTAATAAAATTAATAACAGAATATTGTATATATTGCTTTGTAATATTGGTACATCATTGAAATATGTGCTCATTTACTTCGTGCTGTCAGATTCATGATCAGACCTTCATTATTTCATACATTTGTTGAAAATTTCACAGACATTTGTGTTAAATGCACATGCTAATTTTTTATTTACAATTTGGACAATTTCATTTTCTTTTCTAAAATATACAAATGGTCATCGATATTTATTAAAAAACCGTGATATTTTCATCTATAATTATATCGTACATGTGGAACTTTTTACATAACTTTGCACGTATATAATTCAACTTGCTCTTGAAATCAGATAGATTCCCGTTTTTTCTCCTTTCTTTGAAGACAAATCTGAAATTAAGTTATAGGATATTTTTCATAGAAATACATTATTGGAACTAACCAGACCCAAAAATACACTTTAATTTTTTAACTGGATGTACTGTTAACTTTTTTATTTTACATAACGCCTCGTATATTTAATCAGAATGTAGTCAGAAATTGGTGTAAGGGGTATAATTGAGGTACCTACAGAGTAGGGGTTATATGCGTGTAAAATTATTATGAATGTAATTTTAGCCCACGTAAAAAAGTACTTGGTCAAAATATATGCTGATGATTCAAATATTGAGTCTTTTAAATATGGCTGCATATGTATTTAAATTTGGGTCGACATTTTGTTATTTTTGTTTGGAATATTGTGTTTCTAACTGGTGATGAATATGACGTTTTTAATAAGTAAAGCAATTTTTTTAAATGTGTTGTAAACGAGTAAATATTATATAATTATCTTCTTTTAGGTATGTTTTGAAAGAACTAGGACATTTTGATAAACTGGAAAATGTAAGTATTTAGGCAGGTAAATGTTTTGTTGATGTTTAATTTGAAAATGAATAATGACAACAATATACTATTTATTATCATACAAGCCGCACTATCAGTGTGGTTCAATAGTGCGTCGGAACTCGATATCTCAAGTTCTACGATAGCTAGAAATTAAAAAAAAAATTGCAAGTAAACTAGAAACTAGGAAAGTGTATAACTGGAAATTGTTTTCGAACATACAGGGTGAGCCAAGACGAAATTACAGGACCAAGTGTCTTTTTTTTTAAACGTAATGCTATGTATATCAGTACATTTTTTGAAGCCTCTTTCTAGGCTCTATTCATTCCTATAGTAGCATTGAATATCTCCCAAGCACTTGGATGTAATTAATTTTTTAATTATAAGACATCTAATTAATGTTTTTGAATCATTTTCAGTTCCTAAAACTGTACAGGGTGGCCAAATGTTTTTCAATTAAGAACTTTTTAAATTGATGTTCTCAATTTTTTCAAATGGAACACCCTGTATACTTTTCAACGATGTGATGTAAAATTGAGAAACGAACATTTTTTGTAAGTACTTCCCTATGGCTAATTGCAACCGTTTTCGTTTTATAAATAAATAAGTGTCAAATTCAAGAATAAACTTAAAAAAAGAGGTTCCCTCAAATAATTCATTAGAAAAATTTATAATAGGTGTTCAACGTGTTGCCCATTTTGATTGACACACGTCTTTATGCAATTTTGAAATGAGTGAGACCATTTCTTCCAATCCATTGAAATGAGTAAATCGTATTTAACAGGTCCTTTACTGTAATGGTTTTTTGTACATTTTTTTGCCGTTTTCGTTATTCGACGAGCAATGAAACCTCAGTTTGGTATAAATTGTCGTGTACAATGGAGCATTCATCACACTTATCGGTCGTTACAATTTGTATTGAATTCAAAATATTTGGAATTTTACAATATGAATTTTAATAAAACGGAACTTGTAAATATGACTTGTTTTGGGCGAGTCAGACAGAAATTGTTTACTTGCCAATAGAATTTATCACCAACGTTATTCTGAAAGAAGGATTCCTGATGTTAGCAGCTTCCAAAACCTTCTTGATAGATTTCTGGAAACTGGAAATATCGAATATAAAAAAAGTGGAAGAATAAAACGTGTTGTGAACGAAGAAAATGAGTTTTCTGTGGTGCTGGTAATGGTTGCGAATCCCCATGTTAGTCAAAGAGAAGTGAGCTCATTAGTAGGAATAAGTAGACGGTCTGTGGGTCGAATCTTAAAAACAAACAAGTTGCATGCATATCATATTCAAATACACCAGGAATTATCTGATGATGCTTTTCAAAAGCGCCTGCAATTTTGTACTTGGGCCAGAGGTAAAATGCAAGATGATGTCAACTTCTTCAATAATGTTTTATTCACTGATGAGGCAACTTTTCATAAAAATGGATTTGTTAATAGGCACATTTCCATTATTATGCTTCGAAAAATCCTCACTTTTTTATACAAGTTGATAACCAACACAGATGGTCTATAAACATTTGGGGAGGAATTATTGGAGAACATGTAATAGGGCCACATTTCTTTGATGGTACATTGAATTTACATTTTTTGGAAATCTATCTGCCACAATTTTGGTAAATCTCCCTGAAAGAATTCGAAATAGGACGTGGTTTCAGCAAGATGGTGCTCCACCACATTATTTAAATGCAGTTAGAGACCACTTAAATAAACCTACCCTCATCAATGGATTGGAAGAAATGGACCCACTAAATGGCCTGCTAGATCCCCAGATCTTACAAAAATGGACTTCTTTTATGGGGATACGTGAAGGAAATTGTTTATAGAGACACACAACATTACAAAATATGAAGGAAAGAATAATAACTGCCTTTAGATCTATCACACCGGCAGTTTGGGAACAGTGGGAACCTCATTTCAAAAGCGCTAGAGATGGGTGTCAATCAAAATGGGCAACATGTGGAACATTTATTATAGTTTTTTCTACTGAGTTATTGAAGGAACCTCTTTTTTAAAGTTTATTTTTGAATTTTGTAATTATTGCTCAATGAAACGAAATTGGTTGCAATTAGCTATATGAAAGTACTTACAAAAAATGATCGTTTTACATTTCTACATCACATCGAAAAATATACATGGTGTTCCATTTGAAAAAATTGAGAAAATTTAATTTAAAAAGTTCTTAACCGAAAAATAAATTTTGGCTACCCTGTACAGTCTTAGGAAATGAAAATGATTGAAAAACATTAACTAAATGTCTCGTAACTGGTATTTACATAAGCTTTTCTTAAAACCCATAATTGTGACTGTGGTGATTTTTTTAATATCAATCTGCAGATTGCATTATTTCAACAATAAAATTCATTACATCTAAGTGGTTGGTAGATATTCAATGCTAATATAGGAATGAATAAAGCCTAGAAAGAGGCTTCAAAAAAGGTACTGATATACATATAGTATTCCATTAAAAAAAAGGCACTTGGTCCTGTAATTTCGTCTTGGCTCGCCCTGTATGTTAAAAAAATTCCAGTTATAGACTTTTATCTAGTTTACTTGCAATTTTTTAAAAAATTTACAGCTGTTGTAGAACTCAAGATATCGAAGTCCGACGCACCATCGCCCCACCCTGTATATACAAAAATTTAATAAAAATTACAGTTTATTAGAGTGACAGAAAATCCCTTGCAATTTGGATGTATACTATGACACTGATCGATTCTTATTAAAAAAATAATAATAGAATGCGTATGTGTCGGTGTTCAAATATACCACAGGTCAGTGATTAGTTAATCTAGCAAACTGGGAGATGTAGAGAGTGTACCTTACTGCAAAGTAATCCGCATTGCAAATTACCCCCAGAAGTGATTTATATTTTACTAAACCCCATCTTCATTACTCAAACAAATCTAGACGCCCTAGATTTCGAAGGGTTAGTGGGTTGACTCGAAAAAGATGATAACCGACATTTACAAAAACCGAAAGAGGTCTGAAGTTCCCATTATAATTTTCTGTATTTTAGTTACCTGAAAATAATGCTCTACAAGGATTGTGCCAGGGTATGTTGGAAGCATGGAAAATATATGGAAATACTAAGGCAGTGATCTTATTTATAATCGAAGACGTTACATACAATATCTGTGATCAGCGTTTCCACGAATTTGAAATTCGTAGACAAAATCCTCTAGCTAAAGTCATTAGGCGAACTCTCACAGAAATTGGCGATAGAGGGTTTCTAAATTCTGACAACGAATTAGTAATGTTAGTATTAATAGTAATAAGTTTTAAAAAATTATGTTTTAACCTCAAGAGCTATGCACACCGACCAGCATACTTAAGTGCGATTGTTTCCTAATCTATATTTTATACAGTCGATAAACACTATTATGATTTCTATAGCTTAATAACATTTCTTATGGTTGGAAATGTTACTGATAAAAGACCAATTAGATTAGATGTCTCCCAAGTAGCATTTTGAGATACATTTTCAGAAGCGTTTCTAACAAGTGTGCCTGTTTCCATGTACAAAATGGGAACTATTTGCATCATGTTGCAGTACATGTTCGACGCATACACAATTTCTTATGGTAGTGTAGTACGTGTTTCTAGTTTGGTGGCACTGCGTGTTTCTTTGCTAGGTTCGAAAATAAAGAGAAACATGTTTTTAATTTGTAGCTCACAGCTTTTTAAATAGTTTCGCTAATATATCAATGTTTTTATAACTGATATTATTGGGTACGGAAGGTATGCAATCAGTTTCGAAAAGTCATATCTATTATAATAAAGAATAGGTATGTGTTGTTTCAATATGGAAACAGGTATAAAATAATATTGTAGGTACATGTTGAAAGTATGAAAACATATCTAATTTTTAGCGGATGTCTGGTCAGAATAAACTTATGTGATGAGAATTTTATCGATTATTTTCGGAAAATACTTCGACATTTTAAATGCGCCTTACAAATATGACCATGTATAATTTATATTTTTAATTAAAAAAAATAAATATGTATTTTTTATGATTATTTTGATGTTAATAATAATATAATAATAATAATAATAATAAATGCAAAGCGGGTTTTAGGTTCGAGATGCAAAGCAGTTTTAAGGTAAGCCACCTTATGTATATGCTATTGAATCTATTAATATATGCTAAAACAGAACTAAGTTTGAATACTCTCAATAATTATCACTCTCATAACACAAGAAATAACACAACACTGGAAATACCAATGCATAGATTAACAAAATACGAACAAAGTCCAAAATATCTGGCAATAAAAGCATATAATCATTTACCTGTCAGGTATAAAAATATGCAAATAAAATATTTTAAATCAGAACTTAAGAAATTATTAATACTTAAGTGTTATTATTCTTTAAATGAATAACGATAGTCTGTGATTATATATTTTTTCTCTATTCTTTTTTTGTGTTCGTATCTTTAACTGTTATTTAATACATGTTTTATACATATTTGTATAATTTTAATTTGATACTACATCGTTTGACTTAGTTTATTTATGTATAATATACTGCTTATACTTCTATGTACCTACATTTGACATATCCTATATCATGTATTTGTGATCGACAGGACCAATAAATTATTATTATTATTATTATTATTATTATGGACGACCTGAAATTATTCGCTGAATCAGAGAAACAACTATCATCACTTATCAACGTCACCAAAATATTCAGCGAAGACATTACGATGAAGTTCGGACTTGACAAATGTGGTATTTTTAAAATGAGTAAGGGTAAAGTCATAAATGGCAATGAGACTATTCAGGATATCACAACTATAGATCCTGAAAACTATTATAAATATCTTGGATTTAATCAAAACCCAGGGTTAGAGCACACCACAATAAAGGCCGAACTGAGAAAAAGATATGTGCATAGAGTAACTAAAATCCTTAATACTAAGCTAAACTCAAGAAACATTATATCGGCAATTAACTCGTGGGCTGTTCCCGTTTTAGGATACTCGTTTGGGGTTATAAAGTGGAGTGACATAGATCTCGCTGAGCTTGACCGCTAGGGTTTCTGATTTCCCGACTTTTTTTCATTCCCGGGAATCGGGAAATAGAATTTGAGGTTCCCGGGATTCCCGGGAAATAATAAATTTTTTATATATTTCTTGAAAAACACATTTTTTTTTTCAAAATGTCACACCATTCAAATACTCATTTTTTTAAATGTTTGTTTTCTTCCTTTAGTCAAAAAATAAATCCGTTAGTTTCATTTTGCTTGACTGTAATTTCCCGGGAACGGACATGATTAAAAGTGACATAATTCCCGGGAAATCCCGTCCCGGGATTCCCGGGACAGAAACACTATTGACCGCACAACGCGGAGACTACTCACGAAGTTTCGTATGTTAGATCCTAAATCAGCCACGGAACGCATTTACTTGCCTCGTTCAGAGGGAGGATGATGACTGTTGAACATCGAGCAGCTCTGTAAAAACCAAGTCTCTAAACTACGCAAATACTTTCGGTCACATCCTCATACTACCATCAAGACAATTCTGCCATATGACCGAAACTTTACTCCCATGAACCTAGCACATGCAGAAGGGAAAGAGCCAGCCAATATGAACCTGTCCACTCACATGTTACAGTCCTGGAAAAGGAAAGCTCTGCATGGAAGATACCCCAACTCTCTGAGTGGAGAAAATATAGACGGGAGAGCATCGGCATGGTTTATTGCAAAAGGTTATCTGCATCCTGAAACCGAGGGCTTCATATTCGCCATTCAAGACAGAGTGGTAAGAACCCGCAATTACGAGAAGCACATCTTACATCTCAATGTGAGCGATATCTGCAGGAAATGTCAGAAACCGGGTGAAACCATAGAGCACGTAACCGCAGAATGTAGTCTTCTAGCCAACAGCGCCTATCTAGCACGCCACAATCAACTAGCCAAGATTATCCACCAGCAGCTGGCCATAAAACAAAATTTAATTAAAAGAGCAGCCCCTTACTACAAATACACACCCAATCTGTGCTTGAAAATGAATCAGCGGTATTATACTGGGACAGACCTATAACAACGGACAGGAGCGTAGATTTTAATAGACCTGATATAGTCCTTATAGATAAAGAGCAGAAGAAAGGTTACATCATCGACATTGCTACACCCCTCACTACTAATTTAATAACAACGGAATATCGAAAGATTGATAAATACCAAAACCTGGCCGTCGAAATTAAGTGTAATTGGAAGCTAAAAAATATCAGTATAATCCCATTAGTCATCTCAGTGGAAGGAGTAGTTTCGACTAGGCTCCCAAGTTACTTGGAAAAATTACAGTTACCCCAACACATCAGTAAGATTATGCAGAAAGCAACTATATTACAGACCTACTATCTGGTCCGAAAATTTTTCACCATAGGATAAAGTGAATTCTTTCCCTAGTGTGAAAAGAGAGTTGTGACATTTTTGACTAATAATAATAATAATAATAATTAAAAATAATAATAATAATAAAGATAACCTTTATTCAATTATACCATGAAACGGTGTAGAACAAGTAAAAAAAAAACATGTTTTAGTAAGTAAAAATTCAAACATTACAATTAGATACAAAATTATGTAAAATAGTACACTTAAATACAAACATTAATTTTTTTTTCACATTGACAAATTAAAATGGTGGGAAAAGCAGTAAATGAATTTTTTCATGTAAATGTTTTGTACTTTCAAATCTTTTACTGAGGAGTTGTGATATTTACACAGACAATGTACACAGACATATCCAGGTTAAAATATTCCGAAATGGAATAAAAGGATGATGATGTAATAATTAGTAATGTATCCAATCATCAAACAATGTTTATTTTTCATAATTTATATTGACATTTAAGCTTTTGCATAAACAACAATTTCCCTCGAAAGAAAATTGTTCTTATTTGTTCTGTGTTTCTAAATAGTTTCGGAATTGTTAGCAACATGTATATAAATTGGCCGGCGTTGCGCATGCGTACTTTGACGGACTCTGTTTATTTCTTTTGTATATTTTTCATTTCAATTTTTTTTACCTTCCTCAATATTTTCTATCCAAATAGGACACTCTTCTACTTTCGCCACGTTACTGTTAAATTGTTATAATTTGTAAAAAAGTTCCCAGTTTCTGTTAATAATCTAGTGCTGTAAACAAGAATCAGTTTCAAACACTTTCAGTGGTGACACGAGAATCACAAGATTAGAGTTATAAATAAGTTAACTCTTAGGAATGCTGTTGAATGAGGGGTAAGGATGGACACAGCTCAACTTCTAGATCTTTTCACGCTTTTATTTTATTACAAATAAGAACAAAATAAACATGTAACCTCCACTTATGAATTTGACGATCATGTCATTTCTGTAACTAATTATTGCCAACCTAAAATCCTAAAAACATGCAACTAAATGTTCCTAGATATTTTATTCAAAAGTAACAGATGCTGCGGCATGTTTTGAAATTGTTCCGAACATTTGTTCTGAAGAAAAGTTGTACATAATGGTAGAAACAATTACTAAACTGTTGAGTAATATTGTTGTAGTATATGTAAAAGTTAAATAATTGGTAACAATTTCAGAAAAATGTCGGAAATGTATGTAAAACATTGTATCTCACATAAGTATCGAAATAGTTACAAAACTGTTTCTCACTACTAAATTTGTTTCGAAACTGTCTAAAAATGCTACTTGGGACTATTTTATGCCTAAGATATTTGACATTAATTGTAACAAATTACGTTAGCAAAAGTAAGGGTTTCGACACGTGCTGTCTATCCTAATTGAATTTTTATTTGTACTCTTGATACATCTCTTCTCCTTTTTAATCAAAGATAAATAAATGAACAATTAAAATTATTATTAAATAACCTTTTCAGTGACAATCGTGTGGTCAGTGTAATCTACTTTAGAGCCGGGTACGAACCAGGCCATTATCCAAGTAAGAAAGAGTGGGATGCCAGGTTACTCATGGAAAGGTAAGTAGAATTCTGCCGTAGTTGCAGCAAGCAATTTCCGCAGACAAATAGCATGTTACTCTCAGTGCATTTTTTTTAAATGGAATTTTACCTACCTTTAAATCCATTGTACTCCCAACCAGGTCAAATTGTGATTGTGAGTTGAAAGCATATAGACTCGTGAACAAAAACCATGACTTACTAGTCTTAATATTATACTGTTACAAAATAATGTTTAATAAAGTAAGAAAACTCACATTTTACTTCCCTCGTTTAATATGATCGCATAACAGTTAATTTAAAAATAAAATGGTGATTGTCAAGCTAAAGACTATGTTATGCACTACGTAGTACATATTTTTAGCTTCATTTTGTTTTGTTTATGTCAGGATTAAACGACGTTTTTCCATGTGCGATCCCTTTCGTAAACACGCACTTTCCTTTTTTCCTGATAATTTGCTGTTCCCGATATGATGCTTTCATGCGCTCCCTGATTTCTAAGCTAACTTTAGCTAATGTGAAAACAAAAAAAATTCAAAATAATTCAGAGATTTGAATCAAATAATAATCAAACAAGTATTTGTAAAATCATATGTCACGACAGATCAGGCGCATGCTGGCTCACCATACTTCCTGGTAGGTCCCCGGCCAGCATAGGACCCAGCACCGATCCTTGAGGTACTCCATGAGTAATGGACCTAAGATCTGAGTTTTGCCCTTTGAAGGACACAAGTTGTTTACGGTCTTTTAGATAAGATTCAATAAGCTCAATACTGTTCCCAGAGAAGTTATAATATTTTAGTTTACTAATCAATATTCTGGCCGACACACAATCGAAGGCTTTGGTTAGATCGCAAAAGAGCACAGCTGTATGGCTGCCCTCTTCGTACCCGTCATTTATGTGTGATATTAATTTGTTTATAGCAGCTGTAGTAGATAATGAGTTTCTAAATCCAAATTGCTGCACAGAAACTTGAAATTTGATGTATGTACTACAAGCCAAGGCCCCAAAATTTGTTATAATATTTTTCAACCCCCCACCACCCACCTCTACTCCATTATTAAAGGGGTTGAAAAAATAAAATTGAGATATTCATTTCAAATTTGGTACAATTTGGTATGTATTATAACGACTTCTGGAACTAGATTATATTTTGAGAAGATTCCGTTGAAGGGTTGCGGGTTAAATAGGGGTAGATAGGGGAAAATAAGTAAAGCAAGCTGGTAAGAATACAGAAATTTGGGATTTCGTGTATATACTAGAAGTGAAGGCCTCATGTTTTTTATAATATTTTCCATCCCCCCACCACTCTCTTCCTTATTAATAGAGTTGATGAAATTTAATTTAGATTTTCATATGAAATTTGGTACATGTATGTATTATAACGATTTCTGAAAGTAGATTATACGTTTACATGATTGCGTTAAAGGAGTGGGGGTAAGTAGAGGTAAATCGGGAAAAATAAGGAAGGCATGTTGGTAAGAGTACAGAAACTTGAAATTCGGTGTATGTCCCAGAGTCCAAGGCATCAGTTTTCTTAATAATATTTTTCAACCCCCCCCACCTCCCTTACTCCACTATTAAAGGAGTTAATAAAATAAAATTGAGATATTTACTTGAAATTTGGTAGACGTATGTATTATAACGACATTCGGAACTAGATTATATATTGGGATGATTCCGTTGAAGGGTTGGGGGTTAAATAGGAATAAATAGGGGAAAATAAGTAAATCAAGCTGGTAAGAGTACAGAAATTTGGGATTCGGTGTATATATTAGATACTAAGGCCTCAAATTTCTTTCTAGTATTTTTCAAAGCCCAACACCTTCACTCCATTATTAATGGGATTGTTAACATAAAATTGAGATATTCACTTGAAAGTTAGTACCACTTCTTATTGAGATGATTCCATTGAAGGGGTGGGAGGTGGTAGGTTGTGAATGGGGGAAAATAAGTAGTATAAACTAGAAACTTAATTTTTAATGTATATGGTAGACACCAACGCCTTACACTTTTCTATGACATCTGCCCCAAATATTAAAATTCTATGGTCAATAATTTCCACATACTAGAGTGCAAATCTAGTCAAGATGTTTCCTTTAAAGTGACTTGGATGAAAAATCTGGATGTAGAAGTAGTGATTCCTTAGGCAGCGGTTTTATACAAATAACCTAAAAGATTCATGAATTTTATAATTAAATATCCTCTAATTTAACTTTTGTCTGGTAAATATTTCTCGAGAAATGTGAAAATATCTTACTATTTTTTCTTAGGTCTATGGCCATTAAGAGTCCCTCCATTCAGTACCACTTGGCTGGAACAAAGAAGGTTCAACAGGCCCTATCAAGGTCTGGGGTTATTGAAATGTTCTTACCCGAAGCTAAAAAGATTGATGGAATTAAAGATATATTCACCGGACTTTATGGACTTGATTTTGACGAATTTGGTGATCAGGCTGTCCAGATGGCTCTTGATAATCCTGACAGGTAAATATTTTTATTCACAATCATACAGATATAATCAAATTGTCTTACATGTCATAAGTTGGAAAATATGACATTTCACTTTCTAGGCCTGCGGTTCATCGCAATTTTGCGTTAATCGGGTGACTAAATAAAAAAAAAAAGTAGTGTGAATATAGTTGATCTCGCCGCTTTGCACCTTAGTCAACTATCTTATCTCTTGACAACAATGAAATTCTTTCCACCTCGGTATGTAATATACTACTAGAAAGCAATATTGGTTTATATAATTTCAAAAACTAAAAACTAAAGAATTATCTGATGGAAAACTTTATCAAAATTAGTGCAGTTGCAAGTTGTGAGGGAATAGACAGACAAACGAGGTTATATTCTAAACTCGTTCTCCTATTAAAGTACTACCTACAATTTTTTAATGGCTACACAATAGAGAAAAAATCCGGCAGTGTATTATTCTATTGGCAGTTTGTTCCCAGCTAACAATTTAAGCGTCTGTGACTTCAGCTAAAGGAAATTCGACCAAGACAGGTCGAAATTATGTAATGTTTAAATTTACGTGGTGGAAGTCGCTGTGGTACCTATTAGGTACAGGATAGTTATTGGTAAAATTAATGCTCTAATAGATGATGGAAAATATTTTTGTTACTATTTTTACTTAATAGTGTACATTAAAACACACTAATTAAGTGGTAGGGAATACACGGCCTTAATGACCTAATAGGGTAAGTAAGTAGAAAGTGACGTAGTCGGAACAATTTGGTAAACTTAACAAGGGGACATTTGCCATCTAATAACTAATATGATTGTTAAATAACTTATTAAGTAATTTTGGTTATCATTAGATCCTCATAGAGAATATAGGTGAAATGTAATCGTATTTCTTGAACAAGACTTCTTAGGTACCTAATCAGGATCCTAGAAGTAAAAATGAAAATTGAAAAATTAAATTGTCACAATTTATATTTATGTATTATATATATTTATAATAATTAATGTTCTTAAGGGGGTGTTTTGTAGTATTTCAAGGTACAATATATAATATTAACAAAGAAAAGTATTTCCCACTTAAATTCACGCGAATCATGCTTAATAATGCACCGCAAACGAAATAACTTGTCATATATAATTATGTATCTTATAATATATTATGAACCATTTCATCATATGAAGTTATATTTTTGACCAAACAGGATTTTGAAGGCAAATAAAAGGTGTGAATGGTGAAAAATAAGTAATCGGCGATGTTGATTCCATATTATTCTCGACATTGAATAGGTGTCTGGCGACCTAACCTAATAGGTCAAATATATCTGCTTATTTTGTACGTCAGTATGACGTGCCAAAAAACACCATTTAGGTTGTATCGACATCGAATTTATGTCCTATATCACCTATCGAAACTGGTGGCGCCACCTGTTCGACGTGCAGTCGACGTCGAATGACACCTAAATTGTTAGCTGGGTTTGATTTACTTTAATGTCGTAAAACACTGGAATACTTTTTTATCTTTTTCGTTCAGTTTGACTGGTAAATGTTCAATAAATTGGGGTGCTATTGTACCTGTCAGCTCAGTCTCTTGGGTTCTCTGGTAATTGGTAAAATAATAATCAAAACAGTCTCTGATCAAACTGTTTATGAGTCGATAAACCCACCCTAAGGACAGCTTGTATCAATTGAGTTTAAACCTGAATCAGCTTGACCAAAGATCAAAATCCATAGTTACGATTGTTGTATCGATTGTAACAATTAATGGTGTTTGATCTCTGGTCAAGCTGATTTTGGTTCAAACTTGGTTTACGTTGGGAATCACGTTGAACTACCATTGGATGCAAGAACATTCCTCAAAACACCTAGAGCTGTAAACGCTCGTCATATGGATAATGCATATTAGTCTCTTCTACTCACTACTTTGCACGTAGAATAGTAAATCGTAGAATGCATAACCTCACATTTAAAATCACGCGCATCAGTTCGGTACTAACAAGGCAAGTTTTAAAATAGATTCTGTATAGAAAACTGAATAGAATCTATACAGTTGCGTTATCTTGTCTATAATTTAATGTTACTCAAGATGTGCGATAAATGAGAAAAGATCAGTATCGCTTACGTAAAGACTGTATACCTATTCAGTATAGAATATCTATAGCCATTTTTATAGGTAACATATAGATTTAATAAAGTTGTAATACATTTTCCATAACAGTAATGTTTTTCTCGGAGAACTTTACAGGACCCGTATTGAGGAGTTAGCGATAATATAACGATACCTCATATGTGCTAGAAATGTAAATCATAAATTCTATACAGGGAAAATATATACAGATAATGCTTTATAATCTTTGTACAGATTAAATAGAGAATATATATGTAGAGGAACTATTTAGTTGTACTATAAATATATAGCCTGTAGTTGAAATTTTTATCGAAAAATCTTTATGAAATATCGCCTAATCTATATAGTTCACGGAAACCTGTATCGCTTGGTTATATGAGTTACTGTCCTGGAGAGGGAAACCTTCCATGTGATGGTGCCTCTGAAGTAGTTTTCACAAACACCAAAACATATCACACTTGACTCGCGTTTCGTCAACCACATTGGCATCATTGGGAGATGAACAAAATTGACGATTAATACTGGCTCTCAATACGCTTTTCGCCAGTGATGTATAATCAGGAAGTGATTAAAATTGATAATTAATCATCTCCTGATGATGCCAACATGGTATGCGAAACGCGCTTCGAGTGTTGGATTGAAGAGTTTTAGTATTTGTGGAAACTACTTCAGATGTAGACTCTTACTAAAAAACTGAAATGGAAATGTAATTGGTTAAAGGTTTGTCTTGAAACCACAAAGAGAAGGTGGCGGAAATAATATCTATGGACCTGAAGTAAGAACAGCTGTGTTGAAAATGAAAGATAACAAAGAACGTATGGGTTGGATTTTAATGGAAAAGATTTTACCACCACTTTCATCAGGTTATATTATAAGACCGGGAGGACCCAATCCACCACCACTTTGTGATTTGGTATCAGAACTTGGAATATTTGGTGTAGTAATTGGGTATGTATGTTATATTAAAAAATCACACCATGTTAATGAGATATAAAGCAGACTTCTTAGTAGTATCCAATTACATAGTAGATCACAGTTTATCTTAGCAATCTAAGTATCACGTTTCACATATTTTATTTCCTTTCTAACACTTAATGCTGATTTGCAAAATTGCTTTTCTTAGTAGAGCGTATCTGGTAGGAAAAAGGAGCGCAAGCCAACAGCGGAATATGAACATTTTTTTTGGCTATTCTTTAAGTTTGTATCATGCAATTATTCTCTGAAAATCACAAGTTGCATACTCGAGAAGAGGGGGAAATACTTGCACACAAAATTGCAAGAACTACTTTTTTGGCGATAACTCGGAAAATAAAGCCTGTATGAAAAAACAGTCTAACTCAAAGTTAAAGAGAATTTGAAAATACGTGATCTGAGCCAAGGTTTGTCCAAAAATATTAATTAGATCTCGAGTTATGCACAACATATTGGACCAATATATAATCCATATAGGACCAATATGTGAATATTGGTCCTATATATCCAGTTGAGATTGGTTGTATAAATCACAACAAAAAAGTTATCTCGGATAAACTTGAATTTTCCAATTCCTTTTGTAAATACTACACTGAAAATATTGAAAAATTATTAAATGACACTTATGGTAACCTCTCGATTGTACTGTTGGTGTAACGTGCAACTCTTCTTTGTTTTTTTATGATATTATGCCGAAAGAAATATCAAATGTTTTAAACAATATGCAAAATAAAAAAAGCACAGGTTTTGATAATATTTCCATAAAGGTACTTAAATATATATCCAGATTCATTATATATCCTCTATGCTTCATTTTTAATTTATGTATTAAACTAGGAATATTCCCTGATAAACTGAAATATGGTTTAATAGTGCCAATTCATAAAAAAGTTGATATTGCACTGTTAGAAAATTGCAGGCCAATAACATTGTTATGCTGCATTTCCAAATTATTCGAGAAAATTGTCCATAGAGTTGAAAATGAGCCTAGTCCGATGTTGATAACCTCCTCCACAGAGGCAATAGTGTTATCAACTCTACCTCCTGCCCTGATCATCACATTGCCATGATTCTTTTTTCAAATTAAATAGAGGAAAAAGTCCCTTGATGTGCAAAACAAATTATTTAAATATAACGTTTTTCTCGTGCAAAAAACGCAATTTGAAAAAAATTCAAATTCGTTTCTCAGGTGTAGCTTCGCAATATTTTTCAAACAGTGCAAACCTATGGAAGTTGATGGGATTGTACATACAATGAGCAAAGACCCATCAATTTGTCGAGATTTTGGGCAGTTACGTGGCTCCGCAAATTTTTACCATCCCCTTTTCTCCCTCCCTCCCTAATTCACCCACCAACTTCCCACTTTGACCAGAATTAAGCTTTACCTTTTCCCTACCTCCACTAAAAATTTCATGTCCCTCCTTCTTTCCTGGATAAATCATTGGTTTAACACTTAATACCACCGGCAAAGAAAATTATACCAAGAATTCTTCAATTACCCATAACTCAAGATCTAATTAATATTTTTGAACAGACCTTGGTTCAGATCAAGTATTTTCAAATTTTCTAGACTTTTTTTTCAAACAGGCATTATTTTCCGAGTTATAACAAACTTAAAGAATCGCAAAAAAAAATTTCCGATTCCATTGTTTACTGCCAAATCCAGATCCGCTCTGCTATCTAGCTGACGATGCTTTTGCAATATTATAAATATTACCAACAGACACTTTTATATTTAGTATTATACTCACTTTCATATTAAATCTTTTCTACTTACAATGTAATTTATTTGCCCAGAGTCAACGACGACTTCATAAAATAAAATAAATCTTTTGAAGTCATTAACGAAACCTTAAATATAACATATATACCTTGCGACATATGGTATGTTACGCGAATTGATTTGTTTGATTTTTTCAGGGATTCTCAGAAAATTTTAGTCAATAAACAAGCAGGGCATATGTTGAGGACCAAGGTGTCCACTGCAAATGAAGGTGGCGTGGCAGCAGGTTTAGGTGCACTGGATAGTCCTTATTTAATTGATTAAATTAAAAAAAACAAGCATTTACTTGAAAAGAAATACCCAAAAATTATTTTTGCATTTTTTTATTCAATTTCAATGTACAAATAAACTCTTAAGTATTACATTGCTTTATTTAACATGAATCAAAGACACCCGTGGACCTGATTCGTTCAAATTCCTTATCGATATCGTAATGTCTGAAACAAGATTTATGATTATTTAGACAATATGATTGGGTTAGAAACCTTCTGGAGATAACTACAAAATTAGGCTAATATTTAAAAGAGGGCTCGTAAAAAAGTTTCATATAAGCATGAAACTTTCTACAGGTATACTTTTGATTGAACTCCCGTAAATTACTCTTCAAGAAAAAAAAAATGTGTTCAAAACGCCATTTTGCAAATTATTGTCCAAAATTCGGTCTTTGGCCATTTCTTGGAAATCTCCATTTTAGAAATCATAAAGTATAATTTAATAAAAATCTTTAAAAACAGTGTTGTATTAAAATGTACCAAAACGAAGAAAATAAATATTACATGATTTTATTGAGGCACGATTGTAGTCCAATGATAGTCTATTGAAATAAAGAGTGAGGTGAGGCAGGGTGCCGGTTTCAGTGGCGAGACCTCGATCTGCGAAGTCAAGGCACGCCGGTCGAGTCCGTCACCTGGATGGGCAACCTTATTTCATTTCACAGTCCTGGTTAAGTGGTAGAGTAGCATTAGCTAAACTGCGCCAGGATGTTAAAATAAATAAGGCAACGAAAAAAATTGATCTAAAATCACTGAATAAAGGAAATACATTATAATTTGTTACTGTTTGGATATTATATGCGCAAGGTGGCCAGTTTTGAAAAACCCGCCTCTAACACGCCACTCAGAGGTTGTTCAGATTTTGCTATGTAATAACTAATTGGTCTGCCTTAAGGTAGTTATAGCGCAGTTCACATTATTCGAGGTCACAAAACTTGCTGCAAATTTAATTCATATATCAATAAACATTCTGGTAAAATATGAACTCTATTTATCGTTACGTTTCCGAAATTCATTCACTCTTAGTAAAAAAATCAGTAAAATAATCAGTAAAATTACTACTTTAAAGAAACTCGATGTTTCGGACAATAGGGGCAAATGTTTAAGATAGTTACATCACAATTCACGTTATTTGAGAAGGTCACAAAACTTCCTGCAAATTTAATTCACGTATCAATAAACATTCTGGTAAAATATGAACTCCATTTATCGTTTCATTTCCGAGATTCTTTTACTCAAAGTTTGCAGTTTTTATTGACATTTAACATTGTGTTTGTAGATGCCATGTGAAATAAACTGATGTCGTGACACTATTTTCCCTCTTATGACTGATCCTTATCCGAGAATGATCTCAAAATCGAGGCAAATTCAAATTAATTGCTGATGAAGCATGTGTATAAATATCGAGATGATTCACCGTAAAATAACGAAATGGCAGCTACCCGAAAACTATTGAATAGAGAACATGAGTTAACGTGGTTACGTCGCACTATTTCTTATACTTGGCAGGCATATTTGAAAATTCTTAGTGTTTATTTTAAATGCAATATCATATATGTTAAAAATGAAAATGTTGTATAAGTATGAAACCAAAAATCAAAGAAACTATAATATTGTATTAGAAATAGATTCCAATACATATACTCAAATTAACCAAGCACAAGTTTTGCATATAGGTTGGAAGAATTGTAAGTTTGTAGACTATATTAATGTTATTCAGTGCTATAAATGTTGTAAATATGGACATATGGAAAAAGAGTGCAAAAGTGATAAGCAGATATGTGCAAGATGTGCCAAGGAGCATAAAATTCAAGAATGTCCTATCGAAAGTGAAAATAATAAAATATGCTCCAATTGTAAATATGCAGCTGAAACTTTACATATTCCAAATATAAATTATAATCACTCAGCCTTCGATAAACATGAATGTGAATCATACAAAAGAATATATAATAATCTAAAAAGTAGAATAGAATACCCAGAAATGTTTAATAACAACCAATCATAGCCATTAAAAAAAGGAAATTTGTTGTACCTAAACATTGAGAGCTTACTAGCACATAAAACAGAATTAGAATGGTCCATTAATCAGTTGAAACCTATTATAGTATGTCTTACAGAAACACATATAACGGAAGAAATAGAAGCATCGGAAATTAATATTAAGGGTTACAGTCATGTATCAACAAATTCATCTAGTCGACACACAGGAGGAACGTTAATATACATTAAAGATGAATATCGATTTAAGAACATTTTATCGGATAGTCTTTGTATGAATATGTGGATTACAGGTATTGACATCACAATAAATCATAAAAGGTACATAATATTAAATTGCTACCACTCACCTAATGCCAGTCATTCAGACTTCTTGACAAAGTTGGAAAATATCATCGCAGAATGGACAACAGTCAACGGTGTACTTATAGTAATTGGTGATTTTAATATAAATATGGCACGAAAAACTTATTATTCAGAAAAATTAAATATGCTTATAAAAAATTGTGGACTAATGCAAATTATGGATAAATTTACAAGAGTAACAAATGAAAGCAGTACTATAATTGATTTGATTATTACAAATAATAAACAATTGGAATTCGAAGTACACACTACTCCAAAAATCACAGATCATTCTATTATCACAATCGAATTAACCACTGAAAAAAATGAGCAAATCACTTATAAGAAGAAAATGAGAAATTACAATAACATGAATGAGCTCCAGTTTCAGTTAGACTTGAAGGATGAAGAATGGCTAACAGATTGCACAGATACGAATAAGATAGCAGATAAATTAACGCACACAATAATTAATATGTTAAATAAACATGCACCTGAAAAAGAAATTTGTATTTTTAACTCTTATGGAAATAAAAACTGGTTTAACACTGAGGTAAAACAAAAAATAAAAGACAGAGATACACAATACAAGAGAGCAATAATAACAGGAGTAGGACAGTGACTGGACAGATTTCAGAAACAAAAGAAATGAAGTAGTAAAGTTAATTAGAGAACAAAAACAGAAATACTATGCAGAAAAGGTAGAAGATGTAAGAAATGACCCAACCGAGCTATGGAAAATATTAAAAACATTAGTTAAAGGCAACGTAAAAAACAAAAAAACTGGAATAATGTTTAATAATGAGCTATGTGAGAATGATAAGGAAATAGCCGAAAAATTCAATAACTACTTTTTACGAAGTATTGAAGACATAACTCTTAGTCTAAACAAAAGTAACAACTATGAGTACATACTAGAAAATATGGATAAACCATCTAGTCATTTGAGCAATTTTAAAAAACTTAATTTTAATGAATTAAAAACAATTGTCAGAAACTTGAACAACAAAAAAAGCAGTGTGGATGGGATAAATACTAAAATTTTAAAACTGTCTTTTGAAGGTATAGGAGATCGATTCTTACAAGTGATGAATACAAGCATGGAAAAAGGCGTATTCCCCAAGTCGTGGAAAACTACAACCATAGTACCAATTGAAAAGAAACCAAATTCAATACTATGCGAAGAACATCGACCCATAAATATGGTACCGTGTTATGAAAAATTGTTAGAATTAGCAGTGAATGAACAATTAGTGGGCTATGTAGAAAGTAATAGTATTTTATCTAAGTACCAGTCTGGTTTCCGCAAGAACAACTCATGTGAAAGTGCCCTTCAATCAATTCTATTCAACTGGAAAAATGCATTAAATGATAAAAAAATTATTGGTGCTGTGTTTTTAGATTTCCAAAGAGCGTTTGAAACTATTGATAGAGAACTTTTACTGTTGAAATTAGAACATATGGGAATTATTAACTGTACAATGGATTGGTTCAAAAGTTATTTACAAGATCGTTATCAAGTAACTAAATTCGGTGATGATGTCTCTTCTAAAATGATTACGAAATATGGAGTTCCACAAGGAACCGTACTAGGCCCGAACCTATTTATATTATATATAAACGATATTGTTAAATACGTCAATAAGTGAATATACTGAATGAGGAACTGAATATACTAATTAACTGGTTAACTGATAATAACTTAAGGCTGAATATAAACAAGAGACAAAATACATGATAATAAAAAGTAAACATAACTCTCTTGATGTAAATAACAATGTCGTTCTATCCATCAATGGCAGTGATATCGAAAAAGTTTCAGAAATTAAATATTTAGGAGTGATAATTGATCAAAACTTAACCTTCAGTAGGCATGCAGAATTCTTAAGAAACAAGGTTGCGAAGAAGATAAATTTTTTACGAAGAATTGGAAAAAACCTAAATCAGTGTACCAAAAGAACAATATATAACTCAATAATCCATTCTCACTTCCACTATTGCTCAACAATAATATTCCTTTTCAGTGATTCCGAATTCAGTGTTTTGCAAAAAAAAACAAAATCAAGCCTTAAGAATAATCTTACAATGCAACAGATATACAAATATTAAGCGAATGCTGGATAATGTTGAAGTCCTAAGCGTTAAACAAACTGTGATATTGAATACTATGACTTTTATTTATAAAATGTTAAATGGTTTCTTACCAGAGCATCTATTAGAACATTGTACCTTTGTTAGAGACATTCACCATTATGATACTCGTAATCAAAATAACTTTTATGTAGCGACAGTTAGAACAAACTATGGTCAAAATGATTTATTCCACAACGGTCTAAAAATGTATAATGAATTGCCAGACAGTATAAAAGATAGTGCAAATATAACGTCTTTTAAAAAAAATTGTAAGATACATGTCTACAATAATAGCGAAATTTAAATGTGATGTATTCTTTAAATTATGTGTTTGTATATTATATATGATTATGATTATATGATTATATTATAATATATATATATTATAATATCTTGTATGTATATATATATGTATGTTTCTCTGTATTTTTTTAGCTATGCTAGTAATAAAGTATTATTATTATTATTATTATATATAAGAAACTAGAAGATTTACAAATTTTCGTTCTGATTTTATTTATTGCATGTATAATAATATTTTCCATTAATTTATTATAAAAGGTAAAAGTATTTTTAAAATTTTGTCGAAAATAATATACAGATAATATGTACAATAGTGAATGAATACCCACAGTATAATATATTATAATGAATGAATACATTTTTTTATTGAATTGGAAATTAAGAATACTTTATTATTTATTATATGTAATCAAATTTTTTTTTTATTTAAATATCTGCCAGGAGTGATATTTTGCATTTTTATTTACGTTATGAGAAGCTCCCGTTTTGACCTGATTCAAAATCGAGCAAACTCCACATTCAATAGTAAATAACACTTTACTTTTAATAAACCTCCCTTTATAACGCACCTGATCATTGCAACTTGACATTCTTAAATTGTTAAATAACTGATCTTCAAACCATTTAAATAAAAAAATTTACATGACATCAGTGACGAGTGGATAAGTGGCATTAGAAACTATGTGCGGCATTGCGAAGTCTTTCTCTACTCTCTCTCTCTCGCATCTTAAGTTTATCGATTCGCTAACATATGTCATACCTTTTGCGATATAACTACCTTAACATGTTATACTAATAATATTCTATATAAAATTTACCACAAATAAGGTCCTATACTTCTTGCTGAAAGGCGCAATTATTTTTGAGGAATGACCAATCAAATTACGGTTTCCAGTCCTGGGACCACCCTGGGATTCTAGAGAAAAAATCTGGTCCCAGAACCTTAAAATGTCCCAAAAAGGCTGGTAACACTACCTCTATTTTACTGTATAGTAGTGTGATATATAACTATCAACTATTTTAGTGATGGTTAATATATCTTTGCCTGCTCAATGCATTCAAGAGGTAGATTATCGAGAGGTGTTTATTTATCTCATCTTAGAAGCATTTCGTATAACATTTGTGCAACGATTGTTGTTTTATTAATTTCACCTTGTTAAATACGAAAATAAATCGTCGCTCCGGAAGAAAAGTGACACAACTAAAAAAAATCGGTAAAGGTATTTACACAGAACTTCCCTCGTTATTTGTTCATGGCAGTCACTCTAAAAAATTAATAATTACGAAATGACATTGAGAATAATAATCGGAATAGAGTTATTGCTATTATTACAAAGAAAACTTGATAAGTTTTGGTCAAAAAAATATACAGATTGCTCATCCAACAGCAAAAGTTCAATACTAAATAGCAGGTGCCACATATGGCAGGCTTGCGCAAATACCTTTACAAATGTCCACCATGACTGAATTATTTCTTGGGATGACCACCCTGCACATTTTACAATAAAAGTATAATAGGTGCATATGCCAGATATTATTGCCATCTGTCACATTTTCAATCCAACATTCACGTAATGGAGTGGAAGTATAGTGGTGGTTAAAAAATTTCATTTTTTTTTAAATTTTTCAAAAGATGTTGGTAAAATAATTTTCAAATTTTTTTCTTCTGAAATAGGTTTAAAATGCCAAACGTAGAAATTTTAAATTTGAGCAAAAAGGAAAGTTTCCTTCTATTCTATAGTAATGCTAAAAAAAGTTTAAAAATCAAAAATTACATATTTTTTAAAATAGGTTTAGAATGCTATGAAACGTGAAAATTTTAAATTTGAGCAAATAAAAAAAATTCGATCTATTTTAGTGGTAAAAACTTTTTGAAAAATGTTGGTGGAAAAAATTTTCAAAAATTTTTTTCTGAAATACCTAGGTTTAGAATGTCATTTAAATTTGAGCATTCTAGTGTTAAATTTTTTTCCAAACTGGTAACAAAATGATGCAATTTTTTTTCCGAAATTGGTTTGGAATATCATGAAACGTGGAAATTTTAAATTTGAGCAAAAACATTTTTTCGTCTGTTCTATAGTAGTGATACATAAATGGATTAAAAATGTTTTCAAATTTTTTAAAAAATTCTTCAAAAACATTTTTAAATTTGTTTGAATAGTTTTAGAATGTCATGGAAACGTGGATAGTTAAAATCTGAACAAAGAAAAAAAATTCTATCTTAGTGGTAAACTTTTTTAAAAATAGTAAGAAAAATTTCTAATTTATCTTTTAAATAGATTTAGAACGCTATGAAACATGGAAATTTGAAATTTGAAGAAACAAAAAAATTCCATCTATTTTAGTGGTAAATAAATTTTCAAAAATGGTAAAAAAAATTTTCAAAAATTTTTTTTTTGCATCAGGCTTAGAATGCCATGAAACGTGGAAATTTTAAATTTGAAGAAAGAAAAAAATTTTTTTCATTTTAGTAGTAAAAATTTCTTCAAAAATAAGTATTGGTGAAATTTTTTTTTTTTCCTGAAATAGGTTAAGCGTGTCATGAAACGTAGAAATTTTAAATTTGAGCAAAAAAAAAATTTTTTCATCTTGGTAAAAATTTTTTCAAAAATGTTTGAAAAAAATGTTCAAAAATTTTTTTTTTCTGAAATTGGTTAAGCGTGTCATGAAACGTGGAAATTTTAAATTTGAGTAAAAAAAAATTTTTTTCACTATTTATTCCGTTTAGACGGTCCACCCTGTATATTTTTCAGTGAAAATTCTACCAGTTCTTCGCTGACAGTAGCGTCAACTACCTACCAAATTTGACTGCTCTTCGTCAAGTAGTTTTTTAGTAAATGCACCAACAGACAGACAGACAGACCGACGGAATTGAAAAACCTATATTTTCGTAATCTACGTGTTCTGAAACGTCAGAATCCGAAAAAATCTCGGAGGGTGATTTTTTCTCGAATACAATACTTCCCTTCGGTATGCGAGGGAAGTAAAACAGTTTTGTAGAAAAGATAATTTAAAATAGTTACCATTTTAAAAGCTTTGCTGAATAAGCTGTAATGAGAGTGATATACCTATTAGTTTTCTTTCTTTATATCACCGCTATTAAAGCAAATCTTGATTTAATGTAGTGCATTCAATTCAGACACACGACTCGACTAAACTTATGACATTATTATACTCTTCACAAATACAAAATGAAGAGTATATTGCATTTGATCGGCACATTTCTAAAACCAGTAATATTGCTCATAGAGAAAAAAATTTTATATCCTGTGTTGGTGATCAAATTCTGAACAACTTTCAAAATATTCGTCCGTCTGTCCATCTGTCACGTTTCTTGTAAGCACGATAACTTAAGAACGAAAAGTCCGATTGTATTGAAAATAGGGCAGTAAGTTATTAGTAAGCTAGAGGAAGAACTCTATTGCTTTTGAACAATATCGATCAACAAATAAAAAAGTTTTCAATTATTTAAATAAAAAAAAAGAAATTGTATGTTTTGTAATTAAACAAAAAGTGTCTAAAACCAATATTATTTACAAAAAAAACCGCGAAGGATATCGCATAGAATGTGCAACAATTATATAAAAAGTGCAGTAAATCGGCGAAGAGTATAATTGTTATCTTGTTCAAGATTGACAACACTATAATCGGGAGTGGTGAACGACCACTGAACTCTACTTATAAAATGGAAGACCAGTATAGATTTATGCGCGTGAACAAAATACGGGAATCATGCGATTCAAAGTCCCGGGTTTATGCGTTGCCGCAGTAGAAATTTATTATCAAAAGTATGTTGGTGCTTGTCTCCCGTAGCGGGAGGTCTTGGATTAGTGCAGAATTTCAGAGCCGACGTCAAGCAATTTTCTTGTTGAAATTGAAAATTAAATAATTATGTTGTGGGCATGGCAACTTTTATGTTTTTTTAATAAAAATCAAGACAAAGGTTAACTATATAAGAAATGTCAATCTATACTCGCATATTTTTGATGATTTCTGAAAAAGAAAGACAAATTAAAAACACTTGCAATAAAATAGGGCCGGCCCTGGCGTTCTACACAATGCGATCACAGATGCGATTGCGCTCCTCCCCGGGGTCGCCATACTTGCGCGAGATTCAATTTCAGGAATAGACATTGGCATTCCATTTATATGTAAAGTTCAGTGTGAACGACGCGCGTAAGTGGCGAAATTGAGGCATTTATTTATGACCTTTTCCTAGGCACATCCCTATCGTATTTGTGAACTTTTTTTGAGTGGTGTCACTTTTCTTCCGGAGCGACGAAATATTCTGGTGACATAACTATTTAATAACATCAGGGTGGAATTAGAGAGGACATTTTCAATGCAAGATCTTTTCGTAGAAAGTCAGTAGGATCAGATAAAATATAATACCACAATGTCAAAAAATAAATAAATATAAAATATGATACACCTACAAAATTAACTTATACAAAATATGAAAAATGCCATAAGACACTCATTCTTAACTGTGGTTAAAAGTAAGAGTTTTAGAATGGAGGAAGAAGAAGAATAGGATGTCAATTTTCAAGCAGTTTTGATTATTGTTTAGTTTTGAATTCATTAGTTTTTAAAAGTTAAGATTTAATTTATATCTTAATATGAAAAGTGAATAATCAATTTATAGCTGACCTCATCGCAGTAAGTAATTTTTTAAATAAATAATTGTTTTTGTGATGTTGCTTCTTTTAAATATAACTTATTTATCATTAAAAATATACCAGAATCAGTTATTAACTCTTGATTGAAAATGTCTCTAAAGCAACACATTCACATCCAAAAAATAAACTACCATTTAAGGGCGAGTCTTTTCATCTCCAATGAAATTTGGTCGGTGAGCATTTTTAAAATAATTATTGTAAAGGTATTAATTATAACTAAAACACTTTTAATTGTTTGTACTCTACCGAGGTATACTTGTAATGACATGAAAAAAACTCAATTTAATTCCACATTTTATATATTAAATTTTTACTTTAGATTCAAACCATAAATGATAAAAGGATGTAAGTTGATCTTGGTTAGGTTAGGTGGTATATAAGCATGCACTGGAATCTCAATAGTGTTATGATACATATTAATGTTTTCTATGCAAAAAATTCTTGAATATGTCGTATCGTCAACATGTCATTTGCGGCACCTAAATAAATATCTACCTATTTTTCTGCACAACATTTGCGTATTTTTAGACTAAGCGCACACGGGTGACTTTTGTCACGCAACTGTTTTGTCACCTACCTCGGAGTCCGCATCGAGTCTTATGGAGATGCGCTCACGAGCGACGTGACTGTCACGTCTCTTCGTGAGCGCATCTCCATAAGACTCGATGAACTCCGAGCTAGGTGACAAAACAGTTGCGTGACAAAAGTCACCCGTGCGCGCTTAGCCTTATTTTAGAATTAATAAGTTTGTCATGAAAGGTGAAATATGACAATGGACGAAAAGTATGTGGGGTTCATCCAACTCTTTATAGGTGATCTATGTATGAGAGATTATAGGTTGTCTAGTATTTATTTTATACCTGCTAAACATTTCCATTAGGTACAAAAAGTAACACCAATAAAACTATAAAGTTTAGATTTCAGAGTGTTATGCATTACACTTTGGTTTTCGTTAGATGCCAGGAATTTTAGATATATCAAAATTATTGTGTACGTGGAAAATATGTGACTGAATATTGAAGGTGGTTATTTTTATCCTAATTGCTTAATTACCTTACTTTAAATATAATTATTGCTTTAAAAAATGCACTTACTTATAGAATTCTCTGTAACAGTTTATTTTTCTTTTACAGATGAGATTGTCATATGCAACATATGTTATGGCACATATTATAAGTGATCTAACGATAGCAAATTTCGTGGATTTCATAATTATTCCATGCATTTGCGGCTTCTTTATTTCATTGCAAGTTTCTATTTTTTTAACCATATTTATAATTAGATATTATCAGTCAGTAATTACTTTCAAATAGTTAATCGTTTACTGTCGCTATGGTAACAGATTATGAATTTGTGAATATTGAATTTCTTGGCCTTCTTTTATAATAATAATTACATATTGCCCTTATATTATATAATAGTATATCCTCTTTTTTGATCAACAACTTTGTGTGAAAAACAGATATACAGTAAGTAAGACCTGCGTATAACCAAAGTGTATATAACCTGTATTGGGTCTATATGAATATCTTTACTCGATGAGGACATTCTGGGTATAGCCAGAATAAAGTTGGCATTTGTCGATTTGCTATCGCCACGATACATTTTGGATTTAGATTGAATAAAGTGTAATTTATCGAATCGCTATCACCATGCGTAGACTATTAGTTATGTATATGTCAATGTACCTTTAGTGTATTTAAGTACATCTTGCAAATTAAATAATTAAATAAAAAAATATTTGTTGTGTAGGTATGTATTTTTTCGGGAATTTATGGCATATTATTACTTTATAATTTTTACTGTACTGATAAACTTATAGAAACCTTCTGATATCATATACTTACCTTGTTGAATGCATAGTGGAATCGTGGTGCGATGCAGATCTACAATTTCAGTGCACTAGTGCAGCTGGTGGCTTTACTCTTCCGGCTACCTGACCTTGTGTTGAACTTTCGCTTATTGTCTATACATATTTATAATTTACGTAGAGGTAGGTATAGTTACTACATTTTAATTAAAATTTAATGAAATACCGAAAACTAAAAAAAAAACTTGTCGTTCGGCGGAAGTGCGAACTGAAACGGCTAGGGGATATGAAACTCGTTAACGACATTCAAAAGTAGGATTACAATAGATTATTTGACATATACTCAATAAATTTGTTATATAGAAATACACTGGTTCAAGATACACAAATCATGTACTGACTGCCTGTTATTCTACAGACAATGAAATTACCGAGGAAAATTCAAGTAGCAATAAGGATGTATGTAATACAGTAGATAAATCAGGATCATCGTCCGCTGGTAACATTGAAGAAGTTAATGAGCAGGTACAGATAATTACGTGAAGGGACAATAAACAGGAATGTTGAATTAACCTATATTTCTAAATTATTACGAATTTTGGCCTACGATGAGACTCATGTTGAACTACCATCGGATGCAAGAACATTACTCAGAACACCTAGAACTGTGAACGTTCGTCATATGGATAATTTCTTTTCACTACTTTGCATGTAGAATAGCAAATCGTAGAACACATAACCTCACATTTAGCAGTCTCGCGCGTCAGTCCTGTACTGACAAGGCAAGTTTTAAAATAGAATCTGTATAGAAAACTAAACAAAATCTATACAATTGCGTTATCTCGTCTATAATTTAATGTTACTCAAGATGTGCGATGAATGAGGAAATATCAGTATCGATTACATAAATACTACCTATTTAGTATAGAATATCTATACCCATTTGTATAGATGACATATATAGACTTAATAAAATTGTAATACATCTTCCATAACAGTAATGTTTTTATCGGAGAAAAATACTTGTGTATAATAATTCAGTATTAAGTACGTCCTCTTATACTTCCAGTTCTCTTCGTGCGAGTGTTTACAATAAATTGACTTTACCAGCTTTGGATAATATGGAATTCGCTAAAAAAAAATTCAAGGTAAGATGTTGTTTCACTCATGCATGCAAGTCTTTCTGCTCCGACACATAACCACCTAAAACCAACTCTGGTTTCACCACATATCTTAGAGGTAATTCTGACCTTTGCTAATGACACAAACAAACGTCAAAAATGACCCCAAATTAAAAAAAAAAACGTCAAAAATACTAATTGCTACACAGCATATGCATTTCACTAACCAATATGGCATCGTCAATTAGACTTTGGTAATGCACTAAACTGAAATTAAAATTTCTTTATTTAATATAAATATAATAAACATTATATATTATATTATGACGTGTTCTACTTATAAATGCTACATTGAAATTCACCCTATTCGTCATCTTCGGTATCACAGGAGTCAAATAATCCTTTTTTCCTCATTCTGTCAAATTCTTTATCGATGTCATATGACCTAAAAAGAAAATAAAAGAATGATTATAAAAATTGTGTGCGTAAAAATATAATCGTGATGAAAACGAAAATTGATTATTGAGTATATTAATTGTTAAAAACATTTTTTCCATTTTTTTTTTCATTGATTGAATAAAAGGCAATTATATTTCGCAAACCAAAGTCGCAGTAGTACCTACTTATTTAAAAAAAAATACTGCTCCTATTTTAATTCCGTTACTTAGTAAATGGAAGCGTTGTAGTCGTGAGAATGATTCTTTCCAGATTTTTTCGAATTTTTACGTTTCACACTATCTGGTTTTTTAGAGAAACTAATACTTAATAAGTATTTTTATTTGAAATTTTCCATGATAGTTTATTTTCATAAAACATAATTTATCAAGTTTGATTTAAAAATATTGTAAATAAGTTGTTAGTAATTTGCTTTTATTTAGTTTTATGTTGCCATCTGTTGGCTATTGTGCTAACTATCGTGATTTAGTAGTTTAGTAAAACGTTTTCTTTGGTTATGGTTAAGTTCAAGTTTTGTAGTTCCTGCCTAGATGGCATTTAAGTTAAAAAGTATTAAACAAGAAAAGATTGATGTATAATCAAATGAAGTAGGTAAGTAAAGTTTGTCTTTTAAGTTAGTAGTCGCGTCATTTTAGCATGAAAAATCTGACATCCTAAAAAAAAGGAACAGGGTCAATTGACTTCACTTTTGTTGCAAAGCAACGAGTTTAGAAAGGCATTTAGAAAAAACAGTACCCTTTATTTTTTGGCGGAAATGTTTGGTTTAATTTTTTTGCCAATAATTGGCCAATATTAATGACCACTGAAAAATTTGTTACCATACACAATATACCATAGAATTTTTGGGGTCGCTGATGAATGGGCTTGTTCCATGATATTCTTTTTATATAGTTTTTATACTTTTTCATATAGTACTCGATATTCTCATTATGCACTTAAAATTTCGTATTGTTAACTTTTTCCGTTCTCGAGATATAAGGAGTTGAAATTAGTAATAGTTGCAAAAACAGAGCGCTCATTTGTGAAGTCACTATACGTGAGTGACGTAAGAAAAGTGGCTTTCTGGGACTTTTTAAATTTAACCTGAAAGGTCGAAAAACATGGAATTTTCAAACGCTGCTAACTGAATAAATACATCGAGTGGAAGTTCGTTAACTAAGGAGCATCAAGTCTATTGAGATCGCCGAGTTCATGCGTATAGTGACGTCGCACCCGGCCACGCCCCATTTTCGCGAGGTGGGGATTTGTAATGGTTTTTAAGATACTAAACGTGCGAATGAGATTCTGAATTTTTGCAGATTCATTATTTTATACTTGCACTTTCGATTGATGAAATAAAAAAAAATGCCGAACAAGCCCATTGGGGAAATTCAAAATGGTGGACCAGAAATCGGGCCATTTTCCAGAAGAATTGAGAATGGATATCTTAACTTTGAAAATCTGTACTCGGGGGTTTTCGAGGTCGCTGATTACGAATCCGAGATCTAATTTGGTAAATTGAAAATGGCGGATCGGAAGTAGAGTCAATTTATCAGGAATAATTCGTATTTTTTTCGTTTTTGGGCTGAAAATGAGTACCCGGGGGTTTTTGAGGTCGCTGATCACGAAATTCAAAATAGCGAACTGGAGGAACTATCAGTTTCTCCGGGAAACCACTTATTGTTTACTTTTTTAGGCTGAAAGTATGAAAAATATGAGTATTTCCTGAAAAATATACTACCTCCGGTCCGCCATTTTGAATTCTCCCTAATTGAACATCAGATTCGTTATCAGCGATAACGAAAACCCCCGAGTTCCCATTTTCAGCCCAAAAAAGGAAAGAGTACTAGTTTTCCGGAGAAATGGACTGTTATTCCGGTTTGCCATTTTGAATTTCGTAAATTGGACTTTTGATTCGTGATCAGCGTCTTCAGGAACCCCCGAGTACTCATTTTCAGTCCAAACACGAAAAAATACGAGTTTTTCCTGAGAGATTGACTCTACTTCCGGTCCACCAATTTGAATTTACCAAATTAGACCTTGGATTCGTAATCAGCGACCTTGAAAACCCCCGAGTATAGATTTCCAAGGCCAAGATATCCATTCTCATTTTTTCTGGCCCGATTTCCGGTCCGCCATTTTGAATTTACCAAATTGGATTCGTGAATACTTCGTACCCAATTAGCATTTTCATATTCCTACGATATACTATACATATTCCAAAATAAAATTAGTATATTGCATAAATATTTGAAACTAATTCAAAATAAGTTGTATACTGGTTGTTTTGTCACAGGTTTTCACATTGTATACATACTCCTGCAATATTCATATGTATGTTGCTGACACGTTGTAAACATATTCTGAAATGTACATTCATTCTACAATATAGTTACAATATACACAAACCTTTTCCGTACATACATGCAACATTATCCATGTATACTTTCAATATACAACGTATATTGCAAAACAACAATGGTATATTGAATAAATATTTAATACTGATTCAAAATAAGTTGTATACTGGTTGTTTTGTCACAGGTTTTCACATACTATACATATTTCGACAATATACACACACATGTTGGTGACACATTGTAAACATATTCTGAAATAAACATTTATTTTACAATATAGTTATAATATACACAAATGTGTTCCCTACATATAGGCAATGTTATCCATGTATACTTTCATTATTGCAAAGCAACAATAGTATATTGAATAAATGTTTAATACTTATTCAAAATAGATTATACAGAGTGTCCCAATAAAAACTCCCATGCTGCATATCTTCTAGATGAATAGAGATATTTTAATTCTGTAAAAGTCAGTTTGTAGTACATAAAGAGTGCTTCAGTATTAAATATAAATCATTTTTTAATACATATATGACACTGAGCAAGAAATATTTCGACGAGAGGAACTTTGAAATGTGGTTTGTGTAAAGGGAAATGCATTTCTAAGTAAATATTGTTAAAAAAAATCGCAAATCCAACTGTTTTTGAGATATTTGTATCCAAACGTTGCCATTTGCTCCTGTTAAATAATTATTTCCGAAACATTTCATTATTTAAGTGATTTAAAAAAAAAATCACATTTAAGGCATTTTCATATAAATCAAAATTTCAAAGTTTATGATATACAGATTGTCCCCCTTAAAGACTAAATAAATCTTTCACAGATTACAACTATTCAATAGGAACAAATGGCAATATTTGGACACATCTCAAAAACGGCTAGATTTGCCTTTTTTCTTAAGAACAAAATCTACTTAGAAATGTATTTCCCTTCCACAGAAACCAGGTTTTAAAGTTTCTCCCAGAGAAATAAGATTTATTTAGAGCCCAGCACCATCTACACATTGATATATTCAAAAACCATTCATTTATATTCAAAATTGAAGCACTATTTATGTGCTACAAACTGGCTTTTACAGAACTAAAACGTCTCTATTTGTTTAGAAGATATCCAGCCTGAGACTTTTTACTGGAACATCCTGTATACTAATGGTTGTTCTCATCCCACAGCATATCGTACACATACGTCTTGTAGATCTGCATGTATGCTGAAAAAATATTGTAAAGATTTCGAAATATATATTTATTGCTTCTCACAATGTACACTGCATGGAAAATTTGTTTTTACCATTACTTTTCAGTTAAACTCAAACATGTTTTATTGATCAAATTTTGTTGAATGGAGCACACAAATGCTAAATAAACCTACCAATAAAACTGCATTTGCCATAACAATACTTTACAAAGGCCCAAGAATATCATAGCAAAAAAAAAATACTTTTACGTTAATAATAAGATCTGTTAGAAACCATTTTAAAATGCATCACACATTTATCACTCTGAAAACTTCAGCTTTAATAGTCATATTTAACATGTTATTTACGAAAGTCTGATAATCATATTACGTTACCTTAAAGTTTTATCTAATTCAAATCATGTTTTAAATTGTTCAGAGCAAAATATGACTTTATTCTATTAACTACTTTACATCGTCGTAACAATTATGTATCTTAAATTATAAAATAGGAAGAGTTATAATTAAAACAGTTGTGTTACTTTAAATATATTTTTATTTTTTGTTACAAAATGAATTGCAGTAATAATAACAATTGTGCCAACAATTTAAATCGACATTTTTTTAACAAAAAAATTTGCTTTGCAACTTATGAACTGATTGATATTTTTTTAACAAAAAAATGTTGTTTGCAACTTATAAACTGTCATATTTTACTATAAGAAATATTTGGCCAGTAAGTAAAAAACAGTAAAAACTGGAGGGCTTACATTTTCAAAACCAGTGTCCGGGTTTTGCCGATGGTGCTACTTGTAATTGCGAAACTCCACTTGGCATTCTGAACACATCACCTGTGATTGCTCCTATTGGCTGAATACTTTCTTTTGGCTTTTCCAATTTTTGGGAGAAGGTATTTTTTTCCTGAGTGGAGAGGAGGTGGATACACGAGCTATAGTTCCAACTATAAAAGAAAAAACAATTAATTATATTTGAATAGGTATTTCAATTTAAAAACTGTCCTTGATGAAGTTAATAAATAAAATAATAAACACATCTTACAGAAAAAAATAAAAATAATCAAAAATAAATTAAACAAATTGATATTATCATAAAACAAAACATAGGTATAGGTATTTTTTTGAAATTCGGAAATGTTTGTGTTTGTGATTTTAAATGCCTACCAGAGTTATTAGAAGAACACATATTCTCTTTCAACTTCTAGTAAAGACAACATTTCTTTCACTTTGGGAAGTCGACGGCTTCCAATACGTTCTTCGATATCACTATGTTCATCTGACAATAATAATCTTTTCGGATTGCTAATATGCTTTTTGTACATATAGTCCCTTGATTTGTTTCTGTTCACTCTGTACATCAGATGTGATCTCTGATTTTTTCCATTTACCTAATTGCAGCTTTTTATAATCCTCTGAAATAGATATAAAGCAAATTAATACGAATAAATATAACAACTCGTATGTTGTAATTAAAACCAATGGTTGTGATTTAAATAAACAAAAGCACCTTAATATTGAAATAGATCGAACCTACCTTCTTAAAAATAAGATTTAAACACCCCGTAAAGTGTCCAAGTTTCATCTGGGATTTCTCCTGTTTTTCAATGATTTGTCAAATTGGTTCCGTTTGAATGGTGACCACCCCACCAAACTTCCTTTTCGCAGAGTGTTACCATTCCGAATTAGACTACCTCCGTTTCTTTTTAAAAAATTGGTGCCTACAAACGCCGCCATTATTATAACAACAGGTAAGTACAAAGGGATACATTAAACTTTAGTACCTATCTGAATATAAAATATCTGCAAATAGCAAATGACAACAAAGGGGGTCATCCTTAAAACTATGTGGTAGGTAGTTGTATTGTGTACAATTGTAAAATACTTACTGCAATGCAATTAATGTACCCACACATGAACTAATAATTAATAATCACGGGAAAACTAAACACAAACGAATTGAAATCGACATTTGACAGCCTGTGCCCTGTGGTGGCAAAGAGCATGCGCTAATCTAAGGACGTGGCGCGCATTTAAAAAATTCGACAAGGGGACGATTGTAACGACATGGAAAGCGGAAATCTAATTATAACGATAAAATGTAATTAAATAATCATTTCTCAAGTCCGAACTACCTGCTTAAGAAATGACGATAGCTATTAATTAATTAAATACTGTAGGAAAATTGAAAAAGGGATGAATAAGTTATCGTTTTTATTATTCATTATTATTTAATAAACGATCACAAGTCCAAAGTCTGGATTCAAAATTTAAATCATATTTCATATCTACAATTTTAACCAACGATTTATAATTTATAAAACGTATGCCATTCACCACAGGGGATGATTATAAATGCACTTAAACCAAGCCTAGATAGAGAAATATCGATTTGTTTTTGTTATGAGGTAGATAGGTACTATATACCGACACTGGCGTAGAATTAATATTTAACTTACCATATTACTACAGCTATATTGTTTCAAGTTTCGGTTGCAATGTTGCTAAAACTGCTTTGTCGGTGGGTATACATAATTTACGTGTGCCAACGATTGGCTCAATATGTTTACACCCCATACTAAAATTTAATTTGTGTTTTATTGCATACAGCTGTAGTGTACATGTGTTCAACTTTTGAATGTCATTTTTTGAATATTAAAAATACAAACATGAATTCTATGTTGCAGAAATGTTCCACTGGTACATTATCAGGATATATATGATGATACACATATATTATCCATTAAATGTTTATGTGATATTTATTAAAGATTTCAAAATTAATATAGCTTTTTGTATATGTCTACAGTATACGAAAATATCATGTTGTAAAAATATTCCATTTGTAAATTGTAAAGAGATTGAATTAAGTACGTAGCATAAATATTGCCCATTGTATATCTATATAATATTTTACACATCAGTAAATTTTTGAGAAGATTCGTACAATATTCTGTGTATATCGCAGAATCAACATTATTTCATGTATATTATAGGTATATATAGGAATATCGTACAACGTACTGGCAATATCTTTCCTATATTGATATAAGTACGTCGCAAAATGTATATTACGGCTATATGTAAAAGAAGTTCTGAATATTGTTTGAATGTAGACAATGAGTTTTGAATGTTCATTTCATATCGCGTGCTATGTGGGTAATACCTGCGATGTCATGAGCACCGACCGACCATTTTTAGAATCACTTTTTAATTATTGTAAATATTGTTTTACTACTTTATATTAATTGATAGGCATGATGTAAATAATTTATTTATAATACATTGTTTATATACAATAAATAATGTTAGCTTAATGAAACTCCATAAACTCAATAAAAGTAAATAAATGTCATTTAACCTACGGCTATGCTGCCGGCAATATTAAAAATGAACCAAGAGCTTATAAGGGACTTGTAATGGCGAGCTAATGGGCTTGTTTGGCTTTTCATATTTCATAAATCGAAAGTGCAAGTATAAAATAATGGGTCTTCAAAAAATCAAAATTTTATTCGCACTTTAGTGTCTTAAAAAACAATTGCAAACGCCCATCTCGCGAAAATGTGGGGCGTAACCAGGGCTACGTCAATATAAAATTCGGCAATCTCAGTCTCAGTCGACTCGATGCTGTTTAGTTGCCCCTCTCTAAAATTGCGGATCGGATCTGTCAAAGGCTTTCTTGGGGGCGGGTTTTCGGGAAGCGGCCGGTGTCATTCAATTCGGGCATTAATTCTACATTGTTTAGGATAAATTCGGAGGCGTTCTTTTTAATGGCTTTTGAGTAATCATCAATTCGCAAAAGGCGGCTATCGCTCTCGCCTCTTAAATTTAGGAACGGGCAGTCGAGGAATTGTAGGGGAATATTTGATTTGGCGAAATGTTACCAAGGCACTCTCCACACATACCTATAACATAGTTTTTATCAATTATTTGTATACGGAAATACAGTGAATATTCGTTACCTTTGATGCGCGTCTGTTTACGGACTCGAAACGGGAACGTGTTCGTGTTCGGACCAAATATGAAATATTTGCGCACGAGCACGAACTTTCCATCCACACTTGCGTACATTCCTGCAAATAGCAAACATTTGTAGGTATACGAATAACGCATGTGTGGAGCCGGCGTTATTCTATCACATCCAGACTTCGTAATGATTTATCCTGGTAGCAGCGCTTTAGAATTTTTAAATTGACAATAGAAATACTATACCTATGCAGTTTTTAGTATTGAAAATACCACTGGGCGCATGATATAGGATCCATCTTACGAAAAATGTATCGAGAGCGACAGATCTTTCTAGGCCGCTGCGCCGGCCTTGTAACCGTACCGTTCACTCAACGCCATGCTATTAGGGATATCACGTTTCAATAACAATCCAAGCAGTATCTCGAAACTAAAATATAAACATAAACACTCCTAAACTTAATGGCCTCTTGTGATACATGCCGACACTGCCATATCGTATGTCACTTAGTTTGCATAACTTGCGTTATTTCTTACAGAACACCGTCATTTTCAAATTAACATTAAAAAAACAAAATAAGCCAATAAAACACGGACTAGCTTAATTCGATCGTATGGACAAATATATTTAAAATTATGTAAATAAAATTATCAAAACACATCTAAGTATGATATAAAAAAGTACAGTAGAAAAGCACTATACAGGGTGTTCAACAAGCTTTATGACAAAATTTGACAGATAGCTGGGTTAATCGAAAAAATTTTTATCAATGAACATGGGTCCAATTACAATGAACCCAAGGGATATTATTAAATTTGATAAAAGTTTTATTTTTTTTAAATTTTATCACTAATCGCTAATGGTACCTAATGCAAATGCTGAAAATACCTATCATCCTAGCCATCCATCTTTGGACCCCAGAGCAGCATACTTGCATCTGGTATTTTCAATACGCCTAAGTTACTTGCGAAAAATGCAAGATCTGTGAATTTGTCTTTATACAATACTTGGATTGGTTTGTAAAGTGGAAATGAAAAACTTACTTATAAAAATTGGCATAAGCTGTTTTGCGGCTGTTACCAAAGACGAACCTCATATAGACTCCAGCAATGAGCACAGAAATTCCAACTCCAATTAAATTTCGTCTAATTTGGCTGTAAAGTAATCTGCGCATTTGCGGTTTGGCAATTTTTGTTGTTACCTCTGACATTCTACAAATAAAAAAATAATAAGATTTCAATGTATTTCGCGCGGCAAATATATACAAGGTGTTTTACATTTTATTAACCATTTATAAATGATCGGATTGTAAAATGATTTAATCGTTTACTATACAATGACTAAAAAAAAGTAGGTGCGTTTCCAGCGCCGCCTCGGGCGGCTCTATGAAGCTCCTCCGAATTTGAATTCTATACAAATTTTCGTTGGAAGTTTTATACCTGCTCGTTGTATGTCTCGATCACTACAAAAAATTTCGCTCTATTCAATTGAGATAGCTGATATTTATCTTTCGTTCACCATAGATAGCAACTGGAAAATATGTGAGTATTCAGTACTGAGAATATGCTTATAAAAAAACTCCAATTATTGGATACATGCACTCTATTGCATCCCTGTTGAATCTAAATTATAATGAAAAAATCATTATGGCTTATTAAAAATAGATACTCTACTTTTATTTATGTGTCAAAGTTAATTTTTGGTCATTTGCGAGCAATTTATTACCCTATTGACCCTATTACCCTATTGACTGGTCTAATAATATGCGGATGGCGCGGCGAAACAAATAATTCCCCATGCGCATTGGTGCTGGTTGGTTATTAGTGCAGTCAATGGGGGGTTTCGCCTCTAATTTGAGTGCTAGTGAATGGATTTTGATGAAACCTTATGCAATGTGTGTGTAACAACGTTAATAAAAAAAGTTGAAAAAAGTAGAGTAGGAAATGATTGGAAGCGGTATAAAACACCCTTTTTATAATGTGTTCAGTAAATTGTCTATAATTGTTTATTTGTGGAATATTCAGATTTTCTTACTTTTTGTTGGGTATTTTGCCACTGAAAAATATTAAAACATTTTAATGAAAATACCTCTGCGCAAAACGGATCAGACAGAGGTTGGTTCTTGAATACTTGACTGTTTCAAAAAGTCTCACAACTAAAAATATATAAACTAGAACAATGTTATAAACTAAAAAATGAAAATAAAAGCTATAGGCAGTTAACGTTTCGGAAGAAAATCTACTTCCGTTCTCAAAACTTTTTTGGCCGTCAACCATGACAGTTCTTTGTTTATGTATTTCCATAGTCACGTGAGACATTAAATTATATTTGTCTTATTTTTACTTACTTCGTCTCTAAGGATGGACAACCAACGCATCTATCCTCGTTTAATAAAATAATCGCCGATTCTTTAAGTTTTCTTTTAGTTCCGTTGCTCTCTTTTTCCAAAATCTTCGCCGAGTCCCATTAATCCTGCGATTATTATCCCACTCGTCTTCACAAATTTTGGATTTTTCAAATTCTCCTTTTCTAGCGTAATTTCTATGTTCACCACGCCTTACGTTGAAAAGTCTAGACGATTTTCCTACTATAAATATAATTTTTTGAATCTTGAACAATATTTAAAGGTTTGGTTTTTGATAAAACCGATCTTAGCGTGGAGCCCGTTTGGAAAACCGTTCGTACGGAAAACCTATTCCCAATTTTTCGTAATTTATCCGATAAACCATGTATATATGGAATTACTGCCATTGACCTAAATACCTCAGGTTGTGATAGTATATTCTCTCTACTACCAATGTTCAATAACTGACTATCAACAAAACTCTCAGGATATTGATTATTTAATAAGACACATTGGTAGTAGAGAGACTATACTATCACAACCTGCGGTATTTAGGTCAATGACAGTAATTCCATATATATCGGATAAATTACGAATAGGTGGAATAGGTTTTCCGTACGAACGGTTTTCCAAACGGGCTCCACGCTAAGATCGGTTTTATCAAAAACCAAACCTCTGAATATTGTTCAAAATTCAAAAAATTATATTTATAGTGTTCCGTGTGAGTGTGGAAAACATTACGTAGGTGAATCATCTAGACCTTTCAACGTAAGGCTTGGTTAACATAGAAATTGCGCTAGAAGGGGAGAATTTGAAAAATCCAAAATTTGTGAACACGCATGGGATAATAACCACAGGATTAAATGGGACTCGGCGAAGATTTTGAAAAAAGAGAGCAACGGAACTAAAAGAAAAAGAATCCGCGATTATTTTATTAAACGAGGATAGATGCGTTTTAAATTATTCAATAGATTTTTGCACTAGTTGGTTGCCCATCCTTAGGGACGAAGTACTTAAGTAAAAATAAGATAAATATGATTTAATGTCTCACGTGACTATGGAAATACATAAACAAAGCACTGTCATGGTTGACAGCCAAAAAGTTTTAAGAACGGAAGTAGATTGTCTTCCGAAACGTTAACTGCCTATAGCTTTCATTTTCATTTTTTAGTTTATAACATTGTTCTAGTTTATATATTTTTAGGTGTGAGACTTTTTGAAACAGTCAAGTATTCAAGAACTAACCTCTGTCTGATACGTTTGGCGCAGAGGTTTTTTCATTAAATATTTAAATATTTTTCAGTGGCAAGGGTTCCGTAACTTGTAGAATTAGGTCAAAAATGAAAAAAAAACAATGTATTTTTGGCCCAAAATATGATGTTTTTACTCTTGTGAATTTTTTCGAGAAATGGTTATTTTTCGAGATATAGCCACTCGAAAGTTCCTGAAAGTGGGGGGAGGGGAAATGTAAAAGTTGAGAAAAAGATCTGAAAAAATTTTGGTGAATGTCATCGAAATACAAGACTTTTTTTATTTGCAACTTTTCCGTAAAGTGTATTTTCATCGAGTTTTTACGGAAAACATGAAAAACTAGAGTTCTTTGAAATGGGCTTGTTCGGCATTTTTTTTTTTATTTCATAAATCGAAAGTGCAAGTATATTTAATGGATCTGCAAAAAATCACAATCTTATTCGCACGCTTAGTATCTTAAAAACTATTACAAATCTCCACCTTGCGAAAATGGGACGTGGTCAGGCGCTACGTCACTATACGTGTTTTCGACGTATTGTTTGTTTTGCTTACTTCTTGACAGTAGGGGACTACGATTTGGTGAAATGTCAAAAATTACAATTTTCTCTCGCTCCTGTCGGGATGAATTTTCGATTTTGATTCTGCAATTTACGATTAGGATTCATCGCCGACCTTCTTTCTCCTTTCCGTAGAGACATAGAACGAACTTCCACTCGACATATTTATTTAGTTACCAGCGTTTCAAAATTCCATGTTTTTCTACTTTTCAGGTTAGATTTGAAAGGTTCCAGAAAGCCACATTTCTTACGTTACTTGCGTATAGTAACGTCACAAATGGGCGCTCGGTTTTTGCAACTATTACTAATTTCAACTCCGTATATCTCGAAAACGGACAAAGTTAATAATACGAAATTTTAAGTGCATAATGAGAATATCGAGTACTATATGAGAAAGTATAAAAACCATATAAAAAGAATATCACGGAACAAGCCCATTGTAGCGCTTTAAAAATATGTAATTTAGAAATTTGAAAAAATTCAGACGTATGTATTGAGGCCTTCTAAATATTTTTTGTCCTTTGAAATTTTTTTGTAACTTGCTAATTCTTCGAGTTACAGTCAGTTTTTTTACGATAAATATTGTACTACATTTTCTGCTTTTTTAATTTAAAAATTATATTGAACCTTTAAAAATGGTATAGCTATATTAGGTTTCATATTTTTTTATAACAATATATATAAATCTCGCTCATTTTTCGAACTTTCATGTACTTTTCAATTGAAAATGTGCAAAAAATGTTCATTATTTATCGTGAAAAACTGCCTGTAACTCGGAAAATTAGCAAGTTACAAAAACATTCCAAGAGACAAAACATTTTTAGAAGGCCTCAATGCATACATCTGAATTTTTTCAAATTTTTAAATTACATGTTTTTAAAGGTCTACAATTTCAAAGAAGTTCTAGTTCTTCATGTTTTTCCAGAAAAACTCGGAGAAAACGCACTTTACGAAAAAGTTGCAAATAAAAAAGTCTTGTATTTCTATGATACATTCACCTGAATTTTTTCAGATTTTTTTCTTAACTTTTACATTTCCTCTCCCCCACTTTTAGGAATTTTCAAGTGGCCATATTTCGAAAAATACGCATTTCTCGAAGAAAACCACGAGAGTAAAAACATCTTGTTTTGGGCCAAAAAAGGTAAATATATTGTTTTTTTTTTTTTCATTTCTAACCTTATTCTACAAGTTACGGAACCCGTGACAAAAGAGGTGTTTTCTACCCCTTCCAATAATTTCCTACTTTAATCTTTTTTCAACCGTTTTGGACTATTAGGCGAGCGGTGCACCCCTAAAAAGATGAATAAAAAAGTCGCAGCACCTCACAAATAAAGTTGCCGGATTGTAACCATTAGTTACGTTTTAGGGAAGAAAAAAACCTAAATAACATTTTTTTGTCCGAGTGGCAGGTAATTTGTTATTAACAATGAAATTGCAAAGTAAAAAAAATGTAAAAAAATCCATTTGAAAACATTTTCTAAGTTAATTGGGCAAAAATAAACACTTTTTGTCTCTTGTACTGTTTTCGAAAAATGCACCGTTTTTGAGTTATAGGCGATTTAAGGTCCGAAAATGGCCAAAAGTCGACAATTTCAAAAATTCATGTCTCGGCTTCTAATGAACTTTTTTTTTTATATTTTGGGTCGCAAAATGATCGTTAATACTTACACTTAAACATACTACTTTTTGGGATAAAGTAACTTTTCATTTTCTTCCTGAAATTTATCATTGAAGTATCGCTATTTTCTCTTGCTTGCGCAGAATATGCTAATTTTTGCAGATGACTTCAAATGAAATATTTTAATAAACAAATGATTTTATGATATATAAATATGAAATGTTAATGTAAGACACTACTTTATAATAGAAGGTAATAATAAGTAAATTACCAATTTAATCTTCACGTATAATCTGTTAAACTATCGCTTTTTATGAATATCTTATTAAAAATATTTTAATATATCAAAAAAGAAATTCTTCGCCACCTGTGTATTTCACCTTTTCTGCGCAAGCAAAAAAAAAAATAGCGATACTTTGATGATAAATTTCAGGATGAAAATGAAAAGTTGCTTTATTCCGAAAAATAGTATGTTTAAGTGTAAGTACTAACGATCATTTTGCAACCCAAAACATAAACAAGTTCAGTAGAAGCCGAGATATGCATTTTTGAAGTTGTCGACTTTTGGCCATTTTCAGACCTTAAATCGCCTATAACTCAAAAACAGTGCATTTTTTAAAAACATTACAAGAGATAAAAAGTATCTATTTTTGCCCAATTAACTTAGAAAATATGTTTTCAAATGGATTTCTTACATTTTCTTTTCCTTTGCAATTTCATTGTTAATAACAAATTACCTGCCACTCGGACAAAAAAGTTATTTAGGTTTTTTGTTCCCTAAAACGTATCTAATCGATTCCTATTGGTTTCAATCCGGCAACTTTATTTGGGAGGTTCTGCGACTTTTTTTCATTCATTTTTTTAGGGGTGCACCGCTCGCCTATACAGGGTGATTCACGTAGGCCATTCATTAGAAGTTTTTCAACTTGCAGTTGGATTAGAAACTTAAAATTTGGTATGCAGCCATAATCGATCATGCCCGTTCTATTTAAAATATTTTCAGTCCTCCAACTATACAGGGTGTGCCAAAAATTGGTACCAACTTTCTTATTTTAAATGGAAACCTATATTTTTCCTTACATGGTTCGATTGGTCTTCTAATTCTGAGTTTAGAGAACCTAAGTTATGTTAACTTATCTATTACACTTTTTGACATATGTCCAATTTTTTGAAAAAAATTGCCGCTGTAGTAGTTTACGAACAAATTTGTATCTCGCATACCTTTCAAAATTATTAAACCAAATTTGTGATGCAGTTAGCTAGAAGTTCAGGCTAACTTTTGATGTCCCATCGGTGGTCCCATTTTGTACCATATGGGCGCAGTCGATTTTCAAATGTCGCAATCAAAAATTGTCAAAAAGTCAATTTTTTCAAATGGCACCTACTATTTTTTTTCACACCATTCGAAAGAAAATTGAATTTTAGGGTGAGTTACTTAAGCATTCCCTATACCTAACTTCACCCCATATCGAGTTATTCAATAAAAATCAAAAAATACCTTATCTTGCCGAGAGATTCCTTACTTCATCAAGTATGCCATGGAAACAAAAGACAGTTGTAATAATTTTTAAAGAAAAATATGGATTCTTATTTAATTACACACAACACCAACAAATTATTATTAACGAACAAGAACAATGTTGACGAAATTCTGTCAGTGAAAACGGTGTACACATTGAGCATTTGTACTGAAATAATTATTTTGTTAATCTGTTTATTTGTTGTTATTTTGTTATTATTTATTATTGCAATACGATTTTTGAATAAAAAATTAAAATGAAATGATTGTTTCCAAAGCCTACTACCCTTGAGAAATAAAAACAATGTTTTTTTCAAAAAATGCCAATAACTCAACAACGACTGTAGATAGACATACACAATGTTAATAAAAGTGGCCCTAAAATTCAATTTTGCATTGATTTCTGGCGTCAGAAACGGTAGGCGCACAGATGTGCTACGCAATCTGTTGAAAGTAGAATAATAGAATATTTGAACAAAAATATGGTGGTCACATTGAACATTTACGTCAGAATTTCGTCAACATTGTTCTTGTTCGTTAATAATAATTTGTTGGTGTTGTGTGTAATTAAATAAGAATCCATATTTTTCTTTAAAAATTATTAGTTATTACAACTGTCTTTTGTTTCCATGGCATACTTGATGAAGTAAGGAATCTCTCGGCAAGATAAGGTATTTTTTGATTTTTATTGAATAACTCGATATGGGGTGAAGTTAGGTATAGGGAATGCTTAAGTAACTCACCCTAAAATTCAATTTTCTTTCGAATGGTGTGAAAAAAAATAGTAGGTGCCATTTGAAAAAATTGACTTTTTGACAATTTTTGATTGCGACATTTGAAAATCGACTGCGCCCATATGGTACAAAATGGGACCACCGATGGGACATCAAAAGTTAGCCTGAACTTCCAGCTAATTGCTTCACAAATTTGGTTTCATAATTTTGAAAGGTTTGCAAGATAAAAATTTGTTCGTAAACTACTACAGCGGCAATTTTTTTCAAAAAATTGGACATATGTCAAAAATTGTAATAGATAAGTTAACATAACTTAGGTTCTCTAAACTGAGAATTAGAAGACCAATCGAACCATGTAAAGAAAAATATAGGTTTCCATTTAAAATAAGAAAGTTGGTACCAATTTTTGGCACACCCTGTATAGTTGGAGGACTGAAAATATTTTAGATAGAACGGGCATGATCGATTATGGCTGCATACCAAATTTCAAGTTTCTAATCCAACTGCAAGTTGAAAAACTTCTAATGAATGGCCTACGTGAATCACCCTGTATATTGTACCGCCTGTACCGCCTACTTATTCCGGTTTGATTTGACGGTAGAAATAATATTTTCCTTCTTTTTCCTATAACGATTTCATTCTTTCATGTGATTTCCTTAGGTAAGGTTAGTTAGGTTGATTTTTATTTTGCTATCTAATTCTTAATAATTATCAGCGCCGCAGGCAGTATTAGCGTCGCAGACACTTTTCCACAAAACATTTCAATTTCATGCTGGATTATTTGTTGCTGCTTTGGGTCTAGACTCTAGTTGAAAATTCCTTGTGCGTTTTTGCGTGCAACACACGTCCCCCTGGAGATAAATTAGTCGACACACACTCAGATTTAAGTCAGATTCAACACACAAAACTTTTATAACGTGAACTAGGCTTTAGGTTTGATTTAAAAGAGCTAAAACCATGCAGAGAATTTGGACATATTCAGGCACTTTTAATTACTTTAATCTTTTTATTTACGTATGACGCAATTCGTGCGTTCACTTCAGTTGTTCTAAAGGAACTATTTTATCTTATGTTAATCTAATGTCTAATGCCTAAATTGGTGAATCACATCTTTTACCACACATGGCAAAGAAATGTTAATCACCTTTTGAAAAACAAAGTACCTACAATCATCTTCACATAGTAAATTATTTTCAAAGTAGCAACATAGGTACATGGAGGCAATTTGTGCAAAGGATATTTAACAAAGTAAAAACTGAAGAGAAAGTACTTACCTGCCTACGTGCCGCTTCTAGAACTTGGGAAATTTCTGCTAATCGAATTGAATGGATGGAAAACCCCACGCATCCACGAATATCCCTCAAAGGAGTGTGCGCCACTATTTAATTATATAAGAAATTGTCCGATACAAACGTTTTGTAAAGTAAAATGAGATAAAACCGAGATAAGTTAAATAATCTGTCTCAGTTTGGACTGTTATCGATTATTTGCTGATAATACGTTTCAATGTTTACTTCAAACACCTAGGCGATTTGAATTTGTATAGTGAAGTAACCGTTAAAAAAATGTTTATGCGCTTTCCGGGAAAACATATCAGCTTGTGGTTAGCGCAGTGGTATACCTACATAATAATATTCTTTTCAGTTACGTATTTAAAGATCCGGCTTCAGTATGTTTTGCAGCGGTGTTTGTATTGATCCTATGAAATCATAAAATATTGTATTTAGCCCAGCCATTAGAGATTTACATCTACTTAAAAAAATCAGAGGTGAATGATTTTTTTTATGAATAACATCACGTAAAGTTTACATAATTTCCAAACCGGCAACGTAAAAAAAATCGGTAAAGGTATTTACACAGAACTTCCCTCTTTATTTATACCGAGCGGTCACTCTAAAAAATTATTAATTACGAAACCACATATGAGAATAATAATCGGAAGGTATTATTACAAAGAAAACCTGATAATTTTTGGTCAAAAAAATATACAGAGTGGTCATCCGTAAGCAAAAATTCAGTATTGAATAAAAAGTGCCAAATATGGAAGGCTTGCGTAAATACCTTCACAAATTTACAACATGGTTGAATTATTTTTTAGAATAACCACCCTGTATACTTTTCAATAAAACTATAATAGATGTCTTCCTTGCCATAAAACGTGGAAACTTTAAATTTGAGCAAAAAAAATTTCCGTTATATAATCTATAGTTGCAAAACATTTTTTTCTAAGCTTTGGCAAAATTTTCAATTTTTTCTTTTTGAATTTTTTTTTATGAAATAGATTTAGAATGTCATGAAACGTGGAAATTTTAAAATTGAGCAAAACAGAAATTTCACGTCTTTCTATTTAGTGGAGGGTCCACGCCTTCGAAAGCCGTCTAAATCGTCAAGTAACCCATTCCAGCAAGGTAAATAATTTTTGAGCTCGGATATCGAAAGAGGGTCCTAATGGGCATCAGAAATGACTTGTTGGACTTTTGTTGAGGATTGCACAACTTCTCCACAAGAAAAAAAGATGGCGAAATGTTATTTCAAGAATTCGTGTTTTTAACCGTATACCTTTCGCTAGAGAGTGAACCACATGCGATATTGATTTAATTTTTTTTATTTATATACTACTGACATGAGCGCATATATCTGTACTAATTAAATTTCAAACTCTTACGGTTTTTTTCTAAATAAATTCTAAATCACAATAACGAAATTTGTGTGTTTGAAATTTCGACGTGCGGGCAACTATATTAAATATTCAATTTTTTTATATACTATATACGAGTGAAATATGGTCTAAAGATCAACAGAGTTTTTGCAAAAAAAATTAGCTCCATATCTTATACAGTTTTTGAGTAAACGACTTTTTAAAATAAACCATAATTAGATTCGTGGTATTCCTGTTAGCATGTGGCTGTTTTCTGGTGTAATGCATTAAGATAGTAAGCCAATACATTTTTGAAATTGTGCTATTATTTACATTTTTGCAATTTTGCAAAAATATTAAAAGGTAAAAAGAAACTCATTTGGCAGATGATTTACTCGATCTATTAATTATGGTGTTGTATAGAGATATTATTTATTAACTATATCATTATTGTGGTACAAATGATATAGCATTTTACAAATATGAAAATATAAAAACGTACACAAAACTTGTAATATATACATAAGTAATAATAATAATAATAATGCATAATAAGTATACACAGCTCAGTAAGCATTGACAAACCACTACATAGGCATTACTATTAAGAAGCACTGTCTGCTAAAAACTGCTCTCTATTGTTTCTGCCCTTAAAACAATTGTTAGGAAAGGCTGCACATGCAACAGAACACCAAGTAGACGCACATTTTTAATCACAGTTTACTTTACAATTCCACTATTTGTTTTCTTTAGAACCAGTTGTGACTATTTGTCATCATTTGTGATTTTATTTGGTTATTCTCTATCAAATATCCAAATTTTCTGGGAAAGGGTAAATTGGGAAGGAGATCGGAAAATCGCTTGGACAGTAAAATTTTATGTGCTTTGTTAACTGATTCTCAAGTCGAGAAAACTTGTTATAAATCAGGATTTTGTGTTAGGTAAGGGTCTAAACCAATTTTTGTGGATAATTTTTACAATTAAAAGTATTTCGCAGTGAGCAGGGTTTTAACCTACTTCGCTAGGTTCTTCAGTTGCTAGCTAAGCTAAGTACACTAAACCACTGGACTACCGTCCCCTGTAATGCTCGTTTTAGATGCAGTGAGGAAGTGTCTCGTGTAGGACACGGACGTAGCTAACGTAAGTCTAATAACCTTAAGGAAAAATAAATACTGCCTTAGCAAATCTAAAGATTTAAATTCACTACAGATGGCCGTAGTGAATTTAAATCGTTAATCCGTAAGTCCTATGTGAATCTGTATGGATAGATTCACATAGGACTTACGAGCATCTGAAATTACACGATCATCAATTGCATCGCAGTTATTTCCAAAATTAATCAAAATATATAGTTGGCGTTCATTTTAAGGCAACAATAACTGCTCATTTATCCTCTTCGGAAAGGATAACTGACAGGTCACACAATACACCGACTGCCAATAACGTTTTTACAATATTTTCTTCTTCATATTTTTCACTTTTTCGTGAGTATCCTAAGATACCCTTTGTTGTCATGTACCCACACAATTTTTCTAGGTTTTCTATTTTGCAAAAATTAAACATACCTTGCGCAAATATTATTGTGTTCCCTTCTTCATGATTGCAAGTTCACATTATTGGGCAACGTAGGTATGTCATTATTTACACCAATATTCTAAAATGTATTTTAGATTATTCGCTTTATATTTGTTACTATTTATAAAGTAATTCCAGTTTAGAATAAGAATTGTGTCTGTTATGGCGAATTCATATAATTCTGATGGGTTTTTAAGTCATACCATACATTTTCTTAAATATGAAATTTCGGACAATTTTTATTTTTTAATCTCAAATTTGTATAATTTATTGACGATTTCATACTGTATTTGCACCTTTCGATATATACAGTTCTTCTAAGCCAAAATGACGTAAATGAAAATTTTCTAAGCAAATTGGACGTACTTCAAAGTTTCCTTTTTTCAGTAATCATTAAACCATTATTTCTGCATCTATATTTTAACAGACTCTATTTTAAAATCACGTAGTTGTAACATAACACATAAATGATTGTCTAATTTTCAGACAATTGGTGACCTACTGATTAATAGTAATATAATACCTTAATCAAATTAGTTATTAGACTAATAATGTCTATCCACAATTACACAGACCGAATCCTGCCGCAGCTGTCACGCGTTATCATGACAAGATATTATTACGATCGAATTAAAAAATCTGTAACTCGAAAACTGTATGAGATATCGAGTTAATTTTTTTTGCAAAAACTTTGTTGATCTTTAGACCATATTTCATTCGCATATAATTTCAAACACACAAATTTCGTTCCTGTGATTTAGGATTTAATTAGAAAAAAACCGTAAGTGATTTTGAAACTCTACTAGTACAGACATATGCGCTCATGTCAGTAGTATGTAAAGAAAAAAAATCAGATTAATATCGCATGTAGTTAATTTTCTAGCGAGAGGTATACGTTTAAAAACACGAATTCTTGAAATAACTTTCCGCCATCTTTTTTTCTTGTGGAGAAGTTGTGCAATCCTCAACAAAAGTCCAACAAGCCATTTCTGATGCCCATTAGGACCTCTTTTGATATGCGAGCTCAAAACTTATTTACCTTGTTGGAATGGGTCATTTCAATTTTTAATGCTTTGGACCCCTTACTAATTGGTAAAAAAATTTCAAAAAGTTTTGAAAACTTATTTTTTTTTCTGAAATAGGTTTAGAATGTCATGAAATGTGAAAATTTGAAATTTGGGCAAAAAAAATGTTACACCTTTTATTCTAGGATTAGTAATTAGAAAAAATTTCTAAAAATTTTGTCATTTGAAATTTATTTTCTGAAATAGGTTTAGAATGTGATGAAACGAGGAAATTTAAAATTTGAGCAAAAAAAAATTTCCATCATATATTCTATAACTAGTGAAAAAGTTTTAGAAAAATTTTTCTTAGACAAAATTTTCAAATTTTCCTTTTAGAATTTTTTTTTTATGAAATGGATTTAGAATGTCATGAAATGTGGAAAATTTCAATTTGAGCAAAAAAAATTGCCAACTAAGTATATTGATAAAAAAATGTTCAGTTTTGAAAAAAATCTTTTTTTCTGAAATAGGTTTAGAATGTCATGAAACGTAGAAATTTTAAATTTTAGCGAACAATTTTTTTTACACCTTTTATTCTAGGTATTAGTAACAAGAAAAAAATTCAAAAAATGTTTCCTTTAAATTTTTTTTTCCTGAAATAAGTTTAGAATGTGATGAAACCTGGAAATTTTAAATTTGAGCAGAAAAAAATTTCCATCATATTCTATGGTAAAAGAATTTTGGAACATTCTTTGACAACATTTTCAAACGATTTTTCTTTTTGAATTTTTTTTATGAAATGGATTTAGAATATCATGAAACGGGAAAATCTGAAATTTGCGCAAACAAAATGTTTCCACCTTTTATTCTAGGTAGAAGTAAGAAAAAATTTCAAAAAATATTTGAATTTGAATTTTTATTTTTGAAATAAGTTTAATGTGATGAAACGTGGAAATTTAAAATTTGAGAAAAAAAAAATCCATAAGTAAAAACATTCTTTGACAAACTTTTCAAATGTTTCTTTTTGAATTTTTTTTTTTATGAAATGGATTTAGAATGTCATGAAAATGACAAATTATGGTGACCAAACAGACAAAAAGGTAAGTTAAAAGTTTTAATTAAAAAGGTTGTTTAATGTTGCGTTTTAATATTTATTAGAAACGTTATTAGAACGTTTGACCTTAAGATTAATCGGGAAAAATTAAAAAAATATATAGAAAAGGCAACTTAATAACAATGCCTAATAATAATAAGAATGATAATAACAAACAATAAATACATTTAGTTTTTAAAAATTTATTGAACAAAAATACAAAAGTTTGTATACTTAACAATAAAAAAACCATATGTGCAGCGGACCACGGCAAAAAGTCGTTTTTAGTCAGTAACTTTTTGAGCTCTTCAGATTTGTTTTAAACTATGTAAACTGCAAAATTCTGCTATAATGTAGGCAGGTAATGTAATGTTTAATATTAATAAAATATTTTGTAATTTCCTAGAAAAATGTTTTCTATTATTTTATGTGAAAGCATTTTCCTCCAAAAGAAGTCGATATTATATTTTCACTTACAGTTTTAACGATACATAATTATATTGAATAATTATGAAGGGTGTATGCATACTTTATGAACTAAAATAGTATGAAGTAAAATAGTAATTTGTAATTAGATAGTTCAAATAATATAATTACAAATTGCAATTCCTATAACAATTTTCGTGCAATTACAATTCCAAATTACTTTAATAAAAAAAGTACTTAAATACAATTACAATTACACGAAAAAAAAAGGGAATTGTAATTGCTAATTACTTTTTCACCGGGGCTTACCCAGCTCTGATAACAAATGCTCCACATGATATCCGCCTTTTTCAGTAAACAAATTAATAATTTTAAAATTTTGTGTAGTATCAACGAAAAATCAAGAATTATCATTTTTTCTCTGTAGGTCATAGGTGCTTGTGAAACAGGAAACCTGTCTCGTTTGAGAAACAAAAGATATTTAGTTGTTATCAAGCTTACATAGAGTACTCGTATAGATACAGGTCTCATGAAAACTTGAAAATTTATCTTCAATATAACGGAAAATATTGGAAAAATTTTTTTCTGCCTCGCTTTAAGAGAATGTACTTTCTCAGGGATGCATTTTTGGACTAAGGTAAGTTTGGTTAAACGCGCCCAATATGAACTCAGGAAACTCAGGTTCCCGTCCGGAAACTCAATTCTGGGACACCCTGTATATGTACAACGTGGGCATCTAAGAATGGAAGCCGGCCATATCTCAGAAATCAATTATCACACAAGTTTAGGGAAAAATTACCGTAAGTAAAGTGGCCCTGAAAAATCCCTGGAAAATATTTTCGAGTTTCGAAAATGGCTGCTAGAGGACGTAATAGCCATGATCCAATAAGAAATTAGTTTTTTCTCTCTATTTTCTTCAATTAAGTGGCATTGAAAATATCGTAATTCTAAGACAATTTCGGATCTTTTTAATTTTCCATTTTTTTGTAACTTCAAGAATAAAGTGGTCGGGAGATACCAAAAAACATTTTTTTAAATGTCGATTACTCAGATTAGCCTTAACGGAATTTAACAAACTTGGTCTCATTACAAAGCGCTTTTCTTAGTCTATTGAGAGCGTCTTATGTTGTTTTCATTTGGTTATTACCGTCGCCACTAGGGGGTGTTATTTGACATGGTATCTTTGTTTTTACACGGTAAAACAGAGAATTAAAAGCCTCAGATGAATGAAGAAACAACATATTCAAAGATAATTAGTAAAATATATATTACCTACATAATATAAAAATTAGTAGTTAATAATAATGACAATAAATCTAATAACAATAACTAACTATAAACAATGTAACAAATCAAACGTCCAAAAAAGTAAACGCAAGATCTCATTACAACACATTATATCGTCGTATTATCGTCATAATATGCATTATTGGTCTGTGACGAATCCGCGTTGGATGCGAGACATCCAATCTCAGGGTCGTTGGTCTATAAATGTGTGGTGTAAAATTCTAGGTGGACAAATAATTGGGTCATTTATTTTCAATGAAACTCTTTGGAGAATGATATCTAAGTTTTTAAGAAACGAATTGCTACTTCTTTTAGAAAACATACCTCTACTAATTCGTCGTGATATGATTTTCCAACATGTGGGTGCACGGCGTATTTCTCTTTGAACCTTCGGGATTTTTTAGACCAATCATGTCCTGATAGGTGGATAGGACGTAGAAGTCTAGTTCATTGGCCAGCCAGGTCTCCAGACTTGACTTGCCTAGATTTTTAAGTGTGCGGGAGAATAAAAGATCTCGCTTTTGCCACCAGACCCACTACAAGAGACGACATGATCGAAAGAAAAGGAAATACCATTCAAAGTATTTCCATGGCAGACGTAGAGACTTCTGTTCAATCCACTCGTCAGAGAATGAATTGTTGTATCGAAAATTATTGACGACATTTTGAACATCTAGGGCGCCACTAGTCACATTCTAAATTTTTTAACGTGTTGTAATGTGTTCTTGCGGTTACTTTCTTATACGTTTGACTTGTTACCTTGTTTATTCTTACTACTATTAGATTTGTTGTCATTGTTATTAATTACTAATTTTTATATTATATAGCTTTTTATTCTCTATTTTACTGTGTAAAAATGAACATATCATTCCATTTAATTTTTTTTAGAAAAAGTGCAATATTTTTTGACATGCCAAATAGCGCCCTCTAGCGGCGACGGTAATGCTCAAATAAAAAGAGCGTAGAGCTCCCTCGATAGACTGAGAAAGGCACTTTGTAATGAGACCAAGTTTAACAAATTCCGTTAAGTCTAACCGGATTAATCGACATTTCAAAAAATATTTTTTTGGCATTTCCCCATCACTTTTCTTGAACTTACAAAAATAATGGAAAACTAAATAGATTCGAAATTGTCTTAGGATTACGACGCATATATTTTCAATGTCATTTAATTGGTCAAAATACAGAGAAAAACCTAATTTTCTATTTGGTCATGGCTGTTACGCCCCCTAGCGGCATTTTTGTAAACTCTAAAATATTTTCCAGCTATTTTTCATGGTCACTAAAGGCAATTTTTTCCCGAAATTTGTGCGATGATTGGTTTCTGAGATATGGCCGCCCTCCATTCTTAGTTGCCCACCATGTATATATTTCTCAAAACCACCCTTTTTTTAGAACTGCGAGGGGTGAAAATCATGTTTCAACAACCCACATGCTTCACTTTTTACAAGTTTCATAGCTGTGGGAAATTTTCTTTAATTTTTCCTAATTTGAAGAGACGAATAGTTCTAAGTTAAATTTAATTTTATACTAATCTGTTTGGCCTTGAATGTAAATAAAAGTAAGCGTATTCAATCGTTTTTATATCCCGTCTTTTAAAAGGTAAACATAAATAAAAGAAATATTTTTAACTGTGACGTCATTATTATCAAACAAAACAAATCATGTAACCAGGGACTGCCTAGCTTATATGTTGAAATCTTGCGGTAAAAAATAAAATCCACATATTCAGAGTTACTTATATTTTTGTCGAAATTGAAACAAATATTCCTCGTCAACATTTACAGGCACAATATAGAAATTTTGTTCTAATTTTTGGCAGTATTATTCACTAAATTGTATCAAAATAATAAGATAGGTTGCCCAAGCACTTAAGAGCTGAAAAAGAAATGAAATGTACCTACGTGTGTATATTTGCATACAGGGTGTTCCGTAATTATGTACATGTCTCAGTTAATGCGTTACGCTCGATTATTTCCGTAAATTTTGATATAAAATAAATCAAATACCATTCTGATGTAGTTTTTCCATTGAACTGTACATAGTACTCCTAACCCTACAGTCGCGTAGACAAAACACGATATACAGGGTGATTCTTTTAAGGTGGTCATTAGAATATTTCCCGCTTGCAAATGAGATAGATATTTGACAAATTTTGAATCGAAAAATTTTGCATATCCTATACTTAAACCCAGCAGTTTCGGAGATATTTGACATTTTATAAAAAAAATTGACAGGTGCAACGGTTTGCAAGAACCGTAATAACTTTCTTCGTATGGGAGATCCTTATTGCTGTTTGGCACGTGGAAAGAAGACAAGATGACCTACTCTCTTAAATAAATTCCATAATAGTATACCAAGTATTTTATTTCTCACGTTACATTTTGTCAAATTCAAACCTCAAAAACTGTTATTTCAAATGGAACACACTGTATTATTTTACATGAAATTAGGTAAAATTAAATTCCCTTTTTTCTAGTATAGGCGTTGTAGGGGTTAAAGTTACAACTTTTTGAAATATTGGCGATTTTCTTAAAAGTTCAAGAATTTTTAGTAGAAATTGCCATCAACGATGATTAGAAAAATCAATAATGTCAGTCATTCTCTTTTGTCAAAAAATGCGAACACGTTTAAATTACGCCCTCGAAGACTTTTTAGATTTGTTTATTATTTATGGAAAATGTGATAAAGTAATATTAAGAACATGTAACACATTTGCTACTCGATACCCACAAGAACAGAAACCGTTCACCATACACTGTAAAACATATATTGGATAATTTTGGAATATTTGTCAAGGTAGGAATTCTAAAGAGGCAGCCTTAGACACATTAGAAGAAATCTTTTCTATTTGCGGAAGTTCGCCATTTTGAAATTATTATTCTGCAAGTAGAAAATATTCTAATGGCCGCCATAAAAGGATCGCCGTATATGCGATTCATAATGGGCAGTTTACGCCACCACAGTAGAAATCTAACATTAAAAGTATGTTTGTGCTTGGGTCAGAAAGCTGTTTATGGACATTATTCGCCGCCGCCCTTCTACTTGTATTTGCCTCCCGTACATTGAATTCTAACTCAACGGATGGAAGGGAGAACAACTTGAAACACTCCTTAAATACATTGTTTTAGTTGATAAACACAATCGTAACCATTTAAGGAATTTTATTCAAAATGGCGAATTTTGTATTTTCGTAATGGACTGTTAAGGCGTTGCGAAATACCGGCCGTGCAGATATTTCGAAACATCTTGTATACAAAATTTAACTTATTTTTCCTGAAACTATGGACCCCTGGAAGGAATTTACTTAATCACAGAACACCCTGTATATACATTATTTATAACAACTTACCCCTAATATAATAGTTTTATCAACATTAAAGAATCCTACTGCTGTGACAGTTGCATTTTGGTGGCTTAGTTGTAAGGAATAAATATCTCCCTGGAAACGATAAATAAATAAATATTCCTTGTAAAACATATCTGCCTATTGCAGTTAAAGTATTGTACTAATCTGTGTAAGAAAAAAAAATCGGATAAACATATGTTTTAAAACACTTTGTTTTCGAGGTATGGGCTACGAAAAATGTTATTTTGGGCATTTATCAGATCACTTTAATATACTCAATATATTATTTAATACGAAAAACAAAAACTGGCCAAGTGCAAGTCGTAATTGTGCAATTAGTTTTCCGTACCATCAGTTGTTGTCCATACAGGGTGATTCAGAACTTATCTGGAAGAATTTAAGGAGATATGCACCCTTAAAATTAGAGTCGATACCACGAAAAAAATATTATAAAATCCAGAACTGCCGTAAAGAAATATTGAAGTTATGGTATTATGAAACGCTACTTAGTTGGACGACTGGATGAAATACTGACGTACTCTTGTACGCGCAGACCTCCTGAATCCTAGACTAATACATATCAAGTACGTAGCAACTAGTTCAGGTCGTCAGTTTGTGTCTTTGTGATTTAATCACGTTGATAGAGGGTGTTTTTTGTATTTTAGTGCTGTAACTGAGTTTCTTTCAAAATGCCATATGTGTATGGTAACGCAGAGTATATGGGCATGAGGCAAAATTGGATACGACGTTGTCAAAAGTGCATATAGGTCGGCGGACAAAATTTCGAACAGTTATTGTAACATCAGGTATGTACAAAATTTGTAATCATTTATAAATCAAATAAAAAATTGAAAGTAAACTTCTAACTTCACAGATAAATTACGTTAGGTCAGATTCTTGTCGTTATCGATATCTTTTATGTGAAGTTTTCGCATTTCACAACTATTCATCCAGTATCAGCTGTTTCCCAATTTTTATTGCAGTCGCCCAGAATAACAGTAGCCTAGAAGTGAAATTATTAAATTTTTTTAAAGTGCTTCTTTTTCATTTTTTCTTTGCTCTATTGTATTTATCTGGACCCGTTGTATATCCCCTTAAAATTTTCCGGATAAGTTCTGAATCACCCTGTAGATTTGATAGATATATACATGTTATGACGCAAAACAAGGGTTTGTCGTCATGCTTTCTTATATATCAAAAGAAATATCTAAAGTAATGCAATCCTGCTAATTTTCTTTCAATTTACATCTTATTCCCAATGTGCATCATTTTTCTCACATTTTTTTGAGTAATATTTTTAGGGATAGGGTGAGGGGACAGCGATTTTTAAGCGTTTTATCGGAAAAGTGTTACGGCAAACAAAAAAATGAATTATACATTTTTTAACTCGTGCCTCAACAAGCTTTAATTTCACACCCCACACGATGACCTTGAATTAATTTTTTTAATCTCTTATTTTATACCCTATGCGAATATTAGCCCACTAAGGGCCGGTTTTTCAATGTCCAGTTAAAAGTGCCAGATAGGTAGCTGCTAGTTACGCTTAGCTGGCAGTTATATCTATGGTAGTGTTTATCAACAGTAATTTAACTGCCAGCTACGTATTCATGAGTTGAATTATTTCTTAGCTACTACTGATTCTACCTGAAGTTTCTTTCAATTGGTTTAATTCAAATTGCGTGCGTGTTTTAGTGACAGTTTATCTAATTTAACCTCAAAATTCATTGTGTTGTCTATCGTGTTGAGAGATGTTCTGTTCTTAATTTTGTGCGTTTGTGTATCAGCAATAATTGCAATAGAGAGTGCAAAATGGAAAAAAGGTGCTAACTACACTTTAAGTGATTGGAGAAACAGAATTATTTCTGCAACTTCCTCTATCATCTCAACAATATGTAAAACAGTAATATATTTAATATACATTACAAATTAAAAACGAACATATCAATCAATCACATTGGTTTTTAGGTTAGAATGTTTTAGAATTGTCAGAAATTGAACCAAATGCGCATGTGCAAATCCACTAACGGCCGGTTTTACAATCGCAAGTTAACTTTCATGTTAGTTGACTCTTACTTGCAGGTTAACTACAACTTTACCGACACTTGCGTTTTTCAATATAAAGTTAAGTGATGATTTGTAAACGAGAGGTTATGAATAAAATTTATAATGTTGGTACTGGAAAAATGGGTAATATACATAAAATGTATGAATTTTTGTCAGTCACGTCACATCAAATATAAATGTCAGAAGCAATTTATGAGTATATGAGTTAGTGGTCTATTATTAAGTAGGTAGTATTTAGTCTCGATCTATTTAAAAAATCTCTTCTATCGTATTCTTCGCAAAAGTTAGGTCTATACTGGATTACCTTGGCTCTTCATCACTGCTATATGCATTTACTTCGTACATATCCATTTCTAAGCGAAATATCAAAAAATTATTCTATGACAGTTATTTTATAGGTTATAAATTGCCAGTAAACTGCCAACTTCTAGTTAACCCATACCTCGTCTGCTAGTAAAGTTAACTACTAGATAACTACAACATTGAAAATGACCAGCTATTGTAAAATCTAATTTCTATAATAACCTGAAAGTTAACTCTGATTGGAAGTTAACCAGCTATTGTAAAACCGGCTGTAACAGTACAATAAATCCTTAACTGGCACTTTCAACTCTCTGCTAAATTTACTTTCAGATAGTGAGTTTAACCCTCCGGTAAATTTTACCTGCACGTTGAAAACAGTTTATCTGCCAGATAAATTTTATCTGACAGTTAGGCTACTTAGCTGCACATTGAAAAACCGGCCCTTAGGGCCATTACTTTTGGTCTCCGTTAAACGTAAACCGTGGGTCAAACTGTTTCAGTTACCATGGAAACAATTGTACTTTCAGTGATTTGGCAGACGGTTAAAGTTGAACAGAGACCGAAAGTAATGGCCTCTAAAACGCGATTTGTGAGAGATGTAATCGGTAGAATTAAAAAATATATATTTTATTGACTTCAGCGCATCAAAATACATGGAAAATGATGACTTCCGGCTCAGTGGAGCAGTGCTAAGGTGTTTGGCTTGTGGCCACAGAGTCCTGATGTGTACGCGTCCTGATTGAATGGTAGAACAGTAATAGCTGAACTCCGCCAGAACATTAATATTGATAAGACTATTAAATAAAAAAGAAATAAATAGATTGAGACTTTTTTGTAACCTGCGACATGTTTGCGAAAAAAAGTCTTGATCTATGCACGGAAGCCACAATTCCCATGTATATATTTGAATGCACTGAGGTCGATAAAATTATAAAAAAAAATTCTACCAAGCAGATTCCTGACAAATATTTTTTCATTTGTGAAAAATTTACGCGGTAGCAATTTTTTACAATAATTTATCGGCTTCAGTGCATCAAAATACATGGAAAATGATCCATGCATAGATCAAGACTTCTTTTATGAACTTGTATCATTAATTAAAAGTGACAGGAGATTATCAAATTTACGTATACTGAAAGAATGAAGAAAGAAATTCATGTAGCTCTAATAAAACAGTTGGTTTTTAATAAAATTTCTATAACACTTCTTAAATTATCCCTTAATGTTATGAGTCATATTTCAAGACTCCAGCCGTCGAAAAACAATTTTTGCATCGCAGCGCCATCTCTGTGCATTGCAAAGGAAAATTTACGGGTACAGTTATTTAGGCTCTTTTTGGTGTCGATCATCCTCCATTTACAAATATCAAATATCTTTATTATATTTCGAGATAATGGCCTGGGAACTTTTAACTGAAACGCCGTGTGTGTGTATACTATTGATAAGGAATAAATAATGTCTTTTTTTTTCGTATTAAATATTGTATATTGAGTGTATGAACGCCATCTGCTAAATACATAAATTAGTAGTTAATTCTGAAATAAAGATGTTATTTTTAAACACGAGGCAAAGGGTGTTGGTTGCATACAGTGCGTGTAGTGACGGGCTAGGTATAGGGGGTAAGAGTTATATCATCTATGCTAATCGGCAATGAATAACATACTTCAGTGACCGCGTGCCGTCGCGTCGGATGAGTTTGCTGTTACTATAGTTTATCTTAGAATATAATGCAATGCTTGTAAAGATAGTGAACGCGTGTCCTTGTGTCTGACTGATACATTTGCAAGCCAAGTTTACGCAGGGGAAATTAGTAAATCAGAACAGATTTCTTATTTTATTCTTACTGCAAAAAAATAAGAACATTTATGCTGTAATTTAAATTAAATAAATTCAGTGTATGTGAATTCTTATTTTGTGTACCTATGGCCTTCAGACCACCTCGATGGGGATTTCACTTACTTGGGAACTCCTATGTGCCTATGTAAACTCTGCTCCGCCCATAACGTAAACAACTGCATTCTAATTTGAGATCTACTATAGGTTGTCATATCTCTCGTACTACATGAATGTACAATACCTAGCCCGCCGCTACACACACGGTATACTGAATGTTACATTACATACAATGATTTGTATTTGGTTAGTTTTCGCTTTCTTTCTTGGACACTCACAAATTGTTCCAAATCAGAGTAGATGTTGATGAGTCTATGTAGTAGCTTAACCGTATTCTCAAAGTTTTTTTTCACTGTTGCTGCAGTCGTGGTTATAGCTATTAACCCAAAAATATTTATCACGCCCCAGAAGTCGCACGCCCTCGTACTTGCTTCACTAACAGGGCCATCATGGGAAATGGCTTTAAAATCCAAAGCAGAAGTGTAACCCAGGGAAATTATAGTTGCAGAAGTTAAGCCAAAATATATAAGCAGTTCTACTCCACATGTTTTGTTTAAAAGTTGAGTTAGTTCGCACGTTTCGTCGTGTAGCATGAAAAGCTGGAAATAATCGATTTACATTATTTACATTTAAAATTAGGGTTTTGTTGGTTTTCTTTTTACGAAGTTAATCAAGGAACATTTTTTAGACGTCCGACTGTTTTTGCACTAATTACAACGTCAGCATTGGCATAAAATGCGGTCAGACGATGACTTAAGCACATAATTAGCGCTAAGTCAATGGAATGACGTTGTTACAACGTTGTAAAACTGTTGTTGTTTCTCTTATTTAATATTTAATATGAGAAATTATAAATTATATTTCCATTATGTACACATAATACAAACTAAGGAAGTAATTATCATAGTAGTAAAAAATGCTTTAGTCTATTCAGTTTAAGACTGAATCGTTGTTTTTAGATAAGAACTCATTTCTCAGCTTCTCATTGGCCAAAGCACGAGGCAAGTTCACACTACAATTTCCTATGACCTTGCTGGTCGCGACTTATTGTAAACTGGACTGGTCTCGGTTCAGTGTTATTTCTCTATAATTGCTTGTACATATACAGTTCGTGTATGATTTAAAAGTGTGATTATAATGTTATTAAGTAGTATCATTCAGTTTTGAATTTATTCAGATATTTAGCCAGTAAGTATGGCATTGTAGGAAGATCATTCGACGGAGAATGAGTTGACTTGATTAGTGGTCGATTTTAGCAGATAAGTGTATTAACATACCTATATCTTTTTAAGCGACTTATTTACCGTTTAGACGTCACGATTAAAGTTGAATTCGAAAAAAGAAAATACGCACATTACGTACTGACTGTTACAATACTGTGACTCTTACTGCAGTCTGTCTCAGCGTTTATGGCTTGTGCGTCACAAGAAGAGTACGGTCTAAAATGATTTGAAGCGATGGAGGAACACTGTCGGATCAACCAATCAAAACGCGTCGCACGGCTATGTTAATTCAGTGGACACAACCGTTGTCCCATTATCAAGTTTAACCCCATGAAAAAATAGAAGAAATGAACGTATACTTGTAGAAATATTATGAGTGGAAAGTCGTAGGTTTAGAATAGCTTACTGCTTGATATGTGTATGAGTCAGAACAAATCTTAAAGTAAGGCGTAGCTCGAACCGTACACACGCCATAAACGCTGAGACGGACTATAGCTTGTTTTACTTATTTACACCCATTTACCCCTCCAACCAGGGTCGTCGAGAGCCACAGCGGCCCTTGGGGTAGTTTATTTTCGGACCCCAGTACATATCCAAGTGCGTGCCTAAGTAGCATTGGAATATACAGGGTGATTCACGTAGGCCATTCATTAGAAGTTTTTCAACTTGCAGTTGGATTAAAAACTTGAAATTTGGTATGCAGCTATAATCTATCATGCCCGTTCTATCTAAAATATTTTCAGTCCTCCAACTATACAGGGTGTGCCAAAAATTGGTACCAACTTTCTTATTTTAAATGGAAACCTATATTTTTCTTTACATGGTTCGATTGGTATTCTAATTCTGAGTTTAGAGAACCTAAGTTGTGTTAACTTATCTATTACAATTTTTGACATATGTCCAATTTTTTGAAAAAAATTGTCGCTGTAGTAGTTTAGGAACAAATTTGGATCTCGCAAACCTTTCAAAATTATGAAACCAAATTTGTGAAGCAGTTAGCTGGAAGTCCAGGCTAACTTTTGATGTCCCAACGGTGGTCCCATTTTGTACCATATGGGCGCAGTCGATTTTCAAATGTCGCAATCAAAAATTGTCAAAAAGTCAATTTTTTCAAATGGCACCTACTATTTTTTTTCACACCATTCGAAAGAAAATTTAATTTTAGGGTCAGTTACTTAAGCATTCCCTATACCTAACCTCACCCCATATCGAGTTATTCAATAAAAATCAAGAAATACCTTATCTTGCCGAGAGATTCCTTACTTCATCAAGTATGCCATGGAAACAAAAGACAGTTGTCATCATTTTTAAAGAAAAATATGGATTCTTATTTAATTACACACAACACCAACAAATTATTATTAACGAACAAGAACAATGTTGACGAAATTCTGACGTAAATGTTCAATGTGACCACCATATTTTTGATCAAATATTCTATTATTCTACTTTCAACAGATTGCGTAGCACATCTTTGCGCCTACCATTTCTGACGCCAGAAATAAATGCAAAATTGAATTTTAGGGCCACTTTTATTAACATTGTGTATGTCTATCTACAGTCGTTTTTGAGTTATTGGCATTTTTTGAAAAAAATATTGTTTTTTTTTTCTCAAGGGCTTTGGAAAGAATCATTTCATTTTAATTTTTATTCAAAAATCGTATTGCAATAATAAATAATAACAACAAAATAACAACAAATAAACAGATTAACAAAATAATTATTTCAATACAAATGCTCAATGTGTGCACCGTTTTCACTGACAGAATTTCGTCAACATTGTTCTTCTTCGTTAATAATAATTTGTTGGTGTTGTGTGTAATTAAATAAGAATCCACATTTTTCTTTAAAAATTATTTCAACTGTCTTTTGTTTCCATGGCATACTTGATGAAGTAAGGAATTTCTCGGCAAGATAAGGCATTTCTTGATTTTTATTGAATAACTCGATATGGGGTGAAGTTAGGTATAGGGAATGCTTAAGTAACTCACCCCAAAATTCAGTTTTCTTTCGAATGGTGTGAAAAAAAATAGTAGGTGCCATTTGAAAAAATTGACTTTTTGACAATTTTTGATTGCGACATTTGAAAATTGACTGCGCCCATATGGTACAAAACGGGACCACCAATGGTACATCAAAAGTTAGCCTGGACTTCCAGCTAACTGCTTCACAAATTTGGTTTCATAATTTTGAAAGGTTTGCGAGATACAAATTTGTTCGTAAACTACTACAGTGGCAATTTTTTTCAAAAAATTGGACATATGTCAAAAATTGTAATAGATAAGTTACCATAACTTAGGTTCTCTAAACTCAGAATTAGATGACCAATCGAACCATGTAAAGAAAAATATAGGTTTCCATTTAAAATAAGAAAGTTGGTACCAACTTTTGGCACACCCTGTATAGTTGGAGGACTGAAAATATTTTAGATAGAACGGGCATGATTGATTATGGCTGCATACCAAATTTTAAGTTTCTAATCCAACTGCAAGTTGAAAAACTTCTAATGAATGTCCTACGTGAATCACCCTGTATGTAAGACATCATCTATAAGTTGTCCAAAATGCCTATGGTTTATTTATTTTCGTGTCCGAAGCCCCGATAGAGACCCGAGTCCCGGGGCAGTTACCCCCCAGTTCCGCCCCCCTTCAACGGAATAAGCTCAAAATATCAATTTCCAGATATCGTTATAATACGTACGTGTACCAAGTTTCAAGTCAATATCCTAATTTTATTTAGAAAAAAATAATTGAGGCCTTGGCTTCTAGCATATACACCAAATCCCAAGTGTCTGGACTCTTACTAGCTTGCTCTACTTATTTTCCCCTATTTACCCCTCAACTCTTCAACGGAATTGCTTCGAAATATGAGTTAGTTCCAAATGTCGTTGTAATACATACTTGTATCAAATGTAAGTGAGCATGTCAATTTTACTTTGTTAACTCCTTTAATAATGGAGTGGTGGTGGTGGCGGCGGGGGGTGGCAGATGTTATAAAAAATGAGGCCCTGGCTTCTGGTATATTGAAGGCACATAAAAAACCTCAAAGCTTTGCCGGTTACTTATATATGGGAGAGCGGGGCATGCTATATATTCGTAGAATATGGTAAATAATAAATATAATGTATTACTTAATACATAGACCAACATTGTTCTCATGAAAAATATGTTCTGGCATGATTAAAATAAAAAATTTACGAAAACGCACCTGTTTCAATTATAATTTCAGTTTATATTGATATGGTTACCCGACTCCCCCCTATCGAAATTATTTTAGGATGTAACGGCTTACAGCAGGTATGTAAACCCCACCCTCGACCGAGTCGAACTTAATATTGTCAGTATATCACGGAATATCGAATTCAGTCAATGATCGAGAAATATATAAGATATTAATTCTATCTTGACATAAGCACAACAGAGTACAATTTTTTATTTATCACAACCAAATAATTATTTAATATAACTTACTATTATATAAATTTACTTACTACTATTTACCAAAGACAATACTTTTCAATTTCTAGTATTATTGTACACAAAAATTGCGGCCCTGTGGGATATCCCTTATCCTAACGAGACAATGATTTACGGCCGGTTTTATGGCTTTTTTATTTGCCTTAAATATATGTAGTGTACCATACAGACCCACCGACCGATAGAAAAATTTCTTTTTCGTTCTAATTTAAAATATCGACGTTTCATAACATTCTAAATCTATTTCAACAAAAAAAAAAAAATTAAATTATTTTTACGATTACTGTACTTCCGCTCCACTACGTGGATGTGCAAGTAAAGGTGACGGAGAAAGAAAGGATGCAACAGGCTAAAGACCGCAGTTTACCTTGTCAAGCATATTTATGTTTTTCTTAGGCAGTGTTTTGAGTAGAGGATAAGGCCTGATATTATTCTTCCTTAAAGCATAAATTTCCGAGCATGTTACATCTGGATAAGCGTATTCTTCCATTGCTTCATTGATAATAAAAAACATTTTGGCACATCCAGAAAACATTGCTACATAACCGGAAATATACACTACGCAGCTGAATCCAGGAATGTAGAGGCAAATCCATAGACATACAGAAATTGGCTTTGATGTTTGGATTATGTCGGCAACGAAAGCAATAACTGTTGATAGAAGCAGGGCAACTAACGTAAAAAATGCTTGGTCAGTTATGTTATTATTGAGCCGTTTTGGGATGCCAAGGTTTTTGAAATCTATGTACATCATCTCGAAGAGTCTCTTGTACACATGTAGTATGTCGTTTCGGTAATATGTCACTCGAATGTTTATGAAAAATAATAGACTGGAAGTCCCATACAGCTGAACGCAATATTTTATTTGGGAAATGAAACTGTACCTGGAAAACAAAACGATTACAATTACTAAATACTAAATTTAATTTAAAGAAGGAACGTATTGTAATTCCTTACGAATAATATACAGTGTGGTCCATATGACATCTGGTAGTTAATAAATGCGTGTTAAGAGTGAGCAAGGTGACAAGACGAATTCTAAATTCTGCGGCGTTATTTAGTTTGCAGTTCGTACTTTCTTCGCACTGCGGTACAAGTGTAAAATTCACTAAACGTCATAAAGTGCCCATTTTACTTCGTTCGTGTGGGCTCGAAATTAACATTTCGCGGGTGCAATTTACGATGTGCCGCAAACGGCAATTTGATCTTTCGATCGCGATATGATACGGTCTTCCTAGTACGGGAGCTCATCGACAAAAGTGGCTTCGGGCACCGCAGTTGCCGCCGCTTGGTGGAGATGTTGTAGGCATCTGTAGCTACCATTTCCCCCCAACGCCAGATCACGTTTTTTTTTCGGGACAAGCGCTTTGGAAAAAAACACCAATGGACAAAAGATGCTTATGTTTGCCCAAAAAACGTGTCTGAATTTATTGGCTACATTCAAGCTACCCTCTGTTTTTTGCCTCTATCTCGAAGAGATCGAGGTCACGTGACCTACCGTTGAGGGGAAATGGTAGCTATAGATGCCTACAACATTTCCACCAAGCGGTGGTCGCAACTGCGGTGCCCGAAGCCACTTTTGTCGATGGGCTACCGTACTATCCAGGTCGCCTATTCAGAAAGATGGGTCGATTCAAAATGTCTGTAAAGAAGTGGTTCCATTTACTAAACCAGCTTCGAACTAATATGATGATTAACAATAAGCTCTTTTTGGCAAATTGGGTAATGCTATTAAACTGAAAATAGGTGTTGTACACAGGGTTGTTGAAGATTGTTTATTAGGGAGATTTCTCTTCACTTGGTGCGTTAGGTACCCCTTGCCGTCTTGCTCACTCTTAAAAGGGATTGGTGACAGAACAAAACTCTGTCTGATGAATTTGATAGCTTTACATTTGTCGGGCATTCACAGAAGTATAGCTTTCTTTATAACATTGGCGAATAGTATATTCCAGATATCTAAGGGTTCTCACCTCTAACACGGTACAATGCACAGTTTTCCCCATTCCTCCTTACCTCCATGTATTCACCTTCCTTAATTAACTTCAGCATCACTACCGTGATACCCTGATGTAAAGGTGATCCATATGTAACGAATGAATTAATTTTCTACGTTATTAATAGTATTTATGAAAAATCCCGTGACAGGTCAATTTCTTATTTTAAAATTACACTTTTTCAATATAGTAGTCCATACAGCTTAAAGAATTCTTCCATTATGAGCTGGCACTCTATCCCCGCTCTCTGATCTCATCATATTCTATATGAAACCATTTTTTACTATTATCTTTTTATATATTGTACAATTAATATTTCATTTATCTACTAGTACAATGGAGTGCTATATACATATAGTACTATGTTTAATATAGTGTAAATAAATCATTTTTCATAAATGTGTAAAATTTGTCCAACTTTGATGAGCACTAGTATGGGAACGGGTGATCCAAAAATAAGCGTCTGGTCTCATTCAGTGTAGAATTTAATGTCCTACAACTTTTAATAGAGCAATGTTGTCGATATTGTGAGTCCTTGACGAGATATAACCGCCAAACCGCAAAAATACCACTATTGGGGGTACATTTTGTACATTTTTACCCCCCCCCGCCATTTAAACAAAACTCCGGGGGGGGGGGTTACCTAGATATTAGGCAACAAATGAAGCCATCAAAACAATAAAACCTTTTATAGCAAATATTTCCGATTCGTCTAATTTTTTGATTTTGTACTACTGGCCTACTGGGATTATTGAAAATAGAATTATTAATCCCTATTTTTTCGAGGTTTCATTAAATGGCAAACGGTATCTACATTTTCTATGTACTTTTAACAACATTAACAAGATTATATCCAAATAAAAGAGATCGGAATATTTAGTTCCAAACGATGAAGCTCCACGGTAATTGAAGTTAGGGTTTATTTATATACAGTTTCCTGGCAGATGGATTGGTAGACGCGGCACAATAGAGTGGTCTGCCCGTTCTCCTGACATGACGCCACTAGATTACTTCTTATGGGGATACTTAAAGTCGAAAATAAATGTTAATAGACCGGGTAATATCGAATTTAAAAAAATAAGATGAGGCAAGAAGTTGAACAAATAAGTCCACGGGTGATACAAAACGTTCTTGGGGAATTTACTAACCGCCTTACGTATTATCAAGAAGTGAACGATTTGCAATTTGGACATTTACTTTAAATTGTTTTCAATTTTATAAGGTTTTTGTTAACTGTTATTTTTTCTAATAAAGAGTTATTTATTTTATATTTGGATTTCATTATTTCTCGAGTTATGGATTTTCAAATTCGATTTTCTCGATAGCTAGTGAACGAAATCGAGAAAAGTTGATATTGCTGATTAGAGAATAAGCATATCTTTCAAATTCAAAGGGGGTGCGGTTCTCATCTAATTCCAATGTAAAAACATAGGGGTTGTAAGTGTCACAAGTTAATTGGGGAAGGTGGATATATGTAGGCAAGGGGGAATGGCGAAAACTGTGCACTGTACTGTGTTAAAAGTGGAAACCTTTAGTTATCTGGTCTTTATTACTCGCCAATGTATGAAGGAAACTCTGCTTTTGTGAATGTCCGACAAACGTAAAGCTAGCAAATTCATCAGACAGAGCTTTGTTCTGTCACCAATTCCTTTTAACACGATTTTGTTAGCTTCCAGATGTCACATTGACTTGAAAAATTGCTCGTGTGTATTGTTCAAGTTACAATACAATTTTGCATATTTTTTATAGAAAAATGCAATTAGACCCTAAATTACAAAACTTATTCGCCATTTAGAATTTTTAAATTGTGACTAAATATTTATAATCTGCAATCTCGATAACCCTCAGATACCCATTTTTAGTCGAATGAGACGATAAATAATAAAACTTAGCCGCTACATTGACGTCATTTTGAATTTTTGAATTTCGGTATCATATTTATAACCTGCGACCTGAAAATCCCCTTAACCCAATTTTTATTAGAATCGATTATTAAATGACATTGAACTGCTGTCCGCCAACTTGGATTTTTCTATAAAAATGTCAAAATGTGTTGTCATGTGAATCATTTACACATGCAAAATTTCAAGTCAATGTGACATCTGAAAGGGGGTGAAAATTGTATTGCAAGTTTTTGCACGTAAATACCAATATGGCAGGTTGTAACTCGTAGAGTATGCACTTTAGTAACACAGTGCATTAGACAAAAGTTGTATATTGTACAAGATAACAATAATTGTCGTTGCATGAAACAACCATTTTTTTCACATAAAACTCGATATGGCGGCGCTTAGTCTAGGAAAGGTGCAGATTCGACGATGAAAAACCTTTCCTCATAATTTACAATTTTCGATATTTCTACCCCAAGGTAACGTGACTTTCCGGTCGCCATCTTGGATTTTCATTTTACCGACCTCGTATTTGAATTTAGCGACCTGGTAAACCCCCGAACATCCGTTTTCACGTGCTTAAACGCTGTGCAAACCGAGCAAATTAAGTTTTCCGTCTTAAACAATTTGCCTGCTGAGGTTTGTCTGCCAAAATCAGTCCCATTTCGAAAGTTACATACAATTTCTCCTAATTAATTATTATATTCATTATTAACAAACCAAAATAAATAAAATCCTGTTGGAATTATTCATAAAACTATGTTTTAGCCGAGATTCAAAGTGTGTCGAATTAGGTGACAGACGCGTGTTTCGTGGCTCCTAAAAAAATCTCGAGATAAATCCGGATAAAGCGGCAACAAAACGTTGAAATTTTATTGCATTAAAGCGTAAACAATCTGCATTGAATTGGCACGAGTCTGGCTATTTCATATAGTTGACATTTGATTAAATTATGTTGGTTAAATAAAGCAACACAAAATAGTGTACATAAACAACCCGAGAAAGTGTGGTGCTTGACCGTAAAATCTATACCTGGATTCGGTCCTTTCTTAAAGTGGGTGATATAAAATAAGCAACAGCCAGCCAGATGTAAATGAAACAGATAAGTTTTTGTTTACTTTATTTTAATTTAGTTTAGCTCATTAATGAAGTCTATTTCCTTATTTAAATTGAAAAATTTGAAATTAAAATTGAAAAGATGTTTATTTATTGGTTTAGGCGGCAGCTGAAAATAATTACTGTAAATTGAAACCGATTGTTTCAAAGAAACAACATACATACAGGGTGAGCAAACTATCCCTAACGCGCAAACTTCACAGCAACTTCACCGTAAATGGATATTTACTGTGGAACGGTTAATAAACAAAAACAAAAAATAATAAAAAATAAAAGCTGCCAGATTTAGAAACAGAAGAAACAGAAAACGTAGAAGAGGAAATATAAGAAACTGACGATAGAGGGACACTTGAAAGAAGCATGGAAACTGAAAAGAAGCATCTCGCAAACACCAGCACACCCCAGCCGATGATGACAGATGGAAACTTAATAGACACTTCCCATCCTGTATTTCCACCCCATGCGTCATGCGGCTCTCGCTGCTGACAACAAGTATGTCCAATGTCCAACCCAACCCGGCCTATGCAGCCAGTCCGGCGGTATATAAAACATCCGAGATTTGGTTCCGGCACGCGGTTTGGCCGTCCGTGGGCGTATTCGACGGACGACCAAGCTGCGTGGAACGAACCTCCATGGATGCCCGGAATCGGCAGCAATGCCCACCTTACGCTGGCAAATCAATCAATCAAACTATGTTTTAGCCGAGTTAAGTCCTATAATAAAAGAAACAATTTTTTTTAGCCCAGTGCTTACTTATTATAGGCTCGATAACTTCTAGCCTATCCTTTCCTGGGCAATGTGACCATGGAGACTCTTGATAAGACTGACCTAAAGTGTACCAATTTTCAGCCAATTTGACCGGAAACCAGTTTCCATAAGATTTGTGCGGGCTTCTTTCATACTGCAAACTTTCTTACCTTTTATTTCCATATTTGTCCTCCTTATTAGGTGTGGTGTAAAGAGTCCAAATGAAAATAAATAAATAAATAACGATATATAGTATGTTCCAAGCAATCAATTTTTTACTAGCAGGTTGAAAATTTTTCGACGTTGTAGCTTGACCAACTATTTTTGGTAAAAACAGAATGAATGTCACTTTGGAGATGCTCATACTCATAATAATAATTTCAATACTAATTAAAATATTCATAAATTTCAATCAGTTCAACTTTTAGACAGTGGGCGCCTGTTCGTCACTGTCTTTTGGGGAAATAAGTTCATATGATATTAATACCCTATATAACAACATATCAACTTGGATTATACTTATCTATTATAGAAGTAGTCATTAACTAAGTTATAGGCATTACTTGTGTTTAAGCGAATCAAATGTAATTAACTGTAATGACTCCAATCAAATAAACTGCTCGTGGGAGAATACACGGGAAAATCGATTCGTATGTCACCTTGGAAAATTATCGAATTGTCACTAGCGTGACTATATCATGACTACATTTAAATGGAGAATTCGCAAGTTCTATACGCCTTCTCAATTTTGTAAATAATTTTGCATATGTATGTATTTTTATTAGGTATAACTCTATTTTAATGTTATTGAGTAACATGTTGTATGTTATCGTGTAAAATTTCTTTTTTTTTTCATTTGCAATAATTATAGTGCAGTAAAAAACGACCAAATAAACGATGATATATGCATAGTCTTGTAACAGTTGTAACAGCAATATTATGATTTCATACCTTGTGGGGTATCACCAGGAGTATATATCTGAGTTTTGAATTTCCAGAGTCTATTGCGTTTTTATTTATGAACAATTTTTTTAGGTAAAAAGGTGAATATCTCCGGTTCTAGAGGTCCGATCAGGACAAACTACAAACCAAAAACATTCGCAATTAAAATTCCAACAAATCTGCGTTGGTTTTGGGTCATTTAAGTACGTACATAACGTACAAAATGGAATAAACTGGATAAAAAGCTTTCTTTTTTTCATTTTAACGCTCAGGGACGTCAAGAGTTCCTATCAGCTTCACAGTTTCAGAAAATATACCTTTTGTTAAAATTCTGGTGAAGAAATATTAAACCTTGTGAACACAAATGAATTTGTTATCTGAAATTAGAATTACCCGCCATTTAGTGTCATTAAGTCCAAAATAGATTACTTTATTTTAAATATATTTCTAGGCGCCAGCTTTCCGATGACATTAAAAAAAAATTCTTTTAAAGTCGTTTTGGCCACTTGGCATTTATTTATAAACCAAATAACAACAAGTAGATTTTCTCGGCGATTCTGGAAACATTCTTGAAACATTTTTATCATAAAAAAAGAGAATTGCCAGAACTTTAATAAAAAAAAAAGTTATACCTATATATTTTGTCCATTCTGAACTCGAGATATTTAACTTTTAGCATGTTTGCCAATTGTTAGTTAACAAATGCATATTGTTGACTAATATTTGAACTGTATCATTTTAAAACAGATTTACTTCATATAAAACGTCCAAAATCATTTTTAATTTATAAAAATTAATTTTCAAGCATTTACATTTCATTGTTGTTAATTATTCTGAATAGCTTTTTTGAAATTTGTATATCAAGATTACCTCTCGTTTGGTTACATCGTACCCAATTGTTTTCTTCTTATTTGGTTGGTAGTTAATGTATGTATTTAGGGGAATTTGATATTCTGCTAACTATTTTCTATTCTGTTCTTCTATTCTTCTATTCTGCTATTCTGCTATTCTGCTTGATATTCCTTTTCAAAAATGTTTTTAAAATGGCCGAGAAAATCTATCTGTTGTCATTTGGTTTATAAATAAATGCCAAGGAAGTGGCCAAAATGACTTTAATAGAATTTTTTTAATGTCGTCGGAAAGCTGGCAGATCTACATATTGAAAAAAAAAGATCCATTTTGAACTTAATGGCATCGAAATGGCGGGCAATTCAAATTTCAGAAAACAAATTCATTTGTGTCCACAAGCTTCAACATTTGGGCAACAAAATTTCAGAATGTTTTGTTTTCAACAAAAGGTATATTTTCTGAAAATTTAAAGCCGATCGGACCTCTTGACGTCCCTGCGGGCGTTAAAATGAAGAAAGAACGCTTTTTAGCCAGTTTATTCCATTTTGCACGTAATGTACGTACTCAAATGACCCAATGACAATTTTAATTAAGAAGGTTTTTGGTTTTTAGTTTGTCCAGATCGGTCCTTAGAACCGGAGATATTAACCATTTTACCTAAAAAACTCAAATTGTTCATAAAAGAAACGCAATAGGCTTTGGAAGTTCAAAACTCAGATATATACACAATATAAAGATTCAGAAAGTGTTCGTTTTGGTACGGCAATAATTGGCAATAAGAGCAAACAGCAGCGAAGTAACTATTCTTTTCTATCGTATAAGGCCAAACGAGAATTGAAGGGTGCAAGACGGAAACAAATTGAAACTCCGCAGACAGAGCTGCCCATACACATGTGGTGGAGATAGCAGGTGGCACTTTGTACGTGTTATACTACGATAGAAAAGAATGGCCTAGTTGCTTCACTCTCGTTTGCTCTTATTGCCAATTATTGCTATACCAAAACGAACACTTTCTAAATCTGTACTGCTAGTGATATCCCCGAAGGTATGAAATCATAATATGCTGTTATAAAACTATACACATCGACGTCCTTTTTTTACCCCACTATTATTATTATTGCATTTTATAAATTAACATAAAACACGTTGTTTCTAATTCATTAACATTAAAATAGCGTTGTATCTAGTAAAAATTATGTTTATCATTTAAAAAACCGCTGCCTAAGGAATCACTACTTCCACATCCAGATTATTCGTCCAAGTCACTTTAAAGGAAACATCTTGACTATATTTGCACTCTAGTATGTGGAAATTATTGGTCATAGAATTTTAATAATATTTGGGGTAGATGTCATAGAAAAGTTTGAGGAGTTAGTTTCTACCATATACGTTAAAAATGAAGTTTCTAGTTTACCGTACTTATTTTCCACTATTTACAACCTACCACCTCAATGGAGTCATCTCAATCAGATGTCACTACAATACATACGTGTACTAACTTTCAAGTGAATATCTCAATTTGATGTTATCAATCCCATTAATAATGAAGCGGAGGTGGTAGAGTTTGAAAAATATTAGAAAGAAATCTGAGGCCTTGGTTTCTAGTATATACACCGAATCCCAAATTTCTGTAGTCTTACCAGCTTGCTTTACTTATTTTCCCCTATTTGCCCCTATTTAACCCCCAACCCTTCAACGGCATCATCTCAAATTATGATCTAGTTTCAGATGTCGTTATAATACATACGTCTACCAAATTTCAAATGAATATCTCAATTTTATTTTATCAACCCTTTTCATATTGGAGTAGGGGTGGTTGGGTTGAAAAATATTATAAGAAAATCTGACGCTGTGGCTTCTAGTACCGAATTTCAAGTTTCTGTAGTCTTACCAACGTTTTACTTATATTCCTCTATTTACCCCAAATTAACCCCCAACCCTTCAACGGAATCATCTCAAAATATAAACTAATTCCAGACGTCGTTATAATACATACGTGTACGAAATTTCAAATGAATATCTCAACTTTATTTTGTCAACCCCATTAATGGGGTAGGGGTGGTGGGGGGTTGAAAAATATTATAAAAAAATCTGAGGCCTTAACTTCTTGTACATACACCGAATTTCAAGTTTCTGCACTCATACCAGCTTGCTTTACTTATTTCCCCCTATTGACCCCTAAATAACCCCCAACCCTTCAACGGAATCATCTCAAAGTATAATCTAGTTCCAGATGTCGTTATAATTCATTCGTGTACCAAATTTCAAATGAATATCTCGATTTTATTTTATCAACCCTTTTAATAATGAAGTAGGGGTGGTGGGGGTTGAAAAATATTATAAATAATCTGAGACCTTGGCTTCTAGTACATACACCGAATTTCAAGTTTCTGTAGTCTTACCAGCTTACTTTATTTATTTTCCCCTATTTACCCCTATTTAACCCCCAACCATTCAACGGAATTATCTCAAAATATAATCTAGTTCCAGATGTCGTTATAATACATACGTGTAGAAAATTTCAAATGAATATCTCAATTTTATTTTATCAACCCTTTTCAAATTGGAGTAGGGGTGGTGGGGGTTGAAAAATATTATTAAAAAATCTGACGCTTTGGCTTCTAGTACATACACCGAATTTCAAGTTTCTGTACTCTTACCAACTTGTTTTACTTATATTCCTCTATTTACCCCAAATTAACCCTCAACCCTTCAACGGAATCATCCCAAAATATAATCTAATTCTAGACATCGTTATAATACATACGTGTACGAGATTTCAAATGAATATCTCAACTTTATTTTATCAACCCCTTTAATGGGGTAGGGGTGGTGGGGGGTTGAAAAATATTATAAAAAAATCTGAGGCCTTGACTTCTAGTACATACACCGAATTTCAAGTTTCTGTACTCTTACAAGCTTGCTTTACTTATTTCCCCCTATTTAACCCCCAACCCTTCACCGGATTTCCTCAAAAAACAATCCAGTTCCAGATCTCGTTATAATATATACGTGTACAAAATTTCAGGTCAATATCTTAAACCGTTCCGGAGAAAGCGTGCGGACAAAAAAAGTTACAGACAGACCGACAGACAGACAGAAAATTTTTTTTCGCTCAAATTTAAAATCTCGACGTTTCATGACATTCTAAACCTATTTCACGAATAAAAATTTTTGAAAATTTTTTTGCGATTACTATACTTCCAATCCACTACGTGGATGTGGAAGTAATTGACTATAGAAGGGACAATAAGCTACGGGGGTAAAAAATCGGCAATACCCAACTTTGAACAGGAATATCTCACTCGATTTTCATCATAGAACCTTTTTTAAAGCTCATATTAACGGGTGAAATATCTCCATTATTTTCCTTAAAGCAATCCCTATACCTATATCTGCTCACAAAAAGTTATAAACAAAAATGTGTAGTCGTCTTCATAATTTTAAGGCATGTAAAAAATGCGGTAACTACAAAGCGTGGAGGCGGCATCTTTACCTATTCAATGATACCGCCGCGCGGACTCCTTTGACGGGAATTTTTTATGTGCCTTGGAAATATGAAGGCAACTTTTTTTATAAAGGAAAATCGAAATTTTTTGCAATTTTTTTTAACGTACGAGAATGGAACGTGGCGACACATAAGTATGGCTCGCGAAGCGTGCTCGGTCACAGACGTGATACACTAAATTTGTTGTAACTTTTGAACTAATTAATGAAATTGAGCTTAACAAAGCCTAAATGAAACGAGAAACATGTGGCTGTTGGATTATTATATTTTCCAATATAAAAATGAATGTATGTAGGAATAGTACAAATATGAAGTCGGAACATATAGAGATTTTCAATAAAACCGGTAAAAGCTCTATTATTTCTATAATTATTAAGATATAAATCTGAAACGTTCACATATAACTCTTGAAGTAATGTATAAAATGATTCTATAAGTGAAAAAATCTCAAAAATTTATTTTTGAAGATGTACAATTCCAAAATTCCAAAATCTTGAGAAAGTGATAACATTTGGTATGTATAACTAACTTTAACCACCTATTACTTTGGTTTAAATCGCGTTATTGAATCTCTGTAAGTGTGATTTTTAAAGCTTGAAATGTGTACTTTAAGATATTTTAAGAGGATTTACCTTAAAAATTGAATTATTCTTCTTTAAGTATTTTAAGAAAAAATTTTCTTTGCTCCAAAATTCGTGAAACTTGGGGTAAAATAAAATAGGGAATAATTATATATACGCCAGATTTGTAACGTTATCAACTGCTCTATTGTTAAAAACAGTTTGGAATATCTCAAAATCTTTGAACTCAATGTATAAGTTACTTGAGACCCAAAGAACAATATATCACACATTTTACATCATTTGATTAATTTTACTTGTTTTTATGAATTTTTGAATTTGCGTTGATTTTAATTCAAAATATTTACGGTTTCCGGCGAATAATATTTTGCGGCCCTCTGGGTTTTTCCTTAGACAACTAAATTACTTATTTTGCTTAAAAATACATCAGAAAAATCATGATTTGAATATTTCCTTATCGCTCCAAAATTCTTGGACCAAGTTTTTCTTGCCCTTTGGTACCCAAACTTTTTACTTTTTAACATCCAAGGAGGTTACTAATGATTCCAAATTTTTTTTAAAGGGCCCATGAGGCCTGTGGCCCCTGTTTCTGGTTCTCAGACCCCCTAAAAGAGTTCATTTTTACCACCTCCTTCCGTGGTCTTTCTCCAAGGAGGAGCAGTTTCATGGACTTGAATATCACACAGCTCTTGGTCCACCTAATTTGATCGTTCATTGCTCGAAAATCGTTGCATCTATCTGCAATATGAATATGTACAGAATTTTGTTTATAGAGTCGGGTCTAGTTTAAAATTTCCGACCATTATTGGAAGTCCCGGCCATAAAGTCTGGTGTAAGTGAAGTGCGGCTAAATTTTAATAGTTACGCGTAAATGTGAATAAATTAATATGTCTCGCTGTGGTATTTGTAATAACTCAACTGTGAGTAAAAAGTCTCCCAGTATTTCATGCGATGGTCCTTGTAACATGCAACACCACTTGACATGTATCGGAGCGTCAGTTGATATAGTGCAGCATATGAAAGATGTACCAGGCCTCAAGTGGAGATGTGATACTTGCATTAAGGTAAATGAATCTTTTTTCGATGACAGCAAACTGCAGTGCATATTTCAAGAGAAGGTAGATTCTTTCTTAAATGGTTTTAATTCTGTGCTGGATAATTTAAAGAGTCAATTTATGGATATGGCGAAAAATAAACTGTCTGAGATGGTGGCTAGTAGCTCAACCAATATCAATAATTCATCGACTTTACCCACATACACCAACAGTAATAATAACAAACCACTATATGCATCTGTATTGCGTAACACCACTCAACCGGCTGTAATTGTGAAACCGAAAACTACGCAAACCAATCAGCAGACAAAATCTGATATTCTCCTGAATTTTAATCCTATTAAATCAGACACAAATTTCAACAAAGTGAAACATATAAAGGATGGCGGTTTGATAGTTAGTTGTAGTACTACTGAAGGTACTTCGGAATTTAAAAAAATGGCGCAGGAAAAACTATCCTCTAATTACGAAATTCGAGAAGTTAGGGCAGTTCATCCAAGAATACGTGTGGTTGGTATGTCGGAAAACTTTAATGCTGACACCCTACATGGATACATCTTGAAACAAAACGGGGATCTCTTTAGTAATGATGCTGAATGTAAAATAATTAATATTTCGTCAACAAAAAAGAACAAAAATCTGTTTCAAGCGATTTTGCAACTGGATAACGTGACATATGATAAGGTAATAAATAACGCATTTTTACTGGTAGGCCTGGATGTATGCAAAGTATATGACGCCGTGAACATTTTGCGCTGTTTTAATTGCAATGGTTTAAATCATACAAAAAATACCTGTAAAAAAGAGATAAATTGTCCTAGATGTGCCGAAAATCATAATTTAGGGGACTGTAAAGCAGACAGCTTAAAATGTATTAACTGTACTGTACTAAAAGAAAGCAAACAGTTGAATATCTCCACAGATCACGCCGCTTGGAATTATAAACAATGCTCGGCATATTTAAACGCGGTATCGAAATTAAAATCGGACTTAGGTCATCAATAGCAAATAGAGACTCCACTCTTACTTGACGCTTCTACTAACCAGTTGTCTCATATAAGCACAAACTCCGGCGATTCTCAACATTTATCTATATACTATCAGAATGTGCGTGGTTTGAATACCAAGCTTAGTGTCCTCTATAATAATGCAGCAAGCAGTGATTATAGTATATTAGCTTTTACCGAAACTAACTTGCATTCAAACGTACAAAATCCAGAGTTACTAAATGAACAGCAGTTTAATATTTTTAGAAAGGATAGAAATTTGTTAGAAACTCATCGTGAAGGGGGAGGTGGAGTTATGTTGGCGGTTAATAACTCACTAATGGCTGTTGACTTAAAATTAAGTAACACCTTGTTTAAAAATTTACACTCTGTCGATATTGTTGGCGTTAGGATAACTATAAATCACTACTCTTTTTATATATTTACTCTTTATATTCCTCCTAGAACATCTGTGGAGACGTATCACGCGTTGTTCGATGCATTTTGCTCTTTAAACTTTATTTACAATTCTGACGTTTTAATACTAGGTGATTTTAATGTACCTGAGTACTGCAGCTGTACAACCAATGCACCTAATTCGGGTACCCTTCAGCCACTAATAAACTTTCAAAATTTTCTTACCCTAAAGCAATTTAATACAATAAGAAATAGAAATAACAGATTACTAGACCTACTTCTATCCAATAAAATCTGCCAGGTCGAAAAAGCTAATGATGTTCTCATCGCAGAGGATGACCATCATCCCGCTCTTATGTCGACATTTAGTATCATAAAAGATCGTGAAAGTCATAAAGTTAAATTTAATTCTAACTATAAACTTAACTTTAAGAAGGCTAACTTTCCAGTTCTGTATCAAACATTATAGTAAGGGGTCCAAAGCTTTAAAAATTGAAATGACCCATTCCAACAAGGTAAATGATTTTTGGAAACGAATTCAGGAAGAGGGTCCTTAGGGGCATCAGAAATGGCTTGTTGGACTTTTGTTGGCGCTTGCGCAACTTCTCCACAAGAAAAAAACATGGCCGAATGTTATTTCAAGAATTTGTGTTTTTAAACGTTTACCTCTTCCTAAAAAATTAACTACTTGCGATATCAATCTGATTTTTTATATCTATATACTACAAACACGAGCGCATCTATCTGTACTAATAGACCTTCAAAATCACTTACGGTTTTTTTCTAAATAAATCCAAAATCACATGAACGAATTTTGTGTGTTTGAAATTTCGACGTGCGGGCAACTATATTAAATATTCGAATTTTGTATCTATTACATACGAATGAAATATGGTCTAAAGATCAAAAAAGTTTTTGCAAAAAAAATTAGCTCGATATCTTATACAGTTTTCGAGATACGGATTTTTAAATTCGACCGTAATAATGTCTTGTTATTAGCGCGCAACGTGACAGCTACGGCAGGGCTCGTTCTGTGCAATTGTGGATAGATCATATATTAGTCTAATACCTAATTTGATTTAGGTGTTATATTATTCTTGATCATTAGATCACTCATTGTCTGAAAATTATTAAACAATTATTTCGGTGCAATAAATACGTGGTTTTAAATTATGATGTAATTTGTTACATGTAATATACTGCCGTCCTAAGCCAAAATGACGTACTTCATTATACTCTCTTCTTCAGATATTTGACATTTTATGCCGCTAATCTCAGCACATCTTATTCTTTTAAATAGTTTCATTCTATTTTTGAATTTAATTCTATGAGGCAGATGCAAAAATAATGGTTTATTGATTATTGAAAAAAGCCGGTCATTTAACAAGGAAACTTTGAAGTACGTCCAATTTGCTTAGGAAATTTTAAGTTACGTCATTTTGGTTTAGGACAGTATATCTAGGCTTGCAAATAGAGTACGAAATCGTTAATAAGTTTTAATAAATTGAGTTTAAAAATAAAAATTGACCTAAACTTCGGATTTAAAAAAAGTACGATATGACTTAAGAAAACAAGCCCTGAATATTGGTGTAAATAAGGACAAATGTTGCCCAACAATGTGATCTTGGATTCCTCACGCCTAGCATAAAATTTGCAGCCATGAACAAACGAACACAATAATATTTACGAAAGGTATATTTAGTTTTTCCAAAATAGAAAAACTACAAAAGTTTTGTGGGTATACGACAACAAAGGGTATTCACGAAACCAATAAATAATTAGGTGAAAAACATGAAGAAGAAAATATTGTAAATATTGTTTATTGGCAGTCTATGTATTGTGTGACCTGTCAGTTAATCTTTCCGAAGGGGAAAAAGTGAGCAGTTACAGTTGCCTTAAATCAAACAGGCCATCTAAACAGTTTGACTAATCTTGGAGATAACTGCGATGCAATTGGTGATCGTGTCATTGAAGATGGTCGTAAGACCTATGTGAATCTGTATGGCCATAGTGAGTTTAATTAGATTCACCAAGGTAGCATTTATTTTTCATAAAGTTATTAGACATACTTTCGCTAAGTCCTACAAGAGAGCTTACTTACTGCATTTGAAACGGTCATTAAGTCCAGTAGTTTGGTATGCTTGGCTTAGCTTGCAACTGAAGTACTTAGCGAAGCAGGGTCAAACCCTGCTTACTGCAAAATAATTTTAATTGTAAAAATTATTCACAAGAAGTGGTTTAGATTCTCCTATACTTTCCTTACCTAACACAAAATTCTGGATTTTAAACAAATTACCTCGGTGACTTGAAAAACTGTTAAGAAAACACATCACACTCTTCCAGAAAATTTGGATATCTGATAGAGAATAACCAAATAAACCCACAAATGATGACAAAAAACCACAAGTGGTTAAAAAAAAAACAAAAAGTGGAATTGTAAAGTAGAGTGTGACTAAAAATGTTGATGTTCTGTTGCATGTGCATGTGGCCTTTCCTACAATTATTGTTTTAAGGGCAGAAATAATACAGAGTAGTGTTTAACAGACAGTAATTCTTACTAGTCTAGTAGTGCTTTGTCGATGCTTATTGAGCTGTGTATAATTATGCATTAATATTATTATTATTACTTATGAATTACACGTTTTGTGTACGTTTTTATATTTTATTTCTATATTGTATAATGATGGTATATATAATAAATATCTCCATATACAACACCTTCATAACCTATAGATCTAATAAATACTATGCCAAATGAGTTTCATTTTACATATTAATATTTTTGTAAAATTATAAATAATAATAACACAATATCAAAAATGTATTGGCTTACTATATTGATGCATTACAATTAACCACATAGCAGTACGTGAGATAATAGCCGCATGGTAATAGGAGTATCACGGACCTAAATTATGGTTTAATTTGAAAAGTCTGTAACTCAAAAACTGTAAAAGATATGGAGCTAATTTTTTTTGCAAAAACTTTTTTGATCTTTAGACCATATTTCATTCGCATATAATATATAAAAAAATTAAACATTTAATATAGTTGATCGCACGTCGAAAATTCAAACACACAAATTTGCTTCCTGTGATTTAGGATTTATTTAGAAAAAAATCGTAAGTGATTTTGAAATTCTAACAGTATAGATATATGCGCTCATGTCAGTAGTATAGAAATATAAAAAATCACATCAATATCGTACGTAGTTAATTTTCTAGCGAGAGGTATATGTTTAAAAACACACATTCCTGAAATAACGTTCCGCCATCTTTTTTTCTTGTGGAGAAGTTGTGCAAGCGCCAAAAAAAGTCCAACAAGCCATTTCGGATGCCCATTAGGACCCTCTTTCGATATGCGAGCTCAAAATTTATTTACCTTGCTGGAATGGGTTACTTGGCGATTTAGACGGCTTTCGAAGGTGTGGACCCTCTACTATTAGCCGAAACTAATTGGGAATTTTTAAATAATTATGAAACCATTGATGACGCTTATGATCAGTTCTATTCTAAGTTAAACTCAATATTTGTTAATACTGTACCTCAGTCTAAAACCTCAAAAAGAATATATCCACCCTGGTTTGATTATCCATTAATCAAATCTATTAAAGAAAAGCAAAGGGCGCAGAATAAATACAAGCAGACAGGTGATGTCACTTTTCAGAATGAATTTAAAAGATTAAGGCAAAAAGTGAAAATAGATTCAGAGAGTTCTTATAGAAGATATTGTAATCATATTGAGGAAAATATAGTTGGTGATCCGTCCTCGTTTTGGAAATTTATTAATTATAAAAGAAGTTCCTCAGATTTGCCAAAGTTCATGAATTATAATAATGAATATATGTCTGATTCTCAACTAATTACTAATTCTTTTGCTAATTTTTTTCAAGAATCTTATTCTGAATCTGAAAATATCACCCAAAATTTTACTTTTGTTAAGAGTAGTTCACCTTTAAATATACTTTGTTTTACAGAAGATGAAGTATTGAATGTTTTAAAGAAAATCAAACCTAAATTAACCTCTGGGCCAGATGGTATCCCCGCATTCATATTACGCGACTGTGCTGCTGTTTTTGCTAAACCCCTTACTATATTATTCAACTTATCACTAAGGTCCTCCAAATTTCCGTCACGGTGGAAATTATCAAAAATAATTCCAGTATTCAAGAAGGGCGACAGATCTGAAATTTCAAATTACCGCCCGATAGTAATAATAAATAATTTCGCCAAGGCATTTGAAATTCTCCTACACCATTATATTTTTAACCACGTAAAGCATCAAATATCAATAGCTCAACATGGATTCTTCAAGGGCCGTTCAACAGTCACCAATTTAATTAATATTACAGAGTTTATTTCTGATTCTATTGACAGGAGTGTACAAACAGACGTTATATACACTGATTTTTCCAAAGCTTTCGATAGACTGAATCACGGTATCCTCTTACAAAATTTGAATGTTATGGCTTCTCGGACAACCTTATTGAGCTTTTTAAGTCCTATCTAACTGATAGAAAGCAATATGTTGTATACCATGGTGTTAGATCTATTGAGGTTTTAGCCACGTCAGGAGTCCCCCAAGGTTCAAACTTAGGTCCGCTTTTCTTTAACTTGTTTGTAAATGATATAGTAGATAATCTAACTGTTAACTGCCTTCTATATGCGGATGATTTAAAACTCTTTTGTAATATTGCAAGTGAAAAAGATTGCTATGAACTTCAAAACAATATTGATCGTATTAATACATGGTGTGTGATAAACAAATTACCCTTGAATGAAACAAAATGTAACGTTATGACATTTACAACAAAGCAGAATATTATCATGCACGATTACAAATTAGACAATCATATACTTTTCCGGCCAGACACGTTTCGGGACTTGGGTGTGACATTCGATAAAAAACTAACGTTTGTAAACCACATCGAACTTGCTGTCACCAAAAGTTATAGAATGCTGGGTTTTGTTATTAGAAACTCCGCACATTTTGAAAATGTACGCACATTAAAGCAACTCTACACTACTTTTGTTAGACCTCACCTTGAATATGCTTCAATAATATGGTGTCCAACCTATAATGTACACATACAAAATTTGGAAAGAATACAACGCCGTTTCCTAAAACATGCGACTTTCAAGGCTGACGGGACTTATCCAGCTATTGGTTATCCACATGAAGAATTGCTCTCTAGGTTTTGCCTAGATAGTCTAGAGATCCGTAGACACCGATCGCAATTAACTTTTTTATACAATATTTTACACAATAACATCGACTGTGGAGATATTTTAAGTATGCTTAATTTTCAAATTCCTAGACCGGCATCTAGACACAACAATTTATTTCACTTGCCTTTCTCAAGGACAAACGTAAAAAAATTTTCTTGTATCCAGCAGATGTGCAGTATGTACAATAATTTAAATAATCGATTAGATATATTCACTTGTAGTCTTACAGACATAAAGAATCTGTCTTTAACTTAAATTTTGTATTTTGTTCTTTTTTGTTGGCACAAGTAGCCTCACCGTGTACTATACTTCTTGTATAAGCTGTATATTTTTTATGTATGTATATTGTATATGTATATTTATACTAAAGTGTATTATATAAGTTTAGTTTAGTTAGTTGTCTCTAGGATGAATTCACATGTATTCATGTATTTATGTGTGTATATGTATTTTTCACAAGTTACTATTTTTAATTTTAGTTTTTATCTCCTATTCTGTAATTGGGTTTTTTAACCTGTTGAATAGTGTATCAAATAAATAAATAAATAAATAAAAATAAATAAAAATGACCGATGTATGAATTAATATTGCGTATACGTTTTTACTATCTCTTGCACACAAACTTAAAGCAATAGCCTAAAGTCATTGCCAATGTGTCTACCAAGATTCTTTCCCACCTCTTTTGAGACGGAAATAGGAAATCTACACTGAGGAATGAGAAACATAGTCATAAGCTCAGCGATTCTCAAACTGTGTGACGAATGTTATTTATTTCCGTAAACTAAAACCACTCTAAATATGAAAAACGTCTTTATATGAAATATTTAAGTTATTTTTAGTGGTAAATAGTGGATATTAATACGTCAAACGAACAATGTCAAACCACTAAGTCTTACAATTTTCTAATACGTACATATTACACGTTTTAGAATAGAATAAACATAGGATCGCGTAGCTCAATCAGTAAGATACTCAAGCAGCAATTAATGTAAATGGGGTGGTTGCGAGTTCGATCCACACTTCTACTTTTATTTTATTTGATTAAGCTCTATTAAAAGTTAATAATTTTCCTTCTATACTTTATATTGTATTAAACCGCTCCGCGAGTTTTATTAACACTTAATTTTCTCCAAAAATATCTCTATTAAAATCGACTTTCTTACGTTTAGTACTACCTGATTATTTATTCGATTGTAACACGAATATCTACGACCTTTATTTTTTTTTTATTTATTGTACATTACATAGAATACACCTTCAACTTTTCGTATTTATTTCTTGTTAAATAAATACTTAACTGAACCCACAATGCTCTGGTGGCGCGGTATGCCAAAGAAAGCCGAGTTTCTGGAGAATTTTTAACGTCTCTTTCCTATCACCTGATGATATGGGTGTGGTTTATCTATATTTTAACCAATAAAAAAGAGTTTCTGTAGCTTTAAACATAAGTCTGAGTACAGTTGGCAGAATAAAGCACAAAAAAATTAATAATGTATCCTTGGCAAAAAAAAACGAATTAGAAAGAAACCAAAAACTTTGGATGTATGTGAAGGTGTTAAAACGCAGATAAGGAATGTAATTTGTAATTTTTATGAAACGAAAACTCATTTTACACCAGTTACGTTGAGGTTAACGGTGAAGAATAAGGGAATCAAACTCAAGTAAGGAAAGTCTCTTAAACCTATTAAAAGTTTGTGGATTTAGGTATAAAAAAGATTGTAACCGTCGCTATTTATGTGAACAAATACGAATAGTTCAGCAAAGGATTCAATTTTGAAAAAAAATATATGGCAGTAACCTTCGAAAGATTGTATTTATAGATGAAACATGGGTATTTGCCAATGGAAGTGTTCGAAGATCATGGCAATGTTTATCAACAAATAGCGCCAAACAGAAAAAATCAACTGTACAAAAACGGTTTATTATTTTGCACGCTGAAACATCAGATGGCTTTATTCCGGGAGCAAGCTTAATTTTTTCTACTACCAATAAAAGTATGGATTATCATGATAACATGAATTGTGACAATTTTGAGGAATGGACACAACGTCAATTAGTACCAAATCTTGAAGAACCAAGTTTAATTGTAATGGGTAATGCTTCATATCACACCCGACATTAAACAACATACTTGTCGATGGAAACACATGAAATTGCAGAATGATTAATGAAAATAATATTCATTTTCCCTCCACAGCGTTAAAAGTGGACTTGTTAAATCTTGCGCGAGAATGGACGTGAAGTTATTCTTTTGCCACCTTACCACTGTTAAATTAACGCTATAGAGTTAATTTGGGCTAATACAGAACGATATTATGATAAACATTTAAAAATAGATGGAAGTTTTTATAATTATTTAGCGACATCATTGCTGTTACAGAAGAGAACTGTTTGAGAACTACTGGCATTTCTTATGCATCAAATAAAATCTTAGTTCAGACGTTTTAGCGGCCACGACACAAGTCAGCTTAAACTGTACCCGACTCTAGTAAATTTTATATGGAATATAGGATTTTCAGTGGGAGTAACCAATCCACAGAAATTACATTTTGGGGTGGTTTTTGGAGAGGAACCATCTTTCGCATGGTGGAAATTTTTTCGCTTCTTAAAAGTCTCCCTCAGACGCGTATTATAATTATTATCCACCAACCAAATTTGTTTGAACTTCATATAGAATTGAAAATTCGACTGTGTCATACACGAATTCGCAAAAAGTAGAATACACAACATTCAACAAAATAAGCTCTTAGCAGTAACCACAAGGCAAGTACCAAAAGACGCAGAAGTGCAAACCAATGGGCAGATCAGCAAATCAATATGATTTAGTAGGTCCACATTATCCTCTATTATTCGGTGTTAAATTAATTATTCATTAATGATTATTGCAACTGAGGTTAGCGTCCCTTTAATTTTCCAAATTGTACGTGGTAACAACCGCCATCTGTTGAAGATAATAACTTAATTTTACTGTTTATTATGCACCTAAAGGGCAAAACAAAATAATTTATTTCTATTCGCCGATTTTAGGTCTAATATCAAATCAATGAGAGCTGATCAACTGTGGTTGTAAGAGTTCTTAAAAGTTAAAGCTGATATTCATTTTCTATGTGTAATACATTATGTTTGTATTTTGTTGCAGATTATACTTTCAAGTTCACGATGGATTTAGATTTTGACTTGACTGATTTGACTGACGATAAAATCAAGACATTTCTACTCAGCAAATTAGAGGAAATTAAAGCAAATAATGATAAGATAAAAGTTACTCTACAGAAAAGGCAACTGTGTTTAAAAGGAATAATTGATAACATCGATACCAAGATGGACGATACTAATGTCAACATTTCTGGTGAAGTTTGGAAAAAGATTTTTAATAATAAATACGCTTTGGGAGTTTCTGTCGAAAATAACGATTCCAGGTAAGAATGTGTGTATTCACGGTATTCTTAGCAGAAAATGGACATTCGAGTCACCCTGACTCAATGGATAACATCATACATTGAAAATCGTTCACTTAAAGTAAAAACCTGAATATTCAGGTTGTTGTAGCAGAGAATTAGCAACACCCCAAGGTGTGTTAGGACCATTCGTTTACACGTAAATAAATTTCATAAAAGCCTTGTTACAGAATTCAAAATGTGTAGGCACAAATGACATAAAGCTGCACCTAAAAACAAGTTAAACGCACACTCGCCCTTGAACGATACAAGCTAAAAATGTACTTACTGTAATCTCTCACAAAGCAACGACATCCGTTAATAATTCGAGAAGTCAAAACTATACACGCTACATTACAATTCGTAGCACTTATTTTACATTTCAAAGAGTACTTTCTGTTTAACAATAACCTTAGCTTAATTTTTAAACTTCTTAAATGAAAAGTAAGAGGTCAATAGATAAATATATTATGTCAATAAACACTTTAATCATAATAATAATTCTTACATCATTCATTGGTGTATATCGATGCCTGCAGCTTCTTTGTTTGCGAGTTTCTATCTTTCCAGACACCATCCACGTATTAATAGACTTAGGTACATGTAAAAAATTTTATTTGTCTGTTCTATAAGCAACATTACATTAGTCTGAGTTCTTCTTCGAATAATAATAATAATAATAATTAACAATTCAAGTCTATAAGATTGTAACATCCTATTTGGCTAATGAAGTCTCTAACTTAACTAATTATCACAATAGTTTAAAAATTGATATCAATATTTATTAACGACGGAATTATTAGAGCAAAGTGTACAACTGTTGGTTTTTAATAAACCTTAGGTAATTCATTTTGACGAAAGTCTTTCATGGTAATAGCTGCTAAGAGTGAGGAAGGGTCCTTGTCTGGAATGCCTAGTTCAAGGTATCCTTGTATTGAATAATTGAAAAGTTCGAAGTCATACCTAAAAAAAAAGACATTGTTAAACTCGATATTTATTTATTTATTTTATTTTATTATGCAATCATTCAGCACGTGTTAGGCGAATTACAGAAAAAGAAATATAAAATTTATATATTTTTTCTATAGTATACAAATATGTGTACTGTATAAAATATCAATTAAAAATTAAAAAAATAATGTACAAATATGAAAACAAGTTTATTATAGTTTTTTTATAGAGATCACACTGGAGTTAAACACCGGGGCCGTTCTAACTCTTTTGCCGCCCTGGGCGAAATGGCATTTTGTCGCCCTCTCCCTGCGATTCTTAAACTATTCATATCGCTACGCCGAAAATGCTGCCCTTACAATTTTGGCGTCCTGGGCACAACAGTGTTTCTTGCCACGCGATTTCGGTAGAATAGGTCGAAATCATGAAGTATAATAATTATACTTCGTGGTCGAAATTTTTCGGTAGATTGTAAATAGTAACTTTTTTAATATCAATACTTCTCTCTGAAAATTTTCAGAGCAGGGACTCATATCTCTACGTTTTTTTTTTCTCTCTGGAGATTTTTAAAAGCGGAGGGGGGAGAATTCGAACTAAATGGTATTTCGCCGCCCATCGATTTGGCGCCCTGGGCAGCCGCCCACTAGCCCACCGTGTAGAGCGGCCTCTGGTTAAATACGCCAATATCTTGAATTTTGTGATATGTGGCACATATTTAATTAATAGGACACTCGAAGTTGGCATATGAAAAATCAGTGATAGTTTAGAGGAAAGTTTGGGTATCTGAAAATTGCTACGATGAAGAATGGCACTATAGTCTATTATTTAATAACTTAGACATGAAAATTATTTGAGATTTTGTACCTGTTTTCGAGACTCAGTAGAGGTTTTCCATTATAAATTTAGGAAAGCCAATACCGGGATGTACACCATACTTTCTATATCAGATATACTTTACAAATATTTTTTGTATATTTTCTGCACTATTCACATAAAGGTCATAATGAGTGCACCATATTATTGTTATGTATTACACCCCCTTGAAACTGGAGATTGATACGCCTATGTCTAATAGTGACTGGAAACTTGTAGAAAGAGTTTTCTAGACTGTGGTAGGAGAAGATTCTTGATTTTGTTCTGGATGGATCTAGAGGCAATTTTAGAGTATATAAGGCGCGATTACCGGCGCAGAGAGAAGTCTATAAAAGTGAAATTTGGCAGCGAAAAAGTGTGGTTAAATATAAAGTAAACAAAGTGTAAAGGTTATTTTGGTTAATTAAGAAGTATTTTGTAATCAGTAAATTATTAAATAAAGTGTTAGTGGTTTGCCCCTTGTTAAAATTATTTAGAACCCACGGATTCATACAAGGTGTTTCCTAAAAGGTGGAAAACACGTAACATTATTGATACACATGCATCACGAGATCTTACAAAAGAGATATATACTGGTATTAAAGAAGTCTTTGCAATTCATGACAATAAATTCTAACGTTTTATATAGGTAACTTTGTCAGATTATTAATGTGAATTATAAAAGTGAGTGTATTATCAAACGTGATTCCCAAGTCACGAATAGTGATAGGCATACAAAATGATAATTGATTTATGGCGCACTTTTAATTTATTTTATGTAATTAATTTATAAAGGGCAGAACATGACATTTTTGACATTTAAAGGTAATTTACTTTCTGTTCACCACTGACATATCCTAATAGCCCGGGAGGCAGCGACAGATAGTTTATATAGTATCTATAATGAAGGAGCAATTCTACCAAACTCTTAGTGGTGCATAAATGAGTAAAAATAGATGGACGAAGATTTCGTTTTTCGAATTGTCACGAATTGTCAAAAAATGACGATTCGCCTTCACTCCTGCCGGCCCCAATTTTCGATTTTCACCTCGCAATTCACGTTGTAGGGTCATTGCCGACCTTCTCCTCGCCATCGAGACATAGGACAGGTCTCCGATCGCCGTATTTATTCGGTTCTTACGTTTGAAAGATTGAGTTGCGGGCGTGCTAATCGGCGACTATTTTTAAGTGGTTTCCCGAGTTCGAATCCCGCCCGGGGATACTTTTTTTTTCGTTTTCAATTTTTCGGCAGGTATTTTTGATTCTATAATTGCTATTCGTTCCGTTCTATTGCATTTCTCGGAGAAGTTTTGCATTTTCCGCCGCGGAATATTAATCTGCACTATTTCGATTAAAAATCACATTCTACCAAAAATAAATGAAATTTATTCAAAATAATTTGTGGTCTTACTCAGCATAAGTTCGAAAAAATTATCGGCTAAACTCATAAAAGAGTTATCCAGGCCACCAGAAAATATGTCCCATAAGCTTATGCTGGAAGCAGCGTTGTACCATGCACACCGATATTTCACTAAAGGATGAGAATCGTTTTTTTTTTACAGAGTATAAATAAAATAATGTCAGGCTGCCTAGTTTACCAGTGTAAAAACAAGCAGCCCGACATGCCGTTGGCATGGCAAGGAACTCTTTAACAGCCTGTTACAGATTCCATTCTTCATCAGACGCTTGTTACAATCTATGCCTATTTTTTGCATGGGACGTTTTCCCGGAGGAAATCAAAATACTGCACTACACTCGAATTTTATGTGGGTTATGGTTAATATTCGTGTTGGGATCAGAATCAATGGTGCTTCTCACGGCCTAGCTATATTAAAGGTATGTGAAGCACACGTGCTTCTCATGGCAGTCAACGTGTTAATAATGGGTGCAAGTAAAAAAACGTACTTTCGATTCACTCAAAGTAAGATTGCATTATCTCTAACATTTCCATCCACAACGTCTCTATACCATCTGAATTTTTTATACATGCCTTTTACTATCGGGAATTGAATAAAAAGAAGGAATTGAAATGATGGGAACTAAATTTTTTATGCAATCGGGAAATAAATTTAGAACTTTACAAATCGTTTTATTAAACTTTTTATGCCCTGTGATTTCAGCAACGTCTACCAAAGATTAGCCACCCTATAGCGGAGGTAGAATGTGATTTTTAATCGAAATAGTGCGGACTAATATTCCGTGGCGAAAGATGCAAAACTTCTCCGAGAAATGCAATAGAATGGAGCGAATAGTAATTATAGAATAAAAAATATCTGCCAAAAAATTTAAAACGGAAAAAAGGATCCCCGGGCGGGATTCGAACTCGGGAAACCACTTAAAAATAGTCGCCGATTAGCACGACCGCAAGTCAATTTTTCAAACGTAAGAACTGAATAAACACGGCGATCGGTGACCCGTTCTATGTTTCGATGGTGAGGAGAAGGTCGGCAATGACCGTAAAACGTGAATCGCGAGGTGAAAATCGTAAATGGGGCCGGCAGGAGCGAAGGCGAATCGTCATTATTGTGACAATTCGAAAAACGAAATTTTCGTCCATCTATTTTTTCGCAACATGTTTAATTTTATACTAATTTATGCATCACTTAGAGTTTGGTAGAATTGCACCTTTATCATACTATCTAAACTTTCTTTGGAAAAAATCTAGCTTTACAGAAATGCTTTCACGAAAACTGTCGCCGCCTTCCGGACTATAAGGATATATTCTTGAAACTTATCTCGACGTCCGCTTTCCGTTGACATTAAAAAAAGCTTTTTTTAGTCATTTTGGCCACTTTTTTGCTGGAATATTAATTACGAAGATTTTGGTTTTTTATTTGTCCCGATCAGACCTCTAGAACCGGAGACATTCACCTTTCTACCTAAAAAAAGCGCTGTTCAAAGAACTAAATTGTTTATATAAAAAATAACCATAAGGTATGAAATCAGAATTTTGCTGTTACAAGACTGTGCATATCTCATCGTTTTTTTGGTCTTATTGCATTAATAATTTGGCTTAGATTCACATACGTAACATACTGGGTGTTCGGTGCATAATTTGCCAAATGGAAAGGGTAACATTTGGAACATATTTAGCCCCAATGACCTCTATACAAAGTCTCATGGTTTTCGAGATATAAAATTTTTTTATCTTAGAAAATTTCCCAAAATGCAGTTCAATTTTTACAATACTACAGTTCTCTAGAGAACATTTTAAAAGCATTTCAACAATCTCGATTGCTTTTATTATTTTTTAAATGCAATGCGTTTTATTTCAAAAAAAATGTCTACCCATTGCCGTTAACTTTGCTTATAATTGTTTTTTGTTCTTTATCATCGTTAACTTCTATTCCCTTGGAACAAAGATACATTAAAGATAGACATTATTTTTAGCTGTTAGAACTATAAAGAAATTAGTTATAACAGCTGAAAGGCTGAATTTTGGAAAATTTTCAAAGAAGAACAGTTAATATCTCGAAAACCACTTTGTAAGAGGTAATTGGGTCTATATATGTTCCAAATGGGGTCACCTATTTACCTTTTTTGTTTGACAAACCATCTGCCAAACACCCTGTATAGTTAAACTTCTCTTTCTTCCCGCCATGCTGGCAGACGTTGAATCTACAGCTCTTTACATCCTATTAATCAAAATGATGATCAGATCATTTAAGAAAATTTGCCACGAGCCCTGTGTCCATAACTCTTACCTGTAAATGTGATAAAGTTGCAATATCTGAGACCTGGTTAGCTGAGAGTAATATTTATCGATACTATGAGCGGTAGTTCCTCTCCCGGCATTCTTCCATTCAGGCTTAATGAGGTGCTCGAGGTGGGCCTGCTTTATCAGGTACGTCTGATCCTCCTGAAGAGTCTCGGTGTGAGCAATAACCTGAAAGTTGAACATACACGGCGTGCAAAACTCTACGATGGGCGTCCAGTGCATGTCCAGCCTTTCTCCGTTTCGTACCGAATCCACCAAGTACTCGACAAACTCTGAGAAGGTTGGCCATCGTTGTGTGGTCGTACCCTTCTCCCTGTCGGATTTCTGAAATTTAGTCATTATAATTTTACTTATTTTTATCGACACGATTAACTTAAGCTTAAATGGGTATAATCCATTTTCTGTAGGTTTTGACTCTGAAAATATTCGCTAACTAAGCACGCATATTGTACTTTACACGGAATACCCAAGGTTTAATTTTGGGACCCCTGTTGTTTATTATATATGTCAATGACTTATTCCATAACATGTTCTTTAACACCTGTGTTTTTTTTATTTTTATTTTTAAAAATCTCAAAATAAAGCCTCTTCCGACATATTGATGTAACGTTATTAGAAATTTATAAAAATGAAATCCAATTTACAACAAATGCTGAAGCATAACTATGGTACTAGAAATACAGATGATCTTCGAACACCACGTTTTCTACTTTCGAAAACAACAAAAGAGGGATTTTTTGGCAATAGGGGTTGAAACACAGGGGATTGAAGAATTCTTATTGTCACCGTCGAGTTCAACACACTCGAAAACAAGGGGGGAGACATATTTTAGCCTGTTTCCTATACGAAAAATTACCTTTTTTGCCTAATTTGATTGGACTATAACCTTGTCACTAAGCAAACTGAAATAATAACAAAAGCTGCTCTTTTGCTTACCTTCTTCCTGTATCGATATTTGACGATGATTTCGTTGCCCAGTTTGCGGTGGTGAGTGTGTGGAAGTGCGTACTGAAGTTTGTCCCTGTACGCGGACAAAAGCCTTTCTAAGGGGTGACGAGCTATTAAAAAGGAAATGGAAGTGTTGAAGGCTCTTTTCAATGCTTGCAATGAAGGTCGTGGGTATCTCTGTCTTGCTAACGTCATAGGCACCAATTTACTTTTTTTTAGAAACCTTGGAGTGTACCTAAAATGAGAAAATTTATTATAGGCTATTAATCATCCAATCTAAATCCGCGGTTTTCGAAAATTAATCTATTTTCTCATGGAAATTTCACAGTCTCTAAAATGTGAGTTTTACTGTTAAATTCTAATTGGTCGGTGAAATCATTAAACCGGGTGATTTTTTTTAACCTGACAGTTTCAAATATCTCGAGTAATAGGCTACGAAAACATGTTTCAAACAAGAGTTGTAGAATTGGATGGAGTAGTTCGGTGGTATATGTGATTTTGACATTGGGTGGAAGGGCTAAGAACATTCTAGGTCAAATTCGGCTCTTTTAACGGGAACCCCTATTTTGTATTGCAGATTAGGATCGACTGACTAAAAATAGTCTACTTTTGTTCGAAACGTTTTTTCTGAAATTGTCTTTTTTTTAAATTATCCGGCGAGGAAAGATCAAAATTTTAGAACTTTGAGATTTTTTTACTTGAAAAAGAAGAAGTTTGAACAAAAATTGCAAGAGGTAAAAAGAGTTTGGAATCATCCCGGGAATATTCTCAATTTTTTTTGGAATTGTTCAATGCCCTTTTTGATGCACTTGAAAACTCCACAGGGCTTTTTTCTGGAGGACATTGGACAATTCCGAAAAATTTGAGAATATTCCCGAGATGATTCCAAACTCTTTTTGCCTCTTGCAGCTTTTATCCAAACTTCTTTTTCGAGTAAGAAAATTGCAGTTTTAAAATTTTGGTCTTTCCTCGCCGGATAACTAAAGAAAATTACAATTTCAGAAAAAATGTTTCGAACAAAAGTAGTCTATTTTTAGTCAGAAAATCCGAATTTACAATAAAAAATAGGGGTTTCAGTTTAAAAAAATGAATTTGACCTTGAATGACCTTTACCCTTCCATTCGGAGTCAAAGTGACATATACCGCCGAACTGTCCCATTCAATTCTACAACTTTTGTTTGAAACGTTTTTTCGTAGAGAAGCCAGTGGCTCACAATGGGCCAATAACATGCAAAAGTGACCGAAAATCAATATTTATGAAATTAATAATGTTATGAATTACACCCCCCTTGGAAAAGGAGGTGGCACGCCTATGCCTCTGATGGTGACTGGAAAGGCTCTAGAAAGAGCCAAGGACTTTTCTAGATTATGGTTGAAGAAGATTCTGGATTGATCTAGAGCTAATTTCGGAGTATATAAGGCGCGATTACAAGCGCGGGGAAGGAAGTTTATTTGAGAAGTGACACGCTCGGTAAAAAGTGAGGTTAACTATTAAGTAAACAAGTATTGTAGTCAGTAAATTGTTAAATAAAGTGTTAGTAGTGTTTAATCTCTTGTTAAAATTATTTAGAACCCACGAATTCATACAGGGTGTTTCCTAAAAGGTGGAAATCCGTAACATTTTGGTGTCGGAAGCGGAATTTTAACAAGAGGATTTTCCGGAAGTGTTGAGAAGACTGGGACAGTATTCTCGGAGTTTGTGCTAACACAGGGAGGACTAATTTACTGGACATTGTTCGAGGATTAATTTCGAACAGGAAAATAGTGTCAAGTGCGTTTTTAGACATTGTAGAACATTTTTGTTGGACATTAGTGGTTGTGATAAAGACTCTGAACAAGACTTTCGTGTAGTTATTAAGTGCATTTTCGTGAACTTTCTAGAACTTTTCTATTTGGACAGTAGTTTAAATAAAAGACTTTCTCGTACTGTTTTGCGATTTCTCTGGACAGTTCCATTACCGATATTGACGTGATTAATAAATTTTGTTGATTTTATCATAATTACAGCATTGCTGCCGGTAACAACCAGAAGCATGGCATCCGAACAACAAATGCAGGACTTTATGGCCCAAATGCAAAAGATGATGATGGATCAGGAAAGGAAGCGCCAGGAAGAGAAAGAAGAACAGGAAAGAAAGCGCCAGGAAGAGAAAGAAGAACAGGAAAGAAAGCGCCAGGAAGAGAAAGAAGAACGGGAAAGAAAACGACAAGAAAAAGAACAAAAACGTCAAGAAGAATTAAGAAAAATTTTTGAGGATCAAGAACGAAGACGTCAAGAGGAGAAACAAGAAGAGGAGAAACGACGTCAAGAGGAAAAACAAGAAGAGGAGAAACGACGTCAACAGGAAAAACAAGAGGAGGAGAAACGACATCAAGAAGAAAGAGATGAACTAAGGAAAATTATAGAAGGCCAACAGAGTGCCATATTTGCCGTCACTGAAGAACTCAAAAATAAGGTAGCTGAAGAAGTCGGTGGAGTCAAACAAGAAGTAAATGAAGTCAAAGAGAAAATGCACCAGGTAGAAGGAGAAATTGACCAGCTTAAACAACAGTTGAGGGATAGAGGAAACCAGCAACTGGTATCGTCAGGCCAGCAATTAAAAATTCCCTCCTTTGATGGTCAAAATTCCTGGATGACTTACAAGACACAGTTTGAGGCAGCAGCGAGTGCTAACAACTGGAATGACGAAGAGAAGGCTAAGGCATTAATCGTGGCTTTAAGAGGCCAAGCGTTGGAGTTGCTCCAGACAATTCCGGCAGACCAACAACGGAATTTTAGAGTTTTAGAAGCTGCCTTAGATCTACGATATGGAGATCAACACCTTGCTCAAGTATACCAGACCCAGCTGAAAGTGCGCGTTCAGAAAGCTGGAGAGAGTCTGCAAGAATTTGAAGCTGCAGTGGAAAGACTGGCACACTTAGCATACCCTAATGCGCCAAAAGAATTTAAAGAGCAATTGGCAGTGGGGGCATTCCTAGATGGGATAAGGGACGAGGAAATCAGACGAGTCCTCAGGCTATCCCGACATAAAAGTAGTAGTGAAGCCTTGGTGCATGCACTAGAGGTAGAAGCCGTCTATAGGGATACTCCAAAGTCAAGAGTACGGGCTATGACGCTGGAAGAATCGCAGTCAGAAAAGGAGAACCAGAACGCTATGTTGTCCGACATACATAAGATGTTCAATCAGTTAATGGCTCAAGTGGATACTGCAGAAAGACAAGGCAAGCCAAGCGGGGGTATTAAATGCTACAACTGCGGCAAGATAGGACATATCAAACGAGACTGTCGACAGCGGAACTCGAGGAAAGTGAATGTTGGAAACAGGGCAGAGACACAGAATAAACAAAGTAGTGGAAGGCCAAGTGGACGGCGTATGAAATGCTACAGGTGCGGGGAACTAGGACATATCCAGCTTGAATGTCCACAGAGGAGCTTGGAGAGAGTGAAGGCCGGAGATGCTGTGAAGCCAAGGGGAAAACCAGAGGAAGCCGGTACCAGAGAGGCTGTGACAGATAACGAACGTGGTGCCCCTAGAGAAGTGAAGATTTCTCAGCTTCGGAGCATTACAGAAAGGCCACCACTACAAGGATATGACGATAAAACGAAACCTGAGAGAAATGCAAACATTTCATCCGGAAGAAGGTACAAGGAAGGTTGCAAGTACTACCACCAGGAGAAACTGCAGGTCAAGGGAGCAGTCAACACTGTCAAGGTGGAAGTGCCGGATGATAGGGCAGATGAAGCGCTCAGACGAGAGCAACTAAACGATGTGGAAATTGGGCCTATATTGAGAGCCAAAGAAAGGGGAACTCGTCCAAAATGGAAGGATGTTTCGGACAAAAGAGTGGGACTGAAGGCACTATGGGCGCAGTGGGACTCACTGAGTGTCAGGAACGGGCTGTTGCGGAGAGCATGGGAAAGCCCGGATGGAAAAAAGGTGGTTATGCGTCTAGTGATTCCCAGGTGTCGAGTAGCGAAGGTGCTTCAGGAAGTGCACAATGGGGCATCCGATGGACACTTCGGTGTGAACAAGACCCTGAAGAAAATACGAGAACGATTTTATTGGATAAGAAGTCGTCAGGATGTGGAGGCTTGGTGTCGCAAATGCAAGATTTGTGCAGCCAGTAAGGGACCACAGACTGGAAGTAAGGGTGAAAAGAAGCAGTTCAACACCGGAGCTCCTTTCAAGAGGTTGGCTAACGATATAGCGGAACCATCATCAGCCAGTGACCGAATGAAGGCTCGATACGACCGGAAGGGTAGTTCAGAAGGATTCAAGGCAGGAGACCTGGTTTGGCTGTACAACCCACAGCGGAAGAAAGGAAGGTCACCGAAACTTCAACCGCCTTGGGATGGACCGTATACTGTTATTACCCGAATTAATGATGTCGTCTATCGGATTCAACGAAGCAAAAAGTCCAAGATGAAGATCGTGCATTTGGACAGGCTGGCGAACTACATCGATGATTCTGAGTTGCCTGATCGGGACGATCTAGGCTTAAGGAGGGGGCAGTGTTATGAATTACACCCCCCTTGGAAAAGGAGGTGGCACGCCTATGCCTCTGATGGTGACTGGAAAGGCTCTAGAAACCGCCAAGGACTTTTCTAGATTATGGTTGAAGAAGATTCTGGATTGATCTAGAGCTAATTTCGGAGTATATAAGGCGCGATTACAAGCGCGGGGAAGGAAGTTTATTTGAGAAGTGACACGCTCGGTAAAAAGTGAGGTTAACTATTAAGTAAACAAGTATTGTAGTCAGTAAATTGTTAAATAAAGTGTTAGTAGTGTTTAATCTCTTGTTAAAATTATTTAGAACCCACGAATTCATACAGGGTGTTTCCTAAAAGGTGGAAATCCGTAACAATAATAATGCTGGCCATAGGTACTTAGAGTGATTGCCAATGCATCCTACTCTGAAATCCTATTCGAGCCAATCGATAATCATCCCCTTAAAATCATTTCCTATGTTTTGTTCCCGGAAAACAGGATCCTGTTCTAGTTTTCATGAATATCGCTTTCCCGTCGAGAGAAATAAAAAATCCCGAAAAAACTTATCAAATTTTGATATTCTATCCCTTCCAAGTACGCGATACGTGGAGAAATAAGGATTAAAATACATTTTTCTCCAGGAACATGCTCCTGTAATTAGTTTTGCGCCATATTGCTTCCTGTCCTGAAAAATCTGAGTTGAGTGACTCGGGCTTGAAGGGGGATACGGCAAGTTTAATAATAGCAGCGCAGCACAGGTCCAACTCGATTTTTTTTAAATATTTGTTTTAAACCCACCCCTGCCCTTGAATTTTCAAAAAAACTGATTGGAAGCATAATCAAATTTTTGACCACTTTATTGTGACGAAATTGAGTAAAACACTACTTTATTTTTTACCACTGTGTTTTTAATATCTGGGAAGTTATGTCAACTCTCTAACATGTGATTAGAAAAAGCAGAATCTGTTTTTTGTAGTCTGAAGGACCTATCATAATCGAGGTATCTGGTTCTAAAATTACGTCCGGTCTGTCCTATATATATGCTATTGCACTCTGAGCAATTTAACCTATAGATTTTTCGTATCTATTTGTTTTATCCTTGGCGTTGTAAATTAAATTTGATAATTTTTGTTGGGGTTTATATGCTATCTTGATATTATGGGTTTTGAGAATATTTGATATTTTCTCTGTTAGTGTATCACAGTATGTGATGGTAGCGTAAGGTATTTGTTTTTCTTCTCTAACTATGGGATAAATTGCTTTAAAAGTATACTCGTTTTGTTTTTTGTTTATTAATTTGGTGATAGTTTCTGTGGGGAAACCATTGTTCTTGGCTATTTTTTGAATCATTGAGAGCTCTGTTTTTATTTGCGTTTCTGATAAAGGCAACGAAAAAGCTTTATGTAGCATTGAATTATAAGCTGCTAGTTTGTGTGCGTATGGATGGCAAGAATCAAATGGGATAGTTATATCAGTATACGTAGGTTTTCGAAAAACATCAAATTTGAATTGGTTATTTTTGTGTGTGATAGTTAGGTCTAGAATATTTATTGTATGATTTGTTTCTCGTTCTAATGTAAATTTAATTTTGGGGTGTATGTTATTAATAGAATCTAGAAAAGTGTGTAATTATCTAGTAGTACCCTTAAAGCATGCCAAAACGTCGTCGACATATCTATACCAAAAATGAATGTGATTCTTGCCTGGTTGGGAATTTAGTATACTTTCCTTTAAATTAGACATAAAAATATCCGCAAATAAAGGGCTTAGAGGTGATCCCATCGGTAGACCGCTGTTTTGAATATAAAATTAATAATTGAATTGAAAGTAATTTTGACTGATGCATGTGTCGAAAGCTAGTAAAATGTGTGTCGATATAATGCTATTTAATTTACTTTTATCTGGTAAATTTTGAATAAGTTTTAAACATTTATCTGGGGGGATATTTGGAAACGTGTTTTTAACGTCGAATGATACCAGAAATGAATTATGTGGGGAATATGTATTTTTTATAGTGGTAAAAAACATAGTAGTGTTTTACTCAATTTCGTTATAATTATGGATTACCACATAGTAACGGCATCCTCAATCAATTACTTTATTGTGATTTCGGCCCTTTGTGCAACGACAGTTTTTTGCCTCGCTAACAGAAAACATGAGATAAATACATAAACAAGAATTAGCGCTATACCCCCACTAAGCTATGTTACGCTGCTGAGGAGTAATGATTCCGATACACGTGTCCGTAACTGCACCTCTTGTTTCTTACTAGGGTATAGCGCTAATTCTTGTTTTTGTTTATATCTAGCGCCAACAATTTTTTCATTCTCATGAGATAAATGCTTACACTCACCCGGCTAGTATATTAAAATTATACATCCAAGAAGTACTAGCAGCCTTAAATATATTGCACCAAACTAAACGATGCTTATTGTCCACCAAAAATTCCCAAGGGTTAGGCCTGTGCAAGGTATCGTTTCCAGGGCGATCCAATCCTAAAATTCTGCACATTCTTTTCATATGTTTTCTTCTGATTTCTAGTCGTTTTGCAATCAGCGTCATGTTGTGGTTGAGACTGGGTTCGACTATGATTTTTTCTCTTCGATCTAACTGTGGGACGACAATAATTTTATTGCATACGAGGGATTTTAGCATATTTACAAGAAGTAACTGAGATAGTAACTGTTTTATGGTGCCTGGATAATATTCTTCCGTTTTTGTATTGATGAAATGACCAAAATGTAGGTAATATGACTAAGGTATGAAAAAAGCACGATTATTTTAATTACAAACTCGTTTAGAAGGCTTTTTCATATCCCTGCTGAATTTTTCCGTGTGATTGAAAAATCATTTGTGTAATTCTCCTGTTATTCAACTATTTTCAAGATTTGTATCTCTATCTATGTATTATTATAGTATAGGAATCCGTTTGCAATTACCTGACATATTTATATCAGCAAGGAACATGATCCTAGTCCTTTGCCATAGAACTGACAGACAACAAAAGTGATATAGGAATTTTTCTTAGTGATTTAAACTTATTTTATAAACGAAATTAATCATTTAAAGAAAATCAGCGCCAGTAATCGTGGCTTAAAAGTTGGCACTTTGCAGATTCATAATGTCCACCGCTGTACCTCCACTAACCGGAATGAATAATAACAATAGTTTATTGCCCAAAATTTCAGATACATTTGCACAAAAGGATTAGATACAGACACAGTGATATTAAACCTAACCTTGCAACAAAAAATCGGCAAAGGTATTTACACAGAACTTCCCTCGTTCTTTGTGCATGGCGGTCACTCTAAAAAATTATTAATTACGAAATGACATTGAGAATAATAATCGGAATATAGTTATCACTATTATTACGAAGAAAACCTGATAACTTTTGGTTGGTGAAAAAATGTTCAATTTTTTTTTTTCTGAAATTGGAGTAGGTTTAGAATGCCATGAAACGTGAAAATTTTAAATTTGAACAAAAAAAATGTTCATCTATTTTATAGTAAATAGATTAAAATTTTTCAAAATTTTCAAAACATTTTTTAAATTTGTGTGAGTAGGTTTAGAATGCCATAGAAACGTGAACATTTTAAATTTGAAGAAAGAAAAAAATGGTTCCATCTATTTTAGTGGTAAATTTTGTTCAAAAATGGTAAGAGAATGTTCTAAAATTTTGTTTTTAAATAGGTTTAGAACGCTATGAAACGTGGAATTTTTAATTTGAACAAAGGAAAAAAAAATGTTTCGTCTATTTTAGTGGCAAAAAATTTCTCAAAAATGTTGGTGAAAAAAATGTTCAAAATTTATTTTTCTGAAATAGGTTTAGCGTGTCATGAAACGTGGAAATTTTAAATTTGAGCAAAAATTTTTTTTTTTCATTATTTATTCCCTTTAGAGGGTCCACCCTGTATATTTTCCAATGAAAGTTACCATTTCTTCGCTGACAGTAGCGTCAACTATCTACCGAATTTGACTGCTCTCCGTGAAGTAGTTTTTTAGTTAATGCACCAACAGACAGACAGACTGACGGAATTGAAAACCTATATTTTCGTAATCTCCGTGATCTGAAACGTCAAAATCCGAAAAAATCTCGGAGGGTGATTTTTTCTCGAATACAATACTTCCCTTCGGTATGCGAGGGAAGTAAAAAGGTAATAGAACAAAATGAATAAGATTAAATTATTACAAAACATACATGAAATAAGATTAAAATAGAGCGAGGTTCGGTCCTAGGCCCAACTCGGAAAAACGGCTCTCTGCCAAATGGTGCAATGGTAAGATTTTTCAACGAAATTTGGAATATACCTTAATCGTCGTATGACTCTTAACTTAGTGTTACCCTTGCAAGCATTTTCAGTGTCTATTTAAGCAAATTATGGCCAATATTTCAATTCTTTTGAAATTGTTTGCACTGAAACCCTGAGTGAATATAGAGGCGAATGGAGCCAAACTACTGGATAAAAAATGCTTACGAAGATAATACTATTAATTAAAAGCCGTAGAAACATTTGTAGAGGAATAAAACCTATTTTTGACTTTTACACCTTAGCAAAAAACACCACTATTGACCAAGTCGCAAATTTCTTTTTTTGCATATGAACTCTTTCGGTGACACAAAAAAATGCCGGCAATGGCATCTTAGCTTTGGAAAAACCACTGTTTTTCCGGTTGTGACCAACCTCCTAGCTCTGAACCTGACGACAGAAAATGCTGGTTGGGCTCTTTTGGATTGTTCTCGTCGTCTGGAAACATATCACATTGCAAGCAAAAAGTTTCAACAAAACATCGATGTGAAATCTCAATTTGAATTTACTAGTACATAGTACTGGCGGTGGAACAGTCTTGTTCACCCCCCTCCCCTGCACCCATTGACAAAGAGCATGCAAACAATCCAGACCGGTCGTTTTTTGCAGCGACCGGAGTGTCTATAGGTACTCTATAAAAAAATAGTTGCTCCAAACCAAAATGCTTGCACCAATTGTAAAATATATTTCGAGTTATTTAGTGAAGTTCAGAAGGCATTACTAAAAATATTTCTGATATCACTTTCGTTGTCTGCCATGCTCTAAGGAACATGATTAGTAATTTATCTAGTTGGTACAAAGTACAAAGGCTCCTGTACTATCATACCTGCTAAGCTAAACTAACATTAGTAATAACACCAAAGAGTAACTGAGGGCTGTAAACAAATTTGTGCGATTTTAAACAGGTTTGTACCAGTTTAAACAGGTTTTAAACAGCTTTAAAACACGTATGTACAAATTTAAACAAGCCTTAAACAGATTTAAAAGAGGTATACATGTACGACATGATGTCCGTTGGGTTAGGTAGGATGGTCGTGGCCGCGGCAGTTTACAGACCTGTTTTAAAGCTGTAGAGCTGACTTGTTTAAAATCGTACGGATATGTTTACAGACCCGTTTTAAAACACCCTCAGCAGCCTCTGGACACTTCTTCTTCTTCTTCTTCTTCGCCCAACCATCGCCAAAACCTACGTTCGATCCGGATGGACAGATATCATCTAGGTCTCTCCATTGCCCATCTACTGACGTAAGTGCGCCAGAACCCGCATAACTCTACTGCTCAAGTCTTAGCCTAGTTAATGTTTATATTACAGCATGACTAATTTTCGATTCAAACCTGACGTATTTATTTTATTTAGAAATGTATTTGTTTAGTAACAAGAACGAAATACTGGATTCCAATTTATAGATACTTGTATTGGACTGCCCTTTCACAAAATCTGTTCGATATGATCACCGGTACTTTAATGCCCTCTAGCTGCTAAACGAGGAAGCTTGGAATAAAGGTAATTTGAATTAAATCGATTTAATTTGAGTGCAAAACCGATGGTAGCCCCGTGTATACGGGATATTCGGAGATATTGTGATCTTTGGAATTAGAGATTTTCAAAATACAGTGTACTTACTCACTACTTAAAAAAACTTGATTAAACAAAAAATTACCTGTTGATGTATGTATGACGATTGACGCACTGGCCGCATGTAATGATCGGTGGCGACGAGTAGTACCAGTATTACTGGTACTACGCACACAGCCGTGAAGAATATCACACATCTTCTAACCACCCTCCATCCACTGACTTGTGCCTTTCGTCTTTTTCTCAGTCTCATGTTGTCAATCCAATTCCTCTAGCGACGCTCCGGACGAGGCTCTTGAAATGCTTTTTGTGATATTCTTCATTTTAGGATATCTAAAATACAGAATAATATATTTTTTAAGTTTCGTAATAAAAATTAGATGTTGAAAATTGTTATTGCACATCCCTCCTCAGATTACAGGCACCACGTACTGTTCATGTATTTGGGCCGATGTGTGTTAGTAAAATCAACTTCACTGTTTGAACTTATGTGACAACCTCCATTGAAGTATGCATTTTTTAAAAGGGTAGGTAGACTTTAATCTACATTTATATTGTAACATCGATTTAAACTCTAAGTAAAGTTAATGAAGCTTTTTTTACCTCGTAATAAATAACTAAAAAAACTAGTCACTGGATCTGATAGATAATCAAATTATAAGGAAAAACGGCGATATTTTTTTTAAGAATGCACCTTTTAGAATACATCACAAATTATAGTGTTTACGAAGTCAATTGAAACTGATCAGTGTTAAAGCACAGGACCGTGCTCACTTAACTTGATATTTTGTCCTATGTATTTAACAATGGTATCGAGAATCGAATAGTAGTTGAAACTGTGCAGGCGAGTCCAAGACTGGCAATGTAATCAGCCTGAATGAACCATTTACGACTGCACTGGTTTAAAGATAATAAAACGGACAGGTCCACTAGCATAAAAATAACCTTGTAAATCCTTTCTCAAGAGTCAACGTGGACTTGTGAGATGTGTTGTGATTGGCCTGCGTTTGAGGACGGGTGGTGACGATTGGCTGGCACCCGGGTATTCCTCAGTCCGATTGGTCGGTCGGTGTTTGGGTTATGTCAGTCATTAGTCAACGTGGACTCGATATTTCTCCAGTGCAGCGCGAAAAATTGTTTTCAGAACAGCTTTATACCAAATATTCCGCCTAATTCGGTAATTGTATTAGATAATGCTTCCTATCACTCGCGAATATTAAATAAAATACCAAACACCAGTACAAGGAAGACATTTTAAAATTCATGAGAGGAAAAAATATGGAAATTCCTGTAAAAGTTCCAATAAAGCGCGAATTACTGAAATGAATAAAAGAACAGAATTTCAAAAGGGAATATGTTATTGATAATTTATCCAATATACACGGTCATACACTTTTGCGGTTACCTCCGTACTATGCATATTTAATCCTATTGAGATGGTTTGAGCAACTTTAAAAGATCGTTTGTGAAAATGTAATGACTCTCCAACGTTAAGCGCGGTAGTAGTTGATCATATAAGAGAAGTAATACATGACCTCGACAATACTGATTTATGGAAAAATTGCGTTAAGCATGTAATTGAAAAAGAAAATCAATATCCAACACTACCCCCCATTGCCCCGATTATAATTCAACCGGATAATGATCCTTCTTCAGAAAGTGAAGATTCGGACGCGTCAACTTTTAGCATTTAACTTTTTAATGTATATTTTCAGAACAAAATATTTAGCTATTATATTAGGTATGAATATTACTTTTTTATTGTTACATTTCTTGGAATATATTTTATTTAGTTGACAAGAAATTTTAATTTAAGTTACTTTATTCTAGAGACATATTTTAATTTTGTTTTTATTTATGTTTTATCTATACACGTATTTATTTTTGTTGTACTAATTCTTTGCTTTGGTTAAGAAACTTAAGAAACATTTTTATTTTTATTTTACAAGAAACTTAAATTTTATTTTTACTATTTAACATCCTTGCCCCTCGCCAATCTAACCTGTCCCATTCCCTCATCCCGGCAAGGATACGTTCATACTTTCTCGTTGTTCCTTGCTGATAATAACATATTTCAATGTAGAATGGGATAACTTTAAAACTAAACCCAATAAATTTAAATATTTAGACTTTATATCTAAAACTGATATAATACTTCAAAAATATGTTATTGGATAAATGAACAAAAATAGCCTATCTAATAAACAAAAGATAATAAAAATTAATACAATTTTCAAAAAATTATAACATTTTCTTATGACAAGCATTTCTATTTACCTCCGCCCATGTAGGGGAAGTGTGCGAACAGTGTTACACAGGGAACAGTGTTACATTTGAATTTGCTGCCTTGTTCTTGTATTTGACTTACCAAAAGTGCCAACAGATGGCATATTTAGATATGCCTTGTGCTTCAGTGATATTTATTCTGCCTTCTGAGAATCGTGTAAAATCAGGTGAGAAAAACTATTATTTAGGAACAATTTCTATTTACCTTAAAGTTTTGTGATCCACTATTTTACTGGTTTTCTAAATTTTTATTAATATCTCAGTATCTGGAGTATTTAGATACATATATTGGCTTCAGTTTGTTGTAATCAACATAACCTTAAAATAAATTATTCAGTCGGTAGCTTGGTTTTAGAAATGATGTTGAAGTTGGGAACAGTGTTACATTCTCTTGTAGGGAACACTGTCACATGTAACACTGTTCCTTGCATAGTTAAAATATTTGTATTATTTGAATTAGACTTCTATCTTTCTTTCAGATATGCCACGGAGACCAAACACAAACAAAAAACGACTTTCTCAATGAAGAATTATTTGTTGATTTTTTAAAATATTTTTTTGTATAGAAGTAGGACGTTTATTGACTTCAGATCCATGAATAATAATAGTACCATATTTTATAAATGAATGTTTATTTAATAAAATATTTAAAAATCTTTCGTTTTAGTAAAAATAATTTTGTTGACTGCCTACAAACATCGTTGTTACCAAGGATGTAACACTGTACCCATACCCCTGGGTACAGTGTTACAATTGACACATGACTGCATTTTATTTTATCTAACTAATTGTATAAAAGTCTAGAATAAAACTACTTCGTGGAGACTTACATTAAACTGTATGTGCCAATATTAATCTATGTGTGCATGCCAATTAGGGTACACATAGTAAATATGAGAGCATAAAAAAAAAGTGTGACACTGTTCCCACACTTCCCCTACAATAAAGAGTTGCCGACTGTTTTTGCAGGCTTTTAGTTTTTATACGATTTCAATTGTGCTCGTATAGACTTTACCATATCAGACGCTGCCCATATTTCGGCAGCCATTCCAGCTGTATCCAATTTTTGTACATTCTTGCATAACATTATATTATCTTTCCATCTTTCTCTTCAATTCTTTTTGTACATTTCTGTTCATTCAGTTAAAATTACCTTTTTTGAGAAATTCTTAAACGAATCAAAACCTTCTATAAATCAACAAAACTGTTAAAAATCATAAGTTCTACGGCATCATCGTTAGACATGGTGAAAACCTCACTTTCGTATGAAAAATGTCCCATACGATATTCTTGCATATTCATGTTCGGGACATGCCCCTGAAGAAGGATCAAGAGTTTGCAGGACAAAAATCTGGTCCCGATTTAAACAATTTTTTTTTAAACAAATTGCAGAAATCGCTTTTTTTGGCCCGAATGAGTCTTTAGTTTTTCTTTGGTCATTTTAAACAAAAAAGGTCTTTTGTCATGTTTTCGTAATGTTAACCGTTTCCGACTTATAAACAATTTAGTGTTTGAAAAGACGCAAAAACAGCCATTTTCAAGGTTGAAATTCAATATTAAAAAATGATTTTTTTTTAAATTCACCAGCATTATTATACAATCTCTGAACATCCATTAACAAAATCCTGAAGAGTAAGTGCAGTTTTTTTCATTCTAAATCTTAAATTTTTAATTGTTAAATAGACGTCTTTAGCCGGGCGCGCGCTCTTTCAATTGTTTATAAATCGAAAATCGGAAACAGTCAACTTTACGAAAAAATGACAGACGGCCTTTTCTGTTAATAACCAAGAAAGCCCATCGGGTAAAAAAAAGCGATTTTTGTAATTTGTTTAAAAAAAATTAGTTTAGGCAAATTACAAAAATCGCTTTTTTTGATTCGGACTTAGGTTTTCTTGGTCAATCTAAACAAAAAAGGTTTCAACGACGCCTTGTCAACGTGCCGTGTCGACTGTTAGTTGTGTGAACCCGTACGAATTAATATAGAATGGATGAAGCATTTTAACACTCACCTGTTGTTGACCAACGACTGGGCTTATCTTTTTGTACCACATTTTTGTACCTTTTATCGATTATTTTCAATATTTTTTATTAAGTATATTAAATTTTTGGTATCGGCGTTTTAAAACTTTTATACAAAGGCACAAAGGGTGTAGGAGTAACGGGGAAGTAAATTATGTGTCGTCGTGAATAGACGTGTTTTTAAGATGCTCTCTAAAAAGCTGTAAAAAAGCATTAAAAACCCCGTTAAACTCGAAAACATTTCATCCAACGGTAAATTGAGAAATTCTGCGTGAAATGAAGCGCCTCAATAGAAAAACAGAGTTTATATGGAATTAATAATTGCAAGATTTTCTTATAATATTAAATGAAATAAAGCAAACAAGCTCAAGTGAAGTGCAATGTCCGTACGTACACCCTAGACGACCCAACAAGATACTTTTAAAGTGGTTCATGGGTAATAAATAATAGCATAGTCAGTGACAAAATGAGGCACATATGTTTACAAAGCAGTAAGCTGTATTGTGACCTAAAGTAACTGTATACAGTGGAAAGCTTTTAAATGGACAAAATCAACTCAACCCAAGAAAGAAAAGGAAAGGAAATAAAATAAAACGGCAATCACAAGACGCTGCAGAAAGACAGATAAACTATAAATTAATTTATTTTATTTAATCTGATTTAATTGATATTATTCTATTCTATATTTCTATTTTATTATCAATTTGGAAAGTGGAAATTGAAACCGATTGTCGCAAAGAAACGACATACAGAGTGAGCAAACTATCCCTTCGGACCTCTTTTTTCTCATAACGCCCAAAAAAATATTGTTACCACTAGATAGGGCCCTTTCCAGCAACTCCACTGTAAATGGATATTTACCTGTGGAACGGTTAACAAATTAAAAAACAAAATGAATGCTGCCAGATTCAGAAAGGGAAGAAACAGAAAACTTAGAAGAAGAAAAATAAGGAGATGACTATAGATGGAAACTTAAAAGAATCATGGAAACGGAAAAGAAGCATCTTACAAACACCTACACTTCCCATCCTATATTCCCACCCCGTGCGTCATGCGGCTCTCACTGCTGACAACAAGCATGTCCAATGTCCAACCCGGCGTATGCAGCCGATCCGGCGGTATATAAAACATCCGAGATTTGGTTCCGGCGCGCGGTTTGGACGTCCGTTGGGCGTGTTCGACGGACGACCAAGCTGCGTGTTGGAGCGAACCTCCATGGATGCCCGGAATCGGCGGCAATGCCCACCTTACGCTGGCAAATCAATTAATCAAGGATAGGAGTAAAGTTTTTTTTGTTAATTACTTTAGGTTTTTATCGGCGCCGCACAGTGGTCGATTAGCCCGCAATAGGCCCAAATATGCCATCAGTTGTGTATCGAGCGATGGCATCAAAACTATACCCTACAAATTCATAAGAGGTCATATTCATATAAACAATACAAAATAAATTTCTACGCACCTCCGCTTATTCGTATATCTGAGTGAAAGACGCCTTTGTAATGCTGAGTCATTAACGTTTACTTAGGCGTTACTTACAGGCACAATCTCAATGCGCCTTGTTATTTCCAACTTTTGAATTAAACAGTTTATTTACTATGGCTTCTGAAGAACAAGGTAAGTATACTTTATAATACTACTTAAATGATTTTGCAAAACTGTGCAAATGTAATTATTTTAATTATTGTATAGAGTCGCTTCCGAATCGCAACATTTATATGAATTTTAATATTATCACATATGATAACTTTTAGGGAAGTAGTTTGCAACAAATGTTCTAGCCGTTTTTGTAATGTAGTGTTGTCTAACTGTCGTGTGTATATAATTTTATTGTCATATTTTGCCATATACATGTGTGATATTCTTTTCGGTGAAAATGAGTGAGTGCAGTTCCAAGAAATGAACATTTCGAGGTATGGAAGCGTGAACCAATCCGTAAATAGAAATCGCAAGCTGTGTATAATCATGTGATTCAAAAACTACAATTACAAGACGGTGAAGGACGTATACAAAAAGCTTTGAAACAAAAACCCGAAAATATTTCAAAACAGTGCCTTGCGAAGTGGCAGGAGCAAAATTAATATTGAGAAATTTCGATACAACAAAATTTACGATGCTTAAAATATTAATACATGGTCCACAAATTATGGAATCATCGGTGCTTCCTATTGGAGTTATGTCTGAAGAAGCCTTAGAAGTACGTCACAAAGACTCAAAACACTTCAGGAAATCAAGTACTCGAAACATGTCCCGAAAGTCCACTATGGAAGATCTGTTTCACATATTGCTGTTTTCTACGGATTTTGTCATAAATTCCTATCGGAGAATACCCTCAAAGCCTGGTAAACCATTTCCTCGTGACATACTCGACCTTCTTTATATACCAACAGGAAGTAGGGTACATTCAGATGCAGAATCGGACGAAGAAGACAGCTACAGTGAATTATTAGTTAATCATTTGTAATGTACAAATATGTTTTTGTATTATTAGACTGTCCGGCTTTCATTTGTTTCGGTGTGTGTATGTTCTATAACATTTCTGTATACATTTTGTAATACACAAGATATCAGACAACAAGAAACCCGTTTTTAATCAAATGTTTTTCGAAAAACTGAAGTTGCTCCCAAATCAGGGAAATCGACCACTGTGCGCCGCGCCGTGCTCATCCAGCCACTTCGCGCTGTGGATATCTGGCTGGCTGTGAGTACGTGCGTTAAATGGAATGTTATGTAGGTTAATAAAATAAAAACTTTTGAATTGAATTGATTGACTTGTATAATTTTTTTATGAAAGTTGATAATCTCCAAGTTATAACGATTTGAAGATTGCTATTCTAGCATCGAAAAACTATCCGACCGACCAACGATCCGACGACTGACAGTCCTGCGGTGGCAGATGCCATAAAAAAATTGATGCCTTCTAGTGCATAAACCAAATCCCAAGTTTCTGAACTCTAATTAGCTTGCTTTACTTATTTGCCTCTAGTTACCCGTTTTTACGCCTCAACCCTTCACCGGAATGAGCTATAAATATAATCCAGTTCCAGATCTCGTTATAATACATACGTGTATCTTTCAAGTCAATATCTTAAGCCGTTTTAGAGAAAACGTGCGCATGAAAAATGTTACAGACAGAAATCCTTCCCGCACAAATTTAAAATCTCCCAGTTTTATGACGTTCTAAACCTATTTCAGAAAAAAATGATTTTTTTTTATCATTACTATACTTTCACTCCAGTACGTGAATGTGTAAATAAAAAAACAGAAACTTTATTGCAATTTTTACTCGGTTAATTTAGATAGTTAATCCAACGGAAGTTTGCTTAGAATAGACCGCTAGCCCAACGAAGCTTTTGTTAGGTTGAATAGCCAGTCCATGATATTTAATGTAGGATGCCTCATCTAAGAATCGTAAGGTATCTAACCTGTTTCGGATCTAATCTTCCTTAGTAGTGTTGAAAATACACTCATAAAATACTACCACCTACATACCTGATCCGATTTATTCTACTATCTTTAGCTAATTTTATTCTCTATCTCTGACTATCACCCTTTTATTGTTTTTAACTCTTTGGACCCTTGGAATCCACCTAAGCGGAAATAAAACTTAGCAAGGCGTAGTCTTTTAAATGCCAATATACAAGAAAAACACTTAACCCATATAAGAAATCTCGATTTATTTGCTGTATGTTTAAGTTTAAGGAGCTCTGGAAAAACGATTGACATAAGTATAGTCCTTAAGAGATATAAAATCAATGGCAGCAGTAGTTCATGTGCAATATGTGCATGTCTGGTTGCAAACAATCTTAAAAATCGATAATTTCAACAATCCACTCAGCCTCAAGTTAGTATTGTCTTCGGGAAATCTTCAATATGATGTCACTGCAGTTTTTAATTAATTGTCTACTAAAGAGACTGTTTTTTTGCTTATTAGAAATCCCTCTTGTAATTAGCTGCCTCTTTTTTATTATCTATTATGTTGCAACTTCACACGCGGCATATGAGTGCTTCTAAAGAAAAGTCTGCCTTCAAGCTGAATAAAAGGGGTACAATGTGAATTAGTGGAGTAACACTAAAATTTTTAAAGAACTGTCTCACTAGCAATTTTTTTCTGGAACTTGTAAACATTTCAAGTATGTAGTATAAAGTTTTGGATTAAGTCCGTGTGGTGGAAAGCTTTTGTTTAAACAAAAGAATGGTTATAATTGTGTTTTCTCGCAATTTTTCTTAAATATGTGTGGTTGTATAATGTATAACCTGTATCACAATAAAAAAAAATAGAAATAAATTGTTCACACCGATGCGATATTGCGAAGAAAACTAGATTTATTAGAATCTTTTTGATCAATTTGTCAATTTGCAAAACATACAAACATTTGAGGGAGGCCATTTTAAAATAATTTATGATAACTTGTACGATAATGCACATATCTCAACGGAACTTCAGAAGGGCATACCTCTTGTGAAACTAAACCATCAAGCCAAGTTTTAAGTTAAAATGTTTATAATAGTAATAACGGCTAAAAGACAATTGCAAAGTCAAAAATTGAATCGTCGATTGTTTGGGGACATCAAGTCATACAACATTTTTTTTAAATTTCAGATTATAGTTTTTCTTTGTTGTTTTTGGTGATGTGAGCAAAACTAAATTTTTAATTTTTAAAACCAATTTTATTAAATTTTTCTAATTTGTTTTAAAAACAAATGCATTTTACTCATCAACATTTTGCTCAAAAATAAAAATCATTGGTATATGTTAAACGTACACAGAAAAACGAACACTTTAAAAAAGTAGCTTTATCTACACCAATTGTGAGCTGAGATATGACATTTCTTGCGTTATGGCCATTTATAAAAAACTAAAAGACATAATGACTTGAAAAGACCCCGCACAAAGTAAATGGTCAGTGGGTTTCTGTGGATTTTGTGGATTCTTTTTGTAACATGTTGTAGTTTTGACCTTTCTGAACAAAAGTCTCTACGGGCACAACTCAATCCTATGCAGTTTCCATGCTACATAACTCTACAAAGCTGTATTTAATACACTAAATATAGCTTATAACTTTAATTGATGAAATTCTACTATTTGAAAATAGACTTCTAAAAATGTGTATCGTTAGATTAATCGTCAAGTATACCTATACCTGCAAATTATTAATAAACATGTACACAAATGGCATCATATTCCTGCCACGTCCCCGCCGATTGATTCTGAGAGCAGGTATGTATATTAACAATTAATCTAACGTTATAGTTCATACGATATCAATTGGGACAGCACAAAAACGAAAACTCGGAGTCCACGTGGACTTGATCCGTCGTTCACATATGTCACATTGTGTTGACAAATCAAACTAGTTAGGCATCTGATCCAACCCACATTTTTATGTGACAGGCGGATGAAGTCCACGTGGACTCCGAGTTTTCGTTTTTATGCTGAATGGAACTGTAACTATGTGTATAAAAACAACTTATTTTCAATTAGAAAATGATTTCTATCAGTAGAATTTCGGTATGGCAATGGGTTCTCCATTGAATGTAATAAAACAATATCAGCTATCAAACAGATACAAAATAAATTTTAGTTTCCAAAGCCCACTAATCTATTATCTATTAGCCGCATGTTTCTAAAAGCTTGGTTGCATTGTATTTTGGCTGAAATCTCAAATATTTCTGAGCGGATTTTCAAAATTTTGGTATCATTAGATTCGTATGAAAATGAGGCATTTAAAAATGTTGGTGAACGATTAAATTCCCATTTAAAAAAACCGAGTTAGTGGGTAAAAATCACATTTAAAAATTTTAAACGCCTCTAGAGAATTAAGTAATGCAATCATATTGCTCTTTTTATTTTTATAGTAATGTAGAACACAAACTAAAATATATTTTGGGCACCACAGCACTCTGGATTCAGAAATAGATTTTTTAATAAAATTTTTAATGTTTATCAAAAAGTGACCAAAATGGATGTATTGTATTCAAAATTTCCTCTAGATTCCAAAAATGTTAAAATATATAGGGTGTTCTACTTAAAAATCGAAAGTTGTGGGCATTTCCGGTCAAACCGGATGTGCACCAAACTTGATTTTTTATTGAAAAGATGGCATTTTAGTCGTGTAATAAGGCCTCCAAATTTCAATTTTCTATTCTAAATATTTTAGGAAATATCGGAGCGAGCGCAATTCGTGACTCACCCGGTATAGTGAGACCATCAAAAAGCATGCCGATAAAGCAGTTGAAGCCGACAAAGTGACTGACAAAGAACACCGTTGCTCTTTTTACACTTCGTGTCACTATATGTATTTCGTTTACTATGCATGTTTGTCGTCTTGATTTTGGGCTGATGATGAATATGACTTTTTTTTTAAGTTTCAAACAGAGCTGGACAAATTACTTTGATAGACTAATTAATTACAAATTACCTATGTTAAAAGTAATTTGATTACCATGTAATTAAATTACTATTCAAAAAATGTGATTTAATTACTGATTATTTGGTAATGGTATTTGAATAAATAAATAGGCTTCTAAATTTGTTATAATGGAAATGGGAGATATTTAGTAAATTATAAGATCATTATTTTGTTAGTGTAATTATAAACATATACAAATACTGAATAATACAAAAGGAGGATTAATGTAAATTTTTTATTAATCAGTAAAAACAGTAATCACAAAGGAATGAAAATCTATAACTAAAAACAGATGTAAAAATAACAAAGCATGAAATATCAATAATATATGTTTATAATTCCTTTTGATAGGACTAATTTTGTCTGACAGACCGTGGCGTCTACACGAGTTCATATAAGTAGCGAAAAGAATACTCTTTCAACAGGGGCAGAGGATGGTAAACTGGTGTTGTATCTTATGAATATTATTTTAATAAGCGGGTAATCTTCCGGAATTTCAATATTGCCTCTAGGATCTTCTAAGTATTTTAGTAACTCTAATTCTATTTTATTATACCCTTCGGTATTTCAGTTTCGGGAACTGGATATTTTAGTGTTAATGGATCTTCTTTGAAACCAAAAAAATCGTTATGTGTCGTTTCAAATTTAGCTGTGATTATTTCCTGCTTTATATGACTAGAGAAAACAAACTTGCTGTTTTATCCAATATCAGCTGTATTATCCTTTTCGTATCAACTGAATTATCTGTTTCTTTAAGTACGTTCAGCCACTGTAATTTTAAGCTAAGAATTGTCACAGCAGCAACAATAGCCATCATTGATGCCAAATAAACATACCGTTTGTGTAGTGCTTCTCTAAATTTATCGAGAATTATTTTGCTTTTTTTAATTTTAAGACCTAAAGTATCATTATTACCACCATCACTCAGTTCTTCTAACTTAATTAACTTTTAACGAAGTACTAGGTAATAAATAACCAAAGAAAGTATTGTTCTCTCCTCGCAAAAAGTTCAAAGTTAATTGAAGTAATTTAAATTAAATTTCTATCAGTAATTACTTACTCTACAAAGGTATTGTTGTGCATTACACCCCCTAAGATACGCCCATGACTAATGAAGTAGTTTCTTCCGGGTTTTGCCGCGGTCGCCGAACTTGACTTGACGTTTCGCTGATCATGCTGTCAGCTTCTTCAGAAGGGTTCCAAAGACTGAAGTTGTTGAGTTCGGCTCCTCGTTATATACCTGGGCGCTGCTACGCTTGGTTGCACATTCGTCGTGCTCCGTTGATCGTGACCGATTACATTACTGGTACTTGGCAAGGCTAGTCTCCATGTATTGCTTAGTCGATACCCATCTTCTCTGCCTTGCCAAGTACCAGTAATGTAATCGGTCACGATCAACGGAGCACGACGAATGTGCAACCAAGCGTAGCAGCGCCCAGGTATATAACGAGGAGCCGAACTCAACAACTTCAGTCTTTGGAACCCTTCTGAAGAAGCTGACAGCATGATCAGCGAAATGTCAAGTCAAGTTCGACGACCGCGGCAAAACCCGGAAGAAACTACTTCATTGGACAACGGCCGTGAAAACCTGCATTGCACGCCCATGACTAATTGTGATGTCCTAGGAACTTGTAGATAGAGATCGAGTTTTCAGGAGTGTGGTGGAAGAAGATTCTCAATTATGTTCTAGATAACTTTAGAGGCAATTTCAGAGTATATAAGGCAAGATTCCGTGGCGGGAAGGAGAAGTTTTAAAAAGTGAAGTTTGGTAGCGTAAAGTGAGGTTATTGTAAAAGTTAGTTTAGAGGTATTGTGTTATCAGTAAATTATTAAATAAAATGTTAGTGGTTACCCCTTGTTAAAATTATTTAGAACCTACGAATTTTTACAGGGTGTTTCCTAGAGGCGGAAACACGCAACAATATTTTCAGAGTATCGCTTGAGGAATTAATTTTTAAGTATAATTACTGCTTTGAAAAATGTAATTCAGTTACAATTACATTTTTTTTTTAAAGTATTTTATATTGGAAATTTAATTACTTTAGTAATTAATTACTCCCTGCTCTGGTCGAATTATTAAAATTTTGTGCGAAATTGATAAGCTCATTCTTGATTTAGATGCATCAAGTCATGTCAATTGGGATATTGTCCTGAAAGATTCTGATTCAAATTGTTCAAGTGTAGTTCGAATTTCTTTAAAATTTCGTGGATCAAAATAATAACATTGTTTATAGGTGTTATGGTCATTTAAAAATCTGTTCTTTAAACTTGGCGTGACTTGATTAATAATGGGCTTGTTCGGCATTTTTTTTTTATTTCACAAATCGAAAGTGCAAGTATAAATTAATGGATCTGCAAAAATTCAGAATCTTATTCTCACGTTTAGTATCTTAAAAACTATTACAAATTTCCATCTCGCGAAAATGGGGCGTGGCCAGGCGCTACGTCACTATACGCATAGACTCGGCGATCTCAATAGACTTGATACTCCTTATTGGTTATAATTATAAGTGTTTTCGAAGTATTGTTTGTTTTGCTTACTACTTGACAGTAGGGGAGTATAATTTGGTGAAATGTCAAAAAATTACAATTTTCTCTCGCTCCTGCCAGAACGAATTTTCGATTTCGACCCTGCAATTTACGATTATAATTCATCGCCGACCTTCTCCTTTCCGTAGACACATAGAACGAACTTCCACTCGACGTATTTATTTAGTTACCAGCGTTTAAAAATTCCATGTTTTTCGACTTTTCAGGTTAAATTTGAAAGGTCCCAGAAAGCCATTTTTTCTACGTCACTTGCGTATAGTGACGTTACAAATGAGCGCTCGGTTTTTGCAACTATTACTAAATTCAACTCCTTATATCTCGAGAACGGAAAAAGTTAATAATACGAAATTTTAAGTGTATAATGAGAATATCGAGTACTATATGAAAAAGTATAAAAACCATATAAAAAGAATATCATGGAACAAGCCCATTGATTTAAATATTTCTATTTCAAATTTTTTGGCTGGTCCTTGATTATTAATTGTATCGCTGTCATCGCACTCTTCACCATGCATCTCTTTCTTTTTCTATTTCGAGTTGTGGGAAATTCTGTTTCTAAGTATATGTCAGTATCTTCAAATTTTTGGTTTCCATTTACAAAACTTATAAATTTATTAACTTTATATACAATTTCTGGAAACTTTTCAAATAATTTATTTATATTTTTTATGGCACTTTTGATTATCTGTAAAGCACGATTAAAATCAAGCCCTGCTGTTTGTAAGTAATTAGATATAGTTGTGAGATGCTGGAAAAAGCTTCTTGATGCCAGAGGCCCCAAAACTGGTTAGTTGTCTCCACATATTTACTGCGCATAAAAAACCTCAAAGCTGTTCCGTGCCGCTTCGTATAGGTGGGAAAACGCTGTATGTTCAAATTTGATAGACTATGGTAAATAATAAATATAATGTATTACTTAATACATAGAATAGCATTGTTCTCATATACAGAGTGGGGCAATAGTGCGTCGGACCTCAATATCTCGAGTTCTACGATAGCTAGAAATTTTTTAAAACATTGCAAGTAAACTAGATAAAAAAGTGTATAACTGGATATTATTTTCGAACATACAGCACGAGCCAAGACGAAATTACAAGACCAAGTGCCTTTTTTTAAATGGAATGCTATGTATATCACTACATTTTTTAAAGCCTCTTTCTAGGCTCTATTCATTCCTATATTAGCATTGAATATCTCCCAACCACTTGGATGTGATGAATTTTTTTGTTGAAATAATGCAATCTTCAGATGTATATTAAAAAAATCACCACAGTCACAATGATGGGTTTTATGAAAAACTTATGTGAATAATAGTTACGAGACATCTAATTAATGTTTTTGAATCATTTTTATTTCCTAAAACTGTACAGGGTGGCCAAACATTATTTTTCAATTAAGAACTTTTTAAATTGAATTTTCTCAATTTTTTCAAATGGAACACCCTGTATACTTTTCAACGATGTGATGTTGAAATGAAAAACGAACATTTTTTGTAAGTACTTCCCTATGGCTAATTGCAACCAATTTTGTTTTATTGAGCAATAATTACAAAATTCAAAAATAGACTTAAAAAGAGATTTCTTCAGATAACTCAGTAGAAAATATTATAATAAATATTCCACATGTTGCCCATTTTGATTGACACACATCACTATGCGCTTTTGAAATGAGGTTGCCTCTGTTCCTAAAACTGCCGGTATGGTAGATCTAAAGGCAGTTATTATTCTTTCCTTCATATTTTGTACTGTTGTTGGTGTGTCTCTATAAACAATTTCCTTCACATGTCCCCATAAAAAGACATCCATTTTTGTAAGATCTGGGGATCTAGCAGGCCATTTAGTGGGTCCATTTCCTTTAATCCATTGATGAGGGTAGGTATTATTTAAGTGGTCTCTAACTGCACTTAAATATTGTGGTGGAGCATGCACCATCTTGCTGAAACTACATCCTATTTCGAATTCTTTCAGGGAGATTTACCAATAATTGTGGTAGATAGTTCTCCAAAAAATGAAGATAAATAGATCCAGTCAATGTACCATCAAAAAATGTGGCCCTATTACATGTTCTCCAATAATTTCTCCCCAAACTTTTATAGACCATCTGTGTTGGTTATCAACTTGCATAAAAACGTGAGGATTTTCCGAAGCATGATAATGGAAATTGTGCCTATTAACGAATCCATTTTTATGAAAAGTTACCTCATCGGCGAATAAAACATTGTTGAAGAAGTTGACATCATCTTGCATTTTACCTCTGGCCCAATTACGAAATTGTAGGCGCTTTTGAAAATCGTCATCAGATAATTCCTGGTGCGTTTGAATATGCATGCAAAATTATTTGTTTTTAAGATTCGACCCACAGCCTGTCTACTTTTCCTACTAATTTGCTCACTTCTCTTTGACTAACATGGGGATTCTCAACTGTTGCCAGCACCACAAAAAACTCATTTTCTTCATTCACAACACGTTTTATTCTTTCACTTTTTTTATATTCGACATTTCCAGTTTCCAGAAATCTATCGAGAAGGTTTTGAAAGTTGCTAACATCAGGAATCCTTCTTTCAGGATAACGTTGGTGATAAATTCTATTGGCAAGTAAATAATTTCTGTCTGACTACAAGTTCCGCTTTATTAATTTATATTGTACAATTACTACTACTACTATTTACTCATTTCAATGAATTGGAAGAAATGGTCCCACTAAATGGCCTCATTTCAAAATTGCATAAAGACGCGTGTCAATCAAAATAGGCAACACGTCGAATACCTATTATAAATTTTTCTAATGAATTATTTGAGGGAACCTCTTTTTTTAAGTTTATTGTTGAATTTGACACTTATTTATTTATAAAACGAAAATTGTTGCATTTAGCCATAGGGAAGTACTTACAAAAAAAATGTTCGTTTTTCATTTCTACATCACATCGTTGAAAAATATACAGGGTGTTCCATTTGAAAAAATTGAGAAAATTCAATTTAAAAAGTTCTAATTGAAAAATAATTTTTGGCCACCCTGTACAGTTTTAGGAAATGAAAATGATTCAGAAACATTAATTAGATGTCTCGTAAGTGGTATTCACATAAGTTTTTCTTAAATTCCATAATTGTGACTGCGGTGATTTTTTTTTAATATCCATCTGCAGATTGCATTATTTTAACAAAAAAATTCATTACATCCAAGTGGTTGGGAGATATTCAATGCTAATATAGGAATGAATAGAGCCTAGAAAGAGGGCGTGCAATACGTCCACCAATGCATAAGATATCCTATCTCGACGCAAAACAAAGTAAGATTTTAAAATTTTCCAGAAGCGTAATTAAATTTCTGCCGAAAACACGATTTTTAATTCTCTAGTATTTATTTTGTTTATTCTAATACTTATTCAAAAATTTGAAGTACGGCTCTGTAGGACCGTCGCGGCAGGTAAAAACATCGACTTTGATATTTTAATGGCCTGTTTATATAATCGTTTTTATTTGCATTAAATATGTGGAGACAACTATAAGTCGAGGGTTCACCGGGAAATTTCCCGGTTTCCCGGTGGTAGAATTCGACGCTGTTCAATATGACGAATCCAATAAGGCTGCCATAATTGCGTAGCTCTGACCAAGTTTACGAAATTTGGTCACTAAAACGAGTGGAAAAACATTTTGGACAAAAATTGAACCGTCTTTAAAAAAACGGCCACTAAAAATTATGAAATTTTTCACCGTCGTTCGGCTCGTTAATTGAACAAAATCGAATGCATTTAACCGTGCTCAATATCGGTATTAGGTAATAAGGTGCAATTAGCTGAACGACGATGGAATTTTATTTCACAATTTTTAGTGATTATTTTTTTCTTAAAATTATTTCTTACCGCAAAAATTCCTTCCAAATCAACTTTCATTTTGGTAACAAAGCTGTAGATATTGACGTATACTTATTATACTTATTGTATTTACTCTCCACAAAATAATTTTGTATGTGAATGTTCTTATTTATTTTAATTGTTCTATTCTACATATGATTATTGTCAATTATTATTGATGTAATATCTTTATTGACCTAATGAAATCGTCATCAATTGAAAACATTATTTAAAGTTTAAAAGGTTATCTAGTTGTAATTCAACATTTGACGACGCGCGACGCACCGAAACAAAGAAACTCATTTGTAGCCCAGGGTCAATCCAGTCAAACCATGAACAAATTAGAGACAAGCTAAAATTTGGTATGTAAGTTTGTATTGGAGTCCTTAAAATACCACGAAACCCCACCGGTAATCCGCCGTGCCTGTCACCCCTAAACAACCCCTGAAAGGGGTGAAAATCGGACTTTTTTTTAGTTTTTTGGCAATATCTTAAAAACAAAGCTATGTACGAAAAAAATATAAAAGAAAAATTAAAGAGCATAAAATTTGCTATAAAATCACGTTTAGCACTTTTATTTTGCTCTACCAGTGGCGTAGTAATGATATTTTTAATAACTGGGTATTTTGTAAAAATGTACATTTGTGAATGTAATGTATGTTTTTAATTATCCAATATAATTCATCTGTATGTTTAGATGTCGTCATCCGCCTGTAAATCCGCAACTGCCCTATTAAAACATGTAAAACCATTACACTGTCCACATGCCAAGGTACACTTTAGGCCCATTTTACGACTTGAGCGTGCATTTTTGCAACCACCTGATGAACAGTTGCAAAATATTCTTTTAAGGAACCATTGGGGGGCTATGTTTTGATTCATCTGGACTGGACAGATTCCGGAATCAGTAGAAATCCATCCCCAGTCCTGGAGTGGCAAGTTATTATTTAACCATGCTTGAACCTAAAAGTTAATCATACATGTAAACAAGATATGTGTGTAGGGTTGCTAGACTTACCTGATGAAATGTCCTAAATGCATGGTATTGAGCTGCATTTATGGTCGGTGGAAGTGAAGCCAGATTAAAATCTTTATTTAAACTTTGCTTTGTTACATAATGCTGGTAGAGAATGTATCTGACGTTATTGTTCTTTTTTTGACGTATACGGAAATAAAAAATGACGAAATTAAGGTCCTCAATCTGTCTTTGGATATATTTGTATTGTAAAATTCTTCAAGAAGATCAAACAACTTCTTCTTTTTCACAGTAGTGACCAAATTAATTTTTCCATTGTTAAACAGGCCAGATGTAGTATCACATCCGGAAATGGCGGGCATGGCAAGAAGAACATTTTTTAAAGGCCCCAACTTATGCTGCAACTTTGAAATATCAGTAATTTTATTCGGTGTTGAACTTCTTCCTGGGCGTAGCATATACAAATTTTGTTTAGAGAAGTGCACCAATAAAACCATTACATCGGTATCTTCACTTACTACAAACACGGCCCCTTCACACGTCTCACTCACAAGTGCTGTAGCAGTTGTTGCTATAAGCGTATTCGCATCACCATCTGAGTATACAATTTTAATTCCCTTTTCCGACAACGACTTTCCAAGTTGTTTAATAAGACATTGCTTATTTGTGGTGTTGGACAAAAAATCTTCTTGTGGAAATTTGACAACTGATGAATTAAAGATTTCTACAATTGGTGCCGTTTTCCTACCCATGGATCTACGATTTTGTTCTATTATTTTTGTACTTAATTGCTGGTATCCATCAAGTACTACAGTTACACTATGGCCATAATGATAAGTAATATAGCTGTAGTATTGAGAAAAAATATCCAAATAAGTTGCTGGTTTTTGCCATATAACTTTATGCAGTAGATGACCTCCATCAATCACGTAGCGTAGTACGGGTTCTGAAAAATGCTCTAGGGTTGGGCACAGTTTATCAAATATTTTGAGTAAAGAAGATTTGGTTGTCTTCTCAATGATCCATTTTGAAACAAAGAAGGAGGGCATGACGCTAGCTCGTATTTAAAACATTCCTTTATCTGATCGGAGGAAGACGCTGAACAAAGTATTCTACTAAAGAATGGCGACGCGACGCGGATGACTACTCATCTACCTTAACATGCGGTGTAGGTATGTCCTAAATATTATTAATATTAAAATAATTCCTCTCAATTCGTAACATGTAATAGACACGTAAAATATTAAAGTTCTATTAACTAATACAAAATAATGTATGAAATTAGAAATATAGTACTCCACTGGTACGCTTTTTATTTCTAATTTATTGACGTAAGAATATATTAAATATATTTACCAAAATATCCATATACATTGTTATGTATATTTAATGTCAAAATCCAATAAGTAATGGCTAGAGAGTATTTTTACAAAATACCCAGTTATTAAAAATATCATTACTCCGCCAGTGGTAGAGCAAATTAAAACTGCTAAACGTGATTTTATAGGAAATTTCATGCTCTTTAATTTTTTTGTCTTCATATTTTTTCGTATATGGCTTTGTTTTTAAGATATTGCGAAAAAACTAAAAAAAAAGTCCGATTTTCACCCCTTTTGGGGGTTGTTTAGAGGTGACAGGCACGGCGGATTACCGGTGGGGTTTGGTGGTATTTTAAGGACCCCAATACAAACTTATATACCAAATTTCAGCTTGTCTCTAATTTGTTCAAGGTTTCCTATATAAAACTTCAGATCGACCCTGGGCTATTGTTGTACTTCTCGCAAATACAATGATATATTGCATTTGATCAGCACATTTTTAAACAGCCAATATCACTTGTATTTTTGTATAATTGTGTTAGTCATCAAATACTGAACAGTGTTAAAATACCGCCAGTCTGTTATCTGTTTCTCCGTCTGTCCGTAAATATGAAAGTTAATGAGCGTTTCGCCAACCAAGGTGGTATCCTCGGGAGAGAAACTATTTATAGGAATAATGCAATACAAAAATATATGTTATCAGCTTCTGTTACTATCAGAGATCGGAATTACCTATCGGATATGTCGTAAAACCAGGGTTGGCTTTAGGTGGTTATGTGCCAGCGCATAAAGATTTGCATGCACGTGTGAAACAATATCTTACCTCGAAATTTCCTTTCGCGAATTCTATATTATCCAAAGATGATAAACTGAATTTATTATAAACACTTTCGAAGAGAACTGGAGATATAAGGGGACGCACTTAACACTGAATTAAAATACACAAGTATTTTTCAATGCCGATTACAAGAATAAAAGTATATTACTAATATCTGCTCTAAATGTTTTGGAGTTATACGTCGGTGTCTTTCGTTGACAATCCATTTATATTGCGAGAAGGACCTCTCGACGTCGACAGATGTTACTGAGGCATACTTAAAATACCTAAATTTTCGCAGTCACCACATTCATGCCCGGTGTAGCAAAGTATACTTCATTGCCGTTTAAAGGGTCTGTTACACCAGTCATCGTAACAAATCCGGGATTTTTTTTAAACAGTCTGATATTGTCTTTGTACCCTTGCAGCAATATCTCCTTGTAATTGAAAAATATAGCGACCAAGATCGAATGCAACGTTTATTGCATCCACTGTAGTAAACTCTGATGTTGGCTGATATTGAAGGTCCCGTATGGCTAGTGGAATTCTTGAAAAACATCCGTGTATGGTCTTCAGATTTTGTTGAACAGTTGGATCTATAAATGCCTGTTGCGCCTGTGAAATAGCAACTGCGTAATTTGGATTTAACTGCTGTATTACAGATTTCATAATAACAGTAATAGTACGATGCTGCCTTTAGCTAAGTTCCCCATTGTGTTGTAATGGGTTCTGAAGGTTGTAACGCTCTCGTTTTGAAACACACTATTGGTTAATTTTCAAATTTCAATTGTGTGCCAATAGATAAAGCGCGCGATGATTCTATTTATTATTTAAATTATACGCGTTTAAATCTTATCGGCTAATCATGACAAATGCTTGACCAATAGCGTAGTAGCTTGTATAACCAAGTTTAGCCAATAGTAGACGATATACGCGCCGACTCTGGCTGGGAGAGAGACGCTAAAAGATGGCGTAGAGGCGGTTGGCCGGTAGGCCGTAAGAATTAAAAAGCCGCCATGTATTTGTAAATATCTGTATATAGTGAATACTAACTTCGAATAGAATCAGTAAAGTAGTTATTTTAGTGTCTGTAAGAATTAAAAAGCCGCCATATATTTGTAAATATCTGTATATAGTGAATAATAACTGCGAATAAAATCAGTAAAGTACTTATTTTAGTTTCTATGTTCTGTGTTGTAGTGTAACATTGCCCATAGTTACAGCAAGGCAATGTTTTCGTCGAATCAACTATAAGTACAACAGACTTTTATATTATGTATGCCTCTCGTGATGCTAATGTTCCTGTTTGAAGCCGATTGCGGAAATGCAGAATTATTGATGGCTTCAATACCTCATTCCACGTTTGGCCAGTAATATTCTTGATTGTATCCAGTGTTACCGTCCGATAAAGACTTCTCGTACCCCATGAGAAGATAAATAGTGCGTGAATAATCTCCTTTTGGTGGCGTAGCTATACCGTCCCGTTATTTTGACATCTCCCGTGTGTTTTGGGCATAAAAACATAGTGTTCAACTGCCGAACCAGTTTATGTCGAAATTATTAATTGTCGGGTCATTTTTGTCATTTATTTTACGTACAGTTAGTAATATTTTCTTTTTGTGTGACTATATGTAATCTAGCTGAGCTTAATTATGTTATCGTAAAAAATATTTGTTTACAACGCCCTGGCCAGACCGCGTTTAGTTTAGTTTCATTATTTGCTGTATACTGCTTCTTATTACGTGTGCAATTTTTACTTTGTCTTTTGTTATGTCAGATGGACTTTCAATGGTTTGTTTACATGATTATTCTGACGAAAGTTTTTGTAAAGTTTACTCACACCCTGATGTCAATTGCTTTATTATTTGTGTATTTTTTTAGTAAATCGTTAAAGTAAGTTAAATTCAATGATTCGTTTTATTTCCACTTTAGAAAGTTTAACGTATCAAGGTAATGGAGTATTTGGTAGAATTTCGTGAAACAATCGTATACGACTTGGTGCTTTAAGAAAAAAATTCTTTGCGCTAGCTATTAATTTATCAACATTAAGGTAGCACCTCCTAATAGTTTCAGCAATCCTATGAAGCCCATGTGCCAAACATGTTACATGCAGTATATTCCGACATGTTTCCTTCAAAATTATTTCAGCAGCTTTCATAAAATTCACTCCATCGGTAATAAATAATAAGAACTTGTCCTTATATTCTGCACATTTGTCACCCCAAAAGTTTTGTAAACTTGAATTTACTGCATCCGTTATAGCGCGAGAATTTGTAGCTTCTAAAACTTTAGCGGCGATTAAGTGTCTGCTCATTGCGCAATTTTCGTCTAATACACCCACTAACACATTCGTTACCTTGAAGTCGCAAACATTGATTGTTTCGTCCATGCTAAGCCAGATGTACTTCCCATTAGGCTCAGAAGACATTTTCTGTCTAATATTTTCGCACTCCTTAAATAAATATTTTTTTCTTAGTGTAGACTCCGAAGGCCTTAACATTTGCCACTAATACATTTTTCCAAAAATTGTCTGACACGGTATGTTACATCCTATTATAAATTCCACAAACTCTAAGTTAAAATTACGTTGCGTGTGACTGTAACTAAAGCCATCTAGCTTATGGTTTTCCGAAAAAATATGTAAATTAATATTTGTTTTGCACGACCATTAAATTGCTTTGCCACATCTAGTGCAATACAGTTCTCTACCTACAAAATGTAAATCGGCAATATCGCGAATGCAAAAATTTACTATAGCTTGCTTCGCGTCGGTTCAGTACGATGCGACATTTTCACGTTTTTAGTACTCACATCCGAATAAATTTACAGTACGAGACACTGAGTGTGAGTAATCTTATTAAATTACTCCCCACCCCGCCTGAAATTGGGCTTCAGGTAAACATCCAATATTATACCGTATATCTCCTGCAATTTAAATTAATCTATTACGTATTTCGTTTTTATTTAATATAGTACGTTTCTCGATAAAACTAAGTTACGCATTAACATTGTAAAATTAAATAAAATTAATTTAGTATGTCGTATGACTTTGGAATCCGGTAGGTAAATCTTGTCTCTGGTTATTATGCAACAGTATTTCAAGTTTGATAAATATTGAATAATGATAAATATTCCAATTTCTGTTACATTGTGATAAGAATGCGTTAAATATTTTGTTGTCGCATTATAATGTGGTGATTGTCACGGATCGGCCAGAGAGCGCGAGACGTGCACTTATAAATTAAGTAGTAGTGAAGAACCACGGAGCGCCGCACAAAAATAATATTTTTTATGATAATAAGGCAATGCAGATGATTCCACTAAAAATGACTCCATTACTTTCTGAATATTTCATACCATAGAAGTATGCATCTATGTGCAGTGGTTTTAAAATGGCATTGCAGTTTTCGGATACGCTTTTTTAAAATAATTTATGCGGCATTCGTTAACAATTTAGAGGACAATTTGGCAGCCCTGAAGCTAGAAAGAATAGGTTTTCGATTTTTTTGAACATTTTAGTGAACATAAGAAATGTAAATTAGAATAAACATACTTTCGTTTATTGAACATTTTATAAAACTGTTGCACATACTATGGGATGCTTTTCGCAGTTTTTCTGTACATAGTGTTGGTCTTAGTCAATTACAAAACAAACAAAAACTAAGACGTTTATTAAAATTTAAATAATTAATAACTGTTTTATTTACTGATGGATTTTGTTAGGGTTCTTTTTCTAGTTAACACTAACTTGTCCTAGGACTTTTCTTTATGAAGTTATCGTACAAGAAATGTCACAAACGAACAGACAGACGGACGGATATTTTGAAAGTTGTTCAAAATTAGATCATTCATATAACGTTTTGTAATAATTTTATTTTGAAATGCTCGAAATAGTACGTATCTGCAAATTTTTTGATATAGTTTTTATTAAAAATAGATTTTTCATAGAAAAATTATACATTTTTAGTAAAATGGGTGTTCCTTAATCACGTGCTAATATCTCATATGAATATATGTCCGCAATGGGTTAAATTTTTTGCCACAGGGTGTTTTAATCATAATTTTAATGATTAACAATAAGCTATTTTTTGCAAATTTGGTGATGTTATTTAACTGAAAATATGTGTAAGTTGTACATAAATAAATACTACAGGATTGTTGAAGACTATTTTTGGATAAAATTTGATTATAAGGGAGATATCTCATAATTTGGTGGTTTATCCCCCTCCCCACTAGCCTTACGTGGTGTTCCCTCTTAACGACTTGAACCCTAAGTCAATAAAATATACCTTAAGTGGCACAAAATTCAAAAAGAACAAAAGCAACATACAAAAACAATGAACGGGTAGGTCGGGTGTACGTTCTTGGTCAAGTAACAACATAAACTAAAATATTGCTTGAGAGTATCACAAGACAATACAGCCTATCATTAAAAATTTTGTTTGATTCTTTTTTTTCTCCAAAACTATGGGCTTTAGACCCCATATTATATAAGGTTTTTTGTTTGTCTAGTTGTTTACCACTACCATTTTTTTTTAATGACACGAAACTGATTACACCCTGTATTAGTTGGGAATTTCTTTTGTAGTATTTCCATTTTTACGCACAACTGCATACTACCCCTCCAATAATACCGTATGACAATCTTGATTCGAATAAAACATAATATAAAATTTTATATTGTTTTTGGTCTAATGTCATTCGGAATTTTTTAAATTTAAAGAGAGGGAGAGAGAGAGAGAGAGAAAGAGAAATAAAAATTATTATTAATTTACCTTATTTTGCAGTAGATCTTTCTTGCTGTACTGACGGAATTTTTAAAATCACTTGACACCACCTTATATCACAAAGTACATATTATTATAACTAAAATTTTTAAAGTCACTTCCGTTGTTGCATCTCGTTTTACCGCAGATTATTTTCGACAGGGAACGATTTGATGAATGAAATAAAAGGATGGGGAGAGTTTCATTGAGGGCTGCTCACTGCAGTGCAGCGCGGCTGGAATGGGTCGATTTTTGAGTACGATGCTGCTACCGCTTCTGCGCCTTCTATTTGAGGCCAGGCGTTGCATCTGTGACCATATTTTTTTTTAATATGAACCAATTAGCTTAACTGACACCATACGCAAAGCTATTTAAATGATTAATTACCAAGTGGAGAACAGAGCGATCTAGAAAATCGTGTTGACAGATGTTTGTGTTAAGTATTAGATATATTCAGTACGCATGTTTGGCCTGCTCTCATTTCATTTTTTTTAATGACCGAAATCCTCGCCGAAATCTAATTTTCCACTTGAGCTGAAATTGTGCAAATGTGCGAATTTCTTCACTATCTGAAAATCATGTTACCCTTGAATTCATATAAAAAATCTTACTTAAAGAAATTGTGTCCACGAATTTTTAAATATTTTGCCAATATTTTTTCCCAGTTCCGTTACAAATTACCAGTTTTTTGTTATCATTCTAGTTTATAATATTAGTGCAGAATGTGCAGATATCACATGTCTTATATTTAGATTTAGATACACAATACACATTTACTAATTTAACCCTATCACATCAATTATATGCTGCCTTTGTGTACAGAACTTGACGAAGAAGTCAGTCCTGATCCCCTTATAAATAATCTCGTAGGAAATTCCGTTATGCAGAGAAATATGTAGAATCCGAAAATCTATGGTGGACAGCTGGCAATTTTGAAGATGTCATTTCACCTCTAACACCTAGATTCTTCGAATAATGTATAATTTATAGTCACTCTTTAGATTATTGTCTATTGTTTTCTTTGTCTAACACAGGAAAAATAACACAGGCACACACAAAAAAGTGATCTGAACCGGGACCCGACATGGCAATCCCTCTGTATTTCGACGTTCTGAATACGAATCAAACGCTCTAAAATCAAGAGATCTTTCAGAAAATATAATAAAAAAAAGAAAAAAAAGTTAAATTCAGTGAAATTCTCAAAAATAAATAATCAATACTTTTGTAGGTGTCTACACAGCTTAAAAGTCCTTTTGCAGTGGAATTCACCTTACCCCCTCCAATATCAAGTGATTATGTTCGAGGAAATTCATGATTCAAATCGGACTGCATTCCCCTGCAATGAACGAAATTGTAACCGTCTAATAAATTCCTTAAGAAAATCAGACACAATAGATAGGTTGGCGCATGTTGTAATCATATTGGAACAACCAAAATTCACTGACAAACTGTCCTACAACGTTACGGGAAACATAATTTTTAAACAAGATGACAACGAAGTCGTTCTGATGTTTCCCTCTGTGGAAATTTCTGCACGGGACATCTCGAGGAGTCATTTAGTAAGTACTAAGATAATTATTATGGTGCCTGGTCTATGCGTGCAAATATTTTGCACGATGATATGTTGGCCCAAAGAAGTAAAAAGTTCTTTTTTTTTTCCTAACTCAAGCCTATTTTTTTTTAATCAGAAATAGGAATTATTTTCATTGTCGATAATACAACCAAAGATTAGAGGATTGACAAGATAGGACAGCCGGTGAAAAACCTTTTATCTTTTGGCAATGGCGCCATTGACCTTGACAGTTAAATTGGAGTTACCACTCAGTTGCCACAATGTGACAATCAGACGGAGAAGGTAACATTAAAGAGAGAGAGGCCAATAGTGAAAAATCGACAACACTGTCCTAATAGAACGACCTAACTCCGCTGACAGTCAGAATCCAAGGTCACTAAAGAAACAGGTTGCTTCATAACATGTCACATGAAGTATTCCTATGTTCATAGTTAGGTATCTATTTAGTTAGGATAGAATTGTTCATTGACAGAATAAGTTTGAAACTTTTTTTTCCTATAAAATGAAGAAAAAACAGCCACACGCCACTGTCATCGAGGTCTACGCGTGACGTAGCACTTGCCGATTCTAATGAGCCAACCTGTCTTTTAGTAAGCTTGGTCAAATTCATTTCATGGTTACCCGACAAATCCCGAAACCGTTTCCGCTGGATGTCGTGTCCCTTTAAATTGGAGTTCACAACTGTCTTCGTCTATTTCGTGTTCTCCGCCTGACTCCTATCTTGTTAATTCTCTAATCTTTGGTACAACTACAAATAGAAAACGGATGAAGCAAGGATATTGCGCTCACTTGTCGTGTCATTGATTTGAGTTTTACAGTGTTGCCATTCTGCCGTTGTCATTTAATAATAATAATAAAACAGTTTCACTTTTACTTTATTTAATCAGTTTTAAATCGACTGCTTACCTGAAATTTGTTACTAATTTACTTATAGTCATTTTAGAACTTTTTGACAAGCATCACAATTCATTTGAAGTAAACGGTTCCATCATTTAAAATTTTTTATTACTTGCACAGATTGCACAACCAAGAGTTTCCCGAAAACCTTAAAATACTAAGCGATTATACTGTTCGAATTTCAGATAGAGTACAAAATAATCCCACTGCAAGACATGGATATTGACAAATTTCTATCTAACTGCAAGAAATGTATTTTAATGATGAGAATGAAACTAATTTCTTGGTCATTATAATGCAAATTTGTTTAATCACTGTCAAAAATTAAATTATTAACACGCAATTTTGTTAATTTTGACTTTAAATTTAACTAAAAACTAGAGGAAGAAAACACATCGACAACACTGTATGATTCATACGCAGCGTATAACCTCCAACTATATAACACAATGTCGAAAAATACATGAAATGTCTGTTTGAGCTGCCGACGCCGACAGCGGCACCATTTTAATTATCAACATTCATATAGGTCGGGCGGTTCTTACCCCTCATTTTTTATGTTTTTTATTTTTTCTCATGGATGTAATAAATATAGTAAAATGAGATACAGATTGAACAAAGTACTCTCTCTGGCCCGAAGATATCGTATTTTTAGAAAATATTAGATTTAAGGAAAAACCGTTGGAGTAAACCAAACATGTTTTTCTTTTTTTGGGGGCCAATATTGTATCATGCAAAATATGTCTATTCAAGATTTCGTGTGCGATATCGCAGAAAAATGATACTTTTCAGATTGTTTCTGGATCATACATAGGATTAGGCGGACTGTAGACTAAACCCTCCGACGAAGACATAATTTATACACATATATATATATATTTTATATATTCCATTCTAAATCTTGGCCTCACTTTTCGCTTGTAGGTTTAATAGCAGAGGCGCAATATAATATTTAATAAATATATGGATAGTATACGTTACAGTTAGAATTATTACATTTTTTTAGCTCGAATCCTCATTGCCAATGGGAGAAATTCAAGATATATTAGCACTAATCTCTTGTACTGAACGAACCGACTTGGTAATGATATTTCCAACAGACTGGAGCAGTTCTGTTGATAGTACTTTTGAGATACTGTGTTCTCTAACGAAGGTTGATATGTCTTCAAAGTGTAAAAATGTTTTCGTTGCACATATGCTTTCACCAGCTCTTGATGGTTTGTTATTGGAATTTCATACATTATCTAGTGAAAAAAATAAGGAGGTTCACTACATCACTGTATATTCCAGGTAATTTCAAAGTATTCAAAGTAATAAAAACGCAACGTCCTACATTAGTTTATTAATTTCAAATCGAGCTTAATATACAGGGTGATACAAAATATTTGCAAACATATTTAAATAGCGAATCTCTGGCTTATTCTGACAAACAGATCATATAAACGTCCTATTTATTAAGTTACAAAATATTGAGTTTCGGAAAAGATTAGGTTCCGTGTCGGAGACTCAAATTTCCAAGCAGTTACCCTGTATGCCAATGAGATGCAATGCACCTTGGCGAATAGACACTTCTTCCGCGGGTAGCCACCCCTCCCCTCTCAATTTACGTGTAATATTTAGTAAAGGAAGAAACAAAATTTTATAGGTTTATTAAAATAGTTCCATTATATGTCTTCCTGGTGTTGGTAAATATGGAATCATGTATAGTCCAGTCAACGGAGCGCTAAAATGATTAAAATCTCTAACTTGAGTGCTAGTGAAGGAATTTTGATGAAACTTTGTGCAATGCGTCTATAATGACGTTAATAAAACAGCTGAAAAAAATTTAGTATTAAATGATCGGAAGGGGTAGAAAACGCCCCTTTTGTCACGGGTTCCGTAATTTGTAGAATTAAGTCAAAAATGAACAAAAAAAACAAACAAAATATTTACCTTTTTTTGGCCCAAAATAAGATGTTTTTACTCTTGTGGATATTTTAGAAAAATGCATATTTTTCGAGATATAGCCACTCGAAAATTCCTTAAATTGAGGGAGGGGAAATGTAAAAGGTAAAAAAAATCTTTAAAAATATCTGAAGAAATTTAGGTGTATCATCGAAATACAAGACTTTTTTATTTGCAACTTTCCTGTAAAGTGCATTTCTACCCAGTTTTACCGGAAAAACATGAAAAACTACCCCTTTCTTTGAAATTGTAGCTTTAAAAACATGTAATTAAAATTTTTTTTTAAATTAGGCATATGCATTGAGGCCTTCTAAACATTTTTTGTCTCTTGGAATTTTCTTGTAACATGCTAATTTTCCGAGTTACAGGCCGCTTTTCACGATGAAAAATGTATTACACTTTTGGCAAATTTTCAATTAAAAAATACATGAAAAGCGTGATTTATATATATATTATAAAAAATATGAAACCTATATAGTCATACCATTTTTAAATGTTCAATATAATTTTTAAATTGATAATATGCAAAAAATGTAGTATATTGTTTATCGTGAAAAACTGCTTGTACCTAACTCAGAAAATTAGCAAGTTACAAGAAAATTCCAAGAGACAGAGAATGGTTAGAAAGCCTCAATGCATACGTCTAATATTTTTCAAATTTTTAAATTACATGTTTTTAAAGCGGTGCAATTTTAAAGAAACGGGTAGTTTCTCATGTTTTTCCGGAAAACTCGGTGAAAACGCACTTTATGGAGAAGTTGCAAATAAAAAAGTCGTATTTCGATGATACCTTACATTTTTTCAGATGTTTGTCTCAACTTTTACATTTCCCTTCCCACTTTTAGACATTTTCGAGTGGCCATATCTCGAAAAATACGCATTTCTCGAAAAAAATTCACAAGAGTAAAAACATCTTATTTTGGGCCAAAAAAGGTAAATATATTGTTTCTTTTCATTTTCAACCTAAGGGGTGTTTTCTACCCCTTCTGATCATTTCCTGTTCTAATCTTTTTTTCAACTTTTTTGTTAACGTCATTACGAACATTGCACAAGAACGTTGTTTGTTCATTTATAACTACGCATGTTACGTATTTTTTTTAGTTTGCCTGTTAAAAGTGTTTATTTGTGTATGTTCTAAAAGAAAACGTAATATGTTGTTATTGTTAATTAAGTTGTGTTCTTTATTTTTAGTTTTATCTAATGTCAGTATAATTTCATATTCAATCGTTTTTCCCATAGTTTTACGAGAGAAAAAAAAACATAGTGGCGCCCATTGGTTTTTTCTGTTAGTGTTTCTATTAATCTTTGTTAATGGAATTTATGATACAGTAAGCACTTGGTGACAGGCTTCAAGTAACTGTACATTTTTATCTGTCAATTAGCTGCCTTGAGTCGAGATCTAAGCCGTGGCGAATTTTTAGCAATTATCTTTGCTATTAAGGTAAATTAAACGTCACGCGTACCAAAGTTCGTTTTCGAGGTTTTTGGAAAGAATCTAAATATTTTCGCAACTCAACACCTTGTATCTTGAATAATTGTCTGTTTAGGTCATAAGCTTTTTGTCGCAGAATTTGTCAATGAATTCCTCCTTAAAATATTCTTCAGTCATTTAAAACCACCTTGTATAATGACTGAAATTCTGATTCTTATCGAATTAAATTAAAATCGTTTATCTGCTTATAGAAATGAGGATTGCTTATTATCCCTGCTTCACCACCTGCACCAAAATATAGCAGGAGTCGTGATAATTCCTAAACTGCTTCATGAGAATTATGTGCTGCGAAAGTTAGACTACATGTCTGACGTCGAAGAAAACTTGGAGAAGTTCCACGAATGTATCAACAAAGAAATAAAATTTGTCAATAACTTTTTACATGAATATCAAAGTAATAACAATGCTGATGGCGTAGTCAAATTTCGAACAGATTTATCTGATTTAGAGAGGCACACTGATGCATTTTATTTACGAGTGTGTCAATTAAATGACCAGTCTTGAACTATTTAACTGAATTTTATTTGTTTTCCTTTTCTTCCACTCCCAAAACTGATTTGAAGTATGAGAAGAAGAACTCGAGAGGAAAACATGGTAACCACTGTTGTCAGTTGTCACAAATGGTAAGTACTGTTAGTGTTTTTTTTTACATCTATGACTCAGGCATTAGATTGGTGTCATTTTTTGGTCAGACGATACGTCACTTTGACCTCCACAGAATCAACAATATGACCCAAAATTGACATAATTATGTAACATTGCAGAAATGTCACTAATTTACATGTTAAAAAGTAATTTATTTATAATAATTACTTAATTTAAACACTTCATTTTTCAAGTGATTATCGTCATACTATAATAAAAAATAAAACACAGGTAAAATTTAACGAGAATATATTAAACATTTTCTTACAACAAAACATATAAGTCTCATGAAAAAGAAAAACAGTCACAGTTAACAACGAAATTAATATTATTATTATTTTATGAGTACATACCAAGTAATGAGCATAATTAAAAAAATATAAATCTTTATACAAATATTTCTTACACTAGGTGTATCTTATAGGTAATAAAGGGCTAGCTACGTATTTAAACAATTCAGTTCGTTGACATTAACAAGATTTTTACCAATTTAATATAGGTAATACTCGCAAAATCGTATACTTAGTTGCTTTTAGTGAAATTTCTGCTATGACCAGAATTTTTCTGTATTTTATAGTATTGTTTTACATTACATATGAATTGTGATATAGTTCTCCATAAATCTCTAAAACGAATATTTAAGCATGTATACCCGCCCAGTAATACAAAAAAATTCTAGCAACTTTCGAATAGATCAAAAGGTTTTTCACTTGGAATCTACTTAAGAAAAGATTGCCTTCACTGTGTCAAAAATGTCAAAGTGTTTAGTTAACTATCATCCATTGGCAACATTTTTATTTAACTCATAGATATTGGCAAAATGCGTAAACAGATAAGCAGTAATACACATGTCACTAGTAGTAATAGGATGAGACTGACTGATTTCCGCCCAGAGCTTTTGCTGTCCCTCTCGACCTACAATCCTACAATTTTATTTCAGTTGATGAAATATCTTTATTAAAAATTTATGCAAACCTGTATTTACGATATCAAAAGTGCATCGTTTTCGAGATGTTTAATGTTATAACGAATATCATAGCAACAAAAAATTTGTATACTTATTGTCAGTGAAATCTAGAAAGTTTTAGAGATTTTTTAGTTTTAGAAATTATTTGAAAAAAATCACAATCGTGCATTTTTGAAAATCCCTCGTATATCCATAATTTAAAACATCATATAGTATAGTCGCCTTATTTTGGGATTTTACTTCTAAACTGAAAGTACAGGGTCATCAACTTTAGCAAAGAGTTCAGAACGACATTTAGAAAAAACAGTACCTTTTATTTTTTGACGGAAATGTTTGGTTTCATTTTTCGTCCAATAATTGGCCAATTCTAATGGCCAATTATATTAAATTAATTGAAACATTTGTTATCATACACAATATGCCATAAAATTACACGAAAATGGTTACTCGGGGGTTGTTGGTCTGATCACGAATCTGAAGTCCAATTTGGGAAATTCAAAATGGCGGAAGAAAATCGGGCCGTTTTCCAAAAAAAGGAGAATGGATATCTTGGCCAAAATCTGAACTCGGTGGTTTTCGAGGTCGCGGATTACGAATTCGAGGCTTAATTCGATAAATTCATAATGGCGGACCGGAAGAGAGTCAATTTCTTAGGAAAAACTCGTAATTTTTCCGTTTTTGGGCTGAAAATGAGTACTTGAGGGTTTTGAGGTCGCTGATTACGAATCAGATGACCAATTTACTATATCCAAAATGGCGGACCCGAAGAACAGTCAGTTTTCCGAACGAACTCGTATTCTTCTCTTTTTTGGGCTGAGAGTGGGAACTCTGAAGTTTTCGTTATCGCTGATAACGAATCTGATGTCCAATTAGGAAAAATTCAAAATGGCGGACAGGAAGTAGTATATTTTTCAGGAATAACTCTTATTTTTCATACTTCCAGCCCAAAGAAGAAAAAATACGAGGTTTTCCTGAGGATCTGGCTCTACTTCCGGTCCGCCACTTTGACTTCATAGAACATCTTTGGCTTGAAATTCATCCCTCTACCAATTTCTGTGGTTACTTTCAGTTTATCCCGAGAAGGAGTGGCATCCATCCCCATGGCAAAAACATACCTTCAGACCATGTAGACTTTTGCAATACTATCAATTACGAATTGAATGCCATTTATTTCATGAAAATCGATCTTTCCTAACAGGAGTCCGAGATAAAATGCTTCAATGACTGCACTATAGGCCAATGTTAAAATTCATTAATCGTTACAAAATAAAAATTCGGCGTGCCCAGGAGTTGACAAACAGCACTATAGCACGGAAGAAATAGTTGAACAGGCGGTACAATATCGATCGGCGCTGACCGACTACACCGCATCGCTTCCCACAAAGTAACAGGCTCTCGCTCAGTATTACATCATCTTACCTTGATTCTTTCATGTCGATGGCCTTGGAAAAAACTCGTAACTTTCGTCCTATACGCGAACATTAACATTTCCAATGTTAAAAATTTCAAAATTTGTGTAAAATTGACTTTTTAAAAGACTTCGTAATTTTGATTATAACGGAAAATATTATGAAAACGGTACACTTTTCACAGAGCGACGCGAACAAAGTTATGCATTATTTTTTAACGAAGTCATTAACTGAAACAAAATGTAGCAGGTATCATTTAAATAAACTGAGTTTTGATATATTTTTGAAACGAAAATTTAGTGGTATTTTGTGATCATTCATTATAATTACTTTTGATTCTGTTTATTTTTAATTGACTCTCTAGTATTTTAGCAAATAGGGTCTTTTTGCAATTTTTCGTAATTAATATCTGCGTTTTAATTATTGTTTGTTTTTCAAAAGTTTACATCCGTGAAAAAATTTAAAGTAATTGAATGCCTACCGCCTAAACCTTTACGAATGTTAGTCGTACAGCGATTTTAAAATATCTAGACAATTTAGTGAGCTTGCGATTCAAGATACTCACGAAAATGGTAAAATTGTAAAGTGATCTCACTTTTTTGAAAAATCATATACCCCCGTCAATTTATAGCGCGCCTTGACCATTATGATAATTTTCGTACTTTTTAAGACATGCGAGAAACAACTATTCTTTCTTACTTTCTTTGGTAATTCTGGAGAATAACGGGGCATTGGAATTTCCGCGTAATTTTTTCAGGGTAGACTAATTTGGGGTCGTAGAACACGAATCTGAAGTCGGTTTTCAATGCAAATGCATAGTTTTTCCAAAAAAAAAAAATTTGAAATTTTCCACCATAACACGAACTTTTTGTCAGTGTAAACACTAAAAACACCTCGATTTCGGTCGATTCGGATCGTGTATCCACAATGTAGGTGCTTTTTAGAACAATGCACTTTTTACACACTGCAAAAAAATTGCTTTTTCATAATAATACATAGTATAAATAGTAATTTTATTTATCCGAATTCAGAACTCCATTATTTGACAGTTCAGCCATAAGAATATAAGATTGTCGCGCATGCGTGTCAAAATACTCTGAAAAGTTGGTGTCTCAAGGCACAACAAAGAAATTCATTTTATAAATACTTATTAAAATTGATAAAATAAAAAATATAATTTAAATAATAATGCTTTTATGATCATCGTCGCCAATACCAAAACATGGTGTTTTATTAAGAATGTTTTCAATATATGGCGTGTCCCAAATTGGTTTATTTAAAAATGGCCCGTTTTTGTTATTGCCCATTAAGGACCAGCGAGGAGTTGAGATGACGCACATACCTTGCCAGGAAAGGAAATACTCCTTGCTCTTCTCGGATACCACTTACTGACTTTCAACCTGATTATCATTAATAAGTGGTGTCCGAGAAGGGCAAGGAACATTTGCGCCGGCGCAAATGTTCCTTGCCCTTCTCGGATACCATTTATTACTGATAACTAGGTTGAAAGTGAGTAGGTGGTATCCGAGAAGAGTAAGGAGGATTTCCTTTCCTGGCAAGGAAGGTATGTGTGATCTCACCTCCCCCTGGTCCTTATTGGGCAATAACAAAACAGGACCATTTCTAAGTAAACCAACTATATATTGAAAATATTCTTAATAGAACACCAGTTTTTGGTACTGGCTACGATGATCATAAAATCATTCTTATTTAAATTATATTTGTTATTTTCTGAATTTTAATAGGTATTTATAAAATGAATTTCTTTGTTGTGCCTTGAGACACCTACTTTTCAGGGTATTTTGACACGCATGCGCGGCAATCTTATGGCAGTTATGGCTGATATGTCAAATAATGGAGTTCTGGATTCTTATTAATAATGTTACTATTTATATTATCTATTATTATGAAACAGCCATTTTTTGCAGTGCGTAAAAAGTGTATTGTTCTAAAAAGCACCTACATTGTGGATACGGTATCCGAATCGGCCGAATTCGAGATGTTTTTAGTGTTTACACTGACAAAAAGTTCGTGTTATGGTGGAAAATTTCAAAAATTTTTTTTGGAAAAACTATGCATTTGCATTGAAAACCGACTCCAGATTCGTGTTCTACGACCCCAAATTAGTCTACTCTGAAAAAATTACGCGAAAATTCCAATGCCCCGTTATTCTCCAGAATTACCCTTTTTTTTTAATGGCGTATCTAGTCAGCGAGCTATGGACCATGCATTTTGACACAGTAAAAATAACCATTCAATAAATAGATTAGTTACATTGAATTATTTACAACAATAGAGTGTCATGTATAAAATAGTTTTTATAACTCCACCACCTTTTACCGCAAGTAGCCCATATCTGGGTCGGTACCCCTGCCCTAATTACCCCCCAACATTACTGTACAACACAGGTACCTCGAAGCTTGCACAAGGCTTGTTTTTTACAGGAATTATGTACACATTTTAAGAAATTATCCTCCAAGCTATACTTAACATATAATAGACCAGATCTGTTTATTCTGGTTATAATTTTTTCCCCCTGCTTTTATGTTTAATTTACAGCCAGTGACAGTTTTGAGAGTGTGGTAAAAACTTTAATTGAGGCAAATTTATGCTAATTGAATGTGGCTCTTTACTGATATATCTCCACTAATGTTTTTCTACTGAAAAAACTTTTGAAAGCCACTACGTCACATAAGACGTAGCCGGGGACAATATCATCGTAAACACCATCGGTTTATCGAGAGTTGGCCGAGTTGTCCATGGCGTAAATTGAGTTTGATGCGTTTGTAACCTGTGACATACTCATCCTTTGTTTCTGGTTGTGCAATTTATATTGCTGTTATTTGTTATTTCATTGCATAGATTATGTGCGTTTTAACTATGGATAATAACGAAGGAGGCCATGCCGATCAACTCTTCTTTTGGAATAGTGAGGTTATAGACAATCCAAATAATCTTGTGTAACGAACCGGAAACATATAAGAAATTTGCAACCCTATCGCGGATCGGGAAGACCTGATAGTGTTGTTAACAGTGAAGTGAACTATGAACATGATTGAAGAGAATTCCTGCTAAAGTTTGAAATCTAGTAACGATTGATTTTTGAGAAACTTTTGAATACTCGTTCGCAGACAGTTGGTCGTTTAAACTATTCAGGATGACAAAATGAAACAAAAGGTCAGTTATTTCAATTAAATAAATATTATTCTTCGGCTAAGATGTTATTGTTTGGAAATTGAAGCTATAATAATTATAAACAACCATTAGTCAATCTCTAATTGATATGTGAAATGTAGTACTAGCGTCATTTTTTTCAATATTTTTAAAGATTGTAAAAAATTTGAAAAATGAGGTTAAAATGCACATTAAGTCTCCAAAATTTGCTTACATGTTGTTGAGAGGTTGAGCATCGAGAGCATCGAGAATTGTCAAGTGCCTTACCCATAACCCGCCTCCAGACCCGGACCCGGGGGGGGGGGGGGCTATTATGGCAAATAGGCGTTTGACTCAGTTTATTTATCCTAATATCCCCCATGGCACGGAGGGGGGTTATGGGGGGTAGGGCACTTGAAAATTCTCGTTGAACAACCTCTTAACTTGTATCCAAATTTTGGAGTCTTAATGTGCATTTTAACCTCATTTTTCAAATTTTTTAACAATCTTTAATAAAATTATTTTTCATCGCATAATATGTTAAATCAGAGTTAACCGATCGAGCAGGCGTAAGACAAAATGACACCAATTTCAAGTGGTTGGGGTATAACATAATTTCTAACTTTCTTCTTTCGACTTTTACTTGGAAGCAGGAATAATCCAATTGTAAAAATTCTTTCACTGAAATTCAATTTGGACCTTTTACTACAACACCGCTCATAAAATGGATACCATATGATATCGAAAGAAATATTTCTGGAAACAGAAAATGTACCTAGATGCTACATTTTTCTCTACAATATTTCAGCATCCTCGCATTCATTATTTTCTCTTGAATGATAAATAACCAAAATACTAAATTAACGCAACGCTGCTATCGTAATCGCCGTACATTGTTTAATCTCCGTCTAAAATTTGATCATTATAGCTTTTATAGTTTTCCAGACAACTTGAGTTATATTCGAAAAATTTTAAATATCGTGTATTGCCAAGAAGAGGTATACATTAACATAGGGGATGGACGCAACCCTATATCGCAAATCGCCCCCCGATAATGAATTCGGCAGACAATTTTACATAATAGACCTGACTATAAGTATTGCACTAGTTTGGTAGGAATAATTGGATTAAAGTAATCGTTGGATTTTTTTTTATTACTATTAGGTACGCTATAATTGCTTGAAATTTCATAATTGCATTTCAGTAATTTTTAAAAAGGATATTTGTGTAGCAGATAGAAGGTTCAAACTGTCACGCCACCATTTTTTGTTAGATTAGAATAAAAGTAATGATATAAGCTATAATGTATTTTTCGTACTTTTCATAGGTAAGCGTTTTTTTTTAATCCACTTGTACTGAATCAATATAGTGACCATAGCAACCTAAAGTTCAGTAGGGCAAGAATGAGTTCAACTTTGACGTTTGTCCTGTGTTTGAATATTTAGGGAAAAAAATAGATAATAGAAAAGCAGTATGCCTCAGTCATTTCAATGAAAGTTTTTATTGTTTTTAACATTTTTTACCAAAGTGCTACCAAATTGACTCGCATTTTTTTATATCGTTATCAGTCTATTTTCATCTTAGAATATTTCTTAAAGCTCATTGTGATGGTTGAAATTTCTACATTATTTTCTCCGAAGCAATCCCTAGAGTGGGGTCAAACAAGCATCAAAGTTTAGTGAAAAAGGAATTTTTTCCTGTCTCAAAAAATTTTTTTTAACATGTTAGTTACATCGAATACTATACCAAATGGACATTTTATACCTCTAGCAACCGCCGCTACACAAGTTATTGTCAATTCTGTGAAAAATCGACCACTTTGCTCGTTCTTTCTAAACATAGATGAGTATGTCTCGGCATGTGTAGGTCTAAAAAAATCTAAAATAATTGAGGCTGTTCGTTATGATATAGGATATCAGCGGTTACAATATGAAATTTTTATCTGCACACAACCCCAAAGAAATTAATAAGAACTGAGAAAACTGCTAAATTTTAGTTTCTTGGTTATAACTTCGGATACTTGAAGTGAAAGATGAAATTTTCAGAAATTATACTTTATAATGTGGACAATAACTGGTTAAAATTTCAACTCAAAATATCTAATACAAGTCTCAAAAATTGATTTCAAATTTGAAAATTGATTAGTCAATAACTTTTGGGCATCGCATCGTATGAGGTTCTTTTTTTTTACATGCAGGTTTTTTACTCACTTCATGATGGTGAACCAAAAAAAAATTTAAACTTGAAAAAAAGTGAAAAAAATAAATTTTTTGTATTTTTTCGTCAATTTCTTTTTAACAATTTCATTTTTTTAATAAAACCCATTACGTAATTTTTAAATGAATGAATAATACATAATAATTTATAATTTTAATTTATCAGCTAAATTGTATAACAATATTAATTTTTGCAAGGCAATAATAAACAATACCACGAGGCCTTGAGTGGCCCCAAATCTAAAGATAACAGACAGAGAAAAATCTTTCAAGTCGCGCGCTCCACTGGGACAAATGATTATAATTCGTGTTTGAATTATGGCCGTTTATTTGATTTAAATTGTTTTTCAAATGCTGTTCAGTGCCGACAAATTTGAATTTCTAATCATGATAAATATCCATTTTTTTAAATTGTTTAATTTTTTAATGCTATTTGTACAGAATATTAAAAAATATCGAATAATGAGATCGCCATATGTCAAAAATTAATTATTAATTACAAAGAAATTGACTTTTATAAAAAAAATTGACGAGAAAATACAAAAAATCGATTCATTTCATATGTAAGCGTAATTTTTTTTATATAGAATTGATTTTTTAATGCTCTTTTGAAGAATTAAATCCTAAGTTGTTAAAAATTAATTAAAACAGTGAAATTTTTCTAAATAATTGACAATTTTTTTCACATTTTTTTCAAGTTTAAAATTTTTTTCTTGTTCATCATGAAATGCGTAGAAAACCTACAATTAAAAAAAGAACTTCATACGATGCGATGCACAAAAATTATTGGCCAATCAATTTTCAAATTTGAAGTCAATTTTTGAGACTTGTATTAGATATTTTGACTTATAAGTTATAATAAAAAAAAAACAACAAAATTTAGCAGTTTTTTCAGTTTTAATTTCTTTTTTTGAAGTTATGTGCAGATAAAAATATATTGTAACCACTGATAGCCTATATCATAACGAACAGCCTCAATTTTCTTGGCATTTTTTGGACCTACACATACCGAGATATACATTTATGTTTAGATAGAACGACCATATGGTCGATTTTTCACAAAATGGCAATAACTTGCGTAGCGGCGGTTGCTAGAGGTAAAAAATGTCCATGTCGTATACTATTCGATGTAACTAACATGTTAAAAAACAATTGAGACTGGAAACAATTCCTTGTTTTGCTTGTCTGACTCCACTACTATACCCACCTCTGCTCAGAAAAAAGTTATAAACAAAAATGTAAAAAAAAACAAAAAAGCCACCCTTTTCACCACGTTCTCAAAAATGCATCCCCTTTAATAGCATTTTATGATTTTATCATTATTAGGTGACCAACTAACGGATTAAACAATAAAAACACTTTAACGCCATTGTTCCTTACTAAATCACTTAGTCAATAGCCTACTTGTTAGATATATCTTGAGGACATTTCGTTAAAAGTACTCGGAATCCCAAACAGGCAAGATATTTGTCATAACTGATTGAAAAAATCGTCATTTATACAATAAAAACTTTTAATATATTTACAAATAATGTTTAAATTATTCAGTTATAAATTAAAATAGATTTATTTATATACTAAACTAAACAATAGTTATGAGCAAAGATAAATAATAACACATGAAAAATATTGCACATATAAGTTCTACATTTTTTTCATTTCTTAAAATAACTATGAAATTATAAAATATTGCACGTTCAATGATTGCACTGGATATCACGCTTCTGTTCATTAGTTACAGTCGCTAGATAATCTTTAAATCTGTTAAAAAATATTGCACGTGTTATACATAAAACGGAAAATAAAAATTGGTACTAATATTGCACTGAATTACTCTAATCACCTATAAATTATTTGGCAAATTAGCTGATCTCAAGGAGTATTAAAATCTATTCTTGAGATGCTCTCAGTACTTTAACTAGATTTCTTAAATATTAAGATGTTCAGTTTTAGGAAAACTATAAAATTTTAATTTGTCACTTTTTAATTAACTCCTATAGGATGTCAAGAGACGCAAATTAAAAAGAGTAATTATTATAAACATTTTATATAAACAGACGTTTTATTATTATTATTATTATTATTATTATTTTGTATAAAATAACATCATGCAGGGGATCCAACACTATTATTTTGAAAAGTTGGTAGTTAGCGATGTACGTAACTTTCTGAATTAACATAAATTATAGTTTATCGTTAATTAATTTAAAAAAAGAATTGAATTAATATTAAATTATTTTCTATGCAAGCCATTTTTGAAGCACGCCACTGGAATGGTAGCTATGCCCAAGTGTGAAATCCTAATCTAGAGATGAGTACGCACATGAGCATGAATGAAAGTGAGGAAGGGTAAGAATGCACGAATGCGTTATGCACCAAAATGGAAGCATGAGGGGCTGATTCATTTCTTCTGGATGACACGGTTATTTTTCACACTTTAACATTAGCATCTTTCCAAACTGTTGAATGTTTTGGTCTGAGGAAAGATTTCACGCTGAGTTTAGTCAGCGGTGGAAACTTAACCTCACTTTCTTTCATTCATCGGTATCTGCTTCTTCCCAGTTGTTCGTTTTTAAAAAAATAAAGAATAAATGGGTATTAATATTAAATGTATTTATTAATCAATAATCAAAACGGTTTTCTGTTACATAACATAACCTTAATTATTGTAGTTACATTTAGCAACTTGATTACAACGTTTAGCAAACTCACAACAGTGTAATACAGGGTGTTTGGTGCATCGTGTGCCAAATTGAAATGGCCGACAGAAAGGGTTATCTGCTATCCTTTCAGGCCCCTTAACACTTCCCATGCCCTGCGGTATTTTTCATATCGACTTTTTATCTTTTTTATGAGAAAAATCCCAAATTCTACATTTAAATTCAAATTATAAAACTGCGAATTTCATTTTTATTTTGATGTGTATTGTTGAAATGTTCTTTTAAATCCAAAATTACTGGCATCAGTCATCTAGTTGTTTTTTATTCACTCGCAAAGTTTCGGAATAGGTAAAATTGAAATTTAACCTTGGACTTTACATGACTATAAAAAAAAACTCAAAGCGACCGGGATCTTCCAACTCCCTCAAAAATTCTCTAGTCTATCCTCTTGCTAATGATGTGCCACATGTCATAAAAATCTTTTAATAACTTCGTGCATTTGCTAAATTAGTGAATCGGGTCACATAAGGCTAATATTCAAAATTCTGAATAAAAAATTATTTTTGCTTAAATTATGCATGGGAAACAGGTAAAATCTGTTATCTCACTCTTGCGAAGTAAAATCTATCTTTAGTCTCTTTCTATTCATGGGTTTTATTTGAAATCCACGCATACGCCTATAGTTTTTAAAAAGGACGGCTGTCCCGCGCACTGGCGATTGATTGTAAGAGAATATCTAGACAAGGTGTTCCCAAATGCGTGGATTGGGCGGGATGGCCCTATTCAATAGCCTCCACATTCCCCAGACCTAACTCCGTTGGATTTTTATGTCTGAGGACGTGCCAAAGAGCTCGTGTACGCGACGGAGGTTGCGACTAGGGAGGAACTTGTCCAACGCATAGAAACAGCTTTCGGTACAATTAGGGAGGAAATACGACTTCATACAATGACTGTCGAAATACGAAGCAGGTGTCGGGCCTGCATTCGCAACAGAGGCCAACACTTTGAGCAAGATTTTAACATTTTTTTAATAAATGATAAAAATGTAATTGTTTCTTTATTTCAAGTAAAACCCATAAACAGAAAGAGACTGAAGATAGATTTTACTTCGCAAGAGTGAGATAATAGATTTTGCCTGTTTCCCATGCATAATTTAACCCTTTAGCTACTGGTATATATTCACAAGTGTGTCTGGCTAAACGCAAAAAAAGAAAAGTAGTACAAATGCTGATACATTCATGAAGTCAAAAAGCAAACATCCTTATAAGTAAACAAACTAAAACTCATACCTAATAAATTTATAATAACAAAATATCAAATTGAAACGAAATTATGTAACTTTTTTTTTATCAAAATTTTTTTCTTTTGTGATAAATTTTGTAACATTCAGCTATACAAAAGTCCTACTTTACATTCAGCACACCAAGTTGTAACATATTTCCGTTTTTTTTTTCCATCTCGGTCAGTATTTGAACATACAATGTAAATTCTTTGCCCCTTTTGTACAATCCCAGTAGGTGGAACATTTGCAGGGGAATGTCTTTCACTGCAGCTAAGCGATCTATTACTTCCATACTTTGTAACCTAGGTCTAGCAGCAGTCAGAGTTCCATGTTTCTCCAAAATTTGTTGCACAGCTTTTCTTATAAATATGTTCAAGCGTATTGAAGTTTTTCCTATTTTTACAAGGAACATGTTATAAGCATTTAGCATGGCAACATCAACCAACTGAAAAAATAGTTTTTTGTACTACTTGATTGATTTTCGGACACACTCCACTGTAGCTAACTGCATGTCACATTTATCAATTATGCGTATGTTTTGGGTATAATCTATTACACAGTCTGGTTTCCAAATGTATCTAAATGTGTGCCAGTTCTATTATGATCCAATTTTCCGCTGTTGTTCATTACTCCTTGATGAAATGTTGAAAGCATTAACCCATCACGCTTGTCTCTCCACCTAAGAGCCATTACATTTTTGCACTTTTTGCTTTCGCACGTTCCACGTGCCACCCGATGTAAAAATTTCTGAAAATGTTTTCTATTTTTTTACTGTATCACAAACCAGTATTGTGCTGATCCAAGTAAATTGCCAGTTTAGAGCTAGTATACCAATTATCTGTAAATAACATGTCCTTTTTGTTCATACTTCACCATTCGTTTTTTATGACCGCGCCTAAAACACGTAATGGATCATTTCGAGGAATGTCAATTTCACAGCTTCAGAACAATTCCCGTCTCACAATCCCATAACACAAAAAATGTAATTCCGAATCGATGTCTTTTGGATGGGATAAGTTGCTTGAAGTGCAGCCCGCCTTTGAACAATATCAGGTATTCATCGATGGCCAGCTTTTGAAAATAATGGAAAAATGTTGAACATTTTCTATTCCATTCTTCAAATATGGTTGCTATTTTCCACAATTTATCATTATTGTCTGGGGGCGGAGGGTTATTATTATCAGCGAAATATATATAACGTAACAATTACGGAGATTAATAGGATCTGTTGACCAATAATCCGAAATTTTATCTTTTTTATATGCGGCATCGACAAAATTATTGCTAAACAGCTATACATTTCAGTCACTTAGTAGGCACCCATGGTTTTCTTTTTGGAGCAGTATATCTCTGTAGTATCTATTAGTTTCGTACACAATTATCGTCAGCATATTCTCATTAAAATATTTTACAAAGTACTCGTACTCGTTATCTTCATTTTCTATTTCAAACACTTTCGAGATGAATTTTCATTGTCAAAGTGGTACATTGTGGGATTGAAAATATCGCAGTTTTGCCAGCGTAAATCTCCTACAACAGTTTCTTCATCACTATCACTATTTGAGTCATTGTCTCTTTCAATACCATCGCTTGTGCCATTCAGGTCACCAAGTGAAAGAATTTCATCACTATATATATCATTGTCACTCAATTCTGTTCTTGGATGCTTTGAACCGCGAGTACCACGAGATGTTGATGGTAAATCCATTTTCGACATTATAATGCGACAAATAAAAAATATTTTTAGATAATAACATATAAAATGTAGCTTGACACAGCAAATATTATTGCCAATCTGGCATTTCTTATGTGCATTCGGAAATGTGAACCCTAAACGCTCGAGAGGAATACTCCAGTAAATAAGCCGGAAAAAACTGCCAAATGTGTAAAAGTTGGGAAACAGCACCGATTTAAAAAATTCCTTGTTGTGTTCCTTGAACCCTCAGAATTATTCGTCACCACTAACATGTTTGCGGACGGACAAAATAGGGGAGTTATGGAGGCTATAAGCCCCAAAAATGACCGAAAAATTAAGCCTTGCAGGAAACGAAAATTTTGGCCTGGAAATCTCTACTTGGGGGGCTTTTCGCGAATTTGGGGTCCAATATGGGAAATTCAAAATGGAGGACCGGAGGTAGAGTCAATTTCTCAGGAAAAACTCGTACTTTTCCCGTTTTTGGACTGAAAGTAGGAACTCGGATGTTCTCGTGGTCGCTGATAACGAATCCGATGACCAATTAGAGGAAATTCAAAATGGCAGACCGGAGAGTCAATTTCTAAGAAGAAGCTTGTATTTTTCTTTTTTGGGCTGAAACTGGGAACTCGAATGCTTTTGCGGTCGCTGAAAACAAAATCGATGTGTAATTAAGGAAAATTCAAAATGGCGGTCCGGAAGTAGAGCCACTTCCTCAAGAGAGACACGTGTTTCTTATATTTGTGTGATTTTGAACAAAAATGTGAGGTTTTCCTGAGGATCTGGGTCCGGACCTACGGTCAGCAATTTTGAATTTTCCCTAATTAGACATCGGATTCGTTATCAGTAACCACGAAAACCCCCGGGTTCCGAGTTTCAGCCCAAAAAAGAAAAAATACGAGTTTTCCTGAGAAATTGACTCTACCTCCAGTCCGCCAATTTGAATTGCCCCTAATTGAACGTCGGATTTGTTATCAGCGACCATGAAAACCTCCGAGTCCCCACTTTCAGCCCAAGAACGAGAATATTACGAGTTTTTCCTGAGAAATTAAGTGTACTTCCGGTCCGCCATCTTCAATTTCCTAAATTGGACATCGAATTCGCGATTAGCGACTTCAAAACTCCCGAGTACTCATTTTCAGACGAAAAACGAAAAACATATGAGTTTTTCCTGAGAAATTGACTCTACTTCCGGTTCGCCATTTTGAATTTACCAAATTAGACCTTGGATTTAGCGATCTCGAGAAACTCCGAGTATAGATTTTCAAGTCCATCTATTCTCATTTTTTCTTGAAAATGGCCCGATTTCCGGTCCGCCATTTTGAATTTCCCATATTGGACATCAGATTCGTGATTAGTGACCTCGAAAACCCCCCAAGTAGAGATTTCCAGGCCGAAATTTTCATTTTTACAGTTTCTTTTTCAAAGCTTAATTTTTGGGGCTTATAACCTCCATAACTCCCCCATTTTGTCCGACCACAAAGATATTAGTGGTGACAAATGATCCTGATGGTTCAAGGATACTCTTTTCATCAACGCAATCTCGACAAAATAAATAAAAGTCAATAAGCGACGCCTGTTCCCGGCGTAATTTATCAAATCGCTTATTGACGACGGCCGCACCTCACGAAAGTTTCGTACCGTCGTCTATTGACGACAGCCGTAGTTAAAGGGTTAAGCAAAAATAATTTTTTATTCAGAATTTTCAATATTAGCCTTATGTGACCCGATTCACTAATTTAGCGAATTCACGAAGTCATTAAAAGATTTTTATGACATGTGGCACATCATTAGCAAGAGGATAGACTAGAGAATTTTTGAGGGAGGTGGAAGATCCCGGTCGCTTTGAGTTTTTTTTTTATAGCCATGTAAAGTCTAAGGTTAAATTTCAATTTTACCTATTCCGAAACTTTGCGAGTGAATAAAAAAACAACTAGATAACTGATGCGAGTAATTTTGGATTTAAAAGAACCCTTCAACAATACACATCAAAATAAAAATTAAATTCGCAGTCTACGCCTAATACTTTTTTTATAATTTGAATTTAAATGCAGAATTTAGGATTTTTCTCATAAAAAAGATAAAAAGTCGATATGAAAAATAGCGCAGGGCATGGGAAGTGTTAAGGGGCCTGAAAGGATAGCAGATAACCCTTTCTGTCGGCCATTTCAATTTGGCAAACGATGCACCAAACACCCTGTATAATCAGAAAGTAATCAGGATGAGTGACTGTGTTTGTTCGGATTTTTTTAATTTCATAAATCGAAAGGACAGGTATAAAATAATGGATCTGCAAAAAATCAGAATTTTATTCGCACATTTAGTGTCTTAAAAACAATTACAAACCTCCACCTCGCGAAAATGGGGGCGTGGCAAGATGCTACGTCACTATACGCATAGACTCGGTGATCTCAGTTCACTCGTTGCTTTTTAGTTGTTATTTATCTATATATCAATCGTGTTGATCTGTGCCCCTCTAAAAATTGCGGATCGGATCTATACCAAAGACTTTTCCTGGGGGCGGTTTTTCGGGACGCAGACGGTGTCATTCTATTCGGGAATTAATTCTACATTGTACTTATATGATAAATTAGGAGGCATTCTTTTTAATGGTTTTTGAGTAATTAACTCGCAAAAGTCGGCTATCTCTCGCGTCTTAAAAATTAGAACGGGCAGTATATGAATTGTAGGGGAATATATAATTTGGAGAAATGTTACCAAATGTCAAGATTTGACGTTTTTGAATTTTTTAGGTTACGTTTTAATACTTCTAAAGAAGGTATTATTTTCTCGCTCTTGCAGAGCAAAATCTCCGAATTTCCCTGTACAATTTGATATCAGGAGAAATGACCAATCTTGTTCTATCTATAGAGACCTAGAACGGACTTCCATTCCACGTACTTACCTAGTTATGAATTTTTGAAAATTCGATGTTTTTCAATTATTAACAGAAAAGCCATCTTTCGTTCGCCCATGCCAAGCCGGATTTCCGATTTTGCCCATTCACTTTGGCATCAGAACAAAACGTCACTCTTCCTCTTTCCATAGACACCTAAAAACGGCCTTCAACTCCACATATTTACTCGCTACTGAACGGCTGTTAGTCGTCGGGGTAGATCTCCGAGTTCAAAGTTGCGTATAGTGACGTCACAAACAGGCGCACTCTGTTTTTGCAACTATTACTAATTTCAACTCCTTATATCTCGAGAACGGAGAAAGTTAATAATATGAAAGGACTCCGCACCAAATACATGGGAAAATGGATTTCGGTGAAATTCTTTCTAACTGGGGGGAATCAATCCGTTATTTGATGCTGAAAAAAGTTCCCAATACAACTTGGGTCTGAAAATCCCGGTGTCAAAAGTTACAGCTTATGAAAATCGGCTATATTCTGCCAATTAACAAGCAAAGTGCAATGTATACCTGCACTCCTGAAAAAAATCAATAATATAAAAATACAAAAACGTTTTTATCCCATAAAAATAAGTCCATTCTCTCTTCTTACAACCCGGCGATATATACATCGAAAACACCTTGGTACCGCCGGCATTAGCATTACCCAATGTCCACCACGAGGAGGTTGCGCGGTTGGATTTCGCACATCGTAGCCCTGAAAAGGGCCGTTTAAGGGTTGATAATCCACTCCTTCCTATTATATATACATACATATACATATCAAACATATCTCCAGGGATTCATGCATATTACACTTTGCTTGTTAATTGGCAGAAAATAGCCGACTTTCATAAGCTGTAACTTTTGACACCGGGATTTTCAGACCCAAGTTGTATTGGGAACTTTTTTCAGCATCAAATAACGGATTGATTCCTCCCAGTTAGAAAGAATTTCACCGAAATCCATTTTCCCATGTATTTGGTGCGGGGTCCTTTTAAGTGCATACTAAGAATGTTGAGTACTATATAAAAACGTATAAAAACCATATAAAAATAATATCATGGAACAAGCCTATTCTCAGTGGTTACATTTCCCTAGTATAGACGTGCCCAATGACACTAAGCATATTTCTTCCTCATCTATAATTATTTACAGTCAGATTTAAGAAAAATTGTCTGATGTTATATTCCTCAATAGGAATTAGACATTTCATGGTATCCTACTCGATTGTTTACAACAACTCCAGTCATGTATTACTTTCCAATCACCAAATATCAGTCTTCAGGGGTTTGGAGGTGAGATGAAATTATCCTTGTGAAATGATGCTCTGAGGGAATTTTTTATCCTAAGAATATACCTTTAGAAGAAAAATCAGTGGTAGGTACTTAGGACCTCCCAGATCTGATATCTAAAATTTCAGGTATCCATCGTCTAGAGAAATGTATTACAGACACGCACAGTGCATGCCTGTTTGCTACTTTCGGACTTCTAAATGTCTATATTGTTTCATTTATAGATGACGTATGTATAAGAAAAAGATAAAAAGCTGCCTATTGTTCTGTTTTTTTAGTGTCAATGAGTTCCTTTCATATTAAGTAACATGTAAATACTTGTTTTATTGTGTTTGGAAATCATAAGTGACGCGAATTATTATGCACTATTTGTATTAATTGTAGTATACTATTTATTGTTTCATTTGTATTTGGTATATGCTTATATTTCTATTCTGTGTATGTACCTATGTTATTTCTGTGTAAGTTTGTTATTGTTCTTTTTTAATGTTGACGACCACATCCATTCATTGCAATAGCCTATGTGTTAATAAATTAATTTGAATTTGAGAACGTAAAAGCGAACATAGAAGCAGACGCCTAGGGACAACAGAACCAAGTATTTTAGCAAAAACTATCCAAAGAAGTATTAAATGTACAGTACTACGAAAATTTTAAAATATTTTAAAGATAATGCACGTCGATGCTCGTAATTCCAGTAAATACATGCGGGTCCAAGGCTCTTACAGCCAGTTTTTCAATGTTGAGTTAAAGTTCGAGTTAAATAACTCTTACTCGCACCTTAACTCGAGGCTAAATTCGAGTTAACGTTACAACTGTTTTTCATTACTATTTCTCATTCGAGTTAGTTAACTCGAGTTGTGTGAAATATTTTGTTATGTTGACATGAGAAGTATGAATTTTAACCATATTTTCGGAATTTTACACAAGTATTCTAATGTCTTCTATAGTTCTGTGCTGTTAAAAACGTTAAAAATGTTACATTAACCTAACTTTCTGTGATATTATTTGTAAAATGTAATATTTATATTTTTGTTTATACAATTTATTTTAACGAGGTCACTTTAATGATGGTCCCTTGATCGGCAATAGTGGCCATCCTGTGAAACCCTACCTTATGACTCCTCTTGTGTGGATCAGAAATAATACTGAGAATTTATTTAATTAATCCCACATCAGAACGAGAAATACAGTGGAGAGGAGCATTAGCACTAAGGCTGCGCATTAAAATGGATACCATACAGGCAGTTGCGGCTAGGTACAACAATTCTCCACAACATAGCATAGGATGAGAGGGAACCAGTTCCCTCATGTAAAATAAACATTGCATGTTAATATTTATACAGCACAAGATAACAAATACATTATCGTAGAATACGAAATAATATCTCGCACTTCTTTTAATATATTATCTAAAGTTCTTGGATGCAAATGAAATCGCGCAAAAAAATCTTGTCGATCCCATTCTTCCATGTCGTTTGGCCTATATCTGATTACCTTGGGTCTTCTAGCTTTCTCATCACTGCTGTAAGCATTTACATTAAAATCATAATCCATGATGTGTTTGAAAAATATCATAATTTATTTACACCCTAAAATAATTTTAGGTTAGTTTTAAGCCGAAATTTGTAATTAACTCATACCTCGTCTAGAATTATCTTAACCTCGATTTAACTCGAGGTTTCAAGTTAACTCGCATTTGAAATACGCAACAGTGCGCTTAATCCAGAGTTAACCCCAGTACAAGAGTTAACTCGACATTGAAAAACTGGCTGTTAATGTTAAACAGTTCTATTCATAAAGAAAATTAGCTAGTTAGTGGTTCAATTAGAAATAGACAAAACCTTAATTACATTTCACGGATTTTGTCAGTCATCAACAAAAGATTGATTAATGAAGAAATGTAAGTTCACGTCGGAGAACTATCCATTTTCAACAAACTTACTTAATTTAAGTTTTATTTTTTCTCGATACAGTGGCATAGAAAAAGGGTTGAAATCGGATACAACTGTATTGTAAAAATATATCATGTATTATCTGTTTCTATGTCATAGAGTGAAGGGAAAACTGGAAATTATATATGCCTATTCAAAGTTCATAGTCGGTAACTTTACCTCAAACAGTAATTTGCTGAACACATCCCGTATCCCTAAATGAGGAGAATTTTTTTTTAAGTTGACAAAAATATAGTGTCAGTATTTGGTCAAACTTATCGAGGAAACCGTACGTAAAAAGCGATTGTGAAAAATTGTACCACGATCATCTACGAGTGCTAATGTTTTCCAGTGGCGTGCTTTAAAAATAATATTACTAGAACAAGTATTCAAGGCAACATGAGGCCCAGAGTGGGCAAATTACATTTACCGTATATAAAAGTCAATGTCTGAAAATCACAAATTATTTTAAAAAATGGTATAGAATATTTTTCAAACAGCTTATGAATATAATCTTTTTCGTTTACGTCACATGGTAGTTTTGTTATTACTACTTTGACGATTTCTGAATACGCGTCAATGTATACCACATTGAAGTACCAAACTTTATCAAAATAATAGATTGAATTCTAAGGATATAATGATAGGTTGACCTGAACTGTATTTAAAAACAAGATGCGTATTTTCGTTGAAATATGATTTTTGTTTTTTTTTAGTTTTGGACTGTGAACGATTTTATAAACAGTAATAATTTATTTTGCTTAAGGACATTAAACCCCAGTAAATAAGCTGGAAATTGTGGAAACGTTGGGAAACAGCACCGATTTTGAAAATTCCCTTCTGCGCTGTGTCCTTCGAACCCTCAAGATCCTTCGGCACCACTAACATCTTTACGAACGGAGAAAATGGGAGAGTTATGGGGGTTATAAGCCCCAAAAATTCTCCAAGAATTAAGCCTTGAAAAAAAAACTTTAATAATGAAAATTTCGGCCTGGAAATATCCCCGCGAGTTTTCGAGGCCGCTGATCACGAATCCGATGTCTAATTTAGTAAATTCAAAATGGTGGACCGGAGGTGGTCAATTTCTCAGGAAAAACTCGTATTTTTTTCTTTTTTGGGCTGAAAGTGGGAATTCGGGCGTTTTCGTTCTCGCTGATAACGAATCTGATGTCCAATCAGGGACTATTCAAAACGGCTGGCCGGATGTAAAGCTATTTTTTAGGAAAACCCAGTCTTTTTTTCGTTTTCGCTTCGTTTTTTCGGTAGTCGGGGATTTTCGAGGTCTCCGGTTGCGGATTTTTTGTGCACATATAAAATGCACATATTGCAACGCGGCCTAAATGACAATTTCTAAATTTCGTTAAAACTGAGGGATAAAATAAACCCCCCGAGTTCCCAGACCAAAGACGAAGAAAGTACGAGTTTCTCCTAAGAAATTTACTGTACTTCCGGTCCACCATTTTGAATTTCCTAAGTTGGATTCGTGATCAGCGACCCCAAAAACCCCCCGAGTACTCATTTTCAGCTCAAAAACGAAAAAATACGAGTTCTTCGTGAGAAACTGACTACTTCCGGTCCGCCATTTTGAATTACCAAATTAGATCTCGAATACACAATCAGCGACCTCGAAAGCCCCGGATACAGATTATCAAGCCCAAAATATCCATTCTTATTTTTTTCTAGAAATTGGCTCGATTTCCGGTCAGCCATTTTGAATTTCTCAGATTCAGATTCGTGATCAGAGACCTCGAAAATCCCCCGAGTAGAGATTCCCATGGCGAAATTGACATTTTTAAAGTTTTTTTTTCAAGGCTTAATTTTTGGGGTTTATAACCCCTATAACTCCCCCATTTTGCCGTCCGCAAAGATGTTAGTGGTGACGAATGATTCTGAGGGTTTAAGGAATACAACACAGAAAGAAATTTTTAATATCGATACTGTTTCCCAACTTTTACCTTCCTGCTTATTTACTGGAGTATTAGTGTGGCTCTAATTTATACTTGTGAAAAATCAATTTCAATTATTTTTGTCTCGCCCCCCCCCCCACCCAAAATTAATTCGAAATCCCAAAAAATGAATCTTTTGGGGAAAATCCGTTGATCAGTACGTGCCCCCAAAACCATGTAATTTCCTATGTATTTCTTATGGGAAAAATATATTTTTCCGCAAAGCGATAGAATCGTTAAAATGCAATGACAAATAAATCGTACTCATGGGATCCCAAAAATGACAAAAGAGTATCACATATTTTTTGACGTTTATTATTGTCTATTGGCGATTATTACATAAATGATTAATTAGTCAGATTCTAGTTTCTGATAATGTTCTAATATTGTACAGATTAATTAACAATAACAATTATAATTTATATAAAGAATTATTTTGCTACACCGATTTGTTATGCTTTAATACCATTTTTTTAGAATACAGTTAGAGTTGTAACTTTTAAAAAAAAATTAACTTTCTTCGACTCTGATCTTTAGATAATACAGATCATTTAATCAATAAAAAAATCGATAATATTTTAAACAATTATTCATTATTGAAATAAATTGCTGTATTTTCAATATGAGTAGAGAGCCAAAGAAAAGTTCAAAAGTTCTTAAAAACTCCAACTCTGCAGCATCATTCTGAAGAAAGGTGGAAATAAATAATAATACATTGTTTAAATAATTTTCAGGTTCCATTAGCAGTCTTAATCACCAAAATTAGTTTTTAATTAACTTGGAAAATTTAAGGTGGAAATTTCACAATTGCTTAAACAATTTGAAAAATATAATATCACAAAGTAGAATGTGATTAATAAATAATAATAAATTGGTGTAATATAATCGCAAATAAAAAAATAATTAACATAAAAAATACGTAATACTTTTACCCTTATAGGGTCCTACAAAAGGGTCTTATGTCTTAGTCTTAGAAAGGAAATTTCGGAGACACGTCTTAACATTACCCGATTTTGCCGTCTATACTACTGTGTACTACTATATAAATAAAAAATGAAATTAAGGTTTTATAAATGTTTTCCCAAAATATTAAACGTCTACACTAATATTGCTTTGAGCCCTAAACTAGAACATATTGCACTTCCGGCCCTTAAAATATATCACATTAAAATATTGCAGAGTGTATATATTTATCTTATTTACAATAAAATCTATAGAAGACGGAAACATTCTACCGAAGGTGAACAAAAAGCAAGATTGGCATCTGTATTTTTCTTTGCTGGCATAGATTTACCTGTTCGTTGGCCGCATGAAAGTCCAAATATTCTATGAAGAGGCAAGTGCGTTCAAACAACTAATTTAGAGGTCCTATACTACCTGAAACGGGAACGACTGTAGTGTAACTCACGGTTTCTGAATCGCTGCTAGAGTGTCCGTCGTCCCCACCAATCACCCCGCTGTCCATAGACCCATACCCAGCGTAACTAATCGGTTTCCTGTGGTATCGCCCGAAAAAAACCGAATGAGTCTCCACGCTCTCCGCACCTGATTCACTGTGACCGTCACCTAAGCTCTCGTCCGTTTCACTTCCGGCTTCGGCAGGTTCCGCGACGTTTTCTTTGCGTTTGGATTCGTTCGAGTCGGTGCTAAGGTAGCCAGAGTCTTCGGGTTTTAGTGTATTTTGCCAAGTTCTTCTTTGGTTTCTACCTTTATATTGGCGACAGTCCGACTTTAGTGACTTTAACGGAAACGGATACGGCATGATGTGATTTGTCGTATGCAAGATAAACTGGTCGTTGTTACCCTTCTTTAGGATAATGTCTTCTGTTTGAATGAGATTTGTTATATTTCCATCTTTTTTGGACTTCTGGACGAGGCACAACTCGTAATCGTCTGTAGGCTGACCAGGAGTGCCAGAGCTGATGCAGAGGTTATCGACTAGTGCATTCGAGTTCTGTTTGTTGCTGGCACTCCTGCCAATCGAGTTTTTTGGTGGCAGCGGTGGTTTAAAGACTACATTTTCATCTAAAAAATAGTACACATTGGCAATATCTTGGAACAGGTTGGGATCTGTATGTGACACAGAAGCAAATTTCACACACAGCAATATCACTAAAATCATCTCCAGACATTGGGTGGTGAAACGCGTATTCGGTGTAGCGTTCAGTGTTTCGGTGTTTGTGAAACTTGCTTCAACGTCATTAGCTTACTCGCATATAATAACTAAACTGATTTGCTTTCATCTAACTCCTATTTCACGAAAATAGATAAAGAAAATGAAAGATTTAATTTATATATTTTACATAATTCATTCACGGGTTGTTCACAGGATTAAATAAAGGTCCAAAGTGGTCCCTCCTGATTCGTGGAACCGATCCGATGAAACCTGCCCTTTTCGTCAAAAACCGCTTTTCTGCAACTTCTCGACAGTGTTCCTATCGAGTCTCTTATCAGATACAATCATGGCAAGGAGTAAACCTAGAACCTACATTTCAACGGCACTAAGTTGAAATAAAAAAATATCCTGTTACCATGGGACACTTCTTAGTAGAATAAAATAGTATATGATGCAACGAGCACAAAATGAGCAATTTTGTGCGAGTTTCATACTATATTTTTTCTACGACCACAATTAATATAAATTTTCGAGAAGTAATGTTGTGCCAGAAAATTGAAAAGAAATTTAAAAATGCATTTCTGTAATTATCGCCGAAAAAAGAGGCAAAATTTTAGAATCAGAAATATCTACCAAAAAGTTCAAAAGAAATAAGAAAATCACTTCTGTGCCGGATTTGTGAGAAGTCCGCTTGGAGTTTTTAAACGTTTATAACTAAAGAAATATATCGGCTGGAAGGCTACGTGATGTGTCTATTGGATAAACGGAAATTGGCATTTTGCCAGCATCGTATATTGCACTGGCGAAATAGAAAGTTCACCTCAGCTTAGCAAAGTGTACCAAAAATATCATTTTTTGACAATTCGCGAAATCGATTTCTCTACCTTTTCGGCATTCCATTTTAATTTCTCTATTATTAGTCATCCCAGGCAAGGGAGATAGTCGACTTTTGTGCGTTTCTAAGAGGAAAACTCAGAGAAAATACCTCGATGAAATATGTCTAGCGACACGGAATTTCGTCTCGGTGCGATCGGAATGGGTCCGGACCGGAAAAAACGTCGACGAAAGAGTTCGCGGTTGCTGCAAATACGCAAAGAGTAAGGGATACAGAGCCTTAGCAACCGATGCGAAATGAAATTCTGATTACGAAATATGTCTTATCTCATTTATTGCCTAGCAACCGTTGTGAAATGAAATTCTGTACAAAATGTAGTCGTCTACGATTAACTTTACGCTCGTTAAATGAACATCTTTCGAGGTTGCCGTAGAAAAAGAATATTTTCATCCCCATTCTCTTTTTTGCTTCGAATGGCGGTTTGAAAGAAATATGAGAAGGTTCTATCCTCGGGTTTGGGCCGTTATTTCTAATTCAGTGATCAACTCATGGGACGATTAATGAAAAATATATTTTTTCTTCTAAAAAAACCCTATTTGCGTGGACTAATATTATATACCTACCTGTGACGATTTTTCTTGGTGGTTTTGGGTGCTCGTATATTGGGGATCCGTCGTGTGGAGGTGGAGGAATTACGTCTGGCTGCACTATATTTCCTTTGGAACGTTGCCTCTTGGAATGTCGCTCTTCCAGCGTCAACATTCTCCCTTCATCATCACAGTGATTGATGACTGCGCAGAGTTTACCATCGTCGATTTGTTGCACGATCATCCCCTTTGTCTTGGCTTCGTATATTTCCCTTAAGCTGCCGAAGGTCCTGTTGAAATTGCTCGACTCATTTTCCACAGTCGCGGAGGCAGCGTCACTTCTAAAACTACCGGTAGTACGCAAGAGAATTTGGTGAGGTCTTTCAAGAGAATCGACAAACTCGGAACCTTCTGCAGTTCTAGTTTTTGAAATATTCAGCTTGTACGGTTTTCTGTCCAAGGTGTCTGGTTCGAATCCATCGGAGTCATTTACTGGAATGTAATTGTCAGGGCAATCCTCCACTTCAATTAGTAATCTACCGGGTTTCTCGCTTCCTTCTTCGTACCTCACTTTCAACGTTTTCTTTTCTAATGTGGAGTAGTCCGATCCTTCCGGACTAGATGGCGCGCTGCTGTAGTTGTAGCCGTTATTTACATAAACCTCACTCACCAAACTATACCCATTATTTCTTTGGAGAAGTTCTGGCAATTTGTACAAGCTTGGATCGATGATCGAGCCTTTTTTCATCACTATTAGTTCGTAGTCATGGTCGTCCTCTTGTAGAACGTCCATGTTTATTTTCGATATGGTCATGTTTCCCGTTTTCTTGTTGAATATGGCGTTCCGCATTGTCATCTCTTCCTGATCTGGGAGAGCTGTGCTCAAACTGGGGCTGGGCTGAGATGAAGACACATCAGCGTACTCCGTTGGTGTAGAAATGCCTGAAAAACGGTAACGTTGATTTTTCATACGTAAAATCACTAGCAGTTTAAATTTTATAGGAACATTTCTTTCGAGAACGACGGTATCTAGTAATATAAAAAGTGTAAATTGGCAGTTTATTATCTGATTATTTAACTTATTGTCATTATTAGTAGTAAAACAAACTAGATAGGCTTTTGACAGCACGAGCATGTAGTTTTATCGCTGTAAATATCTACATGCAATTTTATCGCTGTAAATCGCGTTGTAGCCATTGCCATATGCCATGTTTCATTTCGTAAAATATTTTCCGCAAATATCACTTTTAAATTTTATTTATAAATTTTTTTGTCGAGATTATTGCCCAACGTTATTATAACTTATAAATTGTAATAATATACAGGGTGATTCACGTAGGCCATTCATTAGAAGTTTTTCAACTTGCAGTTGGATTAGAAACTTGAAATTTGGTATGCAGCCATAATCCGTCATGCCCGTTCTATCTAAAATATTTTCAGTTCTCCAGCTATACAGGGTGTGCCAAAAGTCGGTAACAACTTACTTATTTTAAATGAAACACACTATCTGTTTTCGACTTTCCGAAATGATCATAACATTCCGAGTCCAAACATGTAGCACGCCCTATACCTAGGTAAACGTAGAAAGAACACACGATGAGCTAGTCTCTCCAATAAAAATAAATTCCATAATAGTATACCGTGTGGCCTATTTTTCACGTTACATTTTGTAAAATTCAAACCTCAAAAACTTTTTTTATTTCAAATGGAATACCCTGTATTTTTTACATCAAATTATGTAAAGTTAAATTCCCATTTTTCTAATAAAGGCATTGTAGGGATTAAAGTTACAACTTCTTGAAATATTGGCGATTTTCTGATATATTCAAGAATTTTTAATAAAAATTGCAATCAACTTAGCCATGATTAGAAACAATCATTAATGTCAGTCATTGTCTTATGTCAAAAAATGCCAGCACGTTTAAATTACACCCACGAGTACTTTTTAGATTTGTTTATTATTTATGGAGAATGTGACAAGGTAATATCAAGAACATGTAACACATTTGCTACTCGATACCCACAAAAATAGAAACCATCACCATACATTGTGAAACGCATATTGGATAATTTTAGACTATTTGGCTTTGTGAAGGCAGGAATTCTAAGGAGGTGGAAGTCTTAGACATGTTAGCTGAAGAAGAAATCTTTTTAACTTACTAGGTATTTAAATTTTCCTCAAAAAATTGTAATGTCACCACTCTATCGCTTCTCATGGCACGGTAAACATTAAACTGCGTTCTTGAATATATCGCTTCCTGAATACATGAGGATTTAAGATACTCTAGCATCATCTGCCCATATAATATTTCCCAAAAATACTTGTCACCTTCATGTCTTATTAAAATAAATTCACAAAAATCTTCTCTCGTCAGGAAATCTGTTTCTTTTAATTATTGAAGTATATGAAACGAGATGGATTTATGTTTTGACAAGATTCTGTGAACTGAATTCTTGGATAATCCCGATTCCAAAGCAGCCTGCCTTAATAACATAATGCCCGAAAATACTCCAGAATTGCTATTTCTATGTTTTCGTCATCAATAATAGACTTCCTTCTTAGAATTTCTGCCTTGACAGCTAAATATTCTAAAATTATCCAATATACGTTTTACAGTGTGTGGTGAATGGTTTCCGTTCAAGTGGGAAATATTCTAATGGTCGCCTTAGAAGAATCACTCTGTCTACTAATATATAACCTGCCCCTTGTCGATCTGTAAATATTCCAGTTTCCATACCTTATATTTTCATTTCATAAGGTGTTAGCTAAATTTTTACAATTTAAGAAAGATATTCAGGCAAAAATGGCATATTAAGGTTGTAATATGCTCAGCAAGCAGGCATATCAATTATTACATGGGCAGACACAAATGACTGGCTGCTTACGGTAATCCATTAAAAAGTAACAACACGGTAATAGTTCTGAAATATAAATTACGCACTATTCATTGCGATTGCTCATAGTAGCCCTTATTCAGTCTTTCAGAGAGTATTCTCAGAATTATTAACATGTTACTTTTTAATGAATACCCGTAAACAGTACATTTTTAGTTTACATTTTCTCAGAATGAGTGTGTCTGTTTTTCTCTCTCTCGTTAAATTGTAGTGGGAGCCATGGTTATCTAAACGGCGTTTCGGCCGAATCTCATCTACCACCATCAGGTTCTCGTTGAAAGCTGCTTACTGCTGCTCCTCATTTCTCGAATTGAACAGTTCAGTTCGAGCAAGGAGAGCAGCAGTAAGCAGCTTTCAGCGAGAACTTGATGATGGAAGATAATATCCCACCGAAACCTCGTTTAGACAACTGTGGCTCCCACAGGAGTCTTTCAACTACACTTGAAAACACCCAGAAGCACAACAACACCTCATTCAACACCCGTGAAAACCAAAGAAACAACTATATTATATTTACATGAGTTATATAGACTTTGAGCAACAAGAAAAAAATCTATGATGAAAATTTAAAAGCGCAAGTGATATTTGCGGAAAATATTTCGCGAAATAAAATATGATATATGTCAGTGGACACAATTCGTTTTACAGTGATAGAATTGCATGCTAGTCCTGTCAAATCCGATTCCATTGTCGTGCTTGTAATAATGAGATTTGATGTACAATAATTTGAAAAATTGCCTGTCACTAGCTGTCACGTAAATGGTCGAATGAATTTTCATTAATCATAAATAGATCACTTATACTAACCTCTGTTCCCCCCAGATCTTTCCAAACTGTCAGTCTCATAATCCACAACCGGGTAATTTTTATCAGTCACGGGGCTCTCCACTTGGGGTATAATGAGATTCCGATGTACCGTCAACTCATTTATAACGGCGTTCATTTGTTTTTTCGTTAAAGTCGTCACTTTCTCCTCAGACTTATCAACGACCATGGCCTCATGTATCATATCAGGTGGAGGAAAATTCATAGTTACTTCTCTTTTTTCCTCGGCAGTATCATAATAAAGTTCATCTTTTGAATCTTTTATATTGGCTTGCAGAGCAAGAGGCGATTTTTGTCTGTAAATAGCCATTTTTGCAGAAACCACGTGGTTTTGCCGGTAAAAATCAAAATGTATTCCTCTTTCTGATACAGGCCTTGGCGAGCAGGCTCTTTCTTGATCCCTTGCATCAATTTTATTTGGCGGAAGGGATCTTGTTGGAGATCTAATTCTCTTCGGACTTCGTAACGAGTTTAAAGACTGCAAGATAACTTCTTGATTCGCAGAAGAATCGTTGTTGCCGGTTTTAAGTATGGGTATATCTTCTAGCCATTTCCTTATACTTCTTTGTTTGCTATCATTCGTTGCGACGGTACAGTTTTGGCACGCAGCTAATGAAGGAAATTCCGGCAATTTCCCACTAAGCGATTTAAAGTCCTGTGGCTCACAACCCGGGCAACCTGTGCAGGTCTTTCTCCTGCTGTTCTCTCTCTTTAGACTGATAATACTGCTTCTCCTGCTTACGGGCTTAGAAAATTGATATGAGGTTTCTAGTGCATAGTGATTTTCTTCTTCCGGTATGTTGAGTAGACTGGGAGCGAATCGCTTTGAGGCCATCTTTTGTTTGGCTATGGCAATCACCTCGCGTATTTTCGAGAGGAACTCCAAAGCGGCAGGAGGTGGGGCCTAAAGAACAAATGAATGAACTAAAAGTGATGGATGGAACAAAAATATAATAAAATGTAGATTTGCTAATATTGTTCTTAGCAATTGACAAATGTGATGTTAGGTTAGGAACGTACCAACAGCAACTGTGGCTCGAAATAAGCAGGATTAAAGTATAACTTTTTCCTAGTGGTTCCAGTCAGTGCTCTCAGGTTATCGGGTCGATCTTCTCTTCCCTCTAATGTTTCCACTATGGATACATTTTCCTCCGGCAACCTCTCATTGGTGCTGGAATCTTGATGAGTGTGTTCCAATGAGGAAAATGATGAACGGTGGGAACTTACATTGTACTGCTGTCTTTGAGGATGCACCATGGCTGATGTAATTTGCATCTGTAACTGTGAGACTTAATATACCTACAGAGAATGTACATCTATAATAAAATAAATTATACACAACAAAGACAAGAAAAGGATCTAGATTTTAAAACGTATCATAAATTGACCAAATTGGTTCTAAACTATTCTATATCGACCTCAAATCTTCATTTCAGCAGGAGGTACTTACATGTTTTTTCCTGTCATCATGGTGCTGGATAATGTCTGGAGCTGCTTCTGTATCGGAACTGTTGGTGTCGCTATAAGTTGAATCAGTCTGAGGAAAATGTGAGGTTATTGACAAGAGAGGATTGTTCTTCACTATACCCTCCTCAACGGCATCCAAGCTTTGGCTGTCCAAACCACTTTTATCACTAGATCCTGAACTGTTACGCTTTCGTAAGTGGAGGTAAAGGAACACTGATGCAACGTAAATCAAACCAAGGAGGATGGAACAAATACCGATAGCTACATATTCGGAGACGCTAAGGTGATCACTTTCCGAAGTGGTCGTGGCTACGTGAGCGTCGGTAACGAAGGCAACTTCACTTACATCTGAAAGAAACAAAAGCGTTAATATCGGCTTCGTTGAATGTTGTTAGTATAAATCAGTAGATTAATGAAAACGTGTAAAAGTAAGCAACGCGACTGGATCAGTAAGGAGAGGGGAGCAATGCGCCAAGTATAGAGATTATTCCAATAAGCAAATATTAGGTAATGATTTTTTACACAATCGTACTGCTCTCATGTATAGCCTATTGACGCATGAGACGCGTTGCATCCCGATGTGACGCGGTATTTTCACTCCTCGAACGCATACCGTAGTGTAAAGAAAGTGTAAACTACAAACTCGACATATATCTATAGTAGTCACTAGCACCGTATTTGCAGAATTTTGGACTGATATAGTCACTTTGCTCGTTCTTAATACCAATTAGAGAAATAATTGAACATTTCCGCTTACTGTTGAGATATTTCGTTGGGGTCCCAACAATCCTAAAGGCTACGCATGGCGAAAAGAGTGTTTGTCCAGAGGAACTTTGGATAGGCTCATTGGTAGAGAGTTCTCTGCACATGAGGTAGACCATCACTAATCTACCAGAAATTTTGGTTCGTAAATCTGGATCGCCTACCCACTGAAACAAGAAAGAAACAGAATTTAAGATTCGCTCATATTGTTGTAATCGGTCAATAAAACATTCTTAATTACACAAAAACAAAAGCGACCGACATGTTGATGTTTACATACTTGCTCTTAGTGGAGGTTAGGAATCGGACGGACACGTAAGTATCTGCTACAAGGCTAATCTAGTTTCCCGTCCTCGTCTTCGAGGGTGCTAAAACCGATTCCGGGGTCCAAAAAAGTTTTTGACCCCAGCTTATCCCCCGAAATTGCCCCAAAACTACCTTTAAGGTCTCTTTCCCGGCGCAGACATCAATCCAACCCTGTATTTTGGTGAAGTGGCCTTCTCTATAATTTAAGGTGGTAATTCTAGAGGAGGATGACCCCAATCACCCGGATTCAACCCTGATAGGGCATGGACTTTTTTGGTAAAAAATATTTACAATTTTTAAATAGGAGGTTTGTTGGAGGGAAGACGAAGGTGACCAACAGGGTTATAACCAGGGGAGGGTTACAACACCTCCAGGAGGTGGGTTATTTTTTTGTAAAAAATATTTAACATTTTCAGAAAGGGGGTTTGATGGAAGGAAGATGAAAGGCCACCAGGGTTCTAACAACCCTCAGGAGCGGAAATCGACCCCCTGGAGAGATTTTCACCACCCCTGGATATAACCCTGGTTACCTCCATCTTCCCTACATCAAACTCCCGCTTTGAAAATGTTGAATATTAAAAGAAGACACCCTCTGCAGGGGTTGTAACCACCCTTGGTTATAACCCTGGTCACCTTCATCTCCCCTTCAACAAACCCCCTCTTTAAAAATTGTAAATATTTTTTACAAAAAAAAATCCATAGGAGTTAAATCGAAGGGTGACTGGGATCATCCCCCTCTAGAACTACCACCTTAAGTTATGGGAAGTGCCAGTTCATCAAAATACAAGGATGGATTGATGTCTGCGCCGGGAAAGAGACATTAAGGATAGTTGGGGTAATTTCGGGGGGGTGACCAACAGTTTTATAACCAGGGGGGTTACAACACCTGCAGGAGGTGGATTTTTTTTTGCAAAAAATATTCAACATTTTCAGAGAGGGGGTTTGATGGAGGGAAGATGAAAGGCGAGGGTTGTAACAACCCTCAGGAGTGGAAATCAACCCCCTGGAGGGGTTGTCACCACCCCTGATTATAACCCTGGCCACCTTCATCTTCTCTCCATCAAACCGCCTCTCTGAATGTTGAAAATGTAATGTAAATGTAACCATCCTTGGTTATAACCCTGGTCACCTTAGTTATGGGGAGGACCAATTCACCAAAATACAAGGATGGATTGATGTTTGTGCCGGGAAAGAGACTTTAAAGGGTTCGGGGCAATTTCAATTTCGGGGGGTGGCCAGGGGGACTCCGGAATGGGTTTCAGCACCCTCAATAACTGGGGGGGGGCTAGTTTGGCCCAGTAACTGATACTTGTAATTTTCAAGTACTCACCTCCACTATCTAAGGTAAATATTACAACAAATGATGCAAAAGTTTTGCAAAATGTTTACTTTTGGCAGATAAGTTTTATCATTTATCGTGATTTTAGTGAAAATCGGTGTCTGAGGATTATGGAGGTCGCAGATTATCAATATTCAGTTGAAGTATATCAATTCAAAATGGCGGCGTCAGTGTAGTACTTAGATAAGTTTTGTAATTTATTGAGTAATTTGTCTGAAATTCTGTATTTGGGAATTTTCGAGGCCGCAGATTGTGAATATGTAGTCGAAATTCAAGAGTTCAAAATGGCGGCTTCGAGATGACGAATAGATTTTGTCAACTATTGGTAGGGAATTTTATCTTACAAACACACTGGTCTAATTGCATCTAAAATCTAAAAAAGGCATAAAAAAAAAAGAAAATGATAATAATAATAATAATGTTAATAAACGTAAAAGCGTAGGGCTTTCAAAATACAGAAGACATATTTATTTATTATCTCGTTTTTCAGTTAGCATGACATACTTAGATGTTTCTTTTCGTAAAATAGGCTTTTAATTCATTAGTTACACAAAAAGAGGCTCATCATTTGACATCAAGGTCCACTGGGTTTAAGTACGGTATATTAACTAATTGAGGTGTATGTTGTGGTGACAGATTGCATAATCATTATCAAGGTGTGAAAATCATGACGCACGGAAAAAATATAAACAATAGAGCTCAAATATTTTAAACGCATTGTATGTTTTTTTAATGAGGTCCTTTCAAAGCCGTGAATAATTTGCGACGTATTTCGTGGCACACTGTACAAATTTAACAATGTGATTTTTTGTAATCATAATTTTTATTGACATGATATCTCATGTTCGTCATAATGAAGGTTTAGTATCTTATTTAAATTATAATGCCATTCACTACTTTGGCTTTATGGTTGACGTTAGTATACAATGTAATAATTATTACTATTTATCATCAGATAAACCCGATCGATTAATAAATGAATAATGTTTATTAGATACATAAGAAATTATATACATACAGATGTTATTATATTATATTATATATACAAGTGTGTGAATAAAACCTGATGTGTGTCCCACACTGTAACATAATTTTCGTGACAGTAGTACTTCTTAAGAATCCTTACTAGTCGAGTGTAATTAGGTTTTTACCTAACCCAGTTATAATGAATGGATTTTCATGATTTTTTTGCATTAACTTTCTAATACTTCAAAAAAGTTTACCTTTTAAAAATTGCCGCTTTTTACTTTGGGGTGGTTCAAACCCCCTTTAGAGGGGTGGGCAAAAAAGTAAAGTAGTAACCACTGAATCTGATATAGAATCATATTGTAAGAGAAAAACAATTTTTCATGAAAATTTATATTATCCAAGTTATATCTATTTTAGCTTTAAAAAATCGGTACCTTGAGACTGTTCTTCGTAAATAACTCAAAAGTCTTACATTTATGGAAAAAGTGGGATGGTACAAAAAATAAGATTATAAAATTACAAATATTTTATTTATTGTGTTTCTTTCTGTATAATGAATGATTTTAAAAATATGATAGTTTGAAAATGGCGCTAGAACAGTCATCAGTCGGGATATAATGTTTAAATCCAGGCCCGTCGAGAGGGGGTGGGGTCGGGGGTATTAGCCCGGGGCCGGAGGTTTTTGAGTGGGCCCGGGTCCCACTCGAAGTTAGAGAAGCATTCGCATTAGGCGAAATGGGAGAGGTATAATTTTAAATGATTAGTGTGCTGTAAATAACGAGTTCCGAATAACTTGTATTGTTTATAATGAGATAAATATGAGATTGTTATGTAAAGTATCCCTCCCCCCGGTGTTTAAAATTTTATATTGAAGATTGCTGGGAATCGTACCCCCTCCCCCTCTCTCGGGACACGATTTTTTCTAAATATGTCAGAAACAAACAGTATGATGTTAATAATACATATAATAGAAATCAAAGGACTTGAAGTACTCTTTTATAGGTTTTTTTCTGTCCTTTCTATCCAGCTTGACAGATAACAATGGTATGTGCAAAACAATGAGTGTTTCGTATTTTTTTTAATTTTTTTTTAAAGAAAAACTTTAGGATTTTCCTGCTGCCATTTGCCATTTAATGGACATTCAGAAAGTACCAGTTTTATTAATATATAGCATTACTAACATGCTCTAATTTTTTGGATTCTTTAAAGCAGTCGTTTTTAAAATATACCTACCTACTTTAAATTAAGATCATTTTACGATTTTGCTTAAGAAATTCCTTTTCATTTTGTAAATAACTCCAAAACAATTGCATTAAAGGAAAATATGACAATATAGAAAAATTAAGATGCGATGTATTAATTTGTTTTTTAAAATATTTGTAGAACTAACAGTTTCAGAAATATGACAGTACAAATGTGGGTTTGAACCTTTAGTGGCAAACAAATACATTTAAATATTCTATTTCTTCAAAACTTTTGATAAATTGAAGCTCTGAAAATTAGAGCATGCTGGTAATACTATATATTAATTAAAACTAGTACAAATTTTCCAATTTATGTTCTATGGTCAATGACAGTAGGAAAATCCAAAATTTTTTATTTAAAAAAATTACAACACTCATTGCTTTGCACATAGCATTGTTATCTTTCAAGCTATACGGATAGAAAAAATCCTATGAAAGAGTACTTCAAGCCCCTTAATTTCTATTATATGTATTTTTAACATATACTGATTGTTTCTGGCATATTTGAGATTTAAACATTATTATCTCGACTGATAAACGTTCGAGCGCCATTTTTAAACTATCGTGTTTTTAGAACTATCCATCGTACAGAAATAAACAAAAAATAAAATACTTGTAATTTCATAATCCCATTGTCTTATACCATACCACTTTTTCCTTAAATGTAAGACTTTTAAGTTATCTACGAAAAACAATCTCAAGGTACCAATTTTTTAAAGCTAAAATCGTAATCTTCAAATCGGTATAACTTGGAAAATATAAATTTTTATGAAAAATTATAAACAACCCTTTTCTCTTACAATAAGATTCTATAATCAGATTCGGTAGTTACCATTTTACTTTTTTGCCCACCTCTCTAGAGGGGGTGGGAGCCACCCCAAGTAAAAAGCGGCAATTTTTAGGGCAAACTTTTTTGTACTCAGTATTAGAAACTCAATGCAAAAAAAACATGAAAATCCATTCATTATAACTGGACTCCGTCATTTTTTACTTTTTGTGTTTAATTGCACTTAATGGGAAATGTTCTTGAAATATACCGGGTGATACGAGGACTAGGAGACTTAAAATTTTCTAAAATATATGAAATACCGTCTCTTGGATATAATTTATAATGCTGTTTTTTTTTTCGTTCTTAATAAACCGATCCGTTTATTTCAGGTCAAGTCAAACCGCATCAATCATCTTTTTACAACAAAACTGATTAATAAGTTAATAAAATCATTTTTTACCGATATAATGTATTCGATTTCTTGTCAAATTATACCTGACGCAACATAATCGTTTGTAATGTATTTGATTAAATAGAAAAACTGTATATATTATTGTTAATGCATATTTTATTAAAACAAGAAAACGTTTAGAAAATCGTATTAACATAAACATGACGATGGGTAATAAAAAGGTAATGTATTGCTTCGATTTTGCTGAAATTGTTTAATATAAGTATAACGGCTTCCAACGTATTTATGAAATTATAGAGCAGTCATGTTGGGTATTAAATGAATAAATGATTTGAAATAATTAAGCTTTTTCTATTTAGCCAATTCTGGAGGCAAAATTGTGTCGATCTTTTGTCCAATATGGATAGTGTCGTGCACGTCGTCATTATGGGTCTGGATTCTTGATAGCTTCTGCTTTAAACAAAAACATTCATGGAACAGAACATTTTCAACGTTATAATAAGTTGTTATAAACTTAATAAAAAATATACCCGAATTAAGATTATTCACATAAACAAAATTAAAGTGAAGTACGCGGATGAAGCATGTTTAACATTGATTACCAATGTCTTTTCTTAGTGGTTAAACTTCTTTTGTTCACAACGTCTTACCATACGTTTTGAAATCCATGCATTATTCAAGTTCCCGTTTGTTGTATAGTACGTCTAACAGCAGCTATGTTGACTGTTAGGCGGACGGCGGCGTTTTCGAGACTTTTTCCCATGAATCGTTGAGCTGATGTCACAAAAAAAATTTTTGTGACGTCAGTTCAACGTTTCAGAGGGCGTTATCTACAATGTGTCTCACTTAAGAGTAATAAGCGTAATAATTCTTTTGTTTTTTGTCCGATTTTAATCAAACTAATTTTAAAAAATACAGGTCACCAAGGTCTATTTAAGACCTCAAAATCACTTTCCATCTTTAAATGCAAGGCCATCTACGATACTAAATTGTATGAAAAAATCAAAAAATCATAGTACCTAGTAGTACAGGCAAATTAACAATTTAGGGTAACAAAAATTAATAAAAGGATCATCTCTGGGATTTCAATAGGTAATAACCTGGAGAATGAGATGATGCATTCTTTGCACTTCCAAGTTCCGGGAAAATTAAAAAAAATTGGAAAAACTTTTTGATTTTCGGTTTTTTTGCTCTAGCGGCCAAAATAATGAAAATAGAGAAAGAAGTTCCCAACAAAAGTTGTAGCTCGTCTTTTTCTCTAAAAAAGTTCTTTACAAATTTGTGATTTACTTAAGCCGTTTAGAAGATAAATCGAGTTTTCCACTTATACTTTTAAGCCGCTTCGAAATGCGCGGAAAATGAGAACTCTCCAGGAGGATAATTCTTACTATTCAGAGCCCCTAAAAAAATGAAAATAACATAAAATGTAGAGAAAAGTCTCAGCTTTAATGTGGAGCTAATCACAAAATTCATAAAACATTTTATCAAGGAGAGAAAGGGTCAGGAGATGGCTTAGTGAACTTTGTACAGTTGATCCACAGATTTAGTTATATCTTTGCCGGGACTCGTTAGAATGATAATTCATTTTGCTTATATATTTTTATATAATGATATATTAATCCAATTAACATGTTATTGCAATTGCTTTTGTTGGAAAAATATGCCTTGCGATCAAAGTAGAGGGTATATTTTTCATAGATCAATCACCTCCTAATTTTGGAGTTCAATTCGCTGTATCTTAAGTAATAATAATAGCACAGTCTTAATTTTTGGATTATTAGTACAATAAAACATATTCTTTCGAATGACTTTAGAGTTTTTTAAATGCGCGCAGTACTTTTTGAATTTGTCTACATTATTCAAACACGTTCAGAAAATACACAATTATACAGTAAAACATATACAACTTATTTGTTTCTTAACATTCTTCAATGAAATTTTCACGAAATATAGATTAAAGTGCGTGGAATCGAATCCATGCAGTGAAAAAGCACCCATCGTTACGGGAGAAATAGGCAGGATGCATAAAACTCAAAGATGTGAATAAACCAACTGTATAAAGGTTACTAAGCCATCTTCTAACACTTTTTTCTCTATGATAAAAATTTGTATGAATTTTGTGATTAGTTCCACATTAAAGCTGAGACTTTTCTCTACATTTTACGTTGCTTTCGTTTTTTTTTTTAGCGGCTCTGAATAGTAATAATTATCGATCGATATGTCCGGTTGTACGAAACTCCCAGAGAATTCTCATTTTTCACGCATTTTGGAGCGGCTCAAAACTACAAGTGGAAAACTGGATTTATCTCCTAAACGGCTTAAGTAAGATAAAAATTGGTAAAGACCTATTTTGTGGAGAAAGAGGCGAGCTATAAATTTTGTTGAAAACTTGTTAGAGCAAAAAAACCGAAAATCAAAAAGTATTTCCAAATTTTTTTTGAATTTTCCCGGAACTTGGAAGTGCAAAGAATGTATCATTCCATTCTACACGTTATTAACTACTTAAATCCCAGAGATGATTTTTTTATTAATTTTTGCGAGGTATTTACAACATTTTGCCTTCATTGCCTGTACTATAGGCAGTTTTTAATAAATTTTTAATAAAAAATTCACACACTTTTCACCATCATATCTCTTATTCTATACCTTCCCCCCTTTCTCTCTATGTGTTTGTCATATGTTTGTCTTTTTGTCCTTTGTGTTATTTTGTCATTTTTTGTTCTAAATTCACTTTAGACCAAGAAACTTTGTAAAATTCAAATCATTTAAAACTCAAATCTTCCTTTCCCAATCATAACTTCCTAACGGCGGGCAGACTGTTAGGGTAAATTTACCTCGAACGGTTTTTTTCGCTGAGTTTTTCCCGTGCCAATAATCGAAATTTATTCATTTTTTTTCCATATCTTCTTGTTGTGTTTAATTTTTCAGTGTTTTTAAATCTATTCTTTAGGTATAAGAAAAAATTTTAATGTTAATTTTAAGCCGCCACAGGTGGCAGGAGTTTTAACTTTTATTTAATTTTATTGAGCCGAACCGGTCGTGATCCACCCAACCGTACTAACACCACGGCGCTGCGCGACGTGGTTGTGCGGTTGATTCCGGATCTCGATCCGGGGAGGCAATGCTTTGTATGTTTAATTCCATATTAAATTTGTTATGATGATGATGATGACGATGAATAAAAAATTCCGGTGACAAATTTCTTGTTTTGATAAGCATGCTCTGACTACTTTGTTACTACTGAGACAATTTTGTGAATGTCAGATTAGTTGTCAAGTAAATCTGTTGGCATTTTGTCTGATTTTTTGCATTGTATTAAATTTATTTCAATTAAAATGCTTACAACTGCGGAAAAAGTGAAAATTGTTAGATTAGTTGTGATAAAACTCGCACAACGAGGGAAGCTGAATTTAATAATCGGCATCCAGATCGACCCCCAATAGACCATGTAAAAGTTTGGCGAATTAATAATTTATTCCATAGAACTGGCAAAGCGTGCAACAAACAAGAACGAAGTGTGAGGGATCATGTTAGAGATGCAGAAATTGTTCAGTTTATGAGAGAAAATCAAAGGTGTAGCCTAATCAGTATGTCGACAATTTTAAATGTACCCAAGGATATAATTTGGCGATGGTTCCGTCGAAATAAATTACGTCCCTTCAAGCCTGTTTTCTTGCACACATTAGAAGGAGACTAAGAACGGCGGCTGGAATATTGGTTTTGGTGTCAGGCAGAGTTTTTGAACAACCATGATTTTTTTAAAAATATTTTATTCTCAGATCAAGCGACTTTTACAACTAATGGTACAGTTAACTCTCAAAATACTAGATATTGGTCCGTTGACAGCCTTCACTGGGTTGTATGTCGACGCCAGTATTCACAAAAGGTGAATGTGTGCTTCGGTATTTTCAGTGAACAAATAATTGGGCCATATTTCTTTGAGGGAAAGTTGAATGCGAAACGTTTTCTAATTTTTTTGAAAACAGACCTCCGAGGTTACCTAGCCTTACGCCATTGGACTCTTTTTTGTGGGGGTTTCTAAAGAATGAAGTCTACAAAACGCAGCCACGAAATGGACTATAAATGGAGAACCGGATTAGGCAAGCTTACATTGAAATTATGCCTGCAGTCCTCCGAAAAGTTATGAACATTCGAACAATAACAGAAAGCGAATTGAGGCATGCATTATGGCTGATGGAGGTTTGATAGAACATAATATTTCATTCTTTTGGTTGTATTTATTATTCATTTGTGTAAATTGTTTAAAAAAATAAATTTAGAAATAATTTTTATTTAAATGCCTCAAGTGGATTTTTTTCAAGACCTCATTTTTTTAGAATTTAACCAAACTTCGGATTCAGGGTTTTTGAATGATTTCGGACAAGTTTTGTTGAAAAAAATTTTAATTAAAAAATGCCTACTATGATTTTGTGGTCTTAAATAGAGCTTGGTGACCGATATCTTTTTAAGATCAATTTGATTCAAATCGGATAAAGAACAAAAGAATTATTACGCTGTTACACTCTTAAGTGAGACACGCTGTATGTCTGTCTCCAGTTGATGTGCCCAAAAAATGAGAGGATTAGGGAGTATTAGATGCTGGAGACTAGCTAGAAAATGTCTCCAGATTGACTGTCCATGTTGCAGAGGCGAACAGAAAGATAGAGAAAATTAGAACCTTGGTTAATGTAAGAAATTATTTTATCAACTATTTTCTAATCGCTAGATAGGGCGAGGAACTAACTATTTCCAAAACTGACCACTTCGTTCACCAGGCTTCAACCCTTGTGATTTCTTTCTTCGGGGAACATTTGAAAATAACTTCGCCAATCAAATGCGGCCTGTTCCCGCTACTATGGCCAACCTCCGACACGTCTATCGAGAGGGGTAAATCTGTATTATTCACTTTTGAGGTATTTGAAGTAAATTGACACACAGTAAGGGTTCAGAATTACTGAAAATAGTCCACGATTGTCCTGTTGTTTTTTGTAAATATGTTTTTTGACTTTATTAATTACATTTAAAAAAGAAATGCAACATTTATGTATTTATAGAATTAAAATATTTCAAATGAACTCAACTGTAAACAAAAATTTTTAAAAAATTACTTAAATGTTACCTACATACTTTTGAAAAAAAATAAAAAACTAAAACGCTGAAATTTCTAAACCAAATTTCACTGTTAGATTTTTAATGTAATTACAACTTTTCATTATGGTGCTCTTCCATGTTTTGATAAATAAAGGCATTTCAGGCCTTTTTAAAATTTCTAATAGTCCAGTCAACAGCAGGGGGAGGGGAGGGTTTCACCTCAAATTTGAGTGCTAGTGAATTGATTTTGACAAAACCTTGTGCAATGTGTTTGTAATGAAGGTAATAAAAAAGTTGAAAAAAGATAAGAGTAGGAAATGATCGGAAGGGGTAGAAATCACCCCACCCCTTTTATCACGGGTTCCGTAACTTGTAGTATTAAGTGAAAAATGAAAAAAAAACCAATATATTTATCTTTTTCGGCCCGAAATAAGATGTTTTTACTCTGGTGAATTTTTTAGAGAAATGCTTGTTTTTCGAGATATGGCCATTCGAAAATTCCTAAAAGTGGGGGAAGGGAAATGTAAAACTTGAAAACAAAATCTGAAAAAATTCAGGTGGACGTATCATCGAAATATAAGACTTTTTTTATTTGCAAATTTTCTGTAAAGTGCATTTTCACCGAGTTTTTCAGGAAAAACATGAAAAACTACCCCTTCCTTTGAAATTGTAGCGCTTTGAAAATATGTAATTTAAAAATTTGAAAAAATTCAGACGTATGCGCTGCGGTCATCTAAACATTTATTGTCTATGGGAATTTTTTTGTAACTTGCTAATTTTCCGAGTTACAGGCAGTTTTTCACGATAAATAATTTTGCAAATTTTCAATTATATATAACAATTCAAAAAATTTGCGTGATTTATATATATTGTTATAAAAAAATATGAAACCTAGTATAGTTTTGCAATTTTTGCAAAAAACGTAGTACATTAGTTATCGTGAATAACTGCCTGTAATTCGGAAAATTAGCAAGTTACAAACAAATTCCAAGAGACAAAAAACACTTAGAATGCCTAAGTGCATACGTCTCAATTTTTGGAAATTTTTAAATTACATGTTCTTAATTAAAGCGTTACAATATCAAAGAAAGGGGTAGTTTTTCACATTTTTCCGGAAAAACTCGGTGGAAACGCACTTTACAGAAAAGTTGCAAATAAAAAAGAGTCTTGTATTTGGATAATATATATTCACCTGAATTTGTTCTGATTTTTTTCAACTTTCCCTTTCCCCACTTTTAGGAATTTTGGAATGGCCATATCTCGAAAAATAAGCATTTCTCGAAACAATTCACCAGTGTAAAAACATCTTACTTTGAGCCAAAAAAGGTAAACATATTGTTTTTTTTTCATTTTTGACCTATTCTACAAGTTACGGAACCCGCGATAAAGGGGGTGTTTTCTACCCCTTCCGATCATTTCTTGCTCTAATCTTTTTTTGGCTTTTTCATTTACTTCATTACAAACACATTGTACAAGGTGTCATCAAAATCTAGCGCTCAAGTTAGAGATTGTAGCGTTCCGTTGACTGGACTATAATGACATTTTATTTTGGAGGTGTCATAGTTGTGACATGATAAATATTTTTGTCAATTTTGTGGTTATTAATCATTCTTAAACTAATGTTGAAACCCGTTTAAAAAAACAATTGAATAAAAACATTTTCCATATAGTGCAGATTTTCTGGCGGATGCTGTATATGTCGTTGCTCTATAAGAAGTATCTTGTACAATATATTCAATTATAAATATTTGTTGAGATTTGGCCAGGCATATTTCGACGCTCTGTATAACGTTAATTATATACTATTTGATTTTGCCAAAAGTTCAAAGCCAAAAAAAATTGCATAAAAATTAGATAAAAAAAGAAATTCTATGCTATGCTAAATATTCCCGATCTTGAACAAAATCGTTGATATTTTTTAGTCAAATGTATTAATAAATTAGTATAATATATTCAAATCGCTTAGTTAGTTATTCATCCAGTCGTAAATTTGTTTGTAAATTTAGTGCAAATTTTAAGCATATATTGTATCGGCAACAATTCGGCAAATAAATATTTATAGCGAATTTTTAAAATGTGGTAATATGTTTAAAATGGACGATACAATTCACCAGAACGGCAGATCTAAGTGAAGTACGTAATTTATATAATTAGGGTAAGACATATTTATACACCTGAGAGTTAATGCATGGTTTACGAGTCAGCCAAAAAAAAAATTATTCATGTTAAGTATACACTACATACGTTAAAATAATAGTACAACTACACATATAAAACAGTCAATAAAAATAGTCGAACAACAGACGAAAAGGAAACACATTAAGATTTAGATATTATTAAAATGAAATGGAAATCACCATTTATATATTCTTCCATATGGTGAAAGCATTTCTTAGAAGGAAGTTTCTTATTGTAGTTTTAGGCGGAGAGCCGGCTGTACAGATTTCCTATGAATAAGATACACGAAAAACTTTGTGTAAGTGAGTAAGTACTACCACAGACATACAGAGAGCCACTTTTTATATACCGGGTGCCACAAGTAAGTGGCTCACCCTTATATTTCCTTTATTTTTTAACTTATTCATTTGAAATTTGGGGTGCATAAACTACCTGTAAAAATGGATTTTTGGACATGAAAAATGGTATGAGACCATTTCCGGTTTACCCGGATATGACCGCAACTTTCGCATTTTAAATGGAACACCCTTTATATTTTTACATATTTGGATTCAGGACAACATTCTGAGTATACCATGAGAATTTCGCGAATTTTTGAGTCGATGTTCAGTTTTTTTAAGCATTTTAAGATATTCGTCTAGAGTGCTTTGAAATACCAAAATTTGTTCTACGGCATGTAAAGTCCAAGGGAAAAATATATATTTTCATTTAATTTCATTAATAACCATTTACGAAGCCTCCAAAGTTGAACATATCACTTTTTTATCGAAAACTTTTTTTTTTCAAATGGGAAGGTGGTGGCTCATTGTGATCAATAAATTATAGATTTTTTTCTGAATTCATTGATATCCATTTCAAATCTATGCTATTTGTTTTTCTATTTTATTTAATTTGTTTAAAAATAAAAAATCTACACAAAGTATTGGCTCATCCCTATAACTTTTTTATTTTTGAACATACCAAAATGAAACTAGGGAAGTAATTAATACCACTTCCGGTTTCGCAGGAAATCACCCTAACTTCTGATTTTCAAATGGAACACCCTGTATATTATTACATTTTTGGATTCAGAATGAATTTTTGGACATGTGTGGTGATTTTTATAAATTTATGGCAATTATAAATTTTAATCTAGACTGCTATGAAATAAAAAAATAAGTACTTTGTCATTTTAGCTTGTACAGAAAAAAATATTTATACATAGTTACTATTATTAACCATTTTGTAGGCATTTTAATGCAAGTAATTTAGTTTTTTTGAAATAACTCTTTTTTTCAAATGGGACCGTGGTGGCTCCTTATATCCATTAAATTGCCCTTTTCTACGAATCCATTGATATCACTATGCTTGGGTTTTTATTAACATTTATTTAAAAAACTGTAAAAACAGATGGTACTTGTGGTATTTTAAATCTACAGTTATTATTACAATACGGCTATCAAAAAATTTCGCATCAAGTTACCTTTGCATTTTAAAAGAGAAACAAAATAAACGAAATGACAGTTCTCTAACTGAAACTTTTAGTTAACTATTGCAATTTCGCATCAAGTTACCCTTGCATTTTAAAAGAGAAACAAAATAAATGAAATGACAGTTCTCTAATTGAAACTTTTGGTTAAGTATTGCAATAACGGTGCATACAAATAATGAAAAAGTTGACATGCTTCTTATTTACGGGGAATATCGTAAAAATGGAAAGCGTGCACATTTTTAAACATATTAAATAAAATAGAAAAACAAATAGCATAGATTTAAAATGGATATTAATGAATTCAGAAAAAAATCTATAATTTATTGAACACAATGAGCCACTGCCTTCCCATTTGAAAAAAAAAAGCTTTCGATAAAAAAAGTGATATGTTCAACTTTGGAGGCTTCGTAAATAGTTATTAATGAAATTAAATGAAAAATTATATTTTTCCCTTGGACTTTACATACTGTAGAACAAATTTTGGTATTCCAAAGCACTCTAGACGAATATCTTAAAATGTTTAAAAAAACTGAACATCGACTCAAAAATTCGCGAAATTCTCATGGTATACTCAGAATGTTGTCTTGAATCCAAATATGTAAAAATATACAGGATGTTCCATTTAAAATTCGAAAGTTGCGGTCATTTCCGGGTAAACCGGAAATGGTCTCATACCATTTTTCATGTCCAAAAATCCATCTTTACAGGTAGTTTGTGCACCCCAAATTTCAAATGAATAAGTTAAAAAATAAAGGAAATATAAGGGTGAGCCACTTACTTGTGGCACCCGATATAAGCAAATTTTGCCCGCGTCATGGAATTTTGACGTCACTTCCGGTTACGATTTTTTGTGTCATCGAATACATGAATAAGGCTTAGCCTTCTAGTTACTAAAAAAAATGGGTGCCTTTTCTTATTTGCCCGCATTCTCCCATTTTGACGTCACTTCCGGTAAAATTTCGTGACGCGGGCAAACTTTGCTTATATGAAAAGTGGCTCCCTGTAGGTTTATGGTATAGTTGTCTTTATTCGTTTAATGCACATAAAGAACCACAAAGCTGTGCCGCTTATACTTGACTACAGCATTGAGGGGAAATCAGGGCATGTCGATTCTCGAGCTAACTCCTCTGTAACATATTAAATATCTTACACTACTTAATACATCATAGAACATCATCATTCACATATAAAGTATGTTCTGATTAAAGTAACAAATTGACGAAAACACACCCGTTCCAGAAAATATTTTACGACCTAGCGGGGACGACAGAGTCGAAGTTTTAATATTATCAGTGTCACGGAATTTCAAATTAACCCCATTAGTTAAGAATATATTTGTATGTGCTTTATAAAATAAATATAGTTGGTGATCTGTGTTTACATTATATTTAGATTGTAAGAGCTTAAAAGGGTAATATACTGTAACAGGTACATGATATCTTCCTTTGTGTTTTAGCGTATTTTATGCAATTGTGTTTTTATAAATATTTTGGCGGGTAGTGAATTATTCGGGTGTTTTGTGCTTATAAGTGGCTGTGGTAAAATATTATCGTGAAAATGTTTAGGCCTTGGGAAGGTTCTTTAGCACTAGAAGAGAATGACAGGAAAGTATGGGGATTATTAACAGCTCGCAAATTACAGAGATAGTTTCTAGACAACATTTTATGTGAACATACCCAAAAAGTAGTTTTAAATGTTTATAAAAATATAAAGGAAAGTGAAGGAGAAACCGGAGCTGTGGAAAACACCGCCTACTTAACAGAAATTCCAAAACAAACTATTTATAAATTAATTAAGGAATGACGATATAATCGAAAAACTAAATCGGACAAAGGAAGATCACGAGCATTAGATTCGTCTGTGGTGAAGTTGTTAAGAGATTTAATTTACAGTAAGTATAAAGAAAATGAGATACCCAGGAGTACAATCAGTACATTTGGAACTGAAAACAACAGGTGTAGTGTTATTTAGCGAACAAACACTTAGGCGACGGCGCTTAAAGATAAAGATTTAACTTTAAAGTGATTCATAAAAGAGCAAGTATTATGGAAAGCTACAGAATTGTACTGTGGCGTAATGAATGAATATTTTCAACGTATTAAAAAATTTCGAAGTTGCTCGAAGTTCTCTAGAATCGAAATTATTTATTTGATACTTATTTAGTTGTTTTCTAGAATTGAATTATGTATTTAATAATTGTTTATTTGTTTTCTAGAATTGAATTTATTTATTTAATATTTGTTTATTTGTTTTCTAGAAGTGAACTTATTTATTTAATCTGGGTCAATTAGATCAAGTTAGGATTATTAATATAAATATCAATAACCTTAACTCTAAACCCGCATTTTTTTGACAAGGAATTGTTCGTATCTCCTCGTGGTCCTTGCTTGGCAACAATAATAATTCAATTGATTAAATTATTATTGCCGAAACTGAGCAATAAGAGAACATTTGAAGATTCTAATTTAGACTCAAAATTAATTCATCATTGCTCAACAGATTTAAATTTCTATCAGTGTGCACAAAAATTTTAAGTACGGCTCTGTGAGACATCGAATATCTTAACGAGCCAAATTTATGGTCGGTTTTTTACAGCTTTTTTTACCTGCACTAAACGAATGAAGGCAACTATAGAACATACTCATTCATACAAAGTTTTTCATGTATCTTATTCATAGGAAATCTGTACAGCCGGCTCTCTACCTATTTTGAATGGACAAATAGGCAATTATTTTATAGTTTCTGGTTCTGGTAACAATAAATTGAAAAAATGGGGCTAAAATAATAATAATAATTATTATTAATTAGCGACTGGCATTAAGTCTTAACAAGGCAGTTTTATTTTGACAACCTCTTGTGTCGTAAGATTGAATATAATTTTGGAACATATACAGTGTGTTCCACTTTTCATGGAGCCACCCTCACATTCCGTTCATTTGATAACCGAATATATTGAAATTTTGGTGGTGAATATCTACCTATAAAGTTACATTTGATTTTAGTGAGAGGCGTCCGATTCTAGGATGGAGAAAGGGGTTGGATTTTCAAAAAAAAGTATTAGCGATTTTTTAGAGAAAAATTAGTAAGAAAAAACAATTCCTTCAACAAAATAGTGTTTATCTATAAAACGGATTTTCGAATGAAAAAAATATATTCATCATTTTTTGTTCAGAATAATGTACTGCATTAGCTTGAATTCGCCGGGGGACAGGTGATAAAAAACGCGTGCATAAAAGAGGTCTTATATGTAAAATATATGTTTTCGTAAATTTGCAATAGAATCTTTAAAATGCCATGAAATAAAAATCACATAAAAATGCCCTCTTCGAAATTCTACACAGAATACGAATTAATAATTCTTTTTTTAAATTAAACCCTCATATTATGATCCTTTTATAGGACCCCAAAGTGATCCCATGTGGGCAAAAGTAGAGTAGAGTATCGCGTATGTTTATTACTGTTTATTTGCGATGTTTTGCACAACTCATATTCTCGATTGTGTTAGTCTTTTAACGTTTTTCAAAATGTTAACACAATTATAATTTATTTAAAGAATTACACCTTGCTATAAATTTATAACATTTCCGTCTTTTCTATGTCACAAGTTAACTATTTAATTTTGTTAGTTAAGAGTTTGCTAATGGAACCTGCAAATTATTTATATAATTTGTCATTGCTTATTACCAAATTTCTTCATAATAGAGCTAGCGAGTTGCAGTTTTTAAGAATTTATGAAATTAAAACTATAAATCATTTTAATTTTATCCAACAAAATTTCTAGGGATACACTCACAGTCGAAGGCTTTCTATATCAGAGAATCTAGGCCGATGTAGTGATCGTTTTTTGAAACCTTAATTCATAAAAAATAAGTTATGTTGTTCAAACACGTTACAAAATTGGTTTTTACAGTCATCTTTATTTTTTTTTCCAATTCTTTGGAACTCCCTGCCACATGTATTCTTTCTTTTTAAGCGGTGCTCGAGGAACCTACAAAATATCACAATTAACCAGTATATTACTGGTAAATAACCTTTACGCCTCTGACTTTTACGTCAAAGGATCAGTTAGAGGTTACTTTTTTTAAAATAAATAACACAAATAAGTATAAAAACTTGAAATTAAATATTTCGCCGACGTTTCGGAAATCTAATCTGTTTCCTTTTTCAAGGCTTTTTGAAAAATCTTTTTTTATTGTGCATGATAAATACACAGCTCTGAGAATGTTTGTTATATTCAATATCCATAGATACTTACTATTTACATAGAACTGTTGATATAGTATATAGTTAACAGTTTTCTTAATTGTTATACAATGTTAAGTTTGTGAAGTTCTTCTTTTAACATCGGCAACCAAGTTGTACAGACGGAACAATTCGGCACGCATCTATCCTCATTCAATAATATTATCGCGGATTCTTTAACTTTTCTTTTTTTGCTATCTGCCTCTTTTGTTAAAATTTTTGCAGAGTCCTAGTTTATTCTGTCCGTTCTCCCAAGCGTGTTCGCAGATCTTGGACCTCTGAATTAAATTTTTTCTGATGTAATTTTGATGTTCGCCCAATCTTACACTAAATGGTCTGGATGACTCACCCACGTAATGTTTGTTGCACTCACACGGAATACTATAAACATGCTGTTTTTTGAATTTTGCTCGTGGTTCTTCAGTTTCGTCTTTGTCAGAATAGATCTTAAAGTGTTGTTTGTTTGAAATACCGTCCTAATATCAAATCTATCACCGATACGTCGCAACTGTTCGGATAATCCGCATACATAAGGAATTAACTTATTTGTGTTATTTATTTAAAAAAAACAACCTCTAACTGATCCTTTGACGTAAAAGTCACAGGCGTAGAAGTTATTTACCAGTAATATACTGGTTAATTGTGACATTTTGTAGATTCCCCGAGCACCGCTTAAAAAGAAAATATACATGTGGCAGGAAGTCCCAAAGAATTGGAGAAAAAAATTAAGAAAATGCCATACATAACATTTAGACAATCATCTTGTTGGAGAAAATTGGTGAAAGATATTGGCCTAAAATTGTTTAATATATTTAAGTCGCTACTCTTATAGTAGTCATCAGTCAGTTTGTCAAGATTAGGGTAAGATAATCTAATTATTTTATTTCTTTAAATTCATGTAAGGAAAAAAGGAATGCTTTACCTGCAAAAAGGTTCGTCCTTCATCTCTGTAAAGCCGAAATGGCACATCAGTGTCTACTGGATTTCGAAGATCTACCCAACCGCTTTCTGTCATGAATTTTGCTCCGGACACAGCGCACACGGGAGTCTCTATTCCTGCAGAAGAAAAACAAATATTAGCTAAATGTATATGCTTATCATCTAATTTAGATAAAGTTCGTTTGAACCTGAAAGACGTTGTCAGTTTTGATATATTTGTACATCTACGTATTTTTATGTGTCTCAAAAAAATCTTACATTTACTTTATTATAATAAAACAGCACAATTCGCACGTCTCTGGCGATTACCCTGGATGACGGATGTAAGTTTAGTTTCAATAAGGAATATTCTGTAATAAGATTTTAGATAAGTACCAAAATACAGACACACGAGCATTTTACTTCAATATTTGATTTCAGCATGTTATGAAACAGATTTCCGTTCATTTTTTTTTTCTACAATGACCATTAATGTTTGGCTAGCGACCACGGAGTCACGGGTTCGAATCCTGGCCAAGGTATGGATGTTTAGTGGCGTGTTTCATGTATTACCGAGACGGTAGCAGTGAGCTAGACTGCTGTTGAGTTCTACAACATGTCTAGTCTCTGTTATCTCTCCTGAGTTCAAGTCTCAGCTGCAGTAGACGGCAATGTCGTAGGGAATGGTTGTTGTGTTGATGTCTATGTGTACGTGTCCAGGTTGAGTGGTAGAACAGCAATAGCTGAACTCCGCCAGGACATTAATATAAATAAGGCCATTAAAAAATAATAATAATAATATTTTTCTCGAATACGGCACAATCCACTTTTATACCTATAGTGCCATTGAGATTAAGTATATAGTCAATATAATTTTTGAATCAAATTTGATATAGTTTTTAGATATTTTTGGCATTGCAATTAAAAAGTGTATTAACTTTCTGTTAGAAAATTACAAGTCCGTCAAGTATTTTCAGTACATCTTTAACACTTGCCTAATATACAGGGTCTGTAAATTTTTAATACTATTCCTAGAAAGAAAAGTCTGAAATGCGTTAAATCTACTTCAAACTTCTTAATTTCAATTTGTAAGTATCCCAATTGCTTTAAAAATAAAGACGGGCTAAATGTTTATATCGCAAACATCGAAACATCTGTTCGTTAGTATTAAAAGAAAAAGCTGATATAAGTATATTACTGATTCTAAAACTTTTATCACAAATTAACAAATTTCACATTAAGTATTAAAGTCATTAATTTCAGTATAACTTGACAGCTGAAAAGAATTAATTTTGCACCTGCCAATACAATTTCTTTAAACTTCACGAACACTCAGGTATATCAATGTCAAGTTAAACAATTTAATATTTAGCTTAAAGATTATCCATTTAGAATTTTGACAGACGATCTTATTTTAATTTACAGTACGAAATCCTTTGCCTTTCAGTGTAATATACTGAAAATATTATCAATAAAATTAATGGTGCTATGATAGGCATAACGTAGACATAATAGGCATGGAAAATTATAATTTCCTTTTTACTACACATCGGGGACCGAGAACGGTGCCTCACAAAGCATTGTGGTTCATACACGATAAAATGTAGTGAAGACATTCACAATTCGACACATTTCACTTGATGCCACTGTGATCTGGTACACAGCCAATATATTTTTTGAGACTCAAGTAAGTTGCACACCCTCTTAAAATGCTTAAAATGTTGTAAAAACCGCTGCCTAAGGATTTACTATTTATAGTCCATTTAAATCTTACATTGACCTTCCATTTTGGATAGGACAAGATTTTTTTCTTTTGATGTTTACGGGGAGACAGTGGGTGTATAAAACTCGATTTTCGGGGTTGAAAGCTCCCCCATTTGGCCGCCATCTTGAAAAGGGGGGCGTAAACAGTCATTCCGCGATATCTTGAGAACCGCAAGTCTCATAAAAAAATTCTAAGACTTTTTTTGTAAAGAATTGAATTCTCTACAATCTTGGTCTAGATACTTCTTACCGCAAAATTGAAAATGAGAAAGTTATAATTCAAAATAGTCTAAAATTTTCAAGTAAAATATCATTTAAGGGTTATAACTTTTTTTCTATTGATTTTATTGAAAATACACATCAGATGTTTCTTGTACATAATTTTATTGCGAACAATTTTCTCTACTCGTTTTTTAAATTTCTCTTTAGATAGGTGTTAGGACGCCGCATATCGATCAAGTGCATCAAAAAGGGCATTGATAACATTTCTGGGATGATTCCAAACTCTTTTTGTCTCCTGCAATTTTTGTCCAAACCTCTTCTTTTTTGAGTAAAAAAATCGCAAAATTCTAAAATTTTGATTTTTCCTCGCCAGTTAACTTAAAAAAATGACACTTTCAGAAAAAATGTTTCCAACAACTATTCTTAGTCAGACAATGCGAATTTGCAATAAAATATAGGGGTTCCCAATTAAAAAATCGAATTTGACCTTGAATGACCTTAACCCTTCCACCCAAAGTCAAAGTGACGTATACCAACGAACTGCCCCCAACCAATTCTACAACTTTTGTTTTAAACATCTTTTCGTGGAGTGTTTATTACTCGAGATATTTGAAAGTTTCAAGTTAAAAAAATCACCCGAGTGATTAAACTTTCAAATATCTTGAGTAATAAGCACTCTGCGAAAAATGTTTCAACCAAAAGTTGTAGATTTGGATGGGGGCAGTACGGCGGTATATGTCACATTGACTTTTGATCGAAGGGTTAATGTCACTCAAGGTCAAATTCGGTATTTTAATCGGTAACTTCTCTACTTTATTGCAAATTCGGATTGTCTGACTGAAAATGGACTTTTGTTAGAAACGTTTTTTCTGAAATTGACATTTTTTAAGTTATCTGATGCGGAAAAATCAGAACTTTAGAACTTTGCGATTTTTTTATTCGAAAAAGAAGAGGTTTGGACAAAAATTGCAGGAGACAAAAATTGCAAGAGACAAAAAAAGTTTGGAATCCTCCCAGGAATGTTCTCAATTTTTTTCAGAATTGTCCAATGCCCCTTTTGATACCCTTGCTTCATTTGCAGCGTCCTAACACCTCCCCAAAGAAGAGAAATTTAAAAAATGAGTAGAAAAAATTGTTCGCAATGAAATGATGTACAAGAAACATCTGATGTGTATTTTCAATAAAATAAATAGAAAAAAAGTTATAAGCTTTAAATAATATTTTTCTTGAAAATTTTAGTCAATTTTGAATTATAACTTTTTTATTTTCAACTTTACGGTAGAAGTATCTAGATTTCGATTGCAGAGAATTGAATTCTCTACAAAAAAAGTATAATAAAAATTTTGTGAGACTTCTGACGGTTCTCAAAATATCGCGGAAAAAATGTTTACGCCCCCCTTTTCAAGATGGCGGCCAAATGGGGGGGGGTTCAACACCGAATATCGAGTTTTATACTCACACTGACCCCCCGTAAACATCAAAAGAAAAAAGCTTGTCCTACTCAAAATGCAAGGTTCGGCCAAAATTTTGTAACATTTCAATGGACTTACTACCAGATCCAGATTTTCCATCCAACTCCCTTTGAAAGAAAACATCTTGGCTATATTTACACTCTAGTATGTGCAAATAGTTGGTCATAGAACTTCAATAATATTTGAGGCGAATGTAATAAAAAAAATTGAGACTGGTTTCTAGCATATTATACTCCAAACATTAAGTTCGTGGACTCTTATTAGCTTGCTCTGCTTGTATTAAACTTCACATGAATATCTCAATTTAACCTCTTCAAAAATGGAGTGAGGGCGGTGGAGGGGTTGTAAAATGTTATAGGATCTGAAACCTTTGCTCCTAAAAGTGAATTATTTATTATTTGTTTGCTTATAGTAATGAAACATATTATTTATAGGATTTTGCAAACAGTGGAAAGAAAAGCTATCTATGAGAACTAAAGGAAAAAACTACATATAAAAATATTAATGAAATCTTTGCATTCTTTCGATAACCTGACTTCTGGTTATGCTAACAAGTAAACATTTTTTTATTTGCCATTCTCATTTTAACACTAGCCGTAGGGGACTAGGTTGGATGCTAGTGTTAAAATGAGAATGGCAAATAAAAAAATGTTTACTTGTTAGCATAACCAGAAGTCAGGTTATCGAAAGAATGCAAAGATTTCATTAATATTTTTATATGTAGTTTTTTCCTTTAGTTCTCATAGATAGCTTTTCTTTCCACTGTTTGCAAAATCCTATAAAGAATATGTTTCTTTGCTCCTAGTATATACAACAAATCACAAGTTTCTGTACTTTTACCTGCTTGCTTTACTTACATTTTATATTAATTTTCTTGTTTATAACAACTTTAACACACTTGCTTCAGAAAATTAGTGAGTAAGTAAAGAGTAATTCAATTGTTGCGAATGTCTGTCATTTTCATGGCTATCTGCAACTTTGGATTTAAATGTAGGTAGGTACTTTATTAAAATGATTTGTTGGCGCTTACTTTTTAAAAATACTTCTATTATTACGAAGGATATCGTTAAGAAATGATTAATGGCGAAAAAATTATAGTTTATGAATCATTACTTCTGATTAATAAAAGAAACAGCACAGTTCCATTAAAAAAAATTCCAGAGGACCCCTACGGAAATGAAATTCCGTTTTCTTGAAAAAAAAATTAAAAATACTGGTACCTATCAGTACTTCAAACAACTATTTTCTGTGTTACAGACAAGTCTACAACCTTACTAACAATTTCCATAGCCTACTTAGTAATTTTCTTACATTCCATTCATCTGACGCGGCCATTTTGAAAAAATTAAAAAATTGTTCGTATCTCACTTATTTTTTTGAAATTTTTTATATCTGAAGAAACTGTTGCTCTTAGAAATTTATGCTTAATGAGAAACCATCAAAAAAATATAGTCATTCCATTTAAGATAAAAAAGTTGATGTCACTTCCGGTTCAACCGGAAGTGATATTTTCATTCCTGTTAGTCTAAAAGTAGCTTATTATTGCCTAATTTATGTGTACCAAAAACCAAACCAAAAATATTGGGGGCGTACATTGACTCGTGGCCACCCGGTATAGGGGTGCACTCGCCTGTTACACAAGTAGCTGCAAAAAATATTGAAGCTTTGTATTGGAATCAAAACTTCGCTTATTAGTAATTATGACTAGCCTCTAAAAAACTGTTTTTATTCTCATATATTTTATGCCCCAAAAAACTAGAAAGGATAATAGCACACTGGGAAAACAGTTACCGTTTTACACATGTATCAGAAAACGAACAGAATAAATTAATAAAAATGTATCATCATTCACGGTTTGGTTACGTTGATCAAAAAGGCCACGGAAATTTGTTTAATTTAGAACACGATGAATTAAACTAATGACGACGTGTTGTCGTGGAAGGACAAGCCGAGGGACAACACTTAATTACCCAAATTGGCTTTTAAATAGACCGTGCCGTTTATTTAGTGAGAATAATACAACTATTAAACACAGACTGGTAATAGTATGTTTTTATGTTTATAATGACAACAGTTAAATATCTCGCCTAGCCGGTACATGTTACGTTTGTCCTGGCTGTCGTAAAACTGGAGATGTGTTAATAACGGTGTAAAATTGTGGTGTAAAAATAACTGACAGTATAACTTTCAGAGACATAAATTTATTTGTTTTTCCCGTTTCCACTACCTCATTAGGTACACATACAGGGTTGGGCAAAACTGGTGGTATGGGCGTATGAGTATCGAATACATTTCGGACGCAGTTTTTTTGCTGGAATCAATTCAGGAGACAATACCAATTATGAAAATCCATGTTACTAGAGTCGGGAACAATTTAAATTGACTTGTGTCATGGCTGCTAAAACGTCTGAAGATTTTATTTGACGCATAACAAATGCCAGTAGTTCTCAAACAGTTCTCAACAATGATGTCGCTAAATAATTTAAAAAAATAGGAAAGATATTATCATAAAATTTTAAGATTATTAATTTAGTAACTTCATAATTTTAGTGGAATTCTGATTATACAGTGTCCATAAAGTTGGCTACATATGGGAAAAAAATGTATTTTTGACATTTCTGAAAAACTCTATTGGGGGTTTGTTTATGCATGTCCAACAAAAAAAAATTACATTTTGACACATGTCATGTGATCACTGGTTTGGCAGAACTGTAAAAAATAGTTGACCGTGATACCGAAAAGTGGGTCAAATTGTTAAGATATCGAAAAATTTTATGAAGAAAAGGTGCATATAGAATACAACAACCCCATATATCAATTTTGAAGCAGATATGCGGAAAATAAAAAAGTGCAAATTTTACCCCTACCATTAATTATCATAAACGCGTCTATTTCACAAATATTTGATTAGTTTCGACAAAAGTTTTATGTATTTTAGTTGAATAAAGGTATTTGCATGTAAAAAAAGAAACGAACCCCCAATATAGTATTTTTTAGAAATCTCAATAATACAAATTTTTCCCATATGTAACCAACTTTACGACGGACACTGTAGGTGTATAGGTTCGGGTACAAATGAAACTGATAACAAAGAATGAATTGCCCAATTTAGTCAATAACAATGAGTGATCAGAAAAAGAAATCAAAGACTAATATTGCTACAGTCCAGCAAGAGACACGGGAAGGTTTGGGCATTTCTTGCCAGGAAAGGATAGGATCGTAGTATTAGTAGGGGAAACGATGTCAGTAAAAATAAAATATTTCATATAACAAAAAAAAATCTGAAATCTCTATGAGAATAACGAAAATAAATTATATTTCTTTTAGCGGTAATAAATTAAAAAATCTGGTTGACAAAATAAATATTAAAAAAATTAACAATAATTTTAAAACAAATAAATTAAAACAATTCTGAAAGAACAACGCATTGACACGTTTTCATAAACACTAAAACACTACACTTGAACAATTTATCTACTCGACGCCCGTTTCACCATTCGTGTATTAATACATAACGTAAGAAAGTAGATTTTATTAGAGATAAACACGCGCTAGTAGTAATAAAAGACACATTTTTGGGGAAAATAAAGTTTTCACAAAACTCGCGGCGCAGTTTAATATAAAAAAAAAATTCAAAGGAAAATTATTAACTTTTAATATTTAATTAATCAAATAAAAAAAAGTGAAAGTGCTTGGGGATCGATCTCGCACCAACCCCTTTTATATTTATTGCTGTTCGAGCATCTTACCGGTTGAGCTACGCGATCGTGTTTATTCTGCTCTAAAACGTGTAATATCTACGTACTAGAAAATTGTAAGACTTAGTGGTTTGACATTGTTCTTTTGACGGATGAATATCCACTATTTACCACTAAAAATAACTTAAATATTTCATATAAAGACGTTTTTCATATTTAGAGTGGTGATAGTTCACGGAAATAAATAATATTCGTCGTTAAATCACGCAGTTTGAGAATCACTGAGCTTATGACTATGTTTCTCACTCCTCAGTGTACATTTCATATTACTGTCTCAAAAGAAGTGGGAAAGAATCTTGGTAGACATACATTGACAATGTCTTTAGGCTATGGCTTTAAGTTTGTGTGCAAGAGATAGTGAAAACGTATGTGCAATATTAATTCATACATCGGTCTTTTTAAACTTGACCCGACTGTAGACGGTAACTTGGTTTGATATTGTTTATAACAAAAGGAAATATTAAATTTTCTCAATCAAACACTTTTTAACATCGGAAATGTTAATGTTCGCGTATAGCGTATAGGACAAAACATACGAGTTTTTTCCAAGGCCGTCGACATGAAAGTATCAAGGCCAGATGATGTAATACTGAGCGAAAGCCTGTTACTATGTGAGAAGCGATGTGTTGTAGTCGGTCAGCGACGATCGATATTGTACCGCCTGTTCAACAAAAAGCGGTATAGGGAGAGAGCAAATCATATAGCATCGAGCCGGGACGCATTAGTGCTGCTGCGGCGGACGAATAAAGAAGCGTGATATTATTTGTCTCACTATTTATTCCTTGCCCTAGTGTCTCGATTATAGAAAAAAATGATACTCAATAAATTAAATGAATAGGAGGTAAAAAAATATTTTGATTTTGCAACAATTTTTTCTCTATGAATTATTTGATGGAACGAGCCGAATCCGGGAGGTATAGGTATAGGAGGTATAGTTCTCTTCACATACTTAAGGCGCATATAAAGTGTCTGCGCCTTTGCGGTAAAGATCAAATACCCCGACATTTTTTATTTGCTTTAAATATATGAGGTCCAGGACGTTATGTCGATTATAAAAAAAATGATACAATGAATGAAATGAATAGGGGGCGTAAAAAAAATATTTTGCAACCATTCTTTATTAACAATTTAACAATAAAATAGTGGTGTTCCATCCACTATTTTTTTCCTGTGATATGATCATATCCTAAGTAACAACATACATTTTTTTGAATAAGATTGAAGGATTGCTTCATAGTGCAAAAAAATAAAAAATAAATTTTGAAAAATGAAAAAAAATTATTTTCTCAGATGTGAATGAGCCTAATCCGGGAGCTAAAATATATATGGCTCTGTCGACTATAGAAATTAATACTCTTGAATTAAATTAATACTTAGGGGGTAAAAAGTTATTTTAATTTTGAAACATTTTTTCCTTATGAACTATTTTTTTCTATGATATATTTATGTCCTAAGTAACAACATGTATTTTTTGGAGTAAGATTGGAGGATTACTTCCAAACAAAAATAAAAAATAAGTTTTGGCCCCCTAATATTTATGAAATTCCATTGGAATCAGGAACCAACATTAATTTTCAGTTTGTGATTCAATAAAATTAGTATCATTTTAACAATACATTAAATGAAAAGGTGTAAAAAAATATTTTTGCAACAATTTTTTCTTCATGAACTATTTGATGGACCACTATTATTTTTCTGTGATATGTTCATATCCTAAGTAGCAACATATTTTCTTTGGAATAAGATTGGAGGATTACTTCATAGTGTAAAAATATAAAATATAAATTTTGGCCCCCTAATATTTATGTAATTCCATGGGAATCAGGAACCAACATTAATTTTCAACTTGTGAATCAATGATATTTTAGCTGTTGGATACGACTTATTCATATTTGAAAAAATCAAAAATGTATTCTTTTACATTATCTAGTAAGTATTTCTCCACTCTTTTCCAAAAAATATATGTTGTTACTTAGGATATGAGCATATCACAGAAAAAAATAGTGGTGTTTCATCTAATAGTTCATAAAAAAAATTTGTTGCAAAATTAAAATATTTTTTTTTAACCCCGATTCATTTAATTTATTGAATATCAGTTTTTTTATAATCAAAATAACCACCTAGACTTCATATATTTTAGCTCCTGGATTTGGCTCATTCACATTTCAGAAATTCAAATTTTTTCATTTTTCAAAATTTATTTGTTTACACTATGAAGTAATTCTCCAATCTTATTCCAAAAAATAAATATTGTTACTTAGGATATGAGCATATCACAGAAAAAAAAATAGTGATGTCCCATCAAACAGTTCATAAAGAAAAAATTGTTGCAAAATTAAAATATTTTTTTACCCCCTATTCATTTAATATATTGAGTATCAATTTTTTTATAATCCAGATAACGCCCTGGACCTCATATATTTCAGCTTCCGAATTTGGTTCATTCGCATTTGAGAAAATCAATTTTTTTCATTTTTCAAAATTTATTTTTTATTTTTTTTACACTATGAAGTAATCCTCCAATCTTATTCCAAAAAATATATGTTATTATTTAGGATATGAGCAAATCACAGTAAAAAAATAGTGGTGTTCCATCAAATAATTCATAAAGAAAAAAATGTTGCAAAATTAATTTTTTTTTACCCCCTATTCATTTGATTTATTGAGTATTAATTTGTTTTTATAATCGACATAACGCCCTGCATCATATATATTTTAGCTCCAGGATTCGGCTCATTCACATTTGAGAAAATCGAATTTTCAAATTTTTCAAAACTTTCATCATAACTTTTGTAAAAATGTTTTTTCAAACTGGCATTTGGGGTAAATTACCAAATCCAAGCGGAGGCAGCTAACCCATGCTTATCCAACTACGCTCTTTTATTTAATAATTTTTCGTGACTTTAGAAGAAGGCTCAATTTTTTTTACGTTTTCTTCATACTTTATGGGTCTCCTATTTAGTTTCTACGGAGTAAAAGAAACATTTGACGTTTTGAATTTTTAAAATAAAGACTCCTTATCGGTAAATTCTGAAATCCTCAAGCATCAATTATACTGTATATATTGTTCTATATTCTGATATCTATTTTATATTTTTATACGTTCGAATTTTACTTCTTAAAAGTAAATTGAAATGAGTTTACTGGGCGCCAAACAGTTTCTTAAAAGCTGTTAATATTATAGACTATAGAACACCATTAGCATGACCATCTACAATCTATAGAATGACTCTTACTCAAGGTCCAACGAAGTCGGTTCAATAAATGCTCATCGATCAAGATAACAATCTAAATAAATCAAACTCAGTATTGAACGAACAAAGTATTAATTTATTAACAAATTTGAACTTGGAATGTAATTAACAAATTTAAATAACAAAATCTAACTTAACTAAAATGATAAATATGGCCTTTATTTAAAATAAATATGTACCATGGATTTCTGATATTGTAAAGCTTTACCTTGTCTTTCTTTCGAGTCGAGTAATGTTAAATTATAACCTCTAACTGGTTATTATGATCCTTGAAATATAATGTCACTTGACTGACTTTTTAAACCTCTCAAGGCTTCTTCTTCTTTTCTGGATTGACGTTTGTTTCTAACCTCCAATTTATTTTCAAGATTTCCTTGAAGTATTTCTATCACTTGCTTGACGTTTAAAATTTCTTCACCATATAAATTTGCTAACTGGATTAACAAATACTTCCCTCTTCTAAATCTGCTTTCCGGATAATCTACTTCGTAATACTTTCAAAGTATACTCACTTCTTATATTTAATCAACTTTTACAATTTATTCTTGATATCAATATATCTGGATTGTAATTTTCTAACCTTCAAATTATTCACCACTTTTCTTCTCTTTTCAATTTATTAATTATTCGAGGATGAATATTTTTCGCAGCTCGCTGTTCAGCGGTGTCTGATCAACTGATTTGTTATTTTTAGTCGTTTCAATGGGTTAATTTCCAATATTTCAATTGTTTTTTTCTATTTTGATCTAATATTTCAAAATTTAATTTTAATTTAAAATTTAAACTATTCAGTTTTGTTTGTTCTTTACCTTAATTGAATACTGTTTTTAATTCTTTAATTTTCCTGATAAGTTTCTTATTCTACTTTTCAGGATTAAGTGAATAATTGTAATTAATCGAAATATATTGACATATTACATACACTTTCTTAAAATCTACTTATAACTACAATTAACAATTCCAATCTCAAATAAATACTAATTCATACATTTAGATGAATAGCAATGATAAATACAAAATGCTAGTAGTTAAAAACATAATGCAGTTTTCATATTGACATAATACTGTTATTATAAACTAAAACAAGAAATTGATACGCCAACAAACATTTAACATCATACTATTAGTCCTTTCTTTCTGCATGATGTGAAATATCATTTACAAAACACCTTTCTGCAATGATATTTAAAAATATTTGAAAACTTAAAATGTCATTCAGTGTTTTGTATTTTATGGACTTACTATTTCTAAATTAATTACGCTGCACTGCAACTACTGTTAATAGTCTTTCATCTAATATTCATTTTGTGTAGATTTACAGTGTTTCTACACAATTTATGATTTTCAGCCCTAAGTTTTGACATAAATGTCAGATTTTATAAATTTACTTTTTTGTTTTCCAATTTCATTCTAACTCATTTTAAATGAGATTGTGATTCTCTATAAGTTCATGTTTTATTATATACTATTTAGAATAACCTTTTTAAACTAAATTGACTTCATTTTATGTTTATTTAAATATTTTGTTCTAATTCAATATCAAGTTTCATTCTCTGCATCTTACTCGCTGAGAATAAGTGAACTTGAATCAATTAAATAAACCACAGATATTCCTGCTTCTGTATGATCCGTTAAAGTAAAACTGTTATGATTATTTTCTAAAATACATACAATTTTGTGAATTTTATTTATGATTTCAAACACGAGACTTGGGTAGTGTTCCACAGTGTGGATACACAGCAATATATACATAAGTTTGTACACATTTTGCCATTAAGTCAACCTTATAGGATTCAACATTTTCAATGTCTAATCTTTAACATCAAATTATGCATCAACTACTACGAAAATACCTATCAGCTTAAATGAAATTCCCACGAAATTTGAATCTTGTTTGGTTTTTGAGAGTCCCATCCACTGAACACTGGTCGTAGCTTTATGAAACTACAATGGGAGCTCGACCGAGTAGTGGTATCGTAAAGTTTGTCAAAAAATATTATCGTTTTCTGATACCACATTCGTAGTTTTAGACATATTCATGAACAAAAATAAATTTCTTGCCGCCATTTTTTTAAATGGTGCCTCAAGCAGACCAACTACTGAGCAAGCATGTCGATACATTAAAACTAACTTCCTTTTGACGTTTCGCTAACCATGTGGACATCATCTGGAGATGATTAGAACTTATTTGCAACAACCATTGTTGTTTTTTGTAATAATTTGACCGCATAATTGACAGCTTTAGTAACTTGGCAATTTTGGAGGAATATGCCAGGAAATATTTTCGGTATATCCATTAACTTCCTTCAGCATGCACCATCAAAATAAGCTATGGTCTGTCGATCCCTCTGTGCATTTTTTATCTTTCCAGCATCAAGTCCATCGTTTCGTTTTGTGCAATCTTGTGGAATATCTGAAATTCCTTGAAAGTCGTTCTTTTCCTCTCATTCCATCATTTTCTTGAGAATAATTGAGATTTCTTGAATTTCAGAAACTATCAGTGAAAACGTTCCTTTGCAATAAAATAATTTTTCTGTTATAACAGTGAGCGGATTGTGATGAGATCTTTTCCACACTAACAGGTATTACAGTATACTGCTTTTTGCTTTTCCCTCTTAAGACGTTTAAAACAAATGATAAGTATTCTAGAAGAAAAACCTGGAATTTAACCCGTTTAGACACCATAACATAAAACAAAGCATTTGCATGCGCAAATAATTTTTAATTTGTGGCATGCTGTAACTATAAAATCCACACTTCATTTTTCATTAACAGAAGTATGCAGGTATGCATACCCAGCCCAGTGAAATATTTCTGCATATTAACTGTAACGGATTCAGTAAATAAGTTATTTATCTTGAGATATATCCTCATCGGCAGAAGTGCCTGTTTTATTACGATGCAACTCTTAGATACAAAGTGAAGTGCATTTTAATTTTTATTATCTCCCGCTGTCATAATAACAGTAGACAGAGTCGTTTTTAATTCCATTTAAAATGGATTCCGGTAGCATCTGCATGATGTTCATCTGGTTCAGCCAATGCCACATTTAGTACATAGTCCAAGCGCCAGAAATGCAAAGAGACTGAATTGCATCAAATTGAGGTAGAAGACTGCTTTTTTTTAATCGCTTGAAACAGGTTTTTTCGCGATTACTATTTTTCTGAAAAATATTTCAGGTAATAGTTGTAGACAACAATTTGCCTATCGATCTGTTTTGTATTAACCCGATTTCAATCTAGTGAAATCTAACCTCACAGTTTCAAAAAGAACAAAGACATCAGCCTAGTCCTTTAAATTCCAAAATCTTTTCGAAAAATTAAGTAATCAAGAAAGTTTAACCAATTATAGCTGAAAGTATGTCCAAGATGTGAATCGCTTTTGAAAATATTATTTGGAGAATGTTACGATTTTTCCTTTGCTACATAATGAAGTTATTTTCAAAAGTGCTATTAGAGCAGGTACATTATTTTGAAACTTTCAATTGATTTATTGTTAATGTCTACTAAATATACAGGGCAATTCGTTTAAGTTGGCTTAACGAAATATCTAGAAGACAGCGCATTTTCTAAGAAGTACTCTCTGGTTTCCAGAGGGAAAATAAAGTAGCATTATTTATGTCTAATTCCGTAGACATTTTAAAGGTCATTACAAGATCAAGGTTGCTTTTTCAAATGTAAACTTATGTCGACACAATCAGTGACTAGCTCTTAAAATCACTGGAAGATGTCGGAATTAGAGAACGTTACCTAAAGCTGCAGTAAACGCCAATTACGATGAAGTTGCGCAGTAGACAGTTTTGGCCTCTCTCCGCCCAGGCATGACAACAACTAACATTGTAGCGTACGGTGTTGAACTACGCTTTTTTGTGTGTTATAATTCAGTATAGGAAATTGTTATAACCTCAGTGTAATAAAAAACCTTGTTCTTAAAAGTCAAACACGTGATATAGTATTGAATATATTGTTATGCATTACACCCACTATGATACGCCTATGCCTAATAGTGACTGGAAACGTGTAGAAAGAGATAGAGTTTTTTAGAGTGTGGTGGGAGAAAATTCTCGATTGTGTTCTGGATTACTCTGGAGGCAATTTCAGAGTATATAAGGCGCAATTACCGGCGGAAGGGGTAGAAGTTTTACTAAAGTGAAGTTTGGTAGCGACAAGTGAGGTTAAATAAAGTGTAAAGGTTATTTTAGTTTATAAGAAGTATATTGTATAATCAGTAAATTATTAAATAAAGTGTTGGTGGTTTACCCCTTGTTAAAATTATTTAGGACCCACGGATTCATACAGGGTGTTTCCTAAGGGGTGGAAATACGTAACAATATTTACTTATTTTAAAAACTCTAAGCGAAACGAAGACGCTAAAGATAATAAATAAAAAGAAAATACAATAGTTTTCAAGCATTCAAACATCATGTACGTCACTGTTTTGTGATTTTTGTTTATTTGAGCAGTTACGTTTGTGGGAGGTGTAGTCTATCTGCACTTCGAAACTTCATAGTAATTGGCGTTTGCATCTAACATGCACCAAGAGAGTCAGAGTGGCTAATATACTGAGCGAACCACAAGCTGGAATGTATAGAGTGCCGCAAGGTACTGTCTTAGGCCTCAAACTCTTTAACCCTGTGTCGGCCAAAAAGTCTGCACCATATGGAAAACTGTTTTATTCAATTGTTTCTTTTTAAACGGGTTTCAGCATGATTGATAACCACAAAATTCCCAAAATATTTGTCATGTCACAACTATGACAACTCCAAAATGTCATTAGAAATTTTAAAATGGCCTGAAATGCCCTTATTTATCAAAATATGGAAAACGATCATAAGAAGAAGTTGTTTGTAATTACATTAAGAATCTAAATGTGAAGTTTGGTTTGAAAATTTCAATGTTTTAGGTTTTTAATTTTTTTCCAAAAATACTAACATTTCATTTTTTTACTGAAAATAGTCCTGTTGTTTTCTGTAAAAAATGTCTTTTTGCCACTATTAATTACATTTAAAAAAATATACAACATTGATGTACTTCTTGCATTGAAATATTTCAAATTAACTCAACTGTAAACAAAAAATTTAAAAAAATAAATAAATGTTACATATTTTTATAAATAAAATGAAAAAACTAAAACATTGAAATTTTCAAACCAAATTTCACATTTAAATTCTTAATGTAATTACAAACAACTTTTCCTTATTGTACTTTTCCATGTATTGATAAATAAGGGCATTTCAGGCCATTTTAAAATTTCTAGTAACATTTTGGAGATGTCATAGTTGCGACATGACAAATATTTTTAGCAATTTTGTGGTTATTAATCATGCTGAAACTAATGCTGAAACCCGTTTAAAAAAAACAATTGAATAAAAAAGTTTTCCATATTGTGCAGACTTTTTGTCGGACACTGTATAATTGTATTTTTTTTCCTAGTATCTATCATAATATAGTATCAAAATCTAATTTATTTTGGAGTATCCATTGACCATACTTTATCTATGCCATTTAAAGTATCGAGCAGTCCATATTATTTTCAATTTTAATGTAGATATTGAGTCATCTACAAATAATAAATATTTAGAATATTACGGAACACCCGGTATATACATTTTTTAAATTATATTCAAATATGTTCTTATTCAACTCACTGTAGGTGATCTAATTTTTATGGTGCTGAATATATTAATAATCCGGTTGGTGTCAATGAACACTACTAAAATAATTTAGTAATTGTAATAAATTGTTGAAATCAAATCATAATTAAACAGTAAACATAACGTTTTATGCAAATTAATAACGTAATGAAATAATCGTTGGCGTTAGATTGAAGCACGTGCCAGCAGACACAGTCATCAACGCTATCTTAGATCTGGGCAGGTATGTAATGTACTTCTACTTTTACTTTGGCAAATTAAAAATCTTCTTATACACTGATGAAAGTAGTTGTTCAATGACGGTGGTAGATGCTTTATGTAAAACAAACAGTATGCAAATGATTTTAAAATAGTGTGCTATTAAATTAGGTATCTTTTAACCCCTCGACGTTGAATTAATACAAGCATTCCCTTTTTTGACGATTAGTGGTTGGAGAGATGAGTGCGATTGACCCTTTAGTTTCCGTAATAGTCGAAACTCGGTTTTTCAGTGCTGTTGACCTCTTCTACAAATTCGATCAAAGGACCAAGGGTCTGCTATGGGCCCTACGGGCGCTACAGCGCGTCAGATTTAACTAAAATTTAGAAAGTGTACAGAAAATTGTCACACATCATTTTTGGGGACCAACAGGGCTACTAAGGGTCATTTACATCATCTAAAGTCACTTTTCCGACCAATAGTCACTTACAGTCATTTTTCTATGGAAATAGTCATTTACAGTAACTTAAATCAAGAACTAAGTGTAAATGTAAAAATATACTATTGAATAAATTGAATTTCGCGGTTATACAGGGTGTAATTAGTTTCATGTCATTAAAAAAAACTGGTGGTAGGGAACGACAAGACAAACAAAAAAACCTTATATAACATGGGGTCTAAAGCTCATAGTTTTGGAGAAAAAAAATAAACAAAAATTTCCAAAATATTTAATAACCTAGTTTGAGAACTGCTGGCATATTGGGGTAGGTTTTATTGCCTCGCGTCTTGTCGCACGAGATACTCTGACATTTCTGCAAATAAGTATGCTGACAAAGCAGCTAAAAGCGACCGACAGAAGACATCGTCATGTTTTTTGCTTCTTCACGGCCAATTATTCTATTAGGCGTGCTATACTCTCCCTTGTAATATTCTCAAGTAATAATTTCAGTTTTGTCCTTACTTGGTAAAGAACGTACGCATGACGCGACGTACCCGTTCCTTGGTTTTGTCTGTTTTGCTTTTCTTTTTGAATTTTGTGCCACTTATGTTAAGATTTATTTTATTGACTTATCGTTCAAGTCGTTAGTGCTTAGTTACGTAAAGGTGCGTTTACAGCTACCGAACGAAGACGAATGAACATTGGTGAATGGCCGAATTCGTATGCTGTAAACAGAGCACCGAAGGCGAGCAAAGGCGAATGCTCGCGTTCGCTGGGGTTCGGGAGCGGAGCGGTACATCAAAGAGAGTTCGTGCTCGCTGTGAACGGGTAATTGGACACATTCATTGGAATTCACAGTTAAAAGCGAACATTCAGTGAATAAACTTTAGAAGCGCTAATAATACATAAAATGGTGTGGTCTAATGAAGACATATTAACCTTAATTAACCTATATCAACAAAGTCCTTGTTTATGGGACCCGAAGGACAATAATGATAAAGTAAGAACCAGAAAAAATGACGCGTGGAGAGAAATAGGGGAAGAAATGAATGTTAGTGTATTGGAAATTAAGAAAAATCCACCTACGCCTCTTCCTCCTGGGTTTCTTTTTTAAAAGTTCATTAAGAACGATGAATGACGCACTTGTAATAATGATATTTTCGTCGTCGGACATTTCATAAAAATTAAACCACTGTGTTCACGAGCAATAGCGAACTTAAACAAATGCGAATGTTCTGCAGATGTAAACGTCCAAGCGAATTCTCGCCAAACAGTGGCGAATGTTTGTTCACTGTCGTTCGTTCGCCTTCGTTTGGTAGCTGTAAACGCACCTTTAGACACTACTTCTCGTTCGTGCTTTTTGTGTTAGTTTTTGGATTTTGGACCAAGTTTTTCTTTTTGTTTTGTTTATTGATAACGTTAATTTACAGTTTAGTGTGGTGTTTTAAAACGCAGATTTTGGACATTATGGCAGATTACACTTATCCAGAGCTCGCGGATATGGACTTGGTGCATGGAGAAAGTGGTGGAAGTACAGCTGGTGCGGAAGAGCTTTAGAACAATTGCAACGACGTATTTTAATGTGCATTGAAACCATACAAAATGATCCTAATTTACCAAATGTGTTGAACGGAGTAAGTATGTTATTAGTTCGACGTACCGAAATGTGTATACGTGGAGATGGGGGTCATTTCGAACAATTTTTGTAAAGAATTCAAAAGAATTGTTCAGTTATTAGGTGTTACCTATTGGGCATTAAAGGTATGATTTAATAATAATATTCGTTGTTGTGTTTTTATCTGTTTATTATTGTTTACATTGATTTTCATAGAGACCAAAGACTTGATTTTTAGTTTTCGATACCTGATTGGGAAAAATTATGCGCTCAATTCGTTAAAAAAAAACAGATTTTTTCCTAGCTTAAAATACACAACTATTTTTTGTTCTTTTCTGATGTCTAAGTGTTCGTTTTCCACTTTCATAAAACAATTACTAATTTTTTAAGCTTTTAACACAATGTTACAAATGTTAATAAACCACTTTTAAATTTTATAAATTCTTATAAATGACAATAAAAGCTACAATAGCTTTGTTCCAAATTAAAAAACACATGTATACAAATCGTATTTAAACCCCTGCGGTCATGCTATGCTTGCGTTGTGCCGAAAGAGAAGGAATTATTTACATTTTCATAATTAGTGGTATAAAAAGTTCGATACAAATAATCCTATCAAAGAGATGCATTTCTACCGACGGGAATACGAGTCGGGTATTACAGTTTTTTTTATTTCTAATATTCGGAACGATAAAATCCATTGACCCTGAAAAACAGTGGTTCTCAAATCTTTTCTACCTTAACATTAAAAATGTAAGCCCAGGTCAGTTTTTTTCAAAGTGCCCCTAGAGAAAAACGTCATATAGTTTTTCTGTTTGTCTAGTCGGTCCCTATTACCAGTTTTTTTTTATTGACATGAAACTAATTACACCCTGTATTATTGGTTTCAGTTGGTAACACGCGTTGTCCAATCCAATAAAGTTTATGATCCGAACATAGTCTTAGTTTGGTTTGACGGATAGAATTAAATATTTGACCGAAAAAATTTCCCTACTAGATTTAAACCTAAGTGAACTCCGTGACGAATGGCGACTTTTGAAGGCAGAAAATTGTGTAATAAAAGTGGATGAAAAAGAAACGGTGAATATTTTTTGGAATGCCGTTTTCAATAAACAATATCCCACAAGTGATGCTCCAAAATATCATCCAACAGTAATAAGAGTAGTCAAAGCTTGTCACATGGAAGTGCGGACGTCGAAAGAGGGTATTCTAGATCTAAAGTTATATTAACTGATGATCAATGGGATTACAGAATGCTGAAACGTCGAGAATGGTTTACAAAAATACAACAATAAACCTTATTTTATTCCAATTAGAGAAAAGCTTATTAAGAGTGCAAAGGAATCATGGAAAAGTTATGAAACTTACTTGCAGAAAGAGAAACTCGACTTCGATAGAAGACACAAAGAATCTGAGAAGCAGCGGAGAGATAAAAAAACCGAGATCCGGAAGGAGCTAAGGTGGCCAAATTATTATTTGATAACTACAAAGAAGTCAAGGATAAGGAAGTTAACCAAAGAAAGAACTGATGAGATTCACTTAAAAGTTGAGAAAAGGAGAACTTCATTATCAAAATATTTACTAAAGAAATAACGAGCGAAGTGCATTATTATTTACATTTAGTTGTTTTAATTAGTATTGTTTAATTAATAACGTAATAATTTTATATTTTGTTTTTTCATGTACGTTAATATATCTTTGACATGATCAAGATGCTGGGCAGTTGTTTATTATTCTGATTTACCTTATGTGTCACTTCTTTAAATAACTAGGTCCTTTATAGCAATGTTTTGTATGCCATGATAGTCACTCAATCACTTTTTATTTAAAAAATTCCATAGAAGCTCTGGACCTACAAACCAAGGAAAAGCAGTTTTCTGCCAATTTGGTTGGGCCGGGGACTTTTGGCAGAATTTGAAAATAAAAATGAAATAAATTGAAAAAGGAAAGAAATGAATATTCGGGCGAAACTTGGTAGGATGACTAAGAAAATGCTCAAAAACATGGAAAGAATAATAATGCGTCTCCAAGGTCACCCATTTTGTTATAATGATTATTTTTTAATGGAAGAATTGCCAGTGTGCAATTTGGCAGAAACTTATGCGGGGAGACCCCAAGCCATGAGATAATATTTTCTGCCAAATTTGTTGGGACTAGCGGAAAATGCACCAATTTTAAATTCAGAAATTGGCAGAATTTCTTAACAATTTTTTCTCTCTAAAAAATCTGGATGAATTCTGTTGTGTTCTTGTTCGGCACGTCTCGTTAGAACCATAAATAATTATTGCATAAATAATTATTGCCTGATAAATGACTATTCAGTTCATTTTAAACTTTTAAAGAAGTAGCACTGAAGAGTGTATCCTTGGTGTAGGATACCGAAACAGGTGTATGTGAAAGTTTCTAAAGTTTTTTGGATTTTTTGTCTTTAGTTGTGTTTTGGTTTTGTTGAACAGGATAATTTATAATTGAAAATAACATTGTGGCAGTTTCGCTGTACATAATTTGCATATTTGTTTCTTATAATCCAATGTTGTTCGTGGCATATAGCCAGCAAAGTATTTGGTTTAGAAATATATATGTTTCTGTACTTATCTGTGATAAGTCTTTAATAAGAGTTTGAAGTAATTCCGAGTATTTTTTGCTAGTAATATATTTATTTCCTCAGATTTTATTTTAGAATACTCTTACATTGTAGGGAATTTGTATTTGCATTTAATTCAATTGCAAACTACTTCATTTAGCATCATAAAATTTTAATAAAGAAATCTCCTGAATACTTATATAGTAAAATAAAATTTTGTACGATGTACACAATCTTAATTTAAGCTACAAATGCCTTTTAACCTGTCCATCGAACAGAGCAATTTAAACGTTCTTTTAGGCATCAGATTTGCAAAATATAGAACTTTCTACCCGAAAACTTGAACATATTTAATGCCATTAGCCCCTTACTTCAAGTTGAATGTTTTCTTTTATTTGTATTAGCCATAGGTGTAAATATTTTTAATTTACTTTGATTGAATGTAATGCACGAATTAGCTTAAGTGGAAGATCAGCTTAATTTTGTAAGTTTTTATATTTGTATTACTGCTTTTAATATTTGTTAATGTTTTGCTGAACTTCGCCTATTATGCCATTTACTTATTTATGAAATAGTTTTGTAATTGAGTATATTCTTTCACATGAAAAATAAAGACGCTATTATTATTATTATTATTCAAAATTTTCTCACGCTTACGGAGGAATTAGCTTATCATCGGCCGTTATAGCAAGATAATAAGCTTCTATTATATATTTATGCAATTGGTAGATTTAGAACCTTAAGAACTGTATTACAAGTGCTGAGTATCGTAGCTTTCTGTAACAGACCAATACTGTATTGGTTAATTCCGAGTGTGTCCAGGCCCTTTATCAAGGTTTTCGGAATAACACCAGTCGATGATAGAACGATGGGGATAATGAGCACCTTGTCTTGTTGCCACATCTTATTTATTTCTTTTGCAAGCTCGCTGTATTTATTGAGTTTTCTGCATATGTTTGTTGTGGCCTATGTGTGTTTAGTATTGCTATATCAATAATGTATGTGTATTTCTTTTGTTTATCTGTTAAGACGACATAATAATAATAATAATAATTATTATTATTATTAAATGTGTAGTTATTCGCAGCGCGGCAAATGCAACATCTCCATCAAATAAATTTTTACTTGTACTAATACTCTCAAGGTCAAAACCTATTTTTGCTGTGGAAAGGATGAACTTTTGTGTTTTTTAGTGTTTCACACACTTTATTTCTCTGAGTGTACAATTTTCTTTTAGCACTAAGTTAGACCGGATGTTACGCTCTATGAAAATTATGAATTGTTAAATTTATTCCTTTGATTATGAGTGTTTATTACTCGATACACGATAGGAATCACGTTCCAGCATGTGAGTAATTGTTCATAAAGTAACAGACTTATACTTATGCGGAAGTTGATTTGATGCAATTAATGTCTTGCTACTAGATAAAAGTTCAGGACTAATTCCAAGTTGAAATTGAGTTGCTATCTTGCGTATTTATTTATAAATCATATAACTGGTATCCAATTAACAGATTTTTTCACCAGGCCTTAAATAAAATGTATTCCAAAGGACAGTATATTGGAAATATTCAGAAACAATATCAACAGGTCATTATGAAACATCAGTTAGAAAGTTGTATTAATAAGTTATTGCTAAAATAAAATCGTAATTAGGTTCTAGTATATACCGAGTGGCCACGAGTCAATGTACGCCCCCAATATTTTGGATGTTTTTGTATTTAAAAATTTGATTTTTGGTACAAATAAAGTAGACAATAATAGGCTACTTTTAGACTAATAGGAACGAAAATATAATTTCCGGTTGAACCGGAAGTGACATCAACTTTTTTTACTTCAATGGAATGACTATATTTTTTTATGGTTTCTCATTAAGCATAAATTTATAAGTGCAACAGTTTTTTCAGATGTAAAAATTCCAAAAAATAAGTGAGATACGAACAATTTTTTAATTTTTTCAAAATGGCCGCGTCAGATGAATGCGATGTAAGAAAATTTCTAAGTAGGCTATGGAAATTATTAGTAAGGTTGTAGACTTGTCTGTAAAGTAGAAAATATTTGTTTGAATTACTGATAGGTACCAGTATTTTTAGTTTTTTTTCAAAAAAACGGAATATCATTTTCATTTTCATTTCCGTAGGGGTATTATGGAATTTTTTTTAATGGAACTGTGCTATTTCTTTTATTAATCAGAAATAATGATTCATAAACTATAATTTTTTCGCAATTAATAATTTCTTAACGATATCCTTCGCAATAATAGAAGTATTTTTAAAAAGTAAACACAAATTAAACAAGAAATAATTTTAATAGGTATAACGTTACAACCATGAATAAATTACCAAGAATAACAAAACTATTTAAAACCTAAATTATAATAAACCATTATAAAAATTGTTCAAACTGTTCACCGTTATGATTAATACACAGAGTAGCGCGACTTATCGTTGCACGTCTAACATTCTGTAATTGTTGAGGTGTTATTTGTGCAATTTCGTGTCGAACTCTTTCTTCCAGATCTTGCCTTGTTGTTAGAGCAGTCGTGTAGACTCTAGTTTTCAAATGCGCCCAAATAAAAGAATCGAGTGGGGTTAAGTCAGACGACCTTGCAGGCCATCTGACTGGACCATGGGTCCCAATCCAACGATCTGGAAATAATTGATTTGATTAATCTGTGGAACTATTATATTTTGGAGAATAGATATCTTGGTCCAGTCAGAGTTTCGTTAAAAATTATTGGACCTATTATATGGTCGCCCAGTACGCCTAACCAAACATTGAAGACAAACCGCTCCTGAAACCGCCCCTGTGTCATAATGTGAGGATTATCAATTGCTTGTTTTGATTAAATAGCCCAAGGTTTGTAAATCTCGATTCATCAGTGAACAAAATGTTTTTGATAAAATTCTCATTTCTTAATTAGCGTAACTGTAACCAATTACAAAAGGTTATTCTTCATTCTCATACAAAAATTGATGCAATTGATATTTATAAGAACGATAGCCGTGTTTCTTTAAAATTTTTCTGGCTGATTCTTTGGAAACTGGTAATTCATGTTTAATTTGTCTTATCGAAATGGTCAACATACACTAAAGCTAATACATTAATTTCCGTTTCTTCATCGACAATAAATCTTTCTTCAATTTCTACATTAGGTTCAGTTCTAAATTGTTGCTCCAACCGGGCGAAATAGGATCTCGGAGGTTGTCTTCTTTCTGGATATCTCCGTCCATACAGACTTTGTGTTCTAGTAGCATTACGTCGAGTCTCTCCATAAGTAATAATCATGTCAACTTTTTCATCTCTTGAATAATTTTCAGCCATTTTATATTAATTTTCTTGTTTATAACAACTTTAATACACTTGCTTCAGAAAATTAGTGAATAAGTCAACACTAATTCAATTGTTGCGAATGTCCGTCATTGTTGGCGCTTACTTTTTAAAAATACTTCTATTATTACGAAGGATATCGTTAAGAAATGATTAATGGCGAAAAAATTATAGTTTATGAATCATTATTTCTGATTAATAAAAGAAATAGCACAGTTCCATTAAAAAAAAATCCATAGTACCCCTACGGAAATGAAAACGAAATTCCGTTAAAAAAAAAAAAATACTGGTACCTATCAGTAATTCAAACAACTATTTTCTTATTTACAGACAAGTCTACAACCTTACTAATAATTTCCATAGCCTACTTAGTAATTTTCTTACATCGCATTCATCTGACGCGGCCATTTTGAAGAAATTAAAAAATTGTTCGTATCTCACTTATTTTTTGGAATTTTTTACATCTGAAAAAATTGTTGCACTTAGAAATTTATGCTTAATGAGAAACCATAAAAAAAATATAGTCATTCCATTTAAGAAAAAAAAGTTGATGTCATTTCCGGTTCAACCGGAAGTGATATTTTCATTCCTGTTAGTCCAAAAGTAGCTTATTATTGTCTCATTTATGTGTACCAAAAACAAAATTTTTAAATACAAAAACAACCAAAATATTGGGGGCGTACATTGACTCGTGGCCACCCGGTATACCAAATCTTAAGTTTCTGGACTCTTATCAGCCTGCATTACTTATTTTCTCATTTTACCCCTATTTACCCCCCAACCCTTCAATGGAGTAAGCTCAAAATTTAATCTAGTTCCAGATCTCGTTATAATACAAATGTGTACCAAATTTCAAGTCAATATCATTAACAGTTGCAGAGAAAACGAGTGCACAAAAAAGTTACTGACTGATCGACAAACAGACAGACAGAAATGTTGTTGTTGCTCAAATCTCCATGTTTATGGCATTCTAAACTTATTTCAACAAAAATAAAATGTTGAATTCTTTTTTACGCTTACTATTCTTCCACTCCACTACGTAGATGTGAAAGTAACAAGATACAATTACAAAATTGCAAGAAGGTGAAATATTTCTTTGTTTTGAAGTGTACCAATTTCACAAACTTTAAAGTGTCTTAGAGGATTTACTCAATTTAATGATATTAGTTGAGGCGTAGTTTCTAAACTTTGCTTAAAGCAAATTGCTCCCATGTTGCTCGAAATAATTCGAGCAACATGAGCAATGCGTAACTTCTTTCATTGCAAATCTATTCATGAGCAGGTTCGAATCAGAGATAAAATTTAAAAAATCAAGTATTTCCTTAGGGTATGGTTGATATATATGGATGATATAACCACAGTATTCGGTACAAAGGTTGCAGATGTAGACAATGTTCTTTCGAAATTAATTAGTCGATTCACTCAGTAAAATTTATATAAGAAATTGAAACCGATGGATAACTACCATCTTTAGATACATTAGTTTTTATGAATAGTGAAAATAAGGTGGAATTTTATATATACAATATGTAAAAGACACTTTAAGATATCCACTCCTGGATTCATTCACTTCATAGAAACCTGTAATATATTTCTTCTGTGCGCCATCTCTGAGACACTAGTAGTACAACTTTTCTAGAAGCTAGAAACTTGTAGAAGATGAAACGAGTCTTTGCTAAATGATTCTAGAAACATTGTTTCACGATTTTAGTAGAAATGTATGGACGGTTGCTGAAAAGTTTCTGGATGCATTTTTGTAATATTTAAAGCAACGATTCACAGCGGGAAGAAAGTATATTTTAGATACATTAGTTTTTATGAATAGTGAAAATAAGGTGGAATTTTATATATACAATATGTAAAAGACACTTTAAGATATCCACTCCTGGATTCATTCACTTCATAGAAACCTGTAATATATTTCTTCTGTGCGCCATCTCTGAGACACTAGTAGTACAACTTTTCTAGAAGCTAGAAACTTGTAGAAGATGAAACGAGTCTTTGCTAAATGATTCTAGAAACATTGTTTCACGATTTTAGTAGAAATGTATGGACGGTTGCTGAAAAGTTTCTGGATGCATTTTTGTAATATTTAAAGCAACGATTCACAGCGGGAAGAAAGTATATAAGTGAATGGAGTTCAGATAAACCGGAAGTGATACAATGTGAACAGTAGAGTAAAAATATCGATAAATATTTTTTTAAATTATTTTAGTTGGTAAACATATTGTGAGGTTAAGTAGTCAATAAATAGTGTTAGTGTTCATCTCTTGTTATAATTTTTGGAACCCACGGATTTAAGGGAGGTTTCCTAAGGGGTGGAAATTCGTGACAATATATTATTACGGCTTTCTATTTTTTATTGAAAAAAAAATACAGGAAACATCTTGATTAAAGATGGCCATGAAATTAGCTTATTCATTCTTTTGTAATAATTATGTCGTTTCCATTTTCGTTTGAAATTCGCCAATTTTAATTTACGATGTCGTCAAATTGCCAATTTCGATCATTCGATGTTGATATCATAAAGTTTTCCCGATCGCGTATTCAAAAAGATCATGTCGTTTATAATGCCCATGTTTTACTGCTTGTCATATTTTGACAATGAAAATATGATTGACAATCATTACAGAAGGATGTGTCAATAAGCTAAGACAGAAGTTTTTATTTCCATGACCATTTTTGACCAAGTTAATTTTGGATATCACAGTACAAAATTATATGTGGGTTACTTACCTGCAAATGAAATCTCTTTACTGGGATGAATTATTTGTCCTTTCAGTGGTAAAAAGACAAATGGGATTTGCTGAGATGTTGATCCGCCTACAAACGGAGCCAGTACACATTCTGGAAAGAAAGAGGTAGGTAATTTCAATTTTATATTTTCCATGTAAATATTTTAATTCTATATGGTACAAAATGAGAACCTCTTAAACAAACACTTTTGAAATAAGGATTTGATCTGAGATGCACATCTTTAAAATTCTGATACTACACATTTACGAATTATTCAATAGAATAAGTATACAATATTTGTCTCTGACATTAGTCCTCAAAGGTCACCGTCATAAAAAATGGTGAAAAACACTATTTCAGTGACAGAGATAGAGATCTTAATAGATAGAGATCTTAAACTTTATTTTAGAACAAAAATCAAGGAGGTGTTATGAAGTGCACTTTCATAAAAAAAATTAAAATGTAAGTCCGACAAATTAATAACAAAAATTGTCAGGCCGACAAATATTTCAAAAATAGCTCCTTGTTTACCACAAATTGCAAAAATTTCAAGCAGGTGTTTTGAAAAGTAGAATCGTTTTTTTAAATATTAATTTTAATAAAAAATAACAATTAACAAATGTATACTAGTCTACCGGGCGTGACATTATTTTTACATATTTTGCAACCATTTTGACCTTTTAAATTTGAGGTGTCGATGGGGTACCTTTTTTGCCATGGGAGATCGGTCTATTATTTTTCTAGTGAGGCTATACGCCTAACAGGTAACCGCGCCAGAGGGTGTGATGTTAGATATGCTAACATTTCTAAAACTACCTTGTTTAATTACAAGCAAATCAAATATCTCAAAGCTCGTTGGCGTCGGTTGTTAAGGGTGAACACCACCTAAGATCAGTGGGGAGGGTGATAAAGCGCCAAATGAAGAGATATCTCCCTGATAATAAAATTTTAGCGAAAAATAGTTTTCGACAATCCTGTAGTATTTATTTATGTACAACTGAATCATTAAAATTATTATTAACAATAAGCTGTTTTTTGCAAATTGGATGATGTTATTTAACTGAAAATAAGTGTAAGTTGTGCTAAATAAATATGACAGGATTGTTAAAGACTATTTTTAGCTAAAATTCGATTATTAGGGAGATATCTCCTCGTTTGGCGCTTTATCTCTCTCCCCACTAAGTTTAGGTGGTGTTCACTCTTAATAAGATGTAATTACAATATTCTAAGTATGGCGATATTGGCTGGAATGTGTTTGTTTAACTTTACAAACACAATTTATTTTTCCATAATTTTTCTACAAATATTGCAGTATTTTGACGAGGATTTGTAGGCAATTAAATACATTTTTTCTGTACATTTCTGTTTAATTAATTATAATTAATGCGTATAGATTAGCACAATTTTGTTTGCTTACCTCAAAAGAATGTCAATTTGTGTATAGATGTAGTAATTAATTATACACTTATCTTCAATCTATCAACGACCAAAGTATCTGAGGTAACATTTGTTTTAATTATATTGTAAATAAAGTATGGTTTGAGCTGTCTCGATCAAGTTGCTAATATTTTATCAATTTTTTTAGGCTGCGAACTTCAGAAGATATAAGTTTAAAAGGTTGGTCTTGTTTACTTTTTATCGACATAAGAACCTACAAATAACCTGTTAAATATCCAACGGTTAAATTAAGCTTGCCCAATTAGTTAATGTTTTATTTACTCTAGAAGTTCTTTTTTGTAATTATTTATTCGTAAAATATATGAATAAATACATAATTTTATATTATTTTAAAGCAATAAATAAATAAATGAGCAGTAGTAAATACCATACTATTGTATACCATGCAACAAGCACAAAATGAGCAATTTTGTGCTAGTCGCACAGAGAGAAATCGCTTTGGAATATTTTGCACAATGTTGTGGAACAACGTCTTGTTGCATTTTTTTAAACAATTGTAAAATTTTAAGGCACAACGTTATATAGTTTTATACATTTTAATTGTGCATAATTCTTGTGCGTTTCATTTATCCAATATAAATATTTAGTTGCGATGAATTTATTGGAAACTTCGACCAACAAATTGGCGAAATTTAGAGTTAAATTTATTTATTCTTTCTCAACAAATCATAGCAAATTTAACTTAATTAATTGTTAATAGTATCCTCAAACTATATATTTTGTTGTGTAACATAAAAGTGTGATTTTATTTTATAAACGGTTGTTGACAAACTTGTGAAAGTAGGAGTCCCAATATATTTATTTCCGCTGAACAATAATAGTAATCTATGCCGCGCGCACAAATTGCACAATTTAATGACATACTATTCACAATCAGTTTGGTGATATTGTTTTAAAATTTTTTATAATTGTTTCATTTGTTTCACATAAAGTTTATTGGTTAAAAATTGTACTGACTGCGCCGGCCATGCTACGCATATACGCGCAGGCAATTACGCATCAGATCCAGGTGATATTTCGTTAAGTGAAGACGTACCCTTCCGAATTATACAAGTACTTACATTTGTGATGGAATTTGTTGAAAACTTATTAACCAAGTGGGGTTTCCTAGATGTAATTCCATTCAGCAATCACAGAGGTAAGTACTTCACACAGAGTTACAGATTTGCATATATGTTCTCTTAAATTAACTTCGTCAACATATAAACATAAAAATGGTTTCTTGTTTATATGCGAAGAATGCATAATACCTATCTTCTAATACTTGATTTCGTTTCCAGCTTGAGAGTAATTTCGTTTTCTTATGCGAACCGACAGAAAGCTGTTCCTAAACTACTAAACCCAAAAGGCAAACTTGTAAAAGAACTGCTTCAAAACTAAGATTTTCTGATAGTAAGCCATACGTTTATTTTGGTGATGAACTGATAAATGTTATTTTTTTAAAGAATATGACGTGACTACGACATAAGCTTTATTACTACAAACTGCGTTAATAGAAGCTAATAAGAAGAAGCACTGGAAACCTTCCAAATTAGAATTATTAAATGGATTTTGTTTTTTGCATAAATGTAAGTCACCTCTCTACTTCTTTTCAACTAGAGCTTTACGCATATAGAATTTATTTGTATTTAAAAAAATAGATATGTTTTCATTTACCTTATGATAATATATAAATGCATGCTCTTTTATGTATTGTTGTTCTGTTAAATTAAAATATTTATTCTTTAATTTTGTTTTATTGTAATCTTTTAGGAATACCTCCAATTTTGGAAATAATATTTCACAATTTGTGTTATAGAATAATACAATTAAAATGAAGTGGATATATATAGTGTGTGAAATGAGTACACAGTGAACCAAAAAATATATACATAATTTGGAGATTATAGAGTAATAAATTGTGCAAAACTAACCCTGGTTCATACATTACTGAACAGCTATATATTGTGCAAAATGAATTACAAAGTTGACAAAATAAACATACAATTTGAGGATTTCTCATTTAGAAATTGTGGAAAACTAAAACACATTCTTTTAAAAAACTATAAACATTGTGTCACTTAAGAGCACAATTTTTTGTAAATATGTTTTACAAATGAAGAGGTTTAGATGTGAATGTTTGTTTAGGAAACCTTCAGAATATATTTAAAAATTTCACACAAATTGTAGAAACTAACTTCCACAAGTGGTATAAAATTATGTATTTTTATGCAACCATAATTCAAATTTGTAAAGAATTCAATTTATGTGATTTTTAAGTTTGTACAAAAATTTCAAACAATGTTGATGCATAAACTGTACAAAATCATTGCTCCAAAAATGTATTATTTATTTGCACAAATTGTTCCTGTCACCATTTTAAGACCAATTTGGAGTACAATTTTCTACAATTGTAGTAAAATATCACACACATTTTTCTCTGTGCGCATATTATACTTTTTCTACGACAACATATTAAGTAATATAGATTTATTGGAAACAATTACGAAATTATCCGTATTCCCGTAATTATCGCCGAAAAAAGAGGCAAAATGAAAACATTTTATTATTTTTAAACGCTGCCAAAAAGTTCAAAAGAAATTTAAAAATATGCTCCGGTACGAAATTTAAGTCAGCTTGAAATCTGAAATGGAAACCGCTACTTAACAGGATGTTCTATCGCGGATTATGGGTTTAAATTTCAAATAATTTCTTCGGGCAAGCCAAAACATCAAATATTTAAACATTTATAACTAAACAAATACATCGGCTGGAAGGCTGCACGATGTCCCTATGTAAAAATGGAAAATGGTCTTTTGTCGGCATCGACATCGAAAATTCAGCTCAACATGAGGGTAAAAAAAATAGATTTTTAGACAATTCTCAAAATCGATCCGGCCTATAGACACTGCAGTTTACAGTGACCCGAACAAGAAATATTTCGTATCGCATTTGTTGCCTAGCAACCGATGCAAAATGAAATTCTGTACAATGTGTAGTTGTTTACGGTTGATTTTACGCTCGTTAAATGAACTTACTTCGAGGTTGTAAAAGAAAAATGATTTATCTACCGGGTTAAACGAAATGTCTAAATGAAATCTAACCTCAAAATAATAAAATTATACAAATAAAACAACCCAAAAATTTTTTTCTAAAAACTAAGGGATAGATTTGAGTATTAAGCTAATCAAAATTAAAAATGTTGTCAGCAAAACGAAAATTAAGGCATGTAAATTCCGTCAGTTTGTCGGTCTGTCTGTTGCCGCATAATCTAAAAACAATGTGAATTTCATTTGGCCGATAGTTAACACTATTGCCAAGAAAGAAATCTGATATTTAGTGAAAAATATACGGAATGGATAGCTAATATAAATATAAACATTACGAAGAGACAATAATTACTAAGGAAGAAATCTGCTATACTTTTAGTGAAAATATACTCTAAAAATAGTTAATTTTAAAATTGCGGAGGAAAATAACATATGGCATGTAGTAGACGCTACTGTCAAGGAAAAAAACTGATATACTGAAAAAATGTACAGAGTGGTCAGTGACTAGTCTGATCACCCGAAAAAATTATTTACAGTACCCACTATATGAATTTCATGGAAATTATTAACAAATTCCAATTTACTTGTTTATTTTTATACAACTTTATAGTTAACAAAATATACGGCATTGAATTAAACCTCAGCAATGATTGTTAACGTGTTAGGATGCAATATACAAATTTTATGACTAGGTATAAATAATGAAATTTTCTAATAAGAAAGTGAAACGATATAGAAATGAAACGAAATAAAATGGTAACGTAGAACAACTGGCGCCCTTTCGCCAACATTGTTTACTTAAAAGAAACTTATTTTGTCTTCTGTGTTTAACCGTGCAAGGATCCTTGTCTGTTCAGAAGTAGCAACAAGGTGATTTATAAATTTTAGAGTCAATGTGTCAGTAACTAACAACTACATAATTAACGGTACTCGATATGTTTAAAATCCGAATTGCTTATGGAATAGCTAGTTAATAAAGAACATAAACGGAAAAAGTTAACAGATGTGAAACTGAGAGAACTGTTCATTGATCAGTCATTCATGATATGATTATTCGAAAACCATGTCTATCCATAAATACAAAATAATTTATGCAATCTTTTATACATATTAAATTTATTACGTTCTTTTTAAATAGATATTCTTGCTATTAAATTTTTATTTCATACCATGTAAGATCCTAACGGCAATTCTAAGGCTGGATATTCGTTACGGTGAATCCTCCACGCAAGTTGCTACTTTTTGCTCTGTCTTGGGTTAAAAGGCATCCGTTTAAACAGTTTTTATGCGAGTTTTAGATATATCTCTCAAGAAAAAAGTCCGTGTACAGCGAAAAGGTGGATTGTGGTACGCCATATAAAAAATTCCCTGATCATCCACAGCTAAAATCACCACAGACAGGTCAATTTTATTTTTTAAATGCACAATATGCACATATTCTCTGGTAGTTGTCAATTGTTTTACTTCGACCTCTGTATGAAATGACCTCTGCTTTTACTTCTACATCCAAATTTTCTGTCTGTCTGTCTGTAACTTTCTTTGTGCGCACGTCTTCTTAGCAACGGTTTAAGGTATTGACTTAAAATTTGCTACACATTGTACCATGACGAGATCTGGAACTATATATAACCAAGTATTTTTTTATGATAATAAATGTTTTTACTGTCTGAGAAATTTTAAAAACGTCGTAAATATTTTCTTTGCAATTTTCATTAAATAAATGGGTATCTTGCAACAAACATATGATTGTTCTTGTCCAACGAGAGTTTGTCGTTATTTATTGTTTTTTTTCTACTTTCTGTGAAAGAGAAGGCTTGTTTTACTTTATTTGGGGAGGGTTCCATGATTTCCACTATAAGAAATGTAGAACATGCTTTGTATGCAGGTGCACAGCATCAGCTCGAGAGTTATGGATTTAATGAAGTTCTCAAGAATAAATAATTATTTATAGCGTTTTTTACAATTTAAGAATTATTTTGTTATAGGAAATATTTTATTGCACGAAAAAAAGTGAACTTGACAACAACAAAATTTGCCACACCGAGGATCGAACCCGCCACCCCATTGTGCGTCAAATGTTACTATTTTCACGTTGCGGGAGAGATTTTTTTAGGGGTCAAAAACGCGTATAGCTCTTCAGGGATTGAATATTTTTTGTAGAACTTTTTGTGGTTGATGGAAAAACTTGTTAGTTTTCATTTACACCGAACCTCCAAAAAGTTGTTAATAAACAAATTAGAGCCTCTCACGCAATATCACTTTTATTTCCGGTTCCAGTTATCCGATAAGTTGTTTTTGATCTCAAAATTTTCCTTTTTCCAAGCACTTTCATATGCACAAGACCCCATTTCGATACGCTTATCCAGAGCCGAGATATTCCATTTATTAATTTGCAAAATTAATTTAAACTTTAAATAAACAAAAGCAAAAAGTTGCATTCGTGCGGACTTCTATGGGGGTTATGTCCAACATCAATATTTATCGTTTAAAGTTGGTTTGAAGTCGATCAAACGTTAAGTTAAAAAGTTAATTGCTAATTAACAAATTATGCCAATTGTTTAACCAATCAAAAAGTATTGAAGATATAGGGCCAGGAAAAATATGGTATATTCTTTGGTATAAAAGGCATGTTTATTTTTTTTTTTTGAAAAAAAAAACAACGTCCTGACCTCATTAGTTTCGGAGTTATCAATTTGTTAATTAAGAAATTTATTTTGGCTATTATAACAAATGAACGAGTTGACAAAATGAGTTGTGCCTGGCGCCAAACGACGCGTATTGAAAACATCTTTCGATTAAATCAAGATTTTTTTCGGATCCGTCAAACTGTTTCCATTTTATTAAATAAAAACGAAAAAAAAATTGTTTAAACAATTATTTGACCGTGAAGCCCGCGATTTAAGAAAATTTTTCAAAAGAAAATCTTGTTCAGCGGGATTTTTGCTATAAGAATCCGTTGCTAACTCAAATGGTATACAAAATTTGTAAAATCACCTTTTTTTCCCCCAGGCAGACTCGCCTATAAAAATATCTGCTAAAGAATTTTAAAAAATTTTAAAAGTAGAGCATTTTAATTTTGCATCAAGCAGGACTGAATCTCCAAGCGCCAAACTGCGAAAATTCGAAAAGCCTTAGTCCATGACACATCTATTTATATCTATCCTGGGACATACTGTACACTTAGGGGCCATTTATCAAATACGTTCGTAAAAAAAGGCTACTCTTAACGAACCACCCCCCTCCCCCTCCCCATGAAAAACTTTTTTATATTTGTCAGACAACCACCCCCTCTCTAAATGCCTATGTGTTTGTTCAATGGCCCCTTATCGTATGGCGTAAGTTTTATCCGGCATAAAATTACCCGGAAATGTTTTGAATTCATTTGCCTGGTGTATAAAGAATCTCTCTCGGCAGACCCTAGAAGAAATGTACTTGCTGTGCCACCCTACAAGCGAAATAGCTGCTAACTCGTGTGCGTTTATATACTTATAAGGAAACAATATAACAGTATACATAAGTTATTCAAATCATTTGTTAACTATTACACAATTCTCTTTGAGAGAACAGCAGTCATCGCCGTAAATTGCCAAAGTCGCCCATCAACCATATGCTTTCCGGGAATCCGAACGGATCGGGGCAGTTGAACACAGTAAGCGTCTATCCATTATTGCGTTGATTTGTTTTTCACAGGAACCTCATCTTGCATCTGTCGAACCCGTTACCATTTTTCATTACAATCGGTCGACGAACTAACTTTAAAATTTAATAAAACATCACTTGTTATAGGACTAATGAGGTTTTTTTCCTTGTATATTATTTAGCTAGCTAGATGTACGGAGTGACCAATATCAGACGCTCCAATTCTATATCTTGGAAATGAGAAAAGTTAGAAGAAATATTCAAACGGGTGCTAAAAGTTATTATATTCCGAAATTCAATAAAATTCTATGGTACCATACAAAAATTTATAAAATGTTAATTTGGTACATATATACATTACAGATAATAGTGAGAACGTTTGAAATTCATTCCCTGCAAACATTTACGGTAATATTATGTAGTGATAAGATATTACTCAGTTTTTTCACATATCCACTAAAATTTAAACAATAAAATATATGCATGTTTTCTTATAATGTAAATAAACCATTTTCGTACAAAACATCAGGCATCAATACAGAATTATGTTCAAGAATTTTAAACTGGTTAAATTCTCTCATTCTAGCATAATTTATATGGTCGTCAGCCTTACATTGAAAGGTCTCAAAAACCAACCTCTTTGTGATGTTGGAGTCGAGGTTTCATTTATTCAATTTTTAAAATATTTGTATGGAAGTGGCAAAATAGCCAAACAAAGAGCAAGAAAATACGAATATTCCATAAATAAATAATATAACATTATTGACAGTTATGCTGTAGGTAATGTGCATATTGTTTTTCTTATAATCTAATATTGATCGTGACATGTAGCCGACAAAGCAGTTGTTGAGAAATGTCTTTGTTTCTCTGTGATAAATTTTTTGTATGAGTTGAAATAATTACAAGTATTTTCTGGTAATATATGTATTTCCTTTGTTTCTATTTTAGGGAAATGTAGGGAAGCTGTATTTGAATTTAGTCAGAAATAAACAATTATTATAGAATTATCGAAGCACTTTTATTTATATAATATATAATATACTTCTCACTCTACGTCGGTACGTGAAAGTGTTCTAAAAAAATGATTATTTCTCATAATCGATAACAATGAGGTTGAAAGTAAAATTATTAAATTTCAAAGCAACACGATGATTTCACTATGTAACTATGTAAAACACTTGCAACAAACAATATGCACCATTAAGAATTAGAAATGTGTTATTTAATTAACAAGCAGTAATTGAAAGGCTTACACTTGCTATTCACGAACATGGTACCCTGAGCAAAGAAGGGTACTGCGCGGCTCGAGTGTTTTGCACTTTGTTTAAATATTCAGAGCAGAACAAATGGTACAGTTTAATTCAGTCATGATTGTTTATTTATATGTTGAACATCTTTCTGATTATCTCGTTTCTATAAAGCTATCATCATCTTTGAAACGGAGCATATCTGCTATTAGCAAGTAAGCTTGCCTTCTGTAGGCATTTTGATAAGATAAATGAAGCTGGGGTTAGCGCTCATTTAAAACAATATAATAGCTTGTTACTCATTTGCTATTCTAGTATGTAAGCCTCTGTCTCTGACAAGCAAGATTCAAAAGATCAAAGATGTATTTGATATATTACTAGTGAAAGAAAATAGCGTAAAATCACAAAGTATTGGACCGACATACAATCACCGTAGTCCCAATATTTGACATGTATAACCAATATTGTGTTCATATTGTTCTGAAAATTTCCCCAATGAGTATCTACAAATGTATATTTCTCCAATGTGGGGTATATCTATAATAACCTTAGATGTTTCTGTAAATATCACCCTGTGGTGAGTCTTAAGAGCTATAAACCGTAACTGGAATTGTTGAGCTTTAAGACTTGTTAATAATAATAATGCGTAAAATATGTAAAAAACAAGTCCAATACAAATCCCGTTGAAAATAGTAAATTATTTAAAAGTGAATTATTATTTGTTTGCTTAATTGTATTGAAACATATTCTTTATAGGATTTTGCAAACAGCAGAAAAATAACTATCTATGAGAACTAAAAGAAATGCTATGTATAATTGTATAATTTGTATAATTTCTTATTTGAAAATTCTCATTCAACAACTAGCATCCACACAGTCCCCTACGGACATGCAGATTAAACTAGTATCTACATAACCCCCTACGGTAATGAAGATTCAGTTAAAAATGAGAACAAAGGCCTAAAATGAATTTATTTACCTACCTTGTCTTAAAGATCTTTCATTCTAATGGGTTAAATTTTCATGAAATCTATCATTCTGTTTTTTGGAAATTCTTAGGCTTTGAAACGTTTTTCGCCCTTATTCTGAGTTCATCAGAAAGGCAGAAAGCCACTCATAAAGATTCTCCTTGCAAAACCAAGACAATTTCTATGAATAAATATGAAAAATTATATTTAATAATAATAATAATAATAATAAAGTCTTTATTAGGAAAGCATGTACATACAATACATCGAATCGCTGAGGCGAAGTCTAGCCAAAGCTTTTCAACTTAACCTCATCTAACCTAAAATTCCTAAAACTAAAAGTAGTATTAATAATAATACCTAAAGTGCATATCAACAAACATTAAGATATATAATATATAAGGTTAAGTGTAAGAGTAGCCTATGGCTAAACTTCGCCTTAATAAAGACGTTTTATTATTATTATTATATAGTATAATATTCTTGTGATTAAAAAAAAGAAAATAAAATATGCGGAAAAAGAAATCGCTAATAAAAGAATGAGCAGTATTAGCATTAGTATTTATCAGTTTGGTAGTGTCAGACAGCGAATGAGCCACGTGCGTAAGATGCAGATAAAATTACTGCGTAGAAAAGAATTTCATTTTCACTTTTTAGCGAAAACTGTCTACATTTAGAAATTTGAGGGTATCATTTGTTATGTATGAAAGTATTGTTATATTATTTAGTTCTAAGGATTTATGTTAAGTTTGGCAACGCCGCTAGAGACGTCCACGTGCAGTAGTTACTTCTAATGTTCTGTGACATGTGTACGCAGCCATTACGCTCTATTGTATATTTATGTAATAAATATAATTGACTACCACAGAGGTGTCTTACTCTCATCGAGAAGTGTTAATAGTTCTTCCGAACGTTACTACAACAGATAAAACATTACATGGTGGCAGCTGGTGAAAAACGCGATGAGAGGTTATGTTTAAAAAAAAGCCGGGTAGTGTAGAGTGAGCGGTTTTACTTAGATAGTTCGCGGAAAAAACTATTTGTTTTGTACGGGACACGAGTATCGTGCTATATACGATTGGACTTTCCCTCAAATACTTAAAACGTTCCTATTTTGACGTTGGTTAGGTATAATAAATAGTAAAACATGGCAGAACAGTTAAAAACACCAAGTGAAATGAACTTTAAAGGTAATGTAGCTAGCAACTGGAAGCTGTGGAAACAAAAATTCAATTTGTACTTGCTTGCCAGTGGAAAAAGTGCAAAACCTGATGACATAAAAGTGGCTATACTTTTGAATCAACTAGGTGACGAGGGGCTGCAGATTTATAACACTTTTGAATATAACTTAGAAGGGGACAGCAATAAGCTTAACATAGTTTTACAAAAATTCGATGAGTATTGTAACCCAATAAAAAATCTTGTTTACGAGCATTTCAAATTTTTCAAGAGAGATCAACTTGTGGGTGAGACGTTTGATGAGTTTTTAATGGCTCTAAAACAGCTAGCAAATACCTGCGAATTTAAGGAAAAAGATGTTATGATTATGGACAGAATTGTTTTGGGTATTAAAGACTCCCGAATTCAGGAAAAAATGTTGCAGAAGTCTGATTTAACCCTGGAAAAAGCAGTGTTTATTTGTCGTGCTATGGAAAGTAGTTCGGTTAAACAGAAAGAAATTTCGCGTGATTCTAAAACGGACGTTGTGACAGTGAACGCGATAAACCCTGGTGTTAGTGGTAAATATAAACAAAAACATATTAATGCGAGACATTCAGGTGTACGGTGTTGTGAACAAAAAAGTTATAGTTCTGGGAATGCTGTAGCTAGCACAAGTAAGTGGAGTACAGGACAAATTCCAGGTAACCTATGTATGTACTGTGGATTACATCATGTCAAGGGTAAGTGTCCAGCCTTAATAGACATTGTAGTCGTTGTAAAAGAAAGGGACATTATCGGAAATTTTGTGCTTATCAAAATGTTCACGAAATCGCTGAATCCGACTCAGAAAATGATGAACTTTATAAACAGGACAATATGAACGATTGTGAAAATAATATTGTTTGGACTATAACAAAATCTGACTCTTGTAAAAGTGAACATGTGATCACCGCCGCGGTTAGTGCGACTGACTGGTTTGAAAAAGTCGATGTTGCCGGTTGTACATTAAAACTGAAAGTAGATACAGGTAGTCATGTAAATGTTTTGAATTATCGTGATTTCGAGAGACTTAAAATCAACATAAATAAACTGACTCCAGCTTCATCGAGACTTTCTTCTTATTCGGGTCACAAAATAGACATTATTGGTCAAATAACTCTTGATTGTAAATATAAAAATGCACGAAAGTACTTGGTATTTTATATATTGCGTTCTGATGAGCCTAGTTCGATTTTGGGGCTTAGTGGTGCGCAAGTTCTGGGAATTATAAAAGACAGTGGCGTACTCGAAGTGAATGAGTCTCCAAAAAATTTGCAATCTGTGGATGATATAATTAAAAAATTTAAACATGTGTTTACGGGTATCGGAAAAATTTCTAAAACTTACAAAATTAGATTGAGAGACGAAGCGATACCACGCGTTTGTTCTTCGAGAAAAATCCCAGTGGCATTAAAAAGTTTAGTCAAGGAAAAACTTAACGAACTAGTTGCGGAAAAAATAATTGTGCCTGTAACAGAACCGACCGATTGGGTGCATCCCATTGTTATTGCGCCGAAGGCCAATGGTGATATTCGGTTATGTATGGACCCTAGAGCATTAAATACATATATTAGGCGGGAATTGTTTCAAATTCCAACCCAAGATAGTCTGTTTTCGGAATTAGCCGGTGCTCAATATTTTACTTTGCTTGATGCTTCTTCTGCGTTTTTACAAATACCATTAGACTACGAAAGCTCTTTATTATGTACTGTAGCGACGCCATTTGGTCGTTATCGATATCTTCGACTTCCTTATGGACTTTCATCGGCACCAGAAATCTTTCAAAGATTTATATTTGAAACATTAGATGGTTTGTCTGGTGTAGTGGCTTATTTCGACGATATTCTCGTTTTTGGACGTACTTTGCACGAACACAATCAAAATCTTCTTAACGTCCTTGAGAGAATCTCAAACTCTGGATTGACTTTGAATCTGGAAAAATCAAAATTTGCTGTAACCCAGTTGAAATTTTTGGGTCATGTGATAAGCAACAAAGGTGTGTCTCCAGATAATAAAAAGACAGAGGCTATACTAAATATGAAATCTCCACGAAATAAGAAGGATCTTCAACGTTTTCTAGGCATGGTGGTATACTTGGCGAAGTTTATTCCGAACTTATCCGAGGAAACAGCTATTTTGAGAAAACTTTTACCCAACAGTGTCGAATGGCAATGGTCTCAAAATGAAGAAAAATCATTTAATAGACTAAAAAGGCTTGTGACAACTACACCTATATTACGTTACTTTGATCCTAACAAAGATACGACCTTGTCTGTGGATGCCAGTCCATATGGTCTTGGTGCCTTAATTACACAAGATGGACATCCTGTTGAATATGCATCTGTATCATTAACTCCAACACAGCAAAGATACAATCATATTGATAAGGAGCTCATGGCAATCGCATATGGTTGTGAGCGATTTCATAATCTGCTCCTGGGAAGAAAATTCCTTGTTCAAACAGATCATCGTCCACTAATAGGGCTACTAAAGAAACCGTTAGATGAGATGTCGCCAAGAATTCAACGTTTGACACTTCGACTTTTAAGATATAATTTCGATTTGCAATATGTTCCAGGAAAAAACTTGCAAGTACCAGATACTCTAAGTAGAGAACCAACCAGTGAAACCATTGATACTCAGTATTTAGAAAATAATCTTAGAATTTATTCAGTTATTTCCACATCGGCAGAAAACGAAAAGCGCCTTCAAAATGAAATTGATAATGATAGTGCTTTGCAAAAAATAAAATACTATGTTCAGCATGGTTGGCCAACTCACAAAAGTAATACGAATCCATTAGTCAAAAAGTTTTGGTCATTGAGAAATGATATTTTTCTTCATAAGAATATATTATTCTATAATAAAAGAATTATAGTTCCAGATACCTTGAAACATGAATTTCTTGACCTTCTTCATAAATGTCACCAAGGTATTGTTTCAACTAAATTGTTAGCTCAAGAATCAGTATTTTGGCCTGGAATTATGACAGACATTGAAAATACAATTTTAAATTGTTTAATCTGCCAAAAGTATGCTAAATCTAATACAAAGGAACCACTTCATCCTCATAAAATTCCGGAGCTTCCTTGGCAGAAAATCGGAATTGACTTCAAATCACTTGGTCCGTTAAATTTTATTGTAGTTATGGACTACTTTAGTAAATTCATTATTGTTAACAAACTTGCAAACAAGACAGCAGAAACTGTTATATCATGTCTTAAAAATATTTTTTCAATAAATGGTTTGCCACAAGAAATATTTTCAGACAACGGACCTCCATTTAGTTCCAGAGAATTCATAAATTTTGCTGCTAAATATAAAATAAACCTTACGACTTCAAGTCCGTATTATCCTGCATCCAATGGAATGATTGAAAGAGCCATACAGACAGTTAAAGGTCTACTTGTAAAATCATATGAAGTAGGTGATGATCCATTTTTGGCAGTGTTAAGTTATAATGTTACTCCTAAGCAAAACTTACCGTCTCCAAGTCAATTGTTAATGGGGCGAAGACTTAGAACAACTTTACCTGTTGCAAAAAGCCTTTTGTCTCCTAAATATTCATTAAAAGGCGTGAGGAAAAAGCTTCAGCTAAGACAGTCTAAGCAGAAAAAATACTTCGACAGAGGTTCCAAAAAGTTACCTAAACTAAATCCAAATCAGCCTGTTCTTATGCAACGTAATATAAGGTGCTGGGAACCTGGTACGATTGTCAAAGAATCTGGTCCCAATGACCATTTAATTAAATTAGGCGATGCAGACTATCGCAGAAATAGAAAATCTATAAGACCCCTACGAACATCGTTACAAAGTGGTGAATCCAAGAATATGGAATGTTCTGATGACCAATCAAGACGTGAAGAAACCGACGTTATGCCTCAATCTGAACCTTCACCTACTATAAACTCAGATACTGCGAATGTGAATAATAATGTTTCTACTGAACATAATTATAATAATGTGAATTCGAATAATAATACAAAATCTAATAGTTCTCAAATTTGTACTAGAAGTGGTCGGGTGGTAAAACCTCCACTTAGGTTAAATTTATCATTTTGATTTGTTTTCTTGAAAAAGGGGCGTGTTATGTATGAAAGTATTGTTATATTATTTAGTTCTAAGGATTTATGTTAAGTTTGGCAACGCCGCTAGAGACGTCCACGTGCAGTAGTTACTTCTAATGTTCTGTGACATGTGTACGCAGCCATTACGCTCTATTGTATATTTATGTAATAAATATAATTGACTACCACAGAGGTGTCTTACTCTCATCGAGAAGTGTTAATAGTTCTTCCGAACGTTACCACAACAGATAAAACATTACATCATTTATGTTGCTATAAATTGTGATGAGTTGTAAGAAAAAGATCTACGAAACAGGGTAAGACGATAAGTTGGCAATGATAACTTGTGCATATGTCTCAAATTTAAATTGTGGATGTTATTCCTAGATATCAATTTTTTACGAAGATATGATGGCGAGGAGGTGCATAGGATATGGTGAGTGAATACGGGCATATAATATTTATAAACACTTTCCACTCGTAGCCAACCAAGTTCATTTATTTTTGAGGAAGTGCACTTGGTCTTTCCGAATGCGGTAAACAAATCGACAACAATTGTTCTGTATTTTTTGCAGACGGTTTTTTGATAGTGTGTCCAAGCAGCTATAATATACGACATTGCAATAATGTAATATAGGTAACACCAACGATTCACATAGCTTTTTTCTTAATTTAAAATTAATAATATTTATATTATTATAAAGTAGCTGTAAGGCTAGATACGCTTTTTTGACTAATATTTTTACGTGTTCTTTAAATCTTAGATTTTCATCATAAGTTAAACCTAAACTTTTTACTTTGTTTACAACAGTTAGGGCTTTATCTGATATCTTGAGTTTTATATTTTGCTTGACAAAACTTATATATTTTTATTAGCAAAACATATTACCGCACATTTCCCAATATTTAATTTTAAATTATGCGAATTCGAATAACGCTCTATAGAAGTTAGATCTTGATTGATGTTAACAGATGTGTTCCTTATATTATTTGGGTCAAAAGAACATGTTAATTGTGTGTCATCCGCATAACATTGAATTTGTGTGTAGTTTACACTATTGAAAATGTCAGCTGTATATATTAAAAATAGGATAGGCCCTAGAGCAGAGCCCTGGAATACACCTGAGGTGACATTGACATATCAGGTTATCAAAAGAATGCAAAGATTTCATTAATATTTTTACACATAGCTTTTCTTTTAGTTCTCATAGATAGTTATTTTTCTGATGTTTGCAAAATCCTATAAAGAATATGTTTCATTAGTAAATTATGTTATATATGAGCAAATAAAGTTGATCAAAATGGTTCTTGGGAGAACTATATTGGTGTAGCATTTATTAGTAATATTAATAAGGAATTTGTTCATATGCCTTAAAATGTGCGATATATGCAATCAAAATTACGGCTAAGAGAAGATAAGAAAATACAATTTTGTTGCAATTATAAGGTAACAAGTAACTATGATGGCTTTGAAAACAATGAAATTTTAGCTTTTCAAACATTTTGGTTACAGGTGTTTTTAAAATTGTTTAAAATTCCTGTTAATTTTGTTTAAAATGCCGCAAATTTATACAAAATATGAAAAGATGGACATGTTAATCTTTTATGGGGAATATAGAAAAAATGCAGAAACGGAAATTAATGTTTTGGCTCAAATAGAAGTGGGTAAGACTGTTTCTTTAAGGCAAACTGCGTTCGAATTAGAAATCAGTCACCAAACAGTAAGCCGACTTTTGTATAAATAAAACTATAAATCTTTTTAATACTAATTGCACCAGCACTTGTATGAAAATGATCACGAACCTGGATGGAATATTGCAGTTGGACTTTGCGGAAAAACCAACAGGACGAGTATAGGTTCACACATTTGGGGTTATTTATCCGACAAAATAGAATATTTAAAAGAAAGAATTTATTAAGGGATGGTAGTTTTCAATTTTTGGCTTGGAATAATCGGTACTACAATCATGGATCTAATAACATTTGAATTATCCTTGAATGGTCGCAGGTACTTGGAACTTCTACAAAATAAGATTGAGGATATTTTAGATAAATTTCTTTTAGATTTAGGACAAGAAATGTATTTCCAACAAAATAGCGCTCCTCCCCATAGTTCCAGAATAAAAACTGACTACTTTCAATAGAGATTGGAGCGAAGCATCATTTAGACGAATGGTCTTGTCAGAGGTTCTCTAAGGTCACCTGATTTGACTCTCCTGCATGTTTTTGTTTGGGGTCGTTTAAAAAATATTTCCTACTATTGCAGGTTTTTTTGATTTTTTTACCGTTGCAAAGTCTCATAATACAGGGATTTTAATTGCGCACAAATCACCCATTCTTCACTTTCCTCTACGACCGATGGTTCGTCCAGTATTTTAAGAAAACTGATATTCCGCTCTAATTGTTGATAAAAAACGATGATGCAAACCAAATTTTTTGACTCACGAAATGACCATTACCTCTCTCAAAACCATTCAGCCGAAACATTGCGTCTACTAATTTATCGAAAAATTTTGTATGTTTTTTCTTCATTTGGCTGGCCAATAATTAAAATCGATTCCTTGCAGAATTGACCAATTAAAAATGGCTTTTATCAGCGAAATTGAGCCCTAAGAAAGAATAGAACACAACCCACTGGTGGACAAAATATACAAATTATGAAGATCTATATGGAACCATGGAGAATATTAGTAATTGGAAATATTTCACAGTACTTATATTCGCGAAATCAAAGTACCTATTGTTTCTGAATTTGACGTGATAGCGAAAATAACACAAATATTTTTAACATTTCTGATACGTTTGTAAATTTTATGCATATTCAAGTTAATAATGCTTACCGCATTCTGACGCGAAATTAGGTTAGTAACGGTGGATCTACTTTTTATATAGTCCTACTAATGCACGATAATCTGCCCCTGAATGTAAGGAAAAAGTTCATGAAATTACAAATTGTAACCTGTCAGATCTTTAAATTGTAATGCTCGTGTACGGCATGCAGTAATATTATTAATACGGTACAAAAGCAGTGCCATGAGAGTATTAGAAAATAAGAAGAGAACTATGCAGATTGATAATGTCTGTCAAAAAGGTGTAATAATATGGTAAATTGTTTTGTAAAAGTATAATATAGAAGGTAAGTTATTAGCTTTAACAGTAGCTGTAACAACTGCAAATAAAAGGTGAACGCGAATTTCAGAAAAATGTATTGTGTGAACTAATCCGGTTTGGTTAAAAAACCTACAAGCCTTTAAAGTTTAATGAGTTTCAGTCATCACCAGGTAATGCCAGCATGGTTGGCAAAATGCATATCGAATTATAATATTCGAGTGTAATGTCCAGGTGATTTAGTGTTTATGGAAACTATTTGAATCAGTTACATCAAAAGCTTCAGCCACACGGCATCTATTAGTGATCAATGAAACAAATATACATAAAATTCAACCTCTCAGCGAAGCGGTCGTCATGTGAAAATAGAAATAAACAAACAGGGTTCATTGTTTATGTGAAATCTTGCAATTTGCGGTGCACTTCGTGTTATAAATCTGAATTAAATATTAAAATTAGTAATACACTATGCAATTAAAATTAATTAAAACGGTATTAGAATACGTACGAGCAAATTATAGCAAATGATACGTTTGTATTCAGCGAGTAACATTAACAATGCCTGATTAGATTCAGTAGTGTACGTGGAAGATTAGGAATCGTTTCCTGAATAGTCCTGGCAAATGGAGGTATTTGTTGAAAATAATTTTGTTTTTGAGTGCAAAAATAATCAAGTTCTGTAAAGAATAGCATAACGAATAATTGTTACATATTAATTATTATTAGAAAATTTAATCCTTACAAAATTATATATATTTAATAGCACAAGAGCCAGGGCGCAATTACATGACAGATTTGTATCAGTTAGGGATATTATTAGACCTATTTCATAGAGCATGACAGACAACGAACGTGATATGAAAAATTTTCTTAATAGTGGAAACTTCACTAATAGTGGAGTAAAAAAATAAGAGTGTAAATCACCTAATAAGGAACTATCTTATTATAGCAATTTTATTACTGGAAATTATCGTAAACAATTTGTCCAGAATAAGGACGAAAAACGTTTCAAAAGCAAAGCATTTCCAAATGTAAACTGAATGAGATTTTATGAAAATGTAATTCATTAGAATGACAAAATTTTTAAAGACAAGGTAGGTAAATAAATAAATTTCAGGCCTTTGTTCTCATTTTTAACTGAATTTACATATCGTAGGGGATCATGTAGATAGTAGTTTAATCTGCCTAGTCGTAGGGGACTCTGTTGGATGCTAGTGTTATAATGAGAATGGCAAATAAGAATTTTTACTTGTTAACATAACCAGGTTATCGAAAGAATGCAAATATTTCATTAATATTTTTATATAGTTTTTCATTTAGTTCTCATAGATAGTTACTCTTTCCGCTGTTTGCAAAATCCTATAAAGAATATGTTTCATTACAAGATGTTTAGGAAAAAGTTTGGGATTAAGTTCTTGTGGTGGAAAGCTTTGTTTAAACAAATGAATGTTCAAAATCGTGTTTTTCGCACTTTTTCTCCAATAACTCTGGTTCTAGGACTCTTATCGTAATAATGAAAGAGAAACAAATTGTTCACGATGAAATTTCGAAGAAAACTACATGTATCCGAACTCTCTTGGTCAATTGGTTCAATTGCAAAACATGAAAACAATTGTGGATGGCCATTTTTAAACAATTGGTAATAACTTGAACAATAATGCATTAAATTTAATTAAATTTTAGAAGAATATGCCACTAATGGAGGTAAATTATGGCGCAAAATTTAAAGTCGAAATGTTTATAACAACTGCTCAAAAATAACAACAAAATCGAAAATTGAACAGTTGGCCGTTTTTGGGCATCAAGTCGTACAACAAACTTTTTTTTTCAGGTTGTAGCTTATTTTATGTACTTTTCAGCGGCGCCAAGAAAAACATTTTTTGTATTTTTGAAAACCATTTATTTTTTTTTTAACAAATACATTTTACTCCTCAATATTTTACCCAAAATTAAAAATTATTAATATACATTATGTCATGTACCACACCTTGCTCGGTGTTAATAATCAATAATAAAAATACATGAAAATTATTATATTTATTGCTTCACTGGTACTACATATGTGACAACTGACAACTTATAACTGAACTTAATATCCTTTTCTATTAAGCCGCGCATACGGTTTATAAATTAATACATCACACATTAAATATACATAAATCAAGGAACAATTAAAAAAAGTTTTATCTACGCCAATTCGGAGCCGATTTTACTCATTTATAAAAAAATGAAGTGAAATAGTTACTTGAAATTAGCAATAAACATTTCGTAATATTTAAAACTATTATTCTAAAATATAATATTTACTTATTACTTTACTTATTCATTAGTTTATTCAAAAATAATGGTCAACCTGCGCGCTAATAGAACAGCGAGCAGTCAGCTCTCATTTTCGAAGCGGACCTCTCACTTTAGCAGTCGCTATCTCACTTAAAAATTACCCGAACAAATCGTGCCCCACATCATCGAATTGGAATATTTAATTTCCAATCAATCAAGCACAAAGAAGGGGGGTCAATTTTGTACAGAAAATGTTAAAGCGGTTTATGCGAAAAGATGTCGAACTCGCATACATTTTTTAATAATTTTCCAAGAAAATGAAAGTGCCCGGAAGAATCTGGATAAGGAAAATTTGGAAAAAATAATTAATTTAAATAATAAAGTATTTTCTCAGCTAAGTACAGACCTGGAATCACTCCCAAATATCCGATCATTGGGCACTAGTTAGACAGTGGTCCCTTCCGCAAGTTTAGTAACATGAGGATAAAAACACCATTCGTTAAAAGATGACGTAAAATTTTACTTATAGAAATATTTTAATAAGAAATAACGGATATCTTCACAAGCATGCATAAAATACCAAGAAAATGAGTAAATTTATTAAAGGCGGTATATCAACAAACATAAAAACAAATATTTTAATTATGAATTTACATTATCCTTTTTTTGCCTTTCCAATAAATCTGTATCTCCGATGTGTCCTCAAATGATCTTATTCTCTGAAGCGAATCCATCTCTAAGGCTATTAAGGAAATACCGACATACTTTGGAATATAATACACGATAACGATACTTGAGGTATTCATTTGATCAAACTTAAAATTATCAATATAGACTAGTCAATAAAGATGTTAAAAATAAAAAATTTAACAATAATTCCAAAAGTCTTCTAACATCTTTTATTGTCAGGTTAGGTCATGATAATGAAAGCAGCAGCAGCAGTCTACGACAGTTCTATCATAAAATCCCATGTATTTTGTTATGGAGGTTCATTTTACAGAATTATGATTCGAGATAATGAGAAAGATACGGACTCGGACTTTATAGTCCAGTCAACGAATCCCCAAATAGTTGTCTGAATGTGAGCAATATACTAAATGTCCTGACCAGTGGATGGTCTGCGGGGGAGTTGGGGGTAGTTTAGAGGTCCCCTTTTACGTTTCTCTTGAATAACTTGAAAACTACGCCCTCTAGCGAAGAAGGGTCTATATACAATATTAAACTACATGAAATTTCCTACAAATAAGTTTCTATTCATTTTTTTCCTAGGATCAATATTTTTAATACCTTTTCCAAAACTTTTTTCCGTCTATTCTATAGGAGTGGTAAAAAAATTTCACATTTTTTTAAATAGGTTGAGAATGTCACGAAACGTGCACATTTTAAAGTTGAGTGTTTTTTTTTTTCAGTATCCATTCCCTTTAGACGGTCCACCCTGTATATTTTCCAGTGAAAGTCTAACCATTTCTTCGGTGACAGTAGCGTCACCTACCTATCAATTTTGACTGTTCTCCGCCAAGTAGTTTTTTAGTGAATGAACCAACAGACAGACTGACGGAATTGAAACCTATATTTTCGTAATCTACATCTGAAACATAAAAATCTGAAAAAATCTCGGAGGGTAATTTTTTCTCGAACAAAATACATGTCCGCCCTCTGTATCTCGTCAAGTATTAATCCTAGAGAAAGAAAGAATATGAACTTATTTGTAGGAAATTTCATCTAGTTTAATATTATATATAGATATTTTTTCGTTAAAGGGTGTAGCTTTCAAGTTATTCAAGAAAAAAGTGAAAAACGGATTTTTAAACTAACCCTAGCTAGCCTAGGCTAAATTTCGCCCCGAACTTTCTATAACATTGATCAATAAAGACGTTTATTATTATTATTATTATTATTATTATTTAGATATTAAAGGAATGTGCAGTATAATTCTGGCGATTTGCTTTATCGTTCTGTGCACTTTCCATAAGAGAATGTGTCAATGATTGCAGGAATATTTTCTTAGGAGCTGATACAAGTTTTATTTTAGTTTTAATGTGCCCTAGACTCATTTTTCATGTTCAGAGAGACAGACAGATATACTAAATTGAAAGGCATTCGTTTCGTAATCTATATGGTCTGCATCTCGGAGGTTGATTTTTCACGAATACAATACTTCTCTTCGGTAAGCGAGGGAAGTAGAATTACATACTATAAATACTTCCACTCCACTACGTTGATGTGGAAGTAAAAATGTGACAGATACCAATATTTGGCATATATTGGCACAATTGTCAAGGAGGATACCTATTATAGTTTTATTGAAGTTTTATTATTATTATTATTATTATTATTATTATATACATGGTGGTCATTCTATGAAATAATTCAACTGGTGGAAAGGTATGGAAAGGTATTTACGCAAACCTTGGTTTTCTTTCTAATAATAGTGATAACTACAAGCCAATTACACAGCCACAAAAAAATGTTCTGTACAACGAACCAAAATATACGAGTTCGGTGTATTTTTCGACACTGAATCCGAATCCGCAGTCCAGAAAAGGTTTTAGGTCAATTTTATTATAGTCAAAAACATCCCCGAATATGATGTAAAATCATAGAAATATTGTCATAACTTATGTTCTGTATCACGAAACAAAATATATGGATTTGGTGTATTTTTCTACGCTGAATCCGAATCCGTAATCCAAAAAAGAGTTTATCAGGCCAATTTTTTTATTGTCCCTGAAAATGGCGTAAAATCATAGAAATAATGTCATAACTCTTAATGAAGTGTGAAAAATGGTAGATATTTTGTAGTCTAGAGTAGAGAATATAAACTCGAACCAGAATAAGCTATTTCTATGATTTAACCGCCCTTATGGGGGTGAAAACTTAAAAGACGCAGATGAGTTGAATAACATTATGTATAAAAGCCAAATTTCTGTATCTCTTAGTGCAAAATATCTGACTCTGGTACGACAACGAGCCATTACTCTCTAAGGGTTGAAACTCACCTCTATGGAGGATTGAAACTTTTTTCTATTTATATCATATTTTCTACTATCAATCCAAATACTTCCTTTTCTTATGATATCTTTCTCTTTTGTCTTTAAAAGACCTTCGATGTGGATTCTTTTTCCTTTTTTTATTCGCGGATATAGGAATACCGCTCTTAAGTGACGAGCGACAGCTGGTCTGCCTAAAATTACAAATGCCTAAATTCTTGTTCCACTATATTAGAACTAATGAGATCTGTCCGTCTGTAGTGATAGATTTTACACTGGGAGAACTGGCTAGTTGTCGTACCAGAGTCAGATACTAAGAGATACAAACATTTGGCGTTTATACACGTTATTCACACTCACCTGCGTCTTTTAAGTTTTCACCCCCCGCAAGGGCGAATTTTGGTTTAAATCAGAGAAATAGCTTATTGCGAATTTATATTAATTATTCTAGACTACAAAACATCTACCATTTGTCACACTTCATTAAGAGTTATGACATTATTTCTATGATTTTACACCATTTTCAAGGATGTTTTTGAGCATAAAAAAAATTGACCAGATTAACTCTATTTTTAGACTAAAGATTCGGATTCAGCGTCGAAAAATACACCAAATCCATATATTTTGATTCATGATACAGTGTGGCTGTCTTATTATTCTCATGTCGTTTTTTAATTAATAATTTTTTAGGGTAACCGCCCTGTATAAATAAAGAGGGAAGTTCTGTGTTAATACCTTAACCGATTTGTTACAATTGTAGTTACATTGAATTATTATATTTATTATGCTTGAGTATGTATAAAGCCAATTCGTCCTCAGAATCAACGGTTACTCAAAATCAGTAAACGAGGACCTAAAACACTAGGATTATAAATTCGAAAAACCGTCTTCCTGTATAAGTTAAAATGACGCCGTAACTGCGGCACAACAAGTTTTACCTATCATTCTTTGAAGTCGCTATGCTACAATCCCAATCGGTCTTTACAGCTTCTGAAAATGGCATTCCTGGATTTATTTGAGCCATTAGAACCTCTTGTCACGCATTCTCTCATGGGAGTACGTAGAAAAGACGAAGAGGTTACATACTGAAAGTAGCACCTATTTTATATTTATTTTTCCAGTGTTAGTCGTAAGAGGAAGCAAATAAATTTTCAAAATGCATTAAAACATTATTGTTGGTCTGACCGAAGTTGCCTTATTTTTTTTTTATAATTGATTAAAATTTGGTTTGTGTTTTTTTTTTGTATTGTTGAAAAGTGGTATGTATGTATTAATTTAGGGGAATATATATATACTGCGTTGAAAATGCTTTTGCAGTTTTTGTTTGTGTTGTCATATCTTTTGTGGCATTCGGTTCAATTCGGTTTTTTTTTACAAATTTCAACGCTCCGCCCGACGAACTTTTCGAAAGTACCACGAAATTGATTTTTCGAAAGTACAACGAATAAAATTGCATAAGACGGAAAACGGCTCCGCACAACAATTTTTTCGGAAGTACAACGAATTCAATTTTTTGAAAATCCCAAAAAATTATTTTTATAAAAATACAATAACAAGACGTAAATAAAGCAGAAAACCGCTCCTCGAGATGAATTTTTTCGGAAGTACCACGAATTTGGTTTTTCGAAAGTACCGAAATCCTCATTTAATATTGCTCAAAGGGTTGGAGCATAATCCTAATACAAAATCCCAAAAATGTACAGAAAAATAGTCAAAGAATTCAAAGTCGGAGGGTCGATTCCGACGAACACAAAATACTTTTTATCCCGGCTTAGACGTACAACGCCATACTAATCGCTCGAAGGCGAGTCGACGGAAAAAAAGTATATTTGTGTTAGATGCCGTTAGTACGTTTATAAAAGCAGGAAAACCATCGGACACATATAGATAGCTTCTTTAAGCATCTTGACAATCATTTCGATAATTTTAGTGCCAAATTCAAAGTGAATAATTTTCAAAAAGTTTTGCATACATTTTACAAATGTAACTAATTGGGAATCTGAATCTTTTTGTACAGTCGATTATCATAGTTCTCTCGACGCTGGATGAGTTACACTCCTACGGCAGGTAACGGCTTGCCGAGTGGTGGTGCTCTTTGATGTTTGCCATATACACATTAGCTAAGTATTGAATATTTAGGTATATTTTTTACATTCTATGAATTATTTCAATAAATGAAAATATATGTTTTGAATTCAATTTCTCATTGATCCACTAATTATAAGATTGGTGACCGACGTGCGATTCTGTGGCGTGAGTCGGACAATTACTTTCCGCGGGTCACCTTTGATCCCGCCAAGTCTGTGTACTTGTCCGAATACTCATAGAATCCATCGGCTGTCTTAATTATTAAGAAGTGTTTCTGACAAAGTTCTAATTATAAGGTATATTCATTAAAAGTGCATTACCCGACATAAGATTTTGACGGAGAGAGCAGACTGTAGCAATCACAGTAAGTATAATTTTGTCTATTTTCGTCTTGGGGAGTCTGAAGGATATTTTGAATCCCCCTTGTGAGTAGAGTTGATCAGTATCGTAGCGACGACACGGCTCCGGCCTAAATTATATAAAATCCTTGTCGTGTCAATCAGACTAAACGATATTAGGTTCATCTACAAGACCACGGAATGCCCAAGAATTACTGGAAGTAGTAAATAATTCATGGGAAAATATTATTCTTCTTCCTTAGGTGCCTATCCTCCGAGGATATTGGTTATCACATTGGCCTTCTAATTCTGTCTAAAGCTGTTTTGAATAAGGTTGTAGTATTAAGTCCAGATTACTGTCTAAGATTTCGTAACCATGAAATGCGTCGTCGTTCTGGTCCTCGTAAAATATTATTACTAATGATTATTGTATAAGTTTATTTAATTCCATGCCAAACAGGCTTATAGAAGTTATAATTAAAAATGGTGCAATAACAAAATATTAATAGTTAGATTCTTGTTAAGTTGTATATCCTTTGTTGCCCTGATCCAGGATTTCTCTTAATCGTACCGTTTATTCTCAACTTTTTTAAAATACTAAACACGGAATTTCTGTTAATGTTATAACGCAGTGCAATATGTCTGACAATCCATCTTCTGCTTTAGCACTAACTAGAGCATTGCAATAAAAAATATAATAAAAGTGCTAACTGACTGTTTTATTTCGGCTACTCATCGCATATTCAAATAGAAACATATTTACATTAGAAAGAAATAGTTATCCTATTTTTTTTTTGCTCACGACAGTACCAGTAATCATTTATTTGCCCCTAAAAATAATGAAAATACTATATTAAGTGCAGCGCGCGGCGCACTGTATAAGCAATAGCCGACTTTATTTCAAAATTGTTTGCTTGATTTCTTGAGATGAGAGATAAACATTACAAAAATAAAATTACTATTCTACGATAATTTAAAAAAATTGTGTAACTGCACTAAATCAGTATTTCATTTCTTAAAATTTATTACAGAGATTATATTAAGTCTTTGCTATTGAACTTATATGACTAGAATTTTAAATGCGTTAAAATATTCGAATTAAATTATGTAAAGACATCCAACACGATCCTAGTCGTAATTAAATCAAAGATAATATACATGATTACTATCGACACACGCTGGGTTTTGGTATAGCGTAAAATTGTCACTTATAAAACTGGTTTCTAGAAAGTAATTTCTATAAATCGATATAAGTAAACATAAATATTACTATTATTTATCTCTTGGAGAATGTCTTGATATTTTTCTTAAACTTTAACAGTTACTGTTAAATATTCAAATAATTTTGAAAAAAAAATGTAAAATGGATGAACAGGTTCATTATGAACGTTTAATATACTGTTATTTCGTAAAGATTTTAAAACCAGATAAATATGTGAATACAGGAGCCTTTTATACCAAATTACTGTAATAAGATTACAGTAAAATATTGCCTTATGTCGAATTCAAAGGTATATAAGCTCTTTTTGATTCTGGGGAATGTTAACGTTTAAATTATAATTTTTCAGTATTACCAATGGATATGATTTGCATAAGATGTGGACTTGGTGGACAATACTCCGCCCAATACAAACTGTCCTCGTCATATAAGAAATATATGAGTATAATTTAAAAATCAAGCTGTCACTGACCTATACATGTTAATGAATTTTGAGGTTTATGGAATAACACTTTATGATTTTCTCTAATCAAGAGTCTAGTAATATTTTCCGAGGGCCCTGAAGAGATCACATGTTGCACCACTGTTTAAGAAGGGAAATCCGCAATCTATTTTAAATTATCGACCACTATCCTTATTAATCACAATATCAAACATTTTTGAAAAACTTATGAACAAAAGATTATTGGAATTCCTAAATAGATGTAATATAATAAATCCAAGCCAGCATGGATTCCTAAGTGGCAAATCAACAACTGCAACTAATGATATAACAAAAACCATTGGAAAATATTTGGAATCAAATTATCAAATAGTTGGTATAGCATGTGATTTTTCGAAAGCTTTCGACAGTGTAAATTTAGAAATAATTCTTCTAAAACTGGAATTCTATGGCATATGTGGTGTAGCTCTAAAATGGTTTCAGAGCTACTCGACGGACAGGGAACAGCGAACAATTTTAAGAAAACCAACAGAGCCAGCAGATTATTCGCATTTGGGATGGGGTAAAACAGGAAGTGGAGTACCTCAGGGATCAGTCCTAAGTCCACTTCTGTTTTTACTCTATATAAATGATTTACCTTCTAGTGTCCCGAACCCACCGGCAACACTTTTCGCTGACGATTCAATTTTTTGGTGAAATGCGACAAATCAACAAATATTTTACCGTGTGTAAATTAATGTTTAGAATGCATTTGTAATTGGTGTGAGGCTAGTAAAATCAAAATAAACTTCGAAAAAACATATTGTATAAATTTTAGCCAAAGGTAAAAAACGGACATCGTGACTGTAAACTATAATATCAAACTTACAGAAGAAATAAAGTCCCTCGGTTTTACGCTCGACAGTCAAATGAAATGGAAGAAACATATTGTATTATTGAATACAAAACTAAAAACTGCATGCTACTGCTTAAGAGCGATGGCAAACAAGCGTCTAAACAATAACATCCTGAAAATATTGTATTACGCAGTCTTCGGCGCCCCTATTTCATATGGTATAATTTTTTGGGGCATCTCTACTGATTGGGCATCAATATTTACAACACAAAAACGTGCTATCAGAATTATCTCCAGAATGAAAAGTAGTCGAGAATCCTGTAAACCGCACTTTACCAAACTAAACATTTTAACGCTACCCTCCTTGTATATATTAAAAACATTACTGCTGGTACATAAAAATAAATCAATTTAACCGTCAGTAGTTCAGATACGAGACAAAATAATAACTTAATACTATTGCCACGGCACAGAACTTCTCTATATGAAAAGCACTGTTATTATAAAGGTGCTGTACTGTATAATAAACTACACAAAGAAACGAAAAATTTGCCAGTAAGGAAATTTGAGAAAAAAGTAAAAGTCATGTTACTAAAAAAAGCCTACTATTCGGTAAACGATTTTATTCAGGACAAAACAATTCCCTATGAACAAATAACAGAGTGATCATATATGAATGCTTGTGCAGGTTAGAAAACGTATAAACATACTAAAACTAAATTAGTCACTAGGTATATTGTAAAACTGTCAACCATTATATGTGAAATATTATGTATATGTATGTTTAAGATTATTAGATTATTATTATTAGATTATTATTATAATACACTATTGTATATTACACATTTCCATACATGTAATCATGTTTCTGAAATAAAGTATTCTATTCTATTCTATTTCATCAACTAGGCTCGGCAATTTTATCTCGACTCTCATATAGACAAAATATTATATTGCGAACATCTACTGAAACAGAAATCGACAAAATGGTAGTGCAAGGAATAAAGACAAAAAAATAATGAAACTTCGGAAAAATTAGGGAAAAGCTGAATTTTTGCACAAACCTTTCCTTTGTGATTCTAAACAACATCGCAAAAGTTTCCATCGATATGTGTGCCGCTCAAAATGTTACGCGGAGTCAAACGTCGCGATAAACGTTTTTTCGCGAAAATCTCGTTAACGTCGTCACTTTTATCGAAAAAATAGTGGTTGTCAAATTTGTAGCTTAGAAAATTGCCTACAAGAAACATAATATTACTTTTTTTCGTAAGACTAACGGTTCTCGAGAAAATTCGATCAAAATATTGTACGCATCTTGTACTCTATATCAAAGGTGGTGTGGAAAGGGGTGCACGTATCATGACAAACATAAACGTTATAACTTTTTGAATCGAATTTTGTCGAGAACCGTTAGTCTTACGAAAAAAGTAATATTATGTTTTTGTAGCCAATTTTCTAAGCTACAAATTTGATAACCACTATTTTTTCGATGAAAGTGACCGTTAACGAGATTTTCACAAAAAGCCGTTTATCGTGACCTTTAACCTCGCGTAACATTTTTAGCGACACGTATATCGATGGGGACTTTTGGGATGTTGTTTAGAACCACAAAAGGAAGGTTCTTGCAAAAATCCAGCTTTCTCCTAATTTTTATTCTCTGCAATGTCTCTATTCCCTGTACTATGGTGAAATTATTCATTATTGCCAGTTACATTGTATTTTGTAATAAATTTAACTTAAAAACGGACAAAACGGTAATGGTTCTTACAAAAACATGTAATACATACCTAGCAAATAAAAATACAATTTTGAATCAAACACACTTTCATGTTCTTTTTAATGTATGGCTTGTTTATTTTGTTTATTTTCATAATAATTAAATATGAAAACCTAATTAACTGCCGGCAACATAATACATTTTTCACAATAAAACAAACCATTTTTATACAATATTAAATCATACATAACAAAGACATAAAACTGTCATGTACCGTGTGCATCACGAATGCACACAACGTGATAAAGTGAATTTTATTTCATTTTAAAATGTTAATACGTATCAGCTACTTTTATCGGAAATCTACTACATTTGTGGAGCGTGCTGACAATTACCTAAAAGCGTAGTTGATTCTTTTACATGTTTTGCAGTATTGAAGGCATTCGACCCTGACATTAGATTCCAGTGTGCGACAGTACCTTTATATGTTTTTTTACTAATGCGGTTTTATTATCTCCTTTAATTAGACGACACCGCCGAAATTGTGAAACATTGCAAAATCCTGTTTTACATAGACTGTGGCAATTCTTACATTTACATCAACATTTAATAAAGGGAAAGGGTAGACCATCCGATATCGTAGTTTCGTAAACCGTAGTATAAATCCAGCCAAATGTATGTACATATGTATATACAAACCTAGTGTGAAATTATACATAGTCGGCGGTATACAAAAATGTCTAGCGCTTCTCAGACTGCAGTATACTTGTGGATTCGCGATTTTCCAGAACTGCAATTGTGTGTCAATGTAATTTAGTTTAGATTTAGTGGAAGTGATGGTGGGATGTAACATACCGTGGTCGAAACTATATAGTTAATTCAATGTTACATCTCCCAATACCTCCTGTTCGAGTGAATGTTTATAATTAACTGACCATATTAACTTTAGATATTACGGAATTACTTAGAGAATCGCAAGGTAAGATATATTGTGTCATAGTTCATCACAAACTTCTGCGGTCAGGAATTGTGTTCCACGGTGTTCTATTCTGGGGCCACTACTCGTTACAAAATATAGATAATTGTTTTTTGCATTAATATGTTTAAGTAAAAATATTACTTATAATTCATCATATGCAAGGTTCCTATGATCAAAAAATTTCTTTGCATCGCACCGTCAGCTGTATCTCAATTTGTTGAAAGACTTTTTCACTAAAAATTGACGTTATTTATATATTCCACTGAATATTTATTACAGAATTTAAATATTTCTTTTAAATATCAAGAAATAATTGCCCCCCCGGGAGTTTTAAGTTTGACGCCCTGTATACTATAGTTTTCGGAATGTCTGAAAGTATATAGATTACTTTTCGTATACCAGCGTAACCACTAGTCTTTCTTTAACAATTTTTTTTGTGTTTATACGCTACAGCCATATCAATCGAAGAACGGACCATACAGACATTGGTTCAGGGAAAATCAGGTGGTAGGAGGAAAGGAGCGACTGTCAAAACGCTGATGCCACCAAAGAGCTGATGAGAAAAAGCTTTGGTGAGACCGTGTGCCTAACATACAACCACGACAGATAGCTGTCGGACGTGCTGTACAGCCAGGTGAGACCAAGTAGATCATTGCATAAAACGTTGTGAATAAGACAAGCGCACTACGCATTTAGTCCTCTCCTAAAACGCCGAGATATTTTTTATTCTTGAAACGTTTAACATTGTTAGGCGAAGCTATCTATCAATTTTGTTTCTCGTATGTATACTGAATCGCTCTCGGGGCACAGATGAATATTACAAATAAACCTCTGCTAATTTCATGCTACAAGCTCTTTAATTTAATTGCAAATGTAGTTTCATAAAACGCCATGCCTCAAACCAGTCTTCACTATTTTATTATGCATTTATATTAATTTCGTTACTGTTATAAATAATATTAAATTCTATATTTTACGGTACATACTGCATTATTACCAACATACCTGCTGTTGCGCTAAGATTATAATCTGAGATGAATTTCCCTTCCTTTTTTTAAGTGCCCGGCTTAAATTAAGCCTCTTTATGTCCGAAATCTTTAAACTAATTTTTCGACAATGTCTTCGTTAGATAGTGACATTTTGTGTAAATGGTCATTAAATGACAGCAGGGTACATTTAGGATACTGGTGCCTCACGTTGAGAAAAACCAATGACAATGTTTTTCGTATTTTATATAAACTTATTTCCGAAAAGAGAGATATAATAACCCAATGACTTCAGAAAATTATAATAACCCTTAAAAGGAGAATAATAAATTTCAGTTTTTCTACAATATCTTCCGAAATTAATATTTTAAATTTAGTCATAGGCCATCTGGACATTAGTTTACATGGTATCAGTAAAACCTTCTCTTCTGTTTAAAGTGCAGTGTTAGGAGGTGATTGTCAGTATTTTCCCCATAACTTTTTAGTTGATTTTATATTTCTAAAAATTATTGTAAAAAACTTTTCCAATCATCAGAAGTAAAATAGGTGTTCTTATTGCATTTCCATAAACCAAGCCATTCTCGACTAATTTTTGTTTAACAAAGAACGTGCATTTACAACATTTTATTAATAAATTCTTTTATACATAAAGAATATTTTGAAATAGTATTAAACGTAGAAAATGGCTAATTATAAATTATAAAAATTGTTCGAAATGTCCTCCATTTTCACTTATACATAAGTCTTTTTTTTAAGGAACGCTGAACACCCTGTAAAAGTCCTTCTGTAGCATTGTAAACTCTCGATCGATTTTTTTTTCTCAACTGTTCAGTCGTTTCAATTTGAGTATTATAAACTCGTGATTTTAGATAACCATGTTCTACATGTTCTGTTATATTGCGGTGTTGCGTTTTCATGCATAAATAACATATTTCTTCCCTTTCGCAACGAAATATTACCTAATATTTCATGCAAGGTGTTTTCCAAAAAATCATAATACATATCGCCATTTAAATTTCCAGGAAATATATATTATCCAACAAACTGATTCCCTAGGGTTGCTGCCCATACATATTTTGCCTTGAGGAGGGCAAGTTCACAGCACTTACGCTGCGTGATCTCACCAAGGCCTTCGACTGTGTCTCGCATGACATTCTAATAAATAAATTAAATTTCTATGGCGTGAGGGGCATACCTTTAAATTTCATTAAATCTTCCTACACAATCGGACACAGAAAGTCGTAGTAAATGGTATCATCCGACTACTTAATAAGTCACACACGGTGTGCTCCAGGGATCAGTCCTGGGACCACTATTATTTATTATTTATTTGAATGATATTTTTTGTTGACTACTCCCTGGAACATGCATATGTTTTACTGAAGACTCCTCCTTGTTTGAGTCTCATAGTGATATTTCAAAATTAAATGAAATGGCCTCTGAAGCAGAAAACAGGGCCGAACAATAGTTTACACCTAATCTACTCAAAGTAAATCGAGGGAAAGCACAACATATTGTCTTTTCTCCTGATAATAATGTTACTAATGGCAGTAATGTAAAACTGCTGGGCATCACCCTTGATGACGATTTAAAATGGGCAAGCCATATTGAGAACCTATGCAAAAAACTATCCACCTAACTCTATGTACTGAGACAACTAAAGCATGTCCTCAGTGGTCATATTGTCTTAACAGCCTATCACTCAATATTCCCCTCACACTTGTCTTATGGTGTGCTGGCTGTGGGGGAATACTTGTCCGACCATTAGAGTTTTTCGCCTACAGAAGCATGCCATAGATAATGCTGAGATTGATGACCCATGCCAACCCCTGTTTATAAAATACCTACCAATTCCGTCACTGTATATTTTCTATTCAGTATTAGAAATACATAGAAATAAGCATTCATATTATGTCCAATCTGAGTTGCATAACTATCCTACAAGGTCAGGTGACATCTTGAGGACATAGGTTTAAACTCTCAATCTCAGAATGAAATTCGCTTAATCTTTACAATAAATTACCTGCAAATTTAAGATCTTTAAACTACAATGCCTTTAAAATAAGAATAAAACAGTTCTTATTGTTGTACTGTTTTTATTCCTCTCAAGAATACATGGAGATATTGACCAACTCTTCACTTGATACGTAATGTACCCACCAATCATTCAGCGGTTTATTTTACTCAATTTTACACACCTAATATATGATGTTTGTGCTATTAGGATACGTATCTATGTCCATGTACTTTATTATATTTTTTTACGTATTCTCCTGTGTTGACCTGCTACAAATATGTTTTCATATTCATGTAGTTAAATAAAGATATTATTATTATTATTTTGAAAGTATATTGAAAATGGTTTTTTCCTCAGCCCAGAAATACATATTCCCAGAATTAAACATGCCTTGTCGTGTGAATGTAGCCTCGTCAGTAGAAATATTTTACTTAAAAAAAATTGGAGCATTTTGCGGTCGTTCAACAACTCACAAAAATCGACTTTTATTGGCATCTCTCAGTTGAGTTTTTCGGTAACGGAACGGGTGCAATTGTTTTTCATGTGGTACTCTTAAAGCGCTTTGGAGATATATATCCATTCTGAAGCCTAATCTTCCAGTATTTATCGTAGGGTGCTCAATTATGTCTAATATTTCTTCTTCAACGTCAACAGTTGCGTTTCTTGGATGGCCAGCGTCCTGATTTTCACATGAAGACTTCCTGTTTCTGTAAGTCGACGTTCAGCACTTAAAAAAGTTTTGGCATCAGGAACGTACATCAATGACATTATCAAGTAACATTTAATTAACTAGACGTCGGTGAAATTTTATATCATAACTTTTAGTGGCCGTTTTATGAATCATTATCATACCCATCCATTTATCTGACTGTATTGCCTGTGAATATGTATTCGTATTATCGCATTTAGTAACGTTATTTTAAGTAGGTAATTCAAAGAAATAGTATCAAGACATCACCAAACAGCCTTCGGTGTAAGTGATGTATGAAAATAACTGAGGATTGACGGTAAATAGAACGCAATAATAACCAACAAATGATACAATCCTATTTTGAATTTTTCATTCATTGTTATGCTGTATACAAAAGATACCAGAACAATAAAAGAAACTGCAACTAAATTGCATTTCTAATTTTTTACTTGGCGAAATAATTAAACTCTACTTAGTTGCGCATTTTTATTAATTAATTTTCGATGCATTTTAAACGGAAATGATCCTTTTATTCAGTAAACGGATGGTCTGTTGTGGCATGTGTCATTGTAATTGTAGCTAAACCAAAATAGCGTTTACTCAACCACGTGTAACGATACAATACAGAATTTACTATAAAACCAGATGAAGAAATGTTTTTTCACGAAGCGTTCCTAGTATCTGATTTTATCAGGGTTTGGATGTATTTCGATTACAGCCTAACGTTGAAGTTAAGAAACGGTTTGCTCTTCGCTTATATTTTTAACACGCTTTAATAGCTTGACCTGTATTTGGATATAAGAAGATTTTGCAACCCAATTTTCACCTTTTCCCCAGATAATGGAATAAAACTAAAGGTTTCAATTGCCTAAAAAGGAATTGTCTTATTATAGCAATTTTCTGGCTATAATTTGTTGTAAATATTACAAGAAGTGTAGTATAGAGTGCTGGATTAAATCTGTGTGGTGGAAAGCATTTGTTAAAACAAAATAATGTTCACGTTCACGTTCATGTTTCTTCACAGTTTTTCTTAAATATCTGTGGTTGTATGACCCGCATCGCAATAAAGAAAGAGATACAAATTATTTACAACGAAATTTCAAGGAAAACTAGATTTATCCGAAACTTTTTGGTGAATATGTCAAGTCGTACAACTTAAAAACATTTTAGGGAGGCCATTTTTAAACAATTGATAACTTGACCCATGATGCACAAATTTTAACGAAACTTTGGAAGAATATATCCTTTGTAGAAAGAAGTAAACCATTAAGCCAAGACAAAATGTTTATAATAATGTCTAAAAATTAATTGCAAAATTAGGTGCAATGTGCAAATTTACTTTTTTGATATTATTAAAATTAAGTACTTGTTATACTAAAGCACTTATTGATATTTAAAAAGCATTCTATCGTCCATCAAATTAAAATTTCAACAAATAAATAACATAATAACAAGTTTTAGTAATTGAACGAGTACTCAAAACACGCGGTGACGTCATCGGTTATATTAGTTTCTTAAATGGCGTTTAAAAATTGTTAAACACAACATTTTATTCACTTTATTTACGTCTTACATGTGAGTAAATAAGTAACGCCTACCTAATACGGGATTTGTAAAAGCTTTGGGAAATTTATCTGCCAAATAACTTGTTTATGACACAAAATGACACTGACAATATAACTGATGGCGTCATGAGTGCGTAGTGAATTGATGTAGTGTTTTTGGCGAAAAAATTTCAATACAAAATTAAAATGGCTTATTTTAAGGTATTATTCGACTGTTTCTCAAAACTCAAGTGAAAGTGAATTTAAAATTTGTGAAAATACCTAATTGAAAATCGTTTAGGGGCATCAAGTTGTACATGAAATATTTTTATTTCAGATTAGATTTTTTATCTTATTTTCGGCGATACGAACGAAAATAAATTTTAAATTTTTTAAAACCAATTTTATTCAATTTTACTAATTTCTTTAAAATACAAATGCATTTTACTCATCAATATTTTGCCCAAAAATATGAATTATTGGCAACAGTGCATTAAAAATACATAAGAATGTGAACAATTAAAAACAAGTATATTTATTTACACCAATTGGGAACTAAAATACGACATTTTTGCGTTATGGCCATTTATAGACAAATTAAGAGACATTATGTCTTGAAATTTGCACTGACCATTTCCTATTACTTAAACACTTTATTGAACGTATTACAATTTTTTAGCTAAATTTTAAGATAAACTATATATTTCAACAATACTGTGAAAATTTCAAAGTAAAATTTTTCATTTTTTTTAATTGCTCCTTTAACAGTTGAAAAAGAAATATTTGCATATTCTTTAGACATTTCTTTTTACTAAAGAAGGCATTCTTGAGTAACTCGTTTTTATTTTGTATTTGAATTGGAGAAAAAATTGGGGATCACTCTGCCATTCTGATGCGTCCGCCATATTGGATTTATATTGACATTACCTAGTTTATCGCATTTTACTGGTCAAACCCTTCCCCTTGGTACTCATATTAAGGGGGTTGTGAAGAAAAAGATGGTCCGCCATGCTGATGCGTCCGTCATATCGGATTTAGAATGACATAGTTTATCGTATTTTACTCGTCAAACCCTTTCATTTGATACCCATATGAAGGGGGTTGTGAAAGAAAAGGTAATCAGCCACCTTGGGACGTTTGCCATATTGGATTTAGAACGATATTAGATAGAAGTGTTGGTTTTGGAATGGCAATAAGAGCTAGTGAAAGCGATGCAACTAGGCTATTCTTTTCTATCGTACCAAACGAGAACTGACGGGTGCAACACGGAAACAAATTGAAACTCCGCAGACAGAGCTGTCCACGCACATGTGATGGGGATAGAAGGTGGCACTTTGTGCGATGTGTTATACGATAGAAAAAAATAGCCTAGTTGCTTCGCTCTCGCTTGCTCTTATTGTCAAATATTACCATACCAAAACGAACACTTTCTGAATCTGTATATTGCGTTGTCACCGCATCTACATACGTGAGCATAATTTCAAAACTTTGGCTTAATTAGAACTAGTCGAAATTTTGATTGAGGGATTTGGAATAAACAGACAAACAAACAGACATGCAACAAAGCGAGTTAAAGAAAAACTTTTAATAAGTACCCTCAGTTCTTTACTAGTTTCACAAATAATTACTTGCTCTAGTTGTAAATTAATTCACTCCATTATACACTTATAAGGTAGTAGTGAGCTGTCAGTACAAAATACCATTTTATATTTTAACATAAAATCTCTGTCATTATTCTTATTTCAAAGTACATATTCAGCTCTCGGACAGGTTAGTTGTTTCTACAACGGAATTGTGTACCTCACTGACAAATTACTTTGTTAACTGATAACTAACTGAATTCTACAAATAAATCTTTTGAGGAATTATTACAGGCATAAATTAGAATTTAAAGCGCTTATAAAAGAGAAAAGTCTATGATTAATGGTGTAGTATTTTTCCCTATAACGATCTACGTAAAAATATTTTCACTATAATTACGACTGATATGTCGTACGCAAACAGAAACGAGAAATTACAGGTATGTTCTATAATTCATTACCATTTGAAAGTTCTCTTAAATAATGCTATATTATTAATATGTAATTTTAATCTTATTTGATTAATATTACATAAACATTATACTCGCCAATTATTACTTTTATTTTTCATCAATTATATTTAAAAATATACATTGCGAAGTTTCTAACGTAATTATTATCGTTAACTACATAATAATAAATAATATGCTTCAATTAGCAAGCTAGTAATTGTAGAAGTAGACGTTAAAATTATTTAATTATGTAACTATCAATGAGACTTGCCCTCTAGTGATATTGAAACTGGAGCAACTAGATATAATGCATTAATATGGTCTAGACTTTATAGACTGAGAGCTGGCTCCCATTTGATCTAACCGGAGAGATCTAATTCTGTTTAATATTACAGTTTCGAGTATTGTCCGCATGAAATGGAAATCCGGCGGTCTGGCACTCCAAAACGGTCGGACATTAAAATGGCGACCCACCGATTTCGGAAAAAATACTTCAATTATAACCGGGAAGATCTATTTTTGTTTTAGAGTTTACTTGTTAGTTTACTACCTCCTAAATTAATTTTAACTGGTCTGTCACTCGAAATCGGTCGTAAAATGGCGGCCAGATCAACTTACACTTTAAAAAAATTGATGTCAATTTAACCGAAAGTATCTAGTTTTAATTTTTCAACCAAATTACAGGTCAGTGCGTGGCTTTTACGAATTGCTCGGTCTGGCAGTAAAAAACAGCCGGATCCATGATGCCAGATCGGTTATTGTAAGGTAGCAAAGCTTGTTAATCGTCAATTACAAGTGAGCTACATTATTTTTTGGTTGATGGTATATTAAAAAATTGATGGAAATGTGATTTTATTGTATGAAAAGAATTATAAGTTTTTTGTCAACATTAGTTTTGACATTGACATTGACACTCAGATTTGTCAGTGATGCTATAAAATCCAATATTGTAATATTTTGTGTTCTCTACCACGTCACGAGTATTTTTGTTATTCTTCGTCTATGTCCCCGTCATCTTCCGAAGGGAAATCAGAATGGGTATCTTCGTCGTCTAAAAAGAGTTAAAAATTAGGTAATTATTACTATATTGTATTCAACATACCTGAAGCCTCCTCAATTGCGTCGATAACAAGAGGTGGAGCAACGTCTCCATGAAACCACACAGGTTCGTATATCCCAGAAGGACCTATCTTCCAACCATAGTCTTCGGAATTTAATGGCTGCATCAGGTCCTGTTTTTCATCCATACATATGTTTAAAATATACTTCTTTTCACCTCCAGCAGCAGTGATGATTGGCACGGGGGAATTGATAGGGAATCAAATGTGGCGAAGCTCTTAATAAGAGGCTCATTCATTTTTCTGGGCTTGTAAGCCATCTCAAATTTTCTGTACCTTGCCTCATTACCTGTTGGACACCTAGGGAGATTATACATGAAGCAAACAAATTTCTCCGCCGTAGTTATGGGAACAGAATCTGGTTCCGGATCTTGGTAGAATGTTTGAAAATATTTTTAAAATTCTGAGCTCTTTTCCATTTGTGTAAAAGGAGTAACTTTACCCTTTTTATAGAAGCAAGATGTTGTGTCACATCCTGTGAAGGCATGCAGACCAGGCAAGGCAAGACATACATTAGGACCGAGTTCGACGAACAATTTCCCTACGTCTAAATAACGAAGTGAGTTGTCATAAAATCCAACCTCCATCAAAATTTTGGATTCATTCATTCATTAATTTTGTGGAAATTACCCAATAAAATAACAAGTACATCGGTGCCATTGCATCGCACTACAATATTATTTGGAAACTGGAATTTAGATATTAGATACAACATTCTCGTGTCCGTTTCTTCGTGATTGCAAGAATAGTCATCGGAAATAGCTCTGATGATCGTATTATTTGAACTGGTGAATTGGTAGCATGAGTTTTTGCCATTGACATAGACAGTCTTGTTTCTAAAAAAATCAGATATAGAAGGGTCCTGCCAGTGGTTAATAATAAATTCCACGAAATTTTCTTTAAATTCGTTGCTTCTTAGGCAGTTTATAAAATTTGTGGGTTTCGTCTGATCGGCTCCGCGTATTGTATTAACTTGTTTCTCTAGATGTCGCACTCTCCTTTGCCTTTCTGCGTCTTTAATACTTGGATTAAAATATTGGTCGAATATCACATTTCGCTTTATGTTTCGTGACCATCTGAACAAATTTACGAGATATTAGACCCAAAGTTCGAGGCACCTCTCCAATAGTGTGAAGTTTAGAATAATCTATTATGGCCACATCAATAGACCCAGAATTTTCTGCTACGATCTTTTTTTCTAAATGATTCATCAGTGCCGATTTGTCGGTTTTATTGAAAAAAATTCCATCTGAATGAATGAAAGCCCTATGAGTCGCCATCAAAGGATACTTTAGCACTTCAGCAATATCAATTTTGTGCTATGATGATAAGTCCAACATCCTTGCGAATAGATTGTTATTAATAATTTCCTCCTGCACCTTGTCATTACTTGCTTTCCGGGTAGGGAAGAGCGGGGCGCAGTGGTCACTTCTTTGCATTTTATTATTTTCTTAAGGCACTGTTAACATTTCTGCAACTTTTTTGTGCAAGACTAAAGTATCACGTATTTAGAGGAATTTCGTATAACACCACTTTCAGAATCAAACGTTTTACATATGACAACAAAATAAAATTTCTTAGAAAATATGGCCAGTGTGCCCCGCAGTCGGGGTACACTGGCCACGTTAGTGAGGTTCACTGGTCACTGCTTAGACAGATAAAACAAATTGTTATTTTACTGAGCAGGTACAAAATCATGTTTATAAAAATATTCGGCCTTAGCCCATATTAAAGTTTGATACATTTATGTTAAATGTGAACATATTTTGAGTTCGGGTTGTTCCACCAGATTGCATAGGTTTGGGTAAGTGACGAACAATATTACATTTTTCTACAACCCGCCCTCCCCTACATTGATTTGTACGTTATTCGTCGTTCAACGAAATGCAGCGTTGCAAAAAATTTGATCTGGCACCCAGTATCCGGCTGCTTTTGATTGCCATACTTAACAATTCATGAAAGCCATTCAGTGAGCTGTAATTTCGTTCGAAAATAAACATTAGATACTTTCGGTTAAATTGACTTCAATTTTGGATTGGTCTGGCGGCGAATTTGCGATCGATTTCGAATGGCAGACCAGCTCGAATTTATTCAGGAGGTAGTAATCTAACAAGTAAACTCTGAAACAAAAATAGATCTTCCCGGTTAAATTGAAGTAAATTTTTTCGAAATTAGAAACGCCGCCAGTTTAACGTCCGACCGCCTTGGACTGCCAGACCGCCAGATTTCTATTTCATTCTAGCTCCAGACTTGAGTAGTATACGTAACTGTATTAGATCTTTCCGGTTATATCAAATTGGGGCTACCTCTTGGACTATTAGGAGTCTAGAGTCCAGGGACAAACGATTAATCATTTGTTTTCTTGCGAGCATGTTTTATTAACCGACTCAAAAAATGTTCGACTAGTATGTATGTATGTTTTTGTTTTGTTTGTGCAAACATTTCTATGAGATTAGTCCAGTCTTTGAAGCATTTTACCTCGGACTCCGTTTAGAAGAGATCGATCTTCATGAAATAAACGGCATTCGATTCGTAATAGAGCACTAGCAGTGACGTCACAGTATTGCCAGCTGTCAGTTGCCTGGATGGTAAATTCAGAAATTTGACATTTGAGTTGGGGTCAATTTTCGTTTAATATAAATTAAAGTGGAGGATTTCTTAACATCAGATAGATGTAGTGATGTTTATAAATATATATTTTTTAAATCTACTGTGAGAGAAAATTTTATATATACTTTATTAGTGTTGTTTTTACCAGTGTAAAGTTTGGTGTCAAGAACGTTGACATCTTTGTGAACCCATAAATTAGTGAAAATAAAGGCTATATTGGATTTTTTACATTTTTTGTACATATATAATATCAAGACATATTTTAGTAAATGTTTAATTAATATACGCCCAGTTACAGCTAGGCAGTGACATAGGTTAGGTAGTATTATTACACTAGGTTAAAAGTTATCAAAATACTCATTGATTTATGCCAATATATCAATCATATATTAATGGTTTTATAAACCTATTGTAAAATCTACGTTTTTTGACGATTTAAAATATTTCCCTTCAACGTTTTATTGATTTATATCTTACTTTTGTTAGGCTCAAAAGTTTGTAACGAGTTTAAGTGTTTATCACATTAATAACAACAATCAGAGGTTTATATTATGAAATGCAGGAGTAATAGTAAATCTAATAAAAAGATAGGACTGTGAGATCATTTCAGTTTCCATTTAATTTAAATTGCGAGCAAATAATATGCAACATAATACGCTCCGAATACTTTATAAAGCTATATACATAGTTTGGTATCTGTTCCGATTCTTACAATTATAATTACAGAGGTTCAAAATATTGGTAATGTGCACAAATAAAATACCAGTGAAGGTAAGTGAGCTAAAACACAACAGAATTTAAAAAATAACACACTTTTAACAGCATCGTCTACCATCATTGAATGTTTTAAATTATACATATTATACATAATTATAAGGGTAAGTATGAATAATAATAGTCTTATAGTTTAGATATAAATTTTATTTACAAGAAGGGTCACAATGGTTCATTAATTCAATGCTATATTATATTTTTGAAAAATCATCCAACGATATAGTTTATATATCTCACTTTTAAATCATATAGGTTGGCTCCATTAATACATTTCAGCTTAGAAATGTAATGAGGGGACTCCTAAAATGTAGAATATAAATAAAATTATAATAAATTCACTGAAATTCACATACCATATCGAAAATTAATAACTTTTGACAGGTACGCAAGATAACACGCCGGTTGAAAAACACAAATAAAACACTAAATTAAAGTCAGATCAATAAATCACGAAATGTAAAAACACCCAAAATTGATGTGACACGAAAAGAACGTTTAAAAAAGCACTACAAATTCTTTAAAAACTCGAATTAATCAGAAAGCACACAAATGCAAAACTAGGTTATTACCACCCAGGCAACTTTGGCGGCCATGTTGTGACGTCAGCTGCTACTGCTCTATTGATAGTATTGTAAAGTCTACATGGCCGAAAGGTGTGCTTTTACCCTGGGGGTAGATGCCACCCCTTCTCGGGGGTGGAAGTAGTAAACTGAAATAACCGCAGAAATCGATAGATCATGGTTGACGGCCAAAAAAGTTTTGAGAACGGAAGTAGATTTTCTTCCGAAACGTTAACTGCCTATAGCTTTCATTTTCATTTTTTTACTTTATAACGTTGTTCTAGTTTATATATTTTTAGGTGTGAGACTTTTTGAAAGAGTCAAGTATTCAAGAACCAACCTCTTTCTGATCCGTTTGGCGCAGAGGTATTTTCATTAAAAACTTTTAAATATTTTTCAGTGGCAAAATACCCAACAAGAAGTACGAAAATTCGTTAAAAAATGTTTAAAAAAATTTAAATAAACAACTTTTACATACCTTAAAATATAGATTTACTTCGTGAGTTTTTTGTAACCGGCTGATAAGTTTACATACACAAAAATTTAATTACCTTCAAGGCCATCTTATTTGACCATTGTGAAAAATGAAATTTTCAAATCGGCAGTACCTAATTTTCAAGAACTGAAATAAACAATTATTGAGGAAAGTGTAAGCCATTAACGGCGTGATGGTACAGAATGTTTTCCGTAGCATGAGGACGCGCATAAACTCGTGCATTGAACATGGCGGGAGTCAGTTTCGAAAGTTTCTTTAAATTCACTTTCTGTTACCATCTTTGACGAAGATAATGTTTTGATGCAATATGTAATGGCAAAGATCACATATTTTTAAAGCACCAAATAGCGAAAACTTGTGCTTGCGAAACTTAGTTTTCGAGGACAAAATGTTAAATTAAATTGTTTTATTTAAGGCCGTTTCACTTTGAACAATTCTAGACAACAAGAAGTAAGATTGATTTGATTGATTGATTTGCCAGCGTAAGGTGGGCATTGCTGCCGCTTCCGGGCATCCATGGAGGTTCGTTCCAACACGCAGCTTGGTCGTCCGTCGAACACGCCCGACGGACGGCCAAACCGCGTGCCGGAACCAAATCTAGGATGTTTTATATACCGCCGGACCGGCTGCATACGCCGGGTTGGTCATTGGACATGCTTGTTGTCAGCAGCGAGAGCCGCATGACACATGGGGTGGGAAGTGTAGGCGTTTGAGAGATGCTTCTTTTAAGTTTCCATGCTTCTATTAAGTTTCCATTTGTCATCATCGGCTGGGGTGTGGTGCAGGTGTTTGCGAGATGCTTCTTTTCAGTTTCCATGCTACTTTTAAGTTTCCATCTATCGTCATCTCCTTATTTTTCTTCTTCTAAGTTTTCTGTTTCTTCTGTCTCTGAATCTGACAGATTTCATTTTTTTTTAAATTTATTAACCGCTCCACAAGTAAATATCCATCTACGGCGGAGTTGCTGCGAAGGGCCCCATCTCGAGGTAATAATATTTTTTTGCGCGTTATGAGAAAAGAGGTCCGAAGGGAAAGTTTGCTCACCCTGTATGTCGTTTTCTTGAAACAATCGGTTTCAATTTCTGGCAGTTTTTCCATTTAATCACCTATATATTATGTTTAATATCTTCTCAATTTTGATCTCCATTTCTTGTTTAAAATTTAATAAATAAACCAATGCTAATGCTACATAAACAAAAATGTATCTGTTTCATTCACACATCTGGCTGGCTGTTGCTTATTTTACACCACCCACTTCAAGAAGGTACGAATCCAGATATAGATTTTACGGCCAAGCACTCAAGCAGTACACTTTTCTCGGATTATCTATATACGCTATTCTGTGTTGCTTTATTCAACCAACATAATTTAATCAAATATCAACTATATGAAATAGCCATACTGGAGCCAATTTATATCAATCAATACAGAATTGTTCACGCTTCAATCCAGTACAATTTTGGCGATTTGTTGCCGCTTTATCCGGATTTATCTCGATATCCCGTAGGAGCTACGAAACATGCGTCTTTCACCGAACTCGACACACTGAACTCAATTTTAGACAACAAGAAGTAAGAGAACGCAAATACTTGATTAGCCAAAGTTCGTGCAAGTACGTAATGCGGTCCTGGTGGTGGTACGAACAGCCCATCGATGTGAAGAAGGGCTAATCAGAGCCGAGCGACCCTTTAAACAATCTATAATCTAAAAGGTGTATTCTACAAAATCACTACTAGGACATTTCAGTAATGCCATATTGTTTACATTTTTGTAACTCATTCGATTTATCGAAAAACAGTTTCAAAATCGATTTTAAGGCTTCTCTAAAAAATTATACGGACGCCGCTGGATTAGGTAGCTACGTAATTATCCTTCTCCGGAGTGCAATTTGTAAAGTAAACTTCTATATTAAGTTTTAAATTGGATAAAACAGTTCATTTCGCGTTACAGAACATTTCAGAAAACAACTTCGTGCTGCCTGGTGATATGATACCTTCTCTGTCGTAAATACGTATAGAATCGTGAGATACATGCTTTTTAAAATAAATATAATGAGTATAGTATGCATATACCATATATCATTGGTGGATGAGTATAATGAAAATACTCTTTCTTTATTTTGGTCCAGGAACCTGAATAGAATGAAAATACTCGTACTATAGTAATGTATCAGATTTCTTGAAATTAGAATGACCTTGTACACGTTTCATAATCCATGCATTATTTTAATTGGCCTCGCTTTGCTATATGGCATGTTTAACAGCATCATATTAACTGCCGTGGTTGCATGTGTACCAGTCTGAATTTTTCACAAAATATCTAGAACAAAGTGCTCTTTTTAGCACTTCTACTACCGTTATTAATGTTGAAAAATCATAAATTACCTAGATATATAAGAAAACAATGTGTAAATTAATTAATTGGAAAATTTTCCAATTCGTAGATTTAGCCTATAGGCGAGTCTGTCTGGGATTTTTCCTAGAAATTTTCTATGCCATTTTAGTTATAAGATTTTCTTATGAAACATTTTCCTAAACCGCGAGCTTCATTGTCAAATAATTGTTTAAACAAATTTTTTCTCGTTTTTATTTAATTAAATGAAAACAGTTTGACGGATCCGAAAAAATCTTGATTCAATCGAAATACAGGGTGTTTGGTGCATCGTGTGCCAAATTGAAATGGCCGACAGAAAGGGTTATCTGCTATCCTTTCAGGCCCCTTAACACTTTCCATGCCCTGCGGGATTTTTCATATCGACCTTATATCTTTTTAATGAAAAAAATCCCAAATTCTATATTTAAATTCAAATTATAAAAAAAGTATTAGGCGTAGACTGCGAATTTCATTTTTATTTTGATGTGTATTGTTGAAGGGTTCTTTTAATTCCAAAATTACTGGCATTAGTCATCTAGTTCTTTTTTTATTCACTCGCAAACTTTCGGAATAGGTAAAATTTAAATTTAAACTTAGACTTTAGACGGCTATAAAAAAAACTCAGAGCAACCGGGATCTTCCAACTCCCTCAAAAATTCTCTAGTTTATACTCTTGCTAATGATGTACCACAAGTCATAAAACTCTTTTATAACTTCGTGAATTCGCTAAATTAATGAATCGGGTCACATAAGGCTAATATTCAAAATTTCGAATAAAAAATTATATTTGCTTAAATTATGCATGGCAAACAGGTAAAATCTGTTACCTCACTCTTGCGAAGTAAAATCTATCTTCTATCTCTTTCTGTTCATTGGTTTTCTTGAAATAAAGAAACAGCTACATTTTTATCATTTATTAAAAAAATTAAAAATCTTGCTCAAAGTATTGGTCTCTGTTGCGAATGCAGGACCGACATCTGCTTCGTATTTCGACAGTTGTTGTATGAAGTCGTATTTCCTCCCTAATTGTACCGAAAGCCGTTTCAATGCGTTGGACAAGAGGACAAGTTCCTCCCTAGTCGCAACCTCCGTCGTGTACACGAGCTCTTTGGCACGTCCCCAGACATAAAAATTCAACGGAGTTAGGTCTGGGGAACGTGGAGGCCATTGAATAGGGTCATCCCGCCCAATCCACGCATTTGGGAACACATTGTCTAGATATTGTCTTACAATCAATCGCCAGTGCGCGGGACAGCCGTCATTTTGAAAAACTATAGGCGTATGCTTAGATTGGGCGGGATGGTCCTATTCAATGGCCTCCACGTTCCCCACACCTAACTCCGTTGGATTTTATGTCCGAGGTCGTGCCAAAGAGCTCGTGTACGCGACGGAGGCTGCGACCAGGGAGGAACTTGTCCTCTTGTCCAACGCATAGAAACGGCTTTCGGTACAATTAGGGAGGAAATACGACTTCATACAACAACTGTCGAAATACGAAGCAGATGTCGGGCCTGCATTCGCAACAGAGACCAACACTTTGAGCAAGATTTTTAAATTTTTTTAATAAATTATAAAAATGTAATAGTTTCTTTATTTCAAGAAAACCAATGAACAGAGAGAGATAGAAGATAGATTTTACTTCGCAAGAGTGAGATAACAGATTTTACCTGTTTCTCATGCATAATTTAAGCAAAAATAATTGTTTATTCGGAATTTTGAATATTAGCCTTATGTGACCCGATTCATTAATTTAGCGAATTCACGAAATTATTAAAAGATTTTTATGACATGTGGCACATCACTAGCAAGAGGATAGACTAGAGAATTTTTGAGGGAGTTGGAAGATCTCGGTTGCTCTGAGTTTTTTTTTATAGCCATGTAAAGTCTAAGTTTAAATTTAAATTTTACCTATTCCGAAAGTTTTGCGAGTGAATAAAAAAACAACTAGATGACGAATGACAGAAATTTTGGATTTAAAAGAACCCTTCAACAATACACATCAAAATAAAAATGAAATTCGCAGTCTACGCCTAATACTTTTTTTATAATTTGGATTTAAATGTAGAATTTGGGATTTTTTTCATTAAAAAGATAAAAGGTCGATATGAAAAATCCCGCAGGGCATGGGAAGTATTAAGGGGCCTGAAAGGATAGCAGATAACCCTTTCTGTCGGTCATTTCCATTTGGCACACGATGCACCAAACACCCTGTATATTTTCAATATACGTCGTTTGGCGCCAGGCACAACTCACTTTGTCAACCTATTCATTTGTTATAGCCAAAATAAATTTCTTAATTAAAAAATTTATTACTCCGAAACTAATGAGGAATATTGTTTTTTTCAAAATACATGCCTTTTATACCAAAGAATATACATACCATATTTTTTTAGCCAGATGTCTTCATGGCCTTTTGATTGTTTAAACAATTGGCATAATCTGTTAACTAGCAAATAACTTTTTTTTCGAAAGTTTGATCGACTTCAAACCAACTTTAAACTATAAATATTGATGCCGGGCATAACCCCCATAGAAGCCTGCACGAAGTTTAACTTAATTTTGCAAATTAACAAATGGAATATCTCGGCTCTGGGTAAGCGTATCGAAATGAGGTTTTATGCATATGAAAGTGTTTGGAAAAAGGAAAATTTTAAGACCAGAAAGAACAATCAGATAACTGGAACCGGAAATAAAAGTGATATTGCTTGAGAGGCTCTAATTTGTTTACTAACAACTTTTTGGACACCAGGTTCGGTGTAAATGAAAGCTAACAAGTTTTTCCATCAACCACAAGAAGTTCTACAAAAAATATTTAATCTCTGAGAAGTTATACGCGTTTTTGATCCTTAAAGAAATCACTTCCGCAACGTGAAAATAGTAAAATTTGACGCGCAATGGGGTGGTGGGTTCGATCCTCGGTGTAGGCAACTTTTTTTCCTCAAATTTGTTTTTTTTTTTCATGTAACCAAGTATTTTTTATAATAATAAATGTTTTCACTTTCTGGGAAATTTTCAAAAACGTCGTAAATTATTTATTTTGCAATTTTCATTAAATAAACGGCCACAAATTAAGACTGTGCTATTATTATTACTTAAGATATAGCGAACTGAACTCCAAAATTTGGAGGTGATTGATTGATGAGAAATATACCCTCTACTTTGATCGCAAGGCATATTTTTCCATCAAAAGTAACTACAATAAAATGTTAATTGGATTAATATATCATTATATGAGAATATATAAGCAAAATGAATTATCATTCTAACGACTCTCGACAAAGATATGAATAAATCTGTTGATCAACTGTACAAAGTTCTGACACTTTCTCTCTTCGATAAATTTTTTATGAATTTTGTGATTAGTTCCACATTAAAGCTGAGACTTTTCTCTACATTTTATGTTATTTTCATTTTTTTTAGGGTCTCTGAATAGTTAGAATTATCGCCCGGTCATACGAGACTCGGCGATCTCACTAGACTTGATGCTTCTTATTGGTTATAATTATAAGTGTTTTCGAAGTATTGTTTGTTTTGCTTACTACTTGACAGTAGGGGGGTACAATTTGGTGAAATGTCAAAAAACTACAATTTTCTCTCGCTCCTGCCAGAACGAATTTTCGACTTCGACCCTGCAATTTACGATTATAATTCATCGCCGACCTTCTCCTTTCCGTAGACACATAGAACGAACTTCCACTCGACGTATTTATTTAGTTACCAGCGTTTAAAAATTCCATGTTTTTCGACTTTTTAGGTTAAATTTGAAAGGTCCGAGAAAGCCATTTTTCTTACGTCACTTGCGTATAGTGACGTCACAAATGAGCGCTCGGTTTTTGCAACTATTACTAATTTCAACTCCTTATATCTCGAGAACGGAAAAAGTTAATAATATGAAATTTTAAGTGTATAATGAGAATATCGAGTACTATATGAAAAAGTATAAAAACCATATAAAAAGAATATCATGGAACAAGCCCATTAATATTTTTTTAGAGTGACCACCCTGTATAAATAAAGAAGGAAGTTCTGTGTACCTTTACCGATTTTTTTCATTAAGACCTCATTATTTTCACAATTTAACTATTCCGGATTCTTGAATGATTGCCAACAAGTTTTGTTAACAAAATCATTTTATTCAAAAATGCCTACTATGATTTTTTAATTTTTTTCGTGCAATTTAGTATGGTAGACGGCCTTGCATTTAAAGAGGGAAAGTGATTTTATAGTCTTAAATAGACCTACGTAACTTCTGTCTTTTAAGATCAGTATGATTCAAATCGGACAAAAAGCAAAAGAATTATTACACTGTTACACTCTTAAGTGTGACACACTGCATATGAGACACACAAGGAATAAAAATGATTGTTTAAATATTCAAAAGAATATGCCATATATGTAGATTATTTTGCTGAAATTCCTTATAAGGTAGGTATAAATCAGAATAAAATTAATGATAACATAATTTTTTCGATAAAGCAAACAACTCATAGTATGTTTTTAGGTCCTGTATCTGAAAACACTGTTTTTAATGCAATTATGAATTTAAAAAATTCAAATTCGACGGGAATTGATTTAATTTCTTGTAAACTTTTAAAAGTGGCAATAAACTATATTACATATCCTTTAACTTATCTTATTAATATTTCTTTAGAACAGGGTATTTTTCCAGATATATTTAAAACAGCTCTAGTCATCCCATTGCATAAAAAAGGAGATAAAGATAATATTGAGAATTATCGTCCCATTTCTTTACTCAGTTCGATTTCTAAGGTACTGGAAAAAATAGTGTTTGACCAAATCGTTAAATTTTTAACAGATAATAGCATATTGCATAACGCACAACACGGTTTCAGAAAAAATAGAAATACACAGTCAGCTATATTACGATTCATCGACAAATTATACACATCTTTAAATGATGGGAAAAAATGTTTTGGTTTATTTATGGACTTAAGCAAGGCATTTGACCTGGTCAACCATGACTTGCTTAAGGATAAACTCCAAAGTTATGGTCTTAGGGGAAAGGTATGTGACTGGTTAACTTCATATCTTTACAATAGGAAACAAGTTGTGGATGTAAATGACGTTCGTTCCAAAGAAGTTAAAGTAAGTATTGGTGTTCCACAAGGGTCCATTTTGGGACCTTTAATGTTTTTAATCTTCGTAAATGATCTGCCTTATATAGAGAACTGTGAAAATAGACTAACTATGTTCGCTGATGATAACACCTTCTTGTGTGATGAATCGTCTATTACAGATACAATCGATGAGATGCAACGAATTATTATTAAATTTAACAGTTGGTTCACCAAAAATAAACTGTGTCTGAATACTTCTAAAACAGTATTTATAAATTTTACACCTCGTACATCGACAATTAATGAGAGTTATTGGTTAAGAATTGGAAGTAAGTCGATAGCTCAAGTTCAAACTACAAAATTTCTTGGTTTGCACATAGACAATATATTAAGTTGGGACATACATACTGAAAATCTTTGTAGAAGACTTTCATCATTTTGTTACGCACTACAAAGGCTAAAAAATATTAGCAACGAGCCAACTTGGATGTCATTTTATTATGCTCATTTTGTGTCACGCTTGCGTTATGGTATATTGTTTTGGGGCTCATCTAGTCATATAAATAGAGTTTTCAAAATCCAAAAAAGAGCACTTAGAATTATGGTAGGTATATCCCAGCGAATCTCATGCAAACAGTATTTCAAAAAGCTAAAACTCTTAACATTGCCATCTATTTTTATTTACGAATTACTACTACACGTAAAATATAATATAAATGAGTTTACCATGAATAGTAACTATCACAATTATGAAACAAGATCAGGATCGTTATTATCAATTCCAGGACATAGTCTGTCATTATATGAAAAAAGTCCTAATTATATAGGAGTAAAATTGTATAACAAATTATCCCAGGATCTAAAAGATATAATGAATATTAAGCTATTTAAAAACAAATTGCAAATGTTCTTACTGAATAATGCTTTTTATAGTATTTCTGAGTTCTTTAATTACTGATCACAATTTTTACATAATACGTAGTAACATACTTTTGGTCTCGCTATTAGTACGTAGCTAGATTTTACTCAATTGGGTCGTTATATGCGTTATTTAATTTTATTAAACTGTATTTGAGTAATTTTTATTGTTATTGTGTTATTGATGTTTTAGATATTTGTGTTATTACGAAATTTTATAATATGTACTTATTTTTAATCTGTATTTTGCTGACTTTTCCTATACTATGTAACATAGTCGACTGGAATAAACGATATTATTATTATTATTATTATTATTATCATGATTAAAATTAATAGGCTTCCTCATACTCTAAGAAATGGCGCAATTAAGGAATTGCAAAATAATTTGTAGGTCTGGCTTGTAAAGAAGCCTAAACCTAAAACACTGTACAAGTATTTGAAGGATGATCTATAAATTGTTCAAAGAATCTTAATTTATATGTTGATATATGTACGTTTGTAGATTTAAGTCTTAGATTTCAACTCTTTTATCTTTTATGTTTTTTACAATTTATATACATTATTATAATATTTTATACATTAAGTTAGTCCTTTTGTGACATGTTCCACACCCTTTTGGGTAGATGTACAGACAGATAAAGGCTTATCAAGCTGTCTATCTATACTCATAATATATATTCATAATTTAACTCCTCATCTGCGACACAAGTGATGTTCCTCCACCACTAAAGCTAACGGGAAAAACTGGGCATTACTTGGTCTTGTGATCACTAGGTATGTTACTTAATTAATCAACTAGGAGAAGTTAACGATTATTCCAACACATGTTATTAATTTATTCTTATAACGACGAATGCGAAACTTGTACTTATCTAGTTAAACAAATGAAACAAATTTGAGAGACAAGACAGCTTTCTTGCTACGTACTAGACTGACATATTTTTCTAAAAAGACAATGGGTACGAACGCGACATTTGTTTGCAGCTAAACAGGAATGTGGATGAACAGTATAACAGACATTCAATTTATGTGACATTCCTGCTTAGTCTTTATAAGGATTACTATACAGTTATTTTTTGTTGTTATTTGCTACAAAATAAACATATTGTATTGCAATTATCTATTTACTTAGGCCAATTCTTTGAGTTTTTGGATTGATTGTGTTATTAAGCCTCAATATTGAAAAGGATGTTTTAGAAATTCGTTATTATTTGTTCTGAGTATATATATTTAATATAGATAAAAGTGTAACTAAAAACGAGAATTATGAATGCTTTCCTAAGTTCCGTAGGAAACAGGTATTTCTTAATAAATCATAATCTTTATAGGATTTGGCAATCAGCAAAAAAGTCATATATGAGAACTAAAAATAAAGACAATCTATAAAAAGATTAATTTCCGATATTTGCATTCTTGCGATAACCCATAATCCGGTTATGCTAGCAATTTAAAAAATTCTAAAATGAATTTATCTATTTCTTATTTGACAATTCTCACTGTAATACTAATATATGATTCAAATTAATTCACTCCTCAGTTTAACCGCAACTATCTCAAAAACGTAAGAGCGGAAAAAATTGAAAAAATTATGGGTTAATTATGCATCTATTGTAAATAATTCACTTAAATTTGAATAATGTACATTGGACAGTTTTGAAGTTCTGCTAAGTTATAATGAAAAATGTCCTACTTTTTAAGGACATTTTGACCATACCAGTTTTAAATCCATTATATCTTGCAAAGTATGCCTACTTTGTAAATAATATTTTAGATATCGATTAAGCATGGCATTTCTGTGGATGGCGCCCGTAATATTTTCATCATTTTAACCACCACAGAGTGGTGGAACAAACTGGCTTAGTAAGATATCACAAAGATATTAGTTCACCCCCTGGCTGCTGCTTTAAAAAAATTTATTGAATCCACGAAATCCCGGCCAGATCAGCTAGCTGTACGCCGTCACTACTTGTGTGTTGGTTAAATTGCCTTTGGTTATCACCTTAACCGATGGTACTATTGACAAATTTTCTAAGGCCACGTAGTGATGTAACAATGTGTCGAGAAACTTTATTTTTATCGTATATGCTAGAGAAGCCAACGCCTCAAATTTTTTTATGACATCTGCCTCAAATACATTAAAATTCTATGATTAATTATTATTTCCACTACTAGAGTGTAAAATAAATATAATCAAGATGTTTTCCTTTAAAGAGACTTGAATGGGAAATTTGGATATACAAGTAGTATTTTTTATACGATAACATTTTTTTATAATTTACAGAGGTTTACTTTTTTTTTAAATTTTTTACAAAATATTTTACCTGGTTTAATGGAAAGCTTAATGTAAGAAGACAATACTTCCAGCACGACGGAGCTACTCCTCATTTTGGTATTGAGTTTAGAAGGCATTTGGATAATGAGTATCCAGATGGATTGGACGTGGGGGGGCCTTATCGTTTGCCGGCTAGATCACCAGATTTCAACTCCGTTGATTATTTTCTATGGGGATATCTCAAAACTGAAGTTTAAAGTGTCCCAATAAATATTAGAGATCAGTTACTTCAGCAAATTTTCCTCTGTAGTGACCAAAGTGGAAACAATCCTGCGCTAATTAGAAAATCTATTGGCAATTTAAATAAATGCCAACAAAATGTATGGAAGCTGAAGGTTCTCATTTTGAACATTTGCTCTAAATAATTTTTGTAAATAATTAATGTGACCATTTTTAATTATTTGGACAATTAATGTAAGCAAATAAAACTGTTTTTCTTCAAATTTTCCTTCTTGCCAAATTCAATCGCTTGTGAAAAGAGGTGCGATAAAAAATTTAATTACATGTTTATATTCAGTGATGTATGGACTTTATAATTGGCACCTGAATGTTAAAAAATATTACATTGTGATCTATTTTACAGGAATCGGAAAGATCAAATTTAAAAAGTCCGGCACTAGAATTTAAAAAATAATTATAATTGCAATATATCAACTGTGATAACTCTATAAAGTGTCTAAAATTTAAAGAAAATCCGATCAATAGTAAGGACGTTCTGGCCAAAATAAATTTGGACTAAAATCGGTTTGTCACCCTGTATCTCAGAAAGTAAGAGCGACAGGAAAATTTCCTGAATACCCAAGTGGTCCCACCCCTTACGAGGCCGGTCCAGGTCTACAGCGATGATTGGGGCAAAGAGCTCAAAGCTCGACCCCTAATCATCCGAGACCGTCATCAAAGTCAAGAATATGGACGCTCTACCACTTAACCCTTGCTTTACAATAAAGAAAATACACTTAAGTAAGTGTAGGTAGTATAGAAAACTAAATATTGTATTATATTGTATTAACTAGATATTATGTATGTAAATAATGAACAAACAAAAATAAATAATAATAATAATAGGCACGTAATTACCCTGTCTGCCCTAGCAAAACAGTTTTCATATACCTTTTGAATTGGGCGACACTGAATAACTTGGCATCAAATGAAACCTGATTATATAATTTATAAATACAGTATTTGAAGCCTCTCTCATAAAACGAAGTTCTATGCATAGGTGGACTAAGTAAACCTTTGGACTTGATATTAAGATTATGCACATCACTGCGAAAAGTTATGTTATTGTAGAGATAAGATGGTGCCTTCGTTGTGATAATCTTGTGAAACATATTCTTTATAGGATTTTGCGAACAGCGGAAAGAAAAACTATCTATGAGAACTAAAAGAAAAACTATATGTAAAAATATTAATGAAATCTTTGCATTCTTTCGATAACCTGACTTCTGGTTATGCTAACAAGTAAAAATTCTTATTTGCCATTCTCATTATAACACTAGCAAAATCTTATAAATATGTTTCATTACTATAAGCAAACAAATAATAAATAATTCACTTTTAAACATACAAGTTGAATAGAAATTTCTTCGTTCTCGCATATTTAGCTAACGGAGTTCTGATAACTTATATGAAACATGTTCGAATTTACGAATACCATAAATAAATCGAATACATGAATATTGCACACGCTGTATACGGTTACTACAATCCCTGTCCAAACAAGGGCCATACACTGGGGCACAGTATGTGAACTGCGACAATACTAATGTTTCACAAAGGGCCTTTTTAGTGTTTATAGTTAAATAACTTCGGTGTGGGTAGAAAAGTCTTAGGGAGGCGTAAGCTTTTTGTATAAATTCACGAACTTGCTCTCTAAATCTTAAAGTTGTGTCTAGGATTAACCCCAAATTTTTAGCATGTTGCAACAATTTCAAAGAAGATCCGTTTAATTCTGTTTTGATTAAATTTTGTAAATTATTACAGTCGGGCTTTTTACCAAATAAGAGCATAGCTGATTTTGATGGATTTAGAATGAGCTTACTAGATCACTATTGATTTTTTGTACAGCGGCCTCATAATCCTTAGCATAGAAAGAAAAATAGATTTGAGAGTCATCCGCGTACATGTGAACCGAACAAGATTTAACAAAATTTACAAATTGTGACGTATAAATTGTGAACAACAGGGGTCCTAAAATAGAGCCCTGTGGAACACCTTTACTGATCGTTCTTGATTGAGAAAGTTTATCGGATCTTCTTACAATTTGTGAACGTCCCTCGAGATGTGATTGAAGCAGCTTGCTTATTTGCACAATTTGTTTTGTGTATGTAACTCTGCGTCAATTAATTACTCTTAGTCCCAATTTATACTTATTATTTTTGTTTTGTTACTTGAAAGAACTCTATTAGTTTTATATAATTTTATATTTAGTACACACTCATATTTTTAAGAGTACAAGAGGTGGAATAGCTATTGAGCCAAACTTCGCTCATTAGATTAAGAAATGGTATTTATTTTTTCTAATAAAGACCATTATTATCATTATTATTATTATTATAAATTAATTTATTTTATGGTAATAAATCATCTTATGTATTCATAATATTGGAATATATGTCTATCTGCTCGTTAGAAATAGCCTTTGGTGGTTTTTAACATAAAATAAGTCATGGGTCGAAAGGTAACGTATCGATTAATAATATAATTAATGGTAAATTAAAGTGTGAAATTGACCACTATTAACACGTCTGGAATTTCTCATCATTTAAAATATTATTATTTATTGCTTCACACTTCAGAATGACCAAGTAGGTAAGGTGCATTTTTAATTTTAAAAATGTAGGCATTTTATATTTGAAATCTGATTGCGACACGAAAATAAAATACTGTAGTTAATCCTAAATGTCATTTTTGTAAAACCAGGTTACACAATTTTATAGTAAATTAATTAATAATGAGGCTTTCTAAATGCTTAATTAACCATCATCAACAAAAACAACCAGGTCTCTGTATACTTCTTTCGCTCAGTCACTAAACGTTGTCATATGAATATGTATGTGACTCTCATCCATGATTTAGTCTTTTCATTCCTCAAATTCATTATATTTTTTGGACAGGTTCATCAAGAACATCCACACTACAGTGTCGCGGCTGTCGCGTCATCTTGTTCCGTTCACTCCTTATACGCAGTTTTACTGAAATAACACTCGACCGTTTAGGAACTGATTCTACGTTAAAAAATAGTAAGAAAAGTTTCTATAAACATGTGCCCTGCACAAGAGAGATAGGGCTCTTTGAGGACTAAATATCGGATTTTACTGATTAGCTTGGCATTTAAAACAAATTTGAATATGAAAAAAATGATCTACTGGTATATATTTTACGATGATAGTGCTGGGACTTATAAGTGGCTATCAATATTGCATTTCGATGTCCATGTTAGTACAAGTTTACGTTCAATATTTACTAACTTTAAACTATTCTCTGCATCGTTCATCCGTGAGGCCATTCCGTGTTGTCACATGCGGTTTCTGGTTTGCCACATACCCCAAACAAAACAGGGATACAAAGTGTCCGTAACATGTTTCGAAGTCTTTGCTGTTCACCAGCGTAGAGTAGCTTATGAAATATGTGGCAGCTCATTTGCAGCTCATTTGCTTTCAATATTATCAAAATAACAAAGTTGAAATTATCAGAATATTATAACAAAAATAAGATATTTGGATAACGTATTAACCTATTTGAAAATATATAACCATGGTTGATTGTTCCTAAAGGATTCATATAGTCCCTTCAAATTAGGAAGAAAATTTCCCACAGCTATGAGACTTGTAGAAAATGAAGCATGTGGGTTGTCTAAACATTATTTTAACCCCCTGCAGTTTTGAAAATGAGTGGTTTTTCAGAAATATAAAGTTGTAAAGTGTGGTATACTCAGTACTCCATTTCCACTTTCTCCTACTCCCTAGGTTATACTACGCTGAAGAGGAGCAATTACTCTGAAACGAGTGTCCGAGTTTCTCTTTGGAATATATGGCTAGAATTGCTGTTTTTTTAACTTAACTCCATAAGTCCTTCTTCCATTACTATTAAACTACTAAGATAGAATTTAATTTTTGAAGGATCATACACGAATAACAGAAGTGTTCTATTTAACCAATATCGGACGAAAGATGATTAGTGAAAGCAAATATATAATGTTTGATTCCAAGACAGGTCTAAAGACACAAATACTTCTTCAGAATACGCAATTTATATATTTCCTTCATTTTTTTAAATTTGAATATTACTTTATAGTTAAAACAATAACGCCAATAATAGGCATCAGAATTCTAATAAGAGCTAGGATATATCAAACGTTACATCCAATATTCTTAGCAAAATATACACCGCTATTTTAACGAGACAATTTTCTGCTCCTATCGCTAAAGTTATCTTTTAAATATAGACCGTAAGTACGCTCAAAGCTAAAGCATTGATTAAGAAGACTGATTATGTTTTTTAATACATACTGTATCGATACGGATTTACATTGTTGTACCTTTTTATAAAATGCACAAACAGGTCTTTTTGCAGAATTATGCTGTGCCAGGCGATTACACGGGATTATGTCTTACAATTTGTTCTGTAGAAAATATTTAGATAATTTATAGGGCCATAGGCGAAAGATATTTAGGTAATTATCATTATTAGAACTACATATACAATCAAAATTAGGAAAAACAATTTATTTGCTACTATTGGTCTGCAGTAAGCATACATTTTGAAATATACATTACTGGAAAATTATTTAAAACGACTACTCTTTCAGCCAATACTAAGAAGTATTGAATTACATACTACCACTCTGCGCTACTGTATGGTAGCGCAGGGAGCTAAAGCGCGCTATGCGAGAGAACGTGACACTGTCTGTTTCTCATGTTGGAGGGAATGGCTTTTCTTATCCTTTATTTAGCGGCGGAATATTTCTGTTACTAAGGCCAATCACCGACGCCAGAAGGTGGGCTACCCCTACCTGGATAGTTTGCCATTTTGCTGAACCTCTCGTCGTAAGCGTAGGGATTCTTCACTTGCCTGCCGTCTAAGAACAAGGAATCGACTGTTTTACATCCTTTCCGATGCGATGAAGGGTATATCCACTACACTACCTGCGCCTAATATTGCATATCTTCTACTAAAAATTAGTATCTGGGAATTTTTTTGGGTCGCAGATTATAAATATTTAGTCGAAATTCAAGAACTCAAAATGGCAGATTCAAAGGTAAAACTAAAAGGAAGAAAATAAGTTGATAATTTTTAAAAAATCAAAAACTTTTAAATACTAACTGAAATTGTTTAAAAAATGCATTTCATTTTTTTAAGTTAATAATAATGATAATTATGTTATTAAACGTAAAAGCGTGGGGCGTTCAAAATACTTAGAAAAATAGAAAATTTTACTCATCCGGCGCCACACGCTTCTGCATTTATTAACATAAATTATTATTATTAACACTATTTTCTTTTTTAGTGCATTTTTTAATAACTTCAGTTCCGCGTTTTTCCATTTTCTTAAATTATTTACTTATTATAAACTGGGTTCAATTCGTCATAAAGAAATTCTCCAATAAATATATTAATTGTATTTACGTTCATAGAGCAGAAGAAAGGTATTTTTCTGACATCGGGAAAAAATTCACAGATTTCGCAATTCTTGCAACCATCGAGACATTGAAAATGATAACACCATACATAAGACAGCTACGATCCACTCTTGATTGCGACACCGCTGTATTTCGACCTTAAATGAAAACTGCTAACTTGACCCCCTGTGATATATGCAACCCATATTACATTTGCATATATCAGCCGTTGCATATAAGACAGTCTCACTCGACCGCGACACCGCTGTTTTTTGACCTTGAACAAAAACTATTAACTCGACCCCATATACGAACATAAACATTTCCAATGTTAAAAACTAAATTTTGGACCGTGTTGCCATGAGAACTTTTGATCGGTGAGTCATAAACTATAACACTGCGAACCAATTTCCATATGGAATGTGCGGAGCCCTCTTGAACCATTACAATACTTTCTACTCTCCTAGCGTCGCGTCGAAAATAAAAAGCCAGAAGATTTTAAGTGGATGCAACCACCTGTTTAAAACATCCTTTAACTGTTGTAATATCATAACTAATAAAACTTCGACCAGTCCCCTGTACTCGTCAATTTAAGCAAATACCTTTTAAAATAATTCGAGATACTTGGGGCGTTGAAATCTTGTTTTTTATGTGTCTGTGTAATTTTTAGTGACCGTCATTTTTTTTTTCAAAAATGTTTTCATTTTTCCTCTCATGGGTTCATCGCTATTAAATTTAGACTAAAGTTATGGCTATTCAATCGTGCACGCTTTCAACATTTCCCTCCACACAATAGCCGATTCAGGGTGGCAACTGGGCAATTCTATTGGAAAAAATGGCTCATTCCAAAAATACATAAAGGATATATTTCAAAGTATAATTATTTCTGTTTTGTATTAGAAGATATGAATTACCACATGTACTTGAGTACTTCTTGAGATTGATTAATTGACAATTGTTTAATTCATAAAAGCGACTTGAATCTTAAATCATTACAACGTTTAGTTTGCTGTATATAATATTATGTGACGATCGATTCACGTGGAGATTCCATGGATTTTTTCAATCAAGCTTCTTCCGCCTGTTCTTAGACCACCTGTTTTGAGTGTCGAGAAATAAATTGTAAACTCTAACCTGTATGTGTTTCGTTAGGTGCGCGAGTTATTGATTTGTTTATCCGTGGAAAATATACTAGAAAGATCGCATACATAAATCGGTTTGTCTGTGATGTATATCCATACGACAAATGGCATTTTAAGACTTGTAGGAAAATATAAATCATCGTCTATTTGTACTGCAAACTGTTATCCAATTAGTACAACAGTAACACTAGTGAAAATCACTTTCAATTCATATCAACCATTTTAATTGCCTGCAATTTATAACATTTATAAACACATTTGAAATACTAAAATATTTTATCCAAGTCGAGATTAACAAAATCTACAATCTGCGAAAAGAAATCATAAAGTTTTAAGATATATACAACAAAATAGTACTATAAACAAATGTAAGTTTTGTTACAAAAACTCGTCTATAATTGCAAAATATCAAAGCGAGAAATAATAATAATTTCATAACGGCACATAAGTATGATGCAGATTATGTGGCTGTATAGGTTAAAATATACATCAACATTTAGAGAATCACTTTAGAAACTTTGTACTTTATATGAATATTTTTCATAATTTTTCCTGATATAACTCTGTACTATTACAATTCTACTGTATATCTACTAAATCTGCACTTTGAACTTTATAAAAGGGCTTTAATTCTAAAAAACGAACTCCCGCGAGGAATTTAGAAAGAAAATTCCGGTTTTCAGCACAAGAGACATCAACACTAGCATAGACGAGTAACCTCTCTGATTCGATTGTGTTGTTTATATTCAAAATATGAGAAGCAATAAAAAATGCATTTTCGTCTACAATAGCCTGCCTAAAGTAGTAACACAATAAATAAATAAACATATAAGAGGGCAATGACATAAATGGGTAGGTGGGGACCGCTACTTATATAGTATAGCTGTAATATATGTGTGTGGAGGTCGCCCTGAAGGTCGGTGCCAGTATCTGTTTTTATCTTAAGGCAGGTCGGGAGCATCACGACTGACAATATCACTAGATATTCGTGCGAGCTTCATCTCGAGTTTGGTCAGTGGCGCCAAGTACCCACGGTAGGAAGTTCTAGGAAGCGAATAATACTTTTAGAAAGTAATCAATCAATTTTCGAAAATTGATATTAAATACAGGGTGATTCGTGAGGAGAGGGTCGTACTTTACCAAAAGATAGAAAACGTTGGGGTGGTCTTCAATCCCCAAACAGTAATGGCTAAAGCGGCCCCGTTTTCGAAATACAGGGCGTTTTATATTTTTTGGAAGAATATTCCTTTCGCCATGTATCTGTAATGCGTAAGCGGAATCCAATGAAATTTTGTCTTTTGATTACAGTAGTGATTCACCATCTAATGCCTGGGATATTAATAAAATATCAGGGCCGGAGCCAGAATAAAAATATTTTTAAGTAATTCCTAGGAAATAACTGTATACTGTTTATAAACTATTTGACATTAAAATATTAATTTACACCTAGAAAGACACAACAACCCATAAAAAAATCTTTTGGCACCATTTCATTGTTTAAATCAAAAAATTAAATTTTTGAGGGTTCAATTTTTTTTTCTTTAAATGAGAAATTGGGAGAAAAAGGTCCGCTCTAGGGATTAACTACATATTATTTTTCTTGTGTCCTATCTGCACTACCAAAAGGTAGTTGTCCAAACTCTGCTTTCAGCAATATTTATTCATTGCAAGAGTAATTAATTGTTACAATCATCTAGTCTTGGCATTACATTTGTTTTAAAAGTTATGGCTACGTACTTTTTAATAATCAAGTAGGTACCTGTCAAAAATCAGTCATATTGTAATTAAGAAGTGTCCTGTCACCACTGTTGCTTTTACTGGTTACAATATTGTCTTGTAATAATTCTAAATCATGCCGTTTACATACACGAGTAGAGCATACGCAAATATGGTCTTTGTCTATGGATATTGCAATGGCAATGCAAAAGCTGCTGAAAGGGAATACAGACGCCGGTTTGGAAATCAACGTGTACCAGATTATAAAACATTTCATAGAGTGTTTAGATATCTTCTGAAACTGGAACCGTTCCCTCACTCATGAAATAGAACGTCCTGGTAGGCAGACCCGGCAAGAAAAAGATTGATTGATTTTAAATATGGTTGACCAGAACCCAAAAATCAGCACAGGAAGAATTGGTCAACGATAAATATTCCTCAAACCAGAGTTTGGAGAACTATTAAAGGCGAACAAATGCATCCTTATCATATCCAAATTGTCCAATGATTGATGCCAGGTGATGAAGTATTTCGGTTAACTTTTTGCCGCTGGGTTTTATCCCATAGACGAACTATGTTAAGAATATTGTTTACCGATGAATCTCAATTTACCCGTGATGGTATAAATAATATTCGAAATTTTCATATTTGGAGTCACGAGAATCCCCGTGCAATAATCCAAAAGAAATCCCAACATAGATTTTCTGTAAATGTGTGGTGTGGGATGTTCAATAATAATCTCATAGGTCCTCATATTTTTGAAGGTCGCTTAAATGGCGACAATTATTTAGATTTTTTACAACATACCCTGCCAAATTTATTAAATGGAGCCACACCGTATTTTTCGGTACGAGTCGGAAACTATCTGAATGAACAATATCCGAACAGGTGGATTAGTCGCGGTGGTCCCGTCCCATTGCATGGCCTCCGAGATCACCAGATCTCACACCCCTTGACTATTTTTTGTGGGTCTATTTAAAAACTGAAGTATATAAAGAAGAAATAAATACCAGAGAGCAGCTGATTGCAAGAATTGAGCATTTTTGCAATGAAATTATAAATAATTGTTAGAAAAAGCGTAAATGAAATGACAAATAGATCAAGAAAATGTATTGAATTTGGCGGTGGTCACTTTGAAAATAGACTGTGATTCAAAATAATTTAATTGTATTTAGTAAGTTTGACTGATTTTTTCTGTTCTAGTTAAATTGTTAATTTTTGTTATTTATTATTTTGTTAAGTTTATTAACTACACATTCATTACAAAATATTTTTTTTATTTCACCAGGTATATGTGATGAATTTTTATTCTCCCTGTTTGCACTACCTTTTGCTAGTGCAGATAGGGAACAAAACAAATAATATGTAGTTAATCCCTAGAGTGACTTTTTTCTCTCAATTTCTCATTTAAAGAGAAAAACAATTTGAACCCCCTCAACAATTTAATTTTTTATTTAAACAATGACATGGTGGTGGTGATTTTTTTATGGAATGTTGTATCTTTGTAGGTGTAAATAAATATTTTAATGTCAAATATTTTATAAACAGTATACACAGTGTTATTTTCTAGGAATAACTTAAAAATATTTTTATTATGGGTCCGGCCCTGATATTTTATTAATATCCCAGGCAATCAATGGTGAATGACTACTGTAATCAAAATACAAAATTTCATTGGATTCCGCTTACGCAATACAGATATATGGCGAAAAGAATATTCTTCCAAAAATTATAAAACACCCTGTATTTAGAAAACGGGGCCGCTTTAGCCATTACTGTTTGGGGATTTAAGATCACCTCAATGTTTTCTATCTTTTGGTAAAGTACGACCCTCTCCTCACGAATCACCCTGTATAAACTTTTCTTTCATCGATATAGATTAAGCAATGATTGTTTATTTTGAAAAATTACAAAATAAAGGGGTAATATCGTGTACTTTATAAAAACCATTTACAAACTATAAAACAAATGTTACAACTCGAGAAGAAGTTAACCCTTTTATGTTTAAGTCTGAAATTCTTCAAGGGCAGTATTTGGCCCCACATATTCAGACTATCCGTTAATTACTTATTTCACAGAAATAAGCACTTAATTATCATAACAGTTATAGCATAGCGTTGTGTACATTGATAGTCCTAGAAATAAGTTATAAACGAAGCTAATGACTTTATAAGAAACTGCCGACAGACATATTGGAACATTGCAAGAATAAATCGACTTGGTAGTAGCTATTAAAATTAAACTGTGAAAACTAAATTCCTACCTTTAATATCAGATATAAATTCACAACATAACACATAAAATTAAATGCTATAAATTGTAATAATTGTAATCATAGTCAACGGCCTCACTAAAGGAGGAAAGATCATATCATTAATTTGTACAATAAAAAATATTTAAATGTAGTTTAGCATTATTTGACCCCCTTTACCTTCTCATCTACAGGTACAGAAAATATTGGTTTGTAAAAAAAAATTCCAAATTACGACCGAAAATAGCAAATATATTCAAATCGGCATACCGTCTGTGTGTGGTATGTTTTTCTCAAATGCGGCTCAAAGTGGAAATCTGAAATTTAAAAAATGAGATATGGGAAGTGCAAGACGAAATGCTGTTGATGATTCACAGAAGAGCTGGAGTATTTCAAATAAAAGTAATTGAAAAAAGTATTTCAAATACTTTAAATATTTGATGCATTTTGCTTCAAATCCTTTTGATTCTCAGTATTTGGTACTTGGTATTTGAAATGCTTTGCCTCGAGTATTTGGGTTTCGTATTTCGTTTTCAAAAATATGGAATTTGAATTACTTTGCTTGCTATTTCAAGTACACTCCACGTATTTCAAGTACTGTTCCGGTATTTGAAGTATTAGACGTTATATCTAACACTGTTTAAAGCATTAATATGTCTATTCAAAATAGGTAACTAACGTATTATTTATTAATCGACCTACTTCTTTCTTATTTATTAATAGCGCTATTAGTTCTTAAGAAGTATGTAAGAAAGGTTAATCCAAAAAAAGTTTATAAAATGAGAACTAGAGGTATCAACCAATTATATCAAACATATTAAAAAAATACATCCCAGTTCTTTTAAGGAATATGAAACTTATAAAACAATCAAAAAACAAAATACAAATCTAGAAGTTAAACGAAATGACAACTATCGGAATGAAATATTACATGCCTGTAAAAGTGGGCTCCATAAAAGATGTTAAGTAGTTTTTGATTTAACTAGCGTAGAAGCTAAAGAAGCTATTGTTGCGTCTTCCACATTCTCACAGTTCAAAAATTACACAACAGATGATTTCAGCTAATCGATTCCAAAAATGATAATGGAAATTGTTTGTCAAGAAGAATCAGAATCTAATAATAATGACGATGTACTGAGCGGCGTCAGCGAACGTTGTAAGCCGACATCAATTGAAGAACAACGTTTTAAACTAGTTGGTTTTTCCAGCAGGAATTGCAAATACTGAAACTACAAAAAACAGTACGACAAAAGGAATAGAACTCGAATTACTTCAATATTTAAATGAAGCTGATACTCAAATAAATGTCTTGAATAAATATCCGTCCATCAGAAACCTCTTCTATTGCTATAATACCGTCATCGGCTCCAGTCGAAAGATTGTCTTCCTTTGTGGAAATTATAAATGCGCCACGAAGGAATGCACTACGTAAAGGATATAAATTTCGTGAATTTGGTACTTATGAAGGCAAATGGTAAAAACAGTCAAAATAAGAAAGTTAATTTGTTTATAATTTTTGTAATTCCAAGAAGACAATTACAAATTACAATTAAACTTACAAAGAGTGCTATTTTTGTTTTTTATTTATATATTATATTTTATTTTTGATATGGGCTATTGATAATAATTAATTATTGTAAATGCCCCATTTATTTTTGTGGAATATGAATATTTTGTTGCCTTTTTCACAGTAAAATAAAAGTTATGTTTGTTTGGTGTTATTACTTATTACAATATTATTCGGGGCGTAACATTTCAGCAGGTATAAATAAATAATATAATTTATCACATTATTCGAAGTTCGAAGTGATTATTTCAAATATCTGTAATGGATTTGAAAAACAATTGAAATATCAAAATAATTTTTAATAATTTTTTGGTATTTGAATTACCACTTGAGATATTTCATATATTAGAAATACAACTTGAAGTATTTCAAATCTTAGAAAATATTTGAAACACTTTATTTGCTGGAAATTTCAATTACTTTCCTTGAGTATTTAATATATCAAATCCTTTTTGTAATGCAGAGTATTTGATACTTGAAACTGCAAATACTTCAGATGGTATTTGGTAGTTGATATTTGAAATACTTTTATTGGGTATTTTAAGCAGCTCTGCTCAGCCACACACAAAATAAAAAATTCTGACCTGGAGATCTGACCATGTGTACTATATGTTTTTAGGGTCGCTGAATCCGAATCCGAGGTCTGTTTAACTCAATCACTTCAGGATTTTGCCATAACCTCAAAAAAAAACATAATTTAAGCGATCTCGACATCACTTCACATAAATCGCTGTAACTTTTTCTATGCAAAAATGACCCCCCCTCTTTTTTTATACTATATAGATCGATTGCAAATTATATTTCCAATTCGATGATTTGTGGCACGATATTTTTCCGGAGCTTTTTAAGTGAGATGTCGGCCGCCAAAATGAGAGGTCCGAAGATTTCGCTTCTCGAGCGACACGGCCCAGCTTTGAGGGCCGTTTCTGCCAAACGAAAACTAGAAAAAATTTGGAAAAATTCAGGGGTACGTAGAAAGACGTAATAAATCGTTTGGCGCAAATTGGAGGTTGGTGCGCGCCATGGTTTTTCGAAATATGGCCGCTCGAAGTCACCGCAAGGTGATAATTGAATTTTTTTACCGCTTCCCGAGGCTATATCTCGAAAACGAAACAAGATATAGAGCTGCGGTTTACGCCATTCGGTTTTGCCGGCACTTTTATTCACTTGCAAAATTGCTAAGGTAGAGCATCTAAAAAATTATTCAGAGGTAAGTATGTAGGAAGGCGAGAGAAATCGAATAGAGAAAACCGTAGCTCTGCATCTCGTTTCGTCTTCGGGAAACGGTAAAGAAATTCGATATTCACCTTCCGGTGACTTCGAGCGACCATATCTTGAAAACCACGATTTCTTATATCTTTCTACGTACCCGTGAATTTCTTCAGATTTTTGCTAACTTTCGTTTGGCAGAAATGGCCCTCGAAGCTGGGCCGTATCGCTCGAGAAGCGAAATCCTCGTACCTCTCACTTTGGCGGCCGATATCTCAATTAAAAAGCACCAGAAGAATATCGTGCCCCACATCATCGGATTGAAAATTTAATTTGCAATCGATCTAGTACAAGAAAGAGGGGGTCATTTTTGCCTAAAAGTAGTTACAGCGATTTGTGTGAAGAGATGTCGAAATCGCTTGTATTATGGGTTTTTTGAGGTTATTCCAAAATCCGGATTCGGATTAGGCGACCCCAGAAACATATAGTGAGCATGGTCAGAACCCCAGGGCAGATTTTTTTTTGTGTGGCTATGTTATTAATGAAATTGGTGCACCAGGGGCGGCTTCAGGAAAGGCCAAAATACGAAGTTTCCTCAAATCTAAAAATGGTTTATGCCGCTCGCCTTGGCCCGCGTCTGCTTCCGGCAACTTGCACTAAAGATTCATCTTTAGTGCGTTATTGAATAAAACAATTTTGCGGGGTTGCACTTTTCATTTTACCTAGATTTCAGGTTTAGAAGATTTATAAAATTATAAAATACTGTTCTCAATCCATATTTCTGCCGATAAGGTGGCAAAGTAATCAGGCCTGTAGCTAGGGGTGGGCCAGGACTCCTGGAATAATTTTTGCCCGTCCTGCGGTGACTGCAGAAAATAATTAAAATCACAGTACACCCAAACCACAGTTGGTGAATGGAAATAATTTTTGAGAGGACGAAGACGAAGCTCCCACTCCAAAAATGGGACCCCATCGAACACCTAAAAATGAAAATGTGGAGATTGTTGCAAAATATGTAAAAATCATGTTACGCCTGGCAGACAAGTAAAAATTTGTTACTTGTTATTTTTTATGAATTTTTCAATTTAGGTTAAAAAAGAGATTTTACTTTTTAAAACACTTGCTTGAAATTTACACAATTTGTGGTAAATAATGAACCATTTTTTTTTAAATTCGTTTGACTGAAAATTTTTGTTAATAAATTTGTCAGACTTAATTTGTTATACATAATTTTTCTCCTGAAAGTGCACTTCATAATACCTTGACTTTTGTTTTAAAATAATGTTTAAGATCTCTTCTATCTATTACAACTTGCCCGTCTGACAATTTTTGTTAATTAATTCCTATAATATTTTGCTTTATTAATTAATGATTTTAATAGAAGCATATTTCATAACACCTCTCTTTTTTTACTTATAGTTTGAGATCTCTTTTATGCATAAACATTGGTTTGTCAGCTCGCAAAAAGCTTAAAGAAGACCGACCACTTCTGATTAGAATACCGCCGGCGTTAAGTCGTTAAGCACACAGGACTGGACTTCAAATTATTTTCAAATTCAACCAATAAATTAAGGGATTTGAATACTTGTGCAATTGTTTCTCATTTTCATCGTATCATGATGTTCCTTTTAACAATTTTAACAGCTACTGCATAAGCAGTACTCATTCATAACTTAGTTTTTATTTTTGTATCTGTATTTTCTATAACTATTTTGTCATTTACATTGTTCTCTAATAGGATTATTCTATTCGGCAATAAATCTATTATTATTATTATTGTTATTATTATATTCCTTTTTCTAAAATCACAGCTTTTCGCTGGCGTCATGTACATTCCAGGGAAGAATTTCATCTTATCCTGGACTGTTTAAAAATATTCTTTATTATTATTTTTTTTATTCATTTTTTATATTAAAAACCGTTTCTGTTAAGAAATTTAGATATATATTTTCTTCACGGGGTTATTTATAATTGAAAATAAAAATAAAATATTTAGGCTCACGGGCCCCCTCTGAAAATTTGTTTGCCCGCCCTTAAAACAGTTTCTAGCTACAGGCCTGAAAGCAATGTGTTGCATCGTGGCAATGGAATATCATTATTTATTCTTGTATTAACAACACTTGTATTATGGTGACACTGAAAATGAGATAGTCGATATCATTTAAATTTCCATTGCAATCGTAACAGGTTGTTTCCAATAATTTCATTTTAAATAAGTATGTGTTGATAGCTCCATACTCATATATACATCTGACATATTTATTATTAACATTTCTATTTGGATAACCTCTATTTAATCCAGTGTTTTCATTAAATTTAAAACCTCTATAAGCTAGAGGGGAGTTAAGTAGCTTGTAGTTAATTTTATAATATGTTGTTATTATTACATACTTTAGTCCACTCCTATTTCCATAATTTTTTCATATTTTGCTTCAAGACTAGAATTATACCGGAATGAGGTAAATTACAGATTGGATTCCCATCAAGTGACGGCTGGCTAATCTGTTAGTTATAATTTTGCAGCTTACATCAGAGTGGTCTTTAACCCAAATAAATATAATATTTTTAATACCATACCTTGCTTTTTCATAATTTCTATCATAATTCGAGTGTCTGAGAATTGGTGGGTTAATAATTACGACAAAGCTCAGATCGAGCCAATCATAAAAGTTTATGAAATTATCACTATTACACAAGGCCCAAATCTAATGCTCTGCTTATTCAAATAGATCCTGCGGTGTATAAATAGACCGCATGTTATTTAATTTATATTTAAATCAATATTGAATGTTTTTCATGTAAATGTAAAAATACAGTATGTAAAAATTGTACAGGAGTTGTGAAATTTAGATATAATTTCCTGCAGAATTGAGTTGTTTCCAATTAACCGTTTATCTTCTATATGTAGACACTTTAACGAACTCATTTGCCAGGGTGGGGGGGGGGGGGGGGGTGGTCGATTTATTTTGTTAAGACGGGTTTGTCAAATCTTATCAATTTTGGAAGAATACTATATTTCAAAAGAAATTTCGAAGCTCAAAAGTGACTTACAAGATGCAGTGTTGGTTCCATTACATTCCGCAAGTAGGAGTACGTTTCATGGCACCAAGAATCATTCTCAGTGCCTTATTTATTATTTCACGGAAAGGCGAGTAGAAGAAATAATTTATGTATTTTTCATAATTCGTCTACGAGTTGTTCATAGAATCAGAAATAAGTAAATCAACTAAAGTTTATTTTAGGTCCAGAACTTCATAAATACCATATCTGTAGAGCACTTTTAATTTGTTCACAATGTTCTCACATTTAATGAAATGTTTATGTATTGTCAGTTTAGTATCTATGGATATGGGTATTCCTAAATAAGTATATTTATGGTAAACGGGAATATTAAATTCTGTAAGACATAAACAGAGGTCGGAATTTAAAAACATTTGGTAAGCGATGCTTGGTGAAAAAAACAACAGCTGACTTTTGCGGGATTTATTTATATGGATTGTAACTGATTCGCAAATTATATTCAATTCTTTCTATTATTTCTGTGATTTATCACTGTACGTATTTTTCATTATATTTTACTTATAACATAAAGTAGTGTAACAAAGTTTAATGACTACAAGAAACCGTTGACAGGTGTAATGCGATTAAGGCTCAAATCACAGAAGACGGTTCCTGCCGAGAAATAGATGTGAGTCTATTTTTTTAATTTAAAAAGGGGCGCAAAAAGACTCGTAGATTAAAATATATTGTTCTATTTTCAGAGTAGTGTGTAAATATTTTATTTGAAAGTTAATTTGAAATAAAATTAATTTGTAATTAATAAAAGAAATTAATGTTGGACGTCAAGCAGTCTAAAATCTACTAAAATTACACACCATAGAACATTATCAATATGATTACCTGGCCTCAATAGGTTGACTGTTCTCAGGGTAGAAGTCGATTCAATTATGTTCAACGATCAGGATACCGCAAGCGAACAATAAATTAAATTGAACGAACAAATATAAATTTTATTAACAAATTGAACTTGGAATATGTCTTTCAATATGAATCTACAATAAACAATATCAAACTTAAAAATTATTGTCTTGTCTAAATGGCATTTGAATTTAAAACAAAAATATCTGAAAAATAAATATTTATAAAATGGATTTAATTGTTTGTAAAAGCTTTTGCCTTTTATGTTGTGACGCGTTTGGTCACAACCGAATATAATCTTTACTACTAGTTATTCGTAAAAAAATGTCTTGGAAATTTTCTTCTATCAAGATGAATGGCATTTAAAATGTCTCCAATTCTAAATCTGAATACATGGATTAACTTGTCAGATACTTTTGTCTTGGACCTGCTGCAGAATATTTCTCGTAACAACTTAAATTCTTAAAGTATGTTAAGTTAAAGGTTGGTTTTTATAAATAAACAACACAAATAAGTATAAAAATTTGAAATTAAATATTTCGCCGACGTTTCGGAAATCTAATCTGTTTCCTTTTTCAAGGCTTTTTTGAAAAATCTTTTTTGCTGTGTATGACAAATACACAGCTCTAAGAATGTTGAATATAACAAACATTCTTAGAGCTGTGTATTTGTCATACACAGCAAAAAAGATTTTTCAAAAAAGCCTTGAAAAAGGAAAGAGATTAGATTTTCGAAACGTCGGTGAAATATTTAATTTCAAGTTTTTATACTTATTTGTGTTGTTTATTTATAAAAACCAACATTTAACTGATCCTTTGACGTAAACGTCACAGGCGTAGAAGTTTTTTACCAGTAACATACTGGTTAATTGTGATATATTTTGTAGATTCCCCTAGCACCGCTTAGAAAGAAAACGTACATGTGGCAGGAAGTCCCAAAGAATTGAAGAAGGAAAAAAAAAATAAAAATATTGACATATTACAATTACTAGTTTAAAATTTAATTGTAACAATAAATATCCAGTCCTGGTTAAAATAAAATATTATTTGATACATTTAGTTCAATCGTCTCTTTATTCTAAATTATTTAACTACATAAAACACGTCTGTTAGATTGACATATACCTATCTATTGGTATATTAAACTAAACAGCAACATCTACATTACAATGAGTATTATAATATTATGATATGAAGTCTTTTATGGAATGAGATGTGAATATAAAATGAAAGTTCACGCGCCAATCTCTCTGTTACAAGGACCTCATTTCAGTCCTTATTCCTGAAGCAACCACGCTGCATGCAACTATTTGTAATTGCTTTTATTTGAAATATGTTCTGTTTAGTTTCAAATATTGATATGAAAACATTTATAAAAATATTAAAATTACTCTGTTAGATTCAACATTAGGTGTCATCTATTATACCCTACGTGCTACGTGGAAATGAACTTGAATCAAACTATAACTTCTGTCTGCTTTATTATATTAGAACAAAACCTGTTGTGGTTGTAATCTAAGATTTAGATACATTTGTGAATTTTATTTATGATTTCAAACATTCTACTTGGGTGTTTAATGTCATAGCAATATGGATGTATCTCGAAAACACCCCTATAGTTAATTACCAATCAAAATAAATATGTATTGCCAAAGCGTGGCTCTCAATAAGGAATCTACAAGATATCACATCTCAGTAACACGCATTTTTTCCGTCTTGTGCTTCCCACGCTTATACTTGTATTTTGTATATTAATACATCTCGTCTCTGAAAGAATTACATCTTCGGCATATACCTACCGTTTACGTACCTATTCGTCTTGTGGTAGTACCGTACGGTAGAAATACTAAACGGCAACGCATGGCAGCTGGATGTCGATATTTGTCATTAACTTCCGCATCACGTCGCTGTTGAACGCGGTGACAAGGTATAAACAGAACGTTAAGTGGAAAATTATATCGTTTATTATTGGGATTGTTAATTATTTTATTTCATTACTTCAATGATATAATATATTGTTAGTGGCATAGCGTTAGCTAGGGCTTTACTGTATTTATTATTTAAATTGTGTTGGCAAATAAAAAAATTAATATTTATGACGACCTTCGTGACTATAAGCTCTTGTATGTATTATACAGGTAGTTTCTAAAGATGTCAGATAGCAACTGTAGGTAGATGAGCATGATTTTGAATCGATAATTCGTAATAATTTACGTTCAATTCAGCTTCGTTGCGGAAATCTCATAAAGAGAGAAGTTAGATAAACATGCAAGGAAAATTGGCGGATAAACATCTCTTTTTTGCCGCTATACTTAAACACAACTTATAATAAGACGAAATAGTGAATAATCGATCGCAAGATATCACAATGGGTCCCAAACTGGAGCTGCATCTATAGCTCTAGAGAAAACGTTTCATATTTTTTAGGTATCTAATTTGTCCCCTCCAATTCTTTGACTTTGGGCTAAGCTTCCGCTCGTCTTTGAAAACCTCGCATAATTCCTTAATTTAATTTGTTTATTTTAACTTACACATCGTATGGGCACTTTTTTAAGATCTTTACTACAAGGGTAAGAGAAGAAATATTGCTTTTTTGTTTTTGAGATATTAACTACAACTTTTATTTTTATGTGGACGCCATATTGGATTTTGTGTATTCGATAGTACTTTTAATTCTCTCTTCAATGATGTATTACAGTAAAAAAAGTAAATAAAACCAAATAAAACCATATTTCATTAGTAAGAGAAGACTGAACAGATTGAATTTGTATTATATTCACTTTCAGAATAAGGCTTCTGAAATATCGGGTTTTACTTCCAAATTACTACACATGCTAAAGTAATCTACTACGTCATTAAATTCGTGAAAATAATTTGTATTTAAATTTTAGATGTAAACTTACCAGATATGAGAAAGAACGTGGAGCAGGGCAAAATCGCTATGGTATTTAAATTAGAACCCAATGAATTAATCCTATACAGATTCGGAAAATTCAGTTTAGGGTATAGGAATAACGATGTAATTGACCACGCCTCGCTAATTCCATAAATCGTGAAAGCAGAGGCACACAATGAATTGAATTTAGTACGGCATGAACTAAGGATGGGTGCGGACGTAGGTAATAATTTCTAATACGAAACGAGACAATATCTCTTCGTCAAAAGCGAAGAAGTTATTTGTCACATTTTTTACTAATAATTTCTTCTATTGAAAGCATTTCTGCAGTTTCTTTTTTAGCCGTAAATGCTATGGGAATAAAATAATAATTCTTATTAAAACCGAAATGAAAATAGAACATTAAAATAAAATTAAATAACTCGGAAACTAAAATTTACTAATAATTATCAAAAAATAAATTATTCTTATTAAATTACAAAAATAGAACATTGAAATAAAATTAAATAACCCTCAGAAACTAAAATCAACAAATAATTATCACACAATAAATTAATGAAATAAGGATTCAAACAAACCACCTTCTTGTGCCAAACAATAGCCAAACCGATTATACAATGAACCTCTCATATGATTGAGTTGATTTGGAGTAATGCTTGCACAAAGTTGGATAAGTTTTTTCCGTAATTCAACTAAATTATTGGCTCGTTCAAACGCATGTTTGTACGCGGTTTCGTTTAAAAAGCCCCACAGAAAGAAATCATAGAGTGCTAGATCAGGTGACTTGGGGGGCCATTTTATCATTCCCCTAGTAGCTATTAAACGATTGAGAAATGTTCTTTCCAGAAAATTAATAACAGTTAAGGTATTGTGACTTGGGCAGCCGTTGTTGTTGAAACCAAATGTCGTCAAAGTTGACAGGAAGATTTTGAACTACAGGAATTATTTGGTTTTGTAAAAGCTCTAAATATTTATTGCCATTTAAATTGCCATCGATTAGCAGTGGGCCTATAATATGATTGTCTAAAATTCCCGTCCAAACGTTCAATTTTTGAGGATACTGAATTCGCACAGCAACACTCAAATGTTTATTTTTCCGAGACCAATATCGTACTACGGATGGATTGTGTTTCCTATGTAATGAAAAGTATAATTCATCTGTAAACAATATATTCTTTAAGAAGTTTTCATTCTCATTCACTTTATTTATCATGATTTCACAAAATTCCATCCGTTTGAAATTGTCCTCGGGAAATATTGCTTGCGTTGTTTGAACTTTAAAACAACTGTACCCATTTCTTTTCAAAATATTTCTTACAGTTCTTTCCTTCGTGTCAACTTCATCAGCAATTTGCTTGCTAGAACAAGGGTTACTAGTTTCAACAACTGCACAGACATTAGTTTCGCGAATTTCACGTTCTTCGCTCATTTGTTGATGACGGGGTTCGGGTTGACAGCATTTTTTACAATAATTCACGATACACCCGAAATTCGCAATTTTTTTTAATAATGTATGAAATTATGCTAGCTGAGGGGATTGGTCTGTCTTGATATGCCACAGTAAATAAATTTATTGTCTTCAGTGGAATGGTCCCCGAAGTACCACTTCACAATTTGCACTTTTTCTGCAGTTGTATAAACACACGGCATTTTAATAACGAAATTGAGATTAATTTATTTTATTCCCACACGTCTAAACAGCTACGCTATTAAAAGAAGAATGGGTGCGTTGTTCTCAACTCGACGCTGTCAAGCGATGGCGCTATTGTTTTATACCAATGCCTTGCATTATTCTACGACAAGGCGTGGTTTATCTGCGCAGAAACAAGTTTACGTACCTTAAACTAAATTTGCTGAATCTGTATAATATCATTATTTTAGAACTTTATCGGTAATATTTTTTCGAAAGCATAGTTTATTATATGATTTATTTATTATTTTTAATAATAAATTACAAATTTACATGACATACCTATGTTACTTATTGGCAAATTACATTGAGAAAAAATGTATAGATAAAATTTAAATGCACAAGTAGTATTTGGGGCGAATAATTCACGACAAAATTAATTAAATATATAAAACATATGTGGAATATTAACTTTTTGCTTCCAGATGCTTTCCTGACATTTTCTGTATTTCCTAGCCTATTTTCCTTTCAGATCCAAAATATGTCACATAAAGATGTATTTCCAAAGCGATTCATCCAGGAAAAACGAGGTAGTTAAATATTTACCAAATGCGGCTACAGAAACTTTAAAGTCTGCGGAAATCGCTATATTTCAAATGCAATAAAATGATTGACAGCCGAGAAAACAAAAAAATGTTAAAGCCATAGGTAATAATAGGTATGTACTATATTAGACTGACTTACCGTTGAGTAGTCTACTGCAAAGAGTTGCCGTACACGCTTCGACCAACCACATGCAAGTAAAGACATAAGTGCACTGACTAACACCGCATATTGACATTATACACCCATGTATGGCTCCATTCTAATAGCGCCATATAGCGCTGCTGCTAAATACTACGCAATCCATATTTAATCTTTATTTTTAGTTAAAAATTTAAACATTAAATTGAGGTTATTTAGTTAAACACAATACTTTCTGAAAGACTGTGTTGTTACTTTTTGATGGATTATCGTAAGCAGGTACACGTTTAGCTTACATTTTCTCAGAGCGAGTACGTTTATGTAGCTTTATGTTATTTGTGCCTACACATATAATATTTGAAAAGCTATATTTATCTTAATTTTACTTACTTCGTCTCTAAGGATGGGCAACCAACTAGTATAAAAATCTATTGAATATTTTGACACGCATCTATCCTCGTTTAATAAAATATAAGGATAAGGAATCCGAAGTTTTCTTTTAGTTCCGTTGCTCTCTTTTTCCAAGATCTTCGCCGAGTTTAAATTTTCCCCTTCTAGTGTAATTTCTATATTGAAAGGTCTAGATGACTCACCTACGTAATGTTTTCCGCACTCGCACGGAGCACTATAAATACAATTTTTAGATTTAGATTTTTAGAAAATAATGTTAATGTAATATTTCTGTTATGATTAGTTGATAATATTATCATTAATATAATTTTATTTCGTTTTCTAAAACGACGATTAGTCCTCGTATATTTTAATCTTTAAAATAGATATTAATGGGACGGCTGCCACAAGAATTCCTATATGTTTAATTATTTATAAAGCTATGTAACACGATATGCATGTATGCTGCCATAGTGCTAAGCAGCGATAATAATTAACTTGAATAATTACTGTTATTCTCCATTTGCATATCGAGTTTTATGAGAAACTACCAGAAATCCATGCGTTTGACATAGTGATTTAAAATAATTTAGAATTTATGGAAAAATGGTGTCTGTATATTCTGGCTAACCAAATGTTTCTGTATTTTATGTACAATATTTAGTAGCTAGTGAATTGTGAAATCTTTTTCACATGTGGCTTATTAGGAAGAGTAATGTGAATTCCTGAATTAATAATGAAAGTTTTATGATGAGGTCATTTTAAAAAATTATTGTTCAAAATTTCTCCGAAATGTGTGGAAATATGCTTTTGATGTATGCGCTTATAAAAGGTAGAGAAACACGTAAAGTAAACAAACTAACAATTGAAAAACGTAGAAAAAGACCGCTCCCCAAGGAATCACTACTTCCACATCCCGATGTTCCATCCAAATGATGTACATTTTGACTATATTTGCACTCTAGAATGTGAAAATAATTGGTCGTAGAATTTTAATAATACAATATTTGAGGCAAATGTCATAAAGAAATTTGAGACAGTGGGCTTCTAGCATATACGCCGAAAAGGACTCTTATTAGCTTGCTTAATTATTTCCTCTGTTTACACCCACCTCTATCCCTTTAACGGAATGTTCTCAATCAAATATCATTGCACCACATACATGTACCAAATTTCAGGTGAGTATCTCAATGGGCCTGTTCACCTTTTTTTTTATTTCATAAATCGAAAGTGCAAGTATAAATTAATAGATCTGCAAAAAATCAGAATCTTATTCGCACGTTTAGTATCTTAAAAACTATTACAAATCTCCATCTCGCAAAAATGGGGAGTGGCCATGCGCTACGTCACTATACGCATAGACTCGGTGATCTCAATAGACTTGATGCTCCTTACTTGTTATAATTATAAGTGTTTTCGAAGTATTGTTTGTTTTGCTTACTACTTGACAGTAGGGGAGTACAATTTGGTGAAATGTCAAAAAATTACAATTTTCTCTCGCTCCTGCCGGGACGAATTTTCGATTTTGACCCTGAAATTTACGATTAGAATTCATCGCCGACCTTCTCCTTTTCGTAGACACATAGTGTGAACTTCCACTCGACGTATTTATTTAGTTACCAGCGTTTAAAAATTAAATGTTTTTCAACTTTTCAGATTAAATTTGAAAGGTCCCAGAAAGCCATTTTTCTTACGTCACTTGCGTATAGTGACGTCACAAATGAGCGCTCGATTTTTGCAACTATTACTAATTTCAACTCCTTATATCTCGAGAACGGAAAAAGTTAATAATACGAAATTTTAAGTGTATAACGAGAATATCGAGTACTATATGAAATAGTATGAAAACCATATAAAAATAATATCATGGAATAAGCCCATTTGATTTTATCAACCCCTTTAATAATGGAGTGAAGGTGGTGGGGGTTGAAAAATATTATAAAGGAATAAGCTTTATTAATTTTCTCCTATTTCTCTACTTACCCCCCACCCACTCAACGGAATCATCTCAAAATATAATCTAGATTCAGATGTCATTATAATACATACGTGTACCAAACAAGTGAATATCTCAATTTAATTTTGTCAGCCTTTAATAATGGAGTTGGGGGGGGGTGGTGGAGGGGTTGAAAAATGTTATAAAAAATCTGAAGTCTTGGCATCTAATATATGCATCAAATCCCAAGTTTATGTACTCTTACCAGCTTGCTTTACTCATTTTCCCCTATTTAACCCCTACCCTTCAACGGAGTCTTCTCAAAATATAATCTAGTTCCAGGTGTCGTTATAATATATATACGTGTACCAAATTTCAAGTGAATATCTCAATTTTATTTTATCAGCCCCTTTAACAATGGAATGGGGGTTGGTGGAGGGATGAAAATTATTATCAAAAGAGCTGAGGCCTTGGCTTCTAGTATATACACCAAATCCCAAATTTTTGTACTCTTACTTATTTCCCCTATTTACCCGCGAACCCTTCACTGGATAAGTTCAAATAACAATCCAGTCCCAGATCTCGTTATAATTCATACGTGTACAAAATTTCAAGTCAATATCTTAAACCGTTCCAGAGACGTGCACGCAAAAAAAAAGTTACAGACAGACAGACCGACAGACAGACAGACAGAAGTGTTTTTTCGCTCAAATTTGAAGAAAAATTTTTGATTTTTTTTTTTTTGCGATTACTATACTTCTACTGCGCGACGTGGATGTGGAATGAAAAATAAAACTACTTGACCGATTATTATGAAATTCAATAAGGTTCAATTCTGATAGTAGACGAGGCGGTTAAAAAATTCAAGTGGAATCGTTAAGAGTTGATCCGCAGTGTTTTCGTACATACTGACCAACTGACGGAGACGTATGGTAATTTTTTAACAATTTTAGAACCTAATAAAAATCCAAATCAATCTAAAAATACTACCATATTTTAGAGTAGAATATTCCATTTCCAAAGAGCTACAATTAAAATCGATTCCTTGGAAAATTAACTATACAGAATCGGAAAATACACTTCGTGATATAGGGAATAAACTTCGATGTAATTGGGCTATTGAAAGCAGAATGCGTGGGGTTGACGCGGTCAAGCGGTGTTGGTATGAACGAAGAACGAATACCAATGCCCTGCCAGGGTTGATCTACGAGCAAGGCGTGGTTGACCTGCGCAAATACATGTTTACATATCACGAACTTCAATTTCCGAATCTGTATAGACCAATTACAAAATCAATTACGCCACAGACATACTTTCGGAGAACATGTTATGAATTGTATCCCTCACAACCATCTTCCTTGCCTACGCCAAGTTCTTAGTTTTATTTTTCTTTCTGGGTCCATATTTCGCCATAGTAGTATTTGGGGCGTCCTGCTCCTCACGGATTTCGTTACAAATCCGTTGCACCGTCCGCATACAAATACCCAATGCATTAGAAGTACGTTAAAGGAGAATTTACTTTATAAACATCTGCCACATTTAATTTTGCGATTCGCCACAGGGACTGCTTGCAGAGGTAAAGGGGGACCTCTGTTGCATTTTTCCTGATTGAAGTACTCAGCTAATTTCACCATCATGTTTCTGGCTACTGCATTCAGTCTTTTGCATTTTGAGATTACAAACAGTAAAACTAAAGCACTTAGAAACTATTTACACAGCAATTTACATAATTACAGGAAACTTAAAACACCACATCAGTAAAACACATTACAAACTTAAATAAATAACGAGAAGAAATAGAAAATCATTAAATTTGACAAATCCGCCAAGTGCACGCTACCGAACTAACAGAATGCTGAACGTTGTTTGCGGCTACAACAAGCGGTTATATTATTCATCTCTAAGACGCATCGTTACGCTTGGAACTTCTGTCGTAGCTCCTCAGTGACTTTCTATTATTTACATCACAATGCGCTAGTATTTAAGCTGATAGATAAATCTCATGTTTTTGATAAGTACCTAAATCGACGACGTGAACGACAACATTCGTGATTTGGACTATATATATGCGCCATGTGACGTCACTTACTAAACCTCGATTGCCTGTGTAGGTTTCTATTCAAATGCAAACAGCTCTGTTATTGTTCCAATTGAGCTGATTTTCTTCTGATGCTATTGGTATATCATACGTTATAATAAGGAATAAAGAATGGGAAACCGCTATATCTTCTAGACGACCCTATTGTGTAAAGAATTAATTTTAAGACAGGTTATTATCTCCAACACACTTCTGTATGAGTTCTTGCATTCTTTTGAAGCTAAAGAATAATAATAAATAAAATAAATTTATTTAAATTTCTTTTGTGAATAAGTAGAGCCTGCTAAAAGTGACGTAAATTGTAGTAATTAAACATACAGGATTACAGAGAATTGATATGAATATATGAATAATGTTTCAATAAATATAATTCTTTCATAGATAACAAATTTATAGTTTTCTCTCTGATAGTCATAGACTGATACAGACAAAGGTGTCAGTTATTACCACTTTCTTATGAAAATGAGTTGTATTATGGTTTTTCCACTTTCGATGTTTTTGTGCAAATTTTTTTTAAGCAAATTGAACCATCGTGCATCGCGTTGTTCGCTTTTAGTAACAAAAAATTAATTAAGTAAACGCAAAATCGTCTATATCTCCAGTTATAGTTAACGGATCGAGGTCTACCTAGGCTCAAAATTTTCCTTTTTTTTATTATCTTTCATTTGCCGATAATTGCATTTCGATACGACGTTCCTGAGCCGAGACATTTCATTTATTTATTAAGCAATTTTTTTTAAACGTTGGCTGGAGGGAGGCGAAGGCGATAAAAAAAGAAAAAAGGGGCAAGACCGCAGAGAATTTTTAGTTTTTATCAATATTTATCGATGGCCATGGGTGGAGAGTGCAAAATATGCCGTGGAAAGAATTTGCGAAATCCTAAATAAACGACGCGTATGGATAAAATCTTCATTTTTTATATCTTGACTTTTTCTTGTCCGTCTTCGTTAAAAAGTCAAAAAACATCAAGAAATGAGAATTTTCGCTAAAAAACATTGGTTTTAACTATGAAGCCTGTGTTTTATAAATTTTTTAATGTCACCATCGTGTTCAGCGTAATTTTTTCTATAAGAATAGTCAACAAAATTGCTGTCTTAAATTTCTGACCAAAATCGATAGTTTTGAGTTTACGACGGCCGGCCTAGTGTTGTGATAGAGAAAATAACTTATTTTTCGTGTTGGAAAGAGGTATTAAACTAAAAACAATGCGTTCGTTGCTATTTAAGTTGTAAACTTGAGGTTGTGGAGGCAAAACAACAACATGACACCGGTTGGCTTTTTGCAAAATTTAATCGTCCTTTTATGTCAGATATATATACAGTTAAAATAGTTCCCAAATATTTATTATTTCAAATAAATTTACGTCTTTTTTTCAGAGGCTCAGCGTATATATGGCTACGAGAAATTCTTGCGTATGTCGAAATAATATAGTACTATCTTCTACTCCGTTATACCAAAAGTTGTATTGTGTATTTATGACCACGCGGGGCCATTTCAATAAATTTCTTATTCAAATTATAATTTATTGCCAACATGAGACTATTAAAGATTATTATTTAATGCCGCCTATTATTAGTTTTAATTCCTCCAACATTATTTATTGTCTTTGGTTTCTCGAATAAATCTTGCTATGGCAATTGAATCTAAAACCGTTCTACGTTAAATCTACAACTGAATATTAATAATAGCCCCAAAAAATACAACATTAATTTATTTTCTTCCAACGGATCGAAGTATCTGGAAAATGAGAAACCATCATTATATTAAGGACAATTTAAACCCCTTGGGCGGTACGCCTATTGGAGGCGTTAACATTTATATTCTTGTATATTGATTTTCCTTTAGTCTTTGTTTTGGCTAATATTAATATAGACCCTATAGGAATCAGTATACAAAAATATAAGTAGTAGAAGTGGGGCCACTTTTGAAGGTCACCACTAATGAGTTTTTATTAATCACCGGAAGATAATTATCTATGAATAATGTGTCATGACGCATGTCTTTGTGTCTTATCACCTCATTATTAGGTTAATTTCCTACATCTACATATTTTAACAAAAAATAATACTACAAAAGTGGGAAGTAAAAAAAGTTTTTATGTCCTTAAGAAAAGTATAAAATCAGTGCAGTTTTAGAGTCATGTACAGTATTCTATAAATCTTTTAAAATACAGCTACGAAATGTCTCCACCAAAAACTCGCAAGCAGAGTACGAAGAAGTGTAAACCTTATACAAAAGCATCCGATAGTGATTACATACGTGCAACTTTAAGTCAACAGCCTGTACAATCATGTTCCAGATAATTGGATGACGGTTTTGAGATACCTGAAAAAATTTGGCAAATGATGGATGGTGCGAGAGAAGATCCTGTGAGAGAGAAAAAATCCGAACCGTGTTTAGAGTCCCAGGAGCAGAAACGATTATTTCAAGAGATGCGATTTCATTTAAACAAAAGTGCAAGTAAAACTGTGTTAATTGGGTTTGACCCATTTTCACATTTTAGTCCGAGTTTAAGAATTGTCAAACGTATATTAGATATAGGTGTTAACTTTAATGTTCAAACTTTTACAGATTTTATTAGTGTTCTACCTAATATTTTAAATAACATGCAGCTAAAGGCTTGTGATAATAACAGACAAAATACATTTGATTTGTTAGAGTATACCATAGTTATATTTTCAGGAAGCCGAAATTCATGATTGGATTTGTTTTAGAACTGAGGATTTTCTAGAAGCCCGTAAAAAACCGCTGCCTAAAGAAATCCACATCCAGATTTCCCATCCAAGTCTCTTTAAAGGCAAACACACCTTCATTATATTTGCACTCTAGTATGTGGGAATAATTGGTCATAGAATTATTATAATATTTGAAGCAGATGTTATAAAAAAATTTGAGGTGTTGGCTTCTAGCAATTACGCCAAAAAAAGTTTCTGGACTCTTATAAGCTTGCCTTACTTATTTTTCTCTATTTACGGATTTTTATAGATTAAAACACTGTAAAAATTTTGTTTGAATCGGCGAAATACGCGGTTATTTTTTAAAGTAAATCTTACAATGAATCCCGGCCTCATTAATCAAATAGGTATGTAACAACCTAAAATGATTTACTTCCTTACCCAAGGTAAAGTACTGTAATTGTGAAAAAAATTATTCTCCGAGATTTCACGTTTTAAACTATGTAAATCACGAGAAATGAGGTGTTTCAAATTCTGTCAGTTTGTCTATCGGTGTGTTGTCTACCTGTCTGTCTGTTGACAAAATTATTTGACAGAGAAAAACGATATTTTGTAAATGGACGAGAGTTGACTAGCGCCGAGGGTGGATGTGCCGTCGGGCGCTCCCGAAGAAAACGCAAAAAGAATCGGAAATTCTGCCGCAAAGTGAAGTGTCATAATAGAAAAACAAAGTACCTGCCGAATTAATAATTGAAAATTACTAGTAAAGTGTTTGTTTAATAGTACCAAAAATAAAGTAAACACTTGCAGTGTCTTAGTTTGGCCGTCGAGCGTCGACGGAAATAGACCGATTTATATCTGGGACCCTTTCAAGTGGTTGGTTATTGGTAAAGAAGGCTACAGAGATAAATATTAATTTTCTGTGTGCTATATTCATTTTTATTATTACATTTTTTTGTTAGCTGAATTTACTTTACTTTTTTTAATTATGTTATTGTTTGATTATAATAATAATAATAAAGATTTGAAGAACTTACTGAATTTTTTTATCGTTTTATTTAATCATACGTCTCCATATTGATTTAAAAAATGTATTTATAATTATTTGCTTAGTTTCAATGAATAAATATGGCATGTGATATATCGTTGAAATGGGAGAAAAATACTCTATTTAATGCGGCCGTTTCTCGCCCCTTTCAAAAAAATAGTTTAACACTCTGAAGAGTAAATCTCCAAATACAGCGGTTTTGAAAAAAATTTGGTAAAACGTCGTTGAAATACTCTATTTTGCAAAAAATTGTCGTTTTAGAATTTTCGTCTTATCTCTTCAAATAACGGAGATATATTGCTTAGACATATTCCACATTCTCGATATTTTTCAACATAACTCTTAAAGTAGGCTATGGATTTTAAATGTCCTTCAACCATTTTGTAGCTTATAGAAATTGTCACAATTTTCGAAGAAACAAGTTTTTTGCACGACTGATATTAAGTGAGATATTCTCGATGGCCCTGATAAAATGAACAGCCTGTATACTTACAGCGTAGTCATATAAAAAAATTCATAAATAAAGGGTGCAAAATTGGGAAGGAAGATTTGTTAATCCATTTACCGATTTTTAAAACAAGAATCAGCAGTTTCTACAACCATTTATTTCGTGTGTTAATAATGCAATAAGTGCCATGAACGGAAGTACAATGACATTTTGCATTAGTGTAATATTTTTTACAGGTCGCATCTAAAAAGTGTGTAAATTTACATTTTCAATATCATTAAAGGAAATATATTATCATTTTAATAAAGTTCTAGCTATTGTAAAATAAAAAAGTCCATAATTATTAACGTATCTGTTATTTACCATTATATTCAATAAATTGCCCCCTGAATATGATTCGAACATAATTTTATTTTTATGACAGTCGCTCACGTCCATTTTAATTGGAAATAGCAAACAAAATAAATATTCGTGACACTGATGCAAATATTGTCAACATAAATTTGAGCTCCGGTGATATTATATATGAATATTTCTTTTTTATGTTGTAGATTAATTTAACTAACAATTAAAAAAAAATACTTTCCGAATCCATGCTGTTTGCGTATTATTGGAGCCTTTTCAAGTATTCTTCAAACATTTTATAAGTTTCAACAAATTTATGTTGATTTATGAATGTTTATTGTTAATGAGCACGTTTAATGATATTTTATTTCAATGCAAGTTTGGGAATTAATTAAGTAGATTTTTCTAGCAAAAAGATCAGACTTGCTGACCCCAACGCTCAGAGACATGAGCCGTTAGGGAGGCACACAAACGGTGTAGTGATATTTTCAAGATGTGGGTCTGAGGGCAGTTTTACGAATGCCCTGGATTTATCGGTCACATCAACCGGCGACAGAACAATACAGAACGACTCAGAGATAACCGAATTACCAGGAGCTGATGGGGATGAACTGTGATGAGGTCATGAACCTAAGAGGTAATCGTGGCAGATGGCTTGATGCTATCGGACGTGTCAAACAGTAAAGGCAGGCCAACTGGAATAACAAAACATTGTCGCTGTGAAGAGAAAGAAATGAATGAGAAGGAGAACACTGTTTTGTATATTCATATTTTTTGTCACTAATCTCGCACCTACATATGAAGAGATTTGAAATAAGTGTGATATAAATAATTGTATACTTACACCAATAAGTTTACAATCACTTTGATTTACGATTATATTAATGATTTAATTTACGACTCATAAATAACTAATTGCCGTACATAATAATGTTTAATAATACAGTAATTATATTGTTATTAAACATCGTTAATATATTATGAATTACTGCACGGCTCAAATTATAAATTATTAATTGTGAATTAATCGGTTAGTAGCTATAATAATTTATTAATAAATTATTTTGGTATTAAACTAATTCCCATTCTAGTAGAGTAACGTTATAAAAAAACCGCTGCCTAAAGAATCACCTCTTCCACGTCCAGATTTCCCATCCAAGTCTCATTAAACGAAGACATCATGCTACTATATTTGCACTCCAGTACCTAGAAATAGCTGCTCAGAAAATTTTATTAATATTGTTATAGTTTCTACATATATTTAAAGGACATAAAAAAATCTGTAAAAACCGACCATAAATCACTGTCTCTTTAGCATAAGGATATCTCACACTTAAAATGTTTATGTACAATAACAGCAGAAAGGACCCCGCGCTTTTCTTATGGAAAGTGGCCTTCGGCCAAATTTGCTCATATTGTAGGTCTTGGCATCCTGATAAAAAATTCTCATGGGCAGTTTTTCCGAATATCGGTGGGAAGTGGGAAATGGCCCCCGCCCCTGTAAAATTCGCTGGAATCGATATATGTTATTTCTCTCGAGCTTCCGATCCGAAGTTCTTATGGGCACAAGGTCCTCTTGCCTCATGATCAAAAGTTCACATAAGCACAAGGTCGGAAAATGCACACTTTCCCAGGGGGGGTTGCAAAGTCGACTTTGCACTCTCGATATCTGAAAAACTGTGCATTTTCTGAAAACCAGCTGCTCAATTCGTTGATTTTCTTCCCACTCAATTGTTTTCTCAGGTCCCATTCTAGGAACTCCGAACTTTTTATTTTCCTAGCTCGCTTGTTCAGCTCCTATAAATGGGCCAAAAAATTATGTTGTCATTCCTTAATGCCAGCCTCCGACATCTGTCCCTAATTTCTGCTTGCTTGATAGTGACAAAGTTTGATTTTGATTTTCCAAAGTTTCATTGTTTTCACTTTTGTTGAACTGTTATGGTGAATTTTGATTCAAAGCTTTTCAATCCGTTCTGGACCTTTCAACTTGTCATAAACACTATCGTGACACTCAGTTTTGTCGCACTTTGGTCACAGAAGCTGGAACTATACAGAAACGAAAGCCTGCCGCGGTACCTTTGATATCGGGGGACTGATTTCTGTGACCCCGAATTTGACAGTAATATGTCTTACTACACTCAGAGAAATGATGTACACAAAAAAATATGTCAATATTTCGGTACAATACACTGACAAAACTGTCTTGTTTTATATTTAGTAGTTAGGTGCATGAATAAGAATACGTATATAGTATATATGGTATTAATGTAGTGTTCCTACACAAACAAATTGTTTTTTCGAAGTGTTTCTCACATAACTTATAATTTAAATGAAGCTTATTCACATCTATTTCAAGTAGATCATGCCTTAAACATGCCTTCAACCAAGTTGCAGCCCTGAAAATACTAAATTCACACGAAATAATTATGTTCCTTTATAATATTTAGCTTTAATATGATGTCAAAGAACCCCATCCTTTTTATCCAAATGTTATTTTTAAATCGTGCATCTGATAAGAAAATATTTCTTTTCACATTACTTCTTCTCAACTGCTAATTGTTTAGTATAGATAACATCACCAACCACCGTGTAAGTGTTGAAAAACTGTCAATCGCACAACGTCAAGAATTATCATATGGCTTTTGACAAATATATACCTTATCGTCATGGCGACTATGAACAAATTTGGTCCCGCCAGAACGGCCAGCTTCCGCTTTTATATAGGTCCTTATAGTTCCAGTCTTGAGTGCTTTGGTTTTATACAGGGTGATTCGTGAGGAGAGGGTCGTACTTTACCAAAAGATAGAAAACATTGAGGTGATCTAAAACCCCCTAACAGTAATGGCTAAAGCGACCCCGTTTTCAAAATAAAGGGTCCTTTATATTTGTTTGGAAGAATATTCTTTTCGCCATATATCTGTAATGCTTAAGCGGAATCCAATGAAATTTTGTATTTTGATTAAAGTAGTCATTCACTATCTAATGCCTGGGATATTAATAAAATATCAGGGCCGGACCCAGAATAAAAATATTTTTAAGTTATTCCTAGAAAGTAACACTTTGTATACTGTTTATAAACTATTTGACATTAAAATATTAATTTACATCTAGAAAGATACAACATCCCATAAAAAAGTCTTTTGCCACCATTTCATTGTTTAAATAAAAAAATTAAATTGTTGAGGGTTCAAATTATTTTTTTTTTTTTTAATGAGAAATTGAGAGAAAAAAGTCACTCTAGGGATTAACTACATATTATTTTTTGTTCCCTATCTGCACTAGCAAAAGGTAGTGCAAATAGGAGAATAAAAATTCATCACATATACCGGGTGAAATAAAAAAATATTTTGTAATGAATGTGTAATTAATAAACTTAACAAAATAATAAATAACAAAAATTAACAATTTAACTAGAACAAAAGGAATCAGTCAAACTTACTAAATACAATTAAATTATTTTGAATCACAGTCTATTTTCAAAGTGACCACCGCCAAATTCAATACATTTTCTTAATCAATTTGTCATTTCATTTACGATTTTTCTAACAATCTCTAAATTGTTTTTAATTTCATTGCAAAAATGCTCAATTCTTACAATCAGCTGCCCTCTGGTATTTATTTCTTCTTTATATACTTCAGTTTTTAAATGGCCCCACAAAAAATAGTCAAGGGGTGTGAGATCTGGTGATCTTGGAGGCCATGCAACGGGACCAGCCCGACCAATCCACCTATTTGGATATTGTTCATTCAGATAGTTTCTGACTCGTACCGAAAAATGCGGCGTAGCCCATCATGTTGAAACCACATTCCTCTTGTGTTTACATTATTTAATAAATTTGGCAGGGTATGTTGTAAAAAATCTAAATAATTGTCACCATTTAAGCGACCTTGAGATTCATCGGTAAACAATACTCTTAACATAGTTCGTCTATGGGATAAAGCCCAGCGGCAAAAAGTTAACCGAAATACTTCATCACCTGGCACCAATCGTTGGACAATTTGGATATGATAAGGATGCATTTGTTCGCCTTTAATAGTTCTCCAAACTCTGGTTTGAGGAATATTTAATTGTTGACCAATTCTTCTTGTGCTAATTTTTGGGTTCTGGTCAACCATATTTAAAATCAAATCTTTTTCTTGCCGGGTCTGCCCAACAGGACGTTCTATTTTCATGATTGAGGGAACGGTTCCAGTTTCAGAAAGATGTCTAAACACTATAAAATGTTTTATAATCTGGTACACGTTGATTTCCATACCGGCGTCTGTATTCCCTTTCAGCAGCTTTTGCATTGCCATTGCGATATCCATAGACAAAAACCATATTTGCGTATTCTCTACTCGTGTATGTAAACGGCATGATTTAGAATTATTACAAGACAATATTGTAACCAGTAAAAGCAACAGTGGTGACGTGACACTTCTTAATTACAATATGACTGATTTCTGACAGGTACCTACTTGATTATTAAAAAGTACGTAGCCATAACGTTTAAACAAATGTAATGGCAAGACTAGATGATTGTAACAATTAATTACTCTTGCAATGAATTAAATATTGCTGAAACCAGAGTTTGGAGAACTACCTTTGGTAGTGCAGAGAGGGAACAAAAAAAATAATATGTAGTTAATCCCTAGAGCGACTTTTTTCTCTCAATTTCTCATTTAAAGAAAAAATAAACCCTCAACAATTTAATTTTTTTATTTAAACAATGAAATGGTGCCAAAAGATTTTTTTATGGCATGTTGTATGTTTCTAGGTGTAAATTAATATTTTAATGTCAAATATTTTATAAACAGTATACAGAGTGTTCTAGGAATAACTTAAAATAATTTTTATTCTGAATCCGGCCCTGATACTTTATTAATATCCCAGGCATTAGATGGTGATTGACTACTGTAATCAAGTTACAAAATTTCATTGGATTCCGCTTACGCATTACAGATATATGGCGAAAAGAATATTCTTCCAAAAAATATAAAACACCCTGTACTTCGAAAACGGGGCTGCTTTAGCCATTAATGTTTGGGGATTTAAGATCACCTCAATGTTTTCTATCTTTTGGTAAAGTACGACCCTCTTCTCACGAATCACCCTGTATAACTCTTTTGTTTAAATTTTGTACTAGCAGCTTGTTCTGTAGCCTTAACTGCTTGCTTAATTCTTAATATGTTTAAACTAATTTTAACAAAATCCTAATGTTTTAATCTTTAACCCTAGATTTGGATTCTTATGCAGCGGATGAGTTGAACTTGTACTCTGAATCTGGTTTTGTGGTTTTACAATGATTTTGTGAACGATTATTTAATTTTACTTCAAACTCTCTCTTCAGAGTTGCTGAACTTGAGCTGCCGCAATTTACATTTTATGTGTCTTTTTAGCAATGTATTTTTAATAAATTCTCTAAGGTAAACACTGACTTTTATTATTTCTTTTTATTTCTTAGTATTTTTATTAATTTTTTTATCAATCATTTAATAGTTAAAACAGCTGCATTCTAAATTTCCTATTTCTAGATTAGCATTTCTTTAATTCTACTATTATTCTACTTTTTAGCTTTTTTTACTTCCTCCTTATAGAAACATATGTCAGTGTATTTTAATTGAAATAAGATTCCCAAATCAGCTAAACTCGGACAAGAAAACGCTGATACAGCCATGTGAGCCAAGTGAACCACTTAAAAAGAGACATAGTACTTCAAAAGTAAAACTGTTCCTGCCTGGAATACTCCACAACCCCCTCCCTCCTTTTCTCCACCCCTCACAAACCTGTGTCCCGCTTACACGTTCAAATACTCTGGACGCGTTATGTATATATAATTTCTTATAAATTAAGTGTTTCAAATAAATTAAATTTGACAAGATTATGGTGAGCTGACGTGAATAAACACAGTATAAAAGATACTGCAATTTGTGTCCTGTAAAGCGACATACTTAACGTCGCTACCGGCCCATAAATTATAATTATAAATATGTGCAATAAGCAACGCCATGGTGCTTATGGCAAATTCAATGTCGAGTGCATTTAAAGAAAGTGTCTTAATGCTTTTGACGCTCGCGAGCTATTATAGACCGAGAGTTCGCGAACACGCGACCAGAATCGTAGGTACAAATCAAGCCAAAATTAATTTTATTAACAATAGGGTCGTTTCCTTCAACAAAATTTATAAAATATTATTATACCATCAAAAATTATACTAAATATATATTTCATATATCATATTAAAGAAAGTCCTAATAATCACATGCAAGAAAAAATTGGTTTTCAAAATAACAAGGCGGTAAATGATGACGTATGTAATGAGAATTCAATTTTAGAGATTTTCATGTTTTCTCTATCATGTTGGCGGTAATGCTCGGTAGATTTGTTGCGTATTTGTTGTTTACATTGTGTTGATTTTCCAGTAAATTATAACCTAAAAATTTTAAATTTTATTTTCTATTTTAAAACATATCTGCAACAGTATATTATTAATAGAAAATCATTTACATAGGTACTTACTTTATCTTACAGTGTAGGTACTTCATATTTTAATCAAGTTAAATCCTAATAACAAAAACAATAATAGTTTGAAGACAATTAATATGACAATGACTCACGTCGATACTATAACCTCACTACTCTGTGCTGTAACAGTAAACGTACGCCCGTCGATTATTCCTCTATTTGTTAACTGCACATGATCTCACATCTGACGTCACCATGGGCGCCAATTCAAAATTTCGTAACTTAAATAATTAATTTCACTATTAAAATGAATTTGGAATGTAAAATAAAAAAATACGGGTCAAATAAAATTTTATAAATTACTTGAATATAAAATTTTTAGAAAATGGTCAACGACCCTATTACGAAATGTACAATTTATCGTTCCTGGGTATCCGTCTCCGTATGCAGCCTAATTTTCATGGAGTGAAATGCCGTGATTCTTGAAGAGTAAACCAATAAAACGTTAAAGGAGAACTCACAAAAGTGTATGAAAATGTGAGAAAGAGAGATAAAACCGTGCTAAAATTATTAATTAAAAAACCCGTTTCATGCAGTTCAGCCCGTAGCCCAATCAACCTGTCACGGTTTAATGTTAAATTTACCAAAATTAATACCCGGAAACAAAAAATATGGGTGTTTAGAGACAGGATTCTAAGAAAGATTTGTGTTTCAATAGACTCGATCTGAAGTGATGAACTTAACCTTAAAAATTGGAGAAGTTGAAAAAAAAACAGTTTTTCATAAATAACAAAAAAAACTATGACTCTAATCAAAAAAGTTGAACGAGAAAGTTGTGCAGGCTAAAAAGATCTTTCGATTAATATTTTTTAAATTATCGATTACGATAACACTTTTCGAGATATATCGAAAAAACCGTAAAAATCAGCTTTTCTTGTTTGACCTGTATCTTTTTCAAATTTACGTTTAAATACTTACTGTCAACCGTAAGTATAGCTCACAACAAGCCAAAAAAGTGAGTTTTTTATCTTTTATTATTCGAGATATATCGATTTTTCTAAAAAAAAGACGTTCTCGAAAATCGGCTAGTCTTGTTCAACGGAGGGTTCTACAGTAACGAACTTGTGCTCATTTTCTTTATAAAGACTTGTCCTATCATGTTGTAAAAGAATTGTAACAGTTTTATTAATATTAAGGGTAAATAAATGGCTTTAAAATGATTGCATTTTTAGGTTATGTTTTTTAAAATAAGTTTACAGAAATAACATACGGGAATCGATTACTGACAATTTTTAACGAATTTACAAAAAAAAAATGTCCTACGACTTTCTGGAATCCAGAAGAAATTAAAATTAGCAAAATTATTTTAAAAAAAACAACCTAAAAATGCAATTATTTTAAAGCCATTTATTTACCCTTAAAATTAATAAAACCGTTTCAATTCTCTTAAAGTATTATAGTACAACTCTTTACAAAAAAAATGAGCCCAAGATCGTTACTGTAGAACCCTCCGATTTTCGAGAACGTCTTTATCGAAAAATCGATATTTCTCAAAAAATAAAGGATATCTTTTAAGTTTTTCAAAAACATGCTTTTTCGGCTTGCCATGAGCTGCATTTGCGATTGACAGTAAGTATTTAAACGTAAATTTGAAAAGATACATGGAACACAAAAAAAGCCGATTTTTTACGGTTTTTTTCAATATATCTCGAAAAGTGTTATCGCAATTGATACTTTAAAAAATAGCAATCGAAAGATCTTTTTAGCGCCTACAACTTCCTCATTCAACTTTTTCCATTAGAGTCATAGTTTTTTATTTTTTTTTATTTACGAAAAACTGTTTTTTTGAACTTCATTTTTTTAGGTTAAGTCCACCACTTCAGATCGAATCCATCAAAACACAAGGCTTTCTTAGAATTTTCTTTTCTATACAACCATATTTTTTTGTTTCCGAGTATTAATTTTGGTATACGTTTCTACCCATTGATTGGGCTACAGAGTGAGCTGCTATGACAGACCGCTTAATGTATCATATTATTATGTTGAAATGTATTATAACACTATAATTCGTTTAAAAATTATTTTAGAAAGAGAAGAATTTATAAAAACAAAAACACAAAAATTAAGAAAAATAAACGAATAAGGGGATAGTAAAGAGCAAATCATCACTACAGTGAATTATTGACACGATTTTTCACCAAAAAAATGCTAATAATTATCATATAACTAAATAGGTGTAGAAAAAGAAAGTAAAGCGTCCTTTAAACGTAAAAGCTCCCCTTTTCTTCAAACTTGTACCATAAACCAATTTTAAAGGGGAATTAAGCGAAATATCTTCCTTTTTGGTAAACTCTCGATTTTGGTCCTTTACGCACAATTAAAGTCAACTTTATTGTGAAACATAACCTACAAATTTGACGACAGCAACATTTCCATTCGTATTCAAGCTTAAAATGTAATAAAAAGGAAGATGATTTGCAACTGTGTTTGTGATAAAATTTACGTTTTTTTCGCATTTATCACTTTATTTGTTTCCTTGTTTTCAATGATTTTCTTTTGGGCATAGATTGCCTATACCAAATAAAACAGTGAAAACACAGTCCTCGTGGGGGCTAAAAGTTAGGCTATATCGACAAGCTCATCGAAAATTAGGTCACGTAACGGCGTAGAAACTCCATAAATCCGTGTTATCACAGTTTTTTAGTCCAGCCAACATAATAACAAAAATACCTCCTTTACCAAAATGGCGATGGAATTTGTTTAATGGTACACGACGGACTTTACAGATGATTGAAAGTCATCTTTAACCATAAAGTATCCCTTACTTAATGGTTCCTTTTGGCGTTATTTATGGTACTGGCTGTTAGTCATTTATTATATAGTTGAAGAGGAAAAGATTTAGCTATAGATATTGTCGTAAGATAAGCAGCTTGATATGATAGGGCGTACTTAATACAAAATGGAGCGTTATTCTCTCTGATTTGAGTGATGTTGTTTGTAAGAGGGCTTTCACCAATTTAGAATTCATAAATTTTTTGATATAGCTTTGATGTAACCGCTAGTGGCATTATAATATGAGAACGTGTATAGAGGTCTCTTAAGAAGGTGTATTGGGAGGAACTTTAGATGAGACACAAACTTACTGTTAGTATTTTTATTGTCGTAACCGACGGGCTGCACCAGTACTGCATGTCTGGCATACAATAACAATGACAAAAAATTGATCTACGAAAAGTTGTTTATTCCACAGTTAAGTGAAAAAGCAGGTGGTGTATCACCTGAACTTCACCCATGTAAACAAATTCCTTTTGTTTAATAAAACCATTTATTATTATTATATAAGGATCTTTAAACCACTCTACGAAACCAGAATTATAAGAAAAAGATCACCCTGAAGGCTAGATCCCTTTAAATATTGTAAGAGACAGGTCTTCTCACCAACATAAGACATGGATGAAGTTTTTGCTATGCTCTTGACTATAGGGGACCCTGAAGTAAACCAAGGAGAAGTTATCGATTTGATTGATTGTGATGCGAAAATTATTGCGAATGGATATAGATGATTTAGCCAACACTTTATATTACAACATAAATATAAATACCAATAGATACCAAGTCTTTGACATAAATATCCACACCAAAATGTCAACCTCTGATCAGAATCATCAACACTCAAATAGCTACTTATATCTAACATCTACAGTATCTACCTGTCGCATCTTAGATATTTACCGAACATACGTTAATTTTACTATGCAGTCCACAATTTCTGTACTAACATTAATAAAATTTGGTGATCTATTGTTATCTTATTGATATTCAAATAATGTATAATGAACATACATTATCTTTACTGAAAGTCTGCTATTTTTACCACACATACTTGCCAGTATCAATAATTCTGAACTTAAGGTGGCCATTCCGTAGAAAGAGACATCCGATAAGGAAACATTTATTATTTTTGCCCATAACTTTTTTTCCTTAGTAGGTATATTTAAAAAAAACTATAAGAGTACCTAAGTAGAACCATAACAAGGCTATTAGTATGAATGCTCACTCAATAATTTCAGTAGTTTGCAAAATAGCTATATAGAGTTAAAACTACAAAATGGGAAGATTAACATGATTTTTAAATTATATCTAGCTATTTCGCAAACCATTGAAATTATTGAGTGAAAATTCATAGTAATAGTTCTGTTGTGGTTCTGTTCTACTTAGGTACTCTTATAGTTTTTTTAAATATACGTACTAAGAAAAAAAAGTTATGGCCAAAAATAATAAATATTTCCCTATCAGATGTCTCTTTCTAGGGAATGGCCACCTTAATATGTGAATAATATAACGTCCCCAGACATATTTTATCATAACTTAATTTTAACTACAGAGCATCAACAACATTTGCTTTGTTTTAATTAAACAATGTAAATGCAGCGCAAATAATTTGTCACTAGCTCCCTGTCTATTAGTACATCCTCAGAAGACGTGTCAAAGTAGCACGTAATATTTTATGCCCGAGATAAGTTACTACTAGATTATACTTTCACAGTTTTATCATGTTTGGTTTGTTTTTCTGTACAAATATAGAAAGCTAGAATCAAGGAAATAACTCATATTTATGTATGTAAGTATTCAATATTTATTCAGTTGAATTGATTGCTCACGGTAAATTACGTAAATTAGATGTAGGACTAGGTGAAGAGGTTTATTAATCAACATAAAAAATACATTTGCAATAGGGATGCCCTACTTTTTCTTAATTTACCTAATCAATAGTATTTGTAAATCTAAGCTCTATCGCTAAAACGTTTCTGAATTTTTTTTATTTTTTTTATTAACTTCGAAAGTGAGTTAGAAAAGTGCTGCGGTATTGTCTAAACTCACTTCCGGCACAAGCCGCCTGAGGAGAAGTCGCCAATATAATAAATTACACAAGGTTGTAATTACTTTGCTATTGAATTTTCAATTATTTTGAAGTAAATCCATTTAAATCGTAATAATAGGAATAAGAATAATTTATTCTGAAGTAATTGTATATGGACTATTTTGTTCCATTACAATGTGAAACTAATCGACGCGGGACGGCTGAATTCAACAAAAACTCGTATCTGCCGATATATAGTCTTATCTGGCAAGCCTAATACCAATCTATTAGCAGCAAAAAATCTATTACAAAATTTAAATTTATGTAACAATTTACATTACAGTAAATGTGAGAGTGTGTTCTATAAGGGGTAAATAAATAGTTGAAGTAAGATAATAAACATAACGTTACTAGCTGAGTTAAGGGTTGGTAGTACAAAAATTTTGATGTCCTTAAATCTTTGATAAACTTCATTAGAATAGTTATGTGCTACAAAAAGGTTTTCAAAGTTGGCTCTAGTGAGATATTCATGATCACCAAGTGTTCTTAGCGGAGAGAGAAAATAATGTACACTCTTAAGACACGTGATGTCATATAAATTCCAAATATGCAATGCTTTTGTGTCTTTAAGCGCCGGTTTATCAATGCGAGAATAAATATAATATCTTACTTCAACTATTTCCAGAAATCATAACCTATGTTATCCTACGGCTAAAGCATAGTTTAATAGTTGAGCCACTTCCACTACTGCGTGTAGTCTACGCGTCGATAGCAGGAGTAAAGGGTCATGGACAAAAATGATTGGAAGTGACCACACTGGAGTTATTAAACTGCGCTTTAACCATGGGATAACTTTATCCTGGTATTGATAATACGGACCTAAGTAGTTCCGTGGGGTGTCAAAATTAAGTTTAAATGTTATGTTGACGACTTTATTTTTACAAACTCTGTCCTCCTAGATATACTATACTGAAGAATTGATTCAGTTAAAACACAAGATACAAGTGTCAGTTAATCTTTCTTCAGAATATTCCTTAAATTATAGAATCTACGGAACAGTTTTCCTAGTTTTGGTACCAGATACTCAACATGATCTTTCCAGTTCAAGTGTTGGTCAAAATGGTACCTAAATATTTAATTTTTGATAATTTGGCAATGACTGTAGTACAGTTAAAGGGTTTACTGCTGTCACATCTTATGTTGTTTAAAGTGATCGTATTTTTATTAGGAGCACCAGCGAATGGAGAATGTTATAAGTTTAGATTTCTCTAGTGTCTGGAGTCCCAATTCTTCCCCATAATACACTTCATCCCAGTTTCAAAATAATAGTACCGATTCATCTGCATAGGATATTATTTTATGGAATTTGTTCACTCCACTGATATCATTTATATATACGATGAATAGGACAGGGCCCGGCACTATACTTTGAGGCACACCCATTTTAATTGGTCTCTTTACGCGTTTGAGAGGTAGACAGACGGTAATTTGGACAAGGAACGTTTTATTTATCGAGACAAGAGGTGAGTGAGATCTTATACTTTTATTTTTTAATAATTCCTATGTTTCAAATGAAACAAATGTTTTGTTCATATACATGAGAAATAGAATTATACCCAGCACTGTACTTTGAGGCACACCCATTTTAATTGTTTTTTTACGCGTCTGACACTTAAACTGCTAGAGGTAGACAGAGGATGCTTTTGAGATAATAGGTCTAGACACGTTTATTATAAATTTCTTGGACAACCCATCGCACTAATAGCTGGATTCTCCAAGAAATACGTACCCTAAAGCGACTCTTCAACAACGTATTCTCACTAATCCTTTGATATTTTGACCGCAACAACCGGAGAGAGGAAAATATGGAATATGAAACTGATGAGAGGTAACTGTAATGAAGCCGTACACCTAACAGATAACCATGACAGAGCATGGTGTTGTCAGACGTGCCTATAGCAAAGGGAGATCAACTGGAATAACGCATAAAACGTTTTAGGCCAGTCAATTTATACATCCGACCTTACAAAAGGTCAGGTAGTTCTAATTTTATAATATGTTGTTAGGACTTTTGCCAATAGTAAGAAACCAAGTTTGCAGCTTCGAAAGATCTGTGTGAGCTGCGCAATGCCCACAAAACAGCGTAATTCTTGGCCTTGTTTCTGCGTTTTAAAACACCACACTAAACTAAAATAAAGAAAACAAAAAGAAAAACTTGGTCCAAAATCCAAAAAGTAACACAAAAAGCACGAACGAGAAGTAGTGTCTTACGTAACCAAGTACTAACGACTTGATTGATAAGTCAATAAAATAAATCTTAACATAAGTGGCACAAAATTCAAAAAGAACAAAAGCAAGAGCAAAATCAAAGAACGGGTAGGTCGCGTCGTGTGTACGTTGTTTACCAAGTAAGGATACAAACTGAAATTATTACTTGAGAATATTGCAAGGGAGAGTATAGCACGCGTAATAAGATAATTTGGCCGCGTAGAAGCAAAAAACATGGCGGTGTCCTCTGTCGGTCGCTTTTAACTGCTTTGTCGACATACTTATTTGCAGGAATGTCAGAGTATCATGTGCGAAAAGACGCAAGGCAATAAAACCTACCCCAATATGCCAGCAATTCTCAAACTATGTTGTTAAGTATTTTGGAAATTTTTATTTATTTTTTTCTCCGAAACTATGAGCTTTAGACCCCATGTTATATAAGGTTTATTATATTATATTACACTATAAGCTCTTTCAGTCTTACTTTATAACAAGTTCTTCTCTATTATCGGGCTTAAGAAAAGTATATTTATGGTTTTAATTGAACATTATTTATATTAAAATACTTCCAGGTATAAAGCCTCGCCATCTATAGGAGAATAATTTAATTTTCTACGTTACCTTGCTGATAATTCCTTCTTGTTATCTGCCGGTCGTGAGGATAAACGCATGACCTCGGTGTGTGAGATATCACTTTACATGTCACACGTTTAAATGCCTCGTGCGCCTAAGTGGATCGTTATTACAAGTACTTAAAGCTTCATTTCAAAGCTGTATTCTATTTGCTTACATCGATTTGGAATGCACCTAAACTACGACTTAAGATAACTCGACATGTTAATGTGATCAGCTTTCTTGTAATATACGAAGATGTCCGCACTTCAGTATGCAGCAACAACAATTAAAGGTCGTTAGGGTTCCTCGTATAAATATACCATCTAACTGTTGCCAACGCCATTATCAATAAAGTTAAAACAGCAATAAGGAATAAATCGTGTATTTTTCTTTTTCCTGTATACGCCGAGGCGTATCACGTAAGAAGTACGGTACCATTTGAAGAACGTTGTTCACATCTCCCCATAAAGAATGCGAGGAATAGATCGCATCAATATTGTTTATAATCAACAAAAGTGATTTCCGAAGAGTGGTTCCGTGAGTACGTGAACATCATTTCCATTATTCTATCTACTTGAATTGAAATATTCTTTTCTGACACGACATGCACCTCCGTTAAGTGCAATACAATTGTGGCAGAATAAATAAAAGTCGCTTTGTGAATCCTGAATGCGTAAGTGAATAGGAATAAAATCTAAGAAGTTACAGCATGCAAACATTCCACCAAGGGACGTAGCCAAGATAAGCATGCTGCTACCACGTTTTTTCAACGAAATTTTGGACACTTTTTGTACATATGCAGGGTGTAATTAGTTTCATGTCATTAAAAAAACTGGTGGTAGGGAACGACAAGACAAACAAAAAAACCTGATATAACATGGGGTCTAAAACTCATAATTTTGGAGAAAAAAAATAAACAAAAATTTCCAAAATACTTAATAACCTAGTTTGAGAACTTCTGGAATATTGGGGTAGGTTTTATTGCCTCGCGTCTTATCGCACGAGATACCGTGACATTCCTGCAAATAAGTATGCCGACAAAGCAGATAAAAGCGACCGACAGAGGACATCGTCATGTTTTTTGCTTCTTCGCGGCCAATTATCCTATTAGGCGTGCTATCTCTCCCTTGTAATATTCTCAAGTAATAATTTCAGTTTTGTCCTTAATTGGTAAAGAACGCACGCATGACGCGACGTACCCGTTCCTTGGTTTTGACTGTTGCTTTTCTTTTTGAATTTTGTGCCACTTATGTTAAGATTTATTTTGTTGACTTATCGTTCAAGTCGTTAGTACTTGGTTACGTACGACACTACTTCTCGTTCGTGCTTTTTGTGTTAGTTTTTGGATTTTGGACCAAGTTTTTCTTTTTGTTTTCTTTATTGATAACATTAATTCACAGTTTAGTGTGGTGTTTTAAAACGCAGATTTTGGACATTATGGGAGATTACGCTTATCCAGAGCTCGCGGATATGGACTTGGTACATGGAGAAAGTGGTGGAAATGTAGCTGGTGCGGAAGAACTTTAGAACAATTGCAACGACGTATTTTAATGTGCATAGAAACCATAAAAAATGATCCTAATTTACCAAATGTGTTGAACGGAGTAAGTATGTTATTAGTTCGACGTACCGAAATGTGTATACGTGGAGATGAGGTCATTTCGAACAATTTTTGTAAAAAATTCAAAAGAATTGTTCAGTTATTGGGTGTTACCTATTGGGCATTAAAGGTATGGTTATTATTATTAGTATTCGTTGTCTTGTTTTTATCTGTTTATTATTGTTTACATTGATTTTCATAGAGACCAAAGACTTGATTTTTAGTTTTCGGTACCTGATTGGGAAAAATTATGCGCTCAATTCGTTAAAAAAATCAGATTTTTTTCCTAACTTAAAATACACACTATTTTCTGTTATCGTGTCTCGGACGTCTAACTGTTCGTTTTCCAGTTTCATAAAACAATTACTGATTTTTTAAGCTTTTAACACAATGTTACAAATGTTATAATAAACTACTTTTAAATTTTATAAATTCTTATAAACGACAATAAAAGCTACAATAGCTTTGTTCCAAATTGAAAAACACATGTAAACAAATCCTATTTAAATCCCTGCGGCCATGCTATGCTTGCGTTGTGCCGAAAGAGAAGGAATTATTTACATTTTCATAATTAGTGGTATAAAAAGTTCGATACAATCATCACACATCAAAGTGCCGCACTTCAACCGACGGGAACACAAGTCGGGTATTACAGTTTTTTATTATTTCTAACATTTGGAACTATAACATCCATTGACCCTGAAAAACAGTGGTTCTCAAATCTTTCCCACCGTAACATTAAAAATGTAAACCCAGGTCAGTTTTTTTCAAAGTGCCCCTAGAGAAAAAGGTCATATAGGTTTTCTATTTGTCTAGTCGGTCACTATTACCAGTTGTTTTTAATGACATGAAACTAATTACACCCTGTAGAATACAAATTCTTTGAAAATTTCAGACTCCTTCATTCATTGATAAAACACATATCTTTTAAATTTAGAAATATTTTTTCTTTTATTTGACTAACCGACTGGTTTATCAAAAAAGTATGAATCTAATAAAAACTATTTAAAAGAAATGTTTCAGTTATTTGCAGCGACGCACAGTGGGCCAAAACGAAAGCGAAGTGGCCTAAAATCTTTTTTAATGAAAGTGCAAATATTTATTTCACATTCCTTTGGTACTTAACTAGATCTGATACATCATTTTCTGGAAGCCCACCATCATTAAGCGAAATTTCTACTTGCTAGAGCCCTTCAAATAAGACACTTTATTGTACACCGACTCATTGCGCCGCCACCTCATTCTATAACAAGACTGAGTAGTGATTGTGTTTAGAAGGCAATTGTGTTTAAAGTGCACTCTTCCAAGAAGCTCAAGTAAGGTATGGACATTATTTTACATATATTGATATGTTAATTATTCTTGTATATATGACAATTATTTACCTAAATCATGTGCTGCTGAATTTTTTATTTTTTTGAGTGTTAGTCAAGTTTGCATGGACAAACAAAAAAAGTACTTCAGCATTCAGCTATTTCCAAAATAAATAAATTCATGATTTCTAATTACAAAAATGTTGAATTAAATTTTGTATCATTGATTTACTAGCAATTTAATACTGTTATGAATTACACCCCCTTGGAACTGGAGATGATACGCCTATGCCTACTAATAGTGGCTGGAAAGATTCTAGAAAGAGCCATGGACTTGTCTAGAATGTGGTGGAAGAAGATTCTGGTTCAATCTAGAGGTAATTTCAGAGTATATAAGGCGCAATTACCGGCGCAGAAGAAGAAGTTTATTAAAGAGCAGTTTATTTTGAGAAGTGACACGTTCGGTAAAAAGTGAGGTTAAAGTAAACAAAGTGTATTTTCAAGTATTGTGTAGTCAGTAAATTATCAAATAAAGTGTTAGTAGTGTTTAATCTCTTGTTAAAATTATTTAGAACCCACGGATTAATACAGGGTGTTCCTAAAAGGTGGAAAAAACGTGACAATACACACATGAATGTGGTCCAAATAACACCAAATCTTAAAAAGTTTATGCGTATGTATCTAGAATCGAAAAGCAGTTTTTTGGATAATTTCTGAATTTTACCAGAATACCGTTATGAGTGGCTTTGTACCTTTCTGATGAGCTCAGAATAGGGGCGAAAAAGGTTTCAAAGATAAAGCATTTCCAAGAAACTGACTGAGAGATTTTATGAAAATGTAATATCCATTAGAATGAAAAAAAATTTAAGACAAGGTAGGTAAATAAATTTCATTTTAGGCCATTGTTCTCATTTTTAACTGAATCTTCATACCGTAGGGGGTCATGTAGATATTAGTTTATTAGCCGTAGGGGTCTGTGTTGGATGTTAGTGTTATAATGAGAATATCAAATAAGAAATTGGACAAATTTATTTTAGGATTTTTGATTTTCTAGCATACCAGAAGTCAGGTTATCGAGAGAATGTAAAGATTTCATTAATATATTTTACATATAGTTTTTCTTTTAGTTCTCATAAGTATAGTTTTTTTTTTTCGCTGTTTACAAAATCCTATAAATATGTTTCATTACTATAAGCAAACAAATGATAAATAATTCTCTTTTAAACATGCATAGAGTATATAGGCTCCAATACTAGTTAGCTAATAGATAGGTGAAGATCTGTTGTTTTTTATCAGTCAATGTCAAATATAAATATTTCATACTTTTTCATGGATATTACCTTGGTTTTGCATGAAACATCGTTATGAGTGGTTTTGTGCCTTTTTGATGAGCTCAGAATAAGGGCGAAAAACATTTCAAAGGCTAAGCATTTCCAAAAAACTGAATGAGAGATTTTATGAAAATGTAATCCATTAGAATGAAAAAAATGTTAAGACAAGGTAGGTAAATAAATTTCATTTTAGGCCTTTGTTCTCATTTTTACCTGAATCTTCATGCCGTAGGGGGTCATGTAGATACTAGTTTAATCTGCTTAGCCGTGAGAGAATATGTTGGATGCTAGTGTTATAATGAGAATGTCAAATAAGAAAATGGACAAATTTATTTTAGGATTTTTGATTTGCTAGCATAACCAGAAGTCACGTTATCGAAAGAATGCAAAGATTTCATTAATATTTTTTACATATAGTTTTTCTTGTAGTTCTCGTAGATAGTTCCTTTTTTCCGCTGTTTGCAAAATCCTATAAAGAATTTGTTTCATGACTATAAGCAAATAAATAATAAATAATTCACTTTTAAACATGTGAGGAAGTATAAGGAAAATATTAGAACCAAAACAATACTGCTAATTTGGTTATCAGGACTTCCTCACTATGTGACGACTCTCGGCTGATGTGGTAATTAATTTGTTTATTTCGCAATTAAAAATAATTATGTCAAAGTTAGTGGCAAATATGACATCTGGTTGTTTTTAGATTGTAACTTCAGTTTTCCTTTCGGTATTTGAATTGTTTTAAGTCCTTGAACCTTTTTTTAAATCTCCCCTGTTTAGTTCACCCTCAATAAATAAATCCGTATTGATTTTACCATATTTCCGTCATTTGTTTTTTATTTTTATAGAAACGCAGTTATTCAGTTTCAATCCTCTAATAACCACCATATTTCAGGTTGATTTCTACACGAATTCAAAGTTTTAGGATCTTACTCAGTTTGTGCGATTATCGCCCCTAAAAACCACCCACTTTCATCAAGGAAATGTTTTTACTCTACTCTGTTAATTTGGAGGTCGAAATCTATACATATCTGAAGTTTTAGAATGTTACTGACTTTTTCGTTTTCCAACTACCCTATTTCATCAAAAGAATTTTTTAAACTATTTTTCCGTTAATTTACATTCTGAATTCTCTACGAATTCAATGTTTCAGAATTTTACTTAGTTATTTCGATTTACATCCCCTAAGAACCACCCAAATTTATAATAAAATTATTTCTTTATTTTCCTGTAATCATGAGATTATTTTGGACCAATTTTGTAAATATCTGAATTTTGGGCACCTTTTTTTTGTTTGGGCCCACTGTGCGACGAGATAATGTTTTTATTATTTTATGATGATTGTTTTAAAGATATTCTGCGAACACAACTACAAAACTTTTTCTGTATCATCTTTAAGAGTGTTCCTATAATACATTTTTTTGCCAAAGTGATTGAAGAGGTCCGCCGTGGTAAATAAAAATCTATTGTAATTTTCTTTCCAATTTAGCAAATGATGATTCGGAGTATTCATACAGGAGGGTTTCCAGAAAAAATAACTGCATAATTACATCTTGGTTATTTTTTAAAAAATCACGAGTTTTGAAAAAAAAAACTCTTAATTTATTAATTGTATTAAATAATACATCATGTAAAGAAAATTAACAACATTGTAAAAAGTAGACTTGAATACGTCCCTACCATTTTTTCCACGTTTTATGCCTTTGCATGGTTTTAAGATATCCAGAGTAAAGAAGTTAGGCCCATTCTTTATCGCATTCTTGTTTTTTCTTATTTTCGAATAGATGCAATAAATTATCATTCTTTAGTTATGGCGAAGGCGCGGGTGTCAAAAATTAAAAATCAAATGGTGATGGATAGAAGTACTATTCTATTTTTGTACAAGAATTCATATACATTTTTAAAATTATTATCAATACAATACAATTTACTGTTGTTAAGAAATTAGTCTTATTCGTTGTTTTTTATGTATTTCTGTATCTATTTAATTCATTCTGGCGTATAGCCGAATCATAGGAAAACAATTAAAGTTGTCTTTATATTTGGCACCTATTTAATATGAATCACAATACCAGAAAGTAATGGCAATCAAAATTCCTTTCAGAAAAATCTGCCCTAGAGAAAGTTCAAAAGCAAACAGAAATCGTCGATGATATTGAAGAAAATATAGTTTAATATTACATTATTTAAATTATTTTTATACTGTAGCATACAAATATAATAAATTTACAATATTCATTATCACTTTTAATGATCAGTTGAAAATTTTTCCCATATACATTATTATAAAAGATATTTACATAAAATGCCAATTGCTCCATACTACCCAAATATCATGACGTATTCAGGTCGAAACAAAAGCCTATTTGCGACTGGCTTCTTTATTTCATTTCTTAATACTAGCTGAAAGCACAGAATTATTTTGTTAGCCAATTAATTCAAGTTTTAACGAATTTTATTCTTTGGAAAATGTGAGTCAAGTCCAGAGCGCAAAGTTCATGTAAAAGTTACAGCCAGGTCACAATGAATTTAAATAATTTCAGAGGAATGCCGGCTCGCAATTAACACCAGATGTACAAAATGACGCGTCACATACAAAACTATCGACGAATGCTTTGGCCAAGCAATACAATTAAAAACTTGTTAAAAATTTTAACTTGATGAATTTAGCTCCTCCACCATTCAAACAGATATCTTTTTTTCTAACAGGAAAACTCAGAATTTTTAAACATTTTAGAATATAAGTAGTCAAGTATTTAAGAAAAGTGATAAATATCGCTTGGCACTTTTCTTTACACCATCAAAGGTCCAAGTCAGCAGACGGAATCTTGGTGGAACCGAAATTTACTTAATAATTTTTTTCTCCAGAATAGCGTCGTCGTTATTAAAAAACTCATATACACGTTTGATAGCTCTACTGTTCTAGACTATTCACCAAAAATGAGAATGAAAAAATCCTCACCTTTGTGGTAGTGGCATTCAATACATTATCCTAGAGTAGAAATTTTCCAAATTCAAAAAGTGCCCATACCTTTTAAACTGTAGGTTTTTCAATAAGGTCAAGCTGTGATATTCTGATAGGTTATGGCCTGGCCTATTACCGTTTTCGGGATTATTCATTATTTACGGGACTCCCTGTATATGCTTAATAATAATAGTTTTTTTTTTTTTCGAGTAGAGTAGACAGAACAAACGCCTTTCACTAAAATGATTATTCACAGAATAAATATCCCACGTATGCCGCTGTCGTTTGTTTTTATTGAAGATGATTGGTAACCACAGTTAGTTTCGATTGAAGTTGCTTAGCGCACTTTAATTATTCTTATCGAGTACAATGTATATAACACTGGAAGATGGCGCACATAAACATATCAATCGTCTTCTATGCATTTCAGATCACTTCCCATAATGTCTAATGCATTATTTTGAAGAACTTGAATTGATTGAATTCGTATTTGTTTTATTCATCATTCGATTATAAAACTTACAACTTATTTAAATAAATGTGGAAATAGCAAGTGCATTATTTTAAGGGATATAGTCGTATTTTCTAAATATATTTAAGCATAATCTATGAGAATTGTTGCCTAACGTGTGCTTGTCAATCTCGTGCTGACGTGCTGAAATTAAGATGGAATTTCGAGAAGAAGAGGATTTCACAAATATTCCTCTTTCATTGTAAATAGTTCCGGTTACTACAAATAGTGATAAAAAATTATATAAAAAAATCGGCAGCTACTGGAAGCGGCTGGAACCCCCCCATCCGGTTGAAATTAGTGATAGGCTGCTAAACAGCAGTCTGCTACTTTTTAATTGTAATTTGATTTGTAGCAGTAACAACTGCTACGACTTCTGATAAGTTACTGCTATTTCTATAGCGGGTTGAAATTACTTGCTGAATATGCCAACGCGCCCATATAGCAACACAAGCAGGCAGCGTTGTGTCGACTCTAAAATTAATACATTTTTTATAAGGGTGATGAAGGCTGACCACCGGCCGACTGTCATAGGTAAATCAACACAGTTTGTTAACGGTTTAGTTTAATTTTATATGGCCTAACGCGACCACAGTAAATATATTGACACACTAACTGCAAGTAAAATCCCAGCAAACCTATAACACATTTCATCTTTTGTTTACAACAAGTAATTTATGTTAATTTATAGTACCTATAGTTTACGTAAGAGTCTGTAGGTGATTCAAATCAGCAGTCATGACATGCCTTTAAATCAAATATTGTAATATGACCCTATATTTGTTTTCATTTTTTTAATTATTTAATTTACGACGTCGAATGTGTTCACTGCCAAAGCAGCAATAGAATAATTTATATTTCATTTAAAACTAGTGACCAATCCTCAAACTCTAAATAATTATAAGCACCTAATATATGATGGTATTTAATCATGTAATATTCTCGGCAATTATTATTAATAAAATTTATGACTAAAAAAAGTCCGTACTGTGTTGGGATCGATCCGTCGATCTTTTGATTGTAAGTCAATCAATCAATCAATCAATCAAAACAAATTTATTTTAAATTAATAATACATAATTGTCCTCCCTAAGCACTCGTCCGGAGCCAGCCAAACATCCACAGCACTAATCGCCGTGGTAACTGAAGGGATGGACAGAGCGAGGCTAGGTTGGATTAAAAGGAAACACACAATCTCCTTTCGCAGGATCGGCGAATTAAAAAGTGTATAAGATTGAACATGTAAAAAAAAATTAACTTAAAACAATTGATAGATGCAATGCAAAAGACGCTAGTGTAGATAAAATATCACAGATATATACGATAGTTTTTTTTTTCCTTGGTTTTTCCTTCAGCCAATGTCACCGAATTAAGGCAAATACCACTACTACTCTGCTGTACCCGTAGCATTCCCGGTCAAATATTTACATACTTGGCTTTACTAAAATAAACATTTAACGCTAATAACCATAACAAGTTCTTAGTCCGGTATTACATATTTCTTTTTTTTTTCCTCTATACATATTATATCATTTTTATTTTTTATTTTTTTTTCCTTTTTTCTTTTTTTTTCTTTTTTACCTTTTTTCTTCCTTTACTTGTTTTTTTTTTCCTTTTTCTCTTTTCTTTTTTTTTTTCTTATTTTTTTTCCTTCCTTTTTTTTTATATATTACAGATTTAACAAAGAAATTACACTATCATATTACTACTCCAGTAGAGTTTACAAATTCGAACAATGCTTGATATGCTGACAAATTTTCCGAGCACAGGATATAATTCATGTTCATTGGCAACTGGAGCTCCAACGTAAGGAGCTTATCCATAAGTTGGGCTCGTGCTGCTGAGTACAGTGTACATTAAAAAAAAAATGTGATTTATATCCCCCACTCTTCCACACGAACATAAGTCATTATTTATAATTTTTATTTTATTCAGATGATACGGAAAACGACCATGATTAAATTTTAGTCGAGCTATTATGGTATACATTTTTCTTGGTACTGCTACATCATGATACCATTTCTGTCGCAATATACCCGGGTGTATAAGGAAGTAATTGGTTGGCCTTTCTTTGTAAGCGTTGTTGTAAATCCTAGCCCAGCTTGACATTATTTTCTTTTTAAATATTGGAAGTACATCTGTCACCGGAATTTCGTTTAACTCCTTATCATAATCAGTACAGGCTCTCTTCGCAAGTAGATCGACCTGCTCGTTATAGGCTAGTCCTGTGTGTGCCTTTATCCACATGAAATGTATTATATATCCCCTTCTATGTAAATCGTGATATGTTTCAATTATATTCATTATTATGGGCGAGGTAATTGTATTAATTTTTTCTAGGCTTTTAAGTACCGACATGGAATCGGATAGAATTAGACATTTTTTAATATTATTTTCTGAAACAAATAGTAATGCATCCATACGCCTCAGCTGAGAAAATAGACGCTTCTTTGGGTAGATTAATTCTTTGTTGGATTTCTAATAAGGGAATTAAAAATGGGTAAATCGGTGTATATTTTGGTAAAATCTTCAAAATTGCTCATTTGTTCCAGTAAAATAAATTTATTGATGGTGCTACTATTGTCCGCAAACTTGGGAAAGATTACCGCTACCTGAACAAATAAACTTGTCCAGTCTAAACAACCAAGGGTTACTGGTGCCTTTTTAATTCTATGGTCGAATTTGGCAGTATCGGTAAATGCGGTAGATAATGGAGGGGAATTCCTTTTTCCCCAGTACTTGTTTATGAGATCATGTCTTGTTAGGTTATTGATATTACCCAAAAATTGATCTTGTTGCGCCGTATTTAACTTCATTATAAATTTTTTGCTTAAATATTCTCTTCTAAGACGTAAAGGGGGTTCCCATGTTTCAACTCTGAGAGCTTCTATCGGTGTAGACTTCATGACGCCAGAACAGATACGTAGGGCTTTATTTTGTAAGATATCTACTCGCTTTAGTAGGCTGTCACTTGCAGATCCGAAAATACACCCGTAGTCGATGACAGACCGTGTCATTGTCCTATACATTAGTAGAGCTGTTGAAATATCTGCTCCCCAGTACACATGAGTAGTCATTCTAAGTAAATTTAAAGATTTCTCTGCTTTAGCGACTATATTCCTGATGTGGCTACTCCAGGTAAATTTTTGATCCATCCAGAAACCAAGGTATTTAACTTCCTTTTTATAAGGTAAAACGAAAGATGATAACTGTAGATTGTCGTAATTAGGGATGTTATGTCTTGAGAAGATAGTTACACAAGTTTTCGTTGGTGAAATGTTAAATTGCTTATTGATTGCCCAGGCTTCAATAGTTTCCATAACTAGGTTTAGCTTATTTAGGCAACTCTCTAATTTAGAGTCTTCGAAGTAAAACGCAAAGTTATCAGCATACTGAATAACTTTGAAGCCATCATTTTCCATATCTGATGTATACATATTAAATAACATCGGACTCAGGACCGACCCCTGGGGAAGTCCTTGGTTCACTGACCGAGGTCCTATTAAATTATTGCCTTGTTGCCGTAGAAAAATTTTTCTACTACGGTATAATTTTACTAAGTTTCTACATATAGCTGATGGAATGTCATACTCCTAAGTAGTTGTTTCTTGACTGGGCCAACTGTATAACTGTTATTAATCTCCCAGCGGCATGTTGGGTAGACAGATTTCTTTTAAATTCATACTGGTAAGCCGCTTTAAGGTTGTTTAATTCTAACCACCATTCAAATCTGTATTTAATTATTCTTTCTAGTGTTTTTAAGATACATGACATCAATGAAATGGGTCTATATGAAGAAGTTATATTTGCTTGCTTCCCCGGCTTAAGTATAGGCACAATTTTTACCACTTTAAGTTCCTCCACCTCCTCGCCCTTAAAGAATAACCTTGAGAAAATGTCGATCAGGAGCAGTGTTCCAGAATCTGGCAAATTGAAAAGCATATCGTATGTGATCGAATCTTGTCCCGGTGAGGATTTACGATAGTTCTGCACGGGAAAATTACTATCCAAAAAAACCCGTTCTAGACAATGCAGCAAGAGCGAGCGACTATATTAGACCGCATAATTTATAATTTAAAATGTTTGCTTTCTAAAGAATGTAATAATCAACGAATAAATATGGTTTGGAAGAAATAATTTAGAGCGACAAAGCAAACAAAAAATACAAGAAGGAAATGAAGAAGATGATAGAAAAAGGTAAAGATCAGAAATTGTGTTAAACGCTTTAGCCCACTCGACCACTGAAGACTTACAACATACTCTCACATGTGTTGATAGTATAAAGACATTTAATTTTGTCTGTTTTTAATAAAATATCACTTTTATTTCCGGTTTCGGTTATCTGATCAAGTTCCTTCTGGTCTCAAAATTTTCCTTTTTCCAAGCACTTTCATATGCACAAAACCCCATTTCGATACGCTTACCCAAAGCCAAGATATTCCATTTGTTAATTTGCAAAATTTATTTAAACTTTAAATAAACAAAAACAAAAAAAAGTTTCATTCGTGCAGACTTCTATGGGGGTTATGCCCGACATTAATATTTATCGTTTAAAATTGGTTTTAAGTTGATCAAACTTTCGAAAAAAAGTTATTTACTAATTAACAAATTATGCCAAGTGTTTAAACAATCAAAAAGTATTCAAGATATTGGGCCAAAAAATATGGTATATTCTTTGGTATAAAAGACATGTTTTCTGAAAAAAACAATATCCTGACCTCATTAGTTTCGGAGTAATCAATTTGTTTATTAAGAAATTTATTTCGGCTATAACAAATGAACGAGTTGACAAAATGAGTTGTTCCCGGCACCAAACAATGCGCATTGAAAATATCTTTCGATTGAATCAAGATTTTTTCGGATTCATCGAACCGTTTGCATTTTATTAAATAAAAATGAAAAAAAAATTGTTTAAACAATTATTTGACCATGAAGCTCGAGGTTTAGGAACATTTTTCATAAGAAAATTTGTCTTATAAGAATCCGTTGCTAACTCAAATGGTATACAAAATTTATAAAATCGCCTCTTTTTTACTCCAGGCAGACTCGCCTACATAGGTTTCATTAAGTTCTAATTGGAATTACATTCCAAGTGTTCCAGAATAACAAATTGTTCTTTCATGGGAAATTATTAGCGGGAAGGTATTTTTCATTGGAATATTTACCAGTGAGGGTTGATTTTATACCGTTCACTTGGCTATTAGTAGGTATAGCTTATAATTATAAAATATATTTCTCAAATTTCCCATCTAATTAAGAATTTAACAACGATTTTCAGTATTTAGTACAAAGTTTAATCAGCCTGCCCTGAAAAGCAGAAATTCACATAAATTCACCGTATCCTGCATAACAAGCGATTTTCAATAAGGTTTTTACATATACCTGCAGAGTTTATTGTTATTGCTGTTTTAACCTTATTCGAAAAGTTGTTCGCAACCGTTATACGGGATATTTATACAGCACCTTTACGACCTTTAATTGTTCTTGTCAAGCAGAAATAGCTTTTCTCTGTAAAATATTGGAAAAAGTCAACAAATCTATGAGTGGCGACATGTGGTCGTCATTGCTAACATTACTAACTTTCTTAATTATTGTCTTACAACCTTCTCAATTTTGTGGAATTCATATTAGATTCTTATTCTTCATTTGCAGTAAATATCTGATTGTACACGCTACGGCAATGTCTAGAATTTATTTTTACGTTTAGAATATTATCATTGATTATTTAACTTTCTGTTAAATTATTCTATCGCAACAGGAGTCTGTTCGTGGAAATTTAATATGTTTCTGAATGACAACAAAAGTCGAATATGAGTTTATAATACACTACAAAAAGACGAACTCGACGAGGAATATTATATTGCAAAAACTATGAAACAAAGTGGTGAAATATTCATTATTGCCTGCTACCAACAAGTATTTTTGGTAAATTTAACCTAAAAATGATAATGGTTCTTACAGAAACATACATATATACATATCCAGCAAATAAAAATACATAATTTCCTGTCCATATAACATGTGTGACGTGTTTATTTTGTTTATTTTCATAATACTTAAATATAAAAACCCAATTAACTGCTGGCGACATAAAACATTTTTCCCAATAAAATAAACGATTATTATATACTTAGTATTAAATCATACATAACAAACAAAGTTAAGGATTAATGGCATAAAACTGCCATGTACCGTGTACATCACAAATGCACACAACGTGATAAAGTGGCTTTTATTTCATTTTAAAATGTTGTGCATTTAACCCTAACCGAGTGTATTCCAGTGTATTGCGGTACTATTACATGTTTTTTACTAATGCGGTTTTATTTTCTCCTTTAATTAGACGACACCGCCGAAATTGTGAAACAACGCTTTGACAAAATCCCTTTTTACCGAGGTATACTGTGGATATTCTTGGCATTTACGTTAAAATTTAATAAAGGGAAAGGGTAGACCATCCGAGATCGCAGTTACGCAGTTTCCCAAATCGTAGAGGGCATTGTAACAGTTTTAATACCTTAATATTGAAAAATGTTTCACCTGTGCGAACGGCAGCTAATTTTTTGTTGAAGAGCATAGGGTCGTGAGTAAGGAGTGTGGACACTCAAAGGGCGCCACCTGCTGGATATTAAATGTAGTGATATAAATATTTTTGCCAGCCAGGAACAAAATGAAGTTACTAGCAATTATGCGATGGAAATATTAAAATTAATTAATAATATCAAAATTTACTCTACAACTAATGATCAAACTTTCATCTGAAATTTATGAAATTTCTGAAATAAAAAATTAAACATTAAGTACATTAAGTATCATAAAACTTTCGTGAAATTTCAATGAAACTTTAATTTTATGAAATTGAATTAAATACTTCCCTAATATTATGAAAGTTAAGTGAAAATTCGTTGAAATATTTCACGAAGTGATGAAGCTGAAGTTCTGTATAACATTCAGAGATGCAAAATTTCATGAAACTTAAAATTTGTGAAATTTCAATATTTTTGTGAAATTTCTAAAATTTCTAAAATATAAAACTAAATATTAAGTATCATGAAATTTCAATGAAACTTTCATTTTATGAAACTTAATTGAATATTTCCCTAATATTATGAAAATTAAGTTCTGTATAACATTCGTAATTTTTTTAATTTCCAAGGGTTAATGACTAATAATTCCCATTTTGAAACTAGTCACATAAATTCTTACTTTTCAGTGTTTCTTCTTAATATAAAAAACATATTTTGTTTTATCCTTAATCAGATTATAACTTACAATTATATTCGTGATAAGTGAAATATATTTTTCAAAATACACGAGTAGACAATTTGTGAATATGTTTTCAAAATCTCCTGGGTCCCTATTCTCCACTCGAGAGAATGCTCAATTCGGGAGAAAGGAAACCAAAGAAACGTAGCGAGATGAAAAGAGATAATTCATTCACATCTTCCACTCCCTGATTCAAGAATATGGTCCCTGTCCCCGGTAGGTGCAGATTAAAATCCAAACTACATAATACATTACCACTACAGCGTCATTAATCAATGACCTCAGTTATAAATTATATTATTGATATATTTTTTCATTCAAAATAAATTTTTCTTATTAATTCAAAAATAATTGAACCTAGAAAGAAACAAAAGAAATGAAAAGCAGGATTCTTGTACTTAAAGAAATTTCATTTGATACGGAAATACAGATTTTGCAGCTGAAACTTTCATGAAAGTTTAAAAAATGTGGTAATTTTCAGATTAATCCGAAACTTTCATAAAATTCAGATATTTCAGAAATTTATGAGGGTACACTGAAACTTTCAGAAGTTTCAAATTGAATTTGAATCTTTCAAAATACATTTGAAATTTTGCATCACTGATATTAATCTGATCGTATTAACTTTGAATATTACGGAATTCCCTAAAAAAAGTACCAAGTAAGACATATTGTGTTATACTTGCATAAAAAGGTGATTACTTCTCACCCTTGATAATGTTTTTCTACCAAAATAATGTTCATGTTATTAAAAAAATAAAATAATGTTAACGTACTGTATTTTATAAACCAGCATACTTTACTAAAGCATAATTAACTTTCATATTTTAATCTCCAAAATATACAGCATAAGTATATACCATTATTGAAACTTGAAACACCCTGTACATTCGTAAAAGTGCTAATTAAATGACACTTCACTAACTCTTGAAGATGCTATAACAAAATTTGCCCTGCAATGCAAAGTCACCGTCCCGTATCTCGGGAGTACCACATAGTTCACTCGTCGGACCATTGTTATTTCTTCATCTATATAAACGATTTTCATAAATGTTTTATATTTTGCCAGTTTCTATTAAACATAGACGATCTTAATATATACTCCCAAATCAGCAATATCATTCCAGGAAGACTTAGATTCCTTTCACAAGTAGTGTGTAAAGAACAAATCATTCTTAAACCCATAAAAATGCGATTTAAACATTTTTAGGTACGATTATAATTTAAACAACATGGCACCAAAAAGGGCCATCAACAAATACCTTCGATTTTGGAGTGGTTTACTAAAAATGTGCCAAAGTGGACGACGGGGAGGGACGCGGTTTTCAAACAGAAAACGTGCTCAAAAATCAACAGAATATTTTCTTTAAGAAAGTGTAATTTCTATCCTTAACTGTAGATGGGGGACTGTTACAAAGTGTTACAAAGGAGGGAAGGGGGTTAAAAATAGCCCATTTTTATTTATTAAATGGCCCCAAACGAGATAGCATATTAAAGAACCTTGGAATGATGTTTTATTTAAAAATAATCATTTTTCTGCGTACAGCTTATGTAATATCATATATAAATTTCAATGTAACCGAAGAATGCGACTTCCGCAGCAGCAGTATTTTGTTAGGGCACAATAATATTGCTTCATTGGAAAATAGAAAATCGATTACATATTCAAGTCCCTACAAAAATGGCTTAGAAATTTCTTTGTGAGACTTACAGTTCTCAAAATATCGCAGAAAAGCTGTTTACACCCCCTTTTTCAAGATGGCTGCTAAATGGGGGGGAGTTCTTAACCGCGAACGCCGAGTTTTATACTTACACTGACCCCCCCTACACATAAAAAAAGGAAAGTTTGTCCTATCCAAAATGCAAGGCAATGTAACATTTCAATGGACTATTTAACCATTCGTAGTCTCCTATGACACCAAAAAGAGAAAAATGTTCTGTCGTGTATACATGCAATGTTGTATTCGATTATTTTCCAGGTGAGTGGTACTTCTGTGAAACAAATGCAACACAAATTGGAAAAGGTTTTACACGACAACCCAGGGTTTATCACTCTCTTTCTCTCTCGTGTTGTGGACCCTCTTATAGAAGAAGTAGACTTTTCACTATCTAACATACAAGTACCCCTACTACAACTGTGGAATTTGAAAGATCGTTTTCGAAGTATTCTTGGATTTCTAATAAGAAACGTCAAAGTTTTAGATCTGAACATTTATAACAACTCTTAAAATGTTTTAAATGTTTTCTTGGCCGCTTCTCAAGTTACCTTCAAAATCCAGGATGATTTTGTATTGGGTAAGGAGAAGCGCGAATCTACAGGTTATAGTGGAGTCCGAACCACTTTAACATTTAAATTATTTCGCTGTAACAGAAGTCGAAATAGGGGTAGTCAAGTACGGCCCTGTCGTGTAAAATACAACCGTTATTTTGGCATTTCAAGTCTTGGTAATATTTCAAGGGTGGATACTTTAGTCCACTGAAGTATATACCAGTCGTAAATAAATATCTAAATTATGTTGCCTAATTTCGTTCGGGTTTGTTAGATCTCCGGAAATATGTCGTTTTGATTTGAGAAGTTTATTGAGGGTCGACTTTAAAAAAGCCCCATGGAAGGAATAAATAACTATCTACATTATTTTATGTCTGAACAATTTGTTTTGCTACAAGTCCTTCTAGAAACCGAGAATACTCAGAGAAATGTTGTCACAACCCGTTGATGTCATAAAATATGAAAACGCGTCGCGTCATAGGGCCAAGATCGATTTTCAGGGGTAAGGTAATTGATTCGTAGAACATTCCAGAAAATGTATTTAATAATTTTAGTAACTAACTAGATAGACCACTAAGGTAATTTTTTCCCGTATAAAAGCAAAGTAATTGACAAAGGTTTTTTTTCATCTGCCTTACTGGTATAAATGTTAAATAGGGCAAATTAGGATATAATAAAATATTAGGGAGTATTTGCAGCATCATATGATGCAGTAAAGTGATTTTTCGTAAATCCGATGGTCCGTTAGGCAACTTTTAAATTAGGTACAGTTTAAGTAGGGAACGCTTTAATTGGGAGAGGTTTCAGGGTGTACCACCCACTTTTGAGGTCTTGTTTCAAAGAAGTAAAATTGGCACTTCTGGCTTAGCGTCTTTTCGGTCAACATCTACAGGGGGATAATAAATATTTGTTCGCGAATACTTTTCAGGTTAGAGTTTTTATAAATCTGTTCGGTATTTTGTCAGTTATAACGTAAATTCATTTAATGTAATTAACCTAACACTATTCGGCCCGTGATTCACCTCACGATTTGAAATTGCTGCTGACCATTTCATTTTCATGTATTGCGTAATTATTGTTCCATAATTTATTTTATCGTTAAATGTTTGTGTTTCTTGTTTCATTTGTTTTCATTATCTCGGTAAATATAGTGTTTAAGTATTTTGAGAAATAATGTATTTTATTACTCAATACGTAGAGAAGTTCAATCTAAAATTCAGAAAGATTCAATTGTGAAATATCCTGTTTGTGATGTACAAGGAAAGGGATACAACCACCTAGAACGGAGAAGGGTAGGCCCTGTCTCCCTTTTGATTAATGCACTATAATACCAACAGAGTCTGCAAAGTAATTGAGACACTCCGTACTATTCCAATGGTAATGTCTAATTTAGTTCATATAATTAAGGGAATACAACCCCAGTTATTACACCGCGGTCAGCAGGATACTTATAACTTTTATTATTGTGCCGCAACAAATGAGTAATTTTGGTGTATTGTGTACATTTCATCAAGTTTTAGCATCCTCACATTGACAAGGTATAATTATGTCATATTTGCACATAATATATGTTCTTACGAACTCGGCTGAGTCCGCCCCTCATAATTGTAAAATTGCAACCTGAGATACGAATTACTCTGCTGTATAATAATTGTATGCACTGATCTTAGTTTATAGTTTAATGGTTAAGTTTTAGTGGGCACTTGTTTGAGCTAGAAACCTGTACGTGTCTCTTTCCTGTAAATACATAAACGCTTCAACCATTCTACCAAATATTCCATTAATTTCCTTATAACTTCCAAAAAAATATTTCGTACATATTTTCTAATCCGATTGGGCGTATTAAGAGCTAAATTGTGTTCCATCGATTTCCACCGATATCGTTAACCTGTCAAACAGCAGATTACACATAAAGCAATGATGCGTACACGCCACAGATACTACACCAATTAGCCCATATGGTCACTCCGACTTCCTCAATACCAGCAATATTTATTATGTAACTTTTCCATTAGCCGATGGAGCACGGTCATTTTGCAATACCAAAGGCCATCTTATCTGACAGCCGATAAATCGACCACCTGTGAAAAGCATTTACTGATGTATTATTTTGTTGCGCTTATTAAAAATGCACCGCAAAAACGACATAGACAGAATCCCATTAGTTGTGCTCTATTGATCGAATATTCATGTCACATAGGGGAATATAGTAATATATCGCCTGGGATTTGAAAAACTAGATTCTGATAACTCCACTGCCGATCACTTAATAGGAATACTTTACTTTAGAGGTATCTATATATTTTTATTATATTCGCTGATACGAAGTCCAATCAATAGCCAACAAGTGACACAGCGAGTTATAGAAACATGTACCTATAATTGTTTCCTGGTGGCATTTTATAAATATTCTTTGGTATTAGGTATTGTTACTAATGTATTAAAAAAACATCTGGTGTAAAAAGTGGCACTTCCTTGAGAGGATTGTTGAGAAAATTACTTCCTTCCTCTCGCGGGTAAATTCTTAGAACTGTTTACAAATGGTGAGTAGTTACAGATTTGGTGTAGAACGAATTTTATAATGGTTTAAATTTCAAAAATTCTAGAGAGACTAAATGATCACAAATTCAACTAAGAAGAATTTATCGTAAGTTTAATTGTAAGTTTAACATTAGGATTAAAATTAAGGTTAGGTTAATAAGTGCCGATATTTTGTTTCTAGAAGCCTGTAAACACCATTCCGTTTTTCCTAATTTCAGTCAAGTTAAAATTCCAAAATGTTGTGTTACTTCAGATAAAGCTACACAATTTGCAATATAAAAAATCGGCACCTACTGGAAGCAGCTGGAACCTCCCCACCCGGTGGACCTTTGAAACATTTAAAATTAAATGCGACAGTAAAGCCGTATAGTTGTTGAATAGGAATACACATGACGTGACTAGATTTACGGCGAAAAGGCTCCGCGCATCAACCATGCCACGTGAAAAGCGATTTTATGCTTTACATTTGCTTTATTTTTTTATTTTTTTCACGGAAACCAATAGGTGCAAGTGTGATATATCGTTGAAATAGAAATTTTAACTGCTTTTCAAAATAAACAGCTTATTGTGCCAAAACGGCACTAAATGTAATCCGATCTCAACCAAAACTTTTTCAGATTTTTTGAAACATTAAAGAAGTCCTCATGCAAAGTTTTATCCAAATCCGTTTAGTAGTTTCGCCGCTATCGTGCTAACACACATAGACATTTTTCAAAAACCAATTTTTTGGGTTCCTGGGACCTCAAAACGTAAAGATTTGATATTACCTTAATTTTCTATTTTAGACCAATTTTAGTAACCTCCCACAATTTTGTGGGGATGTTAAAATGGCAAAATTATATGGTGACAAAAAAGTGTAATGACGTCTAATCGGGTGTCCATGATACAACCCTGGATGTTCCTCAATATTGGGAGTTCTATTATTTTTTATCTACGTCAACGATATGCCTAACTATATTCAGCATGGCGTTACGACGATAAATGCAGATGAGAGCACAGTTTCGGTATTAGCTGCCAGGAATGAAGAACTTTATTATAAAATTTATGTTACACTAGACGATGTTAACGCGTAGTGCTAGATAAATGATGTTATTTTGAATGATCAAAAACTTGTTCTTATAAAATTTTAATCTAAAAGAAGTCTTAACTTCTAGTGACAATATAACTATTACAGAATCAACAAAGTTCCACAGCGCGTACAAGTACAGAAGATTGGCATGGGTAGATGACATTTGTAAATTGCGTAATAAAACCTACTTCGCTATTTTAATAATAATAATACTAATAATACATTTATTAATCCGAAGGATTACAAAAGGATATAGGACAAGTGATTAAACAGAGACAATTTTTTTTAAACGTATTAACCTAAAATACATATAGCTCAACAATTATACTAACTTGTACAGCATGAATTCCTCAACAGAATAAAAAGTATTAGTCAACTTTTACCATTTTACAAAATTTGTTATAACTGCATTGTTTAAATCTATCTGGTAAATTATTATATAATACAGCACCGATGTAATATGAATTTGATTTATATAGATAGCTCTATTCTATGCATGTCATATTGCAGATTTACGGGTCTTGTGTTATATTCATGATAGGTATTTTGAAAATTAAAGCAATTAATATTTTTCTTTACAATACAAATTTTAGGGATTCTAGAATAAATAAACACGGAAAAGTAAAAATGTTTTCTTTAATAAAGATAGGCTTACAAATGTCTCTATATTTTAACCAAAACATATATCTTATTGCCATTTTTTGTAAAAATAAATACTCATTTTGCTTCAGTTGCATTTCCCCAGCAAATGATGCCATAACGTAATACCGATTCAAAGCTTGAATGATAAAATGCTTTAGATACATGTTTACGTGTAATATGATTAAGTCTTTTTAAGGCAAAACAATGTTTAGTAATTAGATACGTGGTCTTTCCATTGTACCCATACAGCACAAGGACATCCTGAGAACATACTGGGGACAACTTTTCAGGACATATGGGATATCCTGGGAAGATCCCATTATTATCTTAGGATGTCCGTAAGATATCCAAATGGGACAGTTTGGTCTTTGCTGATGACGTCCTCAGGACATAAGTACAGGTGTGTACAGGACATCATCAGCTCTTATATGGGTTATGCCTGGGCTTTACAATGAACAACCTGAGGACATTGATTGGACTTTATATAGGACATCCCCAGTTCGTTTAGGGTTTATTGGATATTTCTAAAGACAGCAAACAAATACATATTATTTTAAAAGATCATTACGTTTAAACTGAGCTAATAAGCGAAGACAAAGGAACACAAGTTTATATAATGACAGAGGTAAAATGACTAATTAAAATGTAATACATATGTACAACTCCATATACATATTTGTATCTATCAATTGGCTTATATCGCTTTAAAAGTAAATCCAATCCAATACCAAACTAATAGAGGTTATATATAGTCTAATGAAATAAGTCGACAAATCAAAACCACAAATCACCAGCTCGGTGGCGCAATGGTGAAGGTGTTTGGCTTGCGACCACGGAGTCCCGGGTTCGAATCCTGGCCAGGGTATGGATGTTGGTGGCGTTTTTTCATGTGTTACCGAGACGGTAGCAGTGACCTAGACCGCTGTTGGGTGGCACAACATGTCTAGTCGCTGTTAGCTCTCCTGAGTTCGAGTCTCAGCTGCGGTAGATGGCAATATCGCAGGGAATGGTTGTTGTCTTGATGTCTATGTGTACGTGTCCTGGTTGAGTGGTAGAGCAGCAATTAGCTGAACTCTGCCAGGACGTTAATATAAATAAGGCATTAAAATAAAAATAAAAATAAAAATCAAGGTAAATACTTGAATTTTGATATGTTACTTTGAAGTATTTGAACACGATTAATGAAAGAATTTTTTTTCTCAACCCCGAGAAGGGGTGAAAAAAATATAACAAAGTGTTAAAAAATCATAGCGTGCTGAAAAGTTATAATGAATTCTAAAAAAATTCTATTCACTCAGAAAAATATAGGGATTACGTATCTGACAATAACATCTGCGAACAATAACCAATCACATTTTCCCTCTTAGATGATATAATAAATACAAAGATATAACATAGCAGCATTATATTTATGAAATATTTAACGTAATCTTATTTGTCGAAAGAACTTTAAAATGAACGTGGAAAAGACATCGACGCCCGGCAGATTTCTTAGAACTTTCGACTTGTCACAAAAAGGCGGCTAATTCAAAACACAGCAAATGTATTAAAACCAAATTATAAATAACTGCTATTTAAATAAGAATATACATTTTTAATGAATTATTTGTACTGGGGGGGATTATCAAATAGAACAAATAAGTTTTTAGAAGCAAATTTTACAAACCAATAAAAAACACTACAAATAAATAGTCTCAAAATAACATATACACTTTTCATTATTTTTGTTTTTGAAATCTCCTAAATGATAATACCTATAATAGGACGACTCTAGGACTTGCCCAGGATATTCCCACAGTGGATATTTCGTTAGGCTTCTAATATCTTTGCAGGATATTACTAGGACATCCTGCCAGGATTTGTCTAGGATATCCCCATTTGGGATATTCTCAGGTTGTATATATTTTATTGGGATATCCCAAGGATATCCTGAGAAATGTTGTCCTCGATTGTGATATACGGGACCAAATGAGGATATCCTAATGATGTCATGTGCTGTGTGGGTAATGACAAATCTACATATAAAGCAAGAAGTTTGAAGCTAGTTAATAATGTCATATCATCGGTAAATTCACAATAAAAAGTATTTAAAAAGGAGCTAACAACATTACAGTAAATTAAAAATAAGAAAGGCTCTAGGACGCTACCTTGGGGCACTCCAATTTCTATTGGCAGTTCTATTGAATTTTCACCGAGAAAATGGACATATTGTTTTCTGTTGCAGAGGTAGCTTTTCAATAATTTGTGGCAATTACCACAAAATTCATAGGTCTCTAGTTTTTGCAATAGAATCTCATGGTCAACGCAGTCAAAAGCTTTTGTTAAATCAACAAATACTGCCATAACTTTGTTATTTTTATCCAGCTGTTTATAAATAAAATCTAAAATACTACATAGAGCAGACATTGTTGATATTTTTTCTCTAAACCCGTGTTGACTGTTTGGAAAAATATTGTTCTCTTCTAGACAAGTTGTAATTCTTTTGGCCAAAATGATTTTCGAGAATAATGAAAGAGAAATTGAGCGATAGTTTACTATTGATTTTAAGTTGTTTATCACATTAACGACTTCGGATTCGACCACAAGTTCAAGAAAAAGTTTTTATTTATACGTATAGTTAGTAACTTTACTTTTGTTATATTGTTGCTTAAAGATTTAGGTATATTTACAAAATGGTCGTTGAATATATTAGCGATTTGTTTTTTATTTGTTATCTTTGTACCATTTACAGTAATATTTGATTGAGTGTTACTACACTGAATTTTAATAGTTCAATTTATTCCATACTGTTCTCGACTTATTTTCAGAGCTTAATATTTTGTTGTCATACTATCTTCTTTTTGCTTCCCTTATTACCTCCTGTAAACTGATTTGTATTTTTTGTAATAAGTGATGTCAATAAAACCCTGTTTTTCCTGAATATCTAAAATGTCAAGCTTTTTAGATGATATTTGAATTCCATTAGTAATCCAATTTTTATTAGTGTAATAGTTATTTTTTGTGACTAGTTTAAAACAAGTTGTAATAATAATCTAAAACACTTATGAAGTTTTCAAATTTTGAATCGAAATTTAAATTATTATTACCTACACTATACCACTGTTCTGATTTTAAATAATTTATAAATGGTTTTACATTTTTTTTTGAAAATGATCTACTTTTATATGTATTTGAGTTGTCATCTTCCACTACGGGGAAAGAAATTTTTTGAGCAGAGTGATCCGATAGTCCATTGTGAATAACTTTTTTATCCGATATTGGAGAATGGATATTTATCAAAAATAATATTTAGACATGCCTCGAATTTGTTTAAAAACGTACTTATGTCATTGTTTGGTGACCTATTTTATGATGAATTGCCCAGACGGATCTCTTAAGTGTGTACTAGGATTTAGCTAATTCATATAAGCCTGGGGACATTCAAGTTGTATGCAATGAATCATTGTTTCCCAAACAAGATTGCTGAGATTTTATAATAATAAATAATAATTTTCAACCCAAATAATAGAGCTAGTTGTAAGGAATTATTTAAAAAATGTAATATTTTACAGTCTCTATATGTGAAATATCTTGTATTTGCAAAAATTAAATTACTTGTATATCTTCCAGGTCTGTAGTCAGGGAGGTACTATGGGGTGCTCGGCACGCCCTAGAGAAATTCCAACATTACATCATGTGGAAGAATTTTGCAAATTTTCCTAAATATAAATTTATATACAATTACTAACTTCTTATATTCTCCTATGTATGTCAGTTACTTCAAATTAAAATCTAGAAGGGAAAATGGCCTTAATTACCATGGTCCTATGGGATGTTTAGTGGTTGAGTGGTGGAATAGCAGTAGCTAAAGTCCGCCAGGACGTTAATAGAAATAAGATTTTTTTTTTTTAATTAAAGATTAAAATTACTAAATGGATGAGCATTTGTGTTTTCATCTATTATGGTATATTTACATGAAAACAGTTGTTTGTTTGTAAGCAACTTTCACAGTCTTTTTATATACACATTATGTTTTTACAGTGTTTATATGAAATTTATTGTTTTTATGCGTATTTATAAGTTTCTTATTAATAATTCAATGTATCGCCATTGTTATTGTTACGTATTGTATTATAGCTTTCAATGACATAATAAGACAAATGAATTATATGTAATTTTAATTGTAGAAATTAATAAAATGAATATTACTTACCGATACTTGGAGATGCCGTATGTTCTAATATTTACAAAGAATTGGAGGTCATAGCCCAATGTTAAAATTTTTTTCGCACTTTTTTCTTTCGAAAACTTAATTGAGCTTAAACTTATAGCTTAAAAATGGTTTTAGACCCCATATTCCAAATACTACTACAAGGCTAACATAAATTTTATCAACTAGCTATTAAATTGGCAGAAGACAATCGTCTAAAAATCTATCTATGCATCCAATATGATATTTTGCAGAAAATTTCAATTTATACTTGACCCTCAAGACTATATTGATGATTGTGCTATTTGAACCTGTTAGGGTTTGATAATTTTGTGCACAAGGACAAACGAACTTACGCAAGAGTTCTCAGCAATATAAAGTGAGTATATTCCATATTTATATGGCACATAAAAAACTCCGAAAAAGCTGCCGACCGGACTAATATAAGGGGAGACCGGGGCATGCTTTATTTTTCTACTCTTTATTAAGTTTATTAAGTTATAAATATAATGTATTACTTAATAGATAAAATATCTTATGTAAATTATGTTCCGTCATGTTAAAATAAGAAATAAACGGAGACACACCTGTTTTAATTAATATTTGTAACTCTTGTGGTATAGTAATGCAAATCACCCATAACTAGAATGTCATATCTAGGAAACAGATAAACAGAATGTATCTGTCAATGTTGCGAAGTATGGACAATGCATCCACCAATGCATAAAATATACCTATCTTGACGCAAAACAGAGTAAGATTTTTTGATTTACCGGAAACGTCTTTCAGTCTCCACCGAAAACACGATTTTTAAATCTCTAGTATTATTTTGTTCGTTTTAATACGCAAAAATTTTGAAGTACGGCTCTGTACTACCTTATCCGCAGATAAAGTGCCCACTTTGATATTTTGATGGCCGATTTCTATGGCCTTTTTTATGAACACTGAACAAATGGAGACAATTATATCTTATTAAAAGATTCGTCAGACCTTTAATCGTTATCGATTAGACTAGTTTTTGTACAATACCTAATTACTATGTTTACCAAAATTCAAAGTAATTTTCTTAATATAAGTATGAGACATGTTTTTGATATATAAAAACAGAGTCACTCACCGTGTATGTCATCTACGCATATCCGGAGGTCTTCTCTGAATGCGGGCAGGTAAGGGTGACAGCGGCACGTACACATTTCTCTTCCTGAAATGGCAGTTGCTGTTCCGCTGCTGATTCCCACGCAGGTTTCTTCTGTGCATACTGTATTTGATTCTGAAAATAAAAAATCAATTTTTACTTTCATCTACCGACATAAGGTAATATATTATTAATCCGGATTGTCGACTACTGTAATATTTTAATTGATTGTTCAAACATTTTTCATGAAATATTAATCCAAAGTTGTATGGCAAATTGTCAATAACTTTGTTGGTTACACATTATTGACGAATGTACAGATTTATCTCAACAGACAATCATGAACTATTTGCTAATTTTTTTATGTGTGCCTTCGGGGCCACCGAAATCCACAGCGGGCCCTGGGGCAGTAACTACTTTATTGTTCTAAAATATATGACCTGCGAATTTTCATACCGTATACAAGAAAACGGAAAGGAGTCAGATGTCGGGCTTTGATACTGTCATTAGCATACTATACAAGTACAAAATTCGAACAACTGACTCCCTCTCAAGAAAACGTGTCCGAACATTACCGCGTACGAGAACGGTGAGTCACAAGGCTAACGAATATCTCTTTGTTTTCTCTCTCTACGTTCTGGGTTGACAGCCTATACGTAGTTCATATCGATATATTATAGGTCCATGGTAAGTCCACTGCATATTATCACGCAGTATTTGAAATTTATTTTAGACACCCCGTATAGCATTTTTAGTAAAGAATATTATATATTACATTAGACTATTTAGATTATTTTATTGTTGCAATGAAACATGTTCCGCTTAAGAATAAAGGAATTGTCTAGTCGGCAGAAATTAAGTATATTCACCTACGATATTTTGTAACTATGGGGAAATGCTGAGTTGTAAAAATAGTCACGGCACAGGAAAAGAGTGCAAAAGTCAGTTGGGTTTGAAGTCAGTACGTGTGCTGCATGGCCCAACTCCCCTCCCGGGTGTGGCTCTCCAGAGGGATAAAATGTAAGTACAACTTCTTTGCCAATGAATTTGTACCTTATTTTCTCTAACACGTGTAAACGTGTAAACAGAAGAGAAGAGTTAAATCACTTTCCCACCCCCTAGTCACTAAAGGTATTTTATCCTCGAAAACAGGGGGGGTGAAAATTTCAACGAGAAGAGATAAATTTTATCATTTTCCACTCCCAGGGGGGGTAGATTCAACCCCCAAGGCTGGTGATGGTCTTTTCTCTGACATTAATCTTCGCCCTTTATCATGTCCCGGTCAAATCTATAGAAATTCGCATTGAAACCCTTGCTGTCGCGCGTCCGCGAAAACCGATAAAAGGGGAGGTTTTTGACCATTTGAAGGGGATGCCCTGGATAAAAACTTTTTTTACCCTCATATTCGTGTTCAGCACCCTCTAAAACAGGGGGTGGAGGTGGTCTGGTTGCGATTCTTGCTGTGTTCATGTTCATCCGACTCCTTGACTACACTAAAGGCAGAAAATGCCCAACCACGGCTGTAGATGATCCATTTATAAGGTTGCAAATAGTCTGAAGTAGGCGTCGAAAGGTAGTCCAAACAAGAAATGAAATGGAAAAAGTTCGTGGAACCAGAATAAGTGAGCGTACAGTTAGAAGAAGACTCAAGGATATTGGCTTGAAACCCAATAGGTCAAAAGTTGCCTCAAAACTTCATCGCCTGGCACGACTAGCCTTTGCTCGAGAACACCAAAATTGAAGTGATGATGAGTGGGGTCAAATTTTGTTTACATTTCTTATACTAGACGGTTATTAGTGGAAAAATTATATAGATATGACATTCAAAGTACTGTTTTAAAATGGTTAGAAGACTATTTGTGTGATAGGTATCACAGGACGAAAATTAGATTGAGAGTCCGTACGGTGTTCCTCAAGGAAGTGTCCTGCGGCCTCTTCTATTTATTGTCTATGTCAACGATATACATTGTGTTTTGAAAAATTCATGCATAAATTTGTTTGCTGATGATACTGTAATCACTGTGACCGGTAAAGATTTCGATAGTATAACAAACACTCTTAATAACGAACTTGACATTTTGTACGACTGGCTCTGTTGTAATAAATTAAAACTAAATTCTGATAAAACCAAACTACTGTAATTAAGTTAATTATATGTATAAGAAAATTGGGAAAAAATAGGCTTTTTTCGTAGAATTGCTACTAACTTGTTGCAGTGGAGCAAATTACTTATATACAACACCATAATATATCCCCATTTTACATATTGCGCGTCCCTTTTAATAGCATGCAACAACCAAGAAATCGGCAGGTTGCAACTATTGCAAAATAAAGCAATGAGAATTGTACTAAATTGTGGTATTTGTACTTCCGTAAAGCTTATGTTAAGCCTTCTTAATTGGTTGTCTGTGGAGCAGAGTATAAAAAAGGCGAATTTAGTTCTAATATATAAAACAATTGATGGTAAAGTTCCCACTTATATACAAATATTAAAGAAACGCCTAGATGTACATGGTTATAATATAAGATCAAAAAATAATTATGACATTGAATTAGTTAAAAAATCATTTTTACAAGGTTCTATATATCAGGAAGGATTTTGTCTTTTCAATGCTCTGCCCAATGATATAAAAGAATCTCCTAATGAGAAAGTTTTTGTTAAAAATATATGTATATATTTGACATGTAATTATTCAGCTACCTAATGTATTAACTATGTTTTTACTTTTATTTTTTATCTTTTTATTCACATTTATATAAATATTTTTTGTCTGTTTACATTTCGTGGACTAAAATAGCTAAATAAATACGATGCAATACAATACTTACTGGGATATAATTTAAAAAAGGGCATCCGGTACATACATTACCCCATTAATATGACATTTTTAGAACAAAGCCGAGATACAACAGAAATTCCAAGTGTAACGATGCGTTTTAGAGATGAATAATACAACCGCCTGTTGTAGTCACAACCAACGTTCATTTCATTCATTCTGTCAGTTCAGTAGCGTTGCAATTGACGCATTTGTCAAATTTAATGATTTTCTATTTCCAGACCCGTCAAAATGTCGAAAAATTAACTCTTCTTAAAATATTACTTCAGTTTTTAATGTTGTTCTGTAAATTTCTGTAAAAAACACTATTACTTACCCTGTACGTTAAATAAATAAATAAATAACCTGAAGTAACACTTTGCAAAGCAATTAATGGGGGGAAAAGTCCTGTGAAATTTTAGGAGTGACCGATCCCAATAAACACCGTGTAGTACTTTAATTAACTTCACCTAAGTATCAGTTAAGGTTTACAACGTACATAAATTGAGTGTCAAATTAGAATCTCGTAGGTTAAAAGGTTTCCATTTTCTTTTTTTTAATTTTTATTTTAGTGGAGATTGGAAAGGGTGAATCTGGTAGAGATAAGTTAGGTTGAATTGTTATATCTTGACCCTATCTGCACGTAGACATCAATGTTCACTTACTTACGAGGGACCTTGTATATCCGCTATGTTTTTGTTGTTCTTGTCCCCAATTTACATTCAACAACTTTCAATAGTAATGATAATAGTTATTATCTAAGTGAAACTGATTTACTGTTAAATGGAAATATTTTATTGAGGAAGCAGACACGCTTCGTAATTTATTATTTATAATAGTTCCAGAAATATAATATGCATACCACTATATAACGTCGTATATATTTTATACTTGTCATATTATTATAACTTGTTTATATTATACTTACGTTCAAGAGGCACGTTCCAATAATGATAATAATAATAATAAGGGACTTCATTAACAAAAGTAGTAATATAATAGTGTTATGAGTTTTCCACCCTTTAGGAAACACCCTGTATGAATCCGTGGGTTCTAAATAATTTTTGACTAGGGGTAAACCACATACAACCGGTTTTACAATCGCTAGTTAAATTCCAGTCAGAGTTATCTTCCAGGTTATTATCGAAATTGGGTTTTACAATATCTGGTCATCTTCGATGTGGTAGTTATCTAGTAGTTAACTTTACTAGCAGATGAGGTGTGGGTAAACTAGAAGTTGGCAGTTTACTGGCAATTTATAACCTATAAGATAACTGTCACCAAATATTTTTTTGATATTTTGCCTAAAAATGGATATGTGCGAAGTAAATGCATATAGCAGTGATGAGTAGCCAAGGTAATCCTGTGTGATCTTGTATAGACCTAACTTTTTCGAAGAATACGATGGAAGAGATTTTTTAAATAGATCGAGACTAAATACTACCTACTTACTTAGTAATAGACCACTAACTCATAAATTACTTCTGGCATTTATATTTGATAGCAGATGACGTGACTTTGGACCAAAATTCATACATTTTATGTATATTACCCATTTTTCCAGTACCAACATTATAAATTTTATTCACAACCTCTCGTTTACAAATCATCACTTAACTTTATATTGAAAAACGCATGTGTCGGTAAAGTTATAGTTAACCTGCAAGTAAAAGTCAACTAACATGAAAGTTAACTTGTGATTGTAAAACCGGCTGTAACACTTTTTTTAATAATTTACTGATTATATAAACTAACTTTTACAATGTTTATATTTACACTTCGAATTTATAATCTCACTTTCGCTATTAACTTCACTTTAGTAAGCTTCTCTCTGCGCCGGTAATCGCGCCTTATATACTCTGAAATTGTCTCTAGATCCATCCAGAACACAATCAAGAATCTTCTCTCACCACACTCTAGAAAACTCTATCTCTTTCTACAAGTTTCCAGTCACTCACTATTTGGCATAGGCGTATCAGTTTCAAGGGGGTGTAATTCATAACAATACATTAAAGTAACGATTTTACTGGCCGAGGTTCGGTAAAGCCTAATAAAGGCACCTTGTTCTTCCACCAATAAATGTATCTAGCTTCTTAATTTTGATATATTTTAATTTAACGAAAGGGACAAAACTTTCTGAAATTATTATTTAAAAACCGCTACCTAAAGAATCACTACTTCCACATCCAGATTTTCGATCCAAGTCACTTTGAAGGAAACATCTTGACCATATCTGCACTCTAGTATGTGGAAATTATTGATCATAGAATTTTAATAATATTTGGGGCAGATACAGAAACATTTGCAGCGTATGCGTCAAAAATTAAGTTTCTGAACTCTTATTAGCTTGCTCTACTTTTCCGATATTCACAATCTCCCACTCCCCCACCCCTTCAAAACGGGGGGGGGTTCTTTTTGAAAAATAGTGGAAAGAAATCTGAGGCCGCGGCTTCTAGTATATATACCAAGTTCTAAGTTTCTATACGCTTTTACCAGCTTGCTTTACTTATGTTTCCCTATTTACCTATAGGAGAGGGGGATGGAAAATATTATAAAAATCTGAGGCCTTCGCTTTAGTGTATATAATAAGTCCAAAGTTTTCGTACTCTTACCACCTTGCAATACTTATTTTCCCTATTTACCCATATTTAACCCCCAACCCTTCAACGGAATCATCTCAAAAATATAATCTAGTTTCAGATGTCGTTATAATACATACGTGTACCAAATTTCAAGGGGCCGTTCGTAAAATACGTTTGCAAATAAAGGGGAGGGAGGGGTATTGCTTAGCGTGACGAGATGTGACAAGGGGGGAGGGGGGTCTAAGGAAATGTGACGTTCGCAGTTAATCAATTTTATTGTAATTTTTCTCTTAACTTGGCAGTTTATAAAAAAATTTCATTACGATAGAAAGTCATTCCCAAGTACTAAAAGCCTGTAAATAGGCTCGTTGAGGGGGGCGGGGGTGTTCCCATCCGGTCCCGGGGGTTTTTGAGGGGCCCGGGTATCATTTGAAGTTAGAGAAGTATTTGCATTATGTGTAATGAGAGAGGTATACTTTTAAACGATTAGCGTGATGTTAAATAACAATGAGTTTTGAATGACTAAATATGAAATTTCTGCCACTCCGTTTTTTAGAACGGCGACCCAGATAAATATTTAATTTTAAGGAATATCCGCGCCCCGCTCTCCAAAATGTTGATCCAGGAAAATATTTAATTCCAAGGAGGAGCAACATTCCCCCCCCCCCACCGCTCTTTAAAATTTCGGTCGAGGGCTGGGAAGGTTGTATGTTACTATCCCTCGGGCCCCGATTTTCTGTCGACGGTCTTGCCTGTAAATAAACATGTGGCTAGTCAAACATTAATGTTTCAGATTGTATTTATTTACTTATGTGGTCATAAAAATTATTTTGAATTATTCATCTGTATGCTATTCTTAATCACAAGAAATCGTTTATGGGGGGGGATAGCTTTTGTGGCGTAATACTTGTAGGGGGGTCGCTGAAAGTGTGATTTAGCGTAACGAAGGGGGAGGGAGGGGTCCAAAATGGTGACATTCTGAGTGACGTACTTTATGGATGACCCCAAGTGAAATTCTCAGTTTTATTTTATCAACCTTTTTAATAGCGGTGTGGGGGTGGTGAGGGGATACTTTGTTTGAACAAATGCCTTCCAGGATTAGGATTTATTCCGAAACTGTTTGCTACACTCTTGTAATGTTTGAGACAAGTTTCAGCAAGAAATTACTATATTAAAACAATTTCTCTTTTGGTGGTAATTTGGACGCTTAGATTTACTCCACTATTATTTCAAGATATATTTTCGATGGTCGTATTAATTTTGAATCATGCAGTATGTATATTGCATATGTAAGAAAAAAGGACGACACATGAAACGTGACTAAGAACACTGCATAAATATACCTTGTAACTAATGTTTACTTCTATATTTACACCTGTTACAGGTTTTATACTATTTGCACTAAATTCTGTGCTGCAATATTCACGCGCTATTTCAGGTAGTAAGTTTTCTGAAATAAACTAGTAACTTTTAACAAATTGCCTATCGAAAATCTAACAAGTTCAAGAATCTTAATTAATGACTTCATTCTACGTGCATTTCCGTTACTTGCATAACTCTAGATAAGTTTTAATAGGTATCATGTGTTGGAAGTAATAAAACAAATATCTACACTCCTAGTGGATTATTTATTTAATCGTCAGCATTAGAATTTTGCCAAGATTACACTATATTATACAGTGTGTCCGTAAAATAATGCGTAAATTTAACAAAGGGGAAACTGAATTTTTGATAGTATCATACTGAAAAACGCGAGGCGAAGTACGGTGCCGGTTTCAGTAGCGAGAACTCGATCGGCGAAGTTAAGCAACGCCGGAAGAGTCCGTCACTTAGATGGGTGACCGTATCTCATTTCGCCGTCGTGGTTAAATGGTGGAATAGCATTAACTAAACTTCGCCAAAACGGTAAAATAAATAAGACGTTAAAAAATAAACAAAAATTAACAAAGGGGAAACCTAATTTTTGATAGTACCATACTGAAAAACGCATTTTTAGTGTTCCACATTCAAATGGATTGATCTCGTTGGGCTATCCCTCTTTCCACCCGTCATCCGTCTGTAACGAAGCTTCTTCATAGTAATAACTGTAATTACTGAAGTATCCCGGCTGTAGTTATTCTAGTTATTCATTGCCGACCGGCGATGTTGCAATTCTTACTGCCTATACCTAGCTCGTCACTACACGCACGGTATTTATTACTTGGACATCCACGTAGTGGAGGTTTCAGCTCTAGACTAAGACACACACTAATACAATGACATTTTTTCTAAATCTCCTTTTTACTCCCTCGCTTACCGAAGGGAAGTATTGTATTCGAGAAAAAGTCACCCTCCGGTATTTTTTCGGATTTTAACGTTTCAGAACACGTAGATTACGAAAATATATGTTTTTCAATTCTGTCAGTCTGTCTGTCTGTCTGTTGGTGCATTAACTAAAAAACTACTTGACGGAGAGCAGTCAAATTTGGTAGGTAGTTGACGCTACTGTCAGCGAAGAAATGGTTAAAATTTCGCTGGAAAGGAAAATATACAGTGCGGACCGTCTAAAGGGAATAAATAATGAAAAGCATTTTTTTTTGCTCAAATGTAAAATTTCCAAGTTTCATGACACGCTAAATCTATTTCAGAAAAAAAATGTTGAAAATTTTTTTACCAACATTTTTGAAAAAAATTTTACCACTAAAATAGATGGAATTTTTTTTTCTTTTTTCAAATTTAAAATTTTCACGTTTCATAGCGTTCTAAACTTATTTAAGAAAAAAAAATAGAAAATTCTTTTACAATTTTTGAAAAAATTTTACCACTAAAATAGATGGAATTTTTTTTTCTTTGTTCAAAATTTAAATTTCCACGTTTCCATGGCATTCTAAACCTATTTCAACAAAAAACAGATTTAAAAATATTTTTGAAAAATTTTAAAATTTTTTTGAAAAAAATTTTAATCTATTTATCACTACTATAGAATAGATGAAAAATTTGTTTTTGCTCAAAATTAAAATTTCCACGTTTCATGACATTCCAAACCTATTTCGGAAAAAACATTGCAACATTTTTTTACCATCTTAGAAAAATATTTTACCACTAGAATAGATGAAAATAATTTATTTTTACTCAAATTTAAAACTTCCACGTTTCATGACATTCTAAACATACTTCAGAAGAAAAAAATTATGAAAATTTTTTTACCACTAAAATAGGTGGAAAAAAATTTTTCTTTTTTCAAATTTAAAATTTTCGCGTTTCATAGCGTTCTAACCTATTTAAGAAAACACATTTTTAGAAAATTCTTTTACAATTCTTGAAAAAATTTTACCACTAAAATAGATGGAATTTTTTTTTTCTTTGTTCAAATTTAAAATTTCCACGTTTCCATGGCATTCTAAACCTATTTCAACAAAAACAGATTTAAAAATTTTTTTGAAAAAAGTTTTAATCTATTTATCACTACTATAGAATAGGTGAAAAATTTGTTTTTGCTCAAAATTAAAATTTCCACGTTTCATGACATTCCAAACCTATTTCGGAAAAAAAATTGCAAAAATTTTTTTACCATCTTGGAAAAATACTTTACCACTAGAATAGATGGAAATAATAATTTCTTTTTGCACAAATTTAAAATTTCCACGTTTCATGACATTCTAAACAAATTTCTGAAGAAAAAAATTATGAAAATATTTTTACCAACATTTTTGAAAAATTAAAAAAAAAAATGAAATTTTCTAACCACCACTCTACTTCCACTCCACGTGAATGAGGAATTGAAAATGTGACAGATGGCAATAATATTTGGCATATGCACCTATTATACTTTTATTGAAAAATGTACAGGGTGGTCATCCCTGGAAATAATTCAGTCATGGTGGACATTTGTAAAGGTATTTGCGCAACCCTTCCATATTTGGCACCTGTCATTTGGTATTGAACTTTTGTTGTTGGATGAGCACTCTGTATATTTTTTTGACCAAAACTTATCAGGTTTTTTTTTGTAATAATAGTGTATAACCCGGTTATTATTTTCAGTGTCATTTCGTAATTATTAATTTTTTTTTGAGTGACCGCCATGCACAAATAAAGAGGGAAGTTCTGTGTAAACACCTTTACCGATTTTTGGTATTTGGGAGTGATATAGAATTAAAATTCGTCAAAAACTAGAATGGTTGAATATTTGGATGATTACTTTCTTCACTCTTAGTAAAAAATAATAGTTTCAAATAGGTGACTGGCAAAAAATAGAGGATATGAGGAAAATTGTAGATGAGATAAGAATAGCCATACAGAAAAAATTCCCTCAGTGACTGGGAAAAGGTGTACGTAGAAGGGAGAACTGAATTAGTAAGTTTCTTTTTAAAAAGAACCTGAACGCGGATAAATATATGAACCAATTTCTGATCCTTTCTTTTTTAACAACTATTTTCAAGATAATAATAATATAATCTGAAAAATTACGGCCTTATGCAGTACACTATCATTGAGCACCTTGAGATACTCTAGAAACACGCTTAGGAACCATGCTAGGAATGTAATGACTTAATTTCTTCTTTCTGGAGCGATTCTGAAGGAGTGACCTAACATCGACTGGAATTTAATGGACATTTTTATTACTGACATGCCTAGACAGAATGGATTAAAATTCGACGCACTTCAGTTTTTATGCCACTGGATTAATAAATTTGACCATGACTCAAAAACCAGAATACTATGTTGGACAATTTATCTCCAGATCAGCATCGTTGGCGAATCGCACATCAAGTACAGTATTTAAGCGAAGTGTGTTGGTGTTTTGGTATTTATGGAAACTATTTTGGCGTTAGCATCACACCAAAGGTTTAAATTCGCCCCCAAGAAATAAATTTGATTAAAATTAACGAGACAAAACTCACTTTATATAAATTGTTAACCTTGCTTACCCGCGTGCTGTGAAAAAATATCGCCACTGTTGTGCCTGATAATCTGAAGATTTTGATTCGTGGTCGCTTCTAATGGATATATCCCAGGAACAAACGCAGAGAGCGTCAGTAGCAGCCATGACGCTTTTAGCACATTTGTTTCTTTTTCCATCTAGTTACCACGGCCATACAGCCGCCGAACATCTCAACCTGAAACTAAGAATTTACAATTAATTGAATATCAACTATAACAGTTCTCAACATTTGAGATTATTGAAAAATCTAGATTCTTGACACGTTGTCCTATTATTGATTTTGTTTTAACTGGCTTGCCTCAAAATACGTATCTAAATGTTTGTCGGCGACAATACCCCGGTACACGCCCATACCACATAATTCACTGAAGTCAAGAGAACGTTGTCAGCAAGTACCGATTGAGCCGAGGAATGTGAAGAGTACACATCTGTCTCCATATATGGCCATGTGAAACAGACGACTTCTAGAGTCAAGTAGACTCAAATATGGAATAGAAATGTCTTTATGTCTAGATTTCTGTGTGTACACTTGTACACCACCATCTCTTGTAAACACAATAACTTCTGTTAGACTAATGTTTTCAAACTACGTTCCCAAAGCAATTTCCATAGAGAAACTAAAATTTAATACAAATTTGGTACATACGTAAAAGAGCAAGACAGAACACTCCCTATTGAAATTGTATGATATCCTCATATCAGGTTATCGCCAGAAATATGTAATCTGTAATGTTTAACATAATTATGTTATCGTTTTATAGCAAAACGTTACCAAGACTCGATAAAACTCACAAACGCACGATAATATGCAAAATATCGGAACTGGAGTATACCGGGTGGCCAAGAGTCAATGTACGCCCCCAATATTTTAGTTGTTTTTGTATTTAAAAATTTGGTTTTTGGTACACATAAATTAAACAATGATAAGCTACGTTTAGACTAACAGGAATGAAAATATCACTTCCGGTTGAACCGGAAGTGACATCAACTTTTTTTTCTTAAATGGAATGACTATATTTTTTTTATGGTTTCTCATTAAGCATAAATTTCTAAGTGCAACAGTTTTTTCAGATATAAAAAATTCCAAAAAATAAGTGAGATACGAACAATTTTTTAATTTTGTCAATATGGCCGCGTCAGATGAACGCGATGTAAGAAAATTACTAAGTAGGCTAAGGAAATTATTAGTAAGGTTGTAGACTTGTCTGTAAAGCAGAAAATAGTTGTTTGAATTACTGATAGGTACCAGTATTTTTAGTTTTTTTTTTCAAAAAAACGGAATTTCATTTTCATTTCCGTAGGGGTAATGATTCATAAACTATAATTTTTTCGCCATTAATCGTTTCTTAACGATATCCTTCGTAATAATAGAAATATTTTTAAAAAGTAGACACAAATTAAACAAGAAATAATTTTAATTGGTATAACGTTAGAACCGTGAATAAATTAGCAAGAATAACAAAACTATTTAAAACCTAAATTATAATAAACCATTACAAAAATTGTTCAAACTGTTCACCGTTATGATTAATACACAGAGTAGCGCGACTTATCGTTGTACGTCATTCTGTAATTGTTGAGGTTATTTGTACAATTTCGTGTCGAACTCTTTCTTCCAGATGTTGCCTTGTGGTTGGAGCAGTCACGTAGACTTTATTCTTCAAATGCGCCCGAATAAAAAATCGAGTGGGGTTAAGTCAGACGACCTTGCAGGCCATCTGACTGGACCATAGATCCCAATTCAACGATCTGGAAATAGTTGAATCAAGTAATCCCTAACGATAATAGCATTGTGTGGTCCAGCCCCGTCTTGTTGGAGGTAAACCTTGTCAATATTGGTATTGGGAATTTGGTTAATCTGTGGAACTATTATATTTTGGAGAATTTCTAGATATCTTGGTCCAGTTAGAGTTTCGTTAAAAATTATTGGACCTCTGATATGGTCGCCCAGTACGTCTAACCAAACATTGAAGCCAAACCGCCCCTGTCTCATAATATGCGGATTATCAATTGCCCAATATCGAGTGTTGTTTCGATTAAATAACCCAAGGTTTGTAAATCTCGATTCATCAGTGAACAAAATGTGTTTGATAAAATTCTCATTTCTTAATTGGCGTAACTGTAACCAATTACAAAAGGTTATTCTTCGTTGATAATCATTTTCATACAAAAATTGATGCAATTGATATTTATAAGAACGATAGCCGTGTTTCTTTAAAATTTTTCTGGCTGATTCTTTGGAAACTGGTACTTCATGTTCAATTTGTCTTATCGAAATGGTTGGGTCAACATGCACTAAAGCTAATACATTAATTTCCGTTTCTTCATCCACAATAAATCTTTCTTCAATTTCTACATTAGGTTCAGTTCTAAATTGTTGCTCCAACCGGGCGAAATAGGTTCTCGGAGGTTGTCTTCTTTCTGGATATCTCCGTCCATACAGACTTTGTGCTCTAGTTTCATTACGTCGAGTCTCTCCATAAATAATGATCATGTCAACTTTTTCATCTCTTGAATAATTTTCAGTCATTTTATATTAATTTTCTTGTTTATAACAGCTTTAATACACTTGCTTCAGAAAATTAGTGAGTAAATCAAGACTAATTCAATTGTTGCGAATGTCTGTCATTTTCACGGCTATCTTCAATTTTGGATTTAAATGTAGAGAGGTACCTTATTAAAATGATTTGTTGGCGCTTACTTTTTAAAAATTCCTCTATTATTACGAAGGATATCGTTAAGAAATGATTAATGGCGAAAAAATGATAGATTATGAATCATTATTTCTGATTAATAAAAGAAACAGAACAGTTCCATTAAAAAAAATCCATAGGACTCCTACGGAAATGAAAATGAAATTCCGTTTTTTTGAAAAAAAACTAAAAATACTGGTGGTACCTATCAGTAATTCAAACAACTTTTTTCTTCTTTACAGACAAGTCTACAACCTTACTAATAATTTCCATAGCCTACTTAGTAATTTTCTTACATCGCATTCATCTGATGCAGCCATTTTGACAAAATTAAAAAATTGTTCGTATCTCACTTATTTTTTGCAATTTTTTACATCTGAAAAAACTGCTGCACTTAGAAATTTATGCTTAATGAGAAACCATCAAAAAAATATAGTAATTCCATTTAAGAAAAAAAGTTGATGTCACTTCCAGTTCAACCAGAAGTGATATTTTCATTCCTGTTAGTCTAAAAGTAGCTTATTATTGTCTAATTTATGTGTACCAAAAATTTTTAAATACAAAAACAACCAAAATATTGGGGGCGAATATTGATTCGTGGCCACCCGGTATAGTGACTCTATCAGGATCGAGAAAACTTTACGAGAGCACTGAAAGTTGTAGTGTGACGTTGCCGGGTACAATAAATACTATTAGCAATATTAATAGTCGGGGAGCTGGCGTCCAAAATGTGCAAGAGTTTTCTCAAAGCTAATTTTTTGAGATTAGGTTACTTTTTACTGATGAAAAGTAACTGTAGAGTCAGCACTTCCGGTACCGGGACACCTGGCGCTGACACGCTCGCAAAGGTGTAATATTTATTAACGTCTCTGAACTGTTTTCTCAAAGCTCAAAATTTATAGAAAATCAGCAAATATAACATAAAACAAGAATCCAACAGTCAGACAGCAAAATATAGCGACACGTGGCGTCAGCGCTACTTCATACCTGTCAAAAAAGACGCGTGTCAAACTGATTTCTCAAGGCTGAAATTCTCCAAAACATTAATTAAAAATATAAAGTTAATAAAGGAGACAGTCAGACTGATTTATGATAGGACCACGTCAGTCGGCAGTCGATGGATATCATTTATATAAAAAAATAATTTAAATTTTTTCCTAATAAATATAATTGTTTAGAACGAAAAATGATAAAAATATTGTATATATGTTAATGTTTTCAAGTAATGTTTAAAGCAGGTTGTACTATGAAGTTATGATTTTTTTATTCTTTATTATAGATATCAGTAATTTTATACAAAAAAAATAAAAATAATTTTAATTACTTTATAACAGAAAAAAAAAGAATCGTTGAAAAAAAATCTACCGTCGTCGTGTCTTCGCCACTATCTTCATCAGAATAAAACGCGAATGTGCCATATTCTTCGGCGTCATCAGTGGTGGTTGATTCCGGATCTGTGTACAAATAAAAAATTCAGCGTTAAGGACATTAATAAGTACGGTTTTGAATCACATTTACGAGTCGACTGGCAAAAATTACCTGCAGATGTATCATCCGGTTGAATCAAAACGTCAGAAATTAAATTAGGTAGCTGATCGCCTTCGTACCAACTGAAATCAGATCGACCATCGATCAACTGCCAACCGTTTTCCTCTGGAATCATTGCAGTGGGCACTTTTTCATCAGCATGACTCCAAATGTTCGATATATACGCAGCCCTTTGTATTTGTTTTTTCAATTCTGTCTTGCATGGTGGTAAATTGGAACCATCGACGTTTTTCGTGGCAATTTTGAAAGCGTCGTTGGTGTCTTTGAATGTGTAAGTCTTATTGAAAAGTAGAAAGCATGCCTCATATACATCACAAGTATTTGTGAAGTCATATAATTGACAAAAAAAATTCTCAATTTCTTCGGAAATTCGAATGAAATTGTCGTCGTCCTGAATTTGGATCAAATGTTTGAATGCATCCTGCATCTTCATGATATTTTTTCGATGTGGAGCTGAATACGTACTATTCGCAACTGGGCGCATTTTTCCATGACTGACTCACATCTGCCGCTTCCCTTTCCCTAATCTCGACCTAACAGTTCCATAACAAAGATTCTAAAATTGGTATGCCTACTGGAGCCATCCATAAATGATGTCACGCTACTTTTATCAATTTTTGACCCCCCCCCCTTGTGCCACACATTGTCACGCTCGCGCGATCCCCTCCCCCACCCCCTGTCTGTCACGTCACAGTAACTTTTATGTAAATTACTAATATCAAGGGTGCTGATAATAAATAATCAAGATATTAGGCATAAAACTATTTTCTTGTATTGTGACATCACAATTGCTTTAGCTCCCTCCCTCTCCCCTGTCACAAAGTGTCACAACTTTCAGAACCCCCCTCCCTCCCTTAAAGCGTGACGTCATTTATGGATGGCCCCTTACTGTAGCGTACTCGCCTACATCATGTACTCCGGGCAGTCGAAGTAAAGATTAAGTAAGTAAGGCAAGTATCGACATATTGGACATCACGACTCAAGTATACCTGCCTACAGTAACCCACATTCCATTGAGTTATAAATGATATCTATTGAGAAAAGGCGTACTAATGCGTGCAGTTACCGTTCTCACATCTAACGACTGCTGACTGACGTGGTCCTATCATAAATGAGTCTGACTGTTTTCTTTATTAACTTTATAGTTTTAATTAATGTTTTGGAGAATTTCAGCCTTGAGAAATCACTTTGACACACGTCATGTTTTTGACAGTTATGAAGTAGCGGTGACGTGTCCCTATATTTTGCTGTCTGACTGTTGGATTCTTGTTTTGTATTATATTTGCTCGTTTTCTATAAATTTTGTGCTTTTTGTGTTTAGAGACGTTAATTAATATTACACCTTCACGAGCGTCAAAGCGCCAGGTGTCCCGGTACTGGAAGTGCTGACTTTACAGTTACTTTCCATCGCTAAAAAGTAACCTAATCTCAAAAAATTAGCTTTGAAAAAACTCTTGCACATTTTGGACCCCAGCTCCCCGACTATAAGTAATAAGGTCCAGTGAACCAGGCGGATGGGTGAATTTTTATTTCATAATTTATAGTTAACATTTTTGAAGGCGTTTTTGTACCAAAAAATATTGTATTAGAAACGCACCTCTTTGGAGATAAAGAGTCTAAAATTGATAAAAATAATTATTTTTTGTGTGTAACTTTTCTGAATAGTTTGAGATTTTCTGTGTACAATTTAAAAAATCATGTTAAAAGCGGCGACAAAGAGATTGAATAAATATTCTTATCTCATCTCATTTTTGCAATTCCTTGCTCTTTTCTGCAACTAATTACGGTATTATTGTAGCCAAGTAATTTTTCTCTCATTCCCTGCCTTTTTAAAACGAGACAGCTTGGAAGATGAAGATTGCTCTGAAAATTATTGCCTACACCTAGCTATATTAATCTTAATTTTAAATTTTTTGACGGTTACCGCATTGAAGTAAGTGGGAGAAAACATTTTATAAATAGAGGTTATTTTTTAAGAATTTTATTAGAAAATTCCGAGCATTTCTATTTGATATTAAAATATTTCAAATAACCGCCATCTGTATCGATATTTACCGTTCGAATTAAAGGTGCGCTTTAAAATACAAGCGATATCAAATAAAATTATGGTTTTGCTTTATGTCATGTCATGTACATCTGAGAGTAAATTCCGCAACGGGATTTCAGAATTATTACAATATTCTTTAAAAGAGTCATCTTTCTTAATTTATAACTGGTTATTATCTAGGATTGAAGAAAATATTGCTTGGTGTTTGTGATTTCGAACTACATTAATGAAATGAAACATTCTTTATTTGGCAAATAGCAGAAAAAACTATCTGTAAAAATATGAATTTCCAATATTTGCCTTTCAATAGGCTTGTTCGGCATTTTTTTTTATTTCATAAATCGAAAGTGCAAGTATAAAATAATGAATCTGCAAAGAATCAGAAATTTATTCGCACGTTTAGTGTCTTAAAAACAATTACAAACATCCACCTCGCGAAAATGGGGCGTAGCCAGGCGCTACGTCACTATACGCATAGACTCTAGACTCGGTGATCTCAGTCGATTCGATGCTGTTTAGTTGTTATTATCTATATACTTATCGTGTTGATCTGCGCCCCTCTAAAATTGCGGATCGGATCTATCAAAGGCTTTTCGTGGGGGCGGATTTTCGGGAAGCGGCCGGTGTCATTCAATTCGGGAATTAATTCTACATTGTTTAAGATAAATTCTGAGGCTGTAACGAAGCATATTTTATTTTATAAAACCGCATATTTATTATATACTATTTCTAAGTACAGAAAGCAAATAGTTGTTTGAATTTAAGCATTATCCCATTGGAGAGAGCTCCGCTAGATGGCGCTAGTTCTCCAACACCAATTAAATATGTTCCATCTGTATCGAATACTCAGCCGAGCCAACGATATAGCAAGAAGGGAATCAGGAGCAGGAAATACTAAATCAAGAAGACCACCAGCAAGGAAGTGAGTATATTAAGAATAGGAACGTTGGTAAACAACTTGGCCAGTGTTAAGCACAGCCAGCACAGGCCTACTAATCATACTTTCTTTTCCAGTTGTGTGTCTGGTACGCTGCGGACGCTCGAGTAAGTATAAGAATATCCAGGACAGAAAAAAGTTCTGAGGTTTCTGGCTGGCCTAGTCCCTTCAGCTAGTCAGATACCAACGTCCTTTGGATATCTTGGATATTATCTATCCTTGCTGCCCGGAGCGTATGTACGCAGGGTGGAGGTATCCTGGGTAGACTCGGGTGTGGTTTGCTGGCCTAGTCCCTTCAGCTGGTTGACCACACGGGCTCGCTGATACCCCGCATCTTCTCCACTCTCGTGTCCGTAAACCCTGGAGGTTGCTCTGTCCCTGCGGGTGGATTAACCAAAAGGGAACCGTGATCCGGAGTGGATATCTTGAGTGGTTCAGTGGCCTAGTCCCTTCAGTTGGTTAACCACTTGAGATATTTCTTTCTAACTCACTGTTGAGTACGCACGCCTGGTTCTGAGGTGTTTTGGGTAGATAGGGTGACTTGCTAGCCTAGTCCCTTCAGCCGGTTTGTCACATAATCCCTCGGCTACCCAAAATATCCCCCGTACTGGAGTGAGTACATCCTAGAAGGCAATTTATGCCCAGGTATAAATTGGCTGACAGAGAACAGTGAGCAGGAGTGGGCAGTTCATCTACGTATGCATTTTAAATCTTGTATCTTTCTTTTCCGCTGCGCACTAGCCAAGTTGCATAGATATTGTACCGTATTGCATGTAGATTTGGTAATTGCTTCCTCCCCGCTTGGTAATCACCGCCGATAACAATAACCGTGCTTGTTGTAGTAATTTAACCGTAGTAACCTTCCCCTCCTCGCTTACGCCGTCTAAATATTGTTTTATTTGTTTTTATGCAATATACGTTAGGGTAGTAGAGTAGAATTGTAGATAGTAGGATTTTGGTTATAATAAATATGTATATTATCTAAACTGTGCCTTTTACTGTGTATGTGTGAAGTCTGATATCCCTAGACCCCTGGACATACCGTGTCTCCTCTGACGCTATCCCAGCCCTACCAAAACAGGCTGTGTTAAGAGGCTAGTGTGAGTCCTTTACCTCACGAAAAACAATTGTAAAGGTGGCGCCCGAGCTTACCGTCACCGCCGACTGAAGGCTCGAGTGTCAAAGTGACGATTCACTGCTCGAGAGAGTGAATAAAACGTCACAAGACGTTCTTTTGAATAGTTTTTGAGTAATTAACTAGCAAAAGTCGCCTATCTCTCTCGTTATCTATACACTTATCGTGTTGATCTGCGCCCCTCTAAAATTGCGGATCGGATCTATCAAAGGCTTTTCGTGGGGGCGGATTTTCGGGAAGCGGCCGGTGTCATTCAATTCGGGAATTAATTCTACATTGTTTAGGATAAATTCTGAGGCGTTCTTTTGAATAGTTTTTGAGTAATTAACTAGCAAAAGTCGCCTATCTCTCTCGCCTCTTAAATTTAGGAATAGGCAGTCGAGGGATTGTAGGGGAATATATGATTTGGCGAAATGTTACCAAATATCAAAATATGACGGCCAAATTTTCGATTTTTAAGAAAATACCCATTTTTCTTTCCCACAGACCTAGCCGAAATTTAGATTTCCACTGTGACACGATGTCGATAAAATGCCAATCTTCTTTTTTAATTAGAGACCAATATCGATCCTCCACTACAAGTATTAACTTATATATGAGCGTTTAAAGATTTGATGTTTGTGATTTTTTAGGTTACGTTTTAATACTTCTAAAGAAGGCATTATTTGCTCGCTCTTGCAGAGCCGAATTTCCATGTACAATTTGTTATCAGGAGGGCCATTCTTGTTCTTTCCATAGAGACCTAGAACGGACTTCCATTCCACGTATTTAATTAGTTATGAATTGTATACAATTCTATGCTTTTCAATTTTTAACAGAAAAGCCATCTTCCGTTCGCCCGTACCAAGCCGGATTTTCGGTTTTGCCCCTACACTTTGGTGTAAGAACAAGACGCCACTCTTTCTCTTTCCATAGACACCTAAAATGACCTTCAACTCCACGTATTTACTTACTACTGAACGGCTGTTAGTGGTCGCGGTATATTACCGAGTTCAAAGTTGCGTATAGTGACGTCACAAACAGGCGCACTGTTTTTGCAACTATTACTAATTTCAACGCCTTATTATATCTCGAGAACGGAAAAAGTTAATAAAATGAAATTTTAAGTGCATAAGAATGTCGAGTACTACACAGAGAAAAATGATTAAAATTTACGGTGTAATTATAACATGGTTAACGAAAAATTATATTATATGTTAGAGAAATATTAACCCTGCTATGGAATTATAAACATACGCCATGTAAATTTACATAAAACAGATGATATTTCATTCGTGGTAACAAATTTTCCACAAATAGTGTAAATGTAACGTGTGATATTACACCCTGTTAGGTACAATTTAGCTAGTGATTAAAACTTCGCTACGTCTGGCGTATATTTCCACACCTGTGGATCCCCCGCATGCGCGGATGACTCGTATATACTTGATTTGCATTTTATTGTATAGGTTTGACGGCCTGCAAGTGCGTCTTAATATTTTGCTGAAAAGATTTATTATTTTATGAGTAGATTCGTCTTGTTTGTAAAGTGCTCTTTGGTGTTTGCATCTAAAAACAGTAAGTATTGATATTTTTTGTTGTATGATGTGAAATAATACCTATTCGTAGATAATAATCTTTAGTTGATTTAACCTAAAACCTAAGCATATCATCAGATGCTTATTAAATAACTCTACAGAAACGTAAATGATAAATTAAAAGTGCTACATGACAAAAATGATTAACCAAAAATGCTGTTTGCTTTTAGGGATTAAACCATGTAGAAGAAGTGAATTCTTTAAGTCCCTGCATAGTACTTGCTCAAGGTAAGCTGTTAAAAATAATCAATATGTAAGTTTTTATTTCAAAGCTTTATTCTAGATGAAGACAAATATTATGTTGTAATCGAGAATATAACTATTAACGAAGGATCTTCTTCTTTCATTGCTGCGTTAGAACAATTTTGTGCTTCATTTTTTATTTTTAATATGAAGTACCCTGATAAAGCCAATGCAACTCTGAAAGTTCTACAAAGGTACTTTATGAAAACTCATCCCGATAGTGGCACGAAGTCAAATACTTTTTCAAAATCAAAGTCTGCAGTTATTAGGTTCCTGAAGAGTCTTTCTGATTATATATCAAAAGTAAGTTTTTTATATTACTGTTGATTCACATTTTAAAATAATTCTAAAATTTGTTTGTAGGAAGATCGCTGATTACCACTCCGACATTCAGTAGATATAAACACAAACACATTCTAAGTTTATTTTAAAAATTATACGGGTTGCTCTGTCCTGTCCTTAAGTTTGTTTTGCCCTACTATGAATTTGTACATTTAAGTTTATTTGACCTTACCATATGGATTTGTATAGTTAAGATTATTTTATTATTATTATTAATATATTATATATATATATTATATATTATTTATATTATATTTAATGGATTCGTATATCTATAGTAAAGTAGGTCTCAATTAGGTTTTCAGTAAAATAAAAGTTTGGATAAAAATCTTGTTTACTTAACTTATAAATAAAAACTTATTTCTTACCCTCTGTGAAAACATCAAATTGCACAACTTATTTGAAAAATATTATGTAGATGTGCACACCGCAAAAAACGTATTCTTTATAGGATTTTGCAAACGACAGAAAAAGCAATCAATGAAAAATAAAAAGAAAAACTATGTCTATGAAAATATTAATTTCGAATCTTTGCCCTTTTTACAACTGATGTTTATAGTATAAAATTATCTCAATAATTCACATGTCAAACGCAATAATTTAAAAACTTAGATGGACTTCAAATCGTCATTTATATATAGAAGAAATTTACCAAAAAACGAAAACTTTCCTTCAGTCACGATGTATACTGTTATACATAATATAAGGTCACCCGATATTGAAAGTAGGTGATAAAAATTCTTATTTAATATTTTATTGTTTTGTCATCCACTTCAGTATTTCCAGTATTTTTTAGAAGACTCCGTATATAATCAATAACACACCTAAATATATATACACTGTATATTTTACTTGTAATTTTACATTGTAAAAATAACGTAATATTACAATGGAATTTTAAACAGTATCTCAAAATTACATCGAAATGTTAGGAAGTAATATTTCATTACATCGTAATATCACATTGCATTTTACCTCTAATGTAGGGTAATTTTGCAGATTATATTTTCACAACTAATAAATAAATTTACACATGAAAGTTACATTCAAAATATAAAATTACGCCCATGGGTAATTTTGCGCAATCAATGAACGGTAAACGAATTGCCACCTATTCATAGCGGAAAAAATTTTCCCAGTGTATATAAAAACGTATAAAAACCATATAAAAATAATATAGTGGAACAAGCTCATTCTTTCTGGAGGTCATCAGAAAGACATAAAGCCACTCATAAGATGTTTGATGCAAAAACCAAGACAATTTCCACAAATGTGAAGTTTTTAAAATTAGACATTAAATGTTTGACATTGATTGATAGAAACAACTGACCTTCACCTAACTATTACCTAACTAGTAGTGGAGCCTATATACCCTATGCATGTTTAAAAGTGATTTTTTTTGTTTTGTTTATTGTATTGAAACAAACAGCAGAGAAAACTATCTATGAGAACTAAAAAGAAAAACTACCTGTAAAAATATTAATTTCCAATCTTTGCATTATTTCGATAACCTGCAAACTGTAACTTCGTACGACACTCATTTACCCTTACTGTACTCCTATATTACCGGTATCTATCTTCGTATCCTTTTAAACTATAGACCTGTTAAAAGCTACACCGAGACCTATAAAAACCTGTTAAAAACTATGTACAAACTATTAGAACAGACTGCGGTTTCACCCACCAAGTTGGCATCATCGCAACCAGACTAACCCTACATAAAGAGTACATGGGATTGTTAGCTGGAAGTCCCATAGTATGTCTACTAATAGTCGGATTGATTCTTACCCCCCGAGACAAAAGATGGGGTGAATGTTTATATGTCTGTGTGTCTGTCTGTCATATCTGATTCTGATACGGTTTTTTATGAAAATGTGTTTTGTCGATTATTTCACTCACTAATATGGAAGCCAATGACAACTATTATTTGACACTAATTTTTCAAAAACCGGCTGCATACGCTGGATTGGATATGGGACATGATTGTTGCCAGCAGAGAGAGCCACATGATGCATGGGGTAGGAATATAGTATGAGAAGGGTAGGTGTTTGTGACATACGTCTTTTAAGTTTCCGTCTATCATCATCTCCTTATTTATTCTTCCTCTAAGTCTTCTATTTCTGAATCTCGCAGTGTGTACTTCCTTCTGCCCGCTTTTATTTATCAACCGTTGCACAGGTAAATAACCATTTACAGTGGAAGTGCAAGGAAGATCCCCGCGAGAACTATACTCTGTATACCGATCCTCCAAGTTAAAGCAAACTAAAAAAAATCTGCAAAAAATAAAAAAGAGATCTAGGACTTGGGACGCTCTGTATATCAAGCAGACCCCAACTCCTCTGACTTGAGATACATTTTTGTATTCTTAAATAAGTCCGATGTATGGACCATGTGACAAGGATTAATAAACCAATAAATAGAACTTATATTTTTGTCCGTATGCATATGTTGGCAGCTTCCCTCTCTATTCTGTAGGATTCCTACCCTACTTGCACTCATTGATTCACCCTTATTAGAAACCACCCCACTGCTCTTCGCTGAAAAGATAACTTTACGGTGCTTATATTACGTTGCCAGATGTTTGCATCCTTTTTTTAAGTTCAATTACACATAATAGCCAGACTCATGTTAATTTACATTAATCAATGTAGAATTGTCCAGGCTTCAATTCAACACAATTTCGCACGATTTCTCACAGTTTTAACCGAGTTTATTCGAGATTTTGAAGGAGCTACACGGACGTGCCTGCCTCCAGCGCCATCCGAAACCGACTCAAATGTAATATTTCCTTTTGTTATAAACAAAACAGTTTTAAACAATATCAGACCAAGTTTCCGTCTGGTAACATGGATTTTCATAATCGGTAGTGTCTCCTGAACTGATTCCAGCAAAAAAAACTGCGTCCGAAATGTGTTCGAAACTCATGCGCCCATGCCGCACCGCTTGCTCTATATTTAGAATCAGAATTGTATTGAACTGACTAAATGAAACTCAATTCTCCTTCAATTCAAAATAGCATTCCATCTTAATTCATACTTCTTAAAGTTTTATTCATTTATTTTTTATTAGCTATCTAATCAATGTTTTTGTGTCGTGGTTTTTAAATTTGTCAATTTCAGTATTTTGCAACAATAATTAATATCTCTTTAAATAATCTGCAGATTATTCATCAAAATAAATGTTATTACGGAAACGACAAGCAATTTACAAAAAAAATCAGGGCAAATAAATTTACCGGTTGGAAAGTAATTGAAGTATCTAGCGGGGATAAACATGTTCACATATTACTTAATCGATGTTATAACATATGCAATAAATAAGGCAGAAAGAAGCGAACATGTTATGCATTTGAAAAAGTTTAGATTGTTTATTGTCTGCGTTTATTTCAAAATCAATGCCATTGTTAAAAACCCTCCTTCACTTTTAACTTTTACGCTGCTATTTTACGACAAGTTCACACGCAAGACTTGTGTTTATTCACACGTCTAATAATGCCCCTTTCTTTCATAGTATATTGCATAAACCAACGCATATCTATAATACTAATCGTTATTACAATCTGAAACCACTGCAGAAATGCTAATATTATTTATAAGTTGATTAATATGGTGATGATAGAAAAAGGAAGTTGCCCTCCGGCTTCCAACCAAACGTATCTAGTGCGTAGATAACTTTCTTTTACCAGATATTTATTTATAATAAAATGCTTTCAATTTTCAACTAGGCGATAAATTCGTTAAGAAATTATTTTTAATAAGTTCAGTACGTTCTCTGAAAAGTATCAATGACATTTTTATTATTAGATTCCTTTAATATGATTCATACCACGCAAAGAAAGTGATTAGAAGTACCAGCTTTGGTGACAGAATATGCGCCCAAAACGAGGCATAATAATAGAGTCGTTTCCTTCAACAAAATTTATAAAATATTATTATACAATCAAAAAATATGCTAAATATGTATTTCATATATCATAATAAAGAAAGTCCTAATAATCACATGCAAGAAGAAATTGGTTTTCAAAATAACAAGGCGGTAAATGATGACGTATGTAATGAGAATTTAATTTTAGAGATTTTCATGTTTTCTCTATCATGTTGGCGGTAGTGCTCGGCAGATTTGTTGTTTACATTGTGTTGATTTTTCATTAAATTATAACCTAAAAATTTAAAATTTTATTTTCTATCTTAAAACATATCTGCAACACTATATTATTAATAGAAAATCATTTACATACTTAGGTACTTTATAGCTTACAGTGTACTTCATATTTTAATCAAGTTAAATCCTAATAACAATAACAATAGTTTGAAGACAATTAATATGACAATGACTCACGTCGATACTATAACCACACTACTCTGTGCTATAACAGTAAATGAACGACGCCCGTCGATTATTCCTCTATTTGTTAACTGCGCAGGCTCTCACATCTGACGTCACCATAGGCGCCAATTCAAAATTTCGTAACTTAAATAATTAACTTTACTAGTAAAATGAATTTGGAATGTAAAATAAAAAAATACGGGTCAAATAAAATTTTATAAATTACTTGAATATAGAATTTTTTTAAAATATTCAACGACCCTATTGTTTTCTCCACGATCGTTGATCATCAATTTCTCGTTCTGTTGTGAGTTATTGGGCCTTAACCAAGCAAATATTTTCTTTAAAATTACCTATAACTCGGCATGGTAAAAGATTAATTGAAAGGTAATTATGTCGTAAAATTGTGCAAATTATGTATTTATAGTAAATAATATTAGTTTAATGAACACATTCTTAAATAATAGGCGTGTTCGGTCATAAAAGAAAAAACATTTTTCTTGGCAGATGTGAAGTTAAATAGTCAACAAAACACGTACGTGCAAAAAAAATGAGAAAAAAAATTGCAGCGCCTGCAATTGCCAAATTAAAGTTCGGTGATAATGGTGGACCCCACAACGGAATTGACGTCAGCGGCCTGATATAAGCTCCGACTCCACCCTACGCGCACGTATCCCGCATAGCGCAAGCAGCGAATCACTATAATATTTAAGTTTTGTGACATTTATCGGTGGTGTTTTTTAAAGTCCTAGTCGTACAATGCAACCGGGGTACCAGAAAGCCGATTCCCGAAACACACCACATTTAAATGTGCAGATGGTATTTGATTTTTTGACAAGCAATGCGAACCTAAATCAAGCTCAAAGCAGTGACGCTAAATACTGTAAGTACCATACTTGTGGCATATTTTTTATTTGTATTGTATTTGTATTTATTATTTAGTGAAGTTTCGGTAAAGTTTAAACAAACTAACATTTTAATACGTAGGTATATATAAAACAGGCAATCTGCTAGACAAGTAACTTTTCCCCGTTTGTCTGTAAACTATTTTGTTTCCTGGCAATAAATTATTATTTTATATTTATTTATTTATTTATTTATTTATTTATTTATATCGGTTAGAATGGAAATAGGCAGAGGTATAAGCAACTGATAAATATACGTCGACGTTTTCACGCTCCGACGTTTAAGAATTATAATTAATATGTATTTATATAAGTTTACCTTGTATTTACTAGATATAAAAATAAATAATGCTGCATGTACAAAGCAGATTTAATGGAACCGCCGGCGTCGCAGGGACATTAATGGGAATTTTTTAAGTGACAAGTAAATATGAGGTAAACTATACCGATTTGTGTATATTAAAAACTACTTAATAAAATTTTGAAGATAAACTTATATGAAAAGGATTAATTGCTAACAGTAGGTATATTATATAGCGTGAGCTTCCAAAGACCTTTGAATAATTGCAAATAAATTTACACTACGTACCTACCCACTTTTTACAGATCAGAAAGAGAAGATTATGGAGACCGCTCAGCGCTGTCGGGCCACTGACGTCACCGCAGTAGCCTCACGCATAGGTACGTTTCTAGCCTCGCGACGACGGGAAGATTTTCAAGTATCAATAAAACCTTTATTTTTGGACATTTAATTTTTAAATTTTATGTGGTTGTTTTTTCCATGGTTTCTATCGATTTAAGCAAAAATTGAAAATTACCGAACCCGCCTATTCAATAATAAAGAATGAACCAAGAGTAAGTAACGGATATGTAACGGCGAGCCAGGTAAACAATCGACTTTCGCTTGAGGTAAGCGCATAACATATCTGGTTGACTATATTCGTATACGGGTATCGTTTGTTATATTCAAGCACGATCTCGGTGTTATTTTACCACACGCAAACTTTGTTATGATTTATCCTGGTAGCAACGCTTTAGACTGAATTCCTTAGTTAAGAATAGAAATACTACAATATATTTTATAATTGTCAGTTTAAAGTGACAATTAAACATACATGTTAGTTTATAGTTGCAATTATACATAATAATACTTGTAAGTTTGAACTGACAATTATACAATTTTTACACCACGCCCGTTCTACGCTTTCGTAAAATTGACTGGAAAAATATGCTTTCTGTAGAAACTCTCTAGTTGCTCTTAATTTATATTTTAGTTTACGTAAATAGTACTAATAAATTTGTCTCTTACATTATTTGATTAAAAGTATTTTCAATCAAAACAGCGAGAACACTACTGAAAAAATCTATTGGCAGGGCCGGATTTACGTTAGAGAGGCCCCTGGGCACTTCTCATGTGGGGGCCCCTTGTAAGGCGGCCAATTTTAACAGAATTATAATACAAATGTATAAGCATTAAACCCAAGCAAGCTTTGACTCTTTACGTTTAGGGACCATTTGTAGGCTGTGGATACATAACGAAGTAAAAAATCTTTAATACTTTTTTGAAAATGTTATTTTATTGTGATTTTATATCATTAACAAAATCATTTCTTTACAATTTAGAAATGTTTTTCGGCACAAGGGATGTGTTTAACACTCGAAGTGTGCACATGTTCTGTCTTTAACATTACACTGGTTATTTTTACTACCTATCCTTTGTTTTTAATTTTTTTTATTTTACCTTTTAAATTAACTTTTTTTGCGGTTTCCTCTGCTTCTTTTCATTTATAATTTTTCGTTTATTCCTCAATTTCTTTTACCATTTTTACACGTGGGGGCCCTGGACACGAGCCCCAAGTGCCTTTATGTAAATCCGCCCCTGTCTATTAGGAATCACCTCAAGCGCAAATTTCTATTAAAGTCAAAATTATAGTATAATTAATAATAATAATTTTTGTCTTTCTGGTAACTATATATTATCCCCATGCAATGATAAGATTTCTTACTAAGTACGTAACAACACATTTGGCTGCTTTTATTAAGCACCTTTAGCAATATTGGCCGAAAACTTCGCTGAATTGTACCTATAAGCCAGTCATTAGAGTAAAAAATCGGTAAAGTTATTTACACAGAACTTCCCTCGTTATTTGTGCATGGCGGTCACTCTAAAAAGTTATTAATTACGAAATGACATTGAGAATACAGATCGGAATATAGTTATTGCTATTATTACAAAAAAACCTGATAACTTTTGGTAAAAAAAAATATACAGAGTGCTCATCCAACAGCAAAAGTTCAATACTAAATAACATGTGCCAAATATGGAAGGCTTGCGCAAATACCTTTACAAATGTCCACCATGACTGAATTATTTCTTGGAATAGCATCTCAAATGGGATTATTCAATAGAAGTATACAATAGGTGCATATGCCAAATATTATTGCCATCTGTCACATTTTCAATTCCACATTCACGTAATGGAGTGGAAGTATAGTGGTGGCTAAAAAATATAAAAAAATTTCAAAACTGTTTGTTTTGAATAGGTTTAGAATGTCACGAAACGCGAAAATTTTAAATTTGAGCAAAAAAAAATTTTTCGCTCTATTCCAGTGTTAAATTTTTTTCCAAAATGGTGAAGGGATGTGGCAAATTTTTTTTTTCGAAATAGGTTTTAAATGTCATGAAACGTGGAAATTTTAAATTTGAAAAAAAAAAATATTTCGTCTATTCTATAATAGTGATAATTAGATTACTTACCTAAACATGTTTTCAAATTTTTTTTTTAATTTTTCAAAAACATTTTTAAATTTATTTGAATAATTTTAGAATGCCATGGAAACGTGGAAATTTTAAATCTGAACAAAGAAAAAAAAATTCCGTCTATTTTAGTGGTAAAATTTTTTTCGAAATTTTTTAAAAATTTTCAATTTTTTTTTTAAATAGATTTAGAGCGCTATGAAACGTGGAAATTTAAAATTTTAAGAAGAAAAATTCCATCTATTTTAGTGGTAAAAATTTTTTCAAAAATGTTGGTAAAAAATTTTCAAACATTTTTTTCTTTTAAATAGGTTTAGAATGCCATGAAACCTGGAAATTTTAAATTTGAACAACGAAAAAAATTTTTTTGGTGGTAAAATTTTTTTCAAAAATGGTGAAAAAAATTTTCAACATTTTTTTTTTTTCAGAAATAGGTTAGCGTGTCATGAAACGTGGAAATTTTAAATTTGAGCAAAAAAAAATTTTTTTCATCTTGGTAAAAATTTTTTCAAAAATGTTGGTGAAAAAAAATTTTCAAACATTTTTTTTCCCGAAATAGGATTAGCGCGTCATGAAACGTGGAAATTTTAAATTTGAGCGAAAAAAATTTTTTTCGCTCTTTATTCCGTTTAGACGGTCCACCCTGTATATTTTCCAGTGAAATTTCTACCATTTCTGCGCTGACAGTAGCGTCAACTTCCTACCAAATTTGACTGCTCTCCGTCAAGTAGTTTTTTAGTAAATGCACCAACAGACAGACAGACAGACAGACAGACAGATCGACAGACAGACTGACGGAATTGAAAAACCTATATTTTCGTAATCTCCGTGATCTGAAACTTCAGAATCCGTAAAAATCTCGGAGGGTGATTTTTTCTCGAATACAATACTTCCCTTCGGTATGCGAGGGAAGTAAAAAGGCCAACAAAATTGGGAAAGTTTTTAATCTTTGAGACAATATTGGAGGAGATAAAAAATAATGAATCCAGTTTTGCACTCTTTTTCTCCTCCTAAAACACTGTTAAATTATTTAAAAAAAGTAAAAGAGGGTCCCTAAGGCCGGTTTTCCGCCCCCGTCAATTTTTAACAAAAATGAGTGAGTTTGATTTCCTTAGGCATTTTGAACAAAAATAGGTAATTTCCAGGTGAAGCGAAGAGTTTTTACCCCCCACCACTTTTCCCCCACACCCCACACCTTTTTAAATAAATCTTCACTCTGTATTTTAATTAAGACAAATCCATTTAATGTATATTTACATAATATGCTAGACAAATAAACATTTGAAGCAAGTAAACATGAAAGTTAATAATCTTGCTCTCAACTTCAATCAGGAATAACGGCATAGACGTAGTAGTTATCTGTTCCATTTGGAATTGTTTATTATCGTGTATTCCATTATCAAGTAAAGGACTGTTTCTTATAAGAGCAGCTCTTATATTTAACAATTTATTACATATTTTAACCCGATATAGGCACATTAGTATCCTCTCTACTTGTTTTCTGAAAAAAATGGGTGAGGGGTGTAAAAACTTTTCGTTTCACCTGAAAATGACCTATTTTTATTCACAAAGCCTAAAAAAATCGAATTATTTTCGTCAAAAATTAAAGGGGGCCGCCCTTCAATTTTTGACACCCTAGTGACCCTCCTCCTTTGCAATAAATGTCTGAAAAAAAATCGAAATTTATACAAATCTCGTTATAATATATGTTTGTACCAATTATCAAGTCAATATCGTGAACCGTTCCAGAGAAACGTGCGCACAAAAAAAATTACAGACCGACGAACCGACCAACAAACCCACCACAGACATACAGAAATATTTCTTCCGCTCAAGTTTAAAATCTCAACGTTTCGTAACATTATAAACCTATTTCAACAAAAAAGAATTGAAAATTTATTATAATAAAGTTAATAAACAACTATTTGCAATGTTCCGATCATCGTAGCAGGGTGCAAACTTGACAGATGTTTTAAAAATGAATTATTATTTGTTTGCTTATAATTGTATTGAAACATTCTTTATAGGATTTTGCAAACAGCAGAAAAAATAACTATCTATAACTAAAAGAAAAACTTTGTGTAGAAATATTAATGAAATCTTTGCATTCTTTCGATAACCTGAATTCTGGTTATGCTAGCAAATTAAAATCCTAAAATGAATTTGTCTAATTTCTTATTTGACAATTCTCATTCTAACACTAGCATCCACACAGTCCCCTACGGCCATGCAGATTAAACTAGTATCCACATAACCCCCTACGATTATGAAGATTCAGTTAAAAATGAGAACAAAGACCTAAAATGAATTTATTTATCTACCTTGTCTTAAAAAATTGTTCATTCCAATGGATTACATTTTCATGAAATCTATCATTCTGTTTCCTGGAAATGCTTAGCCTTTGAAACGTTTTTCGCCCTTATTCTGAAGCTCATCAGAAAGACATAAAGCCATTCATAAAGATGTTTCATGCAAAACCAAGACAATTTCTATGAATAAGTGTGAAATGATTATATTTGACATTGACTGATAAAAACAACCTCACCTATCTATTAGCTAACTAGTATTGCTATTTGCTGTTGGCAAAATCCTATAAAGAATGTTTCAATACAATTATAAGCAAACAAATAATAATTCATTTTTAAAACATACATAGAGTATATAGGCTCCAATACTAGTTAGCTAATAGATAGGTGAGGTTGTTTTTATCAGTCAATGTCAAATATAATCATTTCACACTTATTCATAGAAATTGTCTTGGTTTTGCATGAAACATCTTTATGAATGGCTTTATGTCTTTCTGATGAGCTCCAGAATAAGGGCGAAAAACGTTTCAAAGGCTAAGCATTTCCAGGAAACAGAATGATAGATTTCATGAAAATGTAATCCATTGGAATGAACAATTTTTTAAGACAAGGTAGATAAATAAATTCATTTTAGGTCTTTGTTCTCATTTTTAACTGAATCTTCATAATCGTAGGGGGTTATGTGGATACTAGTTTAATCTGCATGGCCGTAGGGGACTGTGTGGATGCTAGTGTTAGAATGAGAATTGTCAAATAAGAAATTAGACAAATTCATTTTAGGATTTTAATTTGCTAGCATAACCAGAATTCAGGTTATCGAAAGAATGCAAAGATTTCATTAATATTTCTACACAAAGTTTTTCTTTTAGTTATAGATTGACAGATGTTGTTTCAAAAAATAAGTTTTTTCTGGCTAATATAAAAGTAAGTGGTGACTGGCCTTCTAGTTTCTCTACCTGATTTCAATTTTTTATTCAGTGATCCTTTTTGTTTGAATTCTCAAAGACAGTTCAGTTTGATATTAAATTAAGGTGGCCATCCCCTAGAAAGAGACATTCGACAGGGAAATATTTATTATTCTTGGCCATAACTTTTTTTTCTTTGTACGTATATTTAAAAAAACTATAAGACTACCTAAGTAGAACCATAATAAGACTATTACTATGAAATTTCACTCAATAATTTCAGTGGTTTGCAAAATAGTTTAATTTAAAACTACGAAATAGGAAAATTAGCATGATTTTTAAATTTAAATCTAACTATCTGGCAAACCACTGAAATTATTGAGTGAACATTCATATTAATAGTCTTGTTAAGGTTCTACTTAGGTAGTCTTATAGTTTTTTTTTAATATACGTACTAAGAAAAAAAAGTTAAGGCAAAAATAGTAAATATATCACTATCGCATGTCTCTTTCTAGGGAATGACCACCTTAACACAAAACGCCATTTTGCTTTTTGTTCAGTTGAAGTACGATCCAAGTTTTCAAAATGTGAGGAGCAGTAACTCCGAAACACGTGTCCGTAGCTGCTTTCTTGTTTCTAAGTGGGGGGTATAGCAGTCATTCTCGTTTATAATATAAATAGTTATTTATTACACAAGGAGAAAAAGAATCAGATTTAATTCGAGGTCGTCGGAATTAGTAGAAGCAGCGAAAGTAGCGCCACTAAAATTATTAATGTGTGTACATATCCGGGAAAAAGGTATTCATTTTTTTCCCGGGGAAAAAGTAATTTAATGAAAAGTGACATTTTGTTACCTGTCAAGAGAGACAAAATGTCAAACTTTTTTTTGCCACAGAAAAAACAGGTTTTTTGCATATGGAAAATATTAAGCTTTATTATATGCGCATCCCAGACAATTATATGCAATACACCGTAAGATAGATTCGACCAAATCAATATACAAGATTTTAAGTAGTTTTAAAGGGTGCTTTTAAGTGTGCCCAAAATATCACTTATTTGACTAAAGTTGTAAAATTAGTTTACGATTGTTTTTTTTCATATAATATCCACAGTGATCAGTTCACCTAAGATGCTGATCGATTTTTCAGCTAAATATTTGTATGCACTTATTCTGGTTAGTCCTGTGAATGAATTTATTGAATCTATCTTTGATGAATTTTTAAAGTATCTATATCATATCCATTCACATCTGAAATAGATAATATTATGTAGTTAGTTTCATTTATATTAAAATGGGGTCGTTGCACGTATTTTTTTTATTGAATATTCTGAAAATATAATGAAAAATAGTAGACCCGTGTTTTTTGTTTTTTTTTTGTTGCATGCGTTTTAAGGGTATAAATTAGTATGAAAGTTCAGTCTGTGGCTCTTTAAACCCTTTAAATGATGACGTAGAGCGGGCAACGCCAAATGCCTCCGAAAATAGTCGGAATTTACCGATCTATTCGTGTCCGTCCCTGTCATTCAGAAACCTGGCGGCCGAACGTGGACCATGACCTAGGCCTACGTGTCGATTAATAATCCGGGGCTAGCGCATCAGCGTTTTCAATTTATGACGTAGCAGGGGCAAAGGAATTCTGCTGACGGCGCGCTTTATTTTAAAGTGGTGTAATTTAAATTTTAGGCAACAGTTTGGTCAATTCATGTAACACAGAGCATTAACAAACCCACAGTTACATTTTCCATACAAAATCAGTCTCAATTTCGATATAGTGCAATGACCCCAAATCATTCGAGATGCCGGAGTTTAGCCATGTTTGTACTTTACTAAATCCAACAATAGTTTCTTATATAAACGGTCAAAATTTGCGGGGGAAAAGTTAGGCTAAATATTGATGCCTACTGTACCTAAATCGCACTCGCTTTGAAGAACCGCCAAATACCAGTTTATTAGTGCACGCCTTAGTGCATTTTATATGCTATTGCAAAGAAAAACTGAAATAGTTATTTTTATACCAAGGCTGCTAAATTCCTTTTTGCGTAGAAAAAGTATCGCCGAGGCAGTTTGGGGCCGAAGCAAGATAATTTCGAGGACGCTATTCTGCTGCTAAATCTTCATATTTTGTATCTGGAGTACGTACTGTTACTGATGGAACACCCTATATATGTTCCTAATTGCATTTCATTCATCATCCATCAATATATTCAATAAAGAGTACATTCTTTGACAGTAATTATTGCTTAGAAAACTACCTAATCACGCACGACTTATTAAGGAGACGTAAATCTGTGGCTATTTCGATAGCACCATCATCTACATCTAATAAGAATAATCACCATGTGACCTAATAATTATTTTAATAACGTTCACACTCAACGTAAGGTGCTATGTGGTAATATATGAAAAGTTGAAAGGGTGAGTGACCGGAAATCTGTGTATTATGAAGAACTTGCAACGGCAAACGACCCGTATGACATATGGCAACCGAAGGTCTCCCAGCTCTGCCTTGGTCAATGATATGGCGTAATCGTTTAACAGTAATTACTGGACTTTTGCCTTACTTTTATGTTATTAACTCGTTAAGTCAACAAACCGATTGCCTATTTTGGGAGGATTCAAAACAACTAATACAATACCAAGTAGTGCGATGTGTAAAGTTTATGTGACACTTCACTACTATAGTAGTATAGGATTATTCATGATACTTTGACCCCCCCTTTATTTCTGTTATTTTTGGAGATTAAAAAATAGTTTCGTATAAAAAATGTAGGGTTGTACACAGTGTGGATTATTAATAATAGACCATAGTGCAGGGGTAGATTCTTTGTGCCAAAATATGTGGACATAACCAAATATGCATTAGTAAAATGTTGCTCTGGAAAAGACACAGGTGTCAAAATTCAAATTATTTTTTCGTTTTCTTGCAATAACTCAACAGCCTCTTGACTGATCTTTTGATTTGATTGATTTGATGGAAGAACTTTTTTTATTTTAAGAAACAATAATTTATGTATTACATCACGTTAGATCATAGAGGGTGCCGCAGGACCTGTATCTGATGATGATTTTTTTTCATTTTTTTTTTTGACGAAACGTTGTGGTACTTCTGACCAGAAAGTCTGATATGGGCGTCATTTCCATGTATAAAAGGTACACTTGGTAGAACTTGATAACTCCAACCGTTTTCGAGGAAATTGCCGTTAACCTTTGAATCATTTTTTGAAAGACAAATTCAAATGTAATAAAACAAAGTGTATTTATTGAAAAATGTGCTTTGATTAAGTTTTAGTTCTGTTATCTACGTCATTTAATCATTTTATTTTGTTCTTGTGTTCCTCGAGCTAATTTCTTTAACTTCTTTATTTAAAATGCCTCGACATAATAATTTTTCAAATAGGGAAATGAGGGATATGATATGTGTTTACGTACAAAAAAATTTTAGCGGACGTGCTGCAACGAGGAGATACATTTCAATATGCAAATAGAATACAGCCAGACCATAAGATTTTCAAAGATCTGTTTCGTCATTTAGGAGAAACGGGTTCATTTCGCCCTAAAAATGATGTAGGACGACCGAAACGAATTACTCCAGATCAAGAACTAGACATTTTAGTTCTTGTGGATGAAGATCCCAAGTCAGCTCAACAGTGGCGGCTCGTGATATTGTCTGCAGAGGAGGCTTGATATTCTGAAAGACAACTAATGTGCAATATGACTACAATTTGTACATTTCCCCACCACCCCTGAGGTATTACAACGGCGCGTTACATTTTTTTGCCGTGGGTTGTTCGCCAGGATACCGATTCACGACTTGAGAGAATAGAACTAATAAAAGAATAGAATGAAAAGGAAATAGAAAATATGATGAGATGAAAAAATCATTCTCATGAAATTCTCGTTCCTACGATTCGAGTATCGGTATCCAAAGGAGTCCTACTATCCCACTTGTAATTAAATTATATAACTTTTAATAAAAATAAAAATAGTTTTGGTAAAAAAATTAAAGTGTTTTTCTACAAACAAAAAATTGTATTCATTATCACTGCCAGGCGTGTAAAATTATAAGTTTTAATAGAAATTAAAATAATTTTGAGAAAGAAGTTATATAAAAAAAATATATAACCGCGGAACTCTATATTATGGAGAATTATAAAAAATATTTCCTAAAAAATAAATAACACAAATAAATATTTTTTCTAAAATAACAACTACCTATATTAATCTCTGCTTTAAAGCCTGAATATTTTTATAAATGAGTGGTAACCTGCGATTTTTGGAACTAGCAAAATGGTTGATTATTTCATCATAAAATGAATCGCGTTTCCTCAATTCTGACAAAAAACGTTTTTCTATTGAAATAAGCGATACATTTGAAAGGCGGTCTTGACTCATTTTGTTTCTAGTAAAAATGTTTTTATGCGTTTAAGTGCTGAAAATGATCATTCTACAGAAGCTTACCGGAATTGTCTCAAAAAATAGTGGCGTTATTCAAAAAGTTCTCTAATTGTGGGTCATAAATTTTTTTTAAATCTACCAGCTCTTTGAAATTTCCTTTATTGCACGATTCTCGTTTTTCGTCACGTCCTCGGAAAGAATTTTCTTGTGAAGATAACTATATGACGGCATCTATTAACCTCTTTAATATTTCCCTAGTCTCACGGACCTTTTCGTTAACATTTTCTATTTCTCTCTTATGTGCAGAATCCAAGAAATTTACAATATTTTGTTTACCAAAAATTTCGAATTTAATGCAAGATGAAATGTGCTCCTGGGATTTTTCGTGCCTTTCTAAACCTCGCGACAAATTTTGGAAATTATTAAACCCGGCCCTGCCCCAAATTGAGGATTGATAATTAGTAAATAATAAACATCTCCAACAATATAATTTGTTTCTAACTGTTGATGCCGTTAACCACTCGACTTTTTTATAATTGTTATCACAAAACCCTCTGTTTTGTTTACCACTTTTAAAAACTAACGAAAGCATTGCTGGTGTAGGCCTGGCATTTCTTTTAATTCTTACCTTTTCGTCATAAATAAGGGTAGTAAATCCATTTAATAACAAATAATCCACCACGTCTGGACAACAAGACATGTTGTTGGGAATATTTTCACCTAGAGCACTTGTTTCTAGCCCGCCTATCAAATGTTTTATGTATTTATACGTCAAGTTGTTCTTATAACCGGCTAAACGCAACTGTCAGACGTCAGTTCGTTTTCTTTGTGAATCACCTGACTCTTGAAGGACCTGTGCACATGCGCTATAAAGAACTGAGATCTGGAGGCTAGCCTCATACTTGGCTATTCCAAGTGTTGCCATTTTACACAGCGCAAAGAAATTCAAGGTCATTCATGTTATAAGTAAATGCGGTAAAGTTGGAAGCTATTTCGTATTAGCCTCCAGCGAACCGCAGTGTTCATTCAGTAAAAGACCGGCCGACCGGGAAATATGTATACAAAGGCTATCCGGACTGTAACGTTATAGGTGTGTTTGTGGAAAGGAAATGCAAAAATGTTATATATAAACTGAAAATTAATTAATGAATAATAAACAATAAAAAATATTGAAAATTGAGAGAAATTTCTTAAGATATTACTTTTGAAGATATGGTGGTTCTTCCAAGGGGAGGCTCAGCCTCCCCTGCCTCCCCTGGCGAGCCGCCACTGCAGCTCAAGTCATTTATCAGCGGCAACAGGGGTAAGTAAACAATCTGTTCTAAGAGACTTACGCAAAAAACGCTTCTACCCATATCACTTCACTCCTGTACAAAACTTACTTCGAAGGGATCTTCCACAAAGGCTACAATTTTGTCAATTTGTTCTAAATAAACGCTCCTAGATCTAACGTATTAAAGTTTTCTCCTCTGTTTAATATTTGTACTAGTTATGAAACTCATTGCATTAATAACTCTTTTATTTACGTATCGATTTTGTTCAGAAACAATAGGGCTCTTCCTCTAGACACCTCTTATTCTCCTAATGTCAATATAATCGGACCTTTTCTTCTTTAGTTATGGTGCTTACAGGGTGTTCCATTTAAAAAATTCAAGTAGTTAATAATATAATAATAATAAACGTCTTTATTGATCAATGTATAATGAAGAGTTTATACAAATTTCGGAGGGAAGTTTAGCCTAAGCTATTATTACACTTAACCCCATGAGAGGAAAGAATAAACTTCTTTTCAATATAATAATTGATAGTATAATTTAATGTGACAACATTATTAATAACTTCTATCTAACTAAAACTATATACTAACAAACCCCTAGTTATCTTTCACTAAACTATTAACACACTACATTTTACACATATTCACACCCACACACAAGAAATCCTGTATTAAGATAAAAACATTACATATTACATTACTCATTTAAAAGTAAAGTTCTTAACTGTCTCTTAGAGGTGGATTCAGACCGCATTTTTAAATCGTTTAGTAACATAATATATTCAATATCATGGTAGATCCAATATGGCGGCCATCACAAAATGGCGGATTACCTATTTCTTTACAACTCCCTTGATATGGGTATCAACTGAAAGAGTTTGACAAGAGTAAACGAAATGATGGCGATCCAATATAGCAGCTGCCACAAAATGGCGAATTACCTATTTTTTTTACAACCCTCTCGGCATGGGTAGCAAATGAAAGGGTATGGCAAGTTGAATACAATAAGCTGTGGGACATTATTCTAAATCCAATATAGCGGCCGACGCAAAATGGCAGATTACAACCCCTTGAAATGGGTATCAAATGAAAGAATTTGATAAGAGTAAACGAAATGATGATGTTTGAATAAAAAATGAGGCACACAGGAAACTGAAAAGTAAAAAATAAACAAATAAAATAAGTGTTTTAAAACAATGTGTTTTTTTAAACTGAATTGCACTAAAAAGCAGAAAATAATTTTTATTCAGTGATTAAATTACATGATGATGAAAGAAAAAACCGTTGGACGCTCATAAAATAGAATATTTTACCTTTATCAACAATCAGCATTGTGAAAAAACGTTATGAGTGCCCAATGGTTTTCATTTTCATCATTTTGTAATTTATCCACTGACTAAAAATTATTTTCTATTTTTTTTAGTGTAATTTGGTTTTAAAAGAAAACCATTATTTAAAGAAAATTATTGTTTATTTTTACGGATACCTATTATACTATAAAAAGTTTAGGTGCACAAAATCCATAGTCCGATACTGCACAAACATCTTTGCAATCTTGAATTCTCTCGAACGGCGTGCGTTCTTAATTGATCAAGTATGGATGAGCAACAGGCATGTAGTTAAATGTACATTGTTCTTTATGGGAATTAATAAAGAACAGCCGACATCATAACGGTTTAGACACAGATGTAATGCCAACACGTCGATTTAACGCTTAAATCTTTTATTGAGGTAAATGTTTTAAATGAACTAGTTTATATGGATATAATCATGCTCGCAACATTTGCCAACCAGTTTTTCTTCATATTCCTCGTGGTCTTTCCTCATATTTCATAATATCATATAGGTACAATGTGTACAATGTGTAAATGTTTTTATTCCGGCTCGCACTTATTAAATAATTTTCCCGCGTATGATGTGTTTATTTAATTAACATTAATTGAATAAATGTACAATCTTTGTTAAGCTGCAATTTAAGGTATGGCCGTATTCACTTCCGGTTTTTTAAAATATGTTTTGTAAAATATGTTTTTATGTAACACATAATGTGACGTGTGCTGAAGGACTGGTAGGGTAGAATACTTATGAGGGGAACAAAGATTTTTAACTTGAAATTTTCATATTATACCACTTTAGTTGCAGAAGTGATGATGAGCTCAAACACCTACTGGGCCAAATAATAAGCTCAGAGTCCGGTTCAAGTATAAACTACAAAGAAACGAATCTTATGATTGTACACCAAGCAAATGAAAACCACCCAGACACGTTAAGGTTAGGTGATTGTGAGCCATAGTCTTTTCGTTGATAGAATCCCGGTCGTATAGTGTAAGAAATATCGTCCGGAGCTCTATCCAGGGCTCGTATTCGGTCGCTATTTTATGTAAAAGGTACATATTTTGGTACTAGGACGCTAAAAGGTACATATTTTTAACAATTAGTTCCTAAAAGTACATATTTATTAAGAATTCAATATTTTGAATTTTCCCCGCGCGAGAATTCATCCTACGGAAACAATGGCAATCTTCGTTTTGCGCGCGGTGACCAAGCAAGCAATATTCGATCTTACGTCTCCAATGGCAAAGATCGTTTTCAAATGATTAATAACACGCGCTAGTCGTGCTTTTGCGCATCCTGGTTAGTTAAGAGAGATAATACCAGTAGCGGTGTTCTTTTTATTAGATGTCATAATAAAATAACAGAACAGCAAGACCATCTCGGCTCACTTGAGCAGTGGAAACAACTCTTGTTAATAGTGGGACAGAAAGAGAACGGCACCTCAAATAAGATCTCACATAAGACGAATGGAACGCTACTAGTACTAATACACCGTCAAGTTAGATTAGGTGCGAGGGAGAATGATGAAATATGACAAGTGAACAAGTGGTCGAAAATAATTTACATTGTTTTAACGGTTTTAGACATCTTTTATTTGTATTATTGAGTGCCCTTTTATAAATAGTTTACTTGGGAAAACGATAAGTACCTAAGTCTGTTATGGCGTGTAAATTTAATTTAATGTGGTTAAAGGAAAATGACATTAATGGAGTAATAATAGAATCATGGGGGAAATCATGCCATAATGATGTTTATTCAATGTACTGTTGTGTATGTGAGAAAAAAAATGTGTAAAACGAGCAATGAGTGGAATAAATCAACACACCTAAGGATTAGCCCATAAACAAAACTGTAAAATTAAGTTAAGTGATACTCAGTTCCATTTTCAAAATAATGTTTTGACAACTATTAAACCTAGGCAAGAGGCAACGAGAGCCGAATTATTATGGTCTATTAGAATTATTAATAAGAACCAATCATTTGAATCGGTGACGGGTCTAAAGGACATTCTAACATATATGTTAACGCTGCTGCGCAAAAAGAACTTGAGAGAGAACAGAAAGAAAAAGAGATACAAATGAATGAAAATGAGAAAAGGAAGTTAAAGGCTTTAGAAAATGACTTAAAATTATTACAAGATAAAGAGACTACCAAGAAAAAAGCACCAAAACCCGGAAAGGCGTTAAAAAATAATAACATGGTTGAAGCCAATGTAGCCCAAGGACTAATACAAGCGGCACAAACATTGATGGAGGAAGAGTTGACTCTAAAGAGTCATGCTCAAAATCTGCAAAAATCTGTTAAAAAAAGAAAATCGGATTTACTTAATTATTTTACAAAAAAGAGTAAATTAAATTAATATTATTTTCTGTAAAAAATAAAGCGTGTAGAGATAATTTATTAAAATCTTTTATGTCTTGTTTATGTTAGGGGCCATCCATTAATGATGTCACGCTTTAAGGAGGGGGTCTGAAAGTTGTGACACTTTGTGACAGGGGAGGGGGGAGGGGGCTAAAGTAATTGTGATGTCACAATACAAGAAAATAATTTTATGCCTAATATCTTGATTATTCATTATCAGCATTCTTGATATTAGCAATTTACATAAAAGTTACTGTGACGTGACAGACAGGGGGGGGGGGAGGGATCGGGCGAGCGTGACAATGTGTGACACAGGGGGATGGGGTCAAAAATTGGCAAAAGAAGCGTGACATAATTTATGGACGGCCCTTATGTTATAAAATTTATTTTATTTTATGTTTACTATATAAGCCAAGCACCATCCTTAAATAAATATTTTTATAATAACAATTTAGTGATATTGTAAGTTCTTAATTACAAGTACATATTATCTTCAGAAGTCGCTAAAAGGTACATATTTTAGAAAAAATTGGTTGCTATTTACATATTTCTCATGTTATTACCTGCTACGACCCCTGTCTATCCTTCCTTGTCTTTATTGAAATATTGTTTGTAACCTAATCTGTAACGTAAGTTTTAATCTTTGTGCTCAAGCTACGATCGACGTACAGCATTTCTATTGTTCGACAGTAAATCAGTTTGCGTAACGCTTGTCGTTGTCGAATGCGGCTGGCGATTTCAGAGTCGGGTCGATTTTCTCGGAAGTGAATTTTTAAATCCGCAATCACTTTTGAATTTATTGGAATATTTTCAAAAGGAAAATGAAAATGGTGGACCTTTATTGTCAATAAAAGCTGTTCAAAGGCGAGTGGGCGAGGCTTCAAAAATCGATGTGGAACCTCAAGCTTCGGTTAAACGGAGTCGTAAAATGTTCAAACCAGAGTTACACGATGCTGTAAAATATGAAATAAAACATGTTATTTACGACATGGTATCCGATCATTAACATATTTCCTTGGCTATCCTTTTAGAAGAGCTAACTAGAGCAATACTTGACATCGGCCGTACCAGTTTATATAAAGTGATTAAAAAATTAGGCTTTTCTTTTAAAAAAGATGACAATAGAAAAGTCTGTGTGAAAGACCACAAATTTATCTAAAACGGCTGAGTTTTTAAGCATATACGCAAAAAATTTGAAAAGCAATGACCCCAAAGATGTAGCGTTTTTAGACGAAACTTGGACCTTTAGCAAAGGGGGATTAAAAGATTTTTGGCAAGATTCTTAAATCGAAAAGGCGTCGTACAGATTTATAGTTGTACTTGCAGGATCTATTCACGGCTTTGCTGAATGTGCGAGTTTAGTTTTCACTACCAAGAATGAATGACAACATGAACTCTGAAAATTTTGGAAAGTAGCTGACAAAGAGACTTTTGACGGGGTTATAAAATCCAAGCTTTATTGTTTTAGATAATGCTACGTACTACTCTGGGATTGAAGAAAAACAACCAACCCGATCTTGGACGAAAGAAAAAATACAAACCTGGTTAAAGACCAAAAACATAGATTTCAGTGATACCACATTTAAAGCCGAATTGCTCCAAATAGCTGCAGCTAACAAAACAGAGCAACACTATATTGTCGACAATTTAATTAGAGAATCAACTTGCCCGTTGAGCAAAATTTGTCGTGCACGAAGATCAGATTTACTAACTCTCTAGTTTCGTCCATTTTTCTATACACCTCTGAGGGATGGATCATTCAGGAGGTAGGAAGACAGCGCCACAATGGGCAAAATGCTCGAAAATGTGACCAAAACCCCTAAATAGAAATTTCTATGTAAGACTTTCTATGCCCTAGATACTTAGTGTGGTATGGCTCTATTCGCTATTTATGAGGCCCACGTGCATACATCTAACCCAAAAATTCATTGTAAAACCGAGCATCGATCACGTTGCATCTCAAGCTTCCGCTTCGTGAAAAATAGCGCCCCTTTCAAATGTTTATTGTGTGTTTTGCAGTTGTCCGAATTTGATTTTGAATAATGGATTTCGTTCTTGATAGTAGGTACCTATGTTTTAACCATGTACTTCAAACTTATTAAAATTAATTTATTAATAATCGAATTTGTCATGTAAAATATGAATTATGCTCGTTCCTGCTTCAAGAAATGTAAACCATTAAGTAAATTTTCCCATGGTTTCCCACCACCCAGAAACCAATTTCCCCGTGTTCGTTATAGACTACTTCATAATGCCTGCAAAAATCAGCCTCCCGCAACTTCCCCATTTTCATTTATTTAATTGTTTCGGCCGCGACGCATGAATACGTTGAAGCTTGCGCAGTGCGCACGGTACGCTCCATTTTCTTATGGTTCTTGTCAAATAAAACAATTACATTCAGTATAGTACATATTTAAAAAAATATATTAATATTTTTGTACAGTAAATGTGTTAAATATTTTACAAATACATATTGTATTTATATCATGTAGATATTTATCAAAATGTTTGCAACTTCTCTTTATAAATTTATAAAGTAAAATAACGACAACATCCACTGCTTCTTTATTGTTAGAATTTAATACTTACAGAAAGGAATTTTTTTACTTAGCAAGGTATATCCACGATAATAAAAATAACGATTTTGGTATCAACATTATTTTAAAATTCACAGATTTCGCAATTCTTGCAACCATCGAGACATTGGAAATGATAACACCATGCACAAAACATAAACTTTTTGCGGACTCGACTTCGCCTCGTCCGAAAACAGCTACGATCCACTCTCGATTGCGACACCGCTGTATTTCGACCTTAAATGAAAACTGGTAACTTGACCCCCTGTGATATATGCAACCCATATTACATTTGCATATATCAGCCGTTGCATATACGACAGTCTCACTCGACCGCGACACCGCTGTCTTTTGACCTTGAACGAAAACTGGTAACTCGACTTCCATATACGAACATAAACATTTCCAATGTTAAAAGAAACCAGTAGAGCCAAAAACATGAAAAACGTTTTTTGAGTCTCGTGATAGCGTCAGCTACGTAAATTATTCGCGTAAAAAATGAAATCCCTGTCATCCGAAGCGGTGGAATTTTTAACTCATCCAACATTTGAACATTCAAATTCAACAATGCAAAGTAGCGATGATGAAAGTGATTCTTCATCCGACAACTACTAGCAGTTGCAATAAAATTATATGAAAACAATATTTTTTGTTACGTATTCACTTTTCCATTCCGCCACACTGCGCCATCTTTTAAAAAAGTCAATTATTTCTTTGTTTTTAACATAAATGTATATCAAATTAGAAAACAGCGACTTCGAAAACCGCTATTCCCCGACTTTCACCTGAAGAAACTATTTATTTAATAAAAATATCTGCCATTGGTTCCGCCATTTTGCTTTCTTTTTAATATTATCAAATTCGAAATCAACGACATCGGAAATACCTATACACTGACTTTCAGCTGAAGAAACTATTTTTTTAATAAATAAGTCGGCCATATTGGATCCGCCATTTTGTTTTCTTTTTTAATTATATCAAAGTCAAAATCAACGACCTCGAAAACTCGTACATTAGTCCCTTCAAATTAGGAAAATTCAGGGAAATTTTTCCTACAGCTAAGCCACCCGTATAGAAAGTTGCCTTGGGGTTGTGTTAACATATTTTTCACCAAGCGCATGAAAAAAAAGGGTTGTTTTTTAGATATAGATACATATATATGTTTTTTTTGGCCATTTTGGCGTTCTTTGAGTTTTGCTGCAAAACTATGCATTTTTGAGAAAATATGACCTGATTTGATATTGTAGATCTAGCGATTCTCTACAATTTTCGTTCTCTTCATTGTTTTGAAATTCCGCTTCGTTACGCCGCTAGAGCACGCTGAAGTTTATGTAAATGTATAAATTTTTTTGGTGTATGATTTTAAGCCAAAACTATGCATTTTATAAAAAAAATATCAAGATATCAAAGTTGTAGATAAAAAAAATTTCGACAAATTTTGTTCTTTGTTTTTTATTTCGCGTGGTTTTGCCTCTAGAGGGCGAAAAATATTTTTTCAATACTCTTGAGCGAATAAAAAAATATATAGGCATCGTGAAGAGCTGTAGTACTTTGCCCCTTTACCTCCCTCTACTCAATATTTTTTACCGGCTAAGTTAATATAGATGATATTAAGGATGACATATATAAAAAGGCCCATCACGACCACTACAGCTGAATGCGCGTAGTTCATACTATTAGATGCACCGTTCTATGCGCAGCTGTGTAAGAAATGAACGATGGGTATGAAAAAAAATCTTTTTTTTTGCTCTCCAAATATTTATATAACTGACGAGTACTCTAAAAAAATGCATAGTTTTGCCTGTATATCCAAAATATATGCGTTATATTTTTTTTCCGCTCAAGAGTATTGAAAAAATGTTTCTCGCGCTTTAGCGGCAAAACCGCGTGACTTTGAAAAAAAAGCAAAGAACAAAATTTGTCGAAAATTTTTTTATGTACAACTTTGATATCTTGATATTTTTTTATAAGATGCATAGTTTTGGCTTAAAATCAAACACCAAAAAAATTTATACATTTACATAAACTCGCACTCTAGCGGCGTAACTAAGCGGAATTTCAAAAAAATGAAAAGAACAAAAATTGTAGGGAATCGCTAAATCTACAATATCAAGTTAGGTCATATATTCTCAAAAATACATAGTTTTCCAGCAAAACGTCAAAAACCGCCAAAATGACCAAAAAACATATATATGTATCTACATCTAAAAAACAACCTTTTTTTTCATGCGCTTGGTGAAAAATATGTTAACACAACCCCAAGACAACTTTCTATATGGGTGGCTTAGCTGTAGGAAAAATTTCCCAAAATCAGTGATTTTTCTTCTAATTTGAAGGGACTATATACTAATTGACAGCAATATTGAATGAAATGCATCGAAGGGTTCTGGCCACGTTTTCGGGCATTTTGCCCACTGTACGACGAATTGATATTTCCAAGATGTGAGTAAACAAACGTACGAGGACCTTAAATAAAAATATACAAGCAAAATTTATACAGTTTCTATAATACCATCAAACGATCATGGCCTGCCCGATATGATAATTTTCCTAAACAATCCTCTAAAGTGCGCACGTGACTTGAACAAGCGCCTGGTCTGTAACTGAAATGCGTTTGACGTGTTTGTAAAATTGAAGAAAAAATTAATCTACACTAACTTTTAATTTATCATGGCCTATTCTACTTTTATTATTACACGTTGAAACTGAAAATGTATATTTCTATAAAAAATTCTTGCAAAACCTCATTTTGCATATCTATCTGCTAATTTCATCGTAGCGGTACTCATCTGATTATTATTAATGAAAGGCGTTTTCGTAAACCGCCTTCACCAGAAATTATTAATTGTATTAAGAAAGTATGTGTCTTCGCCCAAAGGAAATATCTGTGAAATCACCGGTAATTAATGATACGTTATTAATTATTTAATTGAGAACAAAATCTAAATAAATCTGAGTTTCATTAGCATAAAGATGTACTCCACAATTTATTACTTTCTTTGAATAATTTACTGTAATTCTTACAAACAAAGAGGATTTTAAATTATTTATAGAGATATACCACAAAATAGAAAGAGTGTTTATAATTTAAATATTTCTTTTTAACAGATAACTGTTGTTTTTTCGCGATTTAAGATATGAAATATTTATTTTATATATTAATCTTTATATTTATTTCTCTGCATAAATATTCAAACATCTCGATTAGATTACAGTTTAAATTAATTCATTGTTTTTTATCGTAGGCGATTTCGCTGCGTTTATTTATAATCTATCAAATAAATAAAGGAAATTTGTATTTACTTTGCATTCTAATAGGACTGTATCCCGACTCTAACTGGACCGTATCTGGAAATATTAAATCTTCTCACACACAGTTGGAGATGGTTTATACAAAAATGGTAAAAATTCAGAAAAAGACACTTAAACTTATGAAATAAAAAGACTCCCACCCACGGTTCTTATGGAAAAACGACTTCCCTTATTTCACAAAATTAATTTTTAACATATCCAAGTTATGGTGGCGGCCCGATAATTTAGAGGGTGACGTGTGCATGACAGCTCGAACACAATTGGTAGTGTTTGCAAGGAGGAGCTAGAAGCGCTGGCAGATACATAAGGAACATCTTGAAGCTGCATGTCCTTCCTTTTGCTCAATTATAGCCTACATGATTTTTAAAAGATTTGAACGAAAGAGAAACCCAGTATGATTTCACCAGCGCACAGACCAGACCTGAATCTCATTGAACATTCTGAGATATGCTGGGTAGAAGGATGCGATGCAGTATCCCGTTCCGCATCTTGGCTCCTATGGAGCACCAAAGCTATATAACTCCATCATAAGTAACTACATACTTTAAATAGTTTTAACATTTTTATAACGCATATTTTGATTGTTAAAATACTAACTTTATGTTTCTGAGGTTGTTAGCGACGATTTTACCGCCGCCACCTATGTCCCATAAAGGAGATGCCGACTTTACTCCGAGTTTTCGTTTTTACGCTGTCCCAATTGAGTTCATATATACTATACTATCTGATTCGGCCAAAAATCGGTATCTGAGGGTAATGGAGGATGCAGAACATAAATATTTGGTTGAAATTTGACAATTCAAAATAGCGGCGTCAATACGGTAGATACGTTTTGTAATTTATGGTGTGATTCGTTAAAAAATAATCTTGGAAAAAAAAATCATTAAAATTCATCCAAAGTCCAACATCAAACCAAAACTTCATCAAAATTATGGAACGAATTTTTTGCAATTGAATGTATATTCGGAATAAGCGGTAATTTATGTATTACGAATAAATTAATGGTAATGTTGCTCAGTTGCGTCTCAAGACATCTGACAATAAAGATAATTTAATGTTTAACATTTGCCGGCGTTGGATCTCTCATAAAGTTAATGCGTGTGTAATTATTACATACCTAATATTTAATATATTTTTTGTTTAGGTGGATCATTGCACTGCAGTTTATAATAAAACATATGTGTCCTGAAATATATGCCTATTAATTCTTTAATTGCTTCTACATTACAATAAAATATTCACCACATAAAATTTGAATTTATTACTATCAACTATTACCGTTTAAACGCTCTTTCCTTTAAACGAATAATTATTTAGATTCACAAATTTTACATTAAGTATTTGACATGTCAAATGCATACATTAAATAATTAACCATTATTTTAATTAGTTTTGCTCGGTATTTAATTATTTTAACGACAACATATTTAGAAAGTTTTATATTAAATTTATATATAATATGAATAATTTTTATTTGAAATTTTTCTTTTCATGAGGTGAAAGTAACAAAACGTTTGTCATAGAAATAGACAACCTCCATCCATTACCTTAAATTCTGCTGCAAGTTGCGTATAACATTAGTTCATCAGTCAAATTATTATTTTAGTTTGGTATCGGCAGTTGTCACCTGTCAAATGTCACTTTTGGCGTCGAATTTCAAATCAACGATCGAAAGAACCCCCGTAAAACACTAGCAAAGTCGTATTGGTATGATCATGGCTATACACTGTTATCGACAAGATCCCGGAAAACCGTCTTTGCACCCCCGATATCTGGAAAACTATCCATTTCCCGACCTTGTGTCCATGAGAACTGTCGATCAGGAGCTCGATTCCAGCAAATTTCAGCGAGGGCCACTTCCCATAAGAAATGTCCTTTGCCAAAATCTGTATACCGGGTGAGTCACGAATTGCGCTCGCCCCGATATTTCCTAAAATATTTGGAATAGAAAATTGAAATTTGGAGGCCTTATTACACGACTAAAATGCCATCTTTTCAATAAAAAATCAAGATTGGTGCACATCCGGTTTGACCGGAAATGCCCACAACTTTCGATTTTTAAATGGAACAGATATATATATTTTTACATTTTTGGAATCTAGAGGAAATTTTGAATACAATACATCCATTTTGGTCACTTTTTGATAAACATTAAAAATTTTATTAAAAAATCTATTTCTGAATCCATAGTGCTGTGGTGCCCAAAATATATTTTAGTTTGTGTGCTACGTTACTATAAAAATAAAAAGAGCAATATGATTGCATTACTTATAGAGGCGTTTAAAATTTTTAAATGTGATTTTTACCTACTAACTCGGTTTTTTTTAAATGGGAATTTAATCGTTCAACAACATTTTTAAATACCTCATTTTCATACGAATCTAATGATACCAAAATTTTGAAAATCCGCTCAGAAATATTTGAGATTTTAGCCAAAATACAATGCAACCAAGCTTTTAGAAACATGCGGCTAATAGATAATAGATTAGTGGGCTTTGGAAACTAAAATGGCACATTTCTGTGTAAATCTGGTAACCTAATAACATTGGAAAAATCATAGTAGCCATTGAATGTAATAAATCAATATCGGCTGTCAGACAGACTCGTGTAGTTATAGGCAATCTTGAGCTATCAAACATTAAATAATTCTGAGCGCAAAGAACGTTACAATTAAGTTTAGCATAGGTATGTGGAGGTAAACACAATTACATCCACAAGGACATTTGCAATAGAATGCGGCATCAGTTCGGTTTTCAGAGTTTTATTTAAATGAACATAAATATCGGGCCTATAAATAAATAAAAATCAATTCCGTTTGAACAATTAAACTTAAACTAGGTAACAGTAGGTATCTTTAAAATAATTAATACAATTAAACCATAAATTGACATTTATAGATATTGTTCAAAATGTCCACCATTTTTTTCTATACACAATACGGCTCTGCGTACAGTTGCTTGAATGGCTCTACGCAATTCAGCCGGCGTTATTTCATTAAGAGCCCGTACAACTTTATTTTGCAGTTCTTCACGGGTATTTGAAGAAGTTTTATAAACTTTATTTTTGAGAGTGCCCCATACATCGTCGAGGGGTGTTAAGTCAGGTGACCTAGGAGGCCACCTGATATGACCTTGATTTGCGATAAGGCGTTCACCATGCAAGTTGTTTAAATATTCCATCACTCTTCTGGAATTATGTGGGGGAGCACCATCTTGTTGGAAAAACAGATTTTGTAAATAGGCAAGAGGAAGCATGTCAAGAAATTCTGCTGTCTGGTTTTGTAAAAAGAATAAATATCGTTCGCCAGCAAGTGTTCCATAAAAAAATATGGGTCCAATTATTCGGTCTCCAAGTACTCCAAGCCAACAGTTAAACCCAAATCTTTCCTGAATATTCCCCGCCCTACCAACCTCGGATTTTCATGAGCCCAGTACCTAGTATTATTTCTGTTAAACATACCTTGGTTCGTAAATCTACTTTCATCTGAATATAAAATATGAAAAGGAAAACCTGGGTTTTGTTGTACTGCATTTAAGAACCAATTGCAATATACTAGCCTCCTGTCGTTATCATCTCCATAAAAATGTTGGTGTATTTGGTATTTATAAGACCGAAACTTATGTTTCTTTAAAATTCTGCAAACCGAAGACTGACTAATGTCGCATTCCATTGACAATTCCCTTGATGTTGTTGGGTGTACCATCACAAATCCTAATACATCAATTTCTTTGTCCTCACTTACAATAAATGTTTGATGGTCATCTTGTTGATTGGGTTCGTTTCTTAATTCTTGTTGCACTCTGGCAAGCAAGTGTCTGCTTGGATGACGTCTGTTGGGATATCGTTGCTGATACAGTTCTGCAGCTGCAGTTGAATTTTTGAGACGCTCTCCATATATCAGTAACATATCGACCTTTTCATTTCTACTAAAATTATTCATTTTCTAATTTTTACTCAAAGAGATTTCCGCAATGCTTTATTTTGTATTTGTCTGACAGCTGATATTGTTTTATTACATTCAATGGCTACTATGATTTTTCCAATGTTATTGGGTTACCAGATTTACACAGAAATGTGCCGTTTTAGTTTCCAAAGCCCACTAATCTATTATCTATTAGCCGCATATTTCTAAAAGCTTGGTTGCATTGTATTTTGGCTGAAATCTCAAATATTTCTGAGCGGATTTTCAAAATTTTGGTATCATTAGATTCGTATGAAAATGAGGTATTTAAAAATGTTGGTGAACGATTAAATTCCCATTTAAAAAACCGAGTTAGTGGGTAAAAATCACATTTAAAAATTTTAAACGCCTCTAGAGAATTAAGTAATGCAATCATATTGCTCTTTTTATTTTTATAGTAACGTAGCACACAAACTAAAATATATTTTGGGCACCTCAGCACTCTGGATTCAGAAATAGATTTTTTACTAAAATTTTTAATGTTTATCAAAAAGTGACCAAAATGGATGTATTTTATTCAAAATTTCCTCTAGATTCCAAAAATGTAAAAATATATAGGGTGTTCCATTTAAAAATCGAAAGTTGTGGTCATTTGCGGTCAAACCGGATGTGCACCAAACTTGATTTTTTATTGAAAAGATGGCATTTTAGTCGTATAATAAGGCCTCCAAATTTCAATTTTCTATTCCAAATATTTTAGGAAATATCGGGGCGAGCGCAATTCGTGACTCACCCGGTATAGGGTGACAGCTTTACGCACATAAAAAAAAATTGAGCCCGTTGCTGATATTTTTTTGTTTGCGGTACTGAATTGTGAAACATGCCTAAAAAATTTGGTTCGATTTGGTGAGGCCAGTAAAAAATATGGCCGGTCGAAATTTTGGCAAATAATAGAGAACACACTGTATATCAAAAAGTCGTAGTCCATGTCTCAGAGGCGTAAGAAAGCGACCAGAGAAGTGAATTAGCAAGTGAGAAATAGTACATTATCTAGTGAAGTGATGCGTATTGTAAGTAGTTAGTAAGTTAATATATAGGTGTCAGTGTTAACTTTGTGTTATAATTTCCAAACCCACTGTTTGGGGGTGCTTACTAAGAGTTATAAATACGTAGAAGTATTCATCATATGTTCATCAATACTTCCAGCCCTCTTCGAGAGAGTGTTTATAATAATTTGATCGAGTCACGGAATTTTCCCCTCTCTCCTTATTGTATTTATAATTCAAATTGCGAAAAATAATTATTATCAAAGTAAAATTTGCAAATGAAGTATACCTATTACGATTTATTTGCAATTATTAATTATATGTTATTTACTTATGTGTTTAATTAGTAATTAGTTAATAAGTAAACTAGTTCGTGACTTAATACTAGATGACCTTATATATGATGTATATCTGTATGATTATAAATAAAACAAAAGTTTATACAATAATTGCAACAAAATAACGACACTTTTTCAATACCTTGAAAACAAGTAGAACAAAATTATACGTGCCTTTTTGGTAGAGCATAAAACTCTCTAAGCTAATGGTTATATAGTGCAGGCAATGAAGGCAACAGTTTGTAAAAACCTTGCAAAAATTAATAAAAGGATCATCTACGGGATTTAACAAACAATCATTTGTTTATTTATCTATACTAAATTCACACACACATTCTTTTAGAGTAAAAATTTAAGTGAGCTTTTAATATTGCTATTAAATTAAATAGGTATTAACATCGGTCCATTTCAGGATAAGCACTACTATGCATATTAACTAATTTTTTTAAGATCACAGTAGTATTTTTTACTGATTTATATAGTAGTTTTTGAACCGAATTAAACTGTGTAGGTATTAATTATTATCAATAAACATGCCATGACATTTTATTTTCGTCTTAAATTTCAGTCGATATTTCTACGATCTATATCAACCTTTTGATGTTGGAAGAAATGTCATGGTTTAATTGGCATCTGAAAACGAACATTAACATATACATAATAAATATCCAAGAATTAAATTATTATAAATAATGGACTAGAACCTTGCAGTTCAAACCGAAATGTTTAAATATTTACCATTTTTCAAGTAATTGTACTATATATTAATAAAAACTGGTACAGCTTTTTTGAACTTCCCTTCTATGGCTAATGACAATAGGAGAATCCTAAATTTTTTATTTAAAAGAATTACAAAGCACTCATTGTTTTGCACATAACATCGTTATTCTTCAAGCTGTAGGGATAAAAAAAATCCTATCAAAAAGTACTTCAATCCCTTTAATTTTTATTATATCTATTTTTAACATCATACTGATTGTTTCTGACATTATTTGAAATTTAAACATATCTCGACCGATAAACGTTCGAGCACCATTTTTAAACTATATTCTTAGAACTATCCATCGTACAGAAATAAACAAAGAATGAAATATTTGTAATTTCATTATCTTATTTTTGTACCATAGGTACCACTTCTTCCATAAATGAAAGACTTTTTAAGTTATTTACGAAAATATTCTCAATATACCAATTTTTTAGCAAAAATCGTAATCTCCAAATGGTTATAACTTGGAAAATATAAATTTTCATGCAAAATTATACACTCCTGTTTTCTCTAACAATATGATTCTATATCAGATTCGGTAGTTACTATTTTACTTTTTTGTCCACCCCTCTAGAGGCGGTGGGAACCACCCCCAAGTAAAAAGCGTCGATTTTTAAAGAGTAGACTTTATATAGTTGTCTGCACATATTTACTGCACATAAAGAACTCAAAACTGCCGACCGAGTTAATATAAAGGGAGTCCGGTGGATGTTTCATTTGTTTATAATTCATTGAATAATAAATATAAAATATTATTAATATATTAATTAATAGATAAAACATCATCACTCTTATGTAAAGAATGTTCTGGCGTCATTAAGATATGAATTAAAACAAGCATCTTTTATTTACAATTTCTAACTCCTGAGATATACAAATTTAGTTTTAGGTACGTAAACTTGTTTCTGCGCAGATAAACCATGCCTTGTCGTAGAACAATGGAGGGCATTGGTCCATCGCTTGACTGCGACGAGTTGAGAACAGCGCGAACGCACCCATTCTGCTTTTAATAGCTTAGCTGTTTAGACGTGTGGGAATAAAACAAATTAATCTCATTAAAATGCCGTGTGTTTACACACCGAGTGCGAGACTTTTTGAAACAGTCAAGTATTCAAGAACCAACCTCTGCCTGATCCGTTTGGCGCAGAGATTTTTTCATTAAAATTTTTAAATATTTTTCAGTGGCAAAATACCCAATAAAAAGTAAGAAAATCTTGTGATATAATTACGCAAATCCTCCTAACTAGAACGTCATACCCGAGTAATAGATAAACAGAACTGTACTTTGAATTTATTTGTCAATGTCGCGAAGGACGGGCAATGCGTCTACCAATGCATAAGATATTTCTATCTTGATGTAAAACAGAGTCAGATTTCTTAATTTACCAGAAACGCCATTAAGTTTCCAGCAAGAACACGATTTTAAATCTCTAGTATTATTTTGTTCATTTTAATACGCAAAAATTTGAAGTACGGCTCTGTAGGACTCTAGTCAGCAGTAATTGTGCCGACTTTGATATTTTGATGGCATGTTATTATAGTTTTTTTTTTTGTTACTTTTGTATTTTATTGCGTTAATTTAAGTTACTTGTACCAAAGGCAAAGATTGAGACCAACCATAGTAGGTTAGATATAATATTTAGTTTTAGTCCAGTTAACGGAGCGCTAAAATGGCCAAAATTCGCATTGAAGCCTTCTAAACACTTTTTGTCTCTTGGAATATTTTTGTAACTTGCTAATTTTCCAAGTTACAGCAGTTTTTCACGAAGGTACTACTACATTTTTTGCACATTAAAAAATACATGAAAATTCGAAAAATAATGATAAATATATTATTATAAAAAGAAATGAAACCTATATAGTTATACCATTTTCAAAGGTTCAATATAATTTTTGAATTGAAAATGTGCAAAAAATATAGTACATTATTTATCGTGGAAAACTGCCTGTAACAGGGAAAATTAGCAAGTTACAAAAAAATATCCAAGCGTGAAAACATTTTTAGAAGACCCCAATGCATACGTCTGAATTTTTTCAAATTTTTAAATTACATATTTTTAAAGCGTCAAAATTTCAAAGAAAGGGTGGTCATGTTTTTCCGGAAAAACTCGGTGAAATTTTTTTTAATAATTCATATTAGCGATATTTTTAGAAAAAAATGTATCTGCTTCACCAGTGAAGCACATACATTTTTGTGGTAAGTCCAGACTTACCACCCCTCATAATGGGCCTGTACGAAATTTTTAAATAATAATGCTTTTGTAGACATTAGAAGTTATAGAGTTTTATAATCTGCTACACTTCATATTACAATACGAACTTTCAGAACAAAAATCATATCTATCAATTTTTGAGGGGTTACAAAATTTGTGTACATGTTTTAATACGGATGACCGCCGTTGATTAAAGATATAGCTCGCAATATTCAGGAACTGTATCCAAATGTATGGATTGTATTTTGTATTGAGAATGTTAATAACAATTATACCTGTAACAGTAGTTGGTAGAGAGAGGAGTTTTTCTAAACTTAAGCTGATAAAAACCTTTCTGGTATTAACAATATCTCAATACAGATTATTTAACTTATCAACTTTATCAATCGAAAATGAACTTACGGAAAACATGGATTTCGCTGACTTAATAAGAACATTTGCAGATAGGAAGGCCAGGAAAGTAAAATTTTATTAAAAACGTTACTATTTTTCTTTTCTTTTTTTCACATTTATTTATGTGAATTGGAGAGCAGAATCGGTTCCCAGACAAATACCCGAACAATCCCGCCACTGACATGCATTCAAATTAAAAAATAAACAAAACAAATATACTTGTGTACTACAGCTTTATTATACTGATAGTTCCCACGTCGATGTCTAATTTTGTACAAAACCAAATTTGTCATTATAATGACCCACGATGCATAACATTAGAGCTGTATTTAAGATTTACAAAATATTTAATAAGAATTTAGGAGGAAATCAAAACGCTGCAGATAATTTTCAGTAACATCCAAACTTAATAAATTTTAGATAAGTTAGCAATTAAAAAGTGCGCTCCTTAATTAATGATGTGCTACTTACTTAAAATTGAGAGTGCAACAAAAACCAACCACAACACCTTCACATTATTCACAAAACCAGTCAGTTGGAAAATCAAGCACAAACCACATACAAACACATTTGACAGTTTGCAGGCGTGAAATACGCAAAACGGCGGAGTGTGGCAGTGAGCGCGCCTTCTGAAAGTTTGTTCGCGATGTGATGTACGGAAACTGAACATTTGAAAGCTCCGAAGTCTTGCACCTGTGCTGAAGACAACTATTATGCCTACTCTTCTTCACGCCCATTTTTAGCAGGAGATTCGCTTGAGGCGCGTCTCGTAGGAAAATGCGTCGTGTTTGCATTTCTTTCAGGAAATGCAATATTTGTACAAAGGTTCGACATGGATTGAATACCAAACACCTATTTAAATCGATTAAATTCAGTCATCTTCAGCTAGGAGAATATAAGAAGAATTAGAATAAATTGCTAATTTAAGGTACAATATAGGTACAATGGGAATATAAAACATACAAAAGAGATATAGCCCGAGAGCCGGTGACATTAATTATCGCGGATTTTAAAAATTCTAATGAAAATTTCACACGTCACCTTTTTAGCCAATCAGAAGCTTGTTTTTGTGTCGTTACCATGACGACCCAAAACATTTCCGGAAATTTTCATCCTCCAGGGTACCCTGAACCAAATTAATAAGTGGAAATTTTTCTGTCAAGTTATTGGCATATGGTCATATCTGACATTTGCTTCTACATAAAAATGGAATTTTATTTTTCATATTAAACGAGATAATTATTAAAAAAAACATCGTGCTTTGTGAAAAATAATTTTATTTCCTGTTTAATTATGGTCATGAATAACTTCTCATTTTGGTTTTCCTCGATATTACACTTCTCAATCAGGTATGATGAGTATTTCAACTTTGGATGGCTTTTTTAACTTCACAAAGTTCTTCGCAATATGCGCAGGTTGTATATTATGTTCTTTTTCCATACTCTATAATATTATTCTCTAAAAATCTCGAAAACAACTTCAACAATAGAAATATTGAGCTTAAACTGGTTAAACTGTAAATGAAATAATGATAAATAACTAATGACGTTTAGTTTCAAAGCCATATCTGTCAAGTTAAATGTGCTGAAACTTAGCTATGGCATGTGTATTTGTGTATAAAACATGAAAATATAGTCAGAAAAGAACGTTCCACCTGTTTTACTGAATAAAACTTATTTCATAACACACAAATAGAGTGGTCCTAAATAATTTTCGGTAACTTTTTGAAACTAAAATGGGTGGAAAAGATACTATTTATCAATTATACGTATTCCATTTTCAAATAAGTCTTATACTTTTAACTTTTGACACAACATTACTTACTAATTCCGATGCGTTTCTGTCACTTTGTAAACAAGACCTATGCATGGCCTAATCTTATACCTTGTTATGTCTTAGAATAATCTTAATGTCAGTGGAAATTAGTGTTTATTTAGTTTATTTTCGTGTGAAATTTTCTTACCGAATCCCCCGCGTACTTGAATTAATTGTAGGAAATTTTTCTCGTACGTGAATTTTTTAAGAAAATCCATGTACTCAAAAAATTTCCGGCAATAATTCAAACAGATTACAAGTGAAAATTTACTGCAGACAACCATACGAACAAAATGACCATCCATCAAACCCCATCTCTGTAAATGTTGAATATCTTTTATACATGAAATAAAATATTGTTTCACAAAGCTCTATGATTTTGTTTATAATTATTTCGTTTAATATTATTATGAATTACACCCCCTTGGAACTGGAAATTGATACGCCTATGCCTAAAAGTGAGTGACTGGAAACTAGTAGAAAGAAGTGGACTTTTCTAGAATGTGGTGAGAGAAGATTCTTGATTGATCTGGAGGCAATTTCAGAGTATATAAGGCGCGGTTACCGGCGCAGAGGAAGAAGTTTATTAAAGAGAAGTTTATTAAAGTGAAATTAGTAGCGAAAAAGTGAGGTTAAATATCAAGCAAACAAAGTGTAAATATAATTTTGAAGTATTGTATAATCAGTAAATTATTAAATAAAGTGTTAGTGGTTTATCTCTTGTTGAAATTATTTTAGAACCCACGGATTCATACAGGGTGTTTCCTAACGGGTGGAAAACACGCAACAATATGAAAAATAAAATTCCAGTTTTATATAATAGCAAATATCAAATATGATCATATTATGTCAATAATTTGACAGAAAAATGTCCATTTATTAATTTCGTTCAGGGTACCCTGGAGAATGAAAATTTCCGGAAATGTTTTGGGTTGCCATGCATTAATGGTCGAGATTATTAATCGCCTTTTATATACTAAGTTAGTTACAAAATTTTTCCGTCGACTGTACTTTAAATAAAATGGAGAAAATCTGATTTTAAATTTGTATTTACTAAAATTCATATTGCCGCAAGCTAACCATTACACTCTGCACCGATCTACTGCACTTACATAATTTTTGCACATTCTATTGAATACTCTTCGTAAACAATATTAGTTTTGACATTTCATTGCAGAAGATAATTTTTTTTTTTTTTTATTTAAATAATTAATAACTTTCTTATTTGTTAATCAATTTTGTTCGAAAGCAATAAGGTCTTTCATTATTAAGTTATCGTGCAATGTGACGGACCGACAAGCAATGTGACGGACCGACAGACAGACGGAGGGACAGGCAGACGAACAAACATTTTGAAAGTTGTTCAGAATTAGATTACTAACATTGATATGAAATTTTTTTTCTCTTCGAGCGATATTACCAATTTTAGAAAGGTGCCAACTAAATGCATTTGCGTTTTGTATTTGCGAAGAGTACAATAATAACACAGGTTTACAAAAAAGAAATGAACACGATGCCGTAGTTCGTTTTGCGCCATCGCATCAGGATTTCGAGAAAACTTAACCTAAAAGTGCTAAAAATACCTTTTTCGCCTTCACTCATGCACAAATTAATTCATTCAATATTTTGGCCTGAATTTGCCTGACTAAAAATAGGCTACTTTTGTTAGAAACATTTTTTCTGAAATTGCCTTTTTTTTTAGTATTCGGCGAGGAAAAAATTTTAGAACTTTGCGATTTTTTTACTCGAAAAAGAAGAAGTTTGGACAAAAATTGCAAGAGGTAAAAAGAATTTGCAATCATCCGGGGGATATTCTTAAATTTTTTCGGAATTGTCCAATGTCGTTTGCAGAAAAGAGCATTGTGGAGTTTTCAAGTGCATTGGGCTTGTTCGGCATTTTTTTTATTTCATAAATCGAAAGTGCAAGTACAAAATAATCGATCTGCAAAAAATCAGAGTCTTATTCGCACCTTTAGTATCTTAAAAACTATTACAAATCTCCACCTCGCGAAAATGGGGCGTGGCCAGGCGCTACGTCACTATACGCATAGACTCGGCGATTTCAATCAAAGAGTTTAACAAATAGAGGAGACAAGCTCCATAAGCGTAATGTATAAGCAGCGGTAGGCTGTAGGCTTCTCATCTTTCTCACACAGTTCGTTCTCTCTTTGTCGCACAGTACATGAGGGGAGGTGACCATTACAATACAATGCCAGTATGACAGATGACAATAGGTGTATACCAGCCTGGGACTTATGGGTGACTTAGTTTTTCTACAAACTTTACAAGCTAAACTATTGTCACAAAAAAATAATTAATTAATAAACAAATTAAACGCGATAAACAGATTAAACGTTATAAACACAAGAAAAATTTGAGAAAACACGTGTAATTGTAAATAAAGCAGAACGCTATTCAAAACAAAGATTCAAAATTGACGGTATTTGTGTAATCAAAGCGCGCCTGGTAAGGCTGTGTTGTATTGCTTTGTAAAACAGAGTGGAGAGAGAGGGTACGAAGTCTGCGACAAGCACGAAGAGCCTACCGTCTCCAAGACAACCAAATCGCGATTTCCGGCAAATCGACGGCTTGTCTTCTCTAGTTATTAAACTCTTTGATCTCAATAGACTTGATGCTCCTTAGTTGTTATAATTAAAAGTGTTTTTGAAGTATTGTTTGTTTTGCTTACTTCTTGAGAGTAGGGGAGTACAATTTGGTGAAATGTCAAAAAATTACAATTTTCTCTCGCTCCTGCCGGGACCAATTTTCGATTTTGACCCTGCAATTTACGATTAGGTCTCATCGTCGACCTTCTCCTTTCCGTAGAGACATAGAATGAACTTCCACTCGACGTATTTACTTAGTTACCAGCGTTTGAAAATTCCATGTTTTTCGACTTTTCGGGTTAAATTTGAAAGGTCCCAGAAAGCCACTTTTCCTACGTCACTTGCGTATAGTGACGTCACAAATGAGCGCTCAGTTTTAGCAACTATTACTAATTTCAACTCCTTATATCTCGAGAACGGAAAAAGTTAATAATACGAAATTTCAAGTGCATAATGAGAATATCGAGTACTATATGAAAAAGTATAAAAACCATATAAAAGGAATATCATGGAACAAGCTCATTCCCGGGATGATTCCAAACTCTTTTTGTCTTTTGCAATTTTTGTCTAAACTTTTTCGAGTAAAAAAATCGCAAGGTTCTAAAATTTTGAATTTTTAGCACTTTTAGGTTAAGTTTTCTCAAAATCCTGACGTGATGGCGGAACGGACTACGGCATCGTGTTCAGCACGTCGGGGACCTTCGGGATACGGTAATGGATTCTCATTGGTCGGACTTTTTTTTGTAAACCTGTGTAATTAACCCATTTGTGGTGGGTGAAAATAATGGTTAGATTTGCTTAAAAGAATGATCTCGTCTTTGATCGATTCCCCGTACATCCGATTCAAACAATTTTTTACGGGCTTGTAGAAAAAAGTGTTTTTGTACCGAGTGTTTCACCAACTAAATTGGCTAATAAAATTAAAAGTACCTATCTAAAACTAGACATTATTTACAGAAAACTGTAAAGTATAGAGTGTGCAATAATTCCATAAAAAAATTCAATAAATCCGTGAGGAGTGTGATGTTTAATTTAGTTAATTGTATACAGAATAAGTTATCAATTACATACTGGAAAAATAAGTACGCATTACCCGTGTCAAAAGGTTATCGGTCATCGGAACATCCTCAACTTTATCGAAAAATGTATTAAAGCCGTTGACGATTGTTATAGGATTTATACACCTATGTAGTGGCGAATATTTTTGTGTTTCTGTGCGAAGTAGGTAAATATGAATAATGACTCTATATGAGACTGTCTAGATACGCCAAACGATAGTAACCAAGAAAGTAGCTACTTAGAAGCAGGGAAAAATAGATACTAATATTTATTTTATTTAAATATAAAAAAAATTAATTATTATATTACATAGCAGTGGCGGCTCGTCAGGGGAGGCTGAGCCTCCTTTTGGAAGAACCACCATATCTTCAAAAGTAATATCTTAAGAAATTTCTATTAGGTATATCTCAATTTTCAATATTTTTTATTGTTTATTATTCATTAATTAATTTTCAGTTTATATATAACATTTTTGCATTTCCTTTCCACAAACATACCTATAACGTTACAGTCCGGATAGTCTTTGTATGCATATTTCCCGGTCGGCCGGTCTTTTACTGAATGAACACTGCGGTTCGCTGGAGGCTAATACGAAATAGCTTCCAACTTTACCGCATTTACTTATAACATGAATGACCTTGAATTTCTTTGCGCTGTGTAAAATAGCAACACTTGGAATAGCCAAGTATGAGGCTAGCCTCAGATGTCAGTTCTTTATAGCGCATGTGCACAGGTCATTCAAGAGTCAGGTGATTCACAAAGAAAACGAACTGACGTCTGACAGTTGCGTTTAACCGGTTAAGAACAACTTGACGTATAAATACATAAAACATTTGATAGGCGGGCTAGAAATAAGTGCTCTAGGTGAAAATATTCCCAACAACATGTCTTGTTGTCCAGACGTGGTGGATTATTTGTTATTAAATGGACTTACTACTCTTATTTATGAAGAAAATGTAAGAATTAAAAGAAATGCCAGGCCTACACCAGCAATGCTTTCGTTAGTTTTTAAAAGTGGTAAACAAAACAGAGGGTTTTGTGATAACAATTATAAAAAAGTTGAGTGGTTAACGGCATCAACAGTTAGAAACAAATTATATTGTTGGAGATGTTTATTATTTACTAATGATCAATCCTCAATTTGGGGCAGGGCCGGGTTTAATAATTTGCAAAATTTGTCGCGAGGTTTAAAAAGGCACGAAAAATCCCAGGAGCACATTTCATCTTGCATTAAATTCGAAATGTTTGGTAAACAAAATATTGTAAATTTCTTGGATTCTGCACATAAGAGAGAAATAGAAAATGTTAACGAAAAGGTCCGTGAGAATAGGGAAATATTAAAGAGGTTAATAGATGCCGTTATGTAGTTATCTTCACAAGAAAATTCTTTCCGAGGACGTGACGAAAAACGAGAATCGTGCAATAAAGGAAATTTCAAAGAGCTGGTAGATTTTTTTTAAAACTTATGACCCAAAATTAGAGAACTTTTTGAATAACGCCACTATTTTTTTAGACAATTCCGGTAAGCTTCTGTAGAATGATCATTTTCAACACTTAAACGCATAAAAACATTTTTACTAGAAACAAAATGAGTCAAGACCGCCTTTCAAATGTATCGCTTATTTCAATAGAAAAACGTTTTTTGTCAGAATTGAGTAAACGCGATTCATTTTATGATGAAATAATCAACCATTTTGCTAGTTCCAAAAATCGCAGGTTACCACTCATTTATAAAAATATTCAGGCTTTAAAGCAGAGATTAATATAGGTAGTTGTTATTTTGGAAAAAATATTTATTTGTGTTATTTATTTTTTATGAAATATTTTTTATAATTCTCCATAATATAGAGTTCCGCGGTTATATTTTTTTTATATAACTTCTTTCTCAAAACTATTTTAATTTCTATTAAAACTTATAATTTTACACGCCTGGCAGTGATAATGAATACAATTTTTTGTTTGTAGAAAAACACTTTAATTTTTTTACTAAAACTATTTTTATTTTTATTAAAAGTTATATAATTTAATTACAAGTGGGATAGTAGGACTCCTTTGGACACCGATACTCGAGTCGTAGGAACGAGAATTTCATGAGAATGATTTTTTCATCTCATCATATTTTCTATTTCCTTTTCATTCTATTCTTTTATTAGTTCTATTCTCTCAAGTCGTGAATTGGTATCCTGGCGAACAACCCACGGCAAAAAAATGTAACGCGCCGTTGTAATACCTCAGGGGTGGTGGGGAAATGTACAAATTGTAGTCATATTGCACATCAGTTGTCTTTCAGAATATCAAGCCTCCTCTGCAGACAATATCACGAGCCGCCACTGTTACATAGATACATTTTACTGGAATATAAAGATTAACGCTATAAACACAGATAGAGGAGCGAATTCGAGACTCTATTGTGCCGTTTTTTTTTTCTGGCGTAGAACCAGGTCAAACATGGTAGGTTTTGTTAAGCATGTCGCTGGGCATATGAAATCGTATTTCACGACATTTTTTCGTGGTCTGGACCTTTCTAAATTAAAAAAAAGGGAAAATATTGCATTTTAAATAAAATGTGTTTTTTTTTTGTTTCCACCGCCATATCTTCAAAACTAATGTTGCTATCGACGTTGTTTTTTTTTTCAATTAAAGTACACACAATAGCGCTTTTAACTGTACTAATGGTTTTTACACAGTTCGCATTTTCATTTCCTTAAAAATTAGGAAAACTAGATATTTGAATTTTACGTATTACAATTTTCACCAATCGATAAACTTTTTTATTTTTGAAAATTTTTATACACATACAGTGAAGCAAATGTAGCCCAAACATTAGAAAAGTTTTTTATATAATTATTTTTTTCCCAATGTGTATCGTTTGGCAACAGCGATTTTTTTTAAAGCGCGCTAAATTATTCATATGTATTATTGTACACCGCGTATGGAAGGTAGGATAAGATGCGTCTAACTAATAGACTATTCAAATTTATTGACCCCTCACCTTAACCGCGAATATCTCAAAAACGAAGGAACGGAAAAAATTGAAAAAATTATGTGCCTATTGTACTTAAATCATTCACTGAAATTTGAATAATGTACATTGGACAGTTTTGAAGTGCTGCTAACTTATATTGAAAAATGTCCTACTTTTTAAGGAAATTTTGACAATACCAGTTTTAAATCCATTATATATTTGAAAATATGCCTACCATATAAATAATCTTTTAGATGCCGATAAGCCGTGGTATTTTTTGTACGAGGAAATTTTTTCATAATTTTTTATTCTAAAATTTTGCAGTTATTCTAAAAAACACATCATGTTTATTCGGTTATTTATCAAGGTATTTACAAAAAATTTGATAAAATGGTTAATTATATAAAATGTAAGCATTTTCAGAAAAAAGAATTGGTATATATCAAATATTAATTTAGTTATCAAGTGCAATAGATAATATTATTGCCCGGGTTCTGCAATATTATCTATTGCACTTGATAACTAAATTGATATTTGATATATACCAATTCTTTTTTCTGAAAATCCTTACATTTTATATGATTAACTATTTTATTAAAAATCTTTTAAATACCTTGATAAATAGCCGAATAAACATGAAGTCATGTTTTTGACAATAACTGCCAAATTTTAGAATACAAAATGATGAAAGAATTTCTTCGTACAAAAAATGCCGCGCTTTATCGGTATCTAAAATATTATTCATATAGTAGGCATATTTTTCAAGATATAATGAATTTAAAACTGGTATGGTCAAAATTTCCTTAAAAAGTAGGGTATTTTTCAATATAACTTAGCAGAACCTCAAAACCGTCCAATGTACATTATTCAAACTTTAGTGAATAATTTACAATAGACACATAATGAACACATATTTTCTCAAATTTTCTCTGGTCCGCCATTTTTGAGATTTCGCGGTTAAAATGAGGGGTCAATACATTTGAATCGTATATTAGTAGTTTGCGGGATTTAGAGTATACGTATAAATAGTTTTAAATAAATGCGATGCTGTAGTATATTCGCAATTTAGTTTTCTAAAATAATGGAGTGCATTATTTGTAAGAAAATTGCGCGGGATGATGACAAATATGTGGTACCAAGACCTAGGATACAAGGTTTGTTGTCACTAATATCTAGTGCTGAAAAAAGACGACATCGCGGAAATATTGTGTCAGAAAAGATATTTTAAATGACGAAATTTAATTAAAATATCATATAGACTGTCGTATAGGTAGACAAGTTTTGAAAACATGAACGTTTTTTGCAATCATACAGTGCCGCCGCGCCGCGCCGATTTGCAACAGATGCTGCACAGTACTTAATTGAATACGAAATATTAATAATAGATGGAGGATTTAAATTAACAGAAAAAGTAGTTTCACTACATAAACGTCATTCAGAAATGACCAAAAATCTATTTAGCAAACAGCAAGAAATACCAGGATGATTTTGCATGCAATGTACGAAACTAAATTTAGCAAACAAACATTGGTGAAATTAGTTGATATAGATGTATTAATTTTACTTACTCTCCTTTTTCACTAGCAGACAATTTTTGTAAATATAGAAGGTAGTGCAAAGTTTATGAACTACAGTTTGTTCTTGTCTTCATTGTTTTACTGGTTGCGACACCACTAATGGTTTTTTTAAATATTTAAAAAATCTGCGTTTGATGTTCTTAAAGAATATTGTTGCTTTTAAAAAATTATCGGAATTGCCATTGCTGTCTAAAGACGAAGCTTTAAAAATCTTTACAAAATTGATTCTAGTACTGCAGAAAAACAAAAGTAAACAAATTCAGATATTAATAATAATAATAATAATAATAATAATAATAATTTATTTTCCATAAAGACAATATTACATTGTATAGGAATAGTCAATATGAGTTACAAACTAGATAAAAAAGAATTCAGATACAGAATAAAAACATTCAGTCAACAGAAATGACTTTAAATTACATTTAAAATGAAATAAATTCTTAGCTGTTTTGCACTCAACAGGTAAGTGATTAAATAACTTAGGGCCTAGGTAATTTGGAGAATTACTTGTTACATTTAGTCTAGCATGTGGTATGCGGAAGTCCTCTTTGTTCCGAGTATTTACACCATGAACATTTTTATTAATAATAAATTTGTCTTTGTGTTTGAAAACATAAACACACATTTCAAATATGTACATACTTGGCAAGGTTAGAATATTATATTCCCTAAACACTTCTTTACAAGATTGGGTACTGGAAATACCTGCCATACAACGTAATATACGTTTTTGTGCAATAAAAACATTCTGTGATAGAGTGGAGTTTCCCCAAAAACAGACACCATACCTTAATCTAGAATCTACTTGGGCATAATATAGATTTAGTAATTGTACTTTTGTGAGTACTGCTTTAATGTTATTAATTAAATAGGAAAACGAAGCCAATTTCGAAATCAGGTGTACACAGTGTGTCTTCCAGTTCAAACATTCATCCATATATAAACCCAAGAATTTCACGCCATCATGGGTATCTGTTATAAGTGAATTATTGATATTAATAGAAATTGATTCACAGTTTTTTTGCCTGGTATGAAAACGAATTAGCTGCGTTTTATCTGCATTAAAATATAAATGATGTTGATTAAAAAACGTAGATACCTTTTCTATTACATTATTACAGTTTGTTTTTAATACACTGTTAATGGAATCTGAAGCAATCATAGAAAGATCATCAGCATACATTGAAAAGAACTCATTGCCCAAACTAAGTTCAAGTTTATTAATATATAATATAAATAGCACCGGGCCCAATACTGAGCCTTGTGGAACTCCCATGCTCAAAAAGGCACATTCAGACTTTATTCTGTTTATTTTATTTTGGCTATGATGATGTATGCTCACATACTGCTGACGATTATTTAAAAAGGACTCGATCCAGTTTAATGCTTGTCCTCTAATACCATAGTCACATAATATGGAAGACAACTTTTCATGATTAACACAGTCGAATGCCCTGCTAAAATCAAAGAATATCCCAACAGGACATTCTCCTGCTTCAATATATTGAATTATTTGATTGTAAAATGAGTTGACAGCTGTTAATGTTGATTTTTCACATTGAAAACCGTGTTGTTTTTCGGACAATATCTTAAATTTTTTTACGAATTTTAATAGACGGTCTAAATAACAATACTCAAATATTTTCGAAAAACTATAAGGTACTGTTACAGGCCTATAGTTTTGTAGGAGATGTGGATCTTTTTTCTTAAAAATAGGCACCACTTTACCTATTTTTAAATTTTCAGGGAACGTTCCGGTTTCAAAAGACATATTTACTAAGTAAGTAAGTGGCTTTATCAATGATTTTAGAGTCTTCTTAACTAAAAAACCAGGTATATCATCTGGTCCAGATGATTTTTTATTTTTAAGCTTAGTATTTAATAACAAGAACATTTCTTCTTCCGTAAATGGCCTTAAAAACAATGTGGAGTCAATATTACTTAATTGATTATATGAAGAAGTGGGAAGTGTATCTGGTATTTGGCTTATAATATTGATGGGGGTATCGATGAAAAAATTATTAAACAATGATGCAACCATCTCTGGATTTTCAGTAATATTTTCGTCGGTGTTTATTTTAATATTAGTATGTTTTTTATTTTTGTTTGACAATTCTGATATAGTATACCAAGCAGCTCGCGTGGGGTTCTGTGAGTTTACAATTTTATTTTGGTAATAGTTTTTCCTTGTTTTATTAATTAAATTATTATGAATCTTTTTTGCCTCATTGTAAGCAGAAGTTAAGTCAGGATAAGTTCTTTTCAAAACATACAGATCCCTCAAATGTGTACTTGATGATCTAACCGCGTCATTTACCCACTTTTTATCACTCTGTGTATTAAAATAATATCTACGTTCAGGAAAATAACAATTAAAATAGTATAAAAATGTTTCGTGGAAATAATAAAATGCTGAATTGAGATCATTTATATTATAGAGAGAGTACCAATTTTCATTTTGAAGTGCTTGTTCAAACTTTAAAATTGCGCTATCATTAAAACTTCTTTTTATGCAGTTTATGCTCTGCGAATTAACTTTCTCAGAATGTAATTCTAACAGAATTGTTCTATGATCTGAAATAGTATTGTCTAGCACTGAACAAATTCCACTGTTATTAAAATTAATAAAAATATGATCTATCACAGTACAGGAAGTGTCTGTAACTCGAGTTGGCCACCCTACCACAGATTTTAAATTAAAACTGGACAATACAGTACATAAAGAATTAAAATAAGTATTCTTATTCATGTCAAAATTAAAATCGCCACACAGAATAAAATCAATATAAGGTTTGTACAAATGATTTAAAACATCAACAATATTATTTAAAAATATACCTTCGTCCCCAGAAGGAGACCTATAGCAATTTAAAATTATTACCGTGGTATTCTTTTGTTTAAAAGAAACAGCACAAATTTCAAAATGTTGTTCTATACAATAACTATCTAGATTAATTTCTTTTACATTAATGTTATCTTTTATCCAAATTCCTACACCCCCACATTTAAGTGAAGATCTACAATACGAGCTTATTAATGTATATCCACTAATATGTATTAAATTAATTAAATCTGCTTTGATTCCAGTTTCAACTAGACACAAAATATTTAAACTGGGATATCTGCTTATATCCAAATTCAAATTATTAATCTTATCGTTGTTTAAAGTATTTATATTAAGTAGAAGAATATTGGGATCAAACATTAATCCTTTGGTACCACATTCTTCCTGCTCATCTGTAAAAAACGGCTGATGCATGCACCAAAAGGCCATATTGATGGATCCATCGCTTTCTTAAAATTGCACTCATATATGGAGACCTTGTATGAAGAATAAAGCCCAGGATGTTTTGGCGTTATAGCCTCACACACTACTTCTGGCAAATGAGATTTCAGCTGTTTTGTCAATTCGGCAGCTGTTATTTGTGGATCTACCCTGTATACATGAAGAATGGCATATTTTGGTACACCCTGTATGACCGATTCCTTATTATTTCCAACAATAACAGATCGTCTCCTTCGTTTGTTAGAAACTCGCTGCCATTCACTTTCTTTGGCAGTTGAAGTCGAGGGTGTATTACGAGGCGTATCCTCTTTTGCTAAATTAATATATTTATTCAATTTGGCTTCGCTTTCCACTTGTAAAAGACCAGCTGATAAGTCCTTTTTTGTTATAGCTGAGTTCTTTGGTATATTTATATTCGTATTGCTAGATACAGTCATTGTTGAGTTTTTAGACTCGTTTATATTTTTATTTATAGCTGAGTTTTTTGCGACATCACTTATTTTTATGTTATCGCGTTTTTGGACAGTTTCTTTTATACTGCAGTTTGCCTGATATTTATTCATCATTTCAATTTGATTGTTTAATAATTTCACTTTTTCATTTAACTCACTGATAATAGTGTCTTTTTGTTTGATTATATAGTTAAATAAGTGTAAATCTACCTTTTTTTCTGGGCCAGATAATTCCTCCATAGCATCAAAAAAGGCCGCGTCATTTTCCGAACTTCCCATATTTTCACAACATATTATTGTGTTGTCGTCAACAAATTTTACATTACACAATTTTGCACAACTGATATGAAATTGTGTTTCGCACTTATTACACTTTAAAGCACTTTTTGCCACTTTTTTACAGCGTTTACAAACGGAGCTCTCTGAACCGTTCGACATTGTTCAACGCAATTAAACGACCTAAGGATCAAATTAGCAACAACAACAAACGGAGCTTCCTTCAACTGAAGGCACCTTTTACTACCCATTCTTAAGGTAAACATTTATATTTAAATCATAGATTTCCTATCTAATACATTTAGTTAACTATTGCAGGTTTATGCATCAACTTAGAATATCGTACAGAAGCAATATGCCAACTACACTTATAAATGCACATGGTTCAGGACGGAATTTAAGTGACGATGTTTGGACACTATTTTCATTAAGTATTTATTGTTCAGATAAAAATTGTGAAAATGGAAAATATGATTGTGTTAAAGAAGGCCTAAAATGTTGTAACGAGTGTAAATGCCGTACTTGAAATACTATTATTTAAAAGGTTTCGATGAATGTACAGACGAACTAGAATGCTTTTAACGCAGGGCCTACGTAACTAAATACTAATTTTTCAATAGAAAAATAGTTGCAAAAAAATAAAGTTGTTTTATTCCTGCATCTTGGTTTAATTCAATCAAAAATGTGTAATAACCTACTTATTAGGTGGGTACTTACTTTATAACAATGATTTATATTTACCTGCTTTTAAATATTTTTTACCTTAAAACAACAAAAGGTAGATTCGTACCTATTTTGGAGCTGTTAATAAAAGCCCGATTAGTACACATGAATCCAACAACCGTAGTCCGCAGGCGGTAAGCAGTATAATGAGAGCCGGGCGTGCAAGAATATGATTTAGCCCGTTTTAAAAAAATCGCTGACTACATACTATAACCTGCACATCAAAAATTATGATTCTAAAAACTTTTTCCATATATTGGCTTCAATTTGTTCACAGCATGTATATACATATTTTCATAAATAAAAATTTTTCTCGATTGCTGAAAAATACATTCACGAAAATAACAACTTTAAGTTTGCTATTATTTTAACAATTAAAAAATATATATTTTACAATCACATTGTACATAGTTAGAAGCGCTATTGTGTCTACTTCAATTTAAAAAAAAAATCAGTTCCATAGCACAATTATTTTTAAAGATATAACGATGGGGGCGTTAAAAAACATGTTTCATGGAAAATTCATTTTTTTACAGTTTTTTAGAAATAAAAAAGTTCCAGACCACCAGAAAATGTCGTGAAAAGTGGTTTCATGTACACGATCACCTAATTAAAGAATCGCACCAAGTCTGGTTTGGTTCTACGCCAGTTTTTTTTTCTCGGAAACTAAGCGTCTTTGCTTCCCAATTTTACTCGTCTAAGAACACACTAATAACATTAACTATGCAAACAAAAGTAGTACAAATAGATATCACAAATCTGTATTAACTAAATAACTAAAATAATAACAATAAATAAAAAAAAAACATTATTAGTCTCGCACAGTGTTGTCAAATCCACTGTTTATCAACTATCTTGGGTGGATCTACTTCACTTGTAAAATAAATGGAAAAGTAAGATTTAAAATATGTAAAACCCTGTCTTCATGCGATCTGTTATAGGATATCTAAAGTCAGTTTGAAAATCATAAAAAAAGAACGACAAAGGAATACTTCATAACACCAGCGACGGCGATGTTGACCGACAATTTTTAGAATCATTTTTTAATTATTGTAAATATTGTTTTACTACTTTATATTAATTGATAGGCATGATGTAAATTATTTATTTATAATAAATTATGTTAGTTTAATGAACAACTCCAAAAATACTTCAATAAACGTAAATAAATATCATTTAACCTACGGCTATGCTACCGGCAATATAAAGAATTAACCAAGAGCAGATAAGGGACTTGTAATGATGGACCAGATAAACAATCGACTATATTCGTATACGGATATCGTTTGCAATATTCAAGCACGGTCTCGGCTCTTATTCTATTACACCAAGTTTTGTAATGATTTATCCTGGTAGCAACGTTTTAGACTGAATTTTCAAATTGGCAATAGAAATACTATACCTGGCATTACCTAATCGCGCATGGCTTTTAATTACCTAATAGTTTTTATAGAGGGACTACCGTGTATAAATAAAGAGGGAGTTCTGTGGAAATTACCCATTTTCTTGTGTACTCTTGTTATTATTATGCATTAATTTTGCATTCAAAATGTTTATTCTATGTTCGAATACGTATATAATATGTTCCATTGTTATTAAATATAGTCATCTGAAGAAACAAATCCACTCTTTTATGCATCAGTTTACTGTTTTCCTGTCATACGTTCTACTGTTGAGCTGAAAAATGATCTGGCAACACTGGTCTCACCATAAAAGTACTATTTTAATAATCGTGAAGTTGCAGTTATTCTGCAAACTTGGCAACTAGATTTCACACGAGGGGTAAACTATAATCACCAGTCAGTGTCCAAATTTCAGACCGTCTCTCGGCCAAAGAGTTTAATAACTAGAGAAGACAAGCCGCGGATTTGCCGGGAGTCGCGATTTGGTCACAGCATGCTGTGATTTGGTTGTCTTGGAAACGTTAGGCTCTTCGTCCTTGTCGCAGACCTCGTACCCTCTCTCTCCACTCTGTTTTACAAAGCAACACAGCGCTTTGATTTCACAAATACCGTCAATTTTTAATCTTTGTTTTGAATAGCGTTCGGCTTTATTTACAATTACAAGTAGTGTTTTCTCAAATTTTTCTTCTGTTTATAACGTTTAATCTGTTTATCACGAAAAATGTTGCTGAGACATTAATTTTAAATATGGTACAATTTAAGAAAAACTTGAAAGAAAAGCTACATATTATATAAAGATCTGGTGAAGTTTATAAATTAAGAGTGAAAGTTCAAAGTGTAGTTTTCATCGATGATCTGCGGACTAAATGTACCTATTGTTTTAAACTATATATTGGTTATTTAAAAACTACTCAGTGCTGATTTTTTTAATATTTGAAACCTGAGTCTAAACACTGACTTAAGTCCATTTTCACAGTTTTGTAATGTAAAACAACAGAATTGAGTAGTTTTTAAACACCACACGATATATTTTAAAAGAATACAGATCACTCAATAAATTTAGTATAAATGCCATCTAAGTTATATTAGAAATGTTAAACTTGTTGATAATAAACAGTTATATATTTAGTAAATATATTTTTGTTTAATTCTCATTTACAGACATGAATGTAGAAGTTCAGAGTAGTCAGCATTCAACTTACTGCTAACGATAGTAATGACTTATAAATAAAACAATAAAAGGAAAGGAGAATATTTAATAAAATACATAAATTAGACAATAATAACATTAATATGACATGACAAAAAGTTCTTACCGAAATTACAATGATTTGCACAGCTCCGTGCATAAATATACCATAGACGATGAGTGAACCGTCAGATAAATTGTGTCTACCTTATTATAACTAAGTCCTTTGTTTCTTTTCATGAGTAATTTTACAAAATCTACGGATTGTATCGCACAATGGTTAACTGCTTAGCCATAGCCATTTTTACTGCTAAAAAACTAAAAGGAGTGACGTCTCATCGCCTCACTCTGTACCTTATAAATTGCAAATCAGGCTAGCGAACGTGTTTTGCCTGTATCTGCAACACAATTACAATGAGTACTAACAACTCATTTGGATCGACTGGATCTGCAATAATCCAAGGAATGATGTTTTTGTTGACAATGTAGTGAGACCATAACCTAAAAAATGGATCTGTGTTAGTAATTATTCATAAAACAACCTTAAATTATGCAAGTACATGGCGAAAATGATTTATAATTTATAACTAATCCTTACCTTTGCGATAATAAGCTGTTATCTTGTAAATTTCTTGGAGAGAACTTCTTTCACCCAACTACTAACAAATTGGTTATAAACTTCGTCTTTTCAATGCCTTGTACTCATTCTTTATGCACTCCTTTCAAAAATCATGTAATTACAATATATGTATGTCTAATATTCGGAAATACATCGGCATCTGTACTAAGGTCTTCTTTATTTAAATATATAGCGATTTAAATTGATAGCACCAACTTTCTTCCATACACTGATCCTGTACATCATAAGGTAATTTCGTAAAATATAAACTCATCTCCATCTTAACAAACAAAATTCGCCACATGAATTGATTAAACATAATTGTAGATGTTAAATAATCCAAAATTAAGTTTTAAAACATCACAGAATCCACAAAATATACAGTTAAAACAACACGTTCGATCGGCGAATTACACAATGGCGGCCATTTGTTTTCCCTCAGGTCTGAAAAGTTATGACATCAGCGCACGTCATACTACTCATACTGTCATTGCATTGCAATCGTTACCAGTGTTGCCAATGCAATGTATGGAATTTCCCACGGCCAATTTAAAAAATACCCGCTTTTACCCGCACGACCAGATTAAATTTCTCGGAATTTTACCCTCACAGCAGAATAATAACCATAGACTTTATTAAAAAGTTAAAAAATATACATGTAAACTATTTCGATCCATGTTTCAACATATTTATTCTCATTTATTTTTCAAATATTTGCACGGTACATTTCTTCATTTTTTTATTTTTATCATTAGATAAAAAAATCCATATTTGAACCAAAGTCACTAATTCAAAGCGCTATACTGTTGTTAATTTAATATCGTTGCTAGTTATAGGCTTGCCCACGCGAGCAATTTTTTCTCGGCGTGCATGTCATGTTTTTCATTGTTTTCTTAAATACCCGATTTTACCCGCAGCAATATTTTACCCACAGGATAGGCTCAAATACCCAATTTTCGGGTAATTACCCGCAAATTGGCAACACTGATCGTTACCTCCCCTCATGTACTGTGCGACAAAGAGAAAACGAACTGTGTGAGGATGAGAATACTACAGTCTACCGGCTGCTTATACATTACGCTTATGGAGCTTGTCTCCTCTATTTGTTAAACTCTTTGCTCTCGGCAGTCGAGCCAGCAGGCAGCAGTCGCGCAGGCGCGGCAGTCTACACATTTTTACAGGATAAATCTCATAATATGATTTTTTTTTGCTCTTTGCAAATCGGAATTTCGATTGCCGGATAATACAGTAATCTTATTTCACTTATGGACCAAATGTCTAAGCAGGTTTAGTTAAGAATTTGTGTAAAACTTTAAAAAAAATCTGAATGTGAAATCCATAGATAGACCTGCAAAAGTCACCATTGGTGCCTCTATTCACCCTACTAGAAACGCTACCAGATTAACCTTAAGGCAGCAACTGGAAAATCAAGTCGATAGCTGCTCCATCTATCGTTATTCACTACAAATAATTTAGAGAGATCCAATTATGGTGATTATTAGACGATTATTTTTATGCGAAGCAATTGCGCAAGTCATAAAATAATGGCACCAGCCTGATAGTAAATAGTATGTGATTAAGTTACATAGTTTCTGGTGATAAAAGATATGTATATATTTATATTTGTAATTTAAATATTGACTTGTGGTGATACTATATATGTATATAGCAGTGGCGTAGCGGACGGACCCGCAGGGCCCGCGGTGCGGGGGGGCCCCCAGCTCTTGGGGGTCCATCGAAATTAAAAATTACATTCATCTTAAACATCAATATTCAATAGTCAATATTATATATAAATATTTTAACATAATAATGGTTGACAAAAAAGTTATTTCGTACATAATTAATTTTAGTAGAGGCCTCGGATTTGTCAAATAAATGGGGTATAGAACAAGAATTAAAAAAGGGAAAAAGGCGTGTTAAAAAGTTTCTTGATGAATTAGCAGAAGATGAACGACTTACAGATTCCGAAACATCTTTTAAAGTAGAGGTATTTTATGCCAACCTTGATATTGTAATTCAACAGATTGTTGGCCGATTTTCTCGGATGAGCGAAGTAGTAAAGAGATTTTCCTGTTTGAATCCCAAAACATTATCAAAGTTGACTGACGATCAGCTTTATTTGGAAGATAGCAATCTTGCTGAAAATTATTCTGAAGATTTATCGGCAGATTTTCCCCGCGAACTTCTGTTACTAAGAAATGTTTTGAGCACACAAATAATAGAAATTGCGGACTCTTCAGTCTTTTATTTTGCTATATTTCCCTATAAAAAATCATAAAACTTTACTGTTAAGTGTTCCAAATGTTTTCATTGCCATAAAATTATTCTTAACACTACCAGTTACGGTTGCTACAGCTGAAAGGTCATTTTCAAAATTAAAGCTTATTAAGACGTTTGTACGACATTCAATGACACAAGAAAAACTTCAGCATTATGTGTATTAAGTATTGAGAAAGTGAGAGCAAGGAACTTAGATACTGATCACATCATCGAAGACTTTGCTAAAGAGAATGTACGCCGCTACCGAAAAACTTTATAATTTAAGTGAGTTTTTTATTTTGTGGGGGCCCCGACCATACATTTTGCGCGGGGGCCCCGAGATTTTCAGCTACGCCGCTGGTATATAGCACCAAAAAATGTTTTGAATTGAATTGAGTGGAGTTGGTTGGAGTGGCGTGGAGTAGAGTGAAGCGGCGTGGAGTTGGGTGCAGTTGGTTGGTGTTGAGTGGGGATGCGCGGACTTGGTTGGAGTTGAGTGGAATGATGTCGAATTGTATGTATTGTATGTATATATATTTGTAACTTAAATATTGAATTGTGGTAATACTATCTTTGTATATAGCACCAAAAAATGATTCGGGTTGAAATCAGTGGAGTTGGTTAGAGTTGAGTGAATTTGGTTGAAGTTAAGAGGAACTGAGTGAAGTTATTTGGAGTTACGCGGATTGGGCGGTGCTGAGTGGACTTGGGTGGAGTTGGTTGAGGCGGAGTGGAGTTGGGTGTAGTTGGTTGGAGTTGGTTGGATTCGGTTGGAGCTGGTTGGAGTTGAGTGAGAGTTGAGTGGAGTTGAGCGGCGCGGCGCGGAGTTGGGTGGCGTGAAGTTGAGTGAAGTGGCGTGGAGTTGGATGGAGTTGGTTGAAGTCGATGGGAGTTCAGTGAAGTTAGTTGGAGTTAAGTGGAGTTGAACGGTGTTGAGTTGGGTGGAGTTGAGTGGAGTTGGGTGTACTTGGTTGAAGTCGGTTGGAGTTGAGTGGGGTGGCGTGAAATTGGTTAGAGGTTGGTGAAGTTGATTGGAGTTGAGTGGAGTTGGGGTTGAAGTCGGAGTTGGTGTTGGAGTTGATTTGATTTAATAGAATTAACATAATTAGGCTTTAAATTACGTTATTGTACAACGAAAATAAATTGAAAGAAAACATTCATAAACTTTAGTATACATTTTATAAACTCTTAATTTTTATTGTATACGATTTATACAATCATTGTTACAAAACTTTCATATTGGGCGAATAAAATATACAAAAATTATGCACGACTAGACGGAAATACGTTTTACTTCGAAATTTTGCCATGATGTTTTAAAATGCAACAGGACCTTGTTCCACAATGTTGTACAAAATTTTCCAAAACGATTTGACCCAAAAATTATCTAAGAATCATAAAATCGAAAAGTGAACTATGTCAAGTACGTTCGTGATACCATTATATTTGTAACGGTGTCTATATTTACATAAGCACTAATACTGATAAGATTTCAAGATATTAAGAGAATACAAATTTTATCAGAAAAAAATCTTTATCAGTAAATAAAGTTAGTCAGAATCCAATGACATTGTTTATAGTAAATAATTTCTTTAGCACCTTTAAACTTTTCATTGACTCTGATCTTTAGAAGTTACAGACAATGAAAAAAATTGTTTAAAAATGTTCTCTATTTTAAATATGAGTAGAGTCGCAAGAAAAGTTGAAACGAAACATATATTATAAATTCACTTTTAAACAAAAGTTGAAACATTTTTTTTCAAAACTGTAACTCTCTAGCTTTATGCTGAAAAAAGATGATAATAAACAATAACGCATTGTTTAAATAAATTGCTCAAATAGCAAACTCTTAATGGATAAAAATAAATAATAGTGTAATTTTAAAGAGGTGGAAATTTTATAAATTTATAGCAAAATAAAATAGTTTAAATAATTTATAATTATTTAAACAATGACAAACTAAAATGTGACTAATTAATAATAATTTGTGTTAGAGAAATCGCAAATAAACAATAATAAATATCAAGAAATGTAACTTTTTACTTCTGCCCTTATGGGGTCCTATAAAGGGGTCTTATGAGGGTTTGATTCGATATGGAATTATTAATTAGCATTCTGGATAATTATGAAGATGGCATTCGTGAGTGATTTATATACCAGTACACAGGGACGGCCTTAGTTCCTCAAGCGCCCTCGTGCGAAATTGTGAAAGGCACCTTTTTTTCTGAAGTCAGGTTAGAGTAGGTTTATCAGAACATTGCAGAACATCAGAACGTTGCGTTGCGATCCCTGATCTCCTATTACAATTTTTGTATGAGTCAATGCTGGCTCTCTAATGCGCTCTGCTAGGAAACCGCTAGCGGTTCTGTATTCACTTCCTTTTTATTATATTAGGTTCGCTGCGCCCCCTGGGGTGCGACGTCCTCGTGCGGGGCACAGTCTCGCACCTTAATACCACTTAACCCTACCACCAAAATAAGGGTAGAATTATAGATAGATAAAAATCAAACTTTTTACTGGATTTATTACTAAATAATAGCATCAGTGTTGAAAAGAGACATTTCATATCCTCTTTTGACAGTCGGCATACTTATTGTAGCAATTATAAGTTAAGTTATTTATCGCGTGAAATTCGCACTTAACGTAGAAAAAATATTTTAAGCCTAAATCCATTGTTGAAAGAGCTTAAATCTGCAGAACCAATAAAAGTTCTTCAGCTTATTAAACAAAATGGTTGGATATATTCCCGAATGTGTAGACAGCTTTTAGAATTTTACAAACCATTCCTGTAACTGTCGCTGAAGGAGAACGAAGTTTTAGTAAATTAAAACTTATTAAAACATACTTACGTTCAACCATGTGTCAAGAAAGACTGTCAGATATTGCGATTTTATCTGTAGAAAATGGTATTGCCCAGGAATTGAATTATTTTGACTTAAAAAAAAAAAAAATTGCAAGTGCAAAAGCAATAAAGGTGGCAATCTAGGCTTTTTAGTAAATTAATGCTTAGTTAATTATTAATTAATTATTTTCTTCATTCGATTTAGCTTTAAAATAATTCACGATATAAATTTAACGTATACGTGATGTGAGCGTTATCTACGCCATAGTACTTTAAATAAACCTTTTCAATCAAATATTTTTCCTATTTTCTGTTATTGTTTATCATCCATGCTACTATTATACTAATATTTCGGAGATTTGAGTTATTAGTATATAAAGATGTAAAAAATGTAGGTTATGTTCAGACTCTACGTATAGCGTAATCACAAATAAGCAATAGCATATTGGGAGGAGGGGGGCGCCACAATGAGATCTCGCACGACCTTAAAAAGTTGCTAGAGCCGCCCCTGCATGTTTATCTTCCTCTATCCACTAAAACCAACATTCTAATTAAAAAATTGCCAGTTTAAACTATGAATAGTTTTTATTTTAGTTCTCATAGATAGTTTTTTTCTGCTGTTTGCAAAATCCTATAAAGAATATGTTTCATTACAAGTATAAGCAAACAAAAAATAATTCACTTTTAAAAAAGGAGAACATAATCCCGTTAGGCTAAAAAAAATTCATGTTTTTCGAGGTTCAATCCGACTCACAGAATGCACTAGAAAGTTTTACCACATACGTACTAAGTTGTTCCCAAAATGTAAATGGACAGCATTGTTGTTTAATAGTTTGTTTAAAATAGCAATATTTTGGTTGCCGTTGTTAAAAGTATAAAAATCATTATCATTAAGTATGATTATTTCAAAAACGATTCAAGATAATGTTATCAAATATAGATTTGTTGAAAACGTCTTTCAAGTACACCATAAAAAAATGCAGCAAAAAGTCCTGTCACGTTAAAATAATTTACAGATGAGATCACAACTCAAAGATCGAACATATACGAGCGGATGTCAGCAAACGATGCAAAATTTAAAAAAAATAGATTATATAATCACAGCTCGCTTAGTAAGAAGTAAAGTTCTTGTCGTGGAGTGTTATCTTTCAGCTTCAAAAAAACACAGATTTTTCTGTCCAGAGAAATTGTTACATTTGAATGTAATGCCCTAATTCTCATACGTGCAATTGATCAATTCTCTCTAAAACTACTGTTGCTCACCGAAATCTAGACATTTTAAATAATGCGCTAAATATGGCAAACTCTCATTGGATAATTGAACCATTGACCGCGTTGATGTTGATAATAGTACATATTTATCTGTGATTATTATTTAAATGTACAAAAAGCACTTGAAGTGTAGCTGGCAAGTACTAAAACGTCGGTTCAAGTGTCCAGGCAAAGTATAAAAATCCCATAATCGATATTATATTGTTGTTCAGGACGCAAGCTGTGCCCAACATGACTGCATTAAAATTATTGTTAGTAAGTTCAGCGCTGATAGTGACGTTAATTGACTGTTATATAGTTGACCCTGGACCTTTAGTAATCGCCACAAAAGGTGAAGTATGGCCGAAGCCGCAAAATCAAGAGAAGTTCGACAGTTATTACGTTGTTCGACCACAATTATTTGAATTTAAGGTAAGAGTAAGTGTTAAGCTGTAATAAAAATTAACCAGGGGTAAATTAAAATCAAGGATACGCGTTTTAGTAATGTTGAATTTTAAGAAATGAACCCAAGAGAAACATTTTTAAAACAATAAAATACGTTTGTTTTTGTTAATTGTGCATATTTACACCAACCTCATTTTCACTATTAGGCAATAATGTTCAATTAACCGGACGGTAAAACTTTGTTTAATAATTTTTAATAACGAATTTTTTTAACCGCGGTTCAAGTCGCCTTAAGATTTTGTTCAGTGTTAAGTGGTTTCTTATATAGCTGCTACAGTGTAAAGAAAATATCCATCGATTTCTTCTTCTTTTATGCTTGAAGGACTCATTATCAAAGTATCCTAATATCCTCATGTGGGTACGAAATTTCATACGAATCTGCAAAAGTTTTGTCATTTGCTATTTTGAATTTTCAACTTGTGACGTATTGTCAAAAAATATTATTGTGAACCGTTATACGTTATCATTGGCGTATTCGCCAGATTTTCGATTTAAAAAAAATATTCCCTGTCGTGTTAGCGAACAGCTACCCGCTGAACCTAACTACGAAGATTCGAAATAAACACGGTAATCAACACAATACTTTTTATAGTCGTGAAAATACAATAAACAGAACTAACACAACGGTGAACGTCTCTTTTAGACAATGGACTTGTTCGGCGTTTTTTTTTTATTTCATAAATCGAAAGTGCAAGTATAAATTAATGGATCTGCAAAAAATCAGAATCTTATTCGCACGTTTAGTATCTTAAAAACTACTACAAATCTCCATCTCGCGAAAATGGAGCATGGTCAGGCGCTACGTCACTATACGCATAGACTCGCCGATCTCAATAGACTGAATGCTCCTTATTGGGCTTGTTCGGCATTTTTTTTTATTTCATAAATCGAAAGTGCAAGTATAAAATAATGGATCTGCAAAAAATCAGAATCTTATTCGCACGTTTAGTATCTTAAAAACTATTGCAAATTTCCATCTCGCGAAAATGGGGCGTGGCCAGGCGCTACGTCACTGCTTACTACTTGACAGTAGGGGAGTACAATTTGGTGAAATGTCAAAAAATTTCAATTTTCTCTCGCTCCTGCCGGGACGAATTTTCGATCTTGACCCTGCAATTTACGATTGGAATTCATCGTCGACCTTCTCCTTTCCGTAGACACATAGAACGAACTTCCACTCGACGTATTTATTTAGTTACTAGCGTTTAAAAATTTCATGTTTTTCAACTTTTCAGGTTAAATTTGAAAGGTCCCAGAAAGCCATTTTTCTTACGTCACTTGCGTATAGTGACGTCACAAATGAGCGCTCGCTTTTGCATCTATTACTAATTTCAACTCCTTATATCTCGGGAACGGAAAAAGTTAATAATACGAAATTTCAAGTGTATAATGAGAATATTGAGTACTATATGAAAAAGTATAAAAACCATATAAAAAGAATATCATGGAACAAGCCCATTAGTGTTTTCGAAATATTGTTTGTTTTGCTTACTACTTGACAGTAGGGGAGTACAATTTGGTGAAATGTCAAAAAATTACAATTTTTTTTCGCTCCTGTCGGGACGAATTTTCGATTTTGACCCTGCAATTTACGATTAGAATTCATTGCCGACCTTCTCTTTTCCGTAGACACATAGAACGAACTTCCACTCGACGTATTTATTTAGTTACCGGCGTTTAAAAATTCCATATTTTTCGACTTTCCAGGTTAAATTTAAAAGGTTCCAGAAAGCCATTTTTCCTACATCACTTGCGTATAGTGACGTCACAAATGAGCGCTCGGTTTTTTGCAACTATTACTAATTTCGACTCCTTATATCTCGAGAACGGAAAAAGTTAATAATACGAAATTTTAAGTGTATAATGAAAATATCGAGTACTATATGAAAAAGTATAAAAACCATATAAAAATAATATCATGGAACAAGCCCATTCTATATTTCAACACTCTAATTTTCAACGTTGCCAGAGTGAGCACAACTTCCCTAAATATAAATACAAAATACAAATAAAAACATTTTAGCATTCTCCCACCTGAGTAACATTTTGGTTAAAACAAAAGGGGACTCAACAAACTAAAACATCCAGATACAATAACGATTAATAAACACAAAATACAGAAACAAGTCTATAAAAATCGCTTAGGTTTGCGTTGCACTCGACTCGACCACTGCGTGTCAATTTATCGGGTACTCTGCTTTGAGGAAACACTCCCGTACTTTGACTCTAACGATACGTTCAGATTCAGCATCTATGGGGTCATCCCAGGACAACTTTTTTCCCACAGATTTTGTAACAGCAACTTGGGCATTAGTGTTGCAGGGCAATTAAAACCCCCTGGATCAAATATGAGCCCAGACATTGAAAGTATCGGTTCTTTTGCCAAAATATTCTCTAAACTAGAATCATCTATGAAAAAGTTATTAGTTATTGTCAAGGTGTCTCTATCTGTATGCCACTTTAGATCAAGGACGGTATAGCTCCAGTCATTTGTGTATACTTCCACCCTCTAAGGTCAAAATTTCCTTCTTCCATAATCAATCTTGATTCTTGTATGAAGCATTGCAAACTAACTTCAACACTGGATATACCTTTAACCAACAAGGACAACGTGGTGTGAGCTAAATTAGAATTTACCAATCACATCCTCAGATAGCTACTCTTGGTACGGCCCTTCCTTATTTTTCTCCGGTATTTTAACCATGACAGTTCAGTCTAAGGGCCGGTACTTTCATCTATAGATAGCGTTATTTATTCTGTAGAATAAGTCTTACCTAGAAGATAAGCAAACATTCGGTATTTTCACCTACAAATAGTGATATCAGTCAGATAAATATGCTTATTCCTAGAATAAACTATTCGGCGCTCAAACCGACGAATAAAGCTTTTATCTGCCGGATAAATGAAGCCACGCCTACGCGCTTGCGCTCTGATTGGCAGTGCTATTCTATTTTCTAACCTAAGTTTTGAAAAGTTCTTTGTTGTTTTATGTTTAACAATACTTTTAGATAAGGTTTGGCCAGTGGTGACTTTTATAACTTTATAACTGGGTGATTTTACGGACTTTCACAAGCCAAGGCGGGAAGAATAATAAAAAAAAATCTAATAACTGCCATTTATGTATTCCCTGCATTTGTCCAAAAATGTATCACATGAAACACAGTTTTATTTTATATATACCATTTAAAAATATGCAGACACAAAATCCACAATAAAAGCTATTGTAAACACTATACTGACAATGACAAACAACCATGAAGTATAAAAATGACTCAAATGTTAACAGGTAAGCAATAATAGTAGAAGATTATTTCTATCTGTATTTAAAGTACATAGCTTCTGTATACATTTCTCTTGTTTTACCACATCTTAAGTTGGCAACACTTACTATACTGACAATGGCAAACAACCATGAAGTATAAATATGACTCAAATGTCATTAACAGGTAAGCAATAATAGTAGGGGATTTCTCTATCTTTATTTAAAGTACATAGCTTCTGTATACATTTCTCTTGTTTTACCACATCTTAAGTTGGCAACACTTACTTTGGGAAGTGTCTAAAATCTTATCCATCGAATTGTTAACCGAAGGTGTAATTTGAATGAAAGTACAGATACAAGATATCCAGTAGATAGCAAATTCTGGTTATCTTATCCTTCAGATAGTTATTCATCGGATAAAGTATATTTATACTTAAGTGAAACTACCGGGCCTTAGTGTGTTTCGATGATCACCTGTCAAGGTTTTTCCCGTCACATCAGCTCCTATCAGCAGTTCGATGGGACCCCCATTGTCTGCATCTGGTACTTCAATGCACATGAGCTGCAACTCCTCAGACCAAGAGCCATGGCAAACTGGAGAGATATCACGGCAAATGACAGACTGATCTAGAACTTCAACCGTGAGGCTGTATTTCCCTTTACAAACAGTGACGTCATAACAGTTGTGGTTATTCATTACCTCCGTCTTGCCGAACAAACAATGAACAATATTTTCTATTCTATTTTCCGTTTGGGTCTATAATCTAACTGTATTGCCGTTTCTCTTAATATATTATTATATGATCGTTGAGGTCCACTATCTATTAAAGTGCGTGCCACATGTGACCCATTTCTACCTCTCAGGATAACCCTCAAAATCTGCAAGAAAACATGCGTGTTTGTACGTGAGTGTTTGTTCTTTGGAATCATTCGTTTTACTAAGTTCAAGTTTCTTGTCTGTTTGTTGCTTACCGTAAGCGAGCATAGCATTTTTTAGAAGAATGTCCAGGAGTCAAACACAGAAAACAAGCATGTTTATCCATTAAAAGCTTTTTGTTTTCATCGTAACTGAACTTACGTGCTTTGAAATAGGAGTCACTTACACGTGTGCCATTATAAAAAACGCACTTGATGACGTCATAATTTACCATGTTCATAGCAGCAGGTACTGTCCCTGAAGTTTCTCCTCTCCTTTTTTCATCTTTAATTTTTGTTTCATTGGAATGCGCATTCGTAGATGAAAATCCAAAATTCTCCACAGTCAATGAGATGCGTTCCTCATTTTGAACCTCATTTCGGAGGAACTGCACTAAATTTGCAAGTCGGTCTTCTAAAGAGGCTTCAGATGATGTCAAATCTGTTGTGCTTGTACGAAATGATTGAGCTGTACACTACCAAACCCGCAACAATTATTGAGGTAAACAAGATTCTATGAGAGGGAAGAGCATTGCTGAACATTTGTCTGAAGTTACGCCTAACGTTTCAAGTAATCTGATTTGTGTTTCAATTTTGTCATATAATGTGCACAAGTCCATCTTTTGCTTGGCAATGGCATTATTTAAAATCAGTTTAAGTAGTTCTCTCACATATACCTCTATTTGCAAATCTTCTCTCCCAAACCGAAATTGCATACTCTCAATGATTTTTTCATAATTACCCGAAATAGCTGGAAAACTTTCACCTAGTTGTCTAGCCCTGCTGCTTGAAACGGTTGACTTATCAAATATTCAATTTTATCACATTCATCAACATTTGGATCGTCATTTATTTTTCTGAATTGGGACCAGAATGGCAACCAGTCAAACTGCTTAAACTCTATTTTTGGAAGCTTAAATTTCCGTCTACCTGTGTTTTCATTGACAGCAGACACGGATGCACCTGAAGTCTGTCCTTCGGAAACTTTTTTCATATGTTTCTCGTAACTCATTCTAAGATCTATAAATTTTATTCTATAAGCATCACACGTTTCGATGTCGCTCAGTAACTCCTCTTCGGTGGCTTGATCCAACGATAGCTCATAAAAATTCAAGTCTAGCACTTTTAAATCATCATATTTTAAGTGCAACAGTTCCCACGAAACATTCACTCTATGCGTATCAATGGGTTGCACCTATAAAAGTTGTTTAAACTCATTTGACAAACGTGTGAAAGCACGACGGATTATAGCTCTGTTCTTTTTGTTTTTTACCCAGCGCCTCCGCCATTTTTGCAAACTGGGTTCTAAACCACAGTCTCTATTTTTTCTTGACACAAGTTGAAAAATTAACCTCACTGATCATAAAAACAAGAGGTCCTGTCACGGTCGAAATAGACACGCATTTATAGTATTCCGTGTGAGTGCAACAAACAATAAGTGGGTGAGTCATCCAAACCTTTTAGCGTAAGATTGGACGAACATCAAAATTATATAAGAAAGAGTGAAATTCAGAGGTCCAAGATCTGTGAACGCGCTTGAGAGAATGGACACAGAATAAAGTGGTATTCGGCAAAAATTTTAACAAAAGAGGCAGATAGCAAAAAAAGAAAAATAAAAGAATCCGCGATAATATTATTGAATGAGGACAGATGCGTGTCGAATTGTTCCGTAGATGGCTGTACAACTTGGTTGCCAATGTTAAAAGAAGAACTTCACAAACTTAACATTGTATAAAAAACTAAAAAAACTGTTAACTATATCAACAGTTCTATGTAAATAGTAAGTATCTATGGATATTGAATCGTGTCACTTTGAGTAATATACTCATGATTTTAGATAACTTCGCACAGTGAAATCAAAGGAAGTTGGGTCAGGAGACCGAGCAGGCAACTTAATCGGTGCACCCCGATCAATCCGTTTATTAGAATATTGGTTGTGTAACCTTGTTCTACATGTTCTGGTATAATGTGTTGCGCGGTCATGCATAAAAAACATATTCTTTTTTTTTGCAATGAAATATTACCTAATAATCATAATAATCATAATACATATCGCCATTTAAATTTCCAGGAAGAAAATGGTATCCCTAGAGTTGCTGCCCATACATTTATTTTAAAAATTGATTTGTATTGTTGCATTAGGATCTTCCTCAGCCTAGAAATGCATATTCCTAGAATTAAACATGCCTTGTCGTGTGAATGTAGCCTGGTCGGTAAAAAGTATTTTACTTAAAAAAAGAAATGGAGCATTTTGCGTTCGTTCAAGCAATAATTCACAAAAATGAACTCATATTGGCATATCCTCAGGTAATAAAATAAAATCGTTCTTGAGTTTTTCGGTAATGGAACAGGTACAATTGTTTGTTTAAAAATGAATTATTATTTGCTTGCTTATAATTGCATTGAAACATATTCTTTATAGAATTTTGCAAACAGCAGAAAAAAATAACTATCTATAACTAAAAGAAAAACTATGTGTAAAAATATTAATGAAATCTTTGCATTCTTTCAATAACCTGAATTCTGGTTATGCTAGCAAATTAAAATCCTAAAATGAATTTGTCTAATTTCTTATTTGACAATCCTCATTCTAACACTAGCATCCACACAGTCCCCTACGGCCATGCAGATTAAACTAGTATCTATATAACCCCCTACGATGATGATAATCTTCATGATCCAAATATTGCTGTTCTCTTTGTGAGTGAGACAGTCGAGCGCGATTACAACATTACAAAATAAAAATTTGGCCGCCAAGACTGGGTTTTGAACCAGGAGCAAAAAATGTTCCTGACATTCTATTAGTTGATTCACAAAAGGTAATGCTGCCACCACTCCACATAAAACTGGGGCTTATGAAAAACTTGGTAAAAGCTATGGACAAAGAAAGACGTGCTTTCAGTTATTTAAAACAAACATTTCCCAGACTTAGTGATGCGAAAATTAATTTTTGTGGGTCCTTAAATCGAGAATCTTTTCAAAGATGCTGAATTTGACAACATTCTAGAAGGTAATGAAAAAGCTGCTGGAATTCCTTGAAAATGGTAGCAACACACTTTCTCGGTAACAAAAGAGCAGAAAACTATAGAGGCCTTGTTGGAAATCTTCTTTCTTGCTACCAGAAATTAGGATGCAATATGTCATTAAAAGTCCACTTTCTACAGTCACATCTAGATTATCTCCCAGAAAACTGTGGTGCAGTAAATGATGAGCATGGAGAGAGATTCCGCCAGGATATTCAAAATATGGAAAAAAGATAGCAGAGCTAGTGGACTTCTGCGGAGTTAGACTACTGTTGGACATGTATAAGATATGCTCCAGAAGTAACTTATAAAAGATAGGCTAAGAAGCACAAGAAGAATAATACATTTTCTGATTAAAGAGCTTATATTCTAATTGAATATATATTATATAACATGTATTTGAAATATGTATCAAAATGGCAAATATTTTTTCGCATGATGTAATTAATTGCTTTTTTTATTAAAATTATACCATAATATGTGAGTAAGGTCAGTTATTACATTTTTTAGAGCCAACAAATTTTTTTTAGGGCTGTTGGATGTAGCTGGGACCAATACAATACCTACAAATAAGTGGTTTTGGTTAACGATACAAAATAAAAGTTAAAATTTGTCGGTTAGTGTTATTTTCTATTCCCAATAGCTTTCAAAATATTCACTAGCGAAAATTGCAAACTTTCGAGAAATGCTTTTCAAAACGTAGAACGGAAACGGCAACGCCATGTTTATGAATTTAGTAGTTTTTTCATTTGCATTCGCTATTTGAAATCTCATTACAGTCGAGTAATTGAGTTGTATGTAAATGAGAGTAATAATAAGAAACACATGTAGACAATACACTCTACTGGATAAACACTCGATAATATTCATTTCTGTTATCCCAATTCAAGTGTAATATTTAAAGGAGTACCTATGTAAACATTGTTGACAAACAACTATTGTTGTCTATGTACATCATCATTTATCTAATGAATTGTTGAAAATATTTTAATTATGACAGAAACGCTTTCAAACTTGATAAGAATTCTTATCACCCTCTTTAGCAATAATTGCCATCTTCTGATCTAAAAACATCCGTTGACTTAGGATTCCAATCCTTACTCTGTTTATCCACATTCAACACTCAACATTGATGAATGAGAATAATTATTAAATGATGATTAGTAAGTGATATACACTGCTGGCCACTCGAACTTACACATAGAGACTTTTAGGCAAAATTTAAAGTTCAATATTTTCAACAGGAATGCAAATTTTTGAACGCGGCTTGCAAATTTTAAGAGCTAGTTTTTTTTCGGATTAAGCTGCATGACGTATATTTATCGTAGGACCATAAGTTTATTATATACGGGGTGATCAATGAAGTCATGCAAAAAATCAAAAAGTTTGTATGAGTGAAATTTCCGCAAAAAATTTTTTTGGTCGTTGCAATATGGTTCCTTACTAAGGTAACATCAATATCTCTAGACGGTTTTGTCAGTTTTTGGATTAAGGCCCTTAGGCCTTGTACACACTACTCAACATAAAATTTGGATACCGAAATCTTTAAGATGCTATAACTTGACATTGGATTGACGGTTCTTGATGATTTTTGCGGATTTGGAATCCTTATTTCACGTAGATTTTCTATGGTCTAAGCATTTTATTTGAGGGTTGAAATTTACACATTATACCGGGTCAATAATAAACAAAAACGTAGCGACAAGAACAAGTTTATTACATTAAATTCTACAATATTGCTTAACAACGACCAAAAGTCAATTCTTAAAAAATTTATAATTCTAATTCTGGTAATTTTTAATAACTGAAAAAAAAATAACTAAAAAATTAAAAATTAATTTAATTTAAACTTAAATTAAAATTACCTAATTAAAATTAGGTACATTAATTAAAAAAAAGAGAAGCTAATATTTTGTTGGTCCTCCTGCTCGGAATATTACTTCCCGACATCGATTTGGTAGAGTATCCACAAGATTATTTACAAAATCTTGTGGAATATTCTCCCATTCTTCACGAATGGCCTCACTGAGCGTTTCTAAGGTTTCAGGGGGTACATCAAGAGATCTTACTTTAAGTTTTAAATAAGACCAAACGTGTTCGATGACATTAAGATCCGGAGACTTTGCAGGCCAGTCCATCCTATTGATGTTTTGTGCCTGCAAAAACTCTGTGATCCTTCGCGTTCTGTGAGGTCGAGCGTTGTCATCCACCATTAGAATTTCTGGGCCGTAATGTCGAGCAAAAGGAACAACAATAGGTTCCAAAATTTCCTCCTGATAAACAGTAGCATTAATGGTTTGGTTGGTAATGAATAGCTTGGTTTTACCATTTCTCATGATACCTCCCCACACTGTAACACCTCCTTCTCCAAACTAACATTCGGCCATCGGAGTGAAACAAATTAAATCTTGTTTCGTCAGTAAATAAACAATGGCTCCACTCTGCATTACCCCAATTCGCATGCCGATTTGCCCATGCCCGCCTATTCGCTCTATAGCGTTGTAATAACCGCACACATTTTGCTCTGCGACGGGCTCTATAATTTAAAATGTTTGGCATTATGTTATGTTTAAAAAAAAAAATCTCCCTCTTGTTGTTTTTATTTAATGTTCTTCTCACTGTTCTGTCCGAAACTCTCACCCCAGTTTGTTGTCTTAAAGAGTCATTTAGTTTTCTAGAGTTCTTTGTATTCCGCATAGTTTTTCTCATTAAAATTCTTTCGGTTCTTTGGTTTATTTTTTTTGTATGTCCACCCCCATGCCCATAATTATGATCACCAGTAGTTTGAACGCGGCGCACAGTGGGGCCGAAAGCAACATTTTTTGGAAAAAATTCAGAAAATTCTGAAGCCGGCCCAAAATAGTCTCGTGAGTACAGGAAAATTAATTTAAAAAATAAGATTTAAGTTGGGGTGGTTTTCAGGGGGTAGAAATCGAAATAACTCAGTAATATTTTGAAACTTCAGGAATTTATAGAATTCGACCTCTGAATTAATGAAAAAATAGTGAAAAAATCTCCTTTATAAGGAAAGGTAGTTTTTGGGGGTTAAAATCAAAATAAATGTAATAATCTGAAAATTTGGGATTTATATAGAATTTGACTTGCAAATTAAATGAAACTCATTTTGATGACATACGTTAGCGTTGGTTCTTATCCGGGGGATGTACCTAACGCAAATACATTTAAAAAAAAACAAAATAAAAGAGCTAGGGCCAAACATATGAATATATTCTATCAGTGTAATAAAAATAAAATACATTTATAATTTAGTAAAATTTAATAAAAATATATCTAATTATTCACTTTCTAACGAGGTTCCTCATTTTTCGGAATCGTCAGTACTGATAATGGTAGAATCAGTCGAAACATTCGAAATAATACTAACATTTGGCGGCATCAACAGGTCCAAAACATAGCATTCCTCCATTGGACACTTTGTACGCTCATCGACAAATTTCTTCATTTCAGACACTTGATCTTCTAATTTAACGTACCCAGATTGTCTCATCTTATTAAATAATGTTTGTTTAGTTAAATATATACCCATAGAACCAGATCCTGCAGTAAAAATAAATTAAATATATTAAGTATAAGAAAGAGGGTGATTTTTCGATTTTAACTTTAATTTATTTAGAAACTTATAAAACAAAATGGCGCAAATATGCTCATGATTTTCTTTATTTTCCGGCAAGATCAACCTATTAATGAGCAAATAAATTCAAAATTACAGACATGATATTCTATGATATCAACTAAAACTCTACCAACAAAAATTGTTAAAATAGATTCTTAAGAATTTTTAAACTGTTTTTGTTAATCAAGATTAAAAATTATTACTTAACATAATTTAACAATTATAATTATAAAATGATTAACTTACCTGTAGGTAATGGCGCCATGTTAAAAATAGTAAAATATTTGTAAACACTAAAATAAGATTTCAAAAAGAACACGTGTCTTGTCTCAGCTAAATCACAATAAGCTCTGTTAGTCGCGAGGAAGGACAAATTTCGACTGCCATGATAACAATACATTCGTGTTTTCTGTTCTTCCTACCACAGTATAGTATTTAGTAGGCATTTAACTTTCGAATTGAGGCATTTACGCTGGTCTCTTATTATTTTTTTATTTGGAGTTTTTTCCATGAATTGCTTATCTTGGCCCCACTGTGCGGCGGTTCAAATTATAAATTGTCTTTCGGCTGACATTGTAAATGTGCGCAACTTGCTGTTTTGACATTCCTTCGTTGAGAAGTCGAATGCAATTTTCCCTTTCTGCCGTGGTTAAACGCCTCATATTAATTAAACTTTACAAAATTATAACATTGAAATATGTCAGATTATTTCTAAAATAATGTAAACAGTTTTTAATTCCATAGCAACAAATTTGTTTTTCCAATGCCTACTTTGAAATTGACGCGTCGCGTAGAAATTACACCCGATCATAAGTATGGGCATGGGGGTGGAAAAAGAACTCTGTAAAACTGAATGATTCTTCGAGACAACAAACTGGGGTGTGAGTTTCGGACAGAACAGTGAGAAGAACATTAAATAAAAACAACTTGAGGTGAGAATTTATTTTTACAAAAACTTAAATAATGCCAAACTTTAGAGCGCGTCGTACCCTACGTTTTTGTTTATTATCGACCCGGTATAATGTGTAAATTTCAACCCTCAAATAAAATGCTTAGACCATAGAAAATCTACGTGAAATAAGGATTCCAAATCCGCAAAAATCATCAAGAACCGTCAATCCAATGTCAAGTTATAGCATTTTAAAGATTTCGGTATCCAAATTTTATGTTGAGTAGTGTGTACAAGGCCTAAGGGCCTTAATCCAAAAACTGACAAAACCGTCTAGAGATATTGATGTTACCTTAGTAAGGAACCATATTGCAACGACCAAAAAAATGTTTTGCGGAAATTTCACTCATACAAACTTTTTGATTTTTTGCATGACTTCATTGATCACCCCGTATATAATAAACTTATGGTCCTACGATAAATATACGTCATGCAGCTTAATCCGAAAAAAACTAGCTCTTAAAATTTGCAAGCCGCGTTCAAAAATTTGCATTCCTGTTGAAAATATTGAACTTTAAATTTTGCCTAAAAGTCTCTATGTGTAAGTTCGAGTGGCCAGCAGTTTAGTTCATGCTTCTCCAAGTAATCAACTTATCTTTATGCTCATTACGTTTTGTTTTAATCAAATCTATACAGGGGCCAGTCTAAAACTGAACATTTTATCCTAAAAAATTGATCTTGATGTACATGATCCCAGTCGAAAATATCCTGCAAATTAACTATCTGCAAGATTCTGTTGAAAAAACCTTAGATCCAAAAAGACGATTCCCGGAATAAGTACGATTTTAAAATGTGAGCATTGATTGGTTTATTTTTAACTTTAGGAAAATATCCTCATAAAACCCTATAGCTATACTTTTGATGAAAAATCTGCAAGATGGGCAAGCTCAAAAAAATATATTTTTAGCGAAATATATCAATGGTCTCTTTAATAAATAATTCATAAAAATAGTGCGGAGAAAAATAATATTTCGCGCGTGGTCGACACTATTGCCAAGGAAGGACACTTAATACAGTTTTAGTGAAAAATTAGATAGTTTGGGGACAAATCAGGTCAGTTTGTGTTCCATTGCTCTTGATGATTCTTTATCGATAATTTTTTATATTGTGGTAATTTCGGCTCGAATCAATAAAAGCAGATCGTTTGGAGTCAAATCAGAAAAATTTGTGTTATATTGGTATTTTATCGAAAATTTCACACGTCACCTTTTTAGCCAATCAGAAGTTTTTGTGTCGTTACCAAGGCAACCCAAAAAATTTGTGGAAATTTTCAATCTCCAGGGTACCCTGAACGAAATTAATAAGTGGAAATTTTTATGTCAAATTATTGACATATGATCACATTTGACATTTGTTATTACATAAAAATGGAATTTTATTTTTCAAATTAAACTAGATAATTATAAAAAAAAGTCATTGAGCTTTGTAAAACAACATTTTATTTCACGTTGTTTAATACCTATTTATGATAGTGAATAACTTCTCATTTTGGTTTTCCTCCATATTACACTTCTCATCGGGTATAAGTATTTCAATGTTCTTTTTCCATACTCTATAACCTTATTCTTTTAAAAGCTCGAAAATAGTTTCAACAAAAGAGACATATTGAGCTTAAACTGTTTACACTGTCAGTGAAATAATGATAAATAACTAATGACGTTTCAAAGCCATCTCTGTCAAGTTATACTGTGCTGAAACTGTGCTATGCTATGTGTATAAAACATGAAAATATATAAAGAAAACAACGTTCCACCTATTTTAGTGAATAAAATTTATTCCATAACACACAAATAGAGTTGTCCTAAACAATTTTCGGTAATTTTTTTAAATTAAAATGGGTGGGAGAGATATTATTTATCTATTATACGTATATATTCCATTTTCAAATAACTCTTATAATTTTAACTTTTGTGTTATTTGTAGAATGTCTTTGATCTGTCGATACTTTTGAAAATTTATTGAAGAATAACCATAAACGTGCCATCAAATATTATGACATTATTTTATAAACTGGTCCATAGGCTTTTTAAAAGTTTACTAACATTTACCAAAAAATAATATACAGTGTGTGTCATCTGAGTGTGCTCTACCTTCCACTAGAGTATGTTCGTTTAAATCTGGGACACCCTGTATCTCTAATTACAAAATGTTCATTCCTATGTAACCCAGCTGGGTGTGTGGCTCATTTTGATTAGTGCACCAGCTCTCAGTTTCGATAATGGAAGTAATTTTTAATGGGATAATTCTGCAAGAAATAGATTTAATTATAGCTTTTTGAAAGAGAAATATTATATTCAAGAATGGTACTATTTTTAGATTGATTTTCACTTTAATTGAATCCTAAAATTGCTATTGATAATTGCCATACGTCGCCATCAGTTGGTATGTACGTTTGTACGAAAATACTCCACAGGCACAATTCTTAAGGGATTCACTTGATTTTTTTTCTGCTTTGTCTACTATCAGAATAGATCCCTATTGAATTTGTTAATATATTATTCAAACGTATTGATCCCTCACTTTAACCGCGAATATCTCAAAAACGAAGGAGCGGAAAAAATTGATCAAATTATACATGACTCATTGAAATTTTAATACTTTGAGTTAAAACGTTCTGAAAATTGTTTAATTTACACCACAAAACGAGATTCTCGTCACATTAAACTTTAAGTAGTCACATCTCGAAAACCACTTATTATTTTTGTGCAAAATTTTGATATGGCATGAACGAATACTTTTTTATATGTGGTAATTTTTTAAAACATGTTCATCCAAAGTCCTCGTTATTATTTACAAAAATGTGCCGCGATGTCTGTTCAGTTATCTGTGGAAACGAAACGAAAATTATTTTTCGGATGTTCACTTCTAATCAAATAAACAGTTATTCCGAAAAAAAAAATAAAAAAATATCAATTGTTAATTCATTATAACATTTGAAGCAAGTAAACAGAAAAAGAAATTATTCGATCACAAGAGGTGAGGTGCCGTGCACCGTGGGCTTGCTCGCTTACTGCTTAGACGTTCTGTCGACCTCGCTATCTTATTTGCATATCTCTCTCTCTCTCTCTCTCTCTCTCTCTCTCTCTCTCTCTCTCTCTCTGATTAATATTATCTATTGGGCTTAATAACTCAATTAATACTTGATACACCCGAATTCTTTTTTCTGAAAATGTTTATAATTTATGTAATCAACCATGTTACCAATAAATTTTTAGATATCTTGATAAATAACCGAATTAACATGAGGTCACGTTTTTGAGGACAACTGTAAAATTTTAGAATAGAAAATTATGAAAAAATTTCCACGCAAAAAAAATGCCGTGCTTAATCGGTATCTAAAATATTATTTACATAGTAGGCATATTTTCCACGATATAATGGATTTAAAACTGGTATGGTCAAAATTTCCTTAAAAATTAGGATATTATTCAATACAACTTAGCAGAACTTCAAAACTGTCCAATGTCTATTATTCAAATTTTAGTGAGTGATTTACAATAGACGCATAATGAAACACATAATTACTTCCACATCCACGTAGTGGATTGGAAGTATAGTAATCGCAAAAAAATTTTCAAACATTTTTATTCGTGAAATAGGTTTATTTTTTCAATGTTTTCCTCTTCTACGTTTTTGACATAGTCGCGGTTAAAGTGAAGGGTCAATATATTTGAATCGTATATTAGTGTTCTGCCTAATAATTTTTAATTATTACAAATAATTATTATTTAACAGTGTGGTTACAGCTCAGCGTACTGAAACCTATGCACGTTTTATTTTAAAAAATTTCAGTTTTCTTCTTTAAAACTGTTAAATTCTAAACTACCATTTAATAATAATAATAATAATAATAATAATAAATAATAAATACTTTATTGCCCAACAGAATACAAAGTAATCCAATTACAGGACAAAATTTAAGTTGTATAAACTAAGTTTGTGTAAACTAAACTAAACTAAACTAAGTTAAAGTTATTTAAATTAAGTTAATTAATATATTAAGACGAATTATTTAGAATCGAGAAAGATGAAGAGAAAGAAAAGAAGAGACAAAAGAGATAGTAAAAATATATATATGTATATATGTAAACGAATAAAAAGCATGACAAAAATAATAAAATAACAAAAAGTGGATCAAAGTACGCTAACTTAATCTAGGTAATAATATAAATGTAAATGAATGTCAAATGAGATTGATATGGTCCGTGACAATTTTCGTTAGCTCGCTTAAGTTATTATGATATATATCACAGTACATAGCAACGCCATTAACACTATTGCACATTGTATATACAGGTGATCGTGACAATATATTAGTCCTAGCGATAGATAAATGAAAAGTAGTCGAGACTCTTGAGGATAATCGCGGAACTCGAAATATTATTTCATTAACAAGGCCTATGCAATCAATTTTATTATGTAAAAGTTTGTAAATAAATCCTACTGCAAATAACACTCTTCTTAGATGAAGCGATTGAAAACTCAATGAATTTAACAACAGATGCTGAGAGTAGCCCCTTTCGGGGTATACTCCTGTGATTTTATATTGAAAGAATTTGAGAAACTTCCTCTGAACATTTTCAACGGCCAGTTCATGTACATTATAAAACGGGTGCCAGATTAAGGAACCGTATTCTAACTTTGATCTGACATAAGCAAAATAAAGTATTTTTAACGCAGTGGGATCATGAAAATTGCGACAGTTTCGTATTATAAAACCTAACATTCTTAATGCGGAGGTTGTAGTCTGGTTAATATGGTCAGTAAATGACAGTTTTGGGTCAAACACTATACCAAGATCTTTTATGGATTCACATCGGCTTAAGTTTGTGGACTTTAGCTGATAAGTAAATTCAGTGTAATGTTTTTTTAGTGTAAAAGTTAAGCTTTTACATTTTTGGGTGTTTAAGTGAAGATTATTTTCGTCACACCAAACTTCAATTTTTCTCAACTGGTTCTGAATAAATAAGCAGTCATCATCATTCTCTATGCTATGGTAGATTTTTAGATCGTCAGCAAATAGCACCTTTTCACAATCGATGATCTGTACAAGATCATTAAAGAAAAGCAAGAATAATAATGGGCCAAGGTTGGATCCTTGGGGTACACCGGAAGTAGCAATAAATTTTTTAGAGTCGAACCCGTTGTGAGATACATACTGAACTCTGTTAGTCAAGTAAGACCTAATTAGTGTTATAAGTGATTCATGAAATCCAAAGTTATTTAGCTTGGTTAAAATTATTCCGTGATCGATGCGATCAAATGCTTTAGCAAAGTCGGTGTATATTACATCTACCTGGCCATGGTTATCGAGTGTATTAGCCACCATTTGTAGCGCCTGAATATTATTCTCACATCATTTCGACTCATTGTTATTCCACTTGGAAATACAACTCGTGCTTCGCACTCATATTTTCAAGACAATGACAACTTGTTAAAATGGATTATAGTATATTATGTAACAAGTTTTATAAACGTCATTTTAGTCACGAGTTTTATTAATCGCGAGCGACGCGTAGCGGAGCGAGTGTTTAATAAAATGAGTGACTAACAAGTTTATAAAACGTGTTGCATACTATACTTTTTCTATGACAGCAAATATCTAAATAAAAAATTTGGAAGTTATTTTAATATTTCATTTATTAACGTATTAAGTATCAATAACATGGTAACAGTAAAAAATTATTAAACTATTGTTCTACTTATTGTGTATATTAATGGTTACATTGGAAACATTTTGGCAATTGTTAAAAAAACTAAGTGATTTAGGCTCATTTTTTTCCAAAAAATACAAAATTACTTGTCTCTTGTCACAACGCGTCGATTTATTTTGACAGATTGATGACAAGAATTACGGAAAACTAACTTGATTTTTGCCATTAAAATATCTAGAATTAACCTCAGCCGTGACTAATATCTCGTTGCTAAGTTCAGCCTGTGACTAAAATGCACGAAGTCACGGTTTGTCGAAAGCGTGTTTAAAGGATTATTTAGCGTCATGGAAACGTATACGATAAACGCCATTTTAAAGATGGAAGTAGAAAAAAAGAATTATAATCGGCAATGTCATCGTTACGTGTTATGTTAGTACTGAATATTTCACATCATCGGCTCAGAAACAATTATTATTATTAGTATAAAATAGTAATTTACGTTACAAGACTGGAAAGAGGTGTTTTGCAGGCCAACCCAAGCTTGGGGAGACTTGCAAATCACTATTTCTCGGTCATTTAACGTACAATTTTTTCTTCGGCCATTTCCTGCTTGTAACGCTTCAAAATTTGAATCCATATTTTTCCATAACTTGCGAATTGACTTTTGAATATTCGTAAAAGTTAAGTGTATTTCAGAAAGGTCATAAAGATCTCAAAACTTTCATCATTTAACCACCTTCCTATGGTGAATAGTAACCGTCTATCTATTTGACACTTAACACAAGTTCGTTTCGATGGCAACAAGAAAGCAAAGCCACCTTATACCAAAAATTGACAGCATTTTTTTACCTTCACCGATCGGAAAAGCTTTCGCCAATCTCTGATGCCCACTGCTCGAAAATTTATTGAGAAAGGGTGTATTTTCCGGTCAGTCAAAAAAATTTTTACATCATCTTAATATTAATTGTGATATTAGTAACGGTAGTAGGTATACTAAGGATCTTCCAGCTTAAAATCTTATGAATTTTCCTATGGAAATGGGCTTGTTCGGCACTACGTCACTATACGCATAGACTCGGCGATCTCAATAGACTTGATGCTCCTTATTGGTTATAATAATTATAAGTGTTTTCGAAGCATTGTTTGTTTTGCTTACTACTTGACAGTAGGGGAGTACAATTTGGTGAAATGTCAAAAAATTACAATTTTCTCTCGCTCCTGCCAGAACGAATTTTCGATTTCGACCCTGCAATTTACGATTATAATTCATCGCCGGCCTTCTCCTTTCCGTAGACACATAGAACGAACTTCCACTCGACGTATTTAGTTAGTTACCAGCGTTTAAAAATTCCATGTTTTTCGACTTTTCAGGTTAAATTTGAAAGGTCCCAGAAAGCCATTTTTCTTACGTCACTTGCGTATAGTGACGTCACAAATAAGCGCTCTATTACTAATTTCAACTCCTTATATCTCGAGAACGGAAAAAGTTAATAACACGAAATTTTAAGTGTATAATGAGAATATCAAGTACTATATGAAAAAGTATAAAAACCATATAAAAAGAATATCATGGAACAAGCCCATTCATTCTGATTTTTAAACGATGAGCGAAACCGCAGTTTATTATCGGATGTGCTTCTAGTGGTTCAATGACCTATTTCAATAACAGAACACATCTATTAAAAATGAAACAGTTTTTAACAAATCTGTTCTATTATTGAAACGAGTCACTGAACTAGAAGAAATATGTACATCTGATGATGAAACTCCGGTTTCGTCCACCAAGTCGACATTATCACTTAAAATCCAGAATGAATATATATGAAAAAACATATGGAATTTGCGCTGGAAGACCCGTAGTAAGGTATATTTGTTTTAAAAACCTAAAAAATGTTCGAATGTTCCATGCTTAATGTGTTGTTCTAAATAAACATACACAGATGTATGTAATAATTTGATTACGTATTGTTATAGGTAGTAACGAATAACGAATGTGGCGTTTTGCAAGATGCTTTCAGCAGATACCAAAGAATCCTTACGGATCACTATCAAAGGGGAAGAAGAAACTTTAAATTTGAGAAACACTTAAAACGCAAAACAGACAGACTGAATGACGACCTCTACAATGGATTCTTGGATTCGCTAAATGTTTCTTTAAATGGGCAATGTTTGGATAACGAGTATCCTTCTTTTTCCATGAATGAAGAATGTAAGTACTGGTCACTGTTCTTATTTAGATAATAAGAGAATGCCAATAACACATGACCTCATTTTCATTTATTTTTAGATCAGTTGAATGTTACCACTCAAGGTGCAAAACTGTCCGCAAATTCGATTTGGGGTATCCTAAGGGGTCTAGAGACTTTTTCTCAGTTGATATATTTAGGAGAAGATACAATATCAGTAAGTTGTATTTAGGAACTATTAATGCATAAAACTTATGTTTTTTTGTTTGTTTTTAGTTGCAAATCAATTTGACTAACATTTCCGATTTTCCACGATTTTCCCATCGTGGTCTTCTTCTAGACACGTCAAGGCATTATATCCCTGTAGATAAGATACTCGTGACGTTGGATGCCATGGCTTACAACAAAATGAATGTTTTCCATTGGCACATAACTGACGATCAAAGTTTTCCTTACGTCAGTAAAAAATTTCCAGAACTAAGGTATAGTGCTCCAAATAAACGATATTTCGCTCTATAAAAGTAACAAAAACTATAATGCACCCGAAGACGTGCTGATGCAATTACTGTTAAGGTTTCAGATGTAGACATATTTTCAAATATTGCATTTTAATATATATGGTGGTGAGAATTTAAATCGAGAAACTTCGTCAGAGGATATTACGTCTAAAAATAGTAACTTTATACCTGCATACCTTTCAATGAAAAAGTTTCAATCGTTTTAAATTAAGATATTGAAAAGAAAACCATTTTTTTGTCGAGCTTCAATATCTTTTATTTTGAATTCCAATCATTTCTCGATGTATGTTTGTATGACAAAATGATTTCAATTCTAGGCGTTTAATTACAGTGTCTTCTATAGCCACCTGAATCAGATGAAAATTATAGGAAAAACAACATTTTATAATTATTGTTAAAAAATAATTTTAAGATAAAAAAATACATGAACTTTTTCCTTAAAGTATATCATTACAGCTAAACGATTACGTAATGATTTTCTTTACCGTTTAATTTTTTTGCTACATTTGTTTAAAATTTATATTACAAAAGCATTTATTTATAAAAAAAATCCTGATGCAAGTCTTGCATTTTTAATGTAGTTTTTTTCGGGTCAAGGTACAGGTCTTGAAAATCGTCGTGTTCTTAATTTATTGAATATTGAATGATTTCAGTCTCAAATTTGGCCATTTTGGATCTACCATCTTGTGTTTTTATTTTTTAACGCCACTTTGGTAGGTATTAAAAACACCTACGCTATAATATTTGAACTTTGATGTTTAATATTTATTAATACTGTCAGTACGTTTCGATACAACTTCGTTTGCATTTTAAGTGCAATTTGTGTAGAGTCAAATATTCTTTGGTCTACTTTTATAAGTTAAATATCAGATTTAAACTCTACCTATACTATCAAAAGCACATACACTGGCGAATTATAAACTTCTTATTTAAACAATCTCTAGATAATATAAACATTCGTTTATTAAAATCACGATATTTTTTAGTGTACGAGGTGCATACGCAAACTTCATGGTTTACACTCCCTCGGAAATACAAGAAATAATAGAATATGCAAGAATTAGGGGAATTCGTGTTCTTCCCGAATTTGACACCCCAGGTATGTATATTTAATATGGTTTCTAAAGTATAAAATGTATCAACACCTAAATTAATTACACAGCTACCCAAAAAGAAAAAATGTTCAGTACAAGAAATCGGAATATCACTTTCTTATGTAAAGTGTAAATTGGGACGAAATCGTCGTTTTTAACACGTCAAAATACATAAGAAAATGATAGTCTGATTTCTAGTACTGGGAATTTTTTTATACACAAAAGTTATGGAAACACCGAATTCTTAGTCACTTCTCAATTCATATCGGTAATTTATAAGTTATAAAGACAAATGTTTAGAATTCTAAAAGACTACATATAAGGGTTTGCCATATTTTTCTTTTAATATTGGCGCCCAACGTGGGGCAATAATAAATATTCCTTGACTTGTGTACCGTGCTGTGACAGTTCTACGCCCGTTCTGCAATTGTTTATGAAGTTTGATATTTTGCATACATATTCTTTTAATTAGAGCAACATATTTTGCTTTTAACACATGCACGTTTTTTTTATAAAAATGTACACGAATCTGAGAAACACATTTGACTTATTTTGTCGCAATAATATCTTCTTTTGTTTGTTTCTACATTATTAAGTGTTTTACACTACAAATAGATAAAACTGGAACCAAATTGTAATATTATTTCATTCTTCATTTTTACATATTAGATTTACTCATTTTGTTTGCAATGCGTTTTAGGCCATACAAGGTCCTGGGGCGAGGCAAAAAGAGATCTTCTAACTGAATGCTATGAAAATGGAAGCAAAACAGGAAAACTGGGACCAATTGACCCAACAAAGAATGCTACATACAGCTTTTTGAGAGACCTGTTCGAAGAAATTGGAACTGTCTTCCCAGATCAGTATATGCATCTAGGAGGAGACGAGGTCGGTTTTGAATGTTGGTTAGTATATATATTTTTTAAATACTGAAGAAAAGTATTTCAGTTTTTTCAGTTTTCACAACACGTGATTTATAAAAAATAAAAGTATTTTTGAGGTTGAGAAATTTCACTGCACCCGCTCCACCATTTTATATTTATTAACCTTTTTGTAAATGGAAGAGTAGCAATCTATATATTTCCCAAATTTTATGAAAATATTAAAACGTACACAATTATATTTTTTTAAAACAGTTCTGATTAAGACATAAAATTTGCATCTGATAGAGACACCGACAAATATATTAAATAGAATAGACATTTCTTGGAGAAAAAAGTTTTGATATTGTTTTAACTTCGGTTTTTTCACGACTGCAACATCATCAATCAACAAATTGCCAGATTTACAGATGAAAATTGTAACAATTTATTTTTATGTTTTAGGCAGAGTAACCCAGAGATATTCCAGTTTATGAGGGTTAACAATTTAACCGATAATTATGTGGGTCTTGAAAGTTACTACATTCAGAAGCTGATAAATATTGTCAACGAACTAAACTCCAGTTCCATCGTGTGGGAAGAAGTTTTCGTTAATGGTGTTGTATTACCTAATGAAACCATCGTTCACGTATGGAGAGGTGCCTGGGAACTGACGATATTCGCTGTAAGTTGACATACTGTTGCGTCAAAAATTTACGCATTCTCTTTGGAGTATTATCCATAATCGAAAATACGATGAATATTCTCTATGCTTCTTGTTCACTAGTCCCTCTTAGCCGTAGACTAGAAAAGATAGAGTATGAGTGCTCGTAGCTCTACCGCCGATAGTGTGACCGATGGGTACCAAGCCCCGATCGTCAGTGGCGTAGGATATTTAGGCGTTAAGTTTATGAGGTTTTAATTTAAGAAGTCGCATTGGTCTTCGCGTGACATAAGTGCTTACAGATTAAAATATATGGATGTATTCCAATATCACCATGTTTTCTACATAGTAGCGAGAACAGTGCCCTATATACACGTGTCTATCTACGCCTTTACAAAAATGGCGTTATGGACGCGTTGCTCTATATTCAACGAAGAAAATATGAATCGAAACTTCAGTTAAACAATACGTAAATAGCGTACCACAAAATGTTAAGACTATGCTTCTTGTTATTACTGCATGCACACGCCCATAATTACTTAAATAGCAAGCCGACAGTCAAATTAGCTAACAACATCTGTAGGCTGCATTTATTTATTATCTGTGGAATGTTTCTCTGGGCATTTTCTTTCCACTGTAACTTTGACAGTGGTACGCTGAGCACTCCAAAATTACTAAAGAAACAGATTGCCTGCGCCTGGTAGGATACCTACATCAAATAAAGCCTCAAGAATTTCTAAGTTCATGTATTAGGTATATGTCTATTTAATTAGCCTAGAATTATTCATTAACAGAAAATAGAGCAATAATTTTGAAACTTTTTTCTGTAATTTATTGTATAAAGTTAGTAAAGAACTGTTACACGCTGTTGTCGGCATCGATGGCTCGTGCTACCGATTCTTACCAGGCAACCTCTATTAGCTTTGGTGTTCATGGTTTGTTTGCCACCAAAACAGCGGCGTCCAATTTCAGACACACTACGTGGCGAAGATGTTCCAGTACGAATCCTTGCTCTCTCTTTTCTAGTCTTAGCTCTCAGCTAAATGTTGTACCAGTGTTGGCGAAATCCCGAAGGCTTTGCTACATTACCCTATCAAATCAAGTAAAATATATCATGGTTTGTGGTTGCATTTTGTTAGACAACTGTCACTACGATAAATAAGTGTAGAACAATGTACAACACCATACCTATTGTATAATACATGTATGATGCGTATTTTATGTATTATATGTAAAATGATTTAACATCAGCGGTATATAATTATCTGTCAAACATGACTCACCACTCACGTGATTTTATTTGAGGTTATGATCATTTTAACCTCTGTAAAAATGTGTCGTGAATATAAATATGAAATCGAGTCGACCACAGAAGTATCTGAAACTCGCGGACAAATCCAGTGATAGAGTCAAAACAAATTTCGAAATTTTACATTTCTTCTTTTATTTATTATAACTTCTGTATTCAGAATTATGCAAAGTTATGTAAAAATCTATTTCGTTAGGTAACTTTTATTGGAATATGAACTAAACATTAAGGGGAGGGGGGGCGAGCACTTTCCTATGAGATAATTTCTCATTGAAAAATGACCCCTCTTTAATGTCATCAGGCTACATTATCAAAGACCATACATTTATTTATAATAATTTGAAGTTATTTAAAAAATGATAAGAAATGAACAAAACCTACTTCGGGCATAGAGATGGGTGGTTACGTAATATTATTTCATAAATGAAATCACTTTTCCCATCTCTACTGTGGCATGAGCTAGTCATGCGACGAAAGCTGCAAAAAACTGGTATTGCAAGTGAGAGCATATCTCCTCTATGTCTTAGTATCACGGTGTAAAAATATGTAATAATACTAATAATACGTTTGGTTGCGTTATTTGTTCTTATTCAAATTCGAAACAAAGAGGATTAGATAGAGTAGAAGCTTCGCGTACATAGACAATAGCGCTATCTGTCGGATCGGATGCTGAAACGCTCCAGTCACAGCATTTGACAGTAGACATTCTCTAATTTGGTTTGACAGATCTCTCATAGTACAAATGTTTTGTGGGCATTTTATCGTAGAAAATGCCAAGTAATTGTTGTGTTGTTAATCCTGGAAGTGTGACAATCCGAGTTAAGGTCAATTTTTGTAAAATATCCGCAATTTACAACTAAAAGGAATTAAGGTTTATTAATGGTAAGTGCTACATGTTAATACAAGAATTAGAATTTTAATGTAGGTTTTTATTATAGGAAAAACTGACGAATTACAAGACCAGGATAAGCCATATAATATATAGGTACCTATGCTGGCGTCAGTCAGGGTAGTACTGAGATGAGATTTGTGATTTTAGAACTAAGTCTTCGATGCAAAAGAGGGAAAATTAAATGTTAATGACTTGCTCTTTAACAAAAGTGCTTAATGTAGATAATTGTATATTTATGGCGGAAAATTGGGTACGAATATCTGTTCACCTATTAGTTCGAATATTTCTATTGTAGTTAACTAGTTAGGTGTGCATTACAGAATGTAAATTTCTCAAAATAATGTACTTATAATTCTTTACATTTTGTTTTGTTTTCCTTCAATTTTTAGTCAAAATACTGACACAGGCTTGATGTCTCTGAGTATATGTTTTTCGGTAAGGGTGGTAGCGGGGAATTTGGTTACGTATCCGATTCGCCGTGGGCGCTGAAACTCTCAGACAGAAAAATACATTATGGCCTTATGGGACGTTTCACTCTAATCTAATCCTCCTCGATTCGAAATATTTGATGTGGAATTTTTCGCGCGGACACACTGCATACCAATTTCTCATCTATATAAATTTTAGATTACGTTCTCAGGACGGAATGCCCTTCTCTCATCCTGCTGGTACCTGGACGACGTAGATTCAGGCGGTGACTGGCAAAAGTTTTATCGATGCGATCCCTATAATTTCCTTTCAACCGACGCACAGAAAAAGTTAATCATGGGCGGTGAAGCGTGCATGTGGGCCGAAGCAGTTAACGAATATAACCTCATTTCGAGAGTGTGGCCTAGAGCTTCTGCTACTGCCGAAAAGCTTTGGTCAGATCAAAGTGTCAACGATACCACGAATGCTGCTAAGCGATTAGAAGAACACACGTGCAGAATGAATAGAAGGGGTGTGGAAGCTGAGCCTCCAAATGCAGCAGGCTACTGCATCTAATATTCAATCTGAGTTTTATTAATTGTATTTTACTAATTTCATTAAAAACTAAAATAGTATTTTTGTTTCTTTATGCAAGATGCAGCTTCTTTTCGCGCAATGGGGCAAATTTGTTGTCCTTTTCTATGTCATCTGAGCGACCTTGACGGACGTCAAATTTCGAATGAAAATTGAATTGGGTTTTACTTTTTCTTTCTGTTGCGTGTGATAGACCATGATACTATGAAAGAGGAGATACGCTCGGTACGAGTAGAGGTGTTTTAGAATCTCATGAGCTGTGACCTTCGTATGCGCAGAGGCATAATCCCTCCCATCGAGTTACACTTCTTAAAAATATATTTATTGTTTACAATTTATCCTGAGCTCTTGTTTATGTATACAGCAAGGCAGCCTCCAGTGTCTTTAAAAAAATACTTATAACACAGAATAAACTTTGCCTTTTGCGCATTTCGCGGCTCATAAGATTCTGAAACACCTCTACCAGCTTGGAAATGTGTGTGCAGTTGTGCCTTTATATTTCTACCTATTGGTAAATATGCGATTATATAGAAATAAGTTGCTATGAACTCGAAGTCAAAGCGAGTTAAGTATCTTACGTCCAATATCTAAGTACTAACTTTTACAGCGTTCTCAGAGCCGTTGGTCCGCGAGGTCTTTCCGTACTTTCTCCTGCAATTTACTCGAAAATTGCTAATAGAAGAATGTTTCGAATAAAAAGTTACCTCCATTTTGTATTCTTCATAACATACTTTGTATCCATTTTGAGAGATAAAAGTTTCCCGCTTGCTATATTTACCTCTACAAATTCTTTGTATCGGCATAGCAAAAAGTTCATATTCTCTATGCACGTATTGGAATTTCCATATTATTAATTGATATGTATCGATAACACTGTAAACCTGAGAACAGTTCATTGTCCCTTTTTTAAGCTAGAGTTAGTTAAACGAAAAAACTATTATTTTAATTATTTTACATTTTTTTCACATTTTTTCACTTTATCTGTTGCCTCAACTGATCAAAAGTGTCGTATTTTTTAGTCTATCAAGGAATAGGCCTCTGAATACTCCAATTAGAATACTTGATACCTCACAATAAAATGTATGCGCGCTAGACCGGCCTAATAATAGTTGTCATCAGCAAATGACGTCTCTGCGGATATTGCGGTAAAGGAATTAAGCGTGAGAGCGTTTCTCTTTTTCATAATATCATGGTAATAGCAAAGATTAGGGAGTTAACTTCTCTAATCTTTGGTAATAGACCAATTCTACAACAGCTCTTCACTCAAAATTCCAGCTGGCTAGTTTTTAATGCCGTTATCACTTTTACATTAAAATGTATCAGCTGACGAGAACTGTTGCTTATACCCTGTGTAGATGACGAACCTACTCCAAAAAGTTCGAGCAAAAATATATGGTAAAGGGATGAAAAAGGTAAGGAAGTGTTTTCTTGCGAATATTCCAAACATCTTAATTTGAGCGAAAAACATGAAAGGATAAAGGGCGAAACGACCCCCAAAACCGATCTTAGAAATAACTTATGTTACAATATTGGCAAGCCGATTGGCGAACTTTCAGCCCCTGACCTATTTTAGTTATAGTAGGTGAGCCCTCGATCAAGATTTCGTGTAATCACGGCAGGGCTAAAATTCATGAAAAATGCGTATACTCCGGGGAAATTAGGAAAATGTTACGGAAAGTTTTGGGACTAGCGAAAAATTGATCTATCCTCTGCAGAATTTCCTCAGGAATCCGAAAGAAATAGTGTTGACCACTCATTAACTCAATTGGTGGTTTCAATTGTTAAAAAAAAATCATTTTGCAACTTACTTTTTTGCTTATATCTTCGCTTGTAAATGTCGTAGAAAGACGTTTGATCCGTCAATATCTTCATCCTGAACTCCTCTATAAGGTACGTCTATGCAATGAACGACATTTCAGTTGTTAATAACATTTTATGGCAAATAACTGAAAAAATTTAATTTCGCGATCCTCGAACTTGGAAGTAATGTAGAATGTAATGTATGTTAACGATATTATAAGCAATAGTACATCTTGTTACCCTTAACAAAATGCGCTTTGTTCCGTTGCAAAATATTAATTACTTTTTTTTGCAATTATTATTTTTTTTCTATTAAACTGAGACTGTTATAACAAAAGATCAAATTAATATTTTCCAATTGCACTTGGATTGTTACATTCTATTTGACGTATATTTTCATAATCAAAAAGAATATTCCAAAAAAAAATTTATTTTCGACTTTTTGACGCAAAAAAACAATTTTGCAACTTATGTAAATGTAAATATATCGGTGGATTTTGCATAAAATGTATTGCAACCAACGGCATTTTAATCGTCGTAAAAAACGAATGTTGAAAAAGTTCATTCTACGATGCTCAGAAGTCGAGATGAACAAATGAACAAATTTTATGCAAAATCCACCGAGATATTTACATTTGTTTAAGTTGCAAAATTGTTTTTTTGCGTAGAGAAGTAGAAAATTTAAATTTTTTTGTAATATTCGTTTTGATTATGAAAACATTCATCAAACAGAATGTCTGAACCCAAGCAGAATTGTAAAATATTAATTTGATCTTTTGTTATAAGTCTCAATTAGAAAAACAAAATTAATTGCAAAAAAAGTAATTTATATTTTGGAACGGAACAAAGCGCATTCTTTTAAGGGTAAAAAGCAGTATTAATTCTTATAATATCTTTAACATACGAATTTTACATTTGCTTCTACATTATTTCAAAGTTCGAGGATCGAAAAATTAAATTATTTCATAAAATGTTGTAAACAGTTGACATCTCGTTCATTACGTAGACATACCTTATAGGGGATTTCAAGACGAAAAATCTGACGGGTCAAACGTCTTCCTACGACCTTTACAAGTAAAGATATAATCAAAAAACTAAGTTAAAGAATGATTAAAAAAAGGTTAAATAACAATTTAATCCGCCATTTTGAGTGATCAACACAATTTTTTTTAATCCCTGAGGAAATTCCGTAGTGGGGACGTCAATTTTCAACTAGTCCGAAAACTTTCCTAGATATCGTAATTTCTGAAGCTAACTTCCCCGGACTATTAGTTCCAATTAAAATAAACAACTTTTTCTTTGCAGCAAAGTCCGCAAGTGTCGCGAAAGGGGTGACAAGTCATTTTATCTCGCTTTCATTCCGCGCATATTTCACGAGACGTAAAATTCTTTTTCATTCAATTCAATTTTCTTTCGTTCGTGTCGAGCTGAATCTTCAATTTTGATCCTGCAATTTACGATGTCGATACATCGCCGATCTTCCTCTTTCAACAGATACATAGAGCGGACTTCCACTCGAAATATTTATTTAGTTACAAACGTTTGAAAATTCCATGGTTTTCAACTTTTTAGGTTAAATTTCAACATTTTCTGAGAGGTCCAAACAGGCCATTCTTCTTTCACTCTTGCCGAGCCGAATTTCTGATTTTGCTGTTACAACTTGATATGAGGATAAAGCGCCAATCTTCCTGTTTCCATAGAGACGTCGCGCGCCCTCGTAGTCGACGTATTTATTTAGTAATGAATCGATGTTTTTCAATTTTTACGAGAAACGTCATTTTTCTTTCGTTCGTGCCGAGCCGGATTTCCGGTATGCGCGGATTTTCGACATCGCTGATTGCGAATATGACGTCGGAATTGAGAAATTCAAAACGACGGATGATTTCTAACACTTATGGTCCGATTCCGCTGAAAATCGGTATGTGGGGGTTACTGAAGTAGCAGGTTACGAATATCAAATTGAAATTGGGAAATTCAAAATGGCGGCACCATTTGCCGGACACATTTTATCATTTATTATCCGATTCGTCTGAAAATTGTCAGTTACTGTTTTTCCTAAGTTCTCTGGCACCAAAAGCATGTAATTATGTGGGAAACTGACGTGCCGCGATGACAAGATTCTTCAAGTGTTGGACAATTTTCCTCCACTAGAGACGCGGGCAGGCGGGAAATGTCAGTTACTATTTTTCCTACATTTTCTACCTTACCTTTAACAGAAAAATAAGGAAACTGACGTGCCGTGATTTAAAAAATGGATCATTTATGTTTACATGTTCGATAAACGAATTCACCCCTTTAGCAACGTCAGTAGTAATAAAACTTTTTCTTCTGGAAGTGATAGACTATTGAAAAATAAATGAAATCTTCATGCCGCGATGAGGCTAAAATCTTGGTCTAGGGCTCTCCTACTACTAGAGTCACATTTCTAATTTTGCATCTAGGAACTTATACAATGCTTGTATTTTTTATCATCTTAACGCCAAATCTTAATAATAGTAGTGTTAACATTTATTACAAAATGAACGACATCACTGCGTTACATTAACAAAGCGGTACTAAGAAATAAATAATAAAATAATTGCATCACACCTAGACAGACATTGTCACTACCCGTATTCCCTGGGCGGTTTCGCCATGTGACGTCACAACTTCACCATCTAATTAATGTGAGCAGTTTTCATAATGTCGACTCCAATAATTATTTATACATGAAGCAGCAATCAGATTTTTTTAATTTTTTGACCTAGTTATTATACTCGTGTAATATGTAATCAATAAATTTAGTAAATGGGCATATTCAAAAAAATAAGGATGCAATTCGGGTTGCCCAGTCAGATGGTGGATATTTTTTTCTTTCTATAATATTTCAAACACAAAAACATTTTGAATATCTCATTCACCAGCTGTCCAACCAGTGGCGGCTCGTCAGGGGAGACAGGGGAGGCTGAGCCTCCCCTTGGAAGAACCACCATATCTTCAAAAGTAATATCTTAAGAAATTTCAATTAGGTATATCTCAATTTTCAATATTTTTTATTGTTTATAATTCATTAATTAATTTTCAGTGTATATATAAAAGTTTTGCATTTCCTTTCCACAAACATACCTATAACGTTACAGTCCGGATAGTGTTTGTATGCATATTTCCCGGTCGGCCGGTCTTTTACTGAACGAACACTGCGGTTCGCTGGAGGCTAATACGAAATAGCTTCCAACTTTAATGCATTTACGTATAACATGAATGACCTTGAATTTCTTTGCTCTGTGTAAAATAGGAGAGCACTTCGAATAGCCAAAGGAAGCCAGCCTCCGACGTCAGTTCTTTATAGCGCATGTGCACATTGTGCACAGGTCGTTCTGGTGGTTCACAAAGAAAACAAACTGTTAGTTGCGTTTTAGCCGGTTAAGTTGACGTAAAAATACATAAAACATTTGATAGGCGGGCTAAAAATGAGTGCTCTAGGTGAAAATATGTCTTGTTGTCCAGACGTGGTGGATTATTTGTTATTAAATGGATTTACTACTCTTACTTATGACGAAAAGGTAAGAATTAAAAGAAATGCTAGGCCTACACCAGCAATGCCTTCGTTAGTTTTTAAAAGTGGTAAACAAAACAGAGGGTTTTGTGATAACAATTATAAAAAAGTCGAGTGGTTAATGGCATCAACAGTTAGAAACAAATTATATTGTTGGAGATGTTTATTATTTACTAATGATCAATCCTCAATTTGGGGCAGGGCCGGGTTTAATAATTTGCAAAATTTGTAGCGACGTTTAGAAAGGCACGAAAAATCCCAGGAGCATATTTCATCTTGCATTAAATTCGAAATGTTTGGTAAACAAAATATTGTAAAATTCTTGGATTCTGCACATAAGAGAGAAATAGAAAATTTTAACGAAAAGGTCCGTGAGAATAAGGAAATATTAAAGAGGTTAATAGATGCCGTTATATATTTATCTTCACACGAAAATTCTTTCCGAGGACATGACGAAAAACGAGAATCGTGCAATAAAGGAAATTTCAAAGAGCTGTTAGATTTTTTTTAAACTTATGACCCAAAATTAGAGAACTTTTTGAATAAAGCCACTATTTTTTGAGACAATTCCGGTAATCTCAGCTTCTGTAGAATGATCATTTTCAGCACTTAAACGCATAAAAACATTTTTACTAGAAACAAAATGAGTCAAGACCGCCTCTCAAATGTATCGCTTATTTCAATAGAAAAACGTCTTTTGTCAGAATTGAAGAAACGCGATTCATTTTATGATGAAGTAATCAACCATTTTGCTAGTTCCGAAAATCGCAGGTTACCACTCATTTATAAAAATATTTAGGCTTTAAAGCAGAGATTAATATAGGTAGTTGTTATTTTAGAAAAAATATTTATTCGTGTTATTTATTTTTTAGGAAATATTTTTTAATTCTCCATAATATAGAGTTCCACGGTTATATTTTTTTCATATAACTTCTTTCTCAAAACTATTTTAATTTTTAATAAACGTTATAATTTTACACTCCTGGCAGTGATATTGAATACTATTTCTTGTTTGTAGAATAAAACACTTTAATTTTTTTACCAAACCTATTTTTATTTTTGTTAAAAGTTATATAATTTAATTACAAGTGGGATAGTAGGGCTCCTTTGGATACCGATACTCAAGTCGTAGGAACGAGAATTTCATGAGAATGATTTTTTCATCTCATCATATTTTCTATTCTATCCCTTTCATTCTATTCTTTTATTAGTTCTATTCTCTCAAGTCGTGAATCGGTATCCTGGCGAACAACCCACGGCAAAAAAATGTAACGCGCCGTTACCTCAGGGGTGGTGGGGAAATGTACAAATTGTGGTCATATTGCACATCAGTTGTCTTTCAGAATATCAAGCCTCCTCTGCAGACAATATCACGAGCCGCCACTGTGTCCAACTACTGTTATCTCTTAAAATATGTCCGCCATACCCCTATCACCCTGTATAATGGTTTATCAACAATATAAATTTCAGGTCACGCAATCAGGACGAAACGCTCTACTATCATCCTGCTGGTATTTGGACAATTTAACTTCGTACGGCAACGGCGACTGGCAAAAATTCTATGACTGCGAACCCTACAGTTTCAACGGAACAGACGCCCAGAAAAAATTAATCATAGGCGGTGAAGCTTGCATGTGGTCCGAAGTAGTGAACCAAAACAACGTTATTTCTCGAGTGTGGCCTAGAGCTTCAGCGGTTGCCGAGAAGCTTTGGTCCGATGGGAACGTCAAAGATACCACGGATGCTTCTAAAAGATTAGAAGAACACGTTTGTAGAATGAACAGAAGAGGAGTAGGGGCTCAACCTCCAAATGCATCAGGTTTTTGCATATAAGATTAAATAAAAGTTTCGTTAACAGTATAAGTACATGACTATAGTTGCATTAAAAAGTACCTAAACAATTTTTGTTCGTTTTTATGAAAAATGTTCTATTTATTTGTAATGTTCAGTTATACCTGTCTTCATTTTCTGGGATATTTTGATAAACAATTTTTAATATTGAAGATGACACAGAATTGTATGAAGAAGGGACAACATCAACAAGTAGGAATTATCAGAAAATAAAAACACCGACGTTCTATTTCCAAAGCAACCCATTTAATAAAATACAATGTAGGTATAATATTTAAAAAATGCTGTTGTAGAAACTTAAAACTTCGCAGAATTCGCCACGTTCTAACGCCGGCTCCACACATGCGTCCACGAATATTCGGGTACTTTTACGAATATCTGTGTAGACATATTTTTTTATGAAAATTTGACGAACACACCCTCTACACATAACATCTTTGTTTGTATATGACAAAATTTCAACACAGTGAATATTCGTTCCCTTTGATGTGCGTCTGTTTGCCGACTCGAAGCGGAAACGTGTTTGTGTTCAGACCAAATATCGAATATTTGTGCACGAATACGAACATTCCATCCACACACGCGTATATTCCCACAAATAGCAAACATTTGTATACGAATAATACATGTATGGAGCCGGCGTAAATGTAATGTAGTGAATACCAAGAAACAAAATACCAATTTGAAACTGTGGATATTTTAATACATAGACTGCTCCTAAGCCACTGAAAAGTTTTTACTATAATTAATTCTAGCGCACGTTCAATCACATATCGAGTAAAAACAGAGAGAGCGCTATTACAATGACCAATATCCCGTCCATAGTTAAAACACAGTTTATAATACAGTAGGGTCACTTCCCCTACTGAGTGTAGTCCACGCGTCGATAGCCTTTACTCGTGCTGTCGACGCGTGGGCTACACTCAGTGGGGGAAGTGGCCCTACGGTATCATTAAACTGTAGTTTAACTACAGGATAACACTTAAACTCGCATTGATAAACTGGCCCTAAGCGTATATTCTTTTAAATTGCAAAGTTTTAAATTATTTAGCCAAGCAGAAAGTACTGCTAGTGTTTTTCTTTTTGATAGATATATATAGTAAAAGAATTTGGAATAAAGGGCTTTAAGATTTCTAGGTCGAATTACAACCAAGCGGCTGTCATCCCAACGTTTTCACAGCCAAAATTTACCTATGAAAACTTAATAGCCCATGCTGTAATTTTAATTTTCGATTCTGCAATAAATTACAACTTCTACGATGAATATCACTCCCCTCCCCCCAATAGCCCAGTACCGATAATATGTCTTTAATATTGATGTAATCTCATGTAAGTTATTCTTAATAATGGCTTCATTAATACATTCTTTAATACGAGTGACGCTTGACTATAATTACCTTTGAACTAAGGTCCGTAGCGACGGCTATCTTGAGGAAACTAAAGCGCCATCATGGTACGGCCGTGTCTGGCGAGAATATCCTAGACAATATATGCTTATTTACCAAATTTATTTGGATCTCAGGTAGAATTGCCGGCCAAAAAGACTTTTTTCAGAAAGAAGAATTTACCACAGTGTACCGAGCTTGTGTCCCTTGTCCAAATATGTAACGCCCTGTAGCACAAAATCATTTTAGGGATAGAGGTAATGGTATTTTATTATTAAGCTTAGCTTTGATTGATGTTTGGAAGACCCCTTTATACTATGCAAATAACGTTGAACCGAAAAATAGTTTTGGATTTGTATTTTACATTATGGCGCTGAAGGTTGGGCTAAAATATATTAGGATCCACAAATAACATATTGAGTGAGTATTTTAAAAACAGATGACAATCTGTTTCGCCTGATTGTACCTAAATAGGGGAAGGCCTTACCTACATAGTTTTAAAAAGCAAGTATTTTAATTTCTGCGAATTAGTGGCTTATCTTTTTGCACACGTTACTACTTCTACTGATGAATTTAATAAGTAACTCCAATGCAAAGAGATCGCTAATAAATTAGTATATACAGGGTATAATTATTGTTATGTCATTAAGGGATCTGGTAGTAAGGAGCAACCAGACAAGCAAAAAATCTTACATAATAAATCCTACAGTTTTGGGGAAAAAGAAGAAGAGATTTTAATAAGGCTAGTTGAGAACTTCTGGTCAGATAATGCCTATAAATATTATCGACAATCAGTAACGGCTATCCAATCAGACTAAGTTCTAGATCTTCTTGCGATCGAAACCTCCCTTTTTAAAGGTCATTGCACCTCTAATAAACAACATAAAAACTCAAGTCAAATGTCACTCGACCCTATTTGAATACTGTCGCCGTATTCCACGTATAACTTTATTACTTAGTTATAAAAAACATCAAATTCGTCGGTCTTTGTTCTTGCGGCTGTTATATTCTACTTGTACGCCAGCCGGCCTAATGGTGTGAACTCGCATATATTCTTTCGCAACTACACATCCATTGACCCGCAGAAGGCACGGGTTCTGAAACTTTTTTTGAGTAACTATTCAAATTGTTGACCTAGGTTAGTATTTTCAAAGTGCATCTAGATGGAAAAGATATAGGTATAGATTTTTCGTTTGTCCAGATGGCTCCCTATTGCTATTTTCTTATGACATGAAACTAATTACACCCAGTATATCTAATTATTTCTCACATAATTTACTTACAGATTACGGAATCAGGACGTAAGGCTATTCTCTCAGCTTGCTGGAATCTGGATCAGTTATATACCTCCGAGGGCGACTGGAAAATGTTCTACCAATGTGACCCCTATCATTTCTTTGGAACCGAAGATCAAGAAAAATTAGTCTTGGGTGGTGAGGCTTGCATGTGGTCCGAACTAGTTAACGAATACAACGTTATTGCTAGAATGTGGCCCAGAGCTTCCGCGGCCGCCGAAAAGCTCTGGTCTAATCAAAGTGTTAAAGACATTACGGATGCCGCTAAAAGATTAGAAGAACATACTTGTAGGATGAACAGAAGGGGCATAGATGCCCAACCTCCAAATGCGCCTGGGTACTGTTTATAAAGATTCAAGATGAGTTATATTAACACCGATTGTATTTTAATTGCAACAAGAAGTTTTTTTTTCTTTCGTTTTTAACTTAATAAAACGTGAAGTAATATTCCCTGAATTTATTTTTCTCAGAAAACATTATTTTTAGGGGTTTTGAAGGACTTTCTTATTTTGAGGCCAATGTAAGTCATAAGTAAGCAAAATAATGTTTACTGTAATTAAATAATTACCTATTGGCCCAGTTGTCAGAGACAGAAATTGATAGAAACCGGTCACTAAATGTTATATCGCTGAATTTTTTAGAATAAGTAGTTTTGTTGATGGTGAAAAAGATGAAAAAAGATGAAAAAGATGAAAAGATGAAAAAAGTTTACAGCTGTAAGGTGCCGACGACCCCTAAAAAATCGAAGATATTGGCTGAAATTCGGATTTTGGCCAATAACTCGATAAATAAAAAAGATGTATCGAAAACCTAATAGCACTAGGCAATAGAGGGGGATATTTTACATCAAAAACGCATATGAAGTTCTTTTGTACGATCAAAAATGTAGGCTCCAGCTTTTTACTTCCCTCGCATACCGAAGGGAAGTATTGTATTCGAGAAAAAATCACCCTCCGAGATTTTTACGGATTCCGACGTTTCAGATCACGGAGATTACGAAAATATAGGTTTTTCAATTCCGTCAGTCTGTCTGTCTGTCTGTCGGTCTGTCTGTCTGTCTGTCTGTCTGTCTGTTGGTGCATTTACTAAAAAACTACTTGACGGAGAGCAGTCAAATTTGGCAGGTAGTTGACGCTACTGTTAGCGCAGAAATGGTAGAAATTTCACTGGAAAATATACAGGGTGGACCGTCTAAATGGAATAAATAGTGAAAAAATTTTTTTTTCGCTCAAATTTAAAATTTCCACGTTTCATGACGCGCTAATTCTATTTCGGGAAAAAATATTTTTGAAAATTTTTTTCACCAACATTTATGAAAAAATTTTTACCAAGATAAAAAATTTTTTTTTTGTTCAAATTTAAAATTTCCACGTTTCATGACACGCTAAACCTATTTCTGAAAAAAAAAAATTTTGAAAATTTTTTTCACCAACATTTTTGAAACTTTTTACCAAGATGAAAACATTTTTTTTTTGCTCAAATTTAAAATTTCTACGTTTCATGGCATTCTAAAACTATTTAAAAAAAAAAAAAAATTTTTACCATTTTTGAAAAATTTTTTTCTACTAAAATGATAATTTTTTTTTCTTCAAATTTAAAATTTCCACGTTTCATGGCATTCTAAGCCTGATTAAAAAAAAAATTAAAATTTTTTGAATTTTTTTTTTACCAACATTTTTGAAATTTTTTTTACCACTAAAATAGATGGATTTTTTTTTATTTCTTCAAATTTAAAATTTTCACGTTTCATAGCGTTCTAAATCTATTTAAAAGAAAAATTAGAAATTTTGTTTCCTATTTTTTAAAAATTTTACCACTAAGATAGAATTTTTTTTCTTTGTTCAAATTTAAACTATCCACGTTTCCATGGCATTCTAAAATTATTCAAACAAATTTAAAAATGTTTTTGAAAAATTTATAAAAAAATTTGAAAACATTTTTAATCTATTTTATCACTACTATAGAATAGACGGAAACTTTCCTTTTTGCTCAAATTTAAAATTTCTACGTTTGACATTTTAAACCTATTTCATAAGAAAAAATTTAAAATTTTTTTTTTAACATTTTTGAAAAATTGAAATAAAAATGAAATTTTTTAACCACCACTATACTTCCGCTCCATTACGCGAATGTTGGATTGATGTGACGGATGGCAATAATATCTGATATATACACCTATTATACTTTTATTGAAAAATGTACAGGGCAGTCATCCCAAGAAATAATTCAGTCATGGTGGACATTTGTAAAGGCATTTGCGCAAGCCTGCCATATGTCGCACCTGTTATTTAGTATTGAGCTTTTGCTGTTGGATGAGCAATCTGTATATTTTTTTGACCAAAACTTATCAAGTTTTCTTTGTAATAATAGCAATAACTGTATTCCGATTATTATTCTCAATGCCATTTCGTAATAATTATTAATTTTTTAGAGTGACCGCCATGCACAAATAACGAGGGAAGTTCTGTGTAAAGACCTTTACCGATTTTTTGTTTAACGCACGAGAATGGAACGTGTGCAGTCTCGAACGCGCTACACTAAATTTGTTTTAACTTTTCAACGAATCAATGAAATTGAGCTTAACAAAGCTTAAATGAAACGAGCAACATGTGGCTATTGGATTATCATATTTTCAAATATAGAAATGGATAGATGTAGGAATAGTACATATATGAAATCGGAATATAAAAAGATTTGGAAATCGGTAAAAGCTCTACAATTTCTACAATTTTTAAGATAAAAATCTGAAACTTCCACGTATTACTCTTGAATTAATGTATAAGAAAACCCGATGGATAGGTATGCCAAATATTTTTTGTAATAAAAGTATTAACGTTTATTTTACCCCTACTGTCACGAATTTTGGAGGAAACAAAAATTTTTCTTTTATTTACGTAAAATAAGGAAGGTTAATTCAATTTTTAAGGTAAATCCCCTTAAAACATCTTAAAGTTTCAAGCTTTAAAAATCGGACCTACACAAATCTAATAACGCGATTTAAACCAGAGTAATAAGTGGTTAAATTTAGTGATACATATCAAATATTATCACTTTCTCAAGATTTTGAAATTTTGGAAGCGCACATCTTCAAAAATAAATTTTCGAGATTTTTTCACTCATCGGATCTTTTTATACATTACTTCAAGAGTAATGTGTGAAAATTTCAGATTTTTATCTTAAAAATTGTAGAAATGGTAGAGCTTTTACCGATTTCGTCGGAAATCTCTTTATGTTCGTCCGAGGCAGCGCACGTTTCGCAAACCGTACTTACGTTCGTTCGTTAAACAAAAAAATCGAGAGCCTACATTTTTGATCGTACAAAAAATTTCATACACGCTTTTGATGTGAAATTTCCCCCTCTATCGCCTAGTGCTATTAGTTTTTTGATCATTTTTTTTATTTCTCGAGCTATTAGCCAAAAATCAAATTTCGGCCAATATTTTCGATTTTTTTTGGGGTCGCCGGCACCTTACAGCTGTAAACTTTTTTTTATCATATTCTACACCAAAAAACTATTTATTCTGAAAAAGAAATTCAGTCATATAACATTTAGTGACGCCTTAAAACCCCTGACGACTGGGCTATATGGATTATTAGAAAGATAAATATAAAGAGGATTTGGCAACGTATTCATCATCTCAATATCAACGGCTTCAAAACTGCGAACTTGGAGGTTATGCTTTATTGTAATTATGACGCTACAAGCGCTTTACATCGAGCTAAAAAATCTTTTATGATTTACACCACGGTTAGTTATTGCCTATCTGAAGAAGACACGGCCCATTAGAAGACCTGTCATCAGCCTCAAGTTAAACTTTTCGAGTTCTAGAAACCTTGAGGCACTGTTTGTCGAATTAGTTATAACTTTTTCGCTTGCCTTTGACCTGGAGTATTCCTCCATGCAGTAGGACTTCTTCAATTCCTTTTCCCATTTTAGGACTTCCTGCTGCATGTCCCGGACATAAGCTACAATACGGTTCGGGTTCGAAAAATAGGGCTTCAGCGCCTTTTCTGCAAATCTGTCAGCTAATTTGTTACCTTATATTGTCTGAAAGTATAGATCTTTATCTTTTCAATGTCTTTATTTACGCATTCCTAGGCACATAGATCTATCGCATAAATTTCTGTCTGGAAGATGGTTGGGGTGCTTCATAGGGCTCTAGATAGCCTACAATAAATACAATACAAGATACTTAGTTTAAGATTTAAATCCTGAAAAGATCCGTTAGGCCCCACTACACCCACACCAGTCCCCTCAGCCATCTTCGATTCGTCTGAGTGACCTTTTCCCAACCACTGTGCTTTGACCCTGCTCGTTTGATGATTCTCAATGAGCACATCAAAGGATAGGTGAGGTGCTGCTTGACTAGGTCAGTGGGTTTTGGTCACATATTCTAATTGGACTAGCTATCGCCTACTTTGCATTAGAGTACCTGCTGCAGCTTTAGGCTCTAAGTGCTGCCTCCATCCTTACACACAGATGTAGAGGAAGTGGGTCTTGCATTTCTTCCATAGCTGCTGAGGGACGGGAGCACGTGGCCTCTGTAATCCCCCAACATGCCTTAGTGTCTGCTTACTCCTATTTGGTAACAGATCTTTGACAGGACCAATCACAAATCTATAGGAGATGCGATATTTTGTTATAAACTGATTACAATTCGTGAAATAGAGGATAAATTGCTTAGTATGTCATATTCGGAATTTGATTTTATTTTATTGTTACGGGCTTCTATTGCATGTTTAAGAAAAGTAAAATAAAATATTTTTAATGACATGTTCTTGACTTACGAGCTTAGAGTTTTGACCAAAAAATAAAAAAATTGTCTCCTTTTTTTTTTCTATAGAAGTGGGCAAGGCGGCAAAATCAGGGGGAATAAGGGGTAACGCGCCAATTGAAAAAAGATCTCCCTAATAAGACAATTTTAGCAAAAAATATTCTTCAACAATCCTGTAGTATGTAAGTATATATTTATGTACAACACACCTATTTTCAGTTTATATAATTATAATTTGCCAAAAACAGCTCATTGTGAATTATTATTTTAGTACAATGCTGTTTTAGTAGATGGAACCACTTATATACAATTGAAGCGACGAAGAGCTGAAAACACAAATTTTTTAATCGACCGGATCTTTCTGAATACGCGTCCTGGAAGACCGTATTACATCGCAGTCGAAAGATCGAAATTGGCGTTTTCAGCACCTCGCAAATTACACCCGCGAAATGTCAATTTCGAGCCCACACGAACGAAAAAAAATGGGCATTTTTGACGTTCAGGGAATTTCAGACGTGTATCGCAGTGCAAAGAAAGTACGAACTACAAACTAGATAACTACAGCAACGAAGTGGAGGCCCTTCCACTTCGTTGAACTACAGTAGTCGATAGCGCCATCTAGGAGCAGAATTAAGGATTCATCTTGTTATACGTTTTATTTTCCCTCAAGAAATTATCACGTTTCAATTGTTTGCGGCAGCTTGTTGTACAGTTTGATACCCATATATCGTGGACTTTTTTCGAAAACAGATAGTGTATGTGTACTGGTAAGTCGTTTTTCCTTCTAGTTTCATAGTCATGATTATAATTATTACATAAATACTCGTGTAAATTCTGCTTAACAAATATGACAATTTTCGATTTTGACCCTGCAATTTACTATTAGAATTCATCGCCGACCTTCTCCTTTCCGTAGACACATAGAACGAACTTCGACCCGACGTATTTATTTAGTTACCAGTGTTTAAAAATTCCATGTTTTTCGACTTTTCAGGTTAAATTTGAAAGGTCCCAGAAAGCCATTTTTCTTACGTCACTCGCGTATAGTGACGTCACAAATCAGCGCTCGGTTTTTGCAACTATTACTAATTTCAACTCCTTATATCTCGAGAACCGAAAAAGTTAATAATACGAAATTTTAAGTGTATAATGAGAATATCGAGTACTATATGAAAAAGTATAAAAACCATATAAAAAGAATATCATGGAACAAGCCCATTTCCGAATTTTCCTGTACCATTTGGTATCAGAAGAAAGGGTCGATTAAAAATAAAATACTCTATTCTGTACATCTCTAATTATATATAAACGATGTACCGTGATATTTCTCCTTTTTTTCAAGAATAAATAAGAAAATTGATTGATTTAAAAACAGCCGGTCACATTGTTTTACGAGTTTCTAAGTGAAATCACCTTCTACATTACTACACCTTGGATAACATCTTGCCGCTAAGGTCAACAACGAGGAAGAAGAACACTATGGTTATGCAATATGCAAACATACTTCAAATGTCAAACGTGAAACCTAACCTAGTTTGAAAACATCATTTTCACTATGAGACTATAAGACTAACGAAACCACAAATCAAATATCTCTAAACATAAAAATGCAATGTTTCCGTTATATAGAAAATTCGTTTGTAATCTTTGCAGGCAAACTGTAAGTTCTAACAAAAGGTATTTTAAAACATCCCCCAGTGTAAATACGTTTTGGGAGAAAGATGATAAAGGTGGTTATAAAGATAATAGACCACCACCCTCCTTAAAGGAGAGAATGAGAGAAGGTCTGAAGGAACTTAAACATGAAGTAGCCTTGTGGTCTCAAGAAGTCAAAGAAACATTAGAAGGAGATCCGTTATTAATTTTCCGACCTGGCGAAGTGGATGTGCAATGGAGATTTGAAAACGAAGATTCATTAAAGAAATGGGTAGTTAGTAATGACAGCGATAATAATGAAGGATTTAGTACCAGCAGTTTAGTTCTTGGAAATCATAAAAAAGCATTATTCTCTGGTCACATATCTTTAAGGGTGCCTAAAGATGGGCGAGTGAAACGATCCGGTTACTGTAATATGAGGACTCTTCGTGCAAGGGTAACAAATTTTGACCATTGTTTGCTATGTCCAATGCTAGAGTTTTGTAAATTTTATTTTAGAAATCATTTAAACGAGAAACTCACCTGGACTGGACCAGTTATAATATGTTAGTTATGCGAGTACGGGGTGATGGAAGATCATATTTATTAAATATAAACACAAGAGGTTACTATGACATTACTTGGCTTGATATGTATCATTATGTACTTTTTACTAGAGGAGGACCATATTGGCAAGTAGCAAGAGTAAGTTATGTAAGGATGGATATATTATAAGAAGTGTTTGTAGCTAGGTATTTAAAACTTAAATGCCTAGGACATCCACACTCTATTACTTCCTTGAATTAATGTTATATTAACTTTAGGTGCTTTTGTTCCAACACTGATGAAGTGAAGGCATTTATTTAGATAATCAGTCAATCGATTAAAAACTGCGGAAGCATATTGAGACCTTAAGCCATGACGAAAAAAATTAGTTTAGTTTTCAATTTATTGTGTCGAAATTTCAACGTAATAAGTTAAAATTTCAGCTATTGGTGCACAGGGTGCTTGGTAAAACAATGCCGACCTTGAACAGGGAGGTTTAGTAGTGATTCGTGCTATATATCGATGTTGCAATAGACGATATTTTTACATCGATAAATTACATTCTTAAACATCGATGTAATATCGATATAATAGCAATATCGAAAATATCAGAGTGTATTAAAAAATAACCATGCAAATCTAAATCAGGCTTTGATACAATTAGGCAATCCAACAACCTATTAAATATAGTTCAAAATGGCCGACGTGGGCAAACACAGGGTTTATTTTTTCTTATTAACTTGCAGAAATGTAACCAAGGCAACAGAAAAACAAACTCTTTTAACGAACGAAAATGAATGCTTGCCGGATGTTTGCCTACAACGGCAAGTTGAAAGTCACGTGGTTTGGATTGCCTAATATTTTTTAATTTTGGCCATCTATCGAGTAGGTATTACTGAAAGTTACAATACATTTTTGAATTGACCACTGAACATGAGCAAATGAATATGACATGGATAATTGCTATAGCCCGGTAGCAATGCAGGAGCTGTAGTGCTAAACACTCCATAGGCGTTATTTACTCCACGGAAAACCAACGCTATGGTAAAAGAAACTAGAATACAAAAAACGTTGCCTAAATTTTTTTATCATCAACTTCAATTTATCGAATATCGATAATTGATAATATCGATATTTTGTGCACGATAAATATCGTATATCGATAGTTTGGTTCGATGTTATTATCCTGTGTCAGTAGAGTTTTTGCATTACAAAGAAGAGCTGTGAGAATATTGAGCGGTCTAAATTATAGAGATTCCTGCTTGGACAGTTATGTCCAAATGGGAATACTTACAGTTCCATCGATATATATATATTGCAATGTCTCACTCACGTAAAGCAGAATATACATAATTATACTTCTCATATAGAAATACACGAATACAATACACGTAATAGTACAAATATATATATCGACTATCACAGGTTAATGAAATCAAAGGATGGAATAACCTATTATGGTCCTAAGATGTTCAATCTTTTGCCTCCTACCGTGAAAGTATTGTCACTAAAAAAATGTAAAACTGTGATAAAAAACTATTTAATTGACAAGTGTTTTTATTCCATTGAAGATTACTTTGAGAATGATTTTAGTGATATAAGTATTTAAACTTATGTTTTTTTAAATTTTTAATCTGTCTTGTGTAAACTGTAATGTTATATATTTTATTTAATCTCTCCTGTATTGACTTGTGTAAACTTTTATGGTATTAGCACCAATAAACTTACTAACTTATTATCGATATGAAATATCGATACTTTCGGCTCGATGTCGCATCACTAAGGTATAGTAGTTCATTTGGCATCGATATGACCAAATATACCTATGTGAAAAATGTTAGTGTTTTTTATAATGCCAATTTTGTATTTTTTTTTTTAAATCTCCATTTTTCATCATTTACGTAAGTGTTATATAGTTTCCTTATAGTACACATTTGTGTAAACTAGAGACACGTCAATTGTTTACCTTGGAGTAGTGTTTCTGTCCCAGGAATCCCGGGACGGGATTTCCCGGGAATTATGTCACTTTTTATCATTCCTGTTCCCGGGAAATAACAGTCGGGATTTCCCGGGCCCTTGGAAATAAAAATAAGTTTTAAAAATATTAAATTTCGTGCTCTCATCACATAAATCGACTCTGCAACGACTGCAACGAGTGTACCGGAGACATGGAAGAGTGCGCGGGCTCCGAAATTTTACCGATCGTGCGCGTCGGATTATGTTTTATTTCGTTATTGTATTATTTCCTGTAGTCAGCGTTGTGTCTTTTTAATTATAAATAAAGCAAAACAAAACTGACGGATTTATTTTTTGACCAAAGGAAGAAAACAAACATTTAAAAAATGAATATTTGAATGGTGTGATATTTTGTGTTTTTCAAGAAATATATGAAAAATTTATTGTTTCCCGGGAACGCCAAATTCTATTTCCCGATTCCCGGGAATGAAAAAAAGTCGGGAAATCAGAAACCCTACCTTGGAGCATAGCAGACAAGAAAAGTGATATTAGAATTTTTGTTAGTGGTGATGAAAAAACTTATATACATTGAGAAAATTCAGAGCTCTGCTCAACTGGTAGCAACTGGTGCAAGTTGGCCTACAAACAGAAACAAGCTAACCATTATACTCTTCGCCGATTTACTGCACTTTTTATATAATTGTTGCACATTCTTTAGGATACTCTTCGCAGTTATTTTGCAAATAATATTAGTTTTAGACGTTTTTAGTTTAATTACAAAATATTTTTTTAAAAATGTATGTAAAAAATATATATATATTTTTTAAATGGATAACTTTTTTATTTATTGATCGATTTTGTTCAAAAACAATAGGGTTCGTCCTCTAGCTAACACTAACTCACTGTCCAAATTTCAATACAATCTGACTTTTCGTTCTTAAGTTATCGTGCTTACAAGAAACGTGACGGACGAACAGACAAACGGACGGACATTTTGAAAGTTGTTCAGAATTCGATCACCAACACAGTGATGTGAATTTTTTTTCTCTAAGAGCAATATTACCGGTTTTAGAAATGTGTCGATCGAATGCAATATACTCTTCGTTTTCTATTTGCGAAGTATAATAATACTAAAGATAAGCACGGAAATGTATTAGATCGATCTCATTTTGAACATAAAAAATAATTTTGTGACCCTTTAAATAAAGTTTTTGAAAATACCACATATTTACGTTTTAGTTGAATGAAAAATTATTGCCATAGGTTTATATTTTGTCTTTTTTAGTAACTAGTAAACATTGATGGTATGTATGATAATACCACAGAGGATAAAATAGAAAAATTTTCAAAATAATTATATCACCTAGATGACTTAAAAAATATTTTATAAGACTTTGAAATTCGACACCTTAAATTACCGTTACAATTTTTTTCCTATAAATGTATTTCAATTTTTTCCCAAGCGAACATCAAATAATGAAATTTTTTTTCAAATATTTACTCAAAAGATGAAAAATTAAAATTATTCTCACCACTATCATAGATAGATGCTGCCCACTCCAGGGCTCCATCTGGAAAGAAAAATATAACTGTAATATATGTTCTTTTTAACTTAAAATTATTATATTAGGTTATCCACGAAATAGCAATATACAGGGTGGACCATTCATAATAGGCCATAGTACAGGGGTAGATTCTTTGGGCCAAGATATGAGGATATAACCAAAAATATGCTTTGGTAAAATGTTGCTGTGGAAAAAGATACAGGGAGTCAAAATTCAAATTATTTTTTAGTTTTTTTGCAATAACTCAACAGCCTCTTGACTGATCTTCGCCAAATTTGCTAGAGGAACTTTTTTTATTTTAAGAACCAATAATGTATGTATTACGTCACGTTAGATCATAGAGGGCGCCGCAGGACCTGTATCTGATGATGAATTTTTTTCATATATTTTTTTGGACGAAACGTTGTGGTACTTCTGACCAGAAAATCTGATGAGGGCGTAATTTCCAGTATAAAAGGTACACTTGGTAGAACTTTATAACTCCAACCGTTTCAAGGGAAATTGTCGTTAAACATTTGAATACTTTTTTTTAAGACGAATTCAAATTTAATAAAACAAAGTGTATTTCTTGAAAAAAGTACAAAAGGTAAGGGAAACGAAGTCGTAATAACAGCATAAACTCTTTCTCACTTTCTTATGAACTAATGGAATATTTTCATGGTATTGAGATAAATACATAAATCAAAAGATTGTGTAAAATAATCTTATTAGAGGACCAAAAAATAACAAGTTTACTTAATGACATTAGTATTTATTGTATAAACTTTCCCCCCATGCAAAAACCCCATTGCTGCAACTTAGAGTACATTTTCGATATGGTCTCCACCTATTTCTATGCCATTTCTAATTCTTTTCATAAAATATTTTCTTACATTGAAAAATACATTTTCCTATCCTCTAATAAAATTGGCTGCGTTTTGTATTTTGTCCCACAGTTCTTCTCTTGAATTGATAGTATTTGCATAGATTAAGGACTTCATATGTCCCCACACATAATAATCCAAAGGATTATAATTAGGACTCCTTGGTGGCCAAGCAAACTCACTTCATTGACCGATCCATCTGCGTGGAAAGTCTCATCAAGATAATTCCTGTCTTGCATGGAGAAATGAGGGAGAGCTCCATCTTGCTTAAACCACATTCTGTTCTGCATGTCTAGCATGAAAGCATGTAATATATCAGCAAGATTATTTTGAAGAAAAAACAGATAAAACTGTCCATTTAAATTTGACGGAAGGACAAGTGGTCCCAATAACTGATCGGCGATAATACCACACCAAACGTTATTGTTAAATTCGTGCTGAAAATGCCTTTCTTTAACGGCATGAGAATTTTCTACTTCCCAGTAATGGGTATTTCTCCAGTTAAGAACGCCCCAGCGAGTAGAAAATTACTTCGTCGGTAAATAAAATGTTCTTAACAAAATTTCGATCCCTGTTGTATTTATTTAGAACAAATTGACAAAATTGTAGCCTTTGTGGAAGATGCCTTCTAAGTAAATTTTGTTCAGGAGTGAAGTGATATGGGTAGAAGCGTTCTTTGCGTAAGACTCTTAGAACAGATTGTTTACTCACCCCTGTTGACGCTGATAAACGACTTGAGCTGACTTGAGAATCTTCATCCACGCGACCTATAATTTCTAGTTCTTGATCTGGAGTAATTCGTTTCGGTCGTCACACCTCATTTTTATGGCGAAATGAACCCGTTTCTCTCAAACGACGAAACAGATCTTTGGAAATCTTATGGTCTGGCTGTATTCTATTTAGATATTAAAATGAGTATCTCCTCGCTGTAGCACAATTTTTTTTGTATGTAAACACATATCGTATCCCTGATTTCCCTATTTGAAAAATTATTATGTCGAGGTATTTTAAATAAAGAAGTTAAAGAAATTAGCTCGAGGAACACAAGAACAAAATAAAATGATTAAATGACGTACATGACAGAACTAAAACGTAACCAAAGCACACTTTTCAATAAATACACTTTGTTTTATGGAAAATCATCATCAGATGCAGGTCCTGCGGCGCCCTACGATCTAACATAAATTAATGTTTCTTAAAATAAATAAAAGTTCCACTAGCGAATTTGGCGAAGATCAGTCAAGGTTGAGTTATTGCAAAAAAACAAAAAAATTATTTGAATTTTGACACCGTATCTTTTTCCACAGCAACATTTTACCAAAGCCTATTTGGTTATATCCTCGTATTTTGGCCCAAAGAATCTACCCCTGCACTATGGCCTATTATTAATGGACCACCCTGTATAAGTAACCGCAATATCAACAATATTACTGAAGTTGAAACTTTCAATAATAATAATAATAATAATAATTTATTAGTCCATTCGATCATAAAGTATGATATAGGATAAGTCAATAAGGAAAATTAATAAATAGGTATATAAACATAATTACAAAGAGAATAAAAAACAAGAAAATATGTAAGTAAGCATACAAGATTTTGAAAACACAAAGACAACAATAAATAACTAATAGCATATAAACACAAAATATATAGGCAGCCTCACAATATTAAATATAACATTAAATGACATTCAGCCAATTTAAAAATAAGAACAATCCTATTATACTTGGGATTAAAATAGGACCACAGTCAAGATTTCCTTAAAAAGTACAACACATAGAATAAAAAAAATATTACTACACACGGAATAATAAAGAACATTCATACAATACATAATGTACATATATCACAGAGCATCATTTAAATATTCATTTAATGAATAATAATTTTTATTATACAACATATTTTTAACGTGTGTTTTGTATTTTGTCAAATCGAGTTCTTTGAATGAATTTGGTAATTTATTGTACACCTTTATTGCCAAATAGTGCGGACCTTTTTCAAACACAGATAATCTATGATTTGGAACCTCCAGTATTAATTCATTCCTAGTATTATATGAATGGTTATTCTTTAGAGTAGGTATATTCTGTAATTGATTTTTAGCATAAATGAGCAACTGTAAAATAAATATACACGGCAGAGTTAATATATGTAATTCTTTAAAAATATCTCTACAGCACGTTCTTCTGTTTGCACCTACTATATGTACTGCTCTTTTTTGTAACTTGAAAACTCGGACACTTTCTGGGGATGCACCCCAAGTCAATAAACCGTGAGAAATCACAGAGTGAAACTGCGCGTAGTAGTAAGTCAATAACACTGATCTACTTACTATCTCTCTCAGTTGATTAATACAATAACATATTGGGGCAATCTTTTTACTAAAGGTATCAATATGAAAGGTCCATGAACAATTTTCTGATAAGTGCAAGCCGAGAAATTTTACATGTTTGTCTTGTTTAATAGTGCCATCCTTTGTTTTAATTAAGTAGCTATGATCAAAATTAGTGTTAGCAGGATTAAATCTTATAAAAGAGGATTTTTTATTATTCAAAATAAGCATGTTGTCGTTATACCACTCATGTACCCTTTGTAACATAAAATTCGCTTTCTGAACTGCATTGTCAGTTTTGATATCAGAAATAAGTATTGATGTGTCGTCTGCGAATATTATGGACTGTGCAAAATGAAAATCATTTACATACATAATGTATAATAAGGGCCCTAAAACTGATCCTTGAGGAACACCATGCGAACTGTCTAGAATATTAGATGAGCAATTGTTTATTTCAACATAGTGTTTTCTACCTTGTAGATAGGATCTGAACCAATATAACGGTTTACCTCTAATTCCATACAGTTCAAGCTTATTTAATAGCCGTTCATGACATACTAGGTCAAAAGCTTTACTAAGATCTAGAAATACACCAATACATTTTTTTTATCATCTAAGTTGTCATAGAGATCATTCAGAAATTTAGTGACAGCACTAGTGGTAGATAGGCCTTTTCGAAAACCGAACTGATTATTGTTAAGTAATTTATATTTTTCTAGAAAAGCAATCAATCTTTTGGCCACAAATTTTTCAATTATTTTAGAAAAACTACTCAATATACATATGGGTCTATAGTTATCCATTTTGTTTTTGTTGCCTGATTTTAATAGAGGTTTGATTTTAGCTAATTTCAATTTTTCAGGAAATATTCCACTACTTATCGATGTATTTAATATATCGGTTAGTGGTAAGGCTATTTGGTGCATACATTTCTTTAATAAATTAACACTAATGTTGTCACTTCCTGCCGATTTGGAATTTTTTAAATTTTTTATAATGTCAAGCACTTCAATATGAGTTGCAGGTTCAATAAAAAAAGAGTTTTCACTGATTTCTATATTTTGTATAGGTGCATTTGTAAAAACTGTATCTCCTAACAGTGAATTGCTCATTACTATCCTTTAAGAGATTTTGCTAACGTGAGTTGTTCTAAATTTTTTCAGATACCATTTTCTAAGTTCTTCTTGGCATCCAAGGGTCGAGTACAAGATAGACAGGCACCAATACCCCTAAATAAGGTCTCTAGTTTTGGCATAACAGCAGGTGAACGGTATGCTGGCGATTTTTCTTTGGAAATTGATTATATTGGCCTCGAATATGATCCAAACCATAAGGAAGACTTTGCATATGAGATGTACCGAGTGCCGAAATATATTGTAGCCACATAAAATGAAAATATAATTTTAAGAATCATGAGGAACTTTTATTATTTGATATTTAAATGGTAGTTCCATTTTGCATTATATTTTACGATTCTAGATAATCAAAAATTGATTATCGAAACATTTTAGGACATTTTGTTCGATAAGATTTTATGCTTAATTTTGGAAAAGGAAATCTCCATATTTTACATATTATAATCATGAAAATAGACAATATAATAATACAAGTATACAATGCAACTGCCCAAATTATCAAGACGGATATTTCTAAATAATGGCCTAATAGATTGTTAAAAAATTATGCATATGTGTAGGTGTTAGAGTTATGTGTAGTCGATTACTTTTGTAATTAATTACTCATATGATTACTGTGTTTGAGGTTACAAAGTAATCGGAGTAAGTACCTCAGTAATCATGATTACCAGTAATCATCGACTGTGAATACTTTGTAATTTGAGATTACTGCGGAATCTATCTAGTTCCTTCGTAGTCATAATTACATGTAATTGCTACTTACGATTACTGATTACTTCTATTTTTATTGTAAGAATATTAATTGTTGATTTGGATGGTTTTGGTTTGGATTTATCGAATTTTGGAACTTTATGTTATGTTCTCCTGATAACTTCTTTTATTATATAGGCTAAAATTCCCTAGTTTAATGAGATTTCGTTAAGTTTGAGTAGTATGTTGTATTTTAAGTTAAGGGTGATGCTAAGAGTTTACCATAAGTTTTATTGATTTGTTTGTGATTTGCCGGCATAGCTCTTTCGGTTTATTCTTGCAGTGCAGTCACCGATACCGTCTTGGTATTAGTGTTACTATCTTAGTAACACATCAAAAATGCCACTAAATATTAATACCCTTACTAGGATTCGAACCCGGGACTTCGCATAGTCTCTACCTTCACTCATAAGCAACTGTACCACTGAGCCAGTTTGATTGTATATACTGAGTTCAATATGTTTGGTTCTGATTACACATATAAACTTACATTTAAACCTAGCTTAAATTTTCTTTATGCTTTCTTATTTATATACGTGAATGTGTCGGGGCTGTTGTAAAAGGTTAATAAATAAAAATGTAGTAGATGCACACGAGTATAGCATTGAACTATTAGAGAGTAATGTTTAAAGCAGCAGCCTTCGATTTCTAGGTAATCATAATCGAACTTTTCATTATTACGATTACCTAAAAGTAATCTCTATCGAGGTGATTCCTGATTGCTTGTAATCAATAATCAGGAATTGATTACATTTTGTGCAACTAGTAGGTATCATATGAGACAAAAAGTCGCAAGTGTCCCTTTTGTTAAGTTATATAATTTTATAGCATTTTTAAAAAGATATTCAGAAGTCAATAAAATGGTACCCACATGGTATTTACAATATTTATTATTTAGGCGTTTGAGTTATTTTTCAAAACGGAGATGCTAATTGTTTATTACTGGTTTTTCAAAAAAAAAATATTGGGTAGAAACAGTTGAATTCTTATCATTTAAACAGATAAATAAGCTAAAGCTTATTAAGAGCAATGTAGATAATTAAAATAGAGTTTATTCACTTGAACCAGTTCGAAAGAAATGGAAGGAACGAATTCGTATGTATCAATAACTGAAGCAACACGTTAAATTTTATTCATCTGAAAATCATGGGGACATGGTGAAGCTTGAAACAATTTTATAATATAGTAAAAATAAATGTATCCTATATATGTTATGTGTGTGTACTGTGTATGAACATTTTCGTGCCAACCGAAGTATAGTATTTAACTACTGACCACATAAAATGTTGTCTATACTTACTATTTTCATCACCTTTTCTATATTTTTTAAATACCACATATCACAAAAACAATATACTTATAAAATATTAACACAAAATTCAAAATTTTAAACTCCATAGCGGGCAGGACTGTCGAGATGGCGCTGAAAGGGTGAAAGGATACCTGCGGTAGGAGTTTTCGATTCACATACCAAGTTTATAGTTGGTAGCCGTAGAAATTGAATATGTTAATTAGCTGTATTTATATTATATCCCAGTAAACACGGAGAGGTAACATATACGTATAAAATACATAACTGCTGTTCCTTCGAATATATCAGTTATGTAGCAGGTATAATATACATTCTCATAAGATATTATGTCTATGTCGGCAACATCAACATGTATCACTTATGTATACAATACATCTGTTGGTAACTTGTCTGATATATTACGACTATGTAGTTCTTACATCTCATGTAATGTATCAGATGTACTTAAAATATGTATATGCCACATATATATTATATGATATATGTATGTATCATTCTCGTGATTTCTTTGGGTGTTTTACGCCACTATTTCTATAAAATATTAAAATGATTAACAAATAAACTTCTGCACCAAAAGGAGTCAGAAGTTGTTTATGGGTAAAATCTCCGTTTCTGCCCATCAAAAAAAAATAGATTTTAATCAAGACAACTTCTGACTGTGTCCTTTTGGCGTAGAAGTTTATTTATTAATCATTTTAATACTTTATAGAAATAGTGCATAATATCCCATCAGAAGTCAAGAAAATAATAAAGACCACAAATAAATCATCCATTACAAATAATATGTATGTATATTATAAATACATACTGCACACAGGGTAAATTATAACTCTTTTTCAGCTTTTATTTATTTACATTCAAATTATGATTTTGAAAATGCAATTGAGCTAAGGAACGTACTGAAGAAAAATGTCTTTTTCTGAAAAAAGAAAATACTTTGTGGACTTGTTAAAATTATATAAGGAATTGTTGAATTAACCAATTTTTCTGCCAGTTATTTTATTTCCAATTTACAAAAATGACTCAGAAATATTTATATTTAAAGAGACGCATAATTAGAGAATAAAAAAATAAATATATTTATAACATTTATATAAGGCCCGTTGCACAACGAAAAAATGAAGAGGTGAGTAGCATCATCAACAAATGACCTAACCTCAATTTCTAGACTTTATTTATAATGAGAGTTACATTATGGATGGCATCCTCTTAAAGAGTACAAAGTATATACTTTATAGGTACATTATATAATAAGTTCACACATACCTTCATGTGTTCTGCTTAAAGAAATGCGCAATAAGATTTGATTGTATATTGTATTCACATTTCTTGAATCTTCAGCTCTATGTACTCTTTTTATTTGATATATGTTTACCTGTATACGCGTCTATAGGAATCAAAAAGACAATTTTGTCCTTACTGAAAAATCCGTAATGTGAAACACATTCTAAAGTTAACATATGTTATATCTACGAATTTAGCTTTAATATTCTCTTTAATTGTGTTTTTATAATTCTTTCATTTTTAATTGTTAATTCTTCAATATATGCATCTTCAAAACTAAAATTTTTATTTTCAATGCAAAACGTCATCAGTATGTAATTATATTTAGTTTGTTGCTCAAATGATTGCATGCTTAGATGAAACTTATAAATATACTCCCCACTAAACATGAAAACATTACCGAAATAAAACAGTAATAATGTATCATCGTTACTTTGTAACATTATTCAATAGATAATTTTAACGTTTATATAACAAGTATGTTATAGATTATGTCCCAGTCAGCAATGTTACAAAGTTATATTATTAAAAACACAACATTAAAGCAATATCTTCTCAACATATCTACATTAATGTTTTAATGTTATATTTTAAATACTACATTATGACTACATTTTTTAAATGTAACAAAATAAACGTTTTAATTTGATTACTACAATAATATTTCAGTAATATTAAAAGAAACATAATTTAATTATGAAAATTATATTTAAATAATGTTCTTTTGATGTACTGTTTGTTAACATTTATACAATTTTATATTTTATAAATATTTACAGGGTGATCTTTAAATGATAGCTACAAGATTCTTTAATGATGCTTCCCCTCTATGTTCATACTTTTGGTTTGGAGATGGCTGAATGACATTTACACAACTCTAAAATTGAATGGATAAAAAGTGGAAATGTAGGCTCATATTTAAAAATGTAATAGTTCAAAATGCGAGGAATATAATATGCTACTGTACAGTATAGTCGCCATTACATTCCTTGCACTTTGTGATGTTAGATTTTTAAATGTGATCTTATATTTTCACTTTTCATCCCTTCAATTTTAGAATTGTGTAAATGTCATTTAATCATTTCCAAACAAAAGTGAAAAATCAGAAGAAACGCATTATGTGAAAGAACCTTATTGTACCTATCATTTAAAGACCACCCTGTAAATAATTATAAAATATAAAATTGTATCATAGAATCATAAACATTAATTTGAGAATTTATAACACATAATCACAATTATATGTGCATGTATGACACAATACACTTAGCATTTCAAAACGGCTTGCATTTATAAATTGTTCACTAATTATTAATAACAAAGCACCAAATATAACTTTTGTGCCTTTCAATGTTGTTTAGAATAGGTGAATTTAAAAAATTAGTTAATTACTTGAAATCCAGAATTACTTAATATATTTAGTTACATTTCGAATTTTAAAATCAAATAAAGTGCATGTATTAGAAACATCTTAGAGGTCACTTGTGCGACAACTGAACAGAAATATCTAGAGGTTTTTGAATTGAAAATAAAATAAAAATTTGAAAATGTACAATTATGCGTAATTGTGCGTTAATACATAGTGTATTACCTGTTCTGAACCAGCTTATGAATAAAACCAGCAGAAGTTTATAAATGTTCTTTATTATTCAAACCCGGTTAAATTATTAGTACGGATGATATAATATTCACCACACAATTTTTTTTCTGATGGACTTTATCATAATCAATTTGGTTTGTATTATGTATTTTGAGATAATGTGCAGTATTTAATATACAAAAAATAAACACTGATTTATAAATTGTGTGAAAACAGCATAAAATATTTTGTGTAGACATTCTTTGCTTTGAAAATCGTAGACACTCGAAATTTCGAAACATTCTTTGGTGGTATTCGGGAAGCAACTCTAAACCGCATCTGAAATTAAAACAGAGCAAATTGTTAAAATTATTGATAGTATATAAATTCGATGTCATGGGAAGGAGGAAGTTTAGAAACGAACGCTCGTTTGGGGGGGGGGTCCATAAATGTTACAAGGGAGAAGGGGGGGGGGGTTGAATATTTAAAATTAAACCATGCAATAATAATACTGTATATTAAAAAAATGTGGAATACCATTCTTGCAATCAAAAAACTTTTATTTAATTTGTTTTAGTAAATATTAATAGTCAATTTGTCAGTTGATCCGAACTAATTACTATACACAGGAGCAATGAAGAAAAAAAAACTATAGTGAAGCACATATTTTCACCTTTGTAGTCGTTGTAAATTTCAAAATATTAATAGAGAAAAAAAGTTGCAACCTTTGTTTCCTACAATATTGGTAATAACTATAATTTCAGGGTAGAACTAATGGGAAAGCAGAAAATCAAGAAAAAATTATTTTGACCGACAATTTTCCAATATAAAAACTTAAGGTGGCCATTCCCTAGAAAGAGATATCCGATAGGGAAATATTTATTATTTTTGCCCATAACTTTTTTTTCTTAGTAAGTAAATTTAAAAAAAACTATAAGAGTACCTAAAGTAGAACCATAACAAGACTTCAATAATTTCGGTGGTTTGCAAAATAGCTCGATTTAAAACTACGAAATAGGAAGATTAGCATAATTTTTAAATTTAAATCTAGCTATTTTGCAACCTGCTGAAATTATTGAATGAAAATTCATAGTAATAGTCTTGTTATGGTTCTACTTAGGTACTTTTATAGTTTTTTTAAATATGCGTACTAAGAAAAAAAAGTTATGGCCAAAAATCATAAATATTTCCCTATCAGATGTCTCTTTCTAAGGAACGGCCACCTTGAAATGATTGTTCCATGTATATATATATATATAAAATCAAAATTTATTTGATATGATTAAAGAAATATCCTAGTTTCACTTACCGATTCTCCATGTTATTATCTGTTTTTAGTTCTTTTACTAGCAGAAATTCATCGAACTTTGTCGTCTTTCAACAAGTCCTTTTTAGTAGTTTCACCACTTTCATTTACTGCTTCTAAAATCCGCTGTATCGTAGCTTTAGTTGCCAAGATCAAGTAAGAGTTGGAATTTATATAAAAGAGTTGCTTGATCTAGATTAATTGCTTCCTAAAATAGGGATTTAAAACATTAGTTCATTAATTTCAAATATACATAAAAACACATTTTTACATTTTCAATAAGTGTGAATCGTTAGCTAGGTAAGTACCAAAGTATTTTTCATCTCTTCTCAATGTAATTTGTCAATGTAAGCTTGATTTTTAAGGAAACCGAACTTTCGAAAAAATGTTAAATATTACTGAAACTTAATTACAAAGTAACCCTGTGCAGCACAGTACATCTTTAGGATGAAGGCAACAGTTTTGTAGCAGAATATATGAAATTATGTTTTCTTAAATCTAATATTAATAAGTGTACCTAATGAGCCTTTTTCACTGGGATTATCGGAAATTCCCCCTTGTGAAAAGAAGTATCGCATTCGTTGCATAAATAAATAACTATCCAGTACATGTACAATAAACAATTATTTACTTACCCTTTGTTTTCGGACGTATTGAATAACACTAACCAAAGATAATCTTTGACTAAACTATTATATAAAGTCGTCATCGCGAACACAAAATATGCTTATTCTTTTGTTTTCGGACATAGGTACTGAACACTATTAACTATTTAGGTATTATAATGCTATCTTTACAAACAAATTCGAGGCAAAATGGCGTGTGACTGACGCGGACTGACGATTCTCCTTTTCTTCTTGTTTAGCCGTCTCGGATGCGTCCGTTACTTTCGGTCTGGAATGGCCAATAAATAGCATTTAAGCGTATCACGTGACTATAGATGAATGTTGGTTTAATAACATTTATCATTATAACCTATAAATGTTATTTTAATTTAACAACAATGTTAATGACAAGTGTTTTTAATATAATTTTATAAATATTACATAATAACATTATGGAGCTGTTATAGAATAATATTGCATTATGTTACATTCCAGTAATATTATCGGAGTGTTTATGAACAATGTGGCATACATGTTATATTTTAAACACATAAATAATATTGATTTCTTGTAACATAGCTGTTTTAATAAATAATGTTTTTTGGATGTATTAAAATAAAATTATAATTACATGAAAACAATATTACAAAAAAACATTGACAAAGTAACTTTAAAAAAATGTTTTTTAATGTTTTAGTTATGTTTCATGTTTAGTGGGTCACTTAATACATAGTTCCTATATTAGTTAAGAAATAGAAACTGTAAATATATTTTCAAATGATTAAATTCTAAGTTTTAAGTAATTTAGTAGTTTTTAAATCCTCCTAATATAAACATAACATTAAATATTGCCATTTAAATGTGCATTAAATTAAGATAATCTCAGGTCTACATTTAAGTGTAAACCTGTTATATTTGGTGCTTTATTATTATTATAGCAACTAGTGAACACTTTTTAAATTGCGAGCGATTTTGAAATGGTAAGTATTGATTCATATATATAATTATATGATTGTATAATATAATTATAATTAACGTTTATTCATTTTCATATTTTACAAATTTTCAGATTGGTTTTTGTGATAACTACAGTACAGAATTCGATATTATATTCAATGCATTTTGTGCTGTTGTATGAATATATTTTCACTTTTCATCTCTTCAATTTTAAAATTGTGGAAAAATCATTACTTATATGTCCAAACAAAAAGGAAAAAGAGACTATAATGACGCGCTATGTTAAAGAACCGTGTGCATACCTACCCTGATAACACCAAACGTCCCCAGGACGTTCATTTAGGTCCTCGTTTGGTCTGAACGTCCCGGGTTTACATGGTACGTCCCAAGGACGTCCGTTTGCTATCGTCCCTAAAACGTTCTGAATAAAACGTTTTGAGGCCATCCTGCTAGAGTCTAGTCAAGATAAACCTAAACACATTTGTAAAATAACCTCTAGGAGTGATGTTTTTTTTGAGCAGATGAGGATATGATTAAAAAAGGACATTAAAAACTGTAAAAATGAAATTACAATCCTTAAAAAGTTTTACTAACAAAATTTCTTTTGATAACAAAATATTTTCATATTTCATGATCCATTTAAATTTTGTCAATTTGATTTTTCTGATTTCAGAAATCTTATATTCGTTTCAACTATTTTTTTCATGAGTTTCGGTTATATTACAGCCATTTTCACCGCAATATTTAAGCAGAGCTTGTGTAATGTTACTCAGTGCTGTCAAACTGGGAAATTCAATTTGGCAGGCATTGCATCATTTTTACAAAGAATTTATATAAATTCTTTGCATTTTTATTTCTTCCGCACACTGGCACTAGTCACTTTTAACGGCTACAAAAGAAAGTACCAAAAACAGGTAAGTCTATTTAATTGATTTATTAATATATAAGTATTTAGATCGATATTTTATTCTAGATAAATTTGGTGCGGCTTATTTGTAGGTTATAATAATAAATATACTACCACCCACCTTATTTGGCTCTGTTAAAATTCTATGGGAGATCACCTGTGAACCTGAGTATGTAGTTTTTAGTTGTTTATCATGGAGCGAACTTATTTACTTAAAAGAAGATTGTTGGTTAAATATTATTATAAATACAATACTTCCCTTCGGTATGCGAGGGAAGTAAAAATTGAAGGGAAGTACCTACTCATGCAGTGTGTTAAACGAAGTGTTATATGGTTCGACATCTCTGATGAACAAGTGGAGGTGATGAAACTTTTAATAGGTAAGGTTTGATACATCGAGTAATAAAAACATTCGCCAGAAAACATCAACAAACTTGTAAAGTATATTTAGGGATTTCAGTAAATTAATATAAGGAAAAAACTAATAAAGGTACTTTTTGAGGAAAATTTACAAATTTGTAACTTATATGTCCTATTTGTTATATTTTTCTGAAATTATGCTGTACGTACGTACAAAAACTTTTATACATCATCAATGTTCAACCTAATAAACCTGCTTCTAACCGTAAATCCTAATGCATCTTAACCCATAGCCATTTTCTTTACTTGAATTCTGTAATAATATTGCCAAAAATATAACGTTAAACTTATAACAATGTTATTAATCTGCGGTAGCATTAGTCAACATATATTTCTGCTTCTCTCGGTCTTTGGTATTATTTGTAGAATCAATCATTCATATAAAGAGGTGTTCTTAACATTTTTAAATGAACAAGGGAACCTTTCAAATGCAAAAGTCAGTTAAACAAAAAAAATGTTCACATTTAAACTGTGATTTTTTTTTTAAATAGGACACCAAGAAAATTATAACAATTTAATTTAAATATAAGCTTGCCATCAAGTGGCGTATATTAGTCTTAATGTTGTTTGCCAAGATTTCATCTGAAATGTTAATTTTTCTTTTATTTGCACAGGGGCTGCTGCAGTCGCTAACGCTTCAAAGTCTTGGAAGGACACCGAAATGGCTATTACATCGTGATTGAAGAGGGCAAAAGAAAGAACAGAGAGGGTGTCAAAAAAGAGAGAATATTAGAAAATAATATAAACTAAGATAATTATAAAAAGACGAAGTGTGCAAAACGTTAAGAAAAGGTGAGATATACATTTATCTTACGTTTTATTGCATACTTGGCTTATTTCTTATAATATTCAATATGACTTAATGTATATATATAACTATATTATACTGTACAAGGTATTATAATATATAACTTTTAAATCCCATAAAAATTGTATTTTTGACACTTGACACTTGAATTTGTAGAGTAAGAAGTTAATTTAAAAAAATACAAATGCCATAACTTATTTTTCAATAGCACAATAGAAATAAAATGTTCGCATAAATTTGTCATTTGGTGTTGATAAATAAAAGTATTAAGTTTTAAAATCAATCTAATTGAATAATTTTTGTACATGGTAATTATATATTGTCATTTTTTTATCTTTTTGGCTTTTCTAACCACATTTATTCCCCTCGAAATAGAATCCAATCACTGGATTCTATTTCGAAAGAAATGCATGTGGTTATAGAAAACCCAAAAAGGAAAATAAATACCCTCTGCTGTGAATAAACCTTAAAAGTGGTGGAGGGGGAGGTACCTATATGTTTTGCATAGTATGTCCCAACAACGTTTTCAGGACGTCCTCTCTAGACCTACATTCGTCCCACATAAGTCCTGGGTGGGACGTCCTCGGGACACCCCGTTTTGCTGACACGGAACGTCCCTCAAACGTCCTCGGTACGTCTTACGTCGGTAGAGTACGTCCTCGGGACAAAGCCATTTTTCAACTAAAAATATTTTTTTTCTGCAAAACGGATTCTCATATCAAAAAAATGTATTCTCTATTTTTTATATTCAGAATAGTATACTAGTCGGAATTGAGTTTACAACAATATATATATATATATAATTATTTATTTAATATAAGGCAAACATTCTAATTCATATATGTATACATACCTACCATTTTTCTAATAAATAATTTTCAGTAAAGACCTAAGTACTTATATAATAAGCAATGAAATCCAAAGTTATTACAATAAGCTTCAATTTATTTCTTTTTTTATTATTATTTTTTAATTATTTATTTTGTTGTAAAATCAACCCAAACTGGTACAATATATTATTCTGAACAAAAAATGAAGAATATATTTTTTTTTCGTTTGAGAATCCGTTTTATAGTTAAAAATAATTTTTAGTTGAAAACGTTTTTTTGACGGCTCCTAGTCCTATCTCAAACACTTTTGAAATTGTTACGATGTAATCTTGTACAAATGGGTTTCTAAAGACACCGATTAAGAATATATGTTACTAGTTCTTTTTTAATAAAACCGCTAACTTATTTTTTTGAAAAATCGATCGTCTATTTTCCTTAATCCTTTAACCTTAATTTTAGAGAGAGAGAGAGGGGCAGTTTGCAACCGAACGTTCGTAATCTAATTATTTTAGAAATAGAGTATACACTTAATGTAAAAGGAATTTATTAGTATTTTTTAAGTGTCGCTACTTCTTAGTAATTACTTTCATTAAAAAGTATTCTAGCAGCACTCTGTACGTGATTGTTTTCTTATTCGTAAAAAATAATAGTCAGAAGAATATTTAAAAATGCCTGTCTGACGTCATTTCGCCCACTTTGCATTGATTGGCTATTGTCTAATTGAGCACTCCTTGTTATTTATTCTTCTTGGCAATGACACAAATCAGATTATCAGATGACACTAACTAGTCTGTGGATTGTTTTATTATTCTGTGTCTGTGGTATGACATGACGATTGACGAGAAGACAGATGACCGTAAAACGTGAAAAATAGCAATGTCAACATCAGCATTAGATTGAAAAAAACATTTATTTTTAACTTCAATATTTGTTTACCTGTGAAAAGTTGTGGAATTTATAGATGGTGTCCAATTTTTTTTCTTTTTCGGAAGTTACGTGTCTCAAGAATGATTAATTTTTCGGCTCAAATTCCGGTTGGCTTTTAGGTTATAATATTTTTGTCTTGAACAAAAACCTTGTAGGTATAGACTTTAGAATATGAATATTTAAAAATGCTATCACGGGGTATACAAATAAATAACATCACAAGATGTTCCTTTGCCCATAGTTTACGAACATTAACATCAACAAGTACAAATTTTAATCTAGTGTATCCATTTATTTTTCCCATATACAGAAAAAGGCAATTAAGGGTATGTAACTATAAAGTTTATTGTACAACCTCGAATAAAGAAGATGGGAATTTTAGAAGTCGTAAAGAAATCGTAACTAAAGAATTTAAAGCATATATTGAACATAATAAGGAAAAATTCAGGGACACCGAGCAAAGATTGAAACAGAAAAGACATGCTATCCTCCAAGATATTAAGGAAACTAAAAATAAAGTCAAGGAAAAAGTGGAAGGAATCATAGAGGTAGGGTATGTTAGAAGTTAAAATCATACCAAAATATCTTGAGTAAAAATATGATTTGTATATTCAAATGTGTATTTAAAGAGAAGGATGGGGGTTGACATTTAGGGTTACTTTTTATACACCACAGCAGTTGATTATCAAACTAGGTATGTTGAATTTCTTTTCCATCACTAAACTCCTGTTTTATTTTAGAGAGAAAATGTTTATACGATACCAAATTTTCTCTGTGTTGCCAGAATAGTATTGTCTCCATATCTTGGTATGTTAATAGTGCAGTCAGAATTTGATTTTGCGCTGGCTGTTTTGGGAGTTGCTGCAGTTACAGACATGGTGTGTACCTAATGGTTATAGTAAAACTAGAAAATTATTTATTCCAATGCCATAACACCAAATGTATTGTAGTAATTTTTTTTACAGTTAGATGGTTGGATAGCCAGAACTTGGGAGAGCCAGTCGTCTAATTTGGGAAGTTTTTTAGATCCAATGGCAGATAAAGTATTAATTGCCACTTTATTCTTAACTTTAACTTATGCAGACTTAATCCCTATACCCTTAACGAGCGTGATTATAGCAAGAGATGTAATATTAGTTGCAGCAGGCTTCGTGATAAGATACAGGTCTCTACCACCTCCTGTAAGTTACTTATTTTAATGATCATAGAGATAGTAAATAATTATTAATATACACTTTATATATTCCATTGATGATCTTTTTCCATAAGAGATGTCTAGACAACTGACAACTATCCCAAAAAAAAACGCCAAACACGTCAATTGATAATATCAGATTGCTCTATTTATAAGTAGGGAAAAAATGTTTTAACTCTTCACATATCTGTGATGTCATTGCTAATTTTTTTATTCTATAGATTTTTACAAAGGAAATTGGTGGTATATTTTGTTTTGTAAACATCCAAGGAAAACTTCATTTTTATTACAATAAAAGTTCAAAATGTGCACAGTTAACAATTTGACAATGACCAATATGATATTCAAAACTATTAGGTAATTACATTTTCAATTACGTCTGGTGTTATGTTTTGTATTTCGTCTCGGATTTGTTATTTTAATCCATCATTTCTTCTGGGGCACAGTGTATATAATGAATAATGATAGGTACTGTTTAAGTTTTCATGTAACAGTTGTCAACAATTTGAAACGATAAAGTGGTCTTTAAGACAGATTTAAATTTGATTTGGCTCAGAGGTTGCAATTATTTTATTATTTTATGTCAGTTTACAAGCTATGAGAACTATAAAAGAAAAGAAATTCTATAGGCTTGTGGCATAGTTTGAGTGAGGCCGCCCTAGCTGTCAAGTCTGACAACTTTGGGATTGTTTTTAGTAATCAGCTGTTCTAATTTCAACTGTTTTACACCAGAAGGGCTGTTTATTTAAACTAAATATGTCTGCAAATATAATATGTGTAGCAGGGTGCAAAAATTTCTAATAGAAAAAATAGAGAGAACGTTTCACACAAATAATTATAATAAACTTTTAATGGCAATATTTAAAAGTAGAGCTCATAACAGTACCAAAGTAAAACAGTAATTTACACAGGAAACATTTTTAACTAGTTCAAAAAAGCACACAAAATTTATTTATTATAAAATACAATACAGCGTGACCCATTTTGAATGGAAACACCCCTGTAAAAAATGTGTCTATTATCTGATTTTAACGGAGCATTTTTTTAAAGATAGGCCATCGAAAGCTCTACTTTATTATACAAATTTAGATATAAATTTCAATTTTCAAGACCTATAATTTTTTTTCTATGTCAAAAATGGACAAATTTGATTAGCGATTTTTTTAATAAAATCTAACTATACCGCTGGATTCAGAAACATCTCAAGTGGGTAAATCCAAAATTTTGTGAAAAAATATTAAATAATGACAGATTTATAACAAAATTAATGCAGGTAATATTTTATAATAACTTTTACATGATTCTTTCTAAAAATCGAAGTAGCCCATGAAAAATAAACAATAGAAAGATAAATTAGGTGGACAGTTTTAATAAATATTGTTTTTTAAACCAGCTTAATCATATTTGACTTAAAAACATTTATGAACAACTGAAAGTAATAATAATTAGGTATTTAATAAACAAAATAACACATTAAAACTAAAACACGATAATACAATTCATCTTAAATTTTTGTAGCCTCTACAAGGCCGCCATTTATTTCGATGCACTTGTCGAATCGTTTTTTAATATTCTTTACGACATTCTGTAATTGTTGTCGGGTAACTTCTGCACAAGCTTGTTCTTGCACACAAATCTTCTCTATTACTCGGGCGTGACCTGTAAACTTAAGATTTTATTAAACCACATAAAAAGAAGTCCATGGGTGTTAGGTCTGGGGATCGGGGTGGCCATCCAATTAACGGGCTACCTAGACCTATTCATTGATTAGGGAACTTAGCATTAAGCCATCTGGTAACCACTCTGGCATTATGGACAGGGGTGCCATCTAATTGAAAGTGTAGATTTACTCTTTCTTGTATTGAAAGTTCATGTAGCATATTCCAAAATTCGTTTCTTAGGAACTGTAAAAACTGCATGCTATTCATATTACCTTAAAAAAAGAAAGGACCAATGATTGCTTCTTGAGTAGCCCACACCAAACATTAACTTTTTGGGAATATTGTATTTTACAATTAATGACCCACTCTGGGTTTACTATATCCCAAAACCTACAATTTTGTGATGATACCACCCCATTTGTGGTAAAAGTTGCCTCATCGCCGAATAAAGTAGTTTTCAAAAAATTTGTTATTAAGATACTCTCCTTGAGCCCACAAGCAAAATTCCATCATCACCAGGTTCCAACATATATAAAAACTTGGGTTTGAATGGTTTTACCTTATTCTTTTTAAGGCATCGGCGAATATTTTCTCTAAGTAAATTCAAATCTAAGCTAGCTACTCTTACACTGGTGTTTGGATTGTTGTTAAAATAATTTAAAACAGTCTGCTCGTACCTGGGTCGTCTTTGTGCATAATACGACTTGTCACAGCGCCACACTCATTAAAAACTTTGTTTATTTTAGAAACGGTACTTTTAGTGATGTTGAGCCTAGTCGGGTGCCTATTATTAAATATCTCACATACCTCTCCCAAAGTTCTGTCATTATCTCCTCTAAGACGTTTCAATTTTTTCTACTACATTTAGAGTACCGTAAATCGGGGTGACTTGATCAACGTTTTGAGCAATTGACAGCTGTATCTAGCATATAAAAGTCATTTTGCGGAAATAAAAAATATTTTGCATTACTTTATTGTATGAGGAAGACAACCTATGATATTTAAAAAAATATGTGTCAATCAGTTTCGAGAAAAAAAATATAATCGTTTTGGTTCCGTCTCGCCCCACGATGGGGCTAGATGAAAACAATGTAAATTTTTGATTATATTTCAAGTACACTCACATGAGGGGTCACTTAAAACAGAGAAAATGAAAAAATATATAAGGGATGAATTACTGGTTGTGTAATTTTTTAATAAAACAAGATAATATGAATGAACAGCATTTGTTTAAAAAAAGAACATTTAAGAAAGTATTGCAAATTTTATTAAACAATAAAAACTAAATCTCCCCAACTCAAAAATACAGTAATAATAAAATAAATGTTTGCAAATAAGTAACTTCAGAAAAAAAAATTAAATTTGATATAAATTTATAGGGTATCCCAGACCCTTATCTGACCTCTTCTTAGCATCTCAACTTTTACAAGTTTCTGCTCTATTTCTTTTTTTTTTTTCAATTAAAGAAATATCAACTTTGTGGATACAAATAAACTCCAGTTTGTTTATTGCTTGGTCTTAAAAATTTACATAAATAGACCTGGTTCTCTTCAACATTTATTATCTTTGCAACGTATTTTTTATAATTATTTTTTTTCAGTTGTCATATTTATCAGTACGTAGTCATTGCAATTGAATTCCACAGAGTGATTGCCAAAGCTTCATTTAATTTGCCTTCACTGTAGTCACGATATTTACGGGAACCGGGTTTTCACTTATAATTTCTCGTTTTCAAGCCGCCCCTGAAATACCACGGAAAAATAAATTGATACGCCCCTGGAATTGGGTGCTTTGAAATTGCAGAATTAGATTAGGTATTTCTAGTCATATAAATATGTAATAAAAAAAAAATGTTACACTATATCATTGCTTAGAGCAGCTACACAACATGAAGTATACAGGTGAAAAAATAGGGTCTTTTCTTACCTTAAATGAAAAGAATTTTAAATCATCTACTAAATCAAGTATTTGCCGCAACCACTTGAGGAATATTTAACGTAAGTAACAGTAAAGCGCTGGTTGCAATTGCAAACTGAAAATGATATCCAGTAGTTGGCAGCACTTTTAATTCCATAGGTGTACCAAAAAGTTTCAACTCGCCCCGCGTTTTCAAGTCACTTTACGCTTTACGGTACCTATCCATAATTTTAACTTCAAACTAATACTTGATAATATTATTGATCAATTTTATAATTTCAATAACAATATACTCTGAGTATATTATGCGTATTTTAAAGAATTGACGTCTGATTTTAAAATTTGTTTTCCATGGCACCCTATTATTTTCTGCCATTACTCAATAAAAAGACAATATTTATTAAAACTACCCACTTAATTCTTCTTTATATTGTTTATTTTTCGTGGGCTACTTCGATTTTTAGAAAAAATTATGTTATTATAAAATATTACTTACATTAATTTTATTATAAATCTGTCATTATTTAATATTTTTTCATGAAATTTTGGATTTGCCCATTTGAGATGTTTCTGAATCGCTAATCAAATTTGTCCATTTTTGACATTAAAAATCATAACAAGTCTTGAAAATTGAAATTTATCTCTAAAAATCAGATAATAGACACATTTTTTACAGGGGCGTTTCCATTCAAAATGGGACACACTGTATTTAAATACTTTGTAATGGTTCAATTTCCATGTGCGAGAACATTTTAAATTCGGTATTTTTACCTATTTCCCATAGCTCAATCTCGAAAACGAAACGAGACACACAGCTGCGGTTTGCGCCATTCGATTTCTCTCACCTTCCTACGTACCCCTGAATTTTTTCAGATGCTTGCAGACACTTTCATTTTTTTGAAAAACCAAACAATAGTATTAAGAAATTTATCCGATTTCGACATGTCGCATAAACCGCTTTTTCTAGACAAATTTGGCCCCCCCTTTTTTGTGCTTGATCGATTTGAAATTAAATTTCCAATACGATGATGTGGGGTACGATATGGTCCTGTAATTTTCAAGTGAGATAGCGGCCGCCAAAGTAAGAGGTCCGAAGATTTTGCTTCTCCAGCGACACGGGTCCACTTCGAAAATGAGAGCTGATTGCTTGCTGATCTATCAGCGAGCAGGCTGACCATTAATTTTGAATAAACTGATAAATAAATATTAGATTTTACAAAGCTCTTTCACCCTGGGTGTCGTAAGCTCTCGGGCTATAAATTAATTAATGAAAATATACATTCCCACGTTAATGACATTTAAATACGATCAGTTTTTAATCCTAATATTGCATGCTTCACTCGAGCGTTGGTGTTGCATCGTGAGCTACTCCTCAAGCCTATAATAGTTCAAATTAATATTGCCATAGCACATCGTCGAGTATAAAAACTATAATGAAAAAATAATTAGTAATAAGGAGGTAATGGTTTGCTACGATTTTGATGCTTATGGAAAGGTTTTGATATGGCACTTATTTTCTACTGTTCGTTTACTGATCATTAAAACTCTAAATTTTATATTTCCTATTGGCCTATGTGAAATAATTCTAATCAGTCCAAAATTAATCTCAAATTAACATTCAGATAAAAAATATGGATTAAAAACATTTAGACTTAACAACTTTAGTTAGGGAATTTGATACAAATTTAAAAGACGGGAAAATCCTGTTTTAACTCTTCACTATAACTCAATTTTTTAGTGTTAGTACCTCGACTAACGAAACTTTAGAATAATATTTAAGATAAGAAGTTTGTAATATTTTGTATTTTGAATTAAATGTTTTTCAGCGTACATTAAGTAGATATTTTGATGTGACACATGCTACTGCGCAACTTGCCCCCACATTAATAAGTAAAATTAATACTGCAGTACAGTTACTATTAGTTGGTTCTACATTGGCAGCACCCGTATTTCACTATGTAGGACATCCAATCTTAGAATACTTGTGGTATGTATAGACATTTTATATATTTACCTAAATAGTAAATTTTTAAATTTGTTCTAGGTACATAACTGGCACAACTACAATAGCTGCAGGTCTGAGTTACATACTGTCCAAAAATACTTATAAGATATTAACAAAATCAAGCCCAAAAAAGTAATTTTTTTAACTGAAAATTGTGAATTTTTTACTATTACAGAAATTAATATATTGTATATAGTTGATTAGAATTAGTTTTTGTAACAGTGTGTGGTCTCGATAACGTCTTTTGAGGGATGTTAAATAAAAATGTTTGTTTTAGGTTTGTTTTACGACTGTACAAACTCCTCAAGCCCTTTACACACTTTTAATTCAGAACTTTAGTAAAATTTTGAGTCTGTTTGTGGAATAAAATATATCATTTATTTTTTATTCGGTCAGATGTTCACCAGCTTAAATCTAATAGTAATAGTTTAGGAAAAACATTTGACAACTCTGTTTAACCCTTTCATTTGGCATTGGTTTTTACAAGTCGAGCATGCTGATTGTTTTCAAAAATATAATAAAACATAAGACTTTCACAAAAAGAAATGCAAAATAAAAGCACCTAAACGTACTAGTGTGTCAATGTTCAAAATTTGTGAGAGGTCTAAGCAGTCAATTTCAAGGAGGAGTGTTTTAGTGTATCTTACAGGCAGCAGGGGGGCCCATCAGGGATGGCAGGGTAGGCAGTGCCCACCCAATTATTTAAGAGTGTCAAGGCCAAGCAGTAGTTAGTCATAAAATTTTGACATTAATTAATTTTAATATAAAAATTATAAAATTAAACATTATTTTTATTTATGGTATTTTTAATATTTTGCTACATATTAATCCACCTCCACCAAGTTCACATACGAATCCGCTTAATCTTAATACCGGGTCGCTTGCCACTAATATTTTATGCACATGAGCCTAAACTCTAACTACAATTAACCGGGGTGGGCAGTGGACACTGAAATTGTGTTATACTACACCTACGCATATGTTGGTCATTCCCTTCGATACTACGCCTGCCACACGTATCAACACGGTACGTATGTCTATGTAGTACACTGTCTGCCTTTAGTCAATTTATGTCTAGGGAGGTCATGCCACGCCTAAAGAAAACTTAATGAATATTGAATTTTGAATTGTTGATTAGTATTGTTTGCATTTGATATTTCAAAATCAAACTGGAAAATGAAAAATGACTAATTAGGTAATAAATGTCTTTACATTGATTAAATGGTTAATTAATTTTTTAATCTTATAAGAATAACAAATAGAATATTAATTGTGTACCTAATTTCTAATTTGATATATAACAAAAAAAGGAAGTTAATGTGACATTAATTATGATTATTATTATGAAAATAATATCATTTGTAAATGATGCAAATTCAAATAGACACCGAGCTTTTTAGTTTGTGGGTGGAATGTGGACACTGCCTGCCCTATCCCTTTCTTTTACAATCGTAATTTCTCGTCAAACATCGTTTCAGTATGCAGCAACAGAACAGAAGTTCAGTACTTTGTAAATTTGTATTTGTAATCTGTGGTGGTATTTATTAATTGTTTACTGTTTTGTATTTACTATTAGCGGATTAGCCATGGCCAACGTAAGACAAGAGGTGAGCGATAATGCTGAAGAACAGTTTTGCGTCCCTAACTTATGATGACAAAATTTTTATAACTAAGTTAAAGCGACCTTGCCCCGCTATGGGGAATCTTATTAATGTAAATTCAAAATCGTCGAACAGAAAATTTTGTGTCACATGGTATCAAAAGTGTTTATGGCTTTCTGGAAGTGAAATGCAAAATAAACTTTATTGCTGGCCATGCATGTTATTCACTAAAAATAGTAATAATCCGTGGAATTCAACAGGAATAAATAATTTAAAAACATTATACAAGGCAATTGAAAAACACAATATATCAAAAGACCATACCCTTTCTGGTTTAAAGTATAAAGTATTTGGCCTTCAAAATATTCAAAATTAGATTCTGCCCATTGCATATATTATTAAACATAATGAAACTGTCAAAGAAAATCGGGATATTATAAAGAGGTTAACTGATGACAATATATTTAATAACACAAGAATTAGCTCTTCGAGGGCACGACGAAAACATTGACTCACAAAGCCGAGGTAATTATAAGGAACTCGCGGAATTTTTAAGTGTTTACGATACAAAATTCAACTCATTTTTACGAGAATCATCTGTTTTTACTGGTATGTCGAAAAATATACAGAATGATTTAATAGATTCAATTAACTATGTAGTTTTGTAAACACTTAGTCAGAGATTCAAAATTCAGTTTGTTTTCCATGGCAAGTCGATGAAACTACAGACATATCTTGTCATTCTCAGTTATCAGTTATTTTTCGGTATACGCATGAAGGTAATATTAAGGAACATTCTATGGGGTTTTTTCATGTAAGTAAGGGACGTACAGCTGTTGATTTATTAAATGAACAATTTGAAAAATTTAATTTCAAGGAAAAATTAGTTGGACAAACTTATGATAGAGCATCCATAATGTCAGGACATTTAAATGGGTTACAGTCGCAAGTGAAAAATATTTCTCCACAAGCGTTGTTCACTCATCGCTACGGTCATCGATTAAATTTAGTTCTGCAGGATGCAGTTGGCCATGTGCAAGAGTGTAAAATATTTTTCCTACAATATTAATGTCCAGTTTTTTTTTTCAAAATCGACCAAAAGAAGCGTTCTTGAAGATGTCTGCTCACGTAAAATCCCGCAAAATGCGCAAACTCGTGGAAATTTCAAATCCATGGTTTTAAAACTTCGGGAATCTTTGCTTGAAGTTTTTGAGATAATCAAGTAAGTGATGATTCTGATTTTGCGAAAGATCCGACAACAATTTGGGAAGCATTTAGATATTTAAAATTTTTAAATGGTTTTAATAACTTTTTTTTACTTCAAGTTTTTGATTTAGTGTTTACACAGACAGATTTAAATAAAAAACTATTGACATAAAGGTCACTATTTTGAAGGTAATTACGATAACACGTTTAGTGTCCTAGATTCACCGCAAAAAAAAAGAAAAGTTAATCTTAATTTTCCGGGAAGCAGTAATGAAAACTTACAATATAAACGTCTGTGTTATGAAATTTTGGATTTAATAATAACTCAAATTGAAGTACGATTTTCTGATATGGACAATTTAAAATTTTTTGATCTTTTAGATACAAGTATATTTACAGTTTTTGATAAACAATTTCCAGCCAATTTATTAGCAACTTTGTTTAACAACTATCCGAATTTTTTTCACAAGGATAAATTAGAAAATGAATTAAGGTTAATATATTGGTATATATTGGTAGATAAACTTAAATTTATTTTTTCTAACTCTGCAAACTGAAATTCTTGAAATATGTAAATTATTATCTTTAATTCTGTCAATACCCGCAACCTCTGCTTCGGTTGAGAGGAGCTTTTCGACGCTGAAGAGAATAAACAATGTTGCCAGGAACAGCATGTCTCAATCGCGTTTAAATAATATTTCAGTTATTTCAATAAAAAAAGAATTTGTAAAATCGCTCTAAAGAAAACTTCAACCTTTTTCGATAAAGTTATAGATCATTTTGCACAAACCAAGGATCGCCACATAGAATTAATGTACAAGAACATCTAATTAATTAATTACCAACACAGATCACGTTGAATATGAATATTTATTGATTTTTAGAAGTTACTGTTATGTATTGCTTTTACTTTTTCTGTTACTTACTTTCCAATATTTTCCAGAAATTTAATTTATTTATTTTAAGTAGTTAATAATTTCAGTTCCATTCCACCGAGCCAATATTTGGTTTGATCATAGAGATTTCATTTTTATTTATAATTTATTATTTGTTGATTTGTTCTAGTCTATTTTGTTTGCTTATTTCTTCATTTATTTGTTTTAAGTAGTTTTTTATTTCAGTGGGTCATGAAGTTTTATCCGCCGAGCCGAATCCGACGTGTGCGAAGGATCGGTAAAAGCTTTCCAACTTCCATTGTGAAAGTGCATGCTTAACTCGATTACTATTAGGTTATCCGGTAACCATGAACTGTAAAAAAAAGGTTAACCGATAACCTTGAAGTCTCAAAAAAATTTCGCCTGCGGCGTTCTCTATCAACAACTACCGCCCACCCACAGCTAAAAGTCATGGGCAGCCACTGACGGGCACGTAGGTCTGTTTCCGGTGTTTAGCCCATCCTCCGGCCTCACGTAAATATCCAAAATTTCAATTTTTTTTACAATAACTTTTTTACCGCTGGAGTTATTTAATTTGGAAAGTCTCAATGTGGGGATTTTAATTGCGCACAAATCACCCATTTTTCACTTTCCTCTACGACCGATAGTTTTTAAGTATTAAATATTTTAAGAAAACTGATTCTCCGCTCTAATTGTTGATAAAAAAAAACGACGATGCAAATAAAATTTGCCTCAAATTTGCGTCTCCCATTACCTCTTGTCTTCTCCCAAAGCCAATCTGCAAAAACATTGTGGTTACTAATTTATCTAAGAATTCTGTCTGTTTTGCCTGGTCTATTAATGACAAATTTGTAGAAAGATAAAAATACTTTATTGAATAAAAAAATATGTTTTAAATCAAAATATTTTATACAAATAACAAATAAGTACATACTAAAAAGATTCTTTTCATAATAGGTTCTGTGAACATAAAAAGGAATACACAATTAGAAACATAGACAAATTTTACCTATGTTGGAATAACTTCAAATAACATACCTTGTGTGAGGAAGTTACATCAATTATTTCTACTTTCTCATGATATTACAGGACGTTATTTTTGACAGGTGTCTTAATCCAGCAACTTTTCCAAAAGTGTATCGTTTAAGGCGTGAACATTTTTTTATGTAATAGAAATCCCATTAAATCCGTTCATTTTTAATTGTGTGTGCGAAATAATCTAAGGTAACGTTTTGACAATATCACATTCACTATTTGCAAAAAAGTGAATAAGTGAATGTCCTTAACACATAACTCATCATTTTATCACAAATTCTTCAAGCCCGTTGCTTTTAGGTAACAGCCCTCTGCCTATGGCGTCAAGCGGTTACCAAACAACGTACTTTCAAAAATTGCGAGAAAATTATTTTATAATTATCCAACACCCTTGGAACATTATAGCGAACAATATCGCATACTTTGATATATTATCTCAACATAAATAAAATTTAACTTCACAGTAATCTTAACGTAATGTATGAATATAAACAACAAAGAAAGCATACAATATGATACTTATTAAAGAAGTATGAAACTAGTGGTGAGGTAACTATGGTTTGGTTTTATTTAAAAAATGGATGGAAAGATCGACTCCACAACCTAACGTAACTCTAGCTTTGATGTGATGTGTTAAAAACAGCTCATTACAAGTTTAAAAGTGAATTATTTTTTGTTTGCTTATACTTGTAATGAAACATATTCTTTATAGGATTTTGCAAACAGCAGAAAACTATCTATGAGAACTAAAATGTTAGTTCTCATATATAGTTTTTTCTGCTGTTTGCAAAATCCTATAAAGAATATGTTTCAGCTCATTACAACTTATGTTATTTCATATCATCTTACCAGCAGAACGTTGCAGGGATACCAAATTATTTATTGAGGATAAAAATTTATAGATGTCGACCGAAGATTATGCATCATATATATGTACAGACCACCGAACGTAATGTCAATCAAGACTGCATTTTTTGGTAATTGCGTTAGAAATGTAAGATTCTTTGATGTCCACATACACCTGTTATACATGTGGGGAGGGGGTCACATTATCTTGTCTAACTTCCACCTTTTAAATATTCTGCTGGGCGATATCCCTCTTCCAGGTCCTTGTAATAAATGTAAATGTGCTCCTGGTCACAATAACATCAAGTTAAATTGGTTTCTTGTTTAGCAATTTACAAGGACTTTAGGTTTGGATGAAATCGATCTTTCGATTTGTACAACTTTGACTAAATAAAGATTTAAAACTTAATCCTTATCAGATCTAAGATTAACGCTATCAAATTTATATAAAAAAGTACATAACGATATACTATTTTTAGGTTTTATCTGAATCGGACTCGCTATCACTGTACATCCTTCGTTTTTTAACTGAAAACTTGGGTCCCTTGGCTTTCTTTTTTTCTTTGTCACCCTGGCTTGATGTACTTTCACCACCAAAATCGTATCTCGCCTTAAGCCTCTCCCTGATCAACAGGCCTTTGATAAGCTTTTTCCAGTTACCGTATACTCTTTTTTCGATTTTTTCATTTTCCCTCTTTTCTATTTCTTCTTGTTCCTGCAACATACATATATTTATTAAAGAAATTGAACACATAACTTTTCTACATAAAAGAATATAAAATTTAAAATGTGGGATAACGCCATTGTATACATACCAATTCCCAAGCAGCTACCAGCTGATCGGCAAATTCTTCACACACCACAAACCCATCGTATGTAGGATGACTCCATCCACAATGAAAATCAAATCCTATTATGGCAGGTGCACAATCTATATCCATCCTTCTACATATTTTATTGAGGCCAGGCACTAAAAAAATTAGATACTTCGTAAGAATGTCTATTTTTATTCTTATTGATGTTTATTTATAAAACTTGCAAGTCTTTTTTCTTGTTCTTGTACTATTCCCATTTTATTTTATCATCTGCTAGTTCAAACCTTAAGTAAATATATTCCATAGGCGATATAGATATTAACAAAGCTTAAAAAACTTGTTAAAAATGTATCCTTACATTTCAAATGCACTGTTCCCTTGGGCAACATGCATGCTTTAAATAATTCAACATTCCCAAAAGCATTTCTTGGAACAACTCCATTTTCAGCTGTTGGAGGTTCATAGTCCATAGTTTGCCATTCTCCAAAAATCTCCAACATTTGATCTGTTATTATTGTATTCGACAACTAAAAAAAGTTCAATATAACATTAAAACACTAAAATATTTCAGATTAAGCAGCAAAAAATGAAAAATTAATAGCAGGATAAACTTACCTTATCATACTTTGGTCTGGCTTTCACTATCTTGTAAGGTTTTTCACCTGGTTTGACAACTCTAGCTTCTTTCACCCAAATATCTCTCGAGCGGCAGACATAAACACAATTCCTTGGATACACTGGCTCACCTCTTACATAACCTATCGGTTGGATGTTGGGTGGATATATGTCTTCAAATTTAAGTAAATGTCTTCTCAAAACATAAAGTGGGTGATTCTTGTACCTACAAAAAGGTTACAGATTAAATAAACTTCATTATATTTTTTTATTTGGACAGAGCTTAGAGAAAAAATATCTTACTCTGCAATAGATTTGGGTAAGGGTTGATCAAGCTGCTGGCGATTTAAATCATCATCTTCCTCTTTATCTTTTGCGGTGTATTTTCCTAAAAACGGTTTAATAGTTTCATCCCACCATTTTGCATTTACTCTCAGTTTACGGGTAATAGTGTTAAAATTTGTACAATACCTCCTAGTAACATCTTTTATGCTGTTATTGTTATTCCATGCCACAATGTAGGAAACAGGATGAGTAGCCCTGGTCTGCATACAAATAAATATTTAATTGTTTCTTTTTTTAACTCAAAAAATTATTTGTTTTTAATATATACTTTCTATCGGTTTAGGAAAATTGAGTAACAGAAAAGAGGACATCAAATTATTTATATATCAGGTGGCAACAGAATCAGTGTACAAGCAATTTCTTACGTATCCTTTTACATAGAACTTTGAAATGGCTTTTATAAGATGCAGTGTTACTCATATTGTCCTCAGTCTCTTTAATTTGGGCTAAAGCCTTGACTGACTGGAAGCAATTTGGATCTGCAGAAGTGGCATGAAGTTTTTATTTTAAATGACCCTGTTCAAAAATCGATTTTACATAAAAAATTTTATTTATTTATTTACGGGACAAGCCCCTTTTATGAAAGCAAATATTTATTATTTAGATAAAAATTTAATAAACTTTACTGAAACCACTACATCTTCACAACCTCCACGAAACAACCCAACAGCTCTTACTGCTGTATAATCGCTGCCATATAACCAGAAATTAAGGACAATATGATAAGTGATTATCTCAAGTCCAACAATCTTGATCACAGGTACTGCAAAAGGATAATGTCTAGACAAACTAATCGCTCGACCCTACTATTTAGAATTATAACTGGCTGCTTAATATCACACGAAAGGTTACTAAAAAATGGACTGTTCTACAAAAATCGTCACTACGCAGTATACACAGCTGTGCCTTCACGACCCGTTCCCCTACCTTGCAACGGAAGTCAACAATATACCCACAAAACCAAAGACTGCGCAACAATGGTTAAATGTACAAAATGTGGAGGAAATCACGAGGGAGGGGGGTCGACAATTATTTAATGGGTAAAAATAAAATAAATGCATTAAAATAAAATTTTTATATCAATTTTTCTTATCTGAACTTTGGGGGGGGGGGGGGGGGCGCTGGCGACACTCCATTCGCCCCCCTCCTCTGAATCTAAGTCTAAGGATTACAGAGAAATGGCTTGTACTATGATTGCATTGTACTCCACTATGTGGTTATACAACGAATTACTACTCACATGTAATTCATTCACGCAGTGAACCTGGCCATGCACAACATCCACACTAATCCATTTCTCTTCGGATTCTAAGAATACCTCTAGCCATACATCGTTCCCCGTTTTCTTCTTCTTACCGGATTTATCAGGGTCGCTATCGCTAGATAAAATTTTAGTGCCTGTTCTTTGTACGCTCACCCTTTTTTTTACCTTCGGTTTGGGTACAAAATAATCCAGATCACTGTCACTATCGTGGTGTTTTTTCTTGATGGGCTCTGGCATATAGTCACTATCAGAGTCGGTTTCATACTCGGCTGGCTTTCTTTTAGTTACTTTTCGACCACGGTCTATATGCTTCTGTTCTGCGATTCGCCCTTTGATCAGATTTATTATATCACTTTTAACGTCCATTTGTTTTCTGGGTGATGAGCTGCCAAATGGTCGAGTTTTCTTGTCTACTATCGCATTGTCCCTTAACTTGTGTAAATTTACTTTACGTGGTTGTGAATGTTTTGGAGAATTAACATTTTTCTTAGTAAGAGGGCTTCTTGGTCTAAATTCGTCTGCAGAATTATCCGCATCAGCAACAGATTTTAGGCGACTCGGATGTTTTTTCACTTTACAACTCCTTTCGGGGGGAGTATTTAGTTTTTTTAAGTTCGGTTTTTTGTCATGCGATCGGCTTTTACTTTTATTGTCATCTGCACCATCTAGTTGTGGCACAAAATCAAAAGTAATGTCTTCATCACTAGAGCTGATCGTACCATCAAGTTGTGCAACTTCTTTTTGTTTTCCTTTTCTTGGTAATTTTATTTCAATTACGTCTTTTTTTACCGTATTTGAAGATTTAGAACGAGTCCTTTTTTCCAGTCCATCGGATTGTTGTTTGTTTTCCAACTGTTTGACATTTAAACCGTCGCCAGTAGCTTTTACTGATGGGTTTTTCATACCTTTATTATCTGCAATCTTTGATCGAGAATTTTTCTCCTTTTTTACTGTTAATTTATTGGTACTGACACTAGACTCATTTCCCACACTTTTCGATCGTCGTTTATTTTCTTCTACTTTAACGTTTAAACTTTTACCAACAGCTTTTACAGATGATTTTTCAATAACTTTATTATCAGCACTTTTTGACCGAGGATTTTTCTCTTGTTTTACTGTTAATCTAGTACTACTGACACTTGACTTATCTTTTAAATTCATATTTTTTGTTTTTTCTTGGTTTTCTACTTCGCTCTTTGATGAACTCTTGTTAGAAAAGACCTTACCCTTTGTATTTACGCCTGTACTGGATTTCTGTGACTTTGACTTTGTTTTCTGTTTTGTAACGGAACTAGCATGATTGTCTTTCTTAGAGGATGAATCTTTATTAGATATTTTATCAGAATTATTTTCCTTCAAATGTTCTTTTTTTGCTTTGTTCAAGTTTCCATTGGGCATGTTAACTTTAGATGTTTTTTTCTTAGCTTTTTCTCCCACTTTTGTAGTACCCTTGGCGCTGTTCTGAGTGCCATCCTTAGCTAAAGAATGAAGGTCACTGGCAGGGGGTCTTAGTGGCTCCACTTGGAAGGATAAAACAAGCCTACATTGTATGCCAAGTGAACGTAATATAGCTATAAATATGTAAACTAACATTTTCTTATTATTAGCTTGTTTGTTGCTTATTTGTGATTCAAGTGACTTTATTAAAGGCTGGTTTCTTGGAACAGGCTTTTCAACCAACTTAATACATTTTTTATACCACTGAACAATTTGTTCAAGGTAACCAAGGTCTGGTCGATCAGCTGGATAGCTCTTCTCAGATGGTAATAAAGACAAGGCTATAGATAATATCTCTGAATTATTGAGTACGTCGTTGACATAATTTCCATGTGCTATCCAACATAATAAATGCACCTTGTGTACATAAACTTGATTTTCTTTTCTAATACGATTTAGTCTACGTTTCATTGCTGCTAACAAGTCCACACCTTTTTTCTTTCGCACAGTATCCGGCATATCTACAGTTATTTGTAAACCATCTTTTGGAACAATGTGTTTTTCTTTCATTTCTTGACTCTCTTTAACTTTTACTTCCTCCCAATCTTCCTGTTCTGAATCACAAGATTCGAAATCGCTGGAGTGTAAATCTTCTGGTTTTATGTTCTCAAGGGTCATTTGTTTTGATTCCCCAGCAGCTAACAAACTTGATACGTCTATGTTATTTTCTTCTGTTTTTTTTCTCGCATTATATTCCTCAACGTGTTTTTTTGCCTCTTCCATTTTTCTTGTATATTCCTCTAGTTGTCGAAAATTTAACTTTGTACTCATACTAGTACTAGGTTTACTTAATGAATCTGAATTCTCTTTATCGTTAGATTCCTTTGGTTTTAGGTCAACTTCATTCAAATCTTCATCTGAATCTGAGTCACTGAGTTGTGTGACCCCAGCAAAGATGTCTTTTTCTATTTTGTCAAACGCTTCAAGATTCTTTCTATGGCTTTGAAAAAATGCTGAACTTAAATCAATTTTATCAACGGGCTGCAAATAATTTTCTATATCGCTCTCACTGGAGGAAGAATTATTACCATTCTGTACTTTATCAGATGCAGGTGCATTATTTACAGGGGATTTATGTAGCTTTTTTAAAGGAATATCATCTTCGCTATCACTACTACTGTCTACAATTGGTGCTCTTTTGGCTCCTCTTCTTAACCTTTGCATCTTGGATAATTATTCTGAAATAAAATTAGATTATGATAAAAAAGCACTATTTTTGCTCTTATATTGAAGATATACATTACAATCAGCTTGTAAATTTTGATGTGGACTCTTATTAACATTAATAGCTTCAAGCTACACTTATCGCAAATATTCAAAAGAATGTAAGCTTACAAGCGATACAAATTGTGAAGAAAAAAACAAAAAATTAAAAGATCCATTATATTTCTTTTCAAACAAACGTCCTTATTTTGTCTGTTCATTATTTGAATTTTACAATTTTTACTAATATACACTAGAGTGAAATTTCTACATTTAAATACCTAGGTATTGTGCATTATTACACAACTTTTACCGCCAATTTAAACAATGTAAAAACTACGACAAGAAAATAATTCTTACATTACTAGCATTAAATTAGAGATCATATTGTTAATTATTTTACCTTAACTATATAATATATATACCAAAATTTCTACCATTCATATAAAACGTGTTAAACACCGACAACGAGCATAGAATTGTAATTATTCACATTTAGAAGACAAGACATACGAAGTTATTGACATTATCACAGAATAAATAAGAACTTTATTTTGTTACTTTTTTTTACTCCGAATTAGAGATGCCAAGAATCTACAAACGTAGTACATATAGTACAATATTATATAAAATGAAAAAGGTAAGCGTGACGCTGAATTAGGTAGAAGAAGAAGAATAAACTTCGAATTAGTTCATCAATGCGAGGATAAGTAGTTATCATTTGGAAAAATCACAGTTTAATTAAGTAGGGTCGCTTCCACGCGTCGATAGCAGGTGTAAGGGTATCAACTCGTGGACTACATTTAGTAGGGGAAGTGACCCTACTGTATTTTTAAACTGTGACTTCACCTTATCCTCCATTGATAAACCGGCCCTAAAGGCTGGCGTGGATTCAGGGGTGGTGGGGGTCGAGGGGTGTGTCGTCTTCTCCGTCTGACTGTCGCTTTCTAATCGTTGGTTAAAGCACAGTTGAGTAATACGGTAGAATCACTTCTAATCGTTTTTGTCCATGATCCCTTACTCCTGCCAAAGATAAGAGAATTAACAAGAAACCCGGCGAAAAACGTTTTATCTTTTAGCAATGGCGTCATTGACCATTGAGTTGTTTTTATTTTCTAGTTTTTTACGACGAGTAGGCACAGTAGAGAAATGTACAGTAGACTCACTCCCTATCTACTCTATGTAGAAAAAATGGGATTTGGTTTCGTTTTTTATGCTCTAGACCAGACCAGATCAGACCGACTGCACAAGACCACACGCACAGAGGGGAATGGCGCCAGTTTTAAAATCGAATACCAAACACTCCTACTGGCGCGCTGTAATCGAGAACTAACTTGTTTCGTACTGAGTGTAGCCCACGCGTCGACGGCAAGAGTGGTGGGGGCATGGTCAGGAGGAGTGAGAGGAAGTGATCCTGCTGTATATTATTAAACTGTGCTTTTAATGTTTACATTTTGTTATTGGCAGCAGTCTGTGTTGTTGTGTGTTGGCAGCACTGCATCACAGTATATTTACGGTATATTTGTTGACAGGACACAGGACAACATTCCAAATTTATTTGTTGTTTATTTTTGCTTTGTCGTGTCAAGATGTCATCAGAAACTCCAAAAGGTAACTAACTATATTTTAAAGATGTTTTATGTAAATACACATTACTTATAACTTAGATCAAGAAAGAGAAAAAACCAAGCCAGATAAACCATCCTCATCTGGAGGATCTAGCGATAGTACGGCCGGCATGAGTATAGATCACCTTCGGAGATATCTAGCAGAGAAATTAGGATTTTATGATGATGATGAGAAGAAAACTGAGACTGAAAAGATTAAGGTATTTAAAGACAGATGAAAACGTATCATCCATTAATAAATACTAATATGTATGTACGCTATTGAATCTTATTAAGCTGGCTTCAGAGTGCATTAAGCATAAGGTGTATGGTGTAAGCGTATGCCATAGAAATAAACATACCCAAATCCATATGAGCATTCATAGTGTACATAACATAAGATGTATGGTCCCACATAACAAAATGATATGCAATGTACATATGTATTCAATCTATGTATATGTATAACCACAAGATGGAGAAAGTATATCTTGGAGGTGGAATTAACATTCTTAGAATGTACGTTTGTCGCCGACTTCCATACCTATTTCATATCCAGTGAATGTACATAAACATATGTACATACAGTGTACATTCATGGATATGAAACACACATACACAATCGCATATTTTATGAATATACGTTACATCTCTGAAGTAGTTTCTACGAACATCAAAACACTTATTGAACACTGCACTTAACGCATGTTGGCATCATCGGGAGATGATTAAAACCAATAGTTTTAATCATCTCGAGGATACCAACACGATTGGTGCAGCACGCGTTGAATGAAAGTGTTCAAGTGTTTTGATATTCGTAGGGACTACTTCAGAGGTATCCATATAAGAAGTAATAAAACACAGACAGTTTAACAAGAAATATATTTTATATAACTATTTTAAACATACACAAACTTTACATGATGCGTGCTGTGCCGACGCAAAATTCAACTACATGTATAATTTAATTATACATTAATGGACATGTTTTGTATAAATTATTATGTATACACCTCAAGCAATATGCACTGTATATGACACTGATGGATGTCAGTAGGTGAATATACACTTCATATTTAAGGAGGTTGAGGCGTTACAGTCCCAATCAAAAGTAAGTCGAATTCTAAATCGGAACTTTTCCATAATAAATTATTACAAAAGGTTACAAGTCGATGATACCAATAATTATTGTCATAAAGGCATAAATAAGTCATTTTTTATTATTAATTAATAATTTAAGTAGATTTAATTATTTTACTTAATGAACTAACTTTTGGATGTTTTGTCCAAACTTATTTAAAAAAAATAATAAATTTATGTATTTTACAAATTTGTTTCAGTAAATAATTTTTAAAAAATAAGCAATAAAAATTAAAATTAAATCATAATATTAAAGAGCAGTTGGTGCGAGCCCCTTCCTCTTTGCGATCTTAAGGTACATGCCGTCGAGACGCGCTTCATTTCGCCGGTCCGTGCCCGGCTCGAAAGTGTTCGGGACGGAATCCTACAGTGCTTAGGCTATACTCGGTTCCGGTATTTTTCCGGGTTTTTCCGTTATAATCGAACGAAAGTCACCTATCTCTCTCGCCCGCTTTTTTGGGGAATGAGGAGTCGAGGGGTAAAAGAGAAAATAGGGGAAGGCGATTTGGTATTTCGTAAACGTCAAAAATGTACGATTTCCTTTCGCTCCTGCCGGGCTTAATTTTCGATTTCGACCTCGCAGTTTGCGGCTAGCTATAACTAGAATCTCTCCCCGTTCCGCCGCGATGCCGTACGGCGCTCCAAAATATGTATTTCCAAAAATACGGACGTTTTATGATTGCACGTTTTTGCGCTGTTTCGAATCCGAAGCGAGACTCATTTTTCCGGTTTTTCGCCTATAACTCGAAAACGGCTGGAGCTAGCTCAAAATAAAAAAATCTCAAAGGACAAGAGCGTTTCTTTCCGCTTCTTCCGGTATCTTCAAAAATTCCGTACGTCGCTTCGTTTCGGAGATATCGGCCGAAAGGTGCGGCGGTGCAAAAAGGCGAAAAATTTGACGTTTTTACCTTTAAACCTCCATAACTTCTAAACGGGACCTCCTAGAGCAAAATACTTCGCCCAAACGAAAATGTAGAAAAATGAATTATCTAAAAGTCTTTTTTTTTGTTTTTTCCCAGCTTCAAAAATTAACGAGATACGGGCGGTCAAAGTGGAAGAATTTTTCGAAATTATGTGATATTTTAAATTTACAAGATTCCAGAAAAGCTAATTTTGTCGCGCTCGCCGCGGGCCTAATTTTCCATTTTTCCGGTCAAACTTGGTATCGCCAGAAAGCTACGTTCCTCTTTTTTCCAGAGAGACATCGAACGCCGTTCCACTCCCGATTTTTATTCACTTATGTATTTTTAAAGTACTTACGGTTTTCGATTTTTACGAAAATATCCATTCTCATTTTGCACAGAACTACACTAAATTTTTTAATTAACCCAGGGCACGTACTGCACGAATAAAATGCGAATCTTCGTGTTCAAATAGAGACTAAGATCGAGCCTCTCCGTCCAGTATTAACTAAAATATGAGTGTTTTAAGATTTCATGTTTTACAATTTTCTAGGTTACGTTTTAACACACTCAAATTTGTCACGTTTGTCTCGCCCCTGCGAGGCCGAATTTTCGATTTTCCCTATACAATTTGGTATCGCGGGAAAGGGCCAAGCTCCCCCTTTCCATCGAGACATAGAACGAGCTTCTACTCCAAGTAATTGCTTTATTATGAATTTAATTGTACGTAGATGTTTTTCACTTTCTCACAAATACCCAACATTCACACGCCCGTGCCGGGCCGAATTTCCGATTTGGCCCACACACTCCACTATCACAACAAAATATCGTCTTTTCCGATTAATTTGACACCTAGAAAGCCTCTCAACTCCCATTATTTCCTGTAAAATCACCGTTTTTAAAGTCCATGTTTTTGCTTCCGCCATTTTAAATAACGTACATGACAATATACTAAGAATTCTGCGTTACAGGGGTGCGCAAAGATTACTTTGCATTAGCTTGGTAACCAGGGTTGGCCAAAGTCATAGAAAATCGCAATTAAATTAATTCGTCATCCGATTGACCTGAAATTTGGTACTCGGGGGTTATCGACCACGCTGATCACGAATATGACGTCAGAATCGCAAAATTCAAAATGGCGACGCCAATATGGCGGACGATACCCTAATATCCATTATTTACTATAACTTTCTTATTTTCCAACCGATTCAAATGAAACTCGGTATTATAAAGTTACTGAAGTAGCTGATTGTGAATATGACATCGACATTGAAAAATTCAAAATGGCGGCGTCTCCATAGCCTAATATCAATTATTTACTATAACTTTCTTATTTTCCAACCGATTCGAATGGAACTCGAGATGTTGAAGTTACTGAAGTGGCTGATTGTGAATGTGACGTCGAAATGGAAAAAATTCAAAATGGCGGCCGAGTTGCAGGACACATTTTGTCATTTACAGTGCTATTCATCTGAAAATAAGTATGTATGTGTTATCGAGATCACAGATCACGAATATCTAATCGTAACTCAAAAATTCAAAATGGCGGCCTCTCCATAGCCTAATATCCATTACTTACTATAACATTCTTATTTTCCAACCGATTCGAATGAAACTCGGTATTATAATCATACTGAAGCAGCTGATTGTGAATATGACATCGGAATTGAAAAATTCAAAATGGCGGCGTCCCCATAGCCTATTATCCTTTATTTACTGTAACTTTCTTATTTGCCAACCGATTCATCTGAAACTCGGTATTTAGAGGTTATTAGAGTAGCTGGTAACGAATATGATTAGGGAATTGAAAAATTCAAAATGGCGGCACGAACTTCTGGACACAATCTGTCATTTAAGGTGACATTCGTCCAAAAATAGGTCGGTGAGTGTTATCGAGGCTACAGATCACGAATCTGTGACCATCGCTAAAGAATTCAAAATGGTGGCGTCCCCATAGTCATTTATTCTAACTTTTTTATTTACAGTCCGATTCAAATGAAACTCGGTATGTACAGGTTATTAGTGTAGCTGATAACGAATATAACATTAGATTTACAAAATTCAACATGGCGGCAACCAAAATGGCTGACTACATATGTCATTTATGGACCGATTCGACTGAAAATCGGTACCTAGATGTTTTTCAGGTCGCTGATGACGAATCTGAAATCGAAACTGAAAACCAAGATTTCTACATTGATTCAAGCTTTCTACAATGATTCAAGCGTTACCTAATCGAGTGCGGAGCACTCGCATTGACAGCTTTAGCTGTCACCCCTCCGGAGGAGCTAGAATGGGCGATAGCCCATTCTAGTCATTAAATAATTGAAAAATCAGTTAAAAATCATTAACGAAAAGAGAAATTTGACAGTTTACAAATGTTTAACCATTTTTTTTATTTATTAAAAGTCTCTCCTAATTAAATTGGAACGGTAAAATATGTGTAAAGCATCAATGCTTTACATAGTTAGTTTTCGGAATTGCTGACATTATTTGGTTATTTGCTATAAATTAAAATATACCAAAAAATTGATTGAAGGAGACGTTACTCTGTGGTAGTTAATCATTTTGCACAAATAACTAAATAAAACACACTACTATGTTTTCTACCACTATGTGGTAGAAAACATAGTAGTGTGTTTTATTTAGTTTTTTGTGTTAAAATGTACCGTTTGCATGCTGGGTCGAGATATTTTCCATATAATAATAATAATCTTTATTGAAATAGGACAACCTAATACATGTCTTCGACACATTCCACGTAATACAATAATTTATAACGACATTCTTACATTTAAAAGCACTAACAAAATATAAAAAGTAGTAAAAAGTATGAAAAAGATTAAAATAGTAAAAATAATAATGTGCAGGGGTGCCATGTTATAAACTTTTAATATGTTCTAATAATCCTTGTTTAAATGCAATCAAGTTTGTACTTTCTTTGATTTTATTTGGTAACATATTATATTCCCGACAACCATCAGAAAACAATGTGTGCATATGTCTGGTAAGATATATGCATATATATATAAGACTACATGTAGTAATTTTCAACTTTATGAGTTTCCTAATGACTTTGGATTTTTCACAGAAAATTTAGTCATAAAAATCTATTAAGAAAACTTGATTTCAGATTTTTTTCATTATTTTCGTCTAACGCCTCAACCCCCTTAAAAATACGTATTCAAATTCTAGCATCTAATGTATGTTATGCGGATGTACATATCCACGAGATGTTATGTGGGGTGTAAGAAATGGTTTATTTTTATTTCCTTATGTCTTACGCTTAAGTCTTACACAATCGGGTAAAAGCGTACGCTTTCGGGTATATTTGCAAAACAGTTTCGCCACAAATCTGACATTTTCGATAGAATGTCAATTTTGAATATAATAAAAAATTATTGGTGATAATCGCTTAGGCTTTTATTGAAAAATAATACTAACATAGAATAAATCAGCAAAATATAACTACTTCTGTCATGTAGATTTGTAGTGTACTGCGTATGCACCGATCTTATGTTTATCACACTATGAATGCACCTCTCTAAAATTAAGTCATACGTCTTATGCTTACATCTTATAGCTCAATGCTAATGCACTCTGCGGGTACCTTTAAAAATGCATATTTTCCGTCTTTTCAGGTGTTAGATGAAGTCAGTGTTGATGGTATAATAGATTATATTAAGAAGAAAGGATGTCAGAATATAATTACGATGGCAGGAGCTGGCATTTCCACATGTAAATAAATATAAACATCAGTCATATACACGTACATTGGGTTATTGTTTAATTCATTTTTCAGCTGCAGGAATACCAGATTTTCGTTCCCCAGGTACAGGTCTATACCACAATTTACAAAAATATAAACTACCCCACCCTCAAGCTATATTCGAATTAGACTTCTTTGCGGAAAACCCAAGACCATTTTTTGAATTGGCTAAAGAATTGTATCCAGGTACTTTTAAGCCAACAATTTGTCACTATTTTATCAAAATGTTGATTGATAAGAACATCTTACTTAGGCATTATACACAAAACATCGATACTTTAGAGAGGGTAGCGGGAATTCCTGAGGATAAAATAGTTGAGGCGCATGGCACTTTCCATACTGGACATTGTATGGAGTGTAGGGATATGTATACCCAAGAATGGATGAAAGGTATTTTTATTTAACTTATTTTTTTTTTTAATTACAATTTTTATCACTACCGAGATATCAAAAATTATCGTGGTCAAAGATGGTCATGGAATTAAAAACTGCTGTCATAACTTATCTCATCTTTTTTTAATAATTATGTCAAAGTTTTTCAAGTTACGTCTCACACTGATATCTGCAATAATGAACAACAAGATAGGACAGCCGGCGGAAAACCTTTTTATCTTTTAGCAATGGCGCCATTGACCTCGACATTTAAATAGGAGTTCTCTCGCAGTTGCCACAATGTGACAATCAGACGGAGAAGGTAACATTAGAAAGATAGGCCAATAGTGAAAATTGGAAACACTGTCCTGATAGAAAGACCGAACTCGGCTGACTGTCAGTACCCAAGGTCACTGAAAAAACAGGTTGCTTTGTAATATGTCACACGAAGTATTTGTATGTTTATATGTAAGGTATCTATTTGGTTAGGATAGAATTGCACATTGAAAGAATAATTTTGAAGCTTTTTTCTATAAAATAATGAAAGAACAGCGACACGAAGCTGTCATCGAGGTCTATACGTGACGTAGCACTTGTCGATTCTAATAAGCCAACCTTTCTTGGTCAAATTCATTTAATGCGTACCCGACAAATCTCGAAACCGTTTCCGCTGGGTGTCATGTCCCTTTAACACAGTAGAGAAATACCTTTAAATTGGAGTTCGCAACTGTCTTCGTCTATTTTGTCTTCTCATCTATTTCATCTTCTCCATATCACTGTCCTATCTTGTTAGTTCTCTAATCTTTGGTGAATGTATAACTTAGGGCCATTACTTTCGGTCCCCGGTAAACTTTAACCGTGGGCTAAATCATTGAAAGTACAATTGTTTCTATGGTAACTGAATCAGTCTAACAATGATTTGGCCGACGGTTAAAGTTTAACGGAGACCGAAAGTAATGGCCCTTAGTGTTTTTGAGGTTGTTGAAATCAGATTTCACGTCAATTAGATGATTTTGATAGTTGGCAGCTGTCAACTGGCTATCAAATAGCAATAACTGTACATATAAGGCGCGTATTTTTGGTCCACGACCGGTGGCAGAGCAATTACCAGAATGACATTTACCAATAAAAGGACAGAACTGAAATTGTTGTAGGAACCAATAGGAAAGTGACAAATTCTTGAGAATCTTGGGTATTTTAAATAATGAATGGTGGTACAGACAACCATATTTTTAAATAAATCTTTCTGATATCAGTAAACATAAAAAAGCATATATGGTAATCATTTATTGATGCCACTATACCAAGGTATTTACACAGGTCAGAAATAGAATTTAAGTTACAAATATATAAAATCACATGAATTACAAACAGAAAATAATACTAAAATACATAAAAGACATATTAAAAGGATATGCAGATATTCTACAAAACATAATTTAAAAGAAGACATACATATTAAAATTGCAAAATTTACAGATATATGGAAATTTATATCTATATTACAGTGACATATCACTAAAATCATTAAGAAGATACTCCTCAATACTATAGAAGGCTTTGGTTTTAAAGTACAATTTAATTTTGTTCTTGAACTGATTGAAGGCTAAATCTTTTGTCTTTTCAGGAAGGACATTATACATTTTTATGCTGTGATAGCTAGTTCCATCTCTAGTACGTGCAAGTCTTAAATAGTTTGGAACTAGTTTTTCTCTATTTCGTGTAGGATATTGATGGATATCACAATGTCTAATATATATGATATGCCTCTGTTTTATATATAGTAGGCATTCTAATATGTAGACACATGGTAGGGTAAGAATGCCAAGATTTATATACTGTTCACGACAACATTCACGGTAGCCAATTTGAGCCATAATTCTAATGCATTTTCGTTGCAATCTAAATACTTTAGATGTATGAGTTGAGTGACCCCAATTTAATATAGCATATGACATAATTGAATGGAAGAATCCGTAATAAGCTGTTTTTAAGGTGTTTTGTGATACACTGTTTCGTAGGTTCCTTATTAGAAAAATAATTTTTGGACTTAATATCAGCTACAATAAGCTATACACATGTATTATCCCCACCCCGACTTGCTACTGATGCTTCCGTCTTGCGAGTCAGAATGAAAAGTAGTAAACTGGAATCAGAATGGTGTGCAAATGACAAAGTTATTCCTTGCTATTTGACAGCTAGTCAACGGCTGTCAACTGTCAATATAATATAATAGTAATAATAATATTAACAGCAAAAATGCTAACAAAGTGGAAATAAATATTTGTTTACTTATAAGCTAGTTTCAAAATCATAAATTACCTATTTATTACTTAATTAAATATTTACATTCAGTCTTATGTTTTTTACAATTTACTTTAAATTTGTCAAAACTACTACAGTTTTTTTTATATGCAATGGCAAATCATTATATTGCTTCAACCCCGTATGATGTAAATTATTCAGACTAAATTTTTAATAAGTCGGCTTTTCTTGCAATTTTGTTAGTAATATAGTAGCATGATTTGAAAATGATAAATTGTCATCTATTATTACTCCCAAATATTTGATTTCGCTAACTTGTTCTATATTGCTATTTCCTATCATTACATTTTGATGTGTTGTATTTGCTTTTTATTATCATTAATTTGGTCTTGTCTAAGTTTAATTTTAAACTATTGTTGTTTAACCAAAGCTTAAATTTTTTAAATTCATTGTTTAATGTATCGATTATCAAATAAACATTATCACCTATAACATATACCAGAGTGTCATCTGCAATTACCAAGTTTCCCGAAGGACAAACGAATTACGCCGAATAAATAACAGCGCCTAAAATTAGTTAGAAACTTTCCTAATCCTTTTCTTCTAACTTAAAGAACGTTAAGATAGCCTACCTGCTGCTGCTAATTTTGTATTATTCCTGGAAGTAACGGGAACTTTCTTAAAACTTTATACCTCATTCGAAAGGTGATGAAGCAGAGAAGTTTTTAAAATAATTTGTACGTTTAATGTATTCACAAATTTTTTAAATAGTGAGTTAAAGTTTCTAACAACCCTTGCAGGTTTTAGCTCCTGTATTTTTGTCATGTCAAACTATTTAACATAATTTTTCTTACATAACATGAGCTACTATGTGTATTAACGGTATAATAAAAAAAAATATCCCTTTTTTTTATTTTACAATTTGTAACAATAGGTAGTACATTTCTAAGAAAACACAAAAATTAAAATATCTCGAAAACTATCACCTTTTGTATTATGCATATTATGGTTCAGTCAACTGCAAATCATCTCTACTAACACCTCTTCAAAGGAATACGGCGCAGTACCAGTCACTCTGTATATTACAAATAAATTCGGACCTATTAATAAGGAAGTTATCAGCGTCTTAATAATTTTGGTTTCCCCTCCATATCTCCCCTCCTAATTGTCCCACCTCCACCCTTTGGCCTCATCAAGTGTTCATCTATACCCTTCTATTTAGAAAAAATTGGAGCCCCAACTCCACTCCCCTTCGAGAAATAATTAATTTAATTTTTCGTTTTTTTGCTACTTCAATCGCGATATCTCGCGAACTAATTATTCGATCGGATTCGGTATGGAACGAGCTTACGTGTTTTGCCAAGCTCTTCATTTTTGGTAAGTATGATTTTTTTGTGGGACCAACACCTACGGAGATACGTCGGAAAAACTGCTTTCCCATGCTTTTAAGGGCCATTTCCCCTACCCCCTGCCGACTCCGCCCTGTAAAAACTCGTCGGAATGATGGAGGCGACCTAACTTGCCAGAAAATTTTTTTTCATTCAAAGCAGTCACTTTTTGACCCTGTTTTTTCTCCAGATCTGCCCGACTATTTGGCAAGAAACAAACAGGGAGACTTATAGATTGTGCTTGACATGTATTCAAAGGAACCCTCGAATTTAACCGTATTGTGTTTGGGGATGGTAAGTAGGTTGTTGTGTCTAAGATATAGGCCATGCGCATCAAAGCGTTCAATTAGCAAAGAATGTAAATAAGATGGTGCCTTATTTTTAGTGACATTGTATAACATAAGGGAAAATTGTAATTCAAATCTACCGTCCATTTTTAATAATACCCAGACTATTAAAAAAGGTGTGACATGGTCTCTGTAATGAATATTATTATAGGCAAATCTGAGACGTATTTTGAATAATTTACAGTCTGCTGTTAATATAGTTGGTATATCTGCGGTGAATATTAAAAACAGTAGCGGTCCTAGTATACTATCTTGAGGTACCCCACATGTTATAGGTAATTGATTAGAAGTCATGCCATTAATTTTTACTTGCTGTTTTCTACCATTTAAGAACCATTGAACCAGTTCAGTGCATTAGTGTCTCAACCATAATAGTTCAATTTAGCCAAAAGTAATTCTGTATTAATGACATCAAATGCTTTGCTATAGTCGAGCAATACCAGATAGCTTACCTTAGAGTTATCAATATTTCGGGTAACATCGTTACTTATTTATATTAGAGCTGTAGTGGTGCTGTGTTTTGGTCGGAATCCTGATTGAATTTAAGGTAAGATGGTTGATATTCTCATGTGTTTAGAAAGTTGTGAATAGATGATCAGTTCTAGCACCTTTGACATAGTAGTGCGCTAATTGGGTGAAGCTCCGACAAGGTCACAGCTTTGGGAACCTTGGGTAAAGATATGATTAAATAATTTTTCCAGATAACTGGTATTTTACTGGTCCGCACTGAAGTATTTAAGATACGAGTAAACATATTCAAACAAAACAATAAAACATATTTTAACATTTTAAGGTTTATCCCATCTATGCCAGTTGCTTCAGATTTTAGTGTATAAACGATCTTCTCTACCTACTCGGATGTCACAGTGTTTAGAGTTAAATCATGATCAAGTTGTGGGTATTTGTTGATAAAATGTATTTTATCTTGGGTAACCTTGGGATAGTTTAAGTGTAAAAAGAAATTATTTTATATTATCAGCATCAATTATGTACCCCTAAGACAGCTAAGGGATTCATATACATTTTATATTTCAAATCACCGTTCTTTATACGGTGCAAATTTAGGTATCACCAGGATTATGAAAAATGCCAACACTATACAGCTAGATTTGTTCAATATATCATTATATAGGTTAAGAAACAGTCTGTTATCAAATAAGTCTAGGTAATATATACATTCTTTGTTAATTATGTCACTGTTATTATATACACATGTACTCATTGGGCTTTTCCGTAAATAAATAAATAAATAAATCAGATGGGGGATATTTCATTTCTACTTTTAACATGAACATTGTTATTTTAAAATAGCTGCCAGAGTTTCTTAACAAAACAGGTAGATTTACATAGCATGTTAGCATAGTTATTAATAACCTACATAACGTTATACATTGAAGGAAATTCCTCGCCGGAGGTATATTCTAAAGTCATCGCTATAACTGTCATATAATTTACTTATTATTCTATAGAGACTAGATTATAAATGTAAGTGAGGTTAAGAAAATGATTGACAATGAATAAAAGGATAACATAAGATAATTTTTGATATCACGATACTTAGACCACAGATTAATACTGTAAAATGTATTTATCTTTTTTCAGAAAGAATTTTCAAAGATGAGATTCCTATATGTGAACGTTGCCCTGGAGTTGTAAAGCCTGACATCGTTTTCTTTGGTGAATCTCTTCCTAAGAAATTCCACTCGTTTTTAAACAATGACTTCGAGAAATGTGACTTACTCATAATTCTAGGATCGTCCCTAGCTGTGCAACCTTTTGCCTCGCTTGTTGATAGGTACTACACAGCACTTCATCGGTAGAACGAATACGAAATGTAACAAAATTTAATTTTTCAGGGCGCCAAATCATGTGCCGAGGCTTCTAATAAATAGAGAAAAGGCGGGCCATCGGACAGGAATCATGGCTATGCTTGGCATAGGTGGTGGTTTAGATTTCGACAGTAAAAACAATTCAAGAGACGTGCTTTGGTTAGGGGACTGTGACCATGGATGCCAACTCTTAGCTGATAAATTAGGATGGGGAGTAAGTAAAGATGTTATTTATTAATATAGAAAAACACAAAAAGGAAAATGTGACCATTTAAAAGTTGAAATTGTATGGAATTCTTGAAAATTGAATACTGTGTTTCCGGATCCTTTATTTTTTTTTTTGTGAGAATCAGTAATTCTTTATAAAAAGTTTTACTTGTGAAATCATAAACAATCGTTAAACTTATCATAAACTATACAGTATTCTAAAAATTTGAAAATATAAATCAATCATAAGCAAGTGAACCTTTTTTAAACAAATTTTGGAAATGTTATTTAAGTATTCTCTTAACTGAAGAAAGACTTAAATACAGAGTTTAATTACAAAATAAAAACATTTTATTTAACTAAGTTGAGAACTATTCAACATGGATTATCCTACTAAAGTCTGTTTGGAAATGAAAGAGTGGTAAAAGCTCATTATAAATGCAAATCCTATAAAAAGATAGCCAGGGTGGTTATTATCAGGGCCGACCAGATTGGGCAGGCAAGCCAGGCGGTCGCCTGTTCATTTTTTAGTGTAGAAATAATTAATAATTTTATCTGACAACGGCTAATAAATGAAAATGCAAGAAAATATAATAATTTTCGTTTAATCTAACTGAAATATCCCAGGATATAAGTATATCAAGTTAATTTGACATCAGTAATTAAAAAAAAATTGTACCTTAATACATAGATGTGAAGAAAGAGAGTAGTATGCCTTTGGCTGGTCTCTGTCCGAATGAATTCATTCCTTCTCTTTTCCAAACAAACTATAGTTGAATAAGATGCAATTTTTTGTTGAAGAGATTTTTCTTATTCTGCGATTAAACTCCCTATTTATAGTCCGGTCGTCGCAACTTTTTTTTTGGTCAGTTTAAAACGAAAATTTAATGACTATTCTTATAGGAAAAATTGTGCTGAATACGTTGGTGACATTAAAAATTTTTATAAAACACAGGCTTCATTGTTAAAAACAATGGTTTTTAGCGAAAATTCTCATTTCTTGATATTTTTTGATTTTTTTAACGAAAACGGTGCATCGGACAAAAAATAGTCAAGACATAGAAAATGACGATTTTGTCAATATGCATCGTTTCGGACTTGCGGCTAATCATGGAAAAATGTCAGTGGCATACCACTTTTTTAGTAAAAGTTCATGTTCGCAGACGCCATTGGTGGAGTGATAAACTAACTTTTCTAATTAAAATGTGTGGTTTTATATCTTATTAACACATACCAAAATTGAAAGTAATATCTAAAGTACTTTCCGAGATATTAAAAAATATCAATTAAAAAGAAAAATTTTCAACACCCTATAGCAAAAAATTTAAACTGTTGCGGACATATGTTCATATGAACTTTTTTTCATAAAATGACCTAAGGAATCACACCCTGAAATATTAGCACGTCATTAAGGAACACCCTATATAAAAAAATAATTAAACTTATTAAAAAAAAATAAATAAATAAAAGCACTTTTAAACCACTTACAGCGCATTAAAAACCATGCGCGCTTTGAATTTTATATATGCAAAGTCGTTACTGCCAAGTCGCTCGGAGAGTAAACACTAAAAAAAAAAGTTGTGTCATTCATAAATGAATTGTTATAAGAGCAAACAAAGGTATGAAAAAAACAATGGATTTTTATGACTATTGAAAATTAGTTTGATATATTAAATTTATGTTGTCACAAGATTTTTTTCAAAAAATTTATTAATAAACAATTGAAAGTTGTAAACGCAAAATGATCTATATCTCCGGTTCCAGTTAACGGATCGAGGTCTATCTAGGCTCAAAATTTCCCTTTTTTTATTATCTTTCATTTGCCAACATTGCATTTAGATATGACGTTCCTGCACCGAGATATTTCATTATCACTAAGTAATTTTTTTTTAAACAGTGGGGGTAAATAAAATTAAAAAAGCACCAAGTCCACATAGAAATGGTAGTTTTTATCAATATTTATCGATTGCCAGGGGTGGAAAGTGCAAAAAATGCCATGGAGCGTTGCAAATCTTTAATAACCATATTAGCTTATTTGTTTAAACAATTGCAAAATAAGTGAGATATCGACACAAAAAAGAAACTGTAAATTCTATGCACAAAGTGCAACAGTTTAACCACAATAAAATATCCGTTTGACCTTTTGTTGAACAAGAAAAACATTGTTAATTTAGGACTTTTAATTTGCTTATAACTATTGAACGCTCGATACAAGTCTCAGACGACGCGTATTGACAAAATCTTTATTTTTATATCTTGACTTTTTTTGTCCGAGGCTCCATTTGTATTAAAAATTCAAAAAACAGGATTTTCGATAAAAACCATTGTTTTTAATAATGAAGCCTGTGTTTTATAAAAATTTTAATGTCGCCATCGTATCCAGCGCAATTCTTCCTATTAATCAATAGAATTGCTGTTTTAAATTTCTGACCAAAATCGATGATTTTGACTCTACGCTACGACGACCAGCCTACTAAGCCTTTCTTCAGTTATGACAGCACATTGTTAAATAACATTTTCCAAAAAACTATTAAAAAAGGTATATTTGCTCGAGGTCGATTTCACATTGTAACGCCAGTAGCGCCTCCTAGTGCTGGTAGCATGAATTATTATTAACAACAGCCACCACTTTATGGAAACCTGTGGTGTGTTTAACTACGTCTTTAGAGAAGGCGCTGGTAGTGTGACTTTTTTAGAAAATGCCAGATCAAAATTTCTACTAGATAGTGCAAATAGAATATTTAAGATTCCTTCTAGAAGGGTCCAGAATGTTGGAGAATGCTATAGACACCATCTTGTGGGGTATACAAGGCGACCTATTCATGGTGGGAAGTCAGTTCTTAAATGAATTTGAGATCAAAGAAGGTCAGATAAATCCGAAGTGACCCCAAGTGAATAATAAACATTGTTGTGTTGGTTAGTATTTCATGTTGTAATTTCTGAACCCACAACTTTAAGGGTGGTTCCCAAGGGTTAGAAATATTTTACATTTTCTAATTTTTAAAATACCCTGTATAGTTTATAACAACTAAGAGTAAATTTCCAATGTGGCCTCCATCAACTTCTATACATTTTCTGACACCCTGTATCTTTATCTACAGCAACAATTTACTAAATCATGTTTGGTTATATCTTCATATAGGGTAGTCAAATTAGACAAAAAAGGACCCGAACTTTGGAAAATTCCTCGATTGATGATTTTTGTTGGAACGTGTTCAGAACGGTGTGGTGAACAAAATATCAAAATGTCACTGCGAGAAATTGTGCGGAAACTTTTTTATTAAACAATTTTGGTACAAAAATACGTTATTTCATGAATAACTTTTTAAATTCAATTTGTATGAGAAAACTGACGGCACTGTTGGAAAGAACAGAAAATTTTACGAAAGAAACACATGACATGTGTTTTTGGAATTAAAGTCACTCCTCCGTTCACGCCGGAATATACTTACGGGCGCGCGCACATTGCACAAAACAATAATAATAATAATCTTTATTGACTAACAGGAAAAAACGCATTTACAAGACAATTTAAGGACGACAGTACAATTAGAACATAATAATTGAATAAAGTTACAATCAAGTTAAAAATTAAGAATAAAAGATTATTAACAGACCCGCCACCTTCTGAATACACACACGCATTGCTGACCGTAATACTTGAATGGGAGTAGCTCGTTATTGATGAAATAAAAGCAATTCTTTGACTTTATTAAAATATTGACGATGATTATTGTGGTAGATATCTATATGGATTGATAGGTGATTATAAAGTGAGCACATGCGATAAAGGGGGGGCCTAAAGCCCAGATTTGAATTAGCTCTGTTAAGGTAAAATAGTGAGGTGGACCTAGATTAAATCTAGGAACCAGTAGGTTAAGTTGAGCATTCAGTTCAGCACAGCCCATCTGATTGTTACACAATTTGAACAAAAATTGTAGTGACAGATATTTTCGTCTAGCTAAACGATAACTTGGAGTCAATGGTGACAACAAGATCCTTAAGCATCGTGCAGCGCTCAAGGCTTATCGACTGCTATAACTTTTGATTGGCAAAAGTAAATGTTATAAAACCAATTGGACATTATACAGTAACATATTCTCGAAGTATTACGTGTGTTGTAAGAATTTTTTGAGTACTTTAACTATTGTATATATCACTTTAAAGTGGAGCATTGCATGAATTTTCAATTATTTCATAAAATTGGTCGAAATATGAATAACTTATTGAAAAAGAAGAAATAAATAGATAGTATACTTGAAGGAATTATCTAAAATGTCTTAATTAATTCATTAAAAATTAGACAAATTTATTTCACAAAATCCAGGCCTTCAAAGTTTGTCGATTTTTAAAAAAAGCAGTTTTGAGCTATGAGTATTTAACTTTGATCGTTAATATTAAAGTTATGCAAAGAGATATCGGCACTTTATAGGTGATCAAATTAAAGCTGAAATATATGTTTTATAATGATTTTTATTTTGCTATAATTATAAGTTTTCATGCTTATTTGTAAGTTGATTTTTTAATGTGCAACGAATAAACCGGAAAATTCAAGTGTGAACAAAGTTAAATAATTTTCAAGAAAAATGTTTTTTTTTTGACATTCCCACTTTTTGGAGGTGAAAGCTTAAGTATCAATCTTCAAAACTGCACCTCGGTTTTATTGTTTTTAGTGAAATGAACATTAAAACGTTGATTTTGATTTTCGGTATTGTGATAACAGTAACAAAATGTTTCAATGTAAATTAACTAGTGTTATTGCGTCACACGTTATATTTCGAGAAAATGTTATTTTTTAATGTCCAATTGGTTTTATATCATTTGTTTTTTCCAATCAAAAGTTATAGCAACTTATGTACAGTGTGCGCACTCCCGCAGACCTATTTCAGCGTGAGCGGATGGCCGACGTAGCGCGACTTGGAGCGTTAGTTAACAATTATTGCTCGCTCAACTTTAATTCGGCAAACATGTCTTATATGTAGCTTTCGTAAAGTTTTCTGTTTTTTTTCCAATGGTGTCAGTTTTTTCATACAAATTGAATTTAAGAAGTTGTTCATGAAAGATCGTATCTGAACACATTCCAACAAAAATCATCGATGGAGGAATTTTTCCGAAGTGAAAATCTAATTTGATTCCCCTAATATCTCATAGTTTGATGAATGTAAAATAATTATTTAAAATTCGTTTATTACAGCAAGAATTGAAAGCATTGTGTGAAAGAGAACATGCAAGAATCGACAAAGAAACCAAAAAGGATAAAGTTTCTGCCTCGGAAGAAAATAGTACCATCGGCAAAGAAACCAAAAAGGATAAGGCCGTCCCGGCAGCAGAAGAAAATAGTACTAACACTTCAAATTTATAAGTGCTATATTAAGTACCCATCTCTTATAAACTCAACTCAATTTAATTTCCGTAAGGTGACAGAAAGACACATTAAAAACACAGAAATTAATAGGTGTTTGTTATTTATTTTTAAAATAGGTAAAAATATTTTGTTCTTAAGTTTATGAATAAATAAACGTTTTGTTGAGTTATTTGAACAAATTAGTAGCTTCTTCCAAACAAAGTATAAAACTGGGGCTTCCTCTTACAGTTAGGGTGGATGCACCTATCGGTGGGTTTGATTGGGGCGGGTTGTTCTAAAGGAATGCAAAGTGATTTTGCACCCATTGACGGAGCTCCTGGTTCAACAGCATCACCATCATCCCTAAATAAAGAAAAAATTGAATAAACATTCAAATCCTGTAACATATTTGAAATTAACATAATGGATTTTGGAGATAAAAAATTGTAGTGTGTGCTTGTTAATGCTGTTTTCACACAGTGAATTTCATTTTAATTCAAATGAATACAATGGAAATAATAATTCACTTCAAAATGATGCATATTAATAAGTAAGTATGAAAGCTTAAACGGATTCACATTAATTGTATCATCAGATTAAAATAAATATTTGATAAACAAATCAACCTAAAATTCAAATATTTAAATGACATCGAAATCGCAACCTTATTGGGTAATGATTATTTACCATATTTGTGAGTGTAAGTAATTTGGTTTATCTGTCATTATTTATGATAACATCATAACCTTAAAAGAAAGCAGAATTAATAGCTGCTTTCGTTTGCAGTGTACATAATAAACAGGATTTCAATGAACAATGATCATATGATACAAGATTGCATGTTAGGGACAGAGACAACATGAAACAGGTTCCTTATGATTACGAATCACTCTGCCGAATGAAAGCAGCTTATGTTAGTCTCTCACTGTCCGCAAATAATGGGCTTGTTCCATGATATTCTTTTTATATGGTTTTTATACTTTTTCATATAGTACTCGATATTCTCATTATGCACTTAAAATTTCGTATTAACTTTTTCCGTTCTTGAGATATAAGGAGTTGAAATTAGTAATAGTTGCAAAAACCGAGCGCTCATTTGTGACATCACTATACGCAAGTGATGTAAGAAAAGTGGCTTTCTGGGACCTTTCAAATTTAACCTGAAACGTCGAAAAACACGGAATTTTCAAATGCTGGTAACTAAAGAAATACGTCGAGTGGAAGTTCGCTCTATGTCTCTACGGAAAGGAGAAGGTCGGCGATGAATCCTAATCGTAAATTGCAGGGTCAAAATCGAAAATTCGTCCCGACAGGGGCGAGAGAAAATTGTAATTTTTTGACATTTCTGTGTATGTGTTATATTTATATATTTTATGTATTAGGATTTACCTATTTACAATAGTTATTATTATTTCACCAAATTGTACTCCCCTACTGTCAAGAAGTAAGCAAAACAAACAATACTTCGAAAACACTTATAATTATAACAACTAATGAGCATCAAGTCTATTGAGATCGCCAAGTCTATGCATATAGTGACGTAGCGCCTGGCCACGCCCCATTTTCGCGAGGTATAAGATACTAAACGTGCGAATAAGATTCTGATTTTTTGCAGATCCATTATTTTATACTTGCACTTTCGATTTATGAAATAAAAAAGAAAATGCCGAACAAGCCCATTGGTTATAATGTAAATAGTACCGTTATAATGCACAATAGAGATGTGACGGCGATCACCGTCACTGCTACCGGTCACCTGTTCTTTCAACTAAGCAATTGCTGACAGCGATTGGTGAAAAAAGATCGAAGCGATCCAAAGTGATATAATCACTGCTACTAAGAACAGTGGTTACTGAACGATCACCGTAGTGATTACTGTGATTAAAAAATTGCCGTTTGCCCCATCTCTAGCACACAATGCTGCTTTATTTATGTAGAGAGTGGCGTAACATCTGTTTTTTGATGGTGAATATTTAATTTGATCTAAATTTCTTTTAAAATTATTTAAAAACATTCTCTTGTTTCAATTTTTGAATAGTTGTCGGGGGGAGAGCCCTGAACAACATTCTAAAAGTCCTGACCAGTGGATGGTTTGGGGGGGCGGAGGTAGTTTAAAAGTCTCCTTTTCAACGTTTTTCTTGAATAACTCGAAAACTACGCCCTCTAGCGAACAAGTATCTGTATATAATATTAAACTAGATGAAGTTTCCTATAAAAGTTTCAATTTTTTTTTCTAGGATCAATACTTTACGAGATACAGAGGGTGGAAAAATGGCATACCGAAGGGAAGTATTGTATTCTAGAAAAAGTCACCCTCCGAGAATTTTTCGGATCATGTAGATTACCAAAAATATAGATTTTCCAATTCCGTCAGTCTGTCTGTCTCTCTGTCGGTGCATCAACTAAAAAACTACTTGGTGGAGAATAGTCAAATTTGGTAGGTAGCTGACCTTACTGCCACCGAAGAAATGGTTAGACTTTCACTGGAAAATACACAGGGTAAATTGTCTAAAAAGAATTGATAATGAAAAAAAAAAAAAAAAAATTCCAGTCATATTTAAATTTTCCACGTTTCGTGATTCTAAACCTACTTAAATTTTTGAAAATTTTTTCACCACCTACAGAATAGATTTGGAAAAAATATCGATCGTAGAAAATTAAAAAGAATCGGAACTTATTTGTAGGAAATCTCATCTAGTTTAATATTGTATACAGATAATTTTTCGCTAGAAAGCATAGTTTTCGAGTTATTCAAGAAATACGTGAAAAGGGGACCTTTAAACTGACCCCCGACCATCCACTGGTCAGGACTTCTAATATGTTGTTGAAGGTCGTCGTTGTCCCCCGACAACTATACAAAGATTGGCCTCTACATGAATTATTTCCCCTATTCGGCCTTTTTTGGGCTTCGTTGACTGGACTAATAATATATACCACGAGTATTTTATATTTTTTGAGTTAAACAAAAAGTGCTCACACCCTACTGGTCAACCTCAATTCTAGGTAACAATTTTCCCTACGTACCTTACACTATCGGCTTTGATATTATCTTCACAACTTATATCGCCACAAAATGGGCTTAAAATCATGTTCTTCTTATCCAAATTAGGAGTAAACTTGGACCAATCTGTCAGTAGAATTTTATGAGAATCCAAATCATTACATGCTCTAGAATTAAAAAAAGAACATGTTAAATGAAATAACCATTACACAGCATTTCTATTATATACTTTTTGTACAAACTGTTTTGTATATCATCCAGCAATTCTGTTAAACCTTGTACGATGTTATCACGGGGCAGTGTAATTTTTTCTCCAGTATCTCGCCTTACAGCGACAACTTGCTTCTTCTCAATATCTTTAGGACCAAGTTCCACTCTAATCGGCACCCCCTTAATGAAACAAATTATACTTATTTCAATAGTTTTGCCTAGAGTAGTCAATATCTTACAGAATCATGAATAAGGTCAATGGTAGGAGGTTTTATGCATTGTTGGAAAGCTTATACAACAAAACCATTTATTAATATTCAATGTAAAATGTGGTGAGTACATAACTTAATTAAGGATATTTTCTCAGAAAGACGAGCTTAGAGCGTGACTAAACTAAATGGGGAAACATATGTATAGTTGTCCCCATTTGTTTAAGGCACATAAAAAAGGCAATAAAATCCATCCAAATATCAGACTCAGCGTTATTACCTGCCGACAAGGTACTACAGAGCCATATTTCAAATTTCAAATTAAAATGAACAAAATAATAGAGATTTAAAATTCGTATTTCTTATTTTTAGTTTTAATCATAGGAGGCCGCGATTTAGCCAAAATTGTTAAAGATCGGTCTGCAAGCTTCGTTTAAATATTGTCTCTGCAGATACTGACATTAAACACGATTTATCCTTCATTAAGTTCAACGCTAGTGGTTTTAGAATGAAAACTTTTTTTTTAAATGAAACTCCTATCGGACAACCTGTTGTTTAATTAGATCTTTAAATTACAAAAAAAAAATGATATCCATAATGTCTACCATCTCTTTGTAATTTATAATTAAAAAAAGAAATGTTTTGAAAATCGATTTTTTACAATAATTATTTTGAAAGAGTTGGCCCTGAGTAGGTTTGATAAATGATATGAAATAGGTAAAACCATAAAAATACTAACTTATTAATCTCTGGATATCAAAAGCCAAAGTTTTTCTTATGAGTGTAGTCTAAAATCAATACTAACGAATAAATTTGGTGCAATTAGTAGGCGTTGAAAACAAAATATTTATTTAGTTGTCAAATTTATCGTTCAAAAAAATAGAAAATCAACAAAATTACAGATTTTTAAGGTGCGAACAAGTAGATATGATACGAATATTTGGGGAGAAAAAAAAAATGCACGAGCAACTTCTAATTTATACGCCAAAAGATATCCAGAGACAAGACAACCTGCAAGAAGTTATTTTTATAAGGTTGAATCGAAAATCGAAATTTAGAAAAGAACAAAATTTTGATATAGTGAGGAAGCAGAGGTAAATGTGTTATATTAAGTTTGACCCAAGTGCTTCAATCAATGTGAATAAGGAAAGTTGTAGGATTTAAAAAAAATACAAGTACTGTTCATACAAATACAGCTTACACCAGCATCTCTCTATGATAATGATTATTAGCGTAGAGTAAACTATTGTAATTGGCTTTTGAGTCAACGAGCATGAATAAATATTTGAGCAAAAATTTTTTTTTTCCGATGAGTCCAGATCCACTAATAACGGAATATTTAATAGCAACAACGTAAGGTATTGGGCAGAAGAAAATCCCCAACTGAGATGAGAAGGAGCATTTCAAAAACGTTTTGGATTTAATGTATAGAATGAGATATTAGATTTAGAAATAATAGGACCAATATTGCTTGAATGAACGTATTTGCCTTTCTTGGAGAATAGAATTGAGCAGGAACTTACAAATTTACCGCCTGAAATAACAAGAGATATGTATTTAAAGCAAGATGGTGCAGGCACAATTCAATTATAGCCACTCAATATTTAATTTACAGGTTTGAAGAAAATTGGACAGGTACGCATGGTCCCGTTAGATGGCCACCTAGATCTCCGGGCTTAACACCGATTGATATCTTTATATGGGGCCACATTAAAAATCATGTTTACTTACGAGCTCCTACAACTTTGCAGAATTTAAAAGACAGAGTTGTGGAAGCTGTGCGTAGCATTAATAGAAATGTGTTAAGAGAAGTATTGCGATGTACTGGAAATAGGGCCCAGTTGTTGAAAAATTGGCAACATTTTGAACACTTAATTGGTCATTAATAGTGTACTATTAGTAATGTAGGTTTATCTTAAATGATGATATTCTATTCACTTTTGTAAAATATTCGTTCTGTTAATTTATTCAAATAATAAAAAATCGATTATCAAAACATTTCTTTTTTTAATTATTTTAGTACAAGGAGAAGGTAGACAATATGTATATAATTTTTTTCATAATTTGAAGATCTCCAATTAAATAACAGGTTGTCCCAGAGGAGTTCCATCTAAAAAAAAAATAGTTTTCGTTCTAAAACCAATAGCGTTGAACTTAATGAAGGATAAATCGTGTTTAATGTTAGTGTCTGCAGAGATAATATTTTAACGATGCTTGCAGATTAATTTTTATCAGTTTTGGCTAAATCACAGCCTCCTATGATTAAAAGTAAAAATTAAAAAATCTATATTTTTTGAAAATCAAAATAATATATGAAGATCAGATCATCAACAACTACATTCAGAAAATCGCCACATTATAGTAGTGTATTTCTGTATAATAACCTCCCTGAACATCTAAAATCAATTGCATCTTACACAAAGTTTAAATCAGAAATAAAAAAATTTTTGATTGATGAATGTTTCTACACATTGGATGAATTTGTAAATAAGTTTAATGAGCAAAATGCATAATTTTTTTAAACATCACAGATGAATAGATCACTAAAAAACATTATTTTTCCAGTATTTTATTTTTATTTTATGTTCTAATTAAAGGTTAAAAAAATTATTTACTGCAGCTGTCAATTTAACTGCGTTTAAACGGAGAAGTTTCCGCGCTACTTGTGTGTGACGTCATTGGGCACATCGCACCGACGGAAAACGTATTGTGATTGCGAATGTGTACACATTATTTATGTTGTGTTATGGAAAATACAAAGAAAAGTAGCTATAAATATTGTATTGTGCCCAAATGTACAAATACTAAGTACAATAAAAACTCCGGAAAAGTTATTTTTTAATGTGCCTAGACGCGAAAAAGTTAGGAAGAAATGGTGCAGAACTATATGAGACGAGACGGCCGAAATGCAGAATTATCGTCATCCTCAAGATTATATTGCTACCAGGATCATTTTGATGTAAATTTACCCATTAAAACTAATTATTTTATAATAATATTATGAAAATATGTACCTAACCCTAATATTATTGTGATAATTTGTTTACATATCATGGTGAATTTGGTCACTTTCCTATTTATAGGAATACAAAAGTTTACTAACTTCTGTTAAAAGGAACGTTGAATTAAAATGTATAAATGTATAAGAACGGTGGGAATAATGTAACTTCTCGACGTTCTACATATTATCCAGTTATATATTTATATATACCTATGTATGTCAACAGTTATTTTTACTATGAATGTACCTACCTATCTAAAAGTACGTACTTAGTAAGGGGAGGTATTTATTATATAAAAAAGTAAAGCATTCTAAGATGAAAAATATTAATTAATATAACATTAAAACATTGCTTTGTTTACCTATTTTGAGGTTAGGTACATAAATTATTTGTTATATTTATATTTAACTACAGTAAAAGGATAAAAATGGGCACAATTGAATTAATGTTTAGAATAATGAATGACACATACCTTGTTGCTTTAGTACCTCCAATAATTTCTGCACTAATAAAATCAATATTAGTAGCAAAAAAGTTTGTCATCATAAACACATCAACAACGGGCAAATTGTCACTCTGGCCCCGTAAAAACCCACTGTCCGTCATTTTTACCACTTAATAATTAAAATAAATAAATAAATGAATGATTTCTTTTATGAAAATATCAATACACATTTACAAAACACAAAACAATTTACGATTTCACCCCTTGGCAGATAGACGACCATTAGACATTATGCCGAATGACGTCAGACCAATAGCGTGGTGTTTTCAGTCACGTGGATATGTTCCCATAAAATTTTGAATTTCAAAGTCGTTTCTTTAGGCTACACATTTTTTTTATACCTTTTCTTCATTACTTTCTCAACTTATATAACATATATAACGAAAAAATAATAAATTATTGCATTTCTAAAATTCATGCATGTTGCTCATTCTTAAATGAGTAAAAATGTGTTAGGAAGAAAGGAAAAGAAATTATGTATTATGTGTCTATTGTCCCATATATAATTTTATCTATTTTATAACTAAAATAATCTTGTCTTAATATTTTAACTGTTTTTTTTTGTTTTTGTGATTACTATTTTATATACTGAGATTTTATCTATGTACTAGTAATGTTGAATATTGTGACCTGCCCTTTGTACTGTGTATGTTAGTTTGGGCCAATAAACTATTCTATTCTATTCTATATATTTTGGCCATAGAATCCAAATATGCAAAAATATTCAGGTTGTCCCATTCAAAATATGATTTTCATGTAAATTGCATCGAAACCGGAAGTCGGCTATTTTGGTTTTTTACGTCAGATAATTGGAAATTTCATCCCATATCACCACACCAAATTTGAAAAAAATCCATTCTCCCATTCAGAAGTTATACGAGTGTCCCTATCGGCTATGCCACCCATCCTTAAATTTGGTTATAGTAGAACTTTTTTTTTTTAAATTACAATGATTAATCATAGTTTCCAAGATGGCGACCGATGACGAGTCGACATCGGGTGCATGCGGAAAAATCGAGTGCAAGTATTGTAAAAGAACTGTTATAAACTTTGTAAAGTGCATTAAATGTGAAGAAACATTCCATCCAGCGTGTTTAACACAGGCTGCAAGCTTAAAAAACGCCAGTTGTCGGCACATGATTAAAAATGAAGTAGAAACCGACTCTCAAGATGGCCCTAAAAATCCATTAGAGGTTGAAAACGAATTGTTAAGAAAATTGGTTAACGAAATGGAAGCAAAACACGTAATTTTAAATGAAAATTGTGTCTTACTTAAAGAAAAGATCAAGTTTTTAGAATACAAATTAAATAAATCATTAAACTCGTATAAATACGCCCAAGGTGATAGCATGACAAAAAACGATGGGTTAGAAATCGAAAAAAACTCGGAATCTCAAGGTCAGTCAGTATCTCCATCTCTTGTTACCGAAAATGGAAATACCGCCACGTACGCGAATATAGTCACTAGTGTCAACAATAAATCAGAAAATAGTCCCACTTCAAACCCAAATAATAAAACCTCCAGTGCATCCAACCGTGCGCGAACAAAACATATGTCAAAGTCAAATGTCAGTCAAATTGTACCATCCAAAGCAGAAAATGCGGCGGCGCTCTTGGCCGAAACTAGTGCAAAAATTCAAGAAATTCAGAAGTTGTGTGAGGAATCAAAAAATTTAAATAACTCTGAGGGAAAATACAAAAAGCATACAAATTACAGAGCAAATGCAGGTCAGTTTATACAGTCTAACGAAGTTAATGCAGCAGTACTCCAGGCCCAAACTGCAACGAAAATGCAAGAAATTCAGAACCTGTGCGACGACACAAATGAGTCAAGTAGCACCTGGAGTAGAGTCACCCACTCCCGCCGAAATAGAAAATTTATGATAGGTGGAAATAGCGACGAAAATCTTGGAGTGCAAACTGTGCCAAAATATGTTTCACTTCACGTTACTAGATTGAAGCCTGGCACCAGACTAGAAGATCTAAAAAATATTTTAATCAAACATCTTCCTGAGGTTGTTTGCGAAAATCACGCATCAAAATATCCAGAATTGTATGCTACAATGAAAGTAACGGTAAACCAAAATAACTTTAGAAATGCATGGCGAAAAGAAATTTGGCCAAATGGAGCAGTTGTATCGCAGTTTTTAACAAAAAAGAGGGTGCCGTTGACAACATCAAGACAGATGGATCCTCCTGTTGTACAAATTACACCACAACTTCCTGCTTAAAAACTCGTGACAAAAATAGAGCTAGCGATAAAATAAATATAGTTTTCAGCAATATACGAAGCCTAAAAAACAAAGTTCTAGAGTTAGAAGTTTTTCTAGACCGTTATAAACCTGAGGTATTCTGTGTCTGTGAGCACTGGTTGAAAAAGGAAGAAATTGAAAACATACGTCTCAGTGGTTATGAACTGATAGACTATTCCTGTAGATCGTCCTTCAGAGGTGGGGGTACTGCAATCTATGCCCGCAAGGGAATGAAAGCAGCATCTTTATTCATAGATATTTTGCAAGTTGAAAAACATTTTGAATATTCATGTATTAAATTAAAAATTAACGATAAGGTTTTTAACATTGTTTCTTTATACAGGTCGCCAACAGGAGACTTGAGTGCTTTTATTGATAAACTTACGGAGGTCCTGGATGCGGTATCCAGAATGTCAAGTTACGTCATAGCAGGGGGCGATTTCAACGTAAATAAGACGTAAAACGTAAAAAAGAGACATAAATGACACAAAAATATTATCATCATCTAATAAAACAAAAACTGTGTGGAGCATTCTCAACGCTACCACAAACAAGCAAAAATCAGACAAACACATAAAGTTAAAAAGGAACAACAACCGTGAGGGGGAAATTAGTGATCCTGTCGAAGTAGCTAACATGTTTAGTAGACAATTTACATTACCAGAGCAAAAACCCTCAATACCCAACGCTCCTACAGCTCGGCTGGCACCAAGTATTTTCTTATCTCCAGTGAATCGAGATGAAATTCATACTATAATTTTAAACCTGCCAAGTAAATACTCGTCTGGAATTGATAACATTCCAGTGATGATTTTAAAAACTGTAAATGAGTATATTTGTGACCCACTCGTGAACTTAATAAATGAATGCCTTTTGTCTGGTAAGTTTCCCGATGATTTAAAGATAGGCAAAGTTATACCGGTTTACAAAAGGGGGGCAAAAAATGACATCTGCAATTATAGACCCATCTCACTGCTCCCGGCTGTGTCAAAAGTTATCGAACGAGTAATATATAATCGAATACTATCCTTTCTAAGTAAACATGCCATCTTAGTGAAACACCAATATGGATTCCGGGAAAAAATGTCCACCGAACTTGCAATCTTCAATGCATTAAAACAAATTCATGACGCGTTAGAAAAAAGAAACAAAATTACTGGGCTGTACTTTGATATGTCGAAGGCATTCGACACCATAAACCACGAGATTCTTTACCTAAAATTAGCAAGCTATGGTATCAGAGGCAAATGTTTGGATCTTATAAAGTCGTATTTAACAAATAGGTATCAAGTTGTAAGTGTCAGTAAACACTACTCCTCAGGTAAAAACAAAATAATGCAAGGCATCCCACAAGGATCCGTATTGAGCCCTTTGATTTTTTTAATTTATGTAAATGATGTAAGTGATAAACTAGGAGCAGACTCGGTCTTTCAGTTTGTTGATGATACATCGGTTATCCTAGCTAGCCCTGACTATCCGACACTATCGCGTAAATCCTCACTTGTTATCAATAATATGACACAGTGGTGTAATGAAAATAGTCTTAAGCTAAATACTGATAAAACTTCACTGGTTACATTTTCAAAAACCAAAAATACAACTGAATCTTTATATGTTAAACTTGACTTAAAATCTATACCAAATGCTGACGTAACAAAATTTTTGGGAGTCACGATAGACACTACCCTATGTTGGGACTATCATGTACACCAGTTAAATTCTAAACTAAGTGCAGCTTGTGGAGTTTTGAGAATGCTCAGAGACCAGTTGTCCATCGAGTCGCTAAGAATATTCTATTTTTCCTACATACAGTCTATCATTTCATATGGTATCATATTCTGGGCATCTTCTGCTATCGCCAGCAAAATATTTGTCACTCAAAAACGTATCCTAAGGTGCATGTATAATTTTAGAGGAAACACCTCTTGCAAGCCTTTATTTAAAGAGCAGAACTTCCTGACTATTCCATCATTGTATTACTTGAACCTTGTAATGTTTGTTAAAAGATATCGGAATGTATTTACAACTAACAAAAACAGCTACTCAGAGAATATGAATGTTGTGACAAGAAATGCTGACAGATTGAGGACGCCTCAGCATAACTCTGCCTTCTACGAGAAGGGACCTTATTATAGGGCTCTCACTGCTTACAATCAATTACCACTTGAAATAACGAACATAAACAGTGAACATAAGTTCAGGGCCTCCGTAAGTATTTATCTACAGGATAAATGTTTTTACAATTTCCACTGTTGGAAAAATGTAAATTTATAGTTTTATTGTACTTCTCGTCTCAATTCCCATGTTTTTAGTGTGTAAACCCTAGGCAATTAAGTTTTAACTCATAAATTTTGTAATTTGTACCTGACGATGCCCCGTCCATTTGGATGTAAATTATGGCAATAAAAGATTGATTGATTGATTGATTGATAATATCATATGAAGGTAATTTGTACTATATTTTTGCATACCCACTCCATTAAAATCTGATTAATGGGGAGCCATCTTAATATAGTATACAGTAGATGATTACTAATAAATGTCTTAATTACCTTAAGTTCCCAATGATTGAACTTCCAACCTGGAGAGTAATTTAACCGGTAATCACCCTTTACTCTAGCTCCGGCATTTTTCAAGACTTTTTCTAACTCATCGCACGAATCTTGCAGAATCTTCCGAGCCTCTTCGGAGAGGCCAACAGTTATTCCACACGGCACTATCACTATCTGCACAGATGCTACTCTTGGGGGCAAAACTAAACCTTGGTTGTCGGCATGCACCATTATCATAACACCTTAAAGCAAAACAATTGCGGGTAATACAACTGTATGGTGAAAAATTAAACCTACTGGAATATAAGTACATACCAATCGTTCTCGTTGTGAGTCCCCAGGAGTTTTGGTAGACATATTTCTTTTCTTGCGTTTCGGGATCTTCGTATATGATGTCGAATATTTTTGAGAAATTCTGACCAAGGTGGTGAGACGTGCCTCCTTGGATTGCTCTACCACTGGCAGAGACAAAAGCTTCAACGGTTAAAGTATAGTCTCCACCGGCAAATTTCTCCTTTTCTGTCTTACGACCTTTCACGACGGGTATCGCCAGTAAATCAGTATATATTTTAGCGTATAAATCTGTGAAATAAAAACTAGTCAAAATAAAACAATTTTAGGATCTTTCACAAACAAATTACTGATAGATATAATGCTGGTATTGTTTTCCCTAAAAATGTACCTAATATTGTTGAGACTTCTTCCACAGCCTCTTCTTCAACTGCATATGCTGTGTGCCCTTCTTGCCATAAAAATTCTCTGGTCCGCAAAAACGGCTGCGGATGTTTAAATTCCCATCTCTGAAAAACGTAATAATTTAATGACAAGGTTTTTGATTTTGTTCAAAATCTACCAGTACCGTTACTCAAGATAAGAAAGAAATTTACTTACAACTACGTTATTCCACTGATTAAGTTTAATAGGAAGATCTCGATATGATTGAATCCACTTGGCATAGGCAGGATACATCACTGTTTCAGAGGTAGGTCTAATGGCTATTGGCTCTGCCATGTCTGAATCACCAGATTTAGTTACCCAAGCAACCTGTAACAGACCAATACTCCCTAAATTTCCAACTTGCAAAACGACAGCCTCAATAATTTTAATCATTCACATTATTACTCACCTCGGGTGAAAAGTCAGCAATGTGAGTTTTTTCTTTTTCAAGTACACTCCTGGACACGAAAATGGGGAAGTAGCAATTCTGCACTCCAAGTTTCTTTATCTCTACATCGAACCAATCTTTAATCACCTCCCAGATGGCAAACGACCACGGTCTTAAGATATAACAACCTGACACGTCATAATATTCTATGAGTTCTCCTTTTGTAATAACTTGCGAGTACCAGTCAGACAGATTTTCTTCCTTCTTCGCCTCCAAACCGAGCCTCGTTTGTTTTTTTACTGCCCCCTCGTCACTCTGTAAAATGAAATTACAAAAGCATAACATTTAATATCAAATCAAGAAATTTCCCCTAAATACATAAAATTAGATCATTTTTAAAATAAAAAATTCGTTATTAAAAAATTCAATCTATATAAAGATATATGGCAAAAATTAATTTTCTTGTAGTACCTAGTGTTACCAAAGGATATCGTATTTGATCTACTGCTCATTTTAAAATGCCCTTGCCGATAGTCAACATGACAACTAAATTTTTGACAGATATTTTTTTTTTCAGTTTCGACAGAATATATTGGACTAATATACAGTCCCTGTAGGTCCAATATATAAAAGATGGATTCATATTTGACATTTATAACCAATATATAAACATTTAAAAGTTCCAATTTTCCAGTTTGCTTCTCGGGTGAACTTAAACAGCTGATTATTAGTAAAAAAGAGACACAAACGTTTTAGAGGAACTGGCAATATTGTTGATTACAATGTCTTCTCAGATTTGCGTTCCACATGTGCTGGTAAGAACTGAATGTTATGATAGATACATTCAACGTACTGAATCAGACATAAAAACTAATTCAAAATCCTTCTGGAATAAATAACATCAGGAAAAGCCGTGGTTACCCTAACCAAATGTTTTACCTTGATAAGACCAGCTCTGACGGTAACAAAAATGTGAATCTATTTGCTAAATATTTTTCAACTGTTTATTCTAATGAAACATATGATATACCAGTGAGTGGATGTTTTCCATGGTATTTCATCCTTGTTACCCAAACTATCGTTTGGACCGGATGGTGTCACTCCATTTTTATTGAAAGTCTTTTGCACCATTGTAAAACCCATTCACCTCTTATTTGAACTATCTTTAAGGTCTACTACCTTTTCCAATTACTGGAAAAATAGTTACATATTGTTCCTATTTTTAAATCAGGTAATAATGAAGACATCCAAAATTACAGAGCTATTTGTACTCAATCAGCTTTTGTACTGAGCGTTCGACTTCCACCAACCTACTAACCTATCAAAGCTCAAGTTGACAGTATCTATACAGATTTCTCTAAGGCGTCTGACCGGGTAAACCATCAACTATTGATAAGTAAGCTCCGCATTAGGCTCCGGTGAAATAGTGGTAAATTGGATCAATATCTCTCTAACCGACATCAATGTGTTCGAATAAACAACTATTTGTCACATGAATTTGCAGTACCCTCCCCGGTGTACATCAGGGTTCTCACTGTGGACCACTTTTCTTTAACATATTTGTTAACGATATTGACTATAACTTTAACTTTATATCAGAATTGATTTTATGAATTGATATGTATTATTCTTCTTTGATTTTATTATGTTGTATATTGTATTGTATGTTATTGATCGTTCATTGCATACTGTTAGATTTTTTTGCTCTTTAATTATTGTGCTCTACTGTTTTAGTCATCCTTACTTACATATGTATTATTTAGCATTCAAATGGAGTATTCCGTAAATAAATAAATATTCGGCTCATAATTATTTTCAAATTGTTACAAAATATGTACAAGTCTATCTTCAGAATGCTTATAATCTATATTGAGCACATCTATAATACAATACAATACAATACAAAATTTATTAATCTTTTGGGCCACTGGAAACAGTGGATAAGACAGGTCAATAATAAAAAAGTATTAAACAAAATACAAAATAGATAAAATTAAGTATAAAAAATATTTTAAAACACATTTACATTTCTACATTATACTAATATTACATTTAAAAACTAGGTAAGAACCGGATGTATAGTTAAATTATTACAGAGTTGCTAAGTTGTGCAGTGCCTCTGTGAACTCATTAATGGTATAGAAACAATGTTCAGTTTTTTTTTAAATTGAAGAGATGTTAATTGTTTCATACAAGTTGGAAGTAAATTATATAATTTAGTGCCTGAATATATTGGTGATCTTTTGTATTTTGAGTGGTAGTGTTTTATGGTTTGAAAATTGTTTTTGCCTCTGGTATCGAAGTGATGTATTTGAGAATGAGTTTGAAGGAGATCTTTGTTGTCATGTATGTAAGTTAAAATTTTTAAAAGGTAGGTACTAATTAGTGTTAAAATTTTGTGTTCACGAAAAATATCTCTGCAGGATGTTTGATAGTTTAAATTGAAAATTAATCTAAGGATAGATTTTTGTTTTATAAATATTCTGTTTGCCTTTGTAGATAGTCCCCAGATAACGATGTTATAGGCCATTATAGAGTGAAATTTAGCGTAATACACTGATACAAGCGATTTTGTATCTAATTAATTTTTTAGAGATTTAATTAGAAAATGTATTTTGTTTAGTCTCTTAGCTGTGTGATTGATGTGGTCATGCCACGAAAATTACGCATCAATCATTGTGCCTAAGAATTTTGTTGAGTTGACAGTGCTTAGATGTTCGCTGTGAAAACAAAAGTTGAAGTTATGTGCAGTTTTTAGGCTCATTCCAAATTCAACACAAATTGTTTTTTCTATGTTAATAATGAGACGATTTTGTAGACACCATTCACTGAATTCATGTAAGGTAGTGTTGACATTTTCAAATAATTTTTGAGAAGTTGTTCCGGATAAAATTCTCTAGTTCAGACATGTTTCCCAATATTTACAAATTTATCTTTCACCAATATAGAACCTATCTACATAATAAATTTGGACGTCTACATTATACACGGGCACATGCTGGGTCGAATTTCCGATTTCGCTGGTGCAATTTATAGTGCCGATAAAATACCAATCTCCCTTTTTCCACAGAAACATCCTACGACCTTCCAGTCGATGTATTAATAAATAATCATAAATGTTTTCTGTGACACAACTTCAATTAAAGTGACATTGAGTAATTTGCCTGATACCGTTTAGAATTTTGTTTTATTTTTAATTGATAATTTATCCATTATAGGTGCAATTAGGAAGAGATTTCCACATTGAGTCAAGCAATATTGGAAATTCAACGCTTAATAATTTCTCTTAATTTGGCGGGAATAGAGAACAGAAAAGGAGGCAAAGGTGCTAGATAATTTAGTTTGGATGTTTTATATATTTGTTTTACTAAAATAAAGTCAAATGTATGCCTTATCTTATTATCACATCCCTCTTTAAAATAAATCATTATAGATCAATATCAATACTGAATATGATATTTCTGCAATGAAGAAAGCAAACATACACATAATCATGGCAAAACTTTCAGCACCATTTAAATTAAATTTGTGTTGCTGGGATAGCGGCGGTTATATTTTGTAACTTTAAGGAGCATTTTCCCAGCAAATCTGCCCTAATGCAATTCGTAATGATATATTAATCTTTAAGTCGATGCTGTTTAGCAGTAGCGATTGTTTCACACCATTTTAAATATAGATCATACACTTACATTTGCTTCTACAGGTTTCTTCTCTTTTGCTGCCCCTTTCTGTTTCACTACCTTTTCCTTAGCAGCACCGGAAGGTTTACTTTCCTTCGGTTTAGAAGGAGTCCTACCTGGTACAGGAAAGTCGGTACCTGTTACAGTCTTATATTCTGCTTTAAACTCTAGCAAAGCCTTAACGGCTGCATCAATTTCTTCCTGAAATAAATAATTAGTTTATCAAAAGATGTACTGTATGAAAATATATAATATCTACCTTACTAGCTTTCTTTGCCTTCAAATCCCTGACGAGGTTGCCCTGCTCATTTACCTTAACTGTTAGAGCATCCTTAGCACTATCTCCTGCTCCAGAGGTAGAAGAAACAAGATTGGTATTAGGCTGAGCCTTCATATCGGGTTTCCAATCTTGCCCGGTTAATTTCTTAAAGTCCGCCTTGAGCTGCAACAGTTGTTTCACTTCAGCATCAATTACCCCTTTGTCAGCTTTACCTAAAAAATAATTAATTACATTGACTACTATCCTCTATTAACGTTCTTTCTCACCTGCTTTTAACTGTCTGACTTTTTCACCCTGGGCGGCAATTTGGGCCAAGATGCTATTTTCATTGCCGTCGCTAGTTATTGTTTGCTGTAAAATTGACTCGTTTTCAGATTTGATTACTTGCGAGGCTGAAGTGGGAGATGGTTTTGTTGAGGGGGCGCCAGGCTTCCAGTCTTTACCTAAATGATAATTTTAAAACAAAGGCTTATTATAACTGACTATCTATCCACAAGTAATTATTTATTATTTTCTAACTCAGGTAATAACTCATAATTAACCAATCAGTCGTCCAAAGTAGTTTGCAGAAACACAAGAACACTATACCTGATGTACATTTCATCAATCATGTTGGCAATATCTGGAGATGGTTAAAACTAAAGTACAACCTTCGATCAAAGAACTTATCTCTAGATATATGTACATAATGTGTATTGGTTTGTTGTTGATACAATGAGTGTAAGGCTCTTCAATTGCATACATTCCCTAAGTTCCTGATTGGCTAGTTAACCTATTCACGGCTTTTATTTGACAAAAATCTGTAAAGTTTCGGACACGATCGGTCCGGTTCATTTACCGTAATGACAAATATCTCTATTTACTGCCATCAATGGTAACAGGTGTTTTTAGTATTCCAGTGTGATTTAATAGTAAAAAACATAGAGTATATAGGCTCCAATACTAGTTAGCTAATAGATAGGTGAAGATCTGTTGTTTTTTATCAGTCATGCATGCCAAATATAAATATTTCATACTTATTCACGGATATTGCCTTGGTTTTGCATGGAACATTGTTACGAGTGGCTTTGTGCTTTTCTGATGAGCTCAGAAAGAGGGCGAAAAACGTTTCAAAGGCTAAGCATTTCCAAGAAACTGAATGAGAGATTTTATGAAAATGTAATCCATTAGAATGAAAAAAAATTTAAAGACACGGTAGGTAAATAAATTAATTTCAGGCCTTTCTTTTCATTTTTAACTGAATTCACATACCGTAGGGAGACTATGTTGGATGCTAGTGTTATAATGAGAATGTCAAATAAGAAATTGGACAAAATTATTTCAGAATTGTAACTTGCTAGCATAACCAGAAGTCAGGTTATCGAAAGAATGCAAAGATTTCATTAATATTTTTACATATAGTTTTTCTTTTAGTTCTCATAGATAGTTTTTCTTTCCGCTGTTTGCAAAATCCTATAAAAAATATGTTTCATTGCTATAAGCACACAAATAATAAATAATTCACTTTTAAACTTGTGCAATGTGTTTGTAATGACGTTAATAAAAAAGTTGAAAAAAAAAACAGAGTGGAAATGATCAGAAGGGGTAGAAAACACCCCTTTTATCACCGGTTCCATAACTTGTAAAATTAGGTCAAAAATGAAAAAAGAAACAATACATTTACCTTCTTCGGTCCAAAATTAGGATGTTTTTGTTCTGATGAATTTTTTCGAGAAATGCTTATTTTTCAAGATGGCAAGATGGCCATTCGAAAATTTCTAAAAGTGGGGGAAGGGAAATGTAAAAGTTGAAGAAAAAAAATCCTAAAAGTTGAAGTGAATGTATTATCGAAATACAACTTTTCTTTATTTGCAACTTTTCTGTAAAGTGCGTTTTCACCGAGTTTTTCCGGAAAAACATGAAAAACTACCCCTTTCTTTGAAATTGCAGCGCTTAAAAAACATGTAATTTAAAAATTCAGACCTATGCATTGAGGCCTTCTAAACATTTTTTGTCTCTTGGAATTTTTTTGTAACTTGCAAATTTTCTGAATTACAGGCAGTTTTTCATGAACAATAATGTACTTTTTGCAAATTTTCAATTAAAAAGTACATGAAAATTCAAAAAATGAGCATGATTTACATGTATTGTTATAAAGAAATATGAAACCTAATATACTTATATCATTTTTAAAGGTTCAATATAATTATTAAATTGAAAATGTGCAAAAAATGTAGTACATTATTTATCGTGAAAAACTGCCTGTAACTCGGAAAATTAGCAAGTTACAAAAAAATTTCAGGAGACAAAAAATGTTTAGGTCTCAATGCTTACGCCTGAATTTTTTCAAATTTCTAAATTACATAATTTAAAAGCGCTACAATTTCAAGGAAAGTACCCCTTTCCTATCCTAATATTCCAATTTTTTTTTCAACTTTTTTATTAACTTTATTACAAACACATTGCATAAGGTTTCATCAAAATTCATTCACTAGCACTCGAGTTAGAGATTTTAGTAATTTTAGCGCTCTGTTGACTGGACTAAAGGTATGCACTGAAGAGATAGCTGTTATATATCTAGACTTGTTCTATAATCGGAGGGTTCTATTTAAAAAATTGAAGTATTAGCTCGTCACCGCTATGTGAAACACCCTGGAGATTTAAAAATCATTTTAGAATATGCTCCTCTTAGGGCCGGTACTTTCATCTATAGATAGCGACATTTATTCTTTAGAATAAGTCTTATCTAGAAGATAAGCAAAAAATCGGTATTTTCACCTACAAATCAGTCAGATAAATATGCTTATTCCTAGGATAAACTATTCGGCGCCCAAATCGACGAATAAGACTTTTATCTACCGGATAAATGAAGCCACGCCTATGCGCTTGCGCTCTGATTGGCAGTGCTATTCTATTTTCTTACCTAAGTTTTGAAAAGTTCTTTGTTGTTTTGTGTTTAACAATATTTTAGATAAGGTTTGGCCAGTGGTGACTTTTATAACTGGGTGATTTTACGGACTTTCACAAGCCACGGCAGGAAGGAATAAAAAAATCTAATAACTGCTATTTATGTATTTCCTGACTTTGTCCAAAAACATATCACATGAAAGACAGTTTTATTTAATACATACCATTTAAAAATATGCAGACACAAAATCGCACAATAAAAGCCGTTGTAAACACTATACTCACAATGACAAACAACCAAAATGACTCAAATGTCATTAACAGGTAAGCAATAATAGTAGGGGATTATTTCTATCTTTATTTGAAGTACATAGTTTCTGCATACATTTCTCTTGTTTTACCACATCATAAGTTGTCAACACTTACTTTGGGAAGTGTCTAAAATCTTATCCATCGAATTGTTAACCAATTGTTAACCGAAGGTGTGATTTGAATGAAAGTACAGATAGAAGATATCCAGTAGATAGCAAATTCTGGTTATCTTATCCTTCGGATAGTTATCCGCCGGATAAAGTGTATTTATATTTAAGTGAATGTACCGGGCCTTAATCTCCTATAATTTTTATCTGAGACATTTGTTCAAATTTCCAAAGGTGAAGGTAATATTGAACGTATATTTTCTTAAGACAATGATTAACAACAAAAACCTAATACTTATAAAAAACCAATTTTAAATCTGCCCTAAATGTTCTCTCTACTGATGATACACTTACTAATACCCGCTATTTATTCCCACTACTACATAATTTAATATAAATAATACCTGTCAATGCCTTATATTCAGCCTTAAGAGCCAATAAACCTTTTACTTCGCCATCTATGGTAGCTTTATCAGCCTTCTTCGCTTTCAGATCTCTAACTTTTTCCCCTTGGGCTGCAATCTGTTGCAAAATTGTCTCTTCATCAGTGGATACAGAGCCTTGTTTGACTTGGCTCGCAGGAATAGAAGTAACGGCACCAGGAGTCCAGTCTGTACCAGTCGCTTGTTTAAATTCAGCTTTCAAGGCCAATAATACTTTGACCTCAGCATCGATCGAAAACTTATCAGCTTTGTCGGACTTTAATTTCCGAACCTAAAAAGAAAATAGCACAAGAGAATTAGTCTAAAATTAAATGCATATAACCATTCCTAAAATTATATTCAAATCATCTAAAACAACGCACCTTTTCTCCCTGGGCAGCAATTTTAGCATTTAAATCAGTTGAACCAACGCTAGGACCATTCTGCTTGGCATCTGGTGGAGTGCAGCCAGGTTTCCAATCCGTATTTGTAAGCTTTTTATAATCATCTTTTAATGACAACAATACCTTCACAGCTTTATCGATTTCTTCTTTGGCAGCTTTCACATTTTTTAGTGCACGTATAATATCGCCTTGTTTATTAATCTCGGCACTGACAGCCGAAGGTGTCTTCAATAGTGGTGCATCGGTTGTGGTTTTTTTAACTTCAGCCTAAAAACGTAGTTGTTTATCATATACCATTTGCAATGAGTGTTCATAGAAACAAATGAAAAGTACAAAACAAGTTTATGTTTCTGTTTAGATCAAATTTACATGATATTCGGTGTCAAACTACAAAACTTATAAGTATAGCATTTACGCACCCAATTGGAACAGCACGGAGCTAGAGGATCTTATGGGGTATTGTCAATATATCGCTTCACACTGAGTGAGAGAGCACAGAATTTTACAGATTTATATTCACCACTTCTCGTCTACAGTCCACGTGGACTTGATCAGCATGTCACATAGAAATATGGGTGGGATTAGATGCTTAGCGAATTTGATTTGTCAACACCAACCTTGTTCAGAGTTTTTGCATGCCATATAAAACAAAAAATACCTATTAACTATTTGTATCGTATGATCTGTACAAGTCAGTGCAGTACGGCCAGGCAGCATTATAAATTCCTTAATTCTAGTGAATATTTGAACAAATTATTAGTTTTATTACTGTTTTTGAGTGATTTTTTGCAACGAATTGTTTAAAATGGCATTTTGGAGGCCTTTCGATAATAGTGACAACGAAACGGATGATTTTAATAAAGAGCCTGTACAAGAGGAATTTGAAAATAAAGAGTTTCACGTTCAAACTCAAAGGGTTATTTTGAATATTTACTCGTGTTTAAAAGGCGAAAATATTGGTTCTTCATAAAATCAAATTGTGAAGAGGATTTGTGAATTAACCAAATTTAGCTGTACAATTTATAGGGTTATTAGAGCCGGGAATGTAGTTGATCATTCTATTAAAAACAAATTTACATCAGGTCCGGACTTAATACCATCATTCGTGGTCAAAGACTGTGCATATGTGCTATCAGTTCCGTTGTATATAATATTTAATTTATCTCTAAAAACATCAACATTCCCAAAAGACTGGAAAATAGCAAAGGCCTGTCCAATTTTTAAAGCGGGAGATCCAGCTAACGTAAATAACTACAGACAAATCTCTATCCTAAATAATTTTGCGAAGGTTTTTGAAATGATCTTGTATAACCACATCTATCTATCTACTAAAACAATGATATCACCATACCAACATGGTTTTATGGCTAACAGATCCACCATCACAAATTTAGTTCTGTTCACTCAAAATGTATCAAATACCATCGATGATCAAGGACAGGTGGATGTGTTGTACACAGACTTTTCTAGGGCTTTCGATAGAATTGACCATAAAATATTATTAAACAAATTAGAGCACTTTGGTTTTAACAACCAGTTGTTAATGTTCTTTGAATCGTACCTGCAGAATAGATATCAGTTTGTATTCTACAATGGTTCCAGATCATCATTATACTCATCGACATCTGGAGTACCGCAGGGTAGTAATCTTGGACCTTTGCTATTTCTGTTATTTATTAATGATTTATGCGAAACTCTTGAATGTGACAAACTAATATATGCAGATGATCTCAAACTCTTTAAAAATATAAAATCTGAAGATGACTGCAGAAAACTTCAAAAGGAACTTGATAAAATCAGTCAGTGGTGTTCACTTAATAGACTAGATCTGAATGTCGGTAAATGCAAAGTTGTTTCATATACGAAAAAGAAGAACAAATTTCAGTACAACTATTCTATAATGGGAACGATACTAGAGCGCGATACATTGATTAAAGACTTGGGTATTTATTTCGATCCTGAGCTAAACTTCGGAGAACATATAAGAATTAAGTGTAATGAAGCAATTAAATTACTTGGTTTCATTTTGAGAAATTGCAAATCATTCACCAATCTGGAGGCTTTAAAATTATTGTACTATTCATATGTAAGGTCTAAACTTGAATACGGAGCAATAATTTGATAGATAGATAGATAGATAGATAGTTTATTGATGCTTTAAATTATACAATTTTTGCACAAGTCAAAATACAAATGTAAAATAGTAAAAAAACTTAAAACAATTGGGCCACATTTACCAATGGACTAAAATGAATATAAAAGAGAACACTTACAAATAAAACATATAATACACTTATTTATATAACAAACAATTCCATAAGACAAACTTTACATAAATTATTACAGGTTAAAATCAGAGGTTGTCATCCCTGAATTTAAAAATTCCTCAAATGTGTAAAATGCTTTGTTGGTCAAGTATGTTTTTATTACCTTTCTAAAAAGTTTGTATTGGAGAGATCTCACAGATTCTGGTAACTTATTATAAAACAGCGGAGCATAATACAAAGTAGCATTCCATGATTTTTTTAATCTTAGATAATCTATTCTGAGGTCACCCTTTCTACGAGTATCGTGATTATGTACGTGCTGTGAAGTTATATATGTTTGATTGTTATTTTTGGCATAGAGCAGGCATTCGAATATATATTTGGATGGTAGGGTCATAATATTTAAATGTCTAAATGAGTTTCTGGCATCTGAACGGTACTGCAGTTTGGCTAATACGCGCATCGCCCTTCGTTGTAGTGAAAATATTCTATTGGTATGTAAGGAGTGTCCCCAAATAAGTATACCATAGCTGCAGATGGATTGTACAAGAGCATGGAATGCTAGAGTACAAACCTCTTGGGCTACGGTATTAGCCAGGTTCTTCAGAACAAATATGTTCCTTGAAATTTTTTTGGCAATGTGGTCTACATGGATATCAAATTTTAACGTGGGGTCGAGATGAATTCCTAGGAATTTAATTGAACACGGATTGCTAACTTCTTCATGAGTACGTAAAGAAAAGATTATATTTTCTGTTTTACTTTCGTTTAGACATAATCGCTCAGCTGCGAACCAGTCTCCAGCTCTGGAGATCGAGGCCTCCATGCAAATTTTTAGTTCTGCATAGTCCGTACTAGAGCAGGTAAAACTTGTATCATCCGCATATAACACAGCACTTTGTGGGAGTGCTACTGTTATGTCATTCATGTATATTAGGAAGAGCAATGGACCAAGAATTGACCCTTGCGGGACTCCATGTCTATTAATCCTATCTTCCGAGAGGTCACCTTCGTAACTCGTGATTTGTATCCTGTTGTTAAGATAACTACGTAACAACTTCAGGCTTGAAGGATGGATTCTATAATGTTCTAATTTTTTATATAATATCTCATGCGACACACAATCGAAAGCTTTTGACAAGTCACAAAAAGTTGCCCCCACAAATTCACCCGCTTCAAAGCCCTCGATTATGGTCTCACAAAGTTTATTTATAGCCAATACTGTGGATTTGTTTTTCCTGAAACCAAATTGCTCAGCGACTAGTAGGTGGTTTGACTCAAAATATTCCTCAAGTTGATTTTTTAATAACAGTTCAAAAATTTTTGAGATTACCGGGATCAGTGCTATCGGTCTGTAGTTATTTAAATCGTCTTGGTCACCCTTTTTAAATACTGGTATTAATTTTACTATTTTAAAACATGTTGGATAAACCCCTTCTTTGATAGATTGATTAAATAATTTTGTTAGTGGAGCAACTAATAAGTCAGCAAGTGATTTTATTAGAGTTATATTTAAGCCATATATGTCTTTACTATGTTTGTTTTTAAGGTTACTGATGGCATTTCGGACTTCAATGAAGGTAACCTCCCTGAAAGAAAAGGATATTTCTTGTCCAGTAGTATTTGCTCTCCCTAGATACTCGTCAAATGCGGTAGCAGGATGTGGTATGTCTGCTAAGACGTTATCAGCTATATCTGTAAAGAAATTGTTAAAATCATTTGCGTGAATGTCCGTCCGTCCAGTGCTGGAGACATGTTTTCTATTTGTATTAATTATGTCCCATGCCGCCTTGGCAACGTTGTCAGAATTTTGAATGTACTTTGTGTTAGCTCTCTGTTTCGCTTCATTTATGGCTTTTTTATATTTGTACTTATATCGCTTAAGACTATCAGCAAGATTTACAGTTCTAAAATTACTATATAGATCATTTAAAAATCTTAAGTTTTCTCTCATTTCTCTGAGTTCCTCATTGAACCACGAGACTTTAGTAACCTTACCTACTTGAACCTGTTTCTTTGTCACTGGGAATGCAATATCTCTATATTGTAAAATTGTGTTTAAAAAAAGGTCATGTTTTTCATCGGCATTCAAATTAGAATTTAAAAAAGGCCACGTTTCGTTTGATAAAAGATGATACAAGTCAAATTTTCCCTTTGTGGTTATTGGGCGGGAGAAAATAACCTCAGTCTTGTGTTTATGTTTATGTAGAACACTTATATCTACTCCTATATTTACGGCACAGTGATCTGACAGTGAAGGGTTAAAAACATTGATATTGTGATTTAATATGTCAACAAAGTTTATCAAAATATTGTCGATGCATGTATCGAGTCTTGTATTTTCAAAAACTCTATGGACAAAGCCATATGAATTCATAGTGTCTAAGAAGTTGTGCTTATTTGCATTGTTGCAGTTGAAATGTATATTAAAATCTCCATTTATGATTATATATTTACCAGAACTAAAAATGTGTTCAAGTAGCAAGGTCATAGTATCTAAAAAGATATTATAGTCTCCGTTTGGAGGCCTATAGATAGTTATGATTATGAAATTTAAGTGTATAATCTCTACTGCGGCAATTTCACAATGCATTTCATTTGATAACATGACCAAATCATGTTTTGGTACATATTTGATGTCATTTTTACATAGTATTATCGAACCACCGTGGATATGTTGTTTCCTTGCAAAGAAGGATGCCACAGCGTAGTTCTGCACATGTAACACTTCAATTTCTGCTTCGCACAAAAAATGTTCGCTAAGACACAACACATCATATTTGTGATTATTGCATACCAGCATCGCTTCCAGTTCCCCTACTTTTTTCCTTACCGACTGTATGTTGAGGTGTAGCACATTTAGCTTGTTGTTATTTCTACATAGCTGCTTTGTCTTTTCCTGAAGTGTTTTTACACTGACGGATTCGCCAGTTCCTTTGATTGTGGCGTAATCCTCCTTTTCGTTAAAAAACGTGACACCAGAGCTCCACTCGGCCACACATCACGTCTCCACGCATTTTTGAAGTGTTCCTGTCGAATAGTTACCTTCATAGATTTATACACGTTTGGTAATTTGGATTCATGTTCTGTACATATAACTCCTGGAAACTTATCCATTAAAGACTTTTGAAAGTCATCTGGCTGTGTTTCAGGGTTTAATCTTGTCACGTGTAATGAGATAAATTTTGGTACCGTTTGAATATCTGTTGATATGTTGTCGCCGACGACGAACCTTCGATTTCTTCTTTGTTTAGGTTTCTCCCAGCCGTCATTTTCTGTAGAGTCCCTCAATTCTTGTATTTCACGAAATTTATTGGCCGTTTGGGCTTGTAAAATAGCGGCACTAACTTGGGTTGCCTGGAAAGTACTTTGTTTACCAGCATGCCGCCCGTTTCGCTTGTGATCGTTTGTTTTATTATTATTACTACTAGCATTGCTGATATTGATATTATTGACAGTTGAAGGGAAACTACTTTTTGGAAGGTTGGCTGTACTACTTGATGAAGCCTTTGTTGCATATGTTTCAGCTTTTTGTGCAGGTTGTCTCTCGTTTTCTTCTTCTTCTTCTACGTTGTGCACTGCTGCCACAAACTGTTTATTACTTGGCATTTGTGTAGTTTTCAGTGACTGGATTGAGGAATTTATGTTATTTGGTTTTTTACCAGTTTGACTTTTTTTGTGTATGTCTACTTTTTCTTCCAAAAAAACGATTTTCTCTCGTAGTAATTGATTATTTTCTTCCAAAATTTTATTTTTACTCCTGAGTTCTTCTATTAACTGCCTCTGATATTCTACTTCAACATTTATGATATTTATTTGAGTACCTTGAGACTTATCTTGATGATGTTGGTCGCTAGTTTTATCCGTCTCATGAAGACATTCCGGATTTTTCCCTTGATTTGCTTGTTTAAAGCAACCAGGATGAAAAACACACTTACACTTAACACAAAATAGTTTATCTTTTATTATTTGCCTTTTACACTGTTTACATGTTATAAAATTGTCACTTTCATTGCTTACTTCCATCAACGCGTTTTCATCGGCCGCCATCTTGGCGAATTATTTGGAACCCATATTACCAAATTCACAAAAGCAGTGTAGAACAAATACAGAGAAAATTTTTAAAGTTTATGACATTCAAATCAACAGGACAGTATCCAGAAAGAGGTGTAAATAACAGCAGCTTATTAAGCACATTTAACTTCAAGAGCCTGGAATTTAGAAGAATTTGCTATTTTCTGGTATTCTTATTTAAATTAATGCATAACAAAATTGACTCGCCGGAAATGCTTGTCCAGTTAAATGTTCACGTTCCAAGGTTGCATTCTCGTCAAAATAATATGTTTTACAGTGAACGGGCTAATACAAATGTAATGTTAAAATCACCCATTTACTGTATGTGTAATTACTACAATAAAATAAATGAATTGTGCGATTTAAATGTGTGTTCCCAAAAAGAATTGATAAAATGCGCAAAACAAGTTTTCAACATGTGAGTATTCCCATTATAAAGAATTATGTGTGTATAAACACACAAGTAATGTGTGAATGTTGATATGTTTTTATTTTGCTCTATATATACGCTTTCATTGTAAGTCTTATGTCATAGAATTATGCTATAGTCTGCTATATTATATGTTTATTATAAGTTCATTATAAGTTCATCATAAGTTTATCATATAATTTCTTCTACAAATAGTCATAGAATTATTGTATTATTGTATATAATTTTTGCCCTGTAATTGGGTGGTACCTGTTGGGCAAATAAAGTGTTTATTTATTTATTTATTTATTAAACTGAAAAAAGTTGGGCAAAAACTTAAAAAACGTGTTAACACGGCCAAAAATGTCATTCGTCGATTTGTGTATGACTTTTACAATGAACAGAAGGTGCCCACATTAGAAATGATTAGGGATAAATTACGCGACTATAGATCATTAGATATTTTGCGAAACGTTTTGCTCGATTGCAGTTTTAGGTACAAAAAAATTGGACAAACGAATGGTAGTTATGGAATCAGCACGCATCGTTGATCATCGACACGAGTACCTGCGTAAAATAAAAGAATACTGAGATGCAAATAGACATAATTTATCTTGACGAAACATGGTTTGATACCCATGATGTAGTTCAATACGGTTGGGTAGATAACACCAAAAATTTAAGTGCTCCTTGTTCTAGGGGAAAAAGAACAAAATGTGGGACTACTTTTCTATAGTTCTAGTTATAATATTTGTTTAATTGCTCAGTGTTCACATGTTTTTTTTTCTTTTGTGTGTATATGTTTTTACAATGTTATTTGTGATATTTTCTTTGTATTTCTACCGACAATGTTTCTTAACTGTACTTGTACATTTTCTGAAATTAATAATAATAATAATTATTATTATTATTATTCTACATGCTGGAAGTAAAAACGGTTTTATTCCAAATGCGTTGTTGTGGTCTGCTAAAAATATCAAGCAATCCTCTGCCGACTACCACGAGGATGACAGCTGTTACCAAATATCCCACCAAATTCTGTAATTGTTATGGACAATGTGTCATGACATTCTCGGCAACACACAAAAGTTCCGAACACCAACACAAGAAAAGGCGATATCGTTGAATTTTTGAAAGGTAAAGGCTTGGAAATACCAGAAAAAACACAAAAAAGACTTTATTAGAACTGATTGGAAAGCAAAATTTTAAAAAGGAATAGGCCGTTGAAAAAATTTTCGAAGCACACGATCATACTACTTTACATCTGCCTCCATAGTATTGCGTTTTCAACCCCATTGAAATTGTGTGGGCTGATGTAAAAACAAGACTATGTCAATATAATCAATCCCCACAATTAAGTGAATCTGTCTTAAAATATATAAAGATAATAGTAGACGAAATAGGCTAAAGCGATACATGGAGGAAGCATGTCTCTCATGTGATAAAAAAAGGAAAATGAACATTCTATATTATCACCTATCAATTTAATTATTATTAATGTAAATACCAATTCAAGTTCTTAAAACTCAGATAGTGACGAATGAAATATTATTTATTTATAGTTCATAGACAAAGCTTTTTTGAAATTTGTTTATTTAACATCGACCTATTTCCGCTACTGAGACCAATTACCGATGCTAGGCAACAAGTTCCCCCTTTAAAATTTTGCCGAGTCTTTCCTTTATAGAATAGTAGAAATTTTCTACCTGCCTAACATACTGCCAAAGTTCATAGAATCTTGGCCTAACATTTAATAAACAAGACAGTCACTGCTTTACACCTCTTCAGAAGGATTATATACCATCTATGCAACTCCTGCCTAAGATTACATAACTTTGCCGTTAAAAGATAGAACGAGAGGTAGGTCACTAGACAATAGACGTAGCCTTAATATATAATTCATGTGACTTATCAAATGTGATAACATATTTTTTCATTAACCACTTCTATTGAATAAAGGTATTATAGAAATCCCTTTCTTTAACAATTAAAAAATAATTTTTAGTATTTAAAGCATTTTTACATTTCTACCGCCGTTGCCTATGTCCCATAAAGGAGATGCCGACTTTACTCCCAGTTTTCGTTTTTATGCTGTCTCAATTGAGATCATATATACTATACTGTCGTGGATAATAAATAATAGGACTTTTTTTCTAATGTAAATCTATCTTTATTTGAATATGTAATGAGTAATCGAAATAAAACAGATATTATCACTGTTCTATTTTTTATTTTAAGGCGGATGTGGTAAGTCTGGAGTTATTGCTATAGCAGAAGATCCATGGTCAATGAAACCAATTACATTCCGTTGTAACATTAATAAAAATTGGAGAATAACAAGTGGAGAATAAACAATTTAATTAATTCGTAATATTAAAAAAAAACATTGAATAAACTATCAATATTTGGCTATTGAATCATTTCTATTAGTCTGTTTGGCATAAAATTCAATAAACTCGTGCAATAATCACCGGTAATATTTTCCCATGCACTATTTATTAACTCCAGTAATTTTTGGCCATTCCGTGGTCTCACATTTTGGATATTTCTTATGAGTAGTCCCCATACTTCTTCCACGGGTTTAAAGTCTGGACTATGACTGGGCCAGTAAGGAACATTAATATTGTGGCCTCGAAACCCGTTAAGGTAGCAGTATGAAACAAACAATTATCTTGTTGAAATATGAATTCATTATTAAGAAATCCTAATCAACATTTCAATATTAAATTGTTCCTCAATATGCCACAAGACACCAGGACCATGTGCCGATATCTAAGCCTACATATTAACAGAAAATCTGTTAATTTTGTCTTTGTTGGATATATAGATATATATTTCTCATCGAATCGAGTACTGGCAGATCGGTAAACACGAATAGAACCACTATGTATAATTGGAAACATTTTTCGACTGTTAAGACGATATTATTTCAAAAATCTATACCAAATACTATATATTCTAGAGCAATGTCAGGAATTATATTATGCTTGAAACTAATGTTTATAATGTGAGTTAATCTCTCAATAGTTTGCGCTTTTGCAGCTTTTATAAATTTTATTTACATAAATTTTGTGTAACTATTTAAACAAGAATAAATACTTGAGCTCGACAGTTCAAATGTTTAAAAAAAGTTACACCGAAATTAGTGCTGTTGGGTTCCAAAGTATTGGCGATTTTTTGTCTTCATTGACTTCACTACATAGTCATCACCTTATCTGCACAACCAAATGCTGAACTTACCTTTTTATTACTAGTTGCCTTAATAGGAGCTGCATTGCCTAGTGGATTTTCATTAACATGACCATCGGGAATAGAAAACAATATAATCGGCTGTTCTCTGCAAGTGTGTAGATTAAGGGGTTCATAAGCAACATCTACTTTAAAGAAACCACGCCTCTGCAGTTGAATTATATCTCCCTTCTTTAAATTTCTCAACTCAGGATCTCCCAGCATTTGTACTTCTTTCTAAAATACACAAGTAGTTAATGTATACACATTGTTGTATCTTCTGTATTTTGCCTTATAATCTCCTCACCCTAGTTTCGTGACCAATATACTGCTTGAAATCCTCGTCTTTGCCTAGTACCGGTTTGCTAATAATATGATCAAAATATACACACCAAGTAGGTGTAAATGGAGCTTTCTCTACATCTGCCAACCACGTCAACTTCAGTGTCTTCTTATAATCCTTATTATCTAAGTTGGGCTCAGCCTCTATACTTGATATTTTGGTATTTTCGCTAAAACAAATTTTGGAGTAATTTACGACAAATTTATACTATACAAATTTAAAACTATGCACAATGTAAATATTGGCAATGACAAATGTTTCTAATCAAGTAATTTAAGAAGATTTGTGTGTTGTTTTGTATTTTCTGTTCTAATGAATTGATTTGTTAATGTAAATAAATTTTATCATTGTATTATTTTATGCTATTCAAAATACACAGGTTGACTCCTTACTTGGATACAATCTTTTTGGATTGATTCAAAGTCTGATTGCTTAAGGACTTTTTTTTTGTCTTGTTTATTTTAACGCCCTGGCAAAGTTCAGCTAATGCTATTTCAACACTTGACCAGGACAGCAAAATGAGATATGGTCACCCATCTAAGTGACGGACTCTCCCAGCATTGCTTAACATCGCCGATCGAGTTCTCACCATCATCATCATCATCATCAACATATTTATTCTTTGTTTTTACAGTTAATGCTTCCCCGGATCATGACCCGGAGCCAACCGTACAACCACGTCGTGCAGCGCCGTGGTGTTAGTGCGGTTGGACGGGTCGTGACCGGTTTAGCTCAATAAAATGGTTAAAATAAGATAAAACTCCTGCCGCCTGTGGCGGCTTAAAATTATCGATAAATTTGGACATATTAAAAAACTTAATTCTAAACAATGGTTAAAATCTTAATCTATTTTATGGGAAAAACACTTTTTTTAAATTTTGTTGTTGAGATGGAGACGAACTCAATTGGAAAAGCTCCATTTAAACAAATTACCCCAACAGTCTGCTCGCCGTTAGGAATTTTTGGTTTTAGGAAAGGAAAATTGAGTTTAAAATAGTTAAAATTTTTACAAAGTTTATCGGTCTAAATTGAATTTTTTAACAAAAAAGTACAGAATAACAAAAATTACAAAAATACAAACATATGACAAACAAGGAGGAAAGAGATAGATATAGAATAAAAGATATGGTGGTGAAAAGTGTATGATAGTTGGAAATTTTGGTAGGAAAGAGTGTGGCTATAGAGGTTGCCGAAAGATAGGCAACGCCTGGTATGGTAATGGGTGTTTAATTTGGAATGGGGCATTATGCATTCTTATTTGGGTAATGTTGCGTGTAAGCGGACTGTCACCCAGTCGAAACTCGTAGAATTTTTGTGATGTGTCCCGGATGAAGTCCGCTAGTGGTGTTATGTCGTTACAACGATCATATAAATCTCTGAGGGAGGTGTATCTGCCCGAATCAGAGATGAGGCGCATAAATTTGTGCTCTAGGACTTGGAGTTTTTTCATTGTCGTGACCGGGATGCTGCACCACACCGGTGCCGCGTATGTGATGGCCGGCCTGATCACCATTGTGTACAATAATTTTTTGTTTGTCCTGTTTAATCCGCTACCCCTTGCCAGGAGCGGATACAGACTCCTGGACATGGAGTAGACCTTCCGTACTGTCTCGTTAGTATGTATGTTGAAGGTCAGCCGTCTGTCCAGATGTACCCCTAGATACTTCACGCACTTTTTAATTGGAATTTCTTGACCCCTGATCGAAATTGGCGTTAAAATACGATTTTCTGTAGCTCGGCGCGTGAAGAGTACGCTCTCAGACTTCTTGATGTTGACCCGAATCTTCCACTTGTCGTAATACGCTGTGGCACGAGCCATGTGTTCTCAACACTGAAACCGGCACCGTATCTCGCCTCACATAGATCTAGAATACTATGTAATGATTTATTCATGTTCTTAATTCTTGAGTAATTTCTTTTACGATCAGATTTATGTCCAAAAAAATGTTGTCCCACAAAAAGTTCAGATTAATATGTTTCAACAAAGAAATAAAATTACTTTAATTATTACCGATTAATTTTCTTTATCAGTAAATTTCCCCAGTTAATGAACGTTGCATTTTCACCTTCCTTGAGGGATTCCGCATCTGCACGGTCGATAAGTATCTTCGGGGCAACCCAAACCTCCTTAGTACCTACATCACTATTCTTCGGGTGTTTAGGGACAGTCAAGCATTCTTCTTTAACGCCCTTCACAAAAATTGGAACCGGCTCGTTGTGTTCAACAGCTGTGTATCGGGGGGCAATCGGATCAATCACCTAAAAGCACAGAATTACTTGTAGAGTGAGATTTTTAAAATCCACAAAGTTTGTAGCAGCTCCTTACCTTCTTATTGAAAGCCCATATTTTATCCCACTCCATGAAAACTACAGACCGACTCGAACCCTGCGCTATGATGAATTCCTTCAGACCTTGCACGGTCATACCTCTTCGTAACACGCCCCGTACGGTAGGCATTCTTGGATCATCCCTAAATAAAATTAGAGGTTTAAATCACGCACAGGAGATAAAATAAAATGCAATTTTTCATGTATGAGTTCGATTGACATGCACTCCTATCTTATCTAGAAAAGGTAAACAGGCAAAGAACTAATTACCATCCATCAACGAGACCCTCATTGACAAACCAAGTCAATTTACGTTTACTAAGTACTGTATTAGTCATCGACAACCTACTATATTCCCAAATATAGGGCTTCCTTAATCCGAGAGCTTCGATGAACCAGTAAAATTGTGGATCACGGTCGTGATACTCCATGGTACGTAATGTGTGCGTTACTCCCTCAATTGCATCTACTATCGGACACGCAAAATCATAAGTTGGATACACTCTGAAAAAATAAACACCATAAAATCTGTTTTCAGGAATTTTGATGTTTCTAAAAAATCTCGATGGAAAAACAAAATATATTTACTTGTATTTATCTCCCGTCCTAGGGTGCGGTTCATTTTTACATCGATATATCGTAGGATCTCTCATACAACCATTTGCGGACTGCATATCTATTTTCGCTCTTACGCAATACTTTTGGCCCTTCTCGGTGCCCTTCTTCATTTCCTCCCAGACTTCCAGATTTTTTTCTACAGCTAAAATGGTATATTACACTCTACATCTTATAATTAAGTTACTAACCACACTCACAATTTGACCTATTCGCCGAATCAATCTTTTGTTCTCGCTGTGTCTTCATGAGTTCTGCCTCGGTATCATCAACATAAGCCTTTCCCTCTCTTAAAAGTTTTTCGCAATATTCCAACATCAAGTCGAAATACTGAGATGTGTGCGTGAACATATCGGGTTTAATATCTAACATGGCAACATCTTCCAAAATCACTTTTTCGAAATGTGGATTTTCTTTGGCAGGATTCGTGTCATCAAAACGCATAACGAGTTTTCCTTGGAAGGCTTCTTGATAATACTGGTTTAAGAGAGCAGCTTTGGCATGTCCAATATGTAAATAACTAAAAAATACACATGAATATTGGTGGATGCCGGTGTCAAGCTTAAGGTGGCCATTCCCTAGAAAGAGACATCCGATAGAGATATATCTATTATTTTTGCTCATAACTTTTATATCTTAGTACATATATTTTAAAAAACTATAAGAGTACCTAAGTAGAACTATAACAAGACTATTACTATGAATTTTCACTCAATGATTTCAGTGGTTTGCAAAATAGCTAGATTTAAAACTACGAAATAGGGAGATTGACATAATTCTTAAATTTAAATCTAACTATTTTGCAAACCGCTGAAATTATTGAGTGAAAATTCATAGTAACAGTCTTGTCATGGTTCTACTTAGGTACTCCTATAATTTTTATAAATATACGTACTAAGAAAAAAAAGTTATGGCCAAAAATAATAAATATTTCCCTATTGGAGGTCTCTTTCTAGGGAATGGCCACCTTAACAATAACAAATGAGAAATAAATTAATGCACTTATATAATATATTATATAATGCAGTTGTCTTTGAATTGAGGTAAGCTTTTTTTGGGTTGTTTATTTTGAACAAAACAATACCTCGACATAACCCTGGTAAGTAAAACTATTGTTCAGGGTAAGAAAATCAAAATTTTATAGTCAAAATAAGGAATTTTACGCTACTACACGACCTCACGCCTCCAGTGTTGTTTATTGTAGCAATCTCTACAAGGGCGAAGGGCTAATTTTATTTGTTATATATCTTATTTTAAATCATGTCCTATGCATTGTTGTCGTCCAGGTTGAAATATTTGAAAATATGGTATATTTATGTGATTTTATTACTTTTTTTGTAATACTTCAAATAATTATATTTCCTAAAATATTTATCGTAGTAAGTTGTTCTTTGGTGGGGGTTGAAAAATATTACAAAAAATCTGAGGCCTTGGCTTCTAGTACATACACTGAATTTCAAGTTTCTGTACTCTTACCAACTTGCTTTACTTATATTCCCCTATTTACCCTTAAATAACCCCCAACACTTCAATGTAATCATCTCAAAATATATATAGTTCCAGATGTCGTTATAATACATACGTGTACCAAATTTCAAATAATTGTTTCAATTTTATTTTATCAACCCCTTTAATAATGGAGTGAAGAGTTGAAAAATTTTATAAAAAAATCTGAGGCTTTAGCTTCTAGTACATACACCGAATTTCAAGTTTCTGTACTTTTACCAGCTTGCTTTACTTATTTTCCATTATTTACCCCTATTTAACCCCCAACCCTTCATCAGAATAATCCCAAAATATAATCTAGTTCCTAATGTCATTATAATATATTACGTGTACCAAATTTCAAGTGAATATCTCAATTTTATTTTATCAACCCCTTTAATAATGGAGTGGGGGAGGGAGGGGGGAGGATGAAAACTATTATAAAAAGTTTGAGGCCTTGGCTTATAGTACATATATCAAATTTCAAGTTTCTGTACTCTTACCAGCTTGCTTTACATATTTCCCCCTATTTAACCTTATTTACCCCAACCCTGCACTGCATATCTTAAAAAAACAAGTTCCAGATCTCGTTATAAATATACCAAGTCAATATCTTAAACCGGAAAAACGCGCGGAAAAAAGTTAGACAAGCAGAAATTTTTTTCGCTCAAATTTAAAATCTCGACGTTTCATGTCATTCTAAACCTGTTTCAAGAAAATAATTTTGAAAATTTTTTTACGGTTACTATACTTCCAAACCACTACATGGATGTGGAAGTAATAACCCTCAAATTGAAGAGATATAAAACTAAGTCATTAAACAGTACCTTACTTTTTAATTTAGTTTTCAAATATGCAAGACTTGTTTGGAATACAGCTAGTGGCAAGTGGAATAATATATACAGGGTGTCCCAGAATTGAGTTCCTGGACAAGAACCCGTGATTCCTGAGTTCATATTGGGCCCATATAACCCAACTAACCTTAGTCCAAGAATACATCCCTGACGAAGTACAAACTCTTAAAGTCAGGCAGAAAAAAAAATGTTTCCAATAATTTCAGTTATATCGAAGACAATATTTTCGAATTTTGATGGAAACTGTATCTCTATTTACTCTATGTAAACTTGATAACCAAATATCTTTTGTTTCTGAAACGCGACAGGTTTTCTGTTTCACAAGCACCTATGACGTACAGAGATAAAAACGGTAATTCTTGATTTTCGGTTGATATTGAACAAAATTTTAAAAGTATTAATTTGTGTACTGAAACAGGTGGACATCATGTGGAGCATTTGTTATCAACATTTTATTCTAATAATGTAAGTAAATGTTAAATAATACAAATAGAGGAAAAAACAATATCTTGTATTTTGATTGATATTACAAAAATTTTTGAGAGTACCTTTTTTGCAGCCCTTTCAATGCTCTGTAGAAATGTTCAAGTATTCCGTAATTTTACAGGGCGATACAAAATTACAGCCAGTCAAATAGTAATAATTATGAAAAAGAATTGAGAAACAAAAGATATTTGGTTGTTACTAAGTTTACACAGAGTACTTATAGAGATACAGCTCCAATCAAAATTTGAAAATCTTATCTTCAATATAACGGAAACTATTGGAAAAGATTTTTTTTTGTCTCACTTAAAGAGAATGGAGTACATTCTCTCAGGGATGCATTTTTGGTCCAACGTAAGTTGGGTTATATGAGCCCAATAGGAACTCAGGAATCACAGGTTGCCATCCGGGACGCCCTGTACATGAAACTAAATATGAAAACAATGACTCCAATGCGGTAGTATGGTCCCTAGGAATACTCATCTCCTTACTTTTCCATACAGTTCTATTACGGGTAAAATGGAGAAACTCTAGTTTCTCATTTAAATTATATAACTGGTCACTCTAGCTATAGATCCACATCATTCTTTCAAAAATCTGTGTGTAAATGGTTTCAAAGAAAAGTCACTTGTAAATTGGAGCATCTTGGCTGAAATAATGTGAACCCCCATCCCTAGTAGCACACAATATTGGACCAATATTGAACCAATATTTATAAATTGGTCCTATATGGACTGTATGTATATTGGTGCACTATTGGTGCTACTAGGGATGCAATGTGTTGCTTTTATTATAAGGAAAAAGTGTTCTACATATTTTATGAAATTCCCAACACTTCCAAAGACAACGAAAAAAGTGATTTTCTTAAAGTAGTTCCAATCAGAATCCGTATTCACAAAATTAAGGACATCAAATTTAGATCGAAATGTACTCATTAATATATGTGCAATAGAAACTGGCCTATCCATACAGTATAGATGTGAAAATATGCAGAGTTCTACTAAAATTAAAATATTGAAGGGTCAGGAAATTAACTCTTGTTTAAAATATCAAATAGAAAGAAGTACCAAAAATCATTTAAATTAATACAATATACTGGAGTGTGGTGGCAAACTTTTGAAATATTCAATATTCATCGAATCATATAAATTATATGCTGAATAGTATACAGGTTTCTAAAGTTTAAATTAGCTTCAGATTTGATGCTTCAATTTGATTAATCAAATTGCCTAAACACAGTTCGAGGTCATATCTTTAAAAATTGTCTATGAGGTCAAACCTATTAAAAATTATCCTATACATGTACCCACATAGTCTTGATTTATTAAAAAACTCATAGCACCATATTTATTGAAAATAATTTTGAAATGATGAATACTATACAGGGTGTTCCTGTACATAGCTTAATAGGAGGTAGATTTTATTATACATTATTTGTTATTGATTTAGGTACTTTGTCACATCATGGTCAATGGGCTAAAGCATCTTAGTGGCGAGCCTACTTAGTTATAGTCTATTGTGTACCTACTGTAATTGACAAATATGATGAAGCAGCATGATGCAAATAAATCCCATCTATTCTTTTGAACACTGTACGTCAGTCGCACATGACTGGTGTAATTGGATGGAAATGTCTCCTTGTAACCGCCCACTTTTATTACAATTTGTGTTTCTATATGTTTGGGAGGGGTATGGCTAGAAGTCGTCTTCCTCGCAGCTTCATCATATTTGGCGATTACAGTGGGTACTGGGTTCGATCTCCAGCTATGACACTGGCAATGTCGGTGGGTAATAGATATTGTACGCATTTTTCACATGTGTAACCCGGATAGCCTAGGCCTTGGATTTAGAGGTTGTCAATGTGTGGTGTGTTTATATTATGTTATGTTTATGCATCCATAATTTATTTTTTGATACGGGTCACGATAGTGTATCGTGATAAGGGTCATTTCTTTATGACTAACCGAAAACATTATATACCTAGTCCAATCTATATTTTAAGAAGACATTACTGTTACGTATAGACCCTAATATCACACAAATGTGGGCCACATTTAAACTAATTGGATTCACAAATTAATGATTGCTGCTTTAAAATGAGGCAAAAATAAGAAAATCTCTGTATACTAGAATATGAAGGCTCTAAGAGCTACATATGGTAATGTTTTAGAATCAACTTGATATCCTCTCTCTACAATTACTTAATATTTATCAGAAGTAGAATAATATATAAAGAAATATTACTCGAGTATTATTGAGTTAAAGACATAATAAATCATTTATCAAAATCTGCAATAAACATTTACAATTTTATAATGATTGATAAAGTTATATTATTGCGTAAGATAAAAGAATTATTAAATCATCCTTAAGCCTCATTACCTATGATTCTATTATCTAATTATCACATATTTAAATAATTGGTATATGTTTCTTAACACTTACCCTGAAGCCTCAGGAGGAAACCTCACAACAACTTTGCCCATTTCAGCACCAGGTAAATCTACGAATTTTCCTTCACGGGCACGATTACCAGCAGCCGTGGACTTTTCTAAAGACTGTCTACTATTTTTTTCTGCAGGAGTTAAAGCATCCCTCACTTCGGTAGTTAAGGAATTTAAAGCATTCTTCACAGCCTCTTGGGAACTCATAAAACTGTACCATCTCGTAACATTCACAGGAGCCGACTTATTTGATAATAAATCTTGCCACTGTCTACTCACTAAAACATGGAACGATTAAAGATAATTTATATATTAAAGTGTACAGACTTACCATATAAAGCAGAAAATACAATAAAATCAGCTATAGTTAGTTTTTTGCTGACTAAATAGGTAACAGGTCCTAAGGCCTTGTTGAGATTTTCGATGCCCTTATTAAAATCATTTTTGTAACTTAACGGCCCTAGAGCAAAAGTTAGCCAATGGTCTACTTCAGTAGTTTCAATAGCTGTAGAGCCGTACAGCTGTTGGTAAAACAATTTTGCTATAGCTCTGGCAACATCGTTGCTGTTTTTGCATTGGACATTTTCCACGGTGGTTTCATTTCCCCAAGAAACCTCTAGAGGTGTTTTAGTGATAGCTTTTACATGTTCGGCTACTATTAAACCTCCTATGAAGAAGTTATTTTTATACAACAATTAGTCAATCCAAAAATATATTTTACTTACCTAGAGGAGGATTGGTTTTGCTACACGTAATTTTCATTTCTATCACTAGAAATTATAATCTGTACAACCCAACACTTTTGTAATCAGTATCAATATATTATGTATTATTTAAAAAAGTTACGAAATCTTTAAAAATATGCCGCTGCACCAGCGAACACGTTGACTCGGCCGTTGACAATTGACATAGATTTTTTTAGGTTAGTTCTCTTAAATTATAAAGATGGCAGCAGTGGCATCGCGAAGATTTATTTTGACAAGGCAAAACTACTAAAAAGTAGTGTAGGTATTTATTCAAGATTAAAGTACCTACCCTTCATGTTAACTTTGCTCGCTGTGCTGCCTAGTATATTAAAAGTTATAGAAAACAGATCATAAGAAGAGTACATGGTACAAATCTACCATAAGAAGAATATACCTACCGTAGTTCTAATGAACAGTAGGTTCTCAGGAAAATTAATTTTACATGGGGGAAACATACAGACACAGATTGAGTTGACGCTCACGCTATTACCACAGAATACACAGAAGGGAAACTCTCAGCATTGCCCATATACAATTTAACTCCAGAATCGGCCATCTTGTTGGGGTTATAATCAGGGGCGTATTCTGTACTATTGTAGTCAGGCCCGCACTTAGGAATTTGTAATTTAATTTTGTAGAATATACTTTTCAACTTTTCTCAAGAAACCCTATAAAATAATTGTCTCTGAATTTTCTAAAAGTTCCCTTTGTATGTTAGTGCTGAATTTCTCATTTTTTAGTACTAATTTTGTAAAAAAACAGTGAATCACACTAATGCCATGTTAAAAACTAATTTTAACAACTTTACACAGCGTTTAAATAATCATAATTATTATGATACGAAGGGCGTGAATGACTTGCAATATGAACTTTATAAGAACAGCCCATTTTATTAAAATGCATTATTTTACAGTAAATATATAAATTGTCATATAATGTCAAACAATGCCCTTTCAATTCAACAATTCTTTAATATAATCTCAAAAGCATAAGCATATGTAATTAAAAATTGTTTCCATTCTGTAGAGGAATTTTTAAATTACCATATTACAATACTTTTCTACAAAACTGTTGAAGATGTCTATTTTAACTCAATGTCATGGAGTTAATCTCATGGGACAATAAATGTCTTTTTTTATTCTATATGATTGACTTTATCCCTATTACAAATATACTTTGTTTTAATAATAAATCCGAATATTTTAATGCCAATGATGATTAATTAAATAGTAGTAAATCCACCGTCATGAAATAAGTATTCAATATAAATAAATTGTTTCTAAAATACAATACAATAAAAAACTATAATGAAGATACCCTAGCTATACAGAGTATTAGAGTATTATGTCATATGAGCGGTGTGTAAATTGTTTCACTATGCGTGTAAAGGAATATATGTATATTGACTATGTTATATTATAATTATAGTGCAAAACGTTACTAACGCGACTGATTAGGCACACAAAAATGTGAAGATGTACGAGATCGATGTGGAAACATTATAGTATACCTACGTCTGTGTATCCACGTTCGAACTAATTATGTGGATTAGATGATATGTCAATCTTACTTTAAAATATTATTGAGTTGTTTTAAATGAGAGTATTACAAAACAAATGCAGTCAGGCATTGATCAACGTAAATAAACAGCAAAACAAACGAAATAAATAAATAATATCTGTCAGTTTATGACCAATAGGTTATACGTAATGTTGCCAGATGAGTTTTTGAAATTACCATAAGGTACATGAAAATTGAAAATTGTACATAATTTTTTTCATGTAACCCTCCCCATTCTCAAGAAATTGAATTTGAAGACATTTGATTACTGGAAAATGCACCACATGAATATTAATGCTTTTGTGACAAAACTATACAATAATTATTTATTCCTACTTCATCAGAAATTATTGTACATCTGGCAACTATGTACAGAGCGCACGATTATCAGTTATTTTACCCCAGGAACATGGCGAATTGGATGCGCGCCTAGAAATGCGCGAAACTTCCCCTTCCCTGAAAGATTCCATTCTGATTGTTTTATTATTCTGTGCTATTACTAAGAAGCTGACAAAGTTTTAGTGAAAAATTTCGCAACAGTGGCGTAGCGGACAGACCCGCAGGGCCCGCGGTGCGGGAGGGCCCCAGCTCTCGGGGGCCCCCGAGTCTAGAAATTTGTGACGCGAAAATATCATCGAAATTAAAAATTACATTCATCTTAAACATCAACATTCAATAGTCAATATTATATATAAATATTTTAATATAATAATGGTTGATAAAAAAGTTATTTCGTACATAATCAATTTTAGTAGAGGCCTCGGATTTGTCAAATAAATGGGGTGTAGAACAAGAATTTCAAAAAAAGAGAAAAAGGCGTGTTAAAAAGTTTATTGATGAATTAGCAAAAGATGAACGACTAACAGATTCGGAAACATCTTTTAAAGTAGAGGTATTTTATGCCAACCTTGATATTGTCATTCAACAGATTGTTGGCCGATTTTCTGGGATGAGCGAAGTGGTAAAGGGATTTTCCTGTTTGAATCCCAAAACATTATCAAATTTGAATGACGATCAACTTTATTTGGAAGCTAGTAATCTTGCTGAAAATTGTTCTGAAGATTTATCGGCAGATTTTCCCCACGAACTTCCGTTACTAAGAAATATTTTGAGCACACAAATTATTAAGACATTTGTACGAAATTCAATGACACAAGAAAGACTCTCAGCATTATGTGTATTAAGTATTGAGAAAGAGAGAGTAAGGAAGTTAGATACTGATCACATCATCGAAGACTTTGCTAAAGAGAATGTACGCCGCTGCCGAAAAACTTTATAATTTAAGTGAGTTTTTTATTTTGTGGGGGCCCCGACCATACACTTTGCGGGGGGGGGGCCGAGATTTTCAGCTACGCCACTGTATTCGCAAATTGGCAAAAAATATTAATGAAAGAAAAGAAATGTAACTGATGACGCAGTAATATTTGAAATGTAGGATCCTCACAGCACAACTCCATTGGCCCAATATATTTAGTAAATATTGGGGAAACATAAACGTTAGACTTCTTATTGGTCCTGAAAGTTTTGCCAATATTGGGCCTATATTTGTTTTCTCTATTGGAGAAATATTGTATATACAATATTGAGCCTATGTTTGCTTTGACTGGAGAAATTTTGTATCTCTGAAGGCCAAATTTCCATAAACACCAAGACTGTTGCAAACATAACACTCGAAATACATCAACGCAGGTTTCGTCAACCATGTCGACATCTTCGAGAGATAGAAGAAATCAAAAAACAATTCCACCTCCTGGGAGGGTGAACTGACCATCTTCTATTCCACCCACCCTCTATCTATCATAAATATTGTTTAAAAACCGTTACATTCGCCCCTGAAACATTTGTTCTAAAAAAAACACAAATGGGGTTATTTGGCATAAGTTGGCCAATTAAGGGTCGTATCTCTCCACAACGTGCAACACGAAGAGTGCCACCGTGTTCAGCACCCTGGAGGACGGAGGGGAGGTAATTTCGTAGCTATGTCAGATTCTTAATTTTTTAACATTGAAATTGCATACCTACTACGCCCATGCTATAATAAGCCTTATCACCTAATATCAGTTTTAAGGTCGGGTAAAAATTTGTTAATTTTGTTATTTGTTAATTTTTATACCGATATTAGGTAATAATAGTCCAGTCGGTAAAGTAAAAAATACACCAGAAGCTCGCAAAAAATGTTATCTGACATTTTCCTTTGGTAATTGTTAGTGGAAGGATTAAACATTACAAAACCACAAAAATCAGTTCTGGGGGTGCTGCGCAACCCCCCCCAAAAAACCTCCCCTTCGATGAAAAAAGCCTTATTTTACTGATAACTCGTTAACCGTTGAAGATATAAAAAAAATGCTTATCATAAAAAAGAAAGCTAATTCCCTTAAAAAAAGTCCTTTTGTAATTTTCTTGTATATGCATAATTTTCGAGAAAATCGGTATTGAAAAACATTACATAATTTGTATTTTTAATGCGTACGAATTTTCGTTTATTTGAATTTTTTTTTGGGCGCGGCCTATAGAAAAATTCGAATTGCTCAAAAACCAAACAAGCTAGGAAGAAAAATCAAAATGGGTTTTAAAGGGGATATAAAATACTCTCTTGTGTTTCCATTTTTGATGGCTGATATCTATTAGTATATAAAAATAACAATACAATATAGTCAGTCACCTTTTGATTTTTTGCGCTTTTAACTATTCACAGGCCCATAAAAAATAACGGATTTTAATATAAGTTATAAATGCATTATCTTTTAGTTCAAAGGTACTACTTCAATGCAGAAAAAGTTAGGAATAAAAATGTTCACATTTACAAATTTACCAGCATGTTGAAGTTAGCAAAAGAAAATCCAAAAAATTCAATATTCAATTTCTTGACGATATTTTTTACTTCCCTCGCATACCGAAGGGAAGTATTGTATTCGAGAAAAAATCACCCTCCGAGATTTTTTCGGATTCTGATGTTTCAGAACACGTAGATTCCGAAAATATAGGTTTTTCAATTCCGTCAGTCTGTCTGTCTGTCTGTCTGTCGGTCTGTCTGTCTGTCTGTCTGTCTGTTGGTGTATTTACTAAAAAACTACTTGACGGAGAGCAGTCAAATTTGGTAGGTAGTTAACCCTACTGTCAGCGAAGAACTGGTAGAATTTTCACTGAAAAATATACAGGGTGGACCGTCTAAACGGAATAAATAGTGAAAAAAATTTTTTTTTGCTCAAATTTAAAATTTCCACGTTTCATGACGCGCTAAACCTATTTCAGGAAAAAAAATTTTTTGAAAATTTTTTTCATTTTTGAAAAAATTTTTACCAAGTTGAAAAAAATTTTTTTTTGCTCAAATTTAAAATTTCCACGTTTCATGACGCGCTAAACCTATTTCAGAAAAAAAAAATTTTTGAAAATTTTTTTCAAACATTTTTGAAAAAATTTTTACCAAGATGAAAAAAATTTGTTTTTGCTCAAATTTAAAATTTCTACGTTTCATGACACGCTTAACCTATTCCAGGAAAAAAAAATTGAAAATTTTTTTCACCAATATTTTTGAAAAAATTTTTACTACTAAAATGATTTTTTTTTTCTTTCTTCAAATTTAAAATTTTCACGTTTCATGGCATTCTAAGCCTGATTAAAAAAAAAGTTTTTTGAAATTTTATCACTAAGATAGAATTTTTCTTTCTTTGTTCAGATTTTAACTATCCACGTTTCCATGACATTCTAAAACTATTCAAACAAATTTAAAAATGTTTTTGAAGAATTTTTTTAAAAATTTGAAAACATTTTTAATCCATTTATGTATCACTACTATAGAACAGACGAAAAATTTTTTTTTGCTCAAATTTAAAATTTCCACGTTTCATGATATTCCAAACCAATTTCGGAAAAAAAAATTTGCAACATTTTGTTACTAGTTTGGAAAAAAATTTAACACCAGAATGCTCAAATTTAAATGACATTCTAAACCTAGGTATTTCAGAAAAAAAATTTTGAAAATTTTTCAAAAAGTTTTTACCACTAAAATAAATCGAATTTTTTTTTATTTGCTCAAATTTAAAATTTTCACGTTTCATAGCATTCTAAACCTATTTTAAAAATACATCATTTTTAATTTTTAAACTTTTTTTAGCACTACTATAGAACAGAAGGAAACTTTCCTTTTTGCTCTAATTTAAAATTTCTACCTTTGACATTTTAAACCTATTTCAGAAGAAAAAAATTTGAAAACTATTTTACCATCTTTTGAAAAATTTTAAAAAAATGAAATTTTTTAACCACCACTATACTTCCACTCCATTACGTGAATGTTGGATTGAAAATGTGACAGATGGCAATAACATCTGGCATATGCACCTATTATACTTTTATTGAAAAATGTACAGGGTGGTCATCCCAAGAAATAATTCAGTCATGGTGGACATTTGTAAAGGTATTTGCGCAAGCCTGCCATATGTGGCACCTGCTATTTAGTATTGAACTTTTGCTGTTGGATGAGCAATCTGTATATTTTTTTGACCAAAACTTATCAAGTTTTCTTTGTAATAATAGCAATAACTCTACTCCGATTATTATTCTCAATGTCATTTCGTAATTATTATTTTTTTAGAGAGACTGCCATGAACGAGGGAAGTTCTGTGTAAATACCTTTACCGATTTTTTCATGTAATTTTTCAACTATTAAATGATTAGAAACAATAGTTATATGACATATAAAAATGTTTAGGTTCTTTTTTTTATTTTTAGGAAACAATAAAAAATTGGCCAAAATTTGGCTTCAACATGCTGGTAAATTTGTAAATGTGAATATTTTTGTTCCTAACTTTTTCTGCATTGAAGTACTACCTTGAACTAAAAGATAATGCATTTATAACTTATATTAAAGTCGGTTATTTTTTATGGACCTGTGAATAGTTAAAAGCGCAAAAAATCAAAAGGTGACTAAGTATATTATATATTGTTATTTTTATATACCTACTTACTAATAGATATTAATAGCCATCAAAAACGGAAACACAAGAGAGTATTTTATATCCCCTTTAGAACCCATTTTGATTTTTCTTCCTAGCTCGTTTGGTTTTCGAGCAATTCAACGTTTTCTATAGGCCGCGCGCAAAAAATTTCAAATAAAGGAAAATTCGTACGCATTAAAAATACAAATCATGCAATTTTTTTCAATATCCATTTTTTCGAAAATCATGGCATATACAAGAAAATTACAAGGGGACTTTCTTTTAAGAAATCAGTCCAACTTTCTTTTTTTGTGATGAGCAATTTTTATATATCTTCAACGGTTAACGAGTTAAATAAGGGTTTTTTTTCACCAAAGGGGTGTGTTTTTGGGAGGTTGCGAGGCACCCCCAAAACTGATTTTTGTGGTTTTGTGATGTATAATCCCTCCACTAACAGTTACTGAAGGAAAATCCCAGATAACATTTTTTGTTATGAAAATCTTTATAATTATTGGACTACAAACGCGCGACAGTGAAATTTTATTCCACAATTTTTATATGTGGATCATTTTTCTAGCGGCCGTTCGGTATTTTCTACCATTGTAGTGGCCCAGTTTTATTTACTAAAGTTTATTGAATTCACCCAGGGCTGAGCTTTGATAAAAAAAAATCAAGCCAATGGCGTAGCAAGGAGTCGTAGGGCCCTTGTACAGAATTGATTTGGGCCCCACATAAAAAATATTCGTTTTATAAAAGAATGTAATACTCAAAAATAAAAACAACAGAATATAATTTACGGCAAACAATTACAAAAAAGAGTAGATTCTAAAATATATAAAAAATATTAAGTACAAAACCATTCGATTTATTTGGAAATTGATGCGATCTGGAACTGTATTACAGAAAACTATTGCATAGGCTCTCATAAATTTGTAAAAAAAAAAGGCAACCAATATCGGTTGTCCCTTGAGAAAGGGAGGGCGAAGGAGTAAAAAAAAAACAGTTTTTGCAAATATCCTGAAAATTACGAATGTTTTTAAAATTGTGTTAAATATACCACTTGAAGTTTGTGAAACTATCCTGAATTTAAGGCTATTGTTTCATTTATTTAGTCAAGAATTTATCGAGATGCGATTTTTAAAAATTTAGTGTTTTTCCGTCCCTTTCTAATAGTCAAATTTCAATGTGCGTCCTTGGTGATAATTCAAAAACTATAAGGATCTGTCAAAAATTTTCATAACTAAGTAGAACGGTAATTCAATTTCCTACAATCCGGTTCTTAGCACAATCTTCTGCGGTAAATTTGGCCAAGATATTGCATGGCTATTTGTTGTTAAAAAAGTACGTTTTTATGAAAATCGAAATTACAATTCCTTTAAATTGCATTCTGACAAAAAAATCAAAGTTTAATAATATAGCGTGTTTTTATCCAAAATACTTATTTATAATCATCATCTTTAAGCCAACAAGAAATTACACATTGCTATTATGAAATAAAGTTTATGTAATTAGTTTTCAAATGGCATAAACCGCGTCCATTTATCTGAATTACAGAGTCCTTTGTAGGCACTTAAACTTGTTAAGAATTATGGAAAAACTAAATTTTATAATTATAGTGCAAAAAACACTTTTTAAGGCTTACAAAAAAATATTTCTTGAAGTATACCATTACAGCTCAACGATCATGAAGGGATTTTTTTATCTTTTAATTTTTTACTACACGTACTTAAGAAATACTTTTTTTGGAATAATAGACTATTTTTAACTATTAATACTTTCCAGTCTAGATATCGAAAGAAAGAATCACAGGGTACAATAATATTTATCTTAGAACGCGTTTTGTTCCGTTTTTTTCGTTTGTCTCAAAATTACATCAGTAGTATTGAGCTCATACTTTCAAGCGCGATAAACCGCAAATCCAGTCTCACATGAGCGCTCATTAGACTTGATTTCCATGAAAACGGAGTGTTCTGTATAAAAAATATTTTTTGCAAGACTTGAATTATACTTATTTAATTTTGAAAATTGTCGATTTCTTAATGTTTCTAATTTTGCATGATTTTGGTGTTAAATTCGGCCATTTTAAAGCAATCATTTTATTTATTAATTTTTTAAACGCCAGATTTCTCATCGGCCACCTCGAAAACTTGCGTAGATGATTATTTTCAGACCAAAATAACCAACATTGTTTAAGTTGAATATAATTTTTCTTAATAAAACGAATTTTATAGAAAGCAATTAAAAAAGGTTTTAGGCGAAGGTGTTTAGGTCCAAAAGATTTCCTAATAACTTGCTTCATTCGTCACGCCACTAAATAATGAATAAAAATAATTTAAAATTACTCGAGTCTGCAATCAATCAATTTGTCAGAAGTAAAATGTAAATAAACCATCTGATAAGTCAAGTCAAAACCATAAAGAAAACTAAAACAAAACGTTCTGAAATTTTGTTTTGTAAGTCAAGAGACAAGTTGGCGCCCCCCTGGAGGCTTGGGCCCTTGCATTGCACAACCGTGCTATGCCATAGCTCCGTCACAGGCACAGAGGCTAACGTTTTTTAATTCCAAATCTTCGCATCTACGGCCCTGTCTCAAAAACTAAATAACTGTAACATTTTTACGGAAGTTTTTCACGTCGAATCGTATCTCCAAATTTGGTAACAAAATTTAAAAATGCCCTGTGTATAATATAAATAATATAACACAGTATATCTAACCACCACATATAAACTACCTACCTTTCTATATAATTATATTAAGAAATTTAAGGTTCATAAATTCGTCTTGGGATTAACACCTTATTATTACCTGGTACACTATACCATTTCAACATCCTAATTATTTGTAAAAGAATTTAATATAAGCTGCAGTTAATAAATATAATTGCCGTGTCAATAACCCCGTAGATGTACCTGAAGAGCTACGTAATTTTACAAACGATCGGAATTTTGGTCTTCATTCCAGGTCCGTACTAAGGTGCAAATGTAAAATATACGTAACATTAAAAATATTTATTGATATGACAAAAATCATGTGTACATTATCATTTGTTTAAATTTAGTGTCTCTTGGAAATGATACATTATTTGACTCGAAAAAGGCTGTAATAATTTTTTCCATATTTTCCCTGTTCAACCTGCTTTGACGAGGATTCAGTGTCCATTTATGTATAAAAAATTATCGTTCTCAATAGACTCTCTAAACAGTGCTTGTAATTACCGACCACTAACCATTTTTTTATTCTCCTAAGCGAGCCAAAATATTATTTATTATTTCTTGTACAATGTTTTCTATTTCTTAAATGAGTTTAAAAATGTTTAGAAGAAAAAAGAAAATATGTAACAATGTAACAAATTTTAATGTACAAAAAGCGCTCCTATTAAATATGACGTACAACACAACATTTTTAAAAATAATTCAACTTAATTCACATTAAGAGTGAGCTATAGTTACCTAGAAGCAGTGGTGAAAGGGGATAAAGCGACAAATGAAGAGATATCTCCCTAATAATCAAATTTTAGCCAAAAATATTCTTTAACAACTCTGTAGTATTTATTTATGTACAACTTACGTTTATTTTCAGTTAAATAACATCACCCAATTTAGAAAAAATAGCTTATTGTTAATCATGATTTGAATGATTATGTTATGACTGTAATAATTGGTACTTTAAAAAGTTTTATTTTCCTATTACGTGAACACCAAATACACTATTTTATTAAAATTCGGTTTTAGTGATTTTTTTATAACAGCGAATATGATTATGAGATTGTTTTACAGTTAAAACTTTGCCATGTTTCGGAAAATTAGGTACATTTCTCTTCATAACGACGGACGCCACTGGTGGATTTTAAAATATTTTACCGTCACACCATCTCCTGATGGGTAATTACCTTCCACCGAAATTTTTGAAAAATCGTATTGTCGATATAAGAGAGCTGTGATGATATGAGATTAATGAAAATGAGACATACTGTATATTAGCATTAGCCTTATATTAATATACAATTATATATGCATAAGAAAGGTGAGACTTCCAATTTTCAAACGATTCCTTAGTTTCGCGCTCCAATAAGTACCTACTGCAAATCACGTTCGGGCGAGGGCAACCTTGCACCGCGCTCCACTTCCTTATTTTTTTATGAAAAATCCGTGACATTAAACAAAATGTTTGTAGAAACATTTTTTATGTGAAAATGTATGCTCATTCTAAAAATATTTTTTATTTTCTTCTACTTCAACTCATTTTCGATATTTTGGGAAAATATCGAAAAAACTAATTTTTGAGAAAAAACAGAACGGAAACGGGCGAGCTTTAGTTGAACCGCCTGGGGTGTTACTCTCTTCCGCTCTCTCGCTCTCCTCGAACTCACACACGAGCGTTTTACTTACTTACTGGTAACAAATTGGTTATAATAAAATATTATATAAGTTGCAAACATCACTGTTTAGTTAAAAAAACACCAATTTACATTTTTAGCCTAAGCGATTGTTTTTTATTATTGAAATTGATTTTTGTAATAAAAAATAAAAATATGTTTAAAGTAACACAACTGTTTTATTTATACTGCTATAACATATGATATAAGCTGCTCCTACTTTATAATTTAGGATGCCTAATTGCTACAACAATGTAAAGTAATTAATGGAATAAAATTATGTTTTGCTCTGGACAATTTGGTACGTGATGTGGATTGGATTAAACTTTAAGGTAACGTAACATGTAAAAAGAACTTAGTAAAATGAGTCTTTTATTTCCTTATTTTTTGAAATTTTTAAAAATATTTGTAAAATTCAGACAATGTACACTTTAACGTCATTTTGCGACGAATAACTGACCTCCCCATGCGACGTCTATTTGACGTCGTCTATTGACATCAAATCGCTGTGACATATCATCGTCATCTTTACGTCGAGAAGACGTCGAAATTTTGGTGACGTCTAATCAACGAAAAGAACGTGTCGCTGCTAGCTGGGGAGTGCCTAATTTTGCAGCGGCGAGCTTATTGTTTATTGACTACAGTATCAAGTAGAGTTTACAGATTGACGAAGTCTCTAACGCTGATTCGTCATCGCTACCTTCATATATCTTTCACGTCAACAGCTTCTAGAAAGAAGGATAACAAAAATCGGAATCAGAATATGCATGCTCTCTCACAATACACTCATTGTCTACAACCGTCTCGGCGAAGAGCTGTACGATGTTTATCTATGAAAGAAATAAAATATTGTCGATAGGACTCACACTCCAATATTAAATATAATAAGAGAAATCTTCGTACACTCGTATAGATCTGTCAATGCAATTATAAACAGTTCACTGACAGACGATAACAATTCGAGGAGAGTTAGAGAGCGGGAGAGAGTACGCCCCCGGCGGCACAACTGACTCGCTCGCCCGTTTTCGTTCTGTTTTTCCTCTTGTAACTCGCTCGGGAGGACAATGTATTATAAAATAGAAAAGTCGCGATCTTGCTGGGTGCAAATTGAAGATAAATGCTATTACGTAATTGGTGAAAAAATTATCTCCACCCCCTTCCTTTATGACGAAATAGACGTGCAAGAAATCGGCCATTTTTTATTTTGTACGCCAGGCATTTAAAAAAAAATTGTCAGTGCTATCTTTTAAGAAATAAAAAAATAAGGAAATTGGTCCAGGCCAGATTGCTGTAGCTCTATTATTAAGGAAGTTATCAGGGCTTTAATAATTTTGGTTTCACCCCCATATATCTCCCCTTCTAATCGTCCCACCATCTCCACTCTCCGGTCTCATCAAGTGTTCATCAATACCCTTCTATTCAGAAAAAACTGAGGCCCCAACTTCACCCCTTCTCGATAAATAATTAGTTTCATTTCTCGTTTTTTCGCAACTTCAATCGCGATATCTCGCGAACTAATTATGCGATCGGCTTCGGGTTAGAACAAGCTTATGTGTTTTGTCTAGCTCTTCATTTTTGGTAAGTGTGATTTTTTTGTGGCACCAAGACCTGCGGAGATACGTCGAAAAAACTGCTTTCCCATACTTTTAATGGGCCGTTTTCCCCGCCCACCGCCGACTCCGCCCTGTAAAAAAAGATTCATTCGGCGCAGTCACTTTTCAAAACCCAGATCTGCCCGGCTAATAGGGAAATATTAAAAAAAAAACTATAAGAGTACCTAAATAGAACCATAACAAGACTATTACTATGAATTTTCACTCAATAATTTCAGTGGTTTGCAAAATAGCTAAATTTAGAACTACGAAATAGGAAGATTAATATGTTTTTTGAATTTAAATCTAGCTATTTTGCAAACCACTGAAATTATTGAGTGAACATTCATAGTCATAGTCTTGTTATGGTTCAACTTAGGTATTTTTATAGTTTTTTAAATATACGTACTAAGAGGTTATAAGTCGATGATACCAATAATTAATGAACTAACTTTTGGATGTTTTGTCCAAACTTATTAAACAAAAAAAAAAAATTATGTAAATATCTGTGTATTTTACAAATTTGTTTCAGTAAATAATTTGAAAAAAATTGAGAAGTAAAAATTAAAATTAAATCATTAAATAATTGAAAAATCAGTTAAAAATCGTTAACGAAAAGAAAAATTTGACAGTTTACAAACGTTTAATAATGTTTTTATTTATTAAAAGTCTCCTAATTACATTGCAAATGCTAACCTCCAAATCTCCAACTTCGAGCGAAACCCGGGTCATCAAAAATGCCGGCCCCTCTCAAAAACCGCCGGGCCCAGGGTGATGTTGCCTCGTTTGCTCAATAGTTCAAACACTTGGAAATGGGATCATAAAAATTAATCCCTTCTTATTAAATAATGAAAAGGGCAGATGCAAATTACCGAATTTTTCACCAAAAAGTGGGTGGAATATTCCTCTCAAATCCCAGCCAGTATATAGTACTTGGATAATCCTACATATTTCCTGGTATTGCATTGATTTAGCGAGAACAAATAAATCAGGTAATTTTAATATCAAACCCTCATATTTATGGTCTGAAATGGGGAAAACTTTCTGAGATAATTTGTACAGGGTACGCAAACGGGTTGGATCAGTCATCTTCGAATAATCTGGATATTCACATCGTATTACTGCAGTTAGCTAAACTGTGAGAAGCCCAGTGTTCCAAGTGAAATAATTTCTTTTGAAATTTAGTAATATCAAATCGAAATGCATATCAAACGTCCCGCTGTCTTAGCTTGTATCCGTAAATTTTTCTCTCAAGTAAGTTAAAATATCAGAATTTTGAATATTTGATGCTGAAGTATTCATTTTTGTTTTGCAGTTTGAATCGAATTGTGGGTGCAACCGTTTGTTCAAAGTACTGGCTGCAAATATCAGTAAGAAGTTCAAGAAGACACATTGTAAGTTTATTTCATATTCATAAATAGTATTTATAAAAATAAAAACAAATATTTAAGGGGTAAGCTGAAAGGAAGAAAAGCTCTCTACAGATTTTTAAATTGCACACATTCAAAAATAAGTAAATTAACAGTCTAAACAAGAGGATGTGTGCATTGTACCCATAATATTTATTTCAAAGTACTTACCAGAAAATAGTTGCTTTGTTTTTATCATGTTTAAATCGAGAATATTTCCAATTTGGTGTTAACCGAAATATGATTTTTGTATAGTAAGTTTAGTATTTTTGTACGCCTCTTTCTAAAACTCAAATTTCAACGCGTATTTTTCGTAATTGTCTTAAAAACTAAATGATAATAATTATAAATTCAGTGTACAATCAATTCCCTACAATTGTTTGGTTTTCAATGTCACCCTCTACGGCAAACGTTGGCCAAGTTATGGCTCTTTAAATTGTTATTAAAAAAGTGTTGCAATTTTTTTTCTCTGAATTACGTTTTGCGAAAGATTCACTAGAACTTGTATGTAGCTTTTGAACTAATAAATCAAATATTATTTTTCTTAAACATAATTTAATAAAAGAAAATCATTTTTTTTTTTGAAAAAACATGTTTCTATTCGAATTTATATGATCATTTATACAATTAATAAAATATTAAAAATTTCTGTTGTGAACCACATTTTATTTAATTGTTTCTCGAATGGGATCAGCCGCGGTCATTTATCTTAATTACAGCGTTTTCAAAGCCAGTTGAATATGAAGGTAAAAATTATGGAAAGAAACAAATCTTTATAGTCAATTTTTTTTAGGCCATACAAAAAACTAATATAGTTTCTCTAAGATTACTATTACAGCAGCCAGATGGATTTTCTTTTTTACCATTAGTTTTTTTGCTACACTTATTTGAAAATATTTTTCTTATACAAATATATGTAATTTTGCAACATTCCCGATTTTTTGCAAATATCTAGAGAAATATATATTTTAGGAATATAAGTTATTAAACACACTAATTAAAACTGATAATGATCTTGAATTTGCCTCTTGGTATATCTCAATCGGATGTTTTTATTCGACATTACAGCTGTTTAAAATTGGACAAAAATCGGAATTCACACTGCCTCCGATTTTTACCTATTAATTTTTAACTTTAAATTTTTACTTCCCTCGCATACCGAAGGGAAGTATTGTATTCGAGAAAAAATCACCCTCCGAGATTTTTTCGGATTCTGACGTTTCAGAACACGTAGATTCCGAAAATATAGGTTTTTCAATTCCGTCAGTCTGTCTGTTGGTGCATTAACTAAAAAACTACTTGACGGAGAGCAGTCAAATTTGGTAGGTAGTTAACCCTACTGTCAGCGAAGAACTGGTAGAATTTTCACTGAAAAATATACAGGGTGGACCGTCTAAACGGAATAAATAGTGAAAAAAATTTTTTTTTGCTCAAATTTAAAATTTCCACGTTTCATGACGCGCTAAACCTATTTCAGGAAAAAAAATTTTTTTGAAAATTTTTTTCATTTTTGAAAAAATTTTTACCACTAAAAAAAAAATTTTTCTTTGTTCAAATTTAAAATTTCCACGTTTCATGGCATTCTAAACCTGTTTAAAAGAAAAAAAAATTTCGAAAATTTTTTACCAACATTTTTGAAAAAAATTTTACCACCAAAATAGATGAATTTTTTTTTCTCAAAATTTAAAATTTCCACGTTTCATAGCGTTCTAAATCTATTTAAAGAAAAATAAAAAAAAAATTTAAAATTTTTGAAAAAATTTTACCACAAATAGATGGAATTTTTTTTTCAGATTTAAAATTTCCACGTTTCCATGGCATTCCAAATTTATTAAAACAAATTTTAAAATGTTTTAGAAAAATTTAAAAAAAAATGAAAACATGTTTATGTAATCTATTTATCACCATTATAGAATAGACGAAATATTTTTTTTGCTCAAATTCAAAATTTCCTCGTTTCATAACATTCTAAACCTATTTCGGAAAAAAAAATTTGCAACATGTTTTCACCAATTTGGAAAAAAATTTAACACTAGAATAGACAGAAAACATTTTTGAAAATTTGTTCTATATTTTAATCACCACTATACTTCCACTCCATTCGTGAATGTGGGATTGAGAATGTGAGAGATGGCAATAATATTTGGCATATCCTATTATATACTTTTATTGAATAATGGCATCCCAAGAAATAATTGAGTCATGGTGGACATTTATATGTATTTGCGCAAGCCTTCCATATTTTGCACCTCTTATTTAGTAAGTATATTGAACTTTTGCTGTTGGATGAACACTCTGTATATTTTTTTGACCAAAAGTTATCAGGTTTTCTTTGTAATAATACCAATAATTATATTCCGATTATTATTCCCAATGTCATTTCGTAATTAATAATTTTTTGAGTGACTGTCGTGCACAAATAACGAGGGAAGTTCTGTGTAAATAACTTTACCGATTTTTTAAAATTTGCTATTAAGATATCGGAAAATAAATCGGTATAGATGTTACGTACAACAGTTAACTTGAAAAATCTTTTTTTTTTTTCATTTGACTCAAAATTATCTCACTAATTTGAAAAACACAGCGGATGTCCAAGCGCGATAAATAGTGAGTCAACAAAATTGATTATCTTTTTTCCTAAAACAAATTACTTCGTCGATCGTGGCCTATTAAGCACTGTTAAACAATATGATAATTTAAAAAAACAATTACGCTTTGTTTGATAGAAAAATGCCAATAAGGAAGAATGTTCAAAATCGCAAACTTTTATCTATTCATTTTTAACTTTTCAATTTTCTATTTAGATATCGGAAAATAAATCGCTGTAGATGTTACGTACAATAGTTAACTTGAAAAATCTTATTTTTTTTTTCATTTGACTCAAAATTATCACACTAACTTGAAAAACACAGAGCATGTCCAAGCGCGATAAATAATATAATAATTTAAAAAACATAGCACGCGTTGTTTGATAGAAAAATGCCAATAAGGTAGAATGTTCAAAATTGCAAACTTGGCATATACAAATTTTCGGAAAAAAATATTCAATTTTAGTATTTAATTTATTCAAATACTTATAGTTAAAATACCAATTAATCATTTTTACAAATGCACTAATATTACCTACTAAATTAACTAAATTTTATTTACCTTCCACACTAAACCACCATCCACCATAACACATTTATACTTTTACTTCCCTCGCATACCGAAGGGAAGTATTGTATTCGAGAAAAAATCACCCTCCGAGATTTTTTCGGATTCTGACGTTTCAGAACACGTAGATTACGAAAATATAGGTTTTTCAATTCCGTCAGTCTGTCTGTCTGTTGGTGCATTTACTAAAAAACTACTTGACGGAGAGCAGTCAAATTTGGTAGGTAGTTGACGCTACTGTCAGCGAAGAAATGGTAGAAATTTCACTGGAAAATATACAGGGTGGACCGTCTAAACGGAATAAATAGTGAAAAAAATTTTTTTTTTGCTCAAATTTAAAATTCCCACGTTTCATGCCGCGCTAAACCTATTTCAGAAAAAAAAAATTTTTGAAAATTTTTTTCACATTTTTGAAAAAATGTTTACGAAGATGAAAAAAATTTTTTTTGCTCAAATTTAAAATTTTTACGTTTCATGACACGCTTAACCCATTTCAGGAAAAAAAAATTTGAAAATTTTTTTCACCAATATTTTTGAAAACATTTTTACTAGCGAAATGATTTTTGAAAATTTGTTTACCACTAAAATTGATGGAATTTTTTTTTATTTCTTCAAATTTAAAATTTCCACGTTTCATAGCGTTCTAAATCTATTTAAAAGAAAAATTAGAAATTTTTCTTACTATTTTTAAAAAAATTTACCACTAAGATAGAATTTTTTGTTCAGATTTTAACTATCCACGTTTCCATGACATTATAAAACTATTCAAACAAATTTAAAAATGTTTTTGAAGAATTTTTAAAAAAATTTGAAAACATATTTAATCCATTTATGTATCACTACTATAGAACCGACGAAAAATTTTTTTTTGCTCAACCAATTTCGGAAAAAAAAAATTTGCAACATTTTGTTACCAGTATGAAAATTATTTTACCAACATCTTTTGAAAAAATTAAAAAAAAATGAAATTTTTTAACCACCACTATACTTCCACTCCATTACGTGAATGTTGGATTGAAAATGTGACAGATGGCAATAATATCTGGCATATGCACCTATTATACTTTTATTGAAAAATGTACAGGGTGGTCATCCCAAGAAATAATTCAGTCATGGTGGACATTTGTAAAGGTATTTGCACAAGCCTGCCATATGTGGCACCTGCTATTTAGTATTGAACTTTTGCTGTTGGATGAGCAATCTGCATATTTTTTTGACCAAAACTTATCAAGTTTTCTTTGTAATAACAGCAATAACTCTATTCCGATTATTATTCTCAATGTCATTTCGTAATTACTAATTTTTTAGAGTGACTGCCATGCACAAATAACGAGGGAAGTTCTGTGTAAATACCTTTACCGATTTTTTTTAAAAGCTTTTATGTAACTTGCTTTGTATGTTTGTTAGTATGTTTAGGTCAAATCTTGCAATCAAAATTTCGACTAATTCTAATTAAGCTAGAGCTTTGAAATTTTGCACAAATGTAGTCCGGTGACAATGCAATATAGTATATCTAATATCGCTCTAAATCCAATATGGCGGACGCCCCAAGATGGCGGATTATCTTTCTCTCCACAATCGCCTTGACATTGGTATCAAATGAAATGGCTTGACAAGTAAAATACGATAAACTATGTAACGTGATTTCAAATTCAATATAGCGGACGCCCCAGGATAACGAATTACCTTTTTCTTCACAGCCATGGGTATCAAATGAAAAGGTTTGACGAGTAAAATACGATAAACTATGTAACGTGATTGTAAATTCAATATGGCGGACGCCCTAGGATAGCGGATTGCCTTTTTCTTTTCAACGTCCTTGACTTGACGCCCTATCAAATGAAAGGGTGTCGTCTGTCTGCTTGTCTGTAAAATAAGTAGACTAGAAAGTAAAAATTAAGTATATAAAAAATATTTAACAAAAGCTTTTATTTAAAAAAATGTATACCTACTAAAAAGGCAAAATTTTTATTTTTTTAATTTCATACATCTCGAAACCAAAAGCTTTAGGGACGTTTATATAACATTATTGTACAGTTACTTTGCTCAGTTGACCGCCCCCAAAGCTTTTGATTTCCAGATGCATGAATTTAAAAAATATATTTTTTACCTTTTAGCACATTTTTTAAAATATTTTTTTAATACAATTTTCACATGTTTAATAACTTTTCGCAGTTCTCAGGGAGTAATTTCTTGAAATGCTTGCGGAATATTTTTTTCTCAACTATAGACGTTTGCAATTCTCAATATTTTTTGTTAACAAAATTTTTTGATTAAATAAAGCCTACCGTATTTTTTAAATTTCCATAGTCTTTAACCATTCTCAGCAGGCCATGATCGACACAGTATCTTTGTTGTCAAAAAAATAATGCACTTTGTTGATTACATAACTGACAAAAATTTAACACTCTTTAATTAGTCATCCTTATCTTGTAATTAGTCTTTGACTTTTGAATAGTTGTAATCATACGAATAAATAAAAAAATATATACAGCGTGTCCCATTTTGCTTGGGACCACCCATATAAAAAGTTTATTTTTATAATGTCCGATTTACATTTTATTTTTTAAATATACATCTTTGAAAAGCCCATCTTTGTGTTATATTAAATTTTACAAACATAAGAGCATGGCCTACTATGATTTTTTGGTCAGAAAATAGTGAAATCTTATTAGCGATTTTTTATTTTAAATCTAAGTGCGCCACTGGATTCGGCAACCCCCTAAATGTCGAAAAAGTCGTATTTTTGGATTTTTCCTGAGAGAAATAAGAATTCAAAAATTACCGAAGAAATTTAACTGTTGCATGGGATTGTGTATTTATGAAGAGTGCCTTGATTGAAATAACTGTCAAATGAATGACTCATTGTTAAAAAAACAGTGATGCTCAACTTAGAAATTTTTAATTATCAAACAATTTTTATGCTTTCACACTATATGACTAAAACAAATAATTAAAAAGAAGTGACACAAAAAAGTTTACCTAAAAATATTACAAAATAAATAAATAGAACAATTAAATGTAGGCTCCTCTACTAAGTCGCCCTTAATTTCTATACATTTATTTATCCTCTCACGATTATTAAGGACGACAACAAGTTTTTCCCTCGAGATCTCTTGACAAGCTTGTGTAATTCCGTCACATTCCTGCCTATTTTGTGGTCAAGATTTATAAACTTTGCTTTTAAGAGTCCCCCCCCCCACAAATAAAAATCAAGGAGTGTCAAGTCCAGCGATCTTGTCGGCCAGGCTATCAATGGACTACACTATGTCCAATCCACCTACCGGGAAACTTTTGGTTGAGCCACGTTCTGACAATTACTACATGGTGTGGAGTACATCTATCTAGTTGGAAATATAACTGTTGTCTTCCCTGCAGGTTTTGAAACTCGTTCCAATACTGATTTCTCAACAACTCCAGAAAATTTAAACTGTTTAGATTTTCATTAAAAAATAGGGACCAATTAAGTGCTCGGTCAAAATACCACACCAGACATTTATTTTTTGTGAACATTGACTTCTGCAATTGTTTACCCAATTGGGATTTTCCTCTGCCCAAAATCTACAATTCTCTGAAGAAACCACACCGTTCGTGGCGAATGTAGCCTCATGATTTATTTTCTAAATCTGGGTCATTTAAATACTCTTCTTGGGCCCACAAGCAATACTCAAACTTTCTTTCTTCGTCACCTACTTGCAAAGTATGCAAAAATTTAGGTTTGTTTGGTTTTCGGTTATCATTTTTAAGGCACTTTTTGACATGTTTAAATTTATAGTAGCATTCCTCAAGCTTGAAAAAAGTTTTCGTCAAAATATGCCAAAATGGCGAAATCATTAAGCTGCCTCTGAAGGCCAAATCCTCTAGAATTTGCTTCTGAAACACTACCGGTATCATTAAAACATTTTATTATTTTTCGAACGGTGCTGTCGTTAAGTGGCCACCGTCTATTTGGATTTCTTCTATTAAATTCTCGGGCAGCTTCTCTTGACGATCCACATTACCAATAATAATTTTAATAAACTCTATTTTTTCTTCAAAAATTAACCTTTGCGCGGGCATAATTATTATAATGAGCAGGAATATAAATAAGCAATATCTACTCCTCAACAATGAATCATTCATTTGACAGTTATTTTAGTCAAGGCACTTTTTTCATAAATACTCAATCCCACGCGACAGTTTAATTTCTTCGGCAATTTCTGAATTTTTATTTCTCTCAGGAAAAATCCAAAAATACGTCTTTTTCAACGAAATTTGATACAAATACGTTTGGGGGTTACCGAATCCAGAGGCGCAGATTTGAAATAAAAAAATCGCTAATAAGATTTCATCATTTTCTGACCCGAAAAAAAAATCATTGTAGGCCTCGCTATTATATTTTGTAAAATGTAATATAACACAAAGATGCGTTTTTCAAAGATCCATATTTAAAAAAATTTATCTAAATCGGACATTAAATACATTTTTTATATGGGTGGTTCCAAGCAAAATGGGACACGCTGTATATTTAAAATAATTTTTTTAAATATACAGGAAATTATGCTTTTTAATGTTTCAAAAAGTTTTATTAAAACTCGACACGTATTTCGGCTTATTAGGCATTTATCAAGAGTACAAGATATTACTGTTATCTTGTACTCTTGATAAAGGCCTAATAAGCCGAAATACTAGTAGAGTTTAAATAAAACTTTTTGAAACATTAAAAAGCATAATTTCCCGTATATTTAAATTATTGAAGAATGTTTCACAAGGAACCAACCGTAGAATCAACCCAATGTATTAAAATAATTCTGACTATTTTTTAGCTCTGAATTTAACAAAATTCGGATTATTGTCTAGGAACACAATAAAATTTCGACTTGTATCTTGGAATTTAACGAGATTCATACTTTTTCACAAAATTTAACAACTTTTCTCTTGGGTTTTAATACAATTAGGCATAATAATAATAATAATAATAATAAAAGTTTTTTATTGGTTAAAAAATAAATAAATAACCAAAAGGCCATCGACCGAAGTCCTTCAGTCTGTGTTTTACAAAATATAAAGTTGAATTTCAAAGTTAACGTAGGAGTAGAATCATTATTAATAATTACTATGGAGTTTAAAATTCCGACTTTTTATAGAAATTTATAAAATAAATCTACTAGTGGCCCTTCTACTCTTTCGTACATTCTAGTTTAACTTTACATCATCCAAAGAGAAACAAAATGTTAAATATATCTTATTTACTTAAAAACATGTTATACAAAAAAAAACTCCTTTTACAGACAAAAGAGGGTCAAGATCAAGTGACAAACTACACACTAAATTTGGATCCGAACAGAGCATTTTTGATTTGGAGCAAGAGGATATAGACCCTAAATACACCTTGGAAGTACTAAGTACTCGCGTGGAAGAAATAGATTTGGAAGTTGTGGAAGACGGTGCCAGGATAGCTAATTATATCGACAATTTTTTAAGCAAGTACGATAAAGAAATAACTGACATAGAAATGAGGGAGTTTGCACCTGTTAACTTTAAATCTACAGACAATTTAATAACTAATCAAAACGACATAGCTGAGACAACCATTCTTGAAGGGATCGGGAATGGCGGGTTGGAGGAGAGTAGCTCTAAACTAGTCGAAAATGTAACAGATTACCAACACAGAGCAACTGGATCAAGTAATATAGAAGACATCAGCAATGAAGAGACCGGTCGAATTACACCTGTAGACTTTATGTACACTAACTATAAAAGTGAAGCAAAGCATGTGCAGAGCATTGTTGTCGAGATCCACGATGAACCAATGGGGCGAATTACTCCGCCTCCAGATTTCCAATCTGTAGACAATTTATTAATGAATTTGGAAAATGAAACAAATGAGCTGATCTTTCCTGATGAGTTCAGTGATGAAGGGATGGGACGGATCTCACCTATAGACTTAACGTCCTTCGAAAATTTATTAATAAGTTATGGCACGTATGAACTAAACACGGACAAATGGGCACGTACCTCTGACGGTGAGTCATCATCCACAGATACTACAGAAAGCCAAAAATCTCTCGCAATTGTGCAAGATATCGCGACAATGGACGGTAATTTATCAGCAAAACATGAGGCTACCGTCGACTCTCTCACAGAAGAGCAAGAAACCCCATGTAAAGCTATAATTATCGATACTGTGCATGCCGATATGCCTAAAGTAGTAGGTGTTAAATATTCACCACCAATATATGATGCTATCAATACTTCACTGAGTGAAAAACAAAAATCGTCATACGTATTGGAACAAAACGACAAAGACAGTGACGATCTTAAAGTAAACTTTCTCCATAAAGATTCACCAACGAAAAAACTATCGTCCGGCAGTGAGGTTTGCATTCCTGCCGAAACCACAGCTAAATCAAGTACAAGCGATTACACATTCAAACGTAGATCTGCATACGAGTCCATTAACAGAGATTATGCAATAATAGTCCGTCAGCTTGTGATGGATCGATTCGAAAAAGATTTTAAAAAATGCACCGAACGGAGTTCAAGAAGGCGACTGTCAAGGCAGAGCTCCTCTTTATCAAATCATCACGAAAAGTTGGATATAGAAACTGCAAATCCTAATGCACCCTTAGAACCATATGTAAACGTTTATTTTAATCAGGTGGACGGAGGAAGCTCGACAGATAGCGGTCTTGAGGATATGACGGGAGATATGTTGAAGAGTACTTCTTCAGATGGTAGCTCGGAGGACAAAAAGGAGACTGTGGAATATGACTCCCAAGAATTTCTGAGGGAGGCTCTAGGAGATGAATATTTAAATGCAACTTACGAGTCGCAGGTAAGTGGATGATACAATTTATTTTTTATTGAGCGAGTGAATGAGTAAGAGTAAAGAATGGCAGAGTTAGTAGTATTAGATGACGGATATTTTGAAAGTTATACAGAGTTGCATGATTAATACAATGATATGAACATTTTTCTCTGTGAGTGATATTTACAATTTAGAAATGTGTAGATCATATTCTTGTTTTTATATTATCGAAGAGTATAACAATATATAGGGGGAAATGTATATGACTTTTTCTGTACGGAATTTTATAAGCTTCATTTTATATATGGTGCATAATTTCGATATCGCAAATGTTTAGCGAGATATAAGCAAAAAACATAACTTTGTTTTCGATGGCCTTCGTACTCTCTCAAAAAAAATTATGCAAATTATGCCTATTTTATGCAGATTCTATGTGAAAAATTTGTGGGCAATGTTTAGCAATTTTGTGTTATTAATGCTTAATAGCTTGATAAGACGGAACCCCATAATGATTTGTTTCTCTATAACTTTCCATGCCTTTGCAAGAGACTAATTTTTTCCATTTCAGGATAAATTCAACGTAAATTCCCCACCATTAAAGCCACAACGTCGTTCAATGTACAGCACTGAGAAGAGTGTTGGAAGCAGCGAGATATCTATGTTAGTATCGAATACGGAGGGTAGTAAATCCGAAGGAATATACAGTTTATATAGTACAACAAAGAAACCAGGGAAGACAAGGGCTTTTGCAGCGAGAAAAAGGAGAGTTGTGCGGCCATTATTCAGTTCCGTTTCAAGTCATTATGATTACGATTATGCCAGCATCGAGCAATTTAGAATAAATCCAAAAACACAAGAGTTACTGAAAGAAATTTCCCATTTACAGAATATAATCGACCAAGTTTCCAAGGCTCTCCTTTTCTGTAGGGATAAACCGAAATTCTTCGGGGACATACCACATATTGAGGCTGAGAAGCTGCTATTACTTTCTAGTAAGTAGTTTATATTAAACATTATGTCAGTAGATGTTGCTTTAGTGATTAAAATAGGAAAACCATTTTACATACCTATTTACTTACAGTACAGAAAAGAGGAAAGATATCAGTGAAACCAAATTTTCTTAGCCAACACTCACACCACACAACACTTAATTAAAATACTTAAGTAATTCTGGCAATAATACTACTTAACAAATTCTATACATATTCTTCTATTATGTAGCACTATAAACCGTTTTTAATGTAAAAACACTACTGACAGAAATATATGTAAAGAGAACAAAAATGATTGCCACGAACAATAATCACTTACTTTTTTTTTCTACACCTTGTACAACAATTTTTCAAGAGGTATTTTTTTTTTTGAGTTTTGAAACTAGTGTAGATCAATTCATAAAAGTTAAAAACTGTGTGTTTGTCTGTTTACACCGAGTTTCTCCGCAATACCTTCGTCTATAAGCAATCAACAAATTAAATCGTAATTTTAACTTTTCATTTTTTGCAGCATACAAGAAAGAGCTCCTCAACAATGAGGTCAATAAGGATGAATACGAGGAACTCGAACAGGGACAACGCGTGGGCACTGTAAAGATTTTAAATTTAAAGTGTTCTACTAAATTAGATAAGACAGCAAAGAAGAAGGAAACTAGATACTACATATGCCTGCTTCACTCTGGCGAAAACGTTCTTGCCAGTGACATTACAACACCAGAGGCAAACGGAGATGTGACATTTCCTCCAAACTGTTTTGAATTTAAAGAGCTGGTATCTGATTTTGAGATCAACATAAGCATCTATGGGATGATTGTAGAAAAGAGCGAAAATAAGGTAAATATAAATATCTACTACCACTATTATACTTAATGTCAAATAATTGTGGAATTTAGATATGCTCAGATATGCTGTCTTAACTGCTAAGTATTCCTAGGGGGTTATGCGACAACTACCTTGCTTTTTTTATTATTTCACATTACACACTAGTGCGAAAAAGTACAATTTACGCACAGGTACTTGAAGTAGATTGTTTATATTTTAGTTTATACATAGGTATATATTTTGGTAATAGAAAACATATATTGAAACTCATGTGTAATTAATGTATGTCTTTTTTCACTCATAGAATTCAAAATTGCCATTCGTGGAAAATGTATCATTTTATATATACTTGTTACATAAATAACTATTTTTTGCTAGCTTTTATAAAATGTTCAAAAGTATTCAGTTTTGGAACTAATGCGTTAACATATGATTGCCAGTCCATCCCTTACAAACTCCCAAATTGGGGTTGCATCTATTGCGCTATCTCCGTTGTTATAAAAGATACAATATCGAAATGGAGAAAGTTTCAGAGAATTCTTTGGGCATTTTAATGATGCCTTTAGATTTGAGCTAGCTTTTTTCAGTTTTTGAAATAATTGGAAAAACCACCATTTCTAATTTTAATTTATTTTCTAATTTAATCATACATCATCCAACAGTACAGAACCATTTATAGGATGGAAATCTAAACTAACTTAATCTAACCTAACTAAGAAGTACAAATAGAAATTATGAAGGCGATTAGACTGCACGACAGTAGATGAAATTTCTGGCTGCTAGGCAAATATGTCCAATTCACTGCAATGAGTTTCATAATTAGTACAAATATTAAACAGAGGAGAAAACTTTAATACGTTAGATCTAGGAGTGGATAAATAAAAGCTATGAGAATGACGAGAATTAATCCGTGGGACACAAAAGTTCAGTTGGCTTAATATCTCACTACAATCTATTTTATTATGCATAATTTTATCTAGAAAACGCAAAGCAAAGGAAAGACTGATAATATCAAATTTTTCAAGTAATTGATTTTGAGAAGCTCCAATTGGTGGATATGTGCCTTTAGTTTTCCAGTTTAAAAATTCCAGGAAGCGGCGCTGCATATTTTCCAACTTATCATTATGAGTATTATACCCAGATTGCCAGACAAGTGAAGCATACTCCAGCTTAGATCGAGAGAAAGCAAAATAAAGCATCTTGAAGGTTTTCGCATCATTAAAATCATGGCTGTTATGCAAAATGAAGCCTAACATTCTATATGCATGCGAAATTATAGCATCAATATGGTTATTGAAGGTTAATTTATTATCAAAAGTTACACCTAGATCCTTGAACGTAGATGGTCTGTTCAGCGTGTCGCCATTAATATTATAATTATATATAATTGGGGACTCCTTGGTTGTATAACTCATAACATTGCACTTGCCAACATTTAGGTGAATTCTTTAACTCTAAATTACCTTACTTAAATGTAAGCTTCCCAAATAGATCGCTTTATCAGTTATTGGTAGCATCATCTGATCCTGAAAGACTGTCCTCTAATTTTTTCCTTCATATTGCATATTTGAGGTTATTCTTAGTGTACTACATGTTTACTTTCTTTTACAGAAAAATATTATGGGTCACAGTCCAAGAAATTCCCTCAGGAGGAGTAAGAAAAGCATCGACAGTGATACGCTGCTAACACCACTTTTTCAATTATTGGGCAATTGTAAAATAAGAATGCCTGACCTAAGTAGAAACGTCCTTAAACTAGAAAAAATGCCATATAATGCTACAATAAATGACAAACTAGTAGCCAATATGAAAAGTTCTTTGGAGATCAAGAATAAAACTGGTGGGTTTCTAAACATTGGTACCAATTGCTCAATATGGAGCAGAAGATGGTGTGTCCTGGAAGGTTTTCATCTAAAATATTGGAACTATCCATCAGATGAAAATGAAATGAAACCCATTGGTGTATTCGACCTATCCTACTGCGTGACGTGTCCTGTGAACAGAGTGAGTAAGACTGTGTGTGCAAGGGCAAGAACATTCATGTTGGAAATGGTTGAGGGAACAGTTAAGAAGACATACCTTTTTTCTGCTGACAGCTTGATGGAATTTGAGGAATGGAAAAGGCAACTGAATTCGATTTTGATTTCGCTCAGGAATTGGGATAAATTGAATTGTTAAAACTATTAAGAGTGTGTTATTTTTAGATCATTGAGAGTTAATTTGTAACAATTGTACTTTTTTGCATGACCGGTTATAACTTAACATGTAATTTTTGGCCCTCATTAGCATACATAAAATGTTTTTATTTGCCACAGGCACAGTTTATGCCCTAAAGAGATAAAGTTACTTTTTCGGCTGTTACCAATAAAGTGTTAAAAATGTTCGCAACAGTTCTATAGTTCAGTACTCATTTGAGTTGGGAAAAGTTTACAAGAGCGGAAATAATATTTCCAGATGTAAAAAGTTGTAAAGCAATGTTCTTAGAATAAAATAAGTATTTAGTAATACTGTAAGTACAGCTTGCAAAGACTAGCGTAGCCCCCAAAATGCGCACAAGATAGAAGAAAGAAATAATCTACACCATTTCTTATGCACATGTCAATAACTACTTTTTATGATTATTTGAGATTAAATTTATCATTTTTGGTGTTGTTGCCCATATTCTTGTAACAAACTTCTAATGTTTACAATGTCATTATAAGTAGGTAATATACGACGAGTTTCCTGCACATCCGATGTTCACGGTCAAGCTAGTATTGGCAAACTGTACATATATTATTAGAACCAGTGCTAGTATTTAGTATTTCTTTTGACCAAAGATGTTGGATGCTACTTGAAGTTTATAAAACTAAAAAAAAAATATATCTATATATCAAATTTAAAAACAGTTTAGTTTAATTTCTTTTTCAGACTACTAGAAATCATGTGTGCAGTACATGATTGGTGTGTTTTCTGTATATGGTAAATTTTTGTTCTCGCCACAGCGAGAATAAAAAAATACTTGCCTAATACAAAAAAAAATCACTTTTACTCAAGTTATGGACGAATGTTGTCAACATTTATTGAAGTAAATAAAAATGTTAAAAATTACTCAAACTGTCTTTACACTTGATTAGAAATAAATTCTAAATGTCAAATAAATGTGTTTCTGCTCAAAACTAAATCGATTTTTATTATTAATTCTCTCAGAAAAAGCTAAGACCCAAATGACAACCACAAAAATAATCAAAATCTTTCTAAACATTAGTATTGTACCTCTTACCAAACTAATAAATATGTATATGTGTATAAATAGTGACATATTTCCTAAACGACTCAAAATTGCAAGTTATTCCTATTTTAAAGAAGGGATCTATCGATAATATAAATAACTACAAGCTCATTTTCCTGGTTCCTATTCTTGCAAAAATACTAACAGCTTTAAATTTCAAATAAGAGTACTTTGAGGACAATGTTATTTTCTCCATGTCAGTACAGCTTTAAAATAGATCCACCATGCTGGCAACAAATAATCATATATAAATAATGTTAAAGTGATTTGCATCATTCCTATACTTAATAAAAGTTTTTGACTGTGTGTCTCACAACATTGTATTAGAAAAATTAGAAGCTTATAATCTCGACTACAACAGTATAGCACTAATTAAGTCCTACCTTTCAGACAGATATCAGTATGCAAGCTATAATGCGAGCACATCCGAGTGGTAGCTGTTAGGGTAAGGCATACCGCAGGGTTATATCCTAGGACCTGTTCTTAATATACACAATAATTTATCAAACTGTTGTCTGTATGCTGTATCCATTCTATTAGCTAATGATACAACTAACCTATTCAAAGTCAATCATTAGATGTAATTCTATATAAGCAATGTATCAAACACACGCATATGTTTAATTACCTACTCTTAACAGCAAATGTACTAAGCATGAACACACAATGTGTGTGTATTTGTCAAATAAACTTTTAAGTCACATTTTTAATAAGGAATCTACGAAATAGTGCATCACAAAAACCTTAAAGCTGCTTATTGTGGTTTCTTTTACTAAACTATGTCATATGCGATTTTAAATTGGGGTCATACAACTCACGTATCTAAAGCATTTAGCTCGCAATGAGAATGCATTGGAATTATAGCTAAAACAGGTTAATAAGAATGTTAGTAAGTAAGCAAGTAAGTATCTATTGATGTCAAAAATTACAACATTTTTACAAGAATGTTAATAAGTAAGCAAGTAAGTATCTATTGATGTCAAAAATTACAAAATTTTTACAGAAGTTAAAAATAAAGTAGAAATAGTTAAGTAGACTTCATGGTTTTGGTTAAGCTATTTGTAGTAGTACAAAGTAAAAAAAAAAGTTTAATCACAAAATGGTATTAATTAAATAAGCTATAAGAATGGGTCCATTTTATTTAAATTTACACGTATTCTCTGAGCTTCTTGCTCTGTATCCTCTATATAACAAAATTTCATGCACGTCCATTTAAAAAAAAAACCTTTAATAATTAATTAAGCAACGAATGTAACAAAAAATCGCCCGCACAAAAATTAAAGATTTCATGTCAAAACGCATGCGACAGATAAAAGAGTCTAATTCAGTCAGGGAGTGACTGTTCCCTTGCAAATTTGTAAGAGATAAAATCGATGAGCGCGTTCTCCTACCTACCGAGAGAAGCATTATTTAAGAATACGAATCTCTATTCCTCAAGAGAAGCACACTGTTTTACTCCCCGGAATTCAAGAATAGGGTCCCTGGTGAGTAGTGTAAAATCTGTGCAGATATTTTCTCTACATCTAGTTTCATATTTATGCATATTTGTGTGAGAATAAATTATGGCGTGGTTAAATAGGCATAAAATGGATAATAAATGTTTCAAATGTAAAACTGAAATACTGGCAGATACAAAAAAACAAATAATCTGCGACATATGCAAAGTACTTCTCAGTAAAATATGTTCGCTATTATCATCTAGTGAAGTGAAGGTGATGGAATTGTCGCAGAGAAGGCCACGCAGAAAAACACTATAAAGAAATAAACTACTCAATTAATAGAACCGGCGCCAAAAATAATGAATGCAAAGGCAAATATTCACACAACAGAGGTACAATCAGTGAAAGTCTCATAGCAGACATACAGGGGGGGTTGCAATATATGTTGATATAAATAGTCCTTTTCAGTTATTTGACTATTAAACTTAATGTCTACCAAATAGCTCTCATGCCAATTTTATAGACCATTTTGAAGAATTATTAGAGGATATTGTACCTAACAATGTAAAAATAATCATTGTGGGTGACTTCAATATAGACTTATTAATAGAGTCTACATATAGTAATAAAATAAATAGTCTTATTAGTTCTATAGGTCCAAGTCAATTAATAAATGTTCCAGAGTTACAGCAGTTTCCTCAACACTAATAGATTATCTGATTACGAATGAAAAAAATATAAAATTTACTGTTTGTGATGACCAAAAAGTTGCGGATCATCATAATGTACTAGTTTCACTTAATAATGAGGGTAAGCGAAATATAAATACACGTTATGAAACAAGAATTGGTAAAAGAAGTTTCAAAAATGTTGATAACTTAAAATTTCAACTTGGGCTCATGGACACAAAATGGAAAAATAGCTCAGTAGATGTTGAAATACTAGCAACATGTTTAAATACTACAATTACTGAGGTGCTAAACGAGTTTGCTCCATTTAAAGAATATAGAGTATTTAACAATTTTAAACTTAATGTTTGGTTTTCGAATGAGGTCATTACAAAAATAATGGAGAGATAAATTATATAAAGAAGGAAAAAATAAAAATGAAACAGAATGATCGAATATATATAAATTAAAAAGAAATGAAGTGACGATGTTAATTAGACAAGATACAAAAAAATATTATGCAACACAAATTGATCAAAACAAATATGATGGTAAAGCAATGTGAAAAGTTTTAAAGGAATTGGTGAATGGTAAGAAAAAATATAGTAATAAAAATATCATATTTGAAAATGCAATTTTAACATCAGAGATCCAAATAGCAAACGAATTTAATACATATTTTATAAACAGTATTGATAATAGGTATTATAAATAGTATTATTCCTTTCCATTATAGTAAATATGTGTTAAATGGTATGAAAGGAATAAAAGTAAACTTTCATACATTCGAGAAAAGGTTAAGTTGAATAGCTTTGGCTAGACTTCGCCTTAGCGATTGGATGTATTGTATGTACATGGTTTCCTAATAAAGACTTTATTATTATTATTATTAAAATTGACTTACAAGGGTTATCAAAAATCATTAAAACCATAAAGAAGGATACATGTGATAGAGATGGTGTCACTCTTAAAATAACTAGAGATGCATTTGAAGTCATTGGAAATAGATTTGTTGACGTCATAAATTTGTCACTGGATAAGGAGGTTTTCCCAATGGAAGCTAGCAAAAGTTACACCGAGAGAAAAAATTTATAATACAAACATCTGTTCAGAATTTAGACCAGTAAATTCATTACCAAGTCCTGAAAAACTGTTAGAATTAGTTGTAAATTACCAACTACTAGATTTTATTCAGGAGAACGATATAATTGTAAATCAGCAATCTGGATTAAGGAAAAATCATTCGTGTGAGACAGCACTTCAATTCGTTTTAAATCAATGGAAGTTAGATATCGCTGATAATATGGTGATGAGAGTAGTATTCCTGGATTTTAAAAGGGCTTTCGAAACAGTAAATAAAGATCTACTTTTATTGAAATTAAAAAAATATGGAATTGATGGAATAGTGTTACAGTGGTTTACATCCTACCTTGAAAATAGGAAGCAAATTGTTAAATTTAATGACAGTTATTCAGAAGAATTAGCTGTAAAACATGGAATACCTCAAGGGTCAGTACTCGCACCTATACTCTTTTTATTGTATATTAACGACATTTGTAATTATCGCAAGAAATGTAACATCAAACTGTTTGCGGATGATACAATGTTATATGTGAAAGGTAAAGTAGAAATTATTCAAATTAAATTAAACGATGATTTAGAAAACATATATAAATGGACATGTGACAATGGACTAAAACTGAACTTGGATAAAACTAAAGTTATGATTGTAACGACAAAGAATAACTTAAGAAAAATAAAATAAAACTTAATATAGAAATAAATGACTGCTTGATAGAGGAAATTAACAAATTCAAATATTTAGGGGTGATTATTGATTTTGAGTTGAATTTCAATGCACATTGTGACTACATAAAAAATAAAATGGGAAAGAAGACTGGTTTGATGCTTCGATTATGTAATAAAGTGTATGTAATAAATAAAGTTCGATAAATTAACTATTTATAAGTCTATGATTTCCCCACATATTGATTATTGTGGTACCTCATTTATTTTCCTTAATAAAGAACAAATTCAAATGTTACGAAAAACTCAAAATAGAGGCACGAGGGTACCTCATTTATTTTCCTTAATAAAGAACAAATTCAAATGTTACGAAAAACTCAAAATAGAGGCATGAGGGCAATTTTAAATTGTAGTAAATATACACCAATCAGTACAATGTTAAGTGTGTTGAAGTTAATGAATATTGAATATTGAACAAAGAATTGTTTATAACACACTAATCTTTATATTCAAAATGAAAAATGGAATGATGCCATCTTACTTAACTGACCAATTAAGCTACGTAATTGATTTACACTCTCACAAAACAAGGGCTATGGTAAATAATGATTTTTATATAAAAATTGAACATGTAAAATCCAATACTATATTGGGAAGAGGACTGATTTGGTTTAATGACTTACCAGGTGAGCTAAAAGAATGTAAGAATGAGCATATTTTTAAGAGGCTTTGTGTAGAGTACATAAAGCTAACTTTAAATAAATATTATATGTTAATTGTAAAACTGTTTGTAAGTTTATTGTACGTTTGTTGTATTTGTTTTTTTTTTAAGAGTTCTGCTAATAAAGTTTATATATGAATATCATGAATATATGTATAGATTGCATTGCATATATGCCAGGTACTGTCGACATTTAAGTGTTCAAAAAGTATTTCTTGTCTCATCTCGATATCCTACGTTCCTACTATTCTGATTACCCTCCTCTAGCAAAATAAAATATTCTATTCGTACAAGTTGAATTCACCAGATGAGGATCTCATACTATATACAGAAAGGATTATAAGCAAATTAAGCGATTTTTAAAATAACTGGAGAAACTGAGCTGGACAATTTATTGCTTAAGACAGTAAATATTTTTGGTAGTCTGTTCTGCCAGATAGTTTGTATGACCATCCCACTTTAGAGAAGGATCAATAGAAACTTCCACAAATAAAGAAGGTCAATAAGGCCTGATTTGAAGCAATCATTGGAGACTTACATAAATATACCTTTTTAAAAACATTCCAACCTAAACGGAGACATCTCACCCTCTCCAAATAATTTTCATCTTTCTCGCCCGTTTTCATGTTTCTACGCTTCTATGTTGGATCATACCTTATCTATCACCTTAAGTGCACTCCCGAGTCCTTCCTATGGCTCGCATTACATCTGCTGCTTGTTACTGGTCCACTAAAAGTATCACTTCCTCCGCTTACCTCACAATTACAGTGCTCTGTACGAGTGAATTCGTCTTATTATGGTTCCATCTGTATTTTATATTTAAACATAATATATGTTCTGACACATCTACAGCGCTATCCAGAAACAGCTATGTGGACGCAGTGGTGGTGTGCCAGTAACAAGCAGCAGATGTATTCCGAGCCATACGAAGAATTCGGGAGTGTACGTAAGGTGATAGATAAGGTACGATTCAACATAGAAGCGTAGAAACATGAAAATGGGTGGGAAATATGAAAATGACTTGGAGAGGGTGGGATGGTATATTCATGTTCACAATTAAGTTTCCAATGATTGTGTTTCAAATTAAAAGAGGCCTGAAATCAGGGCCTTATTGACCCTTCTCCCTTGATGGGGTTGCCTAGTATATTATTTAAAACATGTGTGCTTGTGACCATTTTTACAATTCTTGTCTCATCTAGTGCAAGTGCATTATTAGGTGTAAACCATTTCTTGTAATTTCAAATGCTCAAGACGAACAAATACGATAAAAATAGCCTCCATCTCTCCTGTAGCTAGGTACTTCTATAAATCAAAATATTAATTATTTATTAAGCCCCCTTTCAAACAGACTAGGCTTTGGATTTGAAGGTTGTCTACTATGTGTGTTGTATTTATAGACGTTTTACAAAGAAGTAATTTGCATCAGTAATCCTGCCTAAACCCAAAATGTGAGATTCTCTTAATTTAATTTTTATTACACTCTTCATGGAAGGTTTTGGATACAATGGTATTACGCAGGTAGTTGCACAAGCTTAAATTCCCAGTCCATTTAAACCCACTCTGATGAATTGTGAATGATAAAATATGTATTTGTGAGTGTAGTAAAGTTTCAATGTAAGATGTAGTTGTATTCTCAATTAAGAAATTCAGTCTCAAGCATTGCTACCAGGTTAAATCATTACAAAATGTGTTGTGAAAAGTTACCTCAATAGAAAATGATAATATACAGAGATCATAATAATTTTCCTAGATCTAATGTACCAGTTTGACAAAGAATGTTCTTTATGTCACCAGTAACAGAATCAGATGTATTCACTTTAATTAACAACCTTAAAAATTCAAATGCGAATGGTTACGACGAGATATAAAATAATTTGATTAAAAAATGTAAATTTGTGTTATGTAATACATTGGCGTACATTTTAAATTTGTCTTTTCAGAATGGAATATTTCATAGTCAATTTAACTTAGCCGTCATCCTGCCTTTTTATAAGAAGGGAGATTCCAACGACTACGCAAACTATAGAGCCATAAATCTATTACCGAGCCTTTCAAAATTATTTGAACTTAGTGTGAAAGAACAATTAACAGTATTTTTACAACAAACCAATATATTGTCGCCCACACAAGACTTTACCAAAAACAAAAAATACCGAAACGTCTTTATGTGTCTTTCATGAAAAAATTGTTGATGCTTTAGATAACAGATAGACTTCTTACTCTAGTGCTATTTGTAGACTTTTCTACTGTGTTGACCACGAATTATTATTAGAGAAATTAAATAGATATGGAATAGGAGGTATCACTCTAAAGTACTTCAGTTCTTACCTGGAAAATAGAACTTAACAGCTACTTCGAAAATACATAATTACCAATTTTATCACAATCAGCCACAGCATGTTCGCCATATTCTTTAATAGAAAATATTTTTCCCGAATTTTGCTAACCTTATACCAGAACACAACTTGACGAACATAGCAGGGGATTACCATCAAAGTTTGCAAAATTTTCCATAGAAATCATTTAAGTCACAACTTTTCTAGTAAATTTATTTGTCAGCATCACTTATAAAAAACTAAAATTTCTTAAGAACAGAAAGTATTCATAAAACAATTTTTTATGTAACAATAAATGCTTTTATTGGAAAAGTACGACTTTCTTCTCCTCTTAAATGCTCTAAAAAAAATAGACAACTATAACACTTTTTTTTAAATAATTTTTTAATAAAACACCATTTTTAAACCACTTTTAAACCATTAACAATTAGATAACCACATGTATGGTTATTTGAATTAGACATGACCTCCACAACACCCCGCATCATTTGATCGTCCACGGATGGGCCACCCTGTATACAGTATGTCTCACTTTTCATGACTCCTATATCACAGCTCTTATTGACAATGCGATTTTTTTAAAATTTTGGTGGAAGGTACTTCCCATCAGGAGATTGTGTCACGGTAAAATGTTTAAAAATCCACCGGTGGCGTCCGTCGTTATGAAGCAAAATGTACCTAATTTTCCAAAAAAAGATATTAGGCAAAATTTTAACTGTAACACAATCTCATAATTTTATTTGTTGTTATCGCATTAAAACAGAATCTTAATAAGATGTAAGTGTACTGGGTGTTCACGTCATAGGAAAATAAAACTTCCCTTTTTAAAATACCATTTATTAGTCATAACTTTATTTTCGGACGCAATTAAGAGTTAATTAAGGTGGAGGAAGATAGGCTTTACATTTATAATTAATCACATGACTTCAGTCAGTTTCAATTTGATTGATGAACAATTCAATAAATGATAAAATTTACATATATAACTAAAGCACAGTTTGCTCAACATATCACATGATTGATTTTAAATGGAACAACTGCCTTCCTTCAGCTTAATTAACCATTAATTATATTCGAAAATAAAGTTATAACTAATAATTGGTATATTAAAAAGGAAACTTTTGTTTTCTATCTTATTGAACTTCGGTATTAGTGAGTTTTTGATAACAACGAATAAAATTACGAAATTGTTTTACAGTTAAAATTTAATATCATTTTGAAAAATTAAGTTCATTTTTCTTTATAACGACGAATGCCTGGTAATATTTAAATACTTTACCGTGACACAATCTCTTGATGGGTAAGTACCTTCCATCCAAATTTTAAAAAAATGGCATTGTTAATAAGGTAGCTGTAGGAGGTAGGAGTAATGAAAAGTGAGATACTGTATACAAAATAATTAATATTAAGATATATCATGATACATATCACTTGATATATACATATCTGCCAACCCTGCATGCTGAAAATTACTTCTCTTTTTGAGTTTAGTACAATCAGATTTCAACTTTATTTCAGACACGATTTTCTTCATTTCCTTCAGAACATGGAAGTAATAAAATTTTAAATCAAGGGTGTATTTCTCATATAAATCTCTACCTCAGGCATTACAGAACCATAAAAGTATTATTCTGGTCCTAGTCATTGTAGTCTGCTCCAGGCTTGTTTTAAATACCAACTCAATTATAATTAAAATGAAATTAACCTTTGTAAAATGATAAACATAGATTGTGGAGTTTTACAAACGAAAATTTTCAACCATATTTTTCTTTGACCTGTGCACTAAACCAACAGTGGAGCAGCTCTTTTGGAGACATTTTCGTTCCAACCAGTTTATTAATCTTCTGTAAAAGGTGTGGTATGTACTATAAAACACTAGCATATTTCAAACTAAGATATATTTTTTAACTGAAGCTATCATGATTATCTTATTTTTTAAATGAGGTACCTATTTCAAATTATTAAATTATATATTTGTCATGAACTAATGTTTAACCATTCTTAATATTTAACCAATAACATAAACCCTACCAGGTAAATACACATCCAGCTAAATACACACACCAGGCAATTTAAAGGAACCGAAAACAATTGCAATATTTTCTGCATGTTTTTTTTCCACCTAACAAATTTGAAGGTCTAGACTTCTAGACAGTTATGAATTTCTTACTACAATTTTTGTTCATTTGCACATTCTTATCACATTAGCCAATGGCAAACTCCATGTCAATTAAAATTCTCTTTAAAATGATGTGTATAAAGTTATAATTCCGCTAGCTCATTGGCGTGCAACGGTGTCTAAAATGAGACATATGTCAAAAAAAAAAAACAACAAAGAAACAAAATAGTTAATCATAGTTAAGAAGGATATGTCTTCACATTGTGGGTAAAATATATTCAGATTGTCATCATTATGTAACGTTTGAAATTCCATGGGTGTCCAAAAGGGGTAAGCAACTATCGTGCGTGAGTTATAATATTTCCTTTTGTTTCAGAATAGACATTAGAATGGATTCACTTGTTAGTTTTAGCTCAGAAGATAATTGGCTTTAAAGTGTGTGTTGTGTCAGAAAACTAAATCTGATAGTTTATGGGCGGTGGAAGATAAAGGACTGTCCCATTTAGCTGAGGTAACACATCTTTGGAAAATACCACAAGATAAAAAATAAACCAGTGTAATTTTGAAACTGGAGAATACATTACAAAGTTATGTCACGAAAAATCTTAAATATCATAAATCATGGTATTAGGATCATGGGCCCCGAGATCGAATCGTGGCCAGGGCATTAGAGGCGTATCCAAGAATGTTACTGAGATGGCAGCAGTGGACTAGGCCTCTGTTGAGTGGCACAACATGACTAGTCGCTGTTATCACTCCTGGGTTCCAGTCCCATCTGCAGCAGATGGCAATGCCGCAGGAAATGGCTGTTTTGTAATTGTCCTTGTGTGTTGTGTACGTGCCTGGTCGAGTAGCTATGGCTAAACTCCACCAGGACGTTATTATAAATAAGACATAAAGAAATGTATTTGAAAACAGTGGAGTCGAATTACCTTTAAACGATAGGTTGTCAAAAACCGATATGATTTGCTTCTAGTGATTTTAGAAGGAGTGCCTAAAAACCAAGCAAAAAGGCTACCCTTCTCTACGCCCATGGTATTTCTGATGCTACAGGTAATGAAAATCTACAACGCAAAGTAATATCAACATGCCTAACTATGATTAACTATTTTGTTGTTTTTTTTTTTTTAATAGATATGTCTCATTTTAGATCCCCATTGCTTGCCAGTGAGCCATATAATTTTTAGATCAAGATCCCAGAGCCCCCAGACCTACATCATTTTAGCAAACCTAATATTTTAACAATGAATAGTGTGATATGTAGTTAAGAACTTATGCATACTTGCTAACTTGAAAGCGGGGCCCTTTGACAGGTATCAGGTATAAAAGGTACAACTACTACGTTAAAGTATGATAGCTGATTTTCATATATGTTTGACAGAATACTGTTAAAGACCAACATATATTATTGCTAGACATTCTCCGTGGGCCCTAACCTCCTCCAGAAACTTTGAAGCTCGAAAAAACCCAACCTTACCTAATATAATACATTTTTTGCGTTGTTTTGTTTTTTACATAGTCGGTAGAGGTGTTTTAAAACCTCATGAGCCGTGACCTTCATATGCGCAGAGATATAATCCGTCCTGTTGACTCAGTTACACTTCTTAAAAATATTATATTTATTGTTTACAATTTATCCCGAGCTTATGTATACAGCAAAGCAGCCTCCAATATCTTCAAAAACATACTTATAACTCAGATTAAACTTTGCCTTTTGCGCATTTCGCGGCTCATGAGATTCTGTAGATATGATTCTACCGTTATATTGCAACGAAACAAACAAAAAATTTATTATGTTAGGTCAGGTTGGGTTTTTTTCAAGCTTTAAAGTGTCTGGCAGAAGTTAGGGCCCACGGGGAGCGTCTGGCAATAATGAATGTTGGTTTTTAACAGTATTCTGTCAAACACATATATGAAAACCAGCTATCATACTTTAAAGTAGGTTAGTAAGGTTTTTATGTACTTTTTGTACCTGTTACCTATAAAAGGGCCCTGCTTTCATGCTAGCAAGTAAGCATACATATCACACTATTCATTGTCAAAATATTAATTTTGCTATAATGACGTACTTAGGTCTGGGCGCTCTGGGATCTTACTCTATATACATCACTTTAAAGAGAATCCTCGCAATTTTGTTTGATCATTAGATGTTTAAAAAATCAAAGTGTTATTATTCATTTTTTGCAAAATTTTTTGCAGTTTTTTAAGTAGGCTTCAAAATGGCATGTTTTGTAAAACAAACTACAGTGAGCCTAGCTATTAGTTAACTTTTCCTATTGGGGGACAGTTTATCGATGCGAGGATAAATGTTATCCTATAGTAAAGTCACAGTTTAATAATACAGTAGGGCCACTTCACCTACTGAGTACAGTCTACGCGTCTTACTCCTTTTATCGACGCGTGGACTACACTTAGTAGGGGAAGTGACCCTACTGTATATTAAACTGTGATGTAACTATAGGGTAACACTTATCCTCACATTGATAAACCGGCCCTAAGAGATTCTGTTCAAGGTTGTTAGGAGAAAAGAAGCTATGTAGAAAAAAATGGCACTTAATCTCCCTGCCATTAGATTTGTCGGTGTGTACATAATTTAATATACCTACACAGAAATATAAAAATGGAATACCTAGTAGGTTTATTATAAATGTACATTCATAAAAATATTAAATATGTATTAGGTATATAAGTACTGTCAAAATACTTTCAAATGAAAACATTCGGAAAAGTTTTAGTATATATATTATTTTCATTTAAAATAATCCTAAAGAGATACTTTAAAACATTATTAGATATGGTCTTTATCTAAGTGTGACTTATAATATCCTTGTAAGGAAAATGTCTTTAAAAACCCTCTAGGGATTAAAAAAAGTCTCTACGACGATTCCTAAGATCGCTGAACTTGAATGTGGAATTTACAAGATGGCATATTTTGAACCTCAGCAGTAACTAAACAATTAATATTCAAATTAGCTAAACTACCCCTAATAACCCCGCAAGTAAAAGCCACATATCTTGGAGCTGCTTCTAAATACTGCTTACCACTAGAAAGTTTCGTTAAAAACCTGAATGCATTGTCCTGCAAAACATAAACGCCTTGGTGATTTGTTCTAAGGTTGTCAATTTGCTTTTTATAAACTGCAGACCAGAAATCTGTACAAATAAATTTCATTGTATCCAGCTCGTCTTTAAATCTTTGCATTTCCTTGGTTAACCTACAATGGTCAGATTCTCATAACAAATTTAATATATACTGCCTTGAGAGCTGTACCTTTCAATTATCCTGTATCCCGTGGAAAATCCAATATATTCAATAACTGATAAGTCCTCATCCTAGAATGAAAATGCAAATAATTTTATTAAAAAATATTAGTATTTAATAACACACCTTTGACTCTTTATTTCTTAGCTCATTAGATTCTAGAGTGTAATTTATTATTTCCGAATGTAGAAAATCAAAAAGGGTTTCGTCTGCCATTTAGCTAGTTACTTTCCTTCTGTAATTAAAAAAAAGTAGGGTTATGAAATGATCGTACTGACAGAATCGAGGTTCATGTTGCCATGTTGCTGGCAACGGGCAAGTGGCAACATCTGTCGTAAATATTATGGCATGCCTGTATTTTATTTTCTGCTTGTTTTGTATTTATCATAAAAAAACGATTAAATAAAGTTCAGGCCACCTACTATCTTCAGATTCCGCTCTAGTAGTTATCCAATTGTTTTTGTTGGTACCTACCGTGAGCAGAAAAAGTGTTGAACACAAAATTCTTAGATTGGAATTTAACTAATTTAAGGTACTTAAGTAATTATTCCTTCAATGCTTTCTATTGCATTTTCTAGCTTTTAAGTATTTTATAGGTAGGTATATTAACATTTAGGTCATAATTCGTTTTAATTTTATGTAAATTCTGAAATCAGAATTCGGAATGCCCCGATTCCCCCTCACCACATTTTACAAATCGCAATTTAACAGCTGATTTTTGCAGGTGGAGGTGTCGCCGTCTTTCGGAAGAAGTTTGGTGCGTTTATGGCAGACAGACTAAACTTTTAAAATGAGTTCGTCAGAAACTGTCGAAGCGATAACAAACATTTGTAATATATGCGGAATTAGTGAAAATTTATTACGTTGTGCTCGTTGTAAAGTAACTTTATATTGTTCTAAAGATCACCAAAAGCAAGACTGGAAGAAACACAAAGTAACCTGCAAAAAATTTCAAAATGTTGATTCTGTAGAAAATAAATACGGCCATATAGTGAATAATCAAATAACTAGTGCATTACCTGTAGAGGGTAGTTCAGAAAATGAAATACTAAGTTCTCTAGGAGAACATTTATCTCCTAATAACAATTTCCCAGAAGAAAAGTCTTCAACGGAAAAAGCGCTCAGGTCGGTGAGGTCCATGATGCCTATAAGCGGGGAGAACATCGTCGAGCCGAAGAAAAAGAGTATCAAAGACTTCCCTGAAATAACTCTTACCAGCTCAGGTATGGCCCCCTTTCAACACAACATCCAAGAAGAGTTCTTGGAGGAAATGTGCCGTAACGTTATACAAGACTTGAGTGACTACGGTCTGTGTGTGCTAGACAATTTTCTCGGTGTTGAAAGAGGCAAGACAGTTTTCGCTGAGGTGCTAGAAATGCAGTCGCAAGGGGTATTTCGTGACGGACAATTAGTTTCATCGAAAGGCAATAAAGAGGATCTGAAAACTATAAGGGGCGATCAGATCTGCTGGATACACGGTAAAGAGCCCAACTGTCCAAATATTGGTTACCTTGTTAGTCAAGTGGATACTGTCATTATGCGAGCAAATCGCATGGTTAATAATGGCAAGTTAGGCCAATATAATATAAACGGAAGGACTAAGGTGAGTGTTTAAAGTGTTCTTTAGTCTTATAAGAAAATCATGCTTATAACTGTTCGCAAACCTTAACATTCAGCATTAGTTTGATAATACGTGCAGGTACATATTTGCAAATATTTCTGAATAAAACACAAGACAGCTGGTTTAAAGGTGTAGTTTAATGAATCTGTTTAGTTTTTAATTGCAAAAAGGCTGCTCTATACCTTTATCAAAGCTTATTTTTAAAGAGTAGCAAGAGGTTAATGGTTATAGGCTAGAATGTGAATGTGAAGGCCCAATTTGAATATATAATTTTAATCCACAATTTTCTTTAAATGTTATCCAACATTATTGTTTTTGGATCAATACACTTCTTGATAAAGCTGTATACTGAAATAAACACTCGAATAAACAATAACAGAACAAGCAAGTTTTACAGAATCAAAAACTATAATTAAAAATGTTTTTTCGGTTTTTAATCATGGATAACATATTTAAATAAAGGTGGTAGTAATTGCAATACCCCTAGAATAGATTTTCCTGTAACAACGTTGTGGTTTCTCAGGGCTTCAGTAGAACCAATCAGTCAGCTTTGATTTTTGTGTTTTTCATATCATTTGCTCTTACAATATTCATTTACAATTAAAACAAATTTTGTTGGGGAAGTCAAGATTATATATATACCTACATATACCTACTTAACAATAGTAGCAACAATAATACATTTGCTATGAAATCATACTTATTCTTATAAGAAGAGATAATTATATATTTTGTAACATTTACATTTATTTCATAAAAATTTTAAATATAAATAACAGTTACAAGAATGATACCATATATCAGATCACACTTATTCTTATGAGAGATAAAATATTTGAGTACTTGTATTTATAAATACAATAATTGAATATGAATGCAAATACAGAGCTGTGAGAAGAATACTGTCTATACTTACACAAGAACTATTTCAAAAGTAAATAATAGGTAGAATTATTGGTAAAAGATAGGAATTTTATATTGATTGTCTATAAGATATTTGATACCAAGTGAATTGGGATTCCCAGTACTATTTTGAATAATGACAAATGAGGTCATTATACTGGTATTGTATAAACAGATGTTACAATATCAAAAAAACGTTCAATTTTTTATATTCAAGTATCACCGATACTTTTGTCAACGTAAAATGTTTCATTCATGCTTACCAGCATCATACAAAATATACTATCCAAGTGATATGGAAATTTATCAGATGAAATTTTGTTTGTTTCAGTATTTATAAATTTGAAATAGAGGTGTTTTACATAATGTGTATAATTTTGACAACCTTGACCGGTTACCTTTACCTTTTGGTAGTCAATGATTTTGTGCTCTAGGGTACCCATTATTATTATAATCATCTACCTAATTTATTATTCATTGAGGTGCTTCGACCATGTTTTACACACAAGAGTACGAGTCCTAGTTTGAATTTAGATTTGAAATTATTTGTACCTACCTAGTTACATAAACTCCAGTTTGATAAAAATGAGGGAAATATGTGGTACTATTGTAATATATCTCATCAGGTAATGCAAATCGTTTGTAATTATTAATCTGAAACAAATTGTGCCTATTTTGGTTCCATTTTTTTAACTATAGATTATTTTATTCAGCTTGTGGAATATCTTGTTCTTCCTGAAATAGTTTTTTAAATGCCTACTGTTGTAGGGCTGCACATATATGATTTCAAAAAATATGTAGGTACATCAAGTTATACTGTTGGATATTTTGTTTTTTAAATTTCGCCCCTGCAATCCCAAGGCATGCTATTTATTTAGTCATAAAATATATTTTATTTTATTTTAACGCATTAGGCGTCTATTGATTTGTGAGAGAAATTAGGTGTTGTACACATTTCCAATTAGATGTAATTTGTAATACGTTCAAGTGTCAGTTGTGATCCGCATTGGTGTTGTTTATAAACAAATTAACAGTCAACATAAACGAACTCCATCTTTCTCAACGAGTCGAACGTGGAGACTATTATTTGGTAATCGTGATCTCGCTCTTACACAAGAAGATTTATAACGCGCCGTCTTTATCCACCTCTATCTAAACGCGGCATGCGATCGGTCACGTAGGCACTCTGTCGTTTTGTTTCCGTAAATGTGAATTATTATTTTTAGAAACTATAAACATTGGTTGTTTTTTGTGGGGGGGATGCGTGCATATTGCGTTTTGTTACTCCATGAGTTTTCGAAACACGTGGAATATGGTGTAAACGTTTGGATACATTTAGGTGTTTATTCTTGGGAAGTTTGGCAAATATAAGTAGCGTTGAAAATATAGTGACATACAAATCTGAAATATTGTATGTATAGTTCTCTTCATATACTTAAGGCACATAAAAAGTGCCGGCGCTTTTGACTTTGCGGTAAAGATCAAATACCCCGACATTTTCTATTTGCTTTAAATAGGTATATGAAGAGAACTATACCTACTTAGTCCGGTGCTATTAGTTAGACGGACAGTCTTCTATGTCTAATCGCGTGCATTAATTTCGCTATAGGTACTCGAAAACATAATTTTTTGGTGTCATTCGACTCATTCGATTTTTAAATATTACGGTTAAATATTAGCTATTCTATAGGTATAAGTTTAAACATTGACGATTTTTTAATATATTTTTGAACGCCATTTTTCTTAAATGTGCATATTTCGATGCAATGCTTTTACGTTTGTTAATTGAAACCAATTAAGTACATATTATTTGGTGTTGAAACCTATTCGTCATCTTGAAGCCGCCATTTTGGATTTTTTTATTTCGGTTAAATATTTATAATCTGTGTTCTCGAACATTCTCAGATACCAATTTTCAAACGAATCAGACTATATATTACATAACTGATCCGCCATTTGGAATTGTTAAATTTCGACCAAAAATGTATAATCTGCAACCTTGATAACCTGCAGATACCGAGTTCCAGTCGAATCAGACGATAAATGATAAAACCTATGCGCTATGTTGATGTCGCCATTTTGAATTTCTGCATTTCGATCACATGTTTATAATTGCTACTTCAGAAATACCCAGATATAACTTTCAGTAGAGTCGGACATTAAATGATAATAAACTGTCTGTCGCCTTGGAAGCGCCATTTTGAATTTTTCTATGAAAAATGTCAAAATACATTGTATATATACATAAATTGTTTTATAAAACACAGGGCCGTCGAGAGAAAATCGGGGCCTTGGGGGTAGTAACATACGATTCCCGCCAATCTTTCATATCAATTTCGAAGAGCGGGAGCGGGGGGGGGGGTATTCCTCAATTTAATGTTTGTCTTAATTGAAATTGAAATTTTGGAGACCGGGGGGATTGATATTCCTTAAAATTGGATATTTATCTCAATCGAAATATTCATTCAAGAGCGGCGGGTGATATTCCTTGTAATTAAATATTTCACAAATTGTAAACAGCAACGGGGGGGGGGAGGGTAGATATTCCATAAAGGCCATTCGAAACCCGTTGTTATTTACATCTCACTAATCATTTAAAAGTATACCTCTCCCGTTTCACCTAATGCAAATACAGATCTCCAACTTCGGGTAAAACCCGGGCCCCCTCAAAACCACCGGACCCGTGGGGGAAACACCCCCGACCCTCCTCTCCCTCCCTCTCGACGGGCCTGATAAAATATTTCTATTAGATACAAATTACATTTGTTCAATCCGGGACATTCCCAATATGGCTGACCGTTATATTCCTCGACGGCTGAAAATAAAATGGCGGCTGTATGTATACATCCTATAAGCTGTGAATAATTCTATTTCAAACATGTTTTGTCTTAAATGCCTATTACATTACCAATTAATTGTTAATATATTGCTTAACGCTTGTAGGCTTATCTTAAAATCAATTTTAAACCATTTGAGCACATAACACAACCGCTTTAAAACCTATAGAATTTATGGTGCTCGGATAATATAACCTAAAAAGTCAGTTTGCCCAGACGCTATTTGGTAAAACTCAAATCCAAAATATAAGGAGCATTTGCGGCTTCCTTTATTCTTTTTTTTACTATTGTCTGGAGGTGTGACAAAAAATGACCACAAATTAAATTAAGTAGTTTTTTTATAAACTACGACAGAGTTAAGTAAATAAGGTACGCCCACTAAATCTGATTGATGGCAAATTCTGCTACAGATCTACTGATTGGTCGAATTTTATTATGCGTATTAGTCTAGTATATAGAGTCCACGTTGACTTGCAGAGCCGGAGTTAGAATTTCAGAGTTTGGCAAGTAATGAAACAATGAAAGTAAAATATTCCTGCTTTCATAAATGTCGAATTTCACAATTCTACCTATTATTAAATAAAAATACAACAACCCTACATTCATTTTATCTAGGATTTAATTCTAGCATTATATTGAACCTACCTAACAATGGCATTTTTCACCGCTTTTTTTAAAATTCAATTATTTCAAACTTTCGCGTCGATGTAGTTGGTATTTTCTCAGCTTGTCGCGAATGGTAAGAGGCATATTATCTAACACTATGGCCGAATTTTGCTTTATGTAACGCAATAGTTTTTCTGCAAAACATTTTTCAAAAAAGTGGCATTCATATCTTGGTGGTAATCGGCCGATGACTTTGCTATGTTTTTTGCGGAAAGCATTAAACACCCTTTTACAAATCCATCTTCATTAGAGGTGTTTCAAATTCTCATGAGCTGTGACTTTCATATGCGCAGAGACATAATCCCTCCTGTGGACTTCTTAAAAATAATAGATTTATTGTTTACAATTTATCCTGAGCTCTTGTTTATATATACAGCAAGGTAGCCCTCAGTGTTTTCAAAATTCACTTATAACCCAGAACAAACTTTGCCTTTTGCGCATTTCGCGGTTCATAAGATTCTGAAACACTTCTACCCGCGTGTACTATTATTATACGTTTACCTCTCGAGGAAGGTACATTTGGAGAACATTTTAAAGTGTCATCCGACCAAAAAAAGTTTTGAATTTTTTTTTTTGAAATAGGTTTAGAATGCCATGAAACGTGGAAATGTTAAATTTGAGCAAACAAATTTTTTTCCATTATTTATTCCATTTAGACGGTCCACCCTGTATATTTTCCAGTGAAAGTTTAACCATTTCAGACAACAGCGTCAGCTACCTACTAAATTTGACTGTTCTACGTCAAGCAGTTTTTTTAGATAATACACCAACAGACAGACAGACAGACTGACTGACTGACGGAATTAGAAAATCTATATTTTCGTAATCTACGTGATCTGAAACGTGAAATTCTGAAAAAATGTCGGAGGGTGATTTTTTTCTCGAATGCAATACTTCCCTTCGGTATGCGAGGAAACACATTTAAAAACAAACATATTTGACAGTAATAAAAGAAATGCTAAAAAGCTGAGTTCATATTTATAAAGCACATACGATGACTCCTTTGACGGCAATTTTTTATTCGCTGAATAAATATGAATCTAATTTTTTGTTATTTTTGTGGTGCGTGCCCTTTCTGTTGACACTGCCGATAAGAAGAAACCAAGAAACTGTAGTGTAGTGCTAGTATTTTAATGACATTAAATTGGAAAATTTGCCAGTAGTGTTTTTGTGGTAATAAATATTTAAATGGAGAGTTGTCATGCGACAAGTAAAATACGAATGTAGTCATAAAAATTTTGAATCCGATTCTGAACGCATTAAGCAGGTGTTCGTTTGCAAGCGCGTGGCTCTCTGTGATGCAATTCTTAAGGGATGCCGCTTTGAATGTTATATTTTGGACACAACTTTATATGTCCACTAAATGCTCGCCTCTCCCGTTTTTTATCAAGCGTCTTGGTTTTACTAGTGATATTTTAATTTAACATCGATGACTGCTCCACATACATAAACAAAATGCCGACGAATATGTATATATCTCATCACAGTTTTAAAACTACCCATTTTAAAATGTTGTAGTTTGGGCAAAGGGTAAACCAAATCCTTTTATGTTTAAGACTGATTTATTACAGATGTTTGTTTGCTTCAGTATTAACAACCACCTCAAATTAATTTCATAAAGCAATGATAAAACCACAACATTTGCTTAATCTAATCTCCATTAAACTTGACAGCTATGAAGTTTTATTAAAAGCTTGACAAATACTTTCATAAGTCAGTCATAAGCCAATAAAGACCATTTAGTTTTAATGTAAGTAAGACCTTTTTAAAACTTTCTTTAAGACAAAACTATCTTTAAGTGCATTTATTGGGCATTTAATAAATGTGGCATAAGGTGGTTTATGAGGTGGCCATTATAAAACACTGATAAAACCTAAATAAATCTAAAAAGCATTTAAATTGTTACTTTTGACACCAGGACAGTCACGCAAGTCGGTCAACCTAGGCTTAGATCAATGAAATCAATTAAAAACACGTTAAATCTCCAATTATATAATGATTGTTCTAATGACTTAAAGTCTCTTCGTTTTAATTCAATTAAAAGATACTAGTAAAGGACAGATTCTAAATTATTGCTTCTATTCTGTTTAGGATTTTTTTTCTAACTAATTTTAGTGTTTGTGTTCGTAACACTACGAAATTGTTTTTATGCATGGTGCTATTAGCTGTTTTGTGTTTTGCCGAAATCAATTTTTGTACTCTTGGTTAAATAATAAAGATTCTAATTCTGAATTAAAGTGTAGAAAGATAAAATTCCTCATAAAACTGCAAACAAAATGTATTGTTAATGCTAGTTTTCAAACTCTTATATTTTTAGCCAGAAAATCGTACCGTTCCCACCAAGATAATACAATTACATTAATATCCACTTATATACAAGTTTTATTAGAATGTACTATATTTTCATATTTTGGCCCTGGAAAATTAATATCTTGTACCTGGAAAGTCAGGGAATTCAAAATTCCAATGTTGGTGGGATCCCTGTCGTACTTTTCCGTTTTCTTGTCCCTGCATGTTGGTTATACATAAAAGTAGAAAAACGATGAGCAAAAGTTCACTCAATATTTTGCAAATAAAAACAAATCAAAACAAAAATACCAAATGCCTAAGGTAAATGAACAAAACTAATAAACGGTTTATTTATGCCTACCTGTTTTACCACATTTGCTCAAACAAAATATTGAATCTTCAATTACATCATCTTTAGAATGACATAACATGAATTTTCAAGGTATTTCTATTTAGTATAACGCAGAAATGTGTTTATAAATATTATCCTTTGAAATTTAAAATTTTACCTAGGTCACTTTTCCTAGATCCAACCAACTGCAATTGTAATGTCAGTATTACAGTATTTGTAAGTAATTAAGTCTCCACAGACTTTTCTTAGATACCTAAATTCCAAACAAAAATATTCCCAAAATGATCAAAATTTGTTTTTAATATTGGGAGGACAGAGGAAAGTCATCAGTATACGATGTTGATGTAGACATTAAATTTATAATTAGCATCCATTTCTGGAAAACACAAAAATAAACATCATATGTATATATTTATAAAACACCTATTTGTAGGATAATATTATGTGCATATTCAAATTTTTCAACTATTCTGGGATATAAATGAAAACGCGTAAAAAACGCGTAACTACTTAAATTAAAATTATTGTGAACACATTATTTTGTTCTTCTACCTTTCTCATCACTGATATATGCTTTTACATAATGTATCGTATTTTATGTACTTGAAAAATATGATAATCTATTTACCTATTATCATAAATATTTGTAGATTAATTATAACCCGAATTTTAAAGTTAACTCATATGCTTCATCCTAGAGTTAAATTAACCTCGATTTAACTCATGGTTTCAAGTTCGTATTTGAAATAATACGCTACACGACGCTTAACCCAGAGTTAACTCCGTAGTAGGAGTTAACTCGATATTGAAAAACTGACCGTAATCCTACTACGTAACAACGTCCTTTTCGAGACCCCTTAGGCCAACCCAACGTACTGCGATTAGAAACCGCGAACAAAAAATTATTGTTGAGGAGTACCATAACTTACTATGTCAATAAAATCTTCATGACAATTAATAGCTCTGTACAGGGTGAGTCAAATTGGATGCTCACCATTGGGGCCTCGGAAACCGTAAGAGATGGAGAGTCGGTTAAATGGGGGCAAAGTCGTGCAATATAGTACTGAATAACATGGCATAAGGAAATACGAAATACTCCTGTTGGTTTTTGAGATATTGGAAAAAAATGTAAGTTTTGAATTTTGCGAAATGTTCTGGTTATTATTACACTTATAAAAAATCCAAGAATGCTTTCTTAGAGCATTTTACGATGCTCTATACGCCTACAATATCAGCTTTTTTTGGCCACGTTACTTCGCCTTAGGACCATTATCAACTTCAAAATTTTAAATACAGACCTGGAGTTAATTTTCGGACAGCATTTCGTAATACTAAATCAATGATATGTATGTCGCACTTAAATATTTTCCAACATTTAATTGCATTAAAACCATTAATCAATTAACCGGTCGCCCGAATACGGTCCTGTAAGTTTTGTTTTTTAAATTAGATTCCACGGTACCTTGCTAATATTATCAGTAAGTAAGTTGTCAATTTACTTGAGATTATTTATTGATTTTTTGCAATGACAAAAATGTTTAAAAGGTAACATAGAAGAAAACGAAGCGTAACAAGTTACAGAAGATGTTCAATTAAATTTCCATCTTCAAGAAGGCATACGTTTATTCTATTGTTGATATTATGTACTACACGTCAAATGTCTCTTCTACGCAACGAGGCAAAAGAATTTGTAATTTCAGGGTTCCCACCAACCTGGAAAAACCTGGAAACCTGGTAAAGTCAGGGAATCCAAAATGTGGTCCTGGAGACCTGGAAAAGTCAGGGAATCCAAGAAATTTTAATAAAATCCTGGAATTCCAGTCATCACGTAAAATATTTTGAACTGACTTTCTACTGTACAAAAAAACTGCTGCCTAAGGAATCACTACTTCCACAGCCAGATTTCTCGTCCAAGTCACTTTAATGGATACATCTTGACTATATTTGCACTTTAGTATGTGGATATTATTGGCCATAGGATAAAAAATAGAAAGAAGCCTTTGTTTCTAGTATATACACCAAATCCCAAGTTTCTGTACTCTTACCAGCTTGCTTGACTTATTTTTCCCTATTTACTTCTACTTTCCCCCCACTCCATCAACGGAATCATGTCAAAATATAAGCTAGTTTCCGATGTCATAATACATATATATACCAAAAAATATTATAAAAAATCTGATGCCTTGGCTTCTAGTACATACACCAAATTTCGATAATCTGTACTCTTAGCAGCTTGCTTTATTTATTTTCCCCTATTTACCCCTAATTTAACCCCTCTTCAATGGAATATTACCAAAATATAATCTAGTTCCTTATGTCAATATAATATATACGTATACCAAATTTCAATTGAATATCTCTTTTTTTTATCAACCCCTTTAATAACGGAGTGAAGGGATGGTGGGGGATGGGAAATGTTATAAAAAAATTTGAGGCCTTGGCTTCTAGTACATACACCTAATTTGAAGTTTCTGTACTCTTACCAGCTTGCTTTACTTATTTCCCCTTATTTACCCCTATTTACCCCCCAACCCTTCAGCGGATATGTTCAAAAACACTCCATTTCCAAATCTCGTTATAATATATACGTGTACAAAATTTTAAGTCAATATCTTAAACCGTTCCGGAGAAAACGTGCGGACAATAAAAGTTACAGACAGACAGACAGACCGACAAACAGAAATTTTTTTTTGCTCAAATTTAAAATGTCGACGTTCCATGACATTCGAAGCCTATTTCAAGAAAAAGAAATTCACAGATTTCGCAATTCTTGCAACCATCGGGACATTGAAAATGATCACCATACATAAAACATAAACTTTTTCCAGCTACATTCCACTCTCAATTGCGGCACCGCTGTATTTCGACCTTAAATGAAAACTGGTAACCTGACACTCTGTAATATATGCAACCCATATTACATTTGCATATATCAGCCGTTGCATATACGACAGTCTCACTCCACCGCAACACCGCTGTCTTTTGACCCTGAACGAAAACTGATAACTCGACGCCCATATACGAACATACATTTCCAATTTTAAAGATTTCAATTTTTTTTTACGATTACCATACTTCCAATCTACTAACTGGATGTGGAAGTTATTACCTATAAGATTTGATTTTATATATTTCGTTAAGAAATATAGGTGTAATTTTAACTATTCGTTATTAAAAATAAATAACAAAAATTACTTTAATGGTTTTCTCTTATTTCTTCTATGCCGATCTGATGATAATACAAATACATTAATTTCCATTTATATACAAAGTCGTATTGGAATGTACTATATTTTCATATTTTGGTCCTGGAAAATTTAAATTTTGTTCCTGGAAAGTCAGGGAAAGTCAGGGAATTCAAAATTCCAATGTTGGTGGGAACCCTGAATTAGTTGCCTCAATTCTGCAATACTGTTGATGGGTTCTTTGTAAACACATTGTTTTTTAAAGCACTCCGCAAAATAAATCACATGGTGTTAAGTCAGTCAGTCAGTCACTGCACCTCAATTGGCAATTCACTGACCGGGAAATTGTTGATCCTGAAGTTCAGTTACAGTTCTTGAGTTATGGGGTGGAGCCCCATCCTGCTGAAACCAGATTCACGATCGTCAGAAAAATTCATGTCAAATACTGAGTGAACACTGAGAATAACGTTGCCCACAACACACGATGTAGAACTCTACCATGGTATAACACACGTATGCGTAGATGGCATATCTTACAGGACCACATTCAGGCAACCGGTTATTAATTAAGTGATGTTTTTAGTGCAATTAAATGTTGGAAAATATTTAGGTACGACAGACATATCACTGATTTCGTATTAGAATATGCTGTCCGAAAATTATGTAAAAACTCCAGGTCCGTATTTAAAATTTTGAAGTTGATGGTGATGGTATTCTTGATTTTTTTGCAATAATAAACAAAATATTTCGAAAAATTAAAAATCCAAAAGTAAAATTTTTCCCAATATCTCAAAAACTAACAGGAGTATTTCGGATTTCTTTATGCCATATTTTTCAGTGCTATATTGCACAACTTTGCCCCCATTTAACCAACTCTCCATCCCTTACGGTTTCCGAGATCCCAATGAGCATCCAATTTGACTCACCCTGTATAGAGGAATTCTTAAGGAAATCCTAGTATATTTTCATCAAAGAGGAAATCCGATGTACAAAATTTTTAGGGTGGTTGATTCCTCGGTTTTATTGAATGTAGAGAAATATCGATTTTCAAAAAAAATATTGACATTTTCTTGCAAAAATGTCGTGAAATATTTTCGTCTTTCGATACCTAATCTAACCATAATTGTTATCTTAGTCTTATCCGAGGTGTTATCTACCAAGGCGCCTGCATATGAATTGGTACCTAGTATTTACTGATCATTAACTAATAAATTTAGAATAGCATACTACCTAAGTAGATATAATACTCAGATTATTTATTATTCCCTTATTTAATGTCGGCCTACTCCCGCTACTAAGGCCAATCACCGACGCCAGGAGAGCTACTCCCAACCTGGTAATTTTGACGAACCTCGCAAGAAGAGTCGTCGGGTTTTTGTCTATCATCTAATAGAGAAGTGATAGACTGCGTTCGGTATATCCACTACGCAATCTCCGCCTAAAATTGTATAGTTTCTCCGTATTTGCTAGAAGGTGGCACGAGATCAATGTATTTCCCTGGAGAGTTATCCATCCAGAGCTCGTCCATACTCGGAATAATATAGTTAATGCAGTGGGACATAGTAAAAGATCCAAAAAATATCAAACTAAAAACGTATCTAATTACTCATTTAAAATCATTTTAATGCATTAAGTTCAACTTTAAACACAGAAATAAATGTCTTGGAAGCAGTCATAGCTATTTGCGTATTCTGGTGGTTAAAATCGTGATTTTTCGGCATATTTGTAGTTAATAGTTCAAACATGCACATTATTAGAAGATTTTGAAGTTGAATACAGACATGCCAAAGAATCAGGATTTTAACTCCCATATATATTGAATGCTTCCAAGACACTTGTTTGCATAGATGTACTTATTCTCCGCGTTTAAAGTTAAAATCAATTCATTAAAATGATTTAAATGAGTTAGATATATTTTTTTGTATTTTTCCGAATTTTTGATTTTGATAGAACTACAAGTGTATTATCATCGGGGTTGGGATGACAGAGCTCTATTTTGGGATTTACGAGGGGCGGATTCAGACGCGTTTATTTTTTCATGATTGTTTCGCACAAAAATCATCAGAAAACTGACGTGTCGCGATGAAAAATTTTCCACTTTAAAATTTATTGGGAAATGTTCCAGTTTTCTCTTCACTCGCCGCTTGCACAAGGCGGGAAAAGGTCCGTTCAAATTTTTATAGAGTTCCATACATCCTACTTCAACACAAAAACCAAGAAACGCACGTGTCGCGATAACAATTTTCGCCCACTTTTATTTACATGTTCATTATTGTTTTTCGATCGTTTAGCAACCTTGAAAACTTCTGCTAGAAAGGACTTTTTTCTTGATTTGGGTATAAACTGTCCAAAAAAGTTTGAGATTCTTATGTCACGATGAGATTGAAAATACTGGTCGAGGGCTCCCGTACTATTAATGTGTTGATGATGACAAATTTTAACATCATCACATTAACAAGATGTATCATTTTCTTACAAACGCGTCCGAATCCGCCCCTCGTAAATCGCGAAATAGACCTCTATCATCCGAAACCTAATCATCAGTGCAAGAAAGTTATCAGATACGGTCGAAAAAATAAAACAATATGGTGAAAAGTATACAGTCAACCGAAAATGCTGCTGGTTGCACTTTCAAGGGTTGCACCACTATCAAAGACACTTTTGTGTTCATCCTACAAGACTAAAAGTTCGGGGATCCTTCTTTAGCCTTGTGGGTGTAGGTAGCCTTTACCCCTTAAACATCATTCTTCCTACATTTGAAAATATTAGTAAGTACATTATGTGTTTTATTGGTATTTAAATTAACTCGTAATTGGTGTTTGTTTATTGTTCATTTCAACGTCGATAAAAAAACCACATAAAGTTAATAAAAGTTGTTTACATCGCGTTCCAAACCACCACCACCATCAAATAATTTAAGCACACTTTATGTAAGCTCTTTATTGCTCTAACTAGTAAATGATTAACTTGTTTTTCGATGAAATGCGATGTTGTTATGCACTTGAGTAAGATTCGTACAATTATTCTTCTGGGATTTACCAATGATAATAATAATACAAATATCTGGGTAAAATGCGAATGACTTTGGAACGTCGATAGCATTTTATTTAAAGAGACGAATGCAGATAGGTTATTTAAAAACAAATGTATGTGAAATAATAAATATCACATCCAGATGATACTCAACTAACATTTATAGCCAGAATCGATTCAGTTCGACCTATTAATAGGTCAGAATATTTGGTTTCCCAATTTAATAATAGGCTTTACCTCAAATTTCCCACAAAAGACCTCGCACAAATCTTAAGGAAATGACGTTTGGTGGAATTGGCTGAAATTGCCGTATGTGTGGATATTGATGTCCTGGTCTAATGTCTCGAAGGGCACAACCTCAAAAATGGCTAATTTTCCAGTTAAATCTTCATCCAGTCTAGCAATATAGGATAGGGTGTAAATAATAACGAATCTACGTTTATCTTACCAAATATAGTACCTATAGAAACTAGTTAACAGCATGGCAGAATACTCCTTGTTGAAATTGGGCGATAACCGTCATACAGGGTGATTTCTAACAGCGTTTTATATATCGTTCATCTAAAGTCAGTTTGAAAATAATGAAAAAGATCGACAAAGGAATAATTGATGGTAGGATATTAAATGATAGGCATGATGTAAATTATTTATTTATAAGACATTATCTATTTATAATAAATACTGTTAGTTTAATGAACAACTCCATAAATAATTCAATAAAAGTAGATAAATATCATTTAACCTACGGCTATGCTACCGGCAATATAAATAATGAACCAAGAGCAGGTAACGGACTTGTAATGGTGAGCCAGGTAAACAGTCGACTACTTTCGTTTGAGGTAAGCGCATAACATATCTGGTTAACTGTATTCGTATAGAGATATCGTTTGCAACATTCAAGCACGGTCTCGGGCCTTATTCTATCACATCGGGCTTTGTAATGATTTATCCTGGTAGCGACGCTTTAGACTGAATTTTCAAATTGACAATGGAAATACTATACCTAATGTGTGTTTTATTATAATTTTAGATCAAAATATTACCAAGGTTTTTGATTAAGCACCAAAAAATGTAAAGATGTACAAAATATCGGGCCTCTCATTTTTTTTTAAATAAATGTTTTAGGTCTAATAGAGGTTATCATGTTTAGTAGGAATCCGCATTCGACAACGTCCGACTTTCATTTATTTCGTTAGAATCTTATTAAATACACTTCGATAATATTTTAAAAGTTACATCGACATATTTTTTAATCTACGTAAAGTTCTTTCGAATCTGAGGGACACCTTGTATAATATATAGTGTCGATATTTTGTACCTATTTATATTTTTTGGTGCTTAATTAAAAACTTCGGTGACATTTTGTTCTAAAAACACACACTTTATATAGAACGTGATACTTTACACGCCTCTGGAGATCGCCCTGTATAACGTATATCGCCCACTTATTTTAAGCGCGCGCCAATATTCTTGACTAAAGATGACGGTCTCGGACGATTAGGGGTCGAGCTTGAGCTCTTTGCCCCAATCAAGCTGTAGACCTGGACCGGCCTCGTAAGGGGTGGGCCTGCTTTTTCGCCTACCCCCCCCCGCCCCGCAAATGCGGACGGTATTGGCGATGTTAGCAAACCTCCCCTGGTCCTGGCTGTTGGACCCTGCCAGCTGGGCCGTTTCTTCTGGCGCTCTTCTGTCTTGGTCTTCTTTCTTCACTGGCATGTATAGGCTCCCGGGAGCGTCTTTCGTCTGTCGTGAGAGGGAACGGCTGTTACCGAGCCCTCTCGGAGTTTGAAAGGGATTTGGGGGTGTTGACTAGCCGGAAGCCCAGGGTGCCAATTGGCATCATGTGCTCCGATTTCGTCGGAAGGAAGTGTGAACTGTGTAGTTCAGGATTGTGTTCGGCCAGAGACGCTTTCTTAGCGTCAGAGGCCGGCACGGGATAGGGTAAGGGTACCGAGCTGGTTGTTTGCTTGGTACCCCCATGATCGGGTAATTGGATGTTTTTGGTCATTGTCTCCTTGCGGTGTGGCTTGCAGATCGGGCTGAAACAGATAAAGGGTTAGTTATACTTACCCATTATCTAGGATCTGGAGCTTCGGCCTCTTGTACCTCGGAGTGTCGTTGGGGTCATAGTCAGTCGCCTGCCTGACCAGCGGATTCCCATGCTCTGCTGCACGAGCGTATAGGTTCTTCGCTCTGTCCCGGATGACTTCAGTTACTGGGGTGTATTCCAGATCTCTGAAGATGTCGGCGTTTCTGACAAACCATGGTGCATCCACGGCGTACCGAAGTGCGACGTTTTCCACGGCTTGTATCCTCTTGAGATGGGTGGCTGCTTGGTATCCCCGGGCAACGGAGGCGTAGGTCAGAATAGGTGCAATGAGGGTCCTAATAAGCGTAAGCTTGTTCCTCAAGTTGAGTTGGCTCTGTCTACCTATCATAGGGTAAAGTAGAGTTCTCCTCGTCCTCGCTTTCTATATTATCGCTTCCGTGTTTTGTCTCCACGTCAGGCTTCGATCCATGATAACGCCAAGGTACTTGACGGTATCGTGCCATTGAATGTTCTCGCCGTTCAAGGAGACGTGTCCTGTGGGAGCTTATTTTAAGCATGCCAGAACATTCTTTACATGACAACAATGTTGGTCTACACATTAATAATACATTATATTTATGATTTACCATTTTCTACGAATATATAGCATGCCCCGCTCTACCATGAGAGACGTAAGGGGCAAAGCTTTGAGGTTTTTTATGTGCCTTAAATATATGTAAAGAACTATATTATAGTTGGTAAGATATACGTAAATTCATGATTACTGTAGATTTACTAATTTGTGCGTGATAGAAATTAATTCGAGCATGAAGAGAACAATCTTGAAAATAGTCAATTTCACCGACAATCCCATCGTCATTTTTAATAAACCTCGAATTTTGTCACTTTGTCAATAAATATCTTGTCATTCAGAGCAGACAGACGTCTAATACCGTATATCAGTGGAAAGTTATTTCAAAGTACTCGCCTTTGGTAATATAGTACATAGGGCGTTTGTTCCATTTGAAAAAAAAAGGGGGAAAAAGTAGATTTGGCAATTCCGACTCACACAGTATAGTATAAAATGGCTGATTTCGTAGATCTGATAACAGTATCGTAAATTGGAAGTTTTGATAATTCCTGATGGCGTAAGCTTGATCTTAAATGCTGTTACGGCACAGTCAGCTCACAGACGTGTCTTTGGTACGAATTTACCCATATGATACCGACGTCATATCATTTGAATCGTCTTTGATTGATTGATTGATTTGCCAGTGTAAGGTGAGCATTGCTGCCGATTCCGGCATCCAGTCGGAGGTTCGTTCCAATACGCAACTCGGTCCTCTGCCGAACACGCCCAATGGACGGTCAAACCTCGTGCCGGAACCAAAACTTGAATGTTTTATATACCGCCGGACATGCTTGTTGTCAGCAGCGAGAGCCACATGACGCATGGGGGTAGGAATATAGGATGGGAAATATGTAGGTGTTTGTGAGATGCTTCTTTTAAGTTTCCATGCTTCTTTTAAGTTTCCATCTATCATCATCTTATTTATTCTTCTTCTAAGTTTTCTGTTTCTGAATCTCGCAGTGTACACCTCCTTCTGCCAGCTTGCGTTCACTTCGTTTGTCTGCCAAGATATACATACATTCGCTTGCCGCAGGGAGCTTTTATTTATTAATTAACCGTTCCACAGGTAAATATCCATTTACGGCGGAAGTGCCCTATCTTGCGGTAAAAAAGAGGTCCGAGAGAATACTTTGTACAACCTGTACATTGGTTTGTTTTGTAGTAATTAGTTTCAATTCTCGTTCTCCAATTCCGCGTATTTATCTGTTTCACCACCTGACCCCCATTCAGCACAGGTTAATTTTTGAGATTAATAAGAAACTGTTTAAAATATTATGTTTTGAATTAATACATTGAGTTGATAGAAATCAACTTGGTAAAGTTATTAAAGTAATCAGAAATAATAAAATAAAATAATTTATAGCTTATCTCTCTGTAACTTCTGGTCCTGAGGTTCCGTTTAATTTTATTTCCGTTCTTGGGTTGACTTCGTCCACATAAAAAACTTCCCCTGCACACAATTATTAAGTCGCAACACAGTCAGTATGTCTATATTGCTTTGTAAGCACACATGTCTCATTTTGACAGTATTTATTGCTCAGCTTTCTTTATCGCCATAAACCGCTTAAAAAGGGTTTCCAGAGAAGTGTAGGCAGAGACACCGCACTTGCACTTGTCTGCTTTGTTTGATAGTATTAAAAAATATTTTACAGTAATTTTTAATTTGTTGCATGCTTTGTTTTTCTATTATTACACTTCATTTTACTCAGAAGTTTTTAATCTACCGATGACTTAAATTTCATCGGGTTTAATGGAGATTCAACCGGTCTTTTTGCGATTTTTCGAGAGCATCACACACAACACGCCTGTCTTCGTCGAAGATAAACCTATACTCTCAGACGTCATATCGGGTGAATCATCTTTAAAAATAAAATCAGAATGTTTAATAATATACCGAGTGTTCCATTAAAAAAATATAAATCTATGAAGTCACTCCTACATGAATCACTCTGTATATTTGAAAATAATTTTGAACTACTGTTCAAATGGCACGCATAGGCGTATCATTTAAAAGGAGTTTTCTGTAAAATAACAATTATTACTTTATACAGTTTTAGTATTATAATATAATATTCTCACCAAGCAACAACACTAGTTCAGCGGTCGGATACACTAACTACAAAAACTACAAAATCAATTACGCCACATATTTACTTTTGGAGTACATACCTATACTCAAAACACCATCTTCTTCGCCTCCACCAAGTTCTGGGTCCATATTTTGCCACATTAATATTTGTGGCCTCCTGCTCCTCGCGAGTTTCCTTACAAATCCGTTGCACCGTCCGCATACAAATATCCAATGCATTAAAAATACGCTAAAAGAAAATTTACTTTGTAAGCAGCTGCCACATTTAATTTTGCGATTCACCTCATGGACTGCTGGCAAAGGTAAAAGGGACCTCTCCGTTGCATTTTTCCTGATTGAAGTAGGTACTCAACTAATTTCACCATCATGTCTGGCTACTGCATTAAGTCTTTTACCAGTGGCGGACTGACACTTGTTGGTGGTTGTGACGATTTGTACCAAATACTTAAAACGCCACAGTAAAAAACACACTACGAACTTATATAAATAACGAGAGGAAATAGAAAATCATTAAATTTGACAAATGCGTCAACTGCCCGATGCTGAACTGACAATGCTGAACGTTGGTTGCGGCTACAACAAGCGTTTATATTCATCTCTAAAACGCATCGTTACGCTTGGAATTTCTACCGGAGCTCCACCAGACGTGACTTTGTTATTTACATTGCCGTGCGCTAGATTTAAGGTGATAGAGAATGGGCTTGTTCGGATTTTTTTTATTTCATAAATCGAAAGTGTAAGTATAAAATAATGGATCTGCAAAAAATCAGAATCTTATTCGCACGTTTACTATCCTAAAAACTATTGTGGCCAGGCGCTACGTCTCTATACGCATAGACTCGGCGATCTCAATAAACTTGATCCTCCTTAGTTGTTATAATTATAAGTGTTTCGAAGTATTGTTTGTTTTGCTTACTTCTTGACAGTAGGGGAGGGGAGTACAATTTGGTGAAATATCAAAAAATTACAATTTTCTCTCGCTCCTGTCGGGACGAATTTTCGATTTTGACCCTGTAATTTACGATTAGGATTCATCGCCGACCTTCTCCTGTCCGTAGAGACATAGAAGGTACTTCCACTGGACGTATTTATTTAGTTACCAGCGTTTGAAAATTCCATGTTTTTCGACCTTTCAGGTTAAATTTGAAAGGTCCCAGAAAGCCACTTTTCTTATGTCACTTGCGTATAGTGACGTCACAAATTAGCGCTCGGTTTTTGCAACTATTACTAATTTCAACTCCTTATATCTCGAGAACGGAAAAAGTTAATAATACGAAATTTTAAGTGCATAATGAGAATATCGACTACTACATGAAAAAGTATAAAAACCTAATAAGAAAAATATCATGGAACAAGCCCCTCAATTCTCATGCCTTTGATAAGTACATAAATTGATGACGCGAACGACAAAATTCGTGATTTCAAGCGCTTTTACCGTCAGTTAAGAGAGTCAGACTATTTGGACGACGCGAGTTCAAACACCTTGTATACATGTATTATCATTATCAGATAGTCCGCATAATCATTAAAAACAATGGCACGCACTTTTAGATGATCAAGATAAGTCTAATTAACTCAGCCCGTAATAAAATAACTCATTTTCACATATCATTTTTTATCTCAGCTTAACTACTTTGTCACGTATGTTTTAATGCCACTTAAAATAAATATTTAGAAGATAATAAAAACGTACCACTTCACACGTTGTCCATTGTTGTTGTGGAGGTACTCGAAGGGAATTACGGAAATATAATCTGTGTACAAACTAGAAGCCTAATTTTGTAAACAGTCAGAAAGATGATGATAATTTGTGATATTTTAAAATGTCTGAACAGACCAAGCCACAAAACAAATAAATGTCATCGATAAGGAAAAAAATATATAGAGCATTTTTTTAAATAAAGTGGCAGTTTGGGGAGTAGATTTCTAACTTGAGATTTTTGTCGTGTCACCTCTCGTCGATGTTACGACGATTGCGGGAGCGTATGTTGTTCGATGGGTGACCGCTTCTGAATACCAGCTGCCCTGAATATCTGTCCTGCTCTACCAGGCGGAGCTGGATTACAAGTTTATAATAAGGGCACCAGCAATCGTACCCACGGAGCACTCGGTTCCTCTCTCTTGGGTTTGACGGCCGTCACTTAGTCCTTTAGAAACATTTTTTTTTGTATGCCTGCGTTATTAATACAAGTTTTAAACAAGCTAACTATTATACTCTTCGCTGATTTACTGCACTTTTTATATAATAATTGTTGCACATTCTATAGAATACTCTTAGCAGTTTTTTTTGTAAATAATATTAGTTTTAGACATTTTTTGTTTAATTTCATTAAGACATAAAAAATAATTGTTTTATTAATTTAAATAATAACTTTTTTATTTATTAATCATTTTTTTTTCCTTCAATTCTTTGGGACTTCCTGCCACATGTATGTTTTCTTTCTAAGCGGTGCTAGGGGAATCTACAAAATATATCACAATTAACCAGTATGATACTGGTAAAAAACCTCTACGCCTGTGACGTTTACGTCAAAGGATCAGTTAAAGGTTGGTTTTTATAAATAAACAACACAAATAAGTATAAAAACTTGAAATAAAATATTTCGCCGACGTTTCGGAAATCTAATCTGTTTCCTTTTTCAAGGCTTTTTTTGAAAAATCTGTTTTGCTGTTGTATGACAAATACACAGCTCTAAGAATGTTTGTTATATTCAATATCCATAGATACTTACTATTTACATAGAACTGTTGATATAGTTAACAGTTTTTTAGTTTCTATACAATGTTAAGTTTGTGAAGTTCTTCTTTTAACAGTAGATTATTAAATAAAGTGTTAGTAGTGTTTATCTCTTGTTGAAATTATTTTAGAACCCACGGATTCATACAGGGTGTTTCCTAAAAGGTGAATATACGCAACAATATGATACTGGGAAGAATTTAAAATCAGTTGGACAAAAAAAACAAATTAAATACTAGGGTGTGTAGATGAAAAGTGGAACAACCAGTATGTTCTTATAATAAATTTTGAAAAATCTGTCTGATTTTGGTGACACGCAGAGGGGCCAATGCTATGAAAAGTTGACAAAAATTATTTTTAGTGATTTAGTGATTATCTATCAATGTTTTTGTACATAATGCATAGAGGGTTTTAAAATTAACAACTAATCGACTTTTCGTGCATTTTATTATATACAGGGTGACACATTATGCATATTTCAATTAAAATTGTTCCTATTTCATGAAATTTATACGTGAAAATTAAAAAAAAAAAAATTGTTGAATAAAAGCCACGTACCGTAACTAAGTTCATAATTACGGAATATACAGGGTGACTCAGAAATTGCCGAAATTTAATAATACAGTCCAAGCTGGCCACTTTTACTTGTATCCAATTTCTTAAAAGCTGTCGTATACCAAGTTGCACGTTTGGAAGATGTCGTAATTTCTTTAATTAATTTTGAGGCATCCGTTTGACCTGAAGCTCGTAGATTCATTTGAGTTGCATATGATAATTCTGCATGAGAGAATTTAGCACGTAAATCTTTGGTTCTATGTCGCCTAGTCCTCTTACCAGTTGTACTAAAATCAGACTTGGGTCTTGTGAACCTTATGGATGTTTCTAACCAACTTGTATTTTTAGCTAAAAATCTTTCTCATTCTGTGAGCATCCGACCACCTTTTTTTAAAGTCTCTGACAAAGTAACTAATTTTTGTATTAAGATTCTCCACTCCAGATTTTGGACATAACGTTCGTTCTTGCAAATATTCTTTTAAAGACGAAACTTGACCTTCTAACTTGTTTAGACTGGATTCGCTCATTTTATCATAATGGAATCTTCTCGAAAAAAACAGGTCCGTACATGTTGTTCCTAAATTAAAAAATGAATTTGATTAATGCAGGCATAGTTGACAGAAATTAAGTTTAGCTGTATAAAAATATTTATCTACTGAAAATTATTTAAATTTAGGAAATATTTAGATAGTGAACGTCCACTCTGATAAATCGATTCCTGAAAAGTACCATTTTAAAAGCATCGTGAATTTTAGGAATCCCTTTCAGATTACACCCGAAAGTTTCTAGGAAATTGCAATGAAGTATCAGAATTAAAGCATTTGCCGATCTGAATGTAAAAAAAGAATAGAAAAATTCATGTCAAAATTATTTATTAATATGTATGTTCCGCGATGTCGATCTGAATTTCAGATAACAACGATTTGTTTTTTGATTTTTTTTACAAAAGGCAAAATATCGCAAATTTTTATACATACTAAAAGTGCACGACTTTAGTTTATAAATGACAAAAAAAAGTGCTCGGACGTACATCAAAATCAGTGGCGGCTGGTCAGGGGAGGCAGGGGAGGCTGAGCCTCCCCTTGGAAGAACCACCATATCTTCAAAAGTAATATCTTAAGAAATTTCTATTAGGTATATCTCAATTTTCAATATTTTTTATTGTTTATTATTCATTAATTAATTTTCAGTTTATATATAACATTTTTGCATTTCCTTTCCACAAACATACCTATAACGTTACAGTCCGGATAGTCTTTGTATGCATATTTCCCGGTCGGCCGGTCTTTTACTGAATGAACACTGCGGTTCGCTGGAGGCTAATACGAAATAGCTTCCAACTTTACAGCATTTACTTATAACATGAATGACCTTGAATTTCTTTGCGCTGTGTAAAATAGCAACACTTGGAATAGCCAAGTATGAGGCTAGCCTCAGAGCTCAGTTATTTATAGCGCATGTGCACAGGTCATTCAAGAGTCAGGTGATTCACAAAGAAAACGAACTGACGTCTGACAGTTGCGTTTAGCCGGTTATAAGAACAACTTGACGTATAAATTACATAAAACATTTGATAGGCGGGCTAGAAATAAGTGCTCTAGGTGAAAATATTCCTAACAACATGTCTTGTTGTCCAGACGTGGTGGATTATTTGTTATTAAATGGATTTACTATTCTTATTTATGACGAAAAGGTAAGAATTAAAAGAAATGCCAGGCCTACACCAGCAATGCTTTCGTTAGTTTTTAAAAGTGGTAAACAAAACAGAGGGTTTTGTGATAACAATTATAAAAAAGTCGAGTGGTTAACGGCATCAACAGTTAGAAACAAATTATATTGTTGGAGATGTTTATTATTTACTAATGATCAATCATCAATTTGGGGCAGGGCCGGGTTTAATAATTTGCAAAATTTGTCGCGAGGTTTAGAAAGGCACGAAAAATCCCAGGAGCACATTTCATCTTGCATTAAATTCGAAATGTTTGGTAAACAAAATATTGTAAATTTCTTGGATTCTGCACATAAGAGAGAAATAGAAAATGTTAACGAAAAGGTCCGTGAGAATAGGGAAATATTAAAGAAGTTAATAGATGTCGTTATATAGTTATCTTCACAAGAAAATTCTTTCCGAGGACATGACGAAAAACGAGAATCGTGCAATAAAGGAAATTTCAAAGAGCTGTTAGATTTTTTAAAAACTTATGACCCAAAATTAGAGAACTTTTTGAATAACGCCACTATTTTTTGAGACAATTCCGGTAATCTCAGCTTCTGTAGAATGATCATTTTCAGCACTTAAACGCATAAAAACATTTTTACTAGAAACAAAATGAGTCAAGACCGCCTTTCAAATGTATCGCTTATTTCAATAGAAAAACGTTTTTTGTCAGAATTGAGGAAACGCGATTCATTTTATGATGAAATAATCAACCATTTTGCTAGTTTCAAAAATCGCAGGTTACCACTCATTTATAAAAATATTCAGGCTTTAAAGCAGAGATTAATATAGGTAGTTGTTATTTTAGAAAAAATATTTATTTGTGTTATTTATTTTTTAGGAAATATTTTTTATAATTCTCCATAATATAGAGTTCCGCGGTTATATTTTTTTTATATAACTTCTTTCTCAAAACTATTTTAATTTCTATTAAAACTTATAATTTTACACGCCTGGCAGTGATATAATGAATACAATTTTTTGTTTGTAGAAAAACACTTTAATTTTTTTACCAAAACTATTTTTGTTTTTATTAAAAGTTATATAATTTAATTACAAGTGGGATAGTAGGACTCCTTTGGATACCGATACTCGAGTCGTAGGAACGAGAATTTCATGAGAATGATTTTTTCATCTCATCATATTTTCTATTTCCTTTTCATTCTATTCTTTTATTAGTTCTATTCTCTCAAGTCGTGAATCGGTATCCTGGCGAACAACCCACGGCAAAAAAATGTAACGCGCCGTTGTAATACCTCAGGGGTGGTGGGGAAATGTACAAATTGTAGTCATATTGCACATCAGTTGTCTTTCAGAATATCAAGCCTCCTCTGCAGACAATATCACGAGCCGCCACTGATCGAAATCAACTAAAACATTGGTAAATTTTGTTTATACATTATGTGTATGAAAAGTAGGTTTATTTTAGCAAATATTTGTTGACTTACCTGTATTTGTTGATGTCATGTTAATAAAAAGTAAATGTCTCTATCATAAAATAACACTAAAAGAAATGCAACTGATCACGAGCCTAAATAAAAACCGTACAACAACCAACTTACACAAAGGACAAGTTTGGACTGTTGTAACTTAGGCTCATGGCCCATTATCGATCAGGTAAGGGTGGTTCCAGGTAGCGGGGTAAGATTACTAGAAATTTTAGGTACAGTTGTACCATTATGACCACAATGAACTTTTCGTATTTTTGCCAACGTTTCATAGCATTGGCCCCCCTGTGCGACAGTTTAAATCATACATAATGTAAGTAAAATTCTTGTAATTGATGCGTATGATTTTTGCCGAAATTCATCTCCTTTGGAAGTATTTCATTATTTCATATGTAGCGTGTATAATATTGTTATGCGTTTACACACCCTATTAGCTGAGACTGATAGCTCATGAGTAGTAGCCGGAATTAAGTAGCAATGGTGATAGGCAACTGCAACAGCATCAGAGCCTGTAGTGTGCGCCATCTCTGGATCCAGGTTTCTGCATTATTCTAGATTGCCGCGCGATAATGTTATGGTCTTTGCTGAAATGCTTCTAGATGTCTTTTGTAGAGTATATAAGCCAATGTAAACACGCGAAAGAAAAGTTTGTAATGAATTGAAGTTAGGTAATTCCGAAATCATACAAACAGTAGAGTATAAATATCAAGTAATAAACATTGTAAAAAGGTTATTTTAGTCAGTAAACATGTATTTTAGTTAATAAAATTATTGTGAAGTATTCAGTAAAGTGTATTAGTGTTTATCTCTGTTATAATTTTTGAACCCACGGATTTTAAAGGGTGGTTTCCTAAGAGGTGGAAACACGTGACAATATTATGGTTGGCTATAAGGACAGGTGTCCTTATAAATTTCTTTATTAACCAATAATTCTTTTAATTCCTACGTTATTTATTAGCGTCTTATATTTTTTCAAGAAATTGTATAGATTATGAGAATTTATTGCATATATTCTGTGTTCTACAGTTATATATATCTCGTGGATTATAGATAACTGTACATTTACAGGAAGTACGTACTTATTGGAACTATTTCGGAGAAACCAAAAGACTCGAGATACGGAGAGATTTTGTCCTTCCACGCATTTCTTATAGAAAAGTCATGTTTCGTAAATTGATTGATTGACTGACTGCTTGATTGATTGATTGATTAGCCAGCGTAAGGTATTGCTGCCACTTCCCGGTATCCAATCTGGATATTTTTATATACCGCCGAACCGTCCGCATACGCCGGATTCAAGATTAATGGGACATGCTTGTTGCCAGCAACGAGCAGTGTTGCCGATTGGCGGATAATTATCCGATTAGTCGATAATTTGGGACGGTGGAGGATAATTTTCTCACCCTGTTAAAAATCGGATAAGAAACGGATAATTCAATCCAGTTATAAATTATATACAGGGTGTTCCTCAATGACGTGCTAATATTTCAGGGTGTGATTCCTTAGGTCATTTTATGAAGAAAAGTTCATATGAACATATGTCCGCAACCGAGGGGTAAACCGCCGGCAAAAATCGTGTACACCTACTTCCACTTTTAAAAAAACTGCCACCTACTTCCACCAAACTTCCATGTACTTCCACCAAACTTCCACGTACTTCCACCTACTTCCACCAAACTTCCACATACTTCCACCAAACTTCCACATATTTCCACCAAACTTCCACATACTTCCACCAAACTTCCACATACTTCCACCAACTTTCCAAATACTTCCACCAAATTTCCCTCAGCTTTCTTCCGAGCATTCTTTTGAACTACCCTCGGAACTAACTAATAATAATAATTTTTTAATTATTATTATTAGGTAGTTATTATTATTATTAGGACTAAGTAAATAAGTCGAGTCACCTTATTTAGTCCTAGTTTTCGCGCTCGGCTGATAACGTCTATTTCAAAAACGAATAAACTTAACGACCCAAAACATTTGAAAACCAGCCTTGTTTCCTAGGACAGTCGTGTAATAGTTTTTCCGAGAGTCTTTCGAACTTAATTAGTAATTATAGGGGATTAATTAGTAAAATATGCAATAAAATCGCATGTTTACAATTTTTTTCTGATATTTAAAATAGGCTTTATTAAAAAATCGGTACACGAAGGAAGCGTGCTTTTATATTAGCTTTGCAATGATACCAAAATATTATCAATTTGATAAAAAATACTCAAAATTTTATGCTATATCCCGAACGTCTGCAGCACTCGAAAAACCGAAATAAAAAAATACAGCGGCCAATAAATTTCGAAAAACTATTACACGGCAACCCTAGGAAAACATAGATTTTGATTGGTTTTTGTTTTGAGTCGCTAAGTTTATTACTTTTTAATATGTGTTAGGAGCCGATTATGAAAACGGGGCGAGTGAAGAACTCTTTATATTATTTATTTTGGTGATAGGGATAATCTAGGGGATAAGTAATAGACATCAGATTAAATAAAATGCTTTATTTACATGCATTAAACAGTTTTATTATTATAAATACAAAACAAGGAAATAAAAATACTATTAGATATAATTTAAAAGAAAATAACAAGTCTTCCTTTTCTTTGTTTATAAAATGAAGTGCTAAAGTAAACGAACTTTAATTCAGCCTGCTACTTAATTTAGTTTTCTCTTAATATCTTTGAAATCATTTATGGTTCTGGCTCTCACCGATTCTGTTAAAGAGAATGGCCTCCCTGTAATATTATCAGACCATAATATATATCTTTATTTTGTACTTGCTGAATATCGTCACGTTTCGGCCAAACAAAATGATGTAGATCTTCCTTTAAAAACTTTATTCTGCTCATGGATTCATCGTAGTACACAGCGTAGTAATGTTCAACTTTGATATCTATATTTTTGTCATTTAAAGAATGTGTTCGAAAGGGGGCTAGCTCAGCTAATGGGAGGTCATCAGAAGAATCCAAGGAAGAAGCGTATTCCTCGCTGCAATATTCCACAGAGTCATCGTCGGCTTCCCAGGCATCCACACCGTCGTCTGTATAACCATCGCTATCACCATTATCCGTGAAAGCCGTGTTACGATCGATTGCGAATTTTTCACATTCAGGATTCGCCGAGGAAATAGTTACGGAACTTTCATCTTCAGAACAGTCATTAATTTCTCTCTGCAGGTCACTTTCTTTTACCAGAACCTTTAAAATAGAGAATTCGACCACAAGTGAAGTCTAATGATGAGGTCTGGATTTGTCGCAATTTGTTTTTTGATTGAGCATTTTACTCCTGGTGTTTTTGGAAATGTTGTAGAATATGCACCAGTCACCAATTCTTAAATCATCCCTTTTTTCAAATTTTACAACGAGATCAACCATACGATTCTTCGACATTTCGATCGCAGACTTACTATCACATGTAAATCTTCTTAATCGATCGGAACTTACTCCTTGGTTTTCTGTAACCAACACAATGAACTTTGTTTGACAATTGTAATTCTTGATAGTCAGCATCTTTCTTAGGTAGAGAGGTATTTTTATAATAAGCGCCGATGCGGCTTCAGCGAAAATGTCTTTGTCATCCTTGTCCTACGAGTTGTCCGAGTCCTTGTCCAGTTTCCCGTCTTTACTATAACAAAACACGGGACGTCAGGTCAGGTCAAATGTTGGTATAGTTTTTTAAATTATTATGTACTTAATATTACTTACCTACCTGCCATTCTCAGCCGCCATTCAGGATCCAAAAGAAAGCCTCAGAGGAAGCCAACCAATTCGATCTTAATACTGCACTGGCAAAAACTTTTATTTAGTTCACCTACATGGAGGAAACCTCAATACCGACTCAATACTGAGCTACACGCTCGGTTACACAGACTTAGGTTGAAACTGGGCAATAAGGTTTGATTAGCGAACGTCTACCGCATTGGAGAGGAAATTAGGTTTGAGAGAGTTTGAGCTACTGTAATAATTTTCAATATTTTCAATATTGTCGCACTTCCAACAATAACGAACTTTTCAGATATTTCCACCATATTTCCACCATACTTCCACTTACTTCCACCAAACTTCCACGCACTTCCACATACTTCCACATACTTCCGCTTACTTCCACATACTTCCATCAAACTTCCAGTGGGTTGTACACCTACTTCCACTGGCGGTTTACCCCTCGTCCGCAACGGCTTAATTTTTTTTCTACAGGGTGTTGACATTTTTTTTTCTAATCGTTATTTTTTAATATCTCAGAAAGTATTTTAGATATTATTTTCAATGTTGATATATGTTAATAGGATATAGAACCACATATTTTAATTAGAAACATTAATTTATCGCTTCACCCCTGATATTTTTTAACAAAAAAGTGGTACGCCACTGGCAATTTTACATAATGTAGACCTAATTTTAAAACTATGTCCAAAAGTTGCATAGCAATGGAGAAATATGCGGAATTTCTATTACTGACTAAAAATGTACGATTGTGGTTTTTCGGAATTATTTAAAAAGCTAAAAGATACATGAAATACAACAGTACCATTGAAATGTTCGAAAAATTCTTAAAATCGCTTAAAACTTTTTTAAAACACGGTTTTAGCAATAATGCTTTAAAAATGTAAACTTATTTGTTCAATTATTGCCTACATTACAGTATTGTCAAACTTATGTGACTGGAAATAAACACATGAGGAAAGTTTTTACAAAATTTTGGCCATCGAAAAAGTTACGCGAGAGAAAAGAGATATTTTATAAAAGGACGTCCTACGCTTTTATTTGTAGACCGTAACTCTGTAAATATTATAATCCTGCATTTTTAATGAGGCGCGTTTTTAAATAATTTGTATATATGTTTATTTGATAACCAAGTGAGTCTATATTATTTTATATGGAGCACTTTTCAATGCCTCGTCCTTAAAAGTACCAGTTCTCACGAACTAGTGACACAAATGACACCGATTTTCTGGAAATATTGGCGACCGTGACATTAAACTTACTTGCCAACTAATGTAGACATCCTTGCCGGTTATTGACATTCCTGATTCTGTTGTAATCGTTATATCAACGGCGGAAAAGTTACAGAACCGGTATTCATCCACGTAACAATAGATTTCTGATTCAACAACACCTAATTCTGGATAATCCGGGCATTCATCTGGCTATATTGCATAAGGGACACGTCATCCGTGAATATTAGGTCTATTTGTAAGTTATGTCGATTTAAAATGGGCCTAAAATACTTGTGTAAATGTGTCGATATTTCCGTGAGGTGCCGGTGTGCACGTTGCGTTTCGCGTTTGTTATTTTTGGAGTACGTGACATTACACAGCACGCCGCTAAATTGCCAAATGCAAACCACAATATTTACCAACAATAATTAGTAGCGCTGGGTGCATAGCACGTGTGTTTACTTTTTCATGAAAAAATAATCATTGCATAATGATTATTTATGAGCATTTGTTGTGGTGCTATACAGCGTGTCCAAAATCGAAATGGTGAAATATTTGCCGCGGCTTTTCATTCATATTGTACCGTAATATCAAAAATTATCTTGGTCGAAGATGGTCATGGGATTAAAAAATGCTGTCTTAGCATCGGTTATCCTTTTGTAATGATTATGTCAAAAAATTTAGTTACTTCCCACACTGTATATACGCCAGTAAATAAGCCGGAAATTGTGTAAAAGTTGGGAAACAGCATCGATTTTAAAAATTCCTTCTGCGTTGTGTTCCTTGAACCCTCAGGATCATTCGTCACCACTAACATCTTTGCGGACTGACAAAATGGGGGAGTTATGGGAGTTATAAGCCCCAAGAATGCCCCAAAAATTAAGCCTTAAAAAACTTTGAAAATGAAAATTTCGGCATGGAAATCTCTACTCAGAGGTTTTTGAGGTCGCTGATTATGAACCAGAGGTGTAATTTGGTGAATTCAAAATGGCGGACCGGAAATGGAGTCAATTTCTCAGGAAGAACTCGTATTTTTTTCGTTTTTGGGCTGAAAATGAGCACTCGGGGGTTTTGAGGTCGCTGATCACAAATCCGAGGTCCAATTTAGGAAATTCAAAATGGCGGACCGGAAGTACAGATCATTTCTCAAGAAAAACTCATCTGGGATATTTAAAATGGCGGGCCGGAAGTAGAGTCATTTTTTCAGGAAAAACTCGCATTTTTTTTCTTTTATGGGCTGAAAGTGGGAACTCGGAATTTTTCGAGGTCGCTGATTACAAACCCGAAGTGTAATTTGGTGACTTCAAAATGGCGGACCGGAAGTAGAATTTCTTAGGAAAAACTGGCATTCTCTTCGTTTTTGGGCTGAAAATTAATACACGGGAGTTTTGAGGTAGCTGATCACGAATCCGAGGTCCAATTTAGGAAATTCAAAATGGCGGACCGGAAGTACAGATCATTTCTCAAGGAAAACTCATCTGGGATATTTAAAATGACGGACCGGAAGTAGAGTCAATTTCTCAGGAAAAACTCGTATTTTTTTTCTTTTATGGGCGGAAAGTGGGAACTCGGAATTTTTCGAGGTCGCTGATTACGAACCCGAGGTGTAATTTGGTGACTTCAAAATGGCGGACCGGAAGTAGAATTTCTTAGGAAAAACTGGCATTCTCTTCGTTTTTGGGCTGAAAATTAATACACGGGAGTTTTGAGGTCGCTGATCACGAATCTGAGGTCCAGTTTAGTAAATTCAAAATGGCGAACCGGAAATACAGATAATTTCTCAAGAAAAACTCATATGGGATATTCAAAATGGCGGATCGGAAGTAGAGTTCTCAGGAAAAACTCGTATTTTTTTCTTTTTTGGGCTGAAAGTGGGAACTCGGAGGTTTTGAGGTGCCGAACATGAATCCGAGGTCTAATTTAGGAAATTCAAAATGGCGGACCGGAAGTACAGATAATTTTTAAAGAAAAACTCATATGGAATATTCAGAATGGCGGACCGGAAATACAGTCAATTTCTCAGGAAAAGCTCGTATTTTTTCTTTTTTACTTCCCTCGCATACCGAAGGGAAGTATTGTATTCGAGAAAAAATCACCCTCCGAGATTTTTTCGGATTCTGACGTTTCAGAACACGTAGATTCCGAAAATATAGGTTTTTCAATTCCGTCAGTCTGTCTGTCTGTCGGTCTGTCTGTCTGTCTGTCTGTCTGTTGGTGCATTTACTAAAAAACTACTTGACGGAGAGCAGTCAAATTTGGTAGGTAGTTGACGCTACTGTCAGCGAAGAACTGGTAGAATTTTCACTGAAAAATATACAGGGTGGACCGTCTAAACGGAATAAATAGTGAAAAAATTTTTTTTTTGCTCAAATTTAAAATTTCCACGTTTCATGACGCGCTAAACCTATTTCAGAAAAAAAAAATTTTTGAAAATTTTTTTCAAACATTTTTGAAAAAATTTTTACCAAGATGAAAAAAAATTTTTTTTACTCAAATTTAAAATTTCTACGTTTCATGACACGCTTAACCAATTTCAGAAAAAAAAAAAAATTTTGAAAATTTTTTTCAAACATTTTTGAAAAAATTTTTACCAAGATGAAAAAATTTTTTTTTGCTCAAATTTAAAATTTCTACGTTTCATGACACGCTTAACCTATTTCAGGAAAAAAAAATGTATTCACCAATATTTTTGAAGAAATTTTTACTACTAAAATGAAATAATTTTTTTTTTCTTTCTTCAAATTTAAAATTTCCACGTTTCATGGCATTCTAAGCCCGATGAAAAAAAAAAAAATTTTGAAAATTTTTTTTACCATTTTTGAAAATTTATTTACTAAAATAGATGGAATTTTTTTTGTTTCTTCAAATTTCAAATTTCCATGTTTCATCTAAATCTATTTAAAAGATAAATTAGAAATTTTTCTTACTATTTTTAAAAAATTTTACCACTAAGATAGATTTATTTTTTTTTTGTTCAGATTTTAACTATCCACGTTTCCATGACATTCTAAAATTATTCAAACAAATTTTAAAATGTTTTTGAAGAATTTTTTAAAAAATTTGAAAACATTTTTAATCCATTTATGTATCACTACTATAGAACAGACGAAAAAATGTTTTTGCTCAAATTTAAAATTTCCACGTTTCATGATATTCCAAACCAATTTCGGAAAAAAAAATTGCATCATTTCGTTACCAGTTTGGAAAAAAATTTAACACTAGAATGCTCAAATTTAAATGACATTCTAAACCTAGGTATTTCAGAAAAAAAATTTTGAAAATTTTTTCCACCAACATTTTTCAAAAAGTTTTTACCACTAAAATAGATCGAATTTTTTTTTATTTGCTCAAATTTAAAATTTTCACGTTTCATAGCATTCTAAACCTATTTTAAAAAATATATAATTTTTAATTTTTAAACTTTTTTTAGCATTACTATAGAATATAAGGAAACTTTCCTTTTTGCTCAAATTTAAAATTTCTACGTTTGACATTTTAAACCTATTTCAGAAGAAAAAAATTTGAAAATTATTTTACCAACATCTTTTGAAAAATTTAAAAAAAAATGAAATTTTTTAACCACCACTATACTTCCACTCCATTACGTGAATGTTGGATTGAAAATGTGACAGATGGCAATAATATCTGGCATATGCACCTATTATACTTTTATTGTAAAATGTGCAGGGTGGTCATCCCAAGAAATAATTCAGTCATGGTGGACATTTGTAAAGGTATTTGCGCAAGCTTGCCATATGTGGCACCTGCTATTTAGTATTGAACTTTTGCTGTTGGATGAGCAATCTGTATATTTTTTTGACCAAAACTTATCAAGTTTTCTTTGTAATAATAGCAATAATTCTATTCCGATTATTATTCTCAATGTCATTTCGTAATTATTAATTTTTTAGAGTGACCGCCATGCACAAATAACGAGGGAAGTTCTGTGTAAATACCTTTACCGATTTTTTGGGCTGAAAGTGGTAACTCGGGGGTTTATGTGGTCAGTGATAACGAATCCGATGTCCAATTAGGAAAAATTCAAAATGGCTCTACCATAGAGTAGAAAACGTGTATTTAATTCCTGAGGAAATGGCTCTACTTCTGGTCCGCCATTTTGAATAACCCAAATTGGACCTCAGATTCGTGATCAGCGACTTCGAAAATCACCGAGTGGAGATTTCCATTCCGAAATTTTTATTTTCAAGTTTTTTTTGCAAATCTTAATTTTTGGGGCTTATAACCGCCATCACGCCTCCATTTTGTCTATCCGCAAAGATGTTAGTGGTGACGAATGATCCTGAAGGTTCAAGGAACACAACGCAGAGGGAGTTTTTACACATTTGGCACTTTTTTCTGGTTTATTTACTGGAGTGTGTAGTAATAGAGATATTAACACATGTTTTTTCGCTAATTTTTGGCCTTGAATATTAGCGGATTAGCGGATATATTCTACCTTTCATTTTAAGGACGAAACAAAATATTATTCCTGAAACAATATTAGTTTCGCAGTACTAATAGTGCTTTCTAAATATAAAAATAGAATTAAGTACATTAACAAGTTTTGTTTGAGCAAGAGCAGATTGCAGAAACTTGTGTCAATACTCACAAGTTTTGCTTAAGCAAGAGCAGATTCCAGAAGCCTGTGTCAATACCCACTTTTTTGGTTTTCGCACCATACGTCATTTATCCTAACCAACCAATTCTCTTATTTAGAAATGAATTCCATGACAATGATGTTTCGTTACCATTTATTTAAATTAAATAATGTATGCACATGCACATAAGTGATCAAGGAACAGAAACTGATCTTTCTTCTTGTTCTAGGCCATGGTTGCCTGTTATCCAGGACTGGGATCGCATTACGTTAAACACGTAGATAATCCCAACAGAGATGGTCGGTGTATAACGGCAATATATTATTTAAACCTTAATTGGGATGTACGTAGGAGTGGTGGACTTTTACGGATATTCCCGGAAGGATGGTGTGAAGACAAAGTAAGTAACATAAAGTACAATACATCTATTTTTCCATTCAACAACTTTGTGTGAGAATTAGACATGGTATAGTTTTGCTTTTAATTACATTTCCTTGCGCCTTTCTTGTTTTTATTAAAAATAGTCTAAATGCAATAAATGTTCATTCTTTAATATACTCTTCATTTTGAATTTGTGAAGAGTATAATAAGTGACATAGGAACAGAGTTCTGCCTTCTTGATCCTAGTCTTCCCTGAACAAACAATTAGATGTACTGCATTATCTAGAGTCTAAGGTAATTTATTGGATAGGATGAAAAATACATGAAAGAGAAACAAGAAAAATGTGTGCTAAATAGGTCAGGAGCCATTCAGCAAATACATTCGCTTAAATTGGCTATTTTTATCACACTTTGTAACATTTATGAGATACCACGTATAGGAATGTTGTCAAGTTTAAAAAAAAATGCCTTATTGATTGTCTTGCCACAAGTCAGTTGAAATTGTTGAGTCTAATTGTTTTCCAGTGATTCCTCTTTTTGAATGGCCTCTTAGCAAAAAAATGGGTAAGCAACGAAACGTATAAACTAGACACATAAAACTTACACATTGTAAAGATAAAAAGATAAAATTCCTCACCGAGAGTAATAAAGATAAAACTTAAAAATAGTCATGATCATTGAAAATCAAGAAATTCTTGAATCGAACATGGTTCTATATTGCAGACATACCGGAAAACTTGCACTCTAAAATCCATTAGAAGGATTTTACTTTTGAGAAAATTGAGACGTAAAGATTTTGATTACTGAATAGAATGGTTAGGCCAGGTAAATGATGAGAAAACAGACAGAATTTTTCGATAAATTAGTAGCCGCAGTGTTTTTGCAGAATGGTTTTGGGAGAGGCTTCTCATTCGTGAGTCCATCCAAAATTTTCTTTGGCATCATCGTTTTGAATCAACAATTAGACCGGAAAATCAGTTTTCTTAAAATACTGGAAAAACTATCGGTTATAGAGAAGAGCGAAGAACGGGAGATTTGTGGGCAATTGAAATTCCTACATTATGAGACTTTCCAAATTAAATTCCCTCCAGTGATAAACAAGTCATTGCAAAGAAACCTGCGATATAGTCATTTTTTAATTATTAACATAACTTTTTAATTTCTTTTTAAAACTTCAAACTTTCCTAAATACGTGTTTTATAATGCTTCATAAGTTGTGCAAAAGATGGGTGCTGTCGGTGCAATAATTTTTGCCTAATCCTATTTGTTTATCCCACCAAAGGAAAAAACAACTGAACTCCCGGAGAGCTCGCAATTTTCAACTAAAATTGTTTCACAAAACATTTTTGTTATATTCAAGATCTAACTTAATCTACTTAAAAAAGAAAGAAGGGTTCTTGAACCACATTTAAGTAATAAGAGATTTCGGTCAGTTTTAAAAATGTCCCTTTTACTTTTGTTATCCCACTTCTGAATATTTGATGTAGTTTAATAGAATCTTTTAATTTCAGGTAGCAGACATAGAACCCTTATTTGATAGACTGTTATTCTTTTGGTCAGACAGAAGAAATCCTCATGAAGTACAACCTGCCTTTCATACACGTTACGCTATTACTCTCTGGTACTTCGATGCCGCAGAAAGAGAAGAAGCACTTAGACGATATGAAAAAGAAAGTGAGTAAATTAGTCCGAAATTTAGATTCAAATAAAAAGAAATTGTATACACATTTAATGTTGTCCAATGTGCTTGCATCGCAACTCACAATTCAGCAGACGAAATATGTTTCTGAAATTGCATGCTGAGATATAGAGACTGGTAATCGCCGGTAACTTTCTTTGTTATTGGTGCATTTAAATAAAAATGAAACCATCAATATTTCAATTTTATTTTTCCATGCTTGAAAAAATGATCCAGAAATCGCATATAAAAGGGTTTTGCTGGAACTTTGTGAGGTTATGTCAATTGCCTCTTTCGAGTGCCGTTGCTAATAATTTTCTTTTGTTCCAGGAAAGTCCCTGCCCAACCAGGCATAATGACCACCAGTTACCATATATAAAAATAATGAATTGTGGGCATTAAGAGACAACGTTGTTTACTTGAACACCACTATTCGTAATGTCCTATGTATATATCTGTGAATTGTTTTTATATAAATGACTATTTCTTATGGTTAAGATAGGAAACGTGTGATATTTTAAAATAACATTGGTCTTAGCCATTCATTTGTGCATGTTCAGTTTTGAACGTTGTATTGTTTATTCGGTATTAAAACTACTTAATTTTTAAGTGTGCAAGTTTATACACAAGAGATATATTTTACTATGTGTATATAACCTATAAAGAATTGACATTGTGCAATGCTGTCCGCTTATCGTTCTCACTTCATTTTCGGCATTATTGAGATTTGCAAAAAGGGGTTGGTTTTACCATTTACAGTCTCTGAAAAATGCATATACAGTTTATATTGGATGCTCCAGTATTCTGGGTCAACCAATATTTCCATTGTTTTAAAGGTCAAGTATTTTTACACAGCATAATATTGAATTTTATCACATCTGGATACAAACATTTTAAAATGCAAAATATTTTTGCTTTGAAGTACAAAATATTTGTCAACATTTAATATCATTTTGTTAAAATATAATACTATATATTAAAGTATGTTTAATATATAATAATATATAAGAATTTTAAAATGTATGATGGATAGCTCATATGTTGTTTTACAAAGTCGACTTCTGGCGAGGCATCTCCCGTTAAGTACATCACGAGTTTAAAAATGAATTATTATTTGTTTGCTTATAACTGTTTGCAAAATCCTATAAAGAATATGTTTCAATACATCACGAGTTGTCAGAATTATAAAAAGAAATGGAGCTATAGACTATCGGCAGAATGTCTACTAGTGCTGCAGTGTGGAATTTCTCTGCATAATTGTGCAGTGACTTTTGTAGTATTTTATGTGTCTTCATTTTTTTGTTTTCTTGAATAAAAACAAATTGTTATTAATCGTAGGTACATAAAATTTCTTACAAAATAAATACAATTTTCATAAGCATTATATTTATTTATTGTGTGAAATTATTATATTTATAGGTTATTGTTTGCAGCTCCTTTACTAAGACTTTAACATTTTTGAACATAGTCACTTGAATTTTTTATTTTTTTTAATTGCCTTATTTTAACATCCTGGCAAAGTTTACCTAATGCTACTCTACCACTTAACCAGGATGGCGAGATGAAAATTTTATATTTGGTATTTAATACGGTCACCCATCTAAGTGACGGACTCGCTCGACGTGCCTTAACTTCGCCGATGGAGATCTCGCCACTGAAACCAGTACCGTACCTCACCTCACATTTGACCAATTACCACCAAAAAGAGAGGCTAATAGTTCAAATTTTACAATTGTTAAACATTAGTCGAGTAGAAATAATAATTAAGTAATTTTGGAATGCAAAATATCTACTGAAAAGTTGAAAATAAATTTAAAAGATATTTCCGTTATTATCGTCGAAAGAAGAAGCTAAATAATAAAATTGTTGTTAGTCTAGTAAAAATAAGCGAAAGGTAATCAAAAATATCTGTCAAGTTTAAACATTTTCAAAAAGCACTCAGTTAACAGGACTCGAAGCCAGAAAACCTCTCGGGTGATTGTTGCTTAACGTGACTGGCTAAGGTAGATCTTAATTTTAAAGAATAACCTCGGTGGAAAAGATAAAATCTCAAAAACATCAAATTTTCAAACATATGTGATATGAATATGTCAAGTGGAAAGTCGTATGATATCTCTATGCAAAAAGGAAGATTGACATTTTGTTGGTATCGTAAATTGCGAATTTGATAATTCAGCTCGGCCCGAATGAATCAAAAAGGGCTTTTTCTGACATTTAAGATAGGTACTGAACGTAAGTTATTGACTAGGACGCCTCGAGAACTAGTAAACGTCGCCTTTCTCTCAATAGTCTATAGCTTGTGATCGTTACAAGAATTTTGTATTTAAACATTTTGAACACAAAATTATTTCCAGGAAGAAATTCCTGTCGGTTAATTAACCCGGAAAAATCATTTTTCCAAATTTAGAAGATTAAGATTTTATTGTATATTTTATCTCAGAACTCTGAACTTATTGTGACAAGTTCTTGTTGTCTTTTAAAACGTAAATGTATGATCCCATAACAACAAAATAACTTACCCAGAAATTTATCTTTGCAGACAAAAGTATAGTATGCGTAATCAGTAAATGGTCCGGTGCAAAAAACGCAAGACGAGGTAAAAGGTGCCGACAACATCGTCCGTCTTTCACCTCTTTATAAAGCGAGACAGAGGGTCATGGGCTGTTTAAGTCGTGTGTCAAAGCGTGCAAAAAATAGTCAGGATCATGGCAGCTGGCAGCAGTTAGTTGTTAGATGTGTTTTAATGCGAGTGTAGATATTTTCAATTCAATTACTGGTAATCCGGCTCTGCCTTTTACCTCGTCTTGCGTCTCGCCCGTCCCTTAACAGTTGGCCTATTAGCAATTACGCATACTATACTAGTGCATGCCCTTAATTGTAATTTAACATTTTCCGCTAAGTTGAGTTCCTACCGTATCTCAGATGTATTGTATCATTATTAAAAGCTCATTTTTATATGAATAATTTATTAAGTATAAGTTTTCCAGATACAAAAAAATATGAATCATCTCAAGACTAAAGCTGGCCTCAGAGTGCATTTACCATCAGATGTATGGTGTAAGCATATGCCATAACAGAAATAAACATAACCAAATCCGTATGAGTGTTCGTAGTGTACAAAATGTAAAACGCATGGTGTAAGAAATGGTTTATTTTCATTTCCTTATTTCTTACGTTTATTTCTTATAGAATCGGGTAAAAGCGTACGTGTTCGGGTACATTCGCAAAACAGTTTCACCACATCTGACATTTCATGAGAGAATATTATTAATTTTTAATACAGAAAAGTTATTAGTGATTAAGTTCACAGATAAAATATTATATAGAACTTCAACACTATGGTGTGACTGATAACACACTGGAGTGGTATAAGAATTACTTACAGGGCTACTCTCAGTATGTCTGTATAAATTCGTCTAGGCCCTGTATTATTTATCGCTTTCATTGCGGATTTACAGTTTGTCGCAAATTTCTGTCAAATTTACATGTATGCTGATGATATTCAATTACACCTTCATTTTAACCCAAAAGACGCTCATGAAGCAGCCACAAAGCTTAATAACGATCTTTCCCTAATTAACAACTGGACTAGGCAAAACTCATTGGTACTCAATCCTAAAAAGAGTAAATGCATTATTTTTGGCACTAGTAGTAGCTTGCAGGCAACGGCCAACTTTGAACTGTCAATAGATGGTGCAACAATCCCTTGTGTCACTATTATACAGAACCTGGAACTTGTTATGACCATGTCAGTTATGTCTGTCAAAGAGCTTACATTAATTTAAAAAAGCTTTCTCCATATAGAAACCTACTAGATCAAGAAACTAAAATAATGTTGACAGATGCATTGGTCCTGTCCCACTTAAACTATGCCGACGTAGTATACGGTAGTCAGGAAGATAAATATCGTCTTCAAAAAATGCAAAATCATAGATTGTTAGATTCATAACTGACGTCCCAAGATTTAGTCATAGATTTACAAATACTTAAACTTGCGAATCGCCGTTTACTTCACACTGTCATATTTGTTAACAATATTATACTTTATAAATCCCCTAAATACCTATTTGCCAAAATAGAAAGAAGTGATATTTATGAAAGAGAATTAAGGCAAACTGGCATATCTCTCTCAATTGATTGACACAACAGTGCTGCATTCCGCAAATCATACTTTTCTGGCCTCTTACTGTTATAATAACCTACCAGTTCAACTTTGCAATATTAATCCCGCTAAATCAAAACCTATTCTGAAGTCCCTACTCCTAAATGAGGAACCTTCATTCCTAAATCACCAATTGTTTTAATGATTGCAGACCCACTATGCGTGTTGCACTCTTATTTTAATATTATTTCATGTATGGTTTGTAATAATTTAATCCTTTTATGGCAAATGTATTTATATTTTGGGCAATAAACTATTATTATTATTAAAATCAACAAAATATATTGTCATGTGGATTTGCTGTGTACTGTGCATGCACCGATCTTACGTTTTCCACACTATGAATGCATTTTTCTAAAATTAAGTCATACAACTTGTTCTTACATCTTATAGGCGAGCGGTTCACCCCCATAAAAACAGCATGGACCGACTAAATTTTTTTAATAAAAGACTTCTACTTGAAACTTTTCAGCATTGTAGAGCATATTTTTCTGACAATTTGCGTATTTTTTTCATAATTTTTTAGGCGGTCCTTCAATAGTTATAAACAAAAATGTTGTAAAACAAATAAAACTTAATAATTCGCTCTGAAAGTATTTTTTATGATAAAAACCGACCAAAATAAACACTTTTTGTCTCTTGGCTTTTTCTCGAAAAATGCACGGTTTCCGAGATATGGCCAATTTTTCAACAAAAAAACGCGAAAATAGGCGACCTTTCGGATTTTTTTTCTCAATAATTTCTGAATGCACAGCAATTCTGCACACGCCAAAATAAACGGCAGTTCATCTACTACAGGTGTGATTTTTTGTGTGTGGAATTATGCTCATTAAGATGAATTAAAATTGAATTTAGAAAAGTACCATTGAAAATAAAAACAATAACAAAGCAAATAACATGGCGGCCGGGGGTTAGGGAAGCAGAAGCCGCGCGTCTGCACAGATGACGCGCACGCGACCTACTCAAATTAAACACGAATCGAACAAGTTTACACACGAGGACTTTAGTACTTCCAGTAAGAGTAAACATTAAAAACTATTTAAAAATTATGTAGCATGCAAAAATACATAAACTAACTCTGAGTCTTTTAAATGTTTATTAGTTTATAAACATTACAAAATTATTTTAATACAACCAGTAAAAAATAAACGTGTTCGTTCAATTGTTTGTTACTGTGCAGTTCCAAATGTAAGTTGGGTAAGTTGTTTTGAAATTTGATTTGAATAGTTTATAAATATAAATAAAGTAATTTATGTCTCACATAGCTGGCTAATTATGGACATCGACAAAATTGTTTCTGTAAAAAGAAAAACAAGCTTTGACCACGTAGAAAGCTCAGACACTAAAAAATCATTGCGATCCACCAAAAGTTCGTTTGATTGGCAAAGTTTGTGCTTTACCACATGATGTATCAGAAATAGGTGCATATTTATAAATGAAAATGTGAAATCAATCAAAAATATAAAATATTTGGATTTGAGTAGGTCGTGTGCGCGTCATCTGCGCAGACGCGCGGCTTCTGCTTCCCTAACCCCCGGCCGCCATGTTATTTGCTTTGTTATTGCTTTGATTTTCAATGGTACTTTCCTAAATTCAATTTTAATTAATCTTAATGAGCATAATTCCACACAAAAAAAATCATACCTGTAGTAGATGAACCGCCGTTTATTTTGGCGCATGCAGAATTACTGTGCATTAAGAAATTATTGAGAAAAAAAATCCGAAAGGTCGCCTATTTTCGCGTTTTTTTGTTGAAAAATTGGCCATATCTCGGAAACCGTGCATTTTTCGAGAAAAAGCCAACAGACAAAAACTGTTTATTTTGGTCGGTTTTTATTATAGAAAACGTTTTTAGAGCGATTTATTAAGTTTTCTTTTTTTTACAACATTTTTGTTTATAACTATTGAAGGACCGCCTAAAAAATTATGCAAAAGATACTAAATTGTCAGAAAAATATGCTCTAAAATGCTGAAAAAGTTTCAAGTAGAAGTCTTTTATTAAAAAAATTTAGTCGGTAACTCGCATTTCTAAGCGTCTTTTTAGGGGTGAACCGCTCGCCTATTATGGTTTATGCTATGTGCACTCAGAATAATTTCAATACATATTTAAAAACGAGAAAATTTATGATTTTACAAAAACATTCTTCTTGAACTATGGCCAAACTGACATATGCCAAAAGGTCTATTATGTCTGATAGAATTAATTATCTCGCATAAAGTTCATATAATGGTGAGTTTACAAAGAAAGCCACCTTGCTCCCATACTACAGTGTGTTTCACTTCTCGTGAAGACACCCCTGTATCTTCTTTATTTGTGGCCCAATTAATTTCAAATTTTTATGAGGTATACAACTCTGTAAGGCGACTTTAATCAACACATAAATGTCGTTTAGATATAAAACCTCGGCTTACTGCGATAAAAAGAAAATCGAGATTTTCGAGAAATCATAGTAGGCTTAGATATAGACGAAAATTTTATTAATAAAAGTTGTTCAGAATCACTAGATATGCCCCCCTATAAAATTTGGTGAAAATCGGAATACTTTGAAAAAAAAATTTTTGTTTCACTTCTCGTGAAGACACCCCTGTATCTTCTTTATTTGTGGCCGAATTAATTTCAAATTTTTATGAGGTATACAACTCTGTAAGGCGACTTTAATCAACACATGAATGTCGTTTAGATATAAAACCTCGACTTACTGCGATAAAAAGAAAATCGCAATTTTCGAGAAATCATAGTAGGCTTAGATATAGACGAAAATTTTGTTAATAATAGTTGTTCAGAATCACTAGATATGCCCCCCTATAAAATTTGGTGAAAATCGGAAAACTTTGAAAAAAAATTTTTTTTTCATCTCGTGAAGACACCCCATCTTTTTTTTATTTGTGATCGAATTTTAAGACTAATTTATTTTAAAAAATGTATCAATTATACAACTCTATAAAATGACTTTATCCAACCCACAGAGAGAACTTTTTCCAACAAACGAAAGTCGTGAACAAAAATCATGATTCAATAAAACGCTAAAAGGGCCACTTTTTATTACATATCAAGTTGTAACACTGTTCCTTTTTTTTTGTTTTTTTCGTTGTCAATGTTCTTGAGGAGTAACTTTCCATCATATCCTTCTTATCGACTCAGAATTTTAGGAACATTAGGGGTTTTTTGATTTTTTGTTTTAAATGTTAAGAGTGCCGTGAAATTAACTGTCAATAACTATTTTGTTTATTTCTCCATTCTTACTTTTATGACAGAAGTGATTATTGTTATTTATTGTTCAGTTCGTAAGTTTAATTATTTAATTTTTTTAATCATAATGGTTAGAATTCTTTTAACCACTGATGAAAAAGTAGAAATAATAAAGATAGTCGGTGAAAATGTACGGTCTTCAAGAGAAGCTGCAGAAGAATTTAATTTAAGACATCCTCTAAGACGACCAATACACCATGGTACCGTTGCAAGAATATGTCACTTGTTCAATACAACTGGTAATGTGCTTAAACCGAGAGTACATCTCAGTCGAAGACATGGAGAGGATGACGTTATATTAGCGGCGTTTAACGCCAATCCCACTACCAGCCTTAGAAATATGGCTCGTGACCTCAATTTGTCGGCGTCAAAAATTTGGAGATGTTTAAAACGCCATAAGTTACAACCGTTTAAACCAAAATTTGTACATACCTTGGAGGAAGGTGATGAAGAGAGAAGACTAGAATATTGTTTATGGATCCAAGGTAATTATTTAAATAATAGAGACTTCTTGAAGAAAGTAATTTTCACGGACGAAGCAACTTTCTCCACCAACGGGGTAGTATCATCACAAAATTCTAGATACTGGGCAGTAGAAAATCCTGATTGGATAATAAATTGTAAAAGGCAATATTCCCAGAAGGTAAATGTGTGGTGTGGAATTTTTAATGAAACAATAATAGGGCCGTTCTTCTTTTTTCAAAATATAAATGCGTTACATATGCTACAATTTTTAAATAATGATCTGTGGAATGCAATAGTCGATTTTCCTTTGGAACAATTGTATTTCCAACTCGACGGAGCATCTATCCATAATTCCGTAGTAGTAAGAGCATGGATGAACGAACATTTTCCCCAAAGATGGATAGGACGAAATAGCCCTTTAATACATTGGCCACCCAGATCTCCTGATCTCACTCCCATGGATTTTTATTTTTGGGGTCATATTAAAAATAAAGTTTATAAGACCAGACCTCAAAATGTGGAGCAGCTTTGTGTGAGGATAAGGCACGCGTGTTTAGAAGTTACGGCTCAAGAACTGCGAAGAGTTGTAATAAATAACAGAAAGCGGATTGAGAAGTGTATTACACTTGAGGGTGGGTTAGTAGAAAGGGGCCGAATATAATAGTATAATAAGTGGCATTTTAGTCATTCACTGTAAATACTGTTTCATTACCTTTTATTTAATAAATAATTTTAATAATAATTGTGCACGACTCATTTGTTGGAAAAAGTTCTCTCCGTATGTTTGGACAATATCGCTGTGTAACTGATAATTTTTTTAAAATAAATTAGTCTTGAAATTCTGTAACAAATAAAAAAGATACGTGTTTTCACGAGAAGTGAAACAAAAATTTTTTTTTCAACATATTCCAATTTTCACCAAATTTTATAGGGTGGCATATCTAGTGATTCTGAACAACTATTATTAACAAAATTTTCGTCTATATCTAAGCCTACTATGATTTCTGGAAAATTGCGATTTTCTTTTTATCGCAGTAAGCCGAGGTTTTATATCTAAACGACATTTATGTGTTGATTAAAGTGGCATTATAGAGTTGTATACCTCATAAAAATTTGAAATTAATTCGGCTATAAATAAAGAAGATACAGGGGTGTCTTCACGAGAAGTGAAACAAAAAAATTTTTTTTCAACGTATTCCAATTTTCACCAAATTTTATAGGGTGGCATATCTAGTGATTCTGGACAACTTTTATTAACAAAATTTTCGTCTATATCTAAGCCTACTATGATTTCTCGAAAATTGCGATTTTCTTTTTATCGCAGTAAGCCGAGGTTTTATATCTAAACGACATTTATGTGTTGATTAAAGTCGCCTTACAGAGTTGTATACCTCATAAAATTTTGAAATTAATTCGGCCACAAATAAAGTAGATACAGGGGTGTCTTCACGAGAAGTGAAACACACTGTATATAGTAGTGTATATTTTTAGAGTGGCTCATAAGTGGTCAAATAAATTCCTTTTCTAGCATGTCTCACCACCTGATCATAGAAATGGGTGATAACAAGTGGACTTCAATGTACGCCATTATTGAGTAAAGGATTATGTTTCGATTTATATTATAATATTAAACTAATAAATTTATATTAAATTTAATTCTTGTTTTATTTTGCCTTTTTTGTAAAGACGTAATAGTTATTTGTATTAAAAAGGGGTAATACACAGTCTATAATGATTTATGAGACATGTACAGAATTTCCTACTATTTCTTGGGTATTTTGCCACTTCTGCAAAAATACAAAAAATTGAATGAACGAAACCTCTGCACCGAATGGATCAAACAGAGGTTGGTTTTTTAATAGATGCATTAATTGAACTCAGGTCTTCTTAATGGGCGACTTCTTTTAAAAAGTGACGTGACCGCCAAAATCCGCCCGTTCTTGCGTAGCAAATTGCGAGCTTGGGAAAAATCGTAAAAAGATTTAGAAGGTCTCAAATTAATCGTCTCTATAACCAAAATAGGCACCGTTCTTGGTTTTTTGAAAATGTTCAGTAATTACCGCTATTCAGAGGTTGAAATAATCCCATATCCTAAAAAATTTTTTAAAAACCAATAAATCAAAAAACAACCTTATTTGTAAAAGCGAAATTTTCTTGTTATTTTGGGGGTGACTTCGAGGGCCTATGGGAGGGAAGGGTTAAACCCTTCTTGGTAGAAAATACATAATTCACTTTTTTAAAATTGATTTAATAGAAATAAAATATATAGAATTGTTTTTAGATTTTAGATATTTTTTAGAATTTGGAGTCATTTCAACCCCTGAATGGGGGTAATTTAATATGTTCAAAAAACAAAAAACAATGCCTCTTCGTTTTTAATGAGGATCAATTTGAGACCTGCTAAACCTATTTACGATTTTTCCCAAACTTGCAATCAACCATGAAAAAAAAAAAACGTTTTTTTTTGCAGTCACTCTTTAACACCTTGTGCCATTCTGTGGTTCATATAGTTACTCGGTCCTCACATCTGTTCAAGATGTCAATTACAACACAGACACTTTTAGGAGTGTTAATATTAAGATATCAGAAAAAGTGTATCAATGGAAACAAAATACAACAGAATAGCAATTTAACGTAAAAGTTTTCCTTTGTTTTTTTTTCTACGACAGGTCTTAACTCTCTTTTAAGAGATGCAATGAATTGTCCTGAGAGAGACAATGTCTATTGGCATTGTATTTTGTGCCCAGAATTGAGACAAGTACCAAAATAGCACTCGCTGTACTCAATACAAACAGATTAAAATTAATTTTTTCCTTCCAACATTAAATAAAAGTGATTTTAAAAAGTACCTGAAGTATTGTATTAAGAGTTAAGCAATGTGGCTAGTAGAGAGAGCTATGCTCGAAGTTATGCCTAATAAACGATAATAATAATAATAATTGATTAATTCTGTAGCTTGTGGTTACATACTATAAAATGAGTCAATACATAATAAATTTATAAAGCAATGTGTAAAAAGACAACAATAAAAGACAGTACATAGAACAGATTTAAAAAAGAACTACGAACAGGTAGCTAGTCAGACAGAATTAATAAACTAGAAAACATACAATAAAATATAAAAACAACAAAAAAAAAAGAGTGACAAACCGGAACTGAATAAAAAACCAGTAAAATAATACATTTAAAATTTACATATGCCATGATTAAAACTGGAAAAGGACAAACATCACAAATCACAATTTATCCTCTAAACACTCATTAAAGGAGTAATAAGATTTGTTACGTAAGAAATTATTTCCTCTTTCTTAAATTGTATTTCATTATGAGATTTATATTATTTATTGGGCAGTTTGTTAAAAGCTCTAATTGCTAGGTATTTAGGGCATTGTTCATAAATAGAAGTTCTATATGGTAACGTATCTGCATTGTTACATGTATTGTAAGGATTATCTCGATTTAGTACATGTATTGTAAGGATTATCTCGATTTTGTATCTTAGCCTACCTATAACAGTAGATTTAAGATAAAGATAGATGGCCCTGGTGAAATTCCCAAATTTTTAAAAGGGGCTTGACAGCTCACTCGTGCATTTACGTCAACCATATAGCGGATTGATTTTTTTTTGTAGTACAAATACCGTTGAACTTTCACTGGAGCATCCTAAAACAATTATCCCATACGAGGCAATTAAATGAAAATGTGCATAGTAGTACATTTTTAGTAATTCTAAATTGACTTTTTACTGTTGTTGACTTATACAATAGCAGATTGGTGCAATTTTCTTGCATAAAGTATCAATGTGCACTTTCCAGCTACAATCCTCAGATAAATGTATGCCGAAGAATTTTGTGTTAGTAATCTGTTTTAATGAAGTTTTATTAGATTTTATTAATAAACTTTTATCAGTATTGTTATGATAGTTGAAATAAATAAAGACTGACTTATCATTATTTAATACCAATTGATACTTCTCTTCATTTAGACATAAACAGACACAGTGTAGAGGGGAAAATGTTCTGTGCTAGTCTGCTTTTACTCAATTTATTATTTATATTTGTTCGAAGTTTTGAAATGCTTTAGGTAAAAAGTAAAGAAAAAAGATGGTGAATACAAAATACGTTTTCTCAACAGTTTATTGTACATAATTTAAACTTTAAACCTTACTTAACTAATGTAAACAGCAGTCGTCCAATGATCCTGTAAAAGGTATGTATGATTTAAACTGGAAGCCAGTATCACAGAATGATCCCTAAAATAACAAAAATAGTACTCATTACATTGATGAAATAAGTAACAAGAAAATTTGCTTACTATAATAATAATAACTTATTGCCATACTATCTTATAAAGATATCGACATCATTACTGTACTGTAGTGGTGGAAAACTAACTCTTGAATTTTTTTAATGGAATACACAACTTTTTTTTATATATACTTATATTTGATTCTTAATTCTCTATCCAGCATTGCCAGGTTATTTATTTATACATACATGGGCCACTATTTCATCAAATAAGAGTAAAACCTGCAACAAACATATTTTCGTAATTTGACCCTGATTTCACTTTGAATGTTAGTCAAGGCCTTATTCTAACTTTCAGGCCTCGAATTTAATTCTACAGGGTGTTCTCCATGGTGGTCCTAATTTTTACATATGAAACACCTTGTATGTTTTTACTTAAATAATATTTCAGCAATCATACTAACCTACTGATTCCTCATAGTGACCACTTTTTTCGACAGTTTTTTTTTAATATTTTCAAGTAAAAAAAAGTAGTCACCATGGATATCATAGTATGCATAATCGATTGCTGAGACATTTCTAGTAAAAATATACATTTGAAAAAATTAAGTTAAGACGGTTTTAAAAATGTAAAAATTTGAATCATTGTGGAGAACTCCCTGTAGTATCAGGAAAGTCTTGACTAACGGTCAAAATGAAACGATTGTCAAATTTATAAAAATACGTCTTTTGCAGATTTTACTCTTGACTCCTGCAAATGCATTTTTTTATCTTGGAATAACGTGGTAACACCACAGTGTCAGTCCAAAGATGACCCGGATAGGGAATTAAGAGTGAAATACAAATTTAGAAAAAAATGTACGGTGTCCCATTTAAAAAATTCAAGTATTAGCTTACCACCACTGTGTGAAACATCCAGTAGATTTTCCAATAATTTTAAAATATGCCAATCTGAATCTTCCAAAATTTTTATTAGACATTTTTTCAAAGAAAAGGTTAAGAAGATATTGGCTCACCTTGTATATGTTTTGTGTATATTTTGTAGATATACATTATTTTTATATACTCAAGACTAGAACAATTTAATTTACATACGAAAATGAATGAAACTTAACAATTAATAACATGACCAAACACTTCCCTTTCATGGGAGACTACACGGTACTGTTAAAAACATACAAGATGGGCATTTCTAACGGATGACGAATAAGTGGAAAATAGCAAGGTCAGCGTATGACAATTATATTGCATTATAGAAATTATAAAATTTGCAGTCCATGAGATATATTACGAATCTATGATATTGTGCCACTTTTGCTGTCTTTTTGTATAGAGAAATTTATACAAAATGTATAAAACTTACTGGATTAACAATTTGACATCCTTTATCATCTTCCTCATATGCTTCTGATTTATCACCGATCACTATTAAATCTGGCAAAGGGTATAAGCGTAAACAAAAGTCAAAGTCCCAGTGAACTGTTAAAGCGTTTAAGGATAAAGGACTTAAATGTCCTTGGCTAATTATTGTCTTTTTCATCTACAACAAAATAATTTCATCATTGTCAGTTATATGCTGATAATTTCTAATTACTTACACAATATGCAAGTTCGTCCTTCTTTGGTTTGTATAATGTTCCTTGCAATAATTTTGCCATCACGTCTGCCCTAAAAACAACTATTTCCTTCGTACAGTATTGTATTCTACACGGATTTGTTGTAAAAATGGCCTTTGGTAAAATTTTAGTCATTTCACTGGTCACATATGTGGGCAACGGTAACCTAAAATAAATTTATCACATATACTCTATTTTATTACGAGCACAATGCTAACATACCTAGGTACAATATGAGGTGTGCAGGGATCAGATAACCCAGGCACAAACACAAATTGACTAGTGTTAACGATATTTGGGTAATTCGAAATCAACTCTGCTAATTTTTTAAATAGCTTCTTCAATGTATCCATCATTTCGCTTCCATGAGATTCAGACATGAAATTACCCATAAAAACAAATGCTATTGGTGGAGCTTCTTGTATGCCCTCGAAGAGAAGCTCAAGTTTTTCAAATACCTAAAATACATATCATTAAACACCAGTGTTAAAAAAGTCTTGGAAGTGCCTTACATCTACAATAACGGCTCCAAAGTTTTTATCAGAAGGATATTGTTAAATTTGAATCTTGACAAAACAGACTGATTTAGCCAATTCTCAAATTAACATATTTTAAATCGTGCAATTTTCTTCCACGAACAATTGGTCGCAGAGAACCGACAGTCTGCCCACCGCTGCATATGACGATTTTTTTCAACGTGAGGATTTAAATAAGGCTAGTTTGCTGGAATCCGTTCAGCTGCACAGCTCGACATCAGACAACCGACTCTCCATCCGAATCTGTTGAGTTTGATTCCAGCCGAATCGTTCAGCTGAACGGACAGTGAGCGGATGCATTTTGTTGCTTCTGTTCTGCGAAATTGTGAAAAAATATGGGGGAAAAATTTACTGCTGAAGACAATGAAGCTTTGATAGGCTTGTTAAGACAACATCCAGCATTATATAGTGTTAATGCTGAAAGTTACAAAAATTTTGTAGTAAGAAATAAATTATGGAAAGAAATAGGCGACAAAATGAAAAAAGAGTCCTTTTTCAACATTAAAAGTACAACCAATTTAGTATCATGCTCGAATCTATGCAGAATGCAAACGCACAGGTCGACGAATAAAAAGAAACTCTTTGCACAAATAACTAAATAAAACACACTACTATGTTTTCTACCACTATGTATTTATAAAAATTGCGACTGCAGTTTCGACTTACAAAGCCATTGTCAAGCAGTGAATCAAAAATGACTGATTTACAATTATACAGAAATGTTATATATAGACAATATTGGTTGGATAGATAGGTACAATAAGGGCTTAGGCAGGTAGATGACAATAATAAACTTAATTATGAATATTCAATTATGGGTCTGCCGGCTGTAAATAAAGGTGAATATATCAGATCTAATTGATCATTTAACAAATTATAATCCTTGATATTAATGTGTTTATGAATTTCCAGAGATTCTAAAACGTTTAATTTAAAGCCTTTTGTTGAGAAATGTAAAATTTCAATGTCGTTTAATTCTGGAAAACTATGGTTGTTTTCGAGGCAGTGGTTCGCGAAAGATGAATCAGTTTTCTGTAACCTATATGATCTAAGATGTTCTTGATACCGTATTTTGAAATTTCTACCGCTTTGCCCTATATAGATACTATTACACTCTGTACATTTTAACTTATAAACTCCAGATTTGTTAAATTTACGTGTTGGGTCTTTTGCATTGTATAATATGTTTGATAATTTACTCTGTGATTTAAACGCTATTTTTAGATTGTGTTTAGATAGAACATTAGCTATTTTTTCGGATAACTGGCCACAGTAGGTAATTGTTGTGTAAGTACATTTTGTGGTTTCTTTTATTTTTGGATATATTAATTGAAAAGTGAATTTTTTCCGGATTTTGTTAATTAACTTTCTAATGATATCTTTACTAAAATTATTTTTAACTCCAATGTCCTCGATTATGTGTAGCTCTTCATTCAGATCCGCATCAGACAGAGGTAGTGAAAATGCTCTGTGTATCATAGAATTGTATGCTGCCATTTTTTGTTGATATGGGTGTAATGAGTCGTAAGGAATTGTGGTTCCTGTAAATGTTGGTTTTCTAAAAATTTTAAAAGTATATTGATTATTTATGCGTGACACTGTAAGGTCTAGGAAATTAATTTTATTATCTGACTCTATTTCTAATGTAAATTGTATTTTCGGGTGTATGTTATTAATATAATTTTAAAAATTGTTCAGTTGTCTGGTAGTACCGTTGAAACCGGCCAAAACATCATCAACATATCTATACCAAAAATTAATATGTTTCTTGCCTAACGTAGAATTTAGAATTTCTTTTTCTAAGTGTATCATAAAAATATCCGCTAAGAGAGGACTAAGTGGAGAGCCCATGGGTAAGCCTGAGTTTTGTAAGTAGAATTTTTCCCCGAATTGAAAGTACGTTTGTGACAGGCAGATCTCGAAGGCTGATAAAATTTCGTAAGAGATTATATGATTAATTTTGCATGTATCTAAAAGGTTTTTGATGAGGTGTAGACATTCATCCGTCGGGATATTAGAAAACATGTTTTTTACATCGAATGAGACTAAAACAGAATTTTGTGGAGTTTTAATGTTCTTTAATTTTTCAACTAATTCCGTCGAATTTTTTAGGCTATTGTCTGATGAGAATTTAGTTATGTTCTTGAATATATCATTCAGGGAAATGCTAAGGTCCCTGGTTGGACTGTTAATGTACGAAACAACCGGTCGAATGGGGTTCCCTGGCTTGTGATTTTTAATAAGACCATATAGTTTTGGTGCCACTGGGTTCATATTAATTATTCTCCTCTTTTCATAATCAGAAAAAATTGCTTTAATATTCGAGAGACCTTGTTTTAATTTACTTTGATAATGTTTTGTCGGGTCGTTTTTTATTTCTGTTATGTCCTCGGACTGGATGAATTCCTGCACTTTATTAACATATTCTATTTTTGGCAAGATAACTGTGGCGTTAGATTTATCTGCTCTGCTGAGTACCAAATTATTTTCTTTTATTTTACGTTATATAGCGTTCACTGTACGTGTCTCTGTTGTTTTGGATGTTAACTTGGTAGATTTCAAGTGTTGTTTGATTTGACTTATGGTGATATCCGTATTCTCTTCATGTTTGACTTTATTAATAGCTGATAGACTTTCTGTTATTAATGTGTCGATAATATTTTTGTCATTTATATGTGGAGAGTATTTGGGGCCTTTTGAGAGTAAATTCAGTTCTGTGGTATTAAAATTTACGTTAGACAAGTTAACCACTGTGTCACTAAAATTTATTCGAGTGGAGTTCTGAACGATCGTATTTACATTGGGTTTTTGAAAGGCTTTAAGGTTTCTTAATTTTTTAGATTGACTAACATATTTTTTGTATATAATTTTACTAATTTGAGACCTAACTTGGTCATCTAAAATATCAAATTCTACCGGATGAAGTTTATATTAATAAAGTCAAACATGAAGAGAATACGGATATCACCATAAGTCAAATCAAACAACACTTGAAATCTAACAAGTTAACATCCAAAACAACAGAGACACGTACAGTGAACGCTATAAAACGTAAAATAAAAGAAAATAATTTGGTACTCAGCAGAGCAGATAAATCTAACGCCACAGTTATCTTGCCAAAAATAGAATATGTTAATAAAGTGCAGGAATTCATCCAGTCCGAGGACATAACAGAAATAAAAAACGACCCGACAAAACATTATCAAAGTAAATTAAAACAAGGTCTCTCGAATATTAAAGCAATTTTTTCTGATTATGAAAAGAGGAGAATAATTAATATGAACCCAGTGGCACCAAAACTATATGGTCTTATTAAAAATCACAAGCCAGGGAACCCCATTCGACCGGTTGTTTCGTACATTAACAGTCCAACCAGGGACCTTAGCATTTCCCTGAATGATATATTCAAGAACATAACTAAATTCTCATCAGACAATAGCCTAAAAAATTCGACGGAATTAGTTGAAAAATTAAAGAACATTAAAACTCCACAAAATTCTGTTTTAGTCTCATTCGATGTAAAAAACATGTTTTCTAATATCCCGACGGATGAATGTCTACACCTCATCAAAAACCTTTTAGATACATGCAAAATTAATCATATAATCTCTTACGAAATTTTATCAGCCTTCGAGATCTGCCTGTCACAAACGTACTTTCAATTCGGGGAAAAATTCTACTTACAAAACTCAGGCTTACCCATGGGCTCTCCACTTAGTCCTCTCTTAGCGGATATTTTTATGATACACTTAGAAAAAGAAATTCTAAATTCTACGTTAGGCAAGAAACATATTAATTTTTGGTATAGATATGTTGATGATGTTTTGGCCGGTTTCAACGGTACTACCAGACAACTGAACAATTTTTTAAATTATATTAATAACATACACCCGAAAATACAATTTACATTAGAAATAGAGTCAGATAATAAAATTAATTTCCTAGACCTTACAGTGTCACGCATAAATAATCAATATACTTTTAAAATTTTTAGAAAACCAACATTTACAGGAACCACAATTCCTTACGACTCATTACACCCATATCAACAAAAAATGGCAGCATACAATTCTATGATACACAGAGCATTTTCACTACCTCTGTCTGATGCGGATCTGAATGAAGAGCTACACATAATCGAGGACATTGGAGTTAAAAATAATTTTAGTAAAGATATCATTAGAAAGTTAATTAACAAAATCCGGAAAAAATTCACTTTTCAATTAATATATCCAAAAATAAAAGAAACCACAAAATGTACTTACACAACAATTACCTACTGTGGCCAGTTATCCGAAAAAATAGCTAATGTTCTATCTAAACACAATCTAAAAATAGCGTTTAAATCACAGAGTAAATTATCAAACATATTATACAATGCAAAAGACCCAACACGTAAATTTAACAAATCTGGAGTTTATAAGTTAAAATGTACAGAGTGTAATAGTATCTATATAGGGCAAAGCGGTAGAAATTTCAAAATACGGTATCAAGAACATCTTAGATCATATAGGTTACAGAAAACTGATTCATCTTTCGCGAACCACTGCCTCGAAAACAACCATAGTTTTCCAGAATTAAACGACATTGAAATTTTACATTTCTCAACAAAAGGCTTTAAATTAAACGTTTTAGAATCTCTGGAAATTCATAAACACATTAATATCAAGGATTATAATTTGTTAAATGATCAATTAGATCTGATATATTCACCTTTATTTACAGCCGGCAGACCCATAATTGAATATTCATAATTAAGTTTATTATTGTCATCTACCTGCCTAAGCCCTTATTGTACCTATCTATCCAACCAATATTGTCTATATATAACATTTCTGTATAATTGTAAATCAGTCATTTTTGATTCACTGCTTGACAATGGCTTTGTAAGTCGAAACTGCAGTCGCAATTTTTATAAATACATAGTGGTAGAAAACATAGTAGTGTGTTTTATTTAGTTATTTGTGCAAAATGATTAACTACCACAGAGTAACGGCTCCTTCAATCAATTTTTTTTAAAAAAGAAACTCATTTCTAACAAACTATTTGGGATTCCTTGGCCATCCTTGTCGGTCGACAGACAGTCGGTTCTCTGCGACCTATTGTTGGAGGAAACCAAAGCTTAAGATAATCAGTGATAGAACAAATGAAGAAAAATCGAATATATCTACTAAATACACACACTGATAAATCTAAAAGAACGGAGATAAAATGGCATTTCCTTGCTGGAATTTTTTTTCTTTTAACAAAAGCATTGGAAAAATCATTTCAGTGGAACAGTGGATCATTTCTTCAAACTTTGGGAATAGATAGTGCGAAGGCATCTGAACAAAAAATGTCATATGAAAAAATGAATTTAATGCCTTCCCTGCAGAATTCCAGTGACTGGAAGTTAGATTAGATTAGGAATCTAAGACTGGAAGTCAAAAATCTTTGAAAAATTATCTCAGTGGAATTTTCTTCAAACTTTAGGAATAGGTAGTTCAAGAGTCTCCGAACAAAAAAATGGCATTAAAAAAATTGATTTAATGCTTTCCCTACAGTGAGTGGAAGTTAAAAATGTTTGAATCTTCAAAGATTGAAAGTTTTTACCGCTCGAAACTCTACTTTTTGTACTTCACGTCTATAATTAGGCCACAACTTCCTACAACTGTGCCAAATTTCAATTTTCTATGTCAAACAGTTTCTGAGAAAAATGTCTGAGACAGGCAGATAAACAGATAGCGAGGTGATTTCGTAAGTGTTCCGCTTTGACAATTTTGGTAGGGAACACTAAAAATGTGACATACAGCCTTTTTCTTAGGAGTGGCAGGATAGATCTGTCTCAGTGGGTTTACTTAAGACTGATCATAGTCAAGATACATAAGTATTATAGATTATCTTAATTTAAGTCAGGGTGTCTACTAAATCTTAAAATTCCCTGACTTTTCCAGATATTATTTTATATAAATTCCAGGTTTTTTAACTTCCTACATTTGAATAAATATGAAAGTATGTATTCACCTCAAAAAAATTATAAATAAATTCTATGAAACAATAAGAAAACATTCTTGCATTTTATTACTAAAACGTTTATTTTCGAGAACCAAATTACGAGCTGAATTATTTCTACAAACAAAAGCATTGAATCATTTTTCTGTCGGATCAAAGGGAAAAAAGATATAAGCCAAAAACGTAAAGATGGCTTTAAAATCACATGTTTATAGGGTTTTAAACAATGACGTACCACGATTTGAAGTGTCGGAAAAATATATGTTGTTTGCGATTTTTACTGGTTGTACACAAAAATCAGCTTTCTACTAGGAAAAAGCCCTCCATCTCAACTGGCCTATTAATAATTATCTGAAAGTATAAATTCTAGGTTATACTGCTTATTTTAACAAATTCCCTGATATTTCCAGGTTTTTCCTGACTAAAATTAATTCCGTGACAATCCCAGGTTTTCCTGATTAGTAGACACCTTGTGTAAGTATTTTAACCGGGGCTAAAAACTTGTCTTCTTATCCCCAATTTTCCTCGAAGTTAGCCCACACTAAATTAAGTATTAGGTACTAATTAAAAAAAAGTTTATTAAAATCAATTTAATATATTTCATTTGATAAGTGCTGTATATTATGTTGAACAATTTCTAGAAAATAGGCATAATTCGAACATTTAGTTTTATAATCTGCCGCCTTAAAATGGTTTATGAGTAGTCTCTCTGTTAATTACTCTAAGCATTATTTTTATCCTGATAACTAGAAGTTGCTTGTTTTCTAAAAAAAAATAAATAGCAGAACAAAGAACATTATTATGTTGGTTAATACATCGACTGAATGTATCAGTCTGATATCCAATCAAAATATAAATTAAAATGGTATCAGTATTAGACACTGTAATTTATTATTGTTTTTAGTTATACTATTTTGATAAACAAAAAACAGATAGACATAAAACTAGACCATTAACATTAATTATTATTGCTCTCCAAAACCAACAGAGAAAGAAGATGAGAACATCGAAAGACTTCTCTTAAACCCTAATTATCAATAGAAAATGTATTTAACTTCATTTACAATAAACAGTTTGTACAATAGGTATATAAAAAACTATTAACATAACAGAGTTGTCCAATCAGGATTTAACTGATATCTACTCTTTATTTGCCCTAGAACTGATGCTGTGGACTCTTGGGGAGGTTTCTTAACGTCCAAGGCAACTAATTCCTCAGTAAAAGACTCAAACTCAGCTGACTCTAGGTCATATTTAAGATCTCCAATGTACACATCTATTTTACCAGATTTTCGTACACAGATTTTTCCAATTTTTCCCTCTGGTAAATCCGTTAATTTACAGTCCGTATATTTCTTATTTTTTACATTTTCAACTATATTTTTAAAACCAAATGAGTCTGGCAGTTGCCACAATGCTAGATTAGTATCAGAGTTAGTACTCTGTTGAATATCAGAATATTCCTGAGGTAAAATATTAAAACACGTTTTCATTTCTGAAACTGTCTGTCCCGGTTCAACCTTAATTTCTTCTTTTATGGGAACTTCTTGTAAATCCGTTGCACTCCAATTTATTGGCACAAAAGGAAGTTTCTCTTCCTTCTCATCACTATCACTATCAAACTCATTTTTTATTATTTCTTCAAAAACATTATTTTCTACCTTCTTGTCCACTTCTGCCCAAGAATCTTTTTTAAAACTTGGTGGTCTTTCGTGGTCATGGTCCCTCTCCCTGAAAGAGGCACGTTTTTCTACATTATGTCGGATCGCATCTCCTACACCTTCAGAAAACACCCCCGTGGATTGAACAAACCTATCCTTTTGTTTATCTTGAAACCTGACTGGTCTTTCTCTTCTTTTCCTATCATTTCCCTTTAATACCTCCTTTGCTTTATCTTTGTTTCTTACAACATTAACGTTAGGTTTATATACTTTTTTAGGTAGCTTAGTTCCACCGAGACTAAGATCTCTCGGTAGTCGCAAAGATTGTAATCTGGAACCTCCCGTATTGTCTTTGATGAAATCCTTCAGATTTAGTTTATTTAACTTTTTTGTATCCATATTAAAGCTATAATAGGAACATTAAAAATCAGAAAAATTCGAAATCAAATTCGATCTCAATTTTTTATTATTCGATGATTTCTCCTTATTTTATAAGGTAGTATCAGAAACGTAAAAAACTAACACTTTATAATCACATATCACTTTGATCTACTCTACTCGAAGTGAAAATATTCACATAGTTATAGCAGTGCACTTAATTAATTAATTAGAATCTCTCCTCCATTTCTATTTTTTTTGACATTGTTCAACTGAAATTAGCTGCTTTCGATCAGCAGAGTGATTCGTAATCATAATAAACAGGATTTCAGTGAACAGTAATCATATGATACAGAATTTAATGGTAGGGACAGAGACAACACATGAAACAGGTATCTTACGATTACGAATCACTCTGCTGAACGAAAGCAGCTATTACAAAAGAGCAAAAAAAAAGTCAGATTTATCATGTGTTTAATACTCATCTTCTTCTTCCATGGCTACCCAGTAGGCGCGTTCCACATTACTATTAGGATGCCTGCAAACAAATCTACTGCATTTGATAAAAATGTTAAAGTTCAAAAAAACATATACAGTGGAGCAAAGCTAAAATTTCTAGGAAACTGAAGGGGGCTAGAATCTCCGGTGTAATGCTGCCTCTGGAGACGTGGTTTCCATAAACACTAAAACTCATGAACACAACGGTCGAATACCAACTCCCAACGCACGTTTTGGTAACTATGTTAGTATCATCAGGAGATGATTAAAACTAAAGTGCAACTAAGAACAAACTATTTATACAAAAAAAAATTGTCATTGTGTTAAATAGGCTTGTTCCATGATATTCTTTTTATATGGTTTTTATACATTCTTATTATGCATTCTTATAATGCACTTAAAATTTCATATTAACTTTTTCCGTTGTCGAAATATAAGGGGTTGAAATTAGTAGGTAATAATTGCAAAAACAGGGCGACCGTTCGTGACTTCACTATACGCAACTTTAAACTCGGAAATCTACTGACACCGCGACTACCAATAGCTGTTCACTAGTAAGTAAATACGTGGAGTTAAAGGTCGCTTTAGGTGTCTAATTAAATCTGATACCAAAGTGAATAGGGAAAAATCGAAAATCCGGCGTGGCATGGGCGAACAAAAGATGGCTTTTCTGTTAAAAATTGTAAAACATCCAATTTTCAAAAATCCCATAACCAAGTAAATACGTGGAATGGACGTCCGTTCTAGGTCTTTATGGAAAGAACAAGATTGGCCTTTCTCCAGATATAAACTTGTACAGGGAAATTCGGCTCTGCAAGAGCGAGAAAAAAAATTGATCAAATCTCTAAACGCTCATATTTAAGTTAATTCTTGTAGTGGAGGATCGATTTTGGTCTCTATTTAAAAAGGCTTTAATGGCTCTAAATTTAAGAGGTAAGAGAGATAGCCGACTTCTGTGTGTTAATTACTCAAAAACCTTTAAAAAGAACACCTCCAAATTTATCCTATTTATCCTAACAATGTAGAATTAATTCCCGAATCGAATGACACCGACCGCGTCCCAAAAAACCGCTTCCACGAAAAGCCTTCGATAGATCCGATCCGCAATTTTAGAGGGGCGCAGATCAATACGATTAGTATATAGATAATAACAACTAAAAAGCAACGAGTGGACCGAGTCTATGCATATAGTGACATAGCGCCTGGCCACGCACCATTTTCGCGAGATGGAGGTTTGTAATTGTGTTTAGACATTGACGTGAGAATAAAATTCTGATTTTTTTGCAGATCCAATATTTTATACTTGCACATTCGATTTATGAAATTAAAAAAAAAAGTAGAACAAGCCCATTCCACCAATCTTGTCATCGCTACCTAAAACTCTGTCACGGGTCAACGGACCCCTTGGAAGGGTTGTTTCAACTCTTTGGAGAGTGAAAAACGCCCTTCAATTGTTTAATGCTTGTTCAAAACCACTTCCTCTACCCGAAACTGAAAAAAAAATATCGATTTTTCATCCCCTTGGAGAGTTGTTTCAACCCCCAGAGGTGGCATAGAGGGTGTCTGAACTATGGTGGGGTTACATATAGCATCATACCCCTTAGAATAACCATAAAAAATTCTTTCTATCCCTAAATGGAAAAGAACATAAAAACCCTTAAAATAGGGTTGTTTTGAGTTTTAAGGGCGTTTCCTCCTCCGGGAGAATTTGGCCACCATCGCATTCAGCGTCCTTAGAAACGGGGAGAGGGGGTAAATTGTTTTTAGGCAAATCTTTATGATACAGTTGAACACAAAATATATTCTTCATTATATATGTTTTAAAATAAAAAATTACTTACTAAAGGATGATCAAGCCAAACATCTGAGAAAAACATAAACATTTCTGATTTATTCTGAATCATGTGTTCTTTTAGTTTTTGGGAGTCTTTAAGTGGAACATTCGACAACCCTCCAAAATAATTTAAATTTCCAAAAGTGGGCCTGAAAAAGTTCTTTATAAAATAAAAAATAATCACAAAAATCAAACATCAAAATAGTATAACCAGATTATTTCTATTTATGAAAAGTTTCTCTCACTATATTTATCTAAAAATTTAAAAAATATATAAACAAAATTAATTTTCAGCATTTTTAAGAAAATGAGACTATGTTATTGATACTTTCCACCTCCTTGTTCATATTATAATGCCAAAGAGGCAACCAATAAAACATTCATAAATCTGTATCGTATTACATTGTCCTTTAAATTTTTAAGTTTTTATACTTTGGAAATAAATTTTTTTTTTTTTATGCTACATGCCACATGTATTTTCACTTTAAAATGACATCGGACAAATCTACAAAGTAATACAATTAACTATATTACTGGAAAATAACCTCTACGCCTATAACTTCTATCAAAAGATCAGCAGTTAGTTGTTTTTTTTAAGATGACACGAATAAGTGTAAAAATAAAATATTCTGCTGACGTTTAGAAAACCTGTTCTACTTCCCTTTTCAAGGTGTTTATTTGTTTATTTATTTCCCACTTCGATTTCCTGGAATTCGTCCAGTGATTTTTGTGTTTGCTCTTAACCCAGTTTTTTATCGCCTTTCTGGCTGAACTTTTAGAAATGCCCTGCTCGGGTTCTGGGCAACAGAATATATTAGCTGCCCTTTTGTCTAGCAAGTTTATCGGGGGACAAAACACCCCCCCTGCGGACAGCCTCTCCTGCAACTGACGCGCTTAGGTTTTCGCCCATCATACTGGTGAATACCATCCTGCCTTTGAGTATGCTATCGATCCACCTGCAGCAGGTGTCTTAGATGCCACGCTCTTGCAGTTCTAATGATGGAATTGAAGGTGTTGTTGAATGCTCCCTCTATGTCAAGGAAAGTACCCAGTGCCACCTCCTTGTGTTCCAGAACCTTCTCCACCTTTTGAATTAGGTCGTGAGTGCTGTTTCTGTGGACATGCCTGCTCTGTATGCAAATTGGCTTTGATGTAGTGGACTTCTAACCAAAACATCATCCCTAATGTCTGTCGAGTATTTTTTCCATCGTCTTAAGCTGAAATGATATAAATGAAAAGACTGATGGGTCTTAGGGACTTGGCTTGGGTGTACGAGTTCTGCCCAGTCTTTGGTACAAATACCACCCTAACTGGTTTCCACCCCATTGGTATGTATCCCAGCGCTAGGTTGGTGTACAATGTGCAGAGCTTAGATGCCAGCAGGTCTATACCCTGTTGAAGCATTATTGGCAGAATTCCGTCTGGTCCCAGAGATTTGTGAGGCTCAAATGAGTTTATTATCCATCCAAAATCAGCATAGAGGTTACTTCCCAGTAATATAAAATAAATAAAAATAAAATAAATATACTGATTGACGTACACTATTGTGGGATCATATAAAGAAGTGAAAATACATATGTGCTAAAAAGAAAAGTATAAAAATGAAAAGATTGCCACAATTAGCATTTAGATAGATATTTCCATCAATCTACAAAAAAAAAGATACCTGGATAGTTTGTATTCTTCTCCAGGTGGCAAGAGTACAGCCGAAACATGTAAAACTTTATCCTCATAGTAACCATTAACAAGTACAAAACAATTTTCATTGAAGAAGCCTCCATGATACCTAAAATTTTTTATAAAGTACATTCTAAAAGCTAAACAGAAAAATCTTGCTTATTTATTTATATCAATTTTTGAAAAATAGCTGACTTACACGAACAAAAGACCTGCAAACTGGTTACAATGTAGAAATGATTTTTTCTTAAAAAAAAAACTGTTGAATCTACAGTCAAGTCACTTTAATAAGCGAAGTGAGCAATAAATCCAACTCATTTCAATTCATAATCCATATATTGTTACATATTTAGACTCAGAAGCAAGTCTTACAGTTAATTTGTTGTGGAGCCAGAACGCTGTACCGGCACTGCTTTTTATTATTTTTTTTTACGGGAAATAAAACTAATAATAAGACACTGTGGCTTCTGAAATATATTATACCATGCAGCAACATCAGAGCGTTCTGGCGCGGCTTAATTTATAACCACACCACTGAATATAATTGTAATTAAATATTTAAAATATAAATGAAGTTGATATTTTGGTAAACTAATTTTTCTTTCAATGCAATAAGAATCCGAATAAATTTATTTCGATAGAGATATTTTATTTTCATTCAACATACTAACTTGGCATGAGTCAAGTCTAACTGTACTATTCCAGTAGGGTCCTCTAAATAATATTTGCCTTCAGAGACTTGAAGCAGAGATCCTAATATCAGTGTTCGCTCAAGAGTCACATAAGAAAGGGTCAACAAATAGTCAACAGTCTGCAATTTCAATTGATCCCTCTCTCCATTCTCGGATATTTTCTGTAAAAAATGTCGTTTGGTTCTTTGCAAAATAGTTGAATACCGTTCTGAAAACATTTTTGCTTTTATGTCTGCATCGGATAACATCTTTGATTTGTTAGAGTCAACAAAATACATTTTTCTATCTGGATTGTACAAAAGTTTAGGAAATTCAAAAGCATTTATTACACTAAACACCGTTTCATGTCGATCATACCCAGAATGCAGACAAACCTGAAACAAATTTGTAATTTACACCATGCTAATTTATAGGGCCACGAATTACTTCTAAGGCACGATCTACATGTTCCCTTTCTATACTTTTCTCCGAGAGGCATTGATTTTCTAAGCTAGCACACAAATCTTTAACAACATTTTCGAAATATTCATTTTCATTTAATTTAACTCCTTCTTCCAAAAATGTATCAACTATTATGGCACAAAGTTCTCTAAAAAAATTGCAATGGTAAGTTGTAGTAAATAAATTTTATTGCATTTAGGTACCTTCTCATATTGAAACCACTCAATTTTAATGCATTATGCAATTTTTTTTTTAACTTTTCGTGCAAAGCCATAATTTCTTTCAGATTAGCTGTGCACTCTGAGGCCGCTTTAACATTCAAAATATTTATATGATAAAGACTCGTCTTAACCTAACATTTCAAAGTTTTCCCGCCAATAGCGGAAAATTTACGAAATATTTGAACTACTACCTAAATAATCACAGACCTACGTTATTGTTAATAATGTTAACATCAAGAAGAAGAAGATAATGACATTTGTTAATTGTAGACGTCAAAATGATAAAGATGGCATATAGGTTAAGTTTTTAAATGTTTACAAGGAATATATTTATATACACGTAGTTATTATATTTCGCTATGTGGTCGTTTTTCTCTCGTGATCCTGCTAAAGATTTTAATTTTGAAATAGGAGAATTAGTGCCAAGTTTAGATGACAAAAGCGTATGGGCACTTCATAAGGGCAAACGAAAGGTACTGCCATTTACTACTATAATAAAAACACCATTTAACGATATAAACATTTTTATAGGGCAGTACTGAGGAAGTTTCAGTTTTCGTTTTCGATATTAAAAATAACTCTGAAGCGCAATTAGAAGTAGCAAAAGCCGCAGTAAAAAGATTAAAGACATTGAGACACCCTAGTGTGCTTACATACTTAGATAGTTTAGAGTCAGAAAAAGTGCTCTACTTGGCTACCGAGTATGTGGATCCTTTAGGAAACCATTTAGAGAAGTTGCCCTTGGAAGGACCCCAGAAAGAACTTTATATAGCGTGGGGTATATTTCAAATAACGGTATGTTCGTAATTTCTCCAATTTGTTCAACATTTATCCATACTTGCTAATATTTTAGAGAGCTCTATCATTTTTGAACAATGATGGCAATCTTCGTCATAACAATGTAAATATTTGGTCAGTTTTTGTCAATTCATCAGGAGAATGGAAACTGGGAGGAGTGGAATATGTAACTAGCATACAAGATGTAAACACACCCTTTAAAATTATTCAGTCATTGGAGGTGTATTGTCCTCCCGAGAAAAATGATCCTAATAAGCAACGTTCAATTACTAAATGGTAAATTTGTTAATTTTAGTTGAAGTTTTATTTCTTTTAATATACCATTCAATTTGCAGTTCTAATGATATGTGGGGATTGGGATGTCTCATATGGGAAGTGTTTAATGGCCCATTATATCAACAGTCCTCATTAAAAATTTTAGATAAGGTAATAACATTTACAGCTTAGAGAAAATAAATGTTTGTATTAAATAACTACTGATTTAAATTGTTACAGATACCCAAACAATTAGGCCCTTTGTATTGTGAATTAGTTGGGTCAAACCCAGCGTCTAGGCCTAATCCAGCTGATATTATAACAAGGTGCCGTAAATTAGGTGGCTATTTCAAGAATGACCTAGTTGATACGCTACTGTTCCTAGAGGAGATTCAAATTAAAGATAAGAATGAAAAAAATAGATTTTTTTCTAATCTGACTCCGCACTTGGACAACTTTCCAGATAATGTTTGTAAGCATAAAATCCTACCCCAGTTAATAACTGCTTTTGAATATGGAGATGCTGGTTCCGCTGTGTTAGCACCTATGTTTAAGGTATGAAGTAATTGTCTGTAATCGAATATGGAGCTCAGTTTTTTTACTGCTTTGAGTCAATATGGACAATGGCCAATGTTTGGCTGCAGCATGAGCGAAGCATTCATTTTTATCGATATGTAAACCCACAGCTGCTGCTGTACAAATTTTAGCAGTCTGTCTGCAGATTTGATTTGTTTTATTTAACTCACAGAGATAAATTCAGGATAGTGTTCATCAGGGTGATTATAATATCACTCTTATTTTGCATTAGACGTCTACATTTAAAAACATTCAACATACTTAACCCTTTAATTCCTGGAACCGGATAAATCCGCAAAAATTTTTCGTGCTCCCAGCGTGGAAACCGGATATTTACGCAAGGCCATATTTACATTGTAGTTCGTATCTGTTTTTATTTTGCATTTTTTTTTTTTTGTGAAAGTCTATGTCTTCTTATGTTTTTGAAAAAATAAATGTTTATTTGATTGATTATTTGAATTTACATGGCTAAATGAAGCATGTATATGCGCATGACCACTAAAATATTTGGTTTGCAACTCAGATGTATCCGGATACTCTCGCATTTAGAGTATAGAGATGATTGTAAAGATCAGTTTATAAAACTTAACATTGTAACATTCCCCTGTGTTTATAGCTTAGAGTGTCTGTCATACCTTAAACAGCACGAACACCTATACGTTACGCACAGCCATCTACATGAACATAATACTAGAAACTGTGATAAAATACATATGAATTTTCTTCGGCTCACCAAAGCAAGAAACGGAACAGGCTACTACTCTATCAGATTCTATAATGTTCTACCTAATTCAGTCAAAAACTTGAATTTCTTGAAATTTAGAATCAAAATAAAACACTACCTAAGTCAAGGCCTTTTACACGTTTAATGAAATTAGCAATTGTGTTACCACTTCATAAAAAGGGAGATATTAATAATCTAGGAAACTACCGTCCTGTGAGTTTGCTATCTGTTTTTTCTAAAATTTTAGAAACACTAATGTATAACAGATTATACAAGTTTTTAAATGGCACTAACTTTTTCAATAATTTTCAACACGGATTCGTAAAGGATAAATCGACAACAACAGCTCTTTTTGTCAGTGAAATATTGAATGCCTTGGATGATCAAGAGATTGCCTGCGGGCTGTTTCTGGACTTATCCAAGGCATTTGATACATTAAATCATAATCACTTGCTTCATAAACTGGAGAAATCCGGAGTTCGAGGAACCAGTCTTCAGTGGTTCAGCTCATACTTGCGAGATAGAAGGCAGAAAACGTCAATAACCGTTAATGGGGCCAGGCATGAATCTGATATCTTAAGTATTAATTATGGAGCTCCTCAGGGAAGCGTTCTAGGACCGCTCCTTTTTGTAATTTTTGTAAATGATCTCATCAATGTTGCAGAACCAAATATCAAATTAACAATAATTAATTATGCAGACGATACAAACCTTTTAATAAAGGGTCATACACTTGAGGAAGTTCCGAACGCTCTCTCTCGACTGTGGCAAAATGTAAAAGATTGGTTTTATACCAATGAACTTATACTAAATGAAGCTAAATCAAGTTGTGTGATATTTAAAACAGATCGTTCATTATTAAAAGTACCAGAATTGCTAACTGACAAGGTACCAATTTCAAACATCAATTCTACTAAATTGTTAGGTATAAATTTAGACAATAATATTAAATGGTTCCTACATATTGATGAAATCGTGAAAAAACTTAACAAAACATGCTTTGCACTTAGAGTTCTATCACGTTTATTTGACACGCCAACTCTTAAAACGGTATACTATGCAAATTTTTATTCCATCGCTAAGTATGCAATTGAGATATGGGGTGGTTCTTCGGACCTCCACAAAGTATTTAAAGCTCAAAAAAGGGCAGTTAGAATAATGTACAAATTAAAATTTTATGAATCGTGCCGAGGACACTTTAGGGAAAACAAAATGCTCACAATACCAGGACTATATGTATACTCCTGCTTACTATATTTAAAAAAATCATCAGGCTGATTTCAAAACATTGAACCTAAATTATATTCATGATACTCGGCACAAAAGCAATTATGCATTTCCGATGCACCATTTAACTCTAACTGAGAAAGGACCATTCTATTCCGCAATCAAATTCTTTAATGTACTGCCTGATTTTCTCAAAAACAAAATTCTTCAAAAGGATTTCAGAGGACAAGTTTTCCAATATGTCTGTGATATCGAACCATATTCAATCCAAGAATTTCTTGATTTTTAATAATTGTAATTATTTTTAAGTTTTATCTTTATAACTATTAGTGTAGAATTTTATCTTTTTATCTCTACAATTTGTAAGTGTCATGTGTCTAGTTTATATTGCTTACCCCTTTGACCTGTTTTATACATATTTTTTCTGCAATAATATGTCAAATGAAACTAAATAAAAACTGAACTGAACTGAACTAATGAATTTCTGGAGAATGACTTCTCTGATTTAACTTAATACTGCCTAGGCACTGAATACATGTATGAACTTGTACTACTCATATGCTATACTCACATTTTACTTATATTTTATGTACTGGGTTATACTATTGTCTGTTTTCTGTTTGTATATTTTATGTACCTAATTATACTACTGTGTATTTTGTTTTTCTATTTTATACACTCCAATTTGTTTTGACTTGTGTAAGCATTTTAACATGTATCTTAGCACCAATAAATTATCTATCTATCGTAAGTTTACCCGAAACGTACGGTTCCGCAAGGGCGTCCTGCTGCAGTTTTGCTGGCTCGACATGTAAAAACCAGTGCAGGAATGAAAGGGTTAATGCTTGTTTTTTTCCTATGGGTTTTAACTGATATTTAAGTCTCATACCTGTTTTAAAAATGAAGCTGCAAGCTTAAGAGAGAGTAAGGGAATCGAGATAATACCTTATTTAATCAAATTATATCTCAAAAAACATATTGGAACTAGGTGGAATTTTTATTTTAAAGCAATAGATGAGGCTATGACTACTACTTGAGGTGAACACTGTTGTCTTGTCTCTCAGAAATGTTTTTGCTGTGGTTTTCATCCATTACACTCCAATATATACGAAGTATAGTCAGTGTCCATCCGTTAACTACAAACTGGAGAATAAAATAAAACTACAGCATTTTAAATTTACAACTGTCAAATTTCCGAGGAAGAGAACACAAATGAAGTATAGTCAGATGATGAAGATTAAGAACAAGAAAACATATTTAGACGTTTTGTTACTAGTACCCAGTTCTTATTACTCTTGATTAAAGATTTTCTTTTAAAATAATGTTGAAAGGATGCCATTTACATCTTACACATTTATATTTATGTTTGTAAAACACAAATTTGATTTACAGTTGGGAAGATTGTTGGATGAAGTAGAATATCAGAAAAAAATTGTACCATGCGTAGTAAAATTATTCGGAAGTAATGATAGAGCTACCAGATCGAGGTTACTTCAACAATTAGAATATTTTATTGGCCATTTACAAGCTGGTACAGTTAACGATCAAATATTCCCACAAATTGCTCACGGGTTCATGGACACTAACCCCACTATTAGAGAACAGACTGTCAAAGTAAGTACTTTTGTAGATGAATGACAAAGAATTATTTTTCACAAACATCAGAACAATCACTCGAATGCACGTTTCGTCAGCCATGTGGACATTGTCTGGAGATGATGAATGTTCATTGTCTCCTGATGTTGCCAACATGATTGACGAAACATGTGTGTTCGAGTGTTCAAATATTTTGAAACTACTGTGTTTTGAAACTACTTGTGGAAACTACTTCATTGCTATTGTCACATCAAGGAGACCAGCCCCTCCAGAATCGGAGAATTTTTTGTTATATATGTAAAATTTTTAAAGTAATAATTAAAACTTATTTTTCGCAGTCTGTGATACATCTAGCACCTAAGTTAAGCTACAACAATCTAAACGTGGAAGTGCTTAGACATTTTGCAAGGCTTCAGTCTAAAGACGATCAAGGTGGAATTCGGACTAACACTACTGTGTGCCTGGGAAAAATAGCTCAGCATCTGCATCCCCAAATAAGACAGAAAGTACTCATATCAGCTTTTGTTAGAGCTACGAGGGACCCCTTTCCACCAGCTCGAAATGCAGGTAGTTGAAACAAGTAGACTTAATTAATAATGAATAACATATTGTCACGCGTCTCAACTCCTCAGGAAACCTCCCTTAAAAATTCGTGGGTTCAAAAATTATAATAAGGAATAAAAACACTAATACACTTTATTGAATAATTTACTAAAAACTTCACAATTCTTTTATACCGTTACAATGTTTATTACTTGATATTTTGACTGCTATTCACTTTGTATCACTTACGATTTATCTAACCTCAATTCATTGATAACTTCCTTCCCGAGTGGCATTGGCTTATATACTCTACAAACGACATCTAGAAGCATTCCAGTAAACTTACATACATTTCCAGTAATGTCTTGAACCATTGTCGTGCGTTAATCTAGACCAATGTACAGTTTTTAGAATAGTCGTACTACCAGTGTCTCACAGGTGGAGTACACATAAGAGACATGCGGGTATTGCAGTTGTCTATCACCATTACTACCTAATTCCAGCTACTAAGGTAATTCTCTGAAATGTAAAGAACAAACTAAAGAAGAGTATAAAAGTGAATAATTTTTCGTTTGCTTATAATTATAATAAAACATAGGTATTCCTTATAGTATTTGGCAAACAGCAGAAAAAGTTATCTATTAGAAATAAAAGGAAAAACTAAGTACCTATAATTCTAATCATGAATGTTGTCCGTGACGCCATCATCTTTTAATTTCCGAATTCCGTATTATTAATCTCTAAAAACGCATCGTTACACATGGAACTTCTGTCGTAGCCCCATCAGACGTCACTTTGTGTTATTTACATTCTAATGCGATAGTATTTAAGCTGAGAGAAAAATCTCATGACTGAAAAAAATATAAATTGATGACGTGAGTGACAACATTCATAATTAGTATCTATACTAAGGCTAAGAAGTGTTGTCAGTAGAGCAAAAAATCAGCGACACCTCGTTCTTCTATACAATCCCACATAATTCAGATGAATATGTTAAGTTTAATTTGCCTACCAAAAATGAAAACCACAACTAGGTCATTATGTGGAATTGGTACAATCGACCAAATAGAATAAATATGTCGGATACCACAGGGGCAGGTTTAGGGTTAGACCACTTGGACATGTTAGCAAGTACGACACTGGTATTTCACTTAATACAAAATTTAATAGCAAAGTCTAATTGTCCACACGAATAATACAAGTAATCAAAACAGTCTCAACACCATCGGATAAATCTAGTAAAACAAAGGAACTAATGATCCGTTACCCGCTAGCCCGCTATAATCAAATCTTAACTCTTGCACAGGTAATCATAGAATGCCTTTTTGTTCCCCGGGCTTGCCAATCCGTTTCGTTCGCTTAAGATCCCCTAAGCAGGTTCCATGCCCATATAAGGAAATGCATCGAATCTTAAACTGTTATTGGTTGGGGTAGGTAAGTCAACCACAATGTTTATATTAACAAAAATAATAAACAGTCGCAAGTACTAGTGCTGGGTTCCTAAGAATCACAGGCGTACAGAAATTATTTTCAGTGGCGCCGACAAATATTTGAATGTTTTGCCTTTATAGATAGATAGATTTTATTGGTCATAAAATGCGGTGCGTTGACACGCCAAATAGTACAATAAATAGGTACAACAAAAAATAATTTGTAAAAATGTACAATCGTACAAATAGGTGTATATAACATACATAAAACATACATAACAAAATAACATTAAAAATTTAACTGAGTCAAGGCATAAGTTAGAAGTATATATGAGAATCACTACATAGATAATTAGTAGTACTAAAAATTTTGACTAAGTCAAGGCGTGATTAATTTGGTATAATTACAAATCTGTAGAGTTAAATTCATTGGTGCTATAATAAGCCTTGGCTATAAGATGGATTTTCAGTTTCTGCTTAAATAGTGTCAATAATTATAAACATTTCCATAACAAAAAATGTTATCTGAGATTTTCCTTCAATAACTTTTAGTGGAGGGATTATACATCACAAAAATCAGTTCTGGGGGTACCGCGCAACCCCCCCAAAAAAACCACCCCTTTGGTGAAGAAAGCCTTATTTTACTGATAACTCGTTAACCTTTGAAGATATAAAAAAATTGCTCATCGTAAAAAAAAAAGGTGGACTAATTTCCTAATAAAAAGCCCTCTTGTAATTTTCCTGTATATGCCATGAATTTCGAGAAAATCGATATTGAAAAAAATTGCAAAATTTGTATTTTTAATGCGTACGAAATTTCGTTTATTTGAAATTTCTTGCGATCGGCCTATAGAAAAATTTAATTGCTCGAAAACCAAACAAGCTAGGAATAAAAATCAAAATGGGTTTTAAAGGAGATATAAAATAATCTCGTGTTTCCATTTTTGATGGCTATTGATATATATTAGTATATAAAAATAACAAAATAATATAGTTTTCTCTGGATTTTCTGCACTTTTAACCATTCACACATAAAAAGTAACTGACTTTGATATAAATTATAAACGCATTATCTTTTAGTTCAAGGTAGTACTTACTTCAATGCAGAAAAAGTTAGGAATAAAAATATTCACATTTACAAATTTTAACAACTTATCAAGATGATTGAATATTATTGAATACCATAGAAAAATTATGAAAAAAGAATTATCGGTAACAAGCCCATTGTTAAGGAAGACACCTATTATTCTTTTAATGAAAAATATACAGGATGGCCATGTTACAGAAAAAATAATAAATAAAAGGTGCAGATAAAGAGGGAAGTTCGGTGTAAATACCTTTACCGATTATTTTATTCTGTATTTTTGAAAAAACAAACACCGCAGATTACTGAAAGGAAACAAACACGAAAGAATGAAAGTAAGTTTCACTGCTGGCTAAGCTCAGCATAAATTTTGCCTCTGACTGGAACACCCAATGGTTGGCGGTCAACACATTTTCAGCATCAACGTTAAGGGAACCCCTGCTTGAAAAGTGGCCAACCAGCGCATTCCCTAAACGTGCCCAATATATTTTTGCATCCTGGCACAAAATACCATGTTTTTCATTATAAAACATTAAAATTGCAAAATAACATATGTTTATGATACACAGACACATTTCTTTACCAACAATGCAACTGATGACGTCATCACCACACAATGAAATGTGTTGTGTTTTTGGTGGTAAAATTTCAGTTTAAATTTAAAAAGGCTTATTTTAAGGAATCAACTGACCGATTGAGATAATTCAGTTGTTTCTAATCATAATTAATATTTCAAAATTTGTAAAAACACCGAACTGTAGTGCTAAAGAGATTCATTCTAACCCTGTATTTTTCTAGGGGTGTTGGCGATGGCGGCAACTCAACAGTATTATCTCCTGTCAGAAGTTTCCTCAAGAATACTACCAGCTCTCTGTCAATTAACGATGGATCCAGAAAAATCTGTGAGGGACTCAGTTTTTCGTACCATCAAGGGGTTCTTGGGAAAACTGGAAAAAGTCTCGGAAGACCCCAGCCTAAGGGAGAGCATGGGTAAGTTTGGAAGCTGCATAGATTAACGCTTTTTATATTATATTTTGTTAATTTCAGAGGCTGATGTTAATACAGCTACTCCAAGTTTAGGTAATGCTGCTGCTACGTGGGCAGGATGGGCTGTTACTGCAGTCACTGCCAAGTTCTACCGAAGTCAATCGGATACAGTGAAGTCAATGAATCCTGTCAGTAGTAAGATGCTCAGTAAACCAGGTTCCTTAGGTAAGAAAAATGTGATGATAAATTTATATACATTTGAAAACTTTTGATCACCGATTCCTTAGAATAGTTTGTTCTTTTATTGTTGATGAAAGTTGGTCATCCTCCAAAATAGAGTTTTATTTTATACATTTTTTTTATAATTAGAACAACCCTCCAGCAGCAGTATTTCAACCACAACGTCAAGTGTTACTTCCATGACATCATTAGAACATGAAGAAGGCAGCCGTGGAAATGACTCAGTTTCAGACTATGACTACAATCATTGGGAAGATAATGACAACTGGGGTGATATGGAGGTAAGGAAATATCAATAATGAGCAGGGTTCGGATGACAGAGCTTTATTTCGTGATTTACCAGGGACGGATTCGAACGAGTCTGTAATAACATTTTTACAAACGCTTATGAGTGTAAATCTCAAAATAGAGTTGTGTCATCCGAATTCTGAATTAATGAGTCGGTGGATTCTATCTGTTGTTTATGACACTTTGTTATTAACTTTTAAGACTGGTGGACAAATGGTGAGTAGTAGTGGCAGTGGGGGTGTCACAGGTACGAGTGATCCAATTAGCCCTCCTTCTGGCTCTAATCCAGCAACTAAAGTAACAGATGGGTGGGATAATGAAGAATGGGGTAGTTTGGAAGAAGAACCGGTAAGATATCAATCATTTATTTATTTATCAACAAAGCTACACCACAAATTATAAATATATATAAATTATCTGGCTTATCAATACATTTAATTTTGAATAAATGACAATACACAAGAAGAAATATACAGGGTGTGTCGCTAGTGCGTGGATTGTCTCAACCATTTGAGATTTGAAAAAATGTCTTTAACAGAACAACAATAAAAAATTCTGTTGAACTCGCTAAATCACTAAATAATGAAATTCCAGTAAATTGCTCTCTAGTGTCTTTTGATGTAACAAATATGTTTTCAAACATCCCGACAGAAGAGTGTAAATCGCTCATCTTTTGGAGAAATCACTTGTAAATATATTAATAATACATGCGTTAGTGGCAGCCCTCGATTTATGTCTTAGCCAAAATTATTACCAATATAATAATACATATTCCACACAGAACTGGGTTTAGCATTGGGATCTCCATCGAGCATCCTTCTAGCAGACATTTTTATATCGGATTTAGAAGAAAAAATAATGTAATCGCATATAGCTAAAAAACATGAAATTTTGGTATAGATACGTAGACAATATACTAGCCGATTTTATAGGCACATCGAGACAATTTGATGCCTTCCTACACTTTATAAATAATACTCACCCTAACATAAGTTTTACTGTAGAAACGGAAAAAGACAATAAAATCAATTTTCTGGACTTAACCTTAGAACATAAAAGCGACAAGATTAATTTTAGAATTTAATTTTACAATTTACCACCATATCAAATTTTTAACTTAGTCCTAAATCACACAAATTAGCAGCTTACAACTCAATGATACATAGAGCTTTATCACTGCCTCTTTCAGAACAAGCCTTAAAGGCAGAACTAGACACCATTAAAACAATATAGCTCTTAACAACCGGTTTCAACAGAAAACAATAGAAACTTTAATTAATAGAAAACAATTAAAAATAGCTTATTATAAGACATATCCATATATTAAAGATAAAGAAAATACTAAATATGTATCACTAACATATTATGGGAGTATCTCGGAAAAAATTGCTAACATCTTGTTAAATCATAATCTTAAAGTTTTAAATTATGGCCAAAAATGTCACATCTCTTGTTTAATGCCTAAGACAAAACTAATGACCTGAAAAAATCAGGTGTTTACATGTCCGGATTGTGATGCCTTCTATATAGGTCGTATGTTTAAAATTAGATATAACGAACACTTACAGTCCTTTAGACTTAACAAAACGGATTTAACATTTTCAAAGCACTTTTTAAAATCCGGCAACGTTTTGGTTACAATAAATTCAGTGATAAAAAAAAAACAAAGTAGAAAGTGTTTTAATAGATCATATTGATTTTTATTTTACGCGAAAACGGTTACATATACGAAATATTTCGTAAGTACATTTTTTTGCAGAATTTCCTGCTCTTTATTTTTGATTTCTATGATGGTTTTGTATTTTCTTGTTTAAAAGTTATTTCCAAAAAAAATTTTTAAGTTTGACTTCATTTTGTTTTAATTTTCGCCCATGGTGACATTAATAACTTTTAAAAGTATTTTTCCACTACTAAAAACCTACCAAACAATCAAAGGTCCTCATAAAGATTATTCTAGCTGAAATCTAAAAATAAAGTAACACCTAAATGTAAAAAACATATACATAGAGGGGAAAAGAAAGACCAAAAAGGCACAATAAATATAAAAAACAGAATTAAGTAAATACAATTAATTATGTAACACTCATTTCATTAATAGTTTTCGTTTTATCTTACATTTAAATTGGGACATCGATGGAGTAGAAACAAAAATATCATGAACTTCGTTCGGTAGCTTAGGTGCCAAATAAGAAAAATATGACTCATATTTAGTGTGATGCATAGGGATACTGTATGTGTTGGAAGTTCTGATATTCACATCATGAGCTTCTGATCTGCGTTCAAGCAGGTTATACAAATATGCTGGGGTGTGCTGATTTACAATATTAAGAAGCAGATAGGAGAACAACATGGTAAATCGATAATCAATTTTTAATAAATCGTGTTTATTAAAATATAGAATAATATGATGTCGCTTTTCGATGTTGTACGACTATTGTAAGCAACTATTTTGCAAAACTTGTATTTTTTTTTTTTAATAATTTCGTCAACTGCCAGTAGTAAACAGCACTATAATAGTTAAAATTACTCAAAGTTACAGAATGAAGAAGTTTGCATTTAATTTCTGATGGCAAAATATATTTAAATTAATAAAGAAGTCTGAATTTGGCGTAAGATTGCTGACACTTATTTGCAATGACTTGTTTTTCAAAACACAATCATCAAAGATAACCCCTAAATTTTTGACACTTCCGTTATATCTATCACATTTTGATTCAGAGCTATATCATTGTTTAAATTCTGAAGGGCTTTGTTACACATGGCACTAGTTCCAACACACATCGCTGTTGATTTCAAAGGATTCTTTATTAACCCCTTGTCACGTGACCACTTGGCTATAGATATCAAAGCTACATTCACTTCCGATACTGTCTCACTACTGCATGAAGGATCACGGATATATAAATTTGTGTGTAATCGGCGTAAAGATGAACCCTACGGCCTGCGGATAATATTATTGGAAGATTGGCAGTAAATATTGTAAAAATTAAAGGCTCCAAAATGCTTCCTTGGGAAACACCACATGGAACTTGTTATGCAGTAGAAACGTATCATCAATTTCGACTACTTGTGAGCGACTGGACAAATAACATTTAAACCAGTTCAAGAGCTGCGAATTTATTTTATAATAATGTAGAGAAGTGTTTTGCTGGTAATATGTCAGTGTATCTATATCTGCATCTTTTTGTGTGATAAAGGAAAAACATAATAATTTTGTTAGGCTTGATATCCAATGAAATGAGATTTCGTGGTTTGCTATGCACATTGAATTTTTCGAGACTGCCATAATTTCCTAGAGTTGTTTTCATTATTCCTAATTTGATGATTAATGTATGCAATGTTCTCATTTCGAATTGCCATAGAGAGATAATTTCAAAGGTCTTTACATAATTGTAGTTTTGCTACTGATTTTGTTTTTTTATAATCATTCAAAGCCTTACGCTTAGATTACTAATTTCTCTAATTGTTTCAGTAATCCTCTGAGGACTGTGCTATATATGGTATTATCATACATACCTTCAATGTTTCCCAGTTATTAAAAAAAAAAAAAACAAAAGAATGCAATAATTTTTCATTTAATCTGAACTTGAATATGTAGGGTTTTTCGACTAAAACAAAGCTATTATTTCAAAAACTTTCATACCGTTACCACTTTCACTACTTGTCATGCAGAGAACAAGTCAGACAAGTCATTTCTTTGTAAATTGGCATTATCAAAAAAAAAACATAACACATCTTATATAGTTTTGTTTGGTCTTCCAGACACCAAATGATCTATACCTTTCTGTGCAGGGATAACATCGCTGTATCAAACACCTTGTATAAATAAACAACGATTACTGTCGAGGTGCTAATCTTTTTTCTTATTTTGTTTAGGAAGCTGAGGCAGACTTGACGTCACCTTCTGAGGCATGGAGCCCTAGCGAAACCGCTCCCATCATACCAACAGATAGTCAGAGAAACTCTCAGGGTTGGACACAGTCCCACATTAATAATCGGAAACCTCAGTCTAATTGGGAGGATTCAGAATTTGAGCCATTAGAAGAAAATCCTGGATCCAACAATCCGAAATTAGAAGAGGCTAAGAAGAAAAGGGAAGAAAGGAAGTTAATGAGACAAAAGGAACTTGAGGCCAGAAGGGCCAGTAGAACTACAGGCGGTCCTATGAAATTAGGATCCAAAAAGTTATAATTAAGAGATAATGAGACATATATTGTGTTTAATTGACGACGTATCATGTTTGTGAATATGAGGTGTAACGTAAATTTCATAATTTTGAAAAATATGATCAGGTTTTGCCGTAAATGTGCTTTTTAAGATTGGAAAATCATTACGAATTGTCTAAAACGTCTTAAAACATCTTGTTGTTTGCGGAAAATTATTATCATTTTAAATTAAATAATGTTACTTATAATTTTGTTATTAAAGTGATATATGTATATTTAATGTTTTGCCAACGTAAAGTTGAATTTGCAAATTGTTTTCAGTCCTGCTTTGCTTTATATCAAACAGAATATTAAATCAGATGAAAGAACAATTCTGTCTCCAATTAAAAGCAGCTAAATTTGCATAGTAGAAAATAAGCATGGCCTAATTTTAATAAATACATTCAATAGCCTAAACCTACATTTTAATATCGGGAAAGTTTACGATAAACAGTAGGAAGAAAACAAACTTTGTTTCCTTAGGTGCATATTTTAGTGATATTGCAAATGACTCACTTTAAGGTACCTATACTAGGGTATCTGTTAACCCAATAAGATTTCATTTTTTATTAATTATAGAAATGTATTTTTTCTTGTAAATTTTTCATAATGGAAAAATGAGTACCTACGATAACTCTTGAACTATTCATTCAATACCTATAATAGCTCAAAATGCATTGTAATGTTGAACAACCCAGTCAAAATAGCTCAAAAAATAGGGGTAAGCTTACAATAATTCGCATACAGTTGAAAATTGGTACGAATGTTGGGAACACCATTATAAATGAAATGTGAAGAAAAGTCCTCATCGATCCCACATCTGCAAAAATATTTACTCAAGGTCAAAGTTCGCAAATATGGGTTCTTTGCATTTTTTAGCCAAACGGTAAGTTTTATCATAAAAATAGGTCAGACAAAAATTGTAGATCATGCGATTATCCATAAAAATTGTTCTTACACTTTTTTTCCTAAGAATCACCATTTCCGATATATAGCAATTCAAAAAGTTGAAAAAGTTGTGTTCTCCATAATATGCACACATTTCCACGCCACCTGTGAGGTAGTGTACTCGGCCCATTTTTTTTTAACGTGGTTTCCCCGGTAGGCTTATTCCACGATCTATTGTGGTCCTGTTTAATCAAATAATATTGTATTAAATAAAAAATGGTACTATTGGATATGATGAAAGCATTGTGAATTATGGGCAATTGGGGAAAACTATTCGTCTGATTGATAATTATCTATTACTTTTATTTATTTATTACTTTTTTTTGTATAAGTGGAAATTATAAAAGGGAAAACCGGACAAGTGACTCACTCCCCGAGCATTCTATATTGTAAACAATATACAGATTCAGAAAGTGTTCGTTTTGGTAAGGCAATAAGAGCAAGCGAGAACGAAACATCTAGGCTATACTTTTCTGTCGTAGTATAACACATCGTACAAGTGTCACCTGCTGTCCCCACCACATGCGCGTGGGCAGCTCTGTCTGCGGAGTTTCAATTTGTTTCCGTCTTGCACTCTTTAATTCTCGTTTTGGCCTTACGATAGAAAAGAATAACCTAGTTCCTTCGCTCTCGCTTGCTCTTATTGCCAATTATTGCTATACCAAAACGAACAATCTCTGATTCTGTATATAGGTAGATGTATCCATATGAACAACGAATATTGCAAAAGGTCTTTAAAATACTAGATTTTGCCCACAACCTTGCCATTTTCTTATCTTTTATATGGAATATACCTACTATTATGGGTATAAGCCCAAATAGTTTAAATATTAATAACAAAAGGAAGTTCACTATAATTTTCCTCATTATCCCTGCTATTTCAATTTTTTCCCACGAATTTTCGGCCTAATGGTTTTGGAAATAAAAGGGAGGGCAGTAAAAAAAAAACATTTTTGATGTTAAAAAATAGAAAATAACACTTAAAAATATATATGTATCTTAATGCATTTAGACACTTTAAAGATACCCCACTGGCCTGGATCAAAATATTTTTCTCAAATTTCACATTTTGGGCCACAAACGGGCACAGAAAATATTTTTGAAGCATCAGCTCTAGAGCTGTCTGTAGAACATCAAACTCTAATTGCTAATTACATATGAAATTTCATATTTGTAGCTACATGTGTTTGGGAGATAAACCGTTGCGAGTGACAGACAGATGGAGAGATAAGAGAATCATCCTATCTGGGGTTTGCTTTTACATCTTTCACTTTTGTGTACGAAATCCTATAAACCGATTTGGTTACTAATATTAACAAATAAAAAGAATACTCCATTCTAACTTTGTACTTTTTTTGCAATATTGACTACTGACGTACATGAGATGTCAGAAAAAAAAATTGTTTGCTCAGTGTTTTCAAACAAGAAAATTGAGAAACTTATGTTTTATTACTATAAGCAAACAAATAATAAATAATTCACTTTTAAACAAGAAAATTGAGATTACCGTTCGTTCGCACTTCTGCATTGTACTTTACCTAAGAAAAGAAATATTATCTTATGTTATTTTAGAAACGTGAAACATCAGAATATTAACACATAATCACTTATGAAGCAGACATGTGGGATATGTTTCTTAAACCTAATTATAATTGGACGTTTCGTTTATCCAACAATTCAAATTATTATGCTTATATTTTCAAAATCTTGGTCCATCGTTTACTCCCCATTTAATTCTTATTTAATAACCCTTAACCTTTAAATTACCAAGATGACTGGTTAACCAGAGTTCATGTGGAATAATACAAATTTTCTCGTTCAAATTGGATGATCGGGGATTTCCAAGTACAAAATTTAGTAAAAAGGTTTTATAGCAAATAATTGAAAAAAATTGATAGGTTCTAAACCTACCAAAAATAATTCTTTAAAGAGTTTAAATTGATTGTTTATGCGTGTTTACCTACGCATGCATATTGAACACATGTTTAACATAAAGATATCTTTTACTGGTTGCAAAAAAGTAAGTCTACTTAATTAAATGGAAACTAGACAAGAAATTACTTTCAAACGTTATAAGAATGATTTTCATAAAAAAAAATCAGTAGGTAGGTAATAAATAAACTGAAAAACTTCTTTTTCTGGAAGTCTAAACTTATTGAAAATTTTTGTCCATAATTGGATTGATTGTGTGCATAACAATATAACACGATGTATAATAATCAATATAAAAATAAAATGTAAACTTTTTGTCTTGGCAGACAGTTTATGCCATGTTTATAACTCCATATTTTACAATTTTCTAACATTTCATATTAAAACTAAAACTCTAGTATTACCTGATATATACCTTTCCATATTTAAACTAAACTATTTTTTTTATTACGAGGGTATCAACACTGTTACCATATTTGAGATATAGTTGCATGCATTTTCTAGATAACAATCATATAGTATAATATACCTACATCTTTGATTTAAATAAAATATTTACCCCGGCCTTAACTTCACATTTTTTAAATTAAACCTATGTAACTGTATTTATGTAAATAATTATTATTGTAATGTATGTTAGGTGCAGTATATTTTTACCATTAGTTGAATAAAATATTTTGATCAGTAAAAAGTGTAGAGGATCATAAGGTATGTTTTTTTCATGTGATTTAGCATTTTAGAATCATAAGTACATAATTTATCAGTTATCATCTTGTATTTCTATGCATTGTCAATATTATGAAAGAAACATGGGAACAAATTGAGGCACGTTTGTACATTATTTAAGTATACAAAAAGAAACTATTTTATTCATCTATTGGCTTTATAACTAATTGATATGTACATTATTTCAACTATCTTCGTTTTCTTATGCATGTTACGTTTAAATAAAAATATTTTTGTAAATATTTTTTTAATTTATCCTTCACATTATTTTTGTATGTTTCTTGTACCAAATATTTAATATTCAATAAATTTTTCTATCATAAAAGACTTTTAATTTACCTCGTGCATAGATATTTCTTCCTGTTAGTTGTATAAACACCAGGGAGATTGATAAACAGCACATAAACAGTAATAAAAATTCCTAAATTTTATTACGCCAGTTTGTTTTGGCACCATCTATATATTTTTATTTGAATCTTCCGCCACTGCATTATTTACATTTTTAGTTCCAGATGTCACCGTTGATGGTTGACATTTTTTGATGTTTAGTGTACGTCAACATTGAAAATTGTTGAAAAATGTGACCAAAAATCGAAAAATGTTTGTTTATTATTCGTAAAAAATGGTTTATGTCAACTGTGGAGATAAAATCGCACGTATATAATGTAATGTCAAAAATAAGCACATAAAATGTTCACTAAGCGAAATCTTGTTGATGTTAAAAAATCAACTGCTAAACTACAGGATCCAAAAAAGGATGTGGCTACAAGGATAAAACATCTAAAAATTATATTGGGTGCGTTTGTATGCAAAATTGTATTTTTTATTCCTTTTGCCTCATTTTTTTGCAACAAAAGGTATGAGGTTATATTAAAGTGTCAGTGACAGTAGTGTCTCCTGTTTCAGATAATGTTGATATTGCAGAAGCAAAAGGCCTTTTCGAAGCAAATTTTAGCCATATTTATAACATACTCTACGAAAGCTTTGTGCAAACAGAAGGAAATCTTCGGCAACGAGGTAAGTTTATTAAGATTCTCGTTACTTTTTGAGTCTGTTTTGCTGTAAATCGCTTCACCACATAACTTGTAGAGCACACATTACTTACTAACATTTCCTTTTATTTACTAGTTGGAGTCTTGGTTGTAAAATTGTTTAGGATGACTCATGCATGCAAAATAATAATAATAGGAATGTTTCTTTTCGAAAATATGTTTCCCTTTTATTTAATTTGGAAGGGAAACATCAAACTATATTAGGCGGTAATCTCTAATATTTGAAACTTTTGACTTTTGTCTTCTCCGTTAAAAAGTTACAAATTCACTGGCAACTCAACATCTCTGCTTACCTCATACATAAATTTACAAACATACAACTCCGTGAGGTTTTCAAGGAAAACACTCCCAAGTGATGACAAAGGGTACATACTTACACCTCTTAAATTTGAGAATTTCCAGTCGTAAATTATATATCTTATTATGAAAACAGAAGCGGCTCTTGTATGCAAATCTAAGGTGATCCATTCATTCATTTTGCCAGTTTATCAACTTCTGGCACCAAAGGAGTAGTTGAGTCCTATGATTTGCTGTCTTTTGGTGTCTATGCAGGTCTAATTTGAGCAGTTCGATTTTATTCCTGATACATAACCATTCTTGCTTCTTTGAGTAATAATGTGTCTTCATCTTCATATGAATTTACTGACCTATGTCATATTGACATTACGATTTGAAGGTTACATTATTAATTACTGGTACTTAGGTTAATAATAAAATATGTAGAGAAGAAAACTATATACTCACAGATGAGCTGTTGTTCCCTTGTAGTGTGAGCACCAACGGACATAAAATGTATGCTCCTGCACCTACATATTGATGAAGAAAGCTATCTTGTGGTTTGCTGGAGTGGCCGAAAGACAGCTCTGCCTCTGATTTATGTATTAAACCTTCGCAATCGTGAGACACCTTGTATTTTTCTATTTTTCCTTTGAGGATTTCTGGCCACATGTCATCACTTCTAAAAATAACATCTGAGATATCTACAAATTAATGCAATTATCCATTATATTACTGGAAAATAACCTCTATGCTTGTGACTTAAATCAAAGGAACAATTAGAGGGTGTTTTTTGACAAATGTTATGAGCGTGGATAAAAATATAATAAAATGTATTTTGCTGACGTTTTGGAAAACTAATCTGTTCCTTTCTCAAACCTTTTTTGGAAAATCTTTCATGCTGTGTATATTAAATACAAAGCTGTAAGAATATGTTTGTGTTACTCAATCTCTGTAAATACTACTTACACAGTACTGTTAATAGACTTGAAGGCACAAATTAACTAAGGTTTTTAACTCAAACAAGTGGATGTATGTTAAACAGGATGTGATAAAATGATACAGCCAAAATAAGTTCTACTGCTGCATATGTCGACGATCTTCCCATCATCTCCGAGGAAGAGCAAGACATCAAATTTATAACAAATATGAAACCACATCTGGACACTTCTGATTAAATGATGGAAAAAAATTCAAGAAAATATCATTTTTTTCCATGTTCTTCCTGTGAAACAAGTTTTCGGAGTCATTTCACCACCACAACTGTTTATTTTTTCATTCATTGAATCAGTATTCATATGAATATAGACTGGTTTTTGACGATTTTCCGGGAAATGGAGCAATATGGCTCAAAATTAAAGCTCAAAACAGAAGCGGGTTCCTCGGGAAATAATATGGAAAAGAAATGTATTTCAAGTCTTATTTCTCCACGTGCTTGAGGGGAATATAAAATCAAAATTTGGCCAGTTTTTCAATATTTCTCAACGAGAAAGCGGTGTTTATGAAAACTAATAACGGGAGCAAGAAGGGTTGGGCGACCTCTACCTGCATAAAAATGGCTGGAGAAGACTCAGAGGATAAATAAACAAGGAGATGATCATAGACAGAAACTTAAAAGTGGAGCATAACCACTCGGTATCACGATTCAATGCGACAAGCATTTCACAAACACCTGCCATTCTATATTCCTACACCATGTGTCATGTGGCTGTCACGGCCGGAAACAAGCATATCCTAAATCCAACCTGGCGTAAACATAGCAAGCCCGGCGGTATATCCGAGAGTGGCAGCAATGTTTATCATATGCTGGCTAATCAGTCAATCAATAATGAAATATTTATACAATGAAATTGTTTTATTAAAGAGGTACTAATCAATACCATGACATCTCTGTTAATAGAACTCTGTTTGCTTTGCTTTGTTTGAATATTGAAAATAATCAGGTACGTCAAAAATCTGGAAAACGTTACACAACACTAATTCTTTATGTATACAGATTATCTGTAAAGCTATGCCATTCAGGTGATAAATTTGATATAAGAACGGTGTTTCAAATGAGCAACACTTGAGATTTATTTTATTAAAAACAAAACGAGACAAAACTTGAATTTTGAAATTTCAAAAATTTACACTGGGAAGTTCGAATTTTTTGTTTTCACCAGCAAGCCATGTAAACAAATGAATAATTTCTACTAATGTCAGGTTGAAGTTAATTGCGTCAGTATACTAACAAATTGCCGCTTGTATGTCTCAATTTAAAAATAAAAAATTAGAAAAATTTGAAAGTTTTGTCTCGAAACTCCGTATCCCAGGTTAAAATAAGATTCCGAACAACTTTTTCTAGTAACTTGTTTCGATATCTCCAACGTGACCCAAAATGAGAATCTGTCCTATCCACGAGTTCGCGGTAGGCTGGGGTTACATCTGACATTTGAGTTGAGTACTCTGAAAAATACATCTCCTGAAGTTCTACCTCTGTACCAAAATTCAAATTTCTAATTCTAAAAATAAATTAAATACAGTTGTGTCTTCATCTTAAGTGTGTCGTGGCAGAAAAGCAAAACAAATAAAAAAAACAGAAAGATTGAGAGTAACAAATAACATTCACCCTGTAACTTGCATATTTGGTAAATTTTTAGAATATTCTGATACCAAACACAGATCACTCAAGAGCAAACAGTTATCGGCCAATTATTTTGCTTCCTGTATTAGGCAAACTTCTTGAGAAACTCCTTAAAAATAAAAAGCAGGCTTTAATGACAGACAAAATTCCGAAGCATCAGTTTGGTTTTAAACAAAAATGCTCCACGTTAAACCCACTCACGATCTTAACATTAAATACGTAGTCAGCTAAACTAAATAATTATAAAACAGCTGCTTTATTCCTAGATTTCAAAAAGGCGTTCGATAGTGTATGGCATAAAGGTTTATTATGGAAACTGAAAAGACTCAAGTTACCAGACACAATTATTTACATGGTGAAAAGTTTCCTTGAGAACAGAAACTTAACAGTGAAAATAAACAATACCATGTCTCAAGAATTTACAGATGAACAGGGAGTCCCACAGGGTTCTTCACTGTCTCCACTGTTATATATAACATTAATTGTTGCGACATATTTATTAATGAACAACCGTAACAACTGTCGTACATTTTAACTTAACTTTAACTTTTATTCCCAAGAAACTATACAGTTTATATAGGGATTAACATAATAACATACACAATTTTTAAATGACACTATGTGAATAAATACTACAAACAATGCTTATGGATAAAAAATAATAATGATAACAGAAAGTATTTATAAACACATATACACAATATATATATATACATATACACACATATATACGATATGCTGATGGTACAGCCTTAATCTCACACGAACATTCGATTATAAAGGCAAGGGACAGACTTCAAATATTGCTAAACAATTCTCTAACATGGACAAACAAATGGAGACTGCAAATCAATCCGCTGAAATCGCAATTCATTTTATTCCATCACGCATTATTCAATAATTCTCCCTCTATCGAAATAGGTAATCACCAAATTCATCCAGTTCAACGTCAAATATTTGGGAGTTTATTTAGACGATAAATTAAATTTCAACATGCATTCTAAAATGGCAAAGAAAAATGCATATCTATAGCGAAACATTTTAGAGTAAAAATAGAAATCCAGCAAAAAAAAATTAAAGACTGCTGAAACAACTGCACTAAGGAAAATTACAAAGAATCGTCACCCCCACAGTCCTTTATACAACCCTCCTAATACACTTTTGTATGATTCGGTGCAAACACTTCCTATCGAGGATAGAATACAACTTTTCAACGAAAAATTTGCACAGAGAAGCCACAATATTGAAATAATGCAACCTCTCATAATTGCTCGAAACAACAATACACCCAGATTGACATATCCGGGAAGTCCAATTTTTGACCAGATGCTCAGAAGTACTGAAGCATTACGCCTCATATTAGTTTTCTTTTTTTTACAATTTGTCCAAGTAATCAATCTTTTGTTTCACTCCATATTTTACTTCCACATCCACGTAGTGGATTGGAAGTATAGTAATCGTAAAAATATTTTCAATTTTTTTTTTCTTGAAATTTTTTATACAAAATGTTAAATATGATATTCTCTCCTTGGCTGAAGGGCCTAGGTCGATGGTCTTTTGATAGTATTGTATTACATTGTATATTAATGCAACCAATAAAGAACTTTTATTATTATTATTATTATTAGTATATGCATGACCTGCTTTATTGCTTTGCATCTTAACCACCCCTAAAAACAGACTCAAACAGCATAAGTGTCTATAATCGTTGCCTCTTGTAAATATCTCAAACTAATTGTTAATGTATCTGTTTTCGTGGTGTCAGAGCTGTCCTTTCACTTAGGTAAGTCTCCTTCATTGGTAAAATTTAAAGAACATAAAAAATACCTTGTAAATTTTAGTTCACAAGGCGCATAAAGAAGAATTGGAATGCACGCTGTGGATCCTGGATCAAGTTCTATGCCTTCTACCGGAGCTGATTCACAGGAGGTGGCAGTGCCATTCCCTGGGAAGACTCCTAGCGAAGCTGTTGCATCCTGGCAATGCAATAAAACTAAGGCGGCAAGGCATACGGTACTTCCTTATGTGGTACCAGGCATTAAACGAGAACGCACCTGAATATGTTAACAATATGTTTGCAGCTCTTGTACCTGGATTCTGCAATCAATACGTTTTACCATCACAGAATACTGGGAGCGTTTTTCATGACATGAGCGCTCAGAATCCCGTTACGCCAGCCGAGCTTTTGCCGATTCTGCCGCCCTCAAGTGGAGAAAAACCGCCCGATCATCCCAGTAAATTTTACTTGGAAGCACTTCTGGAGTACATGGTGATTACGGTTGTTAAGTTGGAGTGGCAAGATAAGTCTGCGTATCATCATCGTTGCTTCAATTTTCTCTTGGAGAAATTTAAGTATTATTATCTTCCCAAGATTTGCCCGAATTTTTGTGAGGAGACGTCTCTGTACAGGCCAAATTTAGGTAGGCATAGAATATTAGAATTTGTTACAATGTATTTAAATGTGAAGTTGCCCATCCATTTTATTTTTGTCATAAACGTTGAGAATTACGAAAAATTTGAGAAATTTTGAAATAAAAACTTCATTACTGTTATGTTGTGTTTATATTGTCATGCTTTTTCTCTTTGCAGAGTTACCCATGTTAAGGAGATTAGAAAGTGAAACTGAGTACGTTCATTGCCGTGTCACGCTGATCATGTGGGTAGCAAATTATATGCATCAAATGAAGAAGAATAATGAAACGGGGCCCTCTTCTATTCCAAATATTCAGTCTCCGTCCCAGCAATCACAATTTTCCCACGAAGAGGACTCACAACATGATTCTTCACATCCCAGTTTGGATTCCAGTAAGTATCAACTAACCTATTAATATTCCCGAGTTACCAGTTTACATAACGGTAGAAGAAAAATTTGAAGTTACAGTTTGTATTAATACAATGTCTAAAAATGCTAAGGTGCTAAAAGTTGCCATGTCTGCAAAATCATTATAAAAATTTTTCATAGAATACACATATTTAGATACCTTATTTTTTTGCAATTTTTTAAAAGACGACAATTTTGCAGAAGGTGGAAGGTTTGGATTTCAATAATATCTTAAAATGAACTCAAAACAATGAGCTTATGAACCCATCGAAAAGTCAAGTAATAATGGAATCACAGTTTAGAGTAAATTGCATTAAAGAACTAACTCTGATTTTTCAGTCTGTACTGAAATTTACGATAGTGTAAAAAATTTAGGTACCTTATTTGATTCAGAAGTATCATTTATCAATTATGGATAAAAAAATTGCCAAGCATCTTATATGAAACTTCAGACATCTTTTAATTAAATGGTTTTTCTAGGATTAATCCTACTTAGAAATTTTAATTCTGTCAATATTTGACTATGGAGACATATATGGTCAATGCTTAAATGCTGTGAGCAAAAGAAGGCCTCAAAATTGTTGTGTACGATTTGCTTGTAGTGTCCTTGTTAGAGAACACAAGTTTATATGTAATAAAAATAAATAATCAAAACTTAAACACCCCTTTATTATTTTATATATTTATATATTTATTATAAAAAGTAAAATTTTGCCATAATACCGAATAGAACTGTGCGGAACAATGAGAACCCAAGTAACATTTTGAGTCATAAAAAATGTAACGACGTCTTTATGATGTAATATACAACTTACTTTTAGACATGACAACCTTGATACAACCCTTTTATGACCAGATTTGGACGGTTTGAAAAGCGTTGTCAGGACTTTTATATGACTTAATTGAATAAGACTGTTATATGGCTATTAGATTGTGTGAATTCAAAGAAAGACTTCTTAATGTCATAAAGAAGTCGTTACAAGGTCATGACGACCTTTATTAAGACCTTCATACGATAAAAAAGAAAAGAATGTAATGAATCAGTATATCTACTATACATATTTTACCTATATGTATGTCTTGTATTTATTTGTTTACAATATGGAAAATAAAAGATCAACAATCAAACTGCTAAGTATGAACCAAGTCGTGTTATTTAAGAAAATGTTAAATGTTTAAATCGATTTCTAGCAATGTTATGAAGCCAAAACTGCTGGGGATTCATTTTTACTGTAAAACTGTAGAAGATACCCTGAAAAATACTACTCGCCCTCAGAATAATGAAATTTAAAGATAACTTGAGAGTTCATAAAAAATAAAGGATTTTTAAATATTAGTTCAAAGGGTTAGACAATATACACATTTGTAGAGAATGATAAAAAATATCAAAAGAACATATTTTCTAGTCAAATTTATATGTAAAATGCCTGCAAACTAAATTTTAAGTTTTAATATTCTTAATTGTCAAACATGGACGCCAAATTTGATTAAAATTTCAACAGAAAATATGGCCGAGACTGCGTACGACTCAATAGTTATAAATTTGTATGAGAGATTATCAAACAGACATAATACTGTTTTTAAATTACTCTGGTGTTTTTATATTTTAGATACGAACATAAAGTTTCATTCACCATATAGTAGTAATGATCTACTGGCCATAGGCATATTCACGCCATTCACATGACTCAATTGGTTTCATATGACTATATTGTCATTTTCCATGCTTTAAACTACCTTTCGATCTCTTCTATAGGTCACCGACTGTTTATATTTATGCCAATCTCTTGTAAAATTCATCTTTAAATTTTATAACAGTAAGAAACGTTCACTCTCGTACTTTTACTAACAGACTAACATTGCGACATTTGATAGCGCAAAATTGAGTGTCATATTTTTGTTCATGAATCGTATCGAGGTCTTATGAACCTCTGTTACGATTGTCACTTTTTGGAGTGTATTATGTATGTTTATGGGTCGTATCCAGATCATATTGACAGTTGATATAAGTTTTGTTACTATTATCAATTTTTGGACGCCATATTTTCATTTATGGGTCATATGGAAGCCGTATTCAAAATCAATATAACCTACTTTATGATTACCTTCAATGAGCAACATGCATGAATTTTAGAAATGCAATAATTTATTATTTTTTCGTTATATATGTTATATAAGTTGAGAAAGTAATGAAGAAAAGGTATAAAAAAAATTAGGGTTAGGTACATATTTTCATAATATTATTATAAAATAATTAGTTTTAATGGGTAAATTTACATCCAAATGATCCTGGCAGCAATATAATCTTGAGGATGACGATAATTCTGCATTTCGGTCGTCTCGTCTCATAGCTCTGCACCATTTCTTCCTAACTTTATCGCGTCTAGGCACATTAAAAAATAACTTTTCTGGAGTTTTTATTGTAGTATTTGTACATTTGGGCACAAACCAATATTTATAGCTACTTTTCTTTGTATTTTCCATAACACAACATAAATAATTCGCAATCACAATACGTTTTTCGTCGGTGCGATGTGCCCGATGACGTCACACACAAGTAGCGCGGAAACTTCTCCATTTAAACGCAGTTAAATTGACAGCTGCAGTAAATATTTTTTTTAACCTTTAATTAGAACATAAAACAAAAATAAAATACTGGAAAAATAATGTTTTTTAGTGATCTATTCATCTGTGATGTTTAAAAAAATTATGCATTTTGCTCATTTCAGGTCCTATCTCGTGTCAAGGTCCTATTAAAGTCTTATCATGTTTTTTAATGATCTTAGTATAACTGTGTCCTACAAGGTCATCATGAAGTCACATACAATTATATTCCTTAAGTCATGTTATGCATATTGTAGATGATATCAACCTCTTTACGACCTCTTAAGGACCATTCACTGTTGGCGTCTAATTAGTCGCAGTACCACATAACTTTCATGCGACATGGAATTTTGATAATCGTGAGGTAAGGTTGTACCCTTTTAATGACCTTCATACGATCTACAGTCATTAAGATTATTTTAAAAACCATTTTACGACCATTGTACAACTAGATATCATAACTGAAAATGTTACTTGGGAGGTTATATCTAGGCACAATACTGTAGCAAAAACCCAAATGGGCATTGACCGATGTCCTTCAGCTGAATTGCAAAACATGGGGGAGGGTAGGATTTGTTATTGCTTATTATTACCTATCTATTTATTTTTACGAAGGACGACTTTAAATTAATAATTGTATTCTTTACAGCGATATCCCTGCAGACGAATAAAACAACCAGTGATGAGGAACTAGCTCCTCAAATAGTCCGAGACGTACTGTGCAGTACTAGAGACAATGTCAACTTTATCCACGAATTATATCGTCAGGCTTATCTACTTAACTTTACTCACGTCGTGGCCATAAGGAAAATAATCTCAGTATACAAGGATCTTATTCAAGGGAATGTACTGGAACTACCGTCATATGCGTTAGAATTACCCGAAGATGTGTCAAGGGTTAGCGAAGAATTATCGCCAGATAACGGTAGGCCTGGGCGGTTGCGCAACGATTCATATCTGGGCGCTATCCATAAAGAAAATTTGTTGGTTAGGGCTGGCATGCAGGTACAGCAACTATCGAGTTTTTTGGTTTTGATATTATTTAGTGTTTTGTTTCAGAATCTATTCCAATTGTTTATGACTCACGCTGCCAATGTTTTCTTATTGGAAATAAACTCTCACATTCCCAGGATGCTCGAGGAACAAACTGACACCTGCAAAAGGGTACTGAACATTTATCGATATATGGTAATGAATACGAGAATGGACAACAGTACTTGGTACGATAACGTAAATAATTTTTTTTCACCAGATCTTATATTCTTCATTTCAGGGAGCAACTCCTCTTGGTGTTATTACAAATAACGTCGTTGGTGCTCGGAGAAAATCCGCCGAAGAAGAAGGTCGCAACGTTAGGTGGAAAATTAGCGCCGGCGATCTTTCAAACGTTAATAGTTACTTGGATTAAGGCAAATCTAAATGTGATGATTTCGAGGGAGCTGTGGGACAGATTTTTACATGTTCTCACATCGTTGACTAATTGGGAGGAGCTAATAAAAGAGTGGGCAGTAAGTGAACTCACATAACGCCGTAATACAACCCGTTCTTAAGATAACCTAAAATCTAACACTCTTAAATTAACAGGGAGAATAAAAGAAAGGGAACAAAAAATTTTCGATGCGTTTTCGATTTCTGGTCGAAAACTGGGAAAGAAGTTCGCTATTTCCGATCACCAACAAAGTTTGTTGAAAAAGAACAGTTGGATTTTATATTTTGGACATTTCTAAGCATTTTTTGACTGCTGACATTTTTTATCTAACCTCACTTTTCTGGAGGTATAAACGTATAAAAAAAACATATATTTAGGATTTTTTTTTTCAAAAAACTAGTATTTACGATTATTTTTGGACGTTTATTATGGATTATAGCATGGGAAATTTATATCTTAGACAATTTTAAGCATTTTTTTGACTCTTGACATTTTTTACCTAACCCTTACCCTTTTCGAGAGATAAGTGTTTAAAAAAAAAGAAAAACGTATATTTGAGTCTTTTTTTTTAATTATGTTTATTATTCTATTCTAAGATTTTGAAATACTGACATTCCCATGCTTATATGTATTCCAACTTATAATGCACACAAGAATGAATATACATAGCTACAGCAAAAGGCATGATCACAATACAAGAAACTTTACTGTAGTATGATACATCAACCTTTTGCAAGGCTAAATACAACTCAGAATGACCCTGTATAAATGGGTATTAAATGCTATAATAAAATAAATTTCTTTAAAAGCACAGACACTGTTGCTATATGCAAAAACAAATTATACACATTTCTAATACAGAAAGCCTTTTACTCGGTGGATGAGTTCCTAAACTATCAATTTTAATCTGTTGTTATTGTCTCAATTACATGTATCAATTTTTTCTTACTTGTGTATTGTCATTTTATTTATAATTAAGATGTTTACTTCCCATTATATTGACTAGTCAGATAAGTTAACTTTGTATTTGTATATATAGTGTAACTTTATTGATGAATAAATGATTGATTGATTGATGATTGATTGAGATGGATTAAATGTGTACATTATATTTTGGACAATTCTAAGCATTTTTTGACTCTTGACAAAAGAAGAAAAAAAGGTGTATTTAAATACTATATTTTCTAAAAACTAGTATTCTTGATCGTTTACGTTGAATTACACATATGGACTCTATGTTTTAAGCAATAGGGTCGTTTCCTTCAACAAAATTTATAAAATATTATTGTACCATCAAAAAATATACTAAATATATATTTCATATATCATATTAAAGAAAGTCCTAATAATCACCTGCAAGAAAAAATTGGTTTTCAAAATAACAAGGCGGTAAATGATGACGTATGTAATGAGAATTCAATTTTAGAGATTTTCATGTTTTCTCTATCATGTTGGCGGTAATGCTCGGTAGATTTGTTGCGTATTTGTTGTTTACATTGTGTTGATTTTTCAGTAAATTATAACCTAAAAATTTTAAATTTTATTTTCTATTTTAAAACATATCTGCAACAGTATATTATTAATAGAAAATCATTTACATACTTACTTTAGCTTACAGTGTGCTTCATATTTTAATCAAGTTAAATCCTAATAACAAGAACAATAATAGTTTGAAGACAATTAATATGACAATGACTCACGTCGATACTATAACCACACTACTCTGTGCTGTAACAGTAAACGTACAACGCCCGTCGATTATTCCTCTATTTGTTAACTGCGCATACTTTCACATCTGACGTCACCATAGGCGCCAATTAAAAATTTCGTAACTTAAATAATTAATTTTACTATTAAAATGAATTTGGAATGTAAAATAAAAAAATACGGGTCAAATAAAATTTTATAAATTACTTGAATATAATATTTTTAAAATATGGCCAACCCTATTATAAGCATTTTTTGACTCTTGACATTTTTTACGTAACCTCGCCCTTCTCGAGATATAAACGTTTAAAAGAAGAAGAAAAAAGTATTTAATTTCTATATTTTCTAAAAACTAGTATTATTGATTGTTTATTATATAAAATATAAATTTTACATGTTTTAATTTATAACAAACGCCCAAAAATAATCGTAAATACTAGACGAAAAAAAAAAAACTAAATATACTTTTTTTTTAAACGTTTATATCTCGAGAAGAGTGAGGTTAGGTAAACAATGTCAAGAGTCAAAAAATGCTTACATTAGAAGTGTCCAAAATATAAAATCCAATGGTTTTTTTTTTTTCAACTTAAAAAAACTGTTGGTGACCTGAAATAGTACACTTTTGTCCAGGAAATCCAGAAATCGAAAAAAGCACCAGTTCCCTTGACCCTGACTTTATTCTGTACATCTTTAGAAACATTTTGCACCATCTCGCATAAAAATCAGGTGGGGCGGAGTCTCATGTTGGGGTTTAGACCTTTTTCCTGCTTCATTTCCTTGACTATTAGAGATATATCAGACAACACATATTGTTTATAGATGAATCACTAATTAAACTATATTTAGTGACTTATCTATAAATAATATCTGTTGTCTGGTATATCTCTACGTTGTTTATATCATGTATGAATCGATTCAGTCAAAATATAATTATTTACCAGTCAGTATAAAATATTTACTTTCAGAAAACTTTGGAAACTCTCACGAGGGTTTTAGCTCGACATGTTTACAATTTGGATCTGACTGACTTACCATTGGACCGCCTGACCGAACCTAAGTCGAAACGAGGTCGAAGGGGCCCAAGTAGGCCCGAACACAGTACCCCGTGTAGCACAGGTGATGCTGGCCATCCCGCAATTTGTCGACAGGATTCAAGTTTACCTGATGGCCATATTTTATCCAAGAGGTCTAGATCGAGTCTTCCAAGAAGCTATAGTGAAACTAGTCTAACCTTGAAGCGAAGATCAACTTTTGTAAGACACCAAAGCGTAAGTTTTTATTAGTATATAAGTAATCACGAAAGTATGGTACTTGATAAAAGTAATTTTTATTTCTAAACGTCAACCCCCAAGCAGCACAATTAGTTAATTTTACCAGTTTAAAGCCACAATGACCTAAGATAGTTGATATAACATAATTGCAACCATTTCTTTCACCGTTAAAGGCAGATGGACTTAATAGTAATTAGTTAAGCAATATTTAGGTAATGTTTTCTTAAGAAATGCCTGATAAGGTCACATTGACTTTAGTGTAATTTTCAAGAAATATCAACGTAATTGTTCCTTAAAATTTAACTATAAAGTTAAAGTGCATATTGAGGTCAATGTATAAGAAAATATTACGTAATTTTAGACCAAGTTATTAACTTTGGAATCGCTGACTTTTGTCTGGATAGGAATAGGGAAATTTTACCAATTTTTAACATAAATGTAACCTATGTTTTGTCTTGTCCTTGTAGTCTGATTTTAGTTAAAACTTTAACCTCATGGTCACAAATAGTTCCAATCTTAGGTAAAATTTACGTTAATTTTACTTCCCCACGTACCTAGCATATGTGTTTAACCTAAAGGTAAATATTACTTCATATAATGTCCTAGAAGTTATTTTTACTTAAAAATAGAATTAGGTCTCTTCCCTGGAAGGCAAAATGACGTTTTCATTGTCTAAATTACTTGAAAGGACTAAAATTTCTGTATTATGTTGATGTTTAAAACTTGTTCCGAAGTATCGCGCGTCGGAAGACAAGAGATCGACACGCCACCTACAGTCAGATTAGGGAAATTTTACTTCCTGACCTTTCCTCATATTAAATCTCGAACCTAGTTATTCATTTTTTCTGGAAATAAAAACGCGTCATTGTTTTTTGTTGGATAACTTGGAAGGGAGAAAATCCGACTAAAACCAGCTATTTCCACTAATTGGTATTAAGTATATTTTTCTAATTTTACGCATGAATGACACTGTGAACTAAGCCCACGTGATCAACTCATGTATTTGTTTTGATCTCAGATAAATAAAAGACGTATTTATCTGAGGTTTTAATCACGTGTTTTATTACTCTTTTTGCTTTTTTTGACGAATAAACAATGACTGTTGTTCTATTTTCCTTGAACCTGATAGCAAACGTGGGCTGGGAAATATGACGAATTTAGTTTGACTTTAAAGACTTTGCAATTTTGAAGACTACAACATTAATTTAACCTATATTGGTCCCATTTAACTTTAAAGTCAATAATATAAGTTTTAACAACTTCGACTGTAGGAAATATGTTAATGAGGTCTAAAATATTGGGAAAGAATACTTTGAAGTCGCGCGGTACTATATTCGCCATATTTCTCAACCAGCTGTAAGAGACCATTTTATAATGAAATTTTGATGAGTGATTAATTGAAAAAATCATTAATATAGTGTTATTTAACAGATATCAAGTATAATATTGGCATATTTTATGCTCCAGGAAAGTCCTGCAGGGCAATTGTATAGGCTTTTACAAATATTTTTAAAACACATTGAAGCTGGAAAAAATTTTTTTTCTTTAAAAACGTAAAATACTTGAGGCGCTTTTAATATTCCGAGGTAGAATTGATATATTTACGATGAAAATTGATTGGCAGCAAAATTGCAAGTCTTGTACTCTAGGTGCTGTACACAGTTCACAAGTAATCTCGGAGGATAACTATCAGGGTTGCGACGATTTAAATCAATTTGGTTTAAATCGTGATTTAAATCAACTGATTTTTTAAATTTAAATCATGATTTAAATCAAGTTGCGCAAAGCCAATAATCTAAGTAAATCAAAGTTCAGAAAATTCAAATAAAAAGTACAGTTTATTTAAAAGCTAGATACAAATTACAAAAAATTCAAATAAAAAGAAGAAAAGAACAGTTAGGTTACACATATAAAACAAAATTTACCTTCTTAAATGTACATTATAAATTAGTGCCTACTTAAAAGCAGAAACATAAAGTAAAGAAATTAAACACAACCAACTCTAAGAGAAAATAAAACATGATTTACTCCAAAACAAAAATTTTACATTAGGTTAATTATTGTAAAGTTTGTACAAAAAAACTAATTTAGCTGCTTTTTTGGTCCCTAAACGATTTCGAATCTTAGAATGAATCAAACCAAATGTTGAGAATATTCTCTCAACCGAGGCTGTACTTAAAAGCAGAAACATAAAGTAAAGAAATAAAACAGAACCAACTCTAAGAGAAAATAAAACATGATTTACTCCAAAACAAAAATTTTAAATTAGGTTAATTATTGTAAAGTTTGTACAAAAAAACTAATTTAGCTGCTTTTTTGGTCCCTAAACGATTTCGAATCTTTGAATGAATCAAACCAAATGTTGAAAATATTCTCTCAACCGAGGCTGAACTAGCTGCAGCAGAAAATAATTGTTTGATAATCGGGAATAATTTGTCAATAATATCAATATTTCTTTGGGATTTCCATCACTCCAAGGGTTTTGTATTTTTAAGAATTTCTTTGTGAAACATAATATCGGCAAAAGGCACAGATTTTGCCAGAAATTTAATAATCAGTGGTAGTAAACCACTTTCGGGATAAAGCACGATTCTTTTCGCTTTCTGTTAATTTGTTAATTAAGCTTTGTTTTCGTAGGGTCTAGAATGAAGGCTAGCAAATGGTATGAGGTGATACACTGGTCGTATCGGTATCTAAATATTTTCTTTTGCATTAAGATAATTTCAGTTTCATCAAAATGCAACTCAATTATTTTAAATTGTTCTACAACGTCTGATAAAATTGCATTGTTTCTTTGAAGCCTATCAAGTGCAACAGATATAGATTTTTTTTATTTAAAAAATAATCGTGATTTTTTATTTATTTTTTTTTAAATCATGACTTTTGTCAACCCTGAATTAACTATAGCAAATTTTATTTGTATGTGGACACCAGGCTTGCCTGCTATTTTGCAATAACTCAAATTAAGTTTAAAGGAAACTCCCAATAGTGAAATATTTGAATCACTGTTATATATTGGACAAACTCATCAGCTTTTGAAATAATAATGGAACATTACTGTTATAATAACAAATATCTGCTACAAGAGAAAAATCTTGTACTTACCGAGAAATAAATTAGTTTCAATTGTAGACACATGTAAACCTTAAAAAATAAAAATAAGATGAAATAGTAACTGTGAACTCATGTGACATCATGTAAACATGTTCAAATTATTTATGACTTGATTTAAGTGATGTTTGTTTCTATACAGTTCATGACATGGTGGTAGTGTAAATATTTGACAACTGGATATACATCTATATTCTTGCAATATGCAAATATGCAAATTAAATATAACGGTTCATTAAAAATTGAAATACACTAATTGTTATCTTATTTCACAACCCCCTCTAGCTGCTTCAATTTGTTGAAAAAGGTATAATATTTTAAATAAAAAATACTTGATTTCTATGTGAAGTAGAAACATTAAAACATAAAAGAAAAATTCCAATTAATATAAATTAAATCAGTAGTTTGACTTTGTCCAAACTGTTTTCGAAATGTTAATGAGCAGATCTTATTTTAATGTATCTTATAAACAGTGATCGGAAATTTTATCTCGGTGCCGGGGACGGCTCTCATGTAAACATAATATTATATTGCAAACATTTACTGAAACAATGAAATAGTTATTATTGTCAGCTATATTGTATTGTTGGTAATAAATTTAACTTAAAAATGGTAATAGTTCTTACAAAAACATGTAAAATATATCTAGCAAATAAAGACACACTTTCCTGTTCTGTTTAATGTGTGGCGTGTTTGTTTTGTTTATTTTCATAATAATTAAACATGAAAACCCAACTAGGTTAGGTTAGGTTAGGTTGACATGTGAGTGGGCTCTTGTCAGACCCTCCACTGCGACCATCAGGTCTATTGTGGCTCACTCCTAGTTATAGTTCACCCAACAGATTCAGCTTTTTTATAAAGCCGATAATCTTGTTGGGTGAGAAACTGTCCAGGTCCTCTGGCGCCAGTTGCCCTTTGCCAAAAAGTGAGAACCTGATTCTTTCTGCTGCAGGACAGGTACACAAAACGTGTTCTGCCGTTTCATCATCCTCCAGACATAGACGGCATTCGGTGTTTTCCACCAGTCCAATTCTATGTAGGTGATGATTTAGTCTGCAGTGCCCAGTGTATAGGCCAATTAGAGTTCTTAGGTGTAACCTATTTAACTCTAATAGTTTTTTAGTTCTTGACTTCAAGGGGTATGTGATAAACTCCTTTGAGTGAACTAAACCTGGTAGTTCCTGCCAGTGTTGAATTGTTTTCAATTCAGCCCAGGTCAGGATGGCAGCCTTGGCAGAGTTAGCAGATATGCCAAGTGCCGGTTCTGGACCTATAAATTTGGTTGCCGCGCCTTCTCTGGCCAGGGAATCAGCAACTTCGTTGCCCTCCATGCCAGAGTGGCCAGGTATCCAGATCAGAGTCAGTTTGTTGTCTCTGCCCAATCGGGCAAGAGCTTCCTGGCAATTCCATACCGCTTTAGAATTACAACGGTAGGATCCAAGGGCTTTAAGAGCCGCTTGGCTGTCTGAAAATATTTTTATTGATTTGTGTCTCGGCTGCATCTGTTCGAGCCTCCGTACACACAGCTCAATGGCATGGATTTCTGCCTGAAAAATAGTCGCATTATCACCAAGGCTTGAAATTATCTTTACCTTTGGTTTGCGACTATATACACCAGCTCCAGTTCCCTCAGGGGTTTTGGAGCCGTCTGTGAACCAACAGCTGTCTGCCCTTTGTAGGTCGGTTTTGTTCCGATCCCATTCGTCTCTTCCAGGAAACAGGACTTTAAAGGGCAGTTCATGGTTGATCAAGGTAGGCATCACATCTGAAGGCATTCCCAGGATGCTGTGACAGTTTAAGTCGTCCAACAGCCTGTTGTGCTCCATGATGCTAGCCTGCGGCATATTAGTTACCGCTTGATGGATTCTGTATGTTGCCCACCTGGCCTCTCTCTCCAGGTAGATATGGAGAGGAGGTAGTTCCAGGAGGACTTCCAGAGCAGCTGACGGTGTGGTGCTTATTGCACCAGTTATTGCCAAGCATGCTTGTCTCTGCAATCCAGAGAGTTTGGCTTTGGTCGTTTGTTGCAGCCCTTTCGACCACCAAACTATTGACGCATACGCTATCATTGGTCTAATGACCGTAACGTATATCCAATATATTTGTTGGGGACCAATGCCCCAGGATTTTCCGCAAATTCTTCGACATGTCCACAGGGACAGTCTCGCTTTGTGGATTACCTTTTCCAAGTGGGAATTCCAGCTGAGTGACTTATCTAGGGTTACACCTAGATACTTCACTTCTTCCGCAAATGGGATGATTTCACCTGATATGGAAGGTGGTTCCAGGTTATCCAGCTTCCTTTTTCTGGTGAAGGGTATAATTACCATTTTGTGGGGGTTGACAGACATCTGCTCCCTCTCACACCAGATATGAATGGCATCTAGTACCTCTTGAAGGGTATCAGAAAGTACCACTTCAGATTTTCCTCTAACCAGAATGACTAGGTCGTCAGCATATGCCTGAATCTCGACTTCCCACAGGGAGATAATGGCAAGCAGATCGTCCACAAGAAGTGACCACAAGAGCGGGGAGAGAACCCCGCCCTGTGGGCACCCTCTTGCGGCCCTAAAGCTCACCACTTCCCCCCTTAGAGATGTCGTAATGATTCTGTTTTCCAGCATAGCCCGAATCCAGTCAGTTATGGTTGGCTCAATTCCTCTGGCAGCTGCTGCTGTATATAAGGAGTCGGGCAGTGCATTGTTGAATGCTCCTTCGATGTCGAGAAATGCTGCCACCGCAATCTCCTTTGCCTGTAGAGATTGGGTGATTTTCCCAACCAGGTTGTTTAGTGCTAGTTCTATAATGCTAAAACCCAACTAACTGTTGGCAACATAAAACATTTTTCCCAATAAAATAAATCATTTTTATATATTATTAAATCATGCATAACAACGTTAAGGATTAATGGCCTAAAACTGCCATGTACCGTGATCACGTGATAAAGTGAATTTTATTTCATTAAAATACATATAACCTACTTTTATCGGAAATCTACATTTGTGAAACGTACCGACAATTACCTAAAAACATAGTTGATTTTTGATATTTGCGTGTGTTAAAGGCATTCAACCCCGACCGAGTGTCAACATTAAATTCGAGTGTACAGAGGTACTTTTATGTTTTTTTACTTATGTGGTTTTATCTCCTTTAATTATACGATGCTGCCGAAATTGTGAAACATTTCAAAATCGCTTTTTACCTACATTGTGGCAATTATTGGCATTTACGTCAACATTTAATAAAGGGAAAGAGTAGACCATCCCAGATCACACTTATGCAAACTGTAGTATACATCTAGCGATATGTATATACAAACCTAGTGTGAAAATATACAGAGTGGGCGGTATACAAAAATGTCTAGTGCTTCTCAGGCTGCAATAGACTTGTTGATTCGCGATTTCCTAGAACTTCAATTTGCTGGAACAGATCTTTATTGTAGTAGTTGCAACAAAAAAAATTTCTTGAACATCCAATATCAATAGATGTATTTTCTCACATAAGCATATTAGTGCTAGTGTATATACTTTTTGGACAATTTTTGGAAAAGCGTGCTAGTGGCAAATATAACAATGTTCAGGTGCCTTTAGAAATGACACTCAAAAGAAAATATTTATCAACGGAATGTGATATTAGACAAAAAAATTCTTCTGAGTTTAAGGTAGCGAATGTTTTATTGGGTGCATTGGAAGAAAATTGTTCAGTGCATGGACACTTGATCATCTTTGAAATTGTAGAAACGACAAAATATGGCATTATAGTGAAGGCAGTGAATATACTTTTCTACACTAGACATCAATAGGGCGACTTTAAGAAATTTCACATATTTTAGGTACGCCCGATGACATCTGTTGAATTGAGCGGTCTTTTTCTATCATAAATTGATTTTTAATGACAGGCGGCGAAGGTTAACTTCAGAAAATTTTGAAGAAATATTAATAATATTCTTTTATATTCGTTATATAGGTTGTGAAAAATTACATATGTTTGTGTTACTTTAAGGTAGTGTGTGTGTTTTAGTTCAATGTACATCCCCCAATGCCTTCTCTTCTATTGTTTGTAATAAACTGACTACATTAACTTTAAATATTACAGAATTCCCTTAAAAAAAGTACAAGGTAAGATAAATTGTATCATACTTGCATAAAAATCTTCCCGCACTGGCAGAGCCAACCCTGACTTTTACATCACCGAGATAAAATTTCCGATCTCTGCTTATAAATTTCCATACCTGTTTAAGAACCAGCTGAATTTATCTTCCTTGAAAGTACCATATTTCTCTTAGAATGCTATTTTTTCTTTATTTAATTTTAACATCACAAATTTGGCATAATGATTGGTGTATTTACTAGAGCAATGGAAGCCTGCCAATAAAAAAAAAGGACAAATTACTTACGTGACATTTATTTATATCTTTTAATATATTATTTGACGTCAGTTGAAAAAATCTAAGAAGCAGAGATGTGTATATTTTTAATTTTTTTAATATAAAACGTACATTACAGACATGCATAAGCATAGGAAATACAGTTTAATGTTTGATGTGTTGATAAGAGTAAGTATATACATAAAACAAATGTATGCTATTGTACTTATTAATCTAAATGAAACATTTAAAAACATGTAAGTGCATCAAGCTTTATTAACATGGTGTTAGAAAGTAAACGTCATATCACTGTTGATAATTAATTATCTATTAATTAGTGTTTGTATCAATAAATGTGTGTGTTGCTTACCAAATTGGTTTTCGTCTAATTTTGACCCCACCCCAACCATTTTAGTGGTGATGTTTAGGTGTAGGTATATAATATATTCTAGACTGTATTTGACATGTATAAAGTATAAATTAATTAACGCCCTATCGGAAATGAACAGATAACATGAAACTTAGATATTCTTAACAAAACAAGAATTGTTTCCAGGACGCCCCTCCAATTAGTATTATTAGTGAAGAAAATAAACAGTGCAAAATTTTGTTTTAATAAAATAAAATAAAAACGATGGGCATAGGTTGATAAATTATTGCATAAAAATATAGTGTGCCCTGTCACCATTCATGACAAAATAATAGAACTATTTTTCATATTCTTTTAAAGCTTATAGTGTCCCCTTTTCAAGGGTAAAAGTTTGCCTATTGTTTGCACATATATAGACTACTTAGAACCGTGGAAAAGGATTATAAACTTGAAAATAGTTATATGAAAATATATATTCAAGATGTTGAAATCTTTATATAGATATAGGTGTTTTACATCAGATATTGTTTCAGTCCAAACACAGGAGGTCAAGATCTCTCGACACCCTGTCCGCGCCCGACACCGAATCCACAGACCGCACTCGTTCCCCTAGTCCAGCTCCGTCCAGCGGTCTTGAAAGTAATTCCATGAAAGACTCACCCATACAACTCGATATGCTTTCTTCTGAGAATCAACCGTTAGAATTATCAGGTGAGAACCGTGGGGTGATATGCGGAGGCGCCATACGAGGGTGGCTCCCAGACGTGGCGGTTATTCTCTGGAGAAGAATGCTCGGAGCTTTAGGCGATGTCAATCAGATCACCGATCCCAAGCTCCACGCCCAAGTTTTTGAGTACCTGGTGAAACTGACAGATACTTTGATCAAAATTAAGCATAATCAGGGTGTGTCGTCTGACAATATGAGTACACCCCAGGCTCCTGAGTTGGTCCCACCTTTGACACTAATACTTCCTTGGTGTTTTGGAGCACTGATGCTACCGGACAATTTCGAGGCTGGTAAACTGAATGCCTTGAGGCTTCTTTGTACTATAACGCTTAACTGCGATTCGAAGCATCGGACGTATATGCCGCAGTTTTATCGGTTCCTGCATTCAGGTAAGTTTTTTTTTTAATAAAGTAGTAGCACTATATGACTAACATAACCTCAAATTTTACGCTTTTGTAAGTATGTCCTCATTTATAATGTTTTTATTTGCACTTCTAGATTGGCTCCAGTGTAACGTTTATAAACTCTCATATAGAATAAATATAATTTTCTAATCTCGTTGAATATTAAAAACAGACTATTAATTATAGTTTGGATTTCCAACCTCTAAATAACAGAGTACATTTCTTAAAATCTACAATATTAATAAATTCTCTGTATAATATTTCAAAGTTTATTAATGTTACACTGGACCCAATCTAGAGAAATGCAAATAAAATCATTAAAAATGATAAACGTACTAAATGTAAAATATTAAGTTATGTTAGTCATATGGTGCAAATGTAAACAATTAGAGATAAGTTGCTAGCAGAAGCAGTTTAAGCTTGTTATTAAAAAATAACAGCATTTACCCATCTCTAAAAAACAAAACAATGAGTTATGTGCCCTCCACGCAGACATCGTGACGTTAACAAAAAATGATCACTTGGAAAGTTGATTGTTTCATTTTTTATTTTTATTTTATTTTAATCGTACGTCATCCAATAGTTTAAACCATTTATAGAATGGAAATTCAAACTAACGTAACCTAACCTAATCTAAATAAAAAGTTCCAGTTCTCCACAATGAGTTTCATAACTAATACAAATATTGTATAGAGGAGAAAATTTTGGCACATTAGATCTAGGAGTAAATAGATAAGAGCTGTGAAAATCATGAGAACTATTGCATGGGACATGACTCAATATTTCACTGCATTCTGTTTTATTATGCATAATTTTATCTAAAAAATGCAAAGCAGAGGTCTTTCAGCGAGACTACTAATATCAAATAATTCAAGAAATTGATTTTGAGGAATTCCAATGGGTGGATATGTACCGTCAATTTTCAAGTTTAAAAATTTTAGAAAGTGACGCTGATAGTTTTCAAACTTACCGTTAATACTTTATATTTTAAGTGTTATAACCAGATCGAAGATTAGAGAATTAACAAAATAACACAGCCGGCAAAAAACCTTTGATTTTTTAGTAATGGCGCCATTTGCCTCGTCCGTTTACATTGAAGTTATCACGCAGTTGCCACAATGTGTCAATCAGACGGAGAAGGTAAAATTAGACACAGGGGCCAACTGTGAAAAATCGACAACACTCCGAACAAAATCTGCTGAATGCTGTGTCCCATTAATTTAAAATCATCAAAGTAAAGTAAAAAAGAAAGACAGTAGATCTGTCATTTCAGTAAAATAAACAAAGTTTTCTGTAGTTTTTTCAGGGTTGGCGACACTGTTAATTCTCTACTCTGACCGGATTGCCAGACAAGTGAAGCGTACTCAAGCTTAGATTGTGAGGAAGTAAAATAAATCAAATTTAAGTTTTAGCGTCATTAAGATCATGGCTGCTGAACAAGATGAATCCTAACATTCTGTGTGTAGCCGAATTTACAGCATCAGTATGATTGATGAAGCTTAATTTATTATAAAAACTACATCTATGTCTCTGAAAGTAGGAGGTCTCTTTATTATGTCACCATTAACATAATGATATTTAATTGGGGACTTTTTGTTGTATAACTGCTAACATTACACCTTACAACATTTAGGAGATCATTTTCAGCACATCATGCAGATAACTTAGATAATTTGTTTTGAAGTTTTTCAGAGTCATTAAAATCAAGAATCCTGTACATATTAATGCCATCGACATATATAAGGAGACCTCCTTCACTTGGTATGTTAGCCCCCCTTCCCCACTGATCTTAGGCCTTGCTCACTCTTGAGAAACATATCCAAATTATTACTGATGTCGTTAAAACAAATATTAAAGAAAAGAGGTCCAAGTATCGATCCCTGGGGCACACTTGACATTCAATAATCAACAGATTTGTAGCTATTGTAAGGTACAAATTGCACTCTATTGGTTAAGTAATTTATCTGTATTTAAATGTGACTTCATAAAGTGAAAGATTCATACTCTGATAGCATAATATGCAGAGTCGTCTGAATTTGTTTTTTTACTTTCTTTCAATGAATTTTTTTATGGATAACGGCAAGTGTTATGTAGGTTTAACGTGATATTTGATTTTGCAGCCCTAACAGGAACTTCAAAATCAGTCCTTAACACCTGTTTGAAGTACCTAGGTCCACGATTTGTCTCTCTTCAACTACCTGGTTCCTCTTTGCTCTTATTGGACCTCGTGCAAGCCTGCAACACCGTTTTAAATACCACGGAAAAGCTCGAGGCCAGTCCTAGAACCGAGGCCATTTCGATTTTGGCAAATCTATTGAGCCTACCGGATGACCTTACCTCATTTTCTGTTCTGCAGCCCGAACAGGATATACACCTCATGACATGTCCAGATATTAAGGTAAATTTATAAATGTATTTAGCAATGAGCCTTTTATGCAGCCGTTTTTTGTTTTAGGAGCATGTAGTTAGCATTTTGTTAAGAGCAGGGAGGAGGGAGCCAAAAGGAAAAGCCAGGTGCATAGCACTATCTGCTCTCGGAATATTCGTATATAAGGAGTTGAACAATCAGACATTTCATGCCAAAGTTGCTGATGCCATAAACGTTCTATTGTTAGCCTTAAAGGTAAGAGTCTATTGATAATCAAAACGGTTACTACACTTTTCCTTTTTCTAGTTTAACAACAAAGTTATAGCACAGTTGACTAGCAATATATTGTTCCTGTTGTGCGATCATGCCCCCTTGCTCTGGAACCAGTACCCACGACTTGGAAATGCCGTCATCCGAACCCTGTGCTCTGCGCTATTTCTACATGCGCCACTTGGTTCTACGGCAGGGGAAAGCGATAAGGCTCTGGGAACCGCTCTCTTGTTGTGTCTGGGAGAGTGGTGCATGAAATTGGGCCCAGTGAGACTTTTGGAGATATCGGAGTATGGGGAAAGCCGAGGGACATGCCTATTGTTACAAGTGTTCACGGTAAGTCATTTATATTGATTTATTTTATTTATTTACGGGAAAACCCAATGAGTACATGTATATATAACAGTGGATATTACAGTTTGGTGCAAGATGACATAATTAACAAAGAATGTATATATTACCTAGACTTATTTAATAAAAGACTGTTTCTTAACTTATATAATGATACATTGAGCAAGTCTAGCTGTATAGTGTTGGCATTTTTCATGATCCTGATGATACCCAAATTTGCACCGTATAAGGAACGGTGATTTGAAATGTGAAATGTATATGAATCCCTTAGCTGTCTTGGGGTACATAGAAGTCTAACATAGATAGCAGTTCTGGACTGTCTATAATTCCATTATAGAGTTCAAATGCCAAGATAATGTCTCTGTAGCTGTAAAGTCTGAGTGTTGAAAAGAGTAACTATTTCATTATAGCAGATTTGCTCACTGGGAATGTGGAGTTTAAATGCTATATAGCGCAGAAATCTGCTTCTTTTAATAATAAAGAAAACATGGTTGATTATTAACAAAAACATCAATCTGAGATCCATAAATTATTTCACCACAAAAATTTACAATATCCTGCCTTTAAATATAAAGAAAATAAGAAATAAAAAGAAATATCGTATGAGTGTTAAGCATTCATAAAAAGTAATTATGAAAAATTTATAGAACTATTCTAAAACGCTTAAAATTTGTTTTTAATCTACTCACATTTTTATACTATTTTCACGTTTTTGTGAAATAATATTTCCTTTAAAATTTTTAGTTATAATTAGATTAGTAAGTAGGTAGTAAGTTTCTAGTTATATTATTATATCTAAAAGTACAAGACTAAAAATCAAAGACTGCCATATGCTATACCTAGCACATACAAACATCTTTGATGTTTAGGTGCTACACTGACCAAACAGAATTATAAAATAAATAAATAAATTGTTAAATAATAAATAAATAAAAAAAAGTAAAATAAATAAAATAGTTAAGTTGTATCTGTTAAATTTGGTTAATTTCTTGATGCTAGAAATATCAGTGTATTTGTAAAAGTTGCAAGACATACTGTATATGGGACGTCGTAGGATCAGTTTTTCTTTAAATATGTTTATTTTATTGGAGTATAGCAGTACTTGGCTATAAATCAAACATTGTAAGACATCATTGAGAGATTACACAGCAAAGGGATCAGATACATCCCCCGAGGAACACCTAACTTGACCTTAATTTGCTCTTATAATGAATTTGATGAATTTTTATAACTTCTTAAGGTACTTTCAGCAAATTTAATTCACATATCAATAAACATTCTGGTAAAATATGAACTCCATTTATCGTACCGTTTCCGATATTCATTCGCACAAAGTTCTTAGTTTTTGACATGTAACATTGCTTTTATGGACGCCACGTGAAATAAATTGATGCGTGACACTATTTTTTCTCTTACGACTAATCCTTATATAAGAATGATCTCAAAAACGAAGCAAACTTCAATTAATTCCTGACGAAGCACGTGTAGAAATATCGAGATGATTCACCGTCTAATAACGTAATGGCAGCTACCCTAAAATTATTGAAATTATTGAATGGGGACATGAGTAGTAGATGTGGCAACGTCGCACTATTTCTAATACTTGGCGCGGATATTTGAAAATACTTTGTGTTTATTTTTAATGCAGTGTCATATAAGAAAGTACAAATTTTCATTTCGATTTTATTTTTTGTATGTACAGTAATATATTTTTCTATTAATTTACTAAAACTATACTCAAATAATTATAAAGATTTCCATAACAAAAAATATTATCTGCGATTTTCCTTCAGTAACTGTTAGTGGAGAGATTATACATCACAAAACCACAAAAATCAGTTCTGGGGATGCCGCGCAACCCCCCAAAAAACCACCCCTTCAGTTAAGAGGGCCTTATTTTACTGATAACTCGTTAAACGTTGAAGACATAAAAAAATTGCTCATCATAAAAAAGAAAGCTTGACTAATTGCCTAAAAAAAAGTCCTCTTGTATTTTCTTGTATATGCCATGGTTTTCGAGAAAATTGTTTGATGGCTATTGATATCTATTAGTACCTATATAAAAATAACAGTATACTATAGTTACCTCTTGATTTTTTGCACTTTTAACTATTCACAGGCCCATAAAAAATAACTGACTTTAATATAAGTTATAAATGCATTATCTTTTAGTTCAAGGCAGGTCTGTAGCTAGAAACTGTTTTAAGGGCGGGCAAACAAATTTTCAGAGGGGGCCCGTGAGCCTAAATATTTTATTGTTATCTTCAGTCCAGGATAAGATGAAATTCTTCTCTGGAATGTACAAGATGCCAGCAAAAAGCTGTGATTTTAAAATAAGGATAATAATGATAATAATAATACTAGATTTATTGTCCAACAGAATAATCCTTTTACAAAACAATGTAAATGACAATAAATGACATAATAGTTAGAGAAAATACAAAAATAAAAACTAAGCTATAAATGAGTACTCTGCCTATGCAGTAACTGTTATCTAAAGAAAATAAGATATATTAGGTAGAACAAATTTTAACCGATTACTTTCAGTGGGATCGGCCCACGTTCTTAACTCGTTAGGAAATATAAATGAGAATTTCCAGGTTTTTGTCTTAAGAATTGTAGAAATGGTAGAGCTTTTACCGATTTCATCGGAAATCTCTTTATGTTTCGACTTCATATATGTACTATTCCTACATACAATCATTTTATATTTGAAAATATGATAATCCAATAGCCAACATGTTTCTCGTTTCATTTAAGCTTTGTTGTGCTCAACTTCATTAATTACTTCAATAGTTACAACAAATTTAGTGTAGCGTGTCCGAGAAAAATCTAGAGCCTACGTTTTTGATCGTACAAAAAACTTCATACACTTTTTTGATGTGAAATTTCCCCCCTCAATCTCTTAGTACTATTACGCCCATCCTGGCCCACCTCTAGCTACAGGCCTGGTTCAATGTAGTACTTCAATGCAGAAAAAGTTAGGAATAAATATATTCACATTTACAAATTTACCGGCATGTTCAATTTAGCCAAATTTTGGCCAATTTTTTATTGTTTCCTAAAAAATAAAAAAAAGACCCAAACAAGATTTAGCTCAAAAAATTTTTTTTTGAGTTTATATATCATGTAATTATTGTTTCTAATCATTTAATAGTTAAAAAATTGTATTAAAAAAATATCATCAGAAAATTGAATATGCAGCCTTTTTTGGATTTTTTTCTGGCTAACTTTAACATGCTGCTAAATTTGTAAATGTGAACATTTTTATTCCTAACTTTTTCTGCATTGAAGTACTACCTTGAACTAAAAGATAATGCATTTATAACTTATATTATAGTCAGTTGTTTTTAATGGGCCTGTGAATAGTTGGATGCAAAAAATCAAGAGATAACAATATTGTTATTTTTATATACTAATAAATATCAATAGCCTTCAACAATGGCAACACAAGAGAGTATTTTATATCTCCTTTAAAACTCATTTTGATTTTTCTTCTTAGCTTGTTTAGTTTTCGAGCAATTCAATTTTTTCTATAGGCCACGTGCAAAAAATTTCAAATAAACGAAAATTCGCGCGCATTAGAAATACAAATTTTGCAATTTTTGTTGATATCGATTTTCTCGAAAACCATGGCATATACAAGAAAATTACAAGAGGACTTTTTTTTAGGCGCTTAGTCAAGTTTTTTTTTTATGATTAGCAATTTTGTTTATATCTTCAACGGTTGAGTCATCAGTAAAATAAGGCTTTTTTTCTTCACCAAAGGGGTGGTATTTTTGGAGGGTTGCGCGGCACTCCCAGAACTGATTTTTGTAGTTTTGCGATGTTTAATTCTCGCACTAACAGTTACGGAAGGAAAATTTGAGATAACTTTCTTTGCGAGCTTCTGGTGTATTTTTTACTTTGTCGACTGGACTACTATAAAAGGTAAAAATATTTATTAAATTTTGTAAAAATAATATACAAATACCTGACTCTTAATATTTAGAAATAATGAAGGTATATAGTTACAATATATTTTGATGAATGAATACATTTTTTTATTGAACTGGAAAGTAAGAATACTTTATTATTTAATTATTATATAATGTTGTAATCAGTAATTTTTTTTATTTAAATATCTGCCAGGAATGATTTTGCATCTTTATTTACGTTATGAGAAACTCCTTCTCGACCCGATTCAAACTCGAGCAAACTCCACATTTAATAGTAAATAGGTACTGAGAGTAATTCGTTTTTATTTTTAGCTACAATTCTTAACGCACTTTAGCATTTGGTTTTTTTGTGCTAACCCTTTATAATGCACTTGATTGTCTCAACTTCACATTCTTAAATTATTAAATAACCGATCTTCAAATCATTTGAATAATAAAATTTACATAATAAACACTGGTAAAAGTACAATGTACAAAGACGAGCCGATCAGCTGGCGTCAGCAACTATATGTGGCGTTGCCAAATCTTTCTTTACTCTCTCCCGCGAGGTGCGACATCTGTTAGCGAATCAATAAAGTTGAGAGTTTATCGATTCGCTAACAGATGTCTCACTTCTCCTGATATAACTACCTTAATAGTCGACACCATAATTATGATGATATTAAGAATTAAACAGTATCTCTTGCAAAATGTAATCTTTTGAACTTTTGATGTTGACAACAATACGACCATATGCGGGATATTGTGTTTAGGGAAAAACAAGAAAAACACATCTAACAAACATTTTTTTTATTTTCCAAAAAAAAAAAACAAACATTCTGTGCAGTACAAATTACCAAGACCCATGTTTATCTTGCCATTCATAATACCGTTTACAGTCGTAAATTGTAGTGCAGGGTCTAATTCTCTCCAAGGCTTGTTCCACATCGCTGTTGGTAATTTTCCTCAGAGCTTCAGCCTTATTGTCGCCATTACTAATTTGCTTAATTTTTTCCCGCACGATAGCCATCATCACTTCCTTGCCCAAAGTTTTTATGTCCGACCCGGAAAAATTCTCAGTTTTCTCCACGAGATGTTGCAGTTCCTCCGTTTCTATCAAAGTTGGGTGTTTTATATAGTGCTTTAATAGTTCTCTTCTATTATCTTCATTTGGCAATTCGACAAGTATTCTTTTCTCAAACCTACGAAGTAATGAGGTGTCGAGATTCCAAGGAGCATTAGTGCTACCTAAAATAAATATATCTGTCTCTGCGGTGGCTATCCCATCCATCTGTACGAGTAGCTCGCTCTTAAATCTTCGGGAAGCCTCATGTTGTATCTGGGAAGATGTTGTTGCTAATGCATCTATTTCGTCAATGAAGATAGTTGTTGGTGCCACCAGTTTTGCTACCTCAAAGAGAACTTGGATCATTTTTTCAGATTCCCCGCGCCACTTGCTTATAAAAGTGCCACTTGTGACATTTATGAATGTCGTAAAACCTTCCGAGGCAAAGGCTTTGGCTAGTAAGGTTTTTCCGGTACCTGGAGGACCATGCAACAATACTCCTTTCCAAGTCGCTAGATTCTTGAATAAGGCAGGATAGAGAACTGGATAAACTGCCACTTCTTTTAGCTGTTCTATAGTGTTATTTAAACCAATGCAGTCTTTCCAAGTAGTACCTTGGTTCCTTGGTATAAATTCCTTCACAATTTGCTCTGCCATTTCCTTCCACTCACTAGGGTAATTTTGAAATTTCTGTGTCAGTTCGTCTTTAATAGAAAGTTCGTCTCTAGTGGATGCTTCTTGAGAGATTCTTGAAGCGTCGCTCGTAAGAGAAATTATTTCGAATTGAAAGTCGTCGTTTTCGGATGGGTTGGAGGATTTTTCTTTCTCGGCAGTCTTCTGCCTCATGGCACTGTTTTTCTTCCTTAGTTTGTTATTGTTGTTCACTATAATTTCAGAGTCATTCAGTTTCCTTATTATCTTAGGATATTTTTGAAATTTAGTGTAATAGTAGCTCTGATACTCTTGTAGCATTATATCCAAATCTACGTTTTCACAAGTTTGATATTGACTACTCAACTGGGCTTCATTTTGTAGTGCTTCTGCAGCTGCATCCAATCTCTGGTCTGTTAAGTAGTTCAGGATCAAATATAGAATATTTCGTTTCCTTTCTCTAGCTTCTGTTTTTGTCTTGTCGAAAAAATTGGGGACATTTTTCATACTTCGCTTCGGAGTTACTGTGATTTCAGCCATAATTTATTTTCCTTAGATTTACTGACATAAATTATTATGCCTAATATTCATAAATAAATGATAAATAAGCTAGCCTCTATAGTGACAGTAACAAATTTATTTTGTTTACCTGTTAGTTGCTATGACGATTAACGAGAAGAAAATCAATAATCTACCATTTAACTAAAGCTGTACCTGTTCAAGGCCAGGCAGACTATCTTGAAACTGCCAACTACTTGATTTAAACAGTAATCCATTTACTGAAGTTAACTATTATATTAGACCAGTGATTTTAATTTATAAAAGTGCTGTTGCTCTTAGCATGCCGATTTTTTTTTTGTAAAAATAGTAAAAAATTAGCCACATTACGGAAAAAAATACTCTTGATGTATTCACGCGCCGCTAAATTTGTTGTTGCAAAATGACCACAAAATTAATAATTGTTTATAAGCCTTTTTCTTTACTGGCCGATTTGAACTTTCCAAAACTCATTTTACTCGCGAATACATGTACTTTTAAAGGAAATTGGTTTCATTATGCTTCATTAACAAATCCTATTTTTACATAGCAAAAACTGGCGAATTTTTGCAAATTTTGAGTTTCGTATTCAAAGTTACATAAGTACATAACTTACGAATTCTTCAGTTACATTGCTCAAATTTTTTTTTGCATACATTTCAATGGTTACCAAATAGGTAGTTATTTTAACAGGCGATTTTAATATAGATTATGCTAGCGAAAGTATAGAGAAGTATAAATTGTCAAGTATAATCGAGTCTTATGGTTTAGCAGTTACAGTTAAGGATTACACAAGAATAACACCAACAAGTAGGGAAATTATCGATTATGTTATCACAAACATAGGTCATGAGCACCAAACTGAAGTTTTACAATCATTAATATCTGACCACAGAGCACAGTTGTTTACATTTCACGTAGCTGCCAAACAAACACAATACATTTACATCTTATAATGAACTAAATGTAACTAACTTCCTCAGAGAGTTAAATGCCACAAACTGGTCAGGGGTGTATGACGTAGACTCAGTAGAAGAAAAAACAACAGAATTTTTACAAATGAATGAAAGATACTTTTCTAAAAATTTCCCTTTAATAAAGCATAAAATTCGACAGCCGCGTAAATCGGACTGGTTTAATGCCGAGTTGCGCAATCTGCGGGATCAACTAAAACTCTTAGAAAACATTATCAATGTCAATCCTGACTATAAACCAGCATATGTTTATATGAAAAATATTTACTGCCAAAAATTAAAAACTGCTAAAAGTGAATACTATGGGAATATTATTAACAAAGCCAATAACAAATCAAAATGCATGTGGAATTTAGTAAATGCAACTATTGGTAATTATACATCCAGTAAATTACCAATAGGAGATCCATTTACTTTATCAAATCACTTCAATTCATTCTTCATCGAAACTATTCCCAATCTACTAACAAAATTAGATGAACATCACATCAGCACAGATTACAACAATTTAGTATATACTACCAAAGAATCTATGTTTCTATACCCTACATCGGTCAAGGAAATATAATATAAATAATATATATAATATATACTTCTAGTGGGTTTGATGATATCTCACCAAATTTGTTAAAGAAATGCATAACTGCTATAGCAGCACCACTTGAAAATATTTTCAATGCGTCATTTAGTCAAGGCATATTTCCAGACGCTCTGAACTTAGCAATTGTGTTACCACTTCATAAAAAGGGAGATACTAATAATCTAGGAAACTACCGTCCTGTGAGTTTTTTCTAAAATTTTAGAAACACTAATATACAACATTATACAAGTTTTTAAATAGTACTAACTTTTTCAATAGTTTTCAACCACGGATTCGTAAAAGATAAATCGACAACAACAGCTCTTTTTAATTTTGTCAGTGAAATATTGAATGCCTTGGATGATCAGGAGATGATTGCCTGCGGGCTGTTTCTGGACTTATCCAAGGCATTTGATACATTAAATCATAATCACTTGCTTCATAAACTGGAGAAATCTGGAGTTCGAGGAACCAGTCTTCAGTGGTTCAACTCATACTTGCGAGATAGAAGGCAGAAAACGTCAATAACTGTTAATGGGGCCAGGCATGAATCTGATATCTTAAGTATTAATTATGGAATTCCTCAGGGAAGCGTTCCAGGACCACTCCTTTTTGTAATTTTTGTAAATGATCTCATCAATGTTGCAGAACCAAATATCAAATTAACAATAATTAATTATGCAGACGATACAAACCTTTTAATAAAGGGTCATACACTTGAGGAAAAAGATTGGTTTTATACCAATGAACTTATACTAAATGAATCTAAATCAAGTTGTGTGATATTTAAATTATTATATAATTTATTATTAAAAGTACCAGAGTTGCTTTGCACTTAGAGTTCTATCACGTTTATTTGAAACGCCGACTCTTAAAAAGGTGTACTATGCAAATTTTTATTCCGTCCCTAAGTATGCAATTGAGGTATGGGGTGGTTCTTCGGACCTCCACAAAGTATTTAAAGTTCAAAAAAGGGCAGTTAGAATAATGTATAAATTGAAATTTTATGAATCGTGCCGAGGACACTTTAGGGAAAACAAAATGCTCACAATACCAGGACTATGTGTATACTCCTGCTTACTATATTTAAAAAATCATCAGGCTGATTTCAAAACATTGAACCTAAATCATATCTATGATACTCGGCACAAAAGCAATTATGCATTTCCGATGCACCATTTAACTGTAACTGAGAAAGGACCATTCTATTCCGCAATCAAATTCTTTAATGTACTGCCTGATTTTCTCAAAAACAAAATTCTCCAAAGTTTTCCAATATGTCTGATATAGAACCATATGCAATCCAAGAATTTCTTGATTTTTAATAATTGTACTTATTTTTAAGTTTTATCTTTATTACTCTTACAGCCGGTTTTACAATCGCTAGTTAACTTCCAGTCAGAGTTAACTTTCAGGTTACTATAGAAAATGGGTTTTACAATAGCTGGTTATTTTCAAGGTGATGGTTATCTGGAAGTTAACTTTACTGGCAGATGAGGTGTGAGTAAACTGGAAGTTGGTAGTTTACCAGCAATTTATAACCTACAAAATAACTGTCACAAAATAATATTTTGACACTTCCTTCAAAAATGGACATGTATGAAGTGAATGCATATAGCAGTGATGAGGAGCCAAGAAGACCCAAAATAATCCGGTATAGACCCAACTGCTTTGAAGAATGCGATGGAAGAGATTTTTTAAATCGATTCACACTGTCGCCCAGAACAGTGGAAATTGTATTAGATGAAATAGAGTTAAAAGAAACGTTTCTATGCTTCGTAGAATGTAGAATAAATTATATAAAGGTATTATTTATACAAAATTGCATACATTAAATACTACATAGGTACTTACTTAATAAATAATAATAAACCACTAACTGATAAATTGCTTCTGATATTTATATTTGTTAGTATGTGACGTGACTTTGACAAAAATTCATGCATTTTATGTATATTAATCATTTTTCTAGTACCAACATTATACATTTTATTCACAACCTCTCGCTTACAAATCATGACTTAACTTTATATTGAAAAACTCAAGTGTCGGTAAAGTTGTAGTTAACCTGCAAGTAAGAGTCAACTAACATGAAAGTTAACTTGCGATTGTAAAACCGGCTGTTAGTGTAGAATTTTATCTTTTTATCTCTGCAATTTGTAAGTGTCATGTGTCTAGTTTATATTGCTTACCCCTTTGACCTGTTTTATACATATTTCTTTCTGTAATAATATGTCAAATGAAACTAAATAAAAACTGAACTGAACTGAACTGAACTGAACTGAAATAGACTCCAGGTATCCGTATTATCATAAGTGCAACATTTTGCAAAATATGACGTTTTGCAAAAAAAAATTAATGTGCTTATAACTTTGGACCAAGGCACTTTTTTATCATGATTTTTGCGGGAAATAACATGGTTTGGTAATTTTTCAATAAATTAGGTAACATTATTTATTTATGAAAAATAAAATTTGCAAGTAACGAAAATTGCAATAACTTTTTTAATTGTGCAAATTTTAATGAGATTCAAATGGCATTAGATTCGTCGGAAAAAAATACGCTGATTTCGCCTTTTGTGGACTCTTTTTAGACCATTTTAAGCTTTGGTGAACGCGAGCAGTCGTAGTTCATAATATATTTATTTTTAAGTGTAATACGTACGATAAAATATAAAAAATGTAACTTCAGATAGTAAAGAGTCTGATATATAGCCTCCATTTCGAATTTTTCGAAAATGGTCTAAAAAGGGTCCACAAAATGCGAATCAGCGCATTTTTTTCCGACGAATCTAATGCCCTTTGAATCTCATTAAAATTTGCATAATCAAAAAAAATATTGCAATTTTTGTTACTTGCAAATTTTATTTTTCGTAAATAATGTTAATTTATTGAAAACAAATTTTTTTGAATAAGAATTTTTTTACGGGAAAAGGAAGCACTTTGAAGAAAAAGTTGGGGGGCATAAGTTGATTATTTTTACCTAAAGAATATGCCTGAATATTTTGGGATCTTTCTGAAGTAGAAAAAAATAAAAATCTAGGAAATTCTTGGTCGAAATTATTTTTGTCTAAGAAATTCTGAAAACCGGCAGGCGTGTTCTTTGAACAAAAATAAGCAACTTTTGCCCCCCCATCTTTGTCTTCAAAGTAAAAAAAAAATATAAAAAAATACTGTTTTTTGACAAAAGACTTATTTTTCTCCAAAAATGAGCCTGAATATTTTCAGAATTTTTATGGAACATTTAAGCAGACCTTCGGCAAATTAGTTGCAAAATACCAGTTTTTGTCAAATATATCTTAAAATAACTTTGTCTTAAAAAACTAATTGCGCCATTCGGTAGTACGGGAAATTTTACATCAGAAATATACATGAAGTTTTTTTGTACGATCAAAGATGTAGGCTCCAAATTTTTTGTTTATCGCGCGAAAATGGAACGAGCGACTCGTTAGTACGCTTCGCGAAACGAGTGCGGCCTTTGGCAGGCAACACTCAATTTGTTCTAACTTTTGAACTAATTAATTAAGTTGTGCTCAACAAAGCTTAAATGAAAGAAGAAACATATGTGTCAATTGAATTATCACGAATAAATTTAGAAACATCAACATCGAGTCGATATACCGAAAAACTTGATTTTTTTCAATATTTCGTGAAAAGTATAGTTTTATATATACTCCAACATTTTTTTTACAGCAGATTTACTTATTTTGAAGTCCTACTATAAACATATGCTCGATGGTTAAGCTAAATCATTTTTTTTATAAAAGTTGTTAACGTGTATTTCACGAATTTTTGAGCAATAGATTTTTTTAAATTTTAAACTGCTAGTGTTAGAATGAGAATTGCCAAATAAGAAATTAGACAAATTCATTTTAGGATTTTAATTTGCTAGCATAACCAGAATTCAGGTTATCGAAAGAATGCAAAGATTTCATTAATATTTTTACACATAGTTTTTCTTTTAGTTATAGATAGTTATTTTTTCTGCTGTTTGCAAAATCCTGTAAAGAATATGTTTCAATATCTGAATAAGATTACATTTAATCATGAAATTCACTCTTATAATACGAGATCTCTGAACGATCTTCATATTACCAGAACGAATAATTTTAGAGCAATGAACAATATACTTATTAAGGGACTGCGGGAATACAATAACTTACCAAAAAAAATTAAAGACAGCAGATCACTAAATATTTTTAAATACGAATTAGCAACCTTTCTGAAAAATCATGTCTGATTGCATCTCACATATAAATCAACCATTTTTATAGTTTTTACTGTTTATGGTGTGTTTAGAAATATATATATGTATATTTGTGTATTTTATTTGTTTAATTTATTGTGTCTATCAAATATATCTGTTTTATATTAGGAGTTTCCTATCTGAATAAAGGTTATTATATATATTCAGGTTCTACACAAGATAATACTTGGAAGAACTTCGAGCGACAATCCAGGAGGCCTAAGCCAACCCAGTATAAATGATGATTTTGATCCAAATATTTTATCAGATGATTTAGAAAAATCTTCCTCGCTCTCTCCACCGAAAAGTAATGAGTGCCAACAAGCAATTATTTTGTGCGCTAAGACTGTCCTGGCTCATCTAGTCACTCACTTAGGTCATTTTCCAATGGCCATTGGAGCTGCCAGGCTTAGTTCACTGGTCGTTGAGCATGACGATGTCCCTAACCTTACTTCGGATGATTTGTCTACGAGCATATTCTCCGCCCCAAATATTCAGGTAAGTTTATTTATCATCATCTTCTCACCATCTTCCTCTGCCTTTCCGCTACATTTTCCCCCCTTTCCACCGTTTTCTTAAATTTTTGATATGGCGCTTTTTAAAATAATGTGCATTGTGTGCAATATATTTCGGAACAATGTTTCATTATTTAACTGTGCTCTTAAAAAAGTACTAACAGTACTTATATGAGAGTATGGAAGGAAAATAATTTCTCTATATTTGATATATGCACCCTCTAAGAAATCTGTGTCGACTATTATACTGCCGTCCTAAGGAAAAGCGTCCTATCTAGCATTTTGTTAGTTTTGATATATTGAAAGTTTTAGCTTTTTAACTAATAATACTGTCCTTGTTTATAACACGTTCTGCAATAGCGGAACCGATATAGAACAATTCAGCTATTCATGTTACTAAGCTAAAAAGTTTTATTTTGGAATTAAAGGCATATAGGACTTATTTTTAGTTCAATACAATTAAGACATTTTGAATTATAAATATACTGTTATGAGCACTTAGGACAAACAATGTAAGAGTTTTTCACCTTCTTGTTGCATATCGGCAATTTTTAACTAGAAAATACTTAGAACACATGCAAATGGGACAGAAAATGTAATAACCTGAAAAAAGCAATTCTTGCAGATAGGACGTTTTTCCTTAGGACGGAAGTAAAAAGTAATATCGAAATTTGTTAAAAATCACTCAGTTTTGTATGTACATTATTAACAAATGAGACTTTTCTATTTTAGCTATTTATATTGTCCAGAAATGTAATTGCAAGTCTAGTAGAGCTTCCTGCACTAGATCTACCTGGCGGTGGGGTTACAGCCGGTCTCTCTACAGCTGATAAACAAGTAAGAGTACTCTTAAGAGATCTTTCTGGGAAGTCCAGCTGGGATGCATCTATTTTATACCGCACTCCCGACAGTATCAAAAGCGAGGAGCATCAGAACTACCCACTAGTAAATTTTCCAAAAAATATGTCTACCAATCTTGTTCAACCGGAAAGTTTAATGGTGGGCTCGCCTCTCCATACGCTCCCACAGAGAGCCATGCGACATCGGCCTCCTAACATATTACCTGAAGTATCTAACGCCGCTCCTGATTTAGATCAGTTAGATGACGTAAGAGTGATTCATTCTTTTGAATAAAACAAGATGGTAGTTCTTTTGTTTTTAGTTGTTGCAGTACCTAGGACACACAAGTCCAGAATGCCTGGAGACCCTTAGTCGTAAGCTTAATGAACCGGCGGCTCCGCCTATGTCGATGGAACTAGAGCAAGAAGCTATAGCCTCAGTGATTAGTCAAAGAAATGTTGAGGTGGAAGAGAACCGCCTCACGCAACATTTGGATTCGATGTTAGGACTGCCGACTACAAGACCCAGCAGTCGAACAGAAGCTAAGAGCCCTCTGTTTGACACTCCAGCTAGTCAACAATGTACGTTGATATATATTTTTTTATTAGTGATATATTTTAGATAGGGTAGGGAAGAAACGAGTTATTTCTCAAATAAATTCATAGCTAAGATTATTCTACTTATTTTAATTGGTAACATTTATTAAAATAAGAAATATACTCGTTTTTTAAGTCATGTTATAGTTCAATTAAAAAATCCCAAAGTAAGAACAAATCAAAATGAATGAACTAACTGTAGGTAAGAGTATATAAAAATAAATTAATAATAACTAAACATCAATAAATAATTGTATATTATTTAACAAGTGATAATGTGAGTAATATTTTACGCAGATGAAATTTGCGTAGGCGAGTGGTTCTATATCATCAAGTGTGTTGTTACCATTATCTCAAGTTGAATAACTTGATCTATTATTATAACAATAAATATTAATATAATGGTTTGACAACGTCCAAACTATTCAAACATGTCAAATCGCCTTCCTTCCTCCAGTAATAATGGACTATTCTATTTTATTTTGCACGTTACATCGATTGAGCAGGCTAGGCATGAAGTTAATGGTGTTTGATGTAATAATAAATCACACTTTTTTTAAAACTTATATACAGGGTGATTTACCGCAACATGTGGAAAATAAAATCGTGTACTAGTTTTCTATGTGGGAAACTCCCTGCAAGATTTTAGAGTGATCAGAAATAATTTATGTCCACAAGGTTCAATATTTGCGCACCAAAATTTCAGGATGTTTTGTTTTCAACAAATGGTATATTTTCTGAAAGTTTGAAACCGATTGGAACTCTTGATGTCCCTGGGAGTTGAAAAAACGCTTTTTAGCCAGTTTATTCCATTTTGTACCTTATGTACGTACTCAAATGACCCAAAACCAATGCAGATTTGTTGGTATTTTAATTGCGAAGGCTGTTGGCTGTTAGCTTGTCCTGATCGGACCTCTAGAACTGGAGGTAATCACCTTTTTACCTAAAGAAACGCTGTTCAAAAAACAAAACTGTTCACAAAAAAGAAACGCAATAGGCTTTGAAACTTCAAAACTCAGATATATACTCCTCGTGATACCCCAGAAAGTATGAAATCTGCTGTTACAAAACTATACACATCAATGTCCTTCTTTTACTCTACTAAATATGAGTAGATAAAGAAAATAATATCATGATTTTGATTTTTTTCTAAACCACTTGTCCGATTTTAATGATTTTACATCTACTCTTTTGGAATGCAAAGAAGAACTGATTAAATAAAATATTAATTATAATAAATATTTTTCGTTAATTACTGGACATAAATTGTTATGCTGTTTTTTTTTCCAAAAATTTAAAAAACTTTGTGGGAATCATCAGCAACAAAGTTAATATCCAGTTTAGACCTAAATGTGGCCTCATGTTTTCTTAAGATTTTTCATACATTTATATACACACTTGTACATTTGTATAGGTACCAAATGGATAAAGAAACAATCCAAAGTATTTGTTTTCCGATTGCCATCTTTCACTACTTAACCAATTCAAATAAACTTGGCATCATTAGGCCCATGGGATTTAGTAGGCTAAAACCTGTAGATCAAAATATCGGACATGAAAAAACCAAAATGGCAGACATTTTTCTTAAATGACAACAAATTATTGAGTAACTATGGAAAGAAGTAATAAAATCTAACGTCTTTAATTTATTATAAATGTGTGTGTGTTTGGTATTAGTTAAATAGCAAAAATGATATTCAAAAAACAAACTTTTGGAGTTTTTCTCTCGATATGTCTTCCTTAATCACAAAGAGAAAAAAGTGTACCAAAAACGAATGTGTTAAGAAAAGATTAGGCTACATCTGAGTCTAAACTGAATTTTAATTTTACTGCTGGTATTTTGAATTTTTGAAAAAACGTAGTTATGTTAAGCCTTGTGTTTAAAGAAAACAATTAAAAAATTATTAAAATCCGACAAACAGTTTAGGGACAAATCAACTTCAAAATCATGACAAATATTGAATGATATTGTCCATAAATGTATAATCAAATTAAAAGATGGATAGAATTAACGACACAGTTTTTTCATATTAACATTCCCGAAGAAAAAAAAAAGTCATTGGAAAATTCCTATTTGGAAAAAACCCTTTATCAACATTGGAAAATTTATTACTTTGAAGTATCAGCATCTAAATGCCACAAAAAGAAAATATTTATGTGTCAGTAAGTAATAATTGCATACTGATTTTTTATTTCAGCTTCAATCGGCATCATCGAGCAAAATGCATTCCAACAGTGCCGTCTATTGTTCTCACAGTTAGGACTAGCTGGATGGGAAAGGAGACAACAGCTGCACTTATTGAATAAAACGGAACGCTTACTTAGGGAGCTGCGAAACTTGGATAATCAAAGCTGTCGAGAGACCCACAAGGTAGTGTTTTATATTTGAAATACATTTTTATGCATTGTACAGTATAAATAACAAGAAATTATTTAGTTTGCAGTAATATATGTGGCACCTGGCCAGGAAGACAAAAATTCCATATTGTCAAATCAGGGTGGTAGCGTGGCTTATGAGCAGTTCTTGGCAGCACTTGCTTGGGAGATAGAATTGGAAGGCCACACTGGTTTCCTTGGAGGTCTGCAAAGGCAGGGCTCGACTGGCCTCACAGCTCCCTACATAGCAACCAGTTTTCTCGAAGCTATATTCCATGTGGCCACTAGGATGCCCAGTGACACTCCAGAAGCCGTACTAAATAAGGTAATTTTGAGTTTTATTTACATTATCTTCACTTTGAATTAACAATGGATTCTATTAGTTGTGACCTACAAATAAGTAGACTTCTCACATACGTTTGGTCATACAAACACAGGGTGTGAGCACTATTTTTTTATCTACTCGAGAAAGGAAATTTTAAAAATAACATGACAATGTTGTTACGATACGAATCTTTGAAAACAGTTATATTGCTCATAACTACATTTGCCAGCAAGAAATAGAACGAAGTTAGCAGCAATATTAACTTTTTCCATTACTTCTAATTGTGGATATTTCATTTGTTATAATATTAATTTTTTATATTAAGAAAAAAGTTTCTCTACACTAATGAAGTCCATTGTAAAGGTTTTGATGTGTGAATTGCTTTTTAGACGAGACATTTAGGAAACGACGAGGTACACATAGTATGGTCTGACCATAGTAGAGATTATAGACGTGATATCATTCCCACTGAGTTCTGTGATATTTTGATAACCATTTATCCATTAGGAAGTAATTTACATCGAGTTACAGTTAATTGTAAGGCAGATGTAAGTAGACTGTTAGTTAGACTGGCGAATATTATTATATAATTATTTTCTTTTAGGTTCCTCATTTTGGGGTTTTGTTTAACGAAGCTATCGTAGAGACTAATATTTTGGCAGGGCTCGTCAGAGCAACGGCCATATGCGCTAGCCGTGCAAAAAGGATTACTTACCAGCTATACCAACAATAGTAAGTAAAATTAAAATTGCTGATATTTGGCAAAACACAGATAATAGTAAAGATTATTATATTTGCTTAAAGAATCAAATATCATGATAAAGTAGTGGTAATTGTATTAGCTTAAATTTGTGTTTTTTTTTAGTTATGAGGAGCGTGCAAGATCTTTAGATACAGTAGTTACAAAACACAAAAATAGTACAACATACGAAGATTTCATATCAAAAGTATACAGCCCCATAGCGACTCCCAGTCCATTTTGTCCCAGTGGTTCGTCTTCTAGTGGCGCCGGAGATGGAACAACCTGCAACCCTTCAATGTTAGCAGCTGCATTGCTAGATTCTCACGGGCATTCACACAAAGGTACCCAAAGGGCCGATCAGAAATATAGAGGTTAGTTTAGAAATTTGTTTGATGCATTGTAGTCTTGATACCTAAATAAACTTTCTTATATAGAAACATAATATGTGGTGTTTACTCTGTACATTAAAAGTGTTTATGCATGCCAATTTGTAGCATGAGGTGCTCCTTAATATCCTATGTGCTGCGCCATATTCAACCAAAGCCAACTTTTCCATGATCTATATTTTGCAATTATACAATTTCAGCTTCAGCTAATGACGCGTCTAGGGGTGTTTGGTTTAATAACTCAGACACTCAGAACGTAGAATCCAGTATATCTCCCAGACCGTTGAAGAGGATATCGACAAATCTAAAAAATTCAAAGAAGGCATTGAGACACGAACCATCCGTCGAATCTCCTCCCGAGAGCCCATTACAAATGACCCGAAGAAAATAGTTGTTTGTAGGAAATAGCCACTACTATTTTAAAATCGTTCTTCTACACCTTTTTCATAGTGAACTGTGTAATCAAATATGATTACATTTGCACTTTAAACCATGTATATTTGTATTAAAAATTTTGAATTTACATGTAGCAACGGTAACACCAAAATTAAGTAATGTTTAAGCTATACCTATTTTTGTTACTACTGTATATATGATTCAGGAAGATTCTTATATTTGTATATTCTGTTACGAAATCTCCAGTCTGTCTCATTTAGTTGGAGTCAAATAACAAAATTAAACATTCTCTTGTTTTTAACGATGTAATTTAATGACTGTTTAATTTTATAATTTTATTTGTTAAAAATGAAAATAATATTTATGTTGACATTAACGTTAAGGTGTATTAAATGAGATAAGATATATTTATTAACTATTTATTTACATTATCGTCTGTAACTTGTGCATTTAGCAGTCTGTGAATATTTTTTGTTACTATGTGAATATTTATCTGTTTCAGTATTACAGTTTATTTATCAACAATGTACTATTTTTACTGAACTTTCAAAAGACCCATGGGGAAGTCTCGAATATATATTTTATGGGTCTGCAATATAATTCTACTTAAATATTTGTATATTGTTGAAGTATGCTGTTTCAGTATTAATTTATATATTTATTTTTTCATTCAATAATATATTTAATTTTTATAACCATCTAATGGTTTGTATAGTACTTATAATTAAAAGCTTTATATTAATAAACTTTATAAATGATTAACGGTGTGTTTATTTTCATCTATTTCCACCCCTTAGGAAATACCCTTCAAAATTTGTGGGTTCCAAAAATTATAATAACAGACATAAACTTATTGAAATAAACTTCACAAAACTTTTATTAACTAAAATACACTTTTACTGACAAAAATAACCTTTGACAATGTTTATAACTTGATATTTACACTTTGTATTCACTTCGTATTTTTTAACCTTACTGTTTATTCAAAACTTCCCCTTCCGCATGTTTGTATTAGGTTATATACTCTAAAAATGCCTCTAGATCCATCTAAAAATCTTCTATACCCTTCTCAGCGGCAATCCAGAACAAGGTAGAAATCTCAATCCTTTTCTATAAACTTCTGGAAGATGTACTACTACCAGTTCCTCAGAGATGGCGCGCATTACGGGCTTTGTTGAATCCAATTACAGTTCTATCATGATTGCTAGAGGTGTTTTAAAATCTCATGAGCTGTGACCTTCATATGCGCAGAAACATAATCCCTCTCGTGAACTCAGTTACACTTCTTAAAAATATTAGATTTATTGTTTACAATTCATCCCGAGCTCTTGTTTATGTATACAGCAAGGCAGCCGTGTCAGTGTTTCCAAAATACACTTATAATCCAGGACAAACTTTACCTTTGTTTAAAAATGAATTATTATTTGTTTGCTTATAATTGTATTGAAACATTCTTTATAGGATTTTGCAAACAGCAGAAAAATTAACTATCTATAAAAGAAAAACTTTGTGTAACTTTTTTTTTAATATTTCTACACAAAGTTTTTCTTTTATAGATAGTTAATTTTTCTGCTGTTTGCAAAATCCTATAAAGAATGTTTCAATAAAACTTTACCTTTTGCGCATCTCGCGGTTCATAAGATTCTGAAACACCTCTACCACACTATTCATGAGCATCAGTCTCCAGCCCCTAGGGAGTGTAACTCAAAACAATTTTTTTTTTACTATAAAAGTTCAGTTGATAAACGTCTGGTCCCAATATTGCGAGCCTACCTCTAACACTTTCGCTGTGGCAATTATAGTGGAGTAAAACTAAAATTTGTAGGGAATTGTCTTACCATAGCAATTTTATTGCTGGAACTTGTGGACATTACAGGAAGTTTAGGAAACAGTTTTGGATTAAATCCGTGTACCGGAAAGCTTTTGTTTAAACAAAAGAATGTTCAAAATCATGTTTTTTCGCAGTTTCTCTTCAATAATTCTGGTTCTAGGACTCTTATCGTAATAAGGAAAGAGAAACAAATTATTCACGATGAAATTGTGAAGAGAACTAAATGTATCTGAACTCTTCGTCAATTGATTAAATTGCAAAACAGGTGGCCATTTTTAAACAATTGGTAATAACTAAAACAATAATGCATTAAATTTAACCAAACTTTAGAAGAATATGCTACTAATGGAGAAAAATTATGGTGCCAAATTCGAAGTCGTAGTGTTTATAACTACGGCCCAAAAACAATAACAAAATCGAAAATTGAACAGTTGACCGTGTTTGGGCATCAAGTCGTATAACACTTTTTTTTCAGATTATGTCTTGTTTTATGAACTTTTCAGTGACGTTAAAATAAATTTTTTTAATATTTTTGAAAGCCATTTTTTTATTTAGTTTTTTTAATATACAAATGCACTTTACTCATCAGTATTTTACCCAAAATTAAAAATTATTAGCATACATTAAAAATACATAAAACAGAAACAATTAAAATAAAAAGTTTCTGTCATTTATAAACAAATGAAGTGAAATAGTGACTTGAAATTAATACTAAATATTTCATATTTAAAACCATTAAGTGACTATGTTAAAATATGTTTAATCACATAAGTTGTTGCAATATTAACGAATTTAATTTGCCAAACAGCATGCACAGCCTACTCCTACAGAACCTTCTAGCGCTCATGCATTCAAGGTGTATTGAATCAACCTTCAATTTCATCGTATCGCGATGTTTTTTTTATTTTTTATTTTAACAGTTGTTTTTTCTTGTAGATTTCAGTTTTACTGCACAATTTTGAGATGAACTGTTTAATTCAATGATAGGTACTATGAAAAGTTTAAACTAAAATTTTACTTTCTATTTTCTTCAATCGTTCGTTTAGTAACTGAAATATAAGTGCTGTTTACTTCTTTTTTACTTAGTTCCATTATAGTTATTATATTTTTATACTGTAGTAAAACGAAACTAAAACTAAAGGTCTAAATCACCTTTCGGTAGTATTACACAAATACAGAGTAGTGTCCCGATAAACCGGATCAATTAAAACCAGGCTAATCCGGATTATCAAATAATCCGGATCATCAAAACATTTTAAATTCAGCTTTTAAAATTGCAAAAAAATAAATAAAAGGCTGTATTTAACAACGGAAAGCACTGTACTTATATATAAAAAAACAAGACAAATAAAAAAGGGGATCCTATATCAAGAAAACGAAATATTAAAAATATGTAACTAGATATGTAAGTACATACATAATTAACATTTTCATCACTTTCTTGTACATTAATTTCATCGGCTTCATTAGAATTGTGTGGTACCCTCTTTTACAGTTTTCGGAACCGACTAAAAAGAATGATTTTACTCTGATGACTTATGTGCTGTTGTTTTTCAAAAGCAATTTCCTTGAGATTTTATAGCATCATAATCTTTTAAAGGAATGTCATTTTCTGTAGCCTACTGTAAAGCAAGATTTAAGCTTTTGACAGCATCTTCATTTTTACTTCTGACCGGAGTGGCAATTTCCATCACATCATCAGTCAGCACTATCATTTGCATGAATTAAATTTTCTTGTTCAATCAATTCACATTAATTTCTTCTGCTAGTATCTTTTGTTGCATAGCACTCACTTAAAGGAATCAAATCCTCAGAGTCATTTTTTAAGTCATTCTCATTTTTTGGTCTTAAAATCGTTTTCAGCATTTTTCTAAGGAACTGGCTGGTACATTTTCCCGAGCATTGTGAAGCAAACATACAGCATGTTGTAAGTTTAAGTTCTTTAGACACTTTACAATATCAAAAAAGAGTTACCTGAATAAATTCGGATTACAAAATCAAGTAAAATCCGGATTACAGAATACTTCAAGAGAACAAGAAGGCAATCCGGATTATAGAAGTATCCGGATTGACGCGGGATCGGATTATCGCGACACTACTGTAATAAGATTTTCGAAAAATGTTTGGCATTTGTTTAATTTTTTTCATCAGCACCTATTTTTAATTAAAATAACAGTTATTAGTATGCATCTAAAGTCAACCAAAAGATATATAAGCAGTTAACGAAATCGCTCTTATTTGGTTAGAACTTGTTTATATACGTGTTTTGCTCTCGCTTTAAATTGTTTTTACTAGAATTATTATAAACGTAAGCACTTAACACCAAATAAATATGTCTGCATCTTTATTATTAAAATGTCACTTTAATATAAATACACCTTAACATCATCTTTGACTGTTTTATTTATTACTACGTTATTTACTTACAGATTGATTTTTTTCAGAAGCAATAAAAGGATTTTGCTCTAGTTAACATTAAAACTTACTTTCAGTGTTTCGAAATGCCTAGTTTCTTACCCTATCGCGCCTATATAGAAGGAAGATTAATCCAGATCTACTGTACAATTACTTCAAATGCCTCGGTACAGACATTTGAAATAACTGCAAAGTAGATCTAAAATCTTTAAAGAAGTCTTGGGAACCACAACTAATGACAATGGCACACAGGATGCTGGTTTATCCTATTGTTTAATCACGAGCATTGGCTTTCCGAATGTTTTCATAGAAAATCATTTAAGAATTTTTATTATTTAATTATGGAATTTATATTTTATATTTTTGCAGATAAAAATGGCTTTCGCACAAAAAGAATCCCACTTTCACAGTAAGATTCACTGATTTACTGTGGCATTTCTTAAAAATTATCACGGCTCCAAATAAAAAAAAAACTTGCTTCCAAACTGTTAACATATGTCCTATCTAATGTTCTCAGTGTATATTTGGAACAGGTTATTATTCTGCCAAATTTTATAATACTCTTCCTCATTCAGTAAAAAACTTGAACTTCTTGCAATTTAAAAATGAAATGAAAGGTTATCTAAAAACTAAAGCCTTCTATAGGTTTGAAGAATTTATTGAGAATGATTTCTCAGATTTAATTTAACAGGCACTGTATATTCACGACCTCATATTATTACCCTTACTTAATTTGTTAATTGGTTTATATAATTTTATACTACTTTTAATCTTGTGTGTTACTCTGTCTTATGTAATTTTGTGACTTATCCATTTTTAATAATTTTTACATCTACTATATTGTCCAATGTTTTGACGTGTGTAAGCATTGTATTATGTATTTTGACACCAATAAATTATTATTATTATTTGTAATGCCGACAGCCATAAAATGATCTTGTGCAAAAATACGTGTAATTGCATGTCAAACATATAAAAATTCTTTAATTGCTTCGGCAACTGAAGTATAACATATATATGTATATGTACCATTTGGAATTTATTTCTATAGCATACTTATTTCAATTAATAAATAAATAATTAAAGAGGAAAATGGTAAAATAAAATGTAAAACGTGTATTCAAAAAAAGAATAACTTTAATTGTTTTAAAGCCATTTTTTATATAATACATATATATTATGGTACAATTTTAATTTGTAATTCTATTAAGTAGTTTCATAATTTTCCGTTTTCATATCATTCAGACCCATCTCGTCGTTTTGTTCAAATGATCTCTCGTAATGAGTTATTCTTAATCTTTCATCCGTTTTGTCATCGTCTCTCATACTCTGAAACAGTATAGAAAAATACATAATTTATTAGTAAACAATTTGAAATTGATACATTCCCTGCTATCATAGGTGCGAACCTTAATTATCATTTTGAAAAATTACACCTTTGCTTTGGGAAGGAAGACATCGGTATATCCATGCCTAACATATTTACGAATATAATATTGTAAAGATTTAAAAATCTAATTTAGTGCAAATATTTATATTGAAAGGGCAAACAAAACAAAGAAATGACAATCTACCTGTATATAACTGTTTCCTGCTGGGTCATCGAGTATAAGAGTAACCGATAACCGTTCTTCCAGAATATCATCGAATTTTTTAATGAACTCATCAAAGTCCTGTTTGGATTTTAACTCTTGGGTGTCTCTAAACATGTGCGAATACTGAGGATCGCTTAGTTGCTCTTTTATGGCTGATATGAGGCCTTCGACTGTGGTAAAACGCCCACCTAGGGCATGAGGTCCTACTTCAAGCTGCAGTTGGGGTATGTTTAAACTACATGTTTCCGACTAAAAAAGATAAACCTAAGGATATACAATATGAAAATATGAAACATTACCTATATTTCCATAATAATAATAATAATAAATACATATATTCTCGTGGTAAGTATGCTATTTATACAAATTTGTTATATGAAAACAGTTGTGTGTAACATTAGGATGTGGGATCCTGGGACTTCCGTCATTTTGGGATTGATCATAAAAAATTTAAGAAAACACCATAAGTAGTGTGTAATGCAGATACATACATATTTGAACGAGAGAAATTAAACTTTATAACAAAATGGTTAGTCTTCCTTGGCCAATATTTACCTTCAATACATCTCTTGAAAAATCATCTCTACCAGTAATGTCTACCTCTATCCTGAGTCCCTTTGGTTCAATACCCCCTCCTGATTTAACTTCATTAGTTCTGTTGCCACAAACATCACAAGTTGTTGCCATGATAAGAACCTCCTTAAAATGTGGAATGTCTAAATTTGAAGTCAGGAAAATATAAACAAAAATTTACAAACTAAAACATTAAGCAATGTATTTACATAAAGAACCATTAACTCAAATTTAATATATAATCTCAATGTTTTAATCATTAAAAAATGCCACATTTAGTGGAAATGCCTCGAGAATCCATAAAAAAACTAAATGAATTCGTCTTTTATTTATGTAAAATTAATGGTTTCGAAGATATAAGAGTTTAAAGGTGAAATCTGAAGGTTTATAAGACGAAGTATTTAGTTTAAATGTCAAATTGCCTAGTTTGTAAATGAACACTTATTTAGGGAGGATTTCAAAAATGGTAGAAGGTGTTATACAAAGAGGGGAGAGGGGTTAAAGATGTTCCTTATGGATGTACCTAGGGACGTTCCGATACTACCGATATGATCCCAACCAGCAAATTTGTTTTATAATTTAAATGTTCTACGATCATTTGTTTTATTGTTATTTTATTAATGCTTCTAAATACCGTTTGATTATATTAGAGTTCGAAAAAATACTATTTTGTCGTCTGCAACTGAACTATTTTATAAATTTATCATTAAAACGTTTCTACAGCAAAATTATAAAATATCTTATAATACAGTTAAGAAATTATTTTATAAATGTTTCCGTGACTAAGTTATAAAATATTTCAGCTTATAAAACTAAATCGTTTTATAATGATTTTTTAGTAACGTTCAGCAGCATTTTTAGCACCGTTATAAACATACATTCGAATTATTTTATAGTTATTTCTTATCATCTTACAAAACAATTATATTAAAGGTCTATTTGTGACAGTTTTGCTTTTAAGAATGAATTGTTATTCCAGAGCATGTTATATAATTCTGTGGCTTGGTTCTAAAAGGGTCAATGTCACTATTTTCTTAATTTGAGTTATAACATATACCATCGAACTAGATATTTTCAGATCTTTTTACTTAAAAAGGCCAATGTCAAGGCTTGTAAAATTAATGTAAAATGTAAGTGGCAAGGGCCAAAGCATGTTTGTAAAAAATATTTCTTAAAATGCCAAAAAGGGCCAATATTGACTTCGCTCTTACAATTATATACATTGGCCCTTTTAGAACCCAGCCACAGAATTATTATATACCACTGTATTTGCTGTAATATGGAAACAGCAACCAATATATGTCATTAAAGTCTCTCTTTTAATGAATATTTGTCATAATTACAGTATATAAGTCTATAAAAAAATTATTCTTCCAAAATTTTAGTTCCCAACATTGACAAAAGCGGTACAGATCTTGACAGATCATATAACGGCAAAACTAAAAACATCAGATTTAGAACAATGGAGAAACTTAAAAATTGGTTATAAAAATATTGAGTACATGTAACAGCGTAATAGTTTTAGACATAGTTTATACTGCTGTAAAATGAAGACGCATTTCACTCACTGCACTGTTAATAACGTATCAGGTCATATGCCAAAGTACTGATGCTTCCACTAGTAAAAGTAACGTGTTTTGGCAATAAATAAACCATTAATAAACATCTTTGTAAATAAGGTGATTTACTGGTACTAATTTCTAGGTTATATTTATGCAAATTGAACTAATTCTGTTTCGATGGTTGCATTTACAATTCAGTCCTAACAGATTTATCATAAGAGCTACAAAAGTATCGCGAAAGTGAGTGATCTATTTTATAAGATTCACGAAAAAGTTACACTAAGATGCATTATTTTATAGATGTTTATAGGAATCGTCTAATAATTTAAATATCGTGAAATGCTTGCTACTAACACAAAAGTATTTTATAGAGGGAGGCCATCTTGAAAGACCAACATTCGTGATGCTATGCTACATATGACAATTTATGAAAATTGAAAATATCAAATGTTTATTAGAATTTATGAAGTCAGAAACGTGCTAACTATACAGTTATGACTACTAAAACAAATTAGTGAGTCACATTGTAAAAAAAACTCAAATTCATAAAATCGATATTTATGAAATTTCAAAAAATATTAGAAATCATCAATAAATGTGAGGCCCATTAAAAATATATTAGAAATATGGCCATAGTTAACAGTAAAATTTTCTCCGCATCAAAAATTGCAGTCGCTGTAAGCCAGAACAAGTCTTTTACATAATTTGTAGGTTATGAGGTACCTAGTATTAAATCACAATGCCTTATGCTTTCAGTGTCAAAAATGCTTCATCAACTTTTAGGATACATTTTAGAAATCATTTTATTTTATCATTGTGTATAGAGCAGCATTTTTTTAAATGACTATTAAAAACTCTTGGTTGGAGTTTGGAGTTTGTGGGAGGGCAGTCACAAAGAGTGACCGCAGCACCTAGGCCCCATTGGGCCCCTTGTACATCCTCCCGAGGGATATAAGATTCCACCTAGGCCTCCAACCATCCTAATCTTGTGAAGAAGGTGCTGATGCTGCCTAGGGGAATATCCCTCAAATCGGCCAAAGTAGGCCAACGTTCTCCCAAAAAGGATTCTCTGCTAGAGGAGACTGCCGGGCACTCACAGAGTACGTGTTGGACAGTCTCGTCTTCTTGTTCACAGCCTCTGCATAGGGGTGTGTCGTTTAACTTTAAACTCTTATAAAACAGTTTAGTTGTTTTATAGCAGTAATTTAACAAACAGTGAAGTGTGTTTTATAGTATATAGCGATGGTACTAAATTTTTATAAGGTCTGTGGAAATGTTTATACGATTATTTTGTAATAGTTCCAATAGGTGTCAATGTCAACAGCGACTGAAATATTTTATAGGATGGTGCCAATTTTGAATTTATGGATGTTGTGAAAATGTTTTGAAAGTGTTTCTGAGAGTAATGTTGTTTTATAAAATTTGTGTCTAAATCATTTCTACAACTTTTATAAAATAACAAATTGCTAGTTGGGATACTAGCATCGATACTTTTTATTCGATAGCAGGCACTTTTGTACTCGATACTTTTCTTCCGATACGATACCAATATCGATACTTTTCATTCGATACTAAGTACCTGTGTACTCGATACTTCTTAGCCGATATCGGCATCACTAACATAAAAATAAAAGTGATTATAAAGTGTGGAAGAGTTTTTTTGCAAGATGTCCCCCCACCAGAGAAGTACCGATCCTCTTCTGCTGATATGATACCAGTAGCGATACAAGTATCGATATGATACCGGTATTGATACTTTTCATTCGATACCAGTATTGATACAAGTATCGAGTCTTTTGAGGTATCGTAACGTCCCTAGATGTACGAAAACCTTAAACCAAATTATTATAGATTCAATGCAGCCATAGTTTGCCTTTGTGCAGATAAAACAGCATATTTATTCCCTATCATTTCCAATGAACAATTTTTGTTCTGCAAACATATTCTGAATATCGCAGTCGCCAAATTATACAAGCTTTAGGAATGTAAATTGTTTAGTTCATAAAAAGTGAGAACGTAATTTTGTATCCTTAAATGTAAATGAACGCTCATGTAAGGGGTGGTCTCATAAATGTTACGGGGGGAGGCCAAAATAGCTCATTTTTGTGAACGTATTTGTTAAATAGCCCTTATAAGTCACTGGTAAAAATGGTTCTGTAGCTATTCTATGACCCGAAGGTCTTAATATCTTTTAGTAATTTTAGTCTTATAAACCGCAGATATAAATTTACAACTTTCATAAACCACTTTTAAAGCAATTAGTTACGTCAGGCTCCCCTGAAAAAAACTGTTAATTGGGTTATTTCATTTTGTTCTAGTTAATATGCGAAAGACAAATATTCCTATTAAAATAAGCTCCACTTAGGTAAGGTTTTAATATACTGGAGCCTATTGGGTTAGTTGTGCTCAATTCAATTAGATATCGAAAGGATACTCGTCATCTTCATATTTGTCGTACATGGAGATCCACAGTTAGAGCAATTAGTAGGAAAGTGTAACACTTCTCCTTCCAAGTCCTCTAATGTAAATCCTCCTTTAGCCACAGAAGGAAGAAGTCCAGTCTCCTTTTCACCAGTAACCTCTTCGTTTGTAAATATGCCCAATTCATGGTCTTGTTCCTTAGTTCTTTTAAAGTATTGGGTTCTACATTCTACGTCTGCATTAGGTGCAACTGGATTTTGTATGAAACTGTTTCCGGAGATGTCCTCCAAAACCTAAAGGTAAATAAATAAATTAATTAAATTTTCAACAAATCTATTGGAGATATTTTTCATATGTAAACAATATATTAGTTTTCTAGGAGGCATTATCTTATGGCAAATAATAATTATATGAAAAAGATATATTTATAACACTGCAGACTTATTTAATACACTGTCAGAAGGTTGCCATATGCAATAGCCCAGCAATGTCATTTGTCATACTTGTCCAATAAATAAGAAATTTTTTTTCCTATAATTAAATCATTAACAAGTGGTCAAGTGAACACCCAACTAACAATTTAGTTGAACTGGAAAATGAACATACACAATATAGAAATATGAAGCGTGACAAATATTTTTATACCCCATCGGCCACTGTGTATGGCACTGATATAAAACAACTAGAACATTTGCAATAAAACATTTCATTAAATATTATGATTATATAAAACACCAAAATAACAATATTTAAGTATATTATGACTTCAGTAATTTGGTTTAGTGTCATTTTTTGTTTTACTTCTCCAATTAAAAAATGTAAGATTACAGTGCATGTCTTATTCCCATTTTATCTTTTGTTTTCATTTTTAATTATCCATCGAAAAAACTCAGTGATTTATAGTTTTATCTTGAATATCACGTAAAAACACAATGTAAATTACTTACAATTATGAACGGCTCTTCTAGTTCTTTTAATTTCCGTAATTTTGATATGAAATCATCTATTTGAGCAGCCGTTTTTGGGTCTTGTAATTTTCTTGTCGGCTGATCTTGTTCTAAGCCTGTAATTGCTCGGTTAATAATACCCTCAACCGTGGTTATCTCTAGAACATAAAAATTGACTTTTACTAGTTTTATGCTAAAATTATTGATATTCATTAAGTTTGCGTATGTAAATTTACAAGTAATGTTACCTCCTCTTTGACTCTGAGCAGGTATCTCAAAATCAAGATCAACTAGTTTTACACTAGTAAAATCGCTTTTAACAACTTGTCGATTTAGATCTCTTTCTGATTTAACGTTCAGCGTAATCTTAACTCCTCTTTCCGCAACTGCTGCCCCAGACTGTAATTCATTATTTTTAAAGCCACACTGTTCACAAAGAAAGGACATCAGCACGACCTCTTTGAAGAATGGAATTTTAGTTAAAAGTAGTCTCGTTATACCCTACAATTTTTAGGTTAGACTACAATTTAGACTATTTCACATACTTACAGTTGCATGGCAGTTCATACATAGTGATTCAATTTCGGTAGCCTCTGAAACAAGATCATCAGCATTTAGATTAGGGAATAGAGGTTTACTTGTACCCATTTTTCAATTTTCAAGTAGAGACGTAACCTCAAAAAGAAAGTGAAAGTAAATTTCACAGAGCTGCCAATAACAAAATGTGAAAATAGCTGCTTTCGTTCAGCAGAGTGATTCGTAATCCTAATGAACCAGTTTCATGCTGTGACCAAGCAATATCGTTCATTGAAATCATGTTTATTATGTTCATATATTAACTCTTTAATCTATAGCTTTGTTCATTTCTGTTGATTTAAAGCAGCTTCAAGCAGTTAAATAAGTATAGTGCTATCACAAGTAACGTGAGTGTGAGAGATATAACGCATTTCAAATTTGCTATAAATCAAACAAATGAACAAACTGTATGATTGTGTTCACTGCAGACGAAAGTATACACGGATTGCTCTTTTATTTGAGGTTATGATGATTATAACTTGTTCGCAGAAAATTTTTGTTTAATATAAGGCACGTGAAAATGGGTCGTCCATAGAAGTAGTACCCGCGACTCGTTGACAAATATTTTACTTATTTACTTCAGTGAGAGAAATCCAAATTGTCATTGTAATGATTGTAATGTGCGGTAGTTCTACTGAATTCTACTTCTTCTATAAACAGTTATATGAAATGTTTAGAAGCTCGCTCTAAATTCAACTTCTTCTTCTTAAATTGTTAATTGTTATGTTTAGTAGTTCGCGCTGGGTTCTACGTCATCTTATTTCATTATCGCTTTTGCAGTAATACTGATGGAGTAGTATTTTATTACAAAATTTACTGCGTAAGTTTTTCCATATACTCCAATTTCTAAAGGGGAAACGAAGAACCAATAACCAGTCTTTTGCTGTTAAATGTCCAATACAAAATGTACATTTCGTAAATAATGTACATTTTTGTACGTTTCAATTTTTTCAATTTTTAAGAAATTTGCAGCCGTCTACACCGTTTTGTATTTAAGCCGTTGTTGGTGCCATAGATTCGATTCCTAAGAGTTTAAATTGCCCGAAAGACTGGTAGCGCTGGAATTTAGTTACACATCCGACTCACAGCGAATTTATAAACTTTTATTAAAAATTAAAAATTTTCTAATCTTTGCTTTTGTGCTGAGAGAATAAAGATATTTTTGTGTTGAAAAATATATTGGGAATTTATCCGCTTTGTTCCCAAAGATTTATATACATTCTTTGTTTGTTCCTGTTGCTGTCAATGTTGCCAACACTACTGTTTTTTCAGTAAATCTACAGTTTTTTGTTTCCTTCCCTGTTTTTTTGTCAGAACTGCTATCTATTGTTTTTTTTGCATATCATATAGATCAATTGTTTTATTAAGGTATTACCTGAATTTTTGAATGTCCGCCAAAAAGGAAAATTCTCTGTTTTTTTTAATAACCTAGTTTCTTCGCGTAACGGAGTTGGCATTGTTGGCAACACTGGTTGCTGTTTTCCACTTTCGTTGTTTCGTTTCCTTTGCGCTCATCTTTGTTTTGAATTTCACGTGGGGCTACTGCATTATATTGGTAATTAACTACGTTATTTGAGATCAGCAAAAATGTATTTGATGTATTATTTAAATGCGGCTGGCGAAAGAGTTTATACGTTAAAGGTAATTCATATTTAGTTAATATATTTATTAAACGTGGAAATTTGAGGTTAATTTTGTATTTACAGAAAACCGATCCGTCTGGCAAGCCTACATTATCTGCTCATCCTGGTAAGTCGTAAGTCGTCTTCATATTGCTGGTTTAATATACAGATTATTGCTTACTAATATTTCGTTTTAGCCCGATTTTCCCCAGAGGATAAATATTCAAAGCCGAGGATAATAATCAAGACTCGACATGGGCTATTGAAGACGCAGCAGCCTGAACCTGTTTATTAGACATTATGAAAATGTTTGTAAAGTGTGTGCTAGGGTAATTGTTTCAGTCATATCAGTCGTACACTTTCTTGCATCCTTGACTATGCTGAAAGTGAATTAATCTTTACCAATGTCGTGATGGCTAGTAGAACTATTATTATTTACTATATTATATGTACATAGTGCAGGACTAACTCCTTATTTTGCCCTACTGCTTGTTCGTACTGATCAAATTAAAAAGGTTACGCTCATAATGGAGAAATAGCTTTAAATTATTATCGTTATATATAAAATGCCAATGGAAAACAATATCATGAAATTGGCATAGCCATCTCCCAGTGTTATTCTCATTTCAGTAACTATTAATCCATAGAATTGCATAATAGTATATCATTCAAATGGTGTGTAATGATGGCTATTACGAGTATGATGTTTACATTACAAGTCAGCGTTGTGACTGGTGAAAGTGAGAAATAGTTATTACACGTGAGTAGAAAACTTAACTTCTATAACTTCATCTTCCCCTGAAGTAATTTTTTTACGACAAACATATGTAAGCTAGAAAAAAACCCTAATAGTATTTTTAATTCTGCATGACAGATTAGATTGAGTATGGCGTTGGTTATATGATGTTTTTGAACTTTAAATTGCCTTTTATGATTCACGCACAAAATTCTTCCCCATTACAAATAGAATATAGTTCTGCATTTGAATGCAATTATTTTTACATTTTAGCCTACTTAGTTTTAAAAAAATAAATAAGAATTTTCGTAGGAAAACGTATAGATGTGTTTGCAGTACATTAGGATATTGAATAACTAACATTTATTATGATTATGACAAATATTAAGGCAAAATATAAGAATTTTTTATCTGCAGCGATATCAAGTGTAAGTAGCAATACAGGAATCACAAAAAAATCAAATGCCTTCAGCATAGTTAAAAATAGGAAGTTAAATTTCAAGAATAAATGTATATAAGCATATTTATGGCAGTTGAAATAATTACTCTTGTTCTTAAGTCACATAAATGTTTTATTTTATTAAGAATGTATTGGATTAAAATAATAATTAGGGCAATGGATCCTTGGTTGCCTATCACATCAAACCAAAGTACTAATAAAGAATGTTCGTCATTGTTGTTGATTTTATGTTGATACTAGCAAAGGACATACACATTTCGACATTTAATAGAATATAGACTTCAGTGTTTATGGTATAAGTAGAACAATGACAGAAATCAGTGAGTGTCGTAAAGTACACACAAGGATCCATTGCTCTAAACTTATAGTTATTATTTTTGTATAAAGAAATGTATTATTTTATTACAAATAAAAATAGAAACGCTTATTTTCTCTGTGTAGTACCTAGTTTCTAAAAATTGAATTTTCTGGAAATAAATATATAAGGACTATTAAGTTCTCTCTAGGTTTTACATATTCTGACAATTTGTAAATGTTGTGTAAAATGTATTCTATTAACTTTATAAGCAAAAATAAATACATTTCTCAGATAAATAAATTAATTTTTTTAATTTTACTTTTTTGGTGGTATGCATTTGCTTGCAATCATCGATATACAAGTATAATATTACCAGAAATATTTTAAAATGGGTTACTTCATCAAATAACACCCGTCTTGATGTTTTTGTTTAATTATTCTTGTTGAAACAAGTTTTTCTTGTCATGGCAGTGAAAACATAATGAGTAACGATTTTCAGTGCTCACAGCATAATTAAATATTCAAAATTTTGCCCAATTTCGGTTTTCAGCCCAATTGTATTATTGACTAAAATAAGTGAATTTGATTTTTTATGCTTTTTAAACAAAAATTGGTCATTTCCAGACGAAACGAAAAGTTTTTACCTACCACTTCCACCCCTACACCTTTTCTGTAAATCTTCACTCTGTGTTTTAATTAAGAAAAATCCATTCAATGTGTGTATTTGTCCATGACATAATGTACTGATTATATACCGGGTTTAACAGGATCACGGTACACCCCCCTTTTCTCCTTAAGTTTTGAAGATGATTGAAATTTAGAATATACTACATACATAATAAGCGGCACTTTTTGACATACAGTTGATTTCTTTTTCACTTCTGGTTTCGCTGGAAGTGAAACTTTCGATTTTTAAATGGAACACCCTATATATTATTGCATTTTTGAATTCTGCACAATTTTCTGAATCCAACGAAGCCAAATAAGTGACATTTCAAAGATCACTTTTTTTTTATATAATTTTTAGTTTTCCATTTAAGTGTGCCATGAAGGTTCCGATTTATTCTAAATGACCTGTGTAATGCTAAAAAAACCGAAATCCCGTTAAAAACAATAAATTACGTGGTTTATGAGCAAATAAAATTCACCAAAATTGTTTTTGGGGCAAAACTCATTTTTTTCAAATGGAACCATATTGGTACTGTGGTACCATTTATTAGTACTATTAAGGAATTTATTCAAATGTCATATTAAAATGTGCAATAAATACCAGCAAAATTACAACTATAAGAAAATACAATTTTGTTCTAATTAAATGTTAAGAAGTATAGTTCTCTTCATATATTTAAAGCAAATAAAAAATGTCGGGGTATTTGATCTTTACCGCAAAGTCAAAGGCGCCGACACTTTTTATGTGCCTTAAGTATATGAAGCGAACTTTAATTAAGGTGGCTTTGAAAACAATGAAATATTTAGCTTGTCAAAAATTTGTTGGTTTAACGGTGTTTTTATCGTGTCTTTAAAAATGTTTTAAAATTCTTGTTAATTGTGTTCAAAATACCGCAAATTTATACAAGAGATGAACAAGTGGACATTAATTATTTATGGGGAAAGTAAAAAAAATGCAATTGCAGCTATGGATCTTTATGACCGACAATATCTTGATAGACAATATCCAGCGAGAAATTATTTTAAACGTGTTGAAAACCAATTCGGAAGAGAGCCCAACAATGATCCCGAGAAAAACTTCATTATTGATGAAGGAACGGAAATTAATGTTTTGGCTCGAATAGACGTTGATAAGACTGTTTCTATAAGGCAAGTTGGGTTTGAATTGAACATCAGTATCACCAAACAGTAGGCCGAATTTTGCAAAAATATCATTGCAAATCTTTTAAATACCAATTGCACCGGCATTTGTACGAAAGTGATTACGAATGTAGAATGGAATATTGCAATTGGATTTTGTATAATAACTTGCAGCCAAAAACAATTACTTTTTGGGACTGATTTTATTTTCTGACGAGTCAAGGTTTACAAATTTGGGATTATTTAACCGACAAAATACAGAATATTGGTCACAAGAAAATCAAAATTTATTACAAGAGGGTACCTTTCAAGTGCGGTTCGGTTTCAATGTTTGGCTTGGAATAATCGGTAGTAGTGGTCCAATAATATTTGAAGGACCTCTGACTAGTGCCAGATACTTGAGATTCCTGGAAAATGAGATTGAGGACATTTTAGATGAGTTACCTTTAAATTTAGGACGGAATGTATTTCCAACAAGATGGCGCTCCTCCCCATAATTCAAGGATAGTAATTGATTGCCTTCAACAGAGATTCGAAAACGTAATTTCGACGAATGGTCCTGTGAGGTGGCCTCCAAGGTCACCTGATTTAACGTCCCTTAATTTTCTTGTTTCGGATCATTAAAAAAATATTGTCTATGCAACCGCCATTACAACTCATGAAGACCTGGAGCTACGAGTAAGACGAACAATAAATAGCATAACGGCCCAGCAATTGGCGAACGTTCTTCGAGAAATAGCTATGCGAGTTCAGAAGTGCACTGACGTTAATGGACAGCATTTTGAACAACTGTTGTAATGTTTTGTGTTAATTTTTTGTGTTTCAAAACCACCTTGTGTAACAAGGTAATTAGAATAAAATTGTATTTTCTTATTTTTTTTTTAGCTGTAATTTTGTTTGTATTTATCGCTCATTTTAATACGACATATGAATAAATTCCTTATTAATAGTACCAATAAATGGTACCACGGTACTGATATGATTTCATTTGAAAACATTAGTTTTGCCCCAAAAACAATTTTGGTGAATTTTATTTGCTCATAAATCACGTAATTTAATGTTTTTAATGGGATTTCGAGTAGTAGCATTACACGGGTCATTTAGAATAAATCGGAACCGCCATGGCAAACTTAAATGGGAAATTAAAAATTATATTATGAAAAAAATTTATGTTTGAAATATCACTTATTTGGCATCGTTGGATTCAGAAAATTATGCAGAAATCCAAAATGCAATAATATATAGGGTGTTCCATTTAAAAATCGAGTGTCAGTGTCACTTCCCCAACATTATTTTTGAATCCATTTACCTATGTGCCTGCAAACTGTATTATTTTATTAGTAATCCATAACAATGTGTCGAAGCGTAATTATTTTGTTACTGATATGAAACGTCAAAATTTGTGCGATATAAACGCCAACGTTATTTACAATAATTTTACATATTATAGGTAATCAAAAAGATTATTTTAATTAAATAAATGGATACTGACAGTGAAAACGAAATTTCTTTGACACCGCCAGAGACAACGGAAGCTGCAGGAAACGCCCTCATTAAACTTGTTGCCCGCAAAATCGAAAAAATTATATAGTATGACATGAATCTCCTAAATTGGAGAAATGAAATGAAGATGAATTAAATAAATATAAAATATTTAATAGTCGTGGACAAAGTATATAGTATTCTACTCGCATATAAAGGCTATGATATGCTCGTTGAATAATATGCGTTAACTAATAATGGATAAAACAAATAAACATTTGAAGCAAGTAAACATGAATGTCAGTAATCCTACTAATCTCAGCTTTCAATCAGGAATAACGGCATAAACGTAGCAATCTGTTCCACTTGGAATTTTTAATTATCGTGTGATCTATTATCAAGTAAAGACTTGTCTCTAACATTTTAATATATATTTTAGGCATATATTAGTATCCCGTACTTGTCTTTCTGAAAAAAGGGGTGCGGGGCGTAAAAACTTTTCGTTTGACCTGGCCTTAGAGACCCTCCTCCTTTTATATTACCTTACCTACTAAACCGTTAATAGATTTAAAGATTGTCCAAGCAATATTATACTACTTGGTGTATAATTTGTTGCCTACATTCGGTTCACGTTCACGAAATTTTACAAAAACCTTATAGTTACATTTCGAGAAAATCAAGGACAACAGAGACTCATCTATAGTTTCAGGGCTTAGGGCTTACATGACAAAAACCGTAAATACGCCCCTAAATAAATTGTAATACCTATAACATGCTAATAATGGAATCAGTTTTTTTAAATTAAAATATGATCACATTACAGCCATTATCGATTAGTTATTGTCAATAGATGTAGGCTTCAAGCGTTCGAAGAATGTAGGATGTAAGATACAACCCACAGAAAATTTTCATGTTAGGTACAAATATTTTCAACACCCTGTATCTCGAAAACGTAGTAGATAATATAAACACTTTTGTCGGATTCCTACATATTTAATTTCAATGAGCTTTAACCAACAGAGAGAATATTTACATATTATTCTTCTAAGTTGCAGTCTTCTTTTAGATATACACGATTACGTCGGAAACGTAAAAGGGACACCGCGTAGCAGAAAGATGTACCACGTGACTGATCCTATCCAATCCAATTATCGTTCAGTTGACGTCTCGGTAGATGTCGTGAGGTCCGTTTCTGTAGTAATGTCCGGTGCGGTGTGTCTTTTAACCCCAGTGTAAATTGTTACTTTTATTTAATTTTAGGCTTGACATTGTTTTCACTATCCGCGTTAGATGTATGGACAATAATAAGCGTGCTGTGTACAGAACTAATCTTATGTGTGGGCATTAAAAGTATTTGTGAACGCCAGTAACGGAATGTTTAGTTGATGCCGTGGCCATTCATGTTTTGTTAATTTATTATTATAATTACAAGTGTGTAAACGTTATTTGCGGTTTATTATCGCGGTGTGCCCATACTGTCAGATATGGTTAGTATTCTAGTTTTAATGCATCCGAATTGTGCATGTTATGGGGTCTAGTTACCCATGAATGTCAAATAGGTTAGTGTGTTCCCGCAACCCATTGTCAATGAAGGTTTTCAATTTTTTTGCAGGACACGAAAAATAAAACAGAAAAGAATCGCAACGGTGACAGTGATGCAGAGGTGAGCAATTTTGTTATTTCGCCGTGTTTAATTTATTTTAGATTAAGTTTACGTTACGGGCTATTTTTAGATGAGGAATCTCCGTTTAAATAACTCATGTTTTCTACATTGCGACGGTCGGACGTTCGTTAAAAAATATTCATAATCCTTGCCGTTGTTTTGTTTTTAGATTACTTCGCTATTTTTATTTGGGGGTGTTATGTGTTTTGTTTTACACTTGTCACACGGCCAAGAATTTTGTTACACACACACTTGATTTTTATTTATTTTATACTTATAACTTGCATTTATTTAATACGCATTTCTTTTGGGTCCTATTTGTACACTTGTAACTTAAAACCGATGTCAGTTAGTACAGTGCTGTACCAGACAAGATTAAGTAAAAACAATTTTAATGTTTAACTGTTGCGTGACTTAATTTATTGTCGATATAGTGAATTTTATATGATTTCATTGGTAGCTTTCGCGATAGTCTGCTGAATTGTCGTTGACATCTGTTTATTGGCAACCAACAACTTATTTTTGTTTTGACAAAATAACGAGGCACCACTGACATTAGAAAATATTTTGTTTTATATTTACACTTGCACCAGTATTTGCGTACGTGAGTTGGCCTACGTTTGCGGTTTTAATAAAAAAAGACTTTAGCAAGTTCATTTAATAACAAAACTAATAAATAAAAATTTTGTACCTCTTCATATGTGACACAGTGAAAGCAAAATATTTTGGTAGAGTCATCTTAAGATGTGTAATTACTAAGTATTAAAGATATTGCTTGAGGAATAAAAAGTAAATATGGCTTTGAGTGGTATTTTTCGCAGACGAAAAAGGGGAGTAGTTGATCCGGTAGTAGCATTTCCTTGTTTTGATTAAAAATCTTAATGTCTGCCTATTTTTCTCGTTTTCCAGCCTAAAACTAATTCCATTGGGGGAGTCCCTCCACCTACCCCTCTTAATAAGACCAAGTTGAGCACCGGGACAGTTGCAGGCCCAATTTTAAAGAAAGATAAGCGACATTCAAGTTCACGATTCAACATCACCAAAAATAGAGAATTGGAGATGCTTCCTAGTTTAAGAGGTAATTTATTTATTTATTTTCATTTCATTCGTCGGTAGAGTGATAAGGGTATAGAAAGTTTGATATTTATAGGTTAGGTTTCTATTTTTACTTGATTTGCAATGTGATTGGTGCAAATGTGGGTTTGAACCAACCAGCATTTTACAGTTGTGGATTTGACCAATCAGAACCCGAGTTGCATAATATGTTGTCGTTTTTTTTAATATCGACTTACCACTATTGTCAGTTATAAATACCTACATGAATTTGTTTACCGATTAACATGCTAATGGGTTTAATGCATAAGTATTTATTAGTAAAGCAAATATTTAAATACATTAACATAACCTATAATTTATAAGCCAGCAATCCGCACTTCCACTACCTTACTGTGTTATTGTTTTACACAATTACTTTTAGCTTGAAAAGATTTAAAAAATTAGCAAAGTATTCAAAATAATTCTGTTAAGAAATGAGCCATTACGTATATATTTTGTTTTTGTTATTAGTTTTTGTTTTTAATGGTGTTTTATTAGTTTCATTTTTACTATATTTGATATTCATTTTTATTTTTAACTAAAACTACCTATGTTTTATTATCACAAATTATGGAAATGCTGATGTAGAGCTAGGTCAGGCCTTGTTTAATAAAATACACAGACAAGATCGGTACTTATTAACTTTTTTTTAAAGGAGTATCTAGATCTTTATAGCAGTTTGAAAATTTTTATAAGGAATATTCTTTTTTTTTTACCAAGTTCTTTGCTACAAATGCTACTGGAACTAGGAAAAATAGGTCTCAAAATATTTTAAATCACGAACTTAATAAATTAAAGTAGACACCATATTGGCTAGTTATATTGACCCTCCCGATGCTGATGGCCATGATAGGTCGCCAATGCCAGAGTTACGTTAAGTGAATGCTTGGATCAGACGAAATGTAAAATTATTAAGTCTGACCGATCAGCTGATTTGGCAAAACGGTGAGGTTTTACTGTTCAACTTCCGTGGTCAAAAGTGGTACTTTCATTGTTGTAATTCACATAGCAAATCAAAAGAAAACACATGTGTTGTCAGATTTCATCTTATATTGCCCGTTGCTGTTGATGAACAAATTATTGTTTGGTTTTGGAAACAGTGTAATTAAAACTAAAGTATCAATGATAACTTACTACTATAAATATTTTAATAATCTCACATTTGTTAATGAATTTTGTGTTTAGAGGCATATTGGGATAGCATTGCTGGAGAGAGTGTTAAAGTTTAACGAAAATATAATGCATTTGGCAATATGCCGCAAAATGGCAACTATGTCCAGATAAACCAACATTGTAATAGTTGGTATTCCTATGGGATCTTGCCAATAGCAAATAAATTGACGACCTATCATGGCGACGATGGTTGGTGTTGGTTAGCTTGTATCATGAAGTCCAGATTATTTTTTGAAGTTCGTGATTTAAACATTTGTTTTCTTTGTATTTAGTAGGTAGGTATAGTATTTCTATAGTCAATTTAAAAATTTGAGTCTAAAGCGTTGCTACCAGGATATGTCATTACAAAGTCTGTTTGTGATAGAATAACGCCCGAGACTGTGTTTAAATATTGCAAACGATATCCGTATACGAATCTAGCTAACCAGATATCTTAAGCGCTTACCTGAAACGAAAGTAGTCGATTGTTTACCTGGCTCACCATTACAAATCCGTTACTTGCTCTTTGTTCATTCTTAATATTACCGGTAGTATAGCCTTAGGTTAAATGATATTTATTTACTTTTATTGAATCATTTATGGAGTTGTTCATTAAACTAACAATTTTTATTATACATTAATAATGTATTATGAATAAATATAATTATTATTAATATAAAGTAGTAAAACAATATTTACAATAATTAAAAAGTGATTCTAAACTGTCGGTCGGCGCTCATGACATCGCTCGTATTATCAACTATTCCTTTGTCGGTCTTTTTTATGATTTTAAAACTGACTTTAGATAAACTATAGCTGTGAAGTATATTTTGTTTTGAGTTTTGTTGTTTTATTTATTTTGAACCTTTTATTATGTATAAGGTTTCCAAGTCCCAGGACTAGTTCCAAAGGTCCCGAATATGGTCTTGAATTCGAAATAATGTTCCACTGAAATTTTTAAATGTAATTTTAAAAGGTTATATTAAATTTTTAATCAAATATAAGCGAGAATATAAAGTTATTTAAAAATTGTTAGGAGAACGTATAAGAAAGTTGCGATTTAAAAAGATATCTGAATTATAAACTGAGCACAAACAGATACACCTACAAATGTAAATTAATAATTGACAACCCTATTTTGACATAAAATGAGACCTTAAAACCACAAGTGCTTTTAAGGCTACTTCCTTTATTTTCGAGCGGACTTTCGAGGAAAAACCTTGCTTTGAAAATGCTCACTCTAATTCTACCCTAGTTATGACAGAATATTTATCTTCGGATCTAGCAGGGTGACGTTAATTAAAAAAAACGCTTGTTGCTCAATTGTTATACGAAATGCCCCTATAGTCTATTTGGAAATGAAGAAGAGTAATTAAAGCTCATGTAAATGCAAATTCACAAAAAACAGTAAGGCCTAAAAATATAGCTCGCCACTCCTGGTGTAGGAATCGGCTTCTATTGCCTCTGTATACATTTCCAGCCTCAGAAAACACTCTCTCACTAAATACAAGCTGCTGGTGCGGAAAGGTATCTTTTTGCAAGGGGCAATGACGTGAAAATCAATGGAATGAACATTCCATTGGGATCACATTTTTTGTCAATTATTGGTAAAGTGTCTGCAAAGTCTAACTATTTTTCTTGTCTAGACGTGTACCATATGTACATGTCAGAAGGTCCATGTTCCATGCATCCCCTTATGAAAAATCTGCGGCTCTGTGTACACGCAAAATCCGGCCTGATTTAATCCGCCGGGTTCGGACCAGATTACTGCATCCGGTTATCCGGCAAGAATCAGATCCGGTGCATCCATAGATTTAATACAAACGGTGTTCACAATTTTTTTTCTTTTATTTTTTCCTATGAAAGTAGTCGTGACTTATTCCAACCCTGCATTTCACTGGTTTACTACAGTAATAGTATATTATTCAACGAGCATATAATGATGGCTATTATTCACGATGGTGAAGTTTATGACACGAGCCGCAGGCGAGTGTTGTAAATCACCAGAGTGAATAATAGCCATTATATGCGAGTAGAATACTATACTTTGTCCACGACTAATAAATAAGTATTTAATATTTAATTAATTCATCTTCATTTAATTTCTCCTATTTAAGAAAGATTCATAAGTCACTATATATAATTTTCCGATTTTTCGGGTAACAAAGTTTAATGAGGCAATTTTTGCAGCTTCCTTTATCTCTGACGGTGTCAAAGAAATATCGTTTTCACTGTCAGTATCAATTTATTTAATTATATTATTCGTCTTGAGTTCCTAATCTGTAAAATTATTGAAAATAACGTTGGCGTTGAAATCGCACAAATTTTGACGTTTCAAATTAATTACAGAATACGCTTTGACACATTGGCATGGCTTACTAATAAAATAATACAGTTTGTAGACACGTAGCTAAATGGTTTCAAAAACAATGAGGATTGCCGCGTGTTGCTAATAGATGATGCTTTGAAAAAAACTTACTAATGTAGCTTTTGACTGTTCATTAAAGTACCTCTTCTGCATATACCATTTGAGTGCTTCCTTATAGAAAACTTAGAAAAACAACACTTGTTTTTTGGTTGCTGCAATTTTGACATTTTAAATTTTTAGTAAAAAGTCACTAATGTCATTTCTTATAAACAACTGACTGTCCTTATTATTCACTGCAATCAGTGAATAATGAAATCATTATTCACTGCAAGGAATAATGGATAGCATTATCCTTGAGAAAACACATACATAATGAGTACATTATTTACTAGTCGTGGACAAAAATATTTTGTCCACGACTATTAAATAATGTACTCATTATGTATGTGTTTTCTCAAGGATAATGCTATCCATTATTCCCTGCAGTGAATAATGATTTCATTATTCACTGATTGCAGTGAATAATGAGGACAGTCAGTTGTTTATAAGAAATGACATTAGTGACTTTTTACTAAAAATTTAAAATGTCAAAATTGCAGCAACCAAAAAACAAGTGTTTACTTTCTAAGTTTTCTAGGAAGCACTCAAATGGTACATGCAGAAGAGGTACATTAATGAACAGTCAAAAGCTACATTAGTACGTTTTTCTACTTCTCCATCTTTAAAATAGCGTTTATCGTATACGTTTCCATGACGCTAAATAATCCTTTAAACACGCTTTCGACAAACCGTGACTTCGTGCATTTTAGTCACAGGCTGAACTTAGCAACGAGATATTAGTCACGGCTGAGGTTAATTCTAGATATTTTAATGACAAAAATCAAGTTAGTTTTCCGTAATTCTTGTCATCAATCTGTCAAAATAAATCGACGCGTTGTGACAAGAGACAAGTAATTTTGTTTTACTGTTACCATGTTATTGATACGTTAATAAATGAAATATTAAAATAACTTCCAAATTTTTTATTTAGATATTTGCTGTCGTAGAAAAAGTATAGTATGCAACACGTTTTATAAACTTGTTAGTCACTCATTTTATTAAACACTCGCTCCGCTACGCGTCGCTCGCGATTAATAAAACTCGTGACTAAAATGACGTTTATAAAACTTGTTACATAATATACTATTTTTTTCAAAGCATCATCTATTAGCAACACGCGGCAATCCCCATTTTTGAAACCATTTAGCTACGTGTCTACAAACTGTATTATTTTATTAGTAAGCCATGAAAATGTGTCAAAGCGTATTCTCTAATTAATTTGAACCGTCAAAATTTGTGCGATTTCAACGCCAACGTTATTTACAATAATTTTACATATTAGGGACTCAGAAGAGTAATATAATTAAATAAATTGATACTGACAGGGAAGACGAGATTTCTTTGACACCGTGAGAGATAAAGGAAGCTGCAAAAATCGCCTCATTAAACTTGTTACCCAAAAAATGGAAAAACTATACAGTGGCGGCCCGTGAAATTTTGGTAAGCTATAACTTACTAATGGAGCATGGGACCCATGCCAAACTTTAACGGATCACTACCACGGCCAAACGGAAAAGTTTTGTGGAAAAAAATATTTGATTGGAATTTGCGATTTTTTTTTCAAAAAGTGCAGTGCCTCCCCTGGAATCTGGAAAAGTACTTGTCAAATATCTTCAGTGTATTTTTTTCTCGAACAAGGAAGAAAATATAAGGACGGGTTTTTAATTTTATTAAAAAATCTTCATTTTTTATAAAGTTACATCAGTTTGAAATTTTATTTTACACTGATATTTAATTTATAAAATTTCAAAATGATGTAACTTTTTAAAAAATGAGGACTTTTTGATAAAATTAAAAACATGTCCTTATATTTTCTTCCTTGTTCGAGAAAAAAATACACCATAGATATTTTACAAGTACTTTTCCAGATTCCATGGGGAGGCACTGCATTTTTTTGAAAAAAAATTTCGCAAATTCCAACCAACTATTTTTTCCACAAAACGTCTCCGTTTGGCCGTGGTAGTGATCCATTAAAGTTTGGCGTGGGTCCCATGCTCCACTAGTAAGTTATAGCTTACCAAAATTTCACGGGCCGCCACTGAAACTATATATGGTGACTTATGAATCTTTCTTAAATAGGAGAAATTAAATGAAGATGAATTAAATAAATATTAAATACTTATTTATTAGTCGTGGACAAAGTATAGTATTCTACTCGCATGTAATGGCTATTATTCACTCTGGTGATTTACGACATTCGCCTGCGGCTCGTGTCTTAAACTTCACCATCGTGAATAGCCATCATTATATGCTCGTTGAATAATATACTATTTTTAACGTTATATCCCAAAATGATATTTATTTGACAGTTTCAATGAATCAAGACCGATCAAAACAATGTCATTATTGACAAGTGAAAAATAAAAAAGAAAGTGAAATATAGAAATTTTATTTCACAGTGTGAAATAATACTTAATAGTCAACAGACAACAATTTTATTCATAATGTAACGAACATTTATATAAATAGTAGGTACTGTTACATTATTTATATTTATTCCTGTAATAATAGGTTCAGTTGTGCAAAAAATATTTTATTCATTTATATTAATATGGTGGTTGGTATGATTTTCACAAACGATTGCATCAGCAGACATAGTCATTTCTGTAGTATTGTTTGAAAATACCTTTTTTGAAAATTTCATTTTATTGCAACAGAAAAAAACTTGGTAATGAATGCCCGGAATTGGGGGGCGGCAGTTGAAAATAATTACTATAAATTGAAACCGATTGTTATATAGAAACGACATACCTACAGTGTGAGCAAACTATCCCTTTGGACCTTTTTTCTCAACGCGCAAAAAATATTGTTACCGCGAGATAGGGCACTTCCCAGCAACTCCACCGTAAATGGATATTTACCTGTGGAGCGGTTAATAAATTTAAAAAAATATGTAATAAAAGCTGTCAGGTTCAGTAACAGAAGAAACAGAAAACTTGGAAGAAGAAAAATAAGGAGATGGCGATAGATGGAAACTTAAAAGAAGCATGGAAACTGAAAAGAAGCATCTCACAAACACCTACACTTCACACTCTGTATTCCCATCCCATGCGTTATGCGGCTCTCGCTGCTGACAACAAGCATGTCCAATGTCCAACCCGGCGTATGCAGCCAGTCTGGCGGTATATAAAACATCCGAAATTTGGTTCCGGCACGCGGTTTGGCCGTCCGTTGGGCGTGTTGGATGGACGACCAAGCTGCGTGTTGGAACGAACCTCCATGGATGCCCGGAATCGGCAGCAATGCCCACCTTACGCTGGCAAATCAGTCAATCTTCCAATTATCTCTCAGCAACTGTTGAGGATTTCCATCCCCCCATGACGTTTTAAGGTAAGATTATCAGCTCCAGAATCAGCTAATAGCAAGATCTTCTAAAACTGTCACCGATTTTGACGGCTTTCGAAGGCGTGGACCCTCTACTAATAAGTAGTGAGTCCACGCCTTCGAAAGCCGTCAAAATCGCCATTCCAACAAGGTGAATAATTTTTGATCTCGGGTATCGAAAGAGGGTCCTAATGGGCATTAGAAATGACTTGTTGGACCATTGTTGGCGATTGCACAAGTTTTCCATAAGAAAAAAAGATGACGGAATATTATTTAAAGAATTCGTGTTTTTAAACGTATACCTCTCGCTAGAGAATTAACTACATCCGATATTGATTTGATTTTTTTAATTTTTATACTACTGACATGAGCGCATCTATCTGTACTAATAGAATTTCAAAATCACTTACGGTTTTTTTCTAAATAAATCCTAAATCACAGTAACAAAATTTGTGTGTTTGAAATTTCAACGTGCGGGCAACTACATTAAATATTCAATTTGTTAAATATAATATACTATACGAATGAAATAAGATCTAAAGATCAACAGAGTTTTTGCAAAAAAAAATAGCTCGATATCTTATACAGTTTTTGAGTTACCGACTTTTTAAAATAAACCATAATTAGATTCGTGGTGTTGCTATTAGCATGCGGCTGTCTTCTGGCTTTGCCACTTTCTCAAAATTTTGAAATTTTGGTAGTGTACATCTTCAAATATACATTTTTGAGATTTTTTTCACTCATCCGGTCTTTTTATACATTACTTCAAGTGTAATATGTGTAAGTTTCAGGTGTTTATCTTAAAAACTGTAGAAATGGTAGAGCTTTCACTACTTTCTTTGGAAATCTCTTTATGTTCCGAATTCATGTAATATACTATTTCTACATAACATTCATTTTATATTTGAACACATAATAATCCAATAGTCACATGTTTCTTCTTTCGTTTAAGCTTTGTTGAGATCAATTTCTTTAATTAGTTCAAAAGTTACTTCAAATTTAGTGTAGCGTGTTCGAAATCATGCACGCTTCGCGCGCCTTTCTTACGTGTCGCTGCGTACATTTTCGTGCGTTAAACAAAATGATCTGGAGCCTACATTTTTGATCGTACTAAAAAACTTCATATACGTTTTTTATGTGAAATTTCCCGTACTTTCAATTGGCGTAAGCAGTTTTTTTCGATAAAATTAAATTTTAAAAGTTATTCGAGAAAACCCGTAATATTACATCTATTTTAATAACTACTACAGCGGCACTTTTTAGGAAGAAGATTTTATATCGTATACTATGGATACAATTTAGAAGAGAATGAAAAAAGTCCGCCCTGTTACAAAGAATTCCGAGGCCGATTCTTTTTTTACTGCTCTATATTGTTTTCTAATTTCGAAAGGCGATACAAAAAAAAATTGTAGGTATATACTCGAGACTAAAATGTGTTTTTTTTACTTATTATTACTCGTATGATTTATAGCTCGTACCTACTATTTAAACGCCCCACTTGTAGAATAAACACTATTTTAACCACTTGTTATATAAAATCCATTATAATACCTACTATCTAACTTGGACCACTGTACAATCATTAAATCACCTTAGCTTATGCAACGTGTATGAGCCACCTGACTAAATCTTTAAGAATGTATCTCATTTGTCATCAGCAAACTCCTTTCGCACAGTTACAGGAAAGCCGGTGGAAAATATTATCTGAAACTATTTATACTTGAGAAATTTCGTTAGATCTATTTCTTATGCATGGACTACTGAACAAATACAAAAATTAAAAATAAACGTTTTCATGGCTTGGATCCTGATTTTTTTGAGGGAATGGCATTTTTCATATTCCTGAATAATTACCGGTATAAGGCTAAGTTCTCAAGGATCCGACATCCGAGACCCGAACCAGATGTTTTATTGTATAGAGAAAAGTATCAATTCACATGGTTGGAAATTTTTGTATCTGTTAATTAGTGGAATTAGTGGAATAAAAGTAAAATTTTTAGAGATGTTTTACTATAACAATTTTTTTGCTGGAACTTGTTGCAAATATTACAAGAAGAATAGTAAAAGGTTTTGGATTAACTCTGTGTGGTGGAAAGCTTTTGTTTAAACAAAGAAATATGTTCAAAATTGTGTTTCTTCGCAGTTTTTCTTAAATATCTGGTTGTATAACCCGTATCGTAATAAAGAAAGAAACAAATTGTTCACAACGAAATTGTGTAGTCAGTATTTTTATTTCAACTGCTAAAAAACGATCGAGGAAAAATAGAAATTAAAATTTTAGTTTGAATCGTTCACAGGATTATTGAAATACTTAAATAGTTTATTTTAAAATTTGGCATTAAACTAAAATCTACAAGAAACACACATTTAAGGGAAAATAGACTGTGGTTACGGGTAAAAAGTTAAAAGTGTATCGAATTCGGTGACAGACGCGTGTTTCGTGGCTCCTACAAGATCTCAAGATAAATCCGGATAAAGCGGCAACAAAACATCGAAATTGTATTGAATTAAAGCGTAAACAATTCTGCATTAATTGATATAAATTATCACGAGTCTGACTATTTCATATAGTTAATATTTGATTAAATTATGTTGGTTGAATAAAGCAACATAAAAGGGAGTATATAAACAACCCGAGAAAGTGTACTGCTTGACCGTAAAATCTATATCTGAATGGATCCGGTCCCTTCTTCAAGTGGGTGATATAAAAGCAACAGCCAGCCAGATGTGAATGAAACAGATACGTTTTTGTTTACTTTATTTTAATTTAGTTTAGCTCATTAATGAAGTTTATTTACTGATTTAAATTGAAAAATTAGAAATTAAAATTGAAAAGATATTTATTTATTGGTTTATTAAACTTTGTCACAGGACAGTTTATTAAACAAAAGAGAAAAAAATTAGGTAATGAAATGGAAAATGCCCGGAATTGGGGGACGGCAGTTGAAAATAATTACTGTAAATTGAAACCGATTGTTTCAAAGAGACGACATACCTACAGGGTGAGCAAACTATCCCTTCGGACCTTTTTTCTCATAACCCAGCAATCCACCGTAAATGGATATTTACCTGTGGAACGGTTAATATATAAAAACAAAAAAATATAAAAAATAAAAGCTACCAGATTCAGAAACAGAAAACTTAGAAGAAGAAAAATAAGGAGGTGACGATAGATGGAAACTTAAAAGAAGCATGGAAACTGAAAAGAAGCATCTCGCAAACACCTACACTTCCCATCCTATATTCCCACCCCATGCGTCATGCGACTCTCGCTGCTGACAACAAGCATGTCCAATGTCCAATCCGACGTATGCAGCCGGTCTGGCGGTATATAAAACATCCGAGATTTGGTTCCGGCATGCGGTTTGGCCGCCCGTTGGGCATGTCCGACGGACGACAAAGCTGCGTGTTGGAACGAACCTCCATGGATGCCCGGAATCGGCAGCAGTGCCCACCTTACACTGGAAAATCAATCAATCAATAAAAAAGACCGTGGTTCGACGAAATTGAAGGGTGATGAAGTAGGTATTAATTATTATGCTTTAAAAATGATCGAGTTGTCTGCAAATATTTAATGCACATAAAAACCCCATAAAGCCGACCGTAAATCACTATCTCGTTAGCTCCCAGAGAGCCGTACTTAACATTTTTGTGCAAGTCCAGAACTGAAATTTAACAGTATGTATAACTGTGAAAGTGTATAAAGTGTCTAAAATTTAAACAAGATCCGATTAATAGTAAGGACGTTCTGGCCAAAATAAATTTAGACCAAAATCAGTTTATCACTGTGTATTTCAGAAATTAAGAGCGAAAGGAAAATTTCAATGGATACCCTCTAGACCTCTACCGAACCTGGAAGTATGTACAGTTCCTCATAAAACACCCTGTATAGGATTACCAACATGCGCTAATTTTAAGAGTTTCAATTTATTAAAAGTTTTCAAATCAAATTATGCGATTTAAATATACCTATTCCTTTGCCCCTAAAAGTTCAAGCCATATGGTAGCCATATTTCCAAAACTATTAATTCTACAAATATTTTAAAAAACAAATTAATGTATCGCTTCTTAAGCTTTATTTTTCTATATTGTCATATTTTCCTTTAATGAAATTGTTTTGGAAATATTTGCAAAATAGGATTTTTTTCGGCAAAATCGTAAAATTTTTCTTAATTTAAAGTATATTTTTAAAAACGACTGCTTTGAAAATGCCAAAAAATTAGAGTTTGTTAGTAAAGCTATATCGAAATAAAAACCAATACAGATTTTTTGAGTTTCCGTTATATGGCCAACGTCAGCAGGAAAATTCTATTTTTTTTTTTACAAAGCACTCATTGTTTTGCACGTAACATATCCTTCAAGCTGTACACGATCATCGTTGGTGGTTCAAAGTGTGTCGAGTTCGGTGGAAGACGCATGTTTCGTGGCTCCTATGGGATATCGAGATAAATCCGGATACAGCGGCAACAAAACGCCGAAATTGTACTGAATTGAAGCGTGAACAATTCTGCATTGATTAATATAAATTAGCGCGAGTCTGGCTATTTCATATAGTTGATATTTGATTAAATTATGTTGCTTGAATAAAGCAACACAAAATAGTGTATATAAACAATGCGAGAAAAGTGTACTGCTTGAGTGCTTGACTCTAAAATATATACCTGGATTCGTCCCTTCTTGAAGTGGGTGATATAAAATAAGCAACAGCCAGCCAGATGTGTTAATGAAACAGATAAGTTTTTGTTTATATAGCATGAGCTTTGGTTATTTCTCTTTATTAAATTTTAAACAAGATTTGGAGATCAAAATTGAAAAGATATTAAACATAATATATAGGTGATGAAATAGAAAAACTGCCCAAAATTGAAACCGATTGTTTCAAGGAAACGTCATGCGGGGTGAGCAAACTATCCCTTCGGACCTCTTTACTCATAACGCGCAAAAAAAAAATTGTTGCTGCAAGATAGGGACCTTCCCAGCAACTCCACCGTAGATGGATATTTACTTATGGAGCGGTTAATAAATAAAAAAAGAAAGGGAAAAAATACAAAAATAAAATAAAAAATAAAAGCTGCCAGATCAGAGACACAAGAAGCAGAAAGAAAACTTAGAAGACGAAAAATAAGGAGATGACGATAGATGGAAACTTAAAAGAAGCATGGAAACTGAAGAGAAGCATCTCGCAAACTACTGCACCACACCCCAGCCGGTGATGACAAATGGAAACTTATGGAAGCATGGAAACTTAAAAGAAGCATCTCTCAAACACTTACACTTCCCATCCTATATTCCCACCCCATGCGTCATGCGGCTCTCGCTGCTGACAACAAGCATGGCTAGTGTCCAACCCGGCGTATGCAGCCAGTCTGGCGGTATATAAAACATCCGAGATTTGGTTCCGTCACGCGGTTTGGCCGTCCGTTGGGCATGTTCGACGGACGAGCAGGCTGCGTGTTGGAACGAACCTCCATGGATGCCCGGAATTGGCAGAAATGCCCACCATACGCTGGCAAATCAATCAATGAACATATCCTTTAAACTGTACACAGAAAAAAATTCTATCAAAGAATGCTTCAAGCCCTATACCTATATGTATTTTTATCATATTGTTCATCATGACATATTTACTTGGAAAATATAAATTTACATGAAAAATTGTACACCATTTTTTTCTCTTACAATTTGATTCTATATCAGATTAGGTGGTTACTATTTTACTTTTTTGCCCACCCCTCCAGAAGGGGTGGGAACCACCCCCAAGTAAAAAGCGTCAATTTTTAAAGGGTAAACTTTTTTGTACTCAATATTACAAACTCAATGCAAAAAGTTTCATGAAAATCTGTTCACTATAGCTGGGTTCCCAGATAAAAACCTAATTGCACTCGACTAAAATGTATATTTTTGGTTTTCAACAAGCTCAGTCTGGAAATCGATACGACGAGAGATTTAGATGCGAGTGTGTAGCAGGACTAAGAAATCCTGGTACATAAGAATCACGCATTTCGTCCTTGAAGTAGGATGTTTCCTCTGGCAATAAAATAAATATTGACATTTATGACTAGGTAGGATAACTTATTGTCTAAAATATAAACCTATAAATCTAGTAAACGCTATATCGATATTCTTTTCCGGTCACATTTCCATAATCTCGTTTGACTCTTGCTCCCCTAGGTCTTGGCCGGGGGTTTATTAAAGTTCTTGCTTGTCACGCCGCGCTTTTCACCCTATTTCTATTGTTCTGGAAAGGGGATAGCGACGTCGACGTCTTCCTCGGGGGTAACAGGTGGCGCTTGCGCACGCGCTACCTCACTTGTCGCCGCGATTAATCCATATCGTCGAGTATATCATATATGCGTTGTTGCCGCTTGGCCAAGATTTACCTTTGTTCTGCTACTTTTTTGAATGTTTCAAATCAATGGTGATCTGCATAAGCATATGTCTAGTTAGTCCGATCAATCTACACAAGCCCTTGCAAAAATTGTTGCTACGATAAAAAGAAATATGGTCATTAAAATTTACATGTATCTAAGAGAGAAAGATTTAAAATAAATAAAACTAACAGAATAGGAACTTTGATGATGCACTGAATAAATTTTTGCTGTTGATACTGGAAAAAACTCAACGAAAATACCCGTTCGAAGCAATGTGGTTCCAGAGGTCTGCCCACCACTAGAAAGATATAGAAAAGGAAGAGGATTTAGGATTTAAAAAGTGAATTTACGAAAGGTTCTTGATCTTAAGTGAATTTAGAACAAAAAATGACAAAATAACAAAAAAGACTAAAATACTAACAGGTGACAAATAGGTAGTAACGGAAGATAGACGTAGTGTGGAAAGGTGTGAAAGAAAAAGTGTGGGGTAGATCAAAGTTTTGGTTAGTAGAATTTTGGCTAGATAGGTTGCCGAAAGAGAGGCAACGGCTGGTATGGTAGGTGGTGTTTTATCTGAAATGGGGCATTATGCTTTCTGATTTGGGTTATGTTGCGTGTTAACGGACTATCGCCCAGTCGAAAGGCATAGCGATGTTTAATGGCGTTATGTCGTTACATCGATTATACAAATCTCTGAGGGAGGTGTACCTGCCCGAGTCAGAAATGAGGCGCATAAAAATATATGCTCCAGAACCTGGAGCTTTCGCATTGTCGTGGCCGGGATGCTGCACCACACCGGCGCCGCGTATGTGACGGCCGGTATGATCACCGTCGTGTACAGTAATTTTTTGTTGTTTCTGTTTAGTCCGCTACCCCTTGCCAGGAGCGGATACAGACTCTTGGACATGGAGTAGACTTTCCGTACTGTCTCGTTTACGTGTGTATTGAACGTCAGTCGTTTGTCCAAATGTACCATAAGCGAAAGCGTTACCTATGCGCCAACCATCCGACTGACGATGGACACACAGGCGTCTGGGGATAGTCCATGGGCAACCCCACGAACATTACCGAATATACCCTAGTCAAATTTTGCGCGCATTTAGCGCATATTTTGAATTTGTTCATTTGAAGGATTGATTACTGATTATAATTATGTATATCAAAACGATAAAAATAAAAACAATATAAGAAATAAATAATATTTATTTAAATATACAACTATTAAATGAAAGACATTATTCATACATATATAAAATACAGAATGTTTACTTATATAACATATTAAAATATGGTATAACTTTCACAGAATCTTTGTTTCCCATTGTCCCACCATTTTCAAAGCTAATACTTCCTTTTCGGACTTTGAAGGATTTGTATATTTCCTCTTTATTGATTTAGTTTTTTTCTTTGTTGAAGAAAACCTCATTTGCTTCTTGATTTTTTTGTTAGGCGGTTCCTTCGATGTACTAGGAACTGGGATATTCTTTTTGGAAAGTGCATTTATAATACTCTCCAGAGGAGCCACTTGTTTCAAAACAGCTTCCAGCTGTTCCTCGTTCTCGATAGTACTACATACTTGTAAAACGTTATTCACCATATCCTGTTTTCTTTTATCAAAAGAATCTTTTTTGACTTTACTCACTACACTTAAAATAGCACTTTCTTCTTCGGTAGTAACTGCTATATCATTATTGATTTGTGCAGGCGTACCGACATTTTCAATGCTTGAAGCATTAGTTCTCAAGAACATACAGACAAGATGTATATGCTTACACATATTCCATTTTATGGAAAAGTCTATGCAGCTGCATGTGTAATGGTGAATGCAAGATTGGCAGTCCTGACAACGTAAACTACAACTGCAAGTGCTTTTTGTAGCCTCAACTTTATAAACGTCATCGCAATTAGTGGCACATACGTTCCAAGAGTCACCCAAATCTATTACTGTGTTCTTAAGTTCAACTGACTTTTTATGAATTTGTCTTATTGACGCTAATTTTTTTGAAATTTTTCCTTTATTTAGAACTACTAGTCTATCAAATAATTTATCCTTTATGAACTTCATCAAGATACTAATTGCTTTGTCCAATCTTTTCACTTTCTTCCCACCAAAATAAATATGTTTTAAAATTCTATGCATGTTCTCTAGGTTCATATTAGTGTTTATTCCACACTCCTTACGGTAACAATATGCCCAAGTTGTACATTTATTCACATAAGTTTCAAAATATTCAGAAAACTCTAAATATTCTGTATCTGAATGTAATTTGTCTAATAAATTATCGACCATCACATTGAATGTATATGGATCCATTTCGAACATGATTATTTTAAGCTTTTTGTAAACAATAGCTTGCTTCTCCTTATTTTTAATTTTACTTAAATTTTTTCGCCACGCTCTGTCGACATGCCAACTGCAAAATAATCTGTTCTGAACTGGACCTATTACTGCAGACCATGCATTGTAAAATGTATCGTCCATGTCAGACATAAAAATTTTAGGCTCGATTGACATGTCATGTAAACAACTTTTTATTGTTTCGAAAAATATTTCCATAGCGACAGTAGTAGTATAGCAAAGCCACTACCACGCCATTTCCGTCAGTAGAGTAGCTATGAGAACTTAAAGATGGCGGGTGTCCATCAGGAGAGACCAAGAGTGAGGGTGGGATCTGAAGAGGTAGGCAAAGAAGTATCCAGAGGCTGCTGAAGAAGTGATCGTCAGCAATGACCAGAAGATGATAGGGTTGGTAATAAAAGTTACTAGGGAAAAAGTTACTAGATCTGGAGGTTGGTACACCTGATGGCTGCGATGAAAAAAAGATGGGTGTGATGAGAGTACTTTGTTATAGGAAAGAGCATGTACGTAGACCTGTTAGAACTTGTCTAATAAACGTCAGTCACTATCTGATTTATGGATGATAATCACAAGAACGTGACTGAAATGTAAACAAACTGATAGCATGGGTAGAGGCGGCATGTCTTTGATGATTCATATTTTTAAAATAAACAGATCCTATCTCTGACGTCAGCCTCTGTCCATTATAGCAAATAATCGTGAACATATAATAAAATACCCGCCTAATGATGGATACTATATTAGCGTAATCAAATATTTCAACATCATAAACCGACTTCATCTCAATACACCGAGGGAACCTCTACATTACGTTTAAAAACAAAATATCAAACACAGTAAACAGAAAGCATAAAGTTCTATAATCTTACTTATCACATGGATCAGCACCTCAAGGTTACACTTCTAAGAAAAGAACATCCTCAGCTATCATAAACCTATAGTTTAAGTGAATAATAGAAGAATCAAATTTATGGATACAAATTCCGATCCACCCTGTATACAAGCAATTATAATTTTCTCATTCTCTATTCAAATATTGCTTAAGCATGTCTAGCTTATGGCAGGTCATTATTAGATGAAATCGTAATCAATAATAGGTGTTTGAAAATATGATGGATTTTTCAGATTAGCACAAAAAAAATATATTAAATTAATTTATATATTTTAAACTCTATAAACTAAATCATTCCAAACATAAAATATTGTCCCATTCAGAACCTATACACATTCATCAAATGTTTACATTAAATGATATGCGAGCCCGCATTTGACCTTAAACCAAATCATATCTCACCAAATATTTATGAGTACACTAAGGTAACACATATTAGCGTGGTAAGCGAAATAGGAAATTCCTTCATTGTATACGGAGCGGTACTCAAAGAGACATTGGAAATTAAAACTTTTGAAGATTGTACATGGTAAATTGGTATATGGAGAGTTTAGAGTGATAGATCTCAACAGTATTATTAAAATTTTTAAGGTGCGGTAAGATAGACTAAACAAAAGTATTAATGTTTATATTAACAGTGGACAAGCTTTGACAAGTCCTCAACGGTATCATTGATATTTTTTAAGGCACAACAATTTCAATGAAAAACTTTATGACACACACACAGCTATTAATAATAAGCACATGGGCGTACCTACTAATTTTTCTAGGGGGTAGGATTTGTCTTCAGATTTACGACCATCTTACATACTGAGCCATGTAAATAAAACAACAAGATATGGGTATAGTACATTTTATTCAATAATTAAATATAAACATTTTTTTATCTAAATCATTTAGAACCTTAACTCTATTATAAAATAAACATTCACGAATGCAGTATGTATGAATATCACATGGATATAAATCACTTAAATGTAATAGTACATGATAAGGAGGTAATTCATAATTAGAATCACTTAAAATATTATTAGTAACATTTAAAAAATTATTATAAAAATTATCAAAATTTAAACTATGCAGTAAATCCATATGAGCTGATACAAGTTTATTAACATTAATGAGTTCTCGTACTGCAAATCCAGAGAAACGAAATGTGCAGGAACCATCAGCCACCATTAACGATTTATTATCAGTAAATTGTTTTTTTACTAGTGTATAGTTAGAAAAGTGAATTTCTTCTTCATCTTCTAATGTCACAGAGGCATCCTCAAAGTAATTCATGATAATTTGCTGAAGGTAAGTAATGAAATCATCCCAGTCCACTCTAATGAAAGAAATATTCTCGGGTTTCATGTATACGTCAGAGGCAATCATTTGAATTTTTACGGCAGGAATATAACCTCTCGCTGCACTAAGTCCAGTAATTATTTTATAGTTGGAATTTTTTACATAGAAAACGTTTTCACAAATAAATCTTTCCTCGCTCTGTATAGCTTCTTGATATAAGTCACTAATTCGATCAATTTCTTGCCAGTAATTCCAATCATCTGAAGAAAACGTAGGGCTAGGTGCAATCGATGACATGGTAACACTTGAATATATTCAAAAATACTAAGCTCTAAAACTTTACAGCTCCCTATTTTATAGCATATTATTGGAATTATTCATCTTACACAACCGGATCGACGTTGTAGACGAATCGGTCTAGATTAATCACTGGCGCATTAGCATCCTCTTTTATAGCATTTTGTTGTGTAATTAATTTTTCCAGATTATTTTCAATAGCAGTTAGAGATGTTTTCTGTTGTGTCAAATCTGCGGTGAATTGCATCATATTATTTCGTAAGGCATTAAGCTCCATCATAAAAGCAGCTATAGCATCATCCACATATTTTTTATTAGCCGCATCGTCATTTTCAGAGGGAGATTGAACATTACACAATTTCAGTTTTTCAATGTCGATATTTCCATCCTCGGTAAAGACGAAACCACGACGTGATGACAGTAAATGGGAGCTACTAACATCATCGCGAGCTGACGTGGACCTTCCAAACTTATCGAGACTCATGATGATAATAATGTAGAGTAACCCTATATCCATGTATTTAATAGATAACTCCAGCCTCGCGTAGTTCATTTATTATAGCAAGAATTTCATTATCATGAGAATCGGTATTTCCAGCGCTCTTGGATGCATTCAAAAGCCTTAATCTATCAACTAGCTCGTTAACGTCATCCCAGTAAATATATTCAATAGGTTTTTCATTATAAACCATGCTGATGCCCTCTCCACTACGCGACTTTCCAACCAGCCCACCCTTAAGTAATGGCTTTATGACTTTCGTATACTTAAAAGATCGTGTTCCATTGGATTGTCTTAAGGGGTCATAATTTCTTCTGTGAACATTACTCGCTTCTAGAATATTCTTATAATCATATAAATCTTGTTCATCATATCCTTTGGGTTTCTTCATAAATAGCAGCTCGTATAAGCCTCGTCTTCCTGCATACTTTTCATTGCCAATATTTATTTCAGCATTCGGACTAATGTTTAATTCCAGGGAACCAATATAAAATTTATTCATTTCTGAATCGGGTCTAACGCCATATGTTTCATCGAAATCCCTATTTTTGTTATACAGTCCCATTATATATTGCTTAGCCAAAGGAGAGTACTGCTCAAAATATTCAATTGGATCCATCTGATTAGTTGCTTCATCGAGGGTATAGTCTTCTTCATCTTCTTCTTCTTCTTCTTCATATTCTTTATCTTCATCATCATATTCTTTATCTTCATATTCTTTATCTTCTCCATATTCTTTATCTTCTTCACATTCTTTATCTTCTTCTACAGCTTCTTCTTTATGTTGGTATTTTTATCAGTGGTCTAACATTTACATTGTTTGTAGGCTTCACAGACATATTAATGGATTTTAGTTCTTTTAGTGGTTCGATAACTGGTTTAAATAATCGATTAAGGGTTTCATCCTCCTGAGCTTTTCCTAATTTTAATGCTAAATATTTCTTTCTAATAGCCCTCGATACTTTTCTAATTTTCTCTTTAAGTTCTCTGTCTTTCTCCAATACATATGGTTTTACTCTGGGTGGCTTATATATCTCGAAAGTTATTTTAGTAGACACCATTTTCAAACACGGTCTGAATAGCTTTTTAAAACAGAGTCTGTATACAGGTCGGTACGATTTTAAACAGGATCTGTGTACAGGTCTGTACGATTTTAAACAGGTTTTTACACCTTTTAAACAGGTTTGTACAGGTTTTAAACAGAATCTGTAAACAACTCTGTACGATTTTAAACAGAGTCTGTACGATTTTCACACAGGTCTGTACGATTCTAAACGAGGTCTGTACACCTTTAAAGCACGTCTGTTGTAACTGAGAGCTTGTCTGATAATGACTGATGCGTTCAAATTACACACTTATATACTGATCAAAACCCTTCCGATAACGTCCATTATGTAAATCAAAATCTTTTACGATAACCATTACACCATACTGATCGTTCCAACATCGTCGACACAAATTCTCAAATCGTTCGAATGTCATATCTGGAGTCACGTGATCATCATACACATGGCGTAAATTCATTTTATCCTGTTTAAATAGAATTATGCAGTTACAGTTATCTCGAATATTGTGTTTAGGCGCCCGCGCATAAGTCTGACAGAGATAGAAGCTATCCACAAGCTTATGTCTGCCCATACTGAAATAAGCTCTTATTTTATCCTGCTTATCACAAGCCACATCATCGAAAATGAACACTGAATTAGTTTTAGCCTCGGATGGATCGATTATACTATCACTACTTGTATACGGAAAATAACTAACACTTTTCACACTCTTCAGCACTTCCTCCAACAATTTGTACTTAGGTTGATGCAATGTCTTGGAGTACACGTATACATTCTCAAACCATAGACCATTAGGATCAAATAATAGACTCAGCAGCAAATTGGTTTTACCAGATCCACTGGGACCACATATTATTGTTCTTAGTGTACTAGGAAATAACTCGCCATGTTTTTCTTTTCCGGCAGAGTGATCTGTTAAGAGATCCAAGTTCTCTACAGGAAGTGTGACCTTTTGTCTTCGAACGATCATGATGTAATGCCTTGTCGATCAATGCAATACTTTATATAATCATCATTACATCATGAACAACAACAGTAGTAATCATGATGCCGCCGAGGAAGCACGTAAAGAAAGGTAGAGGAGTCGTTAATAGTCTAATTAACAAACTACCTTTCGAGTTACATTTACCGGGCTATCAATACTGTGGTCCTGGTACGAAGTTACACAAGAGATTAGCTCGTGGAGATCCTGGTATTAACGCTCTCGATAAAGCTTGTCGGGAGCACGATATTGCCTATAGTGAAAACCCAAATTTAGAAGCCAGACACAAGGCTGATTACGAACTTGAACAGCGAGCTTGGGAGCGTGTCAAATCCCAAGACGCCAAATTGGGTGAGAAAGCTGCAGCTTGGGCTATTACTAACACAATGAAGGCTAAACGAAAGATGGGTATGGGTGTTGGCTGTAGGAAGAAAGTTGGATTTAGAAAAGCCGTCTTATCAAATGTTGCTAAAGTACTGAAAAAACATGCCAGTTATGATTTGAAAAAAGATAGCGCGATGATGGTAAAAGCAGCTCGAATTGCCGTTAGGAATGCAGGTGGTCGGGAGAAAATCATTACCCCCCGTATTCTACCTATACCGAAGACTGGAGGTATATTACCTCTGATACCAATTTTTGCTGGTTTGAGTGCATTAGGAGCTTTAGCTGGAGGGGCAACAGGAGTAGCCAAGGCCGTAATCGACGCTAGAAATTCTAAGAAAAAATTGGAAGAAGATGAAAGACATAATAAGACAATGGAGGCTATAGCATTGGGGAAAAATGGATCTGGACTCTATATGAAGCCTTATAAGAAGGGGTATGGTCTATACCTGAAAAAACAGCAAAAAAACTACTATTGAAGCTACCCAATAGAGCACTCTCTGATAGGGACCTGTTGAAATACGTTAAAAAATTAAAAATTCCACATTTCAGAGGTGTCTTTATGCGTGATTCTTTACCGCCATCTCCACCGAGAAAATGTGAAAGTGCTATCATTAATTTAGATACGATGACAGGTCCTGGGACTCACTGGGTAGCATATAAGAAAACTAATGGTTCCGTCTTATATTTCGATAGCTTCGGATCCCTGAAGCCACCAATAGAATTAGTTCGATACCTTGGTGCGAAATGTAAAATTAAATATAATCCTGATGCTTTTCAGACGTACAATACAGCAAATTGTGGCCATTTATGTTTAGAATTTCTCTATAAAAATAATAAGCATGTATGATGTACATTCATTATGTCTCAGATATTCACGTTAAGAGGACGAGGTTCTACGCTCTCCGTAGACTTTTATAATCCCATAAATCTCGATCCTCAATACGATTATTCGTTGGCATTGATTGGTCTTCACACCTACAACAGTATACCTAACATTGAGGAAGGTGTAAATAATAAGTTTTATTACTGGGAACTTGGTGATAAATCTAAGGAGAAAATCATTAAAATACCTACCGGATCCTACGAAATCAGCGACATTGAATCTTATCTGCAGAAGAAACTGATACCTAGTGGGGCATCATCGCAGAGCGAACCCAGCGATTATTTTTCGTTAAAACCCAACAACAATACTCTCAAGTGTGAAATAAAAAGTAAACACGAAATTAATTTTACGCCTAAAGATAGTTTAGCTACTTTACTAGGCTATAGTGCTCAAGTGTTGAAACCGGGTGAACTATATCAATCTGATTTACCGGTTAAAATAGTTAAAGTTATAACCATACACGTGGACTGTAATATCACGACAGGAGCGTTTTACAATAATAAACCATCACATACGATTTTCGAATTTGGTCTGAAAGTCGACCCAGGATACGCTATAGACATTGAACCTAATAATTTAATTTTTCTACCTGTGAATAATAAACAGGAGATACATAATATCACCTTGAAGATACTCGATCAGAACTCTGAGCTGGTGAATTTTCGAGGAGAAGAAATTATTGTCAGGCTAGAACTAAGAAAATTACTATGAGGTTGATATTTAACCCTAGAAACTATATAAACAACAGTTCTTCTAATCAACATCATTCAGTATCTAATCCACATACTGGACAGTCAACTTCCAATTTAACTTCAACTAATATTTTATATTTAAAATCTTTGGGTTATCATGTTGGAAGAACTACAAATATTTCAAGATCCAAGTTACGATGAGTCCATCGTCAGAGAGGAGACCCGATCGTATTATCCGTTTGTAAAATCATTTGGAAATAACGATGAGATAGAAATTGCCATTTATCAACAGGATGCATTACTACTGATGAGTGAAGCTGCAATATCAATTGAAGGAACTTTAAGGAAAAACGCCGCTGGTACTGGTACTATTGAATTTACTAATAACGCCGGAGCATACTTATTCGATTCTATAAGTTATGAATTAAATGGAAAGGAGATCGATAAAGTACGAGATCCTGGAACGACAAGCCTGATAAAAAGTTACTTGTGCTATGATAAGGATGATCATTCTCTGAGTATCGCAGGCTGGAATTATCCTGACGGTCAGCTGGTAACATATGATCCCATAAAAACAACATTCTTTTTAAGGATACCTCTGTGGCATTTCCTTGGATTCTTTCACGATTATAAGAGAGTGGTGTTTGGTAAACAAGTTTTGAGATTAATCAGAGCCCGCAGCGATAATAATTGTTTTAAAGTTTCCAACGATGATACTACTGGTGAATTAACCATAACCAATATAGAGTTAAAGGTTAAACATGTTTTTCTAAATGATGTTCTAAAACTGAATTTGATGTCTGAAATAAATAGTGAAAAACCGATCCTGATGCCGTTTAGACAGTGGGAACTTCATGAGCTGCCTACTCTAACCAATGGCACAACGAAAGAGGTTTGGTCCGTTAAAACATGCACTAATGTGGAAAGTCCTCGATACATTATCGTAGCATTTCAAACGAATAAAAAAGATCAGAAGATGTATGACGTCACCGAATTCGATAACATCGACATATCTAATGTGAAATTGTCGTTAAATTCTGAATACTATCCCTATGAAAACATGAAACTGGATTTCAACTCTAGAAAATATTCCGAGGCGTATTATATGTATACGCAGTTCTCAAAATTATTCGCTTCTAATAATAAGCCCATACTTGACTTTGAGGCTTTCAGTAGCAGAGCATTATTCGTTATAGATTGTTCCAAGAGAAATGATTCCGTAAAGTCGTCTACTGTAGATATCAAAATTGAGATTGAAAGCAGAAAATCATTCCCGCAGAATACTAAGGCCTACTGCATAATTATTCACGATCGAGTTGTGGAATATTCACCTCTAAGTGGATACATAAGAAATGTAATGTAATAAAAGGGAGTGAGTTACACTCTATTACTTCAGTAATTGAAGAGTGAAGCATGAAATTGGTTGTTGTTGACATTCAGGGATTTAATCTTCCCGAATTTTGTCCTAAGGAAATATCATTCGTCAGCCACGAGCAGAATGTACACTATTTATTAAAACCTCCAATACCCTACAGTACGTTAAGTTATGCTATAAGAAGACAGGTGAAATATTTGGAAAGGTTTCATCATGGCCTGAAATATAGTAGTGGTTTTGTTAATTATGATGAATTGAATGATATATTACTCAATCACTTACTTAATGGAGCTGCTGATATGGTGTACGTAAAAGGACATCAGAAGCAACAATTTCTCGAAAGAAAATTACATGAATTGGATAAGAATTCGGCACCTCCCGTAATCAACGTAGAACATCTTAATGGCGATCAAGCTCCACCCAACTTCATAAAGGAAATATCTTCTTGTTTAAATCATTTTACTAATGTTAAGTGTATGTGTAGTTTAAGAAATAGTATAAGGCTTTATGATTGGTTGTATTTAAATTTATCTAAATAAAAAAATATATATCTCTTATTGGGTGTTTTTTTCCATCTCCTTCACACTATTCCCCTATATCCTGAACTCTGATGATTATTATTCAGTTATTTACTAGATGACACAGCAGTAACATGTCTCTTTCTTTGAACGATTTTAATTTATTACTAGAAGAACATTGCCAAAAGCTAGAGCAGTTGAAAAGTATTATAAACTTTTACGAAGAAAAACAGCATGTGCTTTCAAGTTTTCAATCATTAAATATCAGCAACAAAAGTGTGTTTAGTGATAGAAGGCGTTGTGGAAACATTTTACGATCAACAGCAGCACGAAGAATTATCCCCCAATATGTCACAACGCTCTGAAAATCTGGTATTTTTACCCTGTGAACATATAGTCAGTTCTATAAACAGCTGCTATAAATTGTGTGAGTGGCGTAGAAAGGAAGAGCAGAAATGTAAAATTTGTTGAATAAATGATAAAGAAGTAAAACAGTATACGCGAACAATTATATGAACATGCTGCATTGTTTTCCTATGAAGATGTTATCGATCAGAACTCGGAGCTGGTGAAGTAAATTAATATCCGCTGTATATTGCAATTATGTCATACCTTATTTTTGTATTATGAATAATAAAAAAATATATGTTCCAACTCCTTGTTTTATTAACCTAAAATATTCTCAAATGCTTTCTGCTAAAGAGTGTTACTGTATTATTTAAAAAATTACACAATAAAATGACAATTAGATTAAAAGATGATGATTTAACCTTTTTAATCATTCAATATCAGCACAGCTGCATATGAATCATCTTATTTTTTAGAGTCTGTTTATTTTAAAAATATGAATCATCAAAGACATGCCGCCTCTACCCATGCTATCAGTTTGTTTACATTTCAGTCACGTTCTTGCGATTATCATCCATAAATCAGATAGTCACTGACGTTTATTAGACAAGTTCTAACAGGTCTACGTACATGCTCTTTCCTATAACAAAGTACTCTCATCACACCCATCTTTTTTTCATCGCAGCCATCAGGTGTACCAACCTCCAGATCTAGTAACTTTTTCCCTAGTAACTTTTATTACCAACCCTATCATCTTCTGGTCATTGCTGACGATCACTTCTTCAGCAGCCTCTGGGATACTTCTTTGTCTACCTCTTCAGATCCCACCCTCACTCTTGGTCTCTCCTGATGGACACCCGCCATCTTTAAGTTCTCATAGCTACTCTACTGACGGAAATGGCGTGGTAGTGGCTTTGCTATACTACTGACAGTATCTCCCCTATTTGAAAACAAGAAACTGCATGGAAAAAATCTTCTTTTTTAAATTGAGGATAATTTTCTAAAAATACACCTTGTGGTTTGTAAAATCGAACCAAATTTGAAGATTTTTGCATATGCGACACCCACGCTTCTACGCTCAAGTAATCATTTTTATTTAAGATTGCTTCATGGTTTAAATTATAAGAATCCGCAATATTCCACAAATCTTTCCTGGTTGCTAAGTGAATTCTGTCGAGTTGGTTGTTGACAACAGAGTCACGAATATCATCTAAAATTTGTTCCATAGGAATTTTCATGGCAAGTTTTTCAGCAATATGTGCCCTCTCGGATTTACTAATATTTAAATGACCTAGATCTAATTCATGTCCAACATGGGTACCCATATAAACTACCTTTACACCCTGACCTGTTGCGTGGACAATCATATTTGCTGGACAGTAAGAGTTAATTTTATTCGAACCAACCATTTTTATGTGGCGAACACCTTTGCCTCTTGAATGGAAATAGCCATCTCGGTGGCAAATATATTTTGATTTATCTACACCGTTCACTGTATGTCGAGTGCCAGTCATTTTTATAAAATGGGATTTTGTTTCTTTTTCAAATTTTTGCTTCCAAATTTTAAAATCTTCAAATGTACCAAAGTTTAAGGTTTCTTTAGCCATATCTACGTGGTGGTTCACCTCATAATGTGTAAGTACCTCTGCCCTATTTGCTCCTCTGAAATCACAAAGGGAGCAATAAATTTGATTTTTTTTTATGTTCTCAGGCTTATTATGACAATTTTTTTCATGTCTGTCCAAATGATATTTTCTGATAAATATTTTTTGACACACACTGCACATATGAGTCGAATTAGGATTTTCGTGTTTCCACTTGTTATGTGACAATATTGAAGCCTTATTTTGAAAACTTTGTCCACATTTCTCACATTTATATAGGACGACTATTTCGTTGTAATTCTGGATGCTGCTGGATGTCCCTGCACTCTGCCCACTTGATCCACAACCAGAAAACGTTTCTAGAATAAACAATTCAAGTTCAGATTTAAAAATGACAAAAAATACTTGTAATTTAATGTATTTACTAGCCCTGCAGTCTACATACCTTCAGAAGACATTGTACAAAGAATACAGAATTTACTTAAATAAAAAACAATCACAAACAAATATTTGCATAAAATAAATAGTACAAATATAGCATCAACATGTAAACGATAAAGGTATAATTTGAGATTTGGGAATTTTGTTTAAGTCATCAGCCTGTCATTGGGCTCGAGTACATTCGGTAATGTTCGTGGGGTTGCCCATGGTCTGTCCCCAGACGTCTGTGATGGACACTAGGGCAAGAAATAAATAGTAGAGATGGGCGGTCCGAGCAGACCCGTTCCAAGTGAACGAATCCGAAGGTGGAACGGGTCGGACCGAATCCACGATGTCGATCGAACCGGGTCCGCGGTCCGGTCCATTGATCCGTTATGGTATGTAAGTCCTGGTACTGTTCTGAGCTGAGCTCCTGAACTCCGGACCCTGGACTCTGACTGACTGCTTGGATAGATTTGATGAAGTTTGAGTTGATTGTCGTCGCTCCATAAATAGAGTAAATACCCCACGTGCACACTTAGGAAGTGCCTGCGTCGTGATTTCAGGATTTTATTTACTGTTTATCCAAACCCATTCGTATTACTGCAAAATTATTTTATTATATGATTTATCGAGATGTAGTATAATTATACAATAATTAATAATAAGAATATTCGGTGAGTCACACTCACATTACAGTCACACATCACGATGAGGAAATTTTGAAGTGGATCCAATCGAACGAATCCAGTTGAACGGGTCCACTAGCGGAACGGATCCAAACGGACCGAATCCACTAAAGGAACCGGACCGCCCATCTCTAATAAATAGTCAGACAAATGATATCTATTCTGTGTGTACCCAGGCGCTACAGATGTGCGCGCGCAGTTGGATCCATTTCGATTAGACGCAAGTCTACTAAAACGCGTACATTTAGACGCATGTGTAGGGACTCAGCACTACGTATTTAACTTTAAGCTGTGCCGCCCTTGTGACATATGCGTTTCGACGCTGTTAGAAAATCCTAGCTCTAACTTAAGTGCATAACTATATAGTATGTACATGTAGCTGATTTTTTTAGATAATTTTTTCCTACACAGTCTCTGTCCTATAAAATTTTGTCTAATAAAATTTTAACGCATTCGTCACGAATATCTCGGCGTTTTAGGTGTAGCGCCACCGTGGCGCATCTTTTTTTGTTAACTTCCTGTGTTGATTGCGTCTGAAACTTGGATTGTTTTCAGTTTTCATTTCTGAACGTTGCCAAATGTTTTCCATCACCACCTAATTATCGTGAAGTGCGTCACATTTTTTTTTCAACGTATTCACTATTCACGATTGAATCGTGATATTTCTTGTTGGTGTGTTTGCACTTCCAGAATTCTAGTGATATTTCCTCTAAAAGAATGTTATAGTTCTCTTCATATATTTAAATCAAATAAAACATGTCGGGGTATTTAATCTTTACCGCAAAGTCAAAGGCGCCGACACTTTTTATGTGCCTTAAGTATATGAAGAGAACTATAATTTTGCATGATGAATGACGATATGCCACGTTGCCAGTTGAATGTATTTATTTCTTGTCATTAACGATAATTAATTCATTTTTATCGATATAGTTCTCTCCATATTTATATGGCACGTAAAAAACTCAATGCTTCCGACTGAGCTAATGTAAGGGGAGACCCGGGCGTCCTTTATTTTTCTACGCTTTATTAAATAAATATAATGTATTACTTAATAAATAAAACATCATTATTACTCTTATTTAAAGTATGTTCTGGCTTGATTAAGATAAGAAATAAATAGAAACAAGCCTATTTTAATTCAGTTTTTTAACTCTTGTGATATACTTACGCGAATCGTCCCTAACTAGCACGCCATGCAGGGAACAGACAAACAGAGCCGTATTTTGAATTTATCTGTCAATGTCACGAAGGACGTGCAATGCGTCCATCAATCTATAAGATATTCCTATCTTGACGCAAAAGAGAGTAAGATTTTTTAATTAGAAACGTCATTAAGTTTCTACTGAAAACACGATTTTTAAACCTCTAGTATTATTTTATTCATTCCAATACGCAAAAATTTCAAGTACGGCTCTGTAGTACTCTTGTCAGCAGTAATAGCGCCGACTTTGATATTTTGATGGCCGGTTTGTATGGCCTTTTTTAGGTGCATCAAGGAAATGGAGATAACATACTTTAAGCTACTTCAGCCATGATATCGCCCCCTATCGGCTAAAAATCGTTTTGAGGGAACAAATAATCATGGTAAAATCAAGGTATGGGGTATTAAAAAATTGACAAAAGTTCGAATATGTCGGCATCGCTGAACATGTGTCCCTTTAACTGGGTATTTAACTTTACGCGCGAAATGGAAAATTCCTTAGACCAGAGCCCGGATGACAGCGATAAATGACGTCAAAACTAGGGCATGCTCTAGATTTTACCCCTTAAAAAAATGTACAGATTTATGACAGTATCTTATCTTGTAGTATTTGTTTTGTACTTTATCAAAAGTCAGTTTGAAGATCATAAAAAAAGACCGACAAAGTCGAAATAGTAGATATAACGAGCGATGTCATGAACGTCGACCGACAATTTTTAGAATCACTTTTTAATTATTGTGAATATTATTTTACTATTTTATATTAATTGATAGGCATGATGTAAATTATTTATTTATATTAAATAATGTTAGTTTAATGAACAATTCCATAAATTATTCAATAAAAATAAATAAATATAATTTAACCTACGGCTATGCTACCGGTAATATTAAGAATAAACCAAGGGCTTATAATTATAACAAGGGACTTGTAATGGTGAGCCAGGTAAACAATCGACTACTTTCGTTTGAAGTAAGCGCATAACATATCTGGTTAACTATATTCGTATACGGACATCGTTTGCAATATTCAAATAGGCGGTCTCGAGTGTCTCACAAACAGGCTTTGTAATGACTTATCCTGGTAGCAACGCTTTAGACTGAATTTCCATATTGACTGTTGAAATTCTATAGTTCCGTACGTAATATCCAAAGTTAATACTGTTATGAATTACAACCCCTTGAAACTAGAGATTGATACGCCTATGCCTAATAGTGAAGTGACTGGAAAGTTGTAGAAAGAGATAGAGTTTTCTAGAGTGTGGTGAGAGAAGATTCTTGATTGTTTCTGGACGCATCTAGAGGCAATTTCAGAGTATATAAGGCGCGATTACCGGCGCAGAAAAGGAAGTTTATTAAAGTGAAATTGATAGCGAAAAAGTGAGGTTAAATATCAAGTAAACAAAGTGTAAAGGTTATTTTTAAGTATTGTATAGTCAATAAATTATTAAATAAAGTGTTAGTGGTTTACCCCTTGTTAAAATTATTTAGAACCCACAGATTCCTACAAGGTGTTTTCCTAAGAGGTGGGAATACGCAACAATACGACGAAATTATTATAAACACTTTCCCGAAGAGGCAGCCCTCTTCGGGAAAGCGGGAATCTAGCTGGTATGGTGGTATACTGTGACGTTACTTCTTCTCTGAAACCTTTGGAAGTGCGGAAAAAACTTTTGTCATGAAAAATATTCTCATCGACTAGCTTTAAAACTTTTGTTTACCATGTTTTTTTCTCAAATCAAAATTATAAGAGGTAACACAGCCCCACAAAAAAGTTTCGGATCTGGATGACTGACCATGGTATTCCTTTGTATTTTTGGACGTTGAATCCGAATCCGAGGTCAAAAAAGTTCGTACACCCTTCAATTTTTATGTAGGGACAAGAGCATCCCTTCAATAAGGGGTTATGAAGAAGTATCATTATGGAAAGAAGTATGAATGGGGACTTTTTATCTCGCACTCTTCTCCCTTAATTCCGAGGGCTTCAGCAATGGAGTAACAATTCTCCCGAAGGGGTCGATACACCCTCCGTATCCCTTCTATACCCTTCTGGACATAGAACTGTGTTATATAAACTTCTAGCTTACAAGCTCTTGAGAATGCAAAAAAATATGGTAGAGTGGAACCAAGCCTTCAGAAGGGTATAAACTAGCCCCTGCTGGATGAGGAACACAGGGGTGAAGGAAGATCTGGGAGAGCAAGTGTTTCTTGTTTTTACTGCAGAATGGTCGCAGTGCATTAACGAGAACCTCCTTCAATTGCCTTGACCGCATCCTGCAAGGGGCGAAAACTAACCCCCAAACCCCCAAAAAGGGTTTAGTCCAGTCAGTAAAGACAAAAAGAGTGCAAAACCTCGAACTTCGGTTAGGAAAGATCGATTTTCATGAAATAAACTGTATTCGATTCGTAATTGATAGTATTGCAAAGTCTACGTGGTCCGAAGGTGTGCTTTTACCCTGGGGGTGGATGCCATTCTTTTTCGGGGGTGGAAATTAGTAAACTGAAAATAACCACAGAAATCGATAGAGGGATGAAAATCGATTTTATTGTATACATGATGTTTGTTTTAATATTCAAGGGCCCTGGAGCACCATTTCCCTTTATCCGATCGGGCTGAAACTTACATGATTTTTTTGTTTTCATCGAAAAAAATTCTTATCTTCGAAAATAAGGACCACCCTAAATATGCATAGAATAGATACACAAAGGGTTGGTTTATTTTCTGTACCCACAAATATTTTATCATTGTTTAAATACATCTTAAAAAGGTCAGTTTAACATTAACCGGAGACAGTTACCAGCACAATCTTAAACCAATGTAAAAATATTATTTACTGCTATAGTTCCAAGGATACTAAAAACTCTTTACTCTTTGATATGTGCATTACTGTATATTTTGATAATTGGCAACTCCTACTTACATTTTTAAATTTGTTTAGTCTATAATACTTGTAAATCTTAAGTTTACTAAATAATTATCACTTTTTTGAGTTTCTAACTAGGTAAAGAAAATAAAGTTTCAGTTCTTTGACGCCACAGGACTAATTTCCGCTAAAACACAAGCCGCCAATGGCGGAGATGTTGTGCTGACAGACTTAAATCTACGAGCTTAAGGAGGTTGAGGCGTTAGAGTCGGGTCAAGCTTAAAAAGACTGATGTATGAATTAATATTGCACATACGTTTTCACTATCTCTTGCACACAAACTTAAAGCCATAGCCTAAAGACATTGTCAATGTATGTCTACCAAGATTTTTTCCCACTTCTTTTGAGACGGAAATATGTAATGTACACTGAAGAGTGAGAAACACACTCATAAGCTCAGTGATTCTCAAACTGCGTGATTTAACGACGAATATTATTTCTTTCCGTGAACTAACACCACTCTAAATATGAAAAACGTCTTTATATGAAATATTTAAGTTATTTTTAGTGGTAAATAGTGGATATTCATGCTTCAAACGAACAATGCCAAACCACTAAGACTTACAATTTTCTAGTATATAGCTATTACACGTTTTAGAGTAGAATATCGCGTAGCTCAATCGGTAAGATGCCCCCAATGGCGAGTAGACTGTTGGGGCACAATTACCTCGAACGGGTTTTTTCGTTGAGTTTTTTCCCATCTCACCAAAACCAAATTTAAAAAAGTGAAATACGCGAATAAACGCTTCAAGTGGAAAAAGTTTTTAAATGTTTAAGCCTACCACGTAGACAAAACAACCACCTTGTTAAATTTAAGCCGCCACAGGCGGCAGGAGTTTTAACCTTTTAGTTTAAGTTTTATTGAGCCGAACCGATCGCGATCCGTCCAACCGCACTAACACCACGGCGCTGCGCGACGTGGTTGTACGGTTGGCCCCGGATCTCGATCCGGAGAGGCAATTGTTGTACTGAAAAAATGCAGTAAATTTGTTATGATGATGGTAATATGCTCGAACACCAATAAATATAAATGGGGTTGTTGCGAGATCGATTCCCAAGCACTTCCACTTTTTTTTTATTTCATTAATTATTAAAAGTGAATAATTTTCCTTCTAAAATTTTTATTCTATTAAAAAATGTGTCTTTTATTACTACTAGCGCGTGTTTATCTCTAATAAAATCTTCTTTCTTACCTTATATATTAATACACGAATGGCCAAACGTGCGTCGAATAGATAAATTGTTCAAGTGTAGTGTTTTAGTGTTCATGAAAACGTGTCAATGCGTTGTTCTTTCAGAATTGTTTTAATTTATTTGTTTTAAAATTATTGTTAATTTTTTTAATATTTATTTTGTCAACCAGAATTTTTATTTATTACCGCTAAAAGAAAAATAATTTATTTTCGTTATTCTCATAGAGATTTCAGATTTTTTTTTTATTATTATATGAAATATTTTATTTCTACTGACATCGTTCCCCCTACTAATACTACGATCCTATCCTTTCCTGGCAAGAAATGCCCAAACCTTGAATTGGGCAATTCATTTTTTGTTATCAGTTTCATTTGTGCCCGAACATATATACCTACAGTGTCCATCGTAAAGTTGCTACATATGGGAAAAAAATGTATTATTGAGATTTCTGAAAAATACTATATTGGGGGTTCGTTTCTTTTTTTATATGCAAATACCTTTATTCAACTAAAATACATAAAGTTTTTGTTGTCGAAACTAATCAAATATTTGTGAAATAGACACAAGAGTTTATGATAATTAATGGTAGGGGTAAAATTTGCACTTTTTCATTTTCCTCATATCTGCTTCAAAATTGATACATGGGGTCCTTGTTGTATTCTATATGCACTTTTTCTTCATAAAATGTTTCGTGTCCACGTAAGTAAGCCTTTTCCGTGGCGTACGGCTGTGATTCGTTACGTGCAGTAATGGGTGGCCGGCAATTTTCTTGTTGCCGGGTAATGGAGGCTAGGTTTGAAGTGGTCAGAGCCAGGAGTTGCGCTAATTGTTCATAGGTGGGTAGTCCCAAGCTCGGTTGGGGTTGGTCCGTTATGGCGGCAGAGGGGACTGGGATCGTTCCAGTCGTTTGGTTTTGGAGCACTATTTGTCTTTGGGGCGTAGCACTAGGTCTTGCCGTCTGGTACGGCGGGGTGACGTGGTAGGCGCCGGCCGACGAGGTAGGCGTGACGAAGTACTGTGCGTTGGGCGGCGTGCTTGGACTTGGGCTGGTTGCTGTTGGTGGTACCATGCAGTGAGGGGTGGCCAGCTGGCGGCGAGGTGTCAGCGAGGCGTCGCTGAAGAGTTGGGGCCAGTCGGGTGTGGCAGCAATGGTGTACTGACCGCTGGGCAGCCCTGAGCCAGAGTGGGAGGCTTCCCCATGTGTGGAAGCGAATCCAGCGAAGCGGCGATCTCCCAGCGTCGAGGAATCGTCGTTGGCCCGGGATGCTGTTGGGTCCACCATACAGCGAGGGGGCATCACCATATCATCCTCACCACCCAATCTCTGTTCCATCGCCGAGTTTTCGTGCCACGATGCTGCGTCGCGCTCCATGCAGTAATGGGGCATCGCCTGAGAATCTTTGCTACTCCATTCCATATTTGTTGCCTGGGCTTCGTGCCAGGTGGCTGCGCTGCGTGCCATGCAGCGAGGGGGCACCGTCGTGATGACGTCGTGCGTGACCCCAGTGTCGTGTCCTATGTTGGTGGCGAGTCCTGCCTCGCTATGCCTAGGCGCGGAGCCCGGCGACGCACAGTAGTGGGGCGCCGTCGTCGCGACGCCATGCGTAGCACTTGTGCCTGTGGAGAAATCAGAGGACATGCTTACCTCGCCGAGCCGGGTTGCTGTGTTGCTTGCTGTGCAGTGTGGGGCCACCGTCGTGGAGACGTCGGGCGTGACCCCCGTACCCCTTGTCAGGGCGTCGTGTTGGCGGAGCACTTCGTGGTCAGATGCTGTGAGGGGCGTCGTGCAGTGAGGGGGGGCCGACGTGGAGACGTCGCTCTCGACCCCAGTGCCTACTGCCTTGCCACTCCGGGTATGCATTGCCACTTGACACTCAACACAATAAAACTCAATTAAAACACACTGTCTGGTTACAACACAAGAGGAAGGGATAACCTCATCAGCATTGGCGTTGGCTTCTGTGCTCAAATGACTTCTGTTTCGGCAGAAGACTATTAGTTGCTGAAGGCTGGAACATTACTGCTTGAAGGATCGATCACTACTTGCTCGCTGAGAAAAAGTGTTTTCTTATATAGACTTTTTTTGTGCTCAAATGACTTCTGCTTCGGCAGAAGACTATTTTTTGTGCTCAAATGACTTCTGTTTCGGCAGAAGACTAAAACATGAGCACAGCGCGCTAGACAAGTCATAACTTGTTCGCGACGCCGACGCCGATGACACCACCCCCCTTTTTTGTGACTTTATTGAACATTAATAAAGGCATACAGGTTATGTTTCAGTTCAATAATTTCAATTATATAATGTAAGAGTGAGTGGATACAATTTTTCAAAACTATAAACTAAGAGTAAGTGTTAAGATATTTCAACAACTAAGATATTTTAACATATATAGACTAAGATTAAGTGTGGTAAGATATTTTATATAAGTAACTAATAATAGGTCCATTAAGATATTTTAGGTAAAACAAGATATTTAAAATTAAAGTATTTTATGTGACAAATCATAAATGTATTCTAGTTTGAACAAAGTTTTCGCCCTGTGGCGTTGAATTATTTACAATGGTATATTATCGCACGTTTCGTTTTTCTGGACGTCGTCTCCGCGACGCCCGGGGCTGCCTGATCCTGTTGTGAATTGGGGGCTGCTAAGTCCTGCTGTGTTGCTCGCTAAGGCAACGGGATTCTGGAGCGAACCTGTGAGGCTGCAACGTCCTGCTGTGTTGCTTGCTAAGGCAACGGGAGACTGGAGCGATTTATTGAGGCTGCAACGTCCTGCTGTACTGCGGGCTAAGGCAGTGAGATACTGGAGCGCCTCGTGGGGGCTGCTAGGTCCTGCTGTGCTACGTGCTAAGGTAGCGGGATCCTGGAGCGGTGCGCCGGAGCCGGCTGAGCTCGGGCTGGCGTTCGAGTTGACGAATACTCGTGTCCGGACTGGGACAGGCATCTGGCTGGCGGATGGCTGCTGTCGGTCGTGGCCAGGCGTGGTCACGGCCTTCGCCCAGAACGGCATTGGGAACAGTATCGGCGTCGTGTCGAGCGGCTGCTCTTGTCTTGACGTAGAAGGCCCAGGGTCTGCTGGCGGCGGCGGTGCGGCTGACAGCGCCGGGGACTTCTCATTCTTGTTTGTTTGTCTCCTCTTGGCTGAAGTGGATGGACCAGGCACGACTGGGGGCAGTCGGCGGGCTGGAAATTTTGGTTTAGCGGCGGCTGTGGTGCTATGTCCACGTAGATAGTCGCCATGTCCACGGAAGTAGGTACCAGGTCCACGGATGTAGACTTGTGCGTTGGCATCTGGCTTTGGGGCAGCGGGCACTACTGATCCTGTGATAGTAGGCGTGACTGGCTTCTGGGCAACGGGCGCTACTGGTCCTGTGACAGTAGGCGTGGTTGGCTGTTGGGCAGCGGGTGCTGCTGGCTCTGGGGCAGCGGGCGCTACTGGTCCTGTGACAGTAGGAGCTGCGAGCCTTGGTGGGGCTGGATGACCTGGATCCTCGGGATCGTCATCCTCGTCGTTGCTGTCGTCTTCGGTATCGTCATTTTCGGTATCGTCATCTTCGGGATCGTCATCTTTGGGATCGTCATCTTCGGTATCGTCATCTTCGGTATCGTCATCTTCGGGATCGTCATCTTCGGTATCGTCATCATCGGTATCGTCATCATCGATGTCGGTGGTCTGTTGCAGAGATTGTCTGAGTAGGTCAGTCTGGCTGGACTGAATCCTGGGAGGCGGCTCGGGGCCTGGCAGGCCGAGTGGAGGTGACCTCGGGGGAGATGGCTTCGTGCTGACATCTCGGGTATGAGTTGGCGGGAATACCCTGTCCAAAAATACAGAGGCTATTAGTGGGGCAGTGGTGGGCAATACTGACCTTTTATCCTTCCGGGAAAGTCCAGCGTCCTGCTGGTCCGGGAAGGCGTCCATACTCGCTACTTCCTTGGATTCCTGTTCACCTGGCCGTGGCTGGGGAATGAGCGGGGTTGACTGGTCTGAGCTGAGGGAGGTAGCATCTTGCGTCACGGTGTTGACTGGTGACCGCCTGTCCAGGCGGCCCGGGCAAAGGAAAGCAAAGGCGGCGGCTCTGTTGCTTTGTTGCCGTGGTGTCAACGGGCGTGGTTGATGCGTGTCCTGCTCCTGCTTGGCTGTAGCTTCGTCAATCTCATTCTTCTTGGTCGGTGGTGGAGACACCAAGGTTGTGGCTTGTTGCTGGGCTTGTAGTTGCAGCACTGCGTCCTCTGTCTTGGTTGGTAATTCTAGGCTGTTAATTTCCAGCGGTGGGGCCGGGCGCCCTAGTTCTGCCCGACCCATTGGGAGTTTCCCGATGGCGGTGCATTGCGGGGTTGTTGCCTAGTGTTCGACTGACTTCTTTGTGGTGGTGCCGTGGATGTCTGTCCTGGGCCTGGGTTACTGTTTGGACCTACTTGTTGGCTAGGGTTGTTTGAGTTGGTGCCATGCCCTCGGAAGTTATTACCCCCTGTCTGGACGTTTTGTTGGCGGAAGTTAGGGTTTCCCTGTTGGTTGGAGTCGTGTCCACGGGAATTGGGGTTGGCTCGCTGGTTGGAGTCATGTCCGCGGAAATTGGAGTTGCCTTGCTGGGGCTCTGACTGAGTTTGGTTGGTGGGGCAGTCTCGGTGATAGTGAAATCCCGGGCACTTGCGGCACTTTGGTAGACTATTGGTATTATTACTCGCAGGCGGGATGGTGGCTGGCCTCGGCAGCGGTCGGAGTTGCCTCTGAAATTCCCTGTAGTCACCCTCGGCGTTTTCAGCCACTCGGCTCAAGCTTTCCATCGTGGCCACTGGGACATTTCTAGTTGCGAATCTTAGTTCCGGTCGCAGGAGCTCGCGCACCTCCATAACCATCTCTTCTTCCGGCGTATACCGTTCTACCCTCAGCCAGAGTCCAATTTTGCGTTGTATAAAAACGGCGGCGGGTTCGTCGTCTTTCTGTCTCTCACCGTGTAACCTGGAGCGTAGCTTCCCCAGGGTGGCAGTGTCGTTGAACTGCCGCAAGAGCTTTTCCTTTAAGAACTCGTATGTGATGTTGTGGGACTTCCACATCTCCAGGGTGCGTCTGGCTTGACCCTCGAGCTGTTCTATAGCTACTCTCACTTTATCCCTGCCGTGGATGTCTTCATGGAGCATCGCCTCCTCGAGCTCATCCAGGAAGTTGACTGGATCCTCCCATTCCAGGCCTGAGTAAGTGGGCAGCGCTCTCGTTCTTCTTGTGGGCATCCTGTGATGACCTTGTATTGCGTGTATTGCGGCTTGAACGCTTCCCTCCATTAGTCTTGTCATGCTCTCTGCTAGGTTTTGTGTTGGGCGCCACTGGGGGTCCATTTCCCCAGAATCTGTATAGTCGGGTCGTCGTGGATCCTCTTCCCTCCGGAAAGATCTGGCCTCACGCTGTTGGTCGCCATGTCCACGTAAGTAAGCCTTTTCCGTGGCGTACGGCTGTGATTCGTTACGTGCAGTAATGGGTGGCCGGCAATTTTCTTGTTGCCGGGTAATGGAGGCTAGGTTTGAAGTGGTCAGAGCCAGGAGTTGCGCTAATTGTTCATAGGTGGGTAGTCCCAAGCTCGGTTGGGGTTGGTCCGTTATGGCGGCAGAGGGGACTGGGATCGTTCCAGTCGTTTGGTTTTGGAGCACTATTTGTCTTTGGGGCGTAGCACTAGGTCTTGCCGTCTGGTACGGCGGGGTGACGTGGTAGGCGCCGGCCGACGAGGTAGGCGTGACGAAGTACTGTGCGTTGGGCGGCGTGCTTGGACTTGGGCTGGTTGCTGTTGGTGGTACCATGCAGTGAGGGGTGGCCAGCTGGCGGCGAGGTGTCAGCGAGGCGTCGCTGAAGAGTTGGGGCCAGTCGGGTGTGGCAGCAATGGTGTACTGACCGCTGGGCAGCCCTGAGCCAGAGTGGGAGGCTTCCCCATGTGTGGAAGCGAATCCAGCGAAGCGGCGATCTCCCAGCGTCGAGGAATCGTCGTTGGCCCGGGATGCTGTTGGGTCCACCATACAGCGAGGGGGCATCACCATATCATCCTCACCACCCAATCTCTGTTCCATCGCCGAGTTTTCGTGCCACGATGCTGCGTCGCGCTCCATGCAGTAATGGGGCATCGCCTGAGAATCTTTGCTACTCCATTCCATATTTGTTGCCTGGGCTTCGTGCCAGGTGGCTGCGCTGCGTGCCATGCAGCGAGGGGGCACCGTCGTGATGACGTCGTGCGTGACCCCAGTGTCGTGTCCTATGTTGGTGGCGAGTCCTGCCTCGCTATGCCTAGGCGCGGAGCCCGGCGACGCACAGTAGTGGGGCGCCGTCGTCGCGACGCCATGCGTAGCACTTGTGCCTGTGGAGAAATCAGAGGACATGCTTACCTCGCCGAGCCGGGTTGCTGTGTTGCTTGCTGTGCAGTGTGGGGCCACCGTCGTGGAGACGTCGGGCGTGACCCCCGTACCCCTTGTCAGGGCGTCGTGTTGGCGGAGCACTTCGTGGTCAGATGCTGTGAGGGGCGTCGTGCAGTGAGGGGGGGCCGACGTGGAGACGTCGCTCTCGACCCCAGTGCCTACTGCCTTGCCACTCCGGGTATGCATTGCCACTTGACACTCAACACAATAAAACTCAATTAAAACACACTGTCTGGTTACAACACAAGAGGAAGGGATAACCTCATCAGCATTGGCGTTGGCTTCTGTGCTCAAATGACTTCTGTTTCGGCAGAAGACTATTAGTTGCTGAAGGCTGGAACATTACTGCTTGAAGGATCGATCACTACTTGCTCGCTGAGAAAAAGTGTTTTCTTATATAGACTTTTTTTGTGCTCAAATGACTTCTGCTTCGGCAGAAGACTATTTTTTGTGCTCAAATGACTTCTGTTTCGGCAGAAGACTAAAACATGAGCACAGCGCGCTAGACAAGTCATATTGTTCGCGACGCCGACGCCGATGACATTCGATATCTTAACAATTTAACCCACTTTTCGGTACCACGGTCAACTATTTTTTACAGTCCTGCCAAACCGGTGATCACATGACATGTGTCAAAATGTAATTTATTGTTGTTGGACAAGCATATACGAACCCCCAATAGAGTTTTTTAGAAATGTCAAAAATACAATTTTTTCCCATATGTAGCCAACTTTATGGACACTGCAGAATTCCACTAAAATTATGAAGTTACTAAATTAATAATTGTAACATTTTATGATAATGTCTTTCCTATTTTTTTAAATTATTTAGCTACATCATTGCGGAGAACTGTTTGACAACTACTGGCATTTCTTATGCATCAAATAAAATCTTAATTCAGACGTTTTAGCGATCATGACACAAGTCAGTTTAAATTGTAAAAGACTCTTGATGGAAATATTGAAAAAATCTGAAAATAAGTTGTTTTAATAGATTTTTATACCATACAATTTTTAGTAAAAAATCCAAAGTCATTAGGAAACTCATAAAGTTAAAAATTTTAAAAAACCTTTACTTGTAGTCTTATAGAAAATATGTCAACCCAGCATGCAAACGGTACATTTTAATTTATAGCAAATTAATAACCAAATAATGTCAGCAGTTCCGAAAACTAACTATGGAGACGTCGCTCTCGACCCCAGTGCCTACTGCCTTGCCACTCCGGGTATGCATTGCCACTTGACACTCAACACAATAAAACTCAATTAAAACACACTGTCTGGTTACAACACAAGAGGAAGGGATAACCTCATCAGCATTGGCGTTGGCTTCTGTGCTCAAATGACTTCTGTTTCGGCAGAAGACTATTAGTTGCTGAAGGCTGGAACATTACTGCTTGAAGGATCGATCACTACTTGCTCGCTGAGAAAAAGTGTTTTCTTATATAGACTTTTTTTGTGCTCAAATGACTTCTGCTTCGGCAGAAGACTATTTTTTGTGCTCAAATGACTTCTGTTTCGGCAGAAGACTAAAACATGAGCACAGCGCGCTAGACAAGTCATATTGTTCGCGACGCCGACGCCGATGACATTCGATATCTTAACAATTTAACCCACTTTTCGGTACCACGGTCAACTATTTTTTACAGTCCTGCCAAACCGGTGATCACATGACATGTGTCAAAATGTAATTTATTGTTGTTGGACAAGCATATACGAACCCCCAATAGAGTTTTTTAGAAATGTCAAAAATACAATTTTTTCCCATATGTAGCCAACTTTATGGACACTGCAGAATTCCACTAAAATTATGAAGTTACTAAATTAATAATTGTAACATTTTATGATAATGTCTTTCCTATTTTTTTAAATTATTTAGCTACATCATTGCGGAGAACTGTTTGACAACTACTGGCATTTCTTATGCATCAAATAAAATCTTAATTCAGACGTTTTAGCGATCATGACACAAGTCAGTTTAAATTGTAAAAGACTCTTGATGGAAATATTGAAAAAATCTGAAAATAAGTTGTTTTAATAGATTTTTATACCATACAATTTTTAGTAAAAAATCCAAAGTCATTAGGAAACTCATAAAGTTAAAAATTTTAAAAAACCTTTACTTGTAGTCTTATAGAAAATATGTCAACCCAGCATGCAAACGGTACATTTTAATTTATAGCAAATTAATAACCAAATAATGTCAGCAGTTCCGAAAACTAACTATGTAAAGCCTTGATGTCTTATTTTAATATTGTTTCCAATTTAATTAAGAGACTTTTAACAAAAAAATAAATTATTAAACTGTTAAATTTCTTATTTCATTAATTAACTTTAACTGATTTTTCAATTATTTAATGATTTTTTAAAAAAATTTTACTGCTTCTCAGGCAGGAGTTTTAACTTTTTGTATTTATTTTATTGAGTCCTCGATTGAGCCAAACCGGTCGTCACCCGCCCAACCCTACGTACACCACGACGCTGCGCGACGTGGTTGTCTGGTTGGTTCCGGATCGCGATTCGGCGAGGCAATGTATGTATATTATTAATTTAAATAGAATTTGTTATGAAGATGATGATGATGGTTGGGACTGTAACGCCTCAACCTCCTTAACCTAGCTCCTCTGTTGCTATTTAGTGCAGTCAACGGAGGGTTTCACCTCTAACTTGAGTGCTAGTAAATGGATTTGGATAAAATCTTGTGCAATGTGTTTGTAATGGCGTTAATAAAAAAGTTGACAAAAAAGAGTAGGAAATGATCGGAAAGAGTAGAAAACACCCCTTTTATCACGTATTCCGTAATTTGTAGAATTAGATTAAAAAAATACGTTTACCTTTTTTGGCCTAAAATAAGATGTTTTTATTCTAGTAATTTTTTTCGAGAAATGCTTTCTTTTCGAGATATGGCCATTCGAAAATTCCTAAAAGTGGGAGAAGAAAAATGAAAAAGTTGAAAAAATAATCTGAAGAAATTCACGTGAATGTATCATCGAAATACAAGACTTTTTTATTTGCAACTTTTCTGTAAAGTGCGTTTTCGCCGAGTTTTTCGGGAAAAACATGAAAAACTACCCCTTTCTTTGAAATTGTAGCGCTTTAAAAACACATAATTTAAAAATTTGAAAAAATTCATACGTATGCATAAAATATCTCAAAAACTACTGCAAATCTGACTTTTTCGAATAAGAACAATTTTTTTTACGGTGTTACCTATTTTGAATGGAAACACCCCTGTCAAAAATGTGTCTATTATCCGATTTTAACGGAGCTTTTTTTTAAAAGATGGGCCATCGAAAGCTCTACTTTATGACAAAAATTTAGAGATAAATTTCAATTTTCAAGTCCTACCTACTATGATTTTTTTTTCAATGTCAAAAATTGACAAATTTGAATTGCGATTTTTTTAAATAAAATCTAACTATACTACTGGATTCAAAAACATCTAAAATGGGTAAATCCAAAATTTCGTGAAGAAATGGCAGATTTATGACAAAATTAATGTAGGTAATATTTTATAATAGCTTTTACATGATTTTTTCTGAAAATCGTAGTAGCCTATGAAAAATAAACAATAGAAATATAAATTAAGTGGATAGTTTTAATAAATATTGTCTTTTAAACAAACTTAATCATATTTGACATAAAAACATGTATGAACAATTGAAAGTAATAATTAGGTATTTAATAAACAAAATAACAACACATTACAGCATTATACTAAAGCTAAAACAAGATAATACAATTTATCTTAAATTTTTGTAGCCTCTCCAAGGCCACCGTCTATTTCGATGCACTTGTCGAATCGTTTTTTAAAATTCTTTACGACATTCTGCATTTGTTGCCGGGTAACTTCGCACACGCTTATCTTATTCTTGCACACAAATCTTCTCTATTACTCGGGCGTGACCTGTAAACTTTAGATTTTATGAAACCCCATAAAAAAAGTCCACCGGTGTTAAGTCCGGGGATCGGGGTGGCCAAATAATTAACGGGCTACCTCGACCTATCCATCGATTAGGAAAGTTAGCATTAATCCATCTGGTAACCACTCTGGCATTATGGACAGGGCTGCTATCTAATTGAAAGTGTAGATTTACTCTTTCTTGTATTGAAAGTTCACGTAGCATATTCCAAAATTCGTTTCTTAGGAACTGTAAAAACTTCATGCTATTCATATTACCTTCAAAAAAGAAAGGACCAATGATTGTTTCATTGAGTAGCCCACATCAAACATTAACTTTTTGGGAATATTGTCTTTTACAATTAATGACCCACTTTGGGTTTTCTATAGCCCAAAACATACAATTTTGTGACGATACCACCCCATTTGTGGTAAAAGTTGCCTCATCGCTGAATAAAGTAGTTTTCAAAAAATTTCTGTTATAATAATACTCTCCTTGAGCCCGCAAGCAAAAGTCCATCCGTGTTTCATCATCACCAGGTTCCAACATATGTAAAAACTTGGGTTTGAATGGTTTTACCTTATTCCTTTTAAGGCATCGGCGAATATTTTCTCTAGGTAAATTCAAATCTAAGCTAGCTACTCTTACACTGGCGTTTGGATTGTTGTTAAAATAATTTAAAACGGTCTGCTCGTACCTGGGTCTTCTTTGTACATTATCCGTTCTTATAATATGCCTTGTCACAGCGCCACTTGGTTTATTTTAGAAACAGTACTTTTAGTGATGTTGGCCCTATTCGGGTGCCTATTATTAAATATCTCACATACCTCTCCCAAAGTTCTATCATTATCTCCTCTAAGGCGCACAAGTTCAATTTTTTCTGCTACATTTAGAGTATCCATAATTTTAACTTCAAACTAATAAACTAATTTTTTCCTTCAATTCTTTGGGACTCCCTGCCACATGTATGTTTTCTTTTTAACCGGTGCTAGGGGAGGCTACAAAATATATCACAATTAACCAGTATGTTACTGGTAAAAAACCTCTACGCCTGTGACGTTTACGTCAAAGGATCAGTTAAAGGTTGGTTTTTATAAATAAACAACACAATAAGTATAAAAACTTGAAATTAAATATTTCTCCGACGTTTCGGAAATCTAATCTGTTTCCTTTTTCAAGGCTTTTTTTGAAAAATCTTTTTTGCTGTGTATGACAAATACACAGCTCTAAGAATGTTTGTTATATTCAATATCCATAGATACTTACTATTTACATAGAACTGTTGATATAGTTAACAGTTTTTTAGTTTTTATACAATGTTAAGTTTGTGAAGTTCTTCTTTTAACATTGGCAGCCAAGTTGTACAGACATCTACGGAACAATTCGACCCGCAATTATCCTCATTCAATAAACTAATACTTGCATGATAATATTATTGACCAATTTTAAAATTTCAATAACAATATACTCTGAGTATATGCGTATTTTAAAGATCTGACGTTTGACTTTAAAATTTGTTTTCCATGGCACCCTAGTATTATCTGTCATTACTCAATAAAGAGACAATATTTATTAAAACTATCCACTTAACTTATCTTTCTATTGTTTATTTTTCATGGGCTACTTCGATTTTTAGAAAAAAATCATGTAAAAGTTATTATAATTATAAAATTTACCTACATTAATTTTGTCATAAATTTGTCATTATTTAATATTTTTGCACGAAATTTTTGATTTACCCATTTGAGATGTTTCTGAATCCAGTGGTATAGTTAGATTTTATTTGAAAAATCGCTAATCCAATTTGTCCATTTTTGACATTGAAAAAAAAATCGTAGTAGGTCTTGAAAATGGAAATTATCTCTAAAGTTTTGTCATAAAGTAGAGCTTTCGATGGCCTATCTTTAAAAAAAAAAAGCCCCGTTAAATTTTGTTTACAGGGCTGTTTCCATTCAAAATGGGCCACACTGTAAATTTAGTTCTTAATCGAATGGCATATGTTCCAAGCCTCCTTAATCGAAAAATGTTTTTAAACTACAGCGCCATCTCTGGTGATAATATAATAGTAAATTGTACTTCCTGGAGAAGACATTAACAATAGAAATCTATCACCGTTTACAGAATAAAAGTATTTTCAGTTTCCGAGATATCGGCTGAGGGAATGGTACCTGAAACACCCTGTACATAGTCAGGATCATTTTTTTATTCGTTATTTCAGTTCAGCCTGTTATTTAACGGATTTTTCTCCTATTTGATTGAATCAAATTTGTATAAAAATATGAAATAATTGTCAGTTTTTCACTCTCTCTAAATTCACATTGTTTTGAAATTGAAGTTCACTACACGTGAGTAGGTGACACTACTAAACTGTCAGCGTCGCTGTGGCAACACCGCACAGCTCCATGATATCACGTATTTCTCCACTTTGCAGTAAACACAGGGGTGAGACGCCAACTATGATATTCGTTTACTGGCCGCCTTCGTCGTGACAGCGATTTAAAATGTGACTTTTCTCCATGAGGCACATCGACAGTGACAGTGCGGGTTGAAACAGACTTAACAAGTTGGTGTTTAAGTGAATATGGTTCATTCAACTTACGCGCAAGGTCATGTTATGGGAGGTCGGGACACCAGTCCGTTAGGCATCCCGAAATCACCGTCTTTTCACAGCGGTTTGGACCTCGTCGCCTCGGCTAGCGTAGATTCTCTCAAGGCGGTTCAGACCTCGTTAGAGCAGCAGGACACGACCGGGTTTCCCTGCAAGATATCCTTTTATAATGCCATGGCCGTCACCTCGAAGGCTGGTAGTGCAGGGGAAATGACGGGGAGGAATGGTGTTGGTGTGCCGCATCTGACGATGCCTCCTGTTCCGAAGAATGCGACTGCTGTGCGTACGATGCAGTCTGTGGGACAATTGCCACTGCTCAGAGGTGAACATACGACTTATTATTTATAATTTGCATGAGCGTCTCGTTCGTAGGTTTCATAAGGGTGTTGTAGTTTCATGTCTCAAATTGACATGTGTAAAAGAGCGATTTATTGCAGGGTGGGGTTGGGGTAAATGCCAGTTCGTAGTGTGTATGTTACAAACTACCGATACGATTCATCCGGACTTAACCTTAAATTCTTAAGATGCAGTTTACGATTTAATTATTCACTTTACTACCTAATAAACGAATCAACTGAGGGTTGGAAATTCCGATAATTGCATTGGAAGTGAGGGGGTTGAATGATAAATTCAATATCTCATTGTCCTATAGTTATAGCCTAAGAGCTGGCTACGAGAATTAAAAATGATAAGGTCCAGTGAATTTTTTTATGTAAAAACCCTCCTTACTAGCTGAAAAGTACATAGCTCTGCAGCCAGAAATCCATCCCGGGGAGGGAAGCGTGGGCGGGCGGTCAAACTCGTTAATTTTTAATCGAAATAAAATCTTTGAGTGCAGCTCTGAAAGTTTGTGTAGTTAACAGTTTTTAACTGTAGAAATTGCGTAAAATTATTGCCAGACGTCTAGGCCGGGGATTAAACGTTGCCAGAAGTCGGTAAAGTTGTAGGAAAATTGTTAAAATTATTAAAATTTGACATTGGTCAAGGTGCAGTTGTGACCATTTTGTTTTTATATTTAAAATCTCCCTATTCTTCCGGGTTTTCCGGTTATTAACGTACTAGTGACATTAATGGAGCAAAAAACAAATCAAATTCGTGAAATGTCAAAAATGCCATTTTTCGTTCACTTCTGTCGACTCGAATTTTCGATTTCGCCCATGCAATTAACGATACCGTGAAAATGTCAGTTTCGATCTTTCGATATCGACATTAGGAAGCTTTCCTGCTAATGTATTTATTTAGTTATGAACATTTAAAAATTTCATGTTTTGCCTTCCGACGAGACTAATTGAAATTTCAAGTCCACCCCGACCTTAGCACATCGCGTTAAGCGACGACATTCACATCGGATTTCTCGGTTCGAATCCTGTACGGGTGTACTTTTTAAAATTTGTTTTGCACTTTTTGACTGATATTTCTTAACTTAAAATTACATCGCATTTATTTATTTATTTCTACAGTTAAAAACTAACTACACAAAATTTCAGAGCTGCACTCAAAGATTTAATTTTACTTAAAACTTAATGCGCTTGACCACGAACCCAAATTTAAAAAAAAAAGATTAAAAAATTCGCCCGCCCACGCTTCCCTCCCCGGGATGGAGTTCTGGCTGCAGAGCTATGTACTTTTCAGCTAGTAAGGAGGGTTTTTACATAAAAATTTTCACTGAATCTTATCATTTTTAATTTCTGTAGCCAGTTCTCCCTCTATTACAGTAGGCGATGTAAATATGTATAGGTACATAAAAAAAATTACAGGGAAATATTTTATCCACGCCTGCTAGATAAAGTCGTATTACCTACTATTACTCCACTAATTGGTTTGTTTTACAAATAAATATAGGCAATATGGCGATATTCAAACTTTTTAACGCAATGATCTGGCAACACTACAGAAACCAAATAGTGGAGTAAAAAATAAGAGACGTTGATATACCTACATAGTTTTGTAACAGCATAATTGTGATTTCATGCCTTCTGGGGTATGCATCACCAGGAGTATATATCCGAGTTTTGGACTTCCAAAGCCTAATGCGTTTTTTTTTTGAATTGCGTGTTTTTAAGTAAAAAGATGGATATATCAGGTTCTAGAGGTCGATCGGGACAAACAAAAAACCAATGTCTTCGCAATTAAAATTCCAACAAGTCTGCGTTGGTTGTGGGTCATTTGAGTACGTACATAACATACAAAATTGAATAAACTTGCTAAAAACCGTTTTTGTTTTTTTTTAATTTAATCAGGACGTTGAGTCCAAATCGGCTCTGAACTTTCAAAAAGTATATACAGATTCGGAAAATGCAGTTTAGGGTATAGGAATAACGATGTAATTGACCACGCCCCGCTAGTTCCATAAATCGTGAAAGCAGAGGCACACAATGAATTGAATTTAGTACGGCATGAACTAAGAATGGATGCGGACGTAGGTAATAATTTCTATACGAAACGAGAAAATATCTCTTCGTCAAAAGCGAAGAAGTTATTTGTCACATTTTTGACAAATAATTTCTTCTATTGAAAGCATTTCTGCAGTTTCTTTTAGCCGTGAATGCTATGGGAATAAAATAATAATTCTTATTAAAACCGAAATGAAAATAGAACATTAAAATTGAATTAAATAACTCGGAAACTTAAAATCAACTAATAATTATCAAAAAATAAATTATTCTTATTAAATTACAAAAATAGAACATTAAAATAAAATTAAATAACCCTCAGAAACTAAAATCAACTAATAATTATCGAACAATAAATTAATCAAGTTAAGGATTCAAACAAACCACCTTCTTGTGCCCAACAATAGCCAAACTGATTATACAATGAACCTCTCATATCATTGAGTTGATTTGGAGTAATGCTTGCACAAAGTTGGATAAGTTTTTTTCCGTAATTCAACTAAATTATTGGCTCGTTCAAACGCATGTTTGTACGCGGTTTCCTTTAAAAAGCCCCACAGAAAGAAATCATGGGGTGCTAGATCAGGTGACCTGGGGGGGCCCTTTTATCATACTCCTCGTAGATTTTAAACGATTGGGAAATGTTCTTTCCAGAAAATTAATAACATTTAAGGTATTGTGACTTGGGCAGCCGTCTTGTTGAAACCAAATGTCGTCAAAGTTGACAGGAAGATTTTGAACTGCAGGAATTATTTGGTTTTGTAAAAGCTTTAAATATTTATTACCATTTAAATTGCCATGGATTAGCAGTGGGCCTATAATATGAATGTCTAAAATTCCCGTCCAAACGTTCAACTTTTGAGGATACTGAGTTCGCACAGCACACTCAAATGTTTATTTTTTCGAGATCAATATCGTACTACGGATGGATTGTGTTTCCTATGTAATGAAAAGGATGATTCATCTGTAAACAATATATTCTTTAAGAAGTTTTCATTCTCATTCAGTTTATTTATCATGATTTCAAAAAATTCCATCCGTTTGAAATGGGCTTGTTCCATGATATTCTTTTTATGTTTTTTATACTTTTTCATATAGTACTCGATATTCTCATTATGCACTTAAAATTTCGTATTATTAACCTTTTCCATTCTCGAGATATAAGGAGTTGAAGTTAGTAATAGTTGCAACAACCGAGCGCCCATTTGTGACGTCACTATACGCAAGTGGCGTAAGAAAAGTGGCTTTCAAATTTAACCTGAAGGGTCGAAAAATATGGAATTTCTAAACGCTGGTAACTAAATAAATACGTCGAGTGGAAGTTTTTTCTATGTCTCTACGGAAAGGAGAAGGTCGGCGATGAATCCTAATCGTAAATTGCAGGGTCAAAATCGAAAATTCGTCCCGACAGGAGCGAGGGAAAATTGTAATTTTTTGACATTTCACCAAATCGTACTTCCCTACTGTCAAGAAGGAAGCAAAACAAACAATACTTCGAAAATACTTATAATTATAACAACTAAGGAGCATCAAGTCTATTGAGATCACCGAGTCTATGCGTATAGTGACGTAGCGTCTGGCCACGCCCCATTTTCGCGAGGTGCAGATTTGTAATAGTTTTTAAGATACTAAACGTGCGAATAAGATTCTCATTTTTTGCAGATCCATTATTTTATACTTGTGCTTTCGATTTATGAAATAAAAAAAAAATGCCGAACAAGCCCATTGTCCTCGAGAAATATTTCTTGCGTTGTTTGAACTTTAAAACAACTAGTTTCAACAAGTGCACAGACATTAGTTTCGCGAATTTCACGTTCTTCGCTCATTTGTTGATGACGGGGCTCGGGTTGACAGCATTTTTTACAATAATTCACGACACACCCGAAATTTTTAAATTTTTTAATAATGTATGAAATTATGTTAGCTGAGGGGATTAGTCTGTCTTGATATGCCACAGTAAATAATTTTGTGTTATCAGTGGAATGGCCCCCGAAGTACCACTTCACAATCTGCACTTTTTCTGCAGTTGTATAAACACACGGCATTTTAATAACGAAATTGAGATTAATTTATTTTATTCCCACACGTCTAAACAGCTACGCTATTAAAAGCAGAATGGGTGCGCTCGCGCTATTCTCAACTCGTCGAGGTCAAGCGATAGCGCTATTATACCAATGCCCTGCATTGTTCTACAACAAGGCGTGGTTTATCTGCGCAGAAACAAGTTTACGTACCTAAAACTAAATTTGCTGAATCTGTATACCTTTTGTTGAAAGTAAAACATCTTGAATTTTGGTGAACCCTCTGGACACAAATGAATTTATCATAAATTTAAATTGGCCGCCATTTTATGCCATTAAGTCCAGAATGGATAATTCTTTCAAAATGTAGATCTCGATGCCAGCTTTCCGTTAATATAAAAAAAGTTTTTTTAAAGTCATTTTGGGCCATTCCTTGAATTTTTCTATAAGAAATGTCAAAATATCTTGTGGTGAACCATATACATATGCAAAATTTCAAGTCAATACGGCATGTGGAAGTTGGTGAAAATTAAGTTGAAAGATTTTCCTATACACAAAGTTACAGGTCATTCTAATAAAAGCCTGTTAAAAACTAATTGCATTAGTTTCTACGTAATGTACCTTTTTGCCTAGATTAGATTATATCGGAGAAACTAACTTGAATCTCTCGCTTCTGTTTTACACTCATTTTATGCGTATTTTTATACATAGCAAAAAAGTATAATAGCCTCTTTCAATGTAGCTTTTACCATTTTTCTCTTATAATGGAGAAATCAAGTCATCGCCAAATTGCCTGATTTTAAGTCTCCGCAGAACGTAATTTGAGGCATTTTAACTTCGACCTATAGACTTACATATTCAAGGAGGCGTAACTACGGTGAAGATGACTGAAAACGTTTGGGGAGGCAAAACAAAAACCTTTGTGTTAGCGTTGAGTTTGAAAATGAAACTAATGCGACGTTGGTTGTAATTATAGTAAAGTACGGCCAATAAGTCTAGTCAGCCGCACCGGTTATTAAAACCTTTACCATTGTAAATATGTATATATGTGGCGCCACTGATTGCGGTAGGTTAGGTACATTTCACGTTTGTTTGTGATAGTTCCGCAAATTTCATAGTAGTTGAACAAATTATTAGGTATAAAGACACCACATTTAAACATTTATACTATTTGGTCGATTATAGCATTTCAGCATTTTTTTTAAATTTTAGAAATCGAAAATAGAACACTTAAGACAATTTTCAAATTTTTTTGTTTTTATTCGAGCGTTTAAGCCCTTAAATAAAAGTTGTGTCTCGCGAAAACAGGACCGAGCTTCGTGTGACGTCACTTTGCATAGGCTGATCGGATGACAGTCAAATTTTTGACTTTAAGGTTAACACATTTTTACACATTTTTCTTCAAACGTCAGATTAACTCATCATTTTATGATAACAAAGTTTGGCGGATTAATAATGGATTACTTGATTACTGTAGCAAATTCAAACTATTTCGCCATAGTGTTTATGCAGAATGACGTCACGAGTCGGTGAAGCGCTTTGTACTGAAACCCAATCTTTAACATTGAATATCTAAGGATTGGATATACTTATGAAGCTGAAATTTTGAACAGCTTATCTAGATTATCGAATACTATTGAGTACCATAAAAAAATAACGAAAAAAAAAATTGTCGGTAACAAGCCCGTTACACATAATGACCTAGTCGTGGTTTTCATCTCTGGTAGGCGGATAAAACTTAATATATTTCTCTAGATTATGTGGGATTATATAGTAGAACGAGATGTCGCTTAAGCATTACATAACAGCTACTATCCTTTAACCAGAATGCATTTACTAAATTCGTAAATCCGCACGTCGCTGGCTCTACTGACTAGACTTATTGGCCCTACTATAGTTTATTTTAAAATATATTTATATTAAGGTGGCCATTCCCTAAAAAAAGACATCCGATAGCGAAATATTTATTATTCTTGGCCATAACTTTTTTTTCTTAGTACGAATATTTAAAAAAATTATAAGAGTACCTAAGTAGAACCATAACAAGACTATTACCATGAATTTTCACTCAACAATTTCAGTGGTTTGCAAAATAGCTAGATTTAAATTTAAGAATTATGGTAATCTACCTATTTCGTAGTTTTAAATCTAGCAATTTTGCAAACCACTGAAATTATTGAGTGAAAATTCATAGTGATAGTCTTGTTATGGTTCTACTTAGGTACTCTTATAGTTTTTTTAAATATACGAACTAAGAAAAAAAAGTTATGGCCAAAAATAATAAATATTTCCCTATCGAATGTCACTTTCTAGGGAATGGCTACCTTAATTTATTTATGCATTTAACAACAATGTCTTTATTGTATATAACGAGTAGGTATTTTTAATTTGACATAAGGTGGCAGAATCATTAATTATTTGACTGACAACAAAACTTTATGAGTCTCTAGTGTTTATTTTCGCTTCACAAACTCTGTTTACATGACATGTTGATAGTGTTTTATCTTTTCAAATTGTTACTGGCTGAAAGCTGATATAATGACTTATAACTATGCTGACAAATGCACTTATTTTAGTAGAAATTGCTATTTTCCGTTGCAATTATGCCCTGGTGTCTTTTAAAACGTCGTAAAGTTACTTATTACGTACAAGTGCGTATATTAAGCTATTGTTCTAATTGTGTATACCTACTGGAGTGCTGAAAAGAGTATTTTAAGAATTCAAACATTAGAAGCAACGAACAGTGCACAGTGAGTCGGACTCTTAAAAATCAGGAAAATTTTACATTTCAATGGAATTGCATTAGAATCGAGGGGTGGCTCACTGTCTGAAATTCTGTACACCATGTTACTGTTGGTATTATCTTACCAATATATTACCGACAATACCGAAATATTAAGTACCGTTAATTTCTAAATATTACCGACAATACCGAAATATTACCGACAATACCGAAATATTAAGTACCGTTAATTTCTAAATATTACCGACAATACCGAAATATTACCGACAATACCGAAATATTACCAACAATACTGAAATATTACCGACAATACCGAGATATTACCAACATTATCGAGATATTACCAACAATACCGAAATATTACCGACAATACCGTAATATTACCAACAATACCGACCTATTACAGACAATACCGAAATATTACTGCATGATTCGCAAAGTACACATAAAAAGACTGACCTCGATACTGAATTTTAAACTCTGAATGATTAATTTCAATAAACTGTACTTATATGAATATTACTTACGAGACTACTTATAAATACAATTTGCAAAATTGAATTAAGATAAAAAATTGTTTTAAAATATGGGATGGTACTTAAAAACAAGGAAAAAAATACCTATTTTTAATATATTTATTATACGAGTAGATATTTCAAAATAATTTGAAAACAATGATAAAACTCTCAATAAACTACAAATAAGGAATAAACAAAACATAAAAATATCAAACATAGAAAATATATACTTTAGGTATTCAAAGAAATGTATTAATTGAAAAATAAAATGTTTTTCGTATATAAAAATTAAGTATTCATGTATTTTATTATACTGTACAATAGGGTGGAGTGAAACACATTTTCTTTTCAATTTTTATAGATGCATATGCTAGATCTCGGTGTAGATAGATGCCATTTTGTATCGAAGTGTTTTCTCTCCGATGCCAAAAATGCAATTTAAATAAATAATTATGCCTCGTTACTTGTTCCAATTACGGTCGAAAACTAGGTATTGTAAATTATTATTATCCTAATTTAGCTAGCTTAAAGCGCGGAACAGAATTTTATTTTATACAGAAACTGTAACGAATCCGTCCGTGAGAGGGCTATCTGCAATATTAAAAATAATTACAAAATTTGCCACGATCGGCGTTTGGTCAGACCAGTGGTAATCATTCTCATTAAAGCGGTTATATTCCGAACCGAAGACGCAATAAGTACACGCCTTATACAATTGCCACCGTTTCTTGTCGCTGTTTTTATGGTAACACAGATAAGACGAATTCACTAAAATGTGTGTATTAAAGCGATAATTTTAAAATAATTTCCGATTGAATATATCACTAACTCCCTTTTAACTGTATCCGCTCTCATTTATCATTTCCCCCCTTTTTTTATATATTAACCAACTACTAATATAGCCTAGCTTCTTTTTAGTCTCATTTCGATTTAAAATCGAAACGTGCCTCGTGCTCTACTCAAATTTCTGATTGTACTTTCACAGTAAAGCAGCTTGTTCATCTCTGTTCCACTATGGAGATACTTCTCCCACTGTCGAACGCCAAACTAGGAACGTTAAATAGTAGATGCAAATTAGCGCTCGAGTTCTCTATATTCTAACACTGTAAATTCAACAACTGATTGGTCACAGAAATAGCTAATTCCACAAAACGCTTATCTGTCATTGTGGATTTAAATATGCCCTTATTGGTTTTTGTGGATTTTTTGTTTTGAAAAACTGCTTTAATAGTCGCTACACTAAGTAACTAACTAAACTTAATATCCAAAGTGCTACGGCAACGTTAGAATAAAAATCATTTTCTCTAACACTATTTCAGAAACTACAAATTCCACAACTAAAAATTGTGTCGAAACAAGTATCATTCCCACACACTATTATGGTTTATGTATGTATGTATAATACCGCACGGCTTTCGACAAATCAGAAGCCGTTAAGTCACATTTAGTGGTTTGGTTGATATGATTACGTCGAACAAAAGATATTTATTTCTAGCTTGGCATTTGACGTTTTGTAGTCTTTTCGTATAATTTCTAAAATAATTTTAGAGAAAGTATAGTCTACACCACGTCTGGAATGGCATATTCCACACTCGCGAACCGTAGTCCGAGCCTTCGGTTCGGACTACACACTTTTCTCTCGTGTGGAATTTGGGCCATTCCATAACTTGTTATAGAATATATTATTCTCCCACATACTTACTTTAATAGTTCCAAAATTAATTGAATATGACAGTACGTCCAGTGAGACCTTGCAGTTTATACATGTTGAAAACCGTCTACATTCTTGAAATTTGTTCATTCATGAATTTTTCCGTGCCCCAAAAAGTGGCTCGGCTAGTGCAATTGCACCGAATGCACCTATAGAAGTTCTGATTCTGCTCTTATTTCTCATCTATGGACTGAGATGTGTGTAAAGTAGATTGCGAATATCTTACCTCTGTTAAAATCATGATGCAAATCTTTATAAACACATTAATTTGAATACAAATTTCTAAGTACTACCAAAATATTACTGAAAATACTGAATATTACCAAATATTATCGAATATTACCAAATATTACCAACTATTACTGACAATACTGAAATATTACTGATATTACTAAAATATTACCGATAATAATAATAATAATAATAATCTTTATTAATTTTAGAAAACAAAGCACAAAGTACATTTGTTTAAAAAATTACGTCATAATAAAAACCAAAAACAAGAAAAAAAACAGAACAATATAGACTATGAAACAAAATATAAGCCTAAGTATATAACAAAAGACAATGTAAAACGGTCAAGTCACAAATTATAAACTATTAACATACATATAACATAACTTCCTATATATACATACTTTAAAAAACTGATATAAATTCCTCCACTGTATAACAAGTTCTATCAACAAGCAACGCCTTTACAGCACGTTTAAATTTAAAAAAGTTTGACATATGTTTAATATGGTCTGGCAATACATTAAATAATTTACAGCCATTGAAAAGAAGGCTCTTTTGAAATAACGCAGTGTCATATTTAGGAGGTAGCATATAATCTTTTTTTCTTGTATTATAATCATTAATTTTATTATCACCAAATTTACTTTTATTCTTATATACAAAACAAACTACTTCATAAATATACAAAGAAGCTAAAAGTAAGAATGTTTTGCGATTTAAAAGCCCCTCTACATGATTCACCATATTTTATATTAGCAATAATACGTACAGATATTACTTATATTACCAAAATATCACTAATATTACCAATATTACCAAAATATTACTGATAATACTAAGACTACCGGCAGGCTGTACACCATATTACCGGAGTGAGCCACCCCTCGATTAGAATTAGATGTTAGGTTCGGAGTAGGTAATACCTAATATGATGCGAATTTGATGCTTAAAAATTTAAAACTACCAATACTTTCTTTTACTATGTGAGAGCAAAATAGGAGACCACTTAAAGAGTGAAAACAATTTTTGAAAAAAAAAAAATGAACCGAAGAAATTATAAAGTATTTCAGGATTCATTCGAAGCGTGTCACAACCCTCGATGACGAGACCGATAACAAGACCGAGAATGTCTCGGTTTCATCGGAAGCTATGTTTTTCTGTTTCCTACCAATAACGAATGTTCGTTTCTTTCGAAAATTGCAGTATTCTAAATTGCCTAACTTTAATATGTGTTGATAATTGAAAAACCAGCCACATAACTACACAATACGTTTTTATGAATTGGCAGTTGGCGTGCGCTGAAATGCGTCATTAAAGATCATAATGCTACAATAATTATTTTATTATCATTGCGAAGTTAAACATGGTTTTTATGTGGGTTAAAGTTCAGTTGAAATAGAAAAAAAAGGCGTTAGCGTTAGTTACAGACCATCATTTTATTTAGTTTCTCTGATGCATGTAACTCGAAATAACTTTTAGAATAAACTTGAACTTAAAGCTGTCAAGATATAAAAATAAACTCACCTCATTGATATATGTTACCAAAGCCAAACGGTTGCCTCATAAAAATTCCGTAAATAGAATTTTTATTTTTTAGATCATGCGAATAGGATAATACCGGTTGACGCAAAAGTCACGAAAATATTTAATAAAAATTCAGTGGACTTGTTCTTAATTATTTTTTTAAAATTGTAATTTCTAACATGGACCTCAGCTTAAAGCCGGCTACAGACGTAACTGGATACTTGAACGGTATGCATGCGCAAGTTTATTGTACAAGTATACTGGAACGTGTGTATTATAACACTTGCACAATTTTTATAATACACACGTTCCAGTATACTTCTACAATAAACTTGCGCATGCATACCGTTCAAGTATGCAGTTACGTCTGTAGCCGCCTTAAGGCCGGGCTTCTTCTACGGCGTTTCCCGTACCTATTCAATGTTTTCAAATATTTTAAACTCTCTTGACTGATAATACTTAATTATAGTTAACATTAATATTATCACAACTCCACTAGTGACTTGAAATAAGCATTTCTAAATTTGAATTGAAATTTTACCATAAAAGACACTACGTTATAAAACATGACTGTATAGTCGCACTAATAACGTCATCGGCCGAATTAATAGACCGGGAGCCAGCGACAGATTTTCATGACCAAGTCCCTCTCAAGCGGTAATTAGTGAAATGCATCAGAGAGTTGTATTATGAAGCCTCGTGAACGTCAGCCGCGGTTCCGTGGGTGGGATGAGCGGCGGTAGCCTCCCACGCACGGAGAAAAAAAAATGTTTTTAGTCATTTTCTCCTGACTAAAAATTTCTGAAACTAGCTAATCCAATATCTCGAAGAAAAAAAACAGCTGACTATAACATGGTGTATTATACGTCAGCTGGTGGCTTGAACATGAAAAAAAATACATTCAACGATTTCCTCTCAACTAAAAATTTACCTGATGATAGCTTATATGCTACTGTGAATGAATGAATATAAATGTCAGCTGGCTGTACCTCGATGGAAAGATCGTCAGCTGATACCTTGAAAGTTGTAACGCAGAAGTTAAGCGGGAGCATAATAAGTAGGGAGTTCGTTTCTAAAGAAATATTGATGAACTTTTCTCCTGATTGCATTTCGATCGAAGTCCAACCATTTTTTTACGGTTTTGGTTGGTTTTTGGCACCGAAAATTTATGGTTAGTGGTATATTCTCTGATAATTTTGTAAACACTGCGGCTACATACTCCTCTCATATTTGCCACTTTTTTTACAATTTCATCTTGGAGTAATATATGATCTTCTTGAATCTCATACTTATACGACTTTTTCGACTTTTTTTTGAGAGGGGTCAAACAAATTTCTGTGGGCTCATCAGCTGTATCCGTGCTACTAGACACTTTTAGGTGTCCTTGATATATTTGATACACCGATGCCCGAGAGGCAAACACACTTATTTAATGTACTCTGAAAGCATATAAATAAAAAACTATAAAAAGTAAACAGATACAACAACGATGTACTTCCAACTGAGTCTGAGTACGCACCTGTACCGAAACCGCGATGAGTGTTATCTTTATCGCCAGTTTATGGCCATTTGACCAATATCATTACAGAATCCAGCACGCGAGTAGGCGATCACAATAGAATACGTAGTCAGTCGTAGAGAGTGTTCAAGAAGAATTAGTATAGTGACCGTTAAACACAAAATAAAAATGTCTAACGTAACGCCTTATTGCGTCTTTTGTAAAAAAAAAGTTCTCACTTAAAATCATTTAGTGAAGATCATTGAATGTATAATTTTTTTTTTAATGTTCAAGCGACCAGCTGACGTACACCATGTTATAGTCAGCTGACATTTTTTCCTCCAAGATATTGGATAAGCTATAGTTTCACAAATTTTTAGTCAAGAGAAAATGACTGAAAATTTTGTTTTTCTCCGTGCGTGGGAGGCTACTGCCGCTCATCCCACCCACGGAACCGCAGCTGACGTTTACGAGGTATTATGATACAACTTCCCGATGCGTCTCACTAATTATCGTTCAAGAAGAAATAATTGACCAAATTTTCACCTGGCTCCCGGACTATAATGGGGAAACAAACGCCGTTGTGCATTATAAATACATTTTGCAAAGTCTTCACCTTTTATGGTGGAAATTAAGTAGTGTTTCTGTACCAGGATGCAAAAATACATCTAAGAACGTACCTGGAAGAGTTTTCATGACAGTACCAAAACAAAAACAACGGAGAATTAAGTATTTCAAAGATTTATGTAGACGTGACCTGCCTATGACAAAAATAGTATTTTACTGCTGCAGGAATCATTTTAAAGTTAGTTATTTAAAACTTCCATTATCTTGCATGGTTTTTAGACTATTTAGCTAATATTTTTTTATTGAACTTCAAGAGAGTTTGTGGGCCATAAAAGTTTAAAATAAAGGTAAATATATTTCCTATTGAAGGTATACCTACTTGATGTTGGTGCGGAAAAAGAAACACTGTTCAAATCCAAACTATTTCATCGACCGTATTTTATTGACATAATATAATCCTATAAGCGACATTTATAGGTTATAAATATAACCTGTAAATACTGCTCATGATATATAACAATATACAATATACAAACTATAGAAGTCGATGCGGAAATAAAGGGGAGTTTGTAGCAAAAGGTAAACACATTTTTATTGTTTTCTTTTTTATTTTTTCGATGTTGGTGTGGTAGTCCGTGTACGCACGTGGTTCTTGGCCGTCCAGATAAATCAAGAAAGTAAAATAACTTCATTTGAAATGGCGTAGGAAAAAACCATAAACATATGTTTTAAATGTCGCTGAATACAGAAGTGTGAGAAAAGTCCCAATTCAATGAGATCCACCATCTTCTTTCAGTTTTATATTCGTGGAAGTATCGTGGGAGTATTGACCAGGGCCGGCCTAAGAACGGTTCGAATTGTTCCCGGACGCGCGGCAGCAGGGGACGCTAAGTTGTTAATCGTTTGCGTTTCTCATTTTGCGTTTTCCGTTCATTAAAAATGGTCAATTTGTGCTGAAAGAAACTAAAATTTGGTTTAAATATAATTCATTTAAATTAATACATTTTTATAGTTCAGAGACTCGCCAAAAATTCTGCGGAGGTTGACCTCAGGCCGACCCTGGTACTGATGTTATTAAATTAACCATCAGAGTGATTATGGCTATTGATTAATGACAACTGCCAAGGTAGTGAATATTTTATACTAAATTAGGATATAAAAAAATAATTGTACTCAGGTGTTTTCCTCCAATTCTTTAGCTTTGGGCCGTACAAAGGTTAGGGAGGCCATTTTTCATTATTACTGTTTATTTATTATAACTAATGTAACATAATGATACGCTGGCACGGCTCGTTTTACATTAGTTACATAATGCGGTTTACGATGTCGATTTAAAGTAGTTTAGTTGGAATGCAAGAAAGTGACATTCGAGGATATTATGTGCTGTTAAAATAGTCTTCTTTTAATTCATCAACTCGGCTACAATGGGAGTCGTTTTTACGAGTTTCTGATTATAGACCATGTGGAAATATTTTAAATTTTCATCCCGATGCCTACTAAGATTCACTAAATGGGTTGTATTTAAAATTTCGGCATGCCTCAACTACCTTCATACTGTTATGAATTACACCCCTTGGAAAAGGAGATGGTACGCCTATGCCTCTGATGGTGACTGGAAAGGCTCTAGAAAGAGCCAAGGACTTTTCTAGATTATGGCTGGAGAAGATTCTGGATTGATCTAGAGCTAATTTCGGAGTATATAAGGCGCGATTACAAGCGCGGGAAAGGAAGTTTATTTGAGAAGTGACACGCTCGGTAAAAAGTGAGGTTAACTATTAAGTAAACAAGTATTGTAGTCAGTAAATTGTTAAATAAAGTGTTAGTAGTGTTTAATCTCTTGTTAAAATTATTTAGAACCCACGAATTCATACAGGGTGTTTCCTAAAAGGTGGAAATCCGTAACATTTTGGTGTCGGAAGCGGAATTTTAACAAGAGGATTTTCCGGAAGTGTTGAGAAGACTGGGACAGTATTCTCGGAGTTTGTGCTAACACAGGGAGGACTAATTTACTGGACATTGTTCGAGGATTAATTTCGAACAGGAAAATAGTGTCAAGTGCGTTTTTAGACATTGTAGAACATTTTTGTTGGACATTAGTGGTTAAGTGATAAAGACTCTGAACAAGACTTTCGTGTAGTTATTAAGTGCATTTTCGTGAACTTTCTAGAACTTTTCTATTTGGACAGTAGTTTAAATAAAAGACTTTCTCGTACTGTTTTGCGATTTCTCTGGACAGTTCCATTACCGATAGTGACGTAATTATTAAATTTATTTGATTTCATCATAATTATATGCCGGTAACAACCAGAAGCATGGCATCCGAACAACAAATGCAGGACTTTATGGCCCAAATGCAAAAGATGATGATGGATCAGGAAAGGAAGCGCCAGGAAGAGAAAGAAGAACAGGAAAGAAAAGAACAAAAACGTCAAGAAGAATTAAGAAAAATTTTTGAGGATCAAGAACGAAGACGTCAAGAGGAGAAACAAGAAGAGAAGAAACGACGTCAAGAGGAAAAACAAGAAGAGGAGAAACGACGTCAAGAGGAAAAACAAGAAGAGGAGAAACGACGTCAACAGGAAAAACAAGAGGAGGAGAAACGACATCAAGACGAAGAGAAACAACGTCAGGAAGAATTGAGAAAAATCATGCAAGACTTGGACATTAAACAACAAGAAGAAAGAGACGAACTAAGGAAAATTATAGAGACGCAACAGAGTGCCATATTTTCAGTCGCCGAAGAACTTAAAAATAAAGTCGAGCAAGAAGTAAGTGAAGTCAAAGAAAAAGTAGATAGGGTTGAAGGAAAAATGGACAAGGCCGAGGTAAAAGTAAATAAGGTCGAAGAAGAAGTTGGTGAAGTCAAAGTGAAAGTAAACAAGTTCGAAGAAGAAGTCAAAGAGGAAATAGACCAGCTTAAACGACAGTTGAGGGATAGAGGAAACCAGCAAGTGGGGTCATCAGGCCAGCGATTAAAAATTCCCTCCTTTGACGGTCAAGGTTCCTGGATGACTTACAAAACACAGTTTGAGGCAGCAGCGAGTGCAAACAACTGGAATGACGAAGAGAAGGCTAAGGCATTAATCGTAGCTTTAAGAGGCCAAGCATTGGAATTGCTCCAGACAATTCCGGTAGACCAACAACGGAATTTTAGAGTTTTAGAAGCCGCCTTAGATCTACGATATGGCGATCAACACCTTGCTCAAGTATACCAGACCCAGCTGAAAGTGCGCGTTCAGAAAGCTGGAGAGAGTCTGCAAGAGTTTGAAGCTGCCGTGTGGAGACTGGCTCACCTGGCTTACCCGGATGTACCGAAGGAATTCCAAGATCAACTGGCAGTAGATGCTTTTCTGGATGGTATACAGGATGATGAGATCAGGCGAGTCCTCAGGTTATCTCGATACCAGAACAGCAGCGAAGCGTTGGTACGTGCACTCGAGGTGGAAGCTGTCCTTCAAGATACCCCGAGTCCAAGAGTACAAGCTATGAGTCTCGAAAGATCGCAGTCTGAAAAGGAGAACCAGAACGCTATGTTGGCCGACATATATAAGATGTTCAATCAGTTACTGGCTCAAGTGGATACTGCAGAAAGACAAGGCAAGCCAAGCGGGGGTATTGAATGTTACAACTGTGGCAGAGCAGGGCATATCAAACGAGACTGTCGACAGCGGAACTCGAGGAATGTGAATGTTGGAAACAGGGCAGAGACACAGAATAAACAAAGTAGTGGAAGGCCAAGTGGACGGCGTATGAAATGCTACAGGTGCGGGGAACTAGGACATATCCAGCTTGAATGTCCACAGAGGAGCTTGAAGAGAGCGAAGGCCGGAGATGCTGTGAAGCCAAGGGGAAAACCAGAGGAAGCCGGTACCAGAGAAGCTGTGACAGATAACGAACGTGGTGCCCCTAGAGAAGTGAAGATTTCCCAGCTTCGGAGCATTACAGAAAGGCCACCACTACAAGGATATGACGATAAAACGAAACCTGAGAGAAATGCAAACATTTCATCCGGAAGAAGGTACAAGGAAGGTTGCAAGTACTACCACCAGGAGAAACTGCAGGTCAAGGGAGCAGTCGACACTGTCAAGGTGGAAGTGCCGGATGATAGGGCAGATGAAGCGCTCAGACAAGAGCAACTAAACGATGTGGAAATTGGGCCTATATTGAGAGCCAAAGAAAGGGGAACTCGTCCAAAATGGAAGGATGTTTCGGACAAAAGAGTGGGACTGAAGGCACTATGGGCGCAGTGGGACTCACTGAAAGTCATGAACGGGCTGTTGCGGAGAGCATGGGAAAGCCCGGATGGAAAACAGCTGGTTATGCGTCTAGTGATTCCCAGGTGTCGAGTTGCGAAGGTGCTTCAGGAAGTGCACGAAGGAACATCCGATGGACACTTCGGTGTTAACAAGACCCTGAAGAAAATACGAGAACGATTTTATTGGATAAGAAGTCGTCAGGATGTGGAGGCTTGGTGTCGCAAATGCAAGATTTGTGCAGCCAGTAAGGGACCACAGACTGGAAGTAAGGGTGAAAACAAGCAGTTCAACGCCGGAGCTCCTTTCAAGAGGTTGGCTAACGATATAGTGGAACCATCACCAGCCAGTGACCGAATGAAGGCTCGATATGACTGGAAGGGTAATTCAAAGGAGGTCATCAAGGTGGGAGAGCTAGTTTGGCTGTACAACCCCCAGCGGAGGAAAGGAAAGTCACCGAAATCACCTTGGGATGGACCATACACTGTTATTACCCGAATTAATGATGTCGTCTATCGGATTCAGCAAAGCAGAAAGTCCAAGATGAAGATCGTGCATTTGGACAGGCTGGCGAGATACACTGGTGATCCTGAGTTGCCTGATCGGGACGATCTAGGCTTAAGGAGGGGGCAGTGTTATGAATTACACCCCTTGGAAAAGGAGATGGTACGCCTATGCCTCTGATGGTGACTGGAAAGGCTCTAGAAAGAGCCAAGGACTTTTCTAGATTATGGCTGGAGAAGATTCTGGATTGATCTAGAGCTAATTTCGGAGTATATAAGGCGCGATTACAAGCGCGGGAAAGGAAGTTTATTTGAGAAGTGACACGCTCGGTAAAAAGTGAGGTTAACTATTAAGTAAACAAGTATTGTAGTCAGTAAATTGTTAAATAAAGTGTTAGTAGTGTTTAATCTCTTGTTAAAATTATTTAGAACCCACGAATTCATACAGGGTGTTTCCTAAAAGGTGGAAATCCGTAACAATACAAACTCTAAACCGAAAACTTTATAGAGGGGTGTTTATAATAATAATAATAATATGCTTTATTTCAAACAGCCACAGTATATATTTTTTTTATTACTATAAGCAAACAAATAATAAATAATTCACTTTTAGCCACAGTATAATTATGTTACAGTAAAGCACATACATTACCTAATAAAGGTGGGTTAAAATACGTCAAACAAATTGGATTAAATGATTATAAAAAAAATCAAAACAAAAAACAATACTCTACATCTACACTGATGAGAAAATAATATTAAATATTATAAGCATTTACAAGTGTGATTTTTTATAATTAATATTTTCTGTATTGTATCAGGCTTTACCTTTTAAAAACTCCTGTTTTGAACTGCTTAACATTTATGATGTTTTTCAATTTATTTGACAATATATTAAAATAGTTTTAGACAAAGCGAAATACTCGCCTTTGTATGAAAAAAAATGTCCTATACGATTTTTACCGTCTTAACAACTCTTAAACTGTATACAACTATTCAATTTTTTCCTCAGATCTTCTATATGTTGAGACCACGTTAATGTACAATTGTACAATCGGTAATTATTCCAAAGAACTTTTTTCTGATGTTAATATTACATTGCCATTGTTTATATTTATTTTGAAGGAAGTTTCAATTTTGAACGATTTGTTCAGAAAATTATGAAATTTGATTTGTCTCTATTTAGAACTAATTGATTTTCTAATAGCCAGTTTTGTACTACGGCCAATACTTCGCTTGCTTCGTCTATTAATAAGTTTACTGTTTGGCCTTTAGTAGTAGGGTAGTGTCATCTGCATAATTCATTATTTGATGTTGACTGTTATTCATCAAATTACATAAGTCATTTATAAATATATTAAATAATAATGATCCATTTATACTGCCCTGTGGGATTCCTTAATTTTTTCCTTCTCAGATTTTACTTCATTGCCATATGAATTGCTTTTTACATATTGATATTGGTTTTCTAAATATGATTTTATCCACTTTAAACTGTATACAACACTATTCAATGTTTTCATTAAATCTTCTATATGTTGAGACCACGTTAATGTACAATTGTACTTTCTGATGTTAATATTATATTGCCATCGTTTATATTTATTATTGAAGGAAGTTTTACTTTTGAACGATTTGTTCTGAAAATTATGAAGTAGTCTTCATTCACACGTTCAAAAAGGTCTTAATTCTTGAAATAGCTCCTAAAAATATGAGCGATAGCTCATTGGATTCGGAATGCCGTCTAGAAAAATGTATTAAAAAAGTTTTATTAGTAAATTGCAAGAGTTATAAACAAATTAAGATAAAAAAAATGGCATTTAGTTTTTCGCTTATAGCTCAAAAACTATAAGCGATAACGGAAATCGGAAAAAAGATCCTTAAAGAGGAGGAAATTTCCAATAAAAAAAGTCCCAACTCCCGGAACTCCATCTCCATTATTTATCATTTTAATTTAACGCTGAAAATAGGATTCCGCGCGACCGCTGCAGGATGCGAGCGTCGCCTCAAAAGAGAGTACATCACATAAAATCATTTTTTATACTATTAAATATCAATTAAAAAATTTGAAAAAAATATGGTGTATTCGTAACGCTTCAAAAAATAAGGTCTCGTTGGAAAAGTATATTAAAGTTTATTTTTCAACAAGTGAGGCCATTGTTAACTAACGAAATTTTATGGGACCTCCGTTATCATTGGAGACAATTTTTTTTTTTAATAATTGGCCTATAAAATTTTCGCTTCTTGGAGCCCTTCGTATAGACATACTTAACAAGATCACATTATAAAAGTTTTTAAAAATTGTTTACTTTGTTTATTATAATTTTTTAAAGTAAACAGAAAATTAAAAACCAAAGTAACGTTGTAAAATTTTTTTTTTTCAAATTCGTTATCATATTACTATTTTTATATTGAAGAAATGCATTCATTACCGTTAAAACAAAATTTACGCCATTTGTTTATAAGTTGTTTATAAACATATTGACTAGTTTTATACGTTTTATACGTCGACGTTTTTTAATCTTTTATGACTTCTAGCTTATCAAATAATGCAGATACGGTAATGGACCTTCAAGGCAATTTGATCAAATTTGATAAAATATCTGAAAGTTGCAATTGTTTGTTTAAAAATAAATAGAAAACATATTTAATTTTTATAAACAAATGCTCATAATAACTGATTAATAATAGTTACAAACTTGGAAGTCAACTCGTTTAAAGATTAATTAATCCTCTATAAAAACGACCTGAATGTCTATTGTGATGTCACTAATAGTTTAAAAGTTATATCAGTGTTTCAGTTGACAAATCAAGTGCCCGTTTCAACTTCTGTATCGTGTAATATTGAAAAACGCTATAAAAAAATACAAGCAATTTTTTTCAATACGTTGTTGCATATGGCTGTTTTTGTATTTTTTTTTGAAGATTTAGGAAAAAAATATTAGAATTGTCAGAATTTGTTTACAACAAATTGTTAAATTAATTAACAATGAAGTTGTTGATAATTTTTTTTCTTTTTATTACTTTATTGAGGATTGCCATTATGGTTCTTAAGAAAAAAATAATTTCTTAATTATTCAAATGATGGATAATTAAAAAAACGGTTATAAACAATATGATAATGTTTTTAAGAAAAAAAGAAATTAAAAATCATAATATTCTTAAGACAACAAAATTGTAAAAAAAATGTATAATACTGTTAGAAATTTCCTCCTCTTTAAGAATCTTTTTTCCTATTTCCGTTATCGCTTATAATATAGTTTTTGAGTTATAAGCGAAAAACTAAATGCCATTTTTTTTCTTCTTAATTTGTTTATAACTTCATATTTTTGAACTTGTGAATTAGACTTAAATTCGATTTGTCTCTATTTAGAATTAATTGATTTTCTAATAGCCAGTTTTGTACTACGGTGAATATTTCGCTTGCTTCGTCTATTAATAAGTTTACTTGTTTGGCTTTTAGTAGTAGGGTGGTGGTATCTGCATAATTAGTTATTTGATGTTGACTGTTATTCATCAAATTACAATAAGTCATTTATAAATATATTAAACAATAATGGTCCATTTATACTGCCCTGTGGGTTCCTTAATTTTTTTCTTCTCAGATTTAACTTTATTACCAATTACCAAATGAATTTTAACATATTGATATTGGTTTTCTAAATATGATTTTATCCACTTTAAGGCTGTTTTAATTCCGTACCTCTCAAGTTTGTTTATAAGTAATTCATGATTTATACTATCATAAGCTTTGAAAGAAAATGCCTAATTCATTATTTTCTAATATGGCATTCTCCCATTTATACATTCAAACACTGCAGTATTCGCGTCTTTCCTTTTAAGAAACCATGTTGATTTTTACTAAAGAGCTCATTTTCATTAAAGAAATATTTGATCTAATCTTAATTATTACACGACAGAATTTGTGATTTCGAATAACCCTGTACAAATATGTATTATTTTCGCAAATAAAGTATAGCAACCATTTTTTACAAAATAGATTTTTTTATACAGTATCAGTCGAAAATAAAAATATATACTTTGTGTAACAAACGCACGCACTATATTATAAGATATTTAGCTGAAACAAATATTGCTATTTAAGTAGTAGGTACAACAAAAGGTATTTAAAGACAAATGCATGCATGTACCTACTCATTAGAGTAAGAAGTAAAAGTTTCAGCATTCCAAAGGTAATTAAACAATCGTAATTAAAACTATATTTACTTACATTAATTCATTTAACACAAGGACAACGAGTTTATTTGAAGTTAAAAACAGGAAGATGCAGAAAATTGCATATACACCTAACTGTTTATTCAGATGAAAAACTCGTATTATAAACAGAAAGGGTCATTAAAAACGTAGTACGATATTTTCATTCATTTACATGTTTATGTCAAGTAGATTAACGAGGGTTAGGGTTTCGATTACCATAAAATGGAATCGTACAGGTGCTCCTCCTAACCACATCTTCGCGTTTTGTTTCCTCAATTTGTTAGTGGCTTTTTAAACATACATTACACCGACACACAAAAGAACACACCGAACACCCATATGTATGCACCCCCATGTATTTTTGGCCACTGTATTCGAATCCGAGGTCAGAATTGGCCCCCAGAACCGGCCAAAGTAGGGTGAGAAAAAAATTAAAGTGCCCACAAAAACCTGAAAAAATTCAGGGGTATAGTTGCCTTCATATTTCCAAGGCACATACAAAATTCCCGTCAAAGGAGTCCGCGCGGCGGTGGCATTTTTTACATGCCTTAAAATTATACAGACGACTATACCTAGGAAAGCGAGACAAATCGAATGGGGCTCCGTATATCGTTTCGTTTTCGAATTATGGTCTCGGGTAGCGGTGAAAAACTTCGATTTTTACCATCCAGTGACTTTGAGCGGTCGTATCTTGGAAACGAAGGATGTCATCGACTTCCAGTTTGCGTCATTCGATTTCCTATGACGAAATATGCGATCGAGCCTGTGGGAGCTCTCGTTTGGGATGAATGGCCCTCGAAGTTGACCATGTCGTTCGAGGAGTGAAATCCTCGGACTTTTCACTTTGGCGGCTGATATCTCACTTGAAAATCTCCGAAAAATATCGTGCCTCACATCATCGGATTGAAAATTTATTTTCAATCGATCCAGCACAAAGGGGGGATCAATTTTGTCTAGAAAAAGTTACAGCGATTTATGTGAAGATATGTCGAAATCGTATACATTTTTACTTCCCTCGCATACCAAAGGGAAGTATTGTATTCGAGAAAGAAAAATCACCCTCCGAGATTTTTTCGGATTTTCACGTTTCAGATCATGTAGATTACGAAAATATAGGTTTTTTAATCCCGTCAGTCTGTCTGTCTGCCTGCCTGTCTGTGCCTGCCTGTCTGTCTGTCGGTGCATTATCTAAAAAAACTACCTGACGAAAAACAGTCAAATTTGGTAGGTAGCTGACGCTACTGTCTGCGAGGAAGTGGTTAAACTTTCATTGAAAAATATACAGGGTGGACCGTCTAAAGGGAATAAATAATGAACATTTTTTTTGCTTAAATTTTTACGTTTCATGGCATTCTAAACCTATTTCAAGAAAAAAAAAAAAATTGCAGATTATTTTCAACATTTTTGACATTTTTTTACCACGAATATATGGGAAAAATTGTATTTTGCTCAAATTTAAAATTTCCACATTTCATGGTATTCTAAACCTATTTAAAAAAAAAAAAATTAAATTTTTTTTTACCACTACCAGAGAATAGATGGAAAAACAAATTTCTCATTTAAAATATCCACGTTTCATGACATTCTAAGCTTATTTCAGAAAAAAAATTTCTAGAAATTATTATCACCTTTTGTTTACCAACATTCTTGGAAAGATTTTTACAACTAGAATAGATGGAAAAAAAAAGTTTACTCAAATTTAAAATTTCTGCGTTTCATGGCATTCTAAACCTATAAATAAAAAAAATGATTTTTTTTTACCACTACTATAGAATTGATGGAAAAAATTTTTTCGCTCAAATTTAAAATTTCCACGTTTCATTAAGGTCACTTGGGGTATTTGGGCCATGATTTTACAACCTGAGCGAGTATATTATACTTTGAACTTGCCTGAGAACCACTAATAAGTTACATTAATATCTAAAATATTTTTTTATATATAATACAATATACAGTTTTTAAATATATAATATTCAAATCCCGAGTCAAATTTAATTTTCTTTATAATAATAATTAAATAATAGAATATCTGATGGGCCCAGTTATCCCTAGAAATTGGGGCAACTGGACCATACGGGTCTCGGTTTCATACAAACGATTGCTATTTGAACTGGGGTAAGTGGATCTGTTGGTAAAGATGTAAACTTCGTACAAAAATTACCACAAGTCATTTAAACCACACCATAATCGAGTTGTCGACGATGTAAGAGAACTACATAACAATTAGGTGTGAAATTCATTCAAATTTAGGAATAACACAACTTCTGTTAAGGTACAAGAGCCAACATTAAACGTAAAAAACATCCAATTTCAAGTATAAGCATAAAGAACACAGGCCCACAAAAAAAAGTGATCTGTACTCGGATCCGACATAGTAATCCTATGTATTTTGACGTGCTGAACACGAATCCAATGTCCGTTTAGTTCCATTACTCACCAACTTTTAGTTAATAGCAAAAATAATTTAAAGAAATGGTGTTGCTTAGGCTATTTTCGTGATTTACAAAAAATTGGTGGGTGACGGAGCTAAACGGACATCGGATTCGCATTCAACACGTCAAAATACATAAGGATTACTATGTCGGATCCCGGGTTCAGATCACATTTTTTTTGTGACTGTACAGTTGCACAAAAAAAGTGATCTACATCTACCTAATGAACAAAGACAATAACAACATACTTAATGTGCTTGGGGTAACTTGGTCCCAGGCGGGCCCAGATGCCCCAATTAACTGGCCCACTTACCCCATTTTTGAAATATTATGGGGGCAACTGGGCCACCCACTCAAGCTTTTGACCTAACGGAGAACACGTGCTTGCAATAACATTTTAGGGATATATTATGCTTCTAATTTATGCTGAATTAACTGTGACGTTGATAATATATACAGTAAACCTGTAGATAATTCATAAATATCAAGATTACATCAAGTTGCTATGAAAATTTTGCAGTACAAAATTTAAAAAATTGCTACATGAAAGCAACAACACTCAGAAACATGAGACCAATTGTTATAGTGAGATGCCATTGTCCTTCAGTGCTGCCAACTGCTTAAAGTGAAATTACCCTCACAAGTTTTACGGAAAAAAGCCATGGCCCAGATACCCCAACTGACCTTACGTTCTAAGCATATTCCAAAAACTTTTGAAATTAAAAAAAAATTGAGAATTTGCAAATTTTGGCCACTACAATATACAAAATAGATGACGGAAAAAAATTTGTTTTTGTTCATATTTAAAATTTCCACGTTTCATGACATTCTAAACCTATTTCGAGAAAATATTTTTACCACTACTCTAGAATAGATGAGACATTTTTTTACCACTAGAATAAATGAAAAAATTTTTCGTTTGCTCAAATTTAAAATTTCCGCGTTTCATAACATTCTAAACCTATTTCAAAAAAATATATTAAATTTTTTAATCACTGCTATACTTCCACTCACTGAAAATGTGACAGATGGCAATAATATTTGGCATATGCACCTACGAGTGCAACTATTATAGCTTTATTGAAAAATGTACAGGGTGGTCATCCTAAGAAGTAATTCAACCATGGTGGGCATTTGTAAAGGTATTTACGGAAGCCTTCCATATTTGGCACCTGTTATTTAGTATTGAATTTTTGCTGTCGGATGACCACTCTGTATATTTTTTTTACCAAAAGTTATCCGGTTTCTTTGTAATAACAGTGATAACTACAATCCAATATTATTCTCAATGTCATTTCGTAATTAATAATTTTTTAGAGTGGCCGCCATGCACAAATAAAGAGGAAAGTTCTGTGTAAATACCTTTACCGATTTTTTAGTACTACTTTTACCTTTAAAAGTTTAAAAAAAAAAAGGAAATGCCTGCAAAAATCTGAAAACTCGTTGCGTTTTCGAATTATGGTTTCGGGAAGCGGTTTTTGGCCGGTTTTCACGTGGTTTTTTGGCTCTCACGAAAAATTCTGGGGTGACTGCCCCATTCTGACTCGGATTCGGATTCAGTCGCCAAAAATACATGGGGGTACATAGGTGGGTGTTCTGTTCTGAAGCATTTTTTTGTGTGTCGGCATTATCATATTTAGTATACCTATCTGTATTTACATTGGGACTTGCTTCATCAAACTCTTTTGGCGAATTTTGATGATTGCGTCCCTTCATCTTTGTGCGAATCTGTCTTTTTGTTTGGCTTATGTGAATTTGCCTTTGCGTGTATGTAAGGCCATGCACTGACGTGTATCCCATATCTATTGGTATTGTAGTAGCACGTTTATTTTTCTCCATCAACCTTAGATTCTCTTTCCATTTTTGTATATGTAGTAAAAGCTCTAGATCCTCGCGCCCGCGCAAAAACTACGTTCAGTATTCCGACCTCTGGTTATGATACTAGTGACCAAACAGGAAATACTATCTTCCAGCTGGGAACTAATATACGCATGACGTCACACCGTGGACATTTCCAATTCGAGTTCGTAGCGCCGAATAATTAGTATATTATTATACAGGGTTCGGACTCATATGGAAAACCTGGAGAACCTGGAAAACTCAGGGAATTTAAAAATCTTGAAAATAAAACTGGAAATATCAGGGAATTTTATAAATTATATAAAAAAAATCAGGAAATTCTGCGTCACGACATGGAAAACCATAGACTTAAGAATTTTCACTGATTCAGTTCAATGCAAGGAATTATTTTATGTCAAATAAAAAATTACTTGACTAAGAAATATATGAAAATTAATGTTTTGGTCATGGAAAACCTGGAAAATTCAGGGATTTTTTTCAGCTTTCCAAAGTCTGAACCCTGTTATACTCTTCGCAAATACAAAACGAAGAGTATATTGCATTCGGTCGGCACATTTCTAAAACCGGTAATATTGCACGTAGAGAGAAAAAAAATCATATCAGTGTGTTGGCGATTGAATTCTGAACAACTTTCAAAATGTCCGTCCGTCAGTCTGTCTGTCTGTCTGTCCGTCCGTCCGTCCGTCACGTCTCTTGTAAGCACGATAACGTAAGAACGTAAAGTCGGATTGTATTGAAATTTGGACAGTAAGTTAGTGTTAGCTAGAGGAAGAGCCCTTTTGAACAAAATCGATCAATAAAAAAAAAGTTATTAATTTTTTAAATGAAAAATTTTGGTTTTGTTTTGTAATTAAACAAAAAACGTTTGAGACTAATATCATTTACAAAAAAAAGTGCGAAGAGTATCCTGTAGAATGTACAACAATTATATAACAAGTGTAGTAAATCGGCGAAGAGTATAATGGTTAGCTTGTTTGCTATTTTATTCATTTTTTTTATTTTATAATATTTTTAATTTATTTCTGAGGCCGGTGGGTTGGAACCTTCGGTGTTACGCTGCCTCTGAAATAGTTTCCACAAACATCAAAACTCTTGAACACAACACTTGATGCGCGTTCCGCCAACCACATTAGCATCATCGGGATCTCCCGGTCATGTCAATGTGGTAGCCTCAGGATTCGTCCAGCTCAATAAATAGTCTCTAAGCAAACATATCCGCCACGACCGACCTGAAGATGGTTTAATTTCCCAGAAAAGACGGTGTAGCCTAAGCACCAGAAGATAATTTTTATTCAAATACGTAGGTATAGGTACCTTTCAAAGACATTTTATTCGTATTTTTATAAATTTTATTCCCAATGTAATTGAGTTAGGTAATTTAATTTTATCTTCTACACAATTTATTGAAGTAAAATCAAATTATATCTTGTTATACCTGAAATACTTACGGTTTCTGAACCCATAATAGTGTTTATTAATATTGCTGGCATATTTCGTTGTACAGTTCCCATGTGTATTGTGGAAACGTAACAATTTTACGAGGATATTAAAAATTTATCAAATAAACAACAGTAGATATTAAAATATAAATACGTAAAAGGAATCCAATAAAATGATTAAAGCATTTTTTTATTTACATCCTACATATCGTTCATCAAAGCATAACGTAGATTTTTATGATTAATAATGTTCCAATAAAGTCAAAGCCTTTGCCGTAATTTGATTAGTAGCTTTACTCAAAAAAAAAACTGTAAGATTTTCCTTACACTTTGTTCAAATAATGGCGATTTAATCCCATATATTTATTTATGCGAACCTAGCTTTAAAATATTCTACAGTAGCCCAGCCGTCAGAGGTTTTAAGGTGTCATTAAATGTTATATGGCTGAATTTTTCAGAATATATTGGCCGAAATTCGGTTCATGGCCATTGGCCAATAACTCGAAAAATAAAAAAATTAATCTAAAAACTAATAGTGCTAAAAACGTATATGAAATTTTTTTGTACGATTAAAAATGTAGGCTCCAGATTTTTTTTAACGCACAAGAATGAAACGTGGCGACACCTAAGTACGGCTCGCGAAGCGTGCGCGGTCATGGACGCGGTACACTAAATTTATTGTAACTTTTGAACTAATTAATGAAATTAAGCTCAACAAAGCTTAAATGAAATAAGAAACATGTGGCTATTGGATTATCATATTTTCAAATATAAAGATGAATATATGTAGGAATAGTACATCTATGAAGTGGAACATATAGAGATTTTCGATGAAATCGGTAAAAGCTCTACCATCTCTATAATTTTTTATGATGAAATATGAAACTTTCATATATTACTCTTGAAGTAATGTATAAAAGGATCCGATGAGTGAAAAAAACTTCAAAAATTTTGAAGATGTACACTTCCAAAATTTCAAAATCTTGAGAAAGTGATAAAATTTAATACGTGTTACTAACTTTAACCGTAGACCATTTTGCGACTGACAATTGTTTATTAATAATTTTTTTTTTGAAAATCTTGCATTTTGCTTTTATAACAATTAATTTATTAACGCCGTACAAAGTTTTTTAGTGTTTACACTCCGAGTAGTTTCAGTTTGAATTTAATTATTTCAATCAAGAACTGTGCGTCTGACGAGAAAAATGCAAGATACCATTTCCATATAGAATTGATCAGGCTACTCAGGAAAATATGTACACGAAAAAATGTCAGTGGCGTGCCACTTTTTTGGTAGATTCACACTAGGTCTGAAACGGCAACGTAACGAGCGGCCCCACCACTGGCGGGGATTATCTTGTTTCAAGGAGTAGAAGAGGCCTGTCGGGGGTGGAAAGCGGCAGCTCGTTGCCGAATCGAATTTTCCGATGTAAAAAAAAATCTGGTTCTGAAATGCACATGCAAAGAGCTGCCGCGATTCGGGTTGTGGCAATCATCATGATTCAGTGTAACTAACCGCCCTCCAATTTTTCAGCGCGGCAGCTCAATGCCAAGCCGAGTTTTCCGGGGGAAAGCGTTTTCCGACCGTGGAAGGGAAGGGCCAAGAGCTGTCACGATTTTCTCTCTGTGGATGCTTTTTTGTTACCCGTGGGTACGTTTTGACCCATTTTCAGCGCGGCAGTTCAATGCCAAGTCGAGCTTTCCGGAAAGAAAAAAAGTTTTCAGACCGTAGAATGAAAGGGACACAAGCTGCCGCGATTTTCTCTCTGTGGATACTTTTCTTTTAACAATAGGTACGTTTTGACCTATTTTCAGCGCGGCAGTTCAACGCCAAGTCGAGTTTTCGGGGGAGGGGGGGAAGGTTTTCCGACCATGGAAGGGAAGGGCCACGAGAGCTGTCGCGATTTTCTCTTTGTGGATGGTTTTTTTAACAATAGGTACCCTTTGAGCCACTTTCGGGGCGGCAGCGCGACGGCAACGCCAAGTCGAGTTTTCTGAGGGAGAGTTTTCCGGCCGTGGAAGGGAAGGGCCACGAGCTGCCGCGAAAGTGGCTCAAAGGGTACCTGTTGTTAAAAGAAAGGCATCCACCGAGAGAATCGCGGCAGCTCGTGGCCCTTCCCTTCCACGGCCGGAAAACTCTTTTCCGAGGAAAGCTCGACTTGGCGTTGGGCTGCCGCGCTGAAAGTGGGTCAAAGGGCACCTATTGTTAATATAAAAGCATCCACAGAGAGAAAATCGCGACAGCTCGTGGCCCTTTCCTTCCACGATTGGAAAACTCTTTTCCCCCCTAAAAACTCGACTTGGTATTGAGCTGCCGCGCTGAAAGTGGGTCAAGGAGTACCTATTGTTAAAAGAAAAGCATCCACAGAGAGAAAATCGCGGCAGCTCGTGGCCCTTACCTTCCACGGTTGGAAAACTCTTTTTCCTTCGGAAAAGCTCGACTTGGCGTTGAGCTGCCGCGCTGAAAATAGGTCAAAAGGTCCCCATGGATAAGAGAGGACCATCCACAGTGGGAAAATCGCAGCAGCTCTTGGCCCTTCCCTTCCACGGTCGGAAAACTCTTTCCCCTGGAAAACTCGACTTGACATTGAGCTGCCGCGCTGAAAATTGGAGGGCAGTTAGTTTACACTGAATCAAGATAATCCCCGCCGGCGGTGGCGCGGCCGCTCGTTACGTTGCCGTTTCAGACCTAGTGTGAATCTGGGGTGCTAGCACTGGGTGCCAACTTTATGTTCATTCATGTGCTGAGATATTCCATTTGTTTACTAAGCAATTTTTTTAAAACGTTGACGGGGGGTAAAAAAAGAAAAAAGATGCAAGACTACACAAAAATGGTAGTTTTTATCAATATTTATCGATTGCTATGGGTGGAGAGTGCAGAAGATGCCGGGGAAAGTCGCAAATTAGCTTATTGGTGTAAACAATTTCAAAATACGCTAGATATCGACATAATAATATAATTTTTTTAATGTCACCAGTGTGTTTAGCGTAATTTTTCCTATAAGAATAGTCAATAAAATTGCTGTTTTAAATTTCCGACAAAAAAGACGACATTGATGGACTTCCAAGGAGTTATATAGGAAACATGATAACCGTTATACTCTTCGTCGATTTACTGCACTTTTTATATAATTGTTGCACATTCTATAGGATACTCTTCGCAGTTTTTTTTTTGTAAGTAATATTAGTTTTAGACACTTTTAATGTAATTACAAAACAAAAACAAATATGTATTTTTTTTTTCTTCTAATTTATAACTTTTATTTATTGATGGATATTGTTAAAAATAGGGTTCTTCCTCTAGTTAACACTAACTTTCTGTCCAAATTTCAATACAATCGGACTTTTCGTTCTTAAGTCATCGTGCTTACAAGAAACGTGACGGACGGACCGACAGACAAACGGACGGACCTTTTGAAAGCTGTTCAGAATTCGATCACCAACACAGTAATATGATTTTTTTTTCTCTACGAGCAATGTTATCGGTTTTAGAATAATGTGCCGATGGAATGCAATATAATTCGTTTTGTATTTGCGAAGAGTATAATAAGCTGGATTACAATTTTGGCAATTCTTCATTGAAGTGCTCAGTATTACGAACATTTTGAGCCCAAATAGATTGATTTTGGTTGAATTACAAATGAGTCGAATTTTGACCTAAAAAATTCACAGATCTGGACATTAGAAATGATAACACCATACATAAAACATAAACTTTTTCCGAAATTATTAATGTAATAGAAGGTGCTCGAAGTCTTAAAAATTTTAGAATCAGTCGTAGTCACGTAGAATTTTCAAATTTTGTTCTTAAATTTGTTGCTGTTCTAGGAGATCCACCGCTTTTTGCGTTGAATTCCTGAGATAATATTTCCCAGGTACCTATTTACTTTTTTTGCCATGTTACAGCATCTGTGATTTTGCACTCGACAATGACACCAAATTTTTTTACCAGATTAAATAGTAAAACTATCTCATTTTTCGTAAAATTGGTCGTTCTTTTTTAAACATTTTTTGTAGAAACAAAATACAGTAGATAACAAGTAAGGTTATATCTTAGGTTAGAATTCACTAGTTGAAGATCGTGAAGTTGCAATTTCCTGGACAACAGGTGAGCCAATTACATAAATATATATTGTATTTTATAAAACAGACATTTTGTAAAGTAAAGCTTAAAGTTTGGTTTAATCATAGGTTTAAACTGTACGATTAATCTATTATAGTAGTGGCCACTGGCCCTTAGTAATACTTTATCGTAAATACATATTTTTGATTATACATTACTAATTCAGCCCTCAGTGGAAGGTGACTTCCACGAAGAAAAAATTAACATTAATTTAAATCATCGAATGGCCGACTGCGGCTTTAAATCCCAAGTTATTGTTGGCAGCCTGGCAGGCAGGCGTTTAATGCTGTACGAGATGGTCGAGATGTGATAATAGGGAGTATTAAAGCGCGCTTGATAAATTTCACGAGGTGCCAGTAGGATGAATTATGTTGTTTATGTTTACCTTTTAAAAATACCGAAACTACAATAGTCTGTTTCAGTTTATGTAATCGAATATTTTTAGATACAGCGCGCATACGGCGCATATTGGACTTTCTTTTGATATTACTTCTAATTGAGTTGATTTTAACACATTTTATTGATGAACTCAGACGTTTCATTACACAGGAGCGGACTCGCATTAGTTTGACATTATGGAAATTTGTACCGAGGGCCCATATTCGCGAAGATATGCGGGCTGTCAATATGGTGAGAGACAAACATTTCAAAAACGAATTTTTTCAAAAATGTTTTAATATGAAAACTCTTACCTTGTAAGATCATTAACGTGGAAATAACTCGATTTTTATTTTTATTAGAAAGAAATCTTTCTTTATCTACTTTAACTTTCATTCATGCATCAAATAGAATTTCTTTCAATTTAAGCTCCTGTACTGTTAGTATTTACCCATGAACATGTACATCATTAATATACGATTGAAATGTATTGACCCTCACCTTAACCGCGAATATCTCAGAAACGGAGGAGCGGAAAAAATAGAAAAAATAATGTATTCATTATATGTCTATTCTAAATCATTCACTGAAATTTGAATAATGTACATTGGACAGTTTTGAAATTCTGCTAAGGTATATTCAAAATGTCCTACTTTTTAAAGAAATTTTAACCATACCAGTTTTAAATCCATTATATCTGGATTTACTATGTAAATAATATTTTAAATATCGATAAAGTACGACGTTTTTTGTACGAGGAAGTTTTTTTATAGCTTTTTATTCCAAAATTTTGCAGTTATTCTTGAGTTTAAAGTGTGTCGAATTCGGTGACAGACGCGTGTTTCGTGACTCCTACAAGATCTCGAGATACATCCGGATAAAGCGGCAACAAAACGTCGAAATTATAATGAATTAAAGCGTAAACAATTCTGCATTGATTGATATAAACGAGTCTGGCTATTTCATATAGTTGATTATTGATTAAATTATGTTGGTTGAATAAACAAACACAAAAGAGGTATATAAACAACCCGAGAAAGTGTACTGCTTGACCGTAAAATCTATACCAGGGTAGCTATTCTGCATCGGTGTGATGTGATGTGAGCACATGTTTTCATGGAGTTCTCTTGAAAACCAAAATAGCGTATTCTGTAACTGTGGGACCGATCATCGCCCCCCCCCCCCCCCCCCCCCCGCGCTGCGGTCACGACAGCAGATTGGAGGACAGCCTCGAGGGTGGTAACGGTGGAAAGGGTCAGGTAGGCTATTTCCACGTTTGAGCCATTCAAAAGCCCAGGACCGGATGGAGTGTTTCCGGCACTTCTGCAAGAGGGGACAGAGACACTCATCCGTCCGTTCTATCATCTGTTGAGAACCTGCCTGGCCACGGGGTATATTCCTATACCCTGGAGGGCCGTCAAGGTGGTTTTCATACCTAAAGCAGGACGTACGTCGTACGACACTGCCAACTCCTACAGAGCTATCAGCCTAGCATCCTTCCTTCTCAAAACTTTAGAGAGGTTGGTTGAAAGGTACGTCAAAGACGGAGCACTGACCTCAGTACCTCTGCATCCGTCACAACATGCTTACCAGGCCGGTAAGTCAGTGGAAACGGCCCTTCATCCGATCGTTTTGAGGATCGAGAAGGCGCTGCACCACAAAGAACTTGCGGCCGGAGCCTTCTTAGATATCGAAGGAGCCTTTGACCATACCTCCTTCGATTCAATCTGCGCCGCCGCTGCCTATCATGGCATCGAAGACACCGTCATTAGATGGTTGAGGGCCATGTTGGCGGGAAGGCAAATAACAGCTGCCAATGAGGAAACGGCAGTTAAAGTTTCAGTAAGGAGAGGCTGCCCACAAGGGGGCGTCCTATCTCCTCTGCTATGGAACTTCGTTCTCGATGGCCTATTACAGGAACTCGAGAACGAGGATCTTTTTGCGCAAGGTTACGCAGATGACCTTGCAATCATCATCTCGGGAAAATTCCCAAATACGGTCAGCGGACTCTTACAAAGGGCCTTGCAGATCGTTCAAAGATGGTGCAATGACCAGGGCCTTAGAGTCAATCCCTCAAAGGCGCAAATGGTCATCTTTACTAGGAGACGCAGGCTAGACGGTTTCGTCGAACCCGTACTCTACAACACTACTCTAACGATCTCAAGGACAGTGAAGTATCTAGGGGTCATCCTGGACTCTAAGCTGACCTGGAGAGATCATATAGAGAGACAAGTACAAAGTTCCACTACAATCCTATGGGTATGTAGAAGAACCTTTGGCAAAACATGGGGGCTAAACCCCAGGGTGGCTATGTGGTACTATACTGTCATAGTTAGACCAATGATTACGTATGCCTCTGTTGTCTGGTGGCCTGCCACAAACAGGTCAACCATACGACAGAAGCTAACGCAACTCCAAAGACTTGCCTGCTTTGGCTCGGCTACCCTAGATCCCAAGCCAAGAGGTTGATAGATAACTGGACTCGCTCCCAGTTCATTGACCTCTGGGATTCCTATCCAGGACTCCGGCAAGCGAAGCTCCTAATCTCAGGACCCTTGCCGGAGAGAACAAAGCAATTTCTGCGTCTAATCAGAAAGCAAATTAGAGCCGTAACAGGCCTCCTGACCGGACATGGCTCTTTTAGGAAACACCTACACACAACGGGGGTGGTTGACCACCCCGATTGCAGGTTCTGTGAGGACGAGGAGGAGACTTCCATCCACGTTCTCACTTCTTGCCCAGGACTGATGAATCTGAAGCACAAGCACTTCGGCGCTGGCTTTCCAGTGCTGGAGGAAATAAGGAGTTCTCCCGTGGGAAGGATTTCAGCCTTTGGGCCCCCCGTCTGTACGGGGGAGCTCCTTAATATGTTAGCGGTAGCACAATGGGCCACAAGGCCTGAGTGCGGCGACCTCCAGGCGCCCCGCTAAAAGAAGAAGAAGTGGGACCGGTCACATCACAACAAAAATCGGGGAACTTGCTTATCTTGGTAAATTGCAGGGAACGGAACCGTTCACGAGTGAGAGGATGAAAGTATAACCTCACTTTTGGGCAAACCGTCATTTTATTTGGATGTCGGTGGCATGATATTTGTTTATTTGAAGTTATTTTTGTGTTAGATCATACAATGAGTTCTGTGTTACTTAAACTGTAGGGATTAAAGGGCGATGAATATTGTCGATGTACTAAATTATCAATGAGGCACTATGAGATCTTCAAATTGCTGGAAAAATCCTCAAAAAGAACGACAACTTCATTGCATGAATAATCCCTTCAGCTTAGCAAATAGGGCTTTTATGACTAAATAAATAAAGAACATGCTTCAGGATATTACCCCAGATACAAGTCAGATTATATATAATTCAATTATTATATTACAAATTTACTGTTACTGATTTACTTTTCTCCATTGCTCCGAAATATTTTTATTAGTTTCCAGCGACAGCATTTAGTGATTGTTACTTTTTTTCACATTTTTTGGCATCTTTTTGTGAACTGATTTGTAAATGTTCCACAGAAGCTGTAGTTGTTTTACCGCCCATTTAATCAAGATATATTTTAAAACACTATTCATCGGGTTGAAACGGATTTTTGACGTTGTTATTCCTAGCTTAATAGAAAATTATGTCACTTTTTATTTGAATGTCAGAAACTCGCATTTTGACAAGATGCATTTCCCATCATACAACGCACGACCTTCGATCATGGCGTTGCGGCAATTCTATTGGTTGAAATGTAGAAGCAACTGTTGACAACGCGGAAGGACCACTTCACGTCTCCCCGTAGTCACTGTAGTTACAGAATAAATAGTTTTGTTTCCCAAGGAAGGGATCGTGATATGAGCTCTCTCCTCTCACGACAAATGCTCACCTTCACTGAAATTACAGAATACTCTGGATGGATGCTGTTCCTTTTTCAAGTGGGTGATATAAAATAAGCAACAGCCAGCCAGATGTGGATGTGAATGAATCTATTTATTGATTTATTAATCCTTGTCACAGGACAGTTTATTAAACCACAGAGAAAAAAAAAATAGGTAACGAAATAGAAGATATCCGGAAGGCGGCAGTTGAAAATAATTACTGTAAATTGAAATCGTTTGTTTCAAAGAAACGACATACCTACAGGGTGAGCAAACTATTTCTTTGGACCTTTTTTCTCATTACACGCAAAAAATATTGTTACCACGAGATAGGGCCCTTCCCAGCAACTCCACCATAAATGGATATTTACCTGTGGAGCGGTTAATAAATAAAAACAAAAAATAAAAAAGAAAGCTGCCAGATTCAGAAACAGAAGGAACAAAAAACTTTGAAGAAAAATAAGGATATGACGATAAATGGAAACTTAAAAGAAGCATGGAAACTGAAAAGAAGCATCTCGCAAACACCTGCACACCCCAGCCGATGATGACAGATGGAAACTTAATAGAAGCATGGAAACTTAAAAGAAGTATCTCACAAACACCTACACTTCCCATCCTGTATTCCCGCGTCATGCGGCTCTCGCTGCTGACAACAAGCATGTCCAATGTCCAACCCGGCGTATGCAGCCGGTCCGGCGGTATATAAAACACCCGAGATTTGGTTCTGACACGGAGTTTGGCCGTCCGTTGGGCGTATTCGACGGACGACCAAGCTGCGTGTTGGAACGAACCTCCATGGATGCCCGGAATCGGCAGCAATGCCCACCTTATGCTGGCAAATCAATCAATTAATCAAAATTTTGCAATTATTTTCTAAAACGTGACCTCATTTTTATTCGGTTATTTATCAATGTATTTAATGTATATAAAATGTAAGCATTTTCAGAAAAAACAATAATTTTATATCAAATATTAATTTAGTTATCAAGTGCAGTAGATAATATTGCAAGCTCCCAATAATATTATCTGTGCTTGATGACTAAATTAATATTTGATATATACCAATACTTTTTTCTGAAAATGTTTACATTTTATATAATTAACTATTTTATCAAACGTTTTTTAAATACATTGGTATATAACCGAATAAACATGAGGTCACGTTTATGAGAATAACTGCAAAATTTTAGAATAAAAATTTATGGAAAAATTTCCTCGTACAAAAAATGCCGTGCTCTATCTGTATCTAAAATATTATTTACATAGTAGGCATATTTTCCAAGATAAAATAGATTTAAAACTGATATGGTCAAAATATCCTTAAAAAATAGGGCATTTTTCAATATAACTTAGCAGAACTTCAAAACTGTCCAATGTACATTATTCAAATTTCAGTGAATGATTTAAAATAGACACACAATGAACACATAATTTTTTAAATTTTTTCCGCTCTTCCGTTTCTGAGATATTCGAGGTTAAAGTGAGGGTCAAAACATTTGAACCCTATATTAGTTTCAAATATTTTCAGTCATATTCAATATATTATATGTATCGAGGCATATACGTACATAATATCATTACTATATGTACATCACAACTCCGAAACGGCCGAAGCTTTTTTTACAGCAAATTTTTAAAATTTTAAAGTTAATAATTGTATTTTTGTTGTAAAGTTAATAGTTTCGGTGGTAGGTGGTAGCGATAGGTGCAAAAAAAAAATATTTTAACTTTTGACATTTTCTGAAATTTTAACCTCCAGTAATATCGTTTTTTAGAACTTAAACATTTTGTTCAATACGTCGAAACATGCCGCATATTAAAATTCAGCTGGGTGGAAATTTTTGTTCCAATTTGGCATATTATGTCTTAGTCTATTGAGTGTATTTAAAGTGTACCCAATTCCATGATTTTATTTTCCAATTTTCCTAATATTTATAGTTAAACTAAACGATTAGTCGTGTTTGAAAATTAGAAATTCATGCAATGTTGATTGTATCTCAAATATCCGCCCATAAGTAATTGTTAATCGCTTAATTTAATATTAATGTAAATAAAATGAATATATATTTTAAATTACCTACTTGCAACACATAAATATTTTAAATATCTATTAATATATTATCAGTTTAAAATAATGTTAATAAATTTAAAAGATATTGTTAAAAATGCATGTAATTCAATAATCGTAATTGATTTTTGTGAAAGGACCCCGCTCATTTCTTGTGGGAAGTGGCATACGGTGAAATTGGTGGAAATTGATATGTTGTTCCCTTCCACCTCTGGATCAAAAGTTCTCATGGGCACAAGGTCGGAAAATTGTGCATTTTCCGAAAGTGGGATATTAAAAAATGCATGACTGTGTTCGTAAAAGTAGTAATATGAATAAACCTTCTGATGACTCCGCTTCGATTGTTTGATCCTTGTCTTGAATTCCTTGGAAGCCAAAATCATTCACATTCTCATCCATGTCAGCTTTCCCCAAGTTTTCTCAGGTTCTTTCAAAGTTCAAACTAATTTGCGAACAATATAGACCCTACCTTCCTACAGCCACAATTCCCTCGTCAGCCACATTTGCATGAAATGTGGGCAGGGTGCTGCAAGGTGGTGTGGCATGAGGCCGTTCTTGGATGTTTCTGCTGTTTCTACCCCCCCCCCCCCCCATTGTACGTTTTTTTTTTAATGACTAAGCCATTGTTGAATCTGGTGGAACACCTGTAGCGAATGTTGTCTTACTACAGCTTCAGTACGGTGTAGTGAGGCAAAATTTACTGTGGTCTTGTATGCAGAGGTTCTGTAGTGTCTGTCCCTCAACTTGTTAAATAAAGCTATTTTTTGCCACCAAACCTGTACAATGCAGTAAGGAAATATTCACCCACATCAACAACTGCTTCTTGATCTGCTTCAGGGGTTTTTAAATACATGAATAATGTTGCTCAGATCAAGATTCTTCTTTAGAGTATTAAGAATTTCATCTTATTCTGATTGGACATAGGTGACATGTCACACCCGCTCATGGCATGTAAATACTGTTGCGTATTCTCACCCCTGATGCCCCCTTTCATGAATTCGTGGGTTCTAAATAATTTTAACAAGGGGGTAAACCACTAACACTTTATTTCATAATTTACTGATTATACAATACTTCTTAATTAACCAAAATAACCTTTACACTTTGTTTACTTGATGTTTAACCTCACTTTTTCACTTTTCAACTTCTTCACTTTTATAAAATTTCTTCTTCCCGCTATGGAATATCTCTGAAATTGCCTCTAGAGTTATCTAGAACATAATCGAGAATCTTCTTCCATCGCACTCCAGAAAACTATCTCTACAAGTTTCCAGGAGAGATTATGGCGTGTATTCTTGGTTGCCTAACATCGGCACCTAATTTCAGCTATTAGTAGTCATCGACGTATCACTCGCCAGGCCTTAGGGGGGTGGTAATGCATAACAATACAATATATGTTCGACAACAGTTTTGTTAGTTGCAGTTAGCGAATAATGTAGGTTTTGAGGGACATTTCCTTTTCCTGACTTTAGGAAGGGAAAGTTAGAAGTACAGAAACCTGTCAAGATGACTAAGATCTACATCTTCACCCCAATGACTATTACAGATTCATGTGTTGGTGTCAAAGTAAGAGCTCTGTTGATAATGACGTTATCTGCATCTTCCCTTTGCTTGTTTGCATGTGTGAATTTTATCAGTAGCATGGATATCAAACAGCCTTCATTCTTCGAGTTGACAAAGTTTGTCTCCGTCTGACATTAAAAAACTTTGAGGGATATATTGTAGGAAATTTCCTCTATTTTATTTTTGCATATACTAACTTTTCCCTGAAAGTGCATAGTTTTCATGTTATAAGTTCTTTTGTTGTTTTTTTGCATTCTTTAAATATTCCCCGCAAATTTTCTAGGTGGCAAAGTGGAAATTCGTAATCAACACCCCAAAAAACATGAAGGAACCAAAAATCAGAACTTCTCCATAACTTTCCAGTTAGACACTACCAAATTACTGGACTAATGTATAAAATGGAGCTGAAAATATTTTTTAATGGAAAGTAAAAAATCTATAGTTAATAATGTCTAATTTCCATTAAAAAACATTTTCAGCTCCAAGAAAGCAACAAACTTTCTTATTTCGGTATAAGAAAAAAAAAAGATAAAAACAATTCCTGCTATTCTATGCTCTAAAAACAAACTGTTTTATTTGCAGTGTTTATGAAAATATGTTTCTATGATGTTGTATTACCTGTTGGTTAATGAATTTGAAATTAAGGTTAGTCGCAATATGTCATGAATTTTCGCTTAGAAAATAGTCATAAAAGGAAGTTTTCAACTTATATATAAGGTAGATGTTACAGAATAATTTTATTCTCAAATAAATTGTCTTGTTAGTGTTCGGGCATTTTTCATACCGATTAATAAATTGTGCATTAAAGTATAATAAATGTTTTGTTAACAATGAATCGTTAATCAGTTTTATTCATTAAAATTAAGTAGGTAATAAGAACTCAAATCATTGTAATGAATTGACATTTTTCTAGTGAATAATGAAATGTAGGGGTAGTAATCAATAGCCCAACATTATGTTGATGTATTTTTAAAGGTCAAAAAGTGGCTGTCCTATTGATTTCATGTGTATACCCTACTTAAATTGGCATATGAGTATTAAAGAAAAAGGTATAACACACTATTGTTTTATGGTGTAGCGAAAACGATCAATCACTATATAGCTACGTTAAATTATTTCCAGTATTGTACATGTAAGGTTTGACAGTTATGAATATAATCAGGAAACAAAAAATGTTTCCATATTAATCACCACTAAGTATAAACATCACAAGTATCAATCACGTTGACCTTGTCTTCCTTGGCCCCCTATTTATTTTTTTTTTACTTCTATGAGGTAGCTCAACATTTTCCCAAATATTGGTTGTAAGTTATATAGGTTAAATAGTGTTTCTTTATTGTCCACGTGTTTATATGTTACTTTATTTGCTTCAGATGCTGCCCCAGCTGATCGAGAGGAGTTGTTCGTTCAGAAACTCAGACAGTGTTGTGTTCTCTTCGATTTTGCCACGGATCCCCTGTCAGATCTTAAGTGGAAAGAGGTCAAACGTGCTGCACTGCAGGAAATGGTGGAGTATGTTACACAACAAAAAGGTGTCATCACCGAAACTATATACCCCGAGGCTGTTAATATGGTGAGTTGTTTTATTTGTACCTTCACAATCACATGCAGGATAAATACCTAATAAATATATTTGTAGTAACAGCATCCAAACTTACACGTAATTTACATATTTTTCAATTTGTTACATAAAAAATCAAATTTTTACAAAAAAAATAATAATTATGTTTTCAATTCGTCCTGTATATATGTTTTGCATTTTCCAAAAATAAGCTTATTGCCAGGTGCAAAAATGGTTTTTATCAAAATGAAATTAAAAACAATGAGGGAGATATAAAAATAATCTATAAACTTATTTCAGAGGCAACAAATGAACAAAGAATTAATAATACCTAATGAAAATATAAACATCCTACTGGATGACGTTAAATTTCAAACTGATAAAGAAATGGCAAATCATTGTAACAATTTTTTTATTAATATAGGCAAACGCATGGCAGACCAAATCAAATCTGTAAATGAAGTATACTTAAGTCACATCTCTAATTCGTCTATGTTTCTCTACCCAGTTAACCACAATGAACTTATTAATCATATACAGTCACTAAAGAATAATAGTGCTCCTGGGATTGATGGAGTGCCATCAAAAACCATAAAAGATATGCATATTTTTATTATAAAACCACTTCTTGTGGCGTTGTTTTGGAAGGTTTTAGTCGATGTTTAAATATTGCCCAAGTGTTCAAGTGTGGGCCACCCTACGAGCGACGTGGTTAGCGTCACTGGTGTAACCTGGCTAGCACAGTAAAGATACGGAGAGCAAAAGGGGGTGGAGTTCAAAGCTTGGGCGCCATTGATTACTAAGGGTAATCAAAGAAAATTAAAGATATAGATAAACAAAAGACAAAAGTTACATATATACAATAGTACTATATTACAAAAATATTATATTACAGAAAAATATACTATCACAGCATCAACGATACTGTATAGCAAAGTACCAGACAAAAATATATACAAAAGAAATTATATTACACAAACCGAAGTTCAAGATAAGCTTGAGACTTTTACGAGAGCCAAATTAAATATATTACAGAGAGGTGACTCGTAAATTGTCTCAATTATGAAACAAAAGTATATATTACAAGATAATAAAATACTATAATACAAGTGACTATATTACAATGTGCACCACGGCAAGGCAAATCTGAGGCGTGTACGAGAACCAAAAATATGTTACAAAAGATACGTCTCGTAACCTTCACCTCAACACTAAAATCTTATATTACAACAAAATTAAATAAACTTGAGATCTTTTACGAGAGACAAAATATATTACAAAAGATAAGTCTCGTAAATTTATCTCAAAATTTATAACCATTAGACACCCTCGTTACAACAAAAATTGAACCACGACTTACGATATCACTAACAAACGTGCATTATAGTACTACAACAAGATATTAATCATGAGGAATCACGACAAAAGCAAACGAAACAATACTACGGCGAAGTATTTTTGCGACAACGAATTCAAGATACCAACAACTACGAATCAATATACAACGATGGATTTAATTATAACAACGGGTTTAAAATGCAAATAGCCAAAAATATAATAGATTTGACTTGAATCTAATATGTTAAATTTAGACACTTTTGGCTCTAATAGCTCAACAATCATGTGAAAATAATCCCTTTTATTGGTAACAATTAAAAGTACTTATCTTCTATTTTGTTATCCTGATGGAGAGAACTCCTAGATACGGTCCTGTTCTCCGATGATCATGGGTTTAATTTCACACGTGGCCGCCTTAATCCCATTGTGAGGTTATGAAATCGTAGAAGATTGTCGCCAAGACAAAATGAAGAAAATCTCTTCGCCCAGAATATTTTCGTATATTCCAATTCAAAATGTAATATAGACAGGTTGACTTCAAATGAATATTACTGGCTTAGTAGAAACGTAGTAAGTCTTAGAACTTGAATGTATTAATCTTGCTCAAAGCAAATAATATAACGTGGAAATACATCGACGTTAATAGCATTAGACGTAATTAAATTTGATTAAGAAGTAATTCTTTATAAGAGAATACTTATCAAAAAAAATTTGTAAAAGAAATCGCTTATCAGAAAATTATAAGAAAAACTTATAAGAAAACTTATAAGAAAAACCTAAAACAATATTTCAAATGTTAGATGATATTTACCGGTATAATAATTAAAGCCTTACCTCATGCGATCGTCACGAGGTTTTTCAAATTCTATTATCCCCTTTACAGGTCAAACGAAATTATAAATACGTCTTATCAGTTCAATGGTTCAACAAGAAAGAGTTTTACCCGGCGTTATTTAGTTGAAATACCATTGCTCTTGCGCGATCTAGTATTTGCGAACTTCAACCGCTGACAGATGACGTACGTTCATCATAGTCTAAGCAGTAAGGGACTCTATTAGTACTAAGGTTGGTGGGAATATATTTCCGATAACTTATAATTTTTCTAATAATTATTAACAGTGTAACAAAGGATGCTATCGAGTATTCCGCGTGTTACAATATCTCGCAGCCCCCCATAAAATATATATTTCATATATATATATATTTTTTTTTATAAGAGATTATTTCCACATCATATAAATCATATATCAACCTTATCTTACTATAATACAACATAATATAATTTACATTTATAGAGGCAATTTACATAAATCCTAAGTACAACATATTATATCAAATAACACAGATAATTTGGCCTATTTATCACCATTCTAACAATTATTTACCAAATCAATGGAGGTATCGTTATGCATGGCCTTTAGGTCTTTTATATGATAACGACCAATGCTCTTCCCTTCTTCGTCTTGCAACTCATATATTATAGGCGAAATTTTACTAATTATGGTGCATTTAATGAACTTAGGAGCCAATTTAGCTGAAAAATAGTTACCAGCATCACTCAAAACATAGTTCCTTTTATAAACTATATCTCCTACTTCAAATTCAACATCTCGTTTCCTTAAGTTATAATATTTTTTATTTCGTTCATAAGCTAACTTTATTCTCCCCGCTACGTTCTTATACAGATCGGGTAATTTACTTAATTCGTTTACAATAATGTCGCGATTTGCAAATTCATATGGAGATAGGTTTCTACTTTTAATCTTACCATAATATTCTCCGTTCCAAGGGATATGTCTTCCAAACACTAGAAAATTTGGGGTATACTGTGTCACGTCATGCACAGTACTATTTATAGCACTCATTATTTTAGGGATAGGTAAGTCCCAATCACGTTGACTTGTCTTAATATATGACCTTATGGCGGTACCAATAACACGATTAGAACGTTCAACATTATTAGTTTGCGGATGATATTTAGCATTGTACCATATATTTTCTACCTGATACGTTGTTAATAATTTTTTGAATTCCTTTGAAGTAAATTGTGACCCATTATCGAGTACGATTGTTTGGCATACTCCAAAAATTAAGAAAACATTTTTCTCTAGGTAAGTACAAATGTGCTTTGCAAGAGCACGCTTTAAAGGATGTATAAAAGTAAATTTGGTGAACCAATCAACAATAACTAAAATATAGCAATTTCCTGATTTTGATTTAGGAAAAGGACCCATTAAATCAATTGATATTAACTGAAAAGGATGTGACACATTTTTAGGATTACCCATCAGACCCATTCGTCCTAATTGACTAGACTTTTGTTCATTACAATTTCGGCAGTTATAAATAAACTTTTTAACATCATATTTCATACCTGGCCAAAAGTATTCTTCACATAAGCGATTATAAGTTTTATTTACACCTAAATGTGCCGATAACTCATTATGGAATTTTTCTAAGAGTTCTTTCCGCTTTATTTTTGGAATTACTAATTTCCATCGTTTTAAATTAGTATTAATATTGTGTTTCTGTTTTACATATTTATACAAATTATTACCGTCTACGTAAAAAGATGGAAATTTCTCAGGATTACTTGAGACATTTTTAATCATTTTTGAATACCATTTATCGTGTTGAGCGATATCTATTGTATCTAACTCAACTGGTGGTCTACTTAGTGCATCAGGGACTACATTTAATTTTCCTCGCCTATGTTCAAATTCGATGTCATATTGTGATAATTCTACAGCCCATCTTGCTAATCGACCAACTGGATTTTTTAAATTATTTAACCATAAAATAGATGAATTGTCAGTTATAACCTTAAACTTGGTTCCTTCGATGTAACAACGAAACTTAGATACGGCCATAAGAACACTTTTTAATTCTCTTTCTAAAATAGTATAGTTGCGCTCAGATTTAGTAAACGTTTTAGAAAAATACGCTATAACATGTTCATTATCTCCCTCGCCTTGAGTTAAAATGGCACTAGCGCTATGATCACTAGCATCGGTTTGTAAAGTAAACATTTTAGAAAAGTCAGGCTTAGCTAATACTGGAGTTGAAATTAAACGTTCTTTTAATATTTCAAAAGAATTCTGCGCCTGATCAGTCCATACTATTTTCTGACCTTTTTTACGACCTTTAATTACATCATTCAAGGGAATAATTAATTCTGAAAAGTTATTTATAAAGCGTCGATACCAAGATGCCATACCGATAAATCGTCTCACCTCAGTGGTATTTCTAGGGGCAGGATATTCAACAATAGCTTTGACTTTATCGGGATCACTATGTAAACCATTTCTATCTACGACATAACCTAGAAATTTCAAGCTTGGTTTGCAAAATTTGCACTTTTCTAAATTAATAGTGAATCCTCCAGATTTTAAAATTTCATAAACTTTTGTCAAGGTTGCGAGATGATCATTAAAAGATTTATTTACTATAATTAAATCATCAAGGTATACAAAAATATTACTATTGATATCAGACGGATCAAATAATCTATCCATTACTCTTTGAAGTGTACTAGCACTTGATATTAAACCCATGGGCATTCTAACAAACTCAAATAGACCTCGGCCTATCACTCTAAAAGCTGTCTTTTCGCAACTTTCCTCGGCTAGTTTAATTTGGAAAAATGCTTGCTTGAGATCGATAGACGTTAGAAAGTGTGCATCTCTCACTTTATCTAGTATACTGTTTAAACTTGGCAATGGATAAGAATCTGGTATTGAAATTGAGTTTAATTTCCTACCATCGAAACATAAGCGATACTGACCAGATGGTTTTTTCACTAAAATAACATTAGAGGCATAAGGACTCTTTGATGGACGAATAACACCTAAATCTAATAAACGATCAACTTCGTCGTTCATATGTTTTTGCATATAAGGAGATAATGGAAATGCTCTTTGTCTAAAAGGTTGATTATCAGTTAAATTTATTTTATGTTCAGCTAAAGAAGTTAAACCTAACTTTGGAGATACTAACTCTTGAAATTTATCTGTGACTTTACTTAATTGTTGTTTTTGATTATTGGTTAAATCATACTGAGCAGTTATAGAACAAGTGTACAACGTATCGCTTGGATTTAGTAAAGGATTACTTTGATTAATATTTTCAGCATCATCGACTGGGCTATTAGTTTTATTTAACATATGATTTTTGTTTTTATTTAATTCCCAAACTTCCTTTTCAAAATCTAAATTCAATTTGAAAGCTTTACAAAAATCTACACCTAAAATCATAAAATGGCGAATATTTGGTACTATTAAACATTTTAAATTTTGAGTAATATTCTTTAAAGTTATTGGTAAATTCACAGTGCCTACGACATGTTGAGATGTTCCATCTGCGGTGGTTACACACATATGATCTACATTATAATCTACTCTGAAATTCATATCTAAAATGGTTTTAAAGGCAGAGCTTCCTACAACACATTGGTTAGCCCCTGTATCTAATAAGCCTGAAAATTGTCTGTCTTTTATAATTATATCCATATAAGGACGTGAATCGCCAATCTTATTTGAAAAGACGGGTGACACTTCGTTATGTAAATAGAAATTTTTGACAACGTTTAACCAAACTGACCAACAATTTTCTAATGAGAACTTTTTATTATTTTTACTTAATTTTGAATTACTCCTGTTTCTTCGATTTGAAATATAAGTATTACTGTAATTAAATTTTATTTTATTTCTATTATTTTCCAAACTACCTTCGGTCTTAAATTTTCTTAAACAGTGTCTGCCGAATTGGGCACTGTGGAAAGTCGGTTTTTTGACTTACACTTAGGACATTTAGGTTTTGTTACGTTTTTCATACCGCAACTATAGCAAAATATACTCTTTGGCCTTTTACAATTTTGATGTGAATGACCCTCTGTTCCACAGTTCCAACATTTTATGGTTTTTAAGGCATTTACTCCTACAATATTTTCACCTTGTAATAGTTCTAACGATTGGTTCTCAGAATTCAAAATTTGACTGTTTTGTGCCTCGCTTGAACTTTCTGGGAATTGTATAGTTGGTAACGAATTAGAATTATACTCAGTATTAAAGTTTTCTATCTGGGAGGTAATTTAATTTACTTGAAGTCTCTGATTATGACTACTTGGTGGCCGATATGCCAAATCAGGTGCTAAGGTATTTGCAGTAATAGGTGGTGGATTTCTAAATTTTTGTGCTCTATTTCTAGCCTCTTCTACCACTCGACATAAGTTTTTAAGTTCTGATAAACATGTAGGATTTTGTAAAGATATATGGTATTGAAAATACGGTTGTAAATTTCTCAAAATTACTTGTAGCATGAAAGATTCTTGGGGTGGATTAGGTAGTCGTTTGAATAAATTTTCCATTATAGCTATATAAATCAATGATCGCTCATTGCTACCTTGTGTTCTTAACAGAATTTCATTCCACAAGTCAATTTCAAAATCTACAGGTAGAAAAATTACTTTTAAAGCGTACACTAAATCATCCCAGTTTGTAAATAAATTTTTATTAGCTCGGAACCATTGTAAAGCGTCCCCTTCAAATAATTCATAAGCAAAATTTAATAGTTGTGCTTTATTTACACTACACATAGCACAAAACTCTTCTACTTTCTCAAGAAAACTATGTAAACTTTGGTTAGAACCTGAAAATTTCAATCTTGTTCTGTTTATGTATGAAATTTTATAATTTAAGTTGGAGTCAATCTGACTCGTAGAAAAAGTGAGGTTATCTCTAGCTATATTCATGTTAGGATAATTACTTTGACAAGTTGTTGGTAATCTTTGACCATATAACCCTACATTATTAGAAGTTTGATTATTTAAATTTTGATGGTTTCCCTGAGAACTTGGAAAACAGAAAGTACTACTAACTTGATAGGTTGGATTCCTATTATTTAAAGCATTGCTGCGATTGTGGTTAGGTAGTATTGACCAAAAGTCAGAGGTTAAGTTATTTGTATTTGGGGGTTGTAATTGAGAATTGTTTACACCCTCATTACCATATCGTATGTTAGGCATTGAAGTTACATTTCTATTTACAGGCGACATATGGCTATTAAAATTTGGACAAGAAATATTTCCAAAACGTACATTTCTATTTATAGGCTCGTTAGTTCGTACATTATTTAGTAAAGGCATATTATCATAAGAATTTTCGTTATCTGTGTGAACGTTATTATTACTGACTAGATCCTGTTGTTCTAGTAAGTTTTCTACCGGTACTCTATTATTTAAATTACTAGGACTATTCTGTAACTGAATATTTTCTGCACTTGAAATTTGAAGTGGCACATCTAAATTTATTAAATTTTCATTAGTACCTATGTTTTGAGATATTCTTTGTTCTAATTGATCAAATAATAACATAAGTTGAGTCATAAGTTCAGCTTGCAAATTAGCTACTTGTTGATTAGACATCGGAAAATGATTTATACGGTTATGTACATGTAATAATTTAGTTTTTATCTTTTTGTAATCTGGATGTCGAACATCAGAATTAAACCTAGATATCATACCCTCTAATATACTAATTTTTTCTCTACATATTAATGTTTCCTCATTAACATCAATCTGCACGGTGGGGTAAGAGACTTGGTCCATTCTCTCGCGTTGAAAATGTCCTCTAAGAATTGATCTTTTAACATTCATATTTCCATTAACGATAGCTCCTCTGATTCTCAGTTCATAGTCCAATTCGTCTGAATGCAAGTAATTTACCTCCATATTGTATAACAATAATATTTTCACTAAAACACAATTTCCAAATATCGATCAGTATTTATCAGACAATTAACTAAATCATTAGTAAATAAATGGAATTTTAAAAGTATTAGTATAAATAAGCTAATATTAAATGTTAAAAACAATAACTATTTACAACTTACTAAAGCTAAGAAAATAAAAGCTAGCAAAACAGTAAAAGATAAAAGACAAATAGATAAATAGCAAAAGATTAAGATAAACAACAAAAGATAAAGACAGCAGACAAACAGTGAAAGATAGATAAAGATAATTTTCCTTGAACTCTACTCCTTTAAAGTAATCAAGCCCCGCGTTGAAAAGGCGCCACTTTGTGTGGCGTTGTTTTGGAAGGTTTTAGTCGATGTTTAAATATTGCCCAAGTGTTCAAGTGTGGGCCACCCTACGAGCGACGTGGTTAGCGTCACTGGTGTAACCTGGCTAGCACAGTAAAGATACGGAGAGCAAAAGGGGGTGGAGTTCAAAGCTTGGGCGCCATTGATTACTAAGGGTAATCAAAGAAAATTAAAGATATAGATAAACAAAAGACAAAAGTTACATATATACAATAGTACTATATTACAAAAATATTATATTACAGAAAAATATACTATCACAGCATCAACGATACTGTATAGCAAAGTACCAGACAAAAATATATACAAAAGAAATTATATTACACAAACCGAAGTTCAAGATAAGCTTGAGACTTTTACGAGAGCCAAATTAAATATATTACAGAGAGGTGACTCGTAAATTGTCTCAATTATGAAACAAAAGTATATATTACAAGATAATAAAATACTATAATACAAGTGACTATATTACAATGTGCACCACGGCAAGGCAAATCTGAGGCGTGTACGAGAACCAAAAATATGTTACAAAAGATACGTCTCGTAACCTTCACCTCAACACTAAAATCTTATATTACAACAAAATTAAATAAACTTGAGATCTTTTACGAGAGACAAAATAACTATATTACAAAAGATAAGTCTCGTAAATTTATCTCAAAATTTATAACCATTAGACACCCTCGTTACAACAAAAATTGAACCACGACTTACGATATCACTAACAAACGTGCATTATAGTACTACAACAAGATATTAATCATGAGGAATCACGACAAAAGCAAACGAAACAATACTACGGCGAAGTATTTTTGCGACAACGAATTCAAGATACCAACAACTACGAATCAATATACAACGATGGATTTAATTATAACAACGGATTTAAAATGCAAATAGCCAAAAATATAATAGATTTGACTTGAATCTAATATGTTAAATTTAGACACTTTTGGCTCTAATAGCTCAACAATCATGTGAAAATAATCCCTTTTATTGGTAACAATTAAAAGTACTTATCTTCTATTTTGTTATCCTGATGGAGAGAACTCCTAGATACGGTCCTGTTCTCCGATGATCATGGGTTTAATTTCACACGTGGCCGCCTTAATCCCATTGTGAGGTTATGAAATCGTAGAAGATTGTCGCCAAGACAAAATGAAGAAAATCTCTTCGCCCAGAATATTTTCGTATATTCCAATTCAAAATGTAATATAGACAGGTTGACTTCAAATGAATATTACTGGCTTAGTAGAAACGTAGTAAGTCTTAGAACTTGAATGTATTAATCTTGCTCAAAGCAAATAATATAACGTGGAAATACATCGACGTTAATAGCATTAGACGTAATTAAATTTGATTAAGAAGTAATTCTTTATAAGAGAATACTTATCAAAAAAAATTTGTAAAAGAAATCGCTTATCAGAAAATTATAAGAAAAACTTATAAGAAAACTTATAAGAAAAACCTAAAACAATATTTCAAATGTTAGATGATATTTACCGGTATAATAATTAAAGCCTTACCTCATGCGATCGTCACGAGGTTTTTCAAATTCTATTATCCCCTTTACAGGTCAAACGAAATTATAAATACGTCTTATCAGTTCAATGGTTCAACAAGAAAGAGTTTTACCCGGCGTTATTTAGTTGAAATACCGTTGCTCTTGCGCGATCTAGTATTTGCGAACTTCAACCGCTGACAGATGACGTACGTTCATCATAGTCTAAGCAGTAAGGGACTCTATTAGTACTAAGGTTGGTGGGAATATATTTCCGATAACTTATAATTTTTCTAATAATTATTAACAGTGTAACAAAGGATGCTATCGAGTATTCCGCGTGTTACATTCTCCATATTATAAACCTGATTTTCAAAACAGGCACAGTTCCAATTCAATTCAAAATGACAATTGTTAGTCCTATCCACAAAGCAGGAAGTAAATACGATATTAATAATTTTAGGCCTATAAGTGTAATGAACAACTTTGGTAAAATATTTGAGAAATGTCTTAAACTTCGGACTGATACATTTTTTTAATGAAAATAATGTCCTATCAAAAAATCAATTTGGATTTGTTGGTGGATATAGTACATGTGATGCGATGTGTGAACTTGTGGGTCAAATAACTATACACCTCAATGTTGGCGAAAAGAGCATTGCTGTGTTCTTAGACCTGGCAAAGGCATTTGACACCGTACCTCATGACAAACTCCTTAGTGTACTTGAAAACTATGGGGTTAGAGGTGTCTTGTTGAATGTCTTTAAATCATATTTAACTGATAGGAAACAAATGGTAAAAATTCGTAACTCGTATAGTGATTCTATTAATGTCGAAATAGGTGTTCCCCAAGGACCAGTCCTCGGACCCATTCTATTCATTGCGTACATAAATTCACTAACGAATCTTGATATTAATGGCACAATAGTTTCGTATGCAGACGACACAGCACTGTTCTTCGGATAAAAGCTGAGATGAAGTAAAGGAACGGGTAAAATCAGGCTTGCCTACAATAAAAAAATGGTTGGATCATCACAAGCCAACACTAAATTTAACTAAAACTAACTACATTGCATTTTCAATTACATCTGCTAACCGTCCTAGTTTTTCCAGCATCTCTATAAAAAATTTTTGGTAATAGCATTAAAGAGGTTTCAAATATAAAATACTTAGGTATGACAATTAATGCGCACTTAAAATGGGAAGATCATACTTTTAGTTTAAAAAATAATATTAGATAATTAATACACAAATTTTACTTGTTACGTGGTATGACGTCGAAAAGTCTATTAATAATGGTATATAGAACATTGGTGGAATCCTTAATTAGGTATGGTATAGAAGTATGGGGCGGTCTGTACAACAATGCATTAAGACAGTTAAATGTCATGCACAATTTTATTTTATAGGTAATATACAATAAGGAAAGCGTTATCCGGCAGCTTTATTGTACAATGAAGATATATTTAATGTAAGATCAGTATATATTCTAACGTATGTCTATATGTTCATAAAAAAAGAATTAAGAACTACGTAAATCATCAGCATGAACTAGGAACAAAATACAAAATAATCTTCAAATTCCGAGCCATAAAGATATAAACGAACGATCTTGGACCTAAATTTTACAATTTGTTGGCAGTTAACATTAGACATAAAAAATTACAAAAAGTTTAACAAAAAATGCAGAACCTATATTACTGAGAGATACAATGACTTAATAAATATTCTATAAATATATTTATATGAAAATAATTAACCAGAATTAGTTTAATTTTAGTTTTAGGTTATTTAGTTAGTTAAGGTGTATTGATCACTCAGTTATTTTTGTTAATAAATAAACTGTTTATTGTTTTACAAAATGTGTGTTATAGTTGTCATTTATACTTAGTTTAATTATCTTTTCAGCACATACAGCTGTTTCATCAGCTAGGTGCTATATAAGAAAAAAATCCCTAAAATTAATGACATTATTGTACATTAAGAAATCTGTAACTATAATTAAGTGAATTTTGAATTGAATAAATTGAAATAGAATTGAAATTGGTATACTAATCTCCGCTGCTAGAGCACCGAGGTTCCGTGGCTTTTTGAGGTTAAAAATGTTGAAGGTATCATCGTGGCCTCGAGTTCGAAATACATATCAAAAACACACTCACTTCTGTTTTTTCCCCTTACTTATTTAACGCCGGCTTATTTCCGCTACTGAGGGCTATCAGTGTCACCAGGGGACGATCTACCTCCAACCTTTAAACTTTGCCGCACCTCTTCTCTTTCAAAGAGTAGGGATCTTTTACTTGCCTAACATTTATCTGACATTAAAGAAAAGAATATAGGCATTCCACAGGGTAGTATCACAGGATCGATTTTGTTTATTATTTACATGAATGATCTAGGTAGTATCATATTTAATGAAAAAAATAGTTCCATTATAAATTGCATGGATGATACAAACTTATTAGTCACAGGAGAAATTTAACCTGAGATACTTAATAAACTTAAGTAATACCATAATGCTGAAAGCAAAAGAATGGTTCACAAAAAATGTATTTTTACTAAACTTTGAGAAAACGAACATTGTTCTATTCAGAACACTACAAACAAAAACAGAAACACCTAAAACTGTAAATATTTTAAACGACAAATTAAACATTCAAGAAAACGCAAAATTTTTCGGAGTATGTTTTAATGAGCATTTACACTGGTCAACACATAAGATATTTAGGAAAAAAACGAATGCAATTTGTTACAGCATTCGCATTATCTGTAAATATTGTACTGTTTGAGATTATCCAAATGTTCTTGGTGTTTAACGAAATAAAATGTTGAAGACTAAATACCTTTATTTTTGCGTTCTGTTCAAAGTTACATAAATCCATTCTAACTGTCATAAAACTAGTTATATTTGATATATTTTGGTGGTAACCTTTGGCGCCAACATTTAAATATGAAATTTAAACATTACAAATATTTAAAACAGAAATTATTACGAATTATAAACTTTGCGAATTTTGAATCTAGCGCGAGATTTGGAATCATCTTCTGGGGAAATAATAATATTCAAGATAACGAATACAGAGCCAATTCCACACAGACTATCTAAACTATTCACTAAGTTCGCCAAAAATGTCCGCAACGTAGAAATACTTTGACCTCTATGCAAGACAAGAAACCATGAAAGATCCAGTAATAGGAAGGTTCCGGAAAAAACCCCTGGGAAAACATTGATGAAATAAGGACCACATGATAAACAACCAATAGTGATTGTAACGTTGTAGCATATTATATCTAAATTTTACTACCTGTCTATTACCCATAATTCATATTATAAAAATTATTATATTATTGTTAAAAAGAAGGCTAGAGGACTTCGGTAAATGGCCATTTGGGTTTTTAGTGAATAAAGTACTTTTATTATTATTATTATTAACATTCAAGAAATATTCATAAGACAAAAGAGACTTGTAAGATTAATGCACAACTGGGCGTTTGAATGAGACCTGTAGGAGGGTTTTCAAAAGAAACAGAGTTTTAACTATTATTGGAGTATATGTGTACGAATGTCTAATGTTTGTTTTTCAAAATAAAGATAAATTCACAATTCATAATATTTCTCATGCCTATGAAAGAAGGTGTACTGATATATAAACTACCCAGTACATCGGCTAATAATAACAAAATAATCCACACACACATGTGCATGAGACTATTTAACAATCTACCAGAGAAATGGAAAAAAATTGAAACAATAAATAAATTTAAAAAGAAATTAAAAATTACTGTACCTTAATAGCGGAACACTAGCCAAGAAGAATTTAGAGGTGGGAGAAAAAACGGCCCTTCGAAGTATTACCAAACTACGACACCCTTGTAACCATCTCCACAATATATCAAATAATGAAATATACCATAAAACAAAAATAGAACCAACCCAAACACGTCTCACTAAGCTACAAACAAAATTCGTCATTACCCAACACAACATACAAAAAATAGATGAATTCTGCCCGATACCAAATCGCAACATTAGAGATAAATATAAGACACCAGAATATATGCTAAAATTGAGAAGATAAAACAACTACAATCAGAAGTCAATCTTAATCATAATCGTATTAATATCTTTGTTTTTTTATATATATCCTACTTAGTATATGAACATAATGATTGTACACAATCTAGAATAATAATTTTCAATAATGTTTTACGGGCAGAAGGACTTCGGTCAATAGCTCTTTGCATCTTTCCAATAAAGAACATATTTATTTATTATTTAATTTAAAAATATGTTGATAGATTTAGAGCCCTACAATTGGGAAGATTATTTTCAAAACTAAGTTATGGTTAGCAAACTTGGCGATATTTTGTTTTTGATATATACCTTTGATTGTAAAGTGTAATATCTCTTCTGAAATAAATAAATATTATTATTATTATTTAATAAACAAGGAAACAACTGCTTTACATCCCCTCCGAAGGATGGTATATCTGCTAGGTAATCCCCACCTAAAGTTGCATACCTTCTACGCACACGCCGATATACAAGCCCTTAGAAGATATTAGAGCGAGAACGCTGTGTTTCCCTGGGCTGGTTGACTCATCCCGGTTCTAACCGCTCTTAACGTTGCTGCAGTTTCATATCGAAATACGAATATCGGCAGACATATCTACGCTCACAACAGAAGTAAGCTGTTATGAAGGGCTTTATGGAAACCAAATGTTATTCGATTTTTGACCTTTTTTAATTTACGAGCACACCTTCAATCTCCTCTCCATAAGTAAATATCTCTAATAATATAATCCGTCCAGTAACAAATGCAAACTATCTCGGCATGAACTTGGATAACAAACTGAATATGAATCTCCACACAAAATTAAATATCCAGAGCAAAACACTTCAGGACACTAACATACAAAAATAAAGGCATTGCTATCTCCACTGCTTCCAAAATCTATAAAACCAACCAAACCAAAATCCTGCCAATCACCCAAAGACTGCCGATACTTTCTACCAAACAAACGCACGACATGGAACATCTAGAACTACTTTTAATAGAAAGAACAGAAGCGAGACCCAAGTGCAAACATCCTACAAGGACACTTTAAGAAATTCTTTCATCCCTAGCACTAGAAAACTGAATATAGCATATAGCAAATCTAGAACATACTATTCAGGAACATATGAGGACCCTAAGAGAAGACCAACTAAAATAACAACTACTTAAAGAATATGGTTATGTATATACATACATTTTTTTCTTACACATACAATAATTAAATTATTATTATTATTATTATTTCATTAAATCAATGTATACAGAATTTTTTAATACTGGTTGAAGGACGATAGCCATTTGGTTTATCCAATAAAATACTTGTATTAATATTATTATTATAATTTACGAAAAATTTTGATGACTTGAAGCAAATTGGTCCACGTATTCGGATTCAGTACATCAGAATATGGTGCTCCTTTCATTAGTACATAACCAAAAATTGTTTTTGTGTGGCTGTGTAATCATTCAATAGTATTCTGAAACGAAATAAAAAGATTTACTAGATAAATAAATTTTTATATTGGTGAACTATCTTATCGTAAATTTTTATTGCTGAGTTAAATTACTTTATATTTGATATATTTGTTAATGAGGCTAATTAAAATTCAAATAAAAGGTGGCCGGTATTTCTGTTATAACTGCAGAATTCAAAATGATTTACATAACTCCATAAATTATGCACATTTTAGAAAGCATTACGGAAATTTTTGCATAATTTATACAGATAAACAATGTCGGATAGTGGAGATATTAAAAGTAATGTTTTGCTAAGAAAACTCACTACTCTGTAATGATAGAATACTACACCACCTAGTTAGAGTACAAACTTGCTGCTAAACACTTTCTCATTTCAAATTACTAGTTCCATTATTTAATAAATAAGGACAAGGACGATATTCTGTGATTTTTCCAAAACATGGTCTAAGTTCATACACGCGGTGTTCCTCATGGATCCGACTTGAGCCTGCTTTTATTTTTGGTGTTTATTAACGATGTACCCCTTAGCACGACTTCTATATATTTAATATTTATGCATATTTTGAAAGTTTATTTTGAGGCAAGCACATTAGATTTCTTGCAAATGACTCTGGTCTGTCCAGTTTAAGAATGAAGTACTCTTGAAATAGGTCCATACGGCCACATGCATCTCTTGAATCGGTCACCGTTCAAGTCGACTCATTCTCCATTGCAAAATCTTTCTTATTCCATGATTTTTAAGTGCATTCCTTTCACTAAGCAACAGGACGCGGTGTGGTTTAGGAGGATTTGACGAGTTTGGAGAGTAATCAGGTTATGTGAAAGCAATATGAATACTATAAGGACTAGTAGAGGCATAGGCACGTGTGGGTGTAAACATATCTTTGACCATGGGTGTTCACAAAAATTTTAATGGAGAAAAATCACAGGAATTTTCTTCAGGGAAGTCAACTATCAAAAATTGGAAATAGAATTAGGATATGACAAATATATTATATTATGTATCTGTCGCCTATTTCAAGATTCTACAATGCACGAAAATCTGCAATTAAAAATGTATTTTATCTATAAATAGAATGACTGTTCTGCCGAAAGAGGCTTTAATCGTAATATTTTATTAAATATATTTAATTTAGGCTCACTTGAATTTAGAGAAACCTGTATATATAATCAACAATTTTTTATACATATGTGCAAATTAAATAAAGTCTGACCTACATGATGGTGATCTTTGATAACTTTAATAATATTGTATAAAGAAATATTCAGTTTATAATTTGAATATTATCTTAAATTGATTATTGATAATTATCTTTACCTGCGCGTTATTATTATTCATCATCGTTGATTGGATGTCTACCTTTTAATATTAATGTTTTATTCATTTTAATATATTACTTTAGACTTCTATTAAAAGTATCGGAATAAAAACTTTGCTAAGTATGTGTTGGGTTAAAGGTTATCTCCAGATACAACTTTATTTTATTAGCACTATTTTATGCAGTATATTATCACTTTTTATTTACTATATAAACAAATAATCGAGACAACCCATAACATTAAATACAAGCATAAAAAGTATGGATAAAACTCATGTGATTTGATGTATTTATTGTTATTCAATCCTAAGAAAATAATTTAAAAGTTGAAATGTCAAAGAGAACAGTCCATTTTGAAGTAAAAAAGAATCTTGCAAGTCTACAGTGACTTAGGAATCTGCATCCTTTTATTAAATGTCATATCAAGAGTGTCGCAGTCATAACAACAACATTCATTATAAAATAACAAACAAAAACCACCCCCCCCCCCCCCCCTCTCTCGTTGGGCCTGTATATAAATTAAAGAAGCTGGATATACCTGATTACCTCATTCATCTCATTAAAAACTTTAAATTCTAGAAAATTAAGGATTAAAATAAATAATGCTATATCAGAAGAATTTACCGCAGATCAAGGAGTACCTCAAGGATCTCCACTCTCCTTCCTTACTATTTAATATCAACAGCAGAAAAAACAGTAAATAAAATACAAATACTTTGTGACGATACTCAATTATCGTTCAACAAATGGCGCTTACAGGCCAACCCAGCTAAATGGCAGTTGCTGATTTTTAATGACGCACCTTCAAACTCCTCTCCATCAGTAACTATCTTTAATAATATAATCCATCCAGTAACAGACACAAAATATCTCAGCATGAGCTTGAATAATAAACTGAATATGAATCTCTACACAAAAATAATTTAAAAAATATATATATATCCAGAGCAAAACACTTCAGGACACTAACATACAAAAATAAAAGCATTGATATCTCCACGGCTTCCAAATTCTATAAAACAATATGCAGACCAATCATAGAATATGGACACATCTACCTAAATTGTACAAATCCTGCCTTAAAAACCATCCAAGTTGCCGAAACATCCTTTTTTGGAGTTATCACAAAAATTCGCCATCCTGCAAATCGTCTACATCACCCATCTTAATACATTACTCTACAACAAAACCAAAATGCTGCCAATTACCCAAAGACTGCCAATACTTTCTACGAAATTTGCCACACAAGCACGCAACATGGAACTACTTTTAATAGAAATAACAGAAGCGAGACCCAAATGCAAACATTCTACAAGAACACTTCAAGAAATTCTCATTCCTAGCACTGGAAAACTGAATATAGTATATAGAATACCCAGAACATATATTTTGGAATATATCACAGGACCCGAATAGAAGACAAACTACAATAACAACTATTTATTGAAAATCATTTTATTTAGATATATACATATATGATTCTTTTTATATACACGTGCAATAAGTAAATTATTACCCTATTATTATTACTTCATTAAAACAATATATGCAGAATTTATTTTGTACTACTGGCCGAAGGACTTTGGTCGATGGCCATTTGGTTTATCCAATAAAATATTAATATTATTATTATTATTATTATTATTATTATTATTATTAGTTCTTATCACCCTGCACCATTATAAAAAGTTATTTAACTACTTTCATTTTTTTCTTTTCAGTTTGCTGTGAATCTTTTCCGTACCTTACCACCATCTTCTAATCCAAACGGTGCCGAGTTCGATCCAGAGGAAGACGAACCCACATTAGAGGCGGCGTGGCCCCATTTACAACTTGTGTATGAATTATTTCTTAGAGTATTAGAAGCACCTGATTTTCAACCAAATATAGCTAAGCGATATATTGACCAAAAATTTGTTTTGCAACTTTTAGACTTATTTGACTCAGAGGATCCTAGAGAGAGGGACCTACTGAAGACAACCCTCCATAGAATCTACGGGAAATTTTTAGGACTGAGAGCGTTCATACGCAAACAAATAAATAATGTATTTTATAGATTTATATACGAAACGGAACACCACAATGGCATCGCGGAGTTATTAGAAATTCTCGGGTCGATAATAAACGGTTTTGCTTTGCCTTTGAAAGAGGAGCACAAGGTTTTCCTGTTGAGAGTTCTCATGCCTTTACACAAAGTCAAGTCTTTGTCGGTGTACCATCCCCAGTTGGCCTACTGTGTAGTCCAATTTTTAGAGAAAGACCCCTCCCTGACGCAACCGGTCATACGCAGCTTGCTTAAATATTGGCCCAAAACACACAGTCCTAAGGAAGTTATGTTTTTGAACGAGCTGGAGGAGATTTTGGACGTAATAGAACCTGCTGAGTTTCAGAAGGTAATGGGACCCCTCTTCAGGCAACTCGCAAAGTGCGTGAGCTCGCCGCACTTCCAAGTCGCTGAAAGGGCATTATACTACTGGAATAATGAGTATGTTATGTCGTTGGTGTCAGAGAATGCGACGGAAATCCTGCCAGTTATGTTCCCTAGCTTGTACCGGAACTCGAAGAGCCATTGGAATAAAACCATCCATGGCCTCATTTACAATGCTTTGAAGCTGTTTATGGAGATGAACCAGAAACTTTTCGATGAATGCACGCAACAGTACAGACAAGAGAGGCAAAAGTAAGTTACTTTTTCTTCTATTTGTTAATGTAGTGTCCCTTTGTCCAATCATAGTGCCCCAAATGCATTAAAAGAGTTACGGTACCTTTGAAAAAATCGACAGACAATTTTTCATAAATTCTGCTGGAAATTCATTATCATTACTTCTACTGTATTCTTTAACCTAGAGAGCGATGATATTGTTATAAATAATGATAATACTGCTTTGTTTATCATATAAAATTTTATATTCAGGCTTGAAAAAAATTAAAGCTTGTCTGCTGTCAGTCGATTTTTCCTAGTGTACACTGTATTTACTAAGCAATATTTGACTGATTAACAACAATAATAATAATTAAACCAATCGTCTCTGACGGATTACATTTCGGTATGAGCAAGACGTTAAAGTTTCATAAGGTTATGATGAGGGGTCAACCACCCGTAGAAATTCGTACATGGATTGCCAATACTGTGAAAAGAAAAGACTCTGTCTACACTATCGACTAGACTGCCACGACTTATACATAGTTTTCCAGGGAGTGTTGCCATTTCAGTTTCAGAGCTCAATTTAAAAATGAAAATAGGCCGTAAAATGAAAAATACGAATTACTATCTTGCTAGATTTATACATCACTGCTGTGACTGCCACAACTTCCGATTAGACTGCAGATCTGATTAAAATTTGTACAGAGACTACCAATGGTGGTTTACCCCTCAAGTTATGATATGTTTAAGCCATTATTTGAATTATTGTGCTGAACTAATCTATTAGTTGGAATCATTGTACCTTTCTCCTTGTCTGGAATATCATACATTCCAAATCAGTGGCATGTGATTCGGTGACAGTTAATTTTGTTATGGTTTGGTGCTATTACTTTCTTAATTGGGATATTTATTTATTTTTACAAAAAACAGTACTTATATTAAAATTTTAGGAAAAAACAAGTTTGGGTAATATTACTTGTTACAAAATCAATACAAGTCTTTGCAGAGAAATTCGTAGTACTTAAAAGAAATATTTATGAAGGAGTACGTTCCATCTACCTGAATATTATTATAAATTTGAAATAATTTTGGTCTTTAGAGCCGGATGCAGTTATTGCTAGGTAACGTTAATAGAAATATTTTCTTTGCCTTGTTTATATAGTCCACATAGTACAAATTTCAAATAGTGGGGTAAACATGCCATATGGGAAATCTGATGTGTTTTTATTGAGCTTGTTTCGAATAAAGTGGAATTTAAAATAATGGAAAAATAATATTTTTTACTTTGTTTCTGTTCTGAGTATTAATATTTTTCTCCTTAATTCTTAGTAGTCAACTGTTTTTTCAGGGAGAGGGAAAGACAACATCAGCGTCAGGAGTTGTGGGTGAAAGTGGAAACGTTAGCGTCACGAAGACCTGAATATGAGATAGTAAAAAGTAGAAATGCTGAAATAAACAATGTGATAGGCAGTCCTGACCCTGATGATGAAGTTAACCTAGACATATTAGAAACAGAAACGGGAGAGGTAAACCATTTCTGATTGTATAGTAAACTAGCACATTATACCTGATGTCTGACAGTCCTGGGTTTATGTCTGGATATACTGTAAGAATTTTATTAACCATCATTTTACAGACTGAATGAAGAGTTGTGATAAATAATCATAGTGCAATTGCGTAAGTTAAGGCGCCTTGACGTAAAATCCGATTGTACACATTCTTATATAATTCTTAGGGTTAATTTATATATGTAAATGACAGGTTACGCTTAAAGTCATCATATGTGAAGTTGTGTGAGAGAATTTCTTTATTTATTGTTATTTTGTTATCAGTTGAATATACACTTCCTTTGATAATTCATTGTTCTACTGGTTTTAATACATAAATATACGATTTATTGACTAATTTTAATAAATAATAAATCCCTAATCTATTTAAAAAACTTATCTATTTAGTTCATGGGCCATTGCTGGATAGCGAATAGGTAGCGAATATTAAATTACGCATATACCTATATATTAAGGTACACATTAAGTTTAAAATTTTTTATGAAAAAATTATGTAATAAACGTTACTATGTCACACGGGTAATTATTTTTGGTACACGGTTATATTAAGTTAACAATTTGTGTGATTTGTAAATAGAAGCGCTTTCTAATGTTTTCTGTTTGAAGCATTTTCCGACCTCATATTTTAAATTTGTCGCAAATGTATCATTTGATACCCAAAAGAATGCATTTCGTAGAAATTTTGATTGCATTTAATAGCAGTAGAATATAGTTTATAGTTGACAATATGAATGTCAGCCACAGCCACATTTGACCATGCACTGCGAAGGTTTTTTTCTCTCCCAATTTACAATGCTTAGAATGATGCCTATAGTCTGTTTTTAAACCAGGAGGAGTAAATATGAAAGTTACATTCACACCATAAAAGTAACTAGAAAATACACTAAAATTTTTTTTGGCGTTTTGGGCAACCAACAATACACGACTACAGTGTTTTTGTGTGTATTTTATTACATTATATAATCCAACGACCTCTATTTGACCTCTAAGTAGTTTATACTGGATCCATACTATTTACGCAATATGAAGGCACCAAGTAATTAGCTACTTTTTTCTTCAGATTTATACAAAAGGGATTGAAACTGATATATAATGTGCAAACGATAAAATAGAAATTATAACCTAATAATTTATGACATGAAATAAAAATTTTTACAATATGTCAAAATTTTCAACTATTGCCTTGTGTAAAACTGGCGAGGGCCTAGCCAATCACAGATGTATGATTTAGCGCGTTAAATTTAAAACGCTCCTCCTGGTTTAAAAACAGACTATAGTAATCAAGTACTGTAAAATCTAGTTGTGTATATCTTACTTTAATTTCTGTGACATTGTCAGTTAGTTGTCAAAACTCATTGCAAGTGTGCCAAAACTAATATGCTCCATATAAAAGCGATTTAGTTAAAGCTGGAGTTATTGCTAAAGCAGAAGATGGATGGTCAATAAGACAAATTGCACTGCATTATAATATTAACAAAAATTCTGTGTTTTTAACATTTTTTAAAAGTGGAGAATAAATGGTACGATTAGTAGAAATCCTGGATCAGGGCGACGACAGATATCAACTTAACAGCAAGATTTGCAATCGGTAAATAAATTAGTAGAAAATCCATTTCACTCATTAATTCAGGCTGCTGAAAAAACGAATCGAGTAGTATTGGCCGACGGCGAGTAAGAGAATCGGAGCTATGCTGTCATCCAGCAGCACAGAAATACCCACTTAAAGCTGAACATAAAGAAGCTCGGCTGGGATTTGCGCTTGAATTGTTAGTGCATGATGTAAATTTTTGGAACAATGTAATCTTTACATATGAAAAAACTTTCCAGTCTACACACAGCGGTCGTATTTGTGTTTACCGTCTGCCGAATACTCGATTCGGTGAGAAGTATATCTCTAACAATGACAAAAGTGGTAGATTTTCCGTTAACATGTGGGCTTGGATATCGGCACGTGGTCCTGGTGTTTTGTGGCATATTGAGGAACAATTTAATAGTGAAATAGGATTTTAGATAATATTATGCTCCCTTCTGTGTCACAATTATTTCCTAATAATGAATTCATATTTCAACAAAATTGTTGTTCATTTCATACTGCTCATACCGTGACTAACTGGTTCCAAGATAACAACATTAATGTTCTTAACTGGCCCAGTCATAGTCCAGATCTTAACCCTATGGAAGACGTATGGGGACTACTAGTAAGAAGTATCAAAAAACGAAATGTGATACCACGGAATGCCCAAGAATTACTGGAAGTAGTAAATAATGCATGGGAAAATATTATTACTAGTGATTATTAAGTTTATTTCTATGCCAAACAGACTTATAGAAGTTATAAATAGAAATGGTGCAATAACAAATAATTAATAGTTAGTTGCTTGTTGAGTTGGATATCCTTTGTTGCCCTGATCCCCAGGATTTCTACTAATTGTACCGTTTATTCTCAATTTTTTTAAAATGTTAAAGACAGAATTTTTGTTTTTTTTGCTCACGACAGTACAACACCTAGACACAGATGAGTGGTTAAGGCGTGAGACACTAGAACACACCTTAGCCTGATGTCATTTATGAGTAAGGTACAAGGTACAACATTTACCTAAAATTCTATATTTTGTCAGCATACCAGTGAGCCCAAGAATAAAAAAAACATTTTAAAGGGGAAGAGTGCATGTTTTATTATACAGGATGTTTGTAACGCCACTTGGCATCTATATGACCAAACATAGCAACCATTCAAATATTACGGGAGCATGACCCTCCCTCTCTGTATGTAAGAATTTTTTTTAAATTTCTGACCCTGTGCCTATGAGAACTTTTGTTTGGGACAGATTGAGCTTCAATATGCATTTGGTTTCATCCAGTTTGACCAACAGTAATTTCCCATCTAAACTGTGCCAGGTTCTTTAATGTAAAAATGATTTTTAAGAGAAATATTAACAAAAAAAATGTACCCCCTCCCCGGTACATAAACATTCATAAGCATTTTCATGCCCCTTCCCCCTCTCCACTTCAGTGCTACGTAATACTTGAATGACCACATACCTAAATGAACAATACTACAGTTTTGTTCATAATACCAATTTTATATTTTTTTTATCATTTATGAAAGTATTACATATTTAGTTTAACTTTTCAATTTGTCTTTTCTCAAGGTTTATCAGTTACTGAAAAAATACGAAAGAATATTGATCAAAAATAATTTTTCGCTTCCTCGAAACTTAAATATGTGAGATTTGTCAACAAAAAAAAAAGGAGGTTATCGTTTCAAAAATATTGAATTTTTTTCGTTTATTGATAATGAAAAGAAATGTTTAAACTGAAGCTAAACTGAATGAAAACTCACATGTTTTTAATTGTGACCTATGATGAACCAAAGATAAATATGAATTCTCTTGATTGAATATAGTGAAATTTTGTGTAACGGCCGAGACATAAATGGAGCAGGTATCTATAAACTTTGACGGAAATTTGTAAAGTATTTGAACTCAGATCAATATCTCCGAGACGCCTGAGATATTGTGCGTAGTGTTACCTCTGTGTGCTTTTCTTAGTAGTGTGCATATGGTAAGCAGAAAGCGTATTCTTTTATTTTAATTTTTGGGATTCGAATATTTGATTCTTACTTTTCGGTTGCATGCATGAAATTTTTTTGTACAGTTCACTCCATATTAACACGGCAGATGAAAAACTCAAAGTTGCCACCGAGCTAATATAAGGGGAGACCGGGGCACGCTTTATTTTCTATACTTTATTAAATAATAAATATAATGTATTACTTAATAGATAAAAAATCATTACACTTATGTAAAGAATGTTCTGGCATGATTAAAATAAGAAATAATCAGAAACACAGGTCCAGATAGGGCCGACGAGTTACCAAGTAAAACTCGGTGGCTGGTCACTCCCGTGGGCGAATCTCCGAATTAAACTATGTTTTAAAAAGGCTGAGAAATTGCTTATCGCAAAATCACTTGGAAGCATTTTTATTTATGTCGATAGAGAAGGACATTCTTGTAGAATTAGAAAATGATGAAATTATGGATGAGATTGCTCAAAGAAGTTCTATCCTTAAAAGTTTATTATTTACTTAGGTACTTAGGTATAAGTATTTTCTTTTGAATCGAAGGATCCCGCACGGAACATATGGAAATTCGCCCCCGGTTAAAGTGTTTGATACTCGGGGATATTATTCAAATATCGATGTTGATCAAAAGTCTCTATGGGCTCAAGGTCGGAAATTGGACGGTTTTCCAGATATCGGGGGTGTAAAGGGGGATGCTCATTTCTTGTGGGAAGTGGCCCCCGCTCCAGTAAAACTCGCTGGAATCGATATATGTCATTCCTCTCGACCTCCTGATCAAAAATTTTCAGGGGCACAAGTATGGAAAATAAACAGTTTTCTAGATATGGGAGGTGCAAAGGGGGGTGCTCATTTTCTATACGAAGTGACCGCCAGTGAATTTCACTGGAATCGACATATGTTGTTCCTCTCGACCTCCTGATCAAAAGTTCTCATAGACACAAGGTCGGTAAATGCACAATTTTTTCGATATCGGGGGTTCAAAGTCGACTTTGCAACCCCCGATATCTGGAAAACTGTGCATGTACCGGCCTTGTGCCCATGAGAAATTTTGATCAGGAGGTCGAGAGGAACAACATATGTCGATTCAAGTGAATTTCACTGGGGGTCACTTCCTATAAAGGAAATGAGCACCCCGCTTTGCACCCCCCATATCTAGAAAACTGTCCATTTTTCAAACTTGTGCCCCTGAGATTATCAGGTCAAGAGGAATAACATATGTCGATTCCAGCGAATTTTACTGGAGCAGGGGCCACTTCCCACAAGAAATGAGCATCCCCCTTTACACCTCCGATATCTGGAAAACCGTCCAATTTCCGACCTTGAGCCCATAGAGACTTTTGATCAACATCGATATTTGGATAATATCCCCGAGTATCAAACACTTTAACCGGGGGCGAATTTCCATATGTTCCGTGCGGGGTCCTTTATTTAGTTTTTACATTGTTCCTATTACGAGTATTTTAGTTTTTGTTTGGTTCTTCAAACTTTTATAACTGTTTATTAACATGTCAATACATTTTTTTATTTGTATTTACATTTTTATGTGCTATTTAGCAGGCTGATGGTTTAGTTTAATCCGCTTTTATCCGGTAACCGGCCTCCCACTCTTTATTCCGAAAACTATCCTTGTGAAAGTCGACATTTTTCGTTGAAATTCTAAGGTGCCAGGAGATATTTCTATCTTGATGCAAAACAGAGTAAGATTTTTTAATTTACCAGAAACATCAAGCTTCTACCGAAAAAACGATTTTTAAATCTCTAGTATTACTTTGTTAATTCTAAAATGCAAAAATTAGAAGTACGGCTCTGTAGTACTTTTGTTAGCAGTAATTGTACCGACTTTGATATTTTGATGGCCAGTTTTTATGGCCTTTTTTATGTGTACTAAACAAATGGAGATACGTATGAGAACATTTTTTATACAGAACTTTGTGATCTTCAATTTTGACTAAGAATTTTTTGTATTTTGTCTTCAAAAGTTATTTCCGAAAAAACATTTTTTAGAAGTTTGATGCCATTTTATATTGTTACAATCAAGACAGTCTCGAGAACTTTTTCTTCTTTTTTTTTTCTGGGGGTTGGGCTAACACGCTCTCGCTGAGATAAGAAAATCTTATATGAATACATTTATGTTGAGGGAGTTTTTTTTCTGAACTGTTATCAAAAATCGATCAAATCCACCATTTCTTTCCAAAAAACCGTTACTTTTAACTTTTATTCTCAAGAAATTATACTTATAAATTATTGAATGATCTAAGTGTGTTTTATACTACTTTCTAATTCAGATAAATGTTTGGAGCCATGTAAAACTATTATTAGTCTGGGAAGCAGTGTTGCGTTTTGGATAGTGATTTCATATCAATTGAATTTTACTTCCAGTAATAGATTTGATGTAGACAATACACCTGCCGTGGCCTGGGGCGGAATATCAATTTAAATTTCAAATAATTTCGTCGGAGATGCTAAAACTTGAAATTTTTGATCGTTCATAAATAAATAAATTCATCGACAGGAAGATTGTATGATGTATTGCACCAGCGAAATCGGATAGTCAGCACGGCATGAGTGAACAAAAAATGGCATTTTTTGACATTACGTCAGATCGATCTTGCCTATTTCTTGACATTTCCTAATAAAATAGTCTGGATGTAGCGTTGAGTTTTTGGTAATGTTTTCATACCACATTTCTTATAATAAATTTGATATAAAAAATAAGCGAAACACGCGCCAGACGTCACACCCACGGTGGAAGTGGTTGTGGGTAAATGTTAAACTGGAAGAAAAAAAATTCATTTGTCATTTAATACCACTTCAAATTTTTATATTATGAATTTCTACATAACAATAATTGAAAAAAAATCCGCTGTAATAAAATTACCATGAATTTGATATCATACCAGTCGAATTTGAAGTATATGGTAGTTTTAATAATAAAATTAATAAAAATTGTAGTCAGCTGAATATGTACAGTGGTAAAGATCGTCAGTTGGACCATAAAGGATATTGTACGATGCTCACATTCAAGAACTACTCAGTAAGTTTATTGCCCCCCAGAGCTGACGGTCTTACCATCTCTAGTAACTTAGGTGATTGATATTTTCACACTTTTAATATTATTAAACGTCACGTGAATAAATTTCATCCAGCGTAAAATTACTACAATCTTATATTTTTAATAATAATAATAATAGTTTATCGTCCAAAATTTCAAATACATTTGCATAAAAGGATTAACTACAGATAAAGTGATATTAAACCTAACCCTAACTCAAAAAAGGCAACAGGACAAAATGAATAAGATTAAATTATTATAAAACTTACATGAAATAAGATTAAAATAGAGTGCAGCACATGTAGTGGATTTGCAATCATTAAAACAATTAGTGATTTAGGAATGAAAGTTCCTTATTTAGGAGTAGGAACTTCAGAATAGGTTTCAATTTTGCGAGATTAATACTGCGAGGTTGAAATGGTAGGTTATTATAATACAGGCCTGTAGTTAGGGGTGGGCCAGGACGGGCTACGCCTGTCCTGGAATAATTTTTGCCCGTCCTGAGGAGACTGCAGAAAATTATTAAAATCACAGTACACCCAAACCACAGTTGGTGAATGGAAATAATTGTTGAGAGGACGTAGACAAAGCTCCCACTGCAAAAATGGTACCCCTTCGAACACCTAAAAATAAAATTTGAAAATGGTTGCAAAATATGTAAAAATCATGTTACCCCGGCAGACAAGTAAAAATTTGTTCATTGTTATTTTTTATGAGGTTTTCAATTTAGATTAAAAAAAAGATTCTACTTTTTAAAACACCTGCTTGAAATTTATAAAATTTGTGGTAAATAATCAACCATTTAAAAAAAAAACGTCTGACTGACAATTATTGTTAATAAATTTGTCGGACATAATTTGTTTACATAATTTTTTTCCCGAAAGTGCACTTCATAACACCTTGATTTTTGTTTTAAAATAAAGTTTAACATCTCTTCTATCTATTACAACTTGTCTGTCTGACAATTTATGTTAATTAATTCCTATAATATTTTGTTTTATTAATTAATGATTTTAATAGAAATACACATACCACCTCTTTTTCTACTTATAGTTTGAGATCTCTTTTATGCAGAAAAATTGGTCTGTCAGCTCGCAAAAAAGCTTAAAGGTGACCAACCGCTTCTGATTAGTATACCGTCAACGTTAAGTCGCGAAGCACACAGGACTGAACTTCAAATGTATTTTCAAATTCAACCAATAAATTAAGGGATTTGAATACTTGTGCAATTGTTTCTCATTTTCATAGTATCATGATTTTCTCTTTAACAATTTTAACAGTTACTGCGTAAGCAGTACTCATTCATAACCTAACCTAACCTAACCTAACTATTTTGTCATTTATTGTCATTGACATTGTTCTGTAATAGCATTATTCTGTTCGGCAGAAACGTAAATGATTTGCGGAATGCAGCACTGTTGTGTCGAGGAATTGAGAGAGAAATGTCAGTTTGTCTTCTTTTAAAGAACTTTATATGAGCAACACACGTATAATCTCCCCTCCACCATACAGCTGATTTTTTCCAATTATTGTTATGTAGAAATTCATAATATAAAAATTTGAAGTGATATTAAATCATTCGGAGAGACTTTTTTCTACAAGTTTAACATTTGCCCACAACCACTTCCATTGTGGGTGCGGCGACGTCTGGCATACGTTTTGCTAATTTTTTATATCAAATCTATTACTAGAAATAAACTCAATCGGTATGAAAACATTACCAAAAATTCAATGCTACATCCCCGACTATTTTATTAGGGAATATCAAGAAATAAGCAAAATCGATTTGGCGAAATACCAAAAAATGCCACTTTTTGTTCACTCACGCTGTGCTGGATTTCTGATTTCGCCGGTGCAATTTATGATGCCGATAAAATGCCAATCTTCCTTTTTCTACGGAGACATCGTACGACCTTCCAGTCGATGTATTTATTTATTTTTGAATTATTGAAAATTTGAAGTTTCAGCATCTTCGACGAAATTATTTGAAATTTAAATCAATATTCTGCGACGTTTGACACTTGTATCACTTATTGTCTATATCAAATCTATTACTGGAAGTAAAACTCGATCTATATGAAATCACTATCCAGAACGTAACGCTGCCTCCTTGATTATATGATAAAATTGGATTTTTGTTAATTCAATTTTAGACTAGCTATTTAACATTTATTAAATCTTACACTTTTTTATTGCACTTATTAGACGCCCCAAAGTTATCTCCGAATACTGATAGATTCATGTATATCGAACATCCTTAATATAGCAAATATTATTTACATGTCACCTTTAATGTTTAATGTTATGCACTTTCGCACCCTATAATTATTATTCCAAAGCGTTGATTGAGTTTATTTATGTTACAGCAATTACATATCAATCTCAAGTGGTATTGAAGGAGTGCACGATCAAGTGAAGATACCGCCCTGAATAACTAGATCATCCGCGATCATGTAATAGGATTTCAAAATATTTAACTACATCTACTAAGTGAAAAATGATAGGGGCATTAACAGACCTTAATTACCACTGTGTGGTACATCTGAACTATTACTATTAGTTGTTGGATGCAATATAATTCTCGGTTCTTTGCCGACATATAAACCACATTATTGACATCATTTTATTCGCAGACATTTGCTTTAAATAACAGGAAAAAATTAAGGCACTCGCAATTTACAGTTGTCAGTTCCTTACGTTTCTATTTTGGGACCTAGCCATGAAGAATGTGTACAAAAGTCTTTGAAAGTTATGCAACTAATGAGGGCTAAGACATCTTGGCTCACCAGTTGGCACCACTGAACCGTAAGGTATCCGTCAAAATTCGTTTTAAATATTATGAACGTATGATTTATTTTATTTGTTATTAAATTGCTAGAGATTTCAATGTTTCCAGTTTTTTTCTGTCGTTTTTAACGACGAATGCCTCAATATTGTTCAGTGCCACTTTGCTCTGTAACAAAAAGAAATCACTAATTTACTTGCACAAGACTTTCTTAAATAAACGGTAGCAATTCGTCGAAATAAATTTGTGTCAACAGTTTCTTAAAGAAAGTTTTGTCTCAAGGAAATTTAAGGCCTCCTTTTGTTGCGGAATAAAATGACACTGGACAACAACCTTGAGGCAATGTTCGTCTTTTAAAACGTCACAAAAAAACTGAAAGAATTGAAATTTCTAGCAATTTATACACAAATAAAATAAATCGTACATTCATTACATTTAACATGAATTTTGACAGGTACCTCATGTCTCAGTAGCGCACTCTGGTGGTCAAACGAAGTCTGTTAGCCCTCATGGACTGATTGGTCTTGCGACTGTCACGATCTTTGATCGAGTGTAAAAACGTTGAAGCTCTCAAAGACATTCGGACCATTGCGTCATCCTCTCTATGTTACACATATATGACTTGTAAATAGTAGAAGTAGATTAAATATTTCGTAAGAAATATTTGGTTAAAATTTGAGTATTGTTAATTATAAAAAAAACAAGGCTCATGAACTTTTTTAAATAACTATGAAACCAGTAACTTAGAAATGGAAAAATAGATTGTAGCTGTGTTGTTTATTTGTAATTATTTAGGTACTTATTAATTATTGTAATGCGTAATTATTTTAAAATGTTGACTTTTTTATTATACATATACCTTCTATGCCAAATACATCTGATTCTCAAAAAGTTGTTCAAGTAATAATATTAATACCCCAGATATTCCTTTACCTTCTCAAAGAGGAAAATAGAAGAAAATGATGGTTTAAAATGGTAAAAGTTAAAAAGAAAGTATGATCGGCGGTGTTTTTCCAAGTGTGATGCATCAAAATGGCGATTTTTTTAGCTTTTCGCAAGTGCACACTCCCTGTTTTTCACGCTAACTTGCGGTTTGTGATATGCCGCTTTTGTGCACGTCCCGATTTCCAAGCTAACTTTTGCTAATGTGAAAACAGAGAAAAATGATTCTGGAATTTTAATCAAATAATAATGAAACGTGTGTTTGTAAAATAAAAATCCAAAAACACTTGCAATGGTAGACTCTATCACTTTTAAGTAAAAACGATAATGCAAATTTGCGCTTCCCGACCGGAATACTAGAAGTTGACGTGACCAAAAACAGGCGCTTGCCGATCCGAATGCATTTCAGAGTATCTCGCGATAATGCTGTTGCTACATATTTAATTGGTTTTCGATTTATGCTATAATGCGGCTGCCACCATGAAAGGGTTAAAGGCTGGGAATGTTTTTTGCTGTGAAGACAAAAGCCGACTCTCACTTGTCAAATTCTCGTAATCGTTGCAGCTAACATAGGTAGCTTAAATTTAATGTGCAGTCAAGTTACAGTGATGCTATCGATAAGCACTCATTTGAAATATGTTCTGTAAATAATTTTTTTTTCTAAAACTAAAGAAAAATTTCTAACTTCACTTATTGAACATATATCTTAAGAGATTGAGCTAGTTTCTACAATTTGTATAAAATTTTGATATAGACTGAAGGTTTTGTAAACTTCTCAATGTGAAGTCTACAGTGTGAAGTGTATTTTCTTTGTCGACTTTTAAAATCATTTTGTACAATATGTACAATTAATTCATTTGAAATCTCCAAGTTGTACATTTTATCCTATTATAGCGCAACTTATTTCACAATATTTCTTCTTTAAATTTGCTGTTATTTTATAATTTATAAAATATAAGTATCAAATTAACGTGGTCTAAATTCTTTATGTCATCCTCTGGTAGTGTTAGTGCTTTGGAGTACATCAAATAATCATAAGAGCAGCTTGTAGCATTTTACAGAAATGCCAGAAGGCACTAAAATCCCTCTCCGGCATTTCTGTAAAATATAGGGGATGTTTTTACTGCAATCTGAAGGATTGATATAAAGATGTATGACTAAGTTTGAGACTTCGGACGATGTTGGGAACATATTTGTTTAGGCAATTGAAATGGCAAAATGTTTTTCCTTTTGCAAAAGAAACCAATAATGGAGATTGTTCGCATTAAAATATATTATATGTTTGCACAATATATTATGCATTATAACATATTGGGCAAATACAAATGTACAAGAATTTTGAAGAAATAAAATTTGAATATATAAAACTTGAGTTTCGTCAGTTATGTATTTATCATCGGGTGATGATCAAAGTTTTATTCTATTTTAAAAAATGCCACTAGACTTTGTTCCATAACATTGTGCAAAATTTGCCAAAATAATTTCTCGCTCTGTAGGGAATTTGACAGATATTGTAGGACATATAACCTCCATTAGTGCAATGCAGGTTTTCACGGCCGTTGTCCAATGAAGTAGTTTCTTCTGGGTTTTGCCGCGGTCGTCGAACTTGACTTGACGTTTCGCTGATCATGCTGTCAGCTTCTTCAGAAGGGTTCCAAAGACTAACAGTCTTTGCAACCGCGGCAAAACCCGGAAGAAACTACTTCATCATATAACCTCCATTTTATGATTCAAGGAAATAAAAATTTTGGAAATAAAACAACTTTACAAAAGGTACACAAAAGGATTCAGGTTGTATATAATTCTTAACAGTGTAGTGTGATTAGATTCACACAGACCCCTACTATCTAAGGTCAATATTGCTGCACTGTGCTTCAATTTCGTGAAATCCTCTATGTGTACATGTGCATTAGAAGTTACACATAACCTCAATTTTTTTTTTATAGAATCTAAAAGTTTTATTTACATTCATTTTCGAGATTGGTACCAATATTATACTTAAAAAGTCCAATAAAAGCAATACATACTATGTATCAGTATTGTTCATTACTAAAATAACACCTATTATTCCTGGAAGGAGCTGAAACTATGATGTTGTGTCAGAAGATGTAGTTTCTCGGAATTCCAAATCTCTTGGACATAACACTTGATTACCATTATTAAAAGCAAGTTTCGCCAACCCATCGGCATTAAAACTGAAATTTTAAAAAACATTTTTGAGCACTAACATTTTTTAAATTTTATTCATCCCCAGTGATGCCATTAAAACTAAAACCTTTTTCTATTTTAATCATCCCCAGTGATGCCATTAAAACTAAAACTTTTTAAATTTTATTGGTTGGCGAAACGTGAGTCGAGTCTAGTGTTCAAAAGCTTTAGGCCTCTTTAGATACCTATTTTCTTGGTTAGAAACATAACCTATACAGTTCCTTTTTCGTATCTAACAATATTGATACATCCTATGCATTGCATTTATTGGAGAAGTCTAATACTGCCAGCAACTCAAAAGTAAATATATATAATATCACTAATTAAATGCACATAAACTGAAAATTTGAGGTAATGAGTGAATATCGATGCTGTTTTTGCCTTGGTTTCATCTAATTTATATCAGTACCTCACCTCAAAATTTAGCAAGAATGTAGTAACTTCACATGTTCTTTCAAGTTCCAATAGGTATTTTGCAGCATTGGTTTTGATTGATTGATTGACTGATTAGTCAGCATAAGGTAGGCATTGCTGCCACTCCTGGATATCCAATCTGGATATTTTTATATACCGCTGGATTGCGTTGATATGTGCCTGGGATATTATATTTTCTCCCTCCAATTGGTAGCTTAATGCTCCATATGGGCAGTTCCCCTCGCTGTAGATTTTTTGCACCAGTAATTGGTGTGTCATTTCAACATCCTATATTAGTATGTCCATTTTATTTGTTTTCTAAGAGCCATGTTATCTTGCTGTAAGAATTTTTTTTTAATTATTGTTATCTGTATCACGATAAAAGAGGTTTTTAACAGCGAGTTGCAAATGGGAAAGAGATCTGAGAGAATGTTTTTTATACTGTGTATATTGATTTGTTGATGTTTTTATAGTAATTAATTTCTGTTGCTGTTTTCTAATTCCAAGTATTTTTCTATTTTATTGCCTGCCTTCCGTTAACATAGGGCTGTTTTTGAGATTATTAAGAAACTTATTTTATATTAGGTTTTGAATTAATAAATTAAGTTAGTAGAAAATTAATTAAGTTAATAAAATAATTAGTATAGCGTAACTTTCTCTAGTGTCTGATCTTGTGATTGCTGGTTTATTTTCTTTTCTTGGGCAGGTTTCTTACGCTTAAATCTATCCACTATACCTAAAGGTTTATTATTTATTTACACTTTCTAAGAACAGTTCAATAAATACTTGAAAGGGCCTTGGGTATAGGTCGGTCCGTTTCTGTCGACGGCTAAACTAAGGCACACTGCACTTGTTTACTTTATTTTTGGTACTGTTAAAAAGCACTTTACCAGCAATTTTCAATTACTAATTTGGTATGTTTGTTCTTCTATTACGACACTTCATTTTACGCACAAATTTTTGAGCTACCAAAGACTCAAATTTTATCGAGTTTAACATAGTTTTAACCTATCCTTTTTACGTTTTCTTCGGGAGCGACCTATGGCATGTCTACTCTCGACCTTAGTCAACTCGAGACTCCCCAATGGGTATTTTGCAGCATTTGATGTTTAAAAAAACATGCTAAAATGTGCGCCTTTTTTTAAATTTAGAATTTACCCAATTTAAACATCTCTGGCACAATACTTACATCTGTGACCATCTTCTAGGTGATGTCAACATGGTTCACGCAACGAGTGTCGAGTAATAATATTCGAGTGAATAATATGAATAATGTTTCACAAATTCGGCCATGTGATTATATTCACCTGGGAACTTTTTATCATTGCTATTATTTTTCATGATGACTTTTCAGATGTATCTGGCATAGACTGTATGTAATTGACTCTATTTGAAAAAAATGCAAGCCAGTCAAGAGACACCAAGGATGAAGTTTAACTACTAATATGGTGCTCGCTTATTTTATTAAAAAAAAGAACTGTATCGTTGTATCAGTGCTCCTTGTTTTTATATCTTATTTGAACTAAAATGGCTTGACGTGAAGTTGAAAAATTGTGTTAATGTTTGCCTGAACCTGAGACTGAAAAACGTTGCTGATATTTTGTCTAATATGTACAGAGATTTTTCTTTTATAGGTAAAAAAGGCACGTAAATCATACAAACCATTAGTGCGTCGTAAATCAGAGCTCCCACAAGATCAGTACACAGTGAGGGCTCTTACGGATCATAAACGAGCAGATGAATTTCTTATGACAACACCCGATGTAAACAAGTGCTAGTCCATTCTTACACTTTAGTGAGCTTAGTGCCAACATATTTTATACACCTGTCCACCCATGTTTAGTAACTTAAGAAAATCACGATTTATTTAATGTATTTATTTATTATTCTTTTAAGCGTTTTTAGTTTTAGCAGACACTGTAGAAGTGGCGTCATTTTTAACAAACCATAAAAACTATGAGCGTTGCAGTTTTTACGGTTTGTAAGTGAACGATGCTCTACAGTTTAGATGTATTACTCATATCTGTCGTGATTTTTTTAGTTCATGTTCTATTTAGTTGTAATAATTTACTTAAAACAGTTATGGTTAAAATAAATATTTTAAACAAGAAAATCTGGTACTATTATTTGTAAGTTCTCATATTGTTTGCAAACAGCATATACATTTATATATATCAAGCTCTATACTCAAAACTTTGTAAACATGGCTAGTTGTAATAAAGATGTATACTTGTGGGTTATTTAGTGCAGGCACTTTGTATCCTTGGAGCGATGTTTAAAAAGTCAGACTAGGGAAACTGTCAAATTTGGGATTTTTTTTTATGTCTGTATAGTTCCGCAGATAGCGAATACACAATTAGAATTATAAGGTACAAAAGGTTTGACTTTATCCGTAAAAAACTGTATAAAAGGTACATAAAGCGCCAGTCTACCGAAAGTAAGTGGCAGCATTATTGTGAAAAAATTAAATTAAAACTTTTTAAAACCCCCGACACAAAAAATAAACCTTTAAAAAGGAACTAACAATTTATAATAGTTTTCAGTTTGGTAGGTAGATACATTACTTGTTTTACGACAGATATCATTCGAAAAAGAATCATAAGTGCTTTGGGGACCGCTGAAATGAACAACTCGCATACTGGAAGTAACATGATGCATAAAATTAAATATGTATCTATAGTGCGGCAGCCCGCGAGTTACTTTAGCGAAGATAATTCCACCGTTTCTCGTCAGTTCTAGGAGAGTCGAGAAAAAAAGTAGTTTCGATGTCTCTTGACTACAAGAAACAGTATTTGGACTCGTATGGAAAATCTGGAGAACCTGGAAAACTCAGGGAATTTAAAAATCTTAAAAAAATACCTGGAAATATCACGGAATTTTATAAATGGTATGAAAAATCAGGGAATTCTGCGTCTCGATATGGAAAACCATAGAATTCTTAAGAATTTTCACTGATTAAAGGTTATCATTATCGTTATTTTGGCCATTTTTTGGCATTTATTTATAAATCAAACTTTTTAATACCAATGGAAAGCTGGCCTGGACATCTACATTTTGAAAAGAAAATGATCCATTTTGGACTTAATGGCATAAAATGGCGGCCAATTCAAATTTTATATTACAAATTCATTGGTGTTCACAGGGTTCAATATTTAGGCACCAAATTTTCAGGATGTTTTGTTTTCAACAAAAGGTGTATTTTCTGAAAGTTTGAAGCTGATCGGAACTCTTAACGTTCCTGGGAGTTAAAATGAAAAAAAAAAACGCCTTTTAGTCAGTTATGTACATACTCAAATGACCCAAAACTAACTCAGATTTACTGAAATTTTCATTACGAAGCTTTTGGTTTTTTGGACTTCTGCAAGCGGAGATATTCACCTTTTTACCTAAAAAAATGCTGTTCGCAAATCTAAATTGTTTATAAAGAACGCAGTAGGCCTTGATCCAAAACTCAGATGTATATTCCTGGTAATACCCCAGAAGGTGTGAAATCATAATTTTGCTGTTACGATTCTATGCAAATTGATAAGCTGTCGAATATTTCGTCTGTCATGGCAAATTTGAAAATTACGTTGGTATATTGATATTTCTTGTACCTTGTGGTTCGAATAAAGTTGATTTCTTATCAAATTCATTCACACCTGCCAAAGTGAGATCATCTGCCTTTATGAAATAATGTAGTTTAGTTTTCTCTATCAAATGGTATAGTTTTGATTGCTTGTACCTTGTACTGCAGATTTGAACTGTTTTATATGAGTTTTACATGCCGGCCCTGCAATAACGCTGCCTTTTAGTATCGGTATGCAGTATGTTCTTCTATTATGACACTTCACTTTACGCAGGATTTTTCGATCTACCAAAGACTCAAAATTCTTTCTTGTGGTTCGAATAAAGTTGATTTCTTGTTAAATTCATCCACGCCTGCCAAAGATAAGTTGCCGATCAGATCACCTGCCTTTATGAAATAATGTAATTTAGTTTTCTCTATCAAATGGTGTAGTTTTGTTTGCTTGTACCTTATACTGCAGATTTGAACTATTTTATGAGTTTTACATGCCAACCCCGCAATAACGCTGCCACTTATTATCGGTAGATGGGCAGTTTAAGTATCCTTAATCAGTAGTTTTTCGAAGATAAAGCCAAACCTTTTGTACCTTACGGTTCTACTTCTGTATTTACTAACTGCCGGTCTAGTATGTGCGAACCGACTGTATGTATACCTACACTAATAATTTTTTATTTATAAAAGATATATTCAGAGATTTATATATATACACAAACATATGTATGTTGTTGACATTTGGTTGATCTAGAAAGAGGCCTTTTACTAAATTTAAAACATAATAATCAAAACAACCATTACTTTGTATTATAAGTGTTTATTTTTATATCTTTTGTACGTCTCTCTGGATAGTTCACGAGATTTTCAGTAAATGGGAATGCATTAAGGGGTAAAGACTTTCCGTTTCTAGAAATGTACATGTATGGCACTTGCTTTGAATGTGTTAAAAACTGAATGAACAAACTTGTATTGTTAGTTACGTTATAGAACGCAGAGTGCGTACCTATGTCTAGTGTTGTAACTCGAAATACATTCAATAACTAATTTTAAGGATATATTTTTTATGTTTAAACGTTGGAAGGAATGTGTATATACGGAATAGGAGTTGATATTATGTCTTAGACAGTATTTTTTTAATGTACAGCTTTGCTTTGTCAATGATATTGAATATATTATAAATAATTCTTATTAAATACATTACATTGAGTATATTAGTCATTTTTTCTCATAGCCTTTATATAACCCCGTTGTCTCACTGATAGACCATCAATGTGCGCAACAAAATACACAAACTCTGTGAGTTGTTATAACGTAGTTAAAACTGACTCATGTAAACTCTCTGATATCAGTGTCGTAGCTACGAACGATGGCGCCCAAGGCAAGCACCCTAATTTTGCGCCCCCACCCTCCCTAAAGAAGGTTGTTGATGTATGTTTGATTTATGATTTTTTTTATTCGTTCCAAGAATCAATATATAATATCTTTACCTATCTAAAAAAGTATCTCCACTTTTCTTTTTCTGTTAAAATTATGCGTTCCATATCATCGTTTATCGCTACCCCTTTCTTTAGATGAATTTCCAATTCTTTCCATAATACAAAGCATTTTCGGTATTCTACAGAATTCTCGTGTTCGCCGACTCTTGGGTTTAAGTGTTTCCAATCACAAAAACCTTGTTTTGCACTGAAAAAATGGACGTTTTTTTCGTTAACAGTAAACACGGGAAATAAAATAGTGCTTTGTTGTTTTCACTGTAAATCAGTTATGTTTGCTCTACTTTTTCATTATTTGGTAGTTTTTTTTAAACCATTCGATGGTAAAAATACGCCCATCGTCCTTTACTGATCTGAAATCAGTATTTTCCTTGACTTGGACATTTCTCAACTAGACAAGACCTAAACGTATCATCTATATTTGGCCATAACTTTGGATCGTTATAATTTATTAGCTGGGGCAGATAAACGACCAATATTATGTTCTTCAAAGGTCCCTAAGGGAGGGAAAAAAATTGGTTATAGGGAAGGACCTTCTAATACAGACGTTATTTTTACTAAAGTTATTTGCAAGTGGTTTTATTTATCAAACTGTAAATTGAGTAGTGGTGAGAGGTAAGTGAATATTTCTCCTCACAAAGCACCCGACCTCTATAGTACAGCCGAATAATCTATTTGACAAATTTTTGTTCTTTGTCTTTTCAAGCTTCTCTTTATTTTTTAAATTCCGACCATGACGGCTTTTTTGGGGGCATTCTTGTACTTACTTGCGTTAAGATCTAAATAATAAACAGCACAACCAACAAACGGATTTAAGATTAGGTCCAAAAGTTATGAAGAGAACAACGAACACAACACTCGACTCTTCTCAGATTTGAAACTAATAATAAGCAATTTCGGTTAAAAACGTTGCTTCTTATCAGGTATGTTCATTTGTGTTGATAGTAACTTTAAAATGCGTTATCTCTCTTGCACTCATATTATTTGCGATAGCATTATCTTTATTTAATTGCTTGAAGTTGCTTTAAATCGGCACAAATGAACTAATGAACATACCTATCGCTTGCACTTGCTCAAGCGCAGGAGCGGATCCAGTGGCGTGGCGTGATTTCAAGTAGCGTGATTTGTCAGCCTAGCATATTGCGCCTCTGGCTTTGGCCTCGGTTGCCCTACCCTACTTACAACACTGTCTGACATATTTGGTTGACATTTCTCTACAGTAGTACAAAATAAACTACATTGCCACTTTGGACAAAACGTATCCTTGCCATGTACACTTCCTATCATGATCCCACAGACTTTCTTCTTGTCTCCTGTAACCGAATCTGAATTGGCAAAAATTTTTAATAAACTTGAAAATAAAGGCTGTATTGGAAACGACGGTCTTAGTTTTAAAATGCTCAAACAAATTAAAGATTCTATTCTAGACCCGTTAAAATATCTGATAAATTATTCGATTGAGAGTGGCATTTTCTCAAACATTTTAAAAATATCTCGCGTAATTCCTTTACTAAAAACTGGGGATCCATTAGATATAGAAAATTATAGGATAATAACGTTAGTCAGCTCGCTTTCTAAAATTATGGAAAGGGTGATTTATGATCAGCTGTCAGTATTCACAGAGAAATACAAAATTTTAATGCCATGCCAACATGGTTTTAGAGAAGGCAAATCAGTAGAGTCAGCTAGCATCCACTTACTAGATATGATTTACGCTAATATTGACAAAGGTAACTATGTGGTAGTTCTACAATTTGATCCATCCAATGCATTTGATAACCCTGGATATTAATTATATAGTATCTAAACTGTTTAACCTTGGCATACGTGGAAATATTCTGGAATGGATTCACTCTTACCTAGTAAACCGTAAAATTATTATAAAAATTGGTACTCACTTTTCAGATGAATATAATGTATCCTTAGGAGTACCGCAGGGTTCAGTGCTTAGGCCCTTACTATTTATATTGTATGTCAACGACCTGCCAAATTATATAATCCTAATGTAGAAAATTAAAATGATAAAATTACAGATGTACTAGACGCGTTTACTACATGGTGTGATCGAAACAAGCTTATTTTAAATACAACTAAAACAACATACATCAATTTTTAAAATAGAAAGCCATGTCCTCTGCAAAACCTCGATTTTAGCAGTCAAAGTAAATTTCTAGGAGTTGTTTTAGATGCGGACCTATCCTGGAGATCCCAAATTTATATTCTATGCAAGAAGTTGATTCAAGCTTATTTCACCATTATACAAATGAAAAATGTCTGTGATAAAACAGAATTACTAAATGCTCTTTTTAGGATTGAGTACCAATGAGTTTCGCCTAGTCCAATTATTAATTAGAGAAAGATCGTCATTAATCTTTCTGTCTACTTCATGACAGTCTTTTGGGTTAAAATGAAGGTATAACTGAATATCATCAGCATAGATGTGAATTTGACAGAAATTTGCGACAAACTGTAAATCCGCAATGAAAGTGATAAAAAATACAGGGCCCAGGATAGAACCCCGAGAACCCTCTGAACTTGCACTAACAGGGATGTATGCCGATCATATTTTTGTCATACTCAGTGATATATAGCTTGCAATTTTAAAATGTCTGCTTCTACTAATCGGAATGTATACCAATTGTATTTACTAAGTGGTAAGTAAATGATTAATGAAATATCCGCTTGATAACGAATAATTGTAAAAGAAATGTCGAGTTATCTAGTGAATTTTACATCACTAAGAAAGTTTCTCATATCACTTTCTTTGTTTGTCATGCTATAAGCAACAGGATTTAACAATGTCTCTAGCTGTTACAAATGTGTCAGATAATTGCACCTGTATTAATAGTGAACAACCTCCGATCAAGGAATTTATTAACCCCTTCAGGCTGGTGGTGCATAAGGGTGTACCACATTTGTCAATTCTAGGTCGCGTTCCTAATAGGTATTAGGCCCAGCGACATTTTTTTTATTTATGACTACACCGTTGAAACTTTTTGTATCTGGTATTTGGGTGGAGTCGGACAAATTTGGGACTTGCCACATTATGGTAGTGGGGCGTTTGTCTGTCAAGCTGTCACGAAGTTATCAATTTTACGCAAAAAAAAAATTTATAACCACATTGGTAATTTTATTTTAATCAATAGTTTTTATCATATAATTAGCGAAAAAAAATTTGTCGGACAAAAATAATGGGTCACTTGACGCGTCGGACACGCCAAACACGTCAAGTTTATGAAAAAAAAAAAATTATTACCACACGGCTGTTTTTAACAGAATCTGCCATAAAAAATTGTTGCAATAATGTGGTAACCTTGTCGGACAATTTTTACGGGGCATATGCGCAGTCGGATGCGCCAAAGTCGTCAACTTCCTGAAAAACTTTTATTTACAACCCTTTTTCCGACAAAAAAAGGAAGTTATAAGTAATTAAAATCTAAATCAAAATATCTAAGTGTCCGACAAAAATATTGGGGCAAATCGCCAGTCGGACAAAAAAAGTAAATTTTTATTGGTAATCGATATTCGCAAACTGTACAGGGTTTCTGCATCCCTTATTTTTACAACCATTTTTCCGACAAAAGTAGGAGGTTACAAGTAATTATTTTCTTAAATAAAAAATGTAATTGTCTGACAAAAATATTGGGGCAAACGTACAAAAAAATGTAATTCTTAGGCTATCGACGTTCTTAAACTATAAAGGCGAGTTACTGCTTATTATTTTATATATATGTTATGAAATAATACATAAAATATTATTATTAAATAAATATTGTTCAGAAAATCAAATAATATTATTGAAATTATATACATAAATAATAATTAAATGATTTATTAATTAATCATCATCATATTCAGATGCCGCATCCTCGGAATCACTGTCTAAAGCCCAATTTTCTTCGTCTTCACTCTCATCGGGTGATCTACTTAGCTCCAACTCATCTTTATCATTAGCAATGGAACCTGTAAATGAAACATTTTATTATAAAACGTAATGAAAACTTTTAAAAGATATTTAAATGAAACATTTTAATTAAAATGTTCTTAATGCAAGTAATTGTTTCGATTTTTTTAAATCAAAATAGTTTCATTTTAATCAATTGCCAAAAATATCTGTACAATATGAAATTTTAAAAGAAAAACCAGATTAATAGGTTAAATTTTAATGTAATTATAAATATATTACCTGCTCGCCATCAAACCAGAAAAAGTCGTAGCTGCCATCGATATTTATCCACCCGCACTCTTCAACATCGAGTTCTGTTTGTCGCCTCAGATGAGCATTGCACCACAAGTTACTAATGTAAATCGTTCGTTTTACGTGTTGTAATAGCTCTTTTTTTGTTGGTGGAAGATGTGATGCATCGAACCCAGCTAAGCTTTCTTTTCTTCCAAATTTTCATATTTTTTTTTCAAACAATTCAAATCTACCTTTATCGACGTCATTTTTGGTCTTTAAACTATATAATCGGCACACACAATCCTCGATAGATTTGAATGCTTCATGCTCTGTATCCAAATATTTCGGCTCCATTTCTAAAAGCTGCACAAAAGCACCTTGATATGATTTTTTTTTTCTTAAAATGTCGAATGGTCTTTTTTTTCCTTTTTTGTAAAATGCTGGATTAAAATCATTACCGGTAAATATGTGGCAAATGGTTAGTGCTGTTGCTATGCAATACATACATTAATAAACGTTTGTATAATAATATCTATAGAATACATAGTCGAAAATTAAAAAAAGTCCTTTTTTTAAATTGTATCAAACAGCCCCATTATTTTTGTCGAACAACCGATCCTATATGCATTTCACGTGTTACACGTGTAAAGAAACAGTACAAAATCAAAATGACATCTATGGTTGTAAATAAAAGTTTTGCAGGAAGTTGACGACTTTGGCGCATCCGACTGCGCATATGCCCCATAAAAATTGTCCGACAAGGTTACCACATTATTGCAACAATTTTTTATGGTAGATTCTGTTAAAATCAGCCGTGTGGTAATAATTTTTTTTTTTTTCATAAACTTGACGTGTTTGGCGTGTCCGACGCGTCAAGTGACCCATTATTTTTGTCCGACAAATTTTTTTTCGCTAATTATATGATAAAAAGTATGGATTAAAATAAAATTACCAATGTGGCTATAAATTTTTTTTTTGCATAAAATTGATAACTTCGTGACAGCTTGACAGACAAACGCCCCACTACCATAATGTGCCAAGTCCCAAATTTGTCCGACTCCACCCAAATAACAGATACAAAAAGTTTCAACGGTGTGGTCATAAATAAAAATAATGTCGCTGGGTCTAATACCTATAATCCGATGGTGTGCAAGCTAGCATCACTTTCATTCGTATTACTAAGTAAGCATATGGGAGTTATATATACCGGATATATGGCATATAGAGACTTTATAGAGTTGGATATCTGAAAAATTTTAATTTTTAAATATTTATTTTCGTTAAAAAAAAACAGGCTCAGTTCTAGCTAAACAGTGATAGATTGTAGACCTATTAATTAGCCTTGATAACTACTTTAGTGTGAAAAGTTGAAAATGTCCACAGATGGATCTCATAGTGGGATGAAACTTGAACATCGCTACTGTAAAAGAATTATATCTAAGGCAACACAAGCACCAACAACCCATATTAGAATCATCAGTGGTTCCTTGCATAGATTTGAAACTCTACTTAAAGAAGGCTTTTTCTACAAATATAGGCATTACGCAGTATATCCAAGCAAACCACCCAACTCAACCCCTAAACCTTGTAGCAAATGTTTATCCTTCTCACATCCAATGGAAGCATGTAATACCCGGTCAATCTGCCCAAAATGCTACAGCACACATCCATTAAATAAATGTACTTCCACACTACCTCTGAAATGCACAGGTTGCGGCTCCGAAGAATATCAGGCATGGTCCTTCAAGTGTCCCAATAGACTAACGGTACCAATTATTGCAGGTGTACCAAATATTCAAATAAAGTTTTTGAATAAAAAATCATGACATCACCAGATAGAAAAAACCTGTGACTACACGATTTGATTATTGACACCTACATTAATAGCCTCAACAATCCCAAAAATGTAAATAGGGCTGAATTATTAGAAAAACTAAGAAAAAGATTTATAGATAATTTTAAAGTTGACATGACTGCAGTTTTTTTCTGGTAGCTGGGTGTATATTCTCATCTTTGATCTTGATAATGAAGACGCTTTGTCCCCAATCCCCAATTAACATCCAGCATGTTCAATCATCAAATAGTTAATGTTTTATGCTGTAACATCAATAATTACCCACAAAGAAAACTTATAACAAACAATTTTATAGAAAAACATCAAACACCATGTTCGTTGAATCTAAAACAAACAATAGCACTAACACTTCTTATAGAGACTGGTCAGTTATTGATAATTTGTTCTCCACAGCTTTCTGAACATGTTTCAACAAAAATCATCGATCGAGGAATTTTTTCGAAGTGAAAATCTAATTTGACTCCCTTATATATAATGTAACTATGTTAGGAGCAAACAAGGTATGTACTGAAGAGATAGCTGTTATATATCTAGACTAGTTCTTCGATCAAAGTTAAGAACAATCTGTTCTGTCAACCGTTGAAGACTCCTATTTAAGGTTAGGTTAAACAATAATCAGCAGATTAAAGGTTATTTAAAAATTTTTATTATCCAATTAAAATACAAACGTTATATATAATTAGAAAAAGCTTTGTCAATTTAGACACTTTGTGTTGGTCCAAACTTCAAACATAACATTAAACATAATTCAGTGCTTTAATATACAAAACAAAATGGCAACATTATTAGTTTAAAACTAAGATATTTCTAGAACTACTAACTCAAAGGCACACGAAATAAAGGTAGTGAAAAATCAATATGAATACGTAACAACTACCTATATCTATAATAAAACGGAGTATTATGTTAACTACTACTAAGATAGGTCGTATAAAAACAATATACTTTACGTATCACAGATAAATAAAAACACGTACATTATATAAATAAATTAAAAACGTGGAATGTGATTACAGTGAAACGTCGCCGTACTGCAACGACCATTTCTCATATGCAACTAGACTCTGTGGTGAAACGCTTCGTCTGATACGTTTCAATGAGTCCAAGAAGTCACTTATAGTTATACTCCGAACGGCATTGGGATCCATTTCTTTTACTTGCTCCGGTTGCAATTCTAAAAGAATAAAAATGAATGAAGTAATAACATCCAATTTGTTTAACAATTTCTACAGTTAGTGCTAGGAAAATTTTAACCAAATTTCAAAATGAGGTGAAAAATACTCATATACAGTTATCCTGGCAAACATAGATATATTACAGTAGTGTCGCGATAATCCGGATCAATTAAAACCAGGCTAATCCAGATTATCAAATAATCCGGATTATCAAAACATTTTTTTCAGCTTTTAAAATTGCAAAAAATTAATAAAAGGCTGTATTTAACAAAAGTAAGCACTGTACTTATATAAAAAACAAGACAAATAAAAAAGGGGATCCTATATCAAGAAAACGAAATATTAAAAATATGTAACTACATAATATGTATGTACATACATAATTAACATTTTCTTGTACATTAATTTCATCAGCTTCATTAGAATTGTGTGGTACCCTCTTTTATAGCTTTCGGCACCGACAAAAAAAAAAAGATTTTACTCTGATGACTTATGTGCTGTTGTTTTTCAAAAGCAATTTCCTTGATATTTTGTAGCATCATAATCTTTTAAAGGAATGTTATTTTCTGTAACCCACTGTAAAGCAAGATTTAAGCTTTTAACAGCATCTTCATTTCTACTTCTGACCGGAGTGGCAATTTCCATCACATCATCAGTCAGCACTATCATTTGCATGAATTAAATTTTCTTGTTCAATCAATCCACATTAATTTCTGCTAGTATCTTTTGTTGCATAGCACTTAAAAGGATCAAATCCTCGGGGTCATCTAAGTCATTCTCATTTTTTGGTTTTAAAACCGTTTTCCAGCATTTTTCTAAGGAACTGGCTGGAACATTTTCCCGAGCATTGTGAAGCAAACATACAGCATGTTGTAAGTTTAAGTTCTTAAGACACTTTACAAGATCAAAGAAGAGTTACCTGAATGAATTCGGATTACAAAATCAAGTAAAATCCGGATTACAGAATACTTCAAGAGAACAAGAAGGCAATCCGGATTATAGAAGCATCCGGATTAACGCGGGATCGGATTATCATGACACTACCGTATTACCAATTCTAGATAAAAAAAAATATTTTCTTTGAAACTTTTTAACAGACATATTGCACATATGCTTTCAAATTTAGTTTACTATCCACTATTACACCTAAATATTTAATTTCAGCAACTTGTTCTAACCTCTCTCCACTCATATCAATATTTAAATTTTGGTTTTTATTACGAACACTATTTATTAACATACACTCAGATTTATTGAAATTTGATTTTGACTATTAAAAGATATCCACCTATTCATCCTATTTAGGTCTTCATTTAATTTATCTTTAATAACTTTATATCTTTTCCACTTTCGAATAAAAGCGTATCATCAGCAAACAAATTTATGGAACAGTTGTTTACTGCATCTTTTATGTCATTAATATATAAACTAAACCGTATTGGACCCAGTACGGACCCTTGCAGTACTCCAAATATAGTTTCTTTCTCACCAGATCCATACTTAGTTTTTTTTTTAAACGTTGCATTAAGTAACTTTGAAACCACTTTATAACAGTGTCATTCAGACCATACATTTGTAGTGTTTCCACTAATTTTACACGATTTATTGTTTCAAATACCCATTTGAAATCAATAAAGACAACTGCACATTCTATATCTATGCTTCCTTCCAGTTTGATATTATACTTTGTAAACGTGTCTCAAGAATGATTTTTACAAAACTCTGATCGTTCTTGTACCACTATGTTGTATATTTCCAGATGATTGTCAAGTTGTTCTTTTACAACAATTTCTAGAATTTTCTCATAAATAGGTAGAACATTAACTGGTCTAAATTCGTGGGCGTTCTTGGTACCATGTACTTGTGGGATTGGTAAAATGGTCGACGTTTTCCAATGTGTTGGAAATTTACCTGTACAAAGTGAGTAATTTATAACACTGAGTAATACTTCTCCAATTATTTCAAATGCATTTCTTATAATTTGAACACTTATACCTTCATCTGTTCCTGCTTTATTTGGTAAATTGTAAACGATTTGTTTTAAATGATTATTATTCGTTCTTAATATCTTTTCATCTTAAATTTGTCCCAGTCCTCTTCTAAATTCGTGTGCTTTGCACTTTTATAGCAATCATCTCTCTCTTTAGAAATATTTTGTATATTTTCATTATACCACTTCCGTAGCATCTTTTTATTTAATTTTACTATTTTTAGGTGTGCAACTGTATTCGATGTAGTAACGATGTCATTAATAAGAATTTCACCACATGAGTGGTTAGTTACATAAATATATGCCAACTTTTCCTTGACTAGTTGTACATCGAAGTTTTTCTTTCTTATTTTCATTTCTTTTATGTAATTCTTCCCTGCTGGGATTGATATTTTTATTATGCTATGATCAGATAATTTGGGCATATCTAATACATTTACTGTTATTGCTTTAGTGTTTGAAATGACCAAATCTATTAATGTTATTGTTATGTTTTCTCCTTCACGAGTTGTTTCATACCATACATTTGTATTACTTGTCGTAATTTATTTGAATAGTAACTTTTATTTGATAGATCTATGTTAAAGTCACCAGTATATATACAGTCTATATATAAATAATATTCATCAAACATTTCTTCCAAACTAGGCGATCGATATACTACTGTTAATAGAAAACTTTTGTGTCTGTTATTTTTAATTGAAATCGTCGTTAATCAGTATAGTGGATGATTTATTACATGATATTTTGGTTATGTTCTTTTCTATGTAAAGCATTACTCATCCTGTTCTTCTATTGAAAGAATCACAGCGTACATTCTTATACCCATTTATATTAATTTCATGATCATTAATGTCTTCACTGAAATGCACACAATTTGAAATTTTTATTAATAAAATCTATTATTTGCTCTCTATTTGGTATAAAACTTTGCACGTTTAAATGTACAATATTGATTTCTGCATTGGCTAATTTCTACATTTCATAATTGGTTTTTCGCTTTTAGATTTTTGCAACACAATAACAACAAAAATAACAAATTATACGAGAAGATTACGAATATAATTCCTAATCACCAGTTTGGCTTTAAAGAAAGTGCGACCAAAATTCTCAAATTTAAAATCTGCAGCAATATTTCTTCATATCAAAAAGATCTTTAGTAGTGTTTGGCTTAAAGAACTACTCAACAAATTTAAAAAAGTAGATATGCCAGATTTTCCTTGAAGACAAGTAGGAAATAGAACTCTACAAGTAAAGGTAGAGTTCTACAAGGTTCGCCACTTTGACCCCTATTGTACAACTTATACAGATATATCTCCACCCTACAAAATTCATCTGAAAACTCAACATACATACTGATGATACAATATTGAAGGGACATGATAAATCGTCGCAGTGTTTGATTTCAAAATTTTGCGGACAAAGATGAGTGAAGTTCAAAAATGGTTTAATAAATCTTCCTAATCAAAGCAAATACCAGTTCATTATATTTAGTCATGCTTGCTCTTTGTCCTCCCCTGCAATAAACATTGCACATGCAACACTGTATGTACAATAGTAAAATGTATATAATGGTAAGTACACGCGCCTGTCTATTGGATTAAATACAAACCAAACACATGTATATGTCATTAACATTGTGACGTACTTATTTAATCATTGTGGAGAATAGCTAACACAGCTAAAGTAAAAAGATACGCATGTCTACTTCTTGCAAATAAAAATAAATTACCTCTAATAGGTCCTAATGCCGCATCTTTTGCTAGAGCTGTCAGATCACTACCAGAATAACCCTCGGTCAGTGTGGCCAACCTCTTCAGTTCCTGCTGAGTCAGAGTACAACCCTGTTTAGCTAATAGCTTCCTAAGCAGTTTCGCTCTGGTTTCTAAGTCGGGAAGTGTAACGTATACCCTTTTAGGGAATCTCCTTAGAGCAGCCTCATCCAACTCCTGCGGCCTGTTGGTTGCTGCCATTACTAGCACCTAAATCACAGTTTTATAATATTAATATTACTTTCGCTTTGTGGCTAGAGTATTTTTAAATATGTCATAAAAGCGACAAAACACAAACATTAAAATATACATATCAGAAATAAAATAATGGTTTTGGTTTGGGCCGGTTTTAGGAAAAACTGAAAATGTGTTAGTTTCGTTTCAAATTCTAGCTGTTGAATATACATATTATAACAAGGCGATCATATTAACTAACCATATTGAAGCTGTGATTGAACATAGGCTGTGTATGTTTAACTAATTAAATGTGTTTTTAAAGTCTGTAATTTCTAAATATGAGACCAAGTATTCTTTTGGCAGACATTACATTATATTATTTATGTGAGACGAAAAACTGAATTTTTGATCAAACTCGAATCTACGGTCTATACATTGTTTTTTGCAGTTTAGTAGAATAGTTACCTATTGTTTTATGGAGTAATTGAACTAGATAACCACTGGTTCAATTTATTTAGATCTATTTGTAACAGCCCATGTTGTCCCGGTCTTATAAGATTTTTAACTATGGGAAATATTCCGCTGTAGAAACACATTTCGAAAGCTCTTGCAAAATTATTTGTTATTTCTAGCAGCAGATTTGACTGATGGATATACTTCTGAAATCCTCCGAGCATTTAGAAAAGAATTTGTGGTTAGATTAAAAATTTTGAAAGCTGGATATCGTCACAAGGAATGTTCTAAAAGTAATATACAAATTAGAAAGGCAGCTTCCATACACTGTGAAAGTACTCCTAAAGAAACTCATAAGCAACATTTATGTTATGAAATTTATTGAGGTAAATAGTTTCAAAATATGTTGAATCGGCCATGTAGTGAATTCCCATACAGAGCATTCAAAAATCTTTCGAAATCTGTAATTTTGCATTCTATTGTTAGCGTTAAGAAGAGAACTTGGATTCCATGTAACTGATTGCGCAAAATGATCGAAGATAACTGGGTTAAAGTTTTTCAAAGATAGCCCTGAAAAACATTGATCGAAACTAAAACTTTCTTCTACATCAATGCTTTACAGAACTATCCAATACAACCAACTTGCTTACCTTCTCGCTTTCTGGATTACTTGGCAAACCATCAAATTCAACGAGGAATTCGGTTTTTAACCTTCGACTTGCTTCGTGTTCATTATTTGAACGTTCCGATAAAAGAGAATCAACCTCATCAATAAATATAATAGAAGGTTGGAGCTCTCTTGCAATAGCAAATAGTGCTCTCACCATTTTCTCTCCGTCGCCTACATATTTAGAGGTCAAGCTGGCAGCACTTATAGAAAAGAATGTGGCCTGCAAATAATATCAGCAGTAAGACACATTTACTTTCTGGTCCTGGAGCTTCAAAGCACTTGAAAAATACCCTTGACTCGCATTTTGCTAACTACGTTGGCATCATCGAGGGATGACTAAAATTAATCATGATGATGCCAATGTGGCTTGCAAAGCGAGGGTCGTGTGTCAGTGTTTTGGTGTTTGTGAAACTTGAGTCAGAGGCATTTATTTCCTATTTTAAAATTTACCTGACATTCTGTGGCAACAGCACGCGCCAGCAAAGTTTTGCCGTTGCCTGGTGGTCCGAAAAGAAGTAATCCACGAGCGGGTGTCCTTAAGCCAGTGAATAACTCTGGGCGCAAGGATGGCAGGATCACCATCTCCTGTAGGGCTTGCTTCGCAGTATCTTGGCCCACGATATCGTCCCATTGCACAGGAGGACCCCCTTCAACGATTTCATCAAGAATCGCTTGTGCCAATTTTGGATCCACACCTCTCAAGGACGGCGAACGTCCACGGGTCGAGGTTTTGCTTGTACTTGCTTTAACCATTAAAATTATTAGGCTCCATAATTTTTCAGTAATAACCAATCAAAAGAACTAATAATAAAAAAGTCTCACCCCCATTATTATTGTTATTCAGACGTCTAGCTGGTGATCCCGTGTTACCAGGCACCGACATCTGTTTTTTAACTGCTGGTGGTGTTGAAGAAATCTTGTTGAAAGGACGAACGGGTTGAATAGGTGCAGTTCTAGATCCCATTGATCTAGGAAGGGTTTGACTTTTTGACATTGAAGCATTGGCGGGACGTTTACCAGCTACGCTTAATTTTTTACCAGAAGCTAAAATAAATTACTCATTTAATGTGATTTAATAATCTGTAACAAGATGCTCATTTTACCCTATTACAGTTGTGATTAACAAGCAAAGCAAAAATAAAGACAAATGCAAGAGACATTATGAAAAAAATGCATTTTTAAATAGCATGGCCGAGAGAAATATTGTTAAATAATACACACTGATGCAATAGATTAGATTCTACTTAATTATGATTAATATACTTTTAATTTATAAATAGAATACAATGAAACTTGGTATAGTTATCTATAAGTACAAATTATCATCTTTTACGTGGGAAACAACTATAATTAGGGTGTCAATATCAAATTAGATTCCAGGGTTTAATTGCAAGCCTATTATTTAATGTTATGAAGCACTAAAATTTGTGTTAGTTAATAGTTAAGCCAATAATAACGTATTGAAAATACCTGGTTTAGAACTAAATTTGAGAGTAGGGATATTGCTACTATACGTAAGCTTTGGGACTTCCTTTGGAACATTTACCTCCAAATTATGTAACCTATCCATGCTTTCTATAAATAAAAATACTATTTAAAAAATACAGAGCTACAAAAGAAAAATCAATATAGTAAACAGAAGTACGAAAGTGAAAAAATATAAATAAGTGATTTAAACGGCAGTCAAAGTAGTTCCTTTTTACCTAAGAATTGTAATCTGTCTTTAGCCATGGCAAGATTTGTTTTCATTTTTTCATGTAGCCGTTGGGCTCGTTCCCACACTTCACCTCGGCCGCCCCAGCATTGCACAGCAATACCCAATTCCAGTTCCGTGATACCTTTACGGTACAACTCAATTGCAAGTTCCTTCTGACCTAGAAAATAAACATAAGGTTAACAAACTACATACAAATATTTTAATTGGCATACCTTCATTCTCCTCATCTATTTTTAAGGCTTTTGAAATGTATTCAAATGCTCGACGATGATGGTGTTTTTGTTTTGCTAATAAAGGATCCCCTGGTCCTGGACCTGAATTTCTCACTTGGGCCATTTCTGTTATCTCTTCAACTACACAACCATTTCTTTCACCATTCTCACAATCAATCTTCTGATGACGCACGAAATAAGTAGAGGAACTACAGTAAATAAAGCGCAAAATAACAAAAATTTGATACAACAATGAACGCAAAATATTAAACAAAAAGATAATCGGAAACGAAACTATACATAAATTTCTCTTATGAACAGATGTTGTGGAATATGATGTAAACATCACATTACTGTGAGACGAATCAGGGTCACTTTTTCGTGATTTTTTGCTAGGCGATTTTCCAGTTTGGTTTTTACGAACCATTCGGAGGCCATGACACACTAAATGTCAAAATTTCAATGTAAACGGTACTTGTTTTGTTATTCCTCTGAATTGTCACTATCTAACTTTTGGAATTCGAGCCTACAACATTTCATATTTTATTGGTAAAATTTCTATTAGATCAAACCGATGCACTTATCATCGACATACGTTCCCATATGATTGTTGACATTTTAGAAGAAGAAGATCTAACTGTGCTAAAACTGATAAAATTCAAAAGTCACCAAAATTAAAATATAAACCGCTCTTTGGAAGTTATTGGTGCGTTACTTGTGTTGATGTGATCCGAATAATTTTATACTGAAATACGTGATGGATAGAAGTTTTCAAAGTTCATTTTCGGCGAAAAGCCCATTTTCACCAAGGTCTCGTCAGACTATTAGCTCAAAAAGAGTTGTACCTCCTTCTTTCCGGAAATCTTCGTAAGTATAACCTCACTTTTGCCGCTATTTAGAATGTACCTAATACAAAATAATGTGTCTATAATTTGTTTATAGTCGATTGAGTATCTCCGGAAAATCCACTCAATCAGTCCAGATAGTATTGAAGTCTGCACAGAATTATGTTGAACGTTTTGGACAACCTTTGCCAGTTCTTATTACTGAAGCTTTAACTTTCGCAGATAGTAAGTCTATTAAAATTTTGCATTATAAGTACCTTTTTATATTTTATTTATGTATTTTTTTTTTTTTAGGAAATACTGTAGTTTCTGCTCGTATTTCTGAATGTGGTTACGCTTGGGTTGTTTGTGGTAGACGGCTTTTAATATGGCAGTATCGTATAACTCCAGCGGCTCCTGGGACACCACAAAGAAAACATGGGGGAATAAACCAATGTTTCGAGTTGCAACTACCACAAAGCGACTTGGCACATAGAGCGGAACTAGTGTCAGTTTTTATACCTTCCGGTAGTAATTCTCCCTCCTGCATTGCGGTATCCCCAGAAGGTAATTTTAGTGTCCTAGATTATTTTATAATTAGTTTTACAGGCTTGGCTTTTACATAAAAGTGTTTTACTGGCCAACAGTATATAATCTATACATTTCCTAGAAGTAACGCGATCTCGGTATTTATGGAAATAAGTATTTTTTAGGTGTTCTTCGTTATTGGCCAGCGGTGGTACACGAGGGAGTAACTGTGGAGCAAACAGTAGATTTACAAGGACAAGAATGTGATAGTTTAACAGATGTAGATGGCTTAGGTTGCATTTTAGCAACAACAACTTGCACTGTTGTTCTTGTTCAACCTCAGGTAACAGGAGGAAGACACATTTTACATTGCAAACCACTTAGAACACCCAGTGGATGGCTAGGAGGAATTAGCAAACGAATGTCGTCTCTTATTTTTGGACCAATTTCTAATGAGCACTCTTCAGAAACGGTAACTAGCATTAGTTTTTCTTGTAAGTATGTTATGTTTAAAATTGAATATTGAAATGTATATATAAATATCCCAATGTCTAATTATCTTTCAATCGATTTCAGAGACTTGTGAGGGTGTTGAGTGTTCCAAACAGCGATGGGACTTGGACAGTGTACGTGTTAGCGGGTCACTCTTTGCAAAAATGGCTTCTCTCTACAACAGATATTGAACAGTTGGTTTCCGTTACAGAATTAAACCGTCTCATACGGGATAGTTTTCACTCGGCTGTATGGGATAACTGTGTTGGAGATCAAGCTGAAATAGATACTTGGCTATTGGACATTCAGTCAGATAAAGATAACATCATCATATTAGCGGCTGCTGTTAACATGCACATGTCACCTCAAGTATGTTTTCTATTTTTTATGGAATTAGTAGCAAACAATCTAAAGCTAGGACAGTTAAAATGAAATAAAAATTGTTATTTTCCACCAAAAGAAATGTGCTATATGGAAACATTTTTTAGGTACATTACGCAATGGTTTCTTTCACTACCAACACAACGACTCAGATTCGCGACTTTTTATTGTTGAAAATGTCTGGATTGTACAGAGAAGACAACCCGAGCGATTCCTTATCATATAGGTTTCTGTTGTGTGGAACAAATGCATATTTATATAATCTGAAAACTATTACCGTTGTGAAGCCTCAGGAGGAACCAGACACTCTGGAATTTAACGCTTCACAGGATTTACTATTAGGTAAGCCATTATGAAAGTTGCCTTTAGACAATTGTGCTAGACATATTACATGACAGGTAGATATCGAAACGTTAATTAATCAGTCGATTGGAATGTGGAAGTGGGTCAAAATTAGGTTACAATATTATAATGAAATATTGTAAAATTTGTGCCCACTTTTAAAGATATATAATTGACACCGATATGTGAATATTTTATTTTCAGGTGGTTCAATTTGTGTCAATACACCAATTTTCTTCTCTAGAATTAATGGTTTAGTCACCGTTTCTAATAATGAACAACTTGTGGGTGATTACATGAATCTTAGTATAGCAATACCAACTACTCCTGTTGAAACGGTATTTAATGACTCGGGAGTCAACAACCTGTCTGTCTATAACATGAACCCAGAGGAAGTAGTCAGCGCCTACAAGGATACTGTAGGACAACTAAAGGCTGCATTTATCTTCCACATTCGAAATCAACAGGTAAATAATTAAAGTAGTAGTAAAAATATTTCTATGGACTGTTAAATGTCGTCTTTCTGTCTGTGCATGGTAAATACTTAGAGTAAACATTATAAATTGATTTAAAATGTTGATAGTCCATCCATTATATTGTAAAATAATCTAAAGTTCAACCAATTTGGAAAAAACATGATCTGTCCATAAAATTAATATACAGCGTGATTTGTGAGTGACTGGCTATATGCTAGTAAGGGGTACAGTACCCTGAGATGATTTCAAAATGGCTTTTATTATTTCCCTAGTGCCCTTCGTTCCTGATATACAGCGTGTTTTCTATTTTTTGCCAAAATTTCTATCGGCCATATTTTTTTATTGGCTTCACCAAATCGAACCAAATTTAGTAGGCATATTTCACTAATAGATGTCGTCACAATAGGGTCGTTTCCTTCAACAAAATTTATAAAATATTATTGTACCATCAAAAAATATACTAAATATATATTTCATATATCATAGTAAAGAAAGTCCTATTAATCACATGAAAGAAAAAATTGGTTTTCAAAATAACAAGGCGGTAAATGATGACGTATGTAATGAGAATTCAATTTTAGAGATTTTCATATTTTCTCTAACATGCTGGCGGTAATGCTCGGTACTTGGTAGATTTGTTGCGTATTTGTTGTTTACATTGTGTTGATTTTTCAGTAAATTATAATCTAAAAATTTTAAATTTTATTTTCTATTTTAAAACATATCTGCAACAGTATATTATTAATAGAAAATCATTTACATAATTTAGCTTACAGTGTACTTCATATTTTAATCAAGTTAAATGCAAACAGTTGACTTTTCCTTTGTTAAGTCTGATAGCCTTACAATTAATGATAAATGGGACATGTTTATAGACGAGATTATAAAAAATACAAATCTTGCTTTTCCAGTAAAAATAATTACTACTAATACGCTAAAAAATCATACAGTATCGTGGTTTAATGAACATCTAAAAAATATGAGAGATATTCTTGGGTTAGTGCATGATGTATGCAAACAGTCTCCCACTAATGAAAACAAAAACATGTATGTGGAATTAAAAAGACAATATAAAGTTGAAATTCTAAATACCAAGAAAAGAATAAATAGCGAGTATATAAAGTCCAAAAACAACTTCTAAATCAATGTGGGAGGTAATTAATAACTAGGCCAAAAGTTCATACTTCCCCAGATGACGCAATAAATCCCACTAATTTTAACAATTACTTCATTAATCAGGCAGAAGTATTAGTATCCCAACTACAAAAAATAAGGCATCTACCTGAAGAATTCTTGACCAGAAACATTAACATTAATAAAACATTCATATTTCGTGAAGTAACATTCAATGAAGTACGGGACGCAATAAATAATCTAAAGAATAAAAACTCTCTGGATATTTATGGTATAAATGTAAAAATCATAAAACAAATCAAAAATATGATAATATCACCTTTAACACATTTAATAAATTTATCGATAAAGACAGGTGAATTTCCTGACTCTCTAAAAATTGCTAAAGTGATCCCGATTTTTAAAAAAGGAAACCGCGATGACCCAGGTAATTATAGACCGATATCTTTAGTTCCTATCATTGCCAAGAATGGCTTTTAGCCAAGCAAATAGCAGAGTACTTCGAAAGTAATAGTTTATTTGTTAATGAACAATTTGGTTTCAGACAAAATCGTAATACAGAAATGGCAATTTTAACACTTGTAGATAAAATCTCCAAGGGATTTGATGATGCGACATATACGGGTGGAACTTTCTGTGACCTGAGCAAGGCTTTTGATTAGCACATGATACGCTAATTCTAAAACTAAGTTTTTATGGATTTAATCCCTTGAGCACTAAAATGATCCAAACATATCTAACCAACAGACAACAAATGGTCCACTATAATGACATGAATTCTAGCTTAAGTCTGATTAAATATGGAGTACCGCAAGGGTCAATACTGGGACCATTGCTATTTCTCATCTACGTTAATGATATAACTAACTGCCTTCCAAATAGCGATTTAGTTTTGTATGCGGATGATACGACTACTCTGGATGAACACAACAACTTAAATCAGCTTTTAAATTTAATAGATAATACACAATCAGATGCCGCCTCATGGTTTACAGCAAATCAACTACACCTTAATGCAAACAAAAAAATACCATCAAAGAACAAGGAAGTATAATCGGAAAACAAGGTAAAATGATTGAAACCCTCTCTGAGGCCATAAGCAATAATAACAAGGAAATTTATTGTGGAATAAGTAAGGTGATAAAAACACAAGAAGAAATAGCAGAGACTTACTCTGAAAAGGTTAAAATTAAAAAAAAAGGTTGAACCGATGGTGGTGATCAAACCAGAAACATGAAGAAACAAGAAAAGAAGTGAAAAATGTTGTCGATCCAACAAAAATAGCAGTATCATATATGAAAAATGCACGGGATGGTGGTGTAATCATTGAATGCAAAAGCAAAATAGCTGCAGATGCACTCAAAGCTGAAGCAACCAACAAAATGGGCGAAAGCTACAACATAAGTGAACCAAAAAAACAGCTCCCAAAAATAAAAGTAGTTGGAATTACAGAAACCAACAGCCCTGATGAAATAGAAGAACTAATGCTTACACAAAATGAAGATATCTTTCCAAGTAAGAAATCAGTAGTTAAAGTAACACACGTTGCTACAAATAGAAGAAATCAAAGAAGTTATATAGCTTCCGTACAGTTAGATGGTGAGAGTTATAACAACATAACTTAAAGTAGGAAACGTCAACATTGGTTGGGACAGATGTGCTGTCTATGATGCAGTAGACGTTGCGATATGTTACAACTGTTGTGGGTTTAATCACCTTGCAAAAAATTGTGACAGAGAAACAGTTTGCGCCAAATGTGGAGGCCCTCATCGTACACAGGAATGTAAAATTGCAATTAAAGAGGCGATATGTGTAAATTGCAAATTTGCTGTTGAAAAGCTTAAGCTTAAACATGTTGATTTTCATCATCAAACTTGGAGCAAGGAATGTCCAGCTTATTTACGGAACCTAGAAATGAAAAAAAGTAAAACTGATTTTTTAGAGATATCAAACCTGAACAAAATAACATAAACAATGTTGCACCAAAAGTAGAACAAAAGGGAATGAAAAACACAAAGTCCAATTTTAAAATAATACATCAGAATCTACAATGTCTTAAAACAAAATCGAGGAGTTAGAAATACAGTTAACTGATGAAAATCCAGATGTAATCTGTATAACAGAGAGCTGGTGCCAAGATCATGACATTAACTATATTAGTATACTAGACTACACTATAGGAGGATATTTTAATAGACAAAGCTTTCTGCATGGTGGAGTAATAGTGCGTATCAAAAATTCTCTTAAATTTGTAGAAATTCCTGAATGTGCTAATTTAAGTATAGACAAGACATTTGAATGTGCCGGTGTAAGTGTTACGAAAAACAATGAATCGATTTGTATATTATGTGTTTATAGGGCACCAAATAGTGACTCTGATTTATTTTTTGATAAATTTGAGAAATGTTTGAATAAAATATGTCATAAAAATAATTTTGGTAAAATAATTGTGTGTGGAGATCTTAACATTGATTATTTATCTGATTCGCAAGACAAAGTTAAACTCATTGACCTGGTAAACTCTCTCTATTTAAGCCCAGTTTTTAATGAAGCGACGAGGATAACTGCATCGTCCGAAAGTGCTATCGATTACATTTTTTCAAATTTTAATAACATTATAACAAATAAATATATTATTCACAATGGCATATCTGACCACTCTGCATAGGTAATTTCATTTCCCATAACAGATGAAAACAAGTACACATCGTATAAAAGTCGATCATTTTCAAACAAAAACATTATGTTGTTTAAGAATTATCTTGCAACAGAAGACTGGCATGATATTACAAACCCTTAGAGACGTTGATACAAAATTTAGCATATTTAACAACATACTTCTATATTACTATGATCTCAGTTTTAAACTTATTACAAAAACAAAACATAATTTTTGCAAAACAAAAAATTTGATAACACCAGGTTTAAAAGTATCGGCATCAAATCTTAAAGATTTATTTATTAAGAAAAATCAGGGGTTAATTACGCTAAACTATTATAACACATACAAAAAAATCTATCAACGTACTATCAGACAGGCTAAGCAAATGTATTACAACAATCAAATACTGCACTCTGACAATAGATCAAAAATCGTATGGAATATTATAAGTTCGTCACTAAAAAACTTTAAATCGCAAATAAATGAAAATAGAGTTGTAAATGAAGTTGAAATAGTAGATAAGAAAGAAATAGCCAATGCATATAACAATTTCTTTGTAAATTTGCCAAAAAATATAAAAAATAATAAACAAAATGATACCAATATTGAAAACTATACATATAGATCCAATTTCACAGAGAAAACAATTTTTCTAGAGGCTGTCACTGAATCTGAGGTTATTAGCATATTAAATGACTTAAAAAACACAAACTCTACTGGTCCAGATCAATTCTCTACCTCAATTATAAAAAAATGTGCAGTCCAGCTAGCTAAGCCGCTATGTCATATAGCCAATATTTGTATCTCCGAGGGTTGCTTTCCAAGCATGTTAAAAATCTCTAAAGTTATTACACTATATAAAAAGGGAGATCAAAAATTACTCGCCAACTATCGTCCAATTTCGCTCTTGTCAGTGTTTTCTAAGGTGATTGAAAAAATTCTAGCTAAAAGAATTACAAAATTTTTAGAAACCAATAATCTCTTAGCAAACACTCAACATGGATTTAGGCATAAAAAATCGACAATGTCAGCCTTACTGAATATCTTGGATATCATTTATAGACAACTGGACAAAAATAACAAAGTGGTGGCTCTTTTTGTAGATTTATCAAAAGCCTTTGATTGCGTAGACCATGAAGTTCTGTTGAAAAAAATGGAACTCTATGGCCTGCGTGGTAAATGCAATGATTTACTAAGATCATATCTAACTAATCGAAAGCAGTTTGTTAACTATCTTGGTCAAAATTCGGATGAGCTTGCAGTAGACGTTGGGGTTCCTCAGGGAAGTGTTTTGGGTCCATTGTTATTTTTATTATATTGCAACGATATAGATGAATATCTATCTATATCTCATTGCGAGTTTGCGGACGATATGATGCTGAAAGAACAGCTAAATAGCAACTTACTAGCTTTATATAATTATCTTAGTAGTATTCATTTAAATAAAAACCAAGAAAAAACACATATCCTACAGTTTCACCCACTTACTGCCAATTATACGAGCAGCCCCCTAATTAAGTTGAATGGTAAATCTATTGAACAAAAAACAAGTTTTAAAGTACTTGGACTACACATAGATTTATCACTAACATGGCGAAACCATGTAAATTATGTATGCAAAAAATGTGCAAGTACTTGTTTTGCATTAAAAAGGCTTTCCACCATTACTAATAAAAATATCACAAAGACCTTTTATTACTCTAATTTCGAATCTGTTATGAGATATGGAATTATCGCATACGGATGCTCATCAGCAGCAAATAGAGTTTTCCTAATGCAAAAAAGAGCGATTCGCTGTATGTTTGGGTTGAAATATCGAGAGTCATGTAAACAAATTTTTATCAAAGAACAAATACTCACTTTCCCTTGTACATATATATTTGAAATTTTAACATTTGTGAAACAGAATATATCGAGTTTTAACTTACAAAATAACTATCACAATTATAATACCAGACATGGTGAAAATTTGCAATATGATATACACAGATTACAACTATATAAGTCAAGTCCATACTATATTGGTGCCAAATTATATAACAAACTACCAATGAGTGTTAAAAATGTTAGTTTAAACAAATTCACTTCTTATGTCAGAAAACTACTATTATCCGATGCTTTTTACTCTGTCAACGAATATCTTTTTCATGTTTTTTAACTAATTATTTTACTGTAATGTTTTTCCTTTTAATTTTAAGTCAACTGAACAAGTGTTCATTAGACTTACCCTATATCGTGTACTATGATCTCTTGGGTTAATAAATGTATTATTATTATTATTATAATGAAAGTAAAACTATGAAATGCATATTTACACTAAAACACTGTGTGTTTGATAACCCGCAATCAGTTAAATTTCTTGGAGTGCATCTAGACTCCAGGCTTTCATGGGGAACACATGTAGAACAACTGTCAAAAAAACTCTCCAAAAATACTTACGTTTTGAGAAATCTATACCCTGTTGTAGACAGTTCAGTTATATTAACTGCTTACTATGGTCTATTCCACTTTAATATGTGTTACGCAATATTAGCTTGGGGACATTCATCACATGCCGAGCATATTTGTAAATTTCAAAGGCATGCAATTAGAGTTATCACAGGATTAGGATATCGTGAAGATATAAAACAAACATTTATTGATTTAAAAATTCCCACTTTCTATTGTGTGTATGCACTGAAATGTTTACTATGGATAAGAGACAATATTCATCTATTCAACTATCATAATGATATTCACCACCACAATACGAGAAATAATGCAATGATTGAAATAGAGTTTCATCGAGTAAACAAAAGCGAATTCTCTATAAACTATTATGCACCTAAACTTTACAATAAACTTCCAAACCATATTAAATACTTACCTGCTAATCAATATAAGGAGAGAATAAAAGCATACCTTACCAAAAGGACATTCTATTCTTTGAATGAAATGATAAATGATGATTTCCATGTTGATTAATGCACCTATTTTTATACTTTATGTCAATAGATTTTTAAACTGTAGTGTGTTCTGTGTGTTTAGTATTGTTATTATATTTTCTATTTAAAATTTTAATCACAATTTTTGTATTTCTAAGCGATAATTTGACATATAAATATTAGGTAATGTCTATGTTGTTGTTGTTGACGAATGTAAACGATTTGTGTATTGACATGATCTTAATAATAAATAAATAATAAATAAATAAAAATAAATCCTAATAACAAGAACAATAATAGTTTGAAGACAATTAATCTGACAATGACTCACGTCGATACTATAACCACACTACTCTGTGCTGTAACAGTAAACGTACGACGCCCGTCGATTATTCCTCTATTTGTTAACTGCGCATACTTTCACATCTGACGTCACCATAGGCGCCAATTCAAAATTTCGTAACTTAAGTAATTAATTTCACTATTAAAATGAATTTGGAATGTAAAATAAAAAAATATGTGTCAAATAAAATTTTATAAATTACTTGAATATAATATTTTTAAAAAATGGTCAACGACACTATTCAGTACCATAAATATATGGAACGGACTTTTTTTTATTAATAGCAGTGTCAAGATCGTAGTCACAAACAGCTAATAAAGTGTCATCTCCATACAAATTCAAAATATCACAGTTAAGCTGGTAATTTATGTCATTAACATAAATGATAAATAAAAGAGGTCCTAAAATGCTACCCTGCGGAACTCCAAGCTCCACATCAAGACTTGGAGATAATTTGTTGTTCACTCTGGTGGTATGTTTTCTGTTAGTCACACAATTTTTTAACCAATTCAGTACGTTACCTCTGACACCATAGTATGATAACTTATCCAACAATATTTTTCGATCTACAGTTTCAAAGGCTCTTTTTAGATCTATAAATATGCTATGATATACTTTCCTTGATCTATCTGAATCCAACTAGTAAGTGTCAGTCGAAGTGCAGATTCGCACGAGTGCTTAGCTCGAAAACCTGACTGATGACTAATTAATAAATTGTTTGAATTAAAGTACTCAACTAATTATCGCGTAATATTTCATTATTCTGAATATTTGAATCCAACCAGGTTTCGGACAAGGCAATTATATCATAGGAACTCGCAAGAAGAGCATCATCAGAATCACCGATTAGTTGCTGTTGATATCTCAAGTCAGTTTTTAATTTGTGAACTGCGTTTTTATAAGACTGATCAAGATGGAGGGGAACCACATCTACATTATAGCATAGACAGTGACATAGGTTCCTATTAGGCGCAATTCCACCATGAAAGTACAGCTAGACCCTTTACTGGCTCCATCGATTGGTTATGATTTTCTCGAATTGGAACCAGTTTTGCAAGTTTTACTTCAATATCATATAATTCCAGTAAATCCTTAATAAATAATAATCTAAGGTTTGTGAGATTTGTACACTTAAAAGCAATGGACCATATGCATAACAATTATACCTGGAGTAGGCAGTTTTTAACTGTGCATCTAAAATATTGGAAATTTTTTTTTCCAGTCGGCATACCAGGACATTCTCAATGAGCTATTCCCTGTCGAAGGCTCCACCGTATTAGGAATTGATAGTACATTAGACAAAGTTGTTGTGATGATGTGCAAAGATCTCCTCGATGACGTACCAGCCGGTGATCCACGGTGGAATAAAGATGCCCCACTCGGCATTGGCAGCTCCTATTCTATGCAGGTACTCCATCAATTAGAAGATAAGCAAAAGGCTCTCTCGCTGTACCTAAAGTTCCTAAGGGACTCTGGATTGTGGAATAGACTGTCAGCTTGTACTATACGAGATACGGCAACTGCTACAGTGCATATATTAGGTGAGTTGAGTTAAATGTAAGCAAGGCGACTAGATGAGTGGGAAGTGGAGAGCAATACTCCTAATGAAGAGAGGTCTTCCTAGTAAACAAATTTTCTTGGATAATCTTGTAATATTCATTTGTTTATAGTTTAACAATATTAATAATAATAATACTGTATTCGTCCAAGCATCATATAGATATAGGATACGTCATACCAAGATACGTCATACCAATATAAAAATATAAAATACATGAAAGTAATATTAGTTATAAAACGCAACGATATTGTGAAACACATAAAAAAAATGTATCTCAAAGTAATATGATTTCAATACATTTTCATTGACCTTTAGGAGTTGCTTTAAGGTGAAGCATAACCGGAGATTCTATTGCAAACATTATCTATCTAGCTCTGCCATTTTAAACCACTGTCAATATTTAATCCTAAAAATCTATGACTAGGTTTTTGCTGTAAGGTCCAATTTTTAAACTTTCCAACTAGCAATTTGATATTTTATAAAAATTGTAGAAATGTTTCGGACACAAATTTTATTAAACAACATTACTCTCAGAAACACACTTTCATAACATTTTCACAGCAGCTATAAATGCAAAATTTGCACCATCTTAGAAAATATTTCAATCGCTGTTGATATTTTGTAACGCCTATTGGAACTATTACAATATAATATAAAAATTTTCGGAGGCTTTATGAAAATTTAGCACCGTCACAATATATAGCGGTTTTATTAAAGCTTCATTTAATTGTACTATAAAATACACTTCTCTGTTTAACAAATTACTGCTATAAAACCACTAAAAAAACTGTTTTATAAGAGCTTTTAGATAGTCATTATTTTCAAAAAATGCTGCTTTATACACACTAATAAAATAAAATGATTTCTTAAATGTATCCTAATAGCTGCCAGTAGTATTTTTGACACTAAAAGCATTTGGCATTGTGATTTAATGCTAGGTAGGTACCTAATAACCTAGAATGATTATTTAAGAGACTTGTTCTGGCTTATAACGACTGCAGTTTTTGATTTGGAGGAAATTTTACTGTGGCCATGTTTTTAATACATTTTTGAGACACCCCACATTTATTGATGATTTCTAAATAATTTTTGAAATGTTATAAATATCGATTTTATGAAGTTGGGTTTTTTTGCAATGTAACTTACATTAATTTGCTTTAATAGGCATAACTGTATAGTTAGCACGTTTTTGACTCTAATTCTAATAAACATTTGATATATGAACGAGTTTAAAGACAATATCAGAGAACACAGCTATGATACAAGATGTAAAGACACTCTCTCATACCTAATTCATAATACAACAATTCTCGAAAAAGGCTGCTTTTATAAATGTTTGTATTATTATAACTTGTTGCCCACTCAACTGAAAAAAATTACATCTGTAAATATTTTCAAAAATACAGTAAAAAAATTCTTAATACTTGCAGAACCTTACACCTTAGAGGAAGTGAATGAAACAACATTTACTTAAAAATAATATTTTTACTAAGTTAAGCTATTATCAGTATTTGGTAAATTAATAGAAATTCTCTTAAAGTGGTCGCTGACAAGGTTTCTTGATCAAAATACCATAATTTCAAATTCGCAATTTGGGTTTCGGCCTAAATTTTCAACCATACAAGCTGTGCAGCAGGTGGTGGGTAATATTGTTGAGGGTCTGGAGGAAGGAAAACATACTGGACTTGCTTTATGTGACCTCTCCAAGGCCTTTGATTGTGTATCTCATGACCTGTTGCTAATAAAGTTAACGTATTATGGTATAAGAGGTGTACCTCTCTCACTATTTAAATCGTACCTAAACAACAGACAACAATGTGTTAGTATCAATAATATGAATTCTGCTCTTACCAATATCAAAAGTGGCGTTCCCCAGGGATCGGTCTTGGGACCGTTGTTGTTCATATTATTTATAAACGATATAGATCACTTTCTTCGTCCTGATAAGTGTGTGATAAACTTGTACATCTTATATCTATTAAAAGCAAACACGACCATCTACTTCAAAGGTATATCATTTATTATTAACTATTAATTATTACATGTTACGAATTGGACTTGTCTAGTGACAACATTCTGCCGAAACAGCAATAATCATAACCTAATTAAAAGGTAAATACTTAAACTAATAAACTAAGTTCTTTGAACTTTCATGGCACACGCGTGTGTTATCAGAATAATAAATTATACCATTACATCTTCCCCGGAGGAATAAAAAAAAAATTCATGCTGAGCTCAAAGACATGCATTTTTTTTTTTTCATTTTTCATGGTACAATTTAACCCTGTTTTTGTGCACTTCCACTAAATTATCACCTATTTTTATAACTATGTTTGGAGTCTTATCTTTAATTACACAGTATGGACCTTTATATATAGGTTCCAATTTATTTGTTGGGTTATTTCTTAACATTACCTTATCTTCTATATTATAATTTACAATTTTTTGATTCTTATCATAAATCGATTTCCGTGTAAGTTTAGATGAAATTAAATTGTTTTTTGCATCGCTACATGCTTGTTGCAACCGATACTTTAACTCCAAAGGATAATCGTCAAAATTATATAGAGGATCTATACCTTTACTCAGATTAGACGGCAATCTAGCTGTTTTTCCAAAAATTAGTTCGTAGGGTGTGTATTTGGTTTCACTATGAACTGTAGTATTGTAAGCAAAACACCAATATGGCACCCACGAGCTCCAAGCATTGGAATGCTTTGCAACTTGCATTCGCAAATAAGCTCCTAAGTTTTTATGTGAATTTTCCAGAGAACCTAGAGTCTCATGATGATATGCTGTGGAATGCAGCTTCGTAATTTTCAAAAGTTCACATATCTCTTTAAAAATTGTAGCTAAAAATTCAGTGCCTTGATCTGAAACAATTGAATTTGGTATACCATAGCGCAAAATGAAATTGTCTACAAAAGCCTTTGCTACTGTGTAGGCTTCTTTATTTTGTAAGGGGTAAGCTTCTACAAACTTGGTCAGCTCACATTGCAAAGTTAAAATATATCGATTGTTTTCTGAATCTACCTCCAAAGGTCCTACTAAGTCTAAAAAAACTTTTTGAAATCCTGAACAAGCGGTAGTTGTAACCGTCATGGATTCTTTGTTTGGGTTGGAATGTTTATAGCGTTGACAATCATCACAACTCTTTACAAATTTCTCAATATCTTTACGGAAACCTCCCCAAAAATAATGTTTTTTTATATTGTTAAACATACGATTTATTCCTGCATGCCCACCTGTTGGCAGTATGTGATAATCATTCATTATAATTTGTCTAGTTTCATAATCTACGATGTTTTGAACACCTTTCAAAATGGATAATTTTATGCCACTATTTTTTATTTTATTTGGAAACTTTAAAATATTTTCAAGGATTTGTGCGCACTCCTTATTTTTTAAAATTATTAATTCCGGAATTTTACATTTAACATAAATATATTTCAGGTCTCTCAACATAGTACCTAAGTCTAATGCCGATCGAGGATCCTGCTTTACATAAATTATTCGCGAATCATTAATACATAATAAGTTCCCTACTTGGCAATCATACTTTTTACCTTTTATAAGTTTTTCAAAGTCTGAACAAGAAATTGGACATAACTGGAAAGAATCCTTAGGCGGTTTTAATATCTCTACGACGCCGGGGTGATCAATCCTTTTGTCGTTACTAGATTCTTCAAAACCACCTTGAACACTATTTCCAGACGTTTGTGCTCTTGTTGTAACGTATATCGCATTACATACGCTGTTATTCAAATTTTTTAATTCCTCAGAAGTTATGACAACCCGTGACAGAGCGTCTGCCACAACATTTTCTTTGCCTTTTATATATTTCACTGTAAAATCGTACTCTTCGAGAGCTAACCTAAATTTTGTTAACCTACTAGAGGGGTTTGTCATTCCGAACAAATAAATTAATGGCCTATGATCAGTTAATATTATGAACCTTCTTCCGTATAGATATGGCCTGAAATGCCTTACTGAAAATACTATACTTGCTAGTTCTAATTCGCTGGCACTGTAGTTTTTCTCAGCTTTATTAAGAGATCGACTAGCAAATGCAACAGGTCTGTCATCGCCATTTGATAATACGGCCCCAAAAGCATTTCTAGATGCATCTGTTTTCAATTGGAAACAATTATCAGGTGAAAAATTTGGATACTGTAACACAGGAGCAGTAACTAAGGCTTGTTTCAATTTTTCAAAAGACTTCTGACATTCCAGAGTCCAAACAAACTGAATATTTTTCCTAGTTAAATTATTAAGCGGTGTTGCAATATGTGCGAAATTTTGAATATATTTTCTATAATAATTAGCAAAAGCAACAAATCTTTTGACTTCATTAGAATCTTTAGGAACTGGAAATTTTTGAATCACTTCAATTTTTGAGGGATCAGGTGAAACACCTTCTGAAGAAATTGTATGTCCTAAGTAAAGAATTTCTTTTTTCAAAAATTCACATTTATTCGGATTTAATTTTAGATTTACTTCCCGTAGCCTTTGCAAAATTTTTACTAAGTTTCTATTATGATTTAATAAATTATTTCCAAAAACAATTAAATCGTCTAAATAAACAAAGCAACATTCATAGTTTAAACCTGACATTGCAATTGTCATTGCTCGAGAAAAAGCACTAGGACTAATTTTTAAACCCATTGGAAGTCTCGTCATTTGGTACTGACCACGATCTGTTGTAAAAGCTGTATATTTTCTACTAGAATGGTCAAGTTCGATCTGATAATATCCCTGAGACAAATCAAGATGAGAAAAATACATAGCTCCAGATAGTGAATCTAAAATTTCTGTGATACAGGGCAACGGAAATTTGTCATCCTGTACTTGTTTATTTAATTGCCTATAATCTACAACGACTCGCCATTTTTTAATTCCGTTCTGATCAACTTTTTTTGGAACAATCAGCAAAGGCGCTGACCATTTTGACCTTGTTTCCTCTATAATTCCTTCTTTTAACATTTCATCAATTTGTTGATGAATTTCTGTTTTTTGAGCGTGAGGTAGCCGATAAGGCTTTACATACACAGGCTTGGCAGATGTATTTAATTGTATTTTTTCTTTATAAATATTAGTTGTTAATGGATCCCCCTCTAATTGAAACACGTCTGAGTATTTAACGCAGATTTTTTCTAAGGTACATTTTTCCTCTTTATTTAAATGATTTACTTTAATTACATTTAATAATTGATTCGCTCTATCCACCGAAAAATGTTTCTTGTCTTTAAATTCAACTAAATTATAATTCTCCAATTTTTCTATTTTAGGCCTAAAATTTTTTAAAACGACTTCCTCATCTCGGACATTGAGTATTTTAATAGGAATCATATTATTTTGCTTAGGTCGCGCTAGAGTTCCAGCGACAAAAATACCTTCGCATAATTCGCCCGGTAAAACAACGCAGTCTTCAGTTATGTCAACATTGTAATATTTTATTATTTCGCACCTTGCAGGAATTGAAGTATAAAATGCATGTTCAGATTGTAAAGGAATTAAAATCTTTTCATTATTATACCAGAAAGAGAATAAAAATTGTTCGTAATCTATTATAGCTGAATATTTACAAATGAAATCTGAACCCAAAATACCATGCATGTTATGGTCAAGGTCGTCGATTAGTAAGAATTGATGACATAGCTGTGTATTGTTTACTTGTAGTGAAATATAAGCTGTGCCTTTTGATATTCTTGACCCAGAAATTCCCTTTAATTTAATTTTATTTGATAAGTCAATTGTTTCATGTTTGGCTAGATATTTACTAAAAATAATGCTAACTGTGGATCCAGTGTCAATTAAGAATTTTAATTTATTATTTCCATAAATTAATTCAACAAAATTTAAGCCATTTATTGTTAAAACATCCGACTTTTTAATCTCTCGGTGGGCCTCGAAAAAATGAATCAGATGCGGTACTTTGTGAATTTCCACGAAAATCACTACTTGCATTATTATCGGAATGTTCATTTTCTTTTGACATGTAATATGTTCTACGCGTATTACTTGCAAAATAATTGCCTCTTGCACGATTGCTAAAATTAGTTCTATTATTATGACCTCTGTAGTTGGAATTATTATTTACACCTCTGACCTGGTTTCTTGAAAAATTATACGAAAAGTTATGATTGTTACCTCTAAAAAATCTATTGTTATTTGTAGAACTTCGCCTGTAATTTTTATTTCCGCGTATATGAAACACTTGACTGTTTGACTGTGTATTATTAGGAATTTCCTCATCTTTTGCACCTTGAATCGCGTCAGATAATTTAGAATAATTGCGAGCTTTAATTACCGTTCTTAAATCATTGTTTCGCAGCCCATTTGCGAAAGTATTTATTGCAATTTTTTCATTGACTTTTCCTAATATTTTTAGAGAATTTTCATTGCCCTCACTCTGAGTAATTGTCAGATCCGTCAATAACTCTTCAATTGTTTTGCCGAATTGCTCGATGGATTTTCCGCCTTGCTTGGCATTATTTAATTGTGTGGATAAATATGACACAGATTTCTTGGTGATAAAATGATTTTTCAAATCTACTATCAATTGAGCATTTGAGTCGTAAGTTTTGTTAAGCCTAATTTTTGCATTTTCTGACAAACATTTCTTTAAAATATAGGTTGTCAACAAGCATTTACCGGCGGGGTCTAACATAGAGTCGTATAACTCAATAGCATCGATAAGTTGTTTTGTTACAGTTTCGCTACCATTCATAACTGGCAGTAAACTTGCAGCTGTTTTTAATTCAAATTTTTCAGACATTTTTACTTCGGTATCTGAGCACCCTGAAATTGATGAATCGGAATCTGAAATTTGTAATGATTTTTCATCCCTTTCAGACTGTTCAGTGCACGATGATTGCAATCTTTCATTCAAAATGGATTCAATCCCCTTTAAATATTTATTAATGATTTCTGCATATCCCTTAATTTCATCCCTAACTTTAATATCGATGTTCGATTTATTATACGAATCTTTCAAACTAACATAACTATTTTTAAACTTATCTAATTTTCTTAACTTACGATTTGTTATATCACTGTCCTTTCGTCTCACTACACTGTCTTTCGCTAAATTTCTATTGAAAACTGTCAACTCTTCTGATAAATATTTAAAATCTCTAGCAATGTTCATAACTTTGTAGCGGATTCCATACTAAGCTACATATACTAATTTCATACCTAAAAACCTAAAATAAAAATAGAACGGCTGCTATGCAATTTCTTGGCTGGCTCTAATTTCTGCTCTTATTTTCTCTTCGAATTTCCTCTTGCATCTGCCATAGCAATATACCATTATAAGGACTACTGCCAAAATAATGACTACTATTTCGATAATATTTATTGTGGAAAGGGCTCCTACTGAAATTTCATCTGTCTGGCCACCACTATTTCCGGCCACAATTATTTCTTCCTTGCTTTGTGTGCCACCCATTTTTTTTTCTATATTTTTATAAGATAACTATAACCATTACCATAACCATAACCATAAAACGACCATTTAACTTATTTTTCTTTATAAATCCATGTATATAACTATTTGCACTTTTTCTACTTTTTTTTTTGTAATATTATAAATATAACATACAATTGAACTAATTCTTATAACCAGAACTGGCAGGATCGCCATGTGATAAACTTGTACATCTTATATCTATTAAAAGCAAACACGACCATCTACTTCAAAGGTATATCATTTATTATTAACTATTAATTATTACATGTTACGAATTGGACTTGTCTATCAATCAATCAATCAATCAATCAATCAATTTATTGGTGTTAATTAACAAATAATTTGTTGTACACAGGTCAGTATAAAATATTACATTTACATGGTATAAATAAAAATATTTAACAGTATATATAAAAATATTTAACAGTATATAATATATTATTATAATACATTAAAACGTCGCTATTACAAACAATTAAGCTACAATAACAGGACAATACAGAAGACTATTGAACTCCATTAAGAAAGTTTGTTTCATTAATATTGTGTACTAGAAATTCATTTATACTGTAGAAAGCCTCCCTTATTAGGAATGTTTTTATCAACTGTTTATATCTCACCTCCGGTGCGTTTTTTGCCCTATTGGGGATTTTATTATAAAACCTAGGACCATAATAATTAAATCCGCAATCACTAGACTTTAGCCTGTTACAATCAATTATGATATTTTCCTGATTCCTTGTATTATAATTATGTATATCCTCCTGTTTTTGATAAGAGTAAATGTTTTTATACATATATACTAAACAGTTAAATATGTATAGTGAAGGAAAAGTTAGTATTTTCAATTCTATAAATTTATTTCTTACATCATCTCTATAGCCCAGGCTTGTGATTATTCTTAGCGTCTTTCTCTGCAAGCCAAAAATTCTAGCAGCTTGAGATGCATGTCCCCAACTTAATAACCCATACGTCATGTGAGATGTTATTAGTGAATAATAAGCTGTTAGCAGGAGTTTAAATGGTACAATATTTTTTAGATTTCTCATGACAAATATGTTTTTTGCCATTTTATTTGCTACTTAATCAACATGATGAGACCAATTCAAACTTGGGTCTAGAAACAACCCAAGAAATTTTACTTTATCTGGATTTTGAAAATTTTCGATTGGTCTGTGCGTGAATATCATGTTTATTGTTTTTGTCTCATTTAGTGACAGGCTGTTTGCTCCGAACCACTCCCTAGCATTTGACTGTGCCTCGCCCATGCGTCTTTCTAGCATATCCATTTTCTTATCAGTTGTCAGCAGTGTCGTATCATCAGCAAATAGTACTAAGTCGGTTTCAGATAGTGCTTTGTTCAGATCATTTACATAAATTAAGAATAGGGTCGGTCCTAACACCGATCCCTGAGGTACCCCACTCCTGACATACTGAGATGTGGAATTAATATTATTTAAACTTGTGTACTGTTGTCTATGTGTTAGAAATGATTCTATTAAATTGCAGCTGATTGCGTCAAATTTATAATATTTTAGTTTGTCTAGAAGAGCCAGGTGAGAGACACAGTCAAATGCTTTTTGTAGGTCACAGAAGGTGACTCCCACATATTCTTTATGTTCATTTCCTTCAACAATTTTGTACATTAGATGTGTTACTGCATCACTTGTCGTAAAATTTTTCCTGAACCCGAATTGTTTAGCATAAAATAATTTGTTATTTTCAAAGTATTCAGTGATCTGATTTTTTAGGCAGGTTTCAAAAATTTTCGATATAATTGGTACAAGTGAAATGGGTCTGAAGTTATTGTGGTTCACAGGGCCACCCTTATGTATTGGTATTACTTTTGTTATTTTTAAAATGTCAGGGTAAATACCTGCTCTTATACATTGGTTTATTAAACTAGTAAGAGGTATAATTATTATGTTTTTGATACCCTTGATAATATTTGTTGACAAACTAAAGTGATCTTTACTGTTTTTATTCTTCATTTTATTTATTATGTCACGAACCATATTTATACTGACAGTATCGAACTGGAATTTTGAATTTGTTACCTGTCTAGTGACAACATTCTGCCGAAACAGCAATAATCATAACCTAATTAAAAGGTAAATACTTAAACTAATAAACTAAGTTCTTTGAACTTTCATGGCACACGCGTGTGTTATCAGAATAATAAATTATACCATTACAAGTGTGTCCTTTTTGCAGACGATACAACTCTAATTGCCTCCGACGCAAATTATTTGAGTTTACTGAGTAGTCTAGGTCAAATTGAAACAAAGGCTAATCAATGGTTCATTACAAACAAACTTAAACTTAACAGTGATAAATCACAAACACTTGTTATATCATCAAACTATAGAATCAGTAAGGGTGAGAGTGTAAAGCTACTGGGCGTTGTATTAGATGATAGATTGAGTTGGTTGGGTCATGTTGAATTTTTGTTGAAGTCACTTTCGAGTACAATTTACTTAGTACGCCAGTTGAGGCTAATTATAGGAAGCAACACATTGCTCTCAGTATATTTTGCCCTTTTTCATTCCCGAATTACTTATGGTGTGATTTTATGGGGAAATTCAATGCACGCCATAAAAATTTTTCGGCTTCAAAAAAAAGCTGTCAGAGTGCTGGCTGGAATTAATGATAATAGAGTACATTGTAAGCCACTGTTCGTGAAGTTTGGTATAATGACGTTACCATCTTTATTTATATATTATTCTTTAATTGAAATACACATAAATATCAGTACTTTCAACACGCACTCTGACATTCATAATTACAATACTAGATCCGTAAATCTATTGAGAACTCCCCGTTTTAGACTGAAAAAATCTGAGAATAACTCTTTAAATTTAAACATATACAATGTCTTGCCAAATAGTATAAAATCATTAAATACAAACTCTTTTAAAAAGGCCCTGAAAGCAATTTTAATTAAACAATGCTACTATTCTGTAGATGACTTTATGACAAACTCAGTTCAGACTGAAATAAATTAATGACAGATAATTAATACATTAATGTTGATATGAAGCAGGCACACGAGGTATTTAAATAATTTTGATTTTAATGCAGTATTAGAGTTTTTGTTTGTTTTTTTTATTATACTTTGTCATGACAAAACATATTTATTGTTTTTTTATATATTTATGTGATCCTTCTATATTTAGGCTTATGTGATACTTTATATTTATATATGTTTTTTTCTTCTTTTTTTATAGTTACCCCTTTACAGTAACTTAATTTCATATTTAATTTAATTTTTGTTTTTCTGACTTGCTACAAATGTACTCTTGTGTATGTAAAGTAGTTAAATAAATTATCTATCTATCTATCTATCTATCATTATTTGAATTCTTGTAAATTTCTGGACATGTAACAAACATAAATTGTAAAATTGTTGTCACCGTTACGCAATAAAATTCTATTCTATTCTATATTAAATCTTGTCATTTTTACCATCACGAATGCTGGCCTTTTAAGATGGCTTCCCTCTATAAAATACTTTTGTGTTAGTAGCACGCATTTCAAGATATTTAAACTATTAGACGATTCCTATAAAACATCTATAAAATAATGCACCTTATTGTAACTTTTACTTGAATCTTATAAAACAGATCACTCACTTTCGCGATACTTAGCTGCAGCTCTTATAATAAATCTATTAGGGCTGTTAGTGCATTCTGTGAGCCGGATGGAACCTCGAAAAACATGAATTTTTCTTAGCCTAACGAGACTATGCCCCCCCCCCCCCCCATTTCCGAGGCTGCTGAACACAATGGCGGTCGTTAAATCTCTCTACGAGGTCCCCTCCCCCCGGCCAGACTCTACCCCCGAAAGGGGTAAGCCGTGTATCCGCCGTCTCCTACCAGCCAAACCTGTGTTAGCCCCGTTTTCGAGAATGCTGATGGTGATGTTGAATCTTCTCCTCGAGGTGAACCGGTTGATAAAATTTGTTCGGAAATAAAAGGAGAATCAAAGAATCCAAAAATATACAGGGTGTTCAGTTTGAAAAAGTAACGTTGCATAACCTGCCGCCTTTTTAAGTTGCTTTGTACATTTGAAAATAAAATGATTAAATACATCTTTTTAAACAGAATAAATTTTCTATTTAACATTTCTTTCTGTCTCACCATTTCTCAGATAATGCTTGTCTAAATAGAGCTGGTACACCCTGTATATAGAATTTAGAACTGATCTAGTTGCCTTTCTCATTCTTAACTCCCATTAGTTATGATTTAAGCAAATATTAATAACAATTTACTCGTTTGTAGGAGAACTATCTGAAAAAATCACGGCAGCTATAATTTTAAAGAGCCTACCGAACAGCCTTATTTTGGAAAACGCAATAGAGAAAGCCATTCAACATTTTGAGAGCGAACCAGGGAACGGTCTGACAAATCAAGATGTATTCTACAGAGAAGTCAGTAAAGTACATAGAGGGATACAGGAGCTCGTTAATTGCTGCGAAGATTCTGCTCATTCAGATTTAAATCCTGCACAAGTAGCACAAGTTGTGCACGATACAAATGAGATTGTTTTAGTAAGTACAACAAGAAATGAAACTTTAAAAAATGACTGATAATTAATTTTAAAATCAATGAAATAGAAATTAATAAATATATCATTTTCAGACTGTGTTAAATGAAGTTATTCAATATCGTAATCAAAATGTTGAAACCTTCACCCCTTCAGAAGAAACGAAGTCACTTAAACTCGACTATCTACCGTGGTCTGCAGCTAACGGTGTCGAGGGAGTAGCAGATGCGTTATTATTACAAGTAAGTATCGCTTTAACTAATTGGATCTCCTCTCATAGAGGTAAACATGTTTTCACATATCGCAAATGTTTAATGTTAATTCAACATTAAAATGTGGTCATGCTCGTCTCTCTTAACTAGATATTTTTAGTAAAAACCATTTTCTATAAAATTTTAAGCTTCTTAACAACCTACCAAACTTTTTAATAATTTTACGGTATGTGTAAACATCAAAAGTTTTTATAGAGGATGCTCCTTACAACTGTTCTCTTTTACTTTTAGCACTCTCTAACTTTTGGATATGGTTTAAAAGTAACTAGCCAGGGTCAGTTGAGGAACTCTCTAGTAGATCATTTTGTTGCGTTAACTGACCTGATATTAGATGGAAGAAAATGTCACTTAGAGAGCATCAAGAACACACCAAGGGAGAGTATTCTGTACAAACAGTACTGTTCCGACAGGCATAAGCTAATAAAACCTCTATGTAAGTAACTAAAAAAAATAATAAAATGCTACTGAACCATGGAATTTGGCTACCTTTAATAGTTCAATTGTTTACGCGTGTATATGCGTGCGCCGCTTGGTGCATTTTCCAAGCATTCAGATGTTATTTACATATAGTCAGTTTCTTTCCGGCTTTCGTTTGGATTGTTACATTTTAAAAATTGTATTCGTAGATCAATACCGGTCAATATGCCAGTGTTTACCTCGCATGAATACTGTGATATGATTGTAACTTGTGGTGCAGTGAATGAAAATCTTGCAGCCACTATACGAGAATATGAGAGAAAATTTCCCGGCAGGCGTGTGCCAAATGAAAGAACAAGGAGCCCAGATATCACTCCTATGGATTGTTCTTTGTGGGGTTACATGAAGAGTTTGGCGCACGCTAAGTCAATAGATTCCGTAAAACAGTTACAACAAGCCATTGACAATATCTAATTCGAACATTTTCCTTGACTTCTTGTTACTTTTAAGTTTTCTGGTGTGCTATGTTCTACAAAAATTATTTAAATTTTTGCTATTTTTGTGTGATTAAATCCAAAAAGTCACTACTAACCTCGCCAGCTTCGCTGCCAGTCCCAAGCCTGATAAAGGGAAAATGATATGGTTGCACCGCGTTGCGTCAGATTGGTTAGTCATAGGCGGCTCATTTTTCAAAAAAAAAAAAGGTAATTTATTTGCTCATATTTTTTTAACTCCTTTCGGTGGGGACAACTTACTTACTTATAAATTTTCCGCATGTTGTCGTAAATCACCCTGTATAGAGTTTTTTTTCATAATAACTTTATTTGATTAGAATGTCCGAAAAATAGTTTCTGCCTTACCTCCAAAGATAACTTTTCCTGCGGGAGGATTCCAATTCTGCAGGGAACTGTAGGATTTTACCTACAAACTCCTCCCTATTCTCCTCCAACCATTACGGGACCGCTTGCATATTACTTCTCTCTGGTGGGGCCAGCTCTAGTCTTCTCTTTCACCAACATGATAAGGGGTTTGGGTTGTATTCTACGGCCTCATCCTCTTCTGTCTTTTTCATATCTCCAAAGAAAACTGGACAGACATGGTCGTACCTTTTTGTAAATAAACGTATATGGGATAGTGCAAACGCACAAGTTTCCTTTAGCCTGCGTAGCGAATGATTTTTTAATTACGATTTTTTCTATTTTTGATAGTGCAAGAGAAGGAATGGGAAAAGGCAGCGCAGCTAGCAGAAAAATACTTGGATTTCGAAACGTTGGTTATAATCTGCGAATTGACAGACAATCAACAAAGATTAGATGAATATATGGATCGTTTTAATAACGATGGCTTCTCCGAATACGTCTACAACTGGTTCCTTAAGGAAAACAAGCAAGGAAAATTAATAGACCGCTATAGAAAAGTGGGCAAGACTAAAAATATGCAAAAATTAACAAACTTCTTGTCCGACCACCCGTCCCTATCCTGGATGCACCAAATATTCGATCACAAGTTTGTATTGGCCGCCGATACTTTGCATAACCTGGCGCATGAGGAAACAGAATCCCTCACGAGACAGAAAACGATGTTGAGTTTAAGCAAGTTGGCGAAATTAGCCGGTCCAAATATCCCGAGCACCAACGCATATATTGAAAATATCAATTCACGCTTAGAATTAGTCACTTTTCAAGAGGATTTACCCGATTACGTTTTGCAAGAATATGGATACGATACCATGAGACCTAGAGTGATCCATCCTAAAGATCTGATACACTTATATATATGCAACGAGTATACAGATGCAGGCGAATTGGAATTTAAAAAAGCATTGGATATTCTCAATTTTATCGAAGACGAAGAACTGAAGGAAGAACTACATCTTAAAATATGGCGAAATGCTATTCTGAGAGATTCGTGGACTTATAAGAATTTGGATTCTCCATTGGAGATTCTCCAGGGAACTCTCTTCTTCAGACTCGTGGATCTTTCAATAGCTCTGGGTATGTATTTAAATAAAATTATTTTATAACTCTTTATACCTATTAGACATTCATGCTTCTAATTAATTCCAAATGTTGCAACTACAATGAATAAGTCGAGTCTTGTGCACAATAATTGAGAAAAATTTATAGTATTTCATCATAAATGAAAGTTATTAACAATTTTCTGAACACACATGATTTTTACAAGTTTTTTTAAAATTTCCCGAAAATTGAACAAGATGGAGTAAAAAAATGATCATTTACTGAAACCTCCGCAACAAAATGTATTACTTACATTAGGTGTGTTTGATTTTCACGATCTATAGGATGATAGAATATTACTAAATAAAATACAATCAGATGGGACAATGCTGTCAAGTGCGATGTATTTTGTTGTTCGTTACTGTAAATCTGTCGATGTTACATCCCCGAAGATGTTAGTTGATAGTTTCATTTGACATATTACAAGAAAAAAAATTATAAAACAGGTCAAAAGGGTGAGCAATATAAACTAGACACATAACACTTACATATTGCAAAGATAAAAAGATAAAATTCTGCACTAAGAATAATAAGGTAAGGCAGGTGGTGCGAGTTCCTCTTCCTCTTTGAGATCTTATAAGATCGAGATGTGAAGACGCGCTTAATTTCGTCCGCGCCAGCCTCGAATGGATCAGGACAGAATTCTGTGGTGTAAAGGCTATACTCGGTTCTGGTATTTTTCCGGGTTTTTCCGTTATTAACAGACGAAAGTCACCTATCTCTTTCGCCTCTTATTTTTCGGAATGAGCAGTGGAGGGATGGTAGGGGAGGCCGGTTTGGCGTAATGTCACAAAATGTTCTGTTGAAACGTCAAAAAATTCCGATTTTTCGTTCACTCCTGTGGCGCCGAATTTTTGATTTGCACCACGCGATTTACGATGCGGATTAACTAGAATTCCTCTTTCCGTCGCGACGCCGTCTTGCACTTTTTCGGCTCCGAAAACGCGTTTTATTTTTTTTTGTTTTTCGACTATAGCTCGAAAACGGTTGGAGCTACCTCAAAAATAAGTTTTTCCTAAGGACAAGAACGTTTCCTTGCGCTTCCTTCGGTTCCATCAAAATTTCCATACGATTCTTCGTTTTGGAGATATTGGCCGAAATGTGCGGCAGTGCAATAAGGCGAAAAATGGGACATTTTTACCTTTGTTGGGGGCAGAATATTCATATTATTAGGTAAAATACTTTGCTCTATCAAAAATATAGAAAATTAAATTATCTAAGTATTTTTTTTTCAATTTTTCTCCAGCTCCAAAAATTAACGAGATACGGGCAGTCAAAGTGGAAGAATTTTTCGTGATGACGTTTTGTTTTAAATTTAAAAGGTCTCAGAAAAGCTACTTTTGTCACGCTCGCCACGGGCCTAATTTTCCATTTTCCCGGTCAAACTTGGTATCGCGAGATAGCTACGTTCTTCTGCTTTCCAGAGAGACATCAAACGCCGTTTCACTCCCAATGTTTATTTACTTATGAATTTTTAAAGTACTCACGGTTTTCAATTTTTATGAATATATCCTTTCTTATTTCGCACAGAACTTTATTTATTTATTTTAAATTTAATGTATAAAAAAATATATATAATTATTGCATAAAAATATAATATAAGTATATATCTATATATATTGCACCTAGATGTATGACCATCTGTATGTGCATCTTACAACCTAAGTATTTATGTCTATTGTATATTTCATTAAGTACATCTTTTTTCCAATTCCTAGAAATTGGCCTGAGTGGAATAAGTATTACATCAGAATTCTATTCGGTGGGTAACTAAAATAAGCTAGAGCTAAAGAAATAATTTAATAAAGTCAGAATTATTCTCTACAATATATTTTTTACATGTAATAGTAAATTTTCTTATGTTTCTTATTTGTTTTATATACATCGGTAACATATTGTAGGATTTTGGCGCTAGGTAACTAATAAATCTTTGGTTTGCATTTATATTACTCGATGGTACTTTTAAATGCTGATTTATTTTTTTCCTGGTGTTGTGGTTGTGGTTTATGTATTCTTTTAATTTGTCATGTTTATGGACATAGGAGCAAATTGACGTAAGATACAGTGTACGAATGTTACATATTTTTTCAGAGTATAACAGGTTTGTGGAGAATAAACGATCTTTTTTATAGATTATTTTTAATATTGTATTTTGTATTACATTTAACTGATTTAGCGCATTATTGTACAGACCACCCCATACTATTATACCATACCGTAGTAATGGTTCTACGAGTGTTTGATACAGTGTGATGATTAATTTTTGGTCCATGACAACTACACTAAATTTTTTATTTAACCCAGAGCACGTACTACGTGGATAAAATGCCAATCTCCATGTTCAATATGCCAATTCGCAAAACGTGAAGACATTTTAGGGAGGCCATTTTGAAACAATTGATGATAACTTGAACACTAATAAACATATTCTAACGAAACTTTAGAAGAATATACTCCCTATGGTGTTACACCATCAAGCCAAGTTTCAAGTTAAAATGTTTACAATAACTCCTAAAAAAAGTCGCAAATTCGAAAATCGAATCGTTGACTGTTTATGGGCATCACATCAAAAATTTGTATTTCAGATTACAGTTGTTTTTACGTTATTTATGGTGGCATAAAGAAAAATAAATTATAAAATGTTTAAGACCGAAAAAAATGTTCAAGTCATTATGTCTCTTTTCTTGTTTATAAATGGTCATAATGCAAAAACGTGTCATATCTAGGGTCCCAATTGGTGTAGATAAAACTACATTTTTTTAAATAGCCTATTTTTTATGTACTTTTAATATATTCCAATAATTTTTATTTTTGAAAATATTATTGAGTAAAATTCATTTGAAAAAAAAAGATAATAGAAGAATTGTATAAAATTGGTTTTAAAAAATTCTAAATTTATTTTTGTTTATGCCACCATATAGAACATGAAAACAACTATAATTTGAAATACAAATTTTTGATGTATGACTTGATGCCCATAAACAGTCGATTTTCGAATATGCGATTGTTTTTTAGGAGTTATTGTACACATTTTAATTTGAAACTTGGCTTGATGGTGTAACATCACAAGGAGTATATTATTCTAAAGTTTCGTTAGAATATGTTCATTAGTGTTCAAGTTATCATCAATTGTTTGAAAATGGCCTCCCTAAAACGTCTTCACGTTTTGCGACTTGGCATATTGACCAAAATATTTCGGACAAATCTAGATTTCTTCTTAATTTCATTGTGAATAATTTATGTCTTTTTCTTGATTGCGATATGGGTTATACAACCAGAGATATTTAAGAAATACTGCAAAAAAACAGAATTCTTTTGTTTAAACAAAAGTTTTCTGATACATGGATTTAATCCAAAATTTTTGCTACATTTCTTGAAGGTTTTCGACAAGTTCCAGCAAAAAAATTGCTATAGTAAGACAATTCCCTAAGTATAGTTTTACTTCGTTATCTCAAAAGATGCGAAAATTAAATTTCATACAACTGAAAGTTTCAAGAATTTCATAAGTTTTGAGTTGAAATTTTGTAACATTGGAATTCACACCCTAAAATTGTGTAGTACGATTGATTTATAATACATTTTAACAATTGCAGGTGCAAATCCCAACGATCTCCTTCCTCCTCTAGATATCTTAACGGACGATCCATGTATGGAAGACCTGCAAGAAAACAAGAATTTCCAGTTCCTAATAAAAACAGGATATGAACATGTTTTTCGATCTCAGTTGTTAGAGTAAACGTCTTTTATACTTTTATATTTATTTTTGTTATTAAATAAAGTTACACTTAATTTTTGTAAGAAATTGTATTTTACACAACATTTCCCAGGTTAACATACAAAGACCTGTTGAAAACTTTAATTTCTGAACATAATTACACACTGAAAACGAACCCAGGAGGATTCTAATACTTAATGTATCCTAGTTAAATCTTCAATCATTTTCACTAAATATTCTACGGTCATCTGAAAATAAAACAAAAAAAACATTAAAATGGCCGCGAAACGATAAGTGAGGAATCTTACCCCTAGCCCGTCGGCTACCTCCTTCATCTTATCTTGAGATAGGTCTAGAAAACTCTCGATTAGGTCACCATCTATGAAACCTTCGCTGTTTTCAGTCTTGATATCCGTGTGGAAAGCTCTCCAGAATGAGTGTTCAATTTTTCCAACAGACTTAATAACGGATGACAATTTATTTTGAAGGTCTAACAAAAACTCATAAAAGTCTTGGGGTATTTGTGTAACCAGGCCTAAAAAATTGTTCATTCTCAGCACTCATTTCGCTTGATAAAATTCGAGACGCAACTTTTTGTGTCATTTTAAAACACCAAAGTGTAAGTTTTTTTTTGCAAATTCCACCAAAGATTCCTTTTCCAAATTAATATCTTCCAGGCATCACAAACTACATGTGAGTATTTTTTTGCCGAGGTTAAAACCTAACTCGCCTATACTACAATAATAACAGCGATAATATAGAGAATTAGAAGGCTTGAATACTGACACTCGACATGTGTTTCGCCAACCAATCATCGGAGGATGATTAAACTAAAGTAGAAACAACTACAAATATGTGTATATTTGTACTAAAACAATGCCATGGTTGAACAAATTCAACCAATCTTGGGATTTACGATAGTGTAAGGATTGTAATTTGAGGTATGTTGGACAAACAAAATGTCCAGTTATATTAGGATTCAATGAACATATGGCCTATCTATAAAATAAATGTAGTGAAAAATTTAATGTTGCTCAACATGCCATTCTACACTAAAGGGTATTTAAAAAAATAATAATAAAGCAGTTCAGAAGCAACAGTCGTAGAGAACACATCTATTCTTTAGCTCTCTGAAAAAGTTTATTAATTATTAGTGATTAAAAAGGGAAAAAATGCCATCTAGTAGTGATGGTGAAAGTGCAATGGAAATTGTGGCAGATGAAGATGGAAATTGGAAAGAAGTAAGAACAAGGAAACCGAAAAGGAAAAAAACACAACATTATAGTAATGAGGAAATAACTAGAATTATAATAGGTAACACACAATCACATTCCAATCAAACAAAAACTACAGAGATAAACACAGATAAAAACACAGGAAATACAAAACATCAATCAACACAAAAAGCTACCACAAACAAAAACTACTCACCATCAATGAATGGAATTAAACACAAAAAATATAAATGCATGTTTTATCTAACAGCTGAAGCCAACTACACAAGAATGCAATTTACCGATTTATGGGCTAGACTTTACCCCGATGCGAAGGATGAAATAATTAAAACTAAGACGGGTTTTATACTAAAAACAGACACGGACGAAAGTGCAATTCTACCAATTCTTGATAAATTAATAAGTATGTCCAAAATACTATCCTACAAAGAAGCATTACCGAATACAAAAACACCAACAACCAACTCCAGTCCAAGCTATTCAGTCATTATAGGTTCGGTCGAACAAGAAATCAACGATACTCTTATTAGTGATCATCTCAACAACCTAAACTTAGAACATCGTTATTGTAGAAGAATTACATCTGCAGCCACCAACAAACCCACTACTCTCATTAGAATCATAACTGGAACACAAAGTACATGCGAAACTCTGTTAAAAGATGGTTTATTCTTTAAATTCAGACACTACCCAGTATACCCCAGTAAGCCACCCCCACCATCCCCAAAGCCATGCAGCAAATGCTTGGCCTTTACACACACAACTGAAATGTGCAACGAACCCATGAAATGTGCCAAATGTTTTGGCAACCACACATTGAACAAGTGTACATCTACATTACCACCCAAATGTACTAGTTGTAATTCAGAAGAACATCAAGCTTGGTCGTACAAATGCCCCAAAAGACCTACAGCTCCTATACAAGGTATACCAAACGTACAAATAAAATCGCTTAACAAAAAATCTCACGAAATCTCAGGCAACAAGAAGAAATCAAGGATACATGCACCTATTACAGTTCACGACACAATAATTAACACATACATAAACGAATTAAACAACAACACTAACAACAACAGAGAAGAATTACTAATAAAGCTCCGTAAGAGATTTATCTACAATTTTAATTTGGATACAACTGCTATCTTTTCTGGAAACAGAGTATACATTCTAATATTCGAATTAGATGTCGAAGACGCAATTTCTCCCACTGAGCCAATAAATGACACGAATAACATACAATACGAACATGTCAGACATTAATATTCTGTATTCAAACATCAATAGTTACACGAAAAAAAAACATATAATAAATAATTATATTGAAAACAACAATATTTCATGTGCGATGTTTGTCGAAGCAAAAATAAATAGCAGAAGTAACACATCATACAGGGATTGGACAGTTATTCAATATGAAGGTAACCAATTGCATAATTATACGAGAGGAGGCAGCTTAATACAATCTCATCCTGAACTGAAAATGGGAAAAGAAAATCCACCTAGAATAAACAACCCACTTAATGAATGCCTGCACTTTAATATTCCCTTTCTAGATGACAAACTACATATCTTTCTAGTATACATCCATCCCAATGCGAGAATTGAAGAAAACATTTTCACCAAAAGTACTTTATACAAATATTCGATCATTGTTGGTGACTTCAACGCTAGTAACAATAGGCTAAAGAAGAGGCAGATTAACAACTTTATCCAAAACACCAATTTTTCACAATACGATACGCCACCCACATTCATTATGCCCAACAACAATGATTCAACACCGGACTATCTCCTTTACTCTAACAATATTAAAAACAATATACAAGTTGAACTGACTCCTGATTTATGCTCCGATCACCTAGGCTTTAAAATTAAAATTGACCTGCAAAAACCAGTAGACCACAAGAGAGTAATGAAATATAATTTAAAAAAAACAAACATCAACAAAGTAAACGAAATAATGTTAAATTATTTGGACAATTCAGGATATACTGACGAAGAACATATAACGGATTTCAATAGCAAACTCTCCGAAACAATATTACAAAATACCCCTAAAACAGAAATGAAATATTATACCCACGAGCTTCCTCCATTTATAATACAGCTAATAAAAAGAAAAAGAAAAATGTATCGAGAATACAGGAACAACAATGACCCTATTGCTAAAACAGAGCTCAACAAGTATAATAAAAATATTCAAAAATTGATTACTGAATTTAAAACACATAAATGGATTAAAACATGTGAGGATATAAATAAACAAAAAGGTAAAAATTACTGGTATGAAATAAAAAAATTGACGAAATACAACAACAAAAATGAAACTCATAGACCAATAGTGGAGAACGGTGAAAGCTATGAAACCCCTGAAGAAAAAGCAAATATATTTGCAAAACACTTCGAAACTACTTACAGAAAAAAACAAGACAACAACTTTGACGATGACAACTACACAGAAATAGAAAATTGGTACACAACATACATCACAGAAAGAGCCCCACCAGAAAACTACAACATCGAGGAAGCCGATTATTTTGAGATACTAAATCAGGGAAAAAGCACCGCTCCAGGACATGACATGATAACAAAAAACATCTTAAAACAACTAGATCTCCAAATACATTTACACATTATAAAAATATACAAATATTGCCTTATAAATCATTATATCCCTGAAGAATGGAAACTTGGAACCATCGTCACAATACCAAAACCTAACTTGGATCATACTAAAGCAACTAGCTTTCGACCTATAACGCTCCTACCAGTCATCGGTAAGAATTTTGAAAAATTATTAAAAAAAAAAATAGAAGAAAGTGTAGAACATCGTATTCCCAGATACCAATTCGGATTTAAACATAAATGTTCCACGCTACACCCACTTGTTACCCTAATTAATAATATTGAAACCACCAAACTGAACGGAGGAAAAACTGCAGCTCTATTCATTGACATAGAAAAAGCATTCGACAGCATTTGGCACACAGGCATAATTTACAAACTTTACAAACTGGGTTGTCCGAAGTACCTTATATTATTAATAGACTGTTTTTTGAAAAATCGACATCTAAAAGTAAAAATTTCAAGTTCATTCTCGTATGAGTTCACACCAGAACAGGGTCTCCCTCAAGGTTCACCACTTTCTCCGTTGCTATACAACATTTTCTGTGCAGATATCTATTACCACCCCTACAACGATGAGCAACATTTTTCACACAGTGCTTATATACTCCAGTTTGCCGATGATACGACTTTAATATCTCACAACACTTCTATCGTGACAGCAACACAAAGTTTGTTAAATCTGATTAATCACACCACAGATTGGTTCAATAAATGGAGATTAAAACCAAATCCATCTAAGTCTCAATTCATCATCTTCAATCATAACCCTGGTCCGAATTCTCCAACACTTAATATGTATAATCATTTGCTTTACCCTAAAACATTCACCAAATATCTAGGAATAACCATCGATCATAAAATCAACTTTAATAGCCACATGGCACAAGTTAAAAAAAACACAATCTCACGATCAAAACACTTTAGATGTCTTGTGCATACAAAAGGAGGGATTGACATTCAAACTGCTAGTAAAATATATAAGACCATATGCAGACCCATGATAGAATATGGTCATGTACTTTTTCAAAACTGTAAACAACCAGCCTTACAAAAGCTTAGCATAGCAGAAACAAGTGCCCTTCGTTTGATAACCAAAATCCGTCACCCCAATAATCCCCTACACAATCCTCCTAACCAACTTCTATACCAACTGACAAATATCCAACCAATAAAAGATAGACTCATCACACTATCCACAAGATTCTCCCAGAATGAACACAATAAGGAGTTAATCGAGAGTTTATGTGCCAGAAGACAACCAAATGGCAGGACAAGATGGAGACACCCCTTAAGAACATTATGGGAAATAATAAATTCAAATTAAATTGTTCTTTTTTTTTTGTTTACATTAATGTATTATATATATAGGCTGAAGGACCCCGGTCAATGGCCTGTTGAATTGTACTAATTCAATAAAGCACTTTTATTATTATTATTATTATTAATAATAAAGATTGTTTATTTAAGAAATTACGATTTGCGACAGGATACATATGGAAAATACTTCAAGGAGCAATAACGTACCAGCCACTTTTGCATTAGTTGTCAGATGATGACTTTGACCATTTGACCGAAGATTTCATGAAGACAACCAAAAGGCACGATGAAAATTTCAATTTAATTTAACAAATTATTTTGTCTGTTAAAGAGACACTGTCTAAATAGGGTCGATAGACAAAATTACAGGTACTGAATGGAACAAAACCCCCATTTTTCAACCAGATAGAAAACACTCAATCTTTGTTTTCTATTTATTTTTCTATTTTCACTGTTAATTCCCTAATAAACGCGGAAGCAAAATTTAAATATTTGATTAATACCTCCGATCAAAGAACTTATCCCTAGATACATAATGTGTATTGGTTTGTTTGTTGCTAATATAATCACAGTCTAATGCACTTCAATTACACACATTCCCTAAGTCCCTGATTCCCTAGTCGATCTATTCACAGCTTTTATTTGACAAAAATCCGTAATGTTTCAGACACAATTGGTGCGGTTTGTATACTGTAATGACGAATATTTCTATTTACGTGTCTGCCATTAACGTTTCAGAGTGATTTAGTGGTGAAGTGGCGTGCCATTTGAAGAGAACAGTCTAGAAAAAATGGAATCGATCTTTTCATTAAGTATAAACTTGTAACATGATGGGATTCCGTACATCATATTTATTAATTATGAGCAAGTTTTTCTAATAAAACTTTTCAATATTTAGCACAGAAATGGCAGTTTACCTAAAGCGAATTTTATTTTTAAGCTGCCATCAGCACCCTCTACGCATTTTTGAAATTATAATGTACTGAAAATGGGTTTTGGGTCAAGCAAGAGCGGAATACATAAAACTATTCCTTTTTAAGCTGCCACCAGTGCCCTCTACACATTTTTGAAACTCTAACGTACTGAAAATAGGTTTTGGGTCAAGCATGAGCAGAATAGATAAAATTTGTTCATAGTAAAAATAAAACAGTTATTTACACCTATAATATTGCTTTTCCGTGGACACAATTGGTTTGTTCATTTGTGTTGATTTAAAGCAGCTTCAAGCAGTTAAATAAAGATAGAACTATCACAAGTAACGTGAGTGTGAGAGAGATAACGTGCTTCAAAGTTGCTATAAATCAACACAAATGAACAAACTGATTGTATATAATTTACCCTCTTATTATATGTAAACTTTCAGAAACAATAGGGAGATCTAATTTTTATGGATGATGAGATATTTTATAGATTTGTGTCAGTAGGTATATTTAAAAGTTTAGGCTAATTAAATTTGAACTATATCACGCATGTAGTTCCTTAATTTTGCATGCCTACATCACGTTATTGTGTAAAGAGCAGGTAATCCAGGAATTAGAAAAATTTATTTTAATGAAAATATTTACCCTTCTACACCTACCCGCCACTGTCTTTTTTTATGGCTATATCATGTGACTGTTAAGAGCAAACAGGGTACTACTGATGAGAAAGCTGTTATGTATCTAGACTTGTTCTTTGATTGGAGTACAGTAACTAATCTACTTTCACCTGCTGAATCCAGTCACAGCAGGGTGAATTCATTTTAGGACTCCTTGTATAAAAATGAAAGCCTAATAATCTCGTATTTTTTTAAATAGAACTCTTACCTATGGCACCGCCGACTGTTCCAAACAATACGCATCCTCTTGTGGGCGTGGAAGTCTCCCCGATATTTTGCATCACTAGGGAACCATGCCTGAACACGTTGATCATATCACCAACGTGGAATTGCCCAACTTCATGCATCTGCGATCGCTCCTCATCTGTAGTAGCTGCACTGTCCTTCTGACATACAAACATGTTAAAGCTGTTTTCGGCACCTAAGAACACATCGTCGTCTAGAATTTCCACAGCCGTCATCCAATTGGGATTGTAATCTCGGGCTATCTCCTCGAAACTGCCCTCCATGGTTTTATACTGCAGAAGCGTCATACTCCTCATAAGGTCTCCAATCAGAATGAAGTCACCTTTCGTTTTCAAGAAGAGGGATATGATGTTGTTGAAATGCGAGCACTCTAATCTTAATTCTTTCTCGGCGGTCCATTCGAAAAGTCGGACGGTACTGTTGATACTCGCTAAGAGTTTGCCATTGAATTCGGCGATGGAGTAACATGCACCTTTGATTTCTTTTTCTGATACCTGAGTGAGCTTATTGTCATTCCATTGAAATACTAGCAGTCGTCCTTGTTTTGGTTCCGATTCTTCTGGGTTTACATTCGCGGTACCTAAAGAAATATATAATTGTCAGTCCCTACACACATTGACTTGTATAGATGAGTAAATACAAAGGGAGATGGTGTTGTAATTTTTGCATAAACTGAAACCTCAATGAGATCTGTAAACTTTAACTTATCTTGGCTACCAATACAGTAAAAGTTTGAAAAAAATGACCGTAACTCGAAAAAAATTTGTGCAGACTAAAGTTTAGGAGTTTTACGGATCCATAGGAACTTACAGGGGGCAAAAAAGAATATTTTTATTTTAAAAAATCGATTTTTCTCTATTTTCGTGGGAAATATGGCATTTACAAATATGTAATTAAAATAAAAGTTGTTTCTGGTAAAATAATCTTTAAATTGGTGTTTTTAAATTAATTTTATACCAATACATAATAGGCCTTTTCAAGGTCATTTTATCATGGTTGTGCGCATGCTCTAGCGCCATGTTTTCTGCGCGAAATATGAAACTTTCGGACGCTTTCTGGTAAAATGGCTGGACCGGCATCATTTTTTAACATTAATTTAAATGAAAGTGTGGCTGCGGGTGGAAAATTAGTGCACAAAGTTGTGAAAGAATACACTTGCACTCAATTAAGGCGCTGGCTTAATTATCAATATCGTAAAGTGAGTGGAAGCAAGAAAGAACTGGTTGCAAGGTTAGGATTCAATTGTCAACACATCAGTTTTTGTACAAAAGCATTAGGAGAAAACAACTGTGTTAAGTTAACATGTGAATGTTGAAGAGTTGACGACATTCTTCGTGCAGTAATTGATTATGCAGTAATAATATTTTCTGTTTGTATCATTTTTTGTAGGGTCAAAAACGCAGTTGAAAATGTAAGCACAAGCTTTCACCCACGACTCGAATTTCCCGCACTGTTGGCAATGTCTTAAATACGTTTTTTTTCTTGAGCATTTATAGGTACGACCTTTTCTGTATTCAGCACAAGGCTTGGGGAATGGCAGGAAATAATAAAAAGAGTTTCTGAAAGATTTGAAGCGAGAGTCCCTATTACATATGCCAAAACAATAGCGTTTATTAACTCCTTTACCTATAGGTCCTTGTTTCCAAATTTTTCAAATAAACTACACGATATCGTACTACTTATATTCAGAAAATTAGCAACAGATTCATCATTATTTGTTTAAAAAACGTAATGTTTATACAAAATCCAATGTTGACCTGCGAAATCTGTCCGAAGAAACATGGTGGAACTCAACGCATGCGCACAAAGATTCCCTATGATGAAAAGGCCTATTAACCGAAATACGGCCATCTTTCGATTTAAATACAAAAATGAATTTAGTGACTTTGAACGACGAAAGCTTACACAGCATTATAGCAAGCCTCATTTTTATGGCTTACCAAAAATACATAAACAGAATGTGCCATTAAGACCAATTGTTGGTTTCATTAATTCGCCATGAAACAATTTGGCAAATTCTTGCTTAAAACTGTTAATCCATTATCTAGAATTACTGACTCGTATATAAAAAATAGTAAACATTTTATCGAAAAAGTTTATGAAAACAATATTCATAATACATATCTAATACTTTTGATGTAGTTAGTCTGTTCACTAATGTCCCACTATACAAAACTTTAAAAATAATCAAAGACAAATTATTAAACGAAAATAATTTGGAAACTAGAACTAAATTGAGTGTAAATACCGTAATGGAACTTTTAACTATGTGTATAAAAACAACTTATTTTCAATTGGAAAATGATTTCTATCAGCAGGATTTCGGTATGGCAATGGGTTCTCCATCCATTTTGAGACTAGACATGTTCAAAATTGTGCATACAAACCGGTTATCTGGTGGAGATATGAAGACGATATCTTGCAATCTGGCCTCACGGTATTGAGTTACTAGATAGTTTTTTAGAACATTTAAATAATAAAGAACCTTCCATTAAATTTACTTTAGAAAAGGAAACTAAAAACGAATTACCATTTTTAGATGTTTTAATTAAAAGAGTAAATGTTACAATTGAAACAAGTGTTTATAGAAAACCAACACATACCAACAGATATTTAAATTTCAACTCAAATCAGTCGATGCACATTAAGAGGGGTGTTATAAAATGTTTGTATGATAGGGCCAAAATCATTTGTTCTAATATTGAAATACTAAACAATGAGAAGCGGTTTATAAAAGAAGTTCTTATAAATAACCAATACCCTGAGGGTTTTGTCGATAAAACCTTAACAATCAGGTACAACAAAAACCTGAAAAACATTACACAGCGTTAATTCCTTATGTATGCAGATTATCCGAAAAGTTCAAATCAAATTTAGTTTTTAAATAATTTTAAGTGACATTAAGAAATGTCATAATTATTTAAATGTCTAATTAGGTGTTTTCACAAATTTTAAATTCACTTTCACTATGAAGATAATGCATTATTATAATTAAAAACACTTGAATTTTGAGAAACAGTCAAATAATACCTTAAAATAAGCCATTTTAATTTTGTATTGAAATTTTTTCACCAAAAACACTACATTAATTCACTACTCACTCATGACACCATCAGTTATCAGTGTCATTTTGTGTTATAAACACGTTATTTTGCAGATAAATTTCCTAAAGTAGCTTTACAAATCCCGTATTAGGTAGGCATTACTTATTTAATCACACGTAAAACGTAAATAAAGTGAATAAAATGGTGTGTTTAACAATTTTTAAACGCGATTTAAGAAACTAATATAACCGATGACGTCACCACGTGTTTTGCGTACTCGTTCAATTACTAAAACTTTGTTATTTATTTGTTGAAATTTTAATTTGACGGACGATAGAATTCTGTTTAAATATCAATAAGTGATTTAGTATAATAAGTACTTCATTTTAATAATATCAAAAAAGCAAATTTGTACATAGTGAAAACACCTAATTTGAATAATTTTTAGTCGTTTCTTCCATAATATATAGGTAACCTTTGAATTTACAATACGTCGAAAATCATACTAAGTGACATCATCGGACTTGGCGTACTTAGTAGGTTTTTTGAAGTGCTTTCGATATAAATTTTACCAAGTTATTATTGATTTTTAAGAAATAATACCTGGGGAATACTCTTTTGCGCATAACTAAATATTATTGACACAAAAAAAAATTTGGCAAGTTCCCCATTATATGGGGTTCCTCGAGTGAAACAAATTACTTATATAAAAACAATAATATAATAATAAGTAACGCTAAACATCTAGAACACTGTTCACTATTTTTTTAAAAGCTAGGAGTAATAATTAAGGTATATTCATTATATTTATACAATTCTGCGTTTTTTTGTAAAGGGAGAATAATAATTGTTTTGTAACTAATGGTATGTGGAAGGATAACGCAGCAACAATGTATGTAAATTTTGTGAGTGTGTCTAGACATCAAACTACCCTACTTGAAAAGGATTCACTAAATAGCAATAAAAACATACAACCACCTCCCCTCATATCTGCATGGCATTTAACACAAAATAAAGATAAAAAAAAGAGTTAAAGTTGTATTTCACGAACAATGCCTACTATTCTAACCAATATTTTAATAACAGAATTTAAGTTACTTCGTTTATTTATTTATTTCATTATTTATATAATGTTTGTTTGTTTTATATCTTTATTTTGTAATTTTACAGCTGATTTCTGTGAACAATGCCTATACTGTGTAAAGAGTCGAAAAGGATTTAAAGAAAGCATTAGTATATGCCATCTATGATTTATTTCTATGGCAGTTTAGTTGAATTAATACTTACCCACAACAAAATATGAATTGGAGTCATTTCCTAATTGACACGATATGAGCGACATTCCATATTCCTGCTGCATAAGTTGATGAGCGTGTAAGACTTCAAAAGTGTTTTGGTCGATGATGAGGAGATTGTGTACCTCTACTTCTTGCCCATAATCTGGAACGAGGCTGGTACCTAATAAACTACTGCTGCCCGATTTACTTACGGCCAGAGAACCTACGCTGCTCGACGCTGTAACAGATTGGGCCATAGTCGATGCACTCTGTCGGGCTGGGTTTAGGCCTGTGGAATCTTGGATGTCAATTCTTGCAGTCAGTACACCGAAAGTCTAAAAGAAAAAAAAAATGGAAATAAGGCATGTGGAAGAGAACTTCGATGATATTTCTTGGTTTCCTCTAAATTATACAGCAATGACTATACATACTAGGCTCCCAAAATTTAACAGAGAAAAAGTTAATCGATAATTTCATACGTAAGTATAATCTGCATATTTTTTTTATCGGGTTTTTACACTTGTAAAAAGATGAATAGCAAGAAAATGTTAATACAGTTTAATACATAATTCACTTAGAATTAAACTTGTATATGCTCTACCTATTATATTTGATAAATAGGTTATATAAACAGGTGCATTATTTACGTTATTTTAACAAAAACGTACCTATTTATTTCCTTACATAAACTTCACGTAAATATGAGAGAAACATGGTGTTCTATTTTGGAAAAATATTAATATCTCCACCAATATAGCAAGTAAATACAGTAAAGGATATTTTAACAAATGCTGCAGTTTTTAAAATTCACCAACTTTCTTGTATTAATTTTATCAATATAAATAAAGATACTTAACACAATATAAGGTTTAATATTTGTACATAACTTTCTATATATCTGGTGATCGTAAATATTTCACTGACATGGCAACTCAGTGAGTTGAGGGTAAATTGTACCATCTTAATATATGTATACTTTCAGAAAGAATAGAGCAATGTAATTTTTCTAAATGAGTCATAAGAATTCGTGACAATACTTATATTTTATAGTTTATGCTAATTAAATTTAAAATATTTCAAGCATTATCTTATTGTAATATTGCAGGCCTATACCAAATTGTTTTGCACAAAAAGCAGGTAATGTAGAAATTACAAAAGCAGCAAGTAAGGCATGTACTAAAGAAATGGTTGTTATGTATCTAGTGTTAAGTTCTTTGATCGAAAATATCAAACATTATCTTACTGTAATTTTGTATGCCTACATCACATTGTATAAAAAGCAGGTAATGCAGAGATTATAATAATTTATTTTGATGAAAATATTTACCCTTTTACACATATGGATAAATAATGTGACTATGTTAGGAGTAGGTATGTACTGAAGGGATAGCTGTTATGTATCTAGGCTTGTTCTTTGATCGGAGATCGAAAGAATATGGCACTGTATATAACAAGTTTGATAGCTTTATGGAGATTTTTCTTTTTCAGCAGATTTACCAAATAGTTGTCATCTTTTTAAAGAAAAATACACACCTGTGATTGCTCCTGATAGGCGATTCTCCTAGCTGATTCTTGCAGGGGGACAGTCCTTATATGAAGTTTCTGGATCTCATCGATCGTTCCTATTGTAACTGAAGTATCTGTAGCTAAAGCTAGACTGTAAAGTAAAAAGAAAAATAAATAAATAAAAAATCCATTAATAAAAAAAAATAGAAGCGTTATTCAGATATGCAAAGTTATTAACATTCAGCATATGGGAAACCTTTCTTACAATAAATATACAAACATTAATCAATAAAAACAGTCAGCGAATATTCTATGAATGTTATCCCACATGTTCACAAATATTAGATTTTTCTAGTGTAATTTCTGTTTATTAGGTCTTACATAGAAAGGTCTCGACGACTCACCTACATAGTGTTTTCTGTACACAAGAAAACACTATAAATACATTTTTTGGAATTTTTATTAATATTTAGTGGTTTGGTTTTCGATAAAACCAATCTTAGTGTGGTAACCAGTTTGAAAAACCATACGTACAGAGAACCTATTCCACATTCTGCGTAATTTATCCGATAAATCATGTATATATGAAATAGTTGTTAAAGACCTAAATTCATATTGACTGTAGTATATTCCCTCTACTTTCAGTGTTTCTCAACTAGCTATCAACAAATACCGCAAGAGTTTTGTTGTTAGCTATTATTTTGTTAAACAAGGATAAATGCATCTTAAATTTCTGCATAGATTTTTATACAAGTTGGTTGTCCATCTTCAACGGCGAAGTAAGTTAAAATAAAATATATGTGTCCCTATGACTATGGAAATACATAAACAAATTGTCACGGTTGGCGCAGAAATCTCTCTTTAAATTTCAAAACACTTTTATAGAAGTGGCAAAATACCCAATAAAAAGCAGGAAAGTTTATGTTAGTTTATATAATATGAATTCGGAACAAAACCAAAAATTCAGATGTGAAAAGTTATACACAACACAAAAATCAAAACAGCATTTGACATAGCATTTGACAGTTATGTCGATCTATCCTCTCAGTGACAAGCTGGCGAAACAATTAAAAGTATCTGAAATTATCGGGAACAATGTTACTTCATACAATAAAAATCGTGTAAAAATTTCTCGTCTAATAGGTTACTATGTACAAAAGTTAACAATAAGATATCAAGCAGAAAGCCAATTAATGTTGGTGTACCCCAAGGCAGTCTACTTAGAGCACTCCTCTTTATAATATATCTCAATGATTTAAATTTCGTTATTAATTGTGACTTCCTTAACTTGTTTGCTGATGACACCTTGATTGCAATTACACATAGTGATGTTACCATCGCCATTGAAAAAATGAATATAACAAAAAATTTGAATTGGTAACAGAAATAAAATATTTAGGCCTCATAATTAGTAATGATTTAAGTTTAAAACAACGTTTTGTGCATGTACTAAAGAAATTATCAAAATAACTGTTTTTGTTATCAAGAACTTCCAAAGATTTAACATTAGCAACAAGCATAACAGTTTTTAAAACAATAATACATCTTCACTTCGATTATTGTGCGAGTATCCTAAATTTTCTTGATAACAACAGCTCAATTTTCAATAAAGATTATAAACAATTAACTCTGCTATAACACTTACCTATCTGGGTAAGCTTCTGCATTTAGCGAACACATATGATTCACTTCCTTCATATTAACATTAGAGAACACCAGCTTATGATTTGATGAATATATCACCGTCGGCCTATCAGAGCAGGCAAACACATTTGTAGTGCTCAAAGATCGGAACGTTCTTAGGACCGTTGGTTGGGTGCCCAGTGTAACTTTTTTCTTGTCGCTCAATACTCCTGAGTCTTTGTTAAGGGAAAAATAGAACATTGAACCATCGCCTAGCGCACACAGGAGGTAATTGTGGCCTTCAAAACATGCCATTAATACTGAACGTGGAATTATCTCTGAAACAGATGAGTTTCGTAACACGCTGACTCAAATATCAATTTAAAAATGTCTATATAATGCACGTGTCTCGTAAACATAATAAATTGTGTTATCGTCCCTATTGTTTTATCTGGAAAGCTATTCATACTGAAACTTACCTCCACCCAGTAACTCTTTGGTAGCTTCTGATAAATCAGGTAGTCTTAATATACGTGCAGATATATCTGTCCACAATCCTACAGCAACTAGATCTGATGTTGCTGTGCCATCACCAAGTGGACTAATATCTAAGCAGGCCACCTCAACATCAAGGTTAGTATTGCTATAACAAATTCATAATAATAAATAGGTATACCTCCATTTCAATATACTTATTTAATAAGAAATCATGGTGGATCAGAAATTGGTAGGTAGGTTCCAATTGCTTTAAGATACATTTTAAAAATTTCTGCTGTACATTTCCGAGCATATAAATAAATATAAACAAATAAATAGTTTATTGCATGGTATATAACACACAAGATACAAACATACTAATACGTAAGGTACAGAGGACTGTTATATTAATCTTACCCTAAAGCATGATAATACATTGAAGAGATCTGGTAGAGGATCATACGATCACTATACATATGATATACATATCAAGATATGATAATAGCTGTAAAGTGGTCTGATAACAAAGCAGTAAATTTACTTTCCACATATACAGGAATTCACCCTGTCGAATTGGTTAAACGTTGGAGTCTTACCGAGAAAAAGTACGTTCAAGAACCACGACCAATTATAATGAAGGAGTATATGTATATGGGTGGTATCGATCTTCACGATATGCTGTATAGAATAAACATTGGTGTAAGAAGGTTTTATTTGCGCATTTTCTGGAATATGATAGATATGTGTATTGTAAATTGGCTACTGTACCGAAGACATATGATTCAAAGGAAAAAAAAAACACAAGCTATTGATTGTTTTTCGTTCAGAAATAGCCCCTGGTCTTATGAGTGCGGGAAAAATTGATCCCCGTAAGAAGGGCCGACCTCTTTCAGATGTAAGTAACACTCCATCACCCCCACCTAAAAGAAATGTTACTGCAGTCCCTGTAGATGATGTGTTTTGCATTTATGCATATTACCGTTTAATGTGTGAAAAATGTGAGATGCCCTTATGTTTAACAAAGGATAAAAACTGCTTTAAATTATTCCATTGTAAATAACCATTATTCATGAAAATTCAATAAATAATTTATTATCAAATCATTTTCTATTTCAGCATACATTTGCCCAGTGACTCTATATGGCGTCAGTTCATTTTGGTACTAAGAATGCAAATATTTTAGTTTTTCTTTGCATATGTATGTTAAGTAGTACCATTGTGAATTGCAAAAAAGGATAATTTTTTTTTTTAAACTGGATAATATTTCGGGTTGGAAAGGGTTAACAACATCGAATTTTCATAAACATGCATTTCTATCATAAATGAATGCAACAGGACACGTATTAATGGTAATTGATTAAAATTTCGAGCATTTTTGACAGAAGACGCTTCTGAGTAACTTATGAAAATAGAATACAGAGGTATATTTCAAAGGGACGAAAAAGGCCGTAACACTGTATCAAATTTTCAAAATAAATTTAAAAAATGTCTCTACACTTATAAAAATGCTTATTTATCGAGATATTTGCAAAAAATACAAATCAGCCCCATTCCCAACATGCAAACAAATTTTTTGCTCTTGACCTATCAGTTTCTGAAATTTTTGAGGTTATAGTTACTGTACCAAAACTACCACAAGTCAAAAAATATTTAGAGGCAATTTCACATAACTGATTTAAGTCATATGACATGGGAGGAGTTGAGGATTAGAAACAACAGAAGAATATCTCTTAAATAAACTTTTAGCCTTACCCTTTCAAAATAAGTTCATTGGGGTGAATTTCAAGATAGTACAATGCTGATCCTGTCGAAAGAATAACCTGAGAAGCGTTACAAGCAACCACACTTATATTTTTATCGCTAGGGGGTTTCCACTCAGCCAGTAAAGTCTTGCTTTGTGAGGAAACCAGCCTCACTGAAATCGGGGTGATTTGTATAATCTGTTCGAAGACAACATTGCCACAATAGAAAGTTTGTTGGTCGGAGGCAAAGCCAGCTATGTCGGTTTCTTCTACTTCCTCCCCATTTAAGCTCAACACACGGGTCTGTCCAACAAACGAAAGTACAAGCGTGTTGTCCAATTTACTACCTGAAAATCACACAAAGACAGACATTTGAATGTCTATTAAATACCTAGTAGTTATTAATTTTTACCGCAAGAAGTTTGCAGTGCCCACATTCCCTTAATTCCTGGCAGGTCAATGGAGGCATGTTCCTGTATTCCTATACCATTACGTATTATTCTTAGAGATCCCTCCTTGAATGCTCCCGAACACGTCACTAATTGGCCTTGGCCTTGTCTTTCTAGGTCTACGACACACATATCAAGTATAGGAGCAAGATTAGTAAACGATTCCATAACAGTAACGTAAGAGCCATTATCATCAGATTTTGTGTTCAGTTTAACTAGCTGGGAATCCCCTATTCTAGATCCAATGAACAAAACACCATTGTCCAAATATGTTATGCACTCTGGCGTTGCAATTTCACCTGTAGAATTCAATATATCATTTTGAGCTAATACCAAGGTATTTTTATGGTCAGAGTCTGTATCTCAGCATGCAATTTCAGAAATATATTTAATTACATCATGTTGATTGTTGATGTTTATTTCATTCTAGTAAATGAACATTACATGAAACGTCAAAAATTTGTGTAGACAGTCTAAAGCTTAATAAATAACAAGTGGCAGTAAGTAAGTAATAAATAACAATAGATAATAAAGAAAAGCGAAGAAAGAAAAAAAAAGAGTAGCGCATACTATATTTGGTCAAGATAGTATTATAAACTTTAAAAATCACATAGTAAGTATTCATCATTTAAATAACATTTTTCTATAAGTTTGTTGTTTATCCACAAGGAGAACTGCATAGCATTTTGCTTTTTTACAGCTTCAGGTAGCTTGTTGTACAATTTTAATCCCCAGTAGTCTAATCCATTTTGCGTGTTTGCTATAATCTGTGAAAGGGTACCCGTAGCTGACCTTTATTTCTAGTTGGATAGAAGTGATTGACAGAATTCTGCAAATATTTTCCTTTATTCATATGTACATACTTGAGGCAATTCAGTATATACAGGCTTGGGATGGTAAGTATGCCTTGTTGTTTGAAGGATTCCCTACAGCTTTTATTATAACCTAACTCACATAATATTCTTATAGCATTCTTTTGAAGAATACATATTCTATGGACTTCTGATGCTGTTCCCCATAGCAAAATTCCATAGGCTACAATGCTGCTATAATGAAATACTAACTCTTCTCAACATTCAGACTCTACAGCAACGGAGATTTAACTCAGACATTGTCTTGGCATTTAAACTCTGTAACGGAATTATAGACAGTCCAGAACTGCTATCTATGTTAGACTTTTATGTACCCCTAAGACAGCTAAGGGATTCATATACATTTTATATTTCAAATCACCGTTCTTTATACGGTGCAAATTTAGGTATCACCAGGGGGGGTAATTTCCATTCTCACCTTTGCTTAAAAAATAGTATCATCTGCATCATCATTAATGTATATTATAAATAGGATAGGACCAAGCACCGCTATCACTGTTAGTTTCAGAATGCTGAAAGGATTATTGCGTACTGTACACACCGAATTAGGTAGTTACTGTTCAGTACTACCAGAGTAGTCGAGTGTAAACTGCAAATGGCGTGATTATTCACTGTTGCAAAGTAATGTTTCATTGGATCTTTTTCTCAATGTACTGTAAACCAATAGATAAGGAATAATACCGGGCTAAATAAACAGGGAGACGACTGTAGAAAATTCATGCCATTTGGTTAAGTCAAAATTTGTTTTTGTAGTGTATAGTTGACAAAGGAAGTGAAGGTAAGTATAGCCGAATAGGTGACAATTGTTGAGGATTATAGAATTTACTCTAGAAAACACAAAACAAATGGTCATTCAATTAATGTGCTGATATTGCACTGACTATAAGAGTGTTGATTTTGTGGGATGATTTAACGTTAGCGTTATACTCATATCAAATGTAAAGCAAATGTTTATAAAAGTGCCAAAGCGCAAAGGATTATTTTATGATAATTTGCCCGCGAATTCATTATCTTCAGAGCCTATTTTGACATGGTGGGGTGCTTGGATATAGACTGGATCTTACTATTACATAAATCTTGAGAAAATAAAAGTAGTACAGCTAACTTCTAACAGTGCAGTTGCTATTTTAGTTGCAGAACATTTAGAACAACTCTGACTTACTAAATTGTATTATTTGTGTCACCACAAATAAACAACTTTAGTATCCTAGGTGTTGCACCGAGTTTTAGTATCATTACATTGACATGGTATGATCATATCGTTTTTGCGCATGAAATAGATACAACTAAACCAGTCTGAACTTGCCTCTCATAATCATGGTATTGCATTCTGAGATATAGACCCTGTTTATGAGAAAACAAATTACCTAACATTTCTACTTTTAAGTCTTTCACAACATCGTTCCCATCGCCCCTAGTTTCAGTTTCAATAAAGAGCATAAATAGGTGTCCAGCCATATCTCCAAGTAAATAACGCAAACCACCAGGGTCCACTTTCGCATAACATATAATTGTACTTTGCTAAAATTAGTAGAGGTGTAAAAATATAAGTTTGTGATTAAAAGACAATGCTGTTTCAGTACCTTTATAACTGCCGGGGCTACAACAACAGAAGTAATTCCATCGTGGTATAAAATACTTTCCTGTCCAATTATAATAGCTCCTCCCAATGGGGATGGTACTGGTATTATAATAGAAGCCTCAGTTTCGACATTGTCCTGTCGCCATGGAATCTTCACAAATTCCTTCTCCCTTAGGGATATTTCATGGGTTTTCACATGACGCCCATTTACATCTTGATGGATTAAAATCAGGGTGGGATTTGCGCAGCCATGCAAAAATTCAACATCATGTACTTGTAGTTCCTCCATTCTAAAAATTTCGTAATAAATATGACATAAACTAAATGCGTATATGATTGTTCACCTAAAATTGGTAGCCTTCAATTCGTAATTATCCTTTTCCAGTGGAATAATTTTGAATAAACCATCATACAATCTTAAGCCAATAACTCTTGCCTTTGGATCGATAACTGCTAAAATACCAGTTTCTGAAGGTTTCCCGATTCTATCTGCAACATTTCCATGTGCTTTTGTAACAATATCTAGATTATCGCCATCACTTATACATTCCAAAATCATCGCGTTATACCTCATCGTAACAATAAATAACAAATCTTTCTTCTCATGCTAAAACATATTTCATGTATTAAGATTTAAGCAAATAACAGATTTTTAACTGCTCAAGGTTACACCATTTCTACATAACATCAACAGCAAGGTACCTATAAAATACACGTAATAGATCTACTCAAAAAGCCTATTTGAAATAGTTGTCGGTGACCAATTAAAGATACAGAAAATGATGCATACTTGTGGTCGAAATAGTTTCATAACAGCGACTTTGCCATACAGTCCAACTTCTTTAATAGGCCTAAGCCCCTCTGGGGTAACCAAATATATTTCTAGCCTAGTATTTTTCGCCACAATCAAATTCAGATCGCATGGCGAGGTAAAATTGCCTAGAAAAGAGTAGGTTACAGGTTTCAAAAATTATATCTGCAAATAGTGTTTTACCTGTTACACAAGCAGTAACGGCCGTCGGCTTATGTGCCGTAACAACATAATGATAAGCCATGGTTTACAATTTATTATTCAATTAATAATAAAATATTTTTTAAACGCTTAAAAATAACATGTTTCCATATTAAACTCTTCTTCTTCGTCTCCTCAAGTGACATGTGACTTTTATCCAACTGAAATATTTAAAAATCATGAAACTGAATGTACTTACGTCATTTTATATGAAATAAAGTAACAATATCTTAATTTACATTCTTTCTTGATCTTAATAGCACAACGTTATTCAAATGTGTGCTCTTTTTTTAACAATCTGGGTAATATTAAGAAAGAACATTTTTAGGAATATTCATCAAAGAACCCAAAGAGGATTGGATAGAATGAAAGATTCAAGTATGTAGGTACCGTCGCCATCTTTCGAGTTAAGTGCTAACCTTAGACCACGTACGCGGAGCTTCGCATCCATTGTCTAAGGTGCTAATATACGCCGTGGATTTTTTTTATTATAACATGTCTCTCATTCACATAGATACTTTGAAAACGTACCTGCTTATTAAAATTAATAAAATGGCAGTTGGAATGTACTCCGATATCCGATGTTGCTAAAGTTAGGTCTCTGTAACCGCCCCCGGTGAATGAAAAGTACATTAGACAACGGTCGATCTCGACTCTCTTGAGTTCAGATTACCATATTTATATCAGATAAGTGAAATAAATGTGAGTGCTTGCAATGGTAAAAACGTATATTTGAGTCCTAAATTAATATTATTGCAATTGTGACGTGTATTACCTTCTCTTCATCTCAAATAAATTTTATATTTAAATTATTTAATATTATGGATTTTATGACGTACCTACTAGATTTATTACAGCCTGTGTTGAAGCTTATAAGTAAAAACTTTATATTGTGAAAATAACATTGTTAATTCATAAACTGAATTATACCTACTAAAAGCTTTCATCGACAGATGTCGCGGCTGATGATGTTACTGAAAAAATTGACGAATCTTTCAGCTTACGCGATTTCTCGCCATCTGCAACTCTTACATCGCAATATTTTTATAATTTGGTAAGTAGTTAAAGGCTAAAAGTTGTATAGATTTGTCTATTTTCATTATTTAAATCGCATCTAACATGACATCTGTCAGTGAATTTCTAGTACTATTACAGATTATTCGTCTCCACTTTTCATGCTATATAGTTAGTTACCTATCTTATATGTACTGTGTCAACCCAAGTAGGTTGCGAGCGCATGCGCATAACATAATGCATCTGTTAGCAAACTTATACAGGGAGCTAATAAAATCATTGACTTGAAAACTGGAGATATGTGGTATAACCCATTTACCATTTAAATATTCTCTATTTTATTTAGCTAAATACATTGTATACTCAAAGCTAGGGTACTGTATTAGTATTTCAATACAGTTATAAGCTCATCACATTTATTTTATTACAAAAATAAACATAACAATAAGGGCCGATGGTATGGCTAGGGGACCTTAGCAAGTATATTATAATTACTGCACTGCAATCAAACATTTATATTATATCAATGTCTATTTTATTTAATGTATTTTCAATGAAATTAAAATCATGAGTTAGTACGGGAGTGTTGGGGCGGAACGAGAATAATCTTTACGATTTTACAGGAAAAAAATATTTAATAAAAACCTGTTCAACTAAATGGATCGATGATTAAAAACTATATATAAATTATTTTTATGTTTTATGTAAACGAAAATTTAAATATTTTCCAGGGTGTCAGCAGATTAGGGGGCTGGGGAAGGATGTGCTGTCGGGTTTGTGTCTTGTGCGGACGTAAGTTATTGTCACCGTCTTTCATGAAAGACGGGGAGTCTTTGGTGTATTAGTCTGTGTGTATGGGTGGGGTCCTGGTGCGCTCTAATGTTTGTCAGGTTAGTAGTTATTGCCGATAGTTGAATTTTATTGACGAAAAATTTTTGGGAAATTTCATCTATGTACTCTCAAATCATCGGAAGATTCGTAGCCAGGTGTAATTCAACTATCGGCATGTATCTGTCTGCGTCAGTTAGTAACCATATGTTTGTTCTGTGTAGTTTGTAACCTCTTGCATTGTGTGGCGGAGATATTATTCCAAGCTGGACATGCGTAAGTAATAAGGGCCTAAATACCACCTCATATAAAGCTAGCTTGTTATTGATGGATAGTTTGCTCCGTCTATTTGCAAGAGGGTACAGTCTTTTTAGTGCAGTGTACGTTCTGTTGAGTGTCTGTGTTATGTAAAGGGCTGGTATAACCCAGAAAAACATAATGAGAACACTCTTAAGTTTTCCCAGAAAGCACTTAATAAATGTTTTTTGCAAAATTTTGTAAAGCGGAAACAGCTATGAAGCTCCTAGCTACTTTTTTTAAAACTTGCTACAACAATGCACTTTTTTAAGATATAAGCATTTTCTACGGTTTTGGGTCATCGAGAAAGAAAACTATATTAAATAAGTAATGGCGATTTAATTATAAAAATATAAATTTTACAACAAAACATGATATGCAGGTCTTTATTACACAAAATACATACATATATGAAACTAAATACCTACCTGTCTTACTTATCCTAATTACATTCAGATTAAATACTGAACTGTTTATACAGTGTGTTTCACTTAAAGAATGTAACAGCGCAATAATTCTTTTGTTTTTTGTCCAACTTGAATCATACTGATGTTAAAAGATGCAAGGTCTATTTAAAAGCACAAAATCACTTTTTAACTAAACTTCGGACTCAGGGTTTTTGAATGATTTCGAACAAGTTTTGTTAAAAAAATTTTTGAATAAAAAACACCTACTATGATTTTTTGATTTTTTTCATACAATTTAGTATCGTAGATGGCTTTGCAATTAAAGATGGAAAGTCATTTTAAAATTAGTTTGATTCATATCGGACAAAAAACAAAAGAATTATTACGCTGTTACACTCTTAAGCGAGACACACCGTATATAAATAAATTTTTTACATCTTTGCTTGAGCAATTATATCAATCATCTTTGTATAAGTTTGTGATCGATTAATTGTACTATATAATAACAAAGTCTTTATATTTGCCCAATAGGAACACTGAAGTTACAGAGCCTTTCCATTGTCCCATAGCACCACGGTTGACAAATATTATATTTTCAGTTCTTTGGTAAAACATTTTATTCTGCCATATCAAGATTGGTAGCTTTTCTTTACATATTTCCAATATATCAAAAAGTTATAATGTAAGCCACAATCTCCATTTAGGTTACATTAAGATCAGAGTCCGCCTAACCGTCACAGTCAGACCTCTGACAACGTTTTTGGTAAGATCGATATGAGACGGTATTTAATAAGATGATATTCCATGTTACATGCGTATACGCTGTTTGTTAAACTGCAAATTGGTGATTCCTTAACAAAAGATGATGTTCTGCCCTGTGATCTTTGTCTCTTTTTTTATTTGGGTTATTTAAATGATGTATATAGGCTTAATTGTTTCGAAATATTCCAGTTTTATGTTACGAGTGCAATAAAATTTTCTTACTTTTTGTTGGGTATTTTGCCACTGAAATATATTTAAAAATTTCAATGAAAAAACCTCTGCACCAAACGGATCAAACAGAGGTTGGTTCTTGAATACTTGATTGTTTCAAAAAGTCTCACACCTAAAATTATATAAACTAGAACAAATTTATAAACTAAAAAATGAAAATGAAAACTATATGCAGTTAAAGTTTCGGTAGAAAGAAAATTTAAAATTATTAACTTTTTCCGTTCTCGAGATATAAGGGGTTGAAATTAGTAATAGTTGCAAAAACAGTGTGCCTGTTTGTGACGTCACTATACGCAACTTTGAATTCGGAGATCTACTGCGACCACTAACAGCCGTACAGTAGTAAGTAAATACGTGGAGTTGAAGGCCATTTTAGGTGTCTATGGAAAGAAGAAGAGTGACGTTTTGTTCTGATACAAAAGTGAATGGGCAATACCGAAAGTACGACTTGGCAAGGGCAAACGAAAGATGGCTTTTCTGTTAAAAATTGAAAAACATTGAATTTTCAAAAACTCATAACTAAGTAAATACGTGGAATGGAAGTCCGTTCTAGGTCTCTATGGAAAGAACAAGATTGGCCCACTCTCTTGATACCAAATTTGGAAATTTTGCTCTGCAAGAACGAGAAAACTATACCTTCTGTAGAAGCATTAAAACGTATTCTAAAAAATTCAAAAACATCAAATCTTTAAACCCTCATATATAAGTTAATACTTGTAGTGGAGGATTGATTTTGGTCTCTATTTAAAAAAGTAGATTGACATTTTATCGAGATCGTGTCACAGTGGAAATCGGAATTTCGGCTAGGTCTGTGTGAAAGAAAAATGGCTATTTTCTCAAAAATCGAAAATTCGGCCCGACAGGAGCGAAGGCAAATCATAATTTTTTGACATTTGGTAACATTTCGCCAAATCATATATTCCCCTACAATCAATCGACTGCCCGTTCCTAAATTTAAGAGGCAAGACAGATAGCCAGCTTTTGCGAGTTAATTACTCAAAAACCATTTAAAAAAACACCTTCAAATTTATCCTAAACAATGTAGAATTAATTCCTTAATCGAATGATACCGGCCGCCCCCATGAAAAGCCTTTGATAAATCCCATTCGCAATTTTAGCGGGGTGCAGATCAACATGATAAGTAAATAGATAATAACAACTAAATAGCATCGAGTTGACTGAGAGCGCCGAGTCTATGTGTATAGTGACGTAGCGCCTGGCTACGCCCTATTTTTGCACTTTCGATTTATGAAATAAAAAAAATGCCGAACAAGCCCATTGTTAGACACTGTGTTTTGTCATGGGGTAGCCACTTTGTTCTGTGTCCTTTTAATCCTTTATACTTTAATTTTACGATTTCATAAAAATATTCAAAAATATTATGGAATACATAAACTATATATAGTTGACTACATATATTTAACGCAGATAAAATACCTTGAAACTTTGCTGCTTACATATAGATGGGAGAGCGGAGCATGCTCTATTTTTGTAGAAAATATTAAATCATAAATAAGGCAATTAAAATAAAATAAAAATGTATTACTTAAGTATATAATTAAGTTTGACTGTCGCGGGTAGGGTTTACATACCTGCCAAAAATCGTTACATTCTAAAATATTTTCAGTAGGAGCGAGTCGAGTAACTATGTCAAAATAATTTGAAATTATAATTCAAGCAGGTGTGTTTCTATGTTAATTTCTTATTTACACATATTTTACATTGTTTCCATGTAAAGTATGTGTAAATAAGAAATTAACGATATTATTTTGATATAGTTACCCGACTTCCTCCTACCGAAAACATTTTAGGATGTAATGATTTACAGCAGATATGCAAACCCTACTCACGACGAGTCGAACTTAATATTGTCAGTATATCATGGAATATTGAATTCATCAATGCTCCACAACTATATAAGATATAATTCCTATGTTGACATAAGCAAAACAGATTAAAATTTATTAATTTATCACTATACCAAATAATTACATATTTACCAAACACAATACTTCTAAATTTCTACTGTTATTGCACACAAAAATTCTAAGTATGGCTCTGTGGATATCACTCATGCTAATGAGACAGATATTTATGGTCGGTTTTTATGGCTTTCTTTATGTCCATTAAATATGTGTAGTCAACAATACCATGGATTGCATTTGAAGATGCAACCCTGTATGAGTAAATCACTATTAAAAATAATCACAAAGGAGATTTTCCCAAACTCTGGATGACTAACGCGAATGGTGTCGCAGATCCCGCAGCAAACAGATCGACTTCTTGTAAATAAGTACTCAAAACCTATATCTAATGAGACAGTTAGTAGAAGTGTTAAAATTCCCAAGTATCCATCCACTTAAGACCATGCATTGTAGAATTAGGCTCGTTTGCTGAAGGACCACTCATTCCATATGCCAATGGAGAGAATAAATAAAAACTATACACCATAGTAGATAATATCAATCCAAGAATTGCGTGATAAATAAATTTTGCGGATTGCTGTTCAAAAACGTTCGTCACTTCTTCTAGTATGTAGTCGAGTAAAATACCTAGAAAAAAAATAATGGTCAGGACACATAGTAACATGATAACCACTATACTTACCAGTGATCATTGAGCTAAATAGTAAGGCAGGGAAGTAGTGATGAAAATATAAAACACGACCCATTGCCCAAAATGGAACGTAATGCAATAACCATCCTAGGAACAACCATGCACATGCTACTAGTTTCTGCTTATGGGAGTCTGAAAATAATAGTATATAGCGGAATTACATATATTGTGGGCCGAAAACATGCATTTTTCCTTCGATTGTAAGAAAACTATATGTACTAAACATCTTAACACCTAATTTTAATACAAAAAGTACGAATGAGTTCGATGTCTCTTTTACATTAATTTATTTGATTTTTTTTTATCAGGTATTTTATGTACAAAGCGCAGCATACATTTCAATACAAATCTAAAATATTTACCTGTGAACGATTTGATGTACCCTCGCTGTTGTCGAATGGCATTAGCCGTAAACACGGCCAAAAATATAAATATAAAAACTAAATTACTCCACCATATAACTGGGTTACCCAGTAGGTATATCCTATATTGAGATCCAGAGAAGAATTGTCCCTATATACAAATTACTCAACTTTGAAGAGATCATTATCAAGTAATACAACATACAAATATATTTACCCTGTAATTTATAGGCCACTGCCAAGGGCGTGAAGTAATTTCTCCTTCTTTTGGTTTCAGTCCAGCATTTCCTTGAAACATCACAGCATGCGACTCAAGAAACCTTTCCAGAAAACTTGGAGCATATACTTCAAAACTTACGTTTGGCACTAAAATAGTTCAGATAAAATATTAGCTAAGTACTTACTTTTTATCATTAAAAGTATGTGAAAAGTGATTCCCAACCTTTTTAAAATTATCTTAGCTTTTAAACTCTTACTGCTATCAAAGAAACTCACGCTTATCAAAAATATTTTCCTCAACGTTCCACACCCCATGAGGATCTCGAAGATTGGGGTTGCAAGATACCTCCTGCTGCTCGTAAGCCCACTTCGGCAACTGTTTGCCGCTCGTAGTCAATATACAGGATTGCAGATAGTGGACGAACTTTAATTTGCTGCTGACTGCGGTTATATCTGCGCCATCTTTAACACCTACTACAGTTACACGCCATACATCGTTAGCATCTCCTGTACCGTTCTCCCCATAACCCGTGACTTGATAATGTTTCTTGGTTATAGGCGCTTGTTCTTTGTGGGAGTGTAAATTGCGCTTAGTAGCAATATGTTCTAAACGTATCAGATCACCGCTGCGTACTATCTCCACGCTGTCACTAGGGTCGGAGTTGTATTTCTTTATTAGCCATTTGTTGTTGTCGTCCTTGTGTGTGTAGGTGGTAATCTGAAAATTATTTTTGAATAGTAGAGAGCTCAATCAGGTGTCATCAAAAAAGTTGTTTGGCAGTAAAACACTTTTTCATATAAAAAATACAAGGCAACCCACTACTACCTATCCATCTATTCTCTGACTATATTAATATCAATAGACTTCGATCCAGAGTTCCATCAACTCTGTCAGCCCGAAACCTGCAACCGCCACTTCAATATGAAGTATTGGGAAAGTGAATGGGAGGCAGTCTTGCCCAGACACGGTAGAAAACTGCAGTGTATTTCTGATAAGCCCGTCGGTGTTGATCTTCCCAGAAAAATTTGGTCTAGTATAAACAGAATCAGAACCGGGCATGAAGGATATGCGGACTATCTCCACAAATGGAAAGTTAACCCGTCCCCACAATTGGACTGTGGTGCAGATAGACAGACAATCAGACAGTCAGTGGAAGAATGCACCTTGACAGCACATCCAGATCAATTTGAAAATTTCTTGAACGCGACCGACAATGTGATTGACTATATTTGTCACTAGATGTTTGTCTGTAATATATATACTATTGTGGTCGTTGTATATATGTTTTATATATTTCATATACTTTAAGTTTTAATGTCGTCATTCATACTATATATACATATATATTCTTTTTATATTCTAAATTTTATATTATGACTGATATTCTTATTATTGTCTGTAATTTGTATATGCCATATGATAAATAATAAATAAATAAACTTTTTCATAATTGATATGAGCAACTTCAAAATTATAAAAAATGACATATTGTCCACAAATGTTTCTATTACAACCATTTTGTCGCCTTTTATAGTAGCTAGAAATCAAATTAGCAACATGAATAATCACGTTATAAGAGGTAAATTAATGATTAGCTGCTATCACTCGTCTGACCACAGTGCAGCTGTATGAGTTGTGGTGAATTTGGTTCCCAATTATTATTATAAAAATTAAAATTTTTGGGATTATGAAATAATTTGACTATTCACAGGCTGACGCATGTGCATAATCTAACATTTTAAGACAGGTCGTTAGCTAATATGAATTGCAATAATTATCTTACCTGCTGTTGCCTGGCTCCTATTCCTTCTGGATACAAATGGAAATGAGAGTGAAGGTAACCTCCCCCTGTACGATGATTCTTCAACGTAATTACAGCACCATAAGCGACTTGATGAGGCATACTTGCATTGTGTAAACTATTACCTAATAAAATACTCATATTATTACCAGCATCGACAATACCGCATCATCTTACCAATTAATTGGGACTGAAAGGCGGAACTGTAGAAACCATCCCCATTGCCACTGAGAAAAACAATAATAGGTATGTAATTATTTATCATTTGGATTTAAATTTTCCCTTGAATAATGTTAGCAAACATTTACACATTTCTAATTAAGCAAAGGTGAGATCATACACAATATTATTTCACATATACGAGTCATTAACTTACCTTCTGTTTAGAACTCTCAAGTGAATGTAAAAAAACATGACGTAGAGCAAAATAGGCAGTAATATTAGACACACACCTCTTGCTAACAAATTATTCAATGTATCTTTCTGAAACAAAAGAAAGTTTTATAAATAACTAAATAACGGACGTAAGGAATAAATTCAATCAGTTGGGAGCATGTCAGATTTTATACTCGATCAACGCTTAGGTCAAAACTTAATCAAAATGGCAAAAAAATGTACAGGGCCAGTCTCTCTTCGTAATCGACCCATAAAATGTCTGAAGGTACATGGAGACATATTTGAAAATTTACTGTAGATTAAACTTTTCCTATTTAACTTTTCTTAACAGAAAACTATTAGTTACTTAGACTCTGTAATTTAAAAACAAATAAAAATTAGGTAAATAGATTTTCTGTCACTATCATTTTATTCCATTATTTCTATAAATTACCTGTATATAATTTAAAATCGAATTATTTTTAAAGACGGTAGAAAACTAAAACGTTTTAGTAATTCAAATTTTCCGCCGAAACTATTCGATCGAATCGCCGATAAAGCAGTACTCTACATGTTCATGTACTGAACTGACATTGACAGTTGACTTTTGAGTTTTGACACTTCACCTTGAACGAAAAATAAAATATGAAGTTTTATAGAAGTATTAAGTTTTAAAAAGAATGCTGGCTACAAAATATTCAAGTTTATCAAAGAAATGCTTACCGGAAGATCATTTAGAAATGTATATAAGTTTTTCGAATACTCTCGTAAAAGCGAGGTTATATTACAGAATCACATAAAAGTCAGCAGTATTTGGGCATTTAATAGATCTTCTGCAACCAGTATAGCGAACGATGACGAAAAACGACAAGTGAAACAAAAATTTGCCGCTAAATTAGTGGATAGTGCCCCAAAACCTATGCAGCCATACCTAAAGCTTATGCGGTTGGACAAACCGATAGGAACATGGCTTCTATATTGGCCTTGTGGCTGGGGAATCGCCTCAGCAGCAGCCCCGGGTTGTTTCCCAGATCCATACATGCTGGCACTGTTTGGAACAGGAGCGCTGGTTATGCGAGGAGCAGGTTGCACCATCAACGACATGTGGGACCGCGATATAGATGGTAAAGTGGAGAGGACTAAAGAAAGACCTTTAGTGAACGGTGAAGTATCTATGAAACAGGCACTCGTGTTCCTTGCTGGTCAATTAAGTATAGGTTTAATTATATTATTACAATTAAATTGGTATAGTGTTTTCTTAGGTGCTAGTTCTCTAGGCTTAGTAGTAATTTATCCTTTAATGAAAAGATTCACCTATTGGCCACAACTTGTGTTGGGTTTTACTTTCAACTGGGGTGCTCTCTTGGGCTACAGTGCCATCCATGGGCATGTAAATTTTGCGACGTGTTTACCATTATATATGGCAGGTGTTTGTTGGACAATTATTTATGATACCATCTATGCTCACCAGGATAAGCTGGATGATATGCAGTTGGGAATAAAATCGACTGCTCTTAAGTTTGATCAAGATACAAAAATTTGGCTCACTGGTTTTGCTTCGACGATGGTAGGAAGTCTGATTTTATCAGGTGTAATGAATGATCAAACGTGGCCATATTATACAGCTGTTGCTTTAGTTACGACTCACCTTGCCTCTCAAATTAGTACTCTTAAGATTGATAGCCCTAGTGATTGTGCCAACAAATTTATTTCAAATTCTAAAGTTGGATTTATATTGTTTTGTGGTATTATTTTAGGAACCTTACTTAAAAAAGGTAGCAGGAATAAAAGCAAAGAATATGCAAAAACAATTGGGGTTCCTTTAGTCAGTTGAAATAAGTTTGAAAAAATTAGCAATTTGTGATATGAACAGTTTTCTGTTATGCTAAAAAAGTATTTGTCAACTTTCCTTTACCAATAAAATATATAAGTACATTATAATATAATTTTTATTTATTTAATTAGAGGCCATTTAACGAATACATTCGTTTCTAGGGAGTAGAAGGGGCGAGTTTGGAAAAGAATGTTCGTAGTAAAGGGAGGAGGGGTAAAAAAAAGTCCATTTTTTTAACGAATTTGTTGAACGGCTCCAAGAATTTCTTTTTCAAAAAAGGTACATATTTATTTACGTACAATATACATTGGGAGTAGCAACAATTAGATGATGTAACATTGACATTTTACTGTGTTACTAATAAATATCGCTTAGCACTTGTTTATGTATAGTTCTTCCCATCTATCTAACAGGTTGAAAAAATGTGGCAAAAGACATTAAAGATACCGGCGTTCCGGCTAGTTAGGGAAATATCGAGAAGGACAGGGCTGGCTTTATTAGTTTTTCCTAAACATTGACAATTAACTTTGAACTTGATACTTTAATAACTAATTATTTATATCAAATAGAGAAGTATTAAAAGATATAATTATTGATTTAATACTGTACACGTTTAGTTTTAATTTTAATCATATGAAACTGATTTAAAAAGTTTAAATCTTTTGATTGCACCATTTAGCCAATTACCACCTGTACGAATTGAAGCCGATTCTGTAATGCGCTGTTTGTACACAAGGCCATAAATCACACTATGCAGGAGCTAGGGGGACCTGTGCAATACAATGGGCTTGTTCCATGATATTCTTTTTATATAGTTTTTATACTTTTTTATATAGTACTCGATATTCTCATTATACACTTAAAATTTCCAATTATTAACTTTTTTCGTTCTCGAGATATAAGGAGTTGAAATTAGTAACAGTTGCAAAAACCGAGCGCTCATTTGTGACGTCACTATACGCAAGTGACGTAAGAAAAATGGCTTTCTGGGACCTTTCAAATTTAACCTGAAAAGTCGAAAAACATGGAATTTTTAAACGCTGGTAATTAAATAAATATGTCGAGTGGAAGTTCGTTCTATGTGTCTACGGAAAGTAGAAGGTCGGCGATTAATTCTAATCGTAAATTGTAGGGTCAAAATCGAAAATTCGTACCGGCAGGAGCGAGAGAAAATTGTTATTTTTTGACATTTCACCAAATTGTACTGCCCTACTGTCAAGTAATAAGCAAAACAAACAATACTTCGAAAACACTTATGATTATACAAGTAAGGAGCATCAAGTCTATTGAGATCGCCGAGTCTATGCGTATAGTGACGTAGCGCCTGGCCTCGCCCCATTTTCGTGAGATGGAGATTTGTAATAGTTTTTAAGATACTAAAGGTGCGAATAAGATTTTGATTTTTTGCAGATCCATTAATTTATACTTGCACTTTCGATATATGAAATAAAAAAAAAATGCCGAACAAGCCCATTGAAAATGACTTGCAGTAGAAATATAACATACCATTCGTCGCGTATTAGGTAGGTAATTATTATTTTTTAAACTAAAATATGGCAATCCTGTATTATTTCACAGTGAAATTAAGGTAGGTCCAAATACGCTTTTCATATTTCAAATTATACATATGCGAATGTGTCCACTTGCCCTTTACTCAGAGTGCGAGAGGTGGAGTTTCGGCTTTCTTTGCAATTTTTTCAACAGACTATATAGATGAGAAGAGGGAACTGGGGCAATAGATGAAACCACACTTTATCAGACAAACCACTGACTGTAGCAAGACACCTACTGTCACACAGCCAGTTTTGCAAAACACACCCAACACATTAGTAATATGCATGCATATTATTTACCAAATCAGGAAAATTGATTTTATTTTCTTTCATTAATTTAAAGCACATTATTACTAATGCAGAATTTAATTATGCTTATTTAAAACAACTTTATCGATTTTTCTCAATTAATAGAGACAAAAAGTTCAGTTATTTGAAATAGATTTTACTGCTAAAAATGTCTGTTTAATACTTCGGTTGTAGCCAGTAGCACAACTAAGAGTATGTGCCCCCCTCGCCCCGCAGATTTCTGAAAGCGCCCTGCTATTTTGCACCCCTCTTGATCCTTCGTATTTACACTTTGGTAAAAAATGTCACTCGTAAGCGTTTTTCAATTGAAACGTTTATTAAACATTGTATAACGTAATTTTCTAGTTGTAAAAATGATGAAATTTCAAGATATTGTACTGCTATTAAAAAAAAAAATTATTGATTAAGACAGACATTGAAGTCGTCCTCGCTGAGGTAAAAATGGCGCCCTTGGCTTTGGTGCCCATCCCCCCACACTGCAGGGCATGCGGGGGCGTTATTTACGCCACTGATTGTAGCGTCCTTCCCACCTTGTTAAAATATTAGAAAAAAAATATATAGATAGTCTATGAATTATGGGCTACAAAATGACTCAATTTTTATTTTAAAGCCATTTCAAGAAAGGGTTTTTTGGCCCTTTAAATTTTTTATAAACGAAAAATTGAATTTTTATGCAGCCGTACGTGAAGTGAGTATTTCACATTCTCAAAACAGTCCGTAAAATTCAATTTCACGGCCGTTACCCTTAGTAACGGCCGAAAAACTAAAAGTTACTCGATGTTTCTAAAATATGACAACCAAAAATTGTTGTTTTTTATTAAACAGAATTAGTAATTAGTGAGTCGCTGTAACAATTTTCGTATTGCCATGCTGTTTATATTTTTCAGGTATTAAATCAGCAAGCGCCGAATTTACAATACTTTTTAGCTCTGGGGGAGTACAAAAAATTGAAATCTCATCTCTCTCAGACATTTTTACGATTATTCAAGAACTGTCAAGTCTACATTAAAAATATACCGTTTCCATAGAAACGCTCTGACAAGGCCACCGCGTTTATTTAGCATAAACGGTGTGGCCTTTTTCGCTTCGGTCACCATCTATACTGTGTCATTTTCGCCATGTATACTAACTATAATTTACAGTTGCACAAAAATAGTGTTTATACCATGGCCGCACAATTTTTTAGTGCCCTCGAGATTATTTTGCCTCGGCCGCAAGCGGTCTCGGTGATAATTTTTCTCAAAAGGAATTTCGCTGCCTTGGTAAAAAAATAACTTCTATTTTAAGCACTTAAAAAGCTTATTTCTTATGGTCCTAAAAATAATTTCCCATACGTAGATTGTTCAAAAAAGTAGAGTACCCAAACAGAAAATAATTCTATACAGATTTTTAACTCGGAGCTAAATAAAAATTCTTACCACGGGTCTGCTCATATCTCCTAGTATATCCCACAAATCTGCCAGGGTTATCAACCCCACTAATAACACCACAAAAAGTCCCACAAACTTCACTGAAATACAACACGCTAACATCGATCCCGTAAAGGATAACCACAACCACCATTTAAACGAAAATTCCTTAGTTCTATTCGATGACACTTTGACGGCTCCCATAACAGAACCCATCATAAAGCATAGAAGAATAGGATCCAGAAGAATGTACTGGGTCAAGGTGATCAAGCCCACATCTGAAACAAACACAAATCTGGTAATTTTAAAGCTTATATACTCAAAAAAATTATTTACCAAAAAGAATTAGTAAAGATGAGAACAAGGCTGCTGTCACGCTGCTGGTCATTTCATCCACAGTTAAAAACGCCATTGGCACTATTGAGGCTCCTAGAGTAGTGCAAAACTAAAAATAAACAATGAAAGCTGATTGTCTTGGAACAATTACTTCTAGAAAATGAATACAAATTTTCTTTCTGTCTCAAAAATCTTTAGTCTTAAGTAAGTTAATTTGCATCTATACATAAATAGTTTTCATAAGATGCATAGTAGTCATATTTCAGAATTATGTGCCCTAAATAAAGAGAACTTAAACACCAGTGTTACCCTTTATGTCTTACCGATTGATCTGGCTCTTGGAGACTATAGGAGATCTCGATCTAAAGCTTATCTCAATTAATACTGATATATCTTAAGATACGGCTAGAGATTCCTGTTATTCATTTTCTAATTATCGACCGACACAAAAGGCAAATTACCCAGAATTTCTATAAAGTTAGATGTCTTATTTTTCAACGATTAGGCTAATTCAAATGATTCTCTTGTTAACAATAAAATTATACATACTTAATTTGTAGGTATAATTACATTTCAACATGTGCAGATCTGTGATGTGAAATAATAAAGGTTTGGATGTCAAAGCACCATTTTACAATTTATGAGAATGTTTTTAATTTATATTTACGTATTTCATGTGTCAAAATGATGCAATCATAATGATCTGTTAAAACACTTTTTACTTTGTTTTTTATCACTGAATTTATTGTTATCAAAACGTTACTGCAGTTTTGGCACTTAACATATGCCATTTTCAAACGTGACAGTTTTGCTGTGATTTAAAACTAACTCTAAATCATGACTTAACAAGATGTTATCAATTTTTTCCGAGATAATTAATATATTTACATATAATAATAATAACAAAAGTTTTTTATTGGTTAAAAAATAAATAAATAACCAAAAGGCCATCGACCGAAGTCCTTCAGCCTTCTTTATATATATTTCTTGCCATTTCTCCAAATCTTCTCAATGTTATATGTAGAACTCATATCTCAGCGAACATATTAATAAATGTATTTCGTTTGTTGAACTGCGTTTGCCAACGTCTGTTTTACAACACAGACAATTACTTGTAGGTGTGCATCAAATTATCAATAACATTACTTTGGAATGATCTCCATGTAATGTTCTCGAAAGTTGTGCAGGCATGGCTAGCCTCCTGTCGTTTATTGCTCGTTATGGGTAACCACTTATTTTAGCATTGAATAACTCGGTACAATACCTAAAAATATCTCGGTAAGTTAATGATATAGATGTAATGACCCATCTCTAGTCAGCAGTATGTTATAAATGGAGTAATTATTTACAAATGTGAAGCTTTGATTCTTTACCAAAGCGATCATTTTTACAAACACATCTACCTGCGAGTACACCCCTCGTAAGTTATGAAATTACATACTCTTAACACTACTCATAATAAATGACAAAAATTGTTTAAATTGATCCAATGGCTAAAAACATGGATGTCCCGGTTAAGTGGTGGAGTAGCATTAGCTATACTTTTCCAGGAAGTTAAAATAAAGCTTATTTTGTTGAAACTTTCACTTTTCATAATCAAATTAATATTTATGTACTTACAAATCTCATTCCGATGTAAGTGGCATTTTCATATTTATCCCCAGGTTTATCAAAGGCAAATTTTCCATCATATCCAGTTAAATATCCGGAGAGTCCTATCAACATCTGAAAAAGAATAAATAATGCACGGTAGATATGAAATTAACTATAGTCAAGTACCTTTATTTATAATATATAATATCCTCTTGTAAGAACCATTTGTAAAAAAGCTGTTTATTTAATTCTATTTTTACAAGTTAAAAGATTCCTACAGGTAAGTACTAGGTACTTATTGTTTTGCATTTTCTAATTTTTATTTAAGACGATTATGCTATACTTAATTATAATACAATATATAGATAGACAAACAAAATATATAAATAAATACATAATTTCATCTCTTGAGGATGAATAAATGTATATTTATAGGACCCCCAAAGGATTATTTTTATCTATAAATTTCTTTATTGATAGATATTATAGGTATTACCTTTCCAAGAGGAGGATGTACATCAAAGAAAAACGTTCTATTGATGTACCAACTTCCCATTTTTCCAAAATGAGTTTCATCCCAACTAAAAAAAAAAAAAAGAAATGCATATTCACTTATAATTACTTCCAAAATATAATTTATAGTTTGATTAAAATTAATTTGAACTTACCAAATATGATCTGGTTCGCTGACTTTGTAGTATCTCGTTAGTATTGTAAGGAAGCATACTGCAGCAAAGGTCAGCCACCAGTTCCTGTATGGAAATATTTTTATGTTCAGTCAAATTAATCGACAATCAGATGTAATTAATAAGATTATGGAATTAACATAGCTGATGTTCATAATACAATCTGCACTTACTTATTATTTTTTTCCTCAGTAGGTTTTTGAGCCATTTCTTTTCAACAAAATAATCCTTTATAGAAACTGCATTGTTATTTTTAAACTGAATTTATTATCGAATTTTTATCTTGGTGTCTAGTCTTGTTAACAAGTAGGCACTTTAGAATGCAGACGACGTGTACATTTTGCCATACCGTAATTTAACTCATCCTTTACCTGTTTATTTTGTCACAACACAAGACTTGAGAAATGAAAGTTATTTCGCATTGACGCATTCGTACCACTTAACGAGTAGGTACTTTATTATATGGTGGGAAAAGTATATTTAAAAGAAATTCCTTTTGTAATTAAATTAATTAATTATTCCGTTATCTACTTTTCTCTTTCTTATTCTATTCCATTGGAATTAAGCAGAAAAATGTGTGGAATTTTTTAGCGTACGTCTGAGATTAGTCAGGTTATCAGTTGTTTTGTTTATCATGTTTTTGAGGTTAGTTTAATGTCAACTAACTACTCAAAAAAACTTATATGAGAAGTAAATGATAACAATAATAACAACACTGATAGTGATAACAACACAAAGATAGCAGGAGTGGAAGTTTAACAAAATACAAATAGTGAAAAATCTGACAACGAGCAAGAAAGAAACTGAAAAGTGCAAAAGCAGAAGACATTGTATGAGTGTATCACATAGACAAGTCTAGGTATTTATAATTATTAATTATATCTCTATGGTGTACCAGTGAATAATATGTTTTATACAAATAAAGTGTCTATTTATTACTAGTAATGAATGATTTATAAAACCGTAAGGGTTAAGTTAAACACTGTAACATCTAGATTTAGTATTGCACCAAACCATTTATTAGTAGGTAATTAAAATAATTTCTCCGAGTGATCGAAACCAATAAGTATTAAGTATATATGAATTATTTATCTCCCATAAGAAAATATTTAAGTAAAGGTCTCCATGTAAATTACTGCAAAGCTTTATAGTTATGCAATAATACCTATTAGCAGATGCTTTTAGAATCAAATTCCATGCAGTAAATAGCACCAAGACGGTAAGACCAGTATTTCCTTGATAAGACATTACAAGGCATGCTCTCCAGAACAATATATCACATTCAAACCCCAAAAAAACAGAAAAACTATGCTCAACATATTTGACATCATATATGGGGATGGTATTAATTTCGATATCTTTTTCACACAGGTACATAAATCTACAACATTGACACTGATTCGATGATTAGAAAAAAAATTAGAACTTTAAATGTATGGGCACGAATATGTTAAAATACTTTGATTTAACTATCACCATTTTCTACATATTCCCGTTTTATGTAATGACTTAAAATCAGGAAAGTGAAACTCATATCAAACAAACATTTAAGTATTTATTATAAATATTTATAAAAAACAAATTGTGTACGAGTGTGAAATAATATATATTCATTCCACTCACTCCAAAGTTTTTATTCCTATTTTTTTTTAATAAAATAATCTATTACACATACTTAGTAAGAAAATATAAACAAGATATACACAGTTTATTCACGTGAATAAAAATGTATATACGTTTGTCAACAGATTAAAAAGTAGGTAATGTTAAAATATTAAAGATATGAAAAGATACATTACGTACTTACAAAAAACATTGATAGAAAAAAATAATAATAAGCAGCTTACAGATCTAATAATTTTAAGTAGTGTGCTGAAAATACTCAAGAAATTCTCGAAATTCATAAAGATATATCTGTATTATACTAGTCTTCGATAAATGGAAAAAGGAACCATTATAAATTTATGTCTGGTAAATTATAGGTAATTTGAAGCTGGTGGTCACTAAGATGTTTGTGTGCGTATATAAATAATATTTACATGCATATGTGTACTGATTGGTGGATGTAAGTACACCTAAATTTTTAAATAAAGGTCTGCATGTATCATTATATTTAGAATTTGTAACAGTTTTTACTTCTCGTTTTTGCAACTTTATAGGCATGTGAAGATGATATGGTATTTTACTTTGGCATGATATGCCACTAAGATAACACTATTATTGACTAAATTAGTAATATTTTTTAATAGATAGAATAGATAGATGTAACTTGACAGCTTTGTGGATCGGCAATCTATAAGAATTTCCCAAGTGAACTTACTATCAAAAGTGAGACACTTTCCGGGATTATTACGTTCAATGAAGATCTGGGGTTAAAGTTGTAAATAAGTGTTTGAGTTTGGGCTTCATTTAACTTTAACTTAATATTATTAAAATAATCCTGACCTTATAACCGCATAAGCTATATAGAAAGAGAAATAAATAAGACGGACGGAATGGTTATATATTTTGAACAGTAAATTACATATATTGTATGTACTGTTTTATGCACTATTTTTAGCAATTTTTTTAGTTGCATTTTTGAAACTTTACACTGAGTGGATGTATCATTTGTTAATGAGTCCAATGCTTTTGGAGCCATATATATGCAAATAAATTTTAATACTTTGTAATGTGGTGCACTGGAATGATGTAAGTTGTGTTTCCAAAATGTGTGTTATGTGTGTTCTTAAAAATAGCTGTTCTCTTTAATTTCTAGGAAAATTACTATTTACAAAGTTATAAGCTAAATAGCTGAACAGTAATAGATTATTAGTCCTTTAATATGAGGTGGTATATGTGTTTCATTCCACTTATGTTAAAGGAATATCACAAACATATATTCTGCATTTGTTGTTAATAGTGGATAGTATGCACTTAAGTAATAATAATCTGGAATTTCATTATTAAGAGTTCTTATATAGGGTGTAATTAGTTTCATGCCATTAAAAAAACTGGTGGTAGGGAACGACAAGACAAACAAAAAAACCTTATATAACATGGGGTCTAAAGCTCATAGTTTTGGAGAAAGAAAATAAACAAAAATTTCGCAAATTTTCAATAAAATTTTTTGAGAACTGTTGGAATCTTGAGGTAGGTTTAAATCTAGATCTGATCTGAAAAAAACTGTACTCTCACTGTCCCTTGTGCAATATTTTAGTTACTGTGGGTGTTTCGATATGTACACACGTCCAACCCGCCGTTCGTTATTTTTGTTATTTTTGAATTTCGCGTCATTGTGTATTTATAGTTAAGATTTATTTTATTGACTTACCGTTCAAGTTGTCAAATTCTTGATTACTCTACTGTGGGTGTTTCGATATGTACACACGTCCAACCCGCCGTTCGTTATTTTTGTTATTTTTGAATTTCGCGTCATTGTGTATTTATAGTTAAGATTTATTTTATTGACTTACCGTTCAAGTTGTCAAATTCTTGATTACGCTCAGACACAACTTACTTGTTCGTTCTTACTGTATTCCTTTTTGGCTTTTGTACCAAGTTTTTATTTTATTTTTCTTTATTGACAATGTTAGTTGATAGTCTAGTGTTTAGTGTTGAACGAAGTGCGTATGTCCTTAATTCGACGTACCGAACTGTGTATTGATGCAGATGCAGAGATTTTGAATCATTTAGGTAGGTAGTAAGCTTTTAACCCAGGACACTCATTTATGTTACAAATGTTAATAAACCACATTTAAATTTTCTAAATTATAAACAATCCAATATTTTGTTCCAAATTAAAAAACACACATGTAAATAAATGCTCTGTTTAAACCCCTATGGCCATTATTTGCTTGCACTTGTTTAAGTTCAGTTGAGGCGGTCCAGCAAAGGTGGTCGATGATCCTTTGACACCGCAGACCACCGCGTGTCAATTTAAAAGTTGTGTAATTGGGAACTACAAGTCCATTGACCAAGGTTCTCAATAGTTGTCTACCATAATATTAAAAATATTGACCTAGATCAGTTTTTTCAAAGTGCCCCTAGCGGGAAAAGTCATAAAGGTTTTTTGTTTGTCTAGTCGGTACCCATTACCAGTTTTTTTTAATTACATGAAACTGATTACACCCTGTGTTTTAACATCACAGTATGTATTTTAAATTGTGTGGAAAAACTATTGTAATGTGATTTTACAGATTTACATAGTATTTTTAATAACATTTTTAATATGTAAACTAAATCCTTACATTACTAACATTGCAGAATAAACGCCATGTTTATTGTAAAAAGAATAGCACATACACATACAAATACTTATTGTCATGTTTCTAGAATCTATTTACTATACATTTAGTTATTGGTTTATGTAATAAATAACTATAACAAATTGACATTAAATGTCCAATATAAAAATACTAATAATACTGATGCAAAACAAAAATACAAACAGTATCTTATGGCAATAAGTAGGTACATGCACAAGAAGCGTCAAGATTTTTCTTGAAAAACTGTGGCTTGTTTTAAGAAGTGTATTTGGGACCGTTTGAGGTCAAGAAATTCCTACATCACATAATTCTTATAACAGCCCTTATTTTAAAATCTTGTTTGTTTCGAGGTAATCACTGTATACACTTTTACTCAGTACATTGACATCCATTCGAATAATTCTAAGGCTATTCATTCATATGGTTCCATACCCTTAATGCAAATATTACATAATTTATTTCTGTTTCCCACTGCTTCATATCAGAATGATTGTCAGCTGACAATAAATATTTTCTTATAGTTTGGTTGTGTCGTATGGGCAACAAAAGTGTCCTTGGTCTTGCACACATGCCTCTGTCTGCAGAACATACGTGTTGGTCCACACAATACTTTAAATCTACACTTCCGCACGGACTGATGACCTCTTCTGAAGGGTAGTTCCAATATTTAAAGTTTGGGCCTTCCAAAACACACCATCTTCTATTCCATATTGTGCATCCATGCTCGTTGTCCACACCGAGAGTTAAGAAACCACTTACTTTGTTCATTAGTTTCACCTCACTTTTAATTTTCATCGAGAATGTCCCTAATAAGGAAGAACTTAGTGGAGTGTTGTTCAATTTTAAGGTCAACTCGTTAGAACTCTCACTTTGCCTTGTTTTCGACAATTCAGGGCTCCTTATTTCGCACTTTCCCCAGAGACTGAATGATGACGGCTTAATGTGCAAAACGTCACTTAAAACCTTGTATTTTTTTGAATCCTTCTGTAAGTGACAGAATATTCTTGCTGTAGATGGGCAATTGGACTTTTGTTCCTGAAATATGAATATAAAAAAATCTTTGTTAATGTTATTATATAATATTGCAAATCAGATATAAAGATGGAGATGAATAAAGGACCTAAAATAAGCTTCTGCGGTACACCAGAATTAATAGGTCAAGAAGCTGACATCGATTTTTGTAGAATATACAACTGTCTAGCCATTGCAAGCTGTTATTTTTAATACCACAGGAACAAGGTTTAGCTAACCAGGCAGTTTAAATCAACGAAATTGAAAGCTCTAACTATATGAACAAATGTTAAATAATTAAATCTATGATTATCAAATAGCTGTAATGAAGTCATCCATGCCCTTGTTAGGTATCAAACTGACATATGCCTTTTAATTTTACAGCAAATTTAAAAGCGTAAAAGTACAAAGAGGACAATAATTTAAGAAACTGTAGATATATCAAAAGCGTACCTGTTGTTGAACTTTATTGCCCACTCTCATCGAGTAAATACACACCGATATATCAAAATCTGTAGGCAACTTTGTAAACCTGAAAGTTTTCTCTATATTTACATGGCCATTTTCTTCAGCTACCACGACATCACTTGCCAGGACTGTACTGGCACAAGTTAATATCACAAGAAAATGTTGTGTGAAGTCTCGACGAGGATGAACATCTGATTCTGTTTTGTTGAGATTTTTTCCTGGAAATTTTAAATGGCTTATCTCTACTTGACCGCAGCTTCTATCATCATCTTTTCTTTCGTATGTGTCGTCCTCCATGTATTGTATTTCTTTGGTTAGAGCTTCTTTCGTGCACACTAAAAATAAATTTCTGTTAAAAATACGTCCATGATATTTTAGCTTAATCAATTTTGCCTTTGATTATATTATGTTAAAATATTGGGCCAACATATCATCTTGCAAAATATTTATACGTGTACTCCAGATACCATGTATATCTGGATCTCTTACACTATATGATTTATATACATTATAAATAATTTTGGCCCCAGAACACTTCCTTGTGGGACATTAAACTGGGTTTCTGCAGTTACACGGTTGGTCCAGTTTTTATTTACATGAATCTTATCATATACCAAATCTAAGAGTTTTTTACATTGATTGCAAAATTTGAGGTAAAACGACATTAAATAAAAGAGTGTGAAAGATTTTCGTTTGCTTATTACCTAAATAATATTTTTCTACTAAGGATAAGAATATAATTTTGAGCTTACATGCTACTAATAAGATTTTCTCCGCTTCTATATGTTCTACACTTGACTCGAATTCCTTTGTCGTTTTGCAGTAATTCAACGCCTTTGACACTTGAAACGTGATTTCGTTCTGAATTGATAATTCTCTCATTAGATTGTCTAAATGTGGATTGTCCGATGTAGCCGATAGTCTGTTATCATTGTTGAGGTCTTCAGGAATCACAGCTACTGCTGATCTAAAGGAGTATCTTCTTTTTATGGTCTTTTTTACGGTTGTGTATAAGCTAGTTGCTTTAGAGATTAGTTTGCATTCTGAGTTTCCCAAGTTGTGATCGTCATGTTTCCTGTGGTCCGTTTGGCTCTCTTCGTCTACATCCTAAATATAATATGGTTCACGATAAATATGTATATTTGTATGTATATTTTAATTACTTCCACATCCACTTAGTGGATTGGAAGTATAGTAATCGCAAAAAAATTTTCAAAAATTTTTATTCGTGAAATAGGTTTAGAATGTCATGAAACGCCGAGATTTTAAATTTGAGCGAAAAAAAATTTTCTGTCTGTCTGTCGGTCTGTCTGTCGGTCTGTCTGTCGGTCTGTCTGTCGGTCTGTCTGTCGGTCTGTCTGTCTGTCTGTCTGTAACTTTTTTTGTCCGCACGCTTTCTCCGGAACGGTTTAAGATATTGACCTGAAATTTTGTACACGTATATATTATAACGAGATCTGGAACTGGATTGTTTTTTGAGGAAATCCGGTGAAGGGTTGGGGGTTAAATAGGGGTAAATAGGGGGATATAAGTAAAGCAAGCTTGTAAGAGTACAGAAACTTGAAATTCGGTGTATGTACTAGAAGTTAAGGCCTCAGATTTTTTTATAATATTTTTCAACCCCCCCACCACCCCTACCCCATTAAAGGGGTTGATAAAATAAAGTTGAGATATTCATTTGAAATTTCGTACACGTATGTATTATAACGATGTCTAGAATTAGATTATATTTTGGGATGATTCCGTTGAAGGGTTGGGGGTTAATTTGGGGTAAATAGAGGAATATAAGTAAAACAAGTTGGTAAGAGTACAGAAACTTGAAATTCGGTGTATGTACTAGAAGCCAAAGCGTCAGATTTTTTAATAATATTTTTCAACCCCCACCACCCCTACTCCAATTTGAAAAGGGTTGATAAAATAAAATTGAGATATTCATTTGAAATTTTCTACACGTATGTATTATAACGACATCTGGAACTAGATTATATTTTGAGATAATTCCGTTGAAGGGTTGGGGGTTAAATAGGGGTAAATAGGGGAAAATAAATAAAGCAAGCTGGTAAGACTACAGAAACTTGAAATTCGGTGTATGTACTAGAAACCAAGGTCTCAGATTATTTATAATATTTTTCAACCCCCACCACCCCTACTTCATTATTAAAAGGGTTGATAAAATAAAATCGAGATATTCATTTGAAATTTGGTACACGTATGAATTATAACGACATCTAGAACTAGATTACACTTTGAGATGATTCCGTTGAAGGGTTGGGGGTTATTTAGGGGTCAATAGGGGGAAACAAGTAAAGCAAGCTGGTATGAGTACAGAAACTTGAAATTCGGTGTATGTACAAGAAGTTAAGTCCTCAGATTTTTTTATAATATTTTTCAACCCCCCCACCACCCTTACCCCATTAATGGGGTTGACAAAATAAAGTTGAGATATTCATTTGAAATTTCGCACACGTATGTATTATAACGACGTCTGGAATTAGTTTATATTTTGAGATGATTCCGTTGAAGGGTTGGGGGTTAATTTGGGATAAATAGAGGAATATAAGTAAAACGTTGGTAAGACTACAGAAACTTGAAATTCGGTGTATGTACTAGAAGCCACAGCGTCAGATTTTCTTATAATATTTTTCAACCCAACCACCCCTACTCCAATATGAAAAGGGTTTATAAAATAAAATTGAGATATTCATTTGAAATTTGGTACACGTATGTATTATAACGACGTCTGAAACTAGATCATAATTTGAGATGATGCCGTTGAAGGGTTGGGGGTTAAATAGGGGCAAATAGGGGAAAATAAGTAAAGCAAGCTGGTAAGACTACAGAAATTTGGAATTCGGTGTATATACTAGAAACCAAGGCCTCAGATTTCTTTCTAATATTTTTCAAACTCTACCACCTCCGCTTCATTATTAATGGGATTGATAACATCAAATTGAGATACTCACTTGAAAGTTAGTACACATATGTATTGTAGTGACATCTGCTTGAGATGACTCCATTGAGGTGGTAGGTTGTAAATAGTGGAAAATAAGTACGGTAAACTAGAAACTTCATTTTTAACGTATATGGTAGAAACCAACTCCTCAAACTTTTCTATGACATCTACCCCAAATATTATTAAAATTCTATGACCAATAATTTCCACATACTAGAGTGCAAATATAGTCAAGATGTTTCCTTTAAAGTGATTTGGACGAATAGTCTGGATGTGGAAGTAGTGATTCCTTAGGCAGCGGTTTTTTTTGTTGTATTAAAAATAAATAAATGAGTACCCTTTTTGAATATATGATGGATCAATACTTTCAAAATCGACATTCCAATGTTTTTTGTGGTAAAACGCAGATTAAGTTAAATTTGTTATAGTTTAAAAAAGGTCCTGTTTATTGCCACATACCCAGATTCATTCAAAATTCCAAAAAAATAATCTCTCAAAAATTCAATATTAAATAAAAGTTGCGAAATGTGGAAGGCTTGCGTAAATACCTTTACAAATTCCCACCATGATTGAATTAGGATGACCACCCTGCATATTTTTCAATAATAGGTGTCTTCCTTGCCAGTAGCGTTAACTATATGCCAAATATTATTGTCATCCATCACATTTTCAGTTGCTCACTCACGTAGTGGAGTGGAAGTATAACAGTACTTAGTGGTTAAACATTTTCAATATTTTTTTTAAATAGATTTAAAATGTCATGAAACGTGAGAATTTTAAATTTGAGCAAAAAACATTTTTTTTCATAATCTATTCCCCTCAGACGGTCCACCCTGTATATTTTTCAGTGAAAGTCGAACCATTTCTTCACTGGCAGTAACGTCAACTACCTACCAAATTTGACTATTCTCCGTCAAGTAGTTTTTTTAGTTAATGCACCAACAGACAGACAACAGACCGACAGACAGACCGACGGAATTGAAAAATCTATATTTTCGTTCTTGAGATGCGAGGGAAGTAAATGTGTTTATTTATAATACATAATTTTTTATATCTTTAGACTTTACATATGAACTTCTAGTCCAAAGAAAATTTTATACCACATAGCGACCACTTTTTTTAGATGGTTTTTTGAAAACTTACGTTTTTTGGGTCGCTGAAAATCGGGATCCCGCAATCCTAAAAGCTGGGGAACAACCCTAAAAACGCTATAAACACACCTTTTAGGGGTTTTTTCGCGATAATTTTAATATAAATCAGAAGAATTTTTTTACCACTAGAATACATGGAAAAATTTTTTTCTTGCTAATTTAAAATTTTCACGTTTCATGGAATTCTAAACCTATTTAAAAAAAATCCGTTTTGGAAAGAAATTTTACCACTAGAGAAAAACATTTTTTTTTGCTCAAATTTAAAATTTCTACGTATTACATTCTAAATCTATAAAAAAAAAAATTAAATTTTTTCAATAAAAAAATTTGTAATGTTCTTTTACCACTACTATAGAATAGAAGGAAACATTCCTATTTGCTCAAATTTAAAATTTCCACGTTTCATTAATTTCTAAGCCTATTTCAGAAGAAAAAAAATTTAATTTTTTTTTACCATTTTTGAAAAATTTGTTACCACTAAAATAGATGAAAAAAATGTTTGTTCTTTGTTCAAATTTATAATTTCCACGTTTCGTGGCATTATAAACGTATTAAAAAAAATTTTTGGAAATTTTTGAAAATATTTTTAACATTTTTGAAAAAAATTTTATCACTAAAATAGTTAGATGGCAAAAAATTTTTTCTTTGTTCAAATTTAAAATTTCCACGGTTCATGGCATTCGAAACCTATTTCAAAAAAAATATTTTTTTTAAATTTTCAATATTTTTGTATCACTACTATGGAATTGATGAAAAATTTTTGATTGCTCAAATTTAAAATTTCCACGTTTCATGACATTCTAAACTATTTGGAAACAAAATTGACATTTTTTTACCATTTTGGAAAAAAAATTTACCACTTGAATACATGGAAAAAAAATTTTCTTGCTCAAATTTAAAATTTTCACGTTTCATGGAATTCTAAACCTATTAAAAAAAAATTAATAATTTTTTTACCGTTTTGGAAAAAAAAACCACTAGAGGAAAAATTTTTATTTTGCTCAAATTTAAAATTTCCACATTTTATGGCATTCTAAATCTATTTAAAAAAAATTTGAAATTTTTTCAATGAAAATGTTCCTTTACCACTACTATAGTATAGAAGGAAACAGTCCTTTTTGCTCAAATTAAAAATTTCCACGTTTCATGAAATTCTAAGCCTATTTCGGAAGAAAAAAATGTTGAATTTTTTTTTACCGTTTTTGAAACATTTGTTACCACTAAAATAGATGAAAACAATTTTTTTTTCTTTGTTCAAATTTAAAATTTCCACGTTTCATGACATTCTAAACCTATAAAATTTTTTTTTTTTTATTTTTGAAAAATTTTTTACCACTAAAATAGATGGCAAAAATTTTTTTCTTTGTTCAAATTTAAAATTTCCGGTTCATGGCATTCGAAACCTATTTCAACATTTTTTTTTTTTTTATTTTCAATATTTTTGTATCACTACTATAGAATAGATGAAAAATTTTTTTTGCTCAAATTTAAAATTTTAAAGTTTTATAGCATTCTAAATCTATTTTTAAAAAAATTAGAAATTTTGTCAATGAAAAAATTTGTAATGTTCTTTTACCACTGCTATAGTATAGAAGGAAACAGTCCTTTTTGCTCAAATTTAAAATTTCCACGTTTCATGAAATTCTAAGCCTATTTCAGAAGAAAAGGAATATGAAAATTTTTTTACCAACGTCCTTGAAAAATAAAAAAAAATAAAATTTTTTTAACTGCTACTATACTTCCACTCCACTACGTGAATGTGGAATTGAAAATGTGACAAATGGCAATAATATTTGGCATATGCACCTATTATACTTTTATTGAAAAATGTACAGGGTGGTCATCCCAAGAAATAATTCAACCATAGTGGACATTTGTAAAGGTATTTGCGCAAGCCTTCCATATTTGGCACCTATTATTTAGTACTGAATTTTCGCTGCTGGATGAGCACTCTGTATATTGTTTTGACCAAAAGTTATCAGGTTTTCTTAGTAATAATAGTGATAACTATATTTCGATTATTATTCTCAATGTCATTTCGGAATTAATATTTTTTTAGAGTGACCGCCATGTACACAAAGAGGGAAGTTCTGTGTAAATACCTTTACCGATTTTTTTAATATTAATTTGCAATATACCAAATATAACCAAAAAAGGTGTGTTTGTAGCGTTTTTAGGGATGTTCCCCAACTTTTAGGATTGTCATTACTCAATCTTCTCAAATGAAACCCCTGCATGTTTTAACTTAAAATGTTTCAGCATTCAAATACACGCTTGAAAAGTCTATCAAATCACGTATTAACACTTGGTTGGGCATTTTGCTTCAAAAATAGTGTAATAATGTGATTGTACTTACATTAGAGCTTGAAGGTCTGTCCGAATTTGTTATTCCCTCAAGTGCGTTGTCCAAAAATTTATTGGCATCATAATCCGATGTGGCAATACTCGTTGAATCCATCGATGATGCTTCGAAATCCTCAACAGTTGTCTCGATGTTCGCATCATCAGTGGACACTATAAACCTGTAAACGTTCTTCTCGGGCGATTCCTGGCTACTCGGAAAACTGAATCCGTTTTTCTCGTCAGGGCACGTACTGTTCGAAGTACTGATAGAACTAAGACTTGCTGGAGAATAACTCGGAGGAGAAGAAAACACCGTTTCGGAGTACTCCTCGTCCGAATTCTCCTGCCTCGATAGCTTCCGGTGGTACATACGACTGTAGTAGTGATTCAGCACGTCACTGTATTTGTCAGTGATTAATTCGTGGATGATAAGAGAGTCGTCCAATTCCATATTCGCTTTCTTTAGCAAGGCGTTACGGCCCATGATCGGTTGGTTCGCCTTGGGCTTATTCGGGCTGAGCGAATCTTTTCCGCTCATGACGAAGTTTGTGGAATTTCTTTCGATTGCCGGTGACTGCGTTTTCGAAAGGTCGTTTACGACGTTTAAGACGGAGCCAGTGGTCTTCATTTGGTCGGTGTCCGTTATGACGATTTTGAGTTTTAGTGGTTTGGTTTCGATTTGGTGATCACACTTTTCTGGGCAGTCCTTCAAGTTCTTGTTGTTTATTTTCACTGGGTTTGTATCGGCGTTAGTTTTTGGATTATTCATGGTTACTTCGATTGTTACGACTTCCTTCTTTGAGATTCTCCGAGTTTATAGTTGAATTGTGCAGTGGAGACGGGAGTTGAAGTTCTAGTTTAAAAACTTTTTCTATTTCGAACGTCTTAACTGCGATGGACCTAAAATGAGTACCTACATAATATGAGTATTATATGGCTAGGTTGGTTAATTAAACAAAATTAACAAATGTATAGCCGGATAATTATATAAAAATAGTCCAGTGTTTGACGGTTTTTCGCTGATAATTATTTCTGGTAAAATGATTGACTTGAAATTTTGCACAGAAAGTAGGGATTGGCTCAAGGGACATAAGTTATACAGTGAGTCCCACTTTTCACGGTAACACCTACGAAGCTCAGTTATTAATAAATCGATTTATTTCAAACTTGGTTAAGTTATACACCTCTTGAAGGTAACTAAAAGCGCATATACCTTTTTAATTTATTCCATAGACGTGCGGACTAAGGGAGTGAAAATGGGGTAAATTTTCAGGTAAATTGTTTTAGGGATTTTTTTTAATACCACCGTCTCACAGTTCATCCTTTAAAACCCCATTGTGCCAAATTTTGTTAAAATATCTCTAGTAGTTTTGGAGGTATAAACAGGTACCTACATAAAATGACCTTTAGGTTATTATGCCACGGATTACGCTAATTCCAACAAAGTGGGGCAGCGCATTAAGAAATTAATCGGAATATTAAAACAGTTTTAAATTAACATAAAATAAAATTTCCTAAATTTTTAGCACTAAAAATATGTTTTTAATTGAGTGTTCTATTATTTAGTTAATCAATATCATATGTAATACACAAACTAAACAAAAAAATACATAATTAAATTGTTAATACCAAAATGATTTAAATAAATATTTAATAACATAACTAAATGTTTGTTATTTCTACTAAGCCACCATTTAATCTAATACACTTTTCTACTATTTTTCTTTTATGATTTAGAACTTTGCGTAATTTTACTGGTGTCACCTCTCGACAAGCTTCTGTAATCTTCTCACATAATCCTTGTCTGTTTCTCGGACGACTTTTGTAAACGTGGTTTTTAATTACCCCCCAAAAATAAAAGTCCATTGGCGTGATATCTGGGGACCGCGGGGGCCACTCATGTAATGGACTGTTCCTTCCAATCCACATTATTTGAGGAAAAGTAAGGTTTAGCCAATTTCTAACAATTGAATTGTGAGCCGGCGCCACATCTAACTGGAAAATTAAATTTACCATTTGCAATAATGGAAGGTCCTTTAAAAATCCATCAAGATTTTTCCAAAAAAACGGGACCCATAATTTTATTATTCAATATGCCACACCAGACATTGACTTTGGCTACGTATTGGTCCTTACAATTTATTACCCAATGCGAGTTTTCAGCTGCCCAATAACGAGTGTTCTGTGACGACACAACCCCATTAGTTGAAAATGTGGCTTCGTCAGTGAAGATGATTAATAAAATTCTGATCATTCAAATATTCCCCTTGTAACCACAAACAATATTCTAGCCTTCTTTCCTCATCACCATCTTTTAGAGTGTGTAAAAATTTTGGCTTGAAAGCTTTTAGTCTATTTCTTTTTAGACCACGCCAAACATTATTTTTACTAACGTTTAAAATGCGAGCAACTGAGCGAATACTAGATGTTGGGTGATTTCTGAATGCCGTGATGATTCGTGCATCGTCAGCATTTAATATTTGATATTTTTTTTGTCTATGCTTCTTAGATTAACAAGTCTAATTAAAAGGTCTATTAATATTACATACAGTTTTTGCTGCTACGGGATTTCTTCGATCTGGATGTCTTGCATTGAAAATTCTGGCCGCTCTCCTATATGAAATTATATTTTCACCCACTATCCGAATTAATTCGACTTTATCAGCTACAGAAAGATATTCCATTTTAAATAAGAAACTGAATAATAATTTAAACAACAAATAATGACAAGTGCCATTACTGTCAAGTTAATAATTTTGTTTACGATTTCAAAGCTAACTAGATTTAAAATAAGTAAACTGTATAGGGCCCGTATAAATGGGCAGAATGTTCTTAGCCTCTTTGGCGAGTACGAAGATATTTTTGATTATTACTTCAAATTTGTAGCAAAAAATGTGGAATAACTTTGTTTCTAAATTCACCCCGTTCCAAGGTAAAGGCCATTAATTCTTGACAAAACGTCATATGTACCTTTTTTATACCTCTAAAACTGCTAGAGATATTTTGACAAAATTTGACACAAAGGGGTTTTATGCCCTATGGGATGGTGGTAATCTTTGAAAAAAAAAGACTCCTAATACAAGTTACCTGAAAATTTACCCCATTTTCACCCCCTCAGTCCGCACGCCTATGGAATAAATTAAATAGGTATGTGCTCTTTTAGTTACCTTTAAGAGGTGTATAACTTAACCAAGTTTAAAATAAATCGATTTACTAATAACTGAGCTACGTAGGTGTTACCGTGAAAAGTGGGACACACTGTATAGTGCTTTTACCCTGGGTGGATGCCGCTCCTCTTCGGGGGTGGAAATTAGTACACTCAAAATTACCGCAGAAATCAATAGGGGGATGAATTCTAAGCAAGAAATGTTCTATGAAGTTTTTTCGATAAATAAATATTTTTCCTGCTATTCGCGATTGAAAATGTTGATTTTGCATCAAAAAAATGCACGTTTTATAGCGATATTTTTCACAAATAACTCGAAAATCTTACGTTTTGTCAAAAATCATCAGAAGCAAAAATTAAACTTATAAAATAATACATCGATTGGTTTTCTTTTATTTCTGTAGAATCAATACGAACCGAGTTATGGCTAGTTGAAGATGACTGTTTGTTCGCTGAAAACTGAATTCGAACCTTTCATCTTTAAATAACGGAAAAACGACGAATTTTTGGAGGAAAACCTGTCAGACCTTTTTTAAAGTATTTTAAAAGATCTTTAAAACGGGCGTTAGTAAATGTCGTTAGCATAAAGACTTACGGAGTTATGACTGATTGATTTGCCAGCGTAAGGTGGGCATTGCTGCCGATTCCTGGCATCCATGGAGGTTCGTTCCAACACGCAGCTTGGTCGTCCGTCGAACACACATGCTTGTTGTCAGCAGCGAGAGCCGCATGACGCATGGGGTGGGAATATAGGATGGGAAGTGTAGGTGTTTGAGAGATGCTTCTTTTAAGTTTCTGTGCTTCTATTAAGTTTCCATTTGTCACAATCGACTGGGGTGTGGTGTAGGTGTTTGCGAGATGCTTCTTTTCAGTTTCCATGCTTCTTTTAAGTTTCCATCTATCGTCATCTCCTTATTTTTCTTCTTCTAAGTTTTCTGTTTCTTCTGTCTCTGAATCTGGAAGCTTTCATTTTTTTTTCTGTATTTTATTTTTGCCTTTTTTTAATTTTTTAAAAATTTGTTTTAACCGCTCCACTAATAAATATCCATCTACGGTGGAGTTGCTGGGAAGGGCCCTATCTCGCGGTAACAATATTTTTTTTTGCGCGTTATGAGAAAATAGGTCCGAAGAGATAGTTCGCTCACCCTGTATGTCATTTCCTTGAAACAATCGGTTCCAATTTCGGGCAGTTTTTCCATTTCATGACCTATATATTATGTTTATTACCTATATATTATGTTTAATACCTATATATTATGTTTATTACCTATATATTATGTTTAGTATCTTTTCAATTTTCATCTCCATTTCTTGTTTAAAATTTAATAATTGAACCAATGCTAATGCTACATAAACAAAAACTTATCTGTTTCATTCACACATCCGTCTGGCTGTTACCTATCTCATATCACCCACTCCAAGAAGGGACGAATCCAGGTATAGATTTTACAGTCAAGCACTCAAGCAGTATACTTTTGAAAATAAAATGGTTGTCTCGTTTTTTCGGAGGAAAAACCGGCAACGAAACCAATGGCTTAATTTAATTTTTTTCGAGTAGAAATTAATGCAAGCGATTTCACAAATGCATTACCTAGACTAAAAAATGTTACGATTTTTTTTCACATTACATTTTCAAGTTCAAAATTACAGTAAAATTTGAAACGCAAACCGAAAAATGTATAGACCACTAACAATCGGCGCGGAAATATAAATAACATTAGAAATTGCGTTTGCACTCATCGCTTTTCGGAAATTCCAGCCGGATGTGCTGAACAGAAAGAAGAAAAACCACGTTGTGTACTGACTACATGACAAATTTGTACTAAGAAGTACCTACTGAGGGACGTAATTAGTACGAAACAATACAGATTGCTGGCGTCAAAATAGACAGATTAGTCCAAAAATATTATCTCGAAAATTGCTTTCTAATGGAGCTAAAAAGATAAACCATTGATATTTCCAATGATTGACTAATATCATCCATGTCTTTTATTTAATACAACTGTTTGTGCTGAACTTATTATACAGTGCCAAACGAAACCATATTTATTTTTTTCAAATATCTTCGTAGCCGATATATCTGTCTCATCTTTGGTACTATAGTGCAGTAAAATAAGACAAAGAACGGACATTTAACTTCGGATTTTTTTTTTAATTGTTATAAATGCTCTAGGTATAAAAGTCCACCTATTAAAAATGCCGCTGCTTTCTTGTTGTTGCAATTATAAACAATTATTGCAAAATTAAATAATAAATTGTATTGTGTGCTAAATTCAAAAGAATGAAGCCTGATAAAATGTTAGTAGGGGGTTTTCGAGGTCGCTGATTACAAAGATGATGTTTAAAATTCAAAATGACGGATCCAAAACGGCGGAATGATGTAACAAATGTCATATTATTGATATTGCGTGCAAAATTTAAAAGAATGAAACAGGGTTCTCTCTGTTTGTTGCAAAATAGCCATTTGTTTAATGAAAATTGCAAAAGAAAATTATTTACAACGTTTTTAAATATTTCCCAGAAAGTAAAAACATTTATTATCATAAAAGACACTTGGTTACATAAAAAAAGCAAATTTGACGCGAAAAAAATTTGCCCACACCGAGAATCGAACGCTCTACCCAAATGCGCGTTAAATCTTACTATTTTCACGTCGTGGGAGAGATTTTTTTAAGGGTCAAAAACACGTATAACTCTTCAGGGATTGAATATTTTTTGTAGAACTTTTTGTGGTTGATGGGAAAACTTGTTGGCTTTCGTTTGCATCGAACCTCGTGTCCAAAAAGTTGTTAATAAACAAATTGGAGCCTTACGCAATATCACTTTTATTTCCGGTTCCGGTTATCCGATCAAGTTCTTTCTGGTCTCAAAATGTTCCTTCTTCCGAGCACTTTCATATGCACAAAACCCCATTTCGATACGCTTACCCAGAGCCGAGATATTCCATTTGTTAATTTGCAAAATTAATTTCAACTTTAAATAAACAAAAGCAAAACATTGCATTCGTGCAGACTTCTATGGGGGTTATGCCCAACATCAATATTTATCGTTTAAAGGTGGTTTGAAGTCGATCAAACTTTCAAAAAAGTTATTTACTAATTAACAAATTATGCTAATTTTTTAAACAATCAAAAAGTATTGAAGATATCGGGCCAAAAAAATATGGTGTATTCTTTGGCATAAAAGACATGTACTTTGAAAAAAAAAAACAATATACTGACCTCATTAGTTTCGGAGTAATCAATTTGTTAATTAAGAAATTTATTTTGGTTATAACAAATGGACGGGTTAACAAAATGAGTTGTGCCTGGCGCCAAACGACGCGTAAATATCTGTCGATTGAATCAAGGTTTTTTCGGATCCGTCAAACTGTTTTTATTTTATTAAATAAAAACGAAAACATTTTTGTTTAGACAATTATTTGACCATGAAGCTCGCGGTTTAGGAAAATGTTTGAAAATCTTGTTCAGCGGAATTTTTCCTATAAGAATCAGTTGCTAACTCAAATGGTATACAAAATTTGTAAAATCACCTCTTTTTTACCCCAGTCAGACTCGCCTATCGCGAATAACTCGAAAAATATTGATTTATCGAAAACACTTCTTAGAACATTTTTTGCTTAGAATTCAACCCCTCATCGATTTCTGCTGTTATTTTGAGTTTACTAATATAAATAATTATTTGCGCCACTTGGGATGTTTCTGATTTTGAATAATATTAACAAACACATTTAAAATAAAATCATCAAAACCGGACCTGTCTCCTAGGACTAAAAAGTAAAAACCTTCATTGACTTGACAATTATAATATGCTCGCTCCTTGAATAATATGATATTTTGGAATATATACAGACTGTCTTTTTTACGAGGGCCACACCAAATATCTCGCTTAATATCTATTGTAGAAGAATAAAGTTTTAGAAACAGTTATCCCATTTTTTGTGAGCTATATTTCAGTAAAAAGAAATTTGAAATCCATAGCCTACTTTATGAGATATATTACAAAAACCTGAAAAATAGGAAAACCACAAACGGTTATAGCTTCCTTATTTGAGGAGATACGAAAAAAGTTAAAGGAATGAAAGTTGACGGCAAAGACAATAAGAATAATAACGTGTAACAAAAAAATCGAAAAATGCAGTTGGCTTTGACATACGCTATTGTGCAAAAATGAAAAATACATATCTCAAAGTAGGCCATGACGCCATTAATTCCGTTATTTTTTTCTCATTCCAACGATATAAAACATGTCACAGAAATTTTAACCGATAGTGTCAATATTTAATATTTTACGAATACCACAATTCATATAATTGAATCGTAACAATCAGCTGTGCCATAATAGTAAAAATTCACTTTATAATAATTATAATTCCGTAATTATTTATTACAATTTAATACAAACCAATAAATATCTCATAAATAAAAATACAAGTACAAAACGAACATCCAAAGAAAAAAACGAAAAACTATGTATAACAGTACTACCTACTACTATATTGAAAAGAAATTGTGTGTATTTATTTTTCTAACTACAAATGCTCAAATTGTGCACCATGCATTCTGACACATAAACGTGCTCTACGAGACACGTCACGCATTACATTTTGGAGCATTTCAGGAGTAATTGCCTCACATGCGTTTCGAATTCTGGTTTTGATGTCCTTAATATTTTCAGGGGCAGTTTGAAATACCTTGTCTTTAATGTAACCCCAGACGAAAAAATCCAAGGGAGTAATATCTGGTGATCGAGCTGGCCATAGAATGGGTCCATAGGTGCCTATCCAGCTATCTGGCATAACTTGATTTAAATAATTTGTACATATTACAGCAGTGTGAGGTGGAGCCCCATCTTGTTGAAAATATGAATAATTTAATCTTTCTGCCACTGTTAATTCATAAAGAAAATCTTGAAATTCGTTTTGCAGGAAATTAAGGTATCTACGAGCGGTTAATTTGCCATCATAAAAATAAGGTCCAATTACTTTAGTCCCTAAAAGACCCAACCAAACATTCGTAGAAAATCTTTCTTGGAAAGCAGTCTCTCTGCACCAATGTGTATTTTCTCGTGTCCACTTATAATGCATATTTCTATCGAAAAATCCATTATTAGAAAAATTTGATTCGTTCGACCAAAGAATTTTGCTACATATCAGCGCGTCATTCCTTTTCTTATTTAATAACCATCTACAAAATCTTACTCTCCTTGGCTTATCTCCCTCATTTAAATGTTGAACTTTCCTCATTTTGTAGCATCGAAATCCGTTTTTTTTCAATATTTTTCTTGCACTGTCTTTTTTTATGCGACAGTTTCTCTGAATTTGTCTCAAAGAGGTTTCCTCATTTTGGTTAACATAATTCATTACTCTATTCACTTTTCTTACATTATCCGCAACATGCGCTCGCCTTACTACTTTTTTTGAAAATGAACCGTGCGTTTTTAGATTTTGAACTAACTTCCTAAACATAGTTCGATTTGGCTGCGGAGCATCTGGAAATCTATCTCCGTAAACCGTGACTGCCATCTCAGCGTCAAAATTGCACTGACAATAAATGCTAATCATATCGAATTTGTTATTATTGGTGTACACCATAATTACTGATATAAAATTTGTCTTAGAACTCGACAACGCAACATACAACAGTGACAATCTGTCAAATTTATTAATAACTGTATACATTGTTTTTCACTAATTATGGCACAGCTGATTGTTACGATTCAATTATATGAATTGTGGTATTCGTAAAATATTAAATATTGACACTATCGGTTAAAATTTCTGTGACATGTTTTATATCGTTGGAATGAGAAAAAAATAACGGAATTAATGGCGTCATGGCCTACTTTGAGATATGTATTTTTCATTTTTGCACAATATCGTATGTCAAAGCCAACTGCATTTTTCGATTTTTTGTTACACGTTATTATTCTTATTGTCTTTGCCGTCAACTTTCATTCCTTTAACTTTTTTCGTATCTCCTCAAATAAGGAAGCTATAACCGTTTGTGGTTTTCCTATTTTTCAGGTTTTTATAATATATCTCATAAAGTAGGCTATGGATTTCAAATTTCTTTTTACTGAAATATAGCTCACAAAAAATGGGATAACTGTTTCTAAAACTTTATTCTTCTACAATAGATATTAAGCGAGATATTTGGTGTGGCCCTCGTAAAATAGACAGTCTGTATAATAATTATTGGAAAATATATACATTAACACCTTACCTTTGATCGTCTCCACGAAGCGAATGGCACCTCTTAACTAACCACGATTTTTAAGGAGACGTCTACGTGAGTACTCCCGCACTGGCACTTTACATCTGCAAATCTTCATTGGTAACAACAAATTATCATCGATAATATCAATTAATAGCAAACAGTAAATAGTGTTGTGTTTTTACTCTGTTATCATTTCTTCTGGGAATATGGTAGGTATTCAAAATGATGGTTAAATAGTAAATAAACGACTAAAGGCGTAATCTTTTATCAAATAACTTATTTTGGTGCCCAAGTGGCTGTAATAAACTCAATATTATTCTGGTGATTCACCTTGTTAATCATTATTTGAGTACTAATTATGGCTATCGGAGTTGACCAAATATTATAAATTATATCGAGGAAAAATTGGGCCTGTCACAATTTGCGCTTATATCTCAACGCAACACCTCGAACTATGTTAGATGACATGATAGCCAAATCTTTACTTTAAGTTAATAAGTAATATAACTAATTATATACAAATATCTCTGATACATTTCGATTAGTTTAGTGCCCAACAAATTAAAATTCTATTGAGGACAAATACAGATCTCAATGAGCAGTGTAGCCTAGTAGTTCAATAATTATGAAGATTTCCATAACAAAAAATGTTATCTGAGATTTTCTATCAACCACTGTTAGTGGAGGGATTATACATCACAAAATCACAAAAATCAGTTCTGGGGGTACCGCGCAACCCTCCCAAAAAACCACCCCTTCGGTGAAGAAAGCCTTATTTTACTGATAACTTGTTAACCGTTAAAGATGTAAAAAAATTGTTCACCATAAAAAAGAAAGCTTGATTAATTGCCTAAAAAAAGTTCCTCTTGTAATTTTCTTGTATATGCCATGGTTTTCGAGAAAAGCGATATTGAAAAAAATTGCAAAATTTGTATTCTTAATGCGCACGAATTTTCGTTTATTTGAAATGTTTTGTGCATGGCCTATAGAAAAAATTGAATTGCTCGAAAACCAAACATGCCAGGAAGAAAAATAAAAGTGGGGTTTAAAGGGGATATAAAATACTGCATTGAAGTACTGCCTTGAACTGAAAGATAATGTATTTATAACTTATATTATAGTCAGTTATTTTTTATGGACCTGTGAATAGTTAGATGCACAAAACATCAAGAGATATCTATATTACATTGTTATTTTTATATACTAATAAATATCAATAGCCTTCACAAATGGAAACACAAGAGAGTATTTCATATCCCCTTTTTAAAACCCATTTTGATTTTTCTTCCTAGCTTGTTTGGATTTCCAGCAATTCATTTTTTTCTATAGGCCGCGCGCAAAAAAATCAAATAAACGAAAATTCGCGCGCATTAAAAATATAAATTTTGCAATTTTTGTCTATATCGATTTTCTGGAAAACCATGACATATACAAGAAAATTGGTTAACGAATTATCAGTAAAATAAGGCTTTTTTCACCGAAGGGGTGGTTCTTTTGCGGGGTTACGCGGCACCCCTAGAACTGATTTTTGTGGTTTTGTGATGTTTAATCCACGCACTAACAGTTACGGAAGGAAAATCTCAGATAACATTTTTTGCGAGTTTCTGGTGTAATTTTTACTTTATCGACTGGACTATACCCAAGTAGCACCTTAAGTCTGAATTACGTATCTCTAGAGACGGCCGTGATTAAAAATCTCAGTTTAAAACCTCAGATAAATACGTCTTTTATTTATCTGAGATCAAAACAAATACATGCTTTGGTCACTACCCCACGAGCCCAAGCATTAAAGTAAAAGTAAAGAAGTAACTTTTGACAGTTGATACTACTGGGAGGGGCATCATCAACATAATGCAGTCATTTTAGTCCTTTGAAGTAATTTAGACAACGAAAACGTAATTTTGCATTCCAGGGAAGAGACTTAATTCTATTTTGAAGTAAAAATGAGTTCTAGGACATTATATGAAGTAATATTTACCTTTAGGTTAAACACATATCCTAGGTAAACGTGGAAGTAAAATGAACTTACATTTTGCCTAAAATTCGAACTAGTTGTGACCATGAGGTTAAAGTTTTAACTAAAATCTGACTACAAGGACAATAGGTTACATTTATGTTCAAAATTGGTAAAATTTCCCTGTTTCTATCTAGGGAAAAGTCAGTGACTCCAAAGTTAATAACTTGGTCTAAAATTACGTAATATTTTCTTACACATTGACCTCAACATGCACTTTAACTTTATAGTCAAATTTTAAGGAACAATTACGTTAAAATTTCTTGAAAATTACACTAAAGTCAATGTGACTTTATCGGGCATCTCTTAAGAAAAGATTAACTAAATATTGCTTAATTAATTACTATTAAGTCCATATGCCTTTAAAGTTGAAAGTAATGGTTGCAATTACGTTATATCAACTATCTTAGGTCATTGTGGCTTTAAACTGGTAAAATAAACTAATTGTGCTGCTTGGGTAGGCGAAAGGAATTTAGAAAAGAAAAAGTGTCAACCCATCAACCCCATTTTTAGCCGAAAATTGTACCTCTCAATATACCGGATGACTCACGAATTGCGCTCGCCCCGATATTTCCTAAAATATTTGGAATAGAAAATTGAAATTTGGAGGCCTTATTACACGACTAAAATGCCATATTTTCAATAAAAAATCAAGTTTGGTGCACATCTGGTTTGACCGGAAATGCCCACAACTTTCGATTTTTAAATGGAACACCCTATATATTTTTACATTTTTGGAATCTAGAGGAAATTTTGAATACAATACATCCATTTTGGTCACTTTTTGATAAACATTAAACATTTTATTAAAAAATCTATTTCTGAATCCAGAGTGCTGTGGTGCCCAAAATATATTTTAGTTTGTGTGCTACGTTACTATAAAAATAAAAAGAGCAATATGATTGCATTACTTAATTCTCTAGAGGCGTTTAAAATTTTTAAATGTGATTTTTACCCACTAACTCGTTTTTTTTAAATGGGAATTTAATCGTTCACCAACATTTTTAAATACCTCATTTTCATACGAATCTAATGATACCAAAATTTAGAAAATCCGCTCAGAAATATTTGAGATTTCAGCCAAAATACAATGCAACCAAGCTTTTAGAAACATGCGGCTAATAGATAGTAGATTAGTGGGCTTTGGAAACTAAAATGGCACATTTCTGTGTAAATCTGGTAACCTAATAACATTGGAAAAATCATAGTAGCCATTGAATGTAATAAAACAATATCAGCTGTCAGACAGACTCGTGTAGTTATAGGCAATCTTGAGCTATCAAACATTTAATAATTGTGAGCGCAAAGAACGTTACAATTAAGTATAGCATAGGTATGTGGAGGTAAACACAATTACATCCACAAGGACATTTGCAATAGAATGCGACATCAGTTCGGTTTTCAGAGTTTTATTTAAACGAACATAAATATCGGGCCTATAAATAAATAAAAATCAATTCAGTTTGAACAATTAAACTTAAACTAGGTAACAGTAGGTATCTTTAAAATAATTAATATAATTAAACCATAAATTGACATTTATAGATATTGTTCAAAATGTCCACCATTTTTTTCTATACACAATTCGGCTCTGCGTACAGTTGCTTGAATGGCTCTACGCAATTCAGCCGGCGTTATTTCATTAAGAGCCCGTACAACTTTATTTTGCAGCTCTTCACGGGTATTTGAAGAAGTTTTATAAACTTTATTTTTGAGAGTGCCCCATACATAATAGTCGAGGGGTGTTAAGTCAGATGACCTAGGAGGCCACCTGATATGACCTTGATTTGCGATAAGGCGTTCACCATGCAAGTTGTTTAAATATTTCATCACTCTTCGGGAATTATGTGAGGGAGCACCATCTTGTTGGAAAAACAGATTTTGTAAATAGGCAAGAGGAAGTAAGTCAAGAAATTCTGCTGTCTGGTTTTGTAAAAAGAATAAATATCGTTCGCCAGTAAGTGTTCCATAAAAAAATATGGGTCCAATTATTCGATCTCCAAGTACTCCAAGCCAACAGTTAAACCCAAATCTTTCCTCAATATTCCCCCGCCCTACCAACCTCGGATTTTCTTGAGCCCAGTACCTAGTATTATTTCTGTTAAACATACCTTGGTTCGTAAATCTATTTTCATCTGAATATAAAATATGAAAAGGAAAACCTGGGTTTTGTTGTACTGCATTTAAGGACCAGTTGCAATATACTAGCCTCCTGTCGTTATCATCTCCATAAAGATGTTGGTGTGTTTGGTATTTATAAGACCGAAACTTACGTTTCTTTAAAATTCTGCGAACCGAAGACTGACTAATGTCGCATTCCATTGACAATTCCCTTGTTGATGTTGTTGGGTGTACCATCACAAATCCTAGTACATCAATTTCTTTGTCCTCACTTACAATAAATGTTTGATGGTCATCTTGTTGATTGGGTTCGTCTCTTAATTCTTGTTCCACTCTGGCAAACAAGTGTCTGCTTGGATGACGTCTGTTGGGATATCGTTGCTGATACAGTTCTGCAGCTGCAGTTGAATTTTTGAGACGCTCTCCATATATTAGTAACATATCGACCTTTTCATTTCTACTAAAATTATTCATTTTCTTTAATTTTTACTCAAAGAGATTTCCGCAACGCTTTATTTTGTATCTGTCTGACAGCTGATATTGTTTTATTACATTCAATGGCTATTATGATTTTTCCAATGTTATTAGGTTACCAGATTTACACAGAAATGTGCCATTTTAGTTTCCAAAGCCCACTAATCTACTATCTATTAGCCGCATGTTTCTAAAAGCTTGGTTGCATTGTATTTTGGCTGAAATCTCAAATATTTCTGAGCGGTTTTTCAAAATTTTGGTATCATTAGATTCGTATGAAAATGAGGTATTTAAAAATGTTGGTGAACGATTAAATTCCCATTTAAAAAAACCGAGTTAGTGGGTAAAAATCACATTTAAAAATTTTAAACGCCTCTAGAGAATTAAGTAATGCAATCATATTGCTCTTTTTATTTTTATAGTAACGTAGCACACAAACTAAAATATATTTTGGGCACCACAGCACTGTGGATTCAGAAATAGATTTTTTAATAAAATGTTTAATGTTTATCAAAAAGTGACCAAAACGGATGTATTGTATTCAAAATTTCCTCTAGATTCCAAAAATGTAAAAATATATAGGGTGTTCCATTTAAAAATCGAAAGTTGTGGGCATTTCCGGTCAAACCGGATGTGCACCAAACTTGATTTTTTATTGAAAAGATGGCATTTTAGTCGTGTAATAAGGCCTCCAAATGTCAATTTTCTATTCCAAATATTTTAGGAAATATCGGGGCGAGCGCAATTCGTGACTCATCCGGTATATAACTCATGTACCTAAAATCCAACACCTGAAAATTAGTGCGCCTATGTTTAATTAACAAGAAAAGTTACGGAAACGAGTTTTTGGCTTGTATAAATTTATCTTTAGGTTTTTCGAAAATACATTCTGGAAGAAGTTGTAGGTATTAAATATATCTACAAGATGAGCCCAACTGCATAAAAGTAAGTCAATTAGTTTTTTTAACCAAATGCAAAATACTGCTAAAAGCAGCTGTTTCTTAATTAATTTTTAACTTTAAAAATAATGAATGTAGAGGTAACAAACTTTGATAGATTATAGATTTTGCTGTGACTAATGAGTGTTTTTTATTTTAGAAATGTGTACTTGTGTAATTTTTGCAAAAAGCATTTGTCTAATAAAAAGGCATTTTTTTGAAAATCAATTTCTACAGCTTAGGGATGTTGTAGCGTAACATTGTTGGGCTTATCTTCCTCCTAAAGAGTGTTGTAATTTTGACAACAGCAACAAGCAACATCAATACTGACATCAACAATAGTACCTAATACAAATAACAATAATTGGACAAAGACACGTACAGAAGAAGAGGAAGTTAAAAGAGGTCCGTCTTATGGACTGAGATGCTTTTTTTGCAAAACTAATACGATATTTCGTTCTATCTCGTCGAGTTACCCCAAAACGATTGGCTATAACTTTTTGTACGTCCACAGAAAGCCGAGATATAGTCGAGGAAATATAGCATTCCACTGTCGAAGAATGTGCAGTAAGTCGGATCAAAATGCGGTTTTTTGCATTCGATTCCTTGATGCATTTATTCAATTTGTTCCTATTGTTGCGTATTTTCCACCTTGTAGGAAACACCCTGTATGAATCCGTGGGTTCTAAATGAATTCCAACACTTTGTTTAATAATTTACTGACTATACGATACTTCAAAATAACATTTACACTTTGTTTACTTGATATTTAACCTCACTTTTTACCGAACGTCACTTCTATAAACTTCTTCACTTTTATACTACTCTTTAATAAACTTCCTCCTCTGCGCCGGTAATCGCGCCTTATATACTCTGAAATTACCTCTAGATTGATCCAGAATCTTCTCACCATACCTAGGAAAAGTCCATTTCCTTCTACATATTTCCAGTCACTCACTATTAGGGCATAGGCGTATCAGTTTCCAGTTCCAAGGGGGTGTAATTCATAACACTATTTTAATCTTATACAAATGGAAATTTGCACTTGTACATCGTAAAAATGCATTTTTTCGCGTGCAGTCTTTGAGGTAATTAAAAAAAATCATTATTCTGTAATCCATGGTGGAAATTAGCCCAATTTGGTTACTAGAGGGATCTTGGGGTCGCTGATATTAAATATAATATTCAAGAAGTTGCTCGATGTACCTGGGAATCAAGAAGACCTGGTGTGAGGCCCATCCCCGTAGTTTTTCTCTAAATTTGCTCTGAGGTCCAATCATAATCTTTACTCGGGGGTTTTGAGGTCGCTGATCACGATTTTGATGTTCAAAATCTTCCCCAATATACCTGAAGGTCAGGGCGTCCTGGTTCTCTAGGCCATCCCTTGGACATTTACGCGTGTTTTCATTGAAAAGCATTGAAATTTGTCACTCGGGGGTTCTTGGGGTCGCTGATTTCAAATATGATATCAAACAACTTCCTCGATGCATCTGGTGATCATTACGACCGAGGTACCAAGATCATCCCCTGGAATTTTCTTCAAATCCGTTTCAATTGATATGAATTTATTCAGTTGTGGGTTTCCGAGGTTTCATTTATTTTTAATTCATTAAATAAACCGCTGCCTAAGGAATCACTACTTCCACATCCAAATTCTTCATCCAAGTCACTTTAAAGGAAATATCTTGACTATATTTGCACTCTAGTATGTGAAAATTATTGGTCATAGAATTTTAATAATATTTGGGGCAGATGTCATAGAAAAGTTTGAGGGGTTGGTTTCTACCATATTCGTTAAAAATGAAGTTTCTAGTTTACCCTACTTATTTTCCACCATTCGCAATCTACCACCTCCCACCCCTTCAATGGAGTCATCTCAATCGGATGTCACTACAATACATACGTGTACTAACTTTCAAGTGAATATCTCAATTTGATGTTATCAATCCCATTAATAATGAAGTGGAGGTGGTGGAGTTTGAAAAATATTAGAAAGAAATCTAAGGCCTTTGTTTCTAGTATATACACCGAATCCCAAATTTCTGTACTCTTACCAGCTTGATTTACTTATTTTTCCCTACTCCTATTAACCCCAACCCTTCTACGGAATCATCCCAAAATATAATCTAGTTCCAGATGTCGTTATAATACATACGTCTACCAAATTACAAGTGAATATCTCAATTTTATTTTATCAAACCCTTTAATAATGTAGTAAGGGTAGTGGAAGTGTTGAAAAATAGTATCAAAAAGTCTGAGGCCTTGGCATCTAGGACATACACCTAATTTCAAGTTGCAGTACTCTTACCAGCTTGCTTTACTTATTTTTCCCTATTTACCTCTACTTATTCCCACTCCTTCAACGCAATCATGTCAAAATATAATCTAGTTTCAGATATAGCTATAATACATAAATGTACCAAATTTCAAGTGAAAATTTAAATTTAATTTTATGAACTCTTTTAATAAGGGAGTGGGGGTGGTGGGGAGATGGAAAATACTAATAAAAAACCTGAGACCTTCACTACTATTATATACACCAAATTCCAAATTTCTGTACTTTTACCAGCTTGCTTTACTTATTTTCCCCTATATACCCCTATTTAACCCCCAACCCTTCAATGGAATCATCTCAAAATATAATCTAGTTCCAGATGTCGTTATAATTCATACGTGTACCAAATTTCAAATGAATATCTCAATTTTATTTTATCAACCCTTTTAATAATGAAGTAGGGGTGGTGGGGATTTAAAAATATTATAAATATTCTGAGACCTTGGCTTCTAGTACATACACCGAACTTCAAGTTTCTTTAGTCTTACCAGCTTGCTTTACTTATTTTCCCCTATTTACCCCTATTTAACCCCAACCCTTCAACGGAATCATCTCAAAATATAATCTAGTTCCAGATGTCGTTATAATACATACGTGTACCAAATTTCAAATGAATATCTCAATTTTAATTTATCAACCCTTTTCATATTGGGGGTTGAAAAATATTATAAAAAAATCTGACGCTTTGGCTTCCAGTATATACACCGAATTTCATGTTTCTGTACGCTTACCAACTTGTTTTACTTATATTCCCCTATTTACCCCAAATTAACCCCCAACCCTTCAACGGAATCATCTCAAAATATAATCTAATTCCAGACGTCGTTATAATACATACGTGTATGAAATTTCAAATGAATATCTCAACTTTATTTTATCAACCCCATTAATGGGGTAGGCGTGGTGGGGGGTTGAAAAATATTATAAAAAAATCTGAGTCCTTAATTTCTAGTACATACACCGAATTTCAAGTTTCTGTACTCTTACAAGCTTGCTTTACTTATTTTCCCATATTTACCCCTATTCAACCCCCAACCCTTCACCGGATATCCTCAAAAAACAATCCAGTTCCAGATCTCGTTATAATATATACGTGTACAAAATTTCAAGTCAATATCTTAAACCGTTCCGGAGAAAACGTGCGGACAAAAAAAGTTACAGACAGACAGACCGACAGACAGAAAAAATTTTTCGCTCAAATTTAAAATCTCGACGTTTCATGACATTCTAAACCTATTTCACGAATAAAAATTTTTGAAAATTTTTTTGCGATTACTATACTTCCAATCCACTACGTGGATGTGGAAGTAATAAGCTAAACATTATCATTATACTCTTCGCCGATTTACAGCACTTTTTATATAATTGTTGCACATTCTATAGGATACTCCTCGCAGTTTTTTGTAAATAATATTATTTTTAGACATTTTTAGTTTAATTACAAAACATTTATTTTTTTTAATTTAAAAAATTAATAACTTTTTCATTTGTTGATAGATTTTGTTCAATAGGGTTCTTCTAGCTAACAGTAACTTACTGTCCAAATTTCAATACAATCGGACTTCTCGTTCTTAAGTTATCGTGCTTACAAGAAACGTGACAGACAGACGGACAGACAGCCGGACAGACAGACGGACGGACATTTTGAAAGTTGTTCAGAATTCGATCACCAACACACGATGAGGCTGAAAAAATGTACTATTCACAATTCTCTACAGCCTATAATTTTTGTCCAATCGCAATATGTTTTTTTTTTTTAAATAATCGTCAAACTTCTGGCTACAAAACTGTCGAGGCAGGTTGTTGAGAAAAATCGAAATTGAACTTACATACGTCTATATAGTTGACCTATTAGGCGAGCGGTTCACCCCCATAAAAACAGCATGGACCGACTAATTTTTTTTAATAAAAGACTTCTACTTGAAACTTTTTCAGCATTGTAGAGCATATTTTTCTGACAATTTGCGTATTTTTTGCATAATTTTTTAGGCGGTCCTTCAATAGTTATAAACAAAAATGTTGTAAAAAAAAGAAAACTTAATAAATCGCTCTGAAAACTTTTCTATAACAAAAACCGACCAAAATAAACACTTTTTGTCTCTTGGCTTTTTCTCGAAAAATGCACGGTTTCCGATATATGGCCAATTTTTCAACAAAAAACCGCGAAAATAGGCGACCATTCGGATTTTTTTTTCTCAATAATTTCTGAATGCACAGTAATTCTGCACACGCCAAAATAAACAGAGGTTCATCTACTACAGGTGTGATTTTTTGTGTGGAATTATGCTCATTAAGATTAATTAAAATTGAATTTAGAAAAGTACCATTGAAAATCAAAACAATAACAAAGCAAATAATATGGCGGCCGGGGGTTAGGGAAGCAGAAGCCGCGCGTCTGCGCAGATGACGCGCACGCGACCTACTCAAATTAAACACGAATCAAACAAGTTTACACACGACGACTTTAGTACTTCCAGTAAGAGTAAACATTAAAAACTATTTAAAAACTATGTAGCATGCAAAAATACATAAACTACCTCTGAGTCTTTTAAATGTTTATTAGTTTATAAACATTATAAAATTATTTTAATAAAACCAGTAAAAAATAAACGTGTTCGTTCAATTGTTTGTTACTGTGCAGTTGCAAATGTAAGTTGGGTAAGTTGTTTTGAAATTTGATTTGAATAGTTTATAAATATAAATAAAGTAATTTATGTCGCACATAGCTGGCTAATTATGAACATCGACAAAATTGTTCCTGTAAAAAGAAAAACAAGCTTTGACCACGAAGAAAACTCAGACACTAAAAAATCATTGCGATCCACCAAAAGTTCTTTGATTGGCAAAGTTTGTGCTTTATTTGTGGATTAAAAAAAAAGCGAGGTAACAAAAAATTAACATTGGTAGATATTAATAGCAACGTGAAAAAAAATGTTCTTGAATCTGCTGATATCAAAAATGATGCCACTATAAAAAAAATACTTTCTTTACCACATGATTTATCAGAAATAGGTGCACGATACCACAAAACAGCTATATCGCGGATTTGCATTCGAAACCAAAGTTAGAAGAACAAACCAAAGTTTACGAAAAAATTCCGAGGAGATTTGCGATAATCCAACAAATATTACGAGTATGATAAATGCATCGACAGATTCCGAAACTAGCAGTCTTTTAGACCCAAATATTATCAATTTAAACGATAGTAGTGAAAGTATACAGGAATTTCATATTTCCGGATTTTTTAATACTTCAAAATGTGAAATCAATCAAAAATATAAAATATTTGGATCGCGTGCGCGTCATCTGCGCAAACGCGCGGCTTCTGCTTCCCTAACCCCCGGCCGCCATGTTATTTGCTTTGTTATTGTTTTGATTTTCAATGGTACTTTTCTAAATTCAATTTTGATAAATTTTAATGACCCTAATTCCACACACAAAAAATCACACCTGTAGTAGATGAACTGCCGTTTATTTTGGCGTGTGCAGAATTACTGTGCATTCCGAAATTATTGAGAAAAAAAATCCGAAAGGTCGTCTATTTTCGCGTTTTTTTGTTGAAAAATTGGCCATATCTCGGAAACCGTGCATTTTTCGAGAAAAAGCCAAGAGACAAAAAGTGTTTATTTTGGTCGGTTTTTATTATAGAAAACGTTTTCAGAGCGATTTATTAAGTTTTCTTTTTTTTACAACATTCTTGTTTATAACTATTGAAGGACCGCCTGAAAATTATGCAAAAAATACGTGAATTGTCAGAAAAATATGCTCTACAATGCTGAAAAAGTTTCAAGTAGAAGTCTTTTATTAAAAAAATTTAGTCGGTAACTCGCATTTCTAAGCGTCTTTTTAGGGGTGAACCGCTCGCCTATATACTCATTCACTTAAAAGTGAATTTTATTAGCTTTCAAAACTGTATTCTGCTGCATTATTATTTTGGTCATTTTATTTGGCATTTTAAAGTTATGTTAGGCTTTTAGTTTGCCGTTTTCGCCAATAGTATTTTAGAATAAGTTGCGCTATGAATAAAATATTTCTATAAAGTAAATATTTTTAAAACTCGGGAATATTTTCTACTTCTGACTGATTTCGGCCATATTTTGAGTTATTCATTTTCAGACCCACTTGTAGGGAGGCATAATAAAGCCTTTCACACATTTCTTTGGCATGGTCGACGTTATCCGCTATTATGACTATATTTACATCCATCTCCTCGAAGTTGGCGCATTTGCACACGCATTCCAAGAGTGTGCTAAATAGTTTTGGTGATATCGTATAATATACGACTCTGGAATTAGGTGTTTTCACAAATTTTATATTCACTTTCACTGTGAAGATAATGCTTTATTATAACAATTTTTAAACGCGATTTAAAAAAAAAATATATAACCGATGACGTCACCGCGTGTTTTGCGTACTCGTTCGATTACTAAAACTTCGTGTTATTTATTTGTTGAAATTTTAATTTGATGGACGATAGAATGCTGTTTAAATATCAATAAGTGCTTTAGTATAATAAATACTTCATTTTAATAATATCAAAAAAGCAAATTTGCACATAGTGAAAACACCTAATGTGGTCCAAAATCAGAGAAAAGTGGACAAAAATGTGATTATTGTCTAAGTAAATCAGGAATGACGTACATATCACGAGAAAAATAGTGAAAAAAATTAAATACATCTGGGGTGGGTTTTAAGGGGTGGTTATTTGGTAGTGGCTATTCACACGTATTTTTTCATGCAAATTATTCAAAATGAAGTATGAAAAAAATAATAATAAGTATCAAATTCAGGGGTGGCTTTGTACTGGGTAGTTTTTTGACAAAGTGAAAATTTATGTTTTTTCTGCATGCATTTTATTAAAAATGACTCATAAAATACGAGAAAAATAATGAAAAAATGTCAAACTGGGTGGCCTCGTAGGGGTGGTTTTTGGACAAAGTGACCATTTGTATGTTTTTATGCATGCATTCTATGAAAATAAAATACGAGAATAGAGAATAGAGTACGAGATAAATAATGAAAAAAAAAGTAATTCGGGGGTGGTTTTTGGACAAAATGACAATTTGTATATTTTTACGCGTGTATTAAATGACTCACAAGATACGAGAAAAATAATGCCAAAAATACCGTACAACACAAATAATTAACGGAGATATATAACTTTTTAATTTAAAAGATGCGTATACTCTTAATACAAAAGAGAGGAATGTATCGGTATCAGTCGAGTCTGTGTTACTTCCACGTTCACTTTCGGAATAGGGATATCTGGTTACATTCTCCTCAGAAGATGGAATTCTAGGCCCTTTTAAGAGCCCAAAGACATCAGGTAACAACTTTGACTTCTTCTGAGGAAGTTTGCGAAGTGATCAGTGGATCTGATGAAATCAAAAATCTATTGAATAGGCCTTGATTCGTTGCAACTCGAGATATTTTTCTACTGTTATGTTCTCTAGCTATATTTTTTAAGATCTTTATTTCGGGATTCTTGCGCCTCTTCGGACAATTGACCTATCGGCAATAAAGCGAACTTAATAACTGTGGAACCGCAAACTAAAATTTTATGTACAGATGCTGGCATATAATACCATGGATACGTGGACACGAATAATCTTGGCAGTTTGTAGGACATACTCGTGGAACGCATCAGTATCGACCTCGTATCCACATGAAATGGTTTGCAGAACAACTGCAAATCTTTTAATATTTTCATCGATACCAGTGATTGAAGCCGATGTAGCTGGGCCCTTAAAAAATCTTCTCGCCGTGTTCTCATCGTTTCTTGTGCTACTACCTCCACTTTTAGGTTGATCAACTAGCAGATCTATTCTAGTCCTAAGTTCGTTTTGTATTAACCTTTTTCTCTCTGTTGCACTATCTTTATCTTCAGCACGTGCTTGCCACTTCTTAATATCTAAACGATAGGATACGTGAAACAAACATTCGAAGCATCTAATCCAGGCATGTAACGTTGATAGTCCAAATTTAAAAGCTTTCTCGTTCTCCTTCTTTTTGACAACTTTCTCTATATTGTTCATTTCTTTTGGGGTGACCTTGCAAATATAACATGTTTACGGAAGAGCCGAGGGTTCAAAGCGCCGCTTTTATTCCTGTCTCAATCTTGACATTTATCTCAAGATCTTGACTTATTATCTCAAGATCTTGACTTATTATCTCAAGATCTTGACTTATTATCTCAGATCTTAACTTATTTTCTCAAAATCTTGACTTTTTCTTAAGATCTTGAGTTATTATCTCAAGATCTTGACTTACTATTTCAAGATCTTGACTTTTTAACTCAAGGTCTTGACTTATTATCTCAAGATCTTGACTTTTTATCTTAAGATCTTGACTTATTATCTCAAGATCTTGATTTATGATCTCAAGATCTTGACTTTCTATCTCAAGATCTTGAGTTTTTTCTCAAGATTATGACTTTCTATCTCAAGGTTTTAAGTTACATACATTTAACAGTTACTATTTAATATATTCTCAGTTCATATTTTTTCGCAAATTCAGGTTTGATTTGACGGAAGAAATAATATTTATTTTTCTTATAATAATTTCATTCTTTCATGTGATTTGTTTAGGTTAGGTTAGGTTGATTTTTATTTTGCTATCTAATTGTTAATAATTATCAGCGCCGCAGGCAGTATTAGCGTCGTGGACAACAAAATATTTCAATTTCTCGACTTTCAGAACACAGGTAAAAATTGATAGTATTCCTCATTGCGGAACATTATCCTTGGCCTATAAAATAACCAACGACTGCAAAAATATTTAAAAAATCATCGCACGACGCGTCCTGATTTTGAGATAAAAACTCAAGATCTTGAGATAATTAGTCAAGATCTTGAGATAATAAGTCAAGATCTTGAGATAATAAGTCAAGATCTTGAGATAATAAGTCAAGATCTTGAGAGATAATAAGTCAAGATCTTGAGATGTTAAGTCAAGATCTTGAGATAATAAGTCAAGATCTTGAAATAATAAATCAAGATCTTGAGATAATAAGTTAAGATCTTGAGATAATAAGTCAAGATCTTGAGATATTAAGTCAAGATCTTGAGATAAATGTCAAGATTGAGACAGAAATAATAGCGGCGCTTTGATCCCTCAGCTCTTTCGTACATGTTTGTGTAGACGAAGTGCCGGTAATATTTTTCCATGTATCATGGTCATACTTAATGCAAGTATGGGATACAGAAATTTTAATTCCTTTTTCGTGAGAAGTCCATGTCGTTGGCTGAAGCTTGTTAATCTGACTTTATATATAGGTCATCTCGTGCTGTGAAATGTCAGTACTTTCTTTCAAGAACAGAATTCGAAGAGGCCTGCAAGATATTGTTGAAGATAAACGTGGATTTTGCCGCAAATAATTGCAAGGGAACCATGGACGCTAAAATTAGATCGCTATCTCTTAAGGCGGACTCGGAAAGCTGTTGTTTATATTGGGAATGATCGGTAGTACCATCGCAACCCCATTTTACTAAGAGTACTAAACTTTTTACTATTTCAAGAGCAAGAGATAATATTGCGGGTTTTTGCAATTCCAGGATTCGGGAAACCGTATGATCCAGGAGGGCTAGTACTTGAACTTCCGCGGACTGTTCTGTTACTGTAGGGTATCAATTGGCCAGTGTTGCCAATAGATGTTGGCAAAATTACACCGCAACTCTCCAGAATTACACCGCATTACTCCCCAACAAAACTTACTTCTTTAAACAAACACTGATTAGACTGAGTCGTATCGGCTATTATTTGAAAAAACCCAACAATTTAGGGATACGGCACACAGGTGTAATCTTATAGGAAAAAACAAAAACAAGGTAAACAGATACACTGAAAAGATGTCAATTACTGCTAAACAAAATGCGCGGTAAAACTAGTAACGATTGAAATAACGCAATATGGATAAGGTTTGAATATTTTAATAAAATAACGAAAACTTAGCATCTTTGGTACCTATACATTATTACAATGTATTACACAAGAGCAAATATAACACAAATATAAAAATAACTATCTTATGATTAAATTCAATAATAGGAAGATTTTAGGCCTCTTCATTTACTTTATCCTATTCATGCACAGTCGTTCAAAAATAACCGAATACGTTATTTGCATCTATTTATACTTTTTAATTTATGAAGGTAAGACCCAGTTCCCTCAAATCAGTCAAATCTGTTTTAGGTTTTAGCCGAACCAAAAACGAATAACGGAATGACAATGACGCAAACCGCTCCCATCCTGCCCGCTCCTCTTCTTCTTCCAGCTTCCAGAATCACATGTTATGCGTTACTATACCAATACTACAAATAACATTTGCTACTATCATAGTAGTGCAGTACTATGCTACTTAAAGTTTGAACTGTACTACCAATTTACTTTTTGATCTGATTCCTGCATTCTACATAATTACACCCCAGTTACACCGCATTAAAAAATGTTAGAAAGCTACACCGCAGCCGGTTAAATTACACCCCAATGGTGTAATTACACCGCAATTGGCAACACTGCAATTGGCAGATCGGGCCTTAGCCTCTAAAACTTTGTGGTAGGACGGGTAGATATCCGCACGTTTTTCTTTAGCTCGCTGTCTAATAAACTTGGCTTCGACAATTAAAGAAACCGCCCCATCTGGCGTTAAAGAAACTAAGTCTTCTGATTTCTGTGCAGCATGCCAGGCTTTATGAATTTTCGTAGCTCGAGTTGGTGTCGTAAACACAGCTTCAGTGATTAGTTTGACTTCTGAATTTTTTCCCTTAGATTTTTTTATGTATGGATCTGACTCTTGGATATGATAATGAATGTACTTGAAGTTGACAGCTGACATTCTTCCTGTTAGTATTGCCAACTTAAAAATATAACAGATTTCAAATACACTTTCACAGCGTAACTGAGTTCTTCCGCTTCAAACTCTGTCGACAATTTCATGGCCTGTCGTCGCTTGGTCCTCCAACTACCTTCCTCGAACTTTACCTTGGGTCGACCACGATCCGATGACGTGCTTGGTTCAGCACTTGACGCAATTTCATCAGGTTCCTCCGGTCTTCTTCTTCGTCTACATCAAAATTAGTGTCAAGCTACTTTCCATGCTTCTGACGGAATCTTTCTCGATTGCGATTGCATTTGTCCAGTCTTGAAAAAACTTTGTTGCAAAAGTCAAATGCAGCATTTCTTATGCGATCGATTGCTTGCGCATCCTCTACCTTTCCGTAGTGATTGACTAGATAATCCATCTTCTAGCTGTGCTACACGCATTTCACCAGATTTTTCCGACAAAACGTTAAACAGTTCTCTTCTTTTGGGCATTCTAAAATAAAAAAAATAAATTTGATTGTTGCTTAAACTTAGGATGGTTTAGCTTTTAGTCTCCATATTATAGCGTTTGTCATACTGCTGACGGCAACGACACTCTCTTATTTTGGTTTGAAAATAACTTAAAGCGTCTTGTATCGAAATAAAAAAACGCGAATTTTTTCTAATGGAAAAATGTATTTAACCGCGGCATAAAGGCATACCGAGAGTATATTTTAGGATGAAAATCTCCCTGGCTTTTAGTGGCAAAGTCTAATAGAATTTACAAAATGCCAAAGATATTACGTTTATAAAAAGTAATAAAATCAGCCGCTTCAAACTAAAATTTGAGGAAATATTTTACATCTAAATAAAGTACTTGCCTTCAAGTTTTTGTTGCAAAAATTACAAACCAAAAGCACAAATATTTGAAACGCAGTTACACGTTGAAATCTGTCAACAAACTGAAGTAAAATCATAGTTTAACAATTATTCATCTTTGAAGGGTCATCGCAGGTAGATTTCTCGAACAAATGGGTCGATATTCCAGGAAATATACCTGAGATGTACGCTAATGTACCCCTGGAACGTGAAAACTGTATAACACACTTATAAAATTTGAATTTTGTCAATTTTTTATTTATTTCGGACCACAGTGGAATTAAATTTAAGTTAAAAGAAAAGTCCATATGGACTTTAACCATATACCTACTAACTATATACCTACTGGTAATACACTATAAGCCACTATGTACGGAATTGAGGCTAGAGAAGGAGATAGTTTTCTATCTCTATAGAGAACTTGAGTCCCAACGCGCACGCTCTGACGACACAAGTACGCTCTTGTAATTGGTCAGTGGCCATGTGGCCAATTTCTCCGATTAGATTGTGACCATTTACCTTCTGTATTCAGTTGAACGGTCACAACCTCGCGTCACTAAGGCATGCGCACCATACCCAGAGTACTCTTGAAGGATAGAAAGACAGGCTTTCCTTGGCGTCAAGTTACGAACGAAACTCATAGTATATAGTTAATATGTATATGTCTTTAACAAACACTACAAGTTTATATCATTACCAACCTAACTTAACGATTTTCGTTCTATGACAGTGTCATTTAAAAAGTCCGTCAAGTCAAAATCAAAAGTTTTAAAATCTGAAGCTCGAAATATTCAATATGGGGGACCCCAATTTAGTAACAACCTGTAACTTTCACGGGCAAGAGTTCTTATTTAAAATGAACATTTTAATCAACAATTTAGAAATCCTGCTCACAGACAAAAGTTCCGGTGAAGAATGGCAGTGCAGTTACGATGCTACCTGTAAAAAAGTTTATTTATGTAAACTGTCGAAATCTTTCACAAATTAATTTTGCTTGCAGATATAGAAAATTTGACCCACAAAACAGGAAATTTTAAGCAATTTGATATTTTTGTGGCTATGATTAAATCTGGGCTCTTAAGGGTATGTCACGATTGATATTATTAGTTATTATTAGTTATCAATTTTAATTAACTCATTCCATCTTAAGGAAAGTTGTGGGTATACCAAATAGAGTCGAGTAAATTTTAACTTGTCTTGTGTATGAGTTAAATAAGTGCTCGTACGATTTCATTTTCTCTTGCACACAAAGTTAACGCGATAGCCTAATAGTCCAATAATTATAAAGATTTCCATAACAAAAAATGTTATCTGAGGTTTTCCTTCAGTAACTGTTAGTGGAGGGATTATACATCACAAAACCACAAAAATTCAGTTCAGGGGTGCCGCGCAACCCCCCCAAAACACCACCCCTTCGGTGAAAGAAGCCTTGTTTTACTGATAACGCGTTAACCGTTGAAGATATAAAACAATTGCTCATCATAAAAAAGAAAGCTGGACTAATTTCCTAAAAAAAAAGTCCCTCTTGTAATTTTCTTGTATATGCCATGATTTTCGAGAAAATCAACAACATTTGTGTTTTTAATGCCTACGAAGTTTCCTTTATTTGAAATTTTTGCCCGCGGCCTATAGAAAATGTTGAATTGCTGGAAAACCAAACAAGCTAGGAAGAAAAATCAAAATGGGTTTTAAAGGGGATATAAAATACTCTCATGTGTTTCATTTTTGATGGCTATTGATATCTATTAGTATATAAAAATAATATAATATAGTTCTCTTGATTTTTTGCGCTTTTAACTATTCACAGGCCCATAAAAAATAACTGATTTTATAGTCCATTGAATATTACAAAATTTTGGCCGAACCTTGCATTTTGGGTAGGACAAAATTTTTTCTTTTGGTGTTTAGGGTGAGTCAGTGTGAGTATACAACTTGATTTTCGGGATTGAAAGTCCCCCATTTGGTCGCCATCTTGAAAAATGGGGCGCAAACAGTTTTTCCGCGATATATTGAGAACCGTAAGTCTCATAAAAAAAATCTTATAAAACTTGTTTGTAGATAATTGAGTTCTCTACAATCTTGGTCTTATACTTCTTACCGTAAAATTGAAAATGAAAAAGTTGTAATTAAAAATAGACTAAAATTTTCAAGAAAAATATAATTTTTTTCTATTGATTTTATTGAAAATATATATCAGATGTTTCTTGTACACCATTTTATTGCGAACAATTTTCTCTACTTATTTTTTAAATTTCTCTTCTTTGGAGAGGTGTTAGGACGCTGCAAATGTATCCAGTGCATCAAAAAGGGCATTGGACAATTCTGAAAAAAATTGAGAACATTCCAAACTCTCTTTGCCTCCTACAATTTTTGGCCAAACTTCTTGTTTTTCAAGTAAAAATTCTAAAATTTTGAATTTTCCTCGCCTTATAACTAAAGAAATGTCAATTTGAGAAAAAAATTGTCGAATAAAAGTTGTCTATTTTTAGTCAGACAACCTGAATTTGGAATAAAAAAGAGGGATTCCCTTAAAAAAATACTAAAAATGTCTAAAACTGATATTATTTACAAAAAAGCTGCGAAGAGTATCCTATAGAATGTGCAACAATTATGTAAAAAGTACAGTAAACCGGCGAAGAGTATAACGGTTAGCTTGTTTTAATCTGAAACATTCAAAATCTCGAGTAATAAGTACTCTACGAAAAAATGTTTCAAACAAAAGTTGTAGAATTGGATGAGGGCAGTTCGGTGGTATAGTATATATGATCTCAATTGGGACAGCATAAAAACGAAATCTCGGAGTAAAGTCGGCATCTCCTTTATGGGACATAGGCGGCGGCGGTAGAAATTAGAAAATGGAAAAATGCTTTAAATACCAAATAATTATTTTTTAATTGTTAAAGAAAAGGATTTTTATAATATCTTTATTCAATCACATATCACATTTGATAAGTCACATAAATGATATATTAAGGCTACGTCTATTGTCTAGTGACCTACCTCTCGTTCTGTCTTCTAGCGGCAAAGTTATGTAATCTTAGGCGGGAGTTGCCTAGGTATATAATCCTTCCGAAGGGGTGTAAAACAGCGACTGTCTTTTTTATTAAATGTTAGGCCATGATACTATGAACTTTGCAGTATCATGATGTTAGGCTGGTAGAAAATTTCTATAAAGGAAAGACTCGGCAACATTTTAAAGGGGAAACTCGTTTCCTGGCATCGGTAATTAGTCTCAGTAGCGGAATAGGTCGATGTTAAATAAACAAACTTCAAAAAAGCTTTGTCCATGAACTTTAAATAAACAATATTTCATTCGTCACTATCCGAGTTTTCAGAACTTGAATCCGTATTTACGTTAATAATAATTGGATTAATAGGTGGTAATATAGAATACTCATTTTCTTTTTTTATCACATGAGATACACACTTCCTCCATATATCGCTTTTGCCTATTTCGTCTACTATTATCTTTATACTCTTTAAGACTGACTCGCTTAATTGTGGGGATTGACTATACCGCGTGAGTCACGAATTGCGCTCGCCCCGATATTTCCTAAAATATTTGGAATAGAAAATTGAAATTTGGAGGCCTTATTACACGACTAAAATGCCATCTTTTCAATAAAAAATCAAGTTTGGTGCACATCCGGTTTGACCGGAAATGCCCACAACTTTCGATTTTTAAATGGAACACCCTATATATTTTTACATTTTTGGAATCTAGAGGAAATTTTGAATACAATACATCCATTTTGGTCACTTTTTGATAAATATTAAAAATTTCATTAAAAAATCTATTTCTGAATCCAGAGTGCTGTGGTGCCCAAAATATATTTTAGTTTGTGTGCTACGTTACTATAAAAATAAAAAGAGCAATATGATTGCATTACTTAATTCTCTAGAGGCGTTTAAAATCTTTAAATGTGATTTTTACCCACTAACTCGGTTTTTTTAAATGGGAATTTAATCGTTCACATCAAAATTTTGAAAATGCGCTCAGAAATATTTGAGATTTCTGCCAAAATACAATGCAACCAAGCTTTTAGAAACATGCGGCTAATAGATAATAGATTAGTGGGCTTTGGAAACTAAAATGGCACATTTCTGTGTAAATTTGGTAACCTAATAACATTGGAAAAATCATAGTAGCCATTGAATGTAATAAAACAATATCAGCTGTCAGACAGATACAAAATAAAGCGTTGTGGAAATCTCTTTGAGTAAAAATTAAAGAAAATGAATAATTTTCGTAGAAATGAAAAGGTCGATATGTTACTGAAATATGGAGAGCGTCTCAAAAATTCAACTGCAGCTGCAGAACTGTATCAGCAACGATATCCCAACAGACGTCATCCAAGCAGACACTTGTTTGCCAGAGTGGAACAAGAATTAAGAAACGAACCCAATCAACAAGATGACCATCAAACATTTATTGTAAGTGAGGACAAAGAAATTGATGTATTAGGATTTGTGATAGTACACCCAACATCAACAAGGGAATTGTCCATTGGAATGCGACATTAGTCAGTCTTCGGTTTGCAGAATTTTAAAGAAACATAAGTTTCGGTCTTATAAATACCAAATACACCAACATCTTTATGGAGATAATAACGACAGCAGACTAGTATATTGCAACTGGTTCTTAAATGCAGTACAACAAAACCCAGGTTTTCCTTTTCATATTTTATATTCAGATGAAAGTAGATTTACGAACCAAGGTATGTTTAACAGAAATAATACTAGGTACTGGGCTCAAGAAAATCCGAGGTTGGTAGGGCGGGGGAATATTCAGGAAAGATTTGGGTTTAACTGTTGGCTTGGAGTACTTAGAGATCGAATAATTGGACCCATACTTTTTTATGGAACACTTACTGGCGAACGATATTTATTCTTTTTACAAAACCAGGCAGCAGAATTCCTTGACTTACTTCCTCTTGCCTATTTACAAAATCTGTTTTTCCAACAAGATGGTGCTCCCCACATAATTCCAGAAGAGTGATGGAATATTTAAACAACTTGCATGGTGAACGCCTTATCGCAAATCAAGATCATATCAGGTGGCCTCCTAGGTCACCTGACTTAACACCCCTCGACTATTATGTATGGGGCACTCTCAAAAATAAAGTTTATAAAACTTTTTCAAATACCCGTGAAGAGCTGTAAAATAAAGTTGTACGGGCTCTTAATGAAATAACGCCGGCTGAATTGCGTAGAGCCATTCAAGCCACTGTACGCAGAGCCGAATTGTATATAGAAAAAAATGGTGGACATTTTGAACAATATCTATAAATGTCAATTTATGGTTTAATTATATTAATTATTTTAAAGATACCTACTGTTACCTAGTTTAAGTTTAATTGTTCAAACGGAATTGATTTTTATTTATTTATAGGCCCGATATTTATGTTCATTTAAATAAAACTCTGAAAACCGAACTGATGTCGCATTCTATTGCAAATGTCCTTGTGGATGTAATTGTGTTTACTTCCACATACCTATGCTAAACTTAATTGTAACGTTCTTTGCGCTCACAATTATTAAATGTTTGATAGCCCAAGATTGCCTATAACTACACGAGTCTGTCTGACAGCTGATATTGTTTTATTACATTCAATGGCTACTATGATTTTTCCAATGTTATTAGGTTACCAGATTTACACAGAAATGTGCCATTTTAGTTTCCAAAGCCCACTATCTATTATCTATTGGCCGCATGTTTCTAAAAGCTTGGTTGCATTGTATTTTGGCTGAAATCTCAAATATTTCTGAACGGATTTTCAAAATTTTGGTATCGTTAGATTCGTATGAACATGAGGTATTTAAAAATGTTGGTGAACGATTAAATTCCCATTTAAAAAAACCGAGTTAGTGGGTAAAAATCACATTTAAAAATTTTAAACGCCTCTAGAGAATTAAGTAATGCAATCATATTGCTCTTTTTATTTTTATAGTAACGTAGCACACAAACTAAAATATATTTTGGGCACCACAGCACTCTGGATTCAGAAATAGATTTTTTAATACAATTTTTAATGTTTATCAAAAAGTGACCAAAATGGATGTATTGTATTCAAAATTTCCTCTAGATTTCAAAAATGTAAAAATATATAGGGTGTTCCACTTAAAAATCGAAAGTTGTGGGCATTTCCGGTCAAACCGGATGTGCACCAAACTTGATTTTTTATCAAGAAGATGGCATTTTAGTCGTGTAATAAGGCCTCTAAATTTCAATTTTCTATTCCAAATATTTTAGGAAATATCGGGGCGAGCGCAATTCGTGACTCACCCGGTATTGACGTAGTCTTGTTTTTACGTCAGCCCACACCATTTCAATGGGTTTGAAAACGCAATAATATAGAGGAAGACGTAAAATAGTATGATCGTGTGCTTCAAACATTTTCTCAACGGCATATTCCGTTTTAAAATTTTGTCTTCCAATCAGTTCTAATAAAGTCTTTTTTGTGTTTTTTTTTCTGGTATTTCCAAGCCTTTACCTTTCACAAATTCAATTATATCGCATTTTCTTGTGTTGGTGTTCGGAATTTTTGTGTGTTGCCTCGAATGAATTGACGCATTGTCCATAACAATTGCAGAATTTGGTGGGATATTTGGTAACAGCTGTTCCTTTGCCCACTTCTCAAATAATTCTCCATTCTGGGTTAAATTCGTTTTTTTTAATGGGAACCCCTTACTTTTTATTCCAAATTCGCATTGTCTGACTAAAAATAGACTACTTTTGTTTGAAACATTTTTTTTTACTTATCCGGCAAGAAAAATTCAAAATTTTAGAACTTTGCGATTTTTTTACTTGAAAAAGAAGAAGTTTGGACAAAAATTGTAAGAGGCAACAAGAGTTTGGAGTCATCCCAGGAATGTTCTCAATTTTTTTCAGAATTTGTTCAATGCTCTTTTTGATGCATATGAAATAAGTATAGAAAATTATTCGCAATAAAGTGATGTACAAGAAACATCTGATGTGTCAAATGGGGGGGCTTTCAACTCCGAAAACCGAGTATTATTTTCACACTGAAACCCCCCCCCCCTACCCCCTAGCATCAAAAGAAAAAATCTTATCCTACCCAAAATGTAAGGTCAATGTAACATTTCAAAGGACTAAAAGCAAATTTGCATATTTGTTTCCTCTAGTAAATTGTAACCTTCATCATTTGTTTCTAGACTAGCGAAAGTGTGACACTAGATTTATTAACATTTGAGGATTTGGAGCTGCTAAGATCCAGAAAAATAACGAAAAGCGTGAGCTCAAGCAACAACAATAGAAGATACCTAATAGTTACTTACGTGGTTGAATTCGATAAGTATGTTCCTGTTAACTGTTAGAATTGTATTCAAAATAAATTATAACTAGCTTAAAAAAGACAACAATTCGAGAGGATATTCTCAAAATGGTAGAAATGATAACCCGAGGAGTTCACCAAGTTAACCCTTGTCCATGTCTTTTTAGACAAATTAGGTGCATAAATGTGTTTTTTGTAAATAACTGTGTTGATTTGATTCTTTGCGGAGAATGATAAGAATGCCCGCAAAAATATGAAATTTTTTATAAAAAATGTATTTATCATTTTTTCCATTTGATCCAACCTAATAGTACAGGCAATGAAGGCAAATTTTTGTAAATACGTCGCAAAAACTAATAAAAGGATCATCTCCGGGATTTAAGTAGTAAGGTAATAACCTGTATAATTAAATGATGCATTCTTTGCATTTCCAAGTTCCGGGAAAATTCAAAAAAAATTTGAAAAACTTGATTTTCGGGGCTAAAATTATGAAAATAGAGAAAAAAGTTTTCATCAGAAGATGTAGCTCGTCTCTTTCTCTACAAAAAAGATCCTTACAAATTTTTGTCTTCCTTAAGCCGTTTAGGAGATAAATCCAGTTTTCCACTTATAGTTTTGAGCCGCTCCGAAATGCACGGAAGATGAGAATTCTCCGGGAGTTTCGTACGACCGGACACATCGATCGATAATTCTTTAAATGAAAATAACATAAAATGCACCTATAGAAAAGTCTCAGCTTTAATGTGGAACTAATCACAAAATTCATACAAACTTTTATCATAGAGAAGAAAGTGTTAGAAGATGGCTTAGTAAACTTTATACAGTTGATTTATTCATTTCTTTGAGTTGTATGCATCCTTCCTATTTCTCCCGTAACAATAGGTGCTATTTCACTACATGAATTCGATTCCACGCACAAATAAGTTATATATGTTTTACTGTGTCATTGTGCATTTTCTGAACGTGATGAATAATGTAGACAAATTCAACAAGTACTGCACGCATTTAAAAAACTCTAAAGTCTTTCAAAACAGCGTGTTTTATTGTACTTATAATCCAAAAATTAAGACTGTGCTAATATTATTAATTAAGATATAGCGAATTTAACTCCAAAATTTGGATGTGACTGATCGATGAAAAATATACCCATCTTTGATCGCAAGGCATATTTTTCCAACCAAAGTAATTGCAAGCGCCAATATTCTTGACTAATGATGACGATCTCGGATGATTAGGGGTCGAGCTTGAGCTCTTTGCCCCAATCATCGCTGTAGACCTGGACCGGCCTCGTAAGGGGTGGGCCTGCTTTTTCGCCTATCCCCCCCGCAAATGCGGACGGTATTGGCGATGTTAGCAAACCTCCCCTGGTCCTGGCTGTTGGACCCTGCCAGCTGGGTCGTTTCTTCTGGCGCTCTTCTGTCTTGGTCTTCTCTCTTCGCTGGCATGTATAGGCTCCCGGGAGCGTCTTTCGTCTGTCGTGAGAGGGAACGGCTGTTACCGAGCCCTCTCGGAGATTGAAAGGGATTTGGGGGGTGTTGACTAGTCGGAAGCCCAGGGTGCCAATTGGCATCATGTGCTCCGATTTCGTCGGAAGGAAGTGTGAACTGTGTAGTTCAGGATTGTGTTCGGCCAGAGACGCTTTCTTAGCGTGAGAGGCCGGCACGGGCTAGGGTAAGGGTACCGAGCTGGTTGTTTGCTTGGTACCCCCGGGATCGGGCAACTGGATGTTTTTGGTCATTGTCGCCTTGCGGTGTGGCTTGCAGATCGGGCTGAAACAGATAAAGGGTTAGTTATACTTACCCATTATCCAGGATCTGGAGCTTCGGCCTCTTGTGCCTCGGAGCGTCGTTGGGGTCATAGTCAGTCGCCTGTCTGACCAGCGGATTCCCATGCTCTGCTGCACGGGCGTATAGGTTCTTCGCTCTGTCCCGGATGACTTCAGTTACTGGGCTGTATTCCAGATCTCTGAAGATGTCGGCGTTTCTGACAAACCATGGTGCATCCACGGCGCACCGAAATGCGACGTTTTCCACGGCTTGTATCCTCTTCAGATGGATGGCTGCTTGGTATCACCAGGCAACGGAGGCGTAGGTCAGAATAGGTGCAATGAGGGTCCTGATAAGCGTGAGCTTGTTCCTCAGGTTGAGTTGGCTCTGTCTACCTATCATAGGGTAAAGTAGAGTTCTCCTCGTCCTCGCTTTCTGTATTATCGCTTCCGTGTTCTGTCTCTACGTCAGGCTTCGATCCATGATAACGCCAAGGTACCTGACGGTATCGTGCCATTGAATGTTCTCGCCGTTCAAGGAGACGTGTCCTGTGGGAGATTGCTTCCTGACTCTCTTGAAGAGGATGGCTTTGCTCTTCTCCGCGTTGATTTTGACTTTCCACTTATTGCACCACTCTTCCAGAAGGGATGCTGCTTCCTGGAGGTTGCGGGTTGCAAGTCTTGCACTCCATGATCTTTCGATTATGGCCGTGTCATCTGCGTAGAGCGCCAAAGAGGTCCTTGCGGTTCTTGGCATGTCGGAGGCGTAGATGGTGAACAGGTGGGGAGAGAGTACCGATCCCTGCGGTACACCTGCTTCCATGGGCCTGTAGTGTGACAGGTTGTCGACTATCTTCACACGGAGTTGCCTCCGATGAAGGTAGGATCTCACAAGCTTGACTATGCCGACAGGGTAACCCATCGACAACATCTTCGCCAGGAGACCTTCAAGTAATTGCAATAAAATGTTAATAAATCTGTGGATCAACTGTACAAAGTTTACTATGCCATCTTCTAACACTTTTTTTATGATAATTTTTTTTATGAATTTTGTAATTAATTCCACATTAAAGCCGAGAGTTTTCTCTACATTTCATGTTATTAAAATTTTTTTTAGGCGCTGAATAGTAAGAATTATCGATTGATAAGTCCAGTCTTACGAAACTCCCGGAGAATTCTCATTCTTCACGCATTTCGAAGCGGCTCAAAACTGTAAGTGGAAAACTTGAATTATCTTCTAAACGACTTAAGTAAGACAAACATTTGTAAAGATCTTTTTTGTAGAGAAAGACGAACTGTAACTTTTGTTGAAAACGTTTTCCTCTATTTTCATTATTTTGGCCGCTAGAGCAAATAAACCGAAAATCAAAAAGTTTTTCCAAATTTTTTTGGATTTTCCCGGAACTTAAAGTGCAAAGAATGTATAATCTCATTCTCCAGGTTATTACCTACTTAAATCTCGGAGATGATCCTTTTATTAATGTTTGTTACCCTAAATGGCTAACTTGCATGTACTATAACGGGGCTATCAATTTTGCTGAGCTTCGAGCGTTAGCTCGGAACTGAACGGCACAGTACTCGAGCACACTTCGATGGCGCGAGCGTGCGCGCGCGCGGTCTGTTGACAATGTGAATAAGTTAAATATTATAAGAACATAAAAATATAACGTACAAAATAATTCTAGGAAATATACATAAAGTAGGTAGTTACTTGTATAAAATTTAAATAGAAAAAAATTTAATGATATATAACTCTGTATTGCTTTAAAGACTAGACATTTGCTATTTCTTGGGAGGCGGACATTACCCCAAGTTCTATCCGTCAGAATGTCAAAACGTGTTTTGTTAAGCCGAGGACGAGAGGAATGGCCCGCAAAAACTGTGTTAAATACTTGTTTATAATAAGTTAATTTCTTAAATTGAATAGGATTCTATTCCGATGTTATACGATGTGATTCAAAAAATTGAAGTTGATCTGTTATGAATTACGACCTGTAGAGCGGGGTATATGTGTGATTTTTAAGATCAGATCGACCATTTTGAATCCACCATTTTCAGTTAGCGACCTCGAAAACTCCTGTAATCGTAATTTTATCACTTTAATTGGCGTTATTAGGTTCGAAATTTAAAAAAATAAAATAATGGTTTTTGTTTTTTAATTTGCACGTTTTTTTAATTGTCACTATTAGAGTGCATTTTTGAATCGGATTAATGATCTGGGAAAACGTATCGAAATACGAGGCTCTTTAGGAAAAATTGTCGAAAAACGAGGTACAGTTTAAATCACGAATGTTGTCGTTCACGTGATCATCTTTTAATTTCCGAATCAAATTGACTCAACGTCACACAGAATGGAACGCATGAGCGTACTATTTGAATAGAGTTTTCTGTAAAATAACAATTATTACTTCAGATAATTTTGATATAATATAATATTGTCACCAAGCGACAGTACTGCTTCAGCGGTCGGATAGACTAACTACAAAAAGTACAAAATCAACTACGCCATAGACTTACTTTCGGAGTACATATTATAGTCTAAGAGCCAGCTGCAATCAATAACCTAAACAAGCGGCACTGCTGTAAACCATCTAAAACGGTAGAGGGAGGTATATAAAAGAGATCCGCTGTTGCGATGCCTATACCTATCTTGCACGGAAATGGGGGAAAGTCTCGAATACTTTTTTGCCCCTTCCCCAGAAAAAGCAAGTGCATTAAACCCCTGGAGGGGGGGGGGGTTGAGGCTGTTCCAATAAGATGTTTTAACGCATTTACTGCATCCAAGATGGCGCGCAACCGGAAGTGGCCCGGATCCCGTTGGGTGAAAATGCAGTAAAGGCTAGAAATGGATTTTCTGGGTGTCCAAGAAGGGTCAAAAAAGGGATTTTAAGATTAGTTTCTTTACAAACAGTAAAACGTAAAACGAAAGCACTCACAAACTATTTACACTACAATTTACATAATTACAGGAAAGGAAAATTGAAACACCACGGTAAAAAACACTACAAACTTGTATAAATAATGAGAGGTAATAGAATTTTTTTTTTTTACAAATGCGCCAACTGCACGCTACTGAACTGACAATGCTGAGCTTTGATTGCGGCTACAACAAGCGGTTGTATTATTCATCTAAAACGCACTGTTGTACGCTTGAAACCTCTGTCGCACATTGGGCCAAAGTAAGTAAAAAATGTCAAAATATTTACTACACTTGCGGAATCACTAAAAGGAATATTCAGTCATGGAAGATTGTGGGTAATTATACGAACAAAGAAGTGCACTACCACGTAAAAAAAACGTTTATACCCCTGTTTTGAGGGATGAAAACCGATTTAAACATTGAAATACAGCAATAATCATTTTGAATTGACGGGAATCAACGAAATTTTCATGGATATTAATTTAATAATATTTGCTGTTGTTTAAAAATGTAGTATACTCCTATATCTGACACTCAATGATTGATTAGGGGACATAAAAAGTTTTTTTGAGGGGCGAATACAAAGAGATAAAATAATATGAACCCCTCAGAACGGGGGGTAGAAACGTAATTTTTTTTTAAAAGCGGTGGTGCACTTCTTGTTCGTATAATTACCCACAATTTCCCGAGACCGAATTTTTTTTTAATGATTCCACGAGTGCAAATATTTTGAAATTTTTTGCTTACTTTGGACCCACTGTGTGTAGTAGCCTCAACAGATATGACTTTCTGTTATTTACATTGCTAATATTTAGGCAGATAGAAAATTTGCATGCCTTTGATAAGTACATAAATTGATGACGTGAACGACAACATGCGTGATTTGGACTATACCTACTATCATATTATTGCCTGTAACGTTTTCTTCTTTCATCAACTGAAATAGGTAATCTTGATTTAGGATACGTTACCCGTTGCCATTGGAGTACTGTGGTCCACCAGATCCTGTAATTTTACAGTCAACAATACGACGGTTGGAGTTAGAGTTGTCAAAAACAAAAGAAGAACTTGCGTTGAAAGCGAGCAACAGCGAAGCGAGAAAAATCTACTTCCTTCAAAAGCGGTAAATATTTCCAATATAGTCCAAGTTCCCAAAGAAAAAATAGCTGCAAAAGCTGGAAAAAAATAATCCTTATGGGAACTTGATTTTTTGGTAGGTTTTTGGTGATAGAAAAATATAAGAAAAAGTTCTCAGGCCACCGTGGTTGGAACGCAAAATAAAAATTCAACATCAAATTTCGAACATTTCTTTTTTTGGAAATAACTTAAAATATGAAAAATGCACAAAGTGTCGTAGAGGTGAAAACTGAGGAGCACAAAATTCTATATGAAAAATGGCTTTGCAGAAGTTTCGTACATACTGGCGTCGCGTAAAATAATCAAACTTCACGATGAACGCCAAAAGCAGAGTTGGAGCCTAAGGTCATGAGCGCCCCTGGCAAGATTTGAATTTTGTCCCCCCCCCCCCAGACTTATTTTCTAAAAATGAAAAAAGACTCACTTTTGTCAGAAAATGGTTAAAATTTTAACCATTACCATCTTTCTTGGGGGGCGATTCGTAATATACATTTAGTAACTTTTCAATGCCATCAAAATACATTGAAAGATGCTTTGAATATTTAATTTTTTTCGTTTTTTTTTAATTTTTTAGCCCACTCCCCACAGTGCGCCATCCGGCCGCTTTGGTCGCCGTGTGCCGGAGAGTGGAAAAACGGCCAATGTTAATATACAAGTGTGACAAAATTTTTAATCTTTTATTTAAGGTTTGGTACAAATTTTGTGTGCTAAGTTAGGGGCGCCGCCGCCGTATGGTGTGGCAGATTGGACAGAATTCGCTCTAAGGCTAAGGCTTTTTGAGATATCGTCTTGAATTTTTTTTTTAAATACATAGAAAGGGTTCTGCGGTTCTTTTGAATTTTTTTGCTTGCATGGAAAGGTTAAGATCATTCAAGGTCAGATTCGTATTGTTAAAAGGAAACCGCTATTTTTTATTGCAAATTCGTATTTTCTGACTATTTTTAGTCGAAGACTACTTTTGTTCGAAACATTTTTTCTGAAATTTTCATTTCATTTTTTTCAGTTATCAGGCGAGGAAAAATTAAAATTTTAGAACTTTGCGATTTTTTTACTCGAGAAAGGAAGTTTGAGAAAAACATTGCAAGAGGCAAAAAGAGGTTGGAACCGTCCAGTAAAAAAATCGCAAAGTTCTAAAATTTTGATTTTTTCTTGCCGGATAACTGAAAAAATGACAAGTTTCGAACAAGTAGTCTATTTTTAGTCAGACAATCCGAATTTGCAATAAAAAATAGAAGTTCCCATTAAAAAAACCAATTTGACCTCGAATGACCTTAACCCTGCAAACAAAAAATTTCAAAAAAGCCGCAGTGACCCACTATTCTAAACTCCTTTCTGAGTATTTAAAAAAAAAATCGCTGTAAGGCTCAATTTTTGAGATATCGACTTGATTTTTTTTAAATACTCGGAAAAGAGTTTGAAATAGTGGGTCACTGCGGCTTTTTTGAAATTTTTTGTTTTATTTTTTACTATCCCATCCTATAAGCTCCCATGTATTTGTTGGCACCATTCAAAAGTGGCCTTATAAGCTAAAATTTTCAGGATCTTATTTTTTTCGTAAAAGGAACTCTTTGACACCCATAGAGGTTAAAAATAACGATATTTAAAAAAATCTATATACAGGGCGATTGATGTAGACCGTTCGTTAGAAGTTTTTCAACTTGCAGTTGGATTACAAATTTGAAACTGGGTATGCCGCCATAATTGATCAAGCTCGTTCTACCTAATATATTTTAAATCCTCCAGCTATACAGGGTGTGCCAAAAGTCGGTACCAACTTGCTTATTTTTAAATATATATTTTCATGTTTTAATTTAATTTTATATAATCTGATATTAAAAAATACAGGATGTTCCATTTGATATAAAAAAGGTTTGACAAAATGTAACGTGAAAAATGCACTTGGTTACTATTATGGAATTTATTTTTATTGTAGAGACTAGCTCATGTATTCTTTCTACGTGCCAAAGAGCAAATCAGGATCTCCTACACGAAGAAGGTTATAACGGTTCTTGCAAACCGTTGCACCTGTCAATTTTTTTGTAAAATGTCAATTATCTCCGCAATTCCTGGGTTTAGGTATAGAGTATGCTGCATGTTTGGACTCGAAATTTCATTTTCATTTCGAAAAGTCGAAAATGTATAGGAAGTTCCATTTAAAATATAAGCAAGTTGGTACCGACTTTTGGCACACCCTCTATAGCTGGAGGACTGAAAATATTTTAGGTAGAACGGGCTTGATCGATTATATCTGCATACCAAGTTTCAAGTTTGTAATCCAACTGCAACGAACGGCCTGCGTGAATCACACTGTATACATATATCTTTTTAATATCGTTATTTTTAATCTCTAGGGGTGTCAAATGGTTCCATTTACCAAAAAAAATAAGATCCTGAAAATTTCAGCTCATAAGACCACTTTTGAATGGTGCCAACAAATAGATGGGATGGGATATGCAAAAATAAACACAAAAAAAAAATTAAAAAAAAATGTCGCAGTGGCTCACTATTCCAGACTCCTTTCCGAGTATTTAAAAAAAAATCAAGTCTATATCTCAAAAATTGAGCGTTAAATTAGAGCGAATTTTGTCCATTCTGTCACACTGTGCGACGTATATTCATTCACCCAACTATAACTGCATCACATTATATAATAAATTGTCCACGATGGGAAAACAGTGGCAAGTTATGGTATTGTCGCATTTTATTCGCCTTTTTGGAAACACCCTGTATGAATCCGTGGGTTCTAAATAATTTTAACAAGAGATTAAACACTACTAACACTTTATTTAACAATTTACTGACTGTACAATGCTTGTTTACTTAATATTATTTAACCTCACTTTTCAACTTCTTCACTTTTATAAACTGTCTTCTTAATAAAACTTCTCCTTCTGCGCTGGTAATCGCGCCTTATATACTCCGAATTTGACTCTCTAGATCCATCTAGAAGCAATCAGGAATCTTCTTTTACCACATTCCAGAAAAGTCCATTTCGATCTGGTAGCTTCCAGTCACAATTAGTAGGCATAGGCGTATCATCTCCAGTTCCCAGGGGGTGTAATTCATAACAGTATTTTTAAAAGAAAAATAAATATTATATTGGTCAATGGATGTTTTTATAGCATTGTATTTATTCTTTTTTTATTTGTTTATATACAGGGTATAATGTTATATGTTTTAAAATTGTTATTTTATTGTATTTCTTCGTTTTATATGTGCTGTTCATATAGTTTTCAGTTTTTATGTATTATGCGACTTTTATACAGGGTGTCCCAGAATTGAGTTCCCGGACGAGAACCTGTGATTCCTGACTTCATATTGGGCACGTTTAATCCAACTTACCTTAATCAAAAAATGCATTCCTGAGAAAGTACATCCTCTTAAAGTGAGACAGAAAAAAATATTTTTTTTTCAATAATTTACTTTGTATTGAAGATAAAATTTTCAAATTTTGGTGGGAGCTATATCTCCATAAGTACTTTATGTAAACATCAACCAAATATCTTTTGTTTCTCATTTTTTTTTTTTCATAATAATGTTATGAAGTACACCCCCTAGAAAGTAGAGACTGATACGCCCATAAATAATAGTGACTGTCCTGGAAAGATATAAAGTTTTCTGGAGTGTGGTGGGAGAAGATTCTCGATCATGTTCTAGATAACTCTAGATGCAATTTCAGACTTGATAAGACGAGATTCTCGGCGGAAGAAGTTGAAAAAAGTGCGAAGTGAGGTTAGAAATTGGAAGTAAATACAGAGTGTAAATTTGAAGTAATAAACATTATTTTAAAGATTGTTTTAGTCCAGTAGAAGTATATTTTATTTAAGAAAAAGTATTGTGTAGTTCTGAGAAGTTATTAAAGTGTTAGTGGTTACCCCTTGTTAAAATTATTTAGATCCTACGGATTTTTACACAATGTTTCCTAGGGGGTCAAAATACGCGACAATAATTAATATTTGATTGGCTATATTTTTTAATCGCCCGGTAAAATTACGGCGAATACTTGAATATTTCTGCGAGTATTGAAAGGGTTGCAAGAAGGTGCTTTTAAAATGTTTTGTAATATTAATTAAACTACAAGGAATTACCGTTTTTTCCTCCATTTGTATTTAACATTTATTTACAATTCTAGAATAAAACGTTGTTAAAAAAAATGCTCCACACGACGCCCACCTGTTTCAGTACACAAATTAATACTTTAAAAATTTTGTATATCAACGAAAAAATCAAGAATTATCATTTTTTCTCTGTGAGTCATAGGTGCTTGTGAAACAGGAAACTTGTCACGTTTAAGAAACAAAAGATATTTAGTTGTTATCGAGCTTACATAGAGTACTTACTTATAGAGATACAGGTCCCATGAAAACTTGAAAATTGTATCTTCAATATAATAGAGATTATTGGAAACAATTTTTTCTGTCTCACTTTAAGAGATTGTACTTCCTCAGGGATGCATTTTTGGACCAAGGTAAGTTGGGTTTTACGGGCCCAGTATGACCTCAGGAAGCACAGGTTCCCGTCCGGGAACTCAATTCTGGGACACCCTGTATTTACAACTACACATGAATTAATAAATATTATTATTACTTCTCAGATTCTTATTTTACGCGAAAACGGTTACATATGTGAAATTCCTTATGGGGATATTTTTTATTTAGAATGTTATGCTTTTTAATTTTCACTTCTACATTTCTTTGTATTCTGCATTATTTAAAAAAATATAACTAAGAATTTGACGCCATTATGTTCAGCAAAGACCTGCTTTTGTGCGAAATATCACATAAGAATTATTTAATCCGACCCCAAAACCCACTGAGAACTGGGCTAGTACTGCACATGACACAAACTGTTATAGTTTATCTCAGACTTATTCTGGGTATAAAAAATGTCGGCGCCTTTGGTAGTGCGGTAAAGAACAAAGATACCGACATTTTTTATACCGACAATACGTTTGGGATAAAGCATACATGCCATACTACGTATAGTCGAGGAAATGAAGCAGGAAAGAGTCTAAATCCCAACGTGAGACTCCGCCCCACCTGATTTTTATTTTTACACGCTTGTATCTCGAGAAAATTAGGTAAAAAATGTCAAGAGTCAAAAAATGCTTAGAATTGTCCAATACATAAAGTCCACATGTTTTAATGCATAATAAACGCCCATAAATAATCGTAAATACTAGTTCTTTGAAAAAATAAAAAGCTTAAATATACGATTTTTTTTAACGCTTATATCTCGAGAAAAGTGAGGTTAGGTAAAAATTGTCAAGAGTCAAAAAATGCTTAGAATTGTCCAGTATATGAAGTCCACATGTTTTAATGCATAATAAACGCCCATAAATAATCGTAAATACTAGTTCTTTGAAAAAATAAAAAGCTTAAATATACGATTTTTTTTAACGCTTATATCTCGAGAAAAGTGAGGTTAGGTAAAAATTGTCAAGAGTCAAAAAATGCTTAGAATTGTCCAGTATATGAAGTCCACATGTTTTAATGCATAATAAACGCCCATAAATAATCGTAAATACTAGTTCTTTGAAAAAATAAAAAGCTTAAATATACGTTTTTTTTTAACGCTTATATCTCGAGAAAAGTAAGGTTAGGTAAAAATTGCCGAGAGTCAAGAAATGCGTAGAAGTGTCCGAAATATAGAGTGCACATGTTTTAATCCATAATAAACGCCCATAAATACTCGTAAATCCTACTAGTTTTTTGAAAAAATAAAAAACTTAAATATACCATTTTTTTTAACGCTTATATCTCGAGAAGAGTGAGGTTAGGTAAAAATTGTCAAGAGTCAAAAAATGCTTAGAATTGTCCAATACATGAAGTCTACGTGTTTTAGTGCATAATAAACGCCCATAAATAATCGTAAATACTAGTTCTTTGAAAAAATAAAAAGCTTAAATACACGTTTTTTTTAACGCTTATATCTCGAGAAAAGTGAGGTTAGGTAAAAATTGTTAAGAGTCAAAAAATGCTTAGAATTGTCCAATACATATATTATATGCATAATAAACGCCCATAAATAATCGTAAATACTAGTTTTTTGAAAAAATAAAAAGCTTAAATATACGATTTTTTTTAACGCTTGTATCTCGAGAAGAGTGAGGTTAGGTAAAAATTGTCAAGAGTCAAAAAATGCTTAGAATTGTCCAATATATAAAGTCCACATGTTTTAATGCACAATAAACGCCCATAAATAATCGTAAATACTAGTTTTTTGAAAAAGAAAAGCTTAAATATAAGATTTTTTTTAACGTTTATATCTCGAGAAGAGTGAGGTTAGGTACAAATTGTCAAGAGTCAAAAAATGCTTAGAATTGACCAATACATAGAGTCCACATGTTTTAATGCATAATAAACGCCCGTAAATAATCGTAAATAATCGTAAATACTAGTTTTTTGAAAAAATAAAAAGCTTAAATATACGATTTTTTTTTAACGCTCATATCTCGAGAAGAGTGAGGTTAGGTAAAAATTGTCAAGAGTCAAAAAATGCTTAGAATTGTCCAATACATGGAGTCCACATGTTTTAATGCGTAATAAACGCCCATAAATAATCGTAAATACTAGTTTTTTGAAAAAATAAAAGCTTAAATATACGATTTTTTTTACGCTTATATCTCGAGAAGAGTGAGGTTAGGTAAAAATTGTCAAGAGTCAAAAAATGCTTAGAAGTGTCCGAAATATGAAGTGCACATGTTTTAATCCATAATAAACGCCCATAAATAATCGTAAATACTAGTTTATTGAAAAAATAAAAAGCTTAAATATACGATTTTTTTTAACACTTATATCTCGAGAAGAGTGAGGTTAGGTAAAAATTGTCAAGAGTCAAAAAATGCTTAGAATTGTCCAATACATAGAGTCCACATGTTTTAATGCATAATAAACGCCCATAAATAATCGTAAATACTAGTTTTTTGAAAAAATAAAAAGCTTAAATATACGATTTTTTTAACGCTTATACCTCGAGAAGAGTGAGGTTAGGTAAAAATTGTCAAGAGTCAAAAAATGCTTAGAATTGTCCAATATATAAAGTCCACATGTTTTAATGCACAATAAACACCCATAAATAATCGTAAATACTAGTTTAAAAAAAATAAATAAAAAGCTTAAATATGCGATTTTTTTAACGCTTATGTCTCGAGAAGAGTGAGGTTAGGTAAAAATTGCCAAGAGTCAAAAAAGTCCAACATATAAAGTCCACATGTTTTAATGCACAATAATAAACGCCCATAAATAATCGTAAATACTAATTTTTTGAAACAAAAATCTTAAATACCTATACGTTTTGCTTTTTTTAACGCTTATATCTCGAGAAGAGTGAGGCTAGGTAAAAAATGTCAAGAGTCAAAAAATGCTTAGAATTGTCCAATATATAAATTCCACATGTTTTGATGCATAATAAACGCTCATAAATAATCGTAAATACTAGTTTTTTGAAAAAAAAGCTAAATACCTATACGTTTTGCTTTTTTTAACGCTTATATTTCGAGAAGAGTGAGGTTAGGTAAAAAATGTCAATAGTCAAAAAATGCTTAGAATTGTCCAAAATAGAGTACGCATGTCTTAATCCATAATAAGCGCCCAAAAATCATCGTAAATACTGAAAAAAAAATCCTAAACACGGTTTTTTTAAACGCTTATGTCTCGAGAAGAGTAAGGTTAGGTGAAAAATGTCAAGAGTCAGAAAATGCATAGAATTGTCCAAAATATAAAATCCAGTGGATCTTTTTCAATTTAAAATAAAATCTGTTGGTCACCGGAATAGCGAACTTCTGTCTCGTCTCATATAAATATCAAGTGGGGCGGAGTCTCATGTTGGGGTTAAATGCTTCATTTCCTCGACTAGTAATATTTATTAATTACAGTGTTGATGAACTCACAGAAGAGAATGTCCAACTTCAGGAGGAAATCAGACAATTGTCCAAGTTGCTCGAGAGGAAACCCAAAAGTAAAGTTGTATCTTTACAGAAAGCCGTCGGCAATTTGGAAAAATGTGTCGTGAGTGAAAGAATTTCTCATCATGAATTGGTAGAAAAATTACGAAGTGATAAATTACAACTTTCCAAAGAACTGGAAAAAATTAAATGTTCAGAGAAATGCCTGAAAGCAAAGCTGAATCGAGCTGCTCCTCATGGGTCAAGGTAAGTAGTTAAAAATCATACGAACATAAAAAACCTCTGCCTAAGGAATCACTACTTCCACATCCAGATTATCCATCCAAGTCTTTTTAAAGGTAAACATCTTGACTGTATCTGCACTCTAGTATGTGGAAATGATTGGTCATAGAAATTTAATAATATTTGAGGCAATGTCATAAAAAAATTTGAAGCGTTAGTTTTTAGCATATACGCCAAAAATTAGGTTTCTGGACACTTATTCGGGTGCAGGGAATAAAGACAAATAAATAATGAAACTCCGGAAAAATTAGGGGAAAGCTAGATTTTTGCACGAACCTTCCTTTTGTGGTTCTAAACAACATCCCAAAAGTCCCCATCGACATGTGTGCCGCTAAAAATTTTACGCGGGGTCAAATGTCACGATAAACGGTTTTTCGCAAAAATCTTGTTAACGGTCACTTTTATCGAAAAATAGCGGTCATCAAATTTGTAGCTTAAAAAATTGCCTACAAAAAATATAATATAACTTTTTTTTCGTAAGACTAACGGTTCTCAAAAAAATTCGATTAAAGAAATTGTAACGCATCTTGTACTCTATATCAAAGGTGGTGTGGAAAGGAGTGCATGAGAAACATAAACGGTATAACTTTTTGAACCGAATTTTCTCGAGAACCGTTAATCTTACGAAAAAAGTAACATTAAGTTTTCCTGTAGGCAATTTTCCAAGCTACAAATTTGATGACCACTATTTTTTGGATAAAAGTAACCATTGAGATTTTCGCGAAAAACCATTTATCGTGACCCTTCATACCCCGCGTACAATTTTTTTTAGCGGCACACATATCGATGGAGACTTTTGGGATGTTGTTTAGAACCACAAACAGGCACGACGAGAGGGGGGAGGGGTCGGGTTTTTTGTTTTTGAGGGGGCCCGGCGGATTTGAGGGGGCTCGAGTTTCATCTGAAGTCGAAGATTAGCATTTGCCTTTTAAATGATTATGAGATAAATGAGAATGTCGATGGAGGTAAATATTGAAACCTGAGGGATATCACCCTCCCCCCTGCTTGAAAAATATTCAATTCTAGGAAACACTCCCCCCGCTCTTCGAAATTTTTGTAAAATAGTTCATTATTATGAATGCCACTTCGCGCATTTCGAAAATTTATATTGAAGATTGGTGGTAGCCGTATGCTACTACCCCCCGGGCCCAGATTTCTCTCGACGGCCCTGACCACAAAAGGAAGGTTCATGCAAAAATCCAGCTTTCCCTTATTTTTTCCTCTCTGCAATGTCTCTATTCCATGTATTATTAGCTTGCTCTATTTTTCCCCAGTTTACACCTCCTCATCCCAACCCCCTCAACGAAATCACCTCAATTAGATATCATTACAGTACATACGTGTGCCAAATTTCAAGTGAATATCTCAGTTTTTTTAATAAAGGAGTGGAGGTTGCGGGTTAAATAGGGGTAAATAGTAGAAAAGAAGTAAAGCAAGCTGGTAAGAGTACAGGAGCTTGGGATTTGGTGGTCTTATATATTAGAAGCCAGGACCTCAGATTCTTTTATAATATCTTTCAACTCCTCCACCACCCCCACACCTGAAATTTGGTACATACCGGGTGTAACAGTATCACGGCATACCCCCTTTTCTCCTTACTATACTATATATGCTACATACATAATACACTTTTTGACATACAATTGATCTTTTTTTCACTTCCGGTTTCGCCGGAAGTGACACTAACTTTCGATTTTTAAATGGAACATCCTATATATTATTGCATTTGAATTCTGCATAATTTTCTGAATCGAACGATGCCAAATAAGTGACATTTCAAACATCAATTTTTTTTATAAGATTATTTTTAGTTTTCCATTTAAGTGTGCCATGACAGTAGGTACCTATTTATTCTAAATGACCCGTGTAACGCTACAAAAATCGAAATCCCGTTAAAAACACTAAATTACGTGATTTATGAGCAAATAAAATTCACCAAAATTGTTTTTGGGACAAAACTCAATTTTTTCAAATGGAACCATATCGGTACCGTGGTACCATTTATTAGTGCTATTAATAAGGAATTTGTACAATCAGTCCATAAGTATGTATGAAGAAAATCTGAGTTTACTAACGGCTCCTAGCTGTAACTTATTTAGTAAACCTTATTCTAAAGACGGGTATATTTCCAGATAAATTAAAAATAGCCAAAGTAGTACCTATTTTTAAATCAGGTAATATTGATAATGCTACAAATTATAGGCCCATAGCTCTACTACCCATTCTGGCAAAAATAATAGAAAAAATTATTGCAACAAGGATTACTAAATTTTTTGAGGACAATAAATTGTTCAATAACTCCCAGTTTGGCTTTAGAAAGGGTAAATGCACATCAGACGCCATTCTTCAACTAGTCAATTATATAGGTGAAGGTTTCGAAATGAAATCATCAACACTGGTAATATGTTTTTAGACCTCAGTAAGGCATTTGATTGTGTATCTGGACCAATTTTATTACAGAAACTAGGTTTTTATGGCTTTTATGGAGTAACTCTCCGATTAATATCATCCTATCTATCTGGAAGGCAACAGTGTGTAACGGGCAAAGGTGGAATAAGTAACTTATTACCTATAAAGTATGGAGTCCCACAGGGCAGTATATTGGGCCCACTATTATTTTTCATATATATTAACGATTTACCTGAAGCCTTACCACTTTTTACGGTGTTATTTGCTGATGACACAACTGTGGCCAAACAGATAAAGGATAGCAGTGAGGAAACCATTAAGGAAGAATTAGATGTAATTAAACAATCACTTGACTGGTTTAATGCAAATATGCTATGCATAAATCAAAACAAGACAAATTCAATGATATTCTCTACCAAACCAGTTGTATCTGAAAGCGTTAAATTTTTAGGTTTAATTCTGGATAATCGGCTAACATGGCACGCACATGTTGACATGCTGTCAACAAAACTATCCAAAAAAATACATGCTATAAGGCAAATTAAAATCAGAATTGGTTTAACCTCAGCAATGGTCGCGTACCATGCGCTATTCCATAGCTTAATGACATATGGTCTAATTAACTGGGGCACCTCTAATCATGTCCAGCAAGTCTTTACTGTTCAAAAGAGAGCAATTAGAACCTTGTCAGGAATAAGTCAGTTAGACAGCTGTAAACAGTGGTTTATAAAATTTAAAATAATGACTCTACCATCTTGCATAATCTATTACAATTTAATATACATCAAAGATCACCTTGATGACTACTCTAGAAATTGTGACAACCACAGGTACCTCACTCGCAATAGAAATGATATACAGATACCACAGCAAAGATTAACATACACAAAAAGAAACAATTTCGGAATTGCACTCTTTAATTCTCTTCCGATATCACTAAAACATGCACCATCGACATTATTCAAGAAAAAACTGAAAATCCATCACATAGCCAAGGCTTATTATAACATCAATGAATTTAATTATACAGATTTGTAATTATACTAAATTAATTACGTTTTGACTAGGTTAAATTTTTAATGTTATTTGCTCCTATGTTCAGTATTTGTTATATACACCTTTCTGTAAGTTTTTTACAAATTATTTATTATTGTATTTATTGTATTATTTGACTTGTCAAAGCACCACGGTGCATTTTATGACCAATAAAATCTATCTATCTATCTATCTATTCATGTCGTATTAAAATGAGCGATAAATACAAACAAAATTACAGCTAAAAGAAAATAAGAAAATACAATTTTATTCTAATAACTTTGTTACATATAAGGTGGTTTTGGAATCCAAAAAATTAAAACAAAACACTACAACAGTTGTTCAAAATGCTGTCCATTAACGTCAATGCACTTCTGAATTCGCAGAGCTGTTTCTCGAAGAACGTTCTCCAATTGCTGGGCCGTTATGCTATTAATTGCTCGTCTTACTTGTAGCTCCAGGTCTTCACGGGTTGCAACGGTAGTTGCATCGACAATATTTTTGAAATGACCCCAAACAAAGAAATCAAGGGACGTTAAATCAGGTGACCCTGAAGGCCACCTCACAGGACCATTCGTCGAAATTCGGAATCTCGTCGAATCTCCGTTGAAGGTAATCAATTACTATCCTTGAATTATGGGGAGGAGCGCCATCTTGTTGAAAATACATTCCCTGCCCTAAATCTAAAGGTAACTGATCCAAATTGTCCTCAATCTCATTTTCCAGATACCTCAAGTATCTGGCACCAGTCAGAGGTCCTTCAAATATTATTGGGCCAATGATTTTACTACCAATTATTCCAAACCAAACATTGAAACCGAACGGCACTTGGAAGTTACCGTCCCGTAATAAATTTTGATTTTTTTGTGACCAATATTTTGTATATTGTCAGTTAAATAATCCCAAATTTGTAAACCTTGACTTGTCCGAAAATAAAAGCAGTCCCAAAAAATCATTGTTTGGCTGCGCGTTATTATACAAAATCCAATTGCAATATTCCATCCTACGTTCATAATCACTTTCGTACAAATGCTTATGCAATTGATATTTAAAAAATTGATAGTGGTATTTGTGCAAAATTCGGCTTACTGTTTGGTGACTGATATTCAATTCAAACCCAACTTGCCTTAAAGAAACAGTCTTATCAACCTCTATTCGAGCTAAGACATTAATTTCTGTTCCTTCGTCAATAATGAAGTTTTCTTCGGGATCATTATTGGGCTCTCTTCGGAATTGGTTTTCAACACGTTTAAAATAATTTTTCGCTGGACATTGTCTATCAGGATATCGTCGGCCATAAAGGTCCATAGCTGCTTTTTACTTTCCCCATAAATAACTAACATGTCCACTTTTTCATCTCTTGTATAAATTTGCGGCATTTTGAACATTAACAAGAATTTTAAACAATTTTTAAGGACATAATAAAAACACCATTAAACAAATGTTTGACAAGCTAAATATATCATTGTTTTCAAAGCCACTTTAGTTACTTCTTAACATTTAAGTAGAACAAAATTGCATTTTCTTATTTTCTTTTAGCTTATTAATAGTACATACTAATAAATGGTACCATGGTACCAATAACGAACGGTTCCGTTTAAAAAAATTGAGTTTTGCCCCAAAAACAATTTTGGTGAATTTTATTTGCTAATAAATCGCGTAATTTAGTGTTTTTAACGGGATTTCGATTTTTGTAATATTACACGGGTCATTTAGAATAAATTGGAACCGTCATGGCAGACTTAAATAGAAAACTAAAAATTATATTATAAAAAAACATTGATGTTTGAAATGTCACTTATTTGGCATCGTTGGATTCAGAAAATTATGCAGAATTCAAAAATGCAATAATATATAGGGTGTTCCATTTAAGAGTCGAAAGTTAGGCTATGCGCTGACTAGAGACTTTTTGTTTCCGTGACATTTTGTCATCGTGATGCAGTGTCGCTTGATGTCACCATATCTGTTCTCATTATAATATTGTAAACGCTAGTATAAGTGATGAATTTCGAAGATATCCCAATAATCTGCGCTCTTGAAATGCCTCGGACCAAATGAAACGTAAAAAACGACGCTGTGTCACGTCACCCTCTTGTCACCGACATCCGAAACTTTTTGTCCCGTGATGTCTCGTCACCGCAGTGCGGGCGTTACCATAGAAGTGCGCTCACTAGGCAACTTTTTGTCACGTACTACATGTGAATTTTTGGTGTATTGAAAATAACTAGGTTATTTTTATGAATAATGGCTTCAACAATACAGCAAGAAGACATAGATAATGAAACACTGATTCAAAGTCCTTATAGACATTCGAAAATAATAAAAAAATTTTTTATTATGTTGACGCCGCATCACGATGACAAAATGTCACGGTGACAAAAAGTCTCTAGTCAGCGCCTAGCCTTCGTGTCACTTCCGGCGAAAGCCGAAGTGAAAAAAAATCAATTGCATGTCAAAAAGTGCCGCTTATTATGTATATAGTATATCCTAAATTTCAATCAATTATCTTCAAAACTAAAGGAGAAAAGGGAGAAGTATACCATGATCCTGTTACACCCGCGTAAGCGTAATTTTAAAACATACTTAAGCACAACACCAGGCCCGCCCATCCAAACGCTCATTGGTTATTTCAAAATATCCTTCCGCACGACGAGTTTCTGCAAAATGTACTTCGTTTCAACAAATTTCATAACGCACAACATTATCTGCCAAAATATACGCCAGCACAACGAGACCTTTCGAAACATATACCGTTACCGTGCTTCCCAACTGATGGCGCTACTACGGCACTGTTATTCTACCGCAAAAACAATATAACTAAAAAAAAAACATTGCAAAGTTATTGACAGCGTAGAGAAGTATCGTTTGTATTTGTTTTAGTGAATTTTACCATAATTATGGAAACATTAAAACATATTTTAACTACTGTTGTAGGTAAACAAGGGAATGTGGAAATATTAAAATTTAATATTCCGATTATAAAGCACGCTTGAGGTTGAAACGGCAAGGATCTGAAGACAATTATAATAACCAGTGTAATGTGTGGGTCCAGAAATTTGGTCGCCTTTAAGTTTTGTCAAAATTTTAATGCCTTTCAGTTACTTGCTTTGTTTTCACTTTTACTCTAAAAAAGTTACTTTTGTCTCGAATGAATATTTCCAGCTTGTTAGGAGAATTTCTAATTTTATAACAATATAAAATTGCAATAAATTGATAAGATTTGGCATTACAGCCAGTTCCATAATCATTTAAAAAGGAGCTTTTACTAAAGTTGGGGTTGCAAAGTCACCACCATTTTACTTCCCACAAAGTATGTTCCATTCTAATTTGACTTTTATTAAAGCCTCCTTTAAAGCTGATTATGGAATTGGCTGTCAATGTTTTACTTTATTATTTAACGGTGTATATTTCGAAAGGTTGGCGTATATTTTGGCAGATAATGTTGTGCGTTATGAAATGTGTTGAAACAAAGTACATTTTGCAGAAACCCGTCATGCGTAAGTATATTTTGAAATAACCAATGAGAGTTTAGATGGGCGGGTCTGGCGTTGTGTTTAAGTATGTTTTGAAATTACGCCACCCGGTATATGTATTATAACGACATCTGAAACCAGATTATATTTTGAGATGATTCCGTTAAAGGGATGAGGGGTAAATAGGGGAAAATGAGTAAAGCAATCTGGTAAGAGTACAGAAACTTGAGATTTGGTGTGAAGCCAATTCCTTAGATATCGTTATAATAATTTTTCAACGCCTCATCACCTCACTCAATTATTAAAGGGGTTAATGAATAAAATTCATATTAATGTCCGTCAGGAGAAGGTGGCGTAAATTGGGGAAAGTAGAGCAAGCTAATAAGAGCCCAGAAATTTCATTAACCAACACCTTCATTTTTTTTCTTTGACATCTGCCTCAAATTAAAATTCTATGACCAATTATTTCCACAAACTAGAGTGCAAATATAGTCAAGATGTCTTCCTTTAAAGAGACTTGGAAGTAAAATCTGGATGTGGAAGTAGTGATTCCTTAGGCAGTGGTTTTTTAAAGTGCAGGAGCAGATTGCATTTATATTTTGTTTTATTTTTATTTCAACCAGGCCACTCTCTGTCCAGCCCTTCAGTTGCCATGGAGATTCGCATTGTGGATGTCTGGTTGGCTCTGGACGACAATATGTTGTATTTTAAATTTGTTTTTGATTCGATTTAGGGATCGATTTTCACTCATTTGGCGTAAAAACAATGGTCTGGACAGGCTAGTAAATGAGGATGTATTTCTTAGATACCGTATTGATTTCGTTATACACATATTTCTATATCTATTGTAGAATGGGTATTGGTGACCATAATCATAAACCAGTTTTGGACCAGAAAGGATCTTATCATAGCATTCGAACAATGTATAAGAGAAGTAAATCACCAACATTTGAGGAATGTTGTGATCCACAAAAAGAGCAGTCAATTAATCGGCTAGAGAATAAGAAATCACAGCAATATTGGGAGCAACCAAGGTTAGATTTTTGAAGTTAAACTAAAGAAAAAGATCCTTCTATAAATAAATATACAGGGTGTCTCGTAATAACGTGCAAAAAAATTAACTACCAATTTCTTATTGAAAATGGAGGTGGGTTCTTCATATAATTTTTTTTAAATAAGCCTTCTTGTCCAGCTACACAGCCTTAAAGGGGGTTTTTAATTTCTATCTGAAAATACCGTAATCAGAAAAAGATGAAATTTGGCACATCTTGGTTACTAAAAAAGACATCTAACGAAATTATTTCATCCATCTAGAGTGTATACAAAGGGGTGATAGTAACTACCCTTTTTATAATTTTGTTAATATCTTTCAGACTGTTATTTATTCCTTTCAATTGTAAGTTTTCTATTTCTAAGTACTAAATAATTCACCTTTATATAAGATTTGCAGTACTTCTAACAAATTATGTAGCTACTTCGATATTTTTAATTGCAGCCTTAGTGACATAAAACAAAATGTTCTAAATTAAATAAACAGTGATTGTCTTTGTTTTTCTTAATTTTCTTTGAATCACATATGTGCATATATGTATATATAGTTTTTATATTTAAACATTTTCTGTTATTTTTTTCTCTCACTTCATATCATTAGTTATTCATAGTTCGTACATTTAAGTAAATGTTTTCTTTATTTTACCTACTTTCTATGTTGTATATCTTGTAATTAATGCTTTGTATGCCTTTATTCTTGTTCTGTAATTGGGTATCTTGCCTGTTGAACAGTGTATGCAATAAATAAATAAATAAATAAATAAATAAAAATAACTACAAAAAAGACTGTTGACTGTTCTTGAGAAAAATAGTATATACTACTAGGCTGAGAAGTAAACTATTATTTACCGAGCACTTTTATATCGTGAGGCGCGTAGCGCCGAAGGGTATTATGTGCAAGGTCTATAATGGTCTTTTCCACCGAAGTATATATAAAAATTTTTTTACTACTAACATTGATATATTACCAAATTTGACTTGATTGTATTTTGATTTTAATTATTTCCCATTTATTTTGAAATATTTCGAAATATCAAGTAGTCTGGGAGTTTAGTTGCCAAACTGACAAAATGAAACTAATGGAATATAATTTTAAATGTCATTTTCCAGAAAATGAATGCTGTCTAAAAGTTCTACGTAAAACGTGTGAATAAAACTGTAAAATGGGTAAAAATTTTAGTGACAGTGATTTAGAGACGGAAGTGTGTATACCCCACCTGAACTTAGAGAGGTGGCAACTAGTGTAAGTAGCGATTTGTTGCCAGAAAAATCAAAAGGATTGTACATGAGTGCATACACTCAATTAAAAATATGGGGTGAAAAAAAGGAAGGTGTTAAAACAGGGTTCGAAAAAAATCATGATTAAAAAAACAAAATCAGCGATTTTTTTTAATTTAAAAAATCGTAATTTTTTTGATTTTTTTAATTGTGAATATTGTGGTAATAAAAAAATTGTATTTTCTTATTTTGAGTTTTGACACTGTCTCGTATTGATTTATTTAATCACACCTGTCTGAGAATTTCAGTTCCCCACAATCTACAGGGTTCGGACTCGTATGGAAAACCTGGAGAACCTGGAAAATTCAGGGAATTTGAAAATCTTTAAAAAAAACCTGGAAATATCAGGGAATTTTGTAAATTGTGTAAAAAATCAGGGAATTCTGCGTCTCGATATGGAAAACCATAGAGTTCTTAAGAATTTTCACTGATTCAATTCAATTTAAGGAATTATTTTATGTCGAATAAAAAATTACATTAGTAAAAAATATATGAATATTAATATTTTTGGTTATGGAAAACCTGGAAAATTCAGGGAATTTTTTCAGCTTTGCAAAGTCTGAACCCTGAATCAGTATCAATACTAAATTTATTTTCAACTTGTTATAATTCGAACATAAAATTTTAAATAACAGAAACTTAATAATATTTAATGTTAATGTCATCAAAATTATTTTATATCATACAATACACTTATTCAACTTAAAATATGAAATATATCAGTCATAAGTGATAAGATAACATGTACGTTAATTTTGTGTGTTCTTTAGATTCACACTGTATTTAACAACATAAACAATCCATCAAATCATAGGGCTGAATCACTTAGAGTTCAGTGCATGGGCTGAATATATCTATATTTGGCTTCTTTAGAAAATACCAAAATTTCATTTAAATATGTTCAACCGTATATTTCTGGTTCTTAGTTTCTTATTCTTAGTATACTCGTTCGTGTTATTGTGCGAATTTTCCTATTAAATCCTTTAGAAAATTGTCTGCACAGGTTCAGTTTTTATTTAGTTTCATTTGACATATTATTACAGAAAAAAATATGTATAAAACAGATCAAAGGGGTAAGCAATATAAACTAGACACATGACACTTACAAATTGCAGAGATAAAAAGATAAAATTCTACACTAAGAGTAATAAAGATAAAACTTAAAAATAATTACAATTATTAAAAATCAAGAAATTCTTGGATTGAATATGGTTCTATATCACAGACATATTGGAAAACTTGCCCTCTGAAATCCTTTTCAAGAATTTTGTTTTTCAGAAAATCAGGCAGTACATTAAAGAATTTGATTGCGGAATAGAATGGTCCTTTCTCGGTTAGAGTTAAATGGTGCATCGGAAATGCATAATTGCTTTTGTGCCGAGTATCATAGATATGATTTAGGTTCAATGTTTTAAAATCAACCTGATGATTTTTTAAATATAGTAAGCAGGAGTATACATATAGTCCTGGTGTTGTGAGCATTTTGTTTTCCCTAAAGTGTCCTCGGCACAATTCATAAAATTTCAATTTGTACATTATTCTAACTGCCCTTTTTTGAGCTTTAAATATTTTGTGGAAGTCCGAAGAACCACCCCATATCTCAATTACATACTTAGCGATGGAATAAAAATTTGCATAGTACACCGTTTTAAGAGTCGGCGTGTCAAATAAACGTGATAGAACTCTAAGTGCAAAGCATGTTTTGTTAAGTTTTTTCACGATTTCATCAATATGCAGGAACCATTTAATATTGTCTAAATTTATACCTAACAATTTAGTAGAACTGATGTTTGAAATTGGCACCTTGTCAGTTAGCAACTCTGGTACTTTTAACAATGAACGATCTGTTTTAAATATCACACGACTTGATTTAGCTTCATTTAGTATAAGTTCATTGATATAAAACCAATCTTTTACATTTTGCCACAGTCGAGAGAGAGCGTTCGTAACTTCCTCAAGTGTATGACCCTTTATTAAGAGCTTTGTATCGTCTGCATAATTAATTATTGTTAATTTGATGTTTGGTTCTGCAACATTGATGAGATCATTTACAAAAATTACAAAAAGGAGTGGTCCTAGAACGCTTCCCTGAGGAACTCCATAATTAATACTTAAGATATCAGATTCATATCATTCACAATATAATATAAAAGGGTGGCCAATTCGTAAGCTACTTCATTTGACAAATTCACCTCAAATGAGTTCCCCCACCATTTGTTCAGGATCTCTCTAGTGTTTCCACATTATTAGGAACCGTTCATAAATGATATCACTCTTCTTTTGCCAATTTTTGACCCCTCTCCCCCTTGTGTCACACATTGCCACACTCGCCCAATCACCTCTCCATCCCCTGTGTGTCACGTCACCGTAATTTTACCCAAATTACTAATATCAAGGGTGCTGATAATAAATAATCATGATTTTAGGCATGAAATTATTTTCTTGTATTGTGACATCACAATTGCTTTAGCCTCCCCTGTCACAAAGTGTCACAAATTTCAGAACCCCCCTCCCCTCTTAAAGCAAGACTTTATTTATGGATGGCCCCTTATGATAAATACTAGTTTTTACTAAAAGTTTCTTCGTATCAGAAAGGAGCCTTTGGGCTAATATCTTTGCTTATTAATATCCTTTAGAGACATGAACACGTATACCTTTATTATCAGGCTAATACACACTTACACTGTTTATAATTATTTTAATTGTATTATCTTTATCCATAGATATGTAAAGAGCAACCTGAAATACAATAGTCGTGATAGCTCCAATTCCAGCACAAAGTACGCGGACCCCGAAGTAATGGATTTTCCTATAAGCACAATGAGAAGTAGAACTCCTAGTCCCTCACCTCGAAGGAGTAAAGCTCAAATGCACCGATCCAGATGCAGTTCTGCAACAACAAGCTCTAGGGGGAGTTTAAGGCCTTCTCCTACTAGAAGGAAAAAGGGCGATCTAGACTATAAAAAACTGGAACAAAAAATTGCAGATTTACAAAAGATGTTGAAGAGCAATTTAGATAAGTGATATCAAGCTGTCTCAAAGTAATTAGATACTTTTAAAACCTTCATATTACGTTTATTTTTTTAACTTGTACACTACATTTTTTTACACATAAATATACATTTATATCAAATTGCGAATTTTAATTATATATTTATGAATCTGTGTCAAAATGGAACTTAGTGTTACAAGTTACTTTTCCCCTTAAACAAATAAATTTAAAATTACATCGTAGACTTGGCAGATTTTTTGTGAAAATTGGTATCGTACGTACGTAATTCGAAGAAATGAAAGCACTTGGATTGTGTTAATTATGCATGAGCTACCATATGTCTTAAATTTAAAATATGCTTAAATCTGGCAACATTATCTCCACGTATTATAGCAGCGCAGCCGCAAATATTTGTCCGTTGCACTGAAACCATTACTATTGTAAATATGTATAGGGCGCCATTGAATGCGCTAGGCTGGCCTCGTGAAGTTCGTTTATCACAGCTCTGCCAATTTCACAGTACTGGAACAAATTATTAGGTATAAAGGCACCACATTCAAACGTTTGTTCTATTTGGTCAGTTGTACACATAATGATCTAGTCATGGTTTTCATCTCTGGTAAGCGGATAAAACTTAATATATTTATCTCGATTATGTCGGATCGAGACAATAAATTGCCGCTTAAATATTAGATAACAGCCACTATCCTTTGACCAGAATGCCATTGATTTTTTACTCTACTGACTACATTTTTTTTAGTTAGAGGCCTTTTTGGATAATTTTTGATTCAGGTGTCCTTTATCTGAACCTGATAGTAATAGTAGCAGTACAGGTGAACATTTAGTTGCTGATATCTCAAAAACTATCTACTAACTACCTGTAACCAATTAATAGGCGGGTTCGGTAATTTTCAATTTTTGCTTAAATCGATAGAAACCATGGAAAAAAACAACCATATAAAATTTAAAAATTAAATGTCCAAAAATAAAGGTTTTATTGATACTTGAAATTCCCGTCGCCGCGAGGCTAGAAACGTACCTATGCGTGAGGCTACTGCGGTGACGTCAGTGGCCCAACAGCGCTGAGCGGTCTCCATAATCTTCTCTTTCTGATCTGTAAAAAGTGGGTAGGGACGTAGTGTAAATTTATTTGCAATTATTCAAAGGTCTTTGAAAGCTCACACTATATAGAATATATAATATACCTACTGTTAGCAATTAATGCTTTTCATATAAGTTTATCTTCAAAATTCTATTAAGTAGTTTTTAATATACACAAATCGGTATAGTTTACCTCATATTTACTTGTCACATAAAAAATTCCCATTAATGTCCCTGCGACGCCGGCGGTTCCATTAAATCTGCTTTGTATATGCGGCATTTTTTATTTTTATATCTAGTAAATGCAAGGTAAACTTATAGTAGTAGTATACAGCTTTATTGGAAATTCCAATTGGCTAACGACCGAGGACTTCCAGCCTGGTAAACTTATATAAATACATATTAATTATAATTCTTAAACGTCGGAGCGTGAAAGCGTCGACTTATATTTGTCAGTTGCTTATAGCTCTGCCTATTTCCATTCTAACAGATATAAATAAATATAAAATAATAATTTATTGCCAGGAAACAAAATTGTTTACAGACAAACGGTGAAAAGTTACTTGTCTAGCAGATTGCCTGTTTTATATATACATATTCAAATGTTAGTTTGTTTAAACTTTACCGAAACTTCACTAAATAATAAATACAAATACAATACAAATAAAAAATATTCCACAAGTATGGTACTTATAGTATTTAGCGCCACTGCTTTGAGCTTGATTTAGGTTCGCATTGCTTGTCAAAAAATCAAATACCATCTGCACATTTAAATGTGGTGTGTTTCGGGAATCGGCTTTCTGGTACCCCGGTTGCATTATACGACTAGGACTTTAAAAAACACCACCGATAAATGTCACAAAACTTAAATATTATAGTGATTCGCTGCTTGCGCTATGCGGGATACGTGCGCGTAGGGTGGAGCCGGAGCTTATATCAGGCCACTGACGTCAATTCCATTATGGGGTCCACCATTATCACCGAACTTTAATTTGGCAATTGCAGGCGCTGCAATTTTTTTTTCTCATTTTTTTTGCACATATGTGTTTTGTTGACTATTTAACTTCACATCTGCCAAGAAAAATGTTTTTTTCTTTTATGACCGAACCCGCCTATTGTCTTAACTCTATGAATACGTGGTATTCTAAAAGTTTTAAAAAATTTAATGAGTTACTCGAATAAAAGATGCTACAACCTTAAACAGTTTTAAAACTAAACTAAAAGAATTTATTATGAAGAGATTGTGATTAAAGTAAATGAAATAAAAATAGAATAAGTCTTAAATATTATGTAGTTTATAAAATAGGTACTGTTTGTTTAGGTTAAGTGTTTTAATATTAGTAGCTATGTTTATTTTTACTACATATGTTGTCGTGTAGTTATTTTATTACATGTATACTAGGTCTTTCGAATCGAATAAAGTTCATTAATTCATTAATTCAACTTGGTAATTACAAAATATGATCGGCATACATCCTAGTTAGTGGAGGTTCAGAGGCATACATTTTGAACCTACAGGATATCTACTCTTAATAAGCAATGACTAATAAGCAAGTTGGAATTTTTCAGTGTTAACAGTCGGACTTAACTTCATATTTAATTTTTCAAAAAATATTATAACATAACAATGTTGTGTTTTGACAATTGTGAATTTGTACTTGTTTTCTCTCTTTATATTATCCCTATTTGTAACATTAACATACTACCTTTCATATTTCTGTAAAGTTATTTTATTGACTAGAGAAATTTTTATTAACAAATAATCAAATGGAACTGAGAAAGTGTATAGTAAACTTATTGTGTATAAAGCGTGTTGGGGTCTATGACTTTTACCGCAAAGTCAAAGGCGCTGACATTTTTTATATCACCTAGATAGATGAGAAGTATATTGGAAAAGAACTTACCCCGGATGTTTGCCTCTTTGTGGTCAGATTTGGACGACATACACTCAAAGATACCAACAGCCAGCTACAGACAGATACAGTACAGCATAGTGGATCGAATGAAAGATGTAATAAAAAATGTCATATTCGTATCATTTTATTACATTGTTCCGATTACTGTCACAGTCACTTAACACTTTGACTGCTGACGTAATATGGCCTATATGACCTAGTGGCTAACCTAATCAAATTTGTTTTACTGTGACACATGTATTGGTTTTGGCAAGATATTGCCAAAAATATAATCTTAAAAAAATTGAAGCAAAAATTAATAGAAAAAGGTGTCACGAACGTTATGAAATATACTCTTTTACTCATGATGTCCTTGGGCGTTGACGCATAAAAGCGTCATGAGCACTGAAAGGAAGAAGAGATGACGCCTCTAGACGTCATCGGCAGTCAAAGTGTTAAACATGTCCTTTACTGAGGTAACAATCATGTGATCAGTTCTTTTCACACATTTGCATCCACTAAACGTATGTTCACAGCTTCACCTTTATCCAAAAGGGTATTAATTATTTGGCGGCCTGTTGCATCTTTGGCTTTGTCAATACTCAGACATGTATTTATTTTGAAGATCTCGAATTTTCACCAGCCTCTTGTCACATTCTCCTTTAACACTTTGACTGCTGACGTAATATGGCGTGTATGACCTGGTGGCTAACCTAATCAAGCTTGTTTTTCTGTTACACGTGTACTGGTTTGGGCCAGATATTGCCAAAAATATAATCTTGAAGCAAAAATAAACAAAAAACATGACTTCTAAAGGTGTGATGGGCACTCGTTATGAAATTTACACTTTTTTGCTTATGCCGTCATTAGCACTTGACACGTTAAGATAGCATTTCCGAAAATATATGATTCATCTGGAAGCTTTAAATTTGTGTAATTTTCTAAAAATTCTCTAAAATGTGAACGGTTGAGCTGGTACCATGAAATCTCAAACGAAATCACGAAATTCATTAACTTCAACTTGGTTCATCCGCACTTAAGTCTAATATTTGATACATGTTTCATCGAATTGGCGTGGTAATCAAAGTTGCACTTTCTCTTAAAATCAACCATTATTAACTAGTAGGTATGTAAATAATGCGACGCGACAGCTAATTCCATTTTTATGGATTTGTTGGTTTACTTTATTTTTTTCCTTCTTCAATTCTTTGGGAATTTCACTGCCACATGTATGTTTTCTTTCTAAGCGGTGCTAGGAGAATCTACAAAATATATCACAATTAACCAGTATGTTACTGGTAAAAAAACCTCTACGCCCGTGACGTTTACGTCAAAGGATCAGTTAAAGGTTGGTTTTGATAACTAAACAACACAAATAAGTATAAAAACTTGAAATTAAATATTTCGCCGACGTTTCGGAAATCTAATCTGTTTCCTTTCTCAAGGCTTTTTTTGAAAAATCTTTTTTGCTGTGTATGACAAATACACAGCTCTAAGAATTATATTTGTGTTGTTTAGTTATCAAAACCAACCTTTAACTGATCCTTTGACGTAAACGTCACGGGCGTAGAGGTTTTTTTACCAGTAACATACTGGTTAATTGTGATATATTTTGTAGATTCTCCTAGCACCGCTTAGAAAGAAAACATACATGTGGCAGTGAAATTCCCAAAGAATTGCAGAAGGAAAAAAATTAAGATAATGCCACAAATAACATTTAGACAATGTTTACTTTATGTTTTATGTGACATTATTTTTCAATGTATTTTTAATATAATTCATTGTACTTTATTTAATGCTCCTGAGTGCGACTCTGTTATCGCTGAAAGATTCCGACCCTTGCTAATAAGTATCCAGTTGATTTTTTTAAATTAATTTATTAAACAAGTTTTACTGATCAGAAAATTTCATAACACTGTTGTTGAATGCAATGCTTGAAGGCAAAGGATTAATCATGTCTCTATCTTATACAAATGTGTTATGTAGAGTCGGGTACAATTTAAGCTGACTTGTGTCATGGCTGCTAAATCGTCTGAACTAATATTTTATTTGATGCATAAGAAATGCCAGTAGTTCTCAAACAGTTCTTTCCTGCAACAGCAATTATAAAGTTGGCTACATATTGGAAAGAATTGTATTATTGACATTTCTAAAAAACTCCATTGGGGGGTTCGTTTATGCATGTCCATCAACAAAAAATTACATTTTGACACGTCATGTGATCACCGGTTTGGCAGGCCGGTAAAAAATAGTTGACGGTACCGAAAAATGGGTCAAATTCAAATCAAATAAAAACTGCATAGAATACAACAAGGACCCCATATATCAATTTTGAAGCAGATATGAGGAAAATAAAAAAGTGCAAATTTTATCCCTACCATTAATTACTATATGAAAAATCATAAATTCTTGTGTCTATTTCACAAATATTTGATTAGTTTCGACAAAAACTTTATGTATTTTAGTTGAATAAAGGTATTTGTAGGTAAAAAAAGAAACGAACCCCCAATATAGTATTTTTTAGAAATATCAATAATACAAATTTTTCCCATATGTAGCCAACTTTATGATGGACATTGTAGGTATATAGACTCGGGCACAAATTAAACTGACAACAAAAAATGAATCGCCCAATTCAGTCAATAACAAGGAGTTATCAGAAAAAGAAATTAAAGACTAATATTGTTACAGTCCAGCAAGAACCACAGGGAGGTATGGACATTTCTTGCTAGGAAAGGATAGGATTGTAGTATTAGTAGGGGAAATCATGTTAGTAAAAGTATTTCATATAATAAAAAAAAATCTGAAATCTCTATGGGAACAACGAAAATAAATTATTTTTCTTTTAGCGGTAAAAAATAAAAATTCTGGCTGACAAAATATATATTAAAAAAATTAACAATAAATTTAAAACAATTCTGAAAGAACAACACATTGGCACGTTTTCATAAACAAGACAACATTACACTTGAACAATTTATCTATTCGACGCACGTTTCACCATTCGTATATTAATATATAACGTAAGAAGTCAATTTTATTAGAGATAAACACGCGTTAGTAGTAATAAAATACACATTTATAGGGAAAATAAAGTTTAAACAAAACTCGCGGCGCGGCTTAATAAAATAAAAATTTTAGAAAGAAAATTATTAACTTTAAATAAGCTTAAATTAAAAAAAGCCGAAGTGAGGATCGAGATCGAACTCGCAACCACCACATTTACATTTATTGCTGCTTGAGTATCTTACCGATTGAGCTACACATTCCTATGTTCATTATATTCTAAAATGTGTAATATGTACATACTAGAAAATTGTAAGAATTAGTGGTTTGATATTGTTCATTCGACAGATGAATCTCCACTGGACTCGACTAACTGTACCTGTTCCTATAATACTACATCTACCTGCTGAAAAAAAAATTTTTTTTACCAAATTTTCCCAAAAAAATAAATCCAAACCTAAATAGTTCAAATATACTTTAATAAATTATATTGTAAATAAATCTTCTGCATTAACAGCGTACATGGAATTATGCAAAATTAAAATAAAATTCTAAATAACTGACTAGACAAAAGCATGAGTTATTGTTGAAACCTAAATAATTTATTTACATGATATACAGCTAATATTATAATGCTACTTTGTCTCTCTACTAAAGGGCTGTGCCAAAACTGACTTTCCACATCATCCACTGCTTTTAAAATTAAACTCTTATGTACAGGAAAGTTACTTCTTTTGTAATGAGTTGGATCCGAATAACGGACTGTGTGTTGTGATAACTCATCCATTGAAGGTAGGAGTCCGGGAGCTGGTATTTGGGGTTCTCCAGAAGGTGGTATATAACTTGGAGAGGATATCCTCGAGGGTCGTTTACTTGCTGGGAAATTTGAAGCCGGTTTCTCTGGGGATTTTGGAGCCGGTTCCACTGGATCCCCTGGACTAACTGATCCTAATCGAGTGTCTGAAATAATATATGTACAATTAGGTGTATCTAAATAGTGGAGGCAAATAAGGGAAAATTTTCATGAAAAAGGAAGGTATTTTAAAAAATGCTATTTTTTCTTGTTTTTGCTTTGCATTTTTGTAAATATCTCCGGTTCAGTTGGTCCAATCGGCATGGATCAAAAACCAAATTGTTCAGAACTTTTGCTTCAAAATTGTATGGGTTTTAAATTTTAAATAAATTACATAACCTCAGAAAAAAATTAAAACCGCCGTGCTTAGTAATTTTCTATAAATTATTAAGCTTCATGTAAACATATTTGGGTTAAATTTTCTTAAAAGACAGTTTTGATGATTATAAATAAGTGCCCAATTGCGAAACAAAATCTGTTTTGAAACGGCTGTAGAATGGAATTGAAAATTTGATTGGTCGATTATTTTTGGGCTACGTATCATAGTGCACCAAAAACAAGATATTCTTTATGTACTTTAAGATGGTATAAATCAATAAATTTTTTTCGCTCTTAAAAAATATGTTTTTAGGTTCTTTTGTTTTCTTAATATTTTCGATTGCTTACCACAAGAATCTATTTTTTGTACAAAATAATCATCAATATTGAAACTTAAAAATTGGAAAAAAATTATTACTACGATTAAACCTAAGACATGTGCAAGATTATGTAATTTTTGTAGAGTTAATGACCACCTCTTCTTGGTAAACAAAATTAAAAACTTAAAAATTAAGTTACTACTAATAAATTGTATCATTACAAGTAATAGAGTAAGATTCCAGGGTCGCCAGACCAACGTTATTTTAGCAAAGCTAATATTTTGGCAATAAATAGTGTGATATGTAGTTAAGAACGTATACATATTTGCTAGCTTGAAAGTGTGGCGTTTTTACAGATAACAGGAAAAAAGGTACAAAAAACCTTACTAACCTACGTTAAAGTACGATAGCTGATTTTCATGTATGTTTGACAGAATACTGTTAAAAACCAACATTCACTATTGCCAGACACTTTCCGTGGGCCCTAACTTCCGCCAAACACTTTAAGCCTCGAAAAAACCCAACCTAACCTAACATAACTGTGGAATAATATCTAGTACCAACTATGTAAAAAACAAAAAAAATATATGATTTTCTATAGGGTTGAAGACATTGAATTTGGAATTAACATCTATCTTCATCTAATTTCATCCTCTTTATCTGTTTTCTCTTGTTAATTCTCTAGTTTGGAGCAAGTTTATACTTGAAGAATTCTTTTAAGTGTCGATTATTTTTTACATTACACAATAGTGTAATATCTTCAATTTATGTGCGTGGTTATTTTAAAAATACGTAACAATTTTATATTTTTAATGCTATTTCATACATGACTTATAGTCTTTTGTAAATCTTAATATAAACTCAACTAGGACTTTAGAAATTAATTTATTTCTAAATTATTTCAGAGCATTAACTGAGCAGATGTAGTTAGAATAGAGCAGAAGAAGCCAAATCGTGACATAAGCACTGCTTTCATTTTCATTTCATTCACACGATGTCAGAGAACCTACATTATTTTGCTCTACACATTTCAACATATATATTGTCACTTGTTTCCACCCCTTAGGAAACCACCCTTTAAGTCCGTGCGTTTTCAAATTATAACAAGAGAACATTAATACGCTTTATTGAATAACTTACTGAAAACTTCACAATAATTATTAACTAAAGTACACATTTACTGTCTAAATAACCTTTAATAATGTTTATTGCTTAATTCTTTCATTCTACCTTTCACTTTGTATCACTTCCGAATTATCTAACCGCAATTAATTAAAAACTTTTTCCTGCGTGTTTACATCGGCTCATATACCCTACAAATTCCCTCCTAGAATCACCTAGCATGCAAGGTATATAACCTTAGCACACGGCAATCTATAATAACGTAGAAATCTCGATCCACCTACAAGCTTCCAGAAAACGTAATACCAGTGTCCCAGAGATGGTGCATACTACAGGCTTTGATGGTACTGCAGTTTCCTATCACCACTGCTACTTAACTCCAGCTTCTACTCATGAGCAGTGATCGGAATTTGGGTTTAATTTTCAGGTGCGTCGTTACAAGGATTTATTGAAAAATAATAAATAAAATAAATACACATAGATGTTTAGTTCATTGAAAAATAAATAAATTTTGATTTATTTTCTGTGTAATATAAATTACATAATCTATTTAGAAAAAAAATGCTATTTAAGTTAAAGAAACAAGCGTGTAAACAATGCACACCTGCAACAGGTGGCCGCGTGGCCAACATACTTACAATACACGTCAAACATTATTTACTATTTACTCGCCTTTAAATTCAATGGACTTGGCCCACGCCAGGGCCTAGTTTATAATTGTGTTTACTGAAAGAACGACTTATTATCAATATGCCGCATTTTAGTCTGAGGCAAATTATGGTCGAAAAACGAATTAAGACCTATAAAGAACTACATTTTGATGGTGAGAAAATAAATTGTAATATTTGTGATGTCACAATAAGGTATAGAGAAATGTTGTTTTAAAAAATGTAAATAGCTGCACACACAAGTGTAATACAAGAAGAGGAAAAGAGAATTTCAAGGACGAGTTTTATTTGGATTTGGGTCTTTTGTTAATATATTTAAATCTTCCATGGAGTGTACTAAATAACGTTCCAAGTGAAAGCCTGCTTCGCAAAAATATTCTCAGTGAATTATGTAAAGCAAAACTGGCAGTTATTCGGAGTGATCTTCAAAATGGCTGGTTTTGGGTTAGAATAGATGAAAAGGCTTATTGGGAAATTTATTAGTTGCAAAATTACATGTTGATGGTCCTGTAAGTGCACTTTAACAGCTCTAGAAACAGTTAATGTCAGTGTTTAATTTTTTTGACACTTTAAAATGGCTTTGGCAAGACTTGGCTGAAGAGAATTTAAAGAAAGTTGTCATTTTACTAGTGATTCAGTGTCATATATGTTAAGTGCTGGAAAAAAAATTAAAAGGAATACCCTCAAGTGTTACATGTTACTTGTTTAGCGCGTGCATTAGACCGTGTATGCGAAAAAGTACGAGATTGTTTCACAAATGTTGACAAACTTATTGCTAATATAAAGACAATTTTTCTAGAAGCTCCTAGTAGGATAAAACATTTCCAAGAAAAATGTCCTAATTTGCCGCTTCCTCCAAAACCAGTGATCACACGTTGGAAAACATGGATAAACGTGGCATGTTACTACCATGTTAACTTAAACGCAGTAAAGGAAGTTGTAGAAACCTTAAACGAAGATGCTACTGCGATTAAGCATGCAAAGGATTTACTGAATATTCCAAATATTAAAAATGATTTAAAATTTATTTTGGAACGTTTTAAAATAACAAGAATTATAGAAAACCCTCAATGTCCAAATTTGTCCTTGGACACATATAAATCCCATATGCGACACTGAAAAGGACAGAGATATTTTGTGCAATACTAGCAGAGATATATCCAGGTTAAAGAGCCGAGACTCATTCACATAAACAGTTTAGCTACAATAAAAGATTGAATTTTCGTAAGGCGTACAAATTTCACTATTATTTTAAAATAAGCGTTACAAATGATACAAATAGGTAATGTAAGGAATTATGCGGTGTAGGTAAATGTATTGTATGATGCAGATATTATAATTATACCATTAAAATCCTCTATTACCTACTTCAGTCAGGTACTAAAATTCCGATTCGAATTATCCGAATCATCCCGAGCGTATTTAATCTTGACGTGTCAAATCCACATTAAAAGTCCGAGGTCATCGGCGGCATTTCTACTAGATCAAAGGAGTGTCGCATATGGGATTTATATGCGCCTTGGAAGAAACATTTAACAAACTAGATACTGTTTTACAAACAATTAAGTTTTACAAAGGAATCTAGACTTGGCGGTCGTATTTGCCATTAGCAAAAAAATTGTGACAGAACCAGATGCCTTCCTTGATCAGGTGCCTATGAATATATTTAAATATGCTGCCCTCACTTCTGTGGAATACGAAAGATCATTTTCGGTCTTACGGTGGATATTTACTGTTAAAAAAAATCGTATCTCACATGAAAATTTAGAAAAAACTTATCGTATACTTTGAAACTATGAACACTCAGTAAAAGTATAAAATTTGAAACTTGAAAGTGCTGTGCGAATTTATAACAATTTATGTGTGAAATATGTGTATATACATTTATTATGCCAAAATATATCATAAACTCATAAGGTAGGTTCGTATTACATTTAATGTTGTAAGAGAGAACAAAGTTACATTTAATATTTTGATGTAAAATTTCATATATGTGCGCCACTGGAATTAAACCCAAATTCTGATCATTGCTCATGAGCTATCGTCAATCCTAAGGGGCGCAAACTTGTAACAATATCTATACACCTACATATTGAAGTAGTTTTACTTGCCATTGATGCTTGCTGACAAATGCAGAAAAAGTTGAATATCTCGGGTTATAACCGTAGTAAAAAAGTTTTTTTTCAAATTGTGTATGTTTTAAACGAGTTTTTAGATTGCAGTAATTGCCATTACTTTGAATCTGCATTCTGAAAGTGACAGTGATACCGGTAAGTGATTTGCACGATGCAATTCAACAATTGAAACACGTTTCTTGAATTGAACTTTGAAATACGGAATCTGTTAATAAAGAGTTTTCCTTTTCATTCATCATTTTAATTCTAACCAAACTGATTAGGGCTGATCGATCGAATTCTTATCAAGCTTAGCTGGTCAATCTCTTTACCACTATTTTCTCAAATATTTTCCCGAAAATAGGGATGATCATCCTATATCCATCATCCCTATTTTCGGGAAAATATTTGAGAAAATATTGGTGAAGAGATTGACCAGCTTCAGTTTGGTTTTCGCTCTGGACGTTCGTTCGACCTCGCAAGCTGTTCTTAGAGTCGTGAGTGACATAGTTGAGGGTCTTGAGGTAGGTTTCTACACAGCTATCACACTGTGTGATTTCTCCAAGGCATTTGACTGTGTCTCTCATGACTTACTATTAGAAAAGATGAAATTATCTGGTAGCTATTAGGGGATTATCACTTACCCTTCTTAAGTCGTATTTATCAAACAGCAAAGAGTGTACATCTATAAATAATAAGAATTCTATTTTTCTAAATATGTCATACATGAGGTACCTCAAGGATCCGCTTTGGGCCCTCTATTGTTTACAATTTATGTAAACGATTTTTCTAAATGTATAAAACCTAATAAGTCCATCATGTTCATTGATGACACCACTCTTCTCTGCTCAGATAAACACATCAGTAACTTAATTGAAATCGGCTTTAATAGCATGAAATTGGCTCAAAGTAGGTTTACATCAAATAAACAAAACTCAACCAAGAAGAAACTAAAAAGCTTATTATCTATTTTATCTGGACGATAACCTTGGCTGGTCAAAACATTTAAATTTGAAACTTGTCAACCTTATTTTTCTTCTCAGAAAACTAAAAGCTTTTATTGATTTTAATATACTAAAAAAATACTTATTTTTCTCTCTTTCACTCGAAGCTGTGTTACGGAGTTGTTCTGTGGGGAAACTCACACCATTCATTAAAAGCTTTTCGTCTACAAAAGAAAATTGTAAGAATTCTCGTAAGCGTAAACTTTAGAGAACATTGTCAACCTACATTTATTGAGCAAGGGATTATGCCTCTTCCCTTGATTTATATATACTTTTTCACGAACATAACACTGGTTCTGCAGGACTACTAAAGAACCCTCGATACAAGTTAACAACAAGTGTTAAAACCTCTCAATTTAAACCTATATAACCACCTACCTCTGCAAATCAAAGAATTAAATCAAATTGCCTTCAAAGCAAAAATCAAACAATTTATTCAACGTTTTTATTCTATTGACGAATACCTTCTAACACCCTACTCATAATTAAATTTATGAAATTGACTGTCACATGCACTCACTTACGGAATATCTGCCATTTTTAACGTTTCTCTTTATTATTATTATTATTTTTAATCATTTCAAATTGTCATTTGTCATTTTTACAAACAATGCTTGTTATATGTTTATATGTATATTTATAGTTATACATATTGTAATGTATTCGTCATGAATTTTTTTTCTGTTTTTTTTTTTTATTTTATTGCAGACTGGTAGCCGCTCCGCTATGTACTTTGTGACTTGCTGCAAATGTTCTTTGTTATTTACATAAGTGTAGTCAAATAAAGCTATCTATCTATCTATCTATCATTAAACTGATTGTGTAGAATGCAATTTTTATAGTTATAGTTATACTAATATGACTCTACCTAAATCTCCAAGTTTCCTCATTAACTCTCTTAGTTGGGCCGCTTGTTCTTCAGATTGAATAAATAATTCCGCAATTGCATTTTGTATTTGAGACAATTCTTGTTTCTTTGCTTCCTCCTTAGCGGCTTCTTTTCTAGAAGACCTGCAAAAAAGATAAACATAGTAGAATTTTCTATAAAAATATTGAATAAACCCTATAAAATAGAGAATTGCAACAGTGGCGGCCTGTGGCTTTTAGCTGTAGGTGGCACTAGTGCTGGACAGAATATCCACACGGGGTGGTTGGAGAGAGAACACTGTAGGCGAAAATTTTTTGAGACTTCAAGATTATCGGTTAACCTTGGCCTTCCTTTTTTACAGTTCAAAGTTATTAGTTAACCTAATAATAGAGTTAAGGGTATACTTTCATAACCGAAGTTGGAAAATTTTAACCGATCCCTCACGTGCGTCGTATTTGGCTGTTGCTTGCACAAATACAAACAAATGACAAATCGTAATAAATAAGTTACATACTTCCGAAAATGAAACGATGTTTGGCGAGAAATTACGACTGTAAAAGAAAGGGAAGGGATCAGGCGGGCAGTGTCCACATTTCACCCACAAACTGCAAGTGCTAATTTACAAGACTACAATCTGATTAAAGGTGTAGACAAGATATGACGGAAGATAGATTAGTAGCAATCACGTAGCATACTATCAAAATACACTGTTTACTCAACACTATTTACTAAACACACTATAATTTTTAAGTCGTCTTAATCTAATAGGAGAATATTACCATATTTACCGGTTATATTCAGCAACTACAACACCAGCAGCAATGATGAATATAATTCCTTCCCCTAGTATGTTGGCACCTAATTCAATAGCCATTGCCTCATTTAATACAGGTATATTGACTGGCTTCCCTAAATTCAGTATCCACATTTTGGCCTTCACTTCGCACCAGTTGTAAACTAAAATATATATTAGTCAGCTGTTAAATAACGATTTGATTAATGACTATAACTTACATTGGGCTGGAGGCATACAAATACATCGTCTAAATACAGGCGAACTTTTCGCCTGTTCTTTTATTGCATTTGCTATGGGTTTACTTATTTGTTTGAGTAATAAAGCACCTAATTTGGCTGCAGGAAAGGCACCAACTACCATTTTTAAAGCTTAAACTTAAGAACGTCACATAACTGTCAGGCTTAACGATTAAGGTTATATCTTCATCTTCTTCTACCCTATGCTTTGAATAACAATGATTATCATGCGTTCTATAATAAGTGACTGACAAGATTTACTTTCATCTTCAATTCGCTTAACGTTGCCCATTTCCTCCAAAACTTTGGTCTGTTGGAGAACTAATCAATTAAAATTGACTTTTCTCTGCAAAATTGAGTGCTGGTACGCTGAGCGAGAATAGGGCACACACCAAGCAGGTTGTGCAATATATATATTTACTGTGATGTAAATGTACCGTATTTGTGTGGGGCGCTGAATTCTACTTCTTATTTCATAAATACTTTTAGAAGAATAAGAAGAGTTTATTCTACAAGTTGCTATTTGGAATATTTACGGGCGGTTTTGTACCTACAAAAGTTAACAATCAGGTCAGGTAAGGTTATAGTTATAATTTCAAAACTTCAACACGTCACTCAAATGACAGCCATAATTCTCACACTATGCATGATTAGATCTTCAGATTGAAGTTTAAACTACACCCTATTCACCGATTGATAGTTAAACTCAATGTGGCGATTAACGAGATGTTTACGCTCATTTACAATAGACTTCGGTTTAACCGACACTTGAAATTTAAACAGAAGGAATAAAACCGCCCGTTAGTAGTTCGCGCTGAATTTTACTTCTTCACAAATTGTTATTTTTAAATGTGTAGTAGTTTGCGCCGCTTCTTCTTCTACAAATTGATATTAGGATCTTTTAGTAGTTCGCGCTAAATTCTACTTCTTCTACAAATTGTTATTAAGATCTTTGGTAGTTCGCGCTGAATTTAATATTTGATTCTACTTCTTACTGTTTTAACAATAGTTTGTAAAAGTAAAATAACAGCTAGTATTTTATAAAAATAAATGAATGTTAAATGTATGCCTATCAAATTTTTTGAGTTCATAGAGTATATTGTCGTGGAAGTAATCGATCGGTTAAATCTCGCCCTTAGACTAGGAAAGATAGATGGTGAGGACTCGTAACAGCGCATAATCGCCACGCTAACAAGTTGTGCCTAAGACGCCATTGCGGTGGTGGCACACAAACGGTAGAGAGCAAAATTAAATTTTCCAATAGAAGTGATTTATAAGTGATTTAATGCTAATTTATGTAATGTACCTGCATGATGGTATCATATTCTATAAACTACTGTAAAAATCACAGCGGGAAAAAATTGAAAGGAGTGACGCTTTGCAGGTTAAAGTATATGCAGTTTTCACTTTACCTAGTTAAATTAACTGTAGGCCTATTATTTACTTAATTATATCCGTGTGCATGCAATGATAATGAGAAGCATAGTATATCATTTTCTGGTATGCAATTTGCACGTTATTTGATTGAAATTTTCATTCATCTTTTCTTCATTGAATATAGAACAGTGCATCCGAAATGACACTTTTTCCATGGGCGTAGATATATCGATTATGGTTTTTATATTATATAAAATGTAGAATAAATTCTGGTATGTAAGGTATGAGTAAATATATTTATGGTAGTGAATATTAATTGTATTATTATGAAGCTGTTTTTGGAAAAATGCCAGTTTTGTATCGTTTTATTCCTTTGATGTGATAAACTTGACACCTACATATTGTACATATGTTCCGCCACTTTCGCTTGCTCTCTGGTGGCAGGTGGCTTCACCATTGGCAGTAGCGTTACGACTCCTTACAATATATATCTTTCCTACTCTAAGATCTCGCCAAACATATGTTTATAAACTCAAAACGATAAAAAAAAATCAATTTTTTATAACAATAATAAGCAATGCAGATAGGTCATTCTTTCTCTAACATTTGCTTCATTCTTGGCAGATTTCATATCGTTTCTTATCTACCTGCATAATATGCAGTCTCGCACGTGGAACAAAAGTTTTTTGGCATCAAATTTTGATTCTTACAAGTCCAGATGTTTAAGTTTAAAAAAATCGATTGACAAATACTCGATTCCCTTAATTCTGATGTTTAAAACGTCGAAACGAACAAAATTTACAGCAAAATTATTCAATGTTTTTTTCACATATAAGTACCTAACGTACTGAAAAATAAAACATATTTTGTGAAGTGTATCTATAAACAGGTAACAATCCTTCCGACAATTACAAAAAATAATCAATTATTGATAAAATTTACCCAATAAGATGGAGAGAAAGTGTCCGGCAACTGGGCCGAAATGCAAAGAGCGCGGGCGCTCCGGCGCCGCCGAAAGCAGCGAGAACTCCGACGGAGGCGACGAGGCCACAGCGACAGCAGCAGCCATCGAGATGGACGTGAAGCCGTACTTAACCTCAGAAAAAGCCTGGCAAAACATTGAAGATTATTACCGAAAAAATGGCCAAAATCTCGTTATTAAGGATTTGTTTGCCCAAGATCCTAGCCGATTTGATAAGTTCAGGTTAGTATTTTCTTTTTAATTATGTATTTTGGGTTAACCGGCTCGTCATTTATGACCTCTGTTTCACCTTGTCGAACTTTGTATTTTAAAATACGGTTTCTCAAGCATTATTGTGCAAAATAATGTTAGAACGGTACTTAAAAAATTGTATTTATTTTCGTTCATTCAAGAGCTTCAATCAAGGATGGTTTTCATTTTATTATTTGATGAAATAAGATCGACCTTCAGAGGACCTAGAGGAATTTCTGGTTCTGATTCTGTCTTCAGCCACATGAGGATATCTACTGAATTTAACTGTTCTTGACAAAAAGATATTACTTCAAATTTATGACCTATAAATATTATTTTATTTATATTTATAAAAAATTAAAAATGCCTTCAAGAATTGAAAACTAATAAACAAGTATTTTTTAAATTAATTGGATCAATTTCATAAAACTTAATATATTGGAGTTTGTAATTAGAATATCAATGGTTATATAATAATGATAATATCAAGTACACTCCAAAGATGGAATGTTGACGTACCTACCTGCATATTCTTAGAATATGTCTTTGATCATATTGAACTTTTTGTGGTTTTCATAACAATATTGATGCATTTAAATCTTTGAACATTATGAATATCTTGCAATCTGAATTGAATTTTTGTGAAATGCCCAATGACACATTAATTAAACATTGTTAAGACCGTACTATATTAAGACCAGAATGCCTTATTTATTTATGCCCGTTTGCACCGTTTTTACCAAGCAATGCTTAAGTATGAGGTTATACTTGAGTCATCAATTTCATTTGCACCATCATGCATTTCTTGCCTAAATACATTTAGGTGCGATTTAACTTAAAGCCCCCAACTATTCCTACCCTAATAGTAAGCAATACCTGGAGATCCAAATGTTCTAGGCCACATCGATGGGGGAAATATTAGAAATTATTTTATTATACTCTTTTTAAATACAAATCAAAGCAGAGTATATTGCATTTAATCTGCACATTTCTAAAACCGTAAATATTGCTCATAGAGAACAACTTTTCCTACTGTTGAGTTAGTAATCGAATTCTGAACAACTTTCAAAATGTCTGTCCTTCTGTCTGTCTGTCTGTCATGTCATTGTAAGCACGATAATTCTGCTCTCTTGCCGAATATTTGGAAATGCAATGATATTCAACATTTCTTGTTCGTTATATGTGTTCGTAATTGTTGTTTTATACAATTATCTATTTTATTCAATGACTTATTATATACAATTACTTACTCATATTCTTTATTTCTATGCTATATTTGTACTTATTTATGTTTGTTTTTAAATTTTGGACTCGTCCGATAAATTTTATACTACATCATTGTGTGTGAAATTTTATGTGATGAATAAATCATTATTATTGTCATTATTATTAAGAAAGAAAGGTCCGATGGTATAGGAGATCGTCGTTTGTAACCTACTCCTGTAAATTTGACAAAAACTACTTGAATGTAAGTAATTAATACAATTGTAAAATCTATTTAAAACTGATTTTTGCATAATATTTACAGTGAGCGTTTGAAGATGGAAAAACAAAATTTTCGAAACATCGGCATTTAATTAAAAAAATATTGTTTGATTTCACTGGACTTATGCATCCACTACAGCTTAAAAAATGCAACGATATGCTTATCTTTTTATACGATATTAATAGGGAAATGAACAACAGAGTTATTGAAAAAAATGCAAAGATTTCCAACTATCACTAACAGATGGTAATCATCGAGATGTTGATGAACTACAGCTTTACCAAAAGCTTATGGTATTGTCTTCACTATAGTCGCCCTTGGTCCTGGTAGTTCATCAACTGATGTACTTTTTATATGTAAAAACTATTTAATCGAGAATATTCCTAATACATTTATTTGTGGCATTGCGTGTTTTATTAACATTGCCCATAACCGTTGCATTAGGGGAAAGAAGTTTCTCTAAATTAAAATTAGTAAATCATTATTTGCGGTATTCAGTGTCACAAGTTCGCTTAGTTGCGCTGGCGATGATGTCGATCGAGTACAGCATATTAAGCGAAATTGACTATGAATCCATGGCATTAAAGACTTTCCGACGTGAAGGCTTGAAAGGCAGTTCCTTCTTAAATATATATTGTACAAGTATGAAAATATGTATTTAGATATTTTATTTTAGAAGGTATATGCAAACAGCTTATAATCTACGTGTATTTTTTTATACCTAATAAATAATTAGGAGCGCCAAAAAGGAACTTGCCCAGTCTAAATATTTCACTTTCGCTGACCCTGGTCTTCCTACATACTCTCCAGTTTGCCACCAATAGGCAACATTATGGTAGGTCGTCGTTTTTGATTTACCAAACATTTCGACAACTTTGCTGTAAGATCGACCAATGTCGATCATTGCTGCAGCCCTAACGATATCAGTGAGTGCTAAATCATCCATTATGAACTGTTATACAATCAAAGTGACGATAGTAAACAAAAACAAAAGAAATTTAAATAATTAGTTTTTAAAACACAATGAACGTTAACGTAGAGAAAATATATGTTTCAAATATAATCCAGTAACTAATGGATCTTTACACGTTGACTCGAGTTTGGCATTAACTAACTTGATAAAAATGTGCAAAATAAATAAAAATTGTAGTATGAACTTCATGGCCTTCTAGACCTCCAAAATTGTTAGCCGAAAAACAATTATGTAGAAAAAAATATCAATATATCTACTTTCCTTTAGATTTGCCGATGTGTAAAGTTTAACTTATAATGAATTAATTAAGCTTGTAAATATTAAAAAATTATATAAGCCACTTGATATTTTGTTGTTACAGTCTAAAATTAAGCACCCCCAACGATGGAGATATACTTATCGACTACTCTAAGAACCGCATCAACGAAGAAATTTTTCAACTTCTTCTAAATTTAGCGAAAGACAGGAAGATCGAACAAGCCAGAGATGCGATGTTTAATGGTGGTAAAATCAACTTCACCGAAGACAGAGCCGTTTTACATATCGCCTTACGTAATCGTTCAAACAGGCCTATTTTGGTAAATGGCAAAGATGTAACCCCTGATGTAAATGCTGTTTTGGAACATATGAAGCAATTCACTAACTCGATTCTCAGTGGTCAATGGAGGGGGTAAGCAGTAGTTATATTCTTGGAAAATATTTGTATTTGATTTATTGATCTTCTAGGTCAATAAATCGATAACATGGATTACTTTTATGAATTTTCTTGACACATATTGTCCAGTCAGTAATCACAAAAAAGTGCAAAACCTCGGACTCCAGTTAAGAAAGATCGACTCTCATGAAAATTCTAAGCAAGAAATGTTCTTAAAATATTTTCGATAAATCAATATTTTTCGTGTAATTCGTATTTGAAAATATTGATTTTTCATCTAAAAAATGCATGTTTTAGAGCGATTCTTCATGAATAACTCGAAAACATTACGTTTTATCAAAAATATCATCAGGAGCAAAAATGAAGCTTATAAGCTTTTTATTTCTGTAGATGTGATTAGGGCCATCGAGAGAAAATGCGGTTTTTATCTCGATTGTGACATTTCAAAAAGCGGGGTGAGGGGGAGGGGTGCTTCTTACAATTCTCAATACTTCCACTTACGGTTTTCCACAATTTTTTTATGTTGCCTCTTACAATTTATAAAGAAGTATGCCTTCTCTTGCTTCAGTTAATACAAATATCTCCTCGTCGGGCTTGGATGCTATACGAACTGGGTTATGACTTGTTGAGGGTGAATGTTTGTTCGCCCAAAACTGAATTCGAACCTGTCAACTTTAAATAATGGAAAGATGACGAATTTTTTGAGGAAAACTTGTCAGACCTTTTTTAAACATAGCTCATTTTAAAGGTCTTTTCAAGTGTTTTAAGAAAGGCCTGACAAGTTTTCCTCTAGAAATTCGTCGTTTCTCCGTTATTTAATGTTGAAAGGTTGGAATTCAGTTTTCGGTGAACAAACACTTTCAACGAGCCATAACAAATTTTTTTCTTCATATTTCTCACATATAAATATCATGTTTTTCTCAGGTATTCTGGAAAACAAATCACCGATGTTGTGAACATTGGTATTGGTGGATCAGATTTGGGACCATTGATGGTAACGGAGGCTCTAAAACCTTTCAATAAAGGTTTGAAGTTGCACTTTGTGTCCAACATTGATGGAACTCATTTAGCTGAGGTTTTGCGCAAAATAGACCCAGAGACTGTGTTGTTTATTGTCGCATCCAAAACGTTCACTACTCAGGAAACTTGTACTAATGCTAAGTCTGCTAAAGAGTGGTTTTTGGGATATGCCAAAGATGTAAGTAGTAGTTATCTCACAATTGCCATATCTAGTAATCAAAGAATTTAGGTTCACAAGTATACTCCTGCAAGTGATATTTATTGTTTTATGTTTCCATATTTGCACAGTATATAAAAGGTATGAAATAAAATCTTGTCTTTCTGCCTAACTATATTTTGCTAGAATGCAACAAGTAACTGGAGCTTTTGTTACCTATTATTGATTTGAGGTCTGTGAATTTAAGTTAGGAGACATTTGCTGAGGGTTCCCTGGACAGCCCATCTCACGTCCCACAAAGTGACTCTCCAGTATCGTATTTTCTCGAATCCTCTCGTTTTTTGGCCATATTAACCTAAGAGAGGACAATATGGAATGTTTGATTGTCCAGGGGAAACCAGATGACTTGAGATGAAGAGGAACACCACTAAAACGTTGGGCTGATGCCACCAAAGTGTTAATGACGTTTTTTCAAAAATTCATAACTCCAGTTCAAATACATATCAATGGCTGAAATTTGCACACGTTAGAGCTTTAGTTGTTCTTAACCTACTTTCAAAATTTCAATCGAAAATACTGTGTTGTTTTTGCAGACCGTTGCCTGCCTTTTGCAAAAAGGCACTTTTTTGCACAGCGCCATGAAAGCCATGTGGCGATCGGACTGATATTTAACAGACGCGGTTGTATTCTTCGAGATTTACTCTGTTACATGCTTTTTTTATTTTGCCAAAAGTCGGTTAGAAGCATGCGAGAAATGCGATCGAAAACAGTTAATTTCAGCTCTGTGGAAGTGGCAAAGTGTGGTGGTAGCCGAGTTCCCCTTCGCTTTCGCTATCCCACTCTTCACTCCTTTCACAGCACTGAAATTAATGGTTATCGATCGCGTTTTTCGCATGCTTTCAATTGACTTTTAGCAAGACAAAAGAAACGCGTTGTAGAGTAAATCTCAATGAATAGGTTAAGGACTACTAAAATTAAAACTCCAACGTGTGCAAATTTCAGCCTTTAATATGTATTTGAACCGGAGTTATGAATTCTTGAAAAAAACCTGCAATTTTAGCTGTTTTTTGCAATTTGCGAGGGAACCACTGGGTCAGCTGAGTTCCGCTGTGGCTCAGTTTGTTCATTTTTTTATTGCGCATAATTTTTACCTGAAAACTTTTTCATATAAATTCAACTTTTCCTTTAAAATGCGAAAAACAGTTATTCACACCCTTTAGCATTATTTTTTGCAAATTCCACCAAAGATTCTCTTTACAAAATAATGTTGTCTTCTTCCAGACATCGCAAACTACATGTATTTTTTTTGCTTGGTAATAAGCTCCAATTTCTTATCCTTGCGTATGAAAATATGTTTACTTCTAGCCATCCATGAAAGGAACATAAATACGTAGAAATGTTTTTACTACATCTTAGAATTAACCATATTCACATATAGTGAATAAGAAAAAGAATAGATAAATAGTATTTAGAAAGTCTCTTCTGATTTTTAACCTTTTGTCTTCAATGAGCTTAAATTTAACATTTACTGTAACAAGATGTAGACAAGATATGGTCACTATAAAATGGTTTTGTTGTAGTTGATAGCTTTAGATATAAAATATTAATCATGCTTACAAATTTTACTTCTTTCTAGCCAGCAGCCGTAGCCAAGCACTTTGTAGCCTTAAGTACAAATGAAGCGAAGGTCACCGAGTTTGGAATCGATAGTGCCAATATGTTCGGATTCTGGGACTGGGTTGGAGGAAGGTACTCACTGTGGTCTGCAATCGGTCTTAGTATTTGTCTGTCTATTGGTTTTGACAATTTTACACAATTGCTCGATGGAGCTCATTTCCTTGATAAACATTTCCAAACAGCACCTTTAGAACAAAATGTAAGTAACATGTGTATAGTTGCTGATTTAATCTGAAATATTCTATATACCAGCCAAATTAAAGACTACTTTGGATGTATCGTTCATTATTAAAAGTACCAGACTTGCTAACTGATAAGGTGCCAATTTAAAACATAAATTCCACTAAATTGTTAGGTATAAATTTAGACAATATTAAATGGTTTCTGCATATTGATGAAATCTTGAAAAAACTTGACAAAACATGCTTCGCACTCAGAGTTCTATCACGTTTATTTGACAAGCCGACTCTTAAGACGGTGTACTATGCAAACCTTTATTCCATCATTAAGTCTGCAATTGAGGTTTAGGATGGCTCTTCAGACCTCCACAAAGTATTTGAAACTGAAAAAAAGGCAGTTAGAATAATGTAAAAATTGAATTTTATGAATCATGCCGAGGTCACATTAGGAAAAACAAAATGCTCACAATACTAGGACTATATGTATACTTCTGCTTACTATATTTAAAAAATCCTTAGGCTCATTTCAAAACATTGAACCTACATCATATGTAGGTGCAATCTGTAAATGGATATTAATCTGTAGATTGTGAAACTAAATAAATAATAAATAAATAAAATATCTATGATACTCGGCACATAAGCAGTTATGCATTTCCGATGCACCATTTGGCTTTAACCGAGAAAAGACCATTCTATTCCCCAATAAAATTCTCTAATGTACTGTCTGATTTTCTCAAAAATTAAATTCTTCAAAAGGATTTCAGAGTACAAGTTTTCCAATACGTCTGTGATATAGAACTATATTCAATCCAAGAATTTCTTGATTTTTAATAATTTTAATTATTAATATTATTATACATATTTTTTTCTTGTTATAATATGTCAAATAAAACTAAATAAAAACTGAATTAAACTGAACTATCTGTATCTGATAAATTTGATTTTCAGAACTTTTGATCTGAATCAGGTGTACAACATAATATCGTCAAAAGAGCTAAATTAACGGAAGCCGTTTTTCCATCAGATTTGTGCAGGATCCTTTAGTTCTAGCTATGGTCTTAAATTGCTGTAGCAATGTAAAAAATCAATAATCAAAGACTGCAAACTAAAGAAATATTAATTTGTTGTAATGAAATATTAACATATATTCAGTTCAGAATTGTTTGTAACCATTTTCTCATTAATTTATTCCATAATCAACAACTTTCTTTAGTATTACATTTTGTAACTTGTTTCAGGCTCCTGTAATACTCGCTTTGTTGGGTATTTGGTATAATAATTTCTTTGGTGCTGAGACCCATGCTCTTCTACCTTATGATCAGTACCTTCACAGATTTGCCGCCTATTTTCAACAAGGCGATATGGAGAGTAATGGAAAATATATTACAAGAAGTGGACAAGAAGTAAGAAAATTTACTTAATTCTTATAAATCGCCACAAAAATGTTGGACTGGCCTTTATCAGCTGTTGATTTGCATGTATTACAGTTTAAAACTTTCCATTTTGCTGCCCATAAACAACTATTAAAATTGTTATTTTTTTTTTCCAATTCGACCCAATTTTTTAAATTTAAAATTAATCATAAATATACTATGTTTTCAGTATAAATAATACAACTATAAACTTGTCACTGATACAGGTTTTATAGTGTTACCAGTCTACTTGTCACTGATACAGGTTTTACAGTGTTACCAGTCTATCATTTTAAATTAATGAAATAGTTTTACTTCTACCTTGCTTATTCAGTTTTAAATTGAAAACAACAAATTTATAATTAATTTATACTTGTAGCCATTCTAGCATTTTTTCACAAACATGACAGGGTTTATTCGAAGTAAATGCTGTCCTCACAACCAAGAATATCCTGAAAACTGTAAGTTTGAAGTTCTCGGGAGATTCTTGGTTGTGCAAGCAGTTAAACGATAGTACTGTTCGTATTCTAGGCAGAGGGCAAAATAATGCCACTGCAAGACTAAAAATGCATTTTAATGATGAGATTAAAACTAAATTTTTATATATTCTTATAAAAATTTAAACAATACTTAATTCACCATATCATTGATCACATCTAGTGATGTTAGTTCTTGTTAAATTTACAAATTTACCTAAAAACTAGACAAATCAAATACAATGACAACACTGCATGATTACTAAGTGGTGAAATAACCTACAGCTAAATAACGCAAGGCCCAACAACGCATGATAGACCTATTTTAAAACGTTATAGTCTGGGCAAAGGTAAACCAAATCCATTTATGTTTAAGACTGATTTATTACAGATGTTTGTTTGCTTCATTGAAACTTTAGCAAGCAGTTATATTGCATTTTTAGACAATATTTAACAAGAACGGTTGAAGTAAAGCAAAAATTTTGTAAGATTTACTTATTTTGGGTTTACATATTATCATGCAAAATTATTGTACGTATATTGCACATACCCTGTATTTTTAATGTATATTGTTATCTTGTATCTTGTGTTTATTGTTTTATATATATTTTTTATAAAAATTTCTGTAAAATATGGGGCATCAACAAATTTACAATATTGGGCATGCCTGCAATAAATAAATAAAATGTGTTTTCTCAAATTTTTCTTCAAAATAAATTTTGTCTTAATATAATATTTCATTATATAAAATTACAGACAAAGTACAACACTGGACCAATTGTATGGGGAGAGCCAGGCACAAATGGCCAACACGCATTCTATCAACTTATCCACCAAGGTACCCGAATCATCCCTGCAGATTTCATTGCCCCTGCACAAACGCATAACCCCATAAGCAACGGGGAGCATCACAAAATCCTATTAGCAAACTTCTTGGCGCAAACAGAGGCACTCATGACTGGCAAAACCACCGACCAAGCTAGACAAGAGTTACAAGCTCAGGGCTTGGAGGGTGAAGCTTTGGAAAAAATTCTCCCTCATAAGGTGTTCTTAGGAAACAGGCCTACCAATAGTATTGTTGTCAAGAAAATCTCACCTTTCATCTTAGGTGTCCTGATCGGTAAGCTTTTTTTGTTACTGAAAATAAACAATTTTAGAATATAAAGTTTAGAACTTATCCCTAGCTATGGACTAGTATCTAAAAAATGGGATTTTTTTTATTGATGTCCGTCAGGCCATGAAGGATGCTGGCCGCATAGTATGTGTGTAAGCGCTCCAGGTGGAAGCTTTCGGCTGGACATCAAATTTGTTTGGAAGTGCAGGTTACCGATTTATCTTTGTCCATCAGGCAAAAATAAGTTTTATGGGTTCGGTTCAATGAAAAAATACCATTGAGGGACATTTTGGTGGGGGCCGTTGACTCCCAGGTAGGCATAAAAAAATGTGTAAATTCGTAAATTAAAAAAATGTCTGAAACATGACGAACCGAATTATTTATCTGTCTAATTCACTGCAACGGCTTATGTATGGTCTATATTAGGCTAAAGTGATATTCACGGATATTTTATGGATGCTGAAAGGGTTGAAAGGGGTCAGAACGATTTTTAAGGGGCTCAAAACAATCTATTTTTCAATATGCTGTAAAAGTTGAACCCATGGATAAAAAAAGGTTCACAATCTTTTAAAATCTTCCTATAACTGTAAAGTAGTACAAAGACCCTTGATGGACATTTTTGTCAAGGGGTTCACCCCTCTTCACCACCCCCTTTCACCCCTGCATTCAAAATATACAATTTCTTAATATATAGTATATTAATAATATACCAATGGCAGAACATCTACATTTTTTAGATTCTGACATTTGAAAAAGTTTATACTTCCTCGGGAGGCTAAGATGGGTTTACACGGTCAAAAATCGTATTGATGTATCGAGATGTAATAATGTATGTTTACTTTATTTAAGCTTTCAACTAAGGGTTATTAAGTTTGCAGTCAAAAAACACTTTCCCTTACTTAGAGTAGTATTATTATGAGAAGATGCTTGGGGCGGAGCCAACGTGCGCGGATATTTTTACCAGTGACAGCATCATCTGGGGTAGAAGGATGTATAATAATTGTAATCAAATTTTCGAGGTCGAGGAGCTGTGTAATGCAGTAAATTATAACCTCGTCACACTTTGGTGTTTACGATGAAGACATTTTTTACTGAAAATAAGGTTATTTCATTTAATTCAATCAGAAACGGCGAACACAACAAGTACACTGCAGCACAGTCCCTGTGACTGCAGGTTGACGGTGCCACTGGATTCGAGGTCAAATATGACGCAAATCGCTCTCATTGGCTTAGATCAATGAATGTACACAAACTTGTTTCTGCGCATCATTTTTTGCAAGCATCTTCTCATAATAATACTACTCTACCCCTATTTAGGTGTTGTCTATTTCCTCCTACATCTTTTAATTTACTAATTTCGCGATGAATTCTTACACTAAACTATTAACACATAAATTAAATAAAATATAAATTATATGCTTTTCTGTCCAGGATCTTTAAAAAAGCAATCAAGTTAATACAGTGAGCACCCATTTTTGTTTTTCTATAGTTTTCAGTCCTTGAAGTTTATCCAAGAAAATAAATATGTATTTATTAAAATAACTACAGGTATATAACTGTATATTTAACAAATATAATAAGTAAAGAGTACACCACATTTTTAATTTTAAGGGAATTATGTACTGAAATGATACAATTGCTATTCGTCTTTTTATAACTGTAAACAGAATCCCATCAGGTTACAACTATGAGGTTTATATTTACATATGAAATGATCGATTAACTCTTTTATAAATCAACATAGCACCACACCATTTTGTAATATGTATAAAACAACACTTTTACAGCACGAAATGCACTAGAAACACCCGCTAGCATTAATGGCGGGCATGTCAAATAGAAATTATGACGACCTCGCCTAGCCGATGTTTCTGGAAAGTTACCATTATGTTCAAATAAAAGCCGTGAACAGATCGACTAGCCAGTAAGAAACTTAAGGGATATTTACAATTCAAGTGGCTTAGACTGTGATTATTTCAGCAACGAACAAACCAGTAAATATTACGTATCTAGGGATAAGTTTTTTGATCGGACTCATATGGCCCTTTTATTAGTAATCAAGTCAGTTTATAGATGATTTTTGTAACATTTGCATTTTTTACAGCATTGTATGAGCACAAAATATTCACTCAAGGAGTAATCTGGGATATCAACTCATTTGACCAATGGGGTGTAGAGCTGGGCAAACAATTGGCTAAAGCTATCGAACCAGAGCTACGTGATAGCAGTCCTGTTTCGTCTCACGATGCATCTACCAATGGACTGATCAATTTTATTAAAGCAAACCAATAAGTAGAATTTTAGAAGTACTATATGTGATTGATATTTTTAGTAATTATTATGAGGAAATTGGTAAATATATTTATTTATGTTTTGTTATCAGGAAAAAATATAATACAAACCATTTTTATTAAAAGGTATTTTAGAATTAGTAGTTTTAATTCACATTTTTATAAGTAAAAGATCAGTAAAATTACTAGTTTAAAGAAACGCCATCTTTTGGACACTCTGGGCAAAAAAAAACAAAGAACATTAATAAACGTTTAGCTTTAATTTTTTTAATCGGATACAAGTAATACTACTTAAGTAGGAGGTTCAGCGAAAAGCATTGGTAGATGAGAGATACGCAGTACCACCAATCTAAAATACTTTTATGACAAAAGATATGCATAAATCAAATCACACAAAATAATGTGAGGAGATACATATTTCTGAGGTAGACTACACAAGATCTTGAAGAGAGGCAATCAAGGAAGGTAAAATCACTCTAAACAGAGTGAGGGGGCTGTACAAATACTGAGACTTACTTTTAGAAACACACTTCCCGAGTAGTGTGACCATCCCACAAAGTAGAAGTAGTTGAACTGAAGACCTACTAAAAAAGAGGACACCAAAGAACAAGCCCAGGGTAGATTCTTGTGGATGGTTGAAGAAAAAATGAGTCATAAAGTTTGGTATTTACGAAAAAAATCAAGTTAAATGATGAAGCAGCCTTAAATTGAGGTGGAATTGTAAATTTCCACAACAATTATGTGGTACAAAAATAGAACCCTCGTACAGATGGCTAAGTCTAGCTTGGCCCATGAAATATTCACAAAAGGGAAAACATGCAAGATATTGCATATTTATTCGAAACCACAATCTAAGACAAGTTTTTGTATCTGAAATAGAATACAAGAAAGATGTTAATTAATATACAATCCGATATTCACAGGCTAAGCTAGTCTTGGCAAGCTATACCTTCATGCTATTAGAACAATTATCGTTTGTAACTATTTAATTGGTCCCTATGTTCTCTCGTTATCACCTAAATGTTGTTGAGTGCTTAAGTTTTCTCTAAAGTAAGCTGTGCTAAATGCTGTGCCCCATCAGACATGAGCAGCAGTGTGTGTGATTAATAGATCATGGAATTGCACCACATTTACTAACATGGCATTTGATGATGCACATCGTCTTTTTGTCCTCAATAGATATTTTTAATTTTTCTTTCTCTTTTTTAAAACGTAAATATAAGCTCCCTTAGCACCAAAATAACCTTCCCAGGAAGTTAAGGTACTACATGCCCTTGACTGTAGAGAAATTTAACATTTTCCGCTAAGATGAATTTCTACCGCATTTGAGACTTATTGTATCATTATTAAAAGGTCATTCTTATTTCAATAATTTGTTATAAGTTGCATCTGAAGACTTACAAACCTTCTTTTTGTGTAAAATATCTTCAACTATGGCCAAACTGACTGCATGGCCGGTAGCCAGAGGGGTGCCAGGGGGTACTCGACACCCCTGAAGAAATTTCAGCATTAACTGTGTGGAACTGTTTTGCTTATTTTCCTAAATTATCAAGGAATTGGTACTCCCTAAAATTCTTCTAGCACCTCCTACAATTTTCTGGCTACAGACCTAGATGACATGCCAGCAGTCAATTTAAATCTGCATATTTAAAAACTATTATTAATATTATTATTGTTATTTTAATGTGTTCTATGTTTGACAAAATTATCTAACTCACATAAAGTATCATGTAACGATGAGTTTCCAAAAAAGCCAACTAGCTTTTATTGCTTTTTGTATGTTTATATTGTAATAAATTTTTCATATAAATATCCTAATGCCTAGTTTTCATTTATTTTAAAAGTTGTAAAACAACATGGGGCTTTTGTGTCTTCATATAATCTTAGAGGCGTTATAGAATCTTCGGCGTGACGCTGGGTTTCCTCTTCTGAACACAATACTCAACCACCAACACTCGATGTGTGTTTCACTAACCACGTTAGCATCATTGAGAAATGATTAAAACTAAACCATCTCCCAATGATAGTAACATGGCTAGTGAAAGTTTTGGTGTTTGTGGGAATGACGTTTCTTCCAATAATAATGTTTATGATGTTACTAATGACAAAAATACTATTTTTACATGAAAAATCAAATCCCAACAAACACATTTAAAGGGGTATGAAAATGGCTTTCTATGAATATCTTTGCAAAGCCTAAAGATAAATGAAATTTACACAGTTACTTAATTTCTATGTTTTATCAGGCAAACTCATTCAGAGGCAGATAAAACTGCGAGGGGGCAGTGCTACGAATAATTTTGCCCCAACTTCTTTAATAATAGTAACTTTATTAAGACTTGTAGATACACGTGTAGAATATTGTTACCAAATAGTCGATAAAGAAACGAGAAAAAATATGGTATTACAGGTTCGACAGTAGTTAGGAAAAACAAATGGTATATAAACAGCAAAATACAATTCAATACAATACAAACGTACATAAGTACATCATAATACAAAATTGTCATAATTTAAAAATTCTCCCATAGAGTAAAAATTATGTTTTTGCAGCATATATTACGAACGCCCGATTCAAATAGGTTTAAAGTAGGTAAGGGCTTCATAGAGGTTGGCAATTTTTTAAAGATTTTAACGGTCATGATCAGTGGCCGATTTGATGATACAGACATACTGTGTCTTGGTATTTCCATATTGAGAGTAGGTCTAAAATTGTAGGGCGAATTTAGGTTTCTGGTGAGTGTGCACTAATATTCGTTATAAGTATATAGGAGGTTCACTTGCTTAAATAGGTCTCTGCAGGAGTATCTAAAAGCTTTTGAATGTCATTGTTCTTAAGATTCTTTTACATTTACTCTTGTACAATTTCCCCAACATAAGATACCATAGTTCAATGTGTAGTAGACATAAGCATAATAATAAGTTATTAAAATGTCAGTTGAAACATAATTTCTGAGCTGCTATATAAGACAAAGCAAGAAGTTGATAATTTCTTCAGTATGACATCAATCTGCGGTTACTCCATGTTAAATGCGAGTCTATACATAAGCCGAGACAGCTATCAGGACGTCATCTGCAAAGAGAGATACGAAACCATATGGGAAATAAGAGAAGATATCGTTAATGAAAGTAATATATAAGAGGGGGCCCAAAATAACTTCTTGGCTCTGATCTTGCAAATAAGAAGAAAGCCAAAGTAGGGCAGGTCCGCGAATGCTATAATAGGGTCGTTGACCATTTTAAAAAAATTTTATATATACACAACAAATCAACCGAGCACTACCACCAACATAATAAACAAAAACATGAAAATTCCTTAAAATTGAATTCTCATTAAATAATCATTTACTGCCTTGTTATTTTGAAAACCAATTTATTCTTGCATGTGATTATTAGTACTTTTTTTAATATATGAAATATATATTTAGTATATTTTTTGATGGTATAATAATATTTTATAAATTTTGTTGAAGGAAACGACCCTATTTATAAAGTTTATTCAACAACAAATCAGTGTTAACCGTGTCAAATAGGTATGCACATTTTAATTTTAGATCAAACAGAATAGGTACACTCTATTTTGTTTTTACATTCAAAATTCTGCAGCATATCAAAATCGCATCCTGTGTTAATAATTATTTATTACTTTTGTGTGTCAATTTCGCATTAATTTATAACCAGAACTTGGAAATTTATTTAGATTCAAATGGTCTCTGGGTTTTTTCTCTCTAAAAACATCAGTATATGAATAAAACTGGACTTGTTTAACCTTATTTAACCAGTAACTATTATTACTAGCATTTTTTGACATACGTACATAGAAATAGCATGCCATATGTGTGAAAAATAATCTAGCATGCAATGCCAAAATGTTTTTAGTGTTGTGAATAAAGTTGTGAAATCTTCTGTTCTTCAGTTTTATTATTTCTTTTTGTAGAATGTTTTCAAATTAAAAGTAAAAAGTGGTTATATATTTAGTAATGCGGAGTCCCCATCAGTAATCTCTATATGGCGGACGCTGGTTTCTCTTCAGATCGAATAAATACTAATGTGGATGAGTAAGTATTTTATTTATGAATATTGTAATAAAAAGATTTCTTAACAGAACGAAACCGCCAAAAGGTATTTTTATTCGAACTCACCAACAGTTTAAAAATGTTGGACTTAAAAGAACGGTGAAATGGGCGATTTAGAAACACTATTTTGGTCAAATTTAGTAACACATGCACTCCAACGTCTCTTTAGGGAAAACTACAAGTTTACAATTCTGTGAGATATTTGATACCTATAAAATGGAATACTTAAAAATTATGAAAACCTAAAAATAGCTTAAGAAAGAATTTCAGAGAAATATGTGCAATTATATTACTGCATAGATGGCCGTTAACGTTTGAGGTTTGAAGTTTGAATTTCTGCGCGCAGAAGCCTCATTCCCGACAAACAAACACGAATCGGTCCGATGTTAGCGGCGGACGTTTGTTTATGTACCAGGGTCGGCTTTAGCTGATGTGTCATCGCGTAAATATTTTCAGGCGTATCTGCATGACACTGCATGTAGTACTTTGTACATTTTATATTAGTACTATATATTTTTTTAAACCAACCCATAACGCGCGACATGAATAAGTCCGACGTAGGCGGGTGTTTTTTTATTATTCTGTCGGGTTTTAAAAATTTTGTGAAATAAGAGAAAGTTTTGGCAGACGAGTTCTATACGTATAATTGAACACATGACCCGTTGAAGTGAGCATTGAAAGTAGGAGTAGTCATGACTGAAGATAAGCGAATCTCAGTCATGGTTTATTTTTACTATGTAAGTCATACGTTTACAACTTTATCACGATAAAATTATCAAATTGGGCATTTCAGTATGGCAAAATCAAAATGACGGCCGAAATTAAGAAATTGAGTATCTCTAAACCTTCCTATAGAAGCATCAACTTGTATGGTGAAAATCGTATATAAATCGATACAATCAGACTAAGAAAAATATATAGTCTCTTTCCCGAAATGGGCCTTTACAGTACATTCGAATTTTGACATTTAAATATAGTGAGTGTCATTTGGGGAAAATAAAATAATTTTTTATCTAAAAATTAGGCGTCTTAGAACAGCAATCTTTGAGAAATAAATTAGCGAAATACAACAACTTTCACGGGGTATTTCAAACGCTCGAGTTTCACGCGCCTTGGTTGCACACGTAATCCCACCAATCATCATCGAGGACACAACAGAAGAACTTGCAAACCGACAACACTGCGATCACCGAGCGTGCGGATAGCGGATAACCTTAAACTTTCATTTGAGCTGTCGTCTTTTCTGGGGCATTTTCGGTAGTATTTTCACAGAATGGAACAAAACACTGCTTGCTAGACATTTTAATCGAAATCGGAGGCTTTCAATTTACGCTAACCTCAAAACCAAAATGGTAACATCAACAAGCTGTCAAACGTCTAGTCATGAGCGATATGTCACTGCCGGTGATTAAATCACCCTGATTAAATCACCGTGATTATATAAAATATTAATATAAAGTGTAATTTGCATCGTTTTACTTTCAATTCATACTTGTCCAGTGCTGCTTAATGCAGCCATACATTCACACAAACAAATTACGGCGAACGGTAAACATATCAGCTTGCAGATTGTGATGGCGTTAGTTTAAAACCACCGGAAGTGAAAAATATAAGTCGCCGATAAGGTGTGATTGGAAAATCGCGACATCGCCCATCACTACAAACGTCAATTGAATGCTGATTTTGTACAACGTTGCCGAGTCGCCTTTTACACTATTGGCTTGGGATTGCTGACGTATTAATGGCGCGTTACGGATAATCGTTTAAATTGGACTTGTAAATAGGTGATTTTAATTATTTTTTTCTGGCTCTAATCTGCATCAAAATAGAAATTGAAAAAATACGGGTATTTTAATTTTTCATAAAATTTATGATTCCGCAATAAAAAAAATATGCTGAAAAGGCCCATTGTCACAGTATTGCTGAAGTAAATTGTTTATCTCAATATTTGGCAGTAAAACTAATAACATTTACAAGGAAAGTTGAAGATGAAGTGTTGAAATGTTATGACGTAGGTTTTAATTACGCCGTGAAAATGCTTGAGCACTTGCTATAGTGTCCATCTCGGGTATCTTAAAGTTGATAATTTTCTAACAATTTATGTGCTTGAAAAATTATTGTAGCATATTCAGAAAAGAGTTGTAAACATTGGGGAATGTTCAGTGCAAATTTCAAGTCATTACGTGGCTTTACCGTTAGTTACACAATCATTAGTTAACTAATGGTTAGAGAAGAATTTTACCCATGTCTAGCTAATTTCAAGTTTATCTTGTATATAACGCATATCTAAATTCACTACTAGTTAACTTTTAGGTTCAGGTTATTCAACCAAAAAGATAACTGGGCTTTCCAATTGCCGAAAACAAAACAGTTTTTTAAAATGGTTTCTATTTTTTTGTTTTTGATTCATGCTAATAATTTTTATTTTGGGCACAAAATATTGATGAGTAAAATGCATTTATTGAAAAGAAATGAAAATTGCATCAAACAATTTTTTCTTTGTATAAATCAGTGAAACATAAAAAACTACCTATATATAACAAAATGTTATAAGACTTCATGCACTTAAATAATCGACGATTTAATTATTTTATTATACATCCTATCCTGTAACTGGAATATAATCCCGTTGGATGGTTGTTGGTAAATAAATAAGTAAATATATACATATTTTAACTTGAAACTTGATGATTTAGTTTCATTGGAGGCATATCTTACTAAAGTTTCGTTAAAATATGCATTAGGCTAGGCGCTGACTAGAGAGATTTTTTGTTCCATAGCATTTTATCGCTTGTCTCCGGTCTATTATGCTAGCGCTACACGTTGGGCCATATTTTGGCCGAAACGATTGTCTAAACATTTGTCTACAAATACATACCATCTAGATGCTGGCCGATACAGTAGTGCTTGCTTATTGAACCTAGAAAAGTAAATTTGAGAATTTCTGTGGGATGTCACCAACTGACTTCGAATTTCTCCTGTGCAAAATAGGACCAAGTATCAGGGGCCTCTTCAGACGGTGGACAAAGTGGGCGGAGAATTGTGTAAGGGCGGTATTTTCGGCGTAGCGATACGATACGGCAGGGGGGGGGACAAAATGCCAATATTAACGTTGTTCCAAACTGCCATTTTAATGCATCTCTAATTACAGTAAAAACATAGATATACATGCTGTAAGCAGTATTTATGCACTAACATGTGGACGGGAATTGATATCTGACTCAAGCACGCCCAAAATCCCTTTGATTTGTGTACTATCACCACTATCACAGGCAAACTTGGCCCATTCGCGGTCAATCAAGCAAAGTTACCATCCACACGTTGACTTTGGCCGAGGTTTACTAGACTTATCCCAACGTGTGACGCCAGCATCATCAGTACTTGTTTCTTTACCGTTAGCGCAGCCTTTTGATGCTAGCGCTACACGCTGGGCCAAGTCTAGCAAACGTCCCCCGCCCAAAACCAAGGTGTGGATGGTAGTGTGTCTTGATTGGCCGCGAATGATCCAAGTCTGCCTGTCATTGCTTCAATATCGGTAAATAGTACACAAATATGTTCTTCCTGTAGTTAATGTTGCGTTAAAATGGCAGTTTCGAACAACGATAAAATTTTTAAGACTTTAGAACTATATCAGGGCGAACCTACGATATGGAACCCGAAAAATAATTTTGAGGTTTTGAAAAGGTTATGGAGAATTGTATAACTGCTGTCACTAGTAGCTAGAAACCTTCAACTAATAGCCAAACGAACTTTGGCTGATACAGTTTTCTCCAATCAGTATCTCTCTTTGAAATACTTGGTCCTATTTTGCACAGGAGAAATTGGAAGTCAGCTGGTGACATTCTACATAAATACTCGAATTTACCATCTTCTAGGTTCTAGCAAGCACTGATGTATCGGCCAACGTCTGGATGGTATATTTGTAGACAAATGGTTTCGACCGAAATATGGCCAAAAGTGTAGCGCTAGCATAAGGCAACGCGCTTATTACGGTGACAAGTTATCACGAGACAAAAAGTTTCAGATGTCGGTGGCAAGATGAGGGTGGGGTAACACAAAGTGACTGTCTCGTTGGCCCATATATATATTAACTATATACTAGGAGTTTCGTTCGTAATTTGACGCCAAGGAAAGCCTGCCTCTCTATCCTCTAAGAGTACTCTGGGCATGGTGCGCATGCCTTAGTGACGTGAGATTGTGACAGTTCAACTGAATATAAAAGGTAAATGGTCACAATCTAATCGGAGAAATTGGCCACATGGCCACTGGCTTATTACAAAAGCGCGCTTCCTTCTTCATCAGATTGTGTCATCAGAGCGTGCGCGTTGGGTCCCATGTTTCCAGCAGAGATAGAAAACTATCTCCTTCTCTAGCCTCATTTCCGTACATAGTGGCTTATAGCGTGTTACCATTATATAGTTAATAGGTATATGCTTTGGCCACACTTTCTTATGGAAGTGCGCTCACTTGGCAACTTCTTGTCACGTACTACATGTGAATTTTTGGTGTGTTATTGAAAAGAACTAGGTATTTTTGTGAATGATGGCTTCAACAATATAGCAAGAACACATATATAATAAAATACTAATTGAAGAAATAGAAAAAAGGCCAGCCTTAAATAACAAGACGTTAAAAGAATATGCAGACATTCATAAAGTCCTTAGAGACATCCGAAAATAATAAAAAAATTTTATATCATGTTGACGAAGTTCATCATACAAAGTAAACAATTTTCTAAAATACTTTTCTACTATTAAAAATCCACCAAAAAATCAAATTATTTTCAGCCTATCTTTTGCCTCTCAGAACTGGAGTCTAATACACTAATAGTCCAGTAGAATTAGAAAAACCGCTGGATGAAATTCCTGACGGTAACCACATGGTTTAGTCAATGTATTTATTGATAAGGAACATACCTGTGAATTTTCTCCCATTTTAAAGTGGGGGAACATTTTATAATTAATGTTTTTTTGCGAAAAAATCACGAAAAATCTGTTTTTTAAGCGTAGCTCTAAGTCGATTGACAATAGCCATATTTGATGTTATACGTCTCGTAGGCGATGTAAAGACAGTTAATATGCCACCCGAATCATTTAAATCGGTTAATATGCTTTTTAAATAATCGAAAGAAACTGCCGAATAAATCGAAATTTTCAATAATTTTTAATTCCGTGACAAAATTTTCCTAAATCCTCAGAACTTGGTGGAAACATGTCTCATGTAACCCTAAAGCTACTATAAAATTTTTATAACTTTTCGAGAAAATGCATTTGTTTATAAAAAATGGTCTTAAATGTTTAATTCAATCTGATCCAGTTCCCGTCATTAAAAATGACTCATCCGGAGCGCATTTTTTTTCGTTGTGAATTCTAGTTTACGAATACATTGTTCGTATAACGATTTTTTAAATATTTTCATAAACAAAATGGCGTTTGAAAAAGTACGACCTTTTCGGATAGTGTCTTTTGCGAATATCTTAATAACAAATTAATATATCGACAGAAAACTTGCATATTCTGATAGCTGGTATTTTTACATCAATATGAAAAAAAATTGATTGTTGTACAAAATGTTCCCCCACTTTAAAATGGGAAGATATTCATAGGTATGCTCCTTATCAATAAATACATCGACTAAACCATGTGGTTACCTGTAAGAAATTTCATCCAAGATTAACCTTCCCATGAGACAATTCTACTGGCCTGTAAAGACTATATTTGAGTTTATATGTTCTAAATAAATTATTTTCGTCCCTTGAAATTGCATATCCCTATCTCAGGAAGCATTATTTTTGAACTGTTAATGTGAAAAATTCGTTACCAAAAAATTCTGCTATTGTCCTCTGACACTCTGTATCTAATTTACATCATAAATATAGTAAACTTATGATACGTGAAAGACTATTAAAATTTTATCTTTAATATAGGCATACAATTTTGGACTAAAATAGTGAAAAAATTCACAGATTTCGCAATCCTCGCAATCATCGGGACATTGGAAATGATAACACATACATAAAACATAAAGTTTTTCTACTTTTTCAACTTTTTCAAATAGCACTACACCGCTGTATTTCCACCTTAAATGAAAACTGGTAACTTAACCCCCTGTGATATATGCAACCCATGTTGCATTTGCGTATATCAGCCGTTGCATATGATAGCCTCAGTCGACCTCGACACATTACTTTGAAATAAAGAGATATTATTATTGTCGCTCAATTTGTACAACATACAACCTATATCAGTTAGTTGCAATTCTAATACATCATTTATTTGCAAGCAGGCACCTATTTGTAGCAAACTGTACACTTTTGTGTTCTACCGTCCGCGTCACTGTACAAATTTTAGGTAATCTCCCAACAAGGTAGGTGATGTAAGTGGCAAGCGCAGCAGCCTAATCGATAGTAGCGCGGCCTTTTCGGCAGCTGTGTGCAAGTTTTTGCTTGAATAATATAAAGTCATACATTTTCAGTCTGTGACGTCAGACGCGGATGTTATGTAATAAATGTAAGTAAAGGCAGGTCAAATTTTAATGCGCTACTTATTGATTAATCAGTAGACATTAAATTCAATCGCAAAATAAATCATCTGCCAAGGATATCTTCGAACAAAAATAATTTAGTGTCATTGTAAGTGTTGGCTAGTTTATTAGCATTTTCTAGCTCGAGCAGTGTATATGTAGATGAGCGTACAAATATCGGATGCGCAGTGGATTCATAAAAACTAAAATCGATTATAACAAACCTCAAGAGTAAGTGAGCCTACTTGTCTTCTCTCTACTGTGCAGTGACACCGCTGTCTTTTGACTTTGAACAAAAACTGGTAACTCTACCCCATATACGAAAACATAAACATTCCCAATGTTAAAACTATGAATTCTGAGAGAGGGTAAAAACCATTGATGTGACAACTATATTTAAGGAACAGCAAAGTACTGAATACGACGCGGGTTTCGCCAACCAAGTTGACATTATCTGTAGATGATTAAAGCTCGACTAAATTTGAATAACCAGAAAGAAAGTTTTGTAAAGTCTGCTACACATCACTACAACGATGGAAATATATCGAATAAACCGCTAAGTTTCGAAATTTTCTTTCAAAATCCTCATGAAAGCGAGGTTCGAAGTTTCAGTGATGTACGGTATTCTGAGTAAATGATTACTTAACTAAATAGTCACAGTTAGCAACGTCGGAGTGCAATTTTTAATCGTTTGTGTTAGGTTAGTTCGGTCTCGTGTATATTTATAGGTAATTTTCTTGACACGACCACAGCCTGGACAGCTCTAGAAACAAAATCAATCATAATACCAGGGGCTGCTTTAAGTTATAATTTATAATAAATCGTTTATAATATGGTAGGTATGTGTCGTAACATTTATGTTTAAATCAATGTCCTTGTATTGTTAATAAGGTTAATAGCACGTTGTTATTTCTCAGTTATTAATAGATAAGCAACGTAACAGTTTAATATTTTATGAATTGCCAACAGAGTCGGCTGATATATAGATGTATAATTTGTACCGTAACAATTAGTTTTGTATATATTTTACTTACCTACTTGATATCAGTTTGATATAACAATGATAATAAGTATCACAATGTTTGATTTTTGATACCCGACTCTAGATATGTTAAAGAAACAAACATATTACGATTTATTTATAAGTAATTTAACTATGATTGAATAAAGTAAAAGTTTCAATTTATCATTTATGTGTCAACTTGCAATATTTTCGTAAAAACATCATTGCCTATGTCAAAGTATAGTTTTGCAGGAGTTTTCAAGATTACGTAAGATACATTAAAAATAAACTGTTGCTGTAATTCTATTTTTAATTTGAAGTTTTCATGTACCTACTGTTTAAGCCTAATTTGGCAAAAACAACATATAAAAAGAGAATAATTTACCTATCATTTCTGCTTATCGTGAATTTAAAATCCCTAATTGCCAATTCGTTGATACGCCGATGACTCTTACATCACCTAAATAATGTTTTGATATGGTTTTATATTTACCATATTTATTGTTTAGTAAGAAGTGAAAACTAAAGCAAAGCGCAGTGTTTTATATTAGGTATAATAATAATAAAACAATTGTTTCAAAACAACTGTATAAAATTTCTAACCTAACTTTTGGCTTCTAAAAAATATAGTGATTGTGATTAGTGATCAGGAATACATTTGTAAGTATAGATGTTTATATACAGAGGGTGATCCAAAGTTAAACCACCAAACTTGAACGTTTGGTGGATCACCTTTAGGTGCATTTCTGATCGTGAAAAACTGTTGAGAATAGGGGGTTAGCCGCTATCATCAGAGGTGTACAAAAGATTTTCCCCAACGTATGAATTCTCCAGACTTCCTGATAAATTCCCCTGACTTCCTGATTAATTCCCTGACTTCCTAATTAGTTAGAAAAAACGCCGTTTTAACGATTTTTGCGATTTTAAAGCAAAACTATGAACATTTTCACTATGAGAAGTCAGTTACATTTGTAGGTATGCTCAATAATTTCAAAGTGAGACGTTAACGAAATCGATCGGTTATTAAAGTAAATAGCCATTTGCAAAAAAGTGAAAAAGTGCCAATTTCAGTAAAATTCATAACTATCGTCTAAACAATGGAGGAAATCTCAAATTTTGCAAAAAAGTTCGATATTATGATTGCAATAACTGATAAAAATGAAATGAGAGAAATGAGATGTTTTATCATATTTCCAAATACTAATTTTCCAGGTCTAACATGGGACAGAAAATAGCATGAAGATCGGTTCAGCTGTTCTCGATTTTTTCAATGTTCAAAAACGGACAATAAGGATGCATCAGATAACTACCTGTTATAATTATTAGTTAATACTCGCGCCGCTGAGGCCAATCTTCGCCATTACGGGGCTGTGAAGGATGTTACGTGTTTCCACCTATAGGAAACACCCTGTATGAATCCGTGGGTTTCAAAATAATTTTAACAAGGGGTAACCACTAACATTTTACTTAATAATTTACTGATTACACAATACTTCTTAATTAACCAAAATAACCTTTACACTTAGTTTACTTAACCTCACTTTTTCGCTACCAAACTTCACTTTAAAAAACTTCTCTCTCCGCCGTCGATTTCGCCTTATATATCCTAAAATTGCCTCTAGATCTATCTAGAGATTTCCAATTCCAGAACAATATAACCCTAGAGCCATCTACATGGCGTCCAGAAGAGATGGCGTGTATTACTGGTTGCCTAACCATTGGTAGTTAATTTCAGCTATTAATAATCATGGGCGTATCACTCGCCAGGCCTTAGGGGGGTGGTAATGCGTAACAATATTAATAAATGTCTAGTTGAGAAATAGCAACTGTCAGATGTCAAACAAGTAATAAATGCGCATGCTCATTAAATAAAAATATGCTGAGTTCGTCTGAATTCCTCCTGATTTTCTATGAACTTTCCTTAATTTCTCGTGAGTTCCCCCAGTTTCCTATAGAGTCTCTCTGAATGCCTCCGCATTCCCCTTGAGTTCATTATGAGTTCTTCGGAGATCCTCTGAATTCCTCATGAGTTCCCATTGAATTCCTGAAGGGGGTACAAAAGATTTTCCAAGCGGTTAACCCCCCCAGTTGAGAACTTGAAAAATATGCACGTTACAAAAAAACTGTAAGACCAAAATTTTGTTTCATTATTATTAATGTATACGTCTGGATCTTTCCAGATTTTTAAATTTCATGGTTTACGAGATTATCCATTTTCCGATAAGGGTCTTCTTTTCGTGTTTTTCCGGAAAAACTTGGACAGAGTGCACTTTGGGAAAAAATCATAAAGGAAACAAAGTGTTGTATTTCAATAATGCATTCACCAGATTTTTCTAAATTTTTTCTCGTCACTTTTTATTCCCCAATCCCACTTTTTGGAAAAATTCGAACCGCTATATCTCGGAAAATACGCATTTTCTCGAAAATTTACAAGAGAAAAAAGTTGTTATTTTTAATCAAATTGTCTAAAAATACATTGTTTTCTTTAATTTACCTTAATCTTACTAGTTGACAAATTAGAAACAGAGCTGGGAATAATTACTAAAGTAATTAAATTAATAATTTAAATACTTATACAAGGTGGACCATTAATAATAGGCCATAGTGCAGGGGTGGATTCTTTGGGTCAAAATATGAGGATATAACCAAATATGCTTTGGTAAAATGTTGCTGTGGAAAAAGATACAGGGTGTCAAAATTCAAATTATATTTTTTACAATAACTCAATAGCCCCTCGACTGATCTTCGCCAAATTTGCTAGAGCAACTTTTTTTATTCTAAGAAACAATAATGTATGTATTACATCACGTTAGATCATAGAGGGCGCCGCAGGACCTGTATCTGATGATGAATTCGGCTGTCCCAAGCAGTAATTGACAAATTTATAAAAATTGAGTTTTCTAAAGTATTGGACTTACTGTGTCCCAACACGTCTTGTGGAACACTTATAATTGATTAAATAATGAACACTTAAGAGTTATTATGTGCACAAAACACAGTAAGTGACACTGAATGAGTAGCTGTACCGGAACAAAACACAGTATTAGCTAAATACCATTGGAAAACACAGTAAGTACTTTGACATTACTGTGTTTTTGCATGGTCTGAGTAGTTACTTTGTTTTGAAAATGGTGGTCAGATCATCCCTTCCATAATTACCACCACTTACTGTGTCAAGTGCAATGATGGGCAGCATCCGATTCAGTTGTTTAGGAGACCTTCATTTCTATTTAAATACCTACGTGTGTCTCAATTGTCAATTTCCTACACCCAAACACACTTACTGTTTATCTAATGTATACTTTTTGAGTATCTACCAGTTGCAAATACAGTAAATGCAGTTACTGTGTTTTGCATATAAATAAGTATGTATGTACAGATTGCGAAGCTACTTAAAAACAAAGTATATGCTGCTAATCAAACATTTTTAAGTACATTTTTACTCTGATAATGGAGAATGACAAATCAAGTAATTTACGAAACTTCTGTGAAATTATAAGACAATATCTCTTCAAATGTTTTGAGGCTAACATAATTCATTAAAAATCAATTTTCCCGATATTTAGCCCGACTACAATTACTGTGTTTCTACTTGGGACAGCCGAATTTTTTTCATATTTTTTTTCGACGAAACGTTGTGGTACTTTTGACCAGAAAATCTGATAAGGGCGTAATTTCCAAGTATAAAAGGTACACTTGGTAGAACTTGATAACTCCAACGTTTTCGAGGAAATTGCCGTTAAACACTTGAATAATTTTTTGAAAGACAAATTCAAATTTGTTGAAACAACGTGTGTTTATTGAAAAAAGTACAAAACGTAAGGGAAGATAAAATCGTAATAACAGCGTAAACTCTTTCTCACATTCTTATTTTTCCCACATGCAAAAACCCCATTGCTGCATCTTAGAGTAAATTTTCGATTTGGTCTCCACCTGCTTCTATGCCTTTTCTAATTCTTTTCATAAAAGATTTTCTTACATTGAAAAATACATTTTCCGATCCTCTAATAAAATTGGCTGCGTTTTGTGTTTTGTCCCACAGTTCTTTTCATGAATTGATAGTATTTGCATAGACTAAGGACTTCATGTGTCCCCAAACATAATAATCCAAGGGATTATAATTCGGACTCCTTGGTGGCCAAGCAAACCCACTTCCTAATTCCTGATTTCAATGGAGAAATGAGGGGGAGCTTCATCTTGCATAAACCACATTCTGTTCCGTATGTCCAGCATGAAAGCATGCAATATATCAGCAAGAGTATTTTTTTTGAAGAAAAAACAGATAAGACTGTCCATTTAAATTTGGAGGAAGGGCAAATGGTCCCAATAACTGATCGCCGATACCACACCAAATGTTAATCTTAAATTCGCGTTGACAATGCATTTCTTTAACGCCATGAGGATTTTCTACTTCCCAGTAATGGGTATTTCTCCAGTTAAAAACGCCTCGGCGAGTAAAAGTTGCTTCGTCGGTAAATAAAATGTTCTTAACAAAATGTCGATCCCTGTTCTGTTTATTTAGAACACATTGACAAAATTGTAGCCTTTGTGGAAGATCCCTTCGAAGTAAGTTTTGTACAGGAGTGAAGTGATAATGGGTAGAAGCGTTCTTCGTGTAAGACTCTTAGAACAGATTGTTTACTCACTCCTGTTGCCGCTGATAAAAACTTGAGTTGACTTGAGGATCTTCATCCACACGAACTAAAATTTCTAGTTCTTGATCTGGAGTAATTCGGTTCGGTCATCCTACACCATTTTTATGACAAAATGAACCCGTTTCTCCCAAACGACGAAAGAGATCTTTGAAAATCTCATGGTCTGATTGTATTGTATTGTATTGTATTTGTATATTGAAATGAGTATCTCCTCGCTGCAGTATGTCGGCTAAAATTTTTTTGTACGTAAATTATTACGTCGAGGCATTTTAAATAAAGAAGTTAAAGAAATTAGCTCGAGGAACACAAGCACAAAATAAAATGATTAAATGACATACATGACATAAATAAAACGTAATCAAGGCACACTTTTCAATAAATACACTTTGTTTCATTAAATCTGAATTTGTCTTTCAAAAAATTATTCAAATGTTTAACGGCAATTTCCTCGAAAACGGCTGGAGTTATCAAGTTCTACCAATTGTACCTTTTATATGTGGAAATGACGCCCTCGTCGGGATTTCTGGTCAGAAGTACCACAACGTTTCGTTAAAAAAATATATGAAAAAAAAATCATCATCAGATCCAGATCCTGCGGCGTCCTCTATGATCTAATGTGAACTATTGAATTATTGCTTCTTAGAATAAAAAAAGTTCTTGTAGCAAATTTGGCGAAGATCAGTCAAGAGGCTGTTGAGTTTTTGCAAAAAAAAAAGAAAAGATAATTTAAATTTTGACACTGTATATTTTTCCACAGCAACATTTTACTAAAACATTTTTGGTTATATCCTCATATTTTGGCCCAAAGAATCTACCCCTGCACTATGGCCTATTATTAATGGTCCACCCTGTATATATAAAAAAAGTAATTGTAATTCAGTTACATTTTTCAAAACAGTAACTTTACTTAAAAATTATTAATTCCTCAAGGGATACTCTGAAGATACCTTTGTAGAGTAATTAATTAGTGATAGAAATTACTTCACGTAATCTGAATTACTTCAAGTAATTTAAATTATTTCAAGTAACGCTGAATTTTTTACAAGAAGAAGACAATACTTCCTTTGGTTATTTATTACCCAGTATTTTATCGTTAACAGTTAAGTTAGAAAAACTGAGTGATAGTGGAAATAATGATATTTTAAGTCTTAAAATTAAAGATAAATAAATATAAAAATCGCTTTTAAATTTTATATTTATTTACCATAAATGATAATTCAAATGAGGTTACTATTGCTGCTGTGACTATTCCTAGCTTAAAATTACGGTGGCTGGACGTACTTAAAGAAAAAGACAATTCAGCTGACATGAAAAGGATGAATACGGCTGATATTGAATAAAATAGCAAGTCATATTAAGCAGGAGGCAATTACAGCCAAAGGAAAATTAAATGACACAACAAATTTTTTGATTTCAAAGAAGATCCATAAACATTAAAATATCCGCAACTTACAGTTGCCCGAGTTGAAAATTCCCAGATATTAACAATAAAATAGAATTAGTTACTAAAATATTTAGATCCTAGAGGTAATATTGAAATTCTGCCGCTTATAAGATAAAGACCAGTTTACCGTCCTCTGTTCCTGTTGAAAGGCTATTTTCTTACGCCACTTTAGAAACTCGCCTAGACGCTACGCACTGTTAGACAAATTGTTTGAAAAATTGGTCCTATTAAAAGCAAACATAAATATATTGTTGGCTGGCAACAGCCCTTCATCCGCAATCTGATGGTATGGTGAAGCGACATAACAAGACTATGAAAGAACATTTCTCTAAAGTGGTTCATAAGAATCAACGTGACTGGGATCTCCACATACCATTTTTCCTCATGGCATACAGAGCTGCTACCCACTAGTCTACAAAACAAATACCGTCCCGTGTAGTATTTGGGCATAAGATCAGGCTGCCCTATGATTTGATGTTTGGAATACCAGACGGAGAACGGCTTCCTGTGAACAGCTATGTGGATGACGTGAGTGAACGGCTAAGAAATATCCATGGGCTGGTTAGAGACCAAATCACCATAGCCAGTGACCGAATGAAGGCTCGTTATGACCGTAAGGGTAGTTCAGATGGGTTCAAGGCAGGAGATCTGGTTTGGCTGTACAACCCACAGCGAAAGAAAGGAAGGTCACCGAAACTTCAACCAGCTTGAGATGGACCGTATATGTACTGTTATTACCCAAATTAATGACGTCGTCTATTGGATTCAACGAAGCAAAAAGTCCAAGATGAAGATGAAGATCGTGCATTTGGATACACTGGCGAAATACATCGATAGTTCTGAATTGCCTGACCGGGACGATCAGGTTTAAGGAGGGGGCGGTGTTATGCATTACACCCCCTAGAAAGTGGAGACTGATACGCCCATGACTAATAGTGCTCTAGAAATTTGTAGAAAGAGATCGAGTTTTCTGGAGTGTGGTGGAAGAAGATTGTGTTCTAGATAACTCTAGAGTCTAGAGGCAATTTTAGAGTATAGAAGGCGAGATTCCCGGCGAAAGAAGAAGTTAAAAAGTGACAAGTGAGAGGTTAGAAATCCGAGGTGATAGAAATACGATGTAGTACACATTGTTGATGGTTATTTTAGTAAAGGTGAATTTTTTTTAAGGAAAATATTGTGTAGTTTCAGTGAGTTATTAAATACAGTGTTAGTGGTTACCTCTTGTTGAAATTATTTGGATCCCACGAATCTCATTTTTACATTTGCTTTTAGTTGTAGATCTTCATCCCTTTGTTATTATACTGTCTTTAATTTATCTCACATTTATTCTGGGTATAAAAAATGTCGTCGCCGTTGTCGGTGCGGTAAAGAACAAAGATCCCGACAATTTTTATACCGACAATAAGTTTGGGATAAAGTTATACTGATTAATACAAAAATTGCATTGTTTTTGCTTTTGTATCACTCAGTATTTGTATGTTTATATCATAATTATTTGTACACTAATAAATGATCTTACGATTTAGTAAATATTTCCCATTTCTGTTTTAACAAATTTAGAAGCTGTAGAGTAATTATAAGAGTAATTTATTTATTCAAGTACCATTACCAAATAATTAGTAATTTAATTACATTTTCAATAGTATTTTAATTACATGGTAATCAAATTACTTTTACATCATAAGTAATTTGTAATTAATTACTTTATCAAAGCAATTTGCCCAGCTCTGGCATCAAAGTCATTGTCTACAACAATTGCGGGGCAATAGCGGCAATTTTTTTTTTTTTTTTTTTAGGAATTTGATCTAGGCATCAAAACGAACAGAATCCACAAACTTTCGTGCAAATCCATTCATATGGTAAATTTCTTAGTCAGAAATGCTAATTTGCCTACACTATAAGTGATTATTATAAAATTTTTGAGTGATTTCAAAAATATAATTTCCTAAGCATATACCTATATAGATAAACATCATGAAGAATTTCCACTTTGAATACCTGTTTCTCAGAGTCATAAGTAACTAATGTAATACTTCGGACTTATCAGTCTAACTTTAATTTTGAAGGCATATTTTTCAACATTGTCATTGTCATTATACAAATATAAATATTACATTATCAAATCTAAATATTTAGTTTGCTTTAGCTGTGTAGAGAAATAATAGCATATTATTTTTAGGTGTCAAACCATCGTAAAAGGTGTCTAGGAATATTAGTTGGTAAGAAATTAAATAATTTTTTGTAAGTTTAACAGCGTTAATGGAAATAATTGAAAATGAAAATTTAAATAAATACGAAAGGTAATAACATTTGCGCTGCAATGTCAATGGTTAGTTGCAAATGTCTATTTTATAACTCCCGATGACTTACGCAGACACGGATGGGGTACGGTAAACTGGCCCGGGAAAATAAGAGCGCACTAGCTCGACCCCATTTTATTATAATATTAATAAAAAAGTTCTTGGTAATGGATGATATTTTGAAGTACAGTGTGCCCGCGGATTGATTTCGGAAGAGTGAACATTTTTTAATTCCAAATCAAATCATTTTATTGGTGCTATATGCACAGATCGTACTTGCACAAGTCAGTATTTTAAATTAGAAATATATACATATACATATCTTGTAAACATATAAGGTATAGATAGTCCAGTCGATAAAGTAAAAAATCCACCAGAAGCTCGCAAAAAATGTTATCTGAGGTTTTCCTTCCGTAATTGTTAGTGCGAGGATTAAACATCACAAAAGCACAAAAATCAGTTCTGGGGGTGCCGCGCAACCCCCCCAAAAAACCACCCCTTCGGTGAAAAAAGCCTTATTTTACTGATAACTCGTTAACCGTTGAAGATATAAAGAAATTGGTCGTCATATAAAAGAAAGCTTGGCTAATTGCCTAAATAAAAGTCCTCTTGTAATGGTTGAATACTCTATCTTCAGGTTCTTCGTTATGTAGTGTAACATCTTTAACTGTTGACTGTCAAAATAAATGCGATGTAATTTTAGAACAAGAAATATCAGCCAAAAAGTTAAAAAAAAATTAAAAAAGTACACCTGTATAGGATTCAAACCGAGAAATCCGCTGTGAAGTTCTTCGTTATGTAGTGTAACATCTTTAACTGTTGACTGTCAAAATAAATGCGATGTAATTTTAGAACAAGAAATATCAGCCAAAAAGTTAAAAAAAAATTAAAAAAGTACACCTGTATAGGATTCAAACCGAGAAATCCGCGTGAAAGTCGTCGCTTCACGCGATGTGTTATGGTTGGTGTGGACTTGAAATTTCAATTAGCAGGAAGGCTTCCTAATGTCGATGTCGAAAGATCGAAATTGGCATTTTCACGACATCATTAATGGCATAGGCGAAATCGAAAATTCGAGCTGACAGAAGTAAATGAAAAATAGCATTTTTTGACATTTCGCGAATTCGATTTGTTTTGGTTTCATTAACGTCACTGGTACGTTAATAACCGGAAAACTCGAAAGAATAGGGAGATTCTAGGCCCCTTAATTTGCCGCCCGCCCACGCTTCCCTCTCCAGGAGCGACTTCTGGCTGCGGAGCTACGTGCTTCTCAAAATTTTTACTGTTCCTTATCATTTTTAATTTTCGTAGCCAGCTCTTAGATTACTAGTCCAGCCGATAAAGTAAAAAATACACCAGAAGCTCGCAAAAAATATTATCTGAGATTTTCCTTCAGTAGCTGTTAATGGCAGTATTAAACATCACAAAAATCAGTTCTGGTGGTGTCGCGCAACCCCCCAAAAAAACCACCTCTTCGGTGAAAAAAGCCTTATTTTACAGATAACTCGTTTACCGTTGAAGATATAAAAAAATTGTTCTTCATAAAAAAGAAAGCTTGACTAATTGCCTAGAAAAAAGTCCTCTTGTAACTTTTTTATATATGCCATGGTTTTCGAGAAAATCGATATTTACAAAAATTGCAAAATTTGTATTTTTAATGCGCGCGAATTTTCGTTTATTTGAATTTTTTTCGTGCGGCCTATAGAAAAAATTAAATTTCTCGAAAACCAAATAAGCTAGGACGAAAGATCAAAATAGGTTTTAAAAGGGATATAAGATCCTCTCTTGTGTTGTTATTTATGAGGGCTATTTATATTTATTAGTATATAAAAATATCAATAGCCATCAAAAATGGAAACACAACAGAGTATTTTACATCCCCTTTAAAAACCATTTTGATTTCTCTTCCTAGCATGTTTGGTTTTCGAGCAATTCAATTTTTTCTAGAGGCCGCGCGCAAAAAATTTCAAATAAACGAAAATTCGTGCGCATTTAAAATACAAATTTCGCAATTTTTTTCAATATCGATTTTCTCGAAAACCATGGCATATACAAAAAAATTACAAGAGGACTTTTTTTAGGCAATTAGTCAAGCTTTCTTGTTTATGATAAGCAGTGTTTCTATATCTCCAACGGTTCACAAGTTATTAATAAGGCTTTTTTCACCGAAGGGGCGGTACCCCCAGAACTGATTTTTGTGGTTTTGTGTTGTATAATCCCTCCACTAACAGTTACTGAAGGAAAATCTCAGGTAACATTTTGGTATTGTTGTTTTGTTATGGATAATTATTGAACAACATAACAGGATTAATAATGTCTCCAGATGATATAAATGTGTCACGTAATTACACGCTGGCTCCTGTACTATAACATGTTGTGTGTTTTATAGAAAAGTTTTAATGGAAATATCTCGAGAACTAAACAAGTATTCGAAGCATATCCAACGATAATCTACCTGGTACATCGAAAGAACAGAATTTACGATCAGGATACATTGATTGATTTGATCCTCTCATCCTCAACTACTTGTTTAGTTTTCGAAATATTTCCATTACAACTTTTCAACTAAACAAACGGCATGTCCTACCAACATTAAAACAATAGTCATCATCAATTTTCAGCTCACATTCCGAATTGTCCCGTTCTGTTCGCCCTGATGCTTCTCATATAAAAGGTATGATAAAATTGAGCCAGAACTGTTTAAAACTGATCGTAGAAAATATCTATACATAAATTTCTCGCAGGAAATGGTAGATCTATTTTGATGGCAGAAGTTTGTTTGCCCATTGTAAATCCTTTATTAACGAGACAACTTTTATTATATGGGAATACGAATTTGCATAATAATAATTTATTTCCTATTGAAAATGAACGCAGGGAAAAAAGGAAATTAGAATATTTCAATCGCTTTCCTCACAAAGCACTGTAATTTACATAATGTTATTTATTTCGCTTGTTAGATGATACTGATCCATTTTGTATCAATCGGCTTTTTAGTTCAGTAATCTAAAACAAGCTATAAACGAGTAGATGTAGTCGGGCGTGGACGACGGCTATTAATATTTTGTTAGAATACACTTTGATGTGATGCCACTGAGATAAAGTACACATCCAATATCTCTTCAAACTCCCCACTAATTAAAAAAATAAGGAGATTACTAGCTGCAATTGATAAGAAAAAGAAAAATTATATAACCATATAATTGAATATATTGAGGCAGGTAAATGCCCTGTTGGAATATTTTTTTAATTCAGCAGGACAGGGCAGGGTGGAAGAACAGGATACCTTTAAGCTTTACTGAACCTCGCCCAGTAAAATCGTTAATCTAAATTGTAATATTAATTTGGTTAATAAAGTCCTTTATTATTATTATTACTATCTTCGCAGTCTCGTTTTTCAACGGTTTATCTTCGATGGTAGGTTGCTTCAGACGGACATTTGTCAAGCCTTTCTGCATATTAGTTTTAAATCGATAAGAAACTTCGTACAATGTGATGTGTCTAATACAACAGATTTTTGTAAATTCGGTGTTAGTACTTTATGTCCAATTCTCCTGTTTGTTTGATGGGGTTTTGAGGTATTATTCCTGTTGCTGATATTATGATCGGCCGTATGTCAACTCTATTTACTCTCCATATTTGTTTTATTTCTGCTGCAAGTTTTATGTATATATAGCAACATCAATAAGAGTGACTTCTTTCTTAGTTTTGTTGTAAATTACTATATCCGGTCTATTGGCCTGTATTCTTATGTCGGTCCGGATCTCCCTGTCCCAGTACATTTTATACTGATTGTTTTCAAGAACTTCTTTATGTTGATATTTGTAGTAGGGCACAGTTTCAACTATTAATTTGCATTTTCGTGAAAGTTCTTGCTGTATTAAACGAGCTACGTTGTCACGTCTGCGGGTATAGTCATAGTTGGCCAGTGTCTTACATCCTCCTGATATATGTTCTATGGTCTCCGATCTTTGAGCGCATCTTCGGCATCTTTCATCGATGTTTTCATTCGGGAAATATTTTGTATAGTTTCTTGTAGCGAATGCTCTGTCTTGGATGGCTATCCTGAATCCTATTGTTTCTTCATTTAGAGTGCTACGACTTAACCGTTGATTAGAGGCTTGTTTATCAACATTCTCTTGGTGAAGGTAGTTAGGATGGCTACCATGCAATCGCTTTTGTTTCCATGTAGCTATCATTTCATTATGTGTTTCCTTATCTCTGAATCTGTGAATAGTGCATATTTTTAATGTTTGTTATTCCAAGTCCTCTTTCTCTTGGTGGTAGCATTACTCTTTCTATGGATGCTTGCGGGTGTCTCATTCTATATCTTGTCAATGTTGTTCGTATTTTTCTTGTTCCAAATCGGTTTTAGTCCATCTTATTATGCCAAATGAATAAGTTAGAGAGGAAATGGCGAATGTATTTATGGCTGTAATTTTGGCAGTTTCGTAGAGATACATTTTGAGTATGGATTCAACCCTCTTTACAAATTTGTGTTGCAGTTGTTGCTTCATTTACATCTGGTCTATACCTCTCAGCTTTAGAAATCCCAGATACTTATAATTATCGCCATTTACTAAATTCTCAATTACCTCCTCATTGTTGATGGAGTATCCATCTTGTTGGGATAGCTTTCCTCTCTCTAAATGTATTGTCTTATATCTTTCAATTCCAAATTCTAAAGACACAGTTTTGCTAAAGGTCGCTGTTAAATAAGTTTTTCAAGTTGGGAACTTGAATTAGCATAAAACTTCAGGTCATCCGTGTATAGCAGATGATTATATACATGTTTGTTGTTGTGTTTTCCCAGAGAAAACTCATACGATGTTCCATTTAGTACCAGACTTGGTTTAAGCACACACAGATAATAATAATAATAATAATAATTATTATTATTATTTGACTGTATCAATCATGCAAAATTGTTAACTGTACTATATGACTATGGTATTGGAGGACCACCACTAAATTGGATTAATGTTTAACCAGTCGTCAACATTATGTGAGTATACAACACGTTAGTGAAAATATGGTATACATATCCAATTCTGAACGTTCGTCTTTAAGTATGGGCGTTCCACAGGGCTCAGTATTGGGCCCTGTGTTATTCATATTATGTATTAATGAGCTCGATTCGATTGTATGTAACAATTTCTATTGAATGTATGCTAATGATCTTTCTATGATTATTTCAGATCCTATATGCATAATGTGTTAGAAAGTAAATGTAATAATATTGTAGAAAAGATATCTACATTATTCAATGAACATCAGTTGTACTTCAATGCAGATAAAACTCAGTTAACTCAGTTTCACAATAGACAGAAAAATGCGAGTCTATTTCTTTTCAGGTCAATGAGGCGATTATAACGAGTATTCATGAGAGTATAAAATTTTTAGGTTTACATATCAATGAGGGAAATCACATTGTGAAGATCTAATTTCCAAGCTAGCGTAAATTTCATTTTTATTATTTTATTATAATATTAAAACCGTCCTTACCGGGGAGCAGTTCGTTAATTTATACTATGCACAAGTGGCGTCTAGATTAAGATATGGCGTCTGTTTCTGGGGAAACTTCACTTTATCACAGAATATTTTCATTGCTCAAAGCTCGTGTTTGTAGTACCCAATTTTGCAAAGAGATCTTTAAAAAGTATAATATTTTAACTTTATCATGCATATACATTTTCGAGATGTGTGTTTATGTTTATCGAGATAAGAATGTGTTTACTGCCAATAAAAATATTCATAACGTAAGTACGCGTAGCAAGAATGAGTTTTGAATGTCATATGCAAGACTTAATTTAACTTATAATTCCCCAAATTACATGGGACCAAAATTGTTTGATAACTTACCCTCTAAATGTCAAATAGCTAAAAACGTACTGAATTTTGTTTTTGCTATCAAAATGTTTTTACATTGTCTGCGATTTTTAAGGCATATGTTGTAACTTGACTATTCCTATACATATGTTGTCATTTTGGAAAATAAATTATTATTATTATTATTATGAAGACTAGATATTTATATTATCTATCTCATATTTTCTAGACAATGGTGGCAGATAAAAAATACAGATTTGCAATTGATCGAGGGGGAACTTTCACCGATGTCTTCGCTAAATGCCCTGGTGGGAAAATTCGTGTTTTAAAACTACTGTCTGAAGATCCTCAGCATTACAAGGACGCACCTACGGAAGGAATTCGGCGAATTCTGCAAGAAGTATGTATATGTCAATATTTGCTACTTAATCGAATTTAAATTTTATTATACAATAAACAATCACGATTATTATTTAAATTTTAGGGAAACAAGAAAGAATTTATCGAACATGCACAGAAAGTTATTATTTTCTAGTAAAATAGTGCATAACACAAGTAGCAATATCATCATCATATTATCAGGATAATCATCATCATCACAGTTACCTTATCTAAATGTTACAGTAACATCGTTACGACTCCGTTATCTTAAATTGCTTTCTTTATAGTAATCTAAAACTGATCCTGCTAGTCTTGATATTCTTTAGTAGCACTATTCTCCACTTTTTTGTCTAGTCTATTGTTTCTAGCTAGTTTTATCTTTTTCTCACGTTTCTACTATTGGTTAAAATTAATCACCTGTGCTTTGTGGGGAATTCTCGAAACAGAAAGATGTCAAATGGTAACTGCTCTCCATGACCATTTGTTGCTCTTGGGTTATGGCCAACCCTTGGGTTAAATACATACAGGGTGTCCCAGATTTAAACGGATATACTCTAGTGGAAGGTAGAGCACACTCAGCTGAGTTCAAAACACCCCTATACGTACCGTTGAATGTGAACCGTTTTTGAGATACGGGGTGTTTTATGGGTTTTGATCAGAACTTCAGTCCGCCATGTTTTTAAAATGACTGCACATATTTAGATAAAATTTGGTATACATATTAACTCCTTTAGGTTATCAAATAGCTTAAGTGATTTTGGAAAAATTCCAGGACCGACCTTCATTTCTTTAATATGGCTCCTAGGGTCGTTAACATCACACTGTATATTATTTTTTGGTAAATGTTAGTAAACTTTTAAAAAGCCTGTGGACCAGTTTATAAAATAATGTCATAATATTTGAAGTTGCCGTGTGGTGACTGGCTCCCCTGGCTTACCCGGATGTACCGACCGAAGGAATGCCAAGACCAACTGGCAGTAGAGATGTTTCTGGATGGTATACAGGACGATGAGATCAGGCGAGTCCTCAGGTTATTTCGATGCCAGAACAGCAGCGAAGCGTTGGTGCATGCACTCGAGGTGGAAGCTGTCTCTCAGGATGTTCCGAATTCAAGAGTACAGGCTGTGAGTCTCTAAAGATCCCAGCCAGAAAAGGAGAACCAGAACCCCATCTTTACCCAGATGCAGGAGATAAATAAAATGATCAGTCAATTACTGCCTAAATCGAATCCTCCAAGAAGACACGAAACCCAACAAAATAGGGAAAAACCAAGTGGAGGTATTAAATGCTACAACTTCGGCAAGGTAGGGCATATCAAACGAGACTCTCGACAGTAGAACTCGAGAAGAGTAAATGCTGAAAAGGTTGAAGAAACTCAGAATAGAAGTAGTGGAAGGCCATGTGGATGGCGTATGAAATGTTATAGGTGCGGAGAACTAGGACATATCCAGCTGGAATGTCCACGGAGGACCTTGGAAAGAGTGGAGGCCGATAATGTGAAGCCGAGGGAAAAATCAGAGGAAGCCGGTACCAGTGAGGCTGTGTCAGATAAGGAACGTGGTGCCCCTAGAGAAGTAAAGATTTCCCAGCTTCGAAGCATTCCGCTACTACAAGGATGTGAACATAAAATGGAATCTCAGAAATATGCAGATGCTTTATCCGAAAGGATATGCAAGGAAGATTGCAAGTACTGCCCCAGGAGGAGAAACTGCAGGACAGGGGAGCAGTCAACATTGTCAATATGGAGGTGCCGGATGACAGGACAGATGAAGCGCTCAGACAAGAGCAACTGAACGATGATGAAATTGGACCTATATTGAGAGCCAAAGAAACTGGAACTCGTCCAAAATGGGAGGATGTTTCAGGCAAAAGAGTTGGACTGAAGGCACTATGGGCGCAGTGGCATTCACTGAAAGTCATGAATGGGCTGTTGCGGAGAGCATGGGAAAGCTCGGATGGAAAGCAGGTGGTTATGCGTCTAGTGATTCCCAGGTGTCGAGTAGCGAAGGTGCTTCAGGAAGTGCACAATGGAACATCCAATGGACACTTTGGTGTTAACAAGACCCTGAAGAAAATACGAGAACGATTTTATTGGATAAAGAGTCGTCAGGATGTGGAGGCTTGGTGTCGCAAATGCAAGATTTGTGCAGCCAGTAAGAGACCACAGACTGGAAGTAAGGGTGAAATGAAGCAGTTCAGCGCCGGAGCTCCTTTCAAGAGGCTGGCTAGCAATATAGCGGAGCCATCACCAGCCAGTGTTCGAATGAAGGCCCGATACGACCGGAAGGGTAGTTTAAAAGGGTTATCAAGGTGGGAGAGCTGGTTTGGTTACTTAAGAAGTATTGTGTAATCAGTAAATTATTAAATAAAGTGTTAGTGGTTACCCCTTGTTAAAATTATTGAGAACCCATGGATCCTGAAGGGTGCTTCAGGGGTGAAAATACGCAATAATACGTTCTGATCTCCAAACTAGCAACATTCACATCGATAAACAGACACTGAAGCATTGTGTTTGAAGTACGGCAATGAGATATCGCTAATACCGCTTTCAAGAAATTAATTTTAGATTTCTCCTCGAATTCATCAGATCCTCGCTCTTACCCATTCACTAAAACCAACCAAATTTCAATCTTAATATAGTACGTCGTTACGTTAGTGTCGGGAATTTTTCAAGTAACTGTATCTCAGAAATTATTTGGAGTAGGGGATTTATCAGTCCCGTGTACGAAAGGTCGATTTCAGACTAGATTTATAATATTCGGAACTTTTGAGTAGTTGTCTGTTTATCTTGAAGCCAGAGAAAGTTATATGGTGTGGTGCTATAAATCGTTGGAAAGTTTATTTAACGAGGATGCAAACTGATGGGCATCCTCTTGTTCAAGACGTATCAGTTTTTAAAGTTTTTGGCCTATACAGCTTAACAAAAAAAGTCCCTTCACAAACGGCACGAGCCAGGACTAAAACGCTATATTCGATGACCTTCGCCGCGTCGCACAGTGGTTAATTTTCAAGTTCTATATGCGGATATAATTCTACAAATTTACAAATGAATAGAAAATATTCGTTAGAAAAGCGGAATAATATTGGAACGAACTTAGACACTAAAGGAGCGGTTTTTGAGGAGGTTTTAAAATTCTGAAACTTTGTAGATAATATTGTACCCGTGAATACACCAAAAATGGTAAAAAAAATCTAAGGAGCAAGGGGGTGGTTTTTAAGGGGGTTGAAAATTAAATATTATTTTAAAAATACGTAACATTTTGAATTAGATTTGTGAATCTTGTGGAAAAACGTAAAGTAAATGTAGTGAAATAAATGTAAGCTCTCAAAGGATGGTTTTTCAAGGGGTGCAGAGGATAATTTTATATTTCTAGGAGGACGAAATTATTTCAATGATCTTTTTTCTGGTTTTGATGCAAAATGATTTACTTATAATTTTAGATTGTTCTTGAAATAATATTAATATATGTTGTAAATTAACTTGTATTTAAAATTATTCACTCTAAGTAGGGAGTTGTAATTTTCTGAACATTACACATTCTTGCAGCAGCATAGTTTTATTCATCTTGGATTAAGTTTTGTCGTTTTAACAACCATAATTACCTATTATTACTTTGTCATTTTATGAAAGAAAAAGCTGCTACCATCTGCTACTTTAATCATCATTTTACATATTAGTTACTTATGCTATACCACCGAGAACTCTCTTTGAGATATTGTCAATGGATTCTGACAAAGAGGAAAAATAATAGGATGTACTTGCATGTCCTTAATCTCTGAAGAATTTTAGCTCTTTCACTAAGTTTAACAATTTTCTTGGCCGACCAGATGCTTTGGAAGTTGATGGCTGATTAGGCGTGTCCTCTATCAACTTTTTCAGTTCACTAAATTTAATCTCCCCATCCAACCACGATATATTTTTTTAATCTTTACCTTAATCCTGCAACTTTTTCCCCATCTTTCAGAAATTTGATATTCAATTTTTTAAATTATTGCCTTCTACAATATTGTGCGTTAAGGACATGTAAGTACATCCTATAATTGTGTCCCTCTTTGTCAGATTCCATTGTCTATACCTCAGAGACTTGATTCAGAGCCGTGGTATAGCATAAGTAACTAAAAAGTAAAATCATGATTGAAGTAACTGATGGTAACAACTCCTTTCTTCATAAAATGATAAAGTAATAATAGGTATTTTTTATGAGGTATCCAAAACTGAACTCTCTGATGCTATCAGAGATTTGAAAAATAGGAAATCGGCCGGCATAGACGGATTAAGTGTGAGTATATTAAAAAGTATGTCTTCAAATATAAATGATCAATTACTACACTTCATTAATAAATCAATATTGGAAGGTTACTTTCCGTCAGAATTTAAACTTTTCTCTTCATTTCCTGTATTTAAACAAGGAAATAAAAATGATATAGAAAATTATTGTCAAATAACATTGTGTCCTGTCCAAAGTAATTGAAAAGATTATATATAACAGAATTATGGCGTATTTAGAAAAGTATGGTATTCTGACCGATTGTCAGTATGGTTTTAGATCGGGAAGATCTATAGAGGATGCAACTGCAAAATTATTTGATATTATTTACCGCGAAATAGACAACGGTAAGTATGTCGTATCCATACTATTTGATCTTTCTAGAGCTTTTGACTCAGTAAACAAGACTATACTTATTGGAAAGTTAGAAAACATTGGTATACGAGGGAATTTACTAAATCGGTTGATTTCATACATTGACAACAGAAAATTTATAGTGAAATGTAATGAGGCGGTATCTGATGTACATGATGTTGTTCTAGGTGTTCCCCAAGGGTCAATTCTGGGACCCCTGTTATTTGCCATTTACATAAATGACCTTCCTTGTCATATAACAAAAGGTCTCACTATTATGTACGCGGATGACACAACCATTTCCGTAGTTGCTGCAAATGGGGATGATTTACTTAAGGCTATTAGTACTCTTGTTGATGAAATGAACGATTGGTGCAATCGAAATAATTTAATTTTAAATGAGAAAAAAACGGTATTTCTGAATTTCAGTCTAAGACAATTATCATTAAATTATTTACCGATAAGCTGCTGCTCAAAATTCTTAGGTACCTATATAGACCAATCATTATCCTGGGAACCTCACGGCAATCATGTTTGCAATAAATTAAACAAAGCATGTTTTGCTGTATTGCAACTAAAAGGTACTCTAAGTGAGGAGGGAATTATTGATGTTTACTATTCCCTGGCTTACTCTCATTTATCGCTCAACATCTGTGTTTGGAGAAGTTCAAGCCAAATGTATAGAATTTGTATAATACAAAAAATAATTATAAGACTTATATGAATTACAGAGAAAGCTGTAAGGACATTTTTACTGCAAAGAAAATTCTAACTGCATCCTGTATGTTATATTCAAATGTTTAATATGCGTTAAAACTAACCTGCAGGAGTTTAAAACACTCAATGATAATCAAGCTTACAAAACGAGACGCGGAGGGCTCTTATCAATTCCAGAACATAGAACTGCCAAATACAAAGAATCTCTCCGTTACAGTTGTATAATATTGTATAATAGTCTCTCTGAGGAACTCAAAAATCTTCCCCTACCAAAATATAAGATTGAAATAAAGAAATTACTTATAGAAAGGGCATTCTATAGCATCCAAGAGTTTTTGGGTTGACTAAAGACAGTAGTGTTTATTTGACAATGAGTTTGTTTGTTTTTCTTGTATTTATATTTCATATTTCTGATATTAATTTTTCTATATTTATTGTATTTTTATATTTTGGTGAAATTTTTATTATTGTTGTTATGTAATTATTTATGTATACGCTTTTTCTCTATTTATTCTATGACTTGCCATATATACAGATTGTATCATTGAGGATGGCAAATAAATATTATTATTATTATAGTTCTTAAGACGACAAAACTTAAATCAAGATGAATAAAACTATACAGTTGCAAGAATTTGTAGGTATTCAGAAAATTACAATTCCCTACTTTTACATCTCTCTACTTATAGCAATTAATTTCGAATTATTACAACATATCTTAATATTATTTCAAGAATAACCTAAAATTAAAGTAAATCATTTTGCACAAAAACCGAAAAAATACAATTAAAATAATTTCGTCCTCCTAGAAATATAAAATTTTCCGCTGAACCCCTTCAAAAACCACCCTTTAAGAGCTTACATTTATTTCACCACATTTACTTTATATTTTTTTCATAGATTCACAAATCTTATCCAAAAAGTTACGTCATTTTAAGATAATAATGAAATAATTTTTTAAAACTCCCCAAAATCCACCCCTTTAGTGTCTAAAAATTTTCCCACTTTTCTAACGAATATTTTCTATTTATTTGCAAATTTGTAGGATTTTGTTCGCCTAGAAAATTGACTACCGTGGGCGTCGACTAGATTATCCTATTTTGCACGCCTTCACTTATTATTATTATTATTTCTGTGTAGCTAACGTAGTCTTTTATCTATTAGAAATTCTATTGCTTTGCTTGTATCTGCAAACTTAAAGAAATTGTTGGTAAGAAAATATGCCGAGGAATAATTGATGCAGAGACTCAAAAATTCGTGGGTAAGATCACTTTATGTACCACTCTCTGTATAAAGAATATATCGGATAGGTAACTAATAATTAAAAGTAGGAAACAATTATTTTTCATTTAACTCTCACTACTTTACCACTACATATTTGTTAACAATATATGAATGAAATTTTGAGATGTAGAAAATATAATTTTATTTCTAAGGCTATGTTAATAAAATGTGAGAATTGGCGGGAAACTATGCATATTTCGAAATAGGTACCAAGTATGTGGAGAAGATACAGATAGTGCACGGAGGTAAAATTTTTACTCGAAACTTTTTTCCAAGATCCATTTGACTTTTATAAAGCTAATTGTGGAGGATCAAATAATGGGTATAAATATCTAATTTTGTTTTGCTATCATATGCTTAATGTTTGTTATAAACAATACTGGCGTAAGAGGTCCATTTCAAAGTTTAAGAATAACAATGAAAATAAAAAACCGCTACCTAAGGAATCACTACAGCATATGGCAGTATTGTTTGTGGTATATTAAACGATAGTAAAACACTGTATCCTCACTTAACGATTTCAACATGTTATAACCATATGACCATTTGCAAGGTCGAACCCTTTCTTGGGAATAAATTGACTGGCGTATAGTCTTTTAATGTGTTATTTATTTTTATTTTTTAAAACCAATATCATAATCTTTTTCAGCTTGAAATTTTCTGTAATTGGATACCTCACAAAATTTTTTGTGATTTTTAAAAAAATTTCCAAGATGGCGGCCAAAAAACGCATTTTGCATACAGAATTTTCTAGATCTTTGGTATATTAAAAAGATACCAACAGTGAACTAAAAAATTCAAACCCCGTCCTTGTGGGAATTAGTTCCACCGAAAAATATATATCTACTGTATGTACTATTATAGGTGAGCGGTATATCCTCAAAAAGACGCTCGGAAAAGCAACCTAAGTGACCTTGAAGTTTCGACAGATTGAAACCTTTTGGTGTCGTTTGGTTATTTTATTTGCAACATAAAAATAAAAGAAGAAATCGTTTTCCAAAGACATCCTTTAGATTAGTTGGGCCAAAATAAACACTGTTCGTCTCTTGACATTTTTTCCAAATCGCGCCATTCTTAAACTACAGACGATTAAAAGTAGAAAAATGGCCAAAAGTGGCAGTTTAAAAAATTATTTCTCAGCTTCTACTAAAGCTTTTTAAATGTTGTTTTGTGGAAAATGATCGTCAAGATTTGTGTTATAAGACCATTTTTTTTAAATAGTTCACCTTTTTTGATACTCGTGGTATTTGAAACCAAAGTTGTATGAAATATTTCATTTGTGCATGACGGAATGAAATTTGAAGGTGAAATCGATTCGCAAATCTTTTATAATTACTTGGATACACTTTTCAACACTTTATAACTCTCGTTACTTTTTTGGAAACGCCCCTTTTTCGTTCTTAGAAAACGATTGTCAAAATGTATAATTTGTAATATTTTCATACTTGTGTATGTCAAATCATTGATTACATAGTAATAAAATTAACATGTTTCACTTTAATGTAAAAGATTGGAAGTATAAATATTGTCTAAATGTTATTTGTGGCATTATCTTAATTTTTTTTTCAAATCCTTTGGGATTTCCTGCCACACGTATTTTTTAATTTTTAAGCAGTACTCGGGGAATCTACAAAATATCACAATTAACCAGTACGTTACTGGTAAATAACCTCTACGACTGTGACTTTTACGTCAAAGGATCAGTTAGAGGTTCCTTTTTTTAAATAAGTAACACAAATAGGTATAAAAACTTGAAATTAAATATTTCGTCGACGTTTCGGAAATCTAATCTTTCCTTTTTCAAGGCTTTTTTGAAAAATCGTTTTTGCTATGTATGATAAATACACAGCTTTAAGAATGTTCAATATCCATAAATACTTACTATTTACATAGAACTGTTGATATAGTTAACAGTTTTTTAAATTTTTATACAATGTTAAGTTTGTGAAGTTTTTCTTTTAACATTCGGCTGATTTGAGTTGAAATTTAAATATCCGTTGATGTCGATCTACGTTAAGAGGGGTGTTATAAAATATTGTATGATCGAGCCAGTGCCGGATTTCCTAATAGGCAATGTAGGCAGCTGCTTAGAGCGGCAAATTCTTTAGGGCGGCACCCGGTTGGGGGGTTTCCCCCGGGCCCGGCGATTTTGAATGGGCCTGGGTTTCGCCCGAAGTTGGAGGTTAGTATTTACATTAGGTGAAACGAGAGAGGTATACTTGTAAATGATTAGTGTGATGCAAATAATAATGAGTTTGGAATAACTTGTATTGTTTATAATGAGATAAATATGAAATTGTTAGGTAAAGGAATACCGTCGCTGTTGCTGTTTAAAATTTCAATCGTGATAAATGCTGCCTTTTAAAATTTCGATTGAGATAATTATTGTAATGTAGGGAGTAGCACTCTTTGCTCTACAAAATTTTGACCATCGAGACAGATACTTAAAATTTGAGGAATATCATCCTTCGCTTTTCAAAACAAAACGAAAATGTTGATTGAGATAAATATTCAATTTTAAGGAATGTTACCCCACGCACTTCAAAATTTTTATAGAGATAAATAGTTTATTATTATGAATGTCACCACCCCCCTGCTCTTCGAAATTTATTGAATATTGGTTGGTGTTGTATGTTACAACCCCCTGAGCCCCGATTTTCTCTCGACGGATTACACGTTTAAGTATTCACTTAGGTTTTTGTCTGATAAAGGGCGTCAGATTCAAATCTGCCTACGGGCGGAAAATTCCAAAATCCGGCCCTGGATAGATCCAAAATCATTTCTTCTAATGATGAAATACTAAACAATGAGAAGCGGTTTATAAAAGAAGTTCTTATAAATAACCAATACCCTGAGGGTTTTGTCGATAAAACCTTCATAAATATTGAAAATAACAATCAGGTACCACAAAACCTGAAAAACGTTACACAGCGTTAATTCCTTATGTATGCGGATTATTCGAAAAGTTGCGCTGTATCGGTCATAGATTTGATATTAGGACGGTATTTCAAACAAACAACACTTTAAGATCTATTCTGACAAAGACGAAACCGAAGAACCACGAGCAAAATTCAATAAACTGCATTTTAGTATTCCGTGTGAGTGCAACAAACATTACGTGAGTGAGTCATCCAGGCCGTCTAGTGTAAGATTGGGCGAACATCAAAAACATATTAGAAAATATGAAATTCAGAGGTCCAAGATCTGCGAACACGCTTGAGAGAACGGACATTGAATAAACAAGGACTCGGCAAAAATTTTAACAAAAGAGGCAGATAGCAAAAAAAGAGAAATTAAAGAATCAGCGATAATATTATTGAATGAGGATAGATGCGTGTCGAATTGCTCCGTAGATGTCTGTACAACCTGGTTGCCAATGTTAAAAGAAGAACTTCAGAAACTTAAAATTGTATAAAATTTGAAAAAAACTGTTAACTGTATCAACAGTTCTATGCAAATAGTAAGTATCGATGGATACTGAATATAACAAACATTCTTAGAGCTGTGTATTTATCATACACAGAAAAAAAGATTTTTCAAAAAAAGCCTTGAAAAGGAAACAGATTAAATTTGAGAAACGTCGGCGAAATATTTAATTTCAAGTTTTTATACTTATTTGTGTTGTTTATTTAAAAAAAAAACAACCTCTAACTGATCCTTTGACGTAAAAGTCACAGGCGTAGAGGTTATTTACCAGTAACATACTGGTTAATTGTGATATTTTGTAGATTCCCCGAGCACTGCTTAAAAAGAAAAAAATACATGTGGCAGGAAGTCCCAAAGAATTAGGAAAGAAAAATTGGAAGTATAAGTAATAATTTACCAATAATTTATTAAATTAATTAGATGAAAATTAACTTTGAGTCTTGTACTTTACCAACGATCTTACGTATTCGAGCAAAAAGCGCGACAGGAAATTGATAAATCAATTATTATTGATGTATTTTTTTCAAAATAATAAATAGCAAACTATAATGACATATTTATATTGTCAAAAAAATAAAATGATAAACCATCTATTTATATTTACATTTTTTGCTACATTGTATAAATAATTATATAAATAATGTTCGTCGTTATATGATATACGATATATTATGTATTAATATTGTAATGCATTTCCTTTACCAATTATAAATATTATTATGGTTATACCTATAACATAATGTGCGAGTATTGTAATTTAATTTTAAATTGAATCTTCAGTTTCACTCTCATCAGATGTTTTTGTTTCATCAGTGATGATTTCTATGTATATCTGAACAAGAACATAGCTTGCAACATTTAAAGTCTTGAGCTAAGCAAGGTCAGATTTCTTCATCACCACAAGATGATTTCCCGATGCATGAACAAATTAATTTCTGCAAAAGTTCCATGGCTGTTTGCTGTATCTCCTTTGAAGTAATTAAGGCAAAAAAATAATTGTGCAATATCCACTCATATGAAGTAGGATGGAATGATGTTATTTTTTTAGATCTTGCTTGTGACTATTCATTTACTTGCCATTTAACCCGCATAATATGCTGTACCAATGCAGTTTGTCTACTGTTGTATTTTTAAGTCTTGCTGTTTTATATCTCAACTTATACATTGATCTCACATCCTTAACCTGTGAACTGTCCTTCTTTTTATATTAACCTGTGAACTTTCCTTCTTTTTAGATGTACGAGCGGTATAAACACTGCTTGCTACTGCGTTTAATGCTTCTTGTGTGGATAAAAGAACTATATTTGTCAAATCGTCTATTTCGGAATTTAAAAGCTTAAAAAATTCAGCATACATTGGTCGTAGTTTAAAAAAGGCGCGTTTTCAAAAAAGTAATGAGAGTTATAAAGTTGAAAAGTGCTTCTAAGCAATTAAAAAAGATTTGCGGATTGATTTCCTGTCACATTCATATTTCATTCCGTCATGCAAAAATGAAATATCTCACACAACTTTGGTTTCAAATACCACGAGTAGGTACCAGAAAAGGTGAACTATATAAAAAAATATGGTCTTAAAACATAAGCCTTGACGAACATTTTCCAAAAAAAGAAGTTTAAAAAATAGCTTTGGTAGAAGCTGAGAAATACATTTTTGAGATGGCCACTTTTGGCCATTTTTCGACTATTAATCGCCTGTAGTTAAAAAATGATGCGATTTAGAAAAAAATGTCAAGAGGCAAAAAATGTTTACCTTAGCCCAACTAACCTAAAGGATGAAACATATTCTTTATAGGATTTTGCAAACAGCGGAAAGAAAAGCTATCTATGAGAACTAAAGGAAAAACTGTATATAAAAATATTAATGAAATCTTTGCATTCTTTCGACAACCTGACTTCTGGTTATGCTAACAAGTAAAAATTCTTATTTGCCATTCTCATTTTAACACTAGCATCCCACATGTTAGCATAATCAGAAGTCAGGTTATCGAAAGAGTGCAAAGATTTCATTAATATTTTTATATATAGTTTTTCCTTGAGTTCTCATAGATAGTTTTTCTTTCCGCTGTTTGCACAATCCTATAAAGAATATGTTTCATTACTATAAGCAAACAAATAATAAATAATTCACTTTTAAACCTAAAGGATGTCTTTGGAAAACGATTTTTTCTTTTATTTCTATGTTGCAACTTCTTTGTTAATAACAAATTACCTGCCATCAGAATCAAAAGAGTTTAATCAGGTTTTTGTTGACAATATTATTTTATTGTCGACTTCAAAAGGTTTCAATCTCTTAAAACTTAGGTTGCTTTTCTGAGCGTCTTTCTGAGGGTATATCGCTTAGACTCTAGGTCTTCGTAACATAACACTCATGATTTTACAATAGTAAATAATTACATGAAAAATAATGCAATCATTTCTGACGTAGGAAACTGGAAAAGCTCTAGATAATGACGGAAATGTGGATAGCTCTTTGATAGAATGGATTCGGATGGGAACTACAGTAGCCACAAACGCATTGCTAGAAAGAAAAGGCGAAAAAATGGCCTTCGTTACAAATAAAGGCTTCAAGGATATTCTTCTCATTGGAAATCAAGCAAGACCTAAAATTTTTGATTTGGCAAGTATACAATCAAATAGCTTTCTCCTTATTTTATCGAAAGAAAATCTAAACTCCTGTATTAAGACTATTTATTCCAAATGGTAATTAAAAACGGTGAATCGACGATTACTATACAATTTGAATACTGAATATTTAGTCCATTTAATACGTTTTCGTGTGTTGTCTCCAGATATAAGCTTCTTTTAATCATTCCTTCACTCATGATTGTCATTATGCTATGGTATACTTAACCGCTCTTCTTGTTTGCGTGGTGATTTGGGTTCGGGGTTAGTTTCTTTTCTTAACACTGCCATAGAAACCTTCTGCATACTTGGTAGCGCCTCTTTTATGGCTCTTATGTCTTCTTCTATCTTGTCAAGTCGGCTAATTATCGCCTCCTTTTCATTCGAACTTCCAGATTGCATACCGAGAATTTTAAGTTTATTTTTTTAAATTAATTCGTTGCTGTCAGTACAAAAGTTGATCAAATGTCACTGAAAAAAAATTAGAGTTTGACATTTTGTAATGGAAGAAGCCAAGTCATTTCATAAAATAAATTAAAACATTTTTGTACGCGACTTGATAATTTATATACCTCTGAGTTTCTGGCTGAAACTGGGAAATCTATTTTCACGGTAAGGTGGGGGAAGGAACAAAATTGATTTGTTTAGTGGAGTAAAATTAGATAAAAAGGACCCGAACTTCGGAAAAATTCCCCGATCGATGATTTTTGTCGGAATGTGTTCAGAAAGGTATGGAGAACAAAATATCAAAATGTCACCACGAGAAATTGTGTGATTTTTTTTTATTAAACAATTTAGGTGTAAAAATACGATATTACCTTTTTAAATTCAATTTGTATGAAAAAACTGGCAGCACCATTGGAAAAAAACATACAGGGTGTAATTAGTTTCATGTCATTAAAAAAAAACGGATGGTAGGGAACGACAAGACAAACAAAAAAACCTTATATAACATGGGGTCTAAAGCTCATAGTTTTGGAGAAAAAAAAAAAATAAACAAAAATTTCGCAAATTTTCAATAAAATTTTGTGAGAACTGCTGGAATATTGATGTAGGTTTAGATCTAGATCTGATCTTAAGAAAACTATACTGTAACTCTCCCTTGTGCAATATTTTAGTTACTGTGGGTGTTTCGTTATGTACACACGTTCGTTGTTTTTGTTATTTTTGAATTTCGCGTCATTGTGTATTTATAGTTAAGATTTATTTTATTGACTTGCCGTTCAAGTTGTCAAATTCTTGATTACGTATAGACACAACTTACTCGTTCGTTCTTTTTATATTCCTTTTTGGCTTTTGTACCAAGTTTTTATTTTATTTTTCTTTATTGACAACGTTAGTTGACAGTTTAGTGTTTAGTGTTGAACGAAGTGCGTATGTCCTTAATTCGACGTACCGAACTGTGTATTGATGCAAATGCAGAGATTTTCAATCATTTAGGTAGGTAGTAAGCTTTTAGCCCAGGACACTCATTTATGTTACCAATGTTAATAAACCACATTTAAATTTTCTAAATTATAAACAATCCAATATTTTATTCCAAATTAAAAAACACGCATGTAAAGAAATGCTTTGTTTAAACCTCTATGGCCATTATTTACTTGCAATTGTGCACGATGAGAGAACGAATTATTTACCTCTTTATACTTGCCTCAGTTCAGTTGAGGCGGTCCATCAAAGGCGGTCGATGATCCTTTGACACCGCAGACTACCGCGTGTGCCGGCGAGCACTTTTTTATGATAATTTAAAAGTTGTATAATGGGCTTGTTCAGCATTTTTTTTTATTTCACAAATCGAAAGTGCAAGTATAAATTAATGGATCTGCAAAAAATCAGAATCTTATTCGCACGTTTAGTATCTTAAAAACTATTACAAATTTCCATCTCGCGAAAATGGGGCGTGGCCAGGCGCTACGTCACTATACGCATAGACTCGGCGATCTCAATAGACTTGATGCTTCTTATTGGTTATAATTATAAGTGTTTTCGAAGTATTGTTTGTTCTGCTTACTACTTGACAGTAGGGGAGTACAATTTGGTGAAATGTCAAAAAATTACAATTTTCTCTCGCTCCTGCCAGAACGAATTTTCGATTTCGACCCTGCAATTTACGATTATAATTCATCGCCGACCTTCTCCTTTCCGTAGACACATAGAACGAACTTCCACTCGACGTATTTATTTAGTTACCAGCGTTTAAAAATTCCATGTTTTTCGACTTTTCAGGTTACATTTGAAAGGTCCCAGAAAGCCATTTTTCTTACGTCACTTGCGTATAGTGACGTCACAAATGAGCGCTCGGTTTTTGCAACTATTACTAAATTCAACTCCTTATATCTTGAGAACGGAAAAAGTTAATAATACGAAATTTTAAGTGTCTAATGAGAATATCGAGTACTATATGAAAAAGTATAAAAACCATATAAACAGAATATCATGGAACAAGCCCATTGGGAACTACAAGTCCATTGACCAAGAAAAGCACTGCTTCTCAATAGTTGTCTACCATAATATTAAAAATGTTGACCCAGATCAGTTTTTTTCAAAGTGCCCCCAGAGGGAAAAGTCATAAAGGTTTTTTGTTTGTCTAGTTGGTCCCCATTGCCAGTTTTTTTAATGACATGCAACTGATTACGCCCTGTATATGACATTGCGTTTTTCGAATTAAAGTTGAGCGAGCAGACATTTGTTAACTAAAGGCCGCTCCCTGACGGACCGGAATGATATCGGTACAGTATCGGTGTAACATGTTAAGTATAGTATATACGATCTCAATTAGGATAGCATAAAAACGAAAACTCGGAGTAAAGGCGGCATCTCCTTTATGGGACATAGGCGGCGGCGGTAGAAATGTAAACATGCCTTAAATACTAAATAATTCATTTTTAATTGTTAATGAAAAGGATTTCTATAATACCTTTATTCAATAGAAATAGTTAATGAAAATATATGTTTATCACATTTGATAAGTCACATAAATGATATATTAAGGCTACGTCTATTGTCTAGTGACCTACCTCTCGTTCTATCTTCTAGCGGAAAAGTTATGTAATCTTAGGCGGGAGTTGCATAGATGGTATATAATCCTTCCAAAGGGGCGTAAAGCAGCGACTGTCTTGTTTATTAAATGTTAGGCCATGATACTATGAACATTGCAGTATCATGATGTTAGGCAGGTAGAAAATTTCTACCATTCTACAAAGGAAAGACTCGGCAAAATTTTAAAGATGGAACTCGTTTCCTGGCATCGCTAATTGGCCTCAGTAGCAAAATTAGGTCGACGTTAAATAAACAAATTTCAAAAAAGCTTGTGTATGAACTTTAAATAAACAATATTTCATTCGTCCCTATCCGAGTTTTCAGAACTTGAATCGGTATTTACATTAATAATAACTGGATCAATAGGTAGTAATATAGAATATTCATTTTCTTTTTTTATCATAGGAGATACACACTTCCTCCATATATCGCTTTTGCCTATGTCGTCTACTAGTATTTTTATATTCCTTAAGACAGACTCACTTAATTGTGGGGATTGATTAACACCACCAGCCAACACCATTTCAATGGGGTTGAAAACGCAGTAATATGGAGGCAGACGTAAAATAGTATGATCGTGTGCTTCAAAATTTTTTTCAAAGACATATTCCTTTTTAAAATTATGCTTTCCAGTCAGTTCTAATAATGTATTTTTTGTGTTATTTTCTAGTATTTCCAAGCCTTTACCTTTCATAAATTCAATGATATCGCCTTTTCTTGTGTTGGTGTTCTGAATTTTTGTGTGTTGCCGCGAATGGTATGACGCGTTGCCCATAACAATTACAGAATTTGGCGGGACATTTGGTAACAGCTGTTCCTTTGCCTATTCCTCAAATAATTCGGCTGTCATATCCTCGTGGTAGGTGACAGAGGATTGCTTGATATTTTTAGCAGAGAGCGCATTTGGAATAAAACCGTTTTTACTTCCAGCATGTAAAATTATAATTTTTTTCCCCTAGAACATGGAGCACTTAAATTACACTTTCTGGTGTTATCTACCCAACCGTATTGAACCACATCATGGGTATCAAACCATGTTTCGTCAAGATAAATTATGTCTCTGTTTGTATCTCCGTATTCTTTTATTTTACGCAGGTACTCGTATCGATGATCAACGATGCGTGCTGATTACATAACTACCATTCGTTTGTCCAATTCCTTGTACCTAAAACAGCAATCGAGCAAAACGTTTCGCAAAGTATCTAATGATTTATAGTTACAATCTGGATAGTCGCGTAACTTTTCCCTAATCCTTTCTAATGTGGACAACTTCTGTTCATTGTAAAAGTCACACACATATCGATGAATGACATCTTTGAACGCGTTATCAAGTTTTTTAAGTTTTCGTCCAACTCTTCTCCGGCTCTAATAACCCTACTGAAGTGGATTCCCTCAAGGTCCTACAAATGTTTGTTTCGCAATTAGTAATTGTGTAGCATCGATGTAAGAATCTCGTTATCTTGCGATGAAGAAGACATTGTGTTTATGTGCATTTAAGGTTACGAAGAAAAAGGAAACTATTTTGGCTTCATTCATACATTGAACGAAACTTGCACTGCAGACTATTTGTGGCAGCCGAGGAATGAACTTTAAATATAAATATACCTAAATATAAATCAGATTCTTCGACTGAATTTCTCGTAAGTCTGGAAGTATAAAATATTATTGTAGGGAAATCATTTACCCCTTTAGAGATGAAAAGGGGTAGAAGGGTGTGTCTTTTGGCTTCGCGCTCCTGGGCAGACTTTTGATCTATTCTGCCAGTAGGGTAACATCAAAATTTGGGCGAATTTAACGATGCGATGCCGCATTTTCATTTGTGGTGTGTGGGGTCCTTTGAGATATTAGTAGTATTTCAGTTAAATTGAAACAAATTTCGTCGCTTGATCGAAAATACTCACAGAGTGTTGAAACCTGGTAGAAATGTTTATTCTGGCGTAATATTGAAGATACTAAAAGTCCCCATCTCTATATGTTGTGCTCGAGCTGTCACACAGTGGTCAGTTTTCAAGTTCTAGGGGGACAAAATTCTACAAATTTCCAAATGAACAGAAAATATTCTTTAGAAAAGAGGAAAAATATTGAAAAAAATTCAGACACTAAAGGGGTGGTTTTCGAGGGGGGTTTAAAACATTTATTTAGTTTTAAAATTCTGTAACTTTGTAGATATGATAATATTGTACCCGTGAATACGCCACAAAATAGTACAAAAATCCTGAGTACCAAGTGGATGGTTTTTGTGGCGGTTGAAAATTAAATACTATTTTAAAATTACTTAACTTTTTGTATAAGATTTGTAATTCTGTAAAAAAAATGTAAAGTAAATATTATGAAATAAATGTAAGCTCTTTTTGAAGGGGTACAGCGGACAATGTTATATTTCTAGGAGAACGAAATTATTTCAATTATCTGTGTTCTGTTTTTGGTGCAAAATGGTTAACTTTATAATTTGAAGTTGTTCTTGAAATAATGTTCAGATATGTTGTAACTTAACTTGTATTTGTTCTATATACAAATACATATCAGCGGTAATAAAAATAAGAGAAAACAAGTAAAAAAATTGGTCGTTATCACTATCATCACAAACAATTTTCTTGACAAGCCAGGTGATTTGAAAGCTGATGGTTGTTTAGGTGTGTCTATGAACTCTTCCAGTTCACTAAAATTAATTTCCCCATCCAACTAGTAATCACTAGTCTTTAAAATCTTGACCTTACTGCTACAATTATTTCGCCATCTTTCAGAAATTTGATATCCATTTTTTTAAATTCTATCCATTATTGCCTGTTCTAAAGTTCATCTACAATGTTGTACGCTAAAACGATTCAGGACATGCAGGTACATCCTATTATTTTTCCCTGTTTGTCATATTCCATTTACCATACCTCAAAGAGACTTCTCCGTGATATAGTAACTAAAAAGTAAAATCACATTAGAGAGGCAGATAAATGCAGCTTTTCTTTAAATAAAATGATAAAGTAATAATAGGTAATTATAGTTTTTAAAACGACGAAACATGAATCAACATGAATAAAACTATACGGCTGTAGGAACTTGTAGATATTCAGAAAATTGCAATTCTCGATTGTTTAAAAATGACACCTGTATAAAAAGTAGTAAAAGCTAAATGTTGGTGATTTTGTTTAAGAGTAGAAAACTACATACCTTGTTGTACATTCTCCATGACACATAATTACACAATACCACCTTTAAAACACCTTTACGCAACAATGCCTAATCATAAACTGAATTTTAACTGATCTGTCCATAATCCCTTATAAACCGGTCATGACAAAAATATGAGGCAAGGAATAATGAAAATGACCACTGTGCGTCATCTTGAAAAAATGGTGCTGCGACTCAATTTTGTGCTTATGTCTCTCTAACCATTATCGGAATTATGGTTCATATAAAAAATAAGGCTTATAAAATTTTCTATAAAAAATACTATAGGTTCCGTATCTATTGTTATTACCCTTCGAAAATACAAAAACAAAGATTTGAAAGTCACATTTCTAAAATCGTGGATATCGCTTGCAGGAAAAAAATCCGTATCATTGTATTACTCAGGCAATTTCGAGCAACTTTCAAAATGTCCGTCGTCTGTCCGTTCATCTCTCCATCCTGATGGATTGGTACCCCATTTTTTCAAGGGTGGCTGCTGGAGCGCAACAGATAGAGATGGGAGCTTATAGTTCCATAGTATGTAGGCCTGAATAAATATTTCTGCCAAGTTTTAAAACTTTGTCAGTTTTTTCCCTCTTGTTTGACTAGGGTATAAGGTTTTATTGCTGGCAGGGCCGTCGAGAGAAAATCGGGGCCCGGGGGTAGTGCATACGGGCCCCCCGCTCTTCGGCATAATTTCGAAAAGCATCTTCTTACTATACAATATTTATCTCGGTTGAAAGTTCGAAGACCGTGGGGGTGGTATTCATTACAACATTTTTATCTCTGCTGAAATTTCGACGTTTTAACGAGCGAGGAATGATATTCCTTACGATAGAATACTTATCTCAATAGAAATTAACTTGATCGTAATCGTTGCAGAAAATACAAATTACGATTTTCTACATAAAAAGTCCATATATATATATCTATATATTGCCTCTTATAATTTGCAAGTATGCCTCTCTTGCTTTAACCAATGCAAATGCAATCAAAATTTACACATGCATCTTAAACTTTTCCAGAATTTCAAAAATTCGGAAAAAATCCGGACCTCTCAGAAACTCTGGGCCCGAGGGGAAACACCCCCGACCCCCCCCCCCCTCCCCTCTCTCGTCGGACCCGATTGCAGGAAACTCTTCGATTGATTCCGACTTAAGTCCTTGATTACACGTCATACCCATTTCTTTATTCCTGCATGTTTCTGTTCTCTTGTTGTTAATAAAATAAGAGCTATCTTGTCCTCATTATCATTTTTTTTTAACTTACAGAACATAAGACGACCAGATATATTATATTCGGAGGTAGTGGAAATAGACTGTAGAGTCATACCAGTTCTGGAAGGAAAATGCGAACTAGGAAGTCAAACTGCTAACTGGAGGACAGTTGTTGGGAAAACGGGAGAAAGATTTTACGTTACTAGAGAGCTTGATATAGAAGAAGTAAGAGCGAGTTTGGAGAAAATTAAGGAAACAGGAATTGACAGCATATCCGTTGCACTTGCTCATAGTTACACGTATTACGAACACGAGATTGAGGTTGGAAATATAGCAAAGTACTTAGGTAATGTTGGAGAAATTACATGAAATCAGATATAGTAAAAGTAAAAAAGTTGCATTAACTTATAAATTATTATATTTTTTCATTTATTTATTTTATTAATATTAACATAATGGCGGAGTTTACCCACTGCCATTCGACCAGGACACATATACATAGACATCAACACAACAACCACTTCCTGTGATATTGCCATCTACCGCAGCTGAAACTCGAACTCAGGCGAGAACAACTACTGCACTCAATAGCGGTCTGTCCCTCTGCTACCGTCTCGGTCACACATTAGAAATGCCACTAAATATCCCTACGCTGGCCAGGATTCGTACCCGGGACTCCGCTACCGACCGTTAAATAAAACCTGGAATGACGTGATATCCTTGTAAAAAAAAAATATTTTTCGTACATACCATCTTTCTAGTAAGTAATTTTCATTTGTAATCTCCCAAGTGCTTGAATTATTGTCGAAAATTTTTCGAGTACATGAATTTTTTGAAAATTATCCCGAGTCGCACAGCGACGAATGTAATTTTCTTAAAAAATTGATGTACGGGAAAAATTTCCTACAATTAATTCATGCACACGGGGGATTCGGTAAGAAAATTTCACACGAAAATAAATTAAATAAACTCTAATTTCAACTGACATTAAGATTCTTCTAAGACATAACAAGGTATAAGATTAGTAGGCCATGAATGGGTCTTGTTGACAAAGTGACTGAAACGCATCGGAATAAGTAAGTAGTGTTGTGTCATAAGTTAGAATTATAAGTTATTTGAAAATGGAATAATATCTTTTCCCCCATTTTAGTTTCAAAAAATTACTGAAAACTGTTTAGGACAACTCTATTTTTGTGTTATGGAATAAGTTTTATTCACTAAAATAGGTGGAACATAGTTTTCTTTATATATTTTCATGTTTTGTACACATACCATAGCACAGTTTCAGTACAGTATAACTTGACAGAGATAGCTTTGAAAGAAAACGTCATTAGTTATTATCATTATGTCATTGACAGTTTAACCAGTTTAAGCTCAATATTTTTTACTGTTGAAGTTAGTTTGGGGGTTTTTAAGGAATAAGATTATAGAGTATGGAAAAAGAATATAGTATTTCTCTTCTAATATGAAAAATTAAATTCCATTTTTATGTAATAGTAAATGTCAAATATGATCTGTAGTATATGCAATTTATTAAATAGGAATATTAGATTATTATTGTCCTTACATAACTGATGCGGCATCATGACTAAGCCAGGCTTAACGCTTGCACTGTGATAAGGCAGTCAGTCGTAGCGAGTTGACCAAATAAAGTGGTAGTGAATCGGTGAAGTGAAGTTTTATTCATTCAGTACTCTACAAGTGGCGACGAGGATAAATTGGATACCTTAAAAAGTGTATAAAAGTATATGCACATCTAGCAAATTGAGAATAGAGCATAAAGATATTACGATGGCAAAGACATGCAGGCGATATTAACCCGTGATCGTTGTAAAAACAAGTGAATCACACAGTGTTGAACTGGGATGTTTGGAGCACACGAATTCCAAGAATGGGGAAAAACCCCTCATCAACCCTTAGCAATCCAAAAAGAGATATCGTAGTTATAAATAAAAATAATATTTAGTAAAAATGTAAGTTATATTCAAATTTAATAAACAAAGTAAACAAAAACTACATACATGTGCATTGTGTATATAGGGATGTGCAAGTACATGCGTGTACATACGATTACATGGGTGTATACATATTGTATGTGTAGATATATTAATGATAGCATTTATTCGCAATTAGTAAATTATTTTGCAAGAAACAAAAGGACATTACTTTGGTGGAATTATTCACATAAAACGAAATGAGTCCTAGGGCTTCTTCATTTATAAACATTACATATTGGTTGTTTATAGCTATGATATCCACAAGAAAAACCTTATAACTTAATAATTAAAAGCAAGAAAGTAATAGGTTTTCCTATAGCTAAACAAAGCTCGATAAAATTGTTGGGTTATCAGGTTAATTATTTAAATAATATTAATATAATTAAAAGTACATCAGAGGAAATGTAAAGGAGAGCAAGGATAAACCAGTTCAAACTGATGGGGTATTGACTTTTATGTGCCTCGTTAATGCATATTCTCAGGAGGTAATGACGGAAAGTTATCCGCAGGGCACCTGGACCCATACCTCAATGGCAAAATAGCCATACAACTAACTGAATGTGAAGGCGAACCAGCCTCTGTCGACATTAAATAGGAGATTACCTAATTAGTCCGTACGTACAGAAAACTGACGTAGGCGTATTGGCCATACGCCTACGTAGAATAGAACTTAGTCAAAGTTTAAATCAATCTAGAATTGATACCGTTATCAGCAAAACTGAGCGTTGACGCGCTGAACGAGAATGCTTAGATTTTGAAACTAGATTCTTAAGTAAAATCAGATTCTGAGTAGTGCTAAAGTGGAAACACTGTATCTAATTAACTAACTAACACTAATCTTCAGAAAGATAACAGATAAATATAAACACATTTAATTAAAAAACATTTTGTTGAATTTGTTATAGAAGATTCGCTTAGTTGTATCTAAAAAACAGGCTTTGAAAAAATCATTAAATAATAATAGTTATAATAATAAAATAATTAAATAAATGTAAACGGTTATTAAATTTAAATGATGAATACAGAATTGCTTAAAGAAATGACACTAGTATAATGTTATGAGACATAATGTTTATACTAAAAATTAGATGTAATAATTGCATTCATAAAATGCAATTGACGCAGGAGCCCCTCTTGCATCAGTACACTTTTGCAAATCTGCGCCAGCCTGAGCGCTAAATTTTAACACATCCTTAAAGAGGTGCTTAAAGTCTATTATGAAGAACTATAATATAACCGGAAAACGAAATATCGTTTTACAAACCCAGTACTTTTGTACCTAGAAAAATGATATTCTCCAAATCTCTAAGCCTATTCAAGTCTTAACTTAAAATTGTTATTCTGTTAGCTGTGACCTCTAGACACAGATTGCAGACTTATAAAAATTTAACATAAATAATATCACAGTAGCTTAGCTTGACAGAAATCCAAAATACTCGCTGAACTGAAAACTTCCAATATCATGACTAAAACTCAACCGCTTATGATATCCTTATTTTTAACTTATATCTGACCCATGCTGTATAACATTTTCTGTAGGAAGTATACAACATATTCGCCTTGAAAGAAAAGCCAACTATTGTAAAAACTGCAAGGTAGCAATTGCTTGGACTACAAGTAGAATGGCCCAAATAAGTTCTTAGCTATCTAATGCACCAAGAATGCATCCATGCCAGCGGCTTTCAGGGGCAGTATAACCATTGAAATCATCGCTTGCATCCAAAGAGCTTTGACATGTCGAATGAATTTATGAAAGACCTGTAAGGTCAATGTTAAACTCCGTTAACGGAATATCTAAGGGCTCTGATCCAGGCTTAGATAATGACAGATAAGTTTATAATAGAAATTATTATTCGAATGTTACTCATTATAATTATATAACATCAATACTAAATTACAATCGGGTTTTACGTTGTTTTATATTCTCTAAATTAAAAACCAATATCTTTAAATTTTCCACATAATTAATACACTTATTTTTCAAATAGGTCACTACATGTATTTATGTAATCATGAGGGGGAAATTGAGAGATATAACTCAAAATTTAATTGACTTATAGTAAGAAAATTGGAAGATTTAATTGAGCAAGGTAATATTTAGTAGGTAGCACGACTATTGCCACGGAAAAAACGTGGTATACTTGTAAAAAAGTGGAAATACGGAAAACGGTAACATTTGACACGTGGTTGGCATAAATACCCAGTAGCTTTGGTAAAAAAAAAAAAAAAATAAATGTACAGGGTGGTCGTCCTACATTAGGATGAATTTTGTTTTGAAGAAGCTTGATTTAGTTCAGTTTAGCAATCACCTATATTTTAAATATTCTTTCGTAGTTTCTCAACAGAATGAGAAAGTTCTAGAAGATCAAACTCTATACAAGATAAAATTATCAGGACTGCATGAACCTGTTATATGTAGCACCGTCACATATTGCCTATATATAGTGTATATGTATGTATCTATGTAGTATGCGCCTACAGGCTGATGCAATATCTCGTGTGCATACCAAAAAATTTAAATGTTAATGGTCGTTCAAATGAAACATTGTACATTAGCTGTAAGTAAGAGTTGCAAGTTTAAAAGTAAATTATTATTATTGTAGTGAAACATATTTCTTTGTAGGATTTTGCAAACAGCAGAAAAAAACTATCTATGAGAACTAAAAAGAAAAACTACCTGTAAAAATATTAATGGTATCTTTGCATTATTTTGATAAGCTGAATTCTGGTTGTGCTAGCAAACTAAGATCCTAAAATGAATTTGTCTAATTACTTATTTAACAATTTTCATTCTAACACTAGCATCTACATAGTCCTCTACGGCCATGCAGACTAAACTGATGTCTGCGTAGCCCTCTTCGGTCATGAGGATTCGGTCAAGAGTGAGAACAAAGGCCTAAAATGTAGTCTTGCAAGTTGCAGGGGGTGAACCTAATAAGACAACTATGTTGTATCTAGTCTTATATTTTTATAGCAATTTTGCATAATCTTCGCTGACTTGGATTTCCGAAGATTAATTATGTTTCCAGACTTTGCTTTAAACAACATCTCACCTGTGTCTTAACGGTCAGTATATTTAATGACATGTGGAGAAGTAGAAAGAGATAACAAACACATACTCAAAACATCGAATATCAGTCAAGCAACAAAGAAACGATGGCATACGAGGGTTAATCGATCACCTGACAATGTACAAAATGGCATGCCTCAGTCTCTCACAGAGAAGGATATTAAAAGAGGCGACACTACAAAAAACCGGTTTTTATCTAGACGTCGCGGATTTGGCGACCCTGAATAGCTGGTCCTTCACATGGGTATAGTGAATTAGTGATGAACCAGGGTTGGCTTCAGCTTCAAACTTATGATCCGATTCTCGACAAGAGTAAAATAAAATGTCCTACTTACTTTGCGATCCGGACTGGTTTAAAGACGACTGGTGCAACTACAATAAGGTCGGTCGCGCTACGTGGCAGTTTTGAACAAACCAATGACAATGAAGCTAAGTTCCCATTTGAATGATTAGCAGCGCGAAGGAAAACGAATACACGCGTAGGGTACCGAGGGGACATTTAATTGGGTTTAGGTGATCTGTATCTCTCTCTCTCTCTCTCTCTCTCAAAACACCATTTCATTGTCGATAGTCGCAGGTTTGATTCTACTACAAGGAAACTCCTTCAGAACTATTTAGGGACAAAATCCTCAGTTACCCATTTCAAGCCAATATATTAATGAGGACGAGACCGAAAACAAAGAAAAATAGAAAGAGAAAGGGAAACAGTATAGCGACAGGAAAAGAGGAGCAAGAGAGCATACAAATAGGAGACAAGGTTTCTGTTAAAAATATGATTAAAGGAAATAGGGTAACTCCAGATTACGATCCTACGCTCCACTTCGTGGTGTCAAAGAATAGTGGCGAAGTTCAAGTTAAATACAATGGTACATAACGCGAATATGGGAGAAATGTAATACACTTCAAGAAAATAGGCGAGGAACGGATAATTGCAAATGATTTTACCGAATCTCAGTGAGAAAGGAACAAGCATAGTAATTATAAGAAAAATAATATTGATTAATGTATTAAGTACCCTTATGCTATGTATGTATGTCTGTATATGTATAGGTGTGTATATATATTATTAGTTTTATAATATTCATCTAGGTAAACCAATTATTGTGCAATAATGAATAAATATGTATAACTACAGTATAAGTTATTTAATGATATTATTTTAAATCAGATTGCATTGGCGTAGGTTAGCTTGATTTATAATATACTGATATATTTATAAAAAGGAAGGGATGTAGTATATGCAATTTATTAAATAGGAATATTAGATTATTATTGTCCTTACATAACTGATGCGGCATCATGACTAAGCCAGGCTTAACGCTTGCACTGTGATAAGGCAGTCAGTCGTAGCGAGTTGACCAAATAAAGTGGTAGTGAATCGGTGAAGTGAAGTTTTATTCATTCAGTACTCTACATGATCATATGCCAATGATTTGACAGAAAAATTTCCACTTATTAATTTCGTTCAGGGTACCCTGGAGGATGAAAATTTCCGGAAATTTTTTGGGTTGCCGTGGTAACGACACAAAAATAAACTTCCGATTGGCTAAAAAGGTAAGGTGTGAAATTTTCAATAAAGATCTAAGTAAGTCATGAACACAATAGTTACATGACTTACTTAGGTCTTTATTGAAGATTATTTGTTAGACGATAATCGCTTTTTTAAAGTCAGCTGGGCTAAAGTCGGAGACCGAGGGATTCATTGTAGCCTGCCGTGATGGTGTAATTACCACCTTGGTTTACCGGAGCCGCGTAATGGATGTAGAGGTTCCTGATATTGACTGCAGGACCTGCGTCAGATCCGACGTTGTTTTCGGCTTTCAATGGTCAACCGGAAAAATGCAAAAACTACATTTTAATATGCTTTTTATCCCTGTTGGGATAATTCAGTACATTTTCAGTAGAGGGTCGACTCGGTACGTTTTGATATGTTTTATTATTTTTTCTTTTTGCATTGACTAAAGTAAAGGCTAACTACATTTTGAAACACAGAAAGGGTATCGGATCTATTTTTATTTAGTAAATGAAAATCGGTCAAATATTTATAGAGATAGAATTTTCTCCGGTATGATCTTACTTTTTTTTTGGTTTGGACACCTATAGATAATTTCGTGTATAACTAAAATATAGACTTTTTCGATATCAAAATCTATTTCATAGTAAAACCTGTTTCGTTTTGCATTCGTATGTTTCTTTTACAATGGGTACAATGCAGAAATTGAAATTTATTTTTTTCTAATTAAACTTATTTAAAATATCAAAATTTTACAAAAGATACAAATTTATCATAATCAGTTTTTGTACTTTATAAAGTTGGAATTATTTTAGCTACAATAATTGAAGCCTAAAGCCTACTTCGCGCAACCCCAAAAATTTAACACCATCACTTAACCAAATAAGGAAATGAATGATGATATTTTGAATATAACATTACATTATTTTTTTGCACCTATATCGCACGGAGAATTTATCAATTTGTAATATTTAAAAAAAATAATTCTATGGATTGCATCTTCGTAAATAACTCTTTTATTCTTAATTTTTCGAAAATATTCTATTTCAGACTCTTTGTCCAAAAAGGACAGTGCCTTATACTGATTATAGTGATTGATCGACGGAGTACTTAATTTTCGATTTTTATTAGGAAACTGTTCGGTATTTGTAGAATTTATCAAAAAAATCAAGTTTCCCAGGATTTGTAGATTCGATTTTGATTTGTCAAATTTCTCACAAACACCACCTAATAGACCTAATCAAGCCCTACAATCGCCATTTTTGAAAATCAAAATCGGACCTTCGGTTCGGGAGTTATTAATTTCTTTCGAAAATTATACTCGGCCCTGGAAAAAATACTTGCGGTCAACGGATTCGAGCCGCCAACAATAGGCTTCATTTATGGCCGTGTACCTTTGATCCCACCAGGTCTCATCGAAATCGATCAATATCTTGGACAGTTATCGTGCCTCCTAGCCCGATTTCGAGAAAATCAGTTTTTTGCAAACAAATTTAATTTTCATTTGTTTTTCGACATAGTCTCTGGTACACTTATTTGTAGAGCATTGCCAACGGCACCATCTCTTTTTCGAAATATCTCGATCCGACAGCCCGTTACCGAGTTATTCAATTTTTCCCGAAAAACTCGAAACGTCTATACCGGGTATTTTCGGTTTCCAAACGGTGCCGAGCTTCCGGCGTTAAGGTTTTCTAAAGACTTTCTATTAATCACCCAAGTTTCATCGAAATCCCAAAACGGATTAGGGGGCTGGGCGTGACAGACAGACAGACCGACTGACCGACGGACGGAATTTTCTAAATTCGTTCTCGAGTCGACATAGATATGACTTCGATACAGACCTTGATACAGCGTTTTTTTCGGGTTTCGATGGTCCACCGGAAAAATGCAAAACCTATACTTCAAAATGTAGTAACAAGAATTTCACAAAAGAGAACTTTGGTTTTATGTGGGAGATAATGACGATTACCATATATTAATTTTAATATAGAGTAACCTTTTTGGCGTTTTGTAACAAAAGTATTATTTATATGGGCCGAATCTTAAATCACAATCTAATATGACTCCCAAACTTTTAACCTCGTCTACTTTTACCAAAAAATCATTACCAATTTTAATGTTTGTACGTTTTTTTTAACAGATATGTATAAAATACTGTAGTAGGTAATTGTTTATTACTGATATTTGAGGCAAAAATGATTAAACTTAAAAAATATTTTTACCTGGAAAAACATAAATGAATGTAAATATTGTAAAAACGTTTTATTTTTGCAGGCTTCAAACACGTCTCTCTTTCCCATGAAGTTATTCCAATGGTGCGAATTGTTCCTCGTGGATTCACGTCGTGTGCCGATGCGTACCTAACGCCTCATGTTAAAAAATACGTTGAGGGTTTTTCTAAAGGTTTTAAAAACAATTTGGAAGGGACGAGAGTTTTATTTATGCAGAGCGATGGCGGTTTGACCCCTATGCAGAATTTCAATGGTGCTCGGGCCATTCTATCGGGACCTGCCGGAGGAGTGAGTCTTTATACTCAATTTACTTTTGCAGAATGCACTTAGATATTGAATTGTTGAAAAATGTTTTCCTAATTTAAAATACATTTTCAAATTTATTAATAAATCCCTCATGTTGTATTTTAACTTTACAAATACTTCATCAAAATGCACATCATTATTTCCTTAAATTATCGGATCTTGCATGATTTTGGTCTTGAATCCTGCTATATTAGATCCGTCATATTATATTTCTACTTTTTAACTTCGCTTTAATTATTAAAAGTATTAAGGACATTTTTATGCTATAAAGTTTCAACTTTGGTATTAAAGATTTTGTAATACTTGCATAATTTTAGCCTTAAATTCTGATTCTGATTTGAGACGTTATTATATTTATTAATTTTTTAAACAGCACATCCTTAATTAGCAACCTGGAAAATATCAAAGAGGATTGAGGACAAAATAACCAATTTTCTCTCCATTACTATGCAACTTTTGTACGTACTATTAAAATTAGGTATATATTATGTAAAATTGTCTGCCTAATCCATTTTCTGAGGGCGATTTGCGATAAAGGTTTGCGTTATTTCCCTGTGTTAACATTTTAACTCTTTTCGGCGATACACGATATTTAAAATTTTTAAAATATAACTCGTGCTATCTCGAGAACTATAAAAACTATACGATTATGATAGGAGTATTAAGATAGTATTTTGGTTATTTATAATCCAAGAAAAAATTAAGATTGAGAGGGTGCTGAAATATTGTAGAAAAAAATATAGTACCGAGTTATTTTCTATTTCTAGAAATATTATATCGATTGTATGAGCAGTATTGTAGGAAAAAATCCTAATTTAATTTCAGTTGTTGCGTATTTCCTCCTCTTAGGAAACACCCTGTATAAATCCGTGGGTTCTAAAATAATTTCAGCAAGAGATAAACCACTAACACTTTATTTAACAATTTACTGACGATGCAATACTTCAAAATAACCTTTTCACTTTGTTTACTTGATATTTAACCTCACTTTTTACCGACCGTCACTTTAATAAACTTCTTCTTCTGCGCCGGTAATCGCGCCTTATATACTCTGAATTACCTCTAGATTGATCCAGAATCTTCTCCCACCACACTCTAGAAAAGTCCATGGCTCTTTCTACAAGTTTTCAGTCACTATTAATAGGCATAGGCGTATCAATTTCCAGTTCCAAGTGGGCGTAATTCATAACACAATGAAAGAATTTTTGCAATCGGATTATTTCAGTGAAAGTCATCGATTTATTTCGGAGAACTATACGCAGCACGGGTTGAATATGAGTCACCTTCTTCAAATCCGGCAACGATCACGTGTCTGTGTTAATTGATACATAGTAGATGGGTTATATTCAAAAGTATCAAAACGATAATTGCAGGACATATAAAGATTTATGTTTCCAGTATATAATAAATGTTATCCACCGTCACAGATATGCCAACTGCATAATATTAGTTGGGGATAGACATGAACATGGATTAAAAGATTATGAAAGAGCCCGACCTATAACCAAATTATCGCTGGAGTTCGAGCTTGGAGATAAAATTCATATTCCTTAGTGGAAGTTGTTTATGTCCAACCCTAAGAATATACAGTCTACAGAATTATATTACTACGAAATATTTGAGCAGGAATGCTTGTCGGTGGAACAGCAACTACTTTGTTAACTGTTGACTCCTCTGCAATTTTAACATTTTCACTCCAATCATATTCATGAAACAAAACCGGAACAAATAAATGTGACAACTTGTGAGTGTAAAACAGTATTAGGTACTGTTGTACGAAGCTAGGAGTTGATTGCATAATAAGCAGCTTTAAATCCATGTTCATATCTATCCCCAACTAATATCATGCAGTTGCAACATCTGTGACAGTGGATAATATTTCATAAGTAATGGAAATATAAGTCTTTATATGTCTTGCAATTATGGTTGTAACATTTTTGGACATGGTACATGAAATCAGTTAACACGATAGTTTTGAATGTTACAGGATGTGACGGAAGTGTATCATATTTAACCCGTGCTACCTAAAGTTCTCCGAAATAAATCGATATAGTTCGCTGGAATAATCTGATTGCAAAAATGCTTTCACTCAAATTGAATTTTCACCCTTTACTACAATATCACTCAACAATCGATATAATATTTCTATAAATAGAAAAATTACTTCGATGCTACATTTTTCTTTACAATATTTCAGCTCCCTTGCGTTCTTTATTTTTTCTTGGAGGATAAATAATCAACACACTAATTCAACGTAATTACCAAACATTATATAACCTCCGGCTAAAATTTGATTATTATAGCTTTTATAGTTTTCGAGATAGCACGACATTCGAGAAATTTCAAATACCGTGAATCGCCAAAAAGAGATATACAATTAACACGGGATGAATGGAAGCCTACATCGCAATTTTACAAAATATAGTCCTAATTTCAAAAGCATGTCCAAGAGGTAAATAGGTCTGAGAGTAAACGGTCTCTGAATCCCCTGCTATCTAGCATTTTCCAAATAATTGTTTATAACGAAATCGGTTTTGAAGTTCCTAAAAAAAAAAGAATCCGGCGAAGAAAGTGGTAGAAAACTTCATTGATGATTATATAAAGCTATTAAGTCCAATTGATATCCTAACAGTGTTATCTAAGGGTATTCTAATAGTTTAAATCGTTAAAGATATTGTGTTCTTTTGCAAAGAATATTAATTCTAAAGTGGAAAATATGGCATTCCACAAGGATCAGTCTTGGGACCTATCTTGTTTTTAATTAATACCAACGATTTAACAAAATGTGTGCCTAATACTGATCTCATTATTTGCAGATGACACCAATACGCGTCGTTTGGCGCCAGGCACAACTCATTTTGTCAATCCATTCATTTGTTATAGCCAAAATAAATTTCTTAATTAACGAATTAATTTCTCCGAAACTAATGAGGCCAGGATATTGTTTTTTTTTAAATATGCCTTTTGTACCATAGAATATACCATATCTTTGTTGGCCCGATATCTTCAATACTTTTTGATTGTTTAAATAATTGGCATAATTTGTTAATTAGCAAATAACTTTTTTTTCGAAGGTTTGGTTGACTTCAAACCAACTTTAAACGATAAATATTGATGTCGGGCATAAGCCCCATAGAAGTCTGCACGAAAGCCACTTTTTGCTTTGGTCTATTTAAATTTTAAATTAATTTTGCAAATTAACAAATGGAATATCTCGGCTCTGGGTAAGCGTATCGAAATGGGGCTTTGTGCATATGAAAGTGCTTGGCAAAGGGAAAATTTTGAGATCAGAAAGAACTTGATCGGATAACCGGAAATAAAAGTGATATTGCTTGAGAGGCTCTAATTTGTTTATTAACAGCTTTTTGGACACGAGCAAATGAAAACTAGCAAATTTTTCTATTAAACACAAAAAGTTCTACAAAAAATGTTCAATCCCTGAAGAGTTATACGCGTTTTTGACCCTTAAAAAAATCTCCCCCGCAACGTGAAAATAGTAAGATTTGTGTGTGTGGGCAAATTTTTTTCGTCAAATTCGCTTTTTTTTCATGTAACCAAGTATTTTTTATCATAAATGTTTTTACTTTCTGAGAAATTTTAAAAAACGTAAATAATTCTTTTTTGCAATTTTCATTAAATAAATGGCTATCTTGCAACAAACATATGATTGTTCTTGTCCAACGAGGGTTTGTCGATAGTTTTTGTATTTTTTACTACTTTTGTGAAAGAGACGACTTGTTTTACTTTATTTGAAGGGGGGTGCTTGTCGAAAAATGACCAAAAATGAAAAGGAAACATTTTTTTAACTTTTCTTTTTTAATGAAAACAAGTTCATGTCTCATGAAAAAAACACACACTTAGTTATTTGCAAATGAAGTTCTCAAGAATAAATAATTATTGATAGCGTTTTTTACAATTTAAAAATTATTTTATTATAGGAAATATTTTATTTGCACGAAAAAAAAGTGAATTTGGCAACAAAAGAAATTGGCCCACACCGAGGATCGAACCCGCCACCCCATTGCGCGCCCAATCTTACTATTTTCACGTTGCGGGAGAGATTTTTTTTTGGGTCAAAAATTCGTATAATTCTTCAGGGATTGAATATTTTTTGTAGAACTTGTTGCGGTTGATGGAAAAACTTGTTAGCATTCATTTGCACCAAGCCTCGTGCCCAAAAAGTTGTTCATGAACAAATTAGACTACTATGGAGGTTATGTCCGACATCAATATTTATGATTTAAAGTTGGTTTGAAGTCGATCAAACTTTCGAAAAAAAAAATTATTTACTAATTAACAAATTATGCCAATTGTTTAAACAATCAAAAATTATTAAAGATATCGGGCTATCCAAAATATGGTATCTTTGGTAGGCATGTTTTTTGAAAAAAACAATATCCTGACCTCATTAGTTTCGGAGTAATCAATTCGTTAATTAAGAAATTTATTTTGGCTATAACAAATGAACAGGTTGACCAAATGAGTTGTGCCTGGCGCCAAATGACGTGTATTGAAAATATTTTTCGCTTGAATCAAGATTTTTTCGGATCCATCAAACCGTTTTCATTTTATTAAATAAAAACGAAAAAAAAATTGTTTAAACAATTATTTGACATTTTTCATAAGAAAATCTTGTTCAGCAGAATTTTTTCTATAAGAATCCGTTGCTAACTTAAATGGTATAGAAATATTTTGGGAAAAATCCCAGACAGACTCGCCGTATTTTAATGTATTTCCAAGTCATATCAAAAACCTATAACGAAAAAATAAAGTCAAGGAGTATTTGCTGAAAATATGTGTTCATTCACTTAATGAATGTTATGACTACAACTTTTTTGATTTTTTAAATATTAATATTTATATTATTTTATACATATAAATTGTTTATTATTTGTCTGCGTCTGTATGTGAGTATATTTTTAGGTTACTCATATCTATCAACATTTTAATATAGTAACATGAATAAAGAATCGAACTGAATTGAATTTGGGTTCATAATAATTAAAATACGTTGAAAAACAAAAGAAATATAATGCAAAAATTTCATTTTTTTTGTGGCCAACCCGGTATAAATGCTTCATGTCTTGAAAACTAGGTATTAACGCGGGATATATCTATTCTAGGTAGTTGGATATGCGGTGACCACTTGGCAAAAGGAAACTGACTTACCTGTGATTGGGTTTGACATGGGTGGAACGTCCACAGATGTGTCCCGTTTCGCCGGCAATTACGAGCACGTCTATGAGAGCACCACAGCTGGTGTTACGATTCAAGCCCCTCAGCTCGACGTTAACACTGTTGCTGCAGGGGGAGGTTCAATGTTGTTTTTTAGGCGAGTATTTGAGACGATACGTTTGTCGATAACCTAATTCTTTCTAACTTGCAAATCAGCAGAATAATATTGTTATACGGGGTGTTTCTTAACCCATTAGTGCATAGAGATTTTTTTTTCGAAATTTTATGCTTTTTTCGCAAAAATCCTTTAATTGAAGATTTTTTGTTGATACCTTTCTTCGGTTAATTATTATGATGCATCCGTTTAAACGGATTTCATGCGTATTAATACATAAAACAGTTTAAATTTCAAATTCTTTATTTATCGTTTATTATGATAGTACATAAAACAATACTTAGAATATAAACCAATATTACATTTGTTTCAAATGAATTTAGCATTTTTCTTGCAGACTTTGCATTTTCTATGTTTCGTGATACTGAACCAAATGACCAATATTGTCAAATCTAACATCTTCACCGGTGCAGACACTCGATAGCGTAATGGTGCAGTGCCGTATGTTTTTAAGAAACGGCAATATACCTTCGAAAAGTGAGGAGGGAGTTTCGTACAGTTTGGGTCATCTGGTTTTAGCTTCTTCATCAGCAGCCAACTATTTGCCACGCTGACATCCACAAGATATTGAAAAATTGGCTAACACCATTTTCTTTGACGTTGTCTTGAGCGATATGCCACAACTAGTCCATCCATCTTGTCCACTCCACCCATTCGCTTATTATAATGAGTTATTACTTGTGGCTGAGAAATCTGTTTTTTTTCCTTTCGTTATCCTGCACCACCTTTTAGCAGTTGTTACATTGTTATTCTCAAAATTTGTAACCACTGTTACCAGCTTTTTGTCTTTCCATTGGGTAAGTAGTACTTTACTAGTGGACAAGAATTTATATTCATCCCTTTCTTTCTTTGCCCAGTTTTCTTTACTTGGAAAAGGACATCCCTCCAAACGATTAGTCCTTAGAGTTCCTGTGGTACATATTTTTATTTCAGACAAATGTGTAAACAAGTCCATACTAGTAAAGTAATTGTCAACGTATAGTTTATATCCCGCGTTGGACGTTATTTCAGCCGCTTTGATCAATGACATAACCACATCTCCACCCAAACCAATTTTTTTTACATTTTCAGATTTTCCCGTATAAATCTCAAAAGCAACCATATATCCACTGCTGGTGCATAGAGCCCAATTTTTAAAACCACACCTTATTGCTTCCCTTTTATGTACTGTTTGGCATAATGGTTACCGTAATAAGGTATCATACTCTCATCTGCAGACAAATTTTCACCTAAGCCTCCGTGTTTACGAAAATTGAAATTAAGACTGTCAAGAAGAGGACGTAGTTTGAACAGTTTGTCAGTATTGTCATTAACCAAATTATTATTAAAATGAGTGTGTCTGAGAAGTTGCTCAAATTGATTCAGCCTGATAGCATTCAACAGAATTTTCGGGGTGTCATCGTTACTGTTTCAAAACATTCGTTTATTTGGGTATTTCGCATATGCAGAAAGCAGTAGTGCCCCAAACATGATATGCAACTCATCAAAAGAAAAATTTAAATTTGGGTCTTTGGCTTTTGCATATCTGTTGGTTTCGTTGAGAATGTGATTCAACAGTTTTTCATCAAAAATTAGTTTAAAAAAATTTATGAGTGTTTGTGCAGCTTTTGCTTCATCTGATGGTGGTTTAGGGTCACAATTTAAATTCAGAACATAACTTGGAACAGTGTTAGACCACTTATGGGTCTTTTTTCCCTTCACTTTTTTAGGCTGTGACTTTGAAGTTGAGTGTTTGGATGTAGAGGTAGATGGTAACTGCATGAATAGCTGCTGTAGAACCGGTAATGGCACATCAAAGTCCTCGTCGCTTTCAGATTCATTTTCAAATATTACCTCTTCTTGATTCAAAAGGTTACTGTCCTCCTCGACCTGAGTCCTATTGTTTTCTGGTGGTTCAATCAATCACTCTTCAGGGTGGATAATGGAACACCATAGTCTTCATCACTTTCGGATTCAGTTCCATATACTACCTCACACCCTTGTTTGAGAATTCCTCGAGGCAAGTGATTTATATTACCCTCTTCCTGATCAGAAAGATCACTGTCCTCCTCGGTCTGAGCCTTATCATTTTCTGGCGGCTCAATGTAAATACAAGTATGCTTACAATTTGAAATTTTGGGTAAGTCGTCCTCTTCTAAAGCTGCCAACAAATCGTGAAGAGACAACCTAAAAAAAAACATAAAACTGAAAATATGTATTATATGCATATAGTCCGTTTAAGAGGATATTGTAAAAAATGGTATATTTTGAAATATTATAACAATTATAAGACTGTAACAAATGTGTGAGGATCACTAGCATAACCTATAATTTATATTTTTTGCAACATATAAACCCTTGAAAGGAATTAAATGCTAAAATACGGTGTACTTACCCTCCATGTCTAGAAGAGTACAACCTTGGATCCATATTGGTAATTATTAAATACAGTACGGCAATAATATTCAATAATGCACCTGTCTGTCACTTTACTAGGCATACTAAACTAGTCTATTCTTATTTGGCGCTGTAAATATGTTTCTGTACAGTGCTGGCCAATAAAATGTTAGCATCCGTTTTAAAGGATTATATGCACTTGGGTTTTAAGTAGGGTCGATAACTCAAGAGGCAATTTTTAGAAATTTGGATGAATTTGTTTGTAGCAACGATTGTTGCTGTATCTTTCTAGTTCGAGACGCTATTTTGAGAAAATGTACGCAATTCTTCGTGAATACGCCAAAAACTATGGGGTATCTCAAAAAATGTGAAGATGCCAAAGGTAAAGGCGAAAAAGTTATCTACAGATTATCGTTTTCAGGTCAGGCCTGTTCGTCGTCGGACCTGAATCAGCAGGAGCCCATCCTGGACCAGTTTGCTATAAGAAGGGTGGCCCCTTGACAGTTACTGACGCAAACTTAGCTCTAGGAAGATTACTGCCTGAATATTTCCCAAACATTTTCGGACCCAACGAAGATTCGCCTCTGGATAAGGTGGAAACTATTAACAAATTTAAAGAACTTACCGACGAAATTAATACGTTTTTGAATAATCAGGTAACATCATTTTTTTTATACTACACACCGGCAAATTTAAAGGAAAAGAGATTAATTGTCATTTTTAAAAGCCTTTATTTAACTTGCTTTGTGGTCTGCTACAAATCTTGCAATCAACATTTCGACTAGTTCTAATTAAGCTAGAGCTTTGAAATTTTGCACACGTGTATAAGTTCGGTGACAATACAATATGGTATCTAATATCACTCTAAATCCAATATGGCGTATATCCCAAGATGGCGGATTACCTTTTTCTTCACAACCCCCATGACTGGATATCAAATGAAAGGATTTTGTCCGTCTGTTTGTCTGTAAAATAAGTAAAACTAAAAAGTCAATGTATACAGACAGGGTGATTCTTTTAAGGCGGCCATTGGAATATTTCCCACTTCCAAAGATAGACATTTGAGATTTCGTACCCCACTATAGTCGACCATTGCTAGTCCGAAAATAATAATTTTTAAATGGTGGCACTTCAGGAAATACCGAAGTTAATGGCATTTTTGTTTTTTGAATGGACACACCCAATTTTTATTTTCTTTTTTTAATTCGGCATTAAATTCTGAGTATAAAGATGTCAGGTTGTCGGTCCTTATCTGTAATGGTTTCTGACATATTGTGTCAATTTTTCTCTTAAGTTTTAGAGTCGCAAGGTTCCACTAGAAAATTCATATCAAGGTATCATTTAACGTGGCCCATGATAGGCCCAACGAAGTTTCCAACGGTTGTTGCAATTTTTTGAAAATAACAATAAAATAATTTCAATACCTCCATTTTTTACTTCCCTCGCATACCGAAGGGAAGTATTGTATTCGAGAAAATATCACCCTGCGAGATTTTTTCGGATTTTGACGTTTCAGATCACGTAGATTACGAAAATATAGGTTTTCAATTCCGTTAGTCTGTCTGTCTGTTGGTGCATTTACTTAAAAAACTGCTTGACGGAGCGTAGTCAAATTTGGTAGGTAGTTGACGCTACTGTCAGCGAAGAAATGATTTTTGAAAAAATTTTACTACTAAGATGGAAAGTTTTTTTTCTTTGTTCATATTTAAAATTTCCACGTTTCCATGGCATTCTAAACCTACTGAAACATTTTTTTAAAACAAATTTAAAAATTTCTTTGAAAAAATTCTTATTCTATTTATCACTACTAACTATAGAATAGATGAAAAATTTTTTGCTCAAATTTAAAATTTCCACATTTCATGACATTCCAAACCTATTTCAGAAAGAAAAAAAAAATCAGAAATATTTTTCACCATTTTTGAACATTTTTTTACCACTAAAATAGATGGATTTTTTTTTTTCTTTGCTCAAATTTAACATTTTCACGTTTCATGGCATTCTAAACCTATTTAAAAAAAAAAAGAATTACCACTACTATAGAATAGAAAGAAACTTTCATTTTTACTGAAATTTAAACTTTACACGTTTCATGACATTTTTTTACTAACATTTTTGAAAAATAAAAAAAAAAAAGAAATTTCTTAACCACCACTATACTTCCACTCCACTATGTGAATGTGGAATTGAAAATGTGACAGATTTGCCATCTGTCACATTTATTTGTCATATTCACCTATTACACTTTTATTGAAAAATGTACAGGGTGGTCATCCCAAGAAATAATTCAGTCATGGTGGACATTTGTAAAGGTATTTGCACAAGCCTTCCATATTTCGCACCTGTTATTTATTATTGAACTTTTGCTGTTGGATGAGCACTTCTTTGTAATAATAGTGATAACTATATTCTGATTATTATTTTCAATGTCATTTCGTAATTATTAATTTTTTAGAGTGACCGCCATGCACAAATAAAAAGGGAAGTTCTGTGTAAATACCTTTATCGATTTTTTCAAACGGCACACTCCAAATTTTATTATGGCAATTGATGTGGAATTAAATTTAAGGTGAACTTCAGCATGTCCTATATATAACACATGTACTTTTAGAATTATTTACAGTTTTTGTTGAAAATTATAATTTATCCAAGAAAAACGTAGATAGATTACAAGCAAAAGAGCAAAAAATAACAAATAAACTTAGGTAAGTGTTTCCTAAAATGTACTATCTAAATATCTACCTACCTTGTACAGGTGGTAGTTTTCAACAAGAAATCGACATTTTTGGTCCATCTCAAATACTCACTTAATCTTTGAAGTTGAAAATCGAATTCAATTTTCCATTAACGTTTTCTGCATATCCTAGACAGTAAAAGCCTTCCGCAGACATTTTTCGAAGGAGGTCATCAACAAGGGTTGCCCGCAGTAGTGGAGATAGTACCCCTCCTTGGGGGCAACCTGTGCTCACTTTCGCCTCCATCGTAGCCTCGCTTAAAGTGGATACTATTATCCCTTTCTCTAAGCTGGCTTTAATCCACTGGCAGAGCACAGTTGTTTAACAACGCATTCGTTAACGAGTGTGTTCTTGCGTTGTTAAACGCTCCTTCTATATCTAGAAAAGTGACTACAGCAATTTCTTTGTCATCTAATGATTTGACCAGTAGCCTATTTAAATCATCCATCGCGAGGTCTGTTGACTTTCCCGGCTGGTATGCATACCGACGATCACTAAGAGATTTTTCCCTTAGAACTTCGTCTCTAATATACCTGTCCAGTAATCTTTCCAGTACACTGAACTGAACTTGTGGTAGGTTCCTTGTGAAACATCTTGAAAATAATCGTTAATAAATTAAACACTGCTTTTAGATGAATCAATCAATATATTATGAATACTCTACATATGTTTCGGCTTACTAGGCCTTTATCAAGAGTATTACATAGTGAATACTAAAGTTTCCGATGTGCATATTCAATTTATACCTAAAAGTATTTATGTCTTAATCTATTTATGACTTAAGGTATTTAAGATTTAATTTAACATCTTTAATTATTTGAATGTTTGAAGTGGACCTAAGCTGATTATATAAATCAAAGGATATTTCTTAACAATTGGTTTATTATAGGGGTGTTTAGGAAATTCTGCTGGTCATTTGTGGTACAAGGGTTGTACTTGAAAGATTTTTTTATTTCTAGTTGTTCTAGCAGATCTAAACGTTTACCTTTTCTTTCTGAATGAAGTAAATTTATGTTATCAGTATCTATGAAATGGTTGTTTTCAATACAGTGTGTTGACATTCCTGTATTTTTATTGTTATTTAAGATTGATTTTTTGTGTTCTTTTACCCGGTTGACAACGCTTCTACCACTCTGACCGATATAGACAGCATCGCAATCCTTACAATTAATTTTATATACACCTGATTTATCAATTTTATTTAGTTTTTCTTTGTTATTAACCAAAATGTTTCCTATATTTGTTTTGTTCACACTTATTGTAGAGATACCCAAATTATTCAATTTTTTAGAAATTTTGTTACTATATTTCGGAACATAATTAATAAAACTATATTTTGTAGGTTTGTTAGGCACAGTGAAAAATTCTTTTTGAAGCATTTTGCGTTGTTTGTTTTTGACCATGTTATCTATTAGTGACTCGTTGTATCCGTTATTTCTTGCAATTTGTTTAATTATATTTAATTCTCTATCAAAATCACTTTGATCTAAAGGAAAATTCGTCAGTCTATGTATTAGACTATGAAAGGGTGAAATCTTAATTTGCCATGATTGCTGCGAATTATAATGTATTACTGTATCTGTGGTAGTAGGTTTGCGGTAGATGCTAAATTTCAACTGATTGTTATGTTTTTTTTTTTTTTTGATTTTGAACTTCTTGCCGTTAATACAGAGCTAGCTACATTCTCAGTAGAGGAAATCTCAAAATTGGAAAGACATAATCTAGCTAATATATTTACCTCGGCAAAATATAACACTAACAAGGGAGAAATAAACCTGTTGAACAGCATTAAACAAAAACTGGTAAATTATGATTTGGTTCTCTGTAAAGCGGATAAGGGTAACACCATAACAATTTTAACAAAATCAGAATATAATGAAAAAATACAAACAATCTTAAATAGTGAAGACTTTGAAAAAATCAATAAAAACCCTACCAATAAATTCCAGTCCGAAATTGTATCTAACCTAAAGAAATGTAATACTGTTATTCAAAGTAATGAGGCGTATAAATTGAAAGTTATGAACCCTTCGGCCCCCATTCTCTATGGTCTTCCAAAAATTCACAAAGTAGATAACCCTATACGCCCCATAGTGTCTTACATCAATGCTCCATCTTATAAATTATGTAAAAAACTAAATTATATTTTACCAAAATTAATAAATTTTAAATCTAAATATTCCATAAAAAATTCCTTTGAATTTATTGAAAATACAAAAAATTTAATAATACCAAATAACGCAAAATTATTCTCCTTTGACGTTAAAAGTCTGTTCACCTCAGTTCCGCTCACAGAACTAAAATTAATATTAAATAATTTAATAGATAATTCACAAATCAACGAAACCGAAAAAACAGAGTTAAAAAATCTTTCGAGAGTTTGTATTGAACAAAACTATTTTCAGGTTAATGGTGAATTCTTTAGACAAAAAGACGGGCTACCAATGGGTTCACCAATTTCTCCTTTGTTAGCTGAAATATTTATGTCAAACCTAGAAAATTTAATTTTTAATAGCAATAACAGTTTAAATACACATGTGTTTTATTGGACTCGATATGTAGACGATATTTTTTGTATATGGACCGGTACAGAAAGAAACCTAAGTAATTACCTTAATTTCTTAAATTCTTTTAATAGTAAAATTCAGTTTACAATGGAATCGGAGCAAAATAGTCAATTAAACTTCCTAGATATGAATATCAAAAAACATAACAATCAGTTGAAATTTAGCATCTACCGCAAACCTACTACCACAGATACAGTAATACATTATAATTCGCAGCAATCATGGCAAATTAAGATTTCACCCTTTCATAGTCTAATACATAGACTGACGAATTTTCCTTTAGATCAAAGTGATTTTGATAGAGAATTAAATATAATTAAACAAATTGCAAGAAATAACGGATACAACGAGTCACTAATAGATAACATGGTCAAAAACAAACAACGCAAAATGCTTCAAAAAGAATTTTTCACTGTGCCTAACAAACCTACAAAATATAGTTTTATTAATTATGTTCCGAAATATAGTAACAAAATTTCTAAAAAATTGAATAATTTGGGTATCTCTACAATAAGTGTGAACAAAACAAATATAGGAAACATTTTGGTTAATAACAAAGAAAAACTAAATAAAATTGATAAATCAGGTGTATATAAAATTAATTGTAAGGATTGCGATGCTGTCTATATCGGTCAGAGTGGTAGAAGCGTTGTCAACCGGGTAAAAGAACACAAAAAATCAATCTTAAATAACAATAAAAATACAGGAATGTCAACACACTGTATTGAAAACAACCATTTCATAGATACTGATAACATAAATTTACTTCATTCAGAAAGAAAAGGTAAACGTTTAGATCTGCTAGAACAACTAGAAATAAAAAAAATCTTTCAAGTACAACCCTTGTACCACAAATGACCAGCAGAATTTCCTAAACACCCCTATAATAAACCAATTGTTAAGAAATATCCTTTGATTTATATAATCAGCTTAGGTCCACTTCAAACATTCAAATAATTAAAGATGTTAAATTAAATCTTAAATAGCTTAAGTCATAAATAGATTAAGACATAAATACTTTTAGGTATAAATTGAATATGCACATCGGAAACTTTAGTATTCACTATGTAATACTCTTGATAAAGGCCTAGTAAGCCGAAACATATGTAGAGTATTCATAATATATTGATTGATTCATCTAAAAGCAGTGTTTAATTTATTAACGATTATAATCTTTCCAGTGTTTTAAGTAGGAAAGAGGACAGGCTTATAGGTCTATACGACTTGATGTTTGATCCGAAATCCTCCTATTTTTGGGAGGTAGGTGACCTTCACCTTCCGCCATATATGTGACATGTATCTCCAGGCCAAACAAGCCTTGAATATTTTACATAAATGTGGTAGTAATACGTCCTGTCCTTTCTGGAATAGGATTGGGTAAATTACGTCCATCCCAGGAGATTTTAATGGTTGGAACTTGCTAATTGCCCGTCTGATTTTATCAGGTTTTATTACCTCATTGGCCAGCCCCCAGTCCGCAGGTCTGGGCCGTGCCGGCCTTTGATCTGACTATCCTCTGAGCCCCTCAAAACTAGTGAGCCCGGAAAGTGTGCCTCCATGAGTAATTTAATATTTTCCGTTAATGTTTCCGTGTAGGTTTCATCCTCTTTTTTGAGAAAGCTTACTTCCTTTGCAGTACAACCATCCTTGGCCAAGACCTATGAATTCTGGAAGCTGCTTGGCCATCCTCGATTTCGATGAATAGCTATAGTTAGACTTCGCCTCTGGTTGCGCCTGTTAATTATTGCCATTTTTCATTTGTAATTTGTATAATGTATTATAAATAAAGTTGATTATTACTATTATTATTATTATTTAACGAATCAATCAGACTTTTTAAAAATTGGTGGATGCACCGAGCCTAGTTGCTTCCTTCATTAGCTTTTCTGATGTGATTATTGTATCTAGCTAAATTTGCACTAGCTGATTTTGCAGTGTAATGAAATTATAATTGTTTCTACCGCGATATCAAAAATTATCTTCCTCTTGTAACAATTATGTCAAAATTTTCCGAGCTACCTCCCACACTGTCATCGTTTGCAATCATGTGCACGTGTTTTGAATTCTAGAAATAAAGTAAAAATAAACTAAATAAAATGCTATTACCAAAAATCGAACTTAAGCTGCTAAAATTATTCACCACCTTGTTCGAAAGTTTATGCTACGAAAATCATTCTGCAGCATTAACGACGTTAGGGTTTCACATTCTAGATGTTTGATTTAAACCAGGGTGTGAGATAGAAACTTTTGCATATGTGGATGAATTCTCTACCGTATAATGACAGGTTACACATCATACACAAATGTAGCGTTAATGACGGGCTACACATTTGGAGAATGGACATAGGCGTAATTCTGGGGGGTCAAGGGTAGGCTACTGAACGAATTAACAATTTACACAAATGATAGATAGGTAGATAGATAGATAGATTTTTATTGGCCATAATTACACAAAAATGTTTTGACAAGTCAGGTGAGTGCGTAATGTAACAATTGTAAATACAAGATCTATAAAACAGGATATAAAAACGTAAAACTATTTCATTAAATAACATATATAAATATATATAGGTGAAAAACAAAAAGCAATACAAGCTTTAACCAAACAGTACATAATAAACCTACAGTTAAAAATAGCAAACAACAAACATTATAACGCCATTGAAAAATCAGCCTGTAAGAATTCATCAAAGTCTAAAAGGTGCGTATAAGCTTGGCGAACCGAACATGTAATGTAACATGCAATGCAACAGATTCGTCAAATTGGGACGGTCTTGCGAACACGATACGAATGGCTATTTCGGAGCGCGCTGCGATCCACCGCTTGTCGGTTTTTCGACGAACACAAAGGGATTCGCAGTGCGTAGTGGGACGGCATTCGTGGTGTTTTAATGTTTTAACGAACATGGAGTAGTCGGAGGGAGCGGCTTTGCTGTTAATAGAAATTTACAAGCAACATATTGTTGTTTGAGACCCGACAGACCCGAATTATTTTAATAAAAACAAAAAGAAAGATGCGTGGATGGAAATTGCTGCTTCCATGTGGCAACCAGAGGAAGCATGTAAAAAAAAGTTTATTATTATAGTTTTATTATATAAGTTGATTATCATCAAATTTTTATATTGGCCGTTACTGTGCTGGAACTTTAAAACTCCCAGTAGATCGTAGAGGCTTTCGTTTTTTTTTCAAATATTTCCGATAATTAATAAGGCACTACTGCCTAAAATCAAAGCTTCAGCTTTACCGTCGGACATGTTTTTGGTCTGTTTCCATTGGATAGACTAAGTTCACCTCGCTTGCTCGCGGCGTGTTCGTCACATTCCACGGTTCGTAAGATGTTCGTGGCGTGATCGCGGGAGACAAATTTCAACGCGCATTGCATTGCATGTTACATTACATGTTCGGTTCGCCAAGCTTATACGCACCTATAGAAAGCATTGTCTAACAAGAAACGTTTAATTACGGTTTTAAAGCGATTGGATTTAAGTTCTTGTACATCGACTGGTAGCACATTAAAGAATTTTATTGAGAAATAGCTCGTACCATTTCTTGCCTTCGATAACCTCAAAAAATCTAAAGTAATATTTATTTTGTTGCGCGTTGAGTGCTCATGAATATTATCATGTGTTATATATATATTTATTAAGAATATCTTATATGTATATGAGGCACGGGAATATATATGAATAATGAATACAACCAAAAGAATTAAATATTATGTTTTATCAAATCTCCATCAGCCCTAGTGCATGCCTCAATTCGCTTTCTCTTATTGTTCATAACTTTTCGGAGGGTTGCAGAATTTAACTAAACTTCGAATTAAAAGTTTTTGAATGATTTCGAACAAGTCTTGTTGACAACATTCTTTTATTAAAGAATGCCAACTATGATTTTTTCATACAACCTAGTATCGTAGATGGCCTTGCATTTAAAGATGGAAAGTGATTTTGTGGCCTTAAATAGACCTTGGCGACCTCTATCTTTTATGATCAGTTTGATTAAAATTGGACAAGAAAAATAATTATTACGCTGTTACACCATCAAATGAGACACACTGTATATGTTATGTAGGAAAGACTTTGGTTGTTTAAAGGCTGTTAACATTGCAACATTGAAAAAATTCGATTTTTAGTCTTTTTGACCTTTAATAACGTTTCAATGGAAAGACATTTTTAGATTCTGCAAAAATAATCGGAAACTTCAACTTCAAAATGCCGAAAGATTTAAAAAATTACATCAATGGTTCCAAAGTTATGGCATGCTATGATTACTATACTTAGGTTGCCTGCTGTCAGAGACATGGTTTGTAATCGCAAAAGCATGGCTCGCTGCGCCGAAAACTCGCAATTTTGAAATCGGTGTAACCTTGAAATTGATGTAGTGATTTTTATAATTCCTTCGGCGTTTTGAAGTTAGAGCCTCGCACTTTCAGAATATTTTTTCAGAATCTAAAAATTTCTTTTAACTCCAAAGTTATTAAAGGTAAAAAGGCTAGAAAACGCATTTTTTCAATGTTTATACGTTAACAACTTTTTAAACTTAAACTTTATCGACATAACATACATGACTTTTTTCTTGTTTGCACTCATACTTTACGATAGAAGTAGTTTGGAATCGAAAATCGTATTATTCACAACTTGTTTATAAAATTTCGAATGCTCGCCGATTTATTGTGAAAAATTCAAATTGTACACATCAGCGAGCGCTCGCCAACATATCAGCGAACATATGCAAGCGACAATCATCTGGGGAACGCTCGCACAACCGTTTGGTGAACGATCGCCAAGACTTCCAATTTTTGCGCGAGCCTTATTTACCAAATTATTTTTTCAAACCACTTGCTTTCCCTCTTTTGAGTTTAATATTACCTGTAACTTGGCTTTATTTCGGCCATTTGGGTTTAGGATTTCCTATTTATAGTTTAACTTGTTGTAGCACTCGCCTTCCCTCGGTCATTTGAATTTATAGAAAATCCCTGCCTACCCAATAAAAATTCTGAAATTACGCCACTGAGAACCGAGATATGTTGTCTGGTCGTGCACTCTTATTACTGTCAAGAGCCACAAGCTCGTTAAAAACTGAAGTCTTACGCATCTATTGTTTGCTTTAAACTGAAACGATGACACAAATGCGTTTGATCGAGAGAAGCGTACGGTAGTCCAATCTTATTATTTCGATTTGTTTAAAAACTACAATAAAAAATATAGCCCAGGCGGTGTAGCTAATTTTGTCTATAAATCTCAAACATGTTCGGAGGCAGATAATGAATTTTTTCATGAGTTCACTGAAGTGTGATTAATAAGGTTTTCTAAAGTTTGCATGATTTCCAGACCTCCAACATTAAAAAAAATCAAAAACTTATTTTTTTCGGTATATTTTCAAAATTTCTAACATGAGTAGATGTATCGGATAATAAAAACTATTTTCAGAAAGAGCACACATTTGTAAGCAAAAGTTGTCTTTACAAATTGTATTAAGTCACAGGTTTTTCGTAAAAAAATATTGAAGTAGAAGTAATGAAGCAGGCGACGTGCGAATTTGTGTCGTGCTATATTCGCAAAATATTACCCAAGGTACGAAATATATTATATTGCGTTATTAAACAATTTTATCTACAGCTCAGTAAAACCTGTAATCTCCGTTTCTCAACATGGTTTCTTACCTGCAAAATCTACTAATACTAACTTATTAAATCTTGTCCAGGTTGCTAAAATCGCCATTGATGATAATATACAGTTGGATATTATTTACACAGATATAGCTAAAGCCTTCGACAGGCTGGACCATCAGACTCTCATTTCTAAATTAAAAAACTATGACATAAACTCTGATATCATATGTCTGCTATGTTCTTCTTTCTATAAAAGACAAGTTTATATCAGTCTAAATGGTTACCAGTCATCAAACTTTGAAATCAGTTCCGGCGTACCTCAAGGAAGCAATTTGGGTCCTATGCTATTTCTCATTTTTATTAATGACTTGCCTGATGTCTTGTGTCACTCAACTTGCCTTCTCTTTGCAGATGACTGCAAGCTATACCGCAGAATCGAAAATACTAACGACTGTACCCTATTGCAACAGGATCTAAGCAATATCTCTACGTGGTGCAATGTCTTCAAAGTTGATCTCAACATTCAAAAGTGTGTAGCGATGACGTTTTCTAACAATAATCAAACCATCGATTTCCCCTATACCATTGATAATACTGAACTTCGCCGCGTTGAAGAATTTAAGGATTTCGGCGTTTTCTTTGACAAAACACTCTTTTAATAGTAGTAGTAATATAAGGCAAATAAGTAATGCAAGTCTAAAAAAGCTGGGTTTCCTCGTTAGAAGTCTTCCACTGACTTCGCTAACATAGAGTGCATCAATGTATTATATAACAGCATTGTTAGGTCTAACCTTGATTATTGTCAAATCGTTTGGTCACCGTTCTATCGCAATTCTATTGATCTTGTAGAAAGCACTCAAAAAAAAATTCTTAAGTATCTTCTATATAAAGAAACGCATTTGTATGATCATTTTGCTCACTACAATGAACTGTTGCTTAGATATGACTATGAATCTCTTGAGCTGAGGCGTGCTCATGTATCATTAATCTATATCTACAAACTACTAAATCACCTTTCTGACAACTCCGAGTTTCTTTCAAAATTGCCATATAATGTACCAAACCGAATAGGTAGAAATTTTGACCTTTTTTATATTCCACGGTTTAAAACGAATATGTACCTGTCCAGCCCTTTAGTAAGATTATGCATATTAGGTAATCTTGCCTACTCGAGATTTGATTTAATTGCCTTAGCCCTTCCAATTTTTTAAGACATGTTAAAACAATCACTCTTAACGAAATTTAAACCGCATTTAAACCAGTCTGTTACTTATTTTTTGTATTTATATCTATACCTTGTTACTTAGTATACATCTAATTGTTATTGCAACTGTTAAGCGTTACCTACTGTGTTCACTATATGTGATTGTATGTTTTGTAAAGTATTATATATTTGTGTTACTCTTTTTGTCCATTCTTTGTAAATCGTTGTTTGTTATACTCATATGTTGATTGTACTATTTATTTAGTCTCTCATCTAAATCGCGTCTCATTACAACTTTGTAATTGGGCTTCGCCTGTAAAGTTGTTGTTGAATAAATAAATAAATAAATAAATATTTGTTGGAGGAAACAATAGAAATTAATTATTATAAATGATATTTATTCTATAAAAATTCATACACAACATAATAGCAGTGAAACCGAATTCGAGCGAAGCCGATGCTCCCTGGCCGGCATCTGAATATATTGCTTTGTATTATATACAGTAGACAAATGTGCCATTTCACTATATTCCATGTATACTTAAAATGTCAGGCCTTTGTTCTCATTTTTAACTGAATTTACATATCGTAGGGGATCATGTAGATACTAGTTTAGCCTGCTTAGCCGTAGGGGACTAGGTTGGATGCTGGTGTTAAAATGAGAATGGCAAATCAGAATTTTACTTGTTAGCATAACCAGAAGTCAGGTAATCGAAAGAATGCGAAGATTTCATTAATATTTTTATATATAGTTTTTCCTTTAGTTCTCATAGATAGCTTTTCTTTCCACTGTTTGCAAAATCCTATAAAGAAAATGTTTCATTCCATGTATACGTTATACTCTTGTCTACTTATTCTGTATCAGAATTTCTAAGTGAACTTCATTCCCTCACTCAAAATGGGCAACACGTGGAATATTTATTATAATTTTTTCTACTGAGTTATTTGAAGAAACTTTTTTTAAGTTTAATTTTGAATTTTGTAATTATTGCTCAATAAAACGAAATTGGTTGCAATTAGCGATAGGGAAGTACCTACAAAAAATATTCGTTCTACATCACATCGTTGAAAAATATACAGGGTGCTCCATTTGAAAGAAATTGAGAAAATTCAATTTAAAAGGATCTTAATTGAAACATAATTTTTGGCCACCCTGTACAGTTTTAGGAAATGAAGATGTTCAAAAACATTAATTAGATGTCTCGTAACTGGTATTCACATAAGGTTTTCTTAAAAAACATAATTGTGACTCTGATGATTTTTTTAATATCTATCTGCAGATTGCATTATTTCAACAAAAAAATTCATTACCTCCAAGTGATTGGGAGATGTTCAATGCTAATATAGGAATGAGCCTAGAAAGAGGATTCAAAAAATGTACTAATATACATAGCATTCCATTTAAAAAAGGCACTTGGTCCTGTAATTTCGTTTTGGCTCGCCGTGTATGCTCAAAAATAATTTCCAGTTATAGACTTTTTTATCTACTTGCAATTTTTGTAAAAATTTTTAGCTATCGTAGAACTCGAGATATCGAGGTCCGACGCACTATTGCCCACCCTGTAGATTGATGATTTGCTTCTATGCATTAGCCTTATACCGGGTGTTAGAAAAGTATGGGAACGGTGAAGAATCTCGAACAGTTTGCATCAAATCGAAAAATAAAAAAATACGCGTCAGAAAGTTTTCAAAAAACTATCTACTGATACCAAAAATGTCCTCCCCACCCACCCCCAGTGGGTGGGGCGTGGGGCAACTTTAAAATTTCAAATGAAAACCCCTATTTTTTATTACGGAATCGGATTCTACGGCAAAAAATACGTAAGTTTTATTCAGGACATTTTTTTCGATTCTTGCACGGTGTCACTGTAATCGCAAAAAATGAAAAGAATGCATGACTGTTTCAAGAGTAGCGTCTTGTGTCCATAAAAAAAGTCCAATTCAAAAACTGAGAAACACGTATTTGTTATTTTTACGAAATCTATCCAATGACATTGGATTCGACTCTCCCACCCCCAACCCAGTGGGTGGGGCGGGGGACAACTTTGAAATTTGTAATGAAAATCCCTATTTTTTATAGCGGACTCGGATTCTACAGCCAAAATACGTGAATTTTATATCGGACATTTTTTTCTATTCTTGCAAGGTATCGCTGCAATCGCAAAAAATTGAAATAAACCTGAAGTCTCCATAAGTTTGTAAATACAGCTACTCGTGTTGACAAAAAAACATTCAGCTTGAAAAACAATATCTGTGACATCTTGATTTTTATGAATGTTTTTTTTAAGTGTTGTTAATAACAGTATTTGTTTTGTGAAATTTCTACGAGTTGTAACATTTTTTGCGATTGCAGCGACACCTTGCGAGAATCGAAAAAAATTCCCGTTATAAAATTCACGTATTTTTGGTCGTAGAATCCGAATCCGCTATAAAAAATAGGGATTTTCATTACAAATTTCAAAGTTGTCCCCCGCCCCACCCACTGGGTTGGGGGTGGGAGAGTCGAATCCAATGTCCTTGGATAGATTTCGTAAAAATAACAAATACGTGTTTTTCAGTTTTTGAATTGGACTTTTTTTATGGGCACAAGACACTCTTGAAACAGTCATGCATTCTTTTCATTTTTTGCGATTACAGCGACACCGTGCAAGAATCGAAAAAAATGTCCTGAATAAAACTTACGTATTTTTTGCCGTAGAATCCGATTCCGCAATAAAAAATAGGGGTTTCCATTTGAAATTTTAAAGTTGCCCCTCGCCCCACCCCCTGGTTGGTGGATGGGGAGGTCATTTTTGGTATGAGTAGATAGTTTTTTGGAAACTTTTTGACACGTGTTTTTTTATTTTTCGATTTGATGCAAACTGTTCGAGATTTTTCACCGTTCCCATACTTTTCTAACACCCGGTATATGCATAAGAAAGGTGAGTCGTCCAACTTGTGTAAATTTTGTTTGTCTAGGCAAACGGTTTTTCGCGCGCCAAGTACTCCAAAATATGCGTTCAGGCATTCTTCGCGTTTCATCCAGTATCCTCCACTTCACTAATTTTGTATGGAAAATCCGTGGCATTATACGAAATCTTTGCAGATAAGATGTTTTGTGTAAAAAGGTGTGCTTTCTAAAAATATTTTCGAAATTATCGGTTACAAAAACAAAGTTTTTGATTTTTTTTCTTAATATTGCCGGTCAAGATCGTGCAAACATTACGTGACGTTATTGCTTACTATCTAAAGAACCCATTAAAAAGAAATCATCCGTGTGCGATTTGTTTCGAGGTAAATATCTTTAATGACTCTGCTAAACTTATTAAACTCATCCACAATAAATTAACAAATTTTCAGTATAGTAGAGTATAAAATCTCACATCGTTTAAATCCAAATAAAGCTTAAATTCAAGGCGATCGTAATAGTTGACTCCTGCCTTCGATTTGTTAAAATAAAATTTCCTCTTTTCAGAGTATCATGTCCACTGAAGAGGTGGCTATGGGGTTCATAAGGGTAGCAAACGAAGCTATGTGTCGTCCAATCAGGGCGCTAACGCAGGCCAAAGGTTACGACACGGCCAGGCATGCATTGGCATGCTTTGGAGGGGCCGGCGGACAGCATGCTTGTGCCATAGCGAGATCCTTAGGAATGACAACTGTTTTCGTGCACAAGTACGCAGGTAAGTCTATATCTATTGTATACAGAATACAGGGTGATTCACGTAGGCCATTCATTAGAAGTTTTTCAACTTGCAGTTGGATTAGAAACTTGAAATTTGGTATGCAGCCATAATCGATCATGCCCGTTCTATCTAAAATATTTTCAGTCCTACAACTATACAGGGTGTGCCAAAAATTGGTACCAACTTTCTTATTTTAAATGGAAACCTATATTTTTCTTTACATGATTCGATTGGTCTTCTAATTCTGAGTTTAGGGAACCTAAGTTATTTTAACTTATCTATTACAATTTTTGCCATATGTCCAATTTTTTGAAAAAAATTGCCTCTGTAGTAGTTTACGAACAAATTTGTATCTCGCAAACCTTTCAAAATTATGAAACCAAATTTGTGAAGCAGTTAGCTGGAAGTCGGGGCTAACTTTTGATATCCCATCGGTGGTCCCATTTTGTACCATATGGGCGCAGTCGATTTTCAAATGTCGCAATCAAAAATTGTCAAAAAGTCAATTTTTTTCAAATGACAACTACCATTTTTTTTCACGCCATTCGAAAGAAAATTGAATTTTAGGGTGAGTTACTTAAGCATTCCCTATCCCTAACTTCACCCCATATCGAGTTATTCAATAAAAATCAAGAAATTCCTTATCTTGCCGAGAGATTACTTACTTCATCAAGTATGCCATGGAACCAAAAGACAGTTGTAATAATTTTTAAAGAAAAATATGGATTCTTATTTAATTACACACAACACCAACAAATTATTATTAACGAACAAGAACAATGTTGACGAAATTCTGTCAGTGAAAACGGTGCACACATTGAGCATTTGTATTGAAATAATTATTTTGTTAATCTGTTTATTTGTTGTTATTTTGTTGTTATTATTTATTATTGCAATACGACTTTTGAACAAAAATTAAAATGAAATGATTGTTTCCAAAGCCTACTACCCTTGAGAAAAAAAACAATATTTTTTTTAAAAAATGCCAATAATAAATACGATTGTAGATAGACATACACAATGTTAATAAAAGTGGCCCTAAAATTCCATTTTCCATTGATTTCTGGCGTCAGAAATGGTAGGCGCAAAGATGTGCTACGCAATCTGATGAAAGTAGAATAACAGAATATTTGAACAAAAATATGGTGGTCACATTGAACATTTACGTCAGAATTTCGTCAACATTATTCTTGTTCGTTAATAATAATTAGTTGGTGTTGTATGTAATTAAATAAGAATCCATATTTTTCTTTAAAAATTATTACAACTGTCTTTTGTTTCCATGGCATACTTGATGAAGTAAGGAATCTCTCGGCAAGATAAGGTATTTCTTGATTTTTATTGAATAACTCGATATGGGGTGAAGTTAGGCATAGAGAATGCTTAAGTAACTCACCCTACAATTCACTTTTCTTTCGAATGGTGTGAAAAAAAATAGTAGGTGCCATTTGAAAAAATTGACTTTTTGACAATTTTTGATTGCGACATTTGAAAATCGACTGCGCCCATATGGTAGAAAATGGGACCACTGCTGGGACATCAAAAGTTAGCCTGGACTTCCAGCTAACTGCTTCACAAATTTGGTTTCATAATTTTGAAAGGTTTGCGAAATACAAATTTGTTCGTAAACTACTACAGCGGCAATTTTTTTCAAAAAATTGGACATATGTCAAAAATCGTAATAGATAAGCTAACATAACTTAGGTTCTCTAAACTCAGAATTAGAAGAACAATCGAACCATGTAAAGAAAAATATAGGTTTCCATTTAAAATAAGAAAGTTGGTACCAATTTTTGGCACACCCTGTATAGTTGTAGGACTGAAAATATTTTAGATAGAGCGGGCATGATCAATTATGGCTGCATACCAAATTTCAAGTTTCTAATCCAACTGCAAGTTAAAAAACTTCTAATGAATGGCCTGCGTGAATCACCCTGTATGCAGATATGCTTGTAGATCCTTGTTCTTTGATATTGCTGCTTTGATATTGAGGTAAGAAATTAGGAACTAATAGAATATAGACCGCTGCTTATTAGAGAGACAAAGGAAATTGTAAGGTTTGATTTTTTATTAGAAATTCATTCGCAAAGTGTATTTTCATACAACCGGTACTTATTCCAGGCGCCTCCGCCAAAAGTTTAAAACATCAGTAAAATGGTTACACGGTAAGTCACTAGTGCATGGACGGTCACTATCTCCTAAACCGTTTGTAACTTTAAAAAACTTCTGAGATAAAAATTGTGGGAGATCAAGAAAATATATTTTAAAGATATTTTTAAATCTACAGGGTCTTTCACAGAGCAGTGACAAGTTAATATCAAACTTCCAACATTATTTTAAAAGTTATATACCGGGGTGTAACAGGATCATAGTATACCCTCCTTACTCCTTTAAATTTAAAGATAATTGATTGAAATTTAGAATATACTACATACATAATAAGCGGCACTTTTTGACATACAATTGATTTTTTTTCACTTCCGGTTTCGCCGGAAATGACACTAACCTTTGATTATTAAATGGAATGCAATTTTGAATTCTGAATAATTTTCTAAATCCAACGATGCCAAATAAGTGACATTTCAAACATCAGTTTTTTTTATAATTTTAGTTTTCCATTTAAGTATGCCATGATGGTTCCGATTTATTATAAATGACCCGTGTAATGCTACAAAAATCGAAATTCCGTTAAAAATACTAAACTATGTGATTTATGAGCAAATTCACCAAAACTGTTTTTGGGGCAAAACGCAATGTTCAAATGCAACCATATCGGTACCGTGGTACCATTTATTAGTACCATTAATAAGGAATTTATTCACGTGTCGTATTAAAATGTGCGATAAATACACATACAAATTACAGCTAAAAGAAAATAAGAAAATACAATTTTGTTCTAATTAAATGTAAGAAGTAACTAAGGTGGCTTTGAAAATAATGAAATATTTAGCTTATCAAACATTTGTTGGTTTAACGGTGCTTTAAAAATTGTTTAAAATTCTTGTTAATTGTGTTCAAAATGCGGCAAATTTAAAAATGACTGTCCGGAAAACATTGATAATTACAGACAGATATCGATACTTAGCACCTTAACAAAGATATTAGAAAAAGCTTTTCATGTCCGTATTGTTAATTTTGTGGAAAAAATAATATTTTGACGCCATCGCAACATGGATTTAGATCAGGTAGATTAGTAGAAACGGCTTCTTGCCATTTAATTAATTATGTATATTCCTGCTTGAATGATGGTAAGTATGTTGTATCATGTTTTTCGACCTATCTAAAGCTTTCGATACTATTGACTGTGAAATACTCTTAACAAAATTGTATCATCTAGGAATTAGAAATGCTGCCTTGAACTGGATTAGATCATATATGGAGGACAGGTCACTAATAGTGAACTATAGTAATGTGAATTCTGGGGTGCACAAAGTTAATCTTGGAGTTCCCCAGGGCTCTGCCCTAGGACCCTTATTATTTATGTTATTTCTAAACAACCTGCCTGATTACATAAAAAATGCAGGCCATGTGACTATGTTTGCTGATGATACTACTATTACAACAGCGGCAACAAGTGTAGATGAAATTCAATTACAGGCGGAAAATATTATTAATACTTTAAGCGCTTGGTGTGATAGAAATAAGTTAATATTAAAACCAAAAAAACAGTAGTAATGAATTTTCATGTTAGGATATCTTTACCAGTTAATTTCAAAATTATAGACGTCAAACTGGACGTTGAAACAAAATGTCTTGGTACTATACTGGACTCGAAATTATCATGAGATAGTCATATTGATATAGTATGCAAAAAACTAAATAAAGCATCTTTGGGCATACTCCAAATGAAAAACACCTTGGATGAGAAGGGTTCACTAAATATTTATTATGCTTTGGCGTACTCACACATTTCACTAAACATTATGAGTTGGGGTTGTGGCAAAGAAAAGAACAGAGTATTTGTTTTACAAAAGAGATTGGTTTGTCCAATATTTAATTTAACATCAAGAGAAAGCTGTAGAACAATTTTCAAGGAAAAAAGAATTTTAAGCTTACCGTGCGTGTACATATTTAAATGTTTAATGTACACCAAACAAAATCTCAATAAATTTGTTAAAATATCTGATAAGCATTCTTATGATATTAGACATAGAGAACTCTTAACTATTCCAAGTCCTAAAACTACAGCATATAAGCATTCTCCATGGTACAACTGTGTTAGTTTATATAATGCATTGCTAAACACTGCAAGAAATCAGCAGTACTAAACTCTTTAAAAATAGAGTCAGAAACATTTTAGTAGAAGGCGGTTTCTTTAGTATTGACGAGTTTGTGCCCGGAATATTACAGTGATAGATTGAGATTTTATTGTTTTGAATTAATTAATGTATGTTGATCTTTTGTGTAGATAATGTGTTTTTTAAATTGTTTTGTACATGTATTATTCTTAGTTGTATACACCATATTTTTATTTGTAAGTATCAAAACTACTTATATTCATTGAAGCTGTGTGGACAAAGTTTTATTATGATTATTTATTCTATTTTTATTCTGCTGTTTCAATTTTGGCCTATCCCATGTCATGTAATGTGATCTAATGGATTTATAAAGATTATTATTATTATTTATACAAGAGATGAAAAAGTGGACATGTTAATTATTTAGCAAGTAAAAAAAATGCAATTGCAGCTATGGACCTTTATGGCCGACGATATCCTGATAGACAATGTCCAGCGAAAAATTATTTTAAACGTGTTGAAAACCAATTCCGGAGAGAGCCCAACAATGATCCCGAAGAAAACTTCATTATTGACGAAGAAATGGAAATTAATGTTTTGGCTCGAATAGAAGTTGATAAGACTGTTTCTTTAATGCAAGTTGGGTTTGAATTGAACATAAGCTGAATTTTGCATAAATACCACTATAAATCTTTTAAATACCGAACGTAGAATGGAATATTGCAATTGGATTTTGTATAATAACGTGCAGCCAAACAATGATCTTTTGGGACTGATTTTATTTTCGGACGAGTCAAGATTTACAAATTTGGGATTATTTAACCGACAAAATAAAAAATATTGGCCACAAGAAAATCAAAATTTATTACGGGAGGGTAACTTTCAAGTGCGGTTCGGTTTCAATGTTTGGATTGGAATAATCGGTAGTAGAATCATTGGTCCAATAATATTTGAGGGACCTCTGAGTGGTGCCAGATACTTAAGATTCCTGGAAAATGAAATTGAGGGCATTTTAGATGAGTTACCTTTAGATTTAGGACTTAAAATCTATTTTCAACAAGATGGCGCTCCTCCCCATAATTCAATGATAGTAATTGATTACCTTTAACGGAGATTCGGAGAAAATGTAATTTCGACGAATGATCCTGTGAAGTGGTCTCCAAGGTCACTTGATTTAACTCCCCTTGATTTCTTTGTTTGGGGTCATTTAAAAAATATTGTCTATGCAACCGCCGTTACAATCCGTGAAGACCTGGAGTTACGAGTAAGATGAGCAATTAATAGCATAGCGGCCCAGCAATTGGCGAACGTTCTTCGAGAAACAGTTATGCGAGTTCAGAAGTGCATTGACGTTAATGGACAGCATTTTGAATAACTATTGTAATGTTTTGTGTTAATTTTTTGTATTCCAAAACCACCTTATGTGTAACGAGGTAATTATAATAAAATGGTACCTATTGTCTTATTTTCTCTTAGCTGTAATTTTGTTTGTATTTATCGCACAATTTAATACGACATTTGTATAAATTCCTTAATAATAGTACTAATAAATGGTACCACGGTACCGATATGGTTCCATTTGAAAAAATTGAGTTTTACCCCAAAAACAATTTTGGTGAATTTTATTTGCTCATAAATCAAGTAATTTAGTGTCTTTAACGGGATTTCGATTTTTGTAGCATTACACGGGCAATTTAGAATAATTCGAAACCGTCATGATTACACACTTAAATGGAGAACTAAAAATTGTATTATCAAAAAAAATTGATGTTTGAAATGTCACTTATTTAGCATCGTTGGATTCAGAAAATTACGCAGAATTCAAAAATGCAATAATAAATAGGGTGTTTTATTTAAAAATCGAAAGCTAGTGTCACTTCCGGCGAAACCGGAAGTGAAAAAAATCAATTGTATGTCAAAAAGTGCCGCTTATTATGTATGTAGCATATCCTAAATTTCAATCAATTATCTTCAAAACTAAAGGAGAAAAGAGGGGTATACCATGATCCTGGTACACTAGGTATGTCGTTTCACTGTGAATATTAGTCAAAGCCATATACTAATCTCCAAACCTCTCATAGTCATAATTTATTCTACAGAATGTTACATTTTTAGGCTGCCATAACTCAATTTCTTCAAAAGGAACATCCTGTCTATTATTTCTACATACACGTAGTGGAGTGGAAGTACAGCAGTCGCAAAAAAATTCTTGTTGAAATAAGTTTACAATGTCATGAAACGTCGATATTTTAAATTTCTCTTTGTCTGTCGATCTGTCTGTACCCTTTTTTTTGTGCGTTCGTTTTCTCTGGAACGATTTAAGTTATTGACTTGAAATTTTGTACACGTATCTATTATAACGAAATATTTTTCCGCAGCAATAATTTACTAAATCGTGTTTGATTATAAACTCAGTTTTGGTCCAAAGAATGTACATTTGAACTATTATTAATGATCCACCCTGTAAAATACTAGAGCGGAGTACACATTTTTGTTCACACGTAATTCAACCTATGTCTGTGAAATGGTTAATTGTACTTAAGAAGTCAATGAACCTTTCTTATAGCCAATTTTACTAGATATGTATTTAATAAAAACCATTTTCTCGAAAAATTATCAGTTTCTGAGATAACTGCGAAAAACAAAATTTTACCCCTTTTACCCTCTATAAATATTTCTGTGGGAGTGCTTTCGAAGAGGACATTTGAGGCTAAAATATAAAAATTGAAGTCCACACAAAAATCTAGCTTTAATAGTCAAAGTCTAAGTAGTTCTTTTATATGTTTACATTATATTATTATTTGGTAAGTCATCTCGCTTCTCGACAATCTTTGACTATTACCTACTCCTCCTTAGACGAATAAAGAAGTGTTAACAGCAAATTAATGTGTATTTATTATTCCATGTGTATCTGGACTCGCCTATAATGAAGTAAAATATTTTATCGAGAACAACAACCACACCAACAAAACTGTTTTCTTAATCAAAAACACGTTCACACTCATTATACGGTAAATATCTCTCCATTTCTACAGACCAAACCGCTTTCGTCCTAAATAACACGTTCCCATTTGTCAGATAAAGAGGATGGAAAGGAAGTAGTGGCAGCCGAAATTTCTTTGTCATTTCTTATTTATACTAAATATACTCAACGTCGTCAAAAGGAAGCGTAAAACGTGTAGGAAAGGAAATTGTTTTACATTTGTTCCTGTTGCCTTTCCGTAAATAATAATAACTATTTAATACGAACCGGAAATTACTCTGCTCTAACTACCAAATAAAAATGAATTTGCAGTTTTTTCGATGCAATCTGAGTTAATGATTACCTAAGTCATAAGAATTATGCAACACGAGTATTATACAGAGTACGCATGGATGAGAAAATTTACTAATTAAAAATATTTTATTTATTTGTACACAAAATTTTATAACCAGATCTATTATTTATGAGTCGAAATTGCAGTCGGACGTGGCCCATTGCGAATACCTGTTTGGTTAATATTTTGTTCAAATACGTTTTTATATGGTGTCACTGAGATTGAGTACACAGCCGATATTTTTAAAATTTTATTGTTCAAATTATAATTCGCAATCGGCAATGCTCTACTGCAATTTTCACTCGTTTGGTAATAATCTATTAATAACATTTCACAGCAGAATTGATAAACTAATCTGTGCGAAGTTCATCGACTCTGAGAGACATACTGTATGTTTTTATGAGTGTCGATACAAGAGGATAATAAGAATAAGCTAAGTATAATAATAATAAAGAAGTGGCACAGAAAACTCAGCCAGATTAATTTAAAAAGCATACACAATAACCGAAGATATAATGTAAACACAACAAATTTAATTTATAGAAAACATGACAATTTACATGCTTTTGGCGATCATCCTGTATGCCGTATAAGGCCCAATTTCAATAGAAAATATCTTACCGTGCTATTTTACATTCTTCTATCAAACACTCTGTATCTACCATGTTTGAAGTAAAGTTTTTTGCTTAAAGACTAAAGATGACGGTCTCGGATGAATAGCTCGAGCTTGAGCTCCTTGCCCCAATCATCGTTGTAGACCTAGACCGGTAAATGGTGCGCCTGCTTTTTCTCCTACCCCCCAACAATTGACGTGCATAAAATAACTAACGTAACCTCAAATTTTACGTTTTTGTAATTTATTCTCATTTTTAATGTTTTTTCCGAATATCTAGATTAGAACCAGTATAATATTTAAAAAGTCTCTTAAATAATATGCACAGAATTTTTTTATATCGTTGATTTATAAAAATATACTGATATTTACAGGTTGGAAATCCAACCTATAATTAGCAGTCTATTTTTAATATTCAATGATTTAAAAAAATTATACGTATCTAATCCGAGAGAGTTATTAATGTTACACTGATTCCAATCTAGAAATGCGAATAAAAACATTAAAAATTAGTATAAACTTACAAAAATGTAATATTTGAGGTTATGTTAGTCATACAATGCACGCGCTCTATAGTTAAACGTCAAGAAAATAAACTGACGTTAAGCATTTAAACCCTCGACTCTATATTCAGAATTATAAGTCAGAATTATAACTAATTAGAAAAAGTACGCCTTCGTACTATCATGTTACTGTCTTAGCAGAACTTTCTCTTATAAACTGTAACGAGGATAAGTGATTTAAACTCTTGTGCCATTAGTAAATAATTTAGGTAAAAGAAATGTACGTCCTAGAGGAAAATGGAAATAATGCATTTACTCGAGAGAAAAATCTACGGCAATTTTTGTTTTAATTTAAAATTTAAATAAGAGTTTCCTTTCCATTATGCTTCGGTGTAACGATATTAAATTCCATGTTGCGGAAAGCGAAAAATGTGATACAAAACCTTTCATAAGGAGTTCTTAAATACACATCAAATAGCAATCAATCTTCTTGTAGGTTTCAGAGGGTTAATAAATAAATAAAGAAGTATTATTTGTATATGAACATTTGCCTCTAAATTATACTCCCTTTGTTGTAGCTATCACAATAATTGTTTGGCCTTCTCTCACTTTTCTCACTAAGGATACTGAGATCCGACGGACTTGGATTTACTTAATCGGTTTTTAGAAGATAATGCATCGAAGAGAGAATTCGTACTATGCTGTACACGATATTTTCCTCTATAATAATAATAATAGTAAAAAGGCTGTAATACAACACAAAGACCTGGTTGTACAGTTGGTAATAGTATTTAAATGTGCGTAGAGAAATGTTAAAGTACATTGCCAAGTTTTGTATTTTAATATATTCACACACAGGCAAAAAGGAAACGGAGATAAAGTGGCATTTTTTCTCCTGAAGGTCGACACAGACATGAATTTCGTTACCGGTAGCCTATTGAATGATCACCACCACTAGTGATATATATATCTTGTTTAGATGTTTTTATAACTATTCAAAATATAGTTAACAGTAAACAATTTCGTACCAATATACGTTCCTAAATATCATTTATAAACAATATGAAAAGAATGGGCCCTAGAACGGGGTCCTGAGTAACTCCTAACGTTACCGATATTTAAAGTGAAATAATATTGTTTCAGGAATATTATCTGCCTATGGTATGGCTTTAGCCGACGTCGTTCAAGAATCTCAAGAACCCAGCGCCAAAACCTATTCCCAAGAAAATTTCGTGTACTTTGACGACCGTCTAAACTTCTTACAAGAGCAGTGCAAAAACGAGTTGAAGAGGCAAGGTTTCTCCGATGACAACATCGTTCTAGAACCTTACTTGCACATGAGATATGATGGAACTGACTGCGCTTTAATGTGTAGTCCTTGCAAGTCCAACACTGACGGCACGAAGCATGGAGATTTTCTTAAGACATTTGTCGAACGTTATAAATCTGAGTTTGGGTTTGTGATTCAAAAGAGAAATGTAATAGTAGATGATATACGAGTAAGAGGGATAGGCAAAAGTGATCTGGATAAAGAAGTATCTATTTCAAGTTCCGATTCGTCTCCGCAAGCCGTGTCTACTAATAAGGTTTTCTTTGAGACCGGGTACGAACATACGAATGTTTTTCTTTTGAAGGAGTTGCAAGCAGGCCAGATATTGAAGGGGCCAGCTATTGTTATGGACGAGTTGAGTACTATATTAGTAGAACCCGATTGTACTGCTATTATAACCAAATATGGTGACATCAAGATAACGATTGGTACTGGAAACGTTAAAGATATTGGACCTGAGTTGGATTCCATTCAGTTGAGTATTTTCAGCCACAGATTCATGAGCATTGCTGAACAAATGGGAAGGTAAGTATACTACATACATTTTGAAGTTGTTATAAAGTGACCGACTTACTCAGTGCTTACGTGTTATGCTTAAGATAATCAAATCTCTGGTTTGAATCCTGGTTAGGGTATGCATGTTTATTAGCGTTTTTAATATTAATGTTACCGAGATAGTGGCAGTGGGCCAGACTGCGACTGTGTAAGGCAATATGGCTAGTTGCTCTTATCTCCACACAGTACGAATCTCAGCTGCAGCAGGTGGCAACGTCGCAGGGAATGGTTGTTGTGTATGCGTGTCTTGATTGAATGATGGAATAGCTTTAGCTAAACTCCACCAGGACGTTAATGTAAATAATAATAATAATAATAATAATAATAATAATAATAATAATAATAATAATACTCGCCTAACGCAGTCTTGGAGAACAATAACAATAACTACCGGCTTTACTGGGACCGCTCTGTTATTACTGATAGAACCATCTCTGCAAATAGACCAGACATCGTCCTAACGAACAAATCAAAGAAACTTACTTTTCTGATTGACATAGCCATACCAAATACTCACAGACTACGACAAGCACATGCGGAAAAACTTAATAAATACAGTGAACTTGCAGAAGAAATTAAAATGATGTGGCAACAAGACAAGGTATTCATTGTCCCGATCGTTCTGTCCTCAACTGGCGTTATTCCTAATGACTTGAAGAAGGGCTTGGACGCACTCGGCCTTAGTCAGCATATTATTGTTTTGATACAGAAAGCTACGATACTCAGCACTTGCAATACAGTCCGGAAGTTTTTAAATCTACCAACTTAATAAACCTACAATAGAAACTTATTATCTTGCTTTAAAAAGCCGATAATAAGCGAACCCCACCCTCAGTGTGTGAGAACTTGGATAATAATAATAATAATAATAATCTACAGATCTATCATTACGGACCGAACCATCCATAATAACAGACCTGACATAGTCCTTCAAGACAAAAGAGAAAAGACCGCCTACTTAATAGATATTGCTATCCCAAACACTAACAACGTCCAAAAAACAATAACAGCAAAACATCAGAAGTACACGGAATTGATGGAAGAGATAAAACGGATGTGGGGTATGGACAATGTATATATAGTACCCATTGTACTGTCAACCACCGGCGTCATCCCTATGAGTTTACACGAAAACATCAAAAAATTAAATTTACACAAGGGTACTTATATAAACTTACAAAAAGCTGTGATTCTAGGAACAACAAGAATAGTCCGCAAGTTCTTGAATCAAACATGAGGGTGCTTGGCTTGGCCCGTACCTCATGAAAAATTGCCAGCATAGAAAGAGCTGAGAACAACAGAGATAATAATAATAATATTTATTTCTCCTCTTAATGTATATAAATATTTCAACATTATGAGATTATCAGGTGATATATATGTACATATATATTACAAGTAAATTATAGTAATTAACTGGTAATTGAAAAAAATTAAGATAATGCCACAAATAACATTTAGACAATATTGTAAATAAGTGTTAAATTCAAATAGAGGAAAAAACGATAATTCCTTGTATTTTGATTAATATTACAAACGTTTTTAAGAGTACCTTTTTTGCAGCCCCTTCAATGCTCTGTAAGGATGTTCAGGTATTCCATAATTTTACAGGGTGATTAAAAAATTACAGCCAGTCAATATTAATAATTATGAAAAAGAATTGAGAAACAAAAGTTATTTGATTGTTACCAAGTTTACATAGAGATACAGATCAGAATTTGAAAATTGTATCCTCAATGTAACGGAAACTATTGGAAAAAAAAGAATTTTCTCTGTCTCTCTCTCTTTAGGAGAATGTACTTCCTCATGGATGCATTTTTGGACTAAGGTAAGTTGGGTTATATGGGCCCAATATGAACTCAGGAATCACAGGTTGCTATCCGGGAACTCTGTACACCCTGTATATAGTGAGGGAGCGTCATAATTCCTAGCTTTCTGAAACGTTCTCTACAGGATGCAAAAATTGGCAAACCCAACATACATCTGATGACTTTTTTTGCATTGTAAAAATTTGAAGTGCGTCTGCTTTCAGCAGGAGGCTAGAACGTATGCTTTTATTTTTTGTGCAGAACTACATTGCCATGGATTTTGCAGAATTCAGGTTATTGCCATAATTTTTGCACCAACTGGACATAGTTGCAATGCAATCATTAGATTTAATTTCACATTTATCGGAGGCAATTACATTTGTATCGTCCGCATACATTATCTGAATACCAAATATCCCGAGGTTATCGGACAAATAATTAATAAATATATTAAACAAAGTTGGTGATAGGATCCTTGCGGGGTGCCTGTTGTAACTTCAATAATATCTGAACGTGTACTGCAGATCTCTACTTGTTGAGTTTGGCCAGAGTGGTATGTCTTTGGTCAGTCAGATGCTGAGCCTCTAATTCATATGTGGTATAGCTTTGTTATTAATGTGTATCCTCCTAGTGATTTTTGTCTCTTAGTTATTAAGTTCCTGTTGTGACTAGTCCGATAATTGACGCTGTTTGTATCAATTTTGTGATGAATAAAGATTCTGATTCTGATATTAACAGATTATGGTCAACAGTATCGAAGGCACGGCTCATATCTCATAATTCAATTGTTATTATTTAATGGCTCGTGAATATGTGTGATTGCATAGTCGAGCGCAGTAGAGGTGGAATGATTTACTCGAAAACCATTTTGGTAAGGCATTGAAGAAAGAAATTGGCAATGCAATGTATCGGTACGCCTCGTTATAGTTTCATCAAGCAAGTCTAATGTCAAGTGAACAGAAATTGTCTAATTTTTATTTTAAATCGCAAATTTGGTGAATGCGCTAGTGATTATAAAGATATAGTTATAATGATATTTTTTTTTACAGGCTGCACGGCGATGGTCCCATACTAATTTTTTCATCAAGTTACGGTCACGCCACAGCAGGCGGAACTTTTGAACTAGATGAAATTCTAATATTTTCAAAATTGCATTAAAACTGATAATTAGGTATTAGAGAGTTATTGCAAAACGAAAAGGGGCTGACTTTATTAAAAGAAACTTTGAATAAAGTATCCTGTATCCCAATTTATCATCCATTTTTAAAGTGAGTTATTGCAACGGTGTCCTCCTCATATATCTTATGTTAATACTTTATTTTGACAATTTTTCTTAACCTAAAAAATCCAAATTGGGCATTGCCGGTATTATTATCATGTGTTCGAGTTTAAAATGAATATGGAAGAACAATTAGAAGTAGCTATCCTAGCTGGTGTTAATGATGAAGAAATTGAAATGTTACTTCTACATAACATAATTGATATTTATATCGGTAATGAACAAATTAACGCTGTAAATCCCGTGAACTTCGAATTAAATAATATGACTGACGATGAAATAGAAGTTAATTTTCGTTTTCAAAGATGGGATATAATACTATTGCGAAATTACGTCTTCCTCATATTTGAATCTCACACGTTTTTCATCTTTTTCTTGTGCCATTATCGCCAACAAAAGTAGCAATTTCCTTAGGGAATTTTCGTTTGATGCAAGTTTCGACAAAAAGTTCCTAAATGTGTCAAAATTAAGGTGCTTTTAATAAAGGAAAGCCTTGCCCGTATTTAAGTTAAATACGGGATACCTGTATTTTATTAAAAGAAAATCCTTAACGATATTTTCAATGCGCATGCGTACATGTCAAATTAAAGGAAACTTTCATTAAAGGATCTGTAAACCGAAGTTGCAATCTCTCTATTTCCGAAAAACTCGAAGTTATACCAACCTCAGGTATCCCACAGAGATCTAATCTGGGACCATTTCTTTTCATTATGTTTGTTAATGACAAGTTATTACCATCATCCTGAGCTGTCTTCTATATGCTGTCAACCTGAATATATTTTTGTAGAACTATTTCATTTTTCAACACAATACAAATATAATTAATGACTAGTGTATGACTAAACTAAATATTTTTTAATCCACCAAAGAATTTTTTTGCTAGATTATATCGCTGCGAAGCTGTTATTTCGTTTGTAATATGAAAATAAACTCAAAATTTACGAGAAACATATTTTCGAAAATAATTAATATTTATATTACGCAGTAGAAACTGCGATTCCTTTTGTTGGACTCGCTTGTCGTTATATCAATTCGACGAAAATCGTTATTTGGCAATTAATTTTAATTTGGCTTCCTGCCCCATACAGGGTGTTTCAGGTAAGCGGTCATTACCTCTAGGGGTGATTCTACATAAAAAATATGACATAAAGTTCATATAAACATTGGTCCGGAAATTTTAAATTTTTTGCCTCTTGCAATATTCGTCCAAGCTTCTTCTTTTTCAAGTAAAAAATCGCAAAGTTCTAAAATTTTGATTTTTCCTTGCGGGATAACTGAAAAAAATGACAATTGCAGAAAAAATGTTTCGAACAAAAGTAGTCTATTTTTAGTGAGACAATTCGAATTTGCAATAGAAAATAGGAGTTCCCCTTTAAAAATACGAATTTGACCTTGAGTGACCTTAACCCTTCCATGCAAACAAAAAATTTCAAAAGGCAGCAGTGATTCCCTATGCCAGACTCCTTTCTGAGTATTTAAAAAAAGAATTCAAGTCGATATCTCAAGAATTGATCCTCAGAGCGAATTTTGCCCGTTCTTCCACACTGTGCGCTGTAGGACCAACAGGTATCGAGAAATTTGAAGCTATAGAAATTTTTTCAGTCTTCTTGCGAAAACAGAATTTTTTCAGTGAATTAATGGCGCCCATAATGAACATTTAACTTAATTTGTTAATCTTTAAAACCTGTTGACTCCTTTAATTTAGTAATAATTTGTTATGTTTCATTAGTTTATTCAAGAGAATAATAAATGGAATTTCACTAATTTTGGGCGCCCCCTCCAGAGGCCCGCAGCGCCATTAGGAGAAATTTCCGAACGCCTTGTATTTATATTAACTTTTGTTCGTACTTTTTTATGTAGAATCATACCTAAAACACCCTGTACAGTTGTTTTAAACATTTTATATAGTTTATTTGTGTGTATGCACATTATTGTTATGTATTATTATTATTATTTTTGTAATAAATTTCTTCCCATTCTTTACCATTTGGATAGTGTACGTACATAACTAAATAAATATTGAGCACATCTTGCGGCTGCTGCCTACAGGATTTTTCTAAAACTCCATTTGAGTAAAACGTGTGAAAATTTTCATTTACTTAATACCTGATATAATGTTTCTTAAACTTCTCCAATTGGATCTTATTTTTCTCCTAGAATTCTTCAGCGCACATCGATCTCGACCAACATCAAAGAGAGGTTAGATTTTTCGTGTGCCTTATTTGGAGCCGACGGTGGTTTGGTTTCGAATGCTCCTCACATCCCGGTGCACTTGGGCGCCATGCAAGAAGCAGTCCAATATCAAATGAAAACTAGGAAGGAGTTTAATGAAGGGGATGTAATCCTTTCCAACCACCCGGGGGCTGGCGGGTCTCATCTTCCCGATTTCACAGTCATAACCCCAGTATTTTACAAGTGAGTAGATAAATATTCAAGTATATATTGCGGTTGAATCTACAAGCGATAGCGATATGATAACTTATGTTCTGGAGGTGTGTTAATTAATAATGAAATTCAATATATTTCAAAATATTTATGTTGTGGAAAAATTCGTAGAATCAATGTAATTCACATCGAAAAAAGTTATATTTTTTTCTATAGCAATATATACAGGGTGGACCATTAATATAGGCCATAGTGCAGGGGTAGATTCTTTGCGACAAAATATGAGGATATAACCAAATTTGCTTTAGTAAAATGTTGCTGTGGAAAAAGATACATGGTTTTCGAGGAAATTGCCCTATGACATATGAATAATTTTTTGGAAGACAAATTCAAATTTATTGAAACAAAGTGTATTTAGATAGATAGATAGACGTGTATTGACCACATTATGTATAATTACATTTGTAGCAAGTCTTAGGCTGCTAACTGGAATTTAAATTTACATATAAATTGCCAGGTAGATATTACATTAATGAATTAATGGGTGTATACTGAGAAAAGAATACAGTGTATAACATAAAAAAGAGAAGAATAACAAGTATAAAAAACGTACATGTCAAAGTACAAAACATATAGTATAAAAGCATAGTATAAATATAGTACAGTTATAGTTATAGTTATAGTTAAAAAGTAAAAGAAAAAAACGTGAGTACATTTCATGATACAAGGAATACATCTGGAAGTGTCCTAAATTGCCATAGGAGTACTGATGTACTCATTTATGGAATAAAAACAGTATTTTAATACACGGTTTTAAATTTTAATCTTAAATCTATTATAGTCCACCTTTCTTATATTTTCGGGCAGTATATTATACAGTTTTAAATCTAATGAGTTTTTTGCAGATTTTGTCAGACGACATCTGGAGCCTCTAATAAATTAGACGATCTAGTCTCATAACTATGGCAGTCTGAGTTTGTGGGAAAGGTGATTTTATTTTTATGAACTTCCAACAATGAGTAAAATACATATAAGCAAGGTAAAGGCATTATGCCGTATTCAAGAAGTAAAGGTTTACAATGATCCTGATAATTAGCACCTGCAATTATTCTAATTGACCTCTTTTGCAAGATAAAGATTTTTGTAGGCTTGTGTAGAATGTCCCCAAAGTACAATTCCATGTGTGATTGAATTAACCTATGATACGCAGATAGCAACGTTTGATTATTAATGTATTTTTTTAATTGGCGTAGAAGAAAAATATTACTAGATATTTTATTGCTTATATATTCAATATGTGCGTCCCATTTAAGATTATCATCCAAGATAATTCCAAGGAGCTTGACACTGTCACTTTTAACAATCGCGTTATTGGTTGAGAAAATCTGTTTTCGGGTTTTATCTTATCTTATCCAGTTCTGTTTGGAAAGAGATAGAAGAAAAGATTGTTAATGAAAATAATGAATAAGAGAGGACCCAATACAGAGCCTTGGGGTACTCCGTGTTTCATTACCCTAAATCTGATGTTTGATTTTCATATCTTATGCATTGTCCTCTATTAAAAAGATATGACTCAAATAAATTTAACGTTGGTTCTCTACACCATAGTGGCTAAGCTTTTTAGTAAGAAGATTGTGAGAGACACAGTAGAAGGCCTTGCTAAAGTCTTCCAGCGTAATTGCTGTATATTAAAAAGTGTATATGGTTACGTTTTAGTTCTGTCATGAATGTCATTTGATCATTTTATTTTGTTCTTGTGTTCCTCGAACTAATTTCTTTAACTTCTTTATTTAAAATGCCCCGACATAATATTTTTTCAAATAGGGAAATGAGGGATATGATGTGCTTACGTACAAAAAAATTTTAGCGGACGTGCTGCAGCGAGGAGATATTTCAATATCCAAATAGAATACAGCCAGAGCATAAGATTTTCAAAGATCTGTTTCGCCGTTTGGGAGAAACGGGTTCATTTCGCCATAAAAATGATATAGGACGACTGAAACGAATTACTCCAGATCAAGAACTAGGAATTTTAGTTCGTGAGATCCTCAAGTCAGCTCAAGTCGTTTATCAGCAGCAACAGGGGTGAATAAACAATCTTTTCTAAGAGTCTTACGTAAAGAACGCTTCTACCCATATCACTTTACTCCTGTACAAAACTTGCTTCGAAGGGATCTTCCACAAAGGCTAAAATTTTATCAGTTTGTTCTAAATGAACACAAGAGGGATCGAAATCTTGTTAAGAACATTTTATTTGCCCACGAAGCAACTTTTACTCGCCGAGGCGTTTTTAACTGGAGAAATACCCATTACTGGGTAGTAGAAAATCCGCATGCCATTAAAGAAAGGCATTCAGCACGAATTTAAAATTAACGTTTGGTATTATCGGCGATCAGTTATTGGGACCATTTGCTCTTCCTCCAAATTTAAATGGACAGTCTTATCTGGCTTTTCTTCAAAATGCTCTTGCTGATATATTACGTGCTTTCATTCTAGACATACGGAACAGAATGTGGTTTATGCAAGATGGAGCTCCCCCTCATTTCTCCATTGAAGTCAGGAATTATCTTGATGAGACTTTCCCACGCAGATGGATCGGTCGAGGAAGTGAGTTTGCTTGGCCACCAAGGAGTCCTGATTATAATTCTTTGAATTATTATGTGTGGGGACATATGAAGTCTTTACCCTATGCAAATACTATCAATTCAAGAGAAGAACTGTGGTACGAAATACAAGACGCTGCCAATTTTATTAAAGGACAGGAAAATGTATTTTTCAATGTAAAAAAATCTTTTATGAAAATAATTATAAAAGGCATAGAAGTAGGTGGAGACCATATCGAAAATTTACTGTAAGTTGCAGCAATGGGGTTTTTGTATGGGAGGAAAGTTTATACAACAAATATTAATGTCATTAACTCTACTTTTATGTTATTTTTTGGTCTTCTAATAAGATTAGATCCTTTATTTTACAAACGTTTGATTTATGTATTTATCTCAATACAGTGAAAATACTCCATTAGTTCATAAGAAAGTGAGAAAGAGTTTACGCTGTTATTACCATTTTGTTTTCCCTTACGTTTTGTACTTTCTTCAATAAAAATATACATTGTTTCATTGAATTTGAATTTGTCTTTCAAAAAATTATTCAAATGTTTCATGAAAATTTCCTCGAAAACGGTTGGAGTTATCAAGTTCTACCAAGTTTACCTTTTATACGTGGAAATGGCGCCCTCATATGATTATCTGTTCAGAAGTACCACACGTTTCGTCAAAAAAAAAGAAAAAAATGTATCATCAGGTACAGGTCCTGCGGCGCCCTCTATGATCTAACGTGATGTAATACATAAATTACTGTTTCTTATAATAAAAAAAGTTCCTATAGGAAATTCTATAGTCAAGAGACTATTGAGTTATTGCAATAAAAAATGAAAGAGTAATTTAAATTTTGACACCCTGTATCTCTTTCCACAGCAACATTTTACTAAAGCATATTTGGTTATATCTTCATATTTTGGCCCAAAAAAATTTACCCCTGCACTATTGTCTATTATTAATGATCCACCCTGTATAATAGCGTAATAAATAGAATATTTTACAAGAGATGAAAATGATGTTTTTTCAGTGAGATGAGAATTGTCACGAAAGAAAAAAACGTATTTCATTTCGAGTAGGTAATGCTATTTTTTCTACGACATTGCAATAAAATATTGGATTAGAATATTAGAAATACTTTATTTATTTCTTCCACATCCACGTGGTGGAGTGAAAGTATAAATCGTAAAAATTTTTCTTGTTGAAATAGATTTAGAATGTCATGAAACATCGAAGTTTTAAATTTGAACAAAAATTTTCTGACTGTCTGCCAGTCTGTAATTTTTTTGTGCGCACATTTTTTCTGGAACGGCTTAAGGTATTGAATTAAAATTTTATACACGTATGCATAATAACGAGATCTGGAACAGGATTGTCTTTTGAACTTATCAGGTGAAGGTTAGGAGTAAATAGGGGAAAATAAGTAAATCAAGCTGGTAAAAGTACAGAAATTTGGGACTTGATGTATACCGGGTGAGTCACGAATTGCGCTCGCCCCGATATTTCCTAAAATATTTGGAATAGAAAATTGAAATTTGGAGGCCTTATTATACGACTAAAATGCCATCTTTTCAATAAAAAATCAAGTTTGGTGCACATCCGGTTAGACCGGAAATGCCCACAACTATATGGAGCTAAACACAATTACATCCACAAGGACATTTGCAATAGAATGCCACATCAGTTCGGTTTTCAGAGTTTTATTTAAATGAACATAAATATCAGGCCTATAAATAAGTAAAAATCAATTCCGTTTGAACAATTAAACTTAAACTAGGTAACAGTAGGTATCTTTAAAATAATTAATATAATTAAACCATAAATTGACATTTATAGATATTGTTCAAAATGTCCACCATTTTTTTCTATACACAATTCGGCTCTGCGTACAGTTGCTTGAATGGCTCTACGCAATTCAGCCGGCGTTATTTCATTAAGAGCCCGTACAACTTTATTTTGCAGCTCTTCACGGGTATTTGAAGGAGTTTTATAAACTTTATTTTTGAGAGTGCCCCATACATAATAGTCGAGGGGTGTTAAGTCAGGTGACCTAGGAGGCCACCTGATATGTCCTTGATTTGCGATAAGGCGTTCACCATGCAAGTTGTTTAAATATTCCATCACTCTTTTGGAATTATGTGGGGGAGCACCATCTTGTTGGAAAAACAGATTTTGTAAATAGGCAAGGGGAAGTAAGTCAAGAAATTCTGCTGTCTGGTTTTGTAAACAGAATAAATATCGTTCGCCAGTAAGTGTTCCATAAAAAAATATGGGTCCAATTATTCGATCTCCAAGTACTCCAAGCCAACAGTTAAACCCAAATCTTTCCTGAATATTCCCCCGCCCTACCAATCTCGGATTTTCTTGAGCCCAGTACCTAGTATTATTTCTGTTAAACATACCTTGGTTCGTAAATCTACTTTCATCTGAATATAAAATATGAAAAGGAAAACCTGGGTTTTGTTGTACTGCATTTAAGAACCAGTTGCAATATACTAGCCTCCTGTCGTTATGATCTCCATAAAGATGTTGGTGTATTTGGTATTTATAAGACCGAAACTTATGTTTCTTTAAAATTTTGCAAACCGAAGACTGACTAATGTCGCATTCCATTGACAATTCCCTTGTTGATGTTGTTAGGTGTACCATCACAAATCCTAATACATCAATTTCTTTGTCCTCACTTACAATAAATATTTGATGGTCATCTTGTTGATTGGGTTCGTTTCTTAATTCTTGTTCCACTCTGGCAAACAAGTGTCTGCTTGGATGAAGTCTGTTGGGATATCGTTGCTGATACAGTTCTGCAGCTGCAGTTGAATTTTTGAGACGCTCTCCATATATCAGTAACATATCGACCTTTTCATTTCTACTAAAATTATTCATTTTCTTTAATTTTTACTCAACGAGATTTCCGCAACGCTTTATTTTGTATCTGCCTGACAGCTGATATTGTTTTATTATATTCAATGGCTACTATAATTTTTCCAATGTTATTAGGTTACCAGATTTACACAGAAATGTGCCATTTTAGTTTTCAAAGCCCACTAATCTATTATCTATTAGCCGCATGTTTCTAAAAGCTTGGTTGCATTGTATTTTGGCTGAAATCTCAAATATTTCTGAGAGGATTTTCAAAATTTTGGTATTATTATATTCGTATGAAAATGAGGTATTTAAAAATGTTGGTGAACGATTAAATTCCCATTTAAAAAAACCGAGTTCGTGGGTAAAAATCACATTTAAAAATTTTAAACGCCTCTAGAGAATTAAGTAATGCAATCATATTGCTCATTTTATTTTTATAGTAACGTAACACACAAACTAAAATATATTTTGGGCACCACAGCACTCTGGATTCAGAAATAGATTTTTTTAATACAATTTTTAATGTTTATCAAAAAGTGACCAAAATGGATGTATTGTATTCAAAATTTCCTCTAGATTCAAAAAATTTAAAAATATATAGGGTGTTCCATTTAAAAATCGAAAGTTGTGGGCATTTCCGCTCAAACCGGATGTGCGCCAAACTTGAATTTTTATTGAAAAGATGGCATTTTAGTCGTGTAATAAGGCCTCCAAATTTCAATTTTCTATTCCAAATATTTTAGGAAATATCGGGTCGTGACTCACCCGGTATACTAAAGGCCAAGGCTTCAGATTTTTTATAGTATTATCCCTCCCCTCCACCACCTCTCTCTACCCCATTATTAAAGGGGTTGATAGAATATAATTGAGATATTCACTTGAAATATGATACACGTATATAATATGACACTTGGAACTAGATTGTATTTTGAGATGATTTCGTTGAAGGGTAGGGGGTTAAATAGGGCTAAATAGGGGAGAATAAATGAATCAAGCTGGTAAGAGTACAGAAACAAATGAGATATTTCGGAGAAACCGACTTTTTCCACATAAAATCCAACATGGCGGCGTTAGCAGCGACTGCTTTTGTTGGTAAAACATGAAAGCTATTTTAGAGACCCATTATACATCTAATTTGATTCATATACCTAGATTAGTATAGTTTTGTTGAGTATTGCTTGGTATAAACGTGTACTATACCTATACATGATAATTGTTTCTCAGAGGAAGCAGTGCACCCATCTTCTTCGTTGCAAGCCGTGGGCACCATGCTGACATCGGCGGCATAACTCCGGGTTCGATGCCTCCTCACTCGACAAGTTTGGACCAAGAAGGTGCTGCCTTTAAATCTTTCCTTCTCGTAGTTAAGGGAAAATTCCAAGAAGCGGAATTTACGGAAGCCATTAAGAAAGCTGGTGGAAGAAATTTGAACGATAACATTTCGGATTTACGTGCTCAAGTAAGTCCAACTTGAATTAATGTCTAATTGCTCTGATTTTTAATATGTTTTTACCGCGCTAGTTCGGTAAAGTGACGTTTTACCGAAATAGTGCGTTAATGTATGTCATTATGACATTGAAGTGAATATTGTAATGTTTGACATTACATATTGATAGTAGATAAAGTGTTTTACTACTCTCTATCGCTTAGTCTTTAATATATACGAAACTGTTATCTATATCTGCTGCTATTTTATAAAATAAGTATGGTATATTTATTTTAAGGTATGAGGTTTTTAAAACAATTCCATTTTTATGATGGCACCTTGTAAAAATTAATGTCACACACAAATATCCGATATTCTTGGCCTATGATTATTTTTCAGATATTTGAGATTTATACATATCTGGACAATCGAATACCACTTTTAAACTACCATAATTTTAGAGCTGTACAGGGTGCCCCAAATTGCTTGATTCTGGCTGGTTTTCCAATTTTCAGACCAGGTAGAGGATAACTGACGTATGAGTCTAGAGCTCGATTTTTGTGAAACGCCGATTGGTGAAAACCGCATTTCGATATCTCTAACCGTTTCCGAGATATCGGCAAAAATTAAACAGTTGGCATATTCCGAAAAACTGTCATAACTCTTTTATTTATAAATATTTTTTCAAACAGTAAAAACTTTCTATATACACTTTTTGACGTAGAATAAGATGCATTTGTCAAAACATATATACCGCTTTTCAATTGTTCGATATCAAAGCTAACTTTGTTATTTCAAATGGAAACCATAGTTGGCTTTGACTTTAGAAAATAGGAAAAAAAATAAGCTTTCCAAAAATATATATGTCAAGATATGTCTAGTCATCCTTGCTGCCAATATAACACATTTCTCTTTAAAAATGACATTTTTTTTTAACATTTAACATTTTAACCCAGTTGGCCACACAAAAACAGTTGCTTTGCATATCTAAAAGTTAGTTTGACAGTAAATAAAATAAATGTTAAAGTTGACATAGGTTATAATCTCTCTGCATTGTTCCAAAATGTATGAAAACTTTAGAAAATGCCAGATGTTTATATGCTATATTGAATCAGGCCGAAATTCTGAAGATGCATTAAATCTATATTTCGAACGTTACCCTGAACGCCAGCAGCCAAGCGAACAAATATTTCCTAGATTGGGAAATGCTTTGATGAATTATGGATCATTTGTCAAGCCCAGACCTAAACAGTATGTTATTGAAGGTAGAGACGAGGTGGAGGCAGAAGTAATTGGAGCGGTTTTAGAAAATTCTGAAATTTCTACCAGAGAAATGACTGTAACTAAGGGTGTGAGCAAAAGCCGTAGCCAAAGAATTCTCAAGAAATATAAATATAAACCTTATAAAATCAGGCTCACTCATCAACTGCAACTGGTTCATCAGAAAATGCAATGAAAATGAAAATTTTCACCGAAATGTCATTTGGACCGACGAAGCAAGAGGAACCAGCAACGGAATATTTAATCGACATAATCGGCATCGTTGGTCGGACCATAATGAGCATGTTTTCCAACCTAGAAATATGCAAGGACGATTTGGTTTCAATATTTGGATTGGAATAATGGGGCAACGAATGATTTGACCTTTTATTTATGACGAAAACCTTAACGCCCAACGGTACGTTAATATTTTGAAAAACATTGTTGAACCATATTTAGAAGACTTGCCCCTTGCCGATTTGGTACGAAAGTTTTATCAACAAGATGGCGCACCAGCCCATAACGCGGCGGTTACAAGGAACAAACTAAATCAAATGTTCGAAGATCGGTGGATGGGAACAAGGGGGCCCATACCATGGCCTGCAAGATCTCCTGACCTAAGTCCTTTGGACTTTTTTATTTGTGGTTTCGTCAAAGACTAGATATTTAAAACCATACCAGAAACGCGTCAAGATTTAGAGCAACGAGTGAGAAATACAGTCGCTGGGATAACACCTTTACAACTCTTAAATGCCGAGAAATCAGTAAATAAGAGATGTCAATTGTGCATCGACCAAAATGGTAGACAATTTGAACACTATTTGTGATACTTCAATCGTTAAAGATTTGTTACCTACTTAATGAAGTATGTTTAATTAATAAAATTAATTTAATAGAAAAACTATTGTTTTCATTTGAATAACTGAAACTCTTGTTTTCCATGGCCAACTCTGCTAAAATGTCATTTTTAAAGAGAAATGTGTTATATTGCCAACAAGGATGGCTAGACATATCTTGACATATATATTTTTCGAATGCTTATTTTTTTTCCTATTTTCTAAAGTCAAAGCCAACTATGGTTTACATTTGAAATAACAAAGTTAGTTTTGATACCGAAGAATTGAAAAGCGATATATTTTTTTTTGACAAATGCATCTTATTCTACGTCAAAAAGTGTCTCTAGAAAGTTTTTACCGTTAGAAAAAATATTCACAAATAAAAAAGGTATGACAGTTTTTCGGAATCTGCTAAATGTCAATTTTTGCCGATATCTCGGAAACGGTTAGAGATATCGAAATGAGGTTTTCACCAATCGGCGTTTCACGAAAATCGAGCTCTAGACTCACGTCAGTTATTCTCTACCTGGTCTGAAAATAGGAAAACCAGCCAAAATCAAGCAATTTGGGGCAGCCTGTACGTGTACATTGGTACAAAAATATTGAAAAAACTGAACTAAACTTTCTTATACTATAGGTACTAATATTTCTTAAATACAACACTTCTTGAATTCAAAGAGGAAGCAGTCTCGAGGTATCCATTTTTAGATCGTCATTTTCAAATCGTTGTAAGTTGGAAAATATCAATTTTCATGAAATCATGAAAAATAATATATCAACTTTCTCTATTACGATTCAATTGTCTATCAGGTCTAGTGGCTAATTCTTTATTTTATACCCACCCTTTTAGAAGAGATGGGAACTACCTCCCAAATAAAAGTCCTGTACATAAAAGATTATACGATGATGAAAAAAAGAAATATAGGAATAATATTAAAGTAGTCAAACAAACCTATTATAACACCAAAATAAATAACTCTTCAAACAAAAATAGGGAGACCTGGAAAATAGTCAATAAAATATTAGACAGAAATAAAAGTGGTGCTAAGGGCAACATCACCCTCAAGGTAAATGACAGCGTCATAAACGATATTACAGAGGTTGTAACAATATTTGCGCATCACTTCTCTGATGCTGCGCCTAAAATAATTGAGGAACACTTTGGGTCAAACTTATCTCTGCCATGCACTCTAAGTGAGAATTATGTGTACTCACTGTACTTTAATCCCATCACTATAGAAGAGGTGCACAATACTATTATCCAATTAAAAAATAAAAACTCAGCTGGCTATGATGGACTCACGGCAAAAATTGTAAAAAATATTGAAAATAACATATTAGAACCATTTGTATACTTGTTAAATAAGTCAATAGAAGCTGGAATCTTTCCTGACAGCCTGAAATTAGCAACTGTCATTCCACTACTAAAAAAAGGTGATCCCACCGTTTTGGATAACTATCGACAAATTTCCCTCTTAAGTGTTCTCTCAAAAATACCTGAAAGAGTAATGTACAACAGAATTTCTGAGTATGTTGAAAAGAATAAAATATTAACTCTCTCGCAGCATGGGTTTAGATCTAACAAATCGATTGAGACAGCATGCTATCACCTTCTAGAGTATGTTTACAAATGTTTGGATGAGGGTAGGTATGTGGTGTCATTATTTTTTGACCTCTCCAAAGCATTTGACACTGTTAATAAAGAAATACTGAATAGTAAATTATATAGTCTCGGCATTAGGGGTAACATTCTGCTGTGGTTGACTTCCTATATGGAAAATAGATCTCTCAGGGTGAGGTTAAATGATCAGGAGTCGGACACATTTAGTGTTGCACTTGGGGTCCCTCAGGGCTCAGTGTTAGGCCCATTACTATTCATGCTCTATGTAAATGATTTACCCAGCTACATGGAGCATGGTCATGTAACAATGTTTGCGGACGACACAACAATCACCGTGTCAGCTGCTACACCCGAAGAGCTTCACATTAAGGTCAACAATATTATAGAATCATTAAGTGCGTGGTGTCAAAGAAACAAGTTGATTTTAAATGAAAAAAAGACAGTTTGCCTAAACTTTCACATTCAAAAGACCGTACCATAAAACTTCATGGTCAATGATATTGTGCTATCGGATTCTGTCAAATCACTCGGCACCTTACTTGATTCCAAACTCTCCTGGTGTAGACATATAGATCATGTATGTAATAAACTGAATAAGGCATTTTTTGCAATGTTACAGTTAAAATCCACTCTAGGCAAGGAAGGCTTAATCAGCATATATTATGCTATGGCGTATAGCCACATTTCATTTAATATCATTGCATGGGGCAAAGCTGCTGAGTGTGAAAGAGTGTTTATCTGTCAAAAAAGAATTATTAGGCTTATCTTTGACCTAAAAATAAATGAAAGCTGTAGAAAAATATTTATAGGAAAACGTATTCTTACAACACCCACCATCTACATCCTAAAATGCCTAACCTTTACAAAAAATAACATAGCTCTCTTTAAAAAAAGGTCTGATTATCATAACTATCCAACGAGAGATGGCGATCTCTTATGTGTACCGAATCACCATAAAAGCTTATTTAAACGATCATCTATATATAACTGTATCACCCTATACAATGCTCTCCCAAAAAATCTTCGTGATATTCCAAGCAAATTAAAATTTAAAATAAAACTAAAAGAATATCTATCGAATAAGGGCTATTACACAATATCCGATTTTATTGAAGGTAAATGATGTTATCTGTTCTACTTAGTAGGTCACATATTATGTATGCACACGTACTTTGTCTTATATTTGTTGTTAATTTTGTTTTATATATTAACTGACTAAGCTTTGACTACATCTTAGTATTCTTAGCTCAGAAAATTTGTTAAATAACTTTATATGAACTGTATTCTTTACCGTCGATTCATGTGTTTTTTGTTGATTTGTTTAGTTTACTAATTTTATTGATAAATTTCATGAATTGTACTCTATACATACATTCATGTACACTTTGACTTGCCATATGTACTATTTGTATCTTGAATGGTTAATAAAGTATTATTATTATTATTATTATTATTGGGAGTTATTTAACAATTTGCATAGATATTTCAGAACAATCATGAACATTCATACATTGGACCAGAATTTCTATGTAAAAAGCTTTGCCCCAGTATCAGTTTTCAATAGTAAGCACATCGCGGCTGGTCTCCGGATTATATATTAGGCGAGTTGTATTGCTTTTTGCCGTATTTTTTTATACAGGTGGCGGCCAACAAAAAGGGGATCGACTTGGTGTGCGAGCTGATCGACCAGTACGGTTTGGAAGTTGTCCAGGCCTATATGGGCCATATCCAGAGCAATGCGGAAATAGCTGTCAGAGACATGCTTAGACAGGTCGCGAGGAACACACTGAGAAGAACCGGTAAATCCATCTTGGAAGCTGTGGAGCACATGGATGATGGATCACCGATTAATTTGAGAGTGACTTTGAACGAAGAGGAAGGATCTGCTTATTGCGACTTTGCGTAAGTCTTGTTTAATAGTGTCATTATATTTTTAATAGGCATAGCTGGTTGCTCAGGTGCATTGATACGGTCATAAATTAACGCTTTGGATAATTTGAGAGGGAGACAGAGGCGGCGTAATTCTAAATGGGCCTATTCTACATATTAATTTAGTTAAATTGTGAAACTCAATGACTTCAGATAGGATAGACAAAGCATTCCCTATACATTAATGCAGGTGTTGTTGTGTTTCCCTATAATATGATACATTCTATTCTTAAAAAAGGATGGAGATAGTTTTGTTTATGTTTTGGTACTCGTTGCCAGTGGCGTATATGTTAGAGAGGGTGATAATTTTGTATAATTAATATATAAATTTCTCTTCTAGTTCGACTTCAAAGTAATATGAATAACATTGTTATTTTGTATTAAATTCAAAATTATTTATTTAAATATTAAGAACACAAGAACAGAAAACAGTACATATGTCAAGAATAATGGTATGTTTAATAATACATAATTATTAACTTTAGTGATAGTACACACAACTTGTGTGATACAAAATATTTCAAAAAGGTTAATTATTTTTTAGATATTCTCATATAAACTTCTTCTAACATAATATATTTAAATTAATTCAACATAAAAGGCACGCTTTTATTATATAAATTAAGAATAATGAAATGAATAAAAGTAGTTGAAAAAAACAATAAAATCAATTTAAGTCAAATGCTTTCAGAAAAAAAAAGCAGGTGTGACATGGATATTTATTAACTAGGTTGGTATCCTATTATACAATATACATAAACAATATTCGTGAATATATCTTTTTAAAAAAAGAACTAAATAAATAATACAGAAATAAAACTCGAAACAATTATATTCTAAGGACAGATAAATGGATACATATTTCAGCTACATTACCGGGATACCTAGAGAGTTATACAAGTTATGATTTGTCGTTGTCAAATAATGATACCAATGGAAATAAATCTTTTTCCCGTCCATTCGACTTTTTGATGACGTACTGCCAGTTCTGATACTTTAGTCTGTATTGCTCTGAGGGAAGCTTCACTTAATCCAGAACTTCTGTCGACTGACATAAACCATTTTGTGATGGTGGCAGGATGAGGAAGAGCACGACACAATTTTTCCCTTACATAATTGTATGCTTTAGCAGAATAAAAGTGTAACGTTAATGCAAAAGCTCTTAGCTCAGGTGAATACTTCTCTTTCGATTTCGAATCAATTATTCTTCTTGCAATTTCACCAGGTAGCCCAGGTAATAATGTCTGTAAATTACAAAAAATATAGGAGCATATATAAGGCAAGTGGTGTTATTGACTTTTTTTATTATTATGCACAAATTTTCTGTATTGTAATCTTGTTGGGCACAAAATCTATTTTCAATACATTAGGACTTTAAAATTTATAGAGGACGCTGATAATAGTTTAAAAATAAAAATGTTTTCAAGTAAACTGACATTTCTGTGCAGTATATTAAAGAATGTCATAAGAAAAACTTACTCTGAATTAGAAAATCTGAAATGTTTCAAATTTGATAACTAAATAATTCTACAAATAATATAATATTGCACTTTTAAAATAATAGGTACCATTTGCACTAAAACTTTATTTTCATTTAACTATATTACTCAATTTTAAAACATAAAAAAACATTTTCTATACTCCCAATATTACTGTACTGAATATTTACAATTTTACTTATTTGTCGTTACAACCCGAGGTTACGCTTATGAGATAATTTCACCTACCTGTGAAAAGATCGATTAACTCCAATTTTAAAGGGACATCTACATATAACACAATATTTTCCCATTGTTTATTCACAATAACAAATTCAGTCTTCAAAGACACTACAAAATCACTGTAATTACAACGTTTAACCTCGGTTTATCACAAACACTTTAATGGCGGCCAACGCTACAACTGAATCGTAAACAAAACGTTTGGAGAGGGACTGCGTGCGCATATACCCACGTGCCTTTAGCCAATAGACTGTTGCGTACCGATATTTATTTTTAAAGCAATGTAAACAAATAAAATGATACATAACAAACTACGAGGATGCTTTGTCTATCCTAGTTTTCTGAAGTCATTGGTGAAACTTGTTTGATCCGAACTGAAAACGAATAAAATAATATCCCTTTTTCTCAAATGATGAGGGTTGATAACACCATCATAAAATAATTTAATATAAAATATGTAACTTAGTCAGTGAGAACCTAAGGGAGGATCCCCTGCAATTGAGACTACTCTAGAGAGGATTATATTCCGTGACCCCGGATCCTTCGCCATTTTTTGAAATATTATTTCCAATTTTAAGTGTCAATTATATTCCGTGACCCCGGATCCTTCGCCATTTTTTGAAATTTTATTTCCAATTTTACTTTGTTTTAATACTTAAACAGTTTATTATATTCATTAAAAAATAAGTGGTCATTGATATATTCAGTTAATAACATTTTCTTCTTCTTTACTACAGCACATTTTGTGAAGTGTGCTGAATTACATAGAGAGAAATAATTTTGGTATACCGGGTGGTCACGGCCCACGAGTCAATGTACGCCCCCAATATTTTGGTTGTTTTTGTATTTAAAAATTTGGTTTTTGGTACACAAAAATTCCGGCTGAACCGGAAGTGACATCAAATTTTTTTACTTAAATGGAATGACTATATTTTTTTATGGTTGCTCATTAAGCATAAATTTCCAAGTGCAACAGTTTTTTTCAGATGTAAAAAATTTCAAATAATAAGAGAGATACGAACAATTTTTTAATTTTTTCAAAATGACCGCGTCATATGAATGCGATGTAAGAAAATTACTAAGTAGGCTATGGAAATTATTAGTAAGGTTGTAGACTTGTCTGTAAAGAAGAAAATAGTTGTTTGAATTACTGATAGGTACCAGTATTTTAAGTTTTTTTTTTTTTCAAAAAACGGAATTTCATTTTCATTTTCATTTCCGTAGGGGTCCTATGGAATATTTTTTAATGGAACTGCTATTTCTTTTATTAATCAGAAATAATTATTCATAAACTATAATTTTTTCGCCATGAATCATTTCTTAACGATATCCTTCATAATAATAGAAGTATTTTTAAAAAGTAAGCGCCAACAAATCATTTTAATAAGGTACCTATCTACATTTAAATCCAAAATTGCAGATAGCCATGAAAATGACAGACATTCGCAACAATTGAATTAGTCTTGACTTACTCACTAATTTTCTGAAGCAAGTGTATTAAAGTTATTATAAACAAGAAAATTAGTATAAAATAGCTGAAAATTATTCAAGAGATGAAAAAGTTGACATGATCATTATTTTTGGAGAGACTCGACGTAATGCAATTAGAGCACAAAGTCTGTATAGACGGAGATATCCAGAAAGAAGACAACCTCCGAGAAACTATTTCGCCCGGTTGGAGCAACAATTTAGAACTGAACCTAATGTAGAAATTGAAGAAAGATTTATTGTGGATGAAGAAACGGAAATTAATGTATTAGCTTTAGTGCATGTTGACCTAACCATTTCGATAAGACAAATTGAACATGAATTACCAGTTTTCAAAGAATCAGCCAGAGAAATTAAAAAAAAAAAAACACGGCTATCGTTCTTATAAATATCAATTGCATCAATTTTTGTATGAGAAAGATTATCAACGAAGAATAACCTTTAGTAATTGGTTACAGTTACGCCAATTAAGAAATGATAATTTTATCAAAAACATTTTGTTCACTGATGAATCGAGATTTACAAACTTTGGGTTATTTAGTCGAAATAACTCTTGATATTGGGCAATTGATAATCCTCACATTATGAGACAGGGGCGGTTTGGCTTCAATGTTTGGTTAGGCGTACTGGGCGACCATATCATAGGTCCAATAACTTTTTAACGAAACTCTAACTGGACCAAGATATCTAGAATTTCTCCAAAATTATTAAAATTATTTTTTGTCTAATTTGTGTTTACTTTTTAAAAATACTTGTATTATTACGAAGGATATCGCTAAGAAATGATTAATGGCTAAAAAATTATAGTTTATGAATCATTATTTCTGATTAATAAAAGAAATAGCACAGATCCATTAAAAAAAATTCCATAAAACCCCTACGGTAATGAAAATGAAATTCCATTTTTTGAAAAAAAAAAAAAAAAAACTAAAAATACTGGCACCTCTCAGTAATTCAAACAACTGTTTTCTGCTTTACAGACAAGTCTACAACCTTACTAATAATTTCCATAGCCTACTTAGTAATTTTCTTATCGCATTCATCTGACGCGGCCATTTTGAAAAAATAAAAAACTGTTTGTATCTCACTTATTTTTTGGAATTTTTTACATCTGAAAAAACTGTTGCACTTAGAAATTTATGCTTAATGAGAAACCATCAAAAAAATATAGTCGTTTCATTTAAGAATAAAAAGTTGATGTCACTACCGGTTCAACCGAAAGTGATAGTTTCATTCCTGTTGGCCTAAAAGTAGCCTATTATTGTCTAATTTGTTTGTACCAAATTTTTAAATACAAAAACAACCAAAATATTGGGGGCCTACATTGACTCGTGGCCACCCGGTATATAAAATAATTTAATCTAAAATATGTAACTTAATCAGTCAGTGAGAACATAAGGGAGGATCCCCTTCAAATGAGCCTCTAGAGATGATTATATTACGTGACCCCGAATCCTCCGCCATTTTTTGAAATATTATTTCCAATTTTACGTTTCAACAGTTAAACAGTTTATTATATTAATTAAAAAATAAGTGCTCATTGATTTATTCAGTTAATAACATTTTCTTCTTATTTACTACAGCATAGTCTGTAAAGTGTGCTGAACTACATAGAGAGAAATCATTAAATAAAGTTTGTACAATGTTGTGAAACAAGGCCTTCCTTGTATTTTAAAAACTATTATAACATTTCAAAGCAAAACAATATAAAGTGAATTTATTTGAACACATTTTTTTCTATTTTTTAATATATTTTTTTACAATTGGGATAAAATGCTACACACATTTTTCTCTGTGCAGTGTAGGTTCTTGTATATAATATTTTATATTCATTCCATTTGCCTCTGTTTATACCTAAATCAGTTACTACTTGACGCTTGCGGAAATGAAAGTAGATAAAAAACCATTTATAATATTTTACGTTTTGGATGATAAAGTGTAGAAGAGAAAACAAAGGTTTTATCCTGATCCATAAATCATGTTAATAAATATGGTGCAATTAAAGAAAAACTCAATTTTCGATACATTTTTTTATTAACATATTGCACATTTGATCAAGGAAAGGTATACTTCTGACACTTCAACCAAAGACGGTGAAAACATATTTATTATTTAAACGTCTTGGTAGACCTTCATATAAGCTTCTGAATCATCTTTACGTGTTTTTACTTTCTTGTGTCAAATCAATGGAGAAAATTACCTTAATATATTTTTACATCCCTCGGTTACCAAAAAATCAGTCTCCCATATTTTCTTGGATTTTAATGTTTCAGCCTATGCACATTACGAAAATTAAGGTCTCTCAATTCTGTCAGTTAGTCTGTCTGTCTGACGGTCTATTGCCCATCTGTTGGCGCTATATTTATAACATATTTCTCGTGTTCGTTTTTTAACTTTTCACTACGTATATTTTTCCCTAAAAGCATAATAGGTATTTTTTTCTTTAGAATTATCAAAGAAAACCTACTGTACTTTTAGGGAAACGTATCAGGGTGGTCAGTCTATAAAATAATTCATCAAGAAAGTCCCGAAAAATAATATTTGCAATATAGTTGACACTACTGTCGAGTAAGAAATTATTATACATTTAGAGCAAAATATAATTATGGGATGGTCACCCTAATATTCCAAAAGCCAGTGACACTCAAAAGTTTCTTGCATGTAAACTGATAGTCATTCTTGTAGGCCCATTCAGAATGGTATCGAGATATTCTGTTGAAAATTATGAAATGTTCCCTATTAGCGTTTCCTTGTAGTGGGAATTACTTAAAAAGTCTATTATTTATACAAACCCCAACCGATAGGCATTTGTGAAATATCTTCAAGTAATTTTCTTACTTTTTGTTTTTTGGCAAACCAAAAATTCATAAACCTGACATTTCCTAAGACCAATTGTGACTTCAATTAATTCTCCATGTATCAAACTCAAAATATTTATTAAAAATCCTGAATTCAATATCAGGTTCCTCCGAGTCTTATATTAAAAATAACATTTTTTAGAAAAGCAGTCAGAAAATCATTTTAACAATAATCGTCTAATGGTCAGTTTTGATGTAGTAAGCCTATTTACAAATGTTCCTGTAGATAAAACATTAATAATAATTAAAACAAATTGCAACAAGATGGGAATTTGGCGAATAGAACTAAGTTAAGCAATGAAACTATAATGGAATTACTTACACTTTGCATTAAAACAACATACTTTCAATTAAATAATGACTTCTATTAACAAGACTTTGGGATGGCCATGGGTTCGTCATTATCTCCAATATTAAGTAACATTTTCATGGAAAATTTTGAGGAAAGTAATATTAATAATCTAGCTTATAGACCCATTGTATGGTGGAGATATTTAGATGGCATTTTTGCCATATGGCCTTATAGTAAAGAATGTTTAAGTAAATTTTTGAATCAGATTAACGAAAAGAACCTTAAATTTACAATAGAAATAGAAAATAATAATGAATTACCTTTATTAGGTATTTTATTTAAAAAATTAGATAACACATACCAAACCAGTGTATACAGAAAACAAACACACACAAACATGTACTTAAATTTCAATTGATCTCAACATATTAGTGTTAAGAAACGTGTTTTTAAGTGTTTGTATGACAGAGCCAAAATTATTTTTTCAAATGATGTAATATTAAGGAACGAAAAGCAATTTATAAAAACTGTCTTATTGAATAATCAATATCCTGATAGTTTTGTTGATAGTCAGTTGTTGAACATTGGTAGTAGAGATAATATACTATCACGACCTGAGATATCTAGGTCAATGGCAGTAATTCCATATATACATGGTTTATCGGATAAATTACGAAAAATTGGGAATAGGTTTTCCGTACGAACGGTTTTTCAAACGGGCTCCCGCTAAGATCAGTTTTATCAAAAACCAAACCTCTAAATATTGTTCAAAATTAAAAAAATTGTATTTATAGTGGTCCGTTACTTAGGTGAATTATGTAGACCTTTCAACGTAAGGCTGGTGAACATAGAAATTACGCCAGAAGGGAAGAATTTGAAAAATCCAAAATTTATGAACACGCGTGGGATAATAATCACATGATTAAATGGGACTCGGCGAAGGTTTTAGAAAAAGAGAGCAACGGAACTAAAAGAAAACTTAAAGAATCCGCGATTATTTTATTAAACGAGGATAGATGTGTTTCAAATTATTCAATAGATTTTTGTACTAGTTGGTTGCCCATCCTTAGAGAGGAAGTAAAGATAAATATAATTTAATGTCTCACGTGACTATGGAAATACATAAACAAAGAACTGTCATGGTTGACGGCCAAAAAGTTTTGAGAACGGAAGTAGACTCTCTTCCGAAACGTTAACTGCCTATAGCTTTCATTTTCATTTCTTATTTTATAACATTGTTCTAGTTTATATATCTTTAGGTACGAGACTTTTTGAAACAGTCAAGTATTCAAGAACCAACCTCGGTCTAATCCGTTTGGCGCAGAGGTTTTTTATTAAAGTTTTTAAATATTTTTCAGTGGCAAAATACCCAACTAAAAGTAAGACAATCTGAATATGCCACAAATAAACAATTATGGACAATATCTTCAAGTAAGGCAATATAATAATTTTGGTAAAATTGCCTGCTTGTTGTACAGGAGCGAATCCATGTAAAAGTCGAAAGAAAAAAGTTAAAAACTAGGTCATACCTCAACCACTTGAATTTGTTTTATTTATTATTATCCTCTTACGCCAAATCAAGCGCCTACTCGATGGGTTAACTCTTTGTTTATTTATTGAACATATACGATGAAAAATTATTCTTTTCCAATTTTGTTAATGTTGAATAAATAAACAAATAGTTAACCAATCGAGCAGGCGCTTGATTTGGTGTAAGAAGATAAGAAATCCGACAAAATGACACCAATTTCAAGTGGTTGGGGTATGACACAATTTTCAACTTTTTTCTTTCGGCTTTTATTAATTAGAAGGAAACCTGCTATAATATTATTTAAAATTATATAGGGTGGTCCAGTACGAATAATCAATAAGTAAAAGAGGAAAGTTTTGTGTGAATAACTTTACAGTTTCACTTATAAATATTGGCTGTGAAGAAAGTCGGATGTAAAATCAATTTTTAAAGAGTTTCCTTGGGCTCTTTTTCCTTTTTTATATTCCCCCACAAGTGTAAGCCATAAGGGAACATATCGTTCATTATGTTTATTATTTTCAGAGGCACTGGACCAGAAGTCTGGGGCAACTGCAATGCACCCAAAGCCATAACCCTATCAGCATTAATTTATTGCTTGCGATGTATGGTTGGCCACGACGTCCCCCTAAACCAGGTAATAAATATTATATAACTTTTAAGATTAATATTATTATGTTTCATTAAATTGATTCCCTTTAGGTTTATATTACCAATGCATGGTATAAAACATTATTGTAATAGCTGGTTTAAACTGACACTTATACATAATTGTCAGTTTAAGGGGCAGTTATGTATAATTGCGAGTTTTAAAGTAATAACTGTGTACAATTTTACCAATTTACGGTCAGTGGCACCGTATAAATACCATTTAAGTGGCTCGGCTGCCTGCAGGCTACATAACAATTAGCATGCAAATACCGAGATCTAGTCAAGTACGAACGTGGATGCAATATGTTCAGTTAATTTTCGTCCACTAGCAAGAGTCGACTAGAGATACGACGATTTCCGACGTACGACTAATAACTTAGGTTCATGTATCGTACCAGACTGCAACGCTATTGTTCATCTTGCTCTGAGAAAAACTACAGGAAAGTTCTACGAATCTAAAATTAGCTTCCATGCAAAATGGAAGGTTATAACTTAGAAGAAAAAAAGCAAATAATTAAATGGCTTCACCTAAATAATAAATTGAGGTGAATACGAGAATTATATCCAAGGACATTCGCAACATATTCCCCGATTCAGTGAAGTGTTCTAAGATAATTCCTATAAATAAAAAAGGTGAAAATAATAATATTGAGAATTACAGACTTATAACGATGATCAATAATTTCTCCAAAGCTTTCGAAACTTTTCTGTATGAGCCAACATTTTCTTACGTAAACGATCGTTACTGAATACCAGCACGGTTTCTTCAAGGGAAGATCTACCTCAACCAATCTTTTTTGTATTACCCAATATATAACTGATGTTATCGACGCAAACTCACAAGTTGACACAATTTACACATACTTCACTAAAGCATTTGACAGACTTCATCACAGTATTTTATATTCGAAATTTCAACAATTTGGTTTCTCAAAAAATCTGCTATCATTCTTCAAATAATATCTTCAGAACAAACACCACCGCTTTGAATGCTGTGGTCAGCGGTCTCTAAAATTTGTGTCCACTTCAGGCGTACCCCAGGGTTCTGTGTTAGGTTCCTTATTTTTCAATATTTTCATCACAGTAGAACTGGGTGTCAATTATCTTTTATACGCAGATGATATGAAGTTGTACAATAAAGTAAATGATGTTACTGATTGTGTGACTCTACAAACGGTTCTTGATAAAGTACATGAACTGTGTAATTTGAACAGACTACAGTTGAACGTAAGGAAGTGCAATGTTCTAACTTCTACCAATAAACACCAGCTAGTCGAATTTATTTATCGTTTAGAAGACTCAGTGCTTACACGTCCATCAACCTTCCGCGATCTCGCTGTAATATTTGATAGTAAAGTAACCTTTAATTGTCATATAAACACCATAACCAATTAAAGTTTTAGAACACTGGGATTTATAACACGATGTTCTCATGATTTTAACGACAGTAACACGCTGAAACTACTATATCAGTCTTTTGTTCGATCAAAATTAGAATACTCATCAATTATTTGGTCTCCTCATTACAACATACATATACAAATTATAGAGAGAATTCAGAGACGTTTCTTAAAGACTGCTCTGTTGGTCAGTATATCGTTAAATAAATAAATAAATAAGCCAAATAGTATCTTCTCTGTCAATAGTACACGGAGTGATTTAAACTTTTGAAAGTAATGATGCATTTCCCTATCCCAACATGATTGTCATTGTCAGTGACAGAGAAATACTAGAAATCATGGTTTGTGCTACCGTCAATGAAAATCTGACGCATTTGCCAGTACAGGTTGCTCAAGCGGTAAATTTGGTTGCTACTACAGTCAAACGAATTATGAAGAAGAATGTTTATCATTTTTACAAAGTGAGAAAGACCCACGAGATTTTCTAGGAGGACAATATTGGTCGAATAGGATTTGCTAAACGCTAATGAAAGAAGTTCTCGAAGATGAAAATTTGGCCAGAAATATAATTTTCACTGATGAATTCGCTTTTCCATTACTGTCTCGACATAATCCATCGATAACACGGTATGGATCCACGGAAAATCTACGTAGGTTTTTCACCTTCCGAACACAACATTCTCAAGAAGTGAATGTGATTGGATTATTCTTCATGGAATCAAACACACGAACACACGTAGAAAGTAAATCTGGCAGTGTGGCATCCTCAGAGATGTTACCAGAGATGTCTTGTGAATTATAAACACTTTTCAATATGTAAGTAGCATAGCCAGTGTTGTATGTACTCGAAAAGTTAGCATCATACATCCGGTATAAACACTAAACACCCTTTCTACGATTTCGCATTATATGGCCAGAGTTCCTAAATGTAAAATCTAAACAGCGCGAACGGAGCTAAAAAAATATAGAAACTGTCTATTTGAATTCTGCCCTAATTTATTTTATAAATATCACGTTTCAGAGGAAACAGCCGAAGTGGTTTTTGTTAAGTTTCTGGCCGCGTCGGTAAGTCATGCTTTAACATCGAAGGGCTCAGACGGGTGTTATGCGGCAAGCTAGCCATCTCGTCGCTCTTTTAACTGTCGGCAGCAAACGTTTTTATATTGCCTGAAACGTACCCTCGTCCCATTGCTTGTAATTACAGTATTAAGATCGTACGCAGCAGAGTCGACAAAAACCGTTCCGTCTGTATTCTCTCTCGAGTATATTATAGAATTTCTTTCCCAGACGCTTTAACTAGAGGTAATAGTAGTTATGAATTTTTCAGAGTGGAAAAGAAAGGTCTTAAGAAAAATATGATTGCAAAATCAATTCAAGATAAGAAAATGATATAGACATATGTTAGACATGCTTTGAGCCTGAAGATAATCACAGGTACACCCAAAAAAATGTTGCATTGGTTTGTATATTACACTAGTGTATCTCTATGTATTTTGATTCGCTGTAATCGAATCAAACCTAGATCAAAAACAGTTAAGAATTAAAAGAACAGGCACTTATGGGTATTATATAATAAGACAATAAAACAAATGTTGTCTAAATGTTATTTGTGGTATTATCTTAATTTTTTCTTTGGGACTTGCTGCCACATGTATTACTTCCCTCGCATACCGAAGGGAAGTATTGTATTCGAGAAAAAATCACCCTCCGAGATTTTTACGGATTCTGACGTTTCAGATCACGGAGATTCCGAAAATATAGGTTTTTCAATTCCGTCAGTCTGTCTGTCTGTCTGTCTGTCTGTCTGTCTGTTGGTGCATTTACTAAAAAACTACTTGACGGAGAGCAGTCAAATTTGGTAGGTAGTTGACGCTACTGTCAGCGCAGAAATGGTAGAAATTTCACTGGAGAATATACAGGGTGGACCGTCTAAACGGAATAAATAGTGAAAAAAATTTTTTTTCGCTCAAATTTAAAATTTCCACGTTTCATGGCGCGCTAATCCTATTTCGGGAAAAAAAATTTTTGAAAATTTTTTTCACCAACATTTTTGAAAAAATTTTTACCAAGATGAAAAAAAATTTTTTTTGCTCATATTTAAAATTTCCACGTTTCATGACACGCTAAACCTATTTCTGAAAAAAACAAAATTTTGAAAAATTTTTTCACCAACATTTTTGAAAAAATTTTTACCACTAAAAAAATTTTTTTCTTTGTTCAAATTTAAAATTTCCACGTTTCATGGCATTCTAAACCTATTTAAAAGAAAAAAATGATTGAAAATTTTTTACCAACATTTTTGACAAAATTTTTACCACTAAAATAGATGGATTTTTTTTCTTAAAATTTTAAATTTCCACGTTTCATAGCGCTCTAAATCTATTTTAAAAAAAAATTGAAAATTTTTTAAAAATTTCGAAAAAAATTTTACCACTAAAATAGATGGAATTTTTTTTTCTTTGTTCAGATTTAAAATTTCCACGTTTCCATGGCATTCTAAAGTTATTCAAACAAATTTTAATGTTTTTGAAAAATTTTTAAAAAAATTTGAAAACATCTTTAGGTAATCTATTTATCACTATTATAGAATAGACGAATTTTTTTTTTTTGTAATTTAAAATTTCCACGTTTCATGACATTTAAAACCTATTTCGGAAAAACAAATTTGCCACATCCTTTCACCATTTTGGAAAAAATTTTAACTGGAATAGAGCGAAAAATTTTGTTTTGCTCAAATTTAAAATTTTCGCGTTTCGTGACATTCTAAACCTATTCAAAAAAAAAAAAAATTGAAATTTTTTTATATTTTTTAACCACCACTACTTCCACTCCATTACATGAATGTGGAATTGAAAATGTGACAGATGGCAATAATATTTGGCATATGCACCTATTATATACTTTTATTGAATAATGGCATCCCAAGAAATAATTCAGTCATAGTGGACATTTGTAAAGGTATTTGCGCAAGCCTTCCTTTGGCACCTGCTATTTAGTATTGAACTTTTGCTGTTGGATGAGCACTCTGTATATTTTTTTGACCAAAAGTTATCAGGTTTTTTTGTAATAATAGCAATAAGTATATTCCGATCTGTATTCTCAATGTCATTTCGTAATTAATAATTTCTTAGAGTGACCGCCATGCACAAATAACGAGGGAAGTTTGGAGTAAATAACTTTACCGATTTTTTTTTCTTTTTAACCAGCGCTCGGGGAATCTACAAAATTCCACAATTAACATACTGGTTAATTGTCGTATTTTGTAGATTCCCTGAGCACCGGTTAAAAAAAAATACATGTGGAAGGAAGTCCCAAAGAATTAAAAAAAATGGAACAAACGTGATTTAAAGAATAAGTCTAAATACAGGATGTCCCGGCACTATGGCGCAATACTTCGGAAACGTATAGTTTGGGTCAAAATAACACTAAAGGTACGTATAATATCTTGTCTTAGGAGCCTCCCTACGGAGATATTACTCTTTAAAGATTACATATTCATGGAAGTTGTTTGCTTATTACTTCCAAACCGTTCTATCAATTGTAATAAAATTTGGACTGTGCACATATTAAATGAGTATCTTTATTCCAGAAATATGGCGCCCTTCGTGTCTTATCTAGGAAGCCAGGGGTGGAACACCCCTAATGCTTTTTACCCATAAATATTGACATAAATTAATTTTTGAAAATTAGGGTTAAATTTTTAAATTCCTTAAACAATTTTCAAATGATTTTACTGATAAGGGACTAAGGAATACTAGTAATATAAACTACCGCATGATACCTGTAAGAAAACAATTGAATACATTTAAACGTCAAAGAGTAGAAAGTAATAAGTAAGTTGTAAGTAGTTCTGTGATAGTAGTTTATTGACATGGCAAATTTTTCATCTGGTTTGGAGGTAATAAGCAAAAAATCTTCTTGAATATGTAACTTTTAAAGGGTAATATCTCCGTAGGGAGGCGCCCTAAGAAAAAAATTATAGGTAATTTTAGTATTATTTCAACCCAAACTATACGTTCCCGAAGAATTTCCCCCTAGTGCCGAGACACTCTGTCTAAAGACAGAAATGGTTCCTCAAGTCTCATGTCAACCCTAACCTCAAAACATGCATAAGCCTCAAGAAATAGGTCTTAGCCGTAAGGTACTCTGCGATATAGTAAATATTTTTTAAGTTTTCTGAAATTAACGCCAGAGATCGTTTCACAGGTCTCAAGTCGCTGCCGGTAGAGACAAAAATATTTGCTAATGTTTCAAGTTTCAAGAAAAGCTAGCTGTATTTCTGTCAGCAAATGAAGCTGGAACTGATGGAAAACTTGAATGGATTAGAGTTTACTTTCAAAGCGTGATAGTATGGACGTCAAAGGGAAAGTAGAATATGAAAATGAGGATGCAATGGATACTGTTAGAGATAACTATAGGAAAGATGAATATGATCTAGTCCTAAATTTCGATTACATAAAGATGCTGTTAAATATTTAGTACTCTGTACACAAATCAAAATCTTCATACAATCGATACAATAATCAGTAAGGAAGAGTATGTTAATCCAAGTAAAGTTCTAGAAAAAATAAAGTATTTCCAGCACAATAGGGAAATTTGCAGTGTTTTGAAAATTATTATAACGATAATATTTGGGTAACCGTACCGGCCAAACGTACCGTTGGTCGATTCTACAAAAGTCCTTCTTCTACCTCTTCATATTATACTAGGCATTGTAAAGCAGTACATTAAAGCACTAAAAAAAGGTGAATGCATGTTTTCAGTATCTTCAAGAAAAATTTCAGATGCGAAAGTAGAGGAAAGTAGAGGAGTTCTCGATGGACCAGAAATTAGAGCAATGCTGAGAACGATATTTTTAGTACCGAAATGATGTAGAAAAAGCTGCTTGGTTAACAATGAGGTAAAGAATTTTTTAGGAAATAAAATGAGTGCGAATTATAAAACAATGGTAATGGAAATGGTTCAAAATCTCAGAAAAATTGGCTGCCTAATGAATTCAAAGTTGCAATTCTTAGACTCATGGAGATGACTTCCCTGAAAATTTGGACGATTACAGTGAAGAGCAAGGAGAACGATTTCATCAGGATATCAAAGAAATGTAACGTTGACAATCAGGGAAGGTGGGATGAGCATATCATGATTGATTTATGTTGGATTATATAATATATTGCATTTATAACTGTACTTACATTTACAGAAAGTTTTTTTGTAACACCCGTACTATGATATTTCTAACTGCTTCTCTCACGATTTCTCCTTCTCTCTGCCATTGTGATCTGTCGATCGATCTATCTCGTAACCAGCTAGCATCAACAAATTCAAACATCATAGCTAATTTAATGCAAAATTATACCCACCAGAAAGTTCCCTTAAAGTAAACACTAAGAAATTAGTAAAAAACTCTAAAGAAATAACACCATTTGTTTTGCCTTCAAAAACCATCAAGTTGGCCATGGATTATTTTTGTGTTCAATTAGCATTTGCTTAAAATAGGACGCTATACAGGATGTTGCGAAAGTATTTGCGAAAGAGAATTAATATTCTCTTTATATTTTGAAGCCTAGGCTAAAATGTATTACAATATATGAAATATTTTCTCCTATCTTTTAGTATTCCATATATCAGATAGTATAATATATGACATAATGGAGTCAAGGACTCGGTATTTTGGCCCGGCTTTGTTACAAATAGATAGGTTTTGAGGGGGTAGGAGGGAGCGAAGTCGCCTAAAAGCACGTCTCTGACATTATCCTTCGCCCTATATCATGTCCTGGTCTGCAGAAATTCGCATTAAAACCCTTGCTGTCGGTACACTAAAACCGATAAAAAGGGTGGTTCTTGGCCGTTTGAAGGAGTTGCCCCGAACAAAAGCTTTTTATCCTCATTCTCGTATTCAGCACATTCGAAAATAGGGCCGGGGGTGGTCTGGTTGTGTTACTCATTTGTAATATATTCGTTTGACGCCTTGACTGCTTTAATATACGTAAGTAGATAAGCTATGGGGTTTTTAGGACAAAGCCGTATGTTATTTCTTATGGAGGTTTATTCTGGTCTTAAGGTCACTTCTTCACCAGCTCAGCCTACCCGCAGCTCACTTCACGAGGTCTACCGGGAGCGTGGCTAACTTCACGCCTCTCCCAATCCCCTCGTCGCGCCAACAGAGGGCGTCATAGTAGTGGGAAAACAGGATCTGTAAGTACAGCTTTTAAATATGGTCTGTACGGTTTTTAAACAGTTCCGGACGGTTTTCAAACAGGGTCTGTACGGTTATTATACACATCTGTACGGTCTTTAAACAGGTTTGTAAACTGGTCTGTATGAATTTTCCCACCATTGTGATGCCCTCTGTTGGTGCAGCGAGGAGGCAGAGAGAGTGGTGAAGCTAGCCACGCTCCCCGTCGGCCTCGTCAACTTAGCTGCAGGTAGGCGGAACTGGCGAAAAAGTATCCTTGAGATCCAGAATGAACCTCTATACATTATACCAAACATATAGCATTTTGAGTTGTAAAAGTGTCCAGGCAAGCTACGAAATGCTGTCAACAAGTGAATCTCTTTCATTTAAACTGTCAGCATGCGGGCAGTTACTACGACGTCTATAATTAATCTGTGTACCTCATTTCGCTTCATTTTAACGCAGCTGTACGACAAATATAAAGACGTACAACACTGTCGAATGTTTGGCTTGCGCTTTTGAAAGAATTGCCTTTCCACCACGGTTTCTTCAGTGACTGAACACCTGCACGTTTAACTTGAAACACTGTAAAATCCGTTAGAGTTACGAAGAAAATGGACGTGAACAATTTTATAGAAAATTAAATATTTCTATAAAAATGTCAGGGTAGTATATGTCTATCTTAAATACTTTTCTCGAGAAGATGGTTGAAAGTCGCGCACTGGACAACTGTATATTTTGTATTCAATTTTCAATCACTCTCGCGCCATATGCCACCACTGACTTTTTTTATAGAAAATTTAATTCTTCATAAAATTGTCTATGTCCATTTTTTTCATAACTCTAACGGTATTGGCGTCCAATTTTACTCGTGTTTTTTTTTCACAGTAGCCGGCAATTTAGATAATAATATTAATAATGTACTATTTTGTTTGCAAGTAAGTGTACATGCCTGTTGTTCAATGAGATTTAACTAACAAGAAGTATTCAATAAGACTTCAATCAATCCAATTTAATCAGCAAGAGAATTTACTTATGTGTCCCCAATTATTTGTAGCCTTGGTGGAAAAATTGTAATATTTTAAGTTCGTGTCGAACAGACGAACGTCATGTCGAGCGCTTCTCTGTTTTACAACTTCAACTGCTAGAAGTTCGGTACGGTTTATATAAGAAGTAACATGCGATTTTGTCCTAGACATTCCATAGCTTATCTACTTACGTTATTATGAACTGGCAGTTTTTTTTGTAATAGAACAAAAAAATGAGGGTATTTTGATATCCTACAAAAAATAGACGATAACATTTGCTCATGAGGAAAGTATTTTTCAAATTATGTTGAAGATGCTACAACTTATTTTGTAAAATAATAAAGTTAAAAGCATCCGTCTATTAAAATAAAAATACTATTTCGGCCAGAGGCCGCTCTAGCTCTTTTGCCGCCCTGGGCGAAATGGTATTCGGTCCCCGATTTCGGTCAATATTTATGGTAGAGAAAGTAGCAAAAAATCAAATTAAAGTTAATATTATTACCTGTACGAAAATCCTATTTACATATTTTTGTAAAATTCATATTTCAAAAGTTTCAAGAAATATTTATTCAAAATGCCGTAAAAACGCAATGCCGCTACTATTTTATTCATCCCCTACATCCAATGATTCATTTAAACAATTTTGTTTCGTAAATTATACATTATTGTTTATAGGGCTGCAAAGTTTTAGCGAGCCTTGTATCAGTGTAATTGAAAATGACTTTTCCAGTAATATTTGCGTCGTTTGAAGTTTACAAACCTATTTATTTTTAAATGGAAACAGCAATAATTCACGGCCGTGCATATAACCGTAAATTTAAACGCTCCGATAATATTGCCCCAATTTGTAGTAATTCCCTTACCTTATCGGCCTCCGATTTGCCCGTTTGAAAAATCCACTTTTAATATAATAAATGAGAGTGGAAGAGCTAAGTTAATTATACGGCCTCCGGTTGCTCTTGGCTCGAGATTCTCCATTTCCTTTTTTTCAGGGTTGCTTGGCACCAGTGCAAATTAATATACCGAAGGGATCAATTTTGGATCCGAGTGACAATGCAGCCGTCGTTGGCGGCAACGTCTTAACGTCCCAAAGAGTTGTCGACGTCGTTCTGAAGGCCTTCGGGGTGTGTGCAGCGTCGCAGGGTTGTATGAATAACATCACGTTCGGAAGCGATTCCTGGGGTTGTTACGAGACTGTTTCTGGTGGCAGTGGAGCGGTAAGTGCATTAATAATTCAGGATCGTATCAGTTCCTTTCCCGGGGGCAGAATTTTAATGGTTTTGAATGGTAGTCGGTTAGTGTATCGAGTGTTTTTTAATTGTACACTCTACGGTAAAATTACATTTTAGGAGCATGGCTTTTTGAAACAGTGGTTGAGAAAATATTAATATTTGAAAACTTTAATCTCTCCTGTTTCTAGATGGAATTTAAATACAGTTGATACTGTTGCTGGAGCCTGCTTGGGTCGAGTTATTTGTATATACTGGAGGAACAATAAATTTCTTTAAAAAGTATTTGGTGGTGGGGCAAATTTTCATTATTCGAGTTAAAAGTATGTCTCACGTTTCATGACTTCCATATCATAGCTTCCTTATTAACAACGCGATTAAAAAAAAATGGGTGGAAGGTTCTTACCCAACAGGAGATTTTGTCATGGTAAAATATTGAAAAATCCACCGGCAGTGTTAGTCGTTATGAAGAATAATGAACCTAATTTTCCAAAAAAATATATTAGGCAAAGTTTTAGCTGTAAAACAATCTCATAATCTTATTCGTTGTTATCAAGACTCACTAATACCGAATTTTAATAAGACGAGAAAATAAAATTCTCCTTTTTAAAGTACCAATTATTAGTCATTACTTTATTTTCGGACGTAATTAAGAGTTAATTAAGCTGAAGGAAGACGGCGGTTCCATTTAGAATTAATCATGTGATATGTTGAGCAAACTGTGATTTAGTTATCTATGTAAATTTCATTATTTATTGAATTGTTCATGAATCAAATTTGTTTTTCAATTTCCAAGACAATAATTTTTTGATTTCGACTATTAAGTAAACTGACTGACATTTATTTGATACACTCCGAATAACTAGTCGATTAGTAGGAAAATATATACATGCTTTAATTGGGAGCTGTCAGTAGCAGAATAATCTGGTGTGCTCTTTGTTACATATTTATATGAAGGAAATTGACAGCAAACACTAACAACTATTCACATTTGGCTGATACGTATCGCAATTTTAGTAAAATGCGAGGTTTGCACCTCGGGGTAAATCACCAATTGTAACATATCGATAGTTGTAAGCTCCATACAAATGATAGAACGATATATACAGGCAGTGAGGTTGCCCATTATACAGTGTGAACCAAAAGAAACGCACAAAATTCATATCTTTGGTATGTGTCATTTTTGAAAAAAATCCTCGAACAGATCGATTTTAGTTTTGTAAATGCTACATTTTGTCACTATACCAAAATTTATGACGTCATTGGTTTATGAGTTATGATGCAATCATAATTTTTTTAAGTGGAAACAGACATTTTTGTTTACTGTTTTTGGTGGTATATTCCTTTAGCTTTCTGGTGATATAAAAAAAAAATATTACCTGAGCTAAATTACTATGGTTTCGACGCGATATCCCTGCGGTTTTTCAATTCTTATTTGAGCGAACGTCGCCAATGTGTATCAGTCGCAGGAAATATATCTGATTTTAAAATTATCTCGTCAGGTGTTCCTCAAGGGTCCATTCTTGGTCCTCTTTTGTTTCTTGTATATACAGCAGATATATTTAATGTAGTAACTAGTTCGCATGTGCAAGCATACGCTGACGATACCCAACTTCTTCACTGTTTTGAGCCATCTAATGCAGCTATTGCCACTAATTTGATCAACCAAGATTTAGACAACATCTATCAATATTCGCATCAACATAACCTTAAAATTAACCCTACCAAATCAGTTGTTATTCTATTCTGCTCAGAACATACTCGAGAGCACTTAAAGGCTTCTATTCAACTAAATATTAATCAAGAAAATTTGTCATTTTCTACTCATGCCAAAAATCTTGGGATAATAATAGACGAAAAATTACGTTTTATGCAGCACATAAAAATTCTTTTACAAAAATTTTACTCCCGGCTAAAAGTACTGTATGCAAACAGGCATATCTTGAACTTTAAACAACGTAAAAAACTTTGTGAAACTTTAGTCATGCCTGTATTCAATTATTGCAATTTTATATATTTTTACTGCCTGGATCAAGCTACAAAAAATCGACTACAAGTTTTGCAAAACTGTTGTTGTCGTTTTATTTACAACTTAAGAAAATTTGATCATGTTTCAAGCAAATATGTTGAGTTGCGTTGGTTAAAAATGGAACAACTCGTTAAATTCAACTATGCAGTTTTCTTATTTTCTTTAATAAAATATTCTATTCCAAGTTACTTAAGAGACAAGTTAATTTTCAGATCGTCAGTACATACTGTAAACATCAGACATCGGTACGTGCTAACAGTGCCACAACATCGTACAGCCCTCTTCCAACGTAGCTTTTCTTACACATCCGCAGCCTTATATAACTCTATTGATCCCATATACAAAAATCTATCGACAGTTAATATCTTCCGTAAAAAAATCAAAGCCTGGTTCATTAATTCCAACAAAAACTAGAATATATTCTTGGGCACCATTTTACACTGTGTTTATGATCGATTTTTTATTTAGTTATTTTGAGTAATTAATTTTTTAGTATTTCTATAAATATATTTTATAGTGTATACCGTCCGCCTATTACATTGGACTATTGTAATATTGTATTGTATTTTTGTATTTTTGTATTTTAATGTTTTATTTTTAACTTAATTAGTTAGGTAAGTGATTTATAAGGTTAAGTGTAAGAATAGCCACATGGCTAAACTTCGCCTTGTAAATTGCCATTTGTAATGTACTTGTAAATGTACATCTACACCCTTTGAATAAAGCCGTTTATTATTATTATTATTATTATTCTTTTGGAAAAATGACATGTAAAAATAGCTTACTTTTCGCAAATTCACGAGTAATGTTCCACTTTCTTATGGACTGATAAATCCTGTTGCCTACATTTTTGTTTTAACTAGCATGAAAACACTTGACATAAAAACAAAACAAAGAAAATAATAAAAAAACAATCACCATAACAAGAGATAGATACAGGCCTTTTTGTGTAAAGTATCGATAACTTTTTTATTTCTGACACGTGTGGAACCTCAGTTTTGTGACACTTCTGAGACAGTGTAAAACTAGTGAATGCAATACCACGTTTAAGTTAAAGAGAACGCGTAGAACTTTTGATCATGGTTGGATATGGTGATAGGCTGAGAACTCATCAGGAAGCATGTGATGTTTTCAATGGCAAGTATCCCGAAAAGCAAATTTCTAGATCCACTGTAAGTAGATTGGTGGCTAGATATGATGAATCTGGTAGTGTAGCTGACCTCCCTCGATCTGTTCGCCGTAGCACAAGCAACGAAACCAAATTAAATATTTTTCTAGAAAGTGAGGAAGCTGCCCTGTCTTTCGACAGGGCAGCTGGCTTTAAATCATAACGTGAGCCAAACTTCTCTTGTACGTCTATTGAAAAAAGAAAAATACCATCCAGACAAAGTGCAATTAATCTACGAATTGAATGAGGACGATTCAGATTGGAGCTTACAGTTTTGTGAACAGTTGATGACCTTGTGCGATGAAAACCTCATTTTTTTAAAAAACATTGTTTTTTCTGATGAAGCTACATTTTCTTTAAAGGGTACTGTACATCGGCATAGCTGTAGGTATTGGTCACGCGAAAATCCTCATTGGACCCAAGAAGCCATACACAGCGACGAGACAAAGTAAACGTGTGGGCAGATATGATTGGTGATCTCTTATTGGGACCTTTTTTTTTGAAGAAAATCTTACGACCGCAAGATATTTACAGTTTTTGCGAATTGAGTTAGTACCAGCCTTACCAGTTATGTTTCCGAACAATGAAGATGAAGATATTCCTGCTGAAAACGTCTGGTTTCAGCAAGAGGGGACCCCACCTTATTTTGGGATAGCAGTGCGTCAGCTTTTAGATGACACTTTTACTGGAAGGTGGATAGGTCGTCGAGGTCCGATTGAGTGGCCCCCGCGTTCACCGGATTTAACCCCCCTAGACTTTTTTCTTTGGGGTTACTTAAAGTCAAGGGTGTATTTTAACAGACCGGATAGCATAGAAGAATTGAAAGACAGAATTGGCTTGGAGATAGGACGAATTGCCCATGAGATGATTCAGAACAGCGTGCAAAGTGTCTACACCCGTCTTGGTCAATGCCAAATGGTTGGAGGGTCGCAATTTGAGCAATGGAGATGATTTTTTTTCTCACAATTATTTATGTAAGGTATCATCATATGAATGGGCCTATCCCTTTCAGCGGGTGAGACTAATAAAAAGTGAACTGTATTTAGGATGAAAAGAAAAAATGTGTCGGAAACTTACCCAGTAGGTTCGATGGGTTCTCCTTCTTCGATGTTGGTCCAGGCAATAGGAGGAACAGAGGAGGGCCAAAAGGAAAATACGCAAATCCCCGACACACACAATTAATGTATGGCAAATTATTAAATTAATTAAAGAAAAGAAATTATTATAAATATTATAATTCACTTGTTACTGAAACAAAACTATAACTATTCAGCGGCGTGAGTGACTATATATCTATCTAAGCTTACTCTTTTACTGTACGAGTCGCGCTCGACCAACACGCTGCTAAAAAACTCGTACTAAAAACTTCTTAGTATTATGCTATAAAAAAAAAACCAAAACATATATTTATTTCCAGGAAGGGCGCGTAACCAATCAAAATATAAATATTTTTTTCCAAAAGAATGGCTTAGGTAATATCAATTTTTTTCGTATCACCAGAAAGCTAAAGGAATAAGTATACCACCAAAAACAGTAAATAAAAACGTCTGTTTCCATTAAAAAAAAATTATGATGACGTCATAAATTTTGGTATAGTGACAAAATGTAGCATTTACAAAACTAAAATCGACCTGTTCGAGATTTTTTTTGACAAATGACACATACCAAAGATATGAATTTTGTGCGTTTCTTTATATGTATATTTAAAGGGGTTACACGGTTTGAAATATGTAAGCAACCATATGGAGCATAAGGCTATTCAAATATCAACGAAATAATATTTTAATTCGATAGAGCATATATGGCGCGTGCAAGGTATGACTAACATAACCTCATATGTTACATTTCTGTGAGCTTATACTCAGTTTTAATTGTTTTTATTCGCATTTCTAGACTGGTACCTGTGTACATTAATGAACTCTCTCGGATAGGATGCATATATTTTTTAAAATCGTTAATTCTTAAAAACAGACCGGTAATAAATATCAGTATATTTTCCAAAATCAATGATTTAAAAAAATTATATGCATCCTAACCGAGAGAGACCATTAATGGTACACCGGTACTAGTCTAGTAATGCGAATAAAAACATTTAAAATGAGTATAAACTTACAAAAATGTAATATTTGAGGTTATGTTAGTCATTCCTTGCACGCGCCCTATGAGAAAATTCGGAAAAATGATATTTGTGGGAATAGCAATGGTTTTGTTCAGAAGAATCACCGGTCACCACACCGGTAACTCTTCTCAATGTCAATCTGAAACATCTGCTACACTGCGTTATTTTCTGACATTTGATGTTTATTATTTGACGTCTTTTATCTATGTTAGATTTTAACCGCTGTGTCAGCCCGTATTCCCCTCTAGTTGCTGATCCGCTGTGCAAAAATAGTTGCAAACCTTCCTACAATCATGCGGTCAGAAATATTTTCTCCTGGGGCTACGGCCCCACGGCGTCTAAATAGAGGTCATAACTGATTGAAAATGTCGGAACTTGACACAACCTTGAAACTTGGTTCACGATTTTATATGTATTAATTTGATTCTTGTACGGTACTAACTAAAACTAATTTTATCCCTAGATGGAATAACCAGGAATAGCTACTCTTTGTTTTTACATTTTTTTTTAAGTGAAATTTCTATAACGAGGGTGACGTTTGACAGCGTTACAGAATCTGTAATGTCTGGAGTGGGGATTACAGATAGTCTAAGAGCTGGCTACGGAGGCTGGCATGTGATTCAGTGTAGTCGAAATTTTACCCAGCATAGGTTCGATTATTACTGACATAGTGATAGTCCGGCCGCCAGAAGGCAGCCTAGAAGGATAACGGGTGGGTGGAATTTTTTCAAGTAAAAAAATTGATAAGGTGTGGTGATGACAATTTGCAGAATGATTGAAGACAGTATAAATAAGTAGGGAAAACATAGCCAGAAGGGTGAGTGGAAGGTAAAGGGCAGCCAGAAGGCGCCAAAGTTGCAAAAATTTCGCAATTTTTATGTGATCAAGTGCACTTCTGACAATTTGCGCACTTATTTTTTGTTTCAAAATGAACATATGTGCAAAACGCCAGAAGGCTAAGTGGAAGTAAAAGAGAGAACATACCGATGATAAGAGCGTCAGCGTCTTATTCGATCGACCACTTTTCTCTGTATTTTCACAATTTACATCATAAAGTGTAGGTACTCCTGACGATTTGTCGACATATTTTGGAGATGTTCAAGAAACTATTCGTCAACTGCCAGAAGTCAGTTAGGAAGACATAATTATTATTTTTACTTACAACAAACTTCTCTAATATTATAGAGATAGAATATTAGTCGAAGAGTACAGACGTGTCTTTTCGTGAGCAGCTAATTTTGTGTTATTCTGAGTTATTTTGTTCACTAAAAGACAAATTCGCTGATTTCTTAAGAAACAAACAAACTGTGTTAAAAAATAAACTAAATCCAGAAGAAACAACATTAAAAACAAAATTTTAAATCATAAATAAATAAATAAAATACATCATCGTGTTTTAAGGATTCCAATTTACAAAGACGCGAGTTAGGAGTTTCTCCTAGTTATCAAAGTAAAATATGTTTACAATAAAAATAGTAAATAAGGCAAGTGGGCTGCCACACTCTGCAGCAAGAAGTCGCCCCGGGGTGGGAAGAGTGGGGGGGCGGTCAAACGCGTTAATTTTTAATGAAAATAAAATCTTTGAGTGTAGCTCTGAAACTGTGTGTAGTTGTTTTTAATTGTAGACATTGCGTAAGATGTAAAATGTAATTTTCGAATAAGAAATATCTGCCAAAAAGTTCAAAACAAATTAAAAAAGTACACCCATATAGATTCGAACTTAGAAATCCGCTGATATTTCAATTAGTCTCGTCGGAAAAAGAAAAACAAGCAATATTTAAATGTTCATAACTAAACACAATCATCAGCAGGCATGCTTCCTAACTTCGATATCGAAAGATCGAAATTTGCATCTTCACGGCATCGTTATTTGCATGGCCGAAATAGAAAATTTTAGCCGAGAGAAGTGAACTAAAAATAGCATTTTTTGACATTTAGCGAATTCAATTTGTCACGTAATGTCATTCATTGGTACATTAATAACCGGAAAACCCAACGATCCGCCCAACCCTACACACACCACGGCGCTGTGCGATGTGGTTGTCTGGTTGGCTGCGGATCACGATTCGGGGAGGCAGTGTTGTATTTTTGAATTTTAATAAATTATTTGATGATGATGATGACGGAAAACCCGGAAGAATAGTGAGATTTTAAATATAAAAACAAAATCGCATAAACTGCACCTTGGCATTAAATTTTAAATATTTTCTTTACAACTTTGCTGAATTCTGGCAATGCTTAATCCCCGTACTGGACTTCTGGCAATAATTTTACGCAATTTCTACAGTTAAAAATTGTAACTACACAAAATTTCAGAGCCGCGATCAAAGATTTTATTTTCATTAAGAATTAACGCGTTTGACCGCCCGCCCAGGCTTCCCACCCCGGGAGCTACTTCTTGCTGCAGATGTACTTTTCAGCTAGTAAGGAGGATCTTCACATAAAAAAATTCATTGCACCTTATCATTTTTAATTTATGTAGCTAGCTAGCTATTAATGTAAACTTTCCTTTCATGTGGTGATCCTTTAAACATTGTAATATATTTATTTGATTTATTTATGTTATTTCTTCCGGATTTAGTTTAATTTTTAACACAGTTTGTTTCGTAAGAAATCAGGGAATTTGTCTTTTAGTGAACAAAATAACTCATTAGAATAACACAAAAATAGCTGCTCACGAAAAGACACGTCTACACTCTTGATTTATTGATTTGCCAGCATAAGATGGGCATTGCTGCCGATTCCGGGCATCCATGGAAGTTTGTTCCTACACGCAGCTTGGTCGTCCGTCGAACACGCCCAATGAACGACCGAACCGCGTGCCGGAACCAAATCACGGATGTTTTATATACCGCCGGATCGGCTGCATACGCCGGGTTGAACATTGGACATGCTTGTTGTCGGTAGCGAGAGCCGCATGACGCATGATCATCGATTGGGGTGTGCAGGTGTTTGCGAGATGCTTCTTTTCAGTTTCCATCTATCGTCATCTCCTTATTTTTCTTCTTCTAAGTTTTCTGTTTCTTCTGTTTTTGAATCTGGCAGCTTTCATTTTTTTTTTTTTGTTTTGTTTTTATTTATTAACCGTTCCACAGGTAAATATCCATTTACAGTGGAGTTGCTGGGAAGTGCCCTATCTCGCGGTAACAATATCTTTTTGCGCGTTATGAGAAAAAAGAGGTCCGAAGGGATAGTTTGCTCACCCTGTATGTAGTTTCTTTGACAATCGGTTTCAATTTCCGCCTACCAAATTAATAATAAAATATTATGTTTTGAATCAATAATTCGGGCTGATAGAAATTAAGATGGTAAGATTAGAAAGATAGAATAGAATAATATCAATTAAATCATATAAAATAAAATAAATTAATTTATAGCTTATCTGTCTTTCTGCAGCGTCTTGTGATTGCTGTTTTATTTTACTTCCTTTCCTTTTCTTTCTTGGGTTCCGTTGATTTTGTCCATTTAAAAACTTTTCACTGTATACAATTACTTTAGGTCACAACTCATATGACGTGTTCCATTTGTAATAGATTTTGGTTTTAAAACGATTTGAAAAATTGTAGTGCTGATGATTCATTCGTTTTCATAATACTATTATATAATAACCTATTTTGTAATTTTCGCATAGAAATTTCACTTTAATCGCATTAGTTTTTATGATTTCGCTCGTTTAACAATACTTAGAAAACTCCCGCTTGTCATTTAGCAGTACGATAAACCGTGTTCGGGGAAAAGCAGTTTAAACGAAATACTGGTGATTCGTGACAATATAGAAATAAAAGTTACCTATTCCTCATTTCTCCGACTATGATAAAGTTAATATTGGTTAGTACTGTACAACAATAAACCTTAATAAAGTAAAATCGCGGATCAGGCCTCATAAAGATGTTCTGAAATATTTTAGAGATAATTAGTTAAAATGTCTATTGAGGCACTATCCTCAGAGCCCCGTAGAGAGACCCGTAGCTCCCTTAGAAAGCATTTTTGGACAGACATTCGTAGGACATTTTCTTACTATTTTTTAAGGTAAAATCAGCACCTAGGGGAATCCGGGAATTTTGGGAAACCCTGTATATACTTCAAAGAATTAAACCTTTCTGCTTCTATCAACACACTGATGGTTACAAAATCAGAATCAGTAAGATTACTGGTGTTTCTTTCTAGGGTCCAACGTGGCATGGTTGTTCAGGAGTACACACTCATATGACCAACACTAGGATCACCGATATAGAAATTGTGGAGAGGCGGTATCCCGTGCATGTACGCAAATTCTCGCTCCGTCCTGGAACCGGAGGAAGCGGCAGATATAGGGGTGGTGATGGTGTTTTGAGAGAACTTTTATTTCGAGCGCCTCTTACTCTTTCCGTCCTCACAGAAAGGAGAGTTCTGCAGCCGTACGGTTTAGAGGGTAAGTGACATGTAGTCGTAAGTTTATGTTTTCGAGTTTATGAGTTTGAGTGATTTTTTGCAATTAATTGATTAAAATGGCATTTTGGAGGCCTTTCGGTAGTAGTGACAACGAAACGGACGATTTTGATACAGAGTCTATACAAGCGGAATTTGAAAATAAAGACTTACACGTTCAAACTCAAAGGGTTATTTACTCGTGATTAAAAGGCGAAAATATTGATTCTTCATATAATCAAATTGTGAAGAGGATTTGTGAATTAACCAAATTTAGCCGTTCTTACAATTTATAGGGTTTTAGGGCTGGGGATGTAGTTGATCATTTTATTAAACGGAAAAGAGTTGGACAAATACTTAAAAAACTTGATAACGCGTCTAAAGATATCATACGTCGATTTATGTATGACTTTTACAATGAACAGAAGGTGCCCACATTAGAAATGATTAGGGATAAGTTACGCGACTATCCAGATTATAACTATAAATCATTAGATACTTTGCGAAACGTTTTGCTCGATTGCGGTTTTGGGTACAAAAAATTGCACAAACGAATGGTAGTTATGGAATAAGCACGCATCGTTGATCATCGACGCGAGTACCTGCGTGAAACAGAAGAATACCGAGATGCAAATAGAGACATAATTTATCAATAATAATTTGACACCCATGATGTAGTTCAATACGGTTGGGTAGATAACACCAAAAAGTGTAATTTAAGTGCTCAATGTTCTAGGGAAAAAAGAATTATAATTCTACATGCTGGAAGTAAAGACGGTTTTATTCGTTATTATTATGCGTTGTTGTTGTTGTTTGCTAAAAATATCAAGCAATCCTCTGCCGACTACCACGAGGATATGACAGCCGAATTATTTGAGAAGTGGAAACAGCTATTACCAAATATCCCACCAAATTTTGTAATTGTTATGGACGATGCGTCATACCATTCGCGGCAACACACAAAAATTCCGAACAACAACACAAGGAAAGACGATATCAAGGCGTTAAAAAATTTTTTCAAGCACACGATCATACTATTATACGTCTGCCTCCATATTATTGCGTTTTCAACCCCATCGAAATGGTGTGGGCTGATGTAAAACCAAGACTACGTCAATATAATCAATCTCCATAAATAAGTGAGTCTGTCTTAAAGAATATAAAGATAATAAGTAGACGAAATAGGCAAAAGCGATGTATGGAGGAAGTGTGTATCTCATGTGATAAAAAAGGAAAATGAATATTCTATATTACCAAGTTCTGAAAACTCGGATAGTGACGAATGAATTATTGTTCATAGACAAAACTTTTTTGAAATTTGTTTATTTAACGTCGACCTATTTCCGCTACTCGGACCAATTACCGATGCCAGGAAACGGGTTCCTCCTTTAAATTTTTTTAAAAAATTTTTCCTTTATAGAATAATAGAAATGTTATACCTGCCTAACATCATGATACTGCAAAGTTCATAGTATCATGGCCTAACATTTAATAAACAAGACAGTCGCTGCTTTACGCCCTCGTTTTTATATTGTCCCAATTGAGATAATATATACTATAACGTCCATTAAAAAAATTGTATTTATACGGTTCCAGTAAATATTACAGAACATTGTTTAAATCATAGACCTGTTTTTACGACTATTAAAAAGAACCTTTTTTACTATTTTTTGTACAAAACAGATGTTTATGCTATTAAAAAAAAGTAAAAAGCATAAAAAATAGTGTCATTAGTTTACTCTGGGGTATAATCATAAGAGTGCATTTGAAGTTGTGTCGTAATCTTCGCTTTAGAAACGTCAAATTTTAGATTTCTGTAGTGATGTTTGTGAAAGATAACTAACTATAAAATATGTATCAGTTTGTATTTGTTTTTTCTAATCGCAGGCAGTTGTACAAAAAAAATGAGTGATATTCTATTTTACGCATATGCATAAATAAACGTTTTTTAAAGAATATGCAAAATTAAGCTTGAACATTTTAATAATATACCTATTACACTTTATTTATTATACTTTCTGCATTTTTTCCATTTAATAAATCATATTTTTACTTTTTTCCATAAATAATACAATAATATTTAAGAAGTGATATAAGTTATATTTCTAGACCAGTACGGTGCGTGTATATTCTATATATTTCAGTAGACAAAGATAAAAACAATCCTCTGAAATATACCTGTTATTTTAAAAGTTTTTAGGAGGTCGCTGTTTGATAGCTTTATTTATATCTTTCACTTTTGCAGGTGGAGGCCCAGGCGCTAGAGGACTCAATCTTCTAATCAGGGCGGACGGCAGGACCATCAATCTTGGGCCGAAGACTGCAGTGCCGGTTCAACCAGGGGTGAGTATGACAAACTGTTTTGTTTACTGTTGTTGTATCTGCCACTGTTAAGGGTTCTTTATACAAATTAAGTCGCTTTAGCTTAGATATACAGGGGTGACGATATGTTTTGGAAACTCTGTTTGAAGTTCTCATTATCCTAAAATTTTGTAACACATTACAAAAACCACGTGAATATTCCAGTAATATACAGGGTGTCTCGCCAAAAACTTCCGGGATCACTTTCTTGATAATTCAAAGAGTTATTTGAATTCGATAAAAGGTATTCACTAGAAATTATAAACGACTTTAGTTTTGAGTAAATACGATTGTTCTATAAATTGAGGTTTAGATGGCGTTGCGATGCATATTTTATCGATCTTAGAAATCTTGAAAAGAGATGCAATTTTGGTGTAAGAGTGAATTTTTTTCCGAATTTCTTACGTCTCACCCCACGAAAATATTCCATTATACTAGAAATAATTTATATCAAAATTTCGGATAATTCGGAGAACGGTAACCCGTTCCGCCGGGTAGGAGCGACTCCGCACTAACCTTAAGGAAAATGGCTACCCCAGCTAATTCGCCGGAATCGATATATGTTATTCCTTTCGAGCTCCTGATCAAAAGTTCTCATGGGCACAAGGTCGGAGAGTTTTCCAGATATCGGGGATCCAAATGTCGATTTTCCGAAATCTTGTCGATAATAGTGTATCGCCGTAGTTTTGATAAAAATGTCTATCGGAATATATACCGGAGGGTTTTTATGGTCGCTGATTCCAATTCCGATGTCAACAATGACATTTGACATTTGGCAGGTGCAAGAAAAACGAAAGTTTTGTTTTAAAAACTTTTTGCCTACACTACGAATTTACAGTAGTATCTTATACTCACAACAGATGAAATATTTGGCATTTATATGATTTGATTACTTATTCCAAAGATAAATATATTGCCGTTTAAAAGTGAATTATTTATTAGTTGTTTGCTTATAGTAATGAAACATATTCTTTATAGGAGTTTGCAAACAGCGAAAAAAAAAAACTATCTATGAGAACTAAAAGAAAAAGTGCTAAATACTGCTTATTGCTAAATAAACTAGATAAATATGGAATAAAAAATACCGCTTTAAATTGGCTGAAATCATATCTGATGGATAGGACACAGGAAGTTGTTATAAGGAGCAGCGGTGTCGTTTATGAATTTGATACTAGCATGGTCAACATGGGCGTCCCCCAGGGAAGTGTACTGGGACCATTGCTTTTTATAATTTTTATAAATGACATTGTTGATCATTTTGATGACTCATTCGTGTCTTTATTTGCGGACGATACATCTACTGCTGTCTCTGCCCCAAGTATAGCTGAACTCAGCATATATGCAAATGCTGCTGTAAATAATATGATAACATTTTGTTCCAACAATGGCCTAGCATTAAATAATTCAAAAACCGAAATATTGTTCTTCTCTGCAAAAGAGAACAACCAGAGTCTTCTCGTAAAAGTTAATAATATGAGCATTCAGCAAAATAACTCTGTCAAGTTTTTGGGATTACATCTTGATACCCATTTAACGTGGAGCATTCAAATTGATTTTTTATTAAGAAAATTAGCTACACATTGCTTCGTATTATGGCAAATGAGAAGTAAAGTTAACTTGGACATCTTAAAGTCATATTATTTTGCACATATACACTCGTCTATTAACTACGGTATTATATGCTGGGGAAATTGCTCTAGAGTTAATGAAATCTTGATAATTCAGAAAAAAATTATTCGCACTATGCTGTTTAAACCTATCACTACCTCCTGTAGAGAACTATTTAAGCAGTTAAATATACTAACCGTACCTTCGCTTTATATATTTAATGCACTGGTTTTTGTGAAATCAAATCCAGAAAAATTCATACAAGCACGAGATGGAAGTTCCCGTTATGGGCTTAGGCTGAATTTTAATATAAGTATTCCGCATCACCGCTTGTCGCTGGTTGCTAATGGTCCCACTGTTATGGGTATAAAACTTTTTAATAAGCTACCTGCTAATATTAAAAATCTTGAAAGATTAGGTGAATTTAAAGCCGCTATAAGAAATTTATTAATAAGGTCTAGTTTCTACTCTGTCACAGAATACTTTACTGCCGATTTTAGTAATTAGTTTTTAATATGTATTTTACTTCAATATTTGTATGTGTCTTTACTTTTCTATATTTTATTGTGATTTTATATTCCATGTAACTACTATTGACAATATTCTATACTTGTGTAGGCGAGTCTAATGAAAATAAAGTTTATTATTATTATTAACTGTATGTAAAAATATTAACGAAATCTTTGCATTTTTTCGATAACCTGACATGGTTATGCTAGCATGTTAAAATCCTAAAATATGAGAACAAAGGCCTAAAATGGATTTATTTACCTACCTTGTCTTAAAATTTTTTTCATTCTAATGGATTACATTTTCATAAAACCTTTCATTCATTTTCTTGGAAATGCTTAGCGAAAAGCCATTCAAAGGCGTTTCAGAGTCAGGTTATCGAAAGAATACAAAGATTTCATTAATGTTTTTTACATATAGTTTTTCTTTTAGTTCTCATAGATAGTTGTTTGAAAAATCCTATAAAGAATATGTTTCATTCCAAACCTATTTTAACAAAATAAATTTTTGGAAATTTTCTCACGATTACTATACTTCCACTCCACTACGTGGATGTGGAAGTAAAAAGCAGTAAAACAGATGTTACTCGAAGGAGAATATTATAGCGTAAGAGAGTTTTTACATCATTTCGGCCTTCTTTCCATAATTTTATTTTTATACTGATTATATAGTAGATATCTTATGTGACTCTTATTTTGTGATAGCCACTTTATGTTTTTTGTTTACATTTCTATCACAAATTATCTCTATTGTTCATTTGCCATATGTACTTTATTGTATCAACATGATTAATAAAAAAAATTACACAAAAGAATAGCTTGTTAACGGTTACCCAATGAATAACAAGCTAAACGACATGTAAAACCTGAATGTAGCAAATACAGATTCAGTAAGCTATAACTTGAGTAGATCAGCGAAGAACGACGAGCCATCCCTTCACGGTAACTGAGCTCTGTTGGTTGTCTTAGTATAATTTTACGCATGGTGAACATTGAGATGAAATGTTTATACTGTTAAAACACATCGTCAATCTAGAGTAGAATTTACTATCGGAAGTGGCCGATTGCCACAATTTATTTAATTAACCTTCTGCTTGAACAAAGTACAAATCACTTTTACGTGTGAGATTAGGCACATTATTTTTCATTTTATTATTCGGCAGCACCCGACTACACCTTTCATTACTAAATTTAATATATCATCTATCTACGCAAACTTCGTTGGAGCCTAAGGACATACAGTATATTGCAGGTTAGACAAACTGTAAATCTTTTTATTTTTGTGTGTTGGATTTCATTTTTAGTATTTCATTTATTCAAGTAGTTAAAATATTAATTAGCAATTTTTACAAATACACTAAATTCTTAGTATCAAGAAATGAACGAAAAGAACACTAGTCAAATTTCATAAGTTTATTATAATGTTTACTGATTAAATAATTGCTAATGTAGGCAAAATCAAATTAATTTGTCTTGGGGTGCTATGAAAAACAAAATTTGTTTATAATTATGTAGATTCCTTGACGTCAAAACACGATGTATAATACAGGGTGTAATCAGTTTCATGTCATTAAAAAAACTGGTAATGGGGACCGACTAGACAAACAACAAACCTTTATGACTTTTCCCTCTAGGGGCACTTTGAAAAAAACTTAGCTGGGTTAACATATTTAAAATTATGGTAGACAACTATTGAGAACCACTGACTTTCCCTGTCGATGGACTTGTACTTCCCAATTATACAACTTTTAAATTATTAAAAAAAAATGCTGGCCGGCACACGCGGTATCAAAGGATCATCGACCGCCTTTGATGTACCGCCTCAACTGAACTGAGGGTATAAAGAGGTAAATAATTCGTTCTCTCTTCGTGCACAATTGCAAGCATTAATGGCCATAGAGGTTTAAACAGAGCATGTGTGTTTTTTAATTTGGAACAAAATATTGGATTGTTATAATTTAGAAAATTTAAATGTGGTTTATTAACATTTGTAACATAAATGAGTGTCCTGGGTTAAAAGCTTACTACCTACCTAAATGATTCAAAATCTCTGCATCTGTATCAATACACAGTTCAGTACGTCGAATTAAGTACATACGCACTTCGTTCAACACTAAACACTAAACTATCAACTAACGTTGTCAATAAAGAAAAATAAAATAAAAACTTGGTACAAAAGCCAAAAAGGAATACAAAAACAACGAACAAGTAAGTTGTGTCTGTACGTAATCAAGAATTTGACAACTTGAACGGTAAGTCAATAAAATAAATCTTAACTATAAATACACAATGACGCGAAATTAAAAAATAACAAAAACAACGAACGGCGAATTGGACGTCTGTACATAACGAAGCAGCGACAGTAACTAAAATATAGCACAAGGGAGAGTTAGAGTATAGTTTTCTTTAGATCAGATCTAGATTTAAACCTACCTCAATATTCCAGCAGTTCTCAAAATATTTTATTGAAAATTTGCGAAATTTTTGTTTATTTTTTTTCTCCACTCCACGCTTTACACCCCATGTTATATAAGGTTTTTTTGTTTGTCTTGTCGTTCTCTACCACCAGTTTTTTTTTTAATGACATGAAACTAATTACACCCTGTATATACCTTTCTCTGTACTTTCACAAATTGTTAATTCAAAATGAATTTAACTGTGGCTAAAAATGTGGAAATAATTCATTTGGTTGGGGACAGAACTTATTCATACAGTAAAGCAGCCATCGAGTTGAATACAAGATATCAACAGAAATATTTGTTTTAAAGCTGTTGCAAATATTAACATGTTTAATAATGCTGGTAGTGTTTCTAAGTCTCGACCAATTCATGTAAATAATAATCAGATTGACCCAGTAACCGACCAAATCATAGTGAATATATTGCGTCCTAATCCCAAAATAAATGTTCGAAAATTAGTTTTGCTATTGAATGTTTCTAGAAGTAAAGTATGAAAATGTCTCAAATGTCACAAACTGAAAGCGAGCAAACCAAAGTTTCTGCATACACTTGAACAAGGATATAGTATAAGAGGTTGGAGTTTTGCTTATGGGCACAAGGAAATTATTTAACGGCCACTTGTATTGTTTTCATTTTAAGCGATGAAGAAGTAATCCAGGTTTAATTTTTAAACCAGGATTGCCTTTCAGTTTGAGTTTTTTCGGTTTATTTAAGTTAACAGTTAACCTTATTACTCTTGAATATTGTTAAATATTTATTTTTATAAAGTTTTTCTACATATGGAAAACAAGACTAGTAGTAAAAGAGGAAGATCTGCAAATTTTTCGCTGGAAAAAAAATTGTTGCTGATAAATACATTTATAATATTTAGAGGCATGTACTAGAAAATAAACTGACAAACAACGTAACATCACAAGAGAGACTTGGATAAAAATAACGAATCAGTTCAACGCAACGGCTCCAAAGAGATGTTAGAACAGTATTCTTTATTAGCCTAAATCTCCTGAAGAAAGTCAGAGTATTTAAACTACGAATATGATAATTTCTTTCATATATTTGTTTTGGGGAATTCGAAATCTATAATCTCCATTAGATCTAAGTCGTCATTGAAGATATCAATGTCGGAGTCGGAATCATTCCCACAATTTATCCAGCTCGGTGGCGCAATGCTAAAGGTGTTTGGCTAGCGACCTTTAACCAAAACTTCTTTCTATCACATACTTTTCACCACCATATTTTTATTCTGTACCTATCCTCTTTCTCTTTCTTATTGTTTGTCACCTGTTTGTATTTTTGTAAATTTTTATTTTGTCCTTTTATTGTAAAATTCCCTTTTGGTCAAGAAACTTTATAAAAATTCAAACTACTTTTAAAACTCAATTTTCCTTTCTACTAATCACAACTTCCCAACGGCGAATAGACTGTTGGGGCACAATTGCCTCGAACGGGTGTTTTCCATTGAGTTTATTCCCGTCTCAGCAACCAAAATTAAATCAGTGTTTTTATCCAAATTTTTCAGTGTTTTCTTAGTTTCAGTGCTCTTAAATTTAAGTTTTAAATATGTAAAATTTTAATGACGATTTTAAGCTGCCACAGGCGGCAGGAGTTTTGTCTATTTCAATTAATTTTATTGAGCCGAACCGGTCGCGATCCGCCCAACCCTACTAACACCACGGCGCTGTGCGACGTGGTTGTACGGTTGACTCCGGATCGCGATCCGGGGAGGCAATGTTTTATACGATTTTAATATTGAATAAATTTGTTATGATGATGATGGCTAGCGACCACGGAGTCCCGGGTTCGAATCCTGGTCAGGGTATGGATGTTTAGTGGCGTTTTTTCATGTGTTACCGAGACGGTAGCAGTGGGCTAGACCGCTGTTGAGTGGCACAACATGTCTAGTCGCTGTTATCTATCCTGAGCTCGAGTCTCAGCTGCGGTAGATGGCAATATCGCAGGGAATGGTTGTTGTGTTGATGTCTATGTGTACGTGTCCTGGTTGAGTGGTAGAGCAGTAATAGCTGAACTCCGCCAGGACGTTAATATAAATAAGGCATTAAAATAAAAATAAATAAATAAAATAACATTTTAAATAACACAACACATATAAAACAATTCCCTCTGATAAAGTGTTCATAATGAAAATATACTAAAAAACAGAAGTCCTGATTAATTTTAAACGTACTTTAAGCGACCAACTTTGGTGGTTTAAATTAAACTTGGTTTAAGCCGATTTAATTCAATATTACCGAACGGTGTAAACGAAATTTTATATTTAACGAAGGTTTAGTGTTAATCCCCTGATAAACAATACGGTACAAACGGTCGTAAATGATACAAATTGCTCTAAGAAAGTAATTTTCAATGACGAAGCAACATTTACCACGAATGGTATTGTTTCATCACAGAACTGTCGATGGTGGGCATAAGGTGATCTTAGTCTCGTAATAAACTAATAAACTGTAAGAGACAGTACTCTCAGAAAATTAAAGTGTAATGCGAAGTATTCAACTAAGCTATTAATGGACTCTTTTTTTAAAATAACTCGACTTCTGAAATGTTCTTGAACTTTTTAAATACCTAGTTGCAAGACGTTCTTATTGAATTACTGTTACTCGTACTAGGAAACTTGTATCTAGAATTAAATGGATCACCCATTTATAAATCAAGGGTTGTTCACACCTGATTAAACGAACATTTTGCTCTGAAGTAGATAGGACGCAACAGCACATTAGTACACTGGCCGCCGAGATATCCAGACCTGACGCCGCTGGATTATCATTTATGGGGATTGCTGAAACAAAAATCGTCCAAACATTCTTATAGCCATCGAGATGGACTATACGCCAGTATTCGGCAAGCATTCCAAGATATTACTACCTAAGAAGTGAGAAAATTTACTAAACGTGAAAATGCGGCTCGATGAATGTATTATATTAGATGGTGGTTTAGTCGAAGGTAATTAAGTTGTTCTTGTTAAATTTTGTTGATATCTGGATACTAGTAATACTAGTAGTATTGATATGCTGCCTTCTTAAATAAATTAAATACCAAAAATGAATATTTTTTCCCTAATAATTTCTATATACATAAATGATTTGTCTTGATATACATTCGTAGTCAGCAATCATCGCCTTGTCTGCAACTTTCATTGTCTTCTTAATAGTGTTCTTAAAAATACCTTAAAAGGTATTTTAAAGTAAAATTGATAGAGAACAGAATAAAATAGAATTTATTAACCTTCAATATTGTCAAAAATTACAAAAAATGTTTCGTCAAAATAGAAGCACCGGCATCATATGGCAAGTATTCAGAATATAATAAATAAATATATAATAAGAATATAATATTTATACAAAGATAAAATATAAAAAAGTAGAAATAAAAGACCCCCTGTCGTCCCATCTCCGCAATTGTGTTAAAGGTCAAACGGTCTTTATACCCGGCGAGAAGTTAAAGATTTACGAGCGTACAAAAACAATTTTATAAATATACGAATTTCAAACAGGCTTTTATTTAACTTAAGGTACTGAGTGTTCTTTCAAAACGTGACCCTTAAATCTTTGTGTACATAATCAAAAACATTTTGCTGCAAAGTTATGGTAAAAGATAGTTTATGTAAAATATGTTAGTTTACAAGCTTTTGGTGATCACCCTAAATGCAGCTTAAACTTAATAAGGAAAAATATTTTAGGCCTTAGACTTTTCAGTAATTGGGTATTTCATCGTGAGAGATACCATAAATTTAAAATCTAGTTGAAATAACTTTTGTGGCCAGTTTCTTCATATGATTAACAAGAATGTTACAAAACAATATTTTACACCTAAATATTTTTATAAAATTATGTGTTTATATTCATATTTGCTGTTTTTTCACTGTGGTATATTCATTCTATATTTTAAACATGATTTATTTAAAGTAATTGCCTTGTTAAAACAATAATAAAAGATCAATCTATCTAATAACATGCTGCCCAAGAACTATGGGTACTGACAAGTTAAAGGCAAAGGCATGATAGCTCAGAGAAATAAAGAAATATCACACAATCGCATGCTAAGAACCAGAGATACCAAGAGATAATAGCTTCTGGAAAATACATTATTTTCTCGCTTTTCAAACTATAAACTACGATTTTGTTATCATAATATTTACGATGGGGATGAAAGTGCTGGTATGTTATGTTACTTCAAGAGGGATATAATATATATTCTCACTGAGATGAGCTTTCTAAAATAATAAATGTCTCTTAAACTTTTACTGCGGTACATGTATGGGCAATAAAAGTTTAGAATTTAGATGACGGTGAATTCTTATACTTACGTTATAAATAACCGCACCGATTTCTTGATATGCATTTGTGACAGGGAAGTATGCAATAAATGTGCATATTGAAATTTGAACTAATAATTCGTCTTGTCTGCAACGAATATGAAGGTACATCAAGAAAGTAAAGAGGTAATATTCTTCAATCCGTATTTATGTACAATGAATTTATTTAAGTTGGTGCATTCACTATATGCACGGTGCGGGATATACAAGACTACGAAAGCGTAGAAAGGACATGGTGTAAAATGTTTTATAATTGTCAGTTTAAAGTGAGAATTATGCATAATTGTTAGTTTAAAGTTGTAATTATACATAATTGTAAGTTTAAAGTGACAATTATACATCTTCGCCAGGAGAAAAAGCATATATTGAGTGTAAGTTTAGAATGCAAAGAAATTCTAGGGACTGGTGGAAAACCATAAACTCATTAAATGTACACTCAAAAGCGAATTCAGTAATACTAGAACATTTAAACAATCCAAATGAATTTAATAAATATTTTGTTGATTCAGGTCCCTCTACTGAAGTAGACCATGAAGTTATTAATGCCTATAAAACCACTACCCATCCCGATATTCATACCAAATTAAAATTACACAGTGTTGAAGACAAGACGTATGAGAAGCTTTTTCGCAAATTAAATCTAACTTTGCTGGTAGTGACCAATTTTCCTTAAATAGGTATGTTAAAACTTTGTTTAGATTTCCTAGTGACACCACTAACTCATATAATAAACTTTTCAATAGAAAATAATGTAGTTCCAACATCTTGGAAAGAGGCTGTCATTATACCCCTACCAAAGAATTATCAACCAGAACATTATGCTGATTTCAAACCTATAAGCCTTTTAAATATAATGTCAAAAGTTCTGGAAAGAATCATATTAAAGCAGCTATTAAATCATATCCGCTCCCATGATTCATTACCACAAAATCAGTCGGGTTTCCGAGCACGCCACAGCCCTGTCACCACACTCCTAGACATGACTGATGACTTTTAGATTACACAAAGGCCTTTGAATGTTTACATCACGAACTGCTATTGGGTAAACTTGCCTATTTAGGAATTGAGTCGGTAAATTGGTTCAGAAGCTATTTATCTGGAAGAACTCAACAGGTGAAATTATGTTGGTCGGAAAAACCACTGATGTCTCAAAATAGCTTTGTCATAACAGGGGTGCCCCAAGGGTTAATCTTGGGCCCCATACTATTTATGCTTTTTATATTTGATCTACATGAGAAAATAAAATTCTGTAAATTCCATCATTATGCAGACGACAGTCAAAAGTACACTTCATATAATCCAGTTAACGTAGATCGGGCAATAGCCAACATTAATACTGATTTAGACTCAATATACAGACTGTCTATTTTACGAGGGCCACACCAAATATCTCGCTTAATATCTATTGTAGAAGAATAAAGTTTTAGAAACAGTTATCCCATTTTTTGTGAGCTATATTTCAGTAAAAAGAAATTTGAAATCCATAGACTGACTACTTTATGAGATATATTACAAAAATATGAAAAATAGGAAAACCACAAACGGTTATAGCTTCCTTATTTGAGGAGATACGAAAAAAGTTAAAGGAATGAAAGTTGACGGCAAAGACAATAAGAATAATAACGTGTAACAAAAAAATAGAAAAATGCAGTTGGCTTTGACATACGCTATTGTGCAAAAATGAAAAATACATATCTCAAAGTAGGCCATGACGCCATTAATTCCGTTATTTTTTTCTCATTCCAACGATATAAAACATGTCACAGAAATTTTAACCGATAGTGTCAATATTTAATATTTTACGAATACCACAATTCATATAATTGAATCGTAACAATCAGCTGTGCCGTAATAGTAAACATTCACTTTATAATAATTATAATTCCGTAATTATTTATTACAATTTAATACAAACCAATAAATAAATTGTGTGTATTTATTTTTCTAACTACAAATGCTCAAATTGTGCACCATGCATTCTGACACATAAACGTGCTCTACGAGACACGTCACGCATTACATTTTGGAGCATTTCAGGAGTAATTGCCTCACATGCGTTTCGAATTCTGGTTTTGATGTCCTCAATATTTTCAGGGGCAGTTTGAAATACCTTGTCTTTAATGTAACCCCAGACGAAAAAATCCAAGAGAGTAATATCTGGTGATCGAGCTGGCCATAGAATGGGTCCATAGGTGCCTATCCAGCTATCTGGCATAACTTGATTTAAATAATTTGTACATATTACAGCAGTGTGAGGTGGAGCCCCATCTTGTTGAAAATATGAATAATTTAATCTTTCTGCCACTGTTAATTCATAAAGAAAATCTTGGAATTCGTTTTGCAGGAAATTAAGGTATCTACGAGCGGTTAATTTGCCATAATAAAAATAAGGTGCAATTACTTTAGTCCCTAAAAGACCCAACCAAACATTCGTAGAAAATCTTTCTTGGAAAGCAGTCTCTCTGCACCAATGTGTATTTTCTCGTGTCCACTTATAATGCATAGTTCTATTGAAAAATCCATTATTAGAAAAATTTGATTCGTCGTCCGACCAAAGAATTTTGCTACATATCAGCGCGTCATTCCTTTTCTTATTTAATAACCATCTACAAAATCTTACTCTCCTTGGCTTATCTCCCTCATTTAAATGTTGAACTTTCCTCATTTTGTAGCATCGAAATCCGTTTTTTTTCAATATTTTTCTTGCACTGTCTTTTTTTATGCGACAGTTTCTCTGAATTTGTCTCAAAGAGGTTTCCTCATTTTGGTTAACATAATTCATTACTCTATTCACTTTTCTTACATTATCCGCAACATGCGCTCGCCTTATTACTTTTTTTGAAAATGAACCGTGCGTTTTTAGATTTTGAACTAACTTCCTAAACATAGTTCGATTTGGCTGCGGAGCATCTGGAAATCTATCTCCGTAAACAGTGACTGCCATCTCAGCGTCAAAATTGCACTGACAATAAATGCTAATCATATCGAATTTGTTATTATTGATGTACACCATAATTACTGATATAAAATTTGTCTTAGAACTCGACAACGCAACATACAACATACAACAGTGACAATCTGTCAAATTTATTAATAACTGTATACATTGTTTTTCACTAATTATGGCACAGCTGATTGTTACGATTCAATTATATGAATTGTGGTATTCGTAAAATATTAAATATTGACACTATCGGTTAAAATTTCTGTGACATGTTTTATATCATTGGAATGAGAAAAAAATAACGGAATTAATGGTGTCATGGCCTACTTTGAGATATGTATTTTTCATTTTTGCACAATAGCGTATGTCAAAGCCAACTGCATATTTCGATTTTTTTGTTACACGTTATTATTCTTATTGTCTTTGCCGTCAACTTTCATTCCTTTAAATTTTTTCGTATCTCCTCAAATAAGGAAGCTATAACCGTTTGTGGTTTTCCTATTTTTCAGGTTTTTGTAATATATCTCATAAAGTAGGCTATGGATTTCAAATTTCTTTTTACTGAAGCTCACAAAAAATGGGATAACTGTTTCTAAAACTTTATTCTTCTACAATAGATATTAAGCGAGATATTTGGTGTGGCCCTCGTAAAATAGACAGTCTGTATAAATACTCAAGTGATCATGGATTAAAGCTCAATGCTGAAAAATGCTATTGCTATTAATTTCAAATCCAAGCGCTTAGCTTTTACTGACGATTCTTGTAAGTTAAATATAAATGGTACAGAATTACTATTCGTAAAATCAGCCAAGAGTCTGGGAATTATCTTTGATAAACACTTAACGTTTGAAATTCATGTTACCAAATTACTGCAAAAATGTTATGCGAAGCTGAAATCGCTCTATGTCTTTAAATATATCTTACCAACAACTACTAAGTTAAAATGATCAGAGTCTCTTATATCTTAACTTGAGTATGGAAACGTCATTCATGGACCATGTCTTACTGCCGCAGAGCAATATAGACTGCAAAAGTTACAAAACTCATGCTTACGTTTCTCGGTAGTGATACCTAGGCGTGATCATATCACACCATTTTATAAAAAATATAATTGGCTTAATCTTCAATTCAAATGGCAACTACATCTGGTATGTGTTGTGCACAACATATGAGGAGCCTAAATACCTTAGTAAGAAATTAATATTCCGGGGTTCCCAGCATAGCTCTCGTCTACGTTTCGTAGACACTACATTAAATATCCCAAGTCATAGTTCCAAAAAATATGAATCGTCTTTCATTTATTTAGCTGCCTTCTTATACAACGCAATTCCGGCATCAAAAGTCTGTCTTCGCAAGGATTTTAAAAAAATGCTAAACAATTATTTTTAAGTAATTAAAATTGTTTAAATTTGCACTTTTTGTTATATGTATATTTAAGTAGTTGACTACATCTTTCTACCTTTTGTTTTGTATTCCTACTTTTTTATATACTACTGATTTTGTGCTTATCTTTTACTTTCTGTACTTAATGTAATTTTTTATTTGAGTTTCTGGTTGGGATTAATACCAGCATTTGCTGACACTCCGCCAGGTTAAATAGAGTTTATTTATTACTATTATTAATTATACATAACTGTAAGTTTAAAGTTATAGTAATTATCATTGTCAGTTTAAACTTACAGTTGTGTATAATTGCAAGATTAACGTGACAATTATGTATACTATAACGTTAAACTAACAGTTATGTATAATTGAAAGTTTAAACTGACAATTATAAAATATTTTACACTATGTATGTTCTACATTTTCGTACAAGACACATTATCTAGCTATACAATTTGTTTTCATTTATCACATTAGTACGCGGTCCAACAGGTGCTAGGCAGGGTATAGCGGTGACGGAAACACCCTATACGCACAGATTTATAAATCATTAGAAGACAAATGACTACAACTGTAGGCATTCAATTATAAAGTGATTGGTGTTAGATATATACAAAATCCCTAAGGGGTGTAACCGTTTAAGCATATAAAAACTACAGCGGTGCACAGTGGTTCAGAAAAAAGTATTTTCGTTCAAAATTGTCAAAATCTCGATTGAGATATATATTTTTAAAGATTCTGGATTAAATTACGAAAAAATCTATAATGCCCGATTTTTGAAATATGAAAACCTGAAGACGGTTAATGTGCTGAAATGACCATTTTTTAAAAGCTTTTATTTAACTCGCAATGTTTGTTAGTTAGTTTGTATCACTCAAATCTTGCAATCAAAATCTCGACTAATTAAACTAGAGCTTTTAAATTGTATTGAAACATTCTTTATAGGATTTTGCAAACAGCAGAAAAGATAACTATCTATAAAAGAAAAACTTTGTGCAGAAATATTAATGAAATCTTTGCATTTTTTCGATAACCTGAATTCTGGTTATGCTAGCAAATTAAAATCCTAAAATGAATTTGTCTAATTTCTTATTTGACAATTCTCATTCTAACACTAGCATCCACACAGTCCCCTACGGCCATGCAGATTAAACTAGTATCCACATAACCCCCTACGATTATGAAGATTCAGTTAAAAATGAGAACAAAGACCTAAAATGAATTTATTTATCTACTTTGTCTTAAAAAATTTTTCATTCCAATGGATTATATTTTCATGAAATCTATCATTCTGTTTCCTGGATTTTAGGTCTTTGTTCTCATTTTTAACTGAATCTTCATAATCGTAGGGGGTTATGTGGATACTAGTTTAATCTGCATGGCCGTAGGGGACTGTGTGGATGCTAGTGTTAGAATGAGAATTGTCAAATAAGAAATTAGACAAATTCATTTTAGGATTTTAATTTGCTAGCATAACCAGAATTCAGGTTATCGAAAAAATGCAAAGATTTCAATAATATTTCTGCACAAAGTTTTTCTTTTATAGATAGTTATCTTTTCTGCTGTTTGCAAAATCCTATAAAGAATGTTTCATTACAATTATAAGCAAACAAATAATAATTCATTTTTAAATAGAGCTTTTAAACTTAGCACACGTGTATAAGTCTGGTCACAACGCAACATAGTATAGCAATTATTGACCTAAATCCAATATGGCGGACGCCCCAAGATGGCGAACGCCCCAAGATGACGGAGTATCTTTATCTTCACAACACTCTTGATATGGGTATGAAATGAAAGTGTTTGACGAGTGAAATACGATAAACTATGTGACGTTATTCTAAATTCAATATGACGGACGCCACAAAATGGCGGAGTATCTTTTTCAGCACAAACGCCTTAAAATGAGTATCAAATGAAAGGATCTGACGAGTATAATAAGATAAACTATATGGCCTTATTCTAAATCCACGGACGCCCTAAGATGGCGGATTATCTCTTTCTTCACAACCCCCTTTATATGGAAAGCAAATGAAAAAATTTGATGACTAAAATACGATAAACTATGCAACTTCATTCTAAATCCAATATGACGTATTATCTTTTTCTTCACAGCCTCCTTAATATGTGTATCAAATGAAAGGGTTTGACTAGTAAAATTAGATAGACTATGTAACGCCCTTCTAAATTCAATATGGCGGATGCCCTAGGATGGCGGATTACCTTTTTCTTCACAACTCCATTGATATGGGTATCAAATGATAGGGTCTTGTCTGTCTGTTGGTCTGTAGAATAAGTAAAGACTAAAAAGTGAAAAATAAAATTTTGTAAAAACAATATTCTTAAGAAAAAGCTTTTATTAAAAAAATGTACTAAAAAGTAAAAAATATTTTTTTTAAATTCATGCATCTGGAAACCAAATGCTTTGGGGACGGTCATATAGCACTGAACAGTTAGTCAATTGACGGTCCCCAAAGCCAGATGCATGAATTTAAAAAAAAAATTTTACTTTTTAGTATATTTTTTTTTAAATAAAAGCTTTTTCCCATAAAACGTATTTTTTTATATATTCTTTTTATAAAAATCTTACAGAAAAAATATTTTTTTCACCAATTTACATAAATCTTGCTACTCGGGGGGTTTTGAGGTCGCTGATCACGAAGTTGATATCAAAATAGTCGTGACCAACCTGCAAGATGACGGAATCAATATGGCGGCTATAAAATGCCGAGAAATGATTAAAAAAATATTTTCGTTAAAGTTAATACTGACAAGTTTAAAATATTACTGATTGCTATTTTTAAATTCAAATTGTCTCAATCTTAAGTTCCAGTAACAAATTCAAGATGGCGGATCCAAAATGGAAATCAAAAAATTATTTATTCTAAATAAGCTACTTTTAAGGATGATTGTAATTTGTAAAATTTGAATAATAAGATTACCTGAATTAGGTTATGTAATGCACAAAATTAATGAAGGACTGAATCTCATGTTTATGATCGATATGATTAATAAATAGCAGCCATTTTCGCTTTTCAAATTTTACAATAATGTAATGTCACGTATTTTCACCCCTGAAACACCCTTCAGGATCCGTGGGTTCTAAATAATTTTTAACAAAGGATAACCACAACATTTTATTTAACTTACTGGAAGTACACAATATTTTCCTTAAATAGAATATACTTTTACTGGACTAAAATAATCATTAACAACATAACTACTTTATATTTCTATCACCTACAGTCCACTGAAATGTTACAAAATTTTGGCCGAACCTTGCATTTTGAGTAGGACAAGATATTTTTCTTTTGATGTTTAGGACGGGTCAGTGTGAGTATAAAACTCGATTTTCGGGGTTGAAAATCCCCCCATTTGGCTGTCATCTTGAAAAAGGGCGCGTAAACAGTTTTTCCGCGATATCTTGAGAACCGTAAATCTCACAAACAAAGACTTTTTGTACAGAATTTAATTATCTGCAATCTTGATCTAGATACTTCCTACCGTAAAATTGAAAATGAAAAAGTTATAATTCAAAATTTTAGTCTATACTAAAATTTTCAAGAAAAATATCGTTTAAGTGTTATAACCAAACCTCGGATTTAGCGGCCAGATATTACGCAAAACCAGGGTTGGCTTTAGATGATGATGTGTCAGCGCATAAAGAGTTGCAAGCATGTATGAAACGATATCTTACCTTGAAATATTTTATAGCGAATTATGTAGTATCCAAAGGTAATAACGCCACTTTATAACACTCACTCGAAGATAACTGGAGGTATAGGGGGCTGTACTTCACACTAAACTAACACACACAAGTATTTTTCGGTGCCGGTGGTTACAAGACTAAATGTATATTACTAATATCTGCTCTAAATGTGTTGGAGTTAATCTTCGGCGTCTTTCGGTAAAAATCCATTTATATTGCGAGAAGGACCTCTCGACGTCGACGGATGTAACTGGGCCATACTTAAAATATCGAAACTTTCACAGTCACCACATTCATGTCGGGTGTAGCAAAGTTCTTCTTTGCCTTGTAAAAGGTCTGTTACACCTGCCATCGTAACAAATCCGAGATTTTTTGTTAACACGGTTGTGAATTTTTTTTGTACTACTGTCGCAGCAATGTCTCCCTGTAATTGAAAAATATATTGTCGAAGATCGAACACAACGTTTCTTGCATCAACTGTAGTAATGGCTGATGTTGGCTGATGCTAGAGGTCCCGTATGGCTAGAAGAATACAACACTTAAATCCAAATCCAGTTGCCACTTAGAATGTGAAATACGTAATAACGTATTTCACATTTTCAAAATGACAGTAATAGTATGTACGATGCGACCTGGAGTCAAGATCGCCATCATGTGATAATGGACGCTGGAGGTAATGTAATATTTGGTAGAATATCATCAAATAATTGTACACGACCTGGTGCTTTAAGTAAAACTTTCTTTACACTAGATATTAATTTATCAACATTAGTGCAGCACCTCCTAATAGTTTCAGCAGTCCTAGGCAGCCCATGTGCTAAACATGTTACATGCAGTATATTCCTATATGTTTCTTTCTAAATTCTTCCAGCAACTTTCATATAATTCACTCCATCGGCAAGGAATAATAAGAACTTGTCGGTATTTTCTGCATATTTGTCACCGACCAACACACGCGACGTTATCTCTGCTACTGTTTAAAGGTAATTTTCTCTCCTCCCGGACCAGGTAGCGTAACACGTGCACTACAAATTAAAATAATCTATTACGCCTTACGTTTGTATTTCATAGGTATAGTGCGTCACGGACTAAACGCATTACCATGGTAAAATTAATAAAATTCAATTAATACGTTGCATCCTTTCTGTGTTTGTAGTTTGAGAATGTTTTAGTAGGTTTTTACTTCCACATCCACGTAGTGGATTGGAAGTATAGTAATCGCAAAAAAATTTTCAAAAATTTTTATTCGTGAAATTTACTATATAATACATATTTGTAAAAGACAACCCTGGACTCTGGCCGCTACATCCGAGGTATGATTATAACTTTTTTTCTATTGATTTTATTTAAAATACAAGTCAGATGTTTCTTGTACATCATTTTATTGCGAACAATTTTCTCTCTACACATGTTTTTAATTTCTTTTCTTTGGAGAGGTGTTAGGACGTTGCAAATGGATCAAGTGCATCAAAAAGGGCACTGGACAATTCTGAAAAATTTGAGAACATTCCCGGGGATGATTCCAAACTCTTTTTGTTTCCTGCAATTTTGTCCAAACTTCCTCTTTTTCGAGTAAAAAATCGCAAATTTCTATTGTTGGATGACGTACGGTGAAAATATGTTGAAGATAATTGGTGACACGACACAGTATACTATCATATTATTTTTCGTATTATTGTTAAATAAATATTCAGATCAGTCACTGACAGTCAGACTATCCTGTTATACGCTCGGCGGTACAGAGAATAAACGTTTTTGTAACTTTGACAATTAATGCAAATTCGGCTTTAAAATTGTGTTAGTGACATGTAATATTCAGTGGGAAACCATTGTTATATCTTCTATTGTTATATATAGAAATGTAAAGCAAATATTCGCCAAAGTAAATGACAGAATACTTCATTATAGTTGTGGAATTCCCGTTATGTTAGTGAAATGCAAGCGGAAATTCTGCATTATTCAAAATTAACAAACCCAGGCAAATCGGGAAACAATTTATTTTGCTACAGTTTTTATGCTACAAAACAAACAAAACATCGAGTACAGTCATACCTACTGGTTTCTGAAGTTTTAATTGATTTTTTAACGCTACACCGTTTGTGTTGAGGATATGCATGCCGATAAAAGATAATATTTTATCGGGTCTCAAAAGGGTATTGATTACCGTGCTCTTGAATTTATATTTTATATAAAACTTTTGAATAAACCTATCAGCAAAAAATTACATCATTATACACACACCGGCTAATTTAAAGGAACGCAGATAAATTGTAGATTGTATACAGGGTGTTTGGTACATCGATAGAAAGTTTTCACTGAGTTGGGGCTATTTGGAACCTATTTGATGAAACTCAATAGGTTTTAAGTCTCTCATTAATAATGTATTAAGAAAATTGCTGATTAATTATACATGAAAATTTATTTAAAAAATGAAACAAGCAAATTACAAAGAACTCTATTTATTAAATGAGCATGAGATTTCAGGGGTGAGTGAATAACAAAACACTTTCGTTAAATATACAAAAACAATATAGCAAAAACAATAAATACATATACAAAGAAATTATGATATGGAAATGCAAAATATATACTCAAACATTCGCGCCGGGCCAGTTCTGCGTAAAATAAATGTTTTACTGTTATAGAAACAAAAGTTGAATGATAACAATTTTTACAACAATATCAAAATCTATAAACTAGTTAGAAAATGAAACCGACAAGTTAATATTTGATGTGTTAGTTGTCGAACTAACATAGATTTTCGCACACCTGAAAGAGAGTTACTTGAGGTCACGCCGAACGTGAAATTTGATGTATGTACTACAAGCCAAGGCCTCAGATTTTTTTATAATATTTTTCAACCCCCCACCACCCCAATCCATTATCAAAGGGGTTGATAAAACAAATTAAGATATTCATTTGAAATTTGGTACACGTATGTACTATAACGACATCTGGAACTAGATTATATTTTGAGATGATTCCGTTGAAGGGTTGGGGGTTAAGTAGGGGTAAATAGAGGAATATAAGTAAAGTAAGTTGGTAAGAGTACAGAAACTTGAATGTACTAGAAGCTAAAGACTCAATTTTTTTTATAATATTTCTCAACCCCCGCCACCCCTATGCCATTATTAAAGGGGTTGATACAATAAAATTGAGAAATTCATTTGAAATTTGGTACACGTATGTATTATAACGACAACTGGAAGTAGATTATATTTTGAGATGATTCCGTTGAAGGGGTAAATAAGAGAAAATAAGTAAAGCAAGCTGGTAAGAATACAAAAACTTAAAATTCGCTGTATGTACTAGAAGCCAAGGTCTCAGATTATTTATAATATTTTTCAACCCCCACCAGCTCTACTCCTTTATTAAAGGGGTTAATAAAATAAAATTGAAATATTCACTTGAAATTTGGGACACGTATGTATTATCTGGAACTAGATTATATTTTGAGATGATTCCGTTGCGGGTTGAGGGTTAAATAGGAATAAATAAGAGAAAATAAGTAAATCAAGCCGGTAAGAGTACAGAAATGTGGAATTTGGTGTATATACTAGAAACCAGGGCCTCAGATTTGTTTCTAATATTTTTCAAACACCACCATCTCCGCTCCATTATTAATGGGTTTGATAACACAAAATTGATATATTTACTTGAGTTAAGTTAGTACACGTATATATTGTAATGACATCTGTTTGAGGTGATTCCGTTGAAGGGGTGGGGCGTGGTAGGTTGTGAATAGATTCCTTAAGCAGCGGTTTTTTCTCTTTAGGGAGCTAAATCTTAGAAATGTAGATTTTTCATTATTTAGAACAAGTCTGTTTTCGGTAAACCATTCGTTAGCTTGTGAGAGCTTTATGTTAGCTTTGTTTACAGTATGTCGTATATTCGAATCGATTTCATTCGATGCGATTTCATTCTTATGTTTATTGTTATTCGGTCTGATTATGTTCCATGCCATTTTTGATTTATGTTTAGTATTAGCAATTAAATTATTATTATACCTTTTCTTAGCTTTTTTTTAAAAGTTGTCTATAAACTGATTTGTATTTTTTATAATAAAGTTTTATATTTTCATCTCCTACTGAAGTCAGAATGTATAATCTTTTAACTTTTTTGATGATATTTTCAAACCATTTGTTATCCACTGTTTAGAAGAATTTTTATTGCTATCTATGATTTAAGTTTTGACTGGGAATGCAATTTCAAAGTAGTACACAAAAATATCACAGAACATTGTGAATTTGGTATTTGCATTACATGTTCTTGAATTCAAAATATCACTCCAGCTCTCGTTCTTAAGTAATTCACAAAAGTGGCGAACATTATGCTGATTATTTAATTCTCTGAAAGTAATACGTGTTTTATTAATCTGCTCATTTTTCATTGAAACCGATATTCTTTGAGTATTGTGATCACTAATACCATTAATGGGTTTATAAGGGACACAGTTACTCAGGAATTCGCTGTAAAAGTTGGAGATGAGGTTCTATTACAATGCAATGTATGCAAAAATTTAGGTGTTTTATTGGACAGGGATTTACGCTTCGAAGAACATATAGCACGATGCATGCAAAAAGCTTACTGCAATTTAAAAATTTTTATATGCAAATAGGTATTGTCTTAGTAGAGATTTAAAAATATTGCTGTGTGATTCTTTGGTATTATCATGTTTCAATTATTGTGACTCTTTATATGACTCTTGCATTACGGAATCTGTTAAATCACGTATACAGAAGGTGAAAAATTCATGTCTTAGATTTATTTTTGGTATACGTAGAAGACAACCGATATCACACACTCTCCAAACTGCTGGGTGGCTCAACATGTCTAATAGACGTAAATTACATACATCTACTTTATATCATAAAATTATAAAGCTAGAAACTCCACCTTACCTGTTTAAAAAAATTTGCTTTAGGAGTACTGCCCACAGAGTTAACATTCGCTCAAAAAATTTATTAACAATCCCTTCTCATAAATCGTCATTTTTTAAACGATCATATGCGTACAATATCACAAAATATTATAACGTCATAATTCCAGAAAAGCTAAAAACCCTATCAATACCAAGTTTCAAGAAGACTTTTAGAAGCATCCTATTTAATTCGCAATTTTAAGAACATTTTGATTTAAAATATAACATTATTGTATTATCTTCCGGTAAATATCTTGTATATTGAAATTATTTTTTTGGTAACGTATCAAATAAAAATTAATTACATTATATCCATTCTATTAGGGCTAAATGGAAGAACAGACGACTATTTAATAGTCGAACTGAATTTATGCCCCTTTTTCCATTAATTGTTAAGTATACTTTACACTTTATTTTTGAAAAAAATGATTTATTCTAATAGTGTAAATAACATGTGTTTTTATTGGAAAATAAATGTATTATTATTATTATTATTATTATTTGTAACTGAACTTGTATATGATTTTTCTTTTAAATTTACACAAATATTATCAATGCACGAATTAACTCTAGTATATTCCATTGTGGTATGTTTAACACAACGCGAATGAAGAATATCCAAAAGGTCTGTGCGATTTTTAGAAGGTAAAATAAAATTTATGTTAAAATCGCCTCATAATATTATATCATGTTGTTTATGATTTTTCAGTAATAAATTTAGAACTATATTTAACTTGTCTAAAAACATTTCCATCTGGGTTTCTATATAATGTCAAAATTAGGATGATTCCATTTTCTTTTACCGTGCACTTTATTGTTGAACATTCAAAATCTTTTTCTATTGAGATATTACTTACATATTCTAAATTTACATATTTCAACTCATTTTTTACGTATATGCCTACACCACCATTTTTAAAATTTTCACAAAAAATATCGAAATTTACATATTTTTTAAATAATTCCAACTCTAAAAGTTTGTTACCAATACATTGAACATTTTGATGTACTGTATTAACACTATTTTCTCTAATTGTACCTCTAAAAAATTGCCGTCGGAAGCTGTATCAGGACTGTGCGCCAATTGGAACACAAACGTTTTGTTAAAAGTATTTTGTGGACAGACGAGTCGAAGTTCTTTCTAGATGGAATAATGTTTTTTATAATCTTCATTACTGGGTTGATGCTGACGACAACCCTCTCATGAAATACAAACTTCTTCTCAATACAAGTTCAGTGTAAATTCAGCGGTAATTGACAGAACTTTCATTTGTCCGTAGTATCTTCCCAACAATTTAAATGGAGACAGTTATTTCGAGTTTTGTAGAATAATTCACCAGATGTCTGAAAATGACATACCTCTAAGTGTAAGACGCAACCTGATACTTTAAAACGACGGATGTTATTACCAACTTACTATGAGAGCATTTTAGACGAAACATTTCCTAATCGTTGGATTGGGAGAACTGAGCCAATATTGTGATCAGCAAGGAAATAGGCCGTTGGAATTAATAAAAAAAAGGTGATTTCCAAGAAGTTTCATCTCCAAAAGATTTTATTGCATAGAATGCATCTTTTAGGTATAAAAACTTGAAAAATCATAGTCTGTACGCACAGAAAGACGGGGGAAGTACTTAAAAATGCATAATTATGCAAAAAAGCGCATTTTTTACTGTTTTTGTGCATTTTCAAGGGTTTTTCAAAGATATTCATTTAAGATTCATAAAAATTTGAGAAAAATGGTTTGTTTTAGTATTATACAAGCCTTAGGTAACACATTGGGTCATTTAAGACCCTTTATGGGACGATTGTAGCCAGGGCATAATTTGCATCCGTTTAAAAAAAATTGTAATCATTATTCTAAAATTAATAAAATATCGTCCAAATTTTATACTCGGTGGTTTTCGAGGTCACTAATTACGAATTTGAAGAGAAAATCGGAAAATTCAAAATGGTTGACTGATAATGGCGCGAAATTCAATTTTAGAAGTACATTTTTTCCTTTTTTCCACATAAAAGTATACAAAGCAAATAAAAAAAATGAATTTACGTCTTTTTTTAACTAAATTTTCAATTTTAATTTCTTTTTTTGTATTTTCACCTCCCCCCCTTTATTATTATTATGATTATTTCCAAAACATGTTTTAAAATTTTTTTTACAACTAAAATTGGAAGTTAAAAAAAGAAGTAAATTCATTTTTTACTTGCTTTGTATACATTTCATGTGAAAAAAAAGGAAAAAAATGAAAATGGAAACACGGAGGACCACGATTCTTATACGTTTTTGGGATTGCTGAATCCGAGTCTACTTAGCCCTACCAGGTCAAGGTCAAGTTCACTCCAAAGTCAACTTATGTTTATCAAATGGAAACGCGTTCTTGACCTCGAATTTTGAAAGAGTGGAATACTTTTAGAGGTTACCTGAAGTTCAAATCATTCTCTTGATCTTCTCAGGTCGGTATCTCGTCAAGATGACAGGAAAATAACTTGTGTGAAAGTTGTTTGGCTTGATGGGGGGCCACCATATGGTAACTTTAGATTTAAACTTGAAATCAGCGACAATGAAAAACCCCCGAATATAAATTTTCTCCGAGATATATGTAATATTAAAGCAAATTTTGGATGCAATCAAGGGCTTAAAATAGTAAAAAACTCACTTTTTTGCATAAAAGTGCATTTAAATATGTCTTCTAGCCAAAACTGTGTGTACGCACTATGATTTTATTGTTATTTACACCTAAATCTACCATTCTATCTAATAAAATCTGATAGAGAAAAAACATCTCGAAAATCGACTTCAAGTCATTATTTATGACGACCTATAAATTACATTTTTTAACTTTAATAAGTCATTCTCTGAAGACAAAATACCCCCAGTGTATACTTATTATAAATAATAAAGGGCCTAAAATAGATCCCTGCGGGACACCAGATTTTATATTTATACTAGAAGAAAAATTATTGTTAATATATATTTTTTGGGACCTATCTCTTAAATATAAAGTAACAAGTGAAAGAGAAAATATGTTAAAATACTTATAAGAGAAATCTAACAGACTCAATACACTAACCAGTCCATTGTCACATGCTTCTATCAAGTGCATACATTGGCTTTACGCAGAATACTTCTATTTTCCTCTTTTCGATGCTAAATTTAATTTAATTTTTGGCGCCCTTGTCAGTGGTTTCGGTTCCTAGATATTTTTCCTGCATTTTCCGTGCTTACTTCTGGATGTTCTTTAACTTGTCGAGAGATCTTGACCTTCCCCTGCCGGATGTATACAAGCTCAGTCCCACAATAAAAGATGTATTATTATTAACGCACCAAACATAACGTTAACGTGCCAAAAAGGATTATAATGTTTACATTAACTCTAAATTTTCTTTATATAAATGTCTCCGTTCTTAAAGAAGCAGCGAAGAGCGTATACAGTGAACACTTCGCCGTAGAAATTATTTTTCCAAAATTAATCCTCACTTGTTAATGCTAATTAACAGCAGAGTAAACAATCAGCTCAACAATTAGTTAATGGAGTGCTTAGTACACAGTTGCCGCGATTTATGATTGTGAGAGAAACAAATTTAGATTATGCAACTAGGGCGGGAGCATTGGAGAATTCTGATTTAACCTTAGTGGTGTACTTAGTCAGCTAAAACCAACTAGTTATATCAACTAAAACTTCTTGAAATATCCTCTTCATAAATATGAGACAATGGCTCACTAAATGTGTCGGGGTTTATTATGAATAATCCACCAGAGTGGCATATAACATGTATATGTGTCCTCATACCTGATGAGATGTAGACACAGGTTATAAAATAGGCTATGTTAAACAAAAAGGCACCATTTGCATATGTTCCAGAGTTATTCCTACATATTTTCGTTACAACGTAAAACAGGGTGTATACGTACCTATACAGAAAAATTAAGTTCCTAAGTGACGTTCATTTCATTTAAAAGTTCTCTTACTCCGCTTTGTCACTTAACTGCAGTGTTTGTAGGATCATTCTCTTTCAACATTGCTAAACTTTAGAACTTCTTTCCTCTGCCTTTGAAATCTCAATCCGTTTTTATTTTCTCAAAACATTTCAAACGTCTTTTGCTTGGTTGATGTGTTATAGCGTAGTAGGTATTCATGATGATAGGTATTCTTTATAAAACAGAATAGGGAAGGCTATAGTCATAATCATATTTGTATGTGTACTTACGCTTTGTTTAAGATTAAACTCTTCTATACTTCAAAGACCCCGACGTTTTTTATACGGACAATAGGTTTGAGGTAAGCTATACATCTATAGATTTCTTACTTGGTTAAGTGCAAAAACAGCTGTAAGCATTGTGCTGTTCAGCTGAACACTGGATTTCGTCATTTTTTAATTATTTAATCATACATCAAGGTCTTTGATTTGACTAGTTTAGTGTAGTGTATGTAGTGAATGAGATGGTAAATTAAGTATCATTCTACTCTTCGCAAATACAAAACGAAGAGTATATTGCATTCGATTGACTCATTTCTAAAACCGGTAATATTGCTCGTAGAGAAAAAAATTCGTATTACTGGTGGTCGAATTCTTTAAAAAAATCCGTCAGTCCGTCTGTCTCACCGTCCGTCCATCCGTCACGTTTCTTGTGAGAACGATAACTCTCAATGGTACGATGCTCCATATTTAGTATTTTGGCTCCTATGGAGCACCAAAGCTCCATAGCTCCAGCATAAGTTACTACTTCGAGTAGTTTTATAATATTTTTATAAACTTTTGTTCAGGATGAGGATGAGAAATTTATAATGTTTTTTTTTTATTGTTTATACAATGTTAAGTTTGTGAAGTTCTTCTTTTAACATTGGCAACCACAAACTTAACATTGTATAAAAATAAAATAAAAAAATTAACTATGTCAACAGTTCTATTAGTACAGGAAATGAAGCTGAAAAAATGGCAGAACCTCGCAATTTTTTCGTCCAGCTTCGATTTGTACAAAAATTTGGGATCAGGCTCATTTCACCCTCTAGTTCATTTTCTATATTGAGCCGTTGTACGCTTTTGGTTTTTTAAGGGTGAAAACTACCCCTAATTGTAAAAAATTATAAAATAACATTTTAAACTTTAATATGGTCAACATTTGGTTTGGATTAGTTAAATAATGATTGTTTTATGCTTTAGGATATAATACCATAATATTTCAACCCTTAAAACCACCCTTGTTGGAGCTATATATAAAAAATTTATTTATCCTAAAAGAATGATTTCGGCTTGCATCGATTTGCATAAAAATTTGGGATTAGGATCATCTCACCCTGTACTTCATATTCTATATCATGCTCATGGGCGTTGATTATTTTTAGGGGTGTAAACTACCCCTTATTGTCAAAAATTATATAAAAACATTGTAAATCTTAATATGGGTAAAATTTGGTTTTGATTGGTTAAATAATGATTGTTTTATGCTTTAGCATATAATATCATAATATTTCAACCCTTAAAAACCACCCTTAATAACATTGCAATTTTTATAAGTAATTTAATAGATCTATACAGAAAAAAAAGTAGAATTACATACAAAAACATTTATTTACACAAAAATACGAATTTACAAATACAAATACAAATAGTTTTTCTGTCTTTCGATTTGAATGGAGAAAGTGGAACATATTATAACGTATTACTGCCGAAAAAACCGGTTCTGTGGTATTATATATATTGAAAATGCTCTATTACACTCCCAAGCGGGCTATTCGAATTTTTCGAAAAAAAAAAAAATTAATTCGTTTCATAAACAGCTCCTTCATTTTTGGTGATAAAAAGTTTTTTCAAAAATTATTTTGTAGGGTTTTCCAAGAGCTATAAGACTATGTGAATTAAATTCCGTAAGATCCCTTAGTTTTTAATTGGGGTGAGTTTAAAGGGCTCGAATAAGGGGGTGTTTGCTCGTAAATAGAGGTTTTAAACAGCTATACCTCGCTAAATATTCACTGTAAAGAAAATCTATGCACAGGGAAATTTTAGTTATTAAAAAAGCTACAATTTAGTATTCTATCATTTTTTTCGTATCTCCAGTATTTTCGGAGATATTTTGAAGAAAAAGGTGAAAAATACGAAATTGCAAAAAATCAATTTATCTTTAAACTCCAATTTTTCTAAAATTAGGCATTTTAAATAGGTCAAACTTCTTGGGTGTATTGATAATACATATATAAAAAGAATTACAGAAGGGTGAAGATCTATTTTAATTAGGAGGGTAGTTAGGGGGTTGTTTTCACTCATTTTTTCGTAGAAAAAAGTAGGTACCGACCTTATTTTGATCATAAGTCGCTCAATTTTTATGCTACAAACTTTTGTTTTTTTTGTTTGAAAGGTCTAATTGTATACTTGAAAAAAGATTCTGTAAGTTTTCCTCGAAAAATGCAAAGTTTTCCCGTTATTTGGCTTTGAATATTTCAAATTATGCATTTGACGAAAGAAGCTAACCTTTAACATGCCGTATCTCGATTTGTATTGGTCGTAGAAAAATTATAATTTTATTTGTTTTTGTAAAAGCTACAATTTTGATATCTACAGTTTTTTTGATTAAATGCATATTTTTCGAGTTATTCTCAAAAAACCCTCTAAAAAAGTCGATTTTTTCGTCGAAAAACTGTTACTTTCAACCGCGAATAACTCGAAAAATATTAGTTTTACGAAGAAAACGTAAAGAACATTTTTTTCTTAGAATTACTTTTTCCATCGATTTCCATGGTTAAAATGTAATGAAAAATTTCCACCCCCGAGATGGGGTGGCAACCACCCCCAAGGTTTTAGCGTACAGCGGCATGATATAGAAAATGATCCTTGGGCTACTCCCTACCTTCTGTGAAAATTTCAAGTAAATCCATGCTGGACGAAAAAATTGCGAGCCAAAATGCTTCATTTAGTAGCCTATATGTAAATAGTAAGTACCTATGGATATTGAATATAGCAAACATTCTTAGAGCTGTGTATTTATCATACACAGCAAAAAAAGTTTTTCAAAAAAGCCTTGAAAAAGAAAACAAATTAGATTTCCGAAACGTCGGCGAAATACCTATTTAATGTCAAGTTTTTACTCTTATTTGTGTTATTTATTTGGAAAAAAGCAACCTCTAACTGATCCTTTGACGTAAAAGTCACAGGCGTAGAGGTTATTTACCAGTAATATACTGTTAATTGTGATATTTTGTAGATTCCCCGAGCACCGCTTAAAAAGAAAAAATGCATGTGGCAGAAAGTCCCAAAGAATTGGAAAAAAAATTTAGACAATGCCACAAATAGCATTTAGATAATATTTAGCTAAGTATTGTCAAAAGCTTTTTTTATGAACCAATAATTAAAAAAAGAATACATAAAATCTATAATAAAAATATTAATCAAAGAAGTAAGAATAATAACAACTATGTGTCCATGCCTTACATACCAGAAGTATCTGAGAATATTTCAAATGTATTAAAATAACACAATATAACAGTAGCGCGTAAACCTTATACTACAACAAAAAAATTCTTAACAAAACTAAAACCTGAACTACAACCAAAGGACGAAACTAACGCTATTTATAAAATAGACTGTAATAATTGTAACAGTACATATATTGGCCAAACAAATCAGTACCTACATAAACGAATATATACACAAAATTATAATATAAAAACACTAAATCAAAATTCAACAGCTCTTACGAAACACGCCTTAGATCATAATCATAGCTTTAACTTTGACAATACAAAAATTTTACAGAAGAAAATTATCATCGAAGTATAATACATGAAATGTTACAAATTAAAAGACATAACGCAATAAACAATAGCACTGATATAGAGAATTTAAGTGAAATATATTTTAACTAATTAAATTAACTAAAAAGGGATATTGTTTCAGAACATATATGTTTACATCTTTCCATCAAGTCCACAAAATAATTCTTAAAATATCATATTCACACCACCAGCCATTAGAGAAAATTTCATATCTAACATCCATAAATTAAATAAACTGTATCAATAGTGACATAAAACAGACCAGAAAGCAGACAATACTTTTGTTCAGCATTTAGTTGCATTAAAACTTTTAACAGAAACAGACATAAAATGGTAAAATAGCGTAAACAAAAATTTTTTAAATTGTAAGTAATGAAGGTATGCATCAAGTTAAAGTGTTAGATAGAGGAAGAACCCTGTTGTTTTTTGACAAAATCAGTTATTAAATAAAAAACTTAATTATTTAAATTAAAAAAATACTTGTTTTGCAATTGAACAAAAAATTTCTAAAACTAATATTATTTACAAAAAACTGCGAAGAGTATTCTATACATAATGTGCAAGAAGTATATAAAAATTGCAGTAAATCGACGAAAAGTATAATGGTTAGCTTGTTGAAATTAAATTTGCATTATAATAAACAAAACGTTAGTTTTATTCTCATCATAAAAAAAGCCGAGTATGATTTTCCACAGAAATTAATAACTCCCGAACCGAAGGTCCGATTTTGATTTTCAAAAATGGCGGTTGTAGGGCTCGATTAGGTTTATTAGGTGACATTTGTGAGACATTTGAAAAAACGAAAGCAAATCTACAAATCCTGGAAAACTTGATTTTCTTGATAAATTCTACAAATACCGAACAATTTCCTAATAAAAATCGAAAATTAAGTATTCCGTCGATCAATCTCTATAACCAGTCTAAGGCACGGATCTATTTGGACAAAAAATCTGAAATACGAGTTTTTTCGAAAAATTAAAAATAAACGAGTTATTTACGAAGATGCACTCCATAGAACTATTTAAAAAAATATTACAAATTGATAAATTCTCCGTGCGATATAGGTGCAAAAAAATAATGTAATGTTATATTTAAAATATCATCATTCATTTCCTTATTTGGTTAAGTAATGGTCTCCTTCTTCTAGCGGGGCGACGAAAGGTCGCGGCACTCAAGCCTTGTGGCCCATTATGCAACCGCTAACCAAAATTATTGAAAGCTCCCATTCAGGCCGGATTCTAGTACAAAGGCCAAAATCCTTCCCATGGGGGAATTTCTTATTTCCTCCAGCACTGGAAAACCAATGCCGAGGTGTTTGTGCCTCAGGTTCATCAAGTTAGGGCAGGAAGTCAGGACGTGGATGGAAGCTTCCTCCTCGTCCTTTCAAAACCTGCAGTCGGATTGGTCCATCACCCCCATGGTGTGCGGGTATTTCCTGAAAGAGCCGTGTCCGGTCAGGAGACCTATCACGACTCTGGCTCATTTCCTCGCTTAGTCGCAGAATTTGTTTTGTTCTCTCCGACAAGGGCCCTGAGATGAGGAGCTTCGCTTGCCGGAGTCTTGGGTAGGAAGCCCAGTAGTCAATGAACTGGGATGGGTCCAGTCTTCTATTAACCTCCTGGCGTTGGATCTAGGGTAATCTAGGTCTGGCTCCGGACCCAGTAGAGGCCTCCGAGAACCCCCTCTGGCCAGAGCGTCTGCCCGCTCGTTGCCCTCAATGTTGCTGTGTCCAGGCACCCAGAGAAGCCTGACCCAGTTAGATGAGCCGAGTTCGCAGAGCGCCTGTTTACAGTTTTGAACCAATTTTGATTTGGTCTTTGTCGATCCAAGGGCCTTGAGGGCCGCTTGACTGTCACTACATATGTGTATGTGTTTGTTGGAGTATTCCCTTCGGATATTCTCCTGTGCGAAGACCAAGATAGCGAAGATCTCAGTCAGGAATACCGTGGCGAATTTGCCCAGGGCATAGGAAGGCTCAGCCCTGGTCGTTCCCGCATATATCCCTGCTCCGGTACCTTCCTCTAACCTCGATCCGTCTGTAAACCAGGCGATATCGGCGGGCCCGAGTATGTCCTCGAGTGGGTTCCAGTCTTCCCTTTTGGGGATGACCACCTCAAAGGGTTGTGCGAAGGAGAAGGAAGGCACCACATCGTCACTCCTGGCCTCCAGGAGTGGGTGGGCCCCTATAGCGTTAGATAGGGCCTTTGTATGACCTAATTGCTCTCCTCCGAACTTTGGTTAAGTAATGGTGTTAAATTTTTGGGGTGGCGCGAAGTAGGCTTTAAGCTTCAATTACTGTAGCTAAAATAATATCGAACGAAATTATCAATAGGTGTCCAAACAAAAAAAAATGAAGATCATACCGGAGAAAATTCTATCTATAAATGTTTGACCGATTTTCATTTACTAAATAAAAATAGAACCGATGCCCTTTCTGTGTTTCAAAATGCAGTTAGCCTTTACTTTAGTCAATGCAAAAAAAAGGAAAATAAAACATGTCAAACTGTACTGAGCCATTTTAAGACCCGCTGCTGAAAATGTACTGAATCATCCCAACAGAGATAAAAAGCATATCAAAATGTGGTCTCTTTAGTTTATTAATTCTTTAATCTTTGATATAACTATAATTATGAATTTATCAAAGTGGAAAAAATCATTTATTTAGGGATCTACTGTTATTAATAAGTTCATTAAATATGCACTACATGAGGCAGTCGTTAGCTGTTTCTCCGACTTTTCGGTAGGTTTGCCCAAAATTCGCTCAGTTGACATTCACAGCGTGGTTATTAGCGAAATTCGAACGTCGCGCGTCGTAGTGTATTTGTTTAATATTTACGAATAAGTTGTCTGAACGCTGACAGAAAATAGATGAAGATTGCAGGCTGGCATAGCAAGTGCCATTAGATACACATCCATATGCACGTGTTTCAGTCTCCGGGGAGAACAAGATTGATAAGTCAGTTAAGAGAAAGGAGGAAATGTGTTCTCTCCGCGAAATAAATTGTAAGATGGATAACACTTTTATATTTTAGTCCCGTGCATTTACATGAAAAAAGTGCGTTATTACGAGAATACTTTCAATTTCATGGATTTGACCGAGACCTTTTGCAATGAACTCTAATAACGGTCAATTAAAGTTGAGATGTTAAAACAGTGTGTGATTCAATTTTTTTGCAAAAATTCACAGATTTTGCAATCCTTGCCATCATCGGGACCATTGGAAATGATAACATCATACATAAAACATAAACTTATTCCAGAAACAGCTACGATTCGTCCCAAAAAACATGATTACTAGTACTAGTTACAAAAATAACTAAAAAAGGGGGGATCACACCGTTTGTCTGCGACGTTAATACTGCTTGCGGCGCTAATAATTATTAACAGTTAGAAATTAGAATAAAAACCTACTAACCTAACCTAAAAAAATCATAGAAAAGAATTTGTAAAAAAATATATTAATCGTCACAAAATTAAAGAAAAAAAATTCAGCAGGCATAGGAGTTAGAACCCGGGACCTTTCGCACCTTAAGCGAGAACATTACCTATGCTCCAACCGTACGGCTGATGATGAACACTAGGGCAAGGAATAAATAGTGAGACAAATGATATCACGCTTCTTTATTCGTCCGCCGCAGCAGCACTAATGCGTCGTGGTTCGATGCTATAAGATTTGCTCTCTCCGTACCGCATTTTGTTGAACAGACGGTACGATATCGATCGGCGCTGACCGACTACACCGCATTTTCTTCCCACATAGTAACAGGCTCTCGCTCAGTATTTTATCATCTGATCTTGATACTTTCATGTTGATGGCCTTGGAAAAAACTCGTAACTTTTGTCCTATACGCTATACGGGAATATTAACATTTCCAATGTTAAAACTTGTAAAAATAAAATAAGTAGTAATAATGCAAGTGGTAAAATTACTAAAAAATTTGAAAAGGAGTTTACGAGGTCACTAATTACGATTTTGATTTTATATTTACAAAATTCAAAATGGTTGATCTATACTTGGAAATCATGCAATCATGCGCACACCATCCCTACTTTATTATTAAAGAGTTAACAAAATAAAATTAAGACATTGACTAGAAATTTGGTACATGTACGCATTATAACGAGATCTGTAACTAGATTGTATTGTGAGCTTATTTTGTTGAAGATATGTAGATAAAAAGGAGGAAATAAGTAAATTCCGCTGCCTAAGGAATCACTATTTCCATATCCAGATTTTTCATACAAGTGTCTTATTAGCTTGCACTTCCTATTTTTCCCAATTTATAACCCCCACCCCTTCAACGGAATCATCTCAATCAAATGTCATTACAATACGTAGTGCACCAAATTAGGTGTTTTCACTATGTGCAAATTTACATTTTTGATATTATTAAAACGAAGTACTTGTTATACTAAAGCACTTATTGATATTTAAACAGCATTATATCTTCCATCAAATTAACATTTTAAAAAATAAATAACATAAAGTTTTAGTTTAATACATCATAACAACAAAACTCGGTAGAAATATGTAAATAATTGATACCTCAGATCGATAAAATGCAATTTTATAACGATACCATACACTCCTAATAAGGTTTTTAAACAACTGTTGTTAAAACTATGCAAACACGGTCCACAAAATTAATCAAGTGAAATAACAATATGTCAGATGTGATAGGTCGATAAGCTGCATTATTTTTAGCGACACGTTAAATTCGTAATAGGGTTTCTATAAAGGTGTAGATGAAATGGTTTCAACGTGGTCGATAATAATTTTATCGGCTGAAATAGTAGTAGATCTGTACAGTTGATAACTTAAATGCACCTTTTGAGAAACAAATATATACACAAATTACACGGCAATGTTTACTTTAAAACGTATTTCAATTTTTGTCATTAGATCTTATCAACCAAAAGTTGTAACACTTCTTGTGCAACGTCTACACCGTGGTAGTGTAGATGTACCTAGTACCGTATGGTCTGATAGAGACGACAATGATTTTATATAATTTAGGCCGGAGCCGTGTCGCCGCTACGATACTTATCAACTCTACTCACAAGGGGGATTCAAGTTACTCTTCAGACTCCCCAAGACGAAAATAGACAAAATTATACTTACTGTGATTGCTACAGTCTGCTCTTTCCGTCGAAATCTTATGTTGGGCGGTGCACTTTTAATGAATATATCTTATAATTAGCACTCTCTTAGAAACACTTCTTAATAATTAAAACCTTCGATGGACTCTATGAGTACTATGACAAGTACACAGACGTGGCGGGATCAAAGGTGACCCGCGGTAAGCCATTCTCCGACCCACGCCACAGAATCGCACGTCGGTCACAAATCTTATAATTAGTGGATCAATAAGAAATCGAATTCAAAACATATTTTCATTTATTGAAATAATTCATAAAATGTAAAAAATATAAATATTCAATACTTAACTAATGTATATAAGGCAAACATCACAGAGCACCACCACTCGGCAAGCCGTTACCTCCCGTAGAAGTGTAACTCATCCAGCGTCGAGAGAACTATGACAATCGACTGTACAAAAAGATTCAGACTCCCAATTAGTAATGATTGTAAAATGTATGCGGAACTTTTTTGAAAATTATTCACTTTTAATTTTGCACCGAAATTATCGAAATGCTTGTCAGGGTGCTTAAAGAAGCTATCTATATGAGTTCGATGGTTTTCCTGCTTTTATAAACGTACTAACGGCATCGAACCCTAATATACCTTTTTTCCGTCGACTCGCTTTCGAGCGACTACTATGGCGATGTCCGCCTGAGCTGGGATAAAAAGTATTTTGAGTTCGCCGGAATCGACCCTCCGACTTTGAATTTTTTGACTAATTTCTACGTTCTAGAGGTTTGGATAAGGATTATGTTCTTCCCTTTTGAGGATAATTAAATGAGGATTTTGGTTTTTATTGGAAAACCCGTCCCATTAATTTTTTTTTTAAATTTTGGCATTTAAAATAACTACTCGCTACATCCTGACTGAGGATTTCGCCCTGCGAACCACTAAATTCGCGGTACTTTCGAAAAACCAAATTCGTGGTACTTTCAAAAAATTTATCTCGAGGAGCGGTTTTCTGCTTTGTGCAAGTCTCTTTATTGTACTTTCGAAAAACAAAATTTTTGATATTTTCAAAAAATTAAATTCGTTGTACTTTCGAAAATTTTGTTGGTCGGAGCAGGTTTCCGCCATGTGTGATTTTATTCGTGGTACTTTCAAAAAGAGTGTTGGGCGAGCGGTTTTCTGCTCCGTGCAACTTGAAATTTTTTCAGTCAATTTTTTGAGTACTTTTGAAAATTCGAACGACGGAGCCTAAAGGCGATTGACCGTTGTCCTCGAGATGAAAAATCAGTATCTTGGTCATTTTTAGTGAAATAATCTTTTACACAGATTTCGATTTAGGGTGATGTCAAAGGTGGTTATAAGTCTGCTTAATGTTTCAAAGATGATTTTTTCATGGGATTTTTGTCTGAATTTACTTTTATAGTAAATTTCGAACGTTACCTACTTGTAAAATCTAGCTACGGCTAAGGCTAAAGATGAACTACTGCGGCCACGGTCACGACCACGACTGCGGCTGACAGCAATCGGCCGTATTTTCTTTAGCCTTATACGGAATATGCATATACCAACACATACGTTGGCGGTGAGCGTTGGTATATGCATATTCCGTATAAGGCTAAAGAAAAAAATTCACAGATCTTGCATCTTTCGCAAGTATCTTAAGCGTATTGAAAATACCAGATGCAACTATACTGCTCTAGGTCGAAGTCTTATAGGATCGTCCTATTGATATGCCTGCTAAATTACACCAAATTATTTTCTGTATTTCATTTTTTATAAATATTATTTTTATTAATCATACTACGAAAAACTGAATAATTATACATTAAATACCTTCGATAATATATCTCTATAATATAGCTACAACCGTTGAGGGAAAGAATTAGAAAGAAAACGATTAAACAGTTATCGGACGAAAATCGACTGTATGCGTGCTCAATAGCATAAGGACGAGTATAGCAGGGGCGTTCGGTAATTATGAACCTTCCTCGCATGTCCTTGGTCGGGTCGGCGAGATTCGACAACGGTCCACAAAAATATTCCCACAAATCAAACGGTAAATCCTACTATATACATTTGAAAAAATCAACTAAATCCTCGATAACAAGCGTATAACGTTTACTTTAGGGGTATTTTTCGAAAAATGAACACGCTTCGAGTTATGATGAGATAAAGGATTTGTGAATTGATACGTTTCAGGGCAAGCGTTAATTCACTAAGGCGCTCCATAAGAAAGCATAACGCTGACAATATTGAATAACTGGAGAAAAACATTAAGTATTAAGATATGTACGTAAAATTACGTGAAAACAAAGCTGACGTGCTGTAAATTTCAAATATACAACAATTTTTTTTTTTTGACTTTTTCGGAAAATCGCCCCCTGCAACCCTATACTGGGTGATTTTTCCACGACCAAGTCAAATCTTCGTCTCTTTTGATGGGGCATCGTTTAAAATAGGTCGTAGCTTTTAGCAACACATTGCAAACGGAATATCACAATAGAGGCAGCTTGTTAATCTACTATAAGGCCGGCGCAGCGGCCTAGACAGATCTGTCGCTTTCGATACGTTTCTCGTAAGATGGGTCCTATATCATGCGCCCAGTAGTATTTTCAATACTGAAACGGTCGATTGCTGCCAGCCGCAGTCGTGGTCGTGGCCGTGACAGTAGTAGTGCGTCTTTAACCTAACGACGCACTACTGTGACCACCGCCACGCCCACGATTGCGCCTGGCCGCATGCAATCGTTTTCATACGGAATGTGCACAAACTAACGCGCACCAGTGCGACTTTAGTCTAAGTCTACGGCCAAGCTTGCGACCTGGTAGCTGCGACAGAAACGCTGCGACCAGGTCGCAAAAATGAGTTACATGGATTCTTATGTAGGTGGCCATAGTTGCGACCCGCGACAGCGACCGATTTTAAAAACGCTCTGGGCCGCGTTTTCGGGTCGCCGCGACAAAGACGCTTACCATTGTTTCTTATGTAGATAGCCATACTAGCGTTCAGGTCGCAATAAGTCGCGTCATTTCAACTCAATTTTCAGTTATTCGCTACCTGTAATAGAGGCAAACGAAGATACATTCATTTTAAAGTATGAAAAAAATCTTTCGCTGTGGTTTCTGAGAACACTATATGTAATAATGTAATAACATATAAAATATGAATTAATTAAATAATGCATGAAACTGTCCACAAGTGAGTCTCTGTGCATTAACAGGATGAACACTGTATTTCCTTTGCCTCCGCTCTATTTTTAATAACGGGACACAGCAATAGCTAATAAACAGCACATAATCATTCATCGGTACCATGATTAAATTGAATAAACACGCTGTCGGATTGTTATAATATGGCCAGGCCACAAAGTTTTCCATGTCTGCGACCTGGTTGCAACGTTCGTGTCGCAGCGACCAGGTCGCAAGCTTGGCCGTAGACTAAGATAGATTTGCTCAAATAAAAATAAAAATGATAGAAACATTTCTTATGTAAAGTTTCCTTCTCTCTCTTTGTCCACTTACTAGTTCCAAAAAAAATCAAACAAAGTTTTATTTTATAAAAAAAAAAACATATTTGTGTAAGTACCTACCTAATTTGTTAAATAAAAAAAACTGCACTGCAAGATTAAAGTTCGTCAAATTTTGATTTCTACCATTTTTAGAATACCCTCGCAAATTTTCAGCGAGTTCGGAGAATTTTCAAAACAAGAAGCTAAATGCATTGGACTATTTCAGTTTTTCCATCGTAAATGAAATCGAACAGGGCAAGTTTTCGGATCGCGATAAAAAGGTTGTCTCCTTTGGGGAATTTAAGTGATTCAAATAGCTTTCAAAATATTAGAATTCATTCAAGCTTAAACAAATATTTTCACTGTTGGTCAATGGAATGTAAATAATCTTTTTTTTATTTGGGAAACGTTTTAGGTTACTGTGTATTAATGAATGTCTGTAAGTATTAATGATATGATCAGAGTAAATATTTAGTAGAGGGAAAAAATGTAACATTAAAATCGACTGGCGTTTCTAATGAGATCAACTCTAAAAATTGGGAGTACGTTTAGACGAAAAATTTAATATAAAAAAAGTTTATTTTCAATATATTTTCTTTCCATCGGATTTCTATTCATAAAGGTCTTATTTGAGATGTATATATAAAGAAAATCGTATTCCGGAAAAGTTAGGCGGAGGAACACACATTTTCCTATAAAAAATGTCAAGTTGTGTTGTCATATGAACCACATCAACGTGGAAAATTTCAAGGTAATACGCCGTCTGGAAGTGGGCGAAAGTTTCTTACAAAGTTACAAAATTACAGGTCAAACCAATAGAAGCGCATTAAAAAAAAGATATAAGTACTATATGCTAAATTTCTAGGCAAACGGCCTACCAGGTGTAATGAGTGATATTTTTCACTAAATTAGCATCTTACGAAAAATGCCACTAAAATGCCGATTTCGTACTTCGAAATAAACGATCTCATATGGAAAAAAATTACTTTATAATTTATTTTCAATATAATCAAAATAGTTATTTGTGCAACAAGTTAGGAAAAGTGTTTTATTTTTCACATTAGGCATAAAAAATCATTTTTTCTACGGACGTGTGGAAAAGCGATTAAGCCGAGATATTTTTTGAATTTTGTATTTGACAATTAAGTAGATTCTTCTTACCTTTTTTGACAATACTTATACATTGAAAAGTAAAATCAAGAAATTTAATTTTGTTACTAGTTTGAGTCTGTTGATGTGTGTAAGTTTTTGCCTGAGAAAAATTGAGAAAAACTTGTCTATTACTGAATCTTCTAATAGAGAAAAATCGGCAGCATTTTCTGTTTTTACTGCCAGTAAGACCAAGAGATAAATATGACAATGTTTATCGGCAGTTTGGAGTTTGTGTAAAGAAAGGGGAGTGAAAGTGATTACTGAAGAATTTTTAAGTACATTTCGAACAAAATTCCACAGTCCACTAGAGATCCACATTATGTAGCGTTTACTTAATGTTGAGGATAACATTATCAATGAAGAAAATATGTGTCTCAACAAAATCAGAAGTAGAAACATTCTTAGAAGAAGCGGAAGACACAACCTATTTGATGTCGGTCTGTTGCCTGTAACTTCTTTGTGCGTACGTTTTCTTTGGATATTAACTTCAAACTTGATACACGTATGTACTATAATTATATTCTGAACTATTTTATATTTTAAACTTACTCCGGTAAAGGGTTGGGAGGTAAATATGGAAAAATATGTAATGCAAGCTGGTAAAAGTCCAGAAACTAGGGATATCCTGTATATACATGGCCTGAATTTTTTTTATAATATTTGTCACTCCCTACCCCCACCATTACTAAAAGGGGTTAATAAAATAAAATTGAGATATTCACTTGAAACTTGGTACACGTATGTATTATAACGACATATGGAAGTATATATTATATTTTGAGATGATTCCGTTGGAGGGTTGAGGGATAAAGAGGAGAAAATAAATAAAGCACGCTAGTAATAGTCCAGAAATTTTGAACTTGGTCTATATTCGTTAGACAAGGTCTCAATTTTTTATAACATTTGCCACCCCACTGCATTATTAAAGGGATTGGAAAGGTCTGCAACTAGGTTTTACTTTGATCTTATTTCGTTGAAGGGTTTGAAGGTAAAGAGGGGTAAATAGGTGAAGCAAACTAGTAAGTATCCAGGAACTTGAGCTTTAGTGAATATACTAGAAGCCTAGGTAACAATTTCTTTTATGACATCTGCAACCCCCGCCATCACCCCCAACATCCTCACTCTATTATTATAGGCGTTATCAAAATAAAACTGTATTTTAGTGTGTGAACAAAAGTTCTCAAAAAACGTTCCGGAGACATAACGAAATTTATATTTTTCTTCTTCTAATTGCCATTCTTGGATCTAACTTAATTAGATTATTAAATAGTGCGTATTCTATTTAGCTGAAATTTAAGTCAATTTGATAACCTCATTCTATTGGCCTATAGTAATCGACAATTTATGCCCTTAGCTGCCTGAGAACAAATCCAAACCATTGTTGGATTCGCTCGGCAGATTTTTTGTTCTTATCGCAAAGTAAATAAAACGAGCAGAACAATAATAGCCACTATATAGCTCTCATAAAAATAGAAATGGAATGAAAAATTATTATTTGCTCGGTTATCGAGTGTATATCCGATTATATAACTATAATAACCGAGTTTTTCTTTAATTCATTGTGAACATAGGACCAATTTTATATTTACTGCAATGTAATTTTTACTGCCGTGTTCGGAGCTCTAAAGCTGCTTTTACGAGCTATTTGAAGTTTATGTTCCCCAGTGAATTAGTGTGATTCTGTCTAAATACTGTATTTAAAATATTTTGTGAACGGTGATAGCGGATCGGGGTGGTTAAACGAAGTTTGATACAATTTATTTGAAGTTGAATTAGAAATAATAATTGTGACTTAATTATTGCATCCAACATAGGCATATAATATGGCTATTACTGTGGTAATTTTACATACAGAATGTAATATTACACATTAGTGAGAGGATATTCAAAAAGTCACTAGCGAGAGAATGTGAACATTACTGTTTTTTTTCGTTCTTGACTCACATTTTAAATAAGCACTCAGTTTACCATATTTAGAAATATCAATATTTTTATAAACCTTTAAAGTTGCTTTCAGCTTTGAATGCTTTTTCCACATTGAAGACACACAAATAAAGATTAAAGAAGGTTGTAGGTAGTAAGTTTAAACAATTGCATTTGTTACTTTTCTAATATCTTCCGAGACGTACCAATTTTCATAAATTTTTTACAACAATTTTCTACTTTGGCCTTTATCGCCGGAACCAAATCTCGTATGTTTTATATATCGTCGAACCGGCTGCATACGCTGGGTTGGACATTGGACATGCTTGTTGTCAGCAGCGAGAACCACATGACGCATGGGGTAGGAATATAGGATGGGAAGTGCAGGTGCTTGTGAGATGCTTCTTTTAAGTTTCCGTGCTTCTATTAAGTTTCCATCTGTCATCATCGGATGGGAAGTGTAGGCGTTTGCAAGATGCTTCTTTTTAGTTTCCACACTTCTGTTTCTAAATCTAGCAGTGTGCACCTCCTTCTGCCGGCTTGCATTCACTTAGTTTGTCTGTCAAGACATACATGCATTCGCTCGCCGCAGGGAGCTATTTCTGTTTTGTTTTTTAACTGTTCCACAGGTAAATATCCATTTACGGTTGAAATGCCCTATCTCGCAATAAAAAAGCTTTTTATAGCGAGTTGGTTATGAAATAGAGGCCCGAGAGAATATTTTGCACACCCTGTATATTAGTATGTTTCTACCTTCAACTACCAGTTTCCAAATCCGGGTATTTTCTATTTCATTACTTATATTTAATACCTTTTCATTTTTACTTTTAAATTTTTCTCTGGTGTGTAATAAACTGTCCTGTGAGAAGGATTAATATACCAATAAATAGAACTTGAAAATAAATAAAAATAAAACTTATCTTTTCATCCTTTTCTTATGTTACTACTTCCACTCGTTAGAAACCAGTCCACTGCCTTTCACGGATGGTGTATTATCTTGCTAGATGTTTTCTTTATGGCACTAACCACTTGAGAAAGGGACGGCCGTCTCGGCATAGGTATAGGCACTTACATTGCTTTATTTTATCCTATTTAAAAGACTACGCGTAATTATTAACCCCATATGAAATTTGTTTTTATATTATGGCGTTTCACTTCGCGCAGAATTTCTTGATTTATCGGTGGTTTAAATTTTATCGTGTTTAACGTGGATTCTACCGCTTTTTTAGCGCTTTATTTAGAGAGCGTCTTACAGCACGTCTATACACGAGGCTAGTCCAACGCGAACCCCTTTTATTTGTTGTTTATGTGAATAAACTAAACAATAAATGACAATCGACACTCCATAGCAGCCATTTCATTACTTTCCCAATTATTATTATTAACCACACTAGTACAATAAATAACTATTTTTTACACCTACTTAATTATATGACAAGCATTTTTTGGGTGGAAAATCGTACCTATAATTCACTGTAATGAATTATCGATTCATAATTCACTACATCTGGTCAATTACATATCCAAATTAAAAATCACTGTTTCACTGATCCAGTGATATTTTTAATCGACTGCGATCAACTCTTGCTGCAGCTGACAATCAACTCGATGATGGTGACAACCAAGTGTAACGCCATATTGTTTGTTTACGCTATCAAATTTCAGTAATATTTATTTGTTGGTGTAGAAGCAGCATATTATTATATTCGTGATTATGACCATTATTTACTCAGAAAATTTGCGCGACTCGACTACGGTTTGTGGGATCAACATCATCTTCGTGAATAATGGCTACCATCATCGCTCATATAATAATAATATACTATTAAGTCACCACAAGCGTTAAGTAATTGCCAAACATTACTCGTATATTTATTTAAAATTAAATCACCTTTAAAAACCGATGTCTGAAGATAATCAAATAAGATTTCACCTGGGAGCGAGCGTAGATACGTCTCCCTATACTTGTAATTCGATACGAAAATGCAGCAACATCAAGTGCTTAGTACTTGGTTAGTACTTGGATGGGTGACCAGAAAAATACAGCCTATTCGTTTTATCTTCTACCAGCTTATATGTCAGCGCGTACGTAGAAGGTATGTAACTTTAGGCGGGGGTTACATAGCGGATATATCATCCTTTGGAGGGAATGTAAAGCAGTCGGTCCCTTGTCTATTAAATGATAGGCAAGTAAAAAATCCCTACTATCCGAGAGAGACGAAGTTCGGCAAAATTTCCAGGTTGGGGTAGCTCGTCTCCTGGCGTCGCACATTGATAGGAAGTACTACTAACGTGGACAAAATTCTCTTTGGTCTCCAATTTTTATCGTTGTGTAATACATATTTTTTTAAATGCTCGTAAGAAATAGTACTTCACAATGTATCTGCAAGTGTTTTGATTCCTTTATTTAGTTTTTAGTAAAAATTGATTTTTCATAGAAAAATTATACATTTTTAGTGAAGCGTTCTTTACTGGCGTGCTAATATTTCAGGGTGTGCTTCCTTGGGTCATTTTATGAGGAAAAGTTTATATGAACATACGTCCGCCACAGCTTAAATTTTTTACAGCAGGTTGTTATTTTTTAATCGTTATCTTTTAATATCTCAGAAAGTATTTTAGATATTATTTTCAATTCTGGTACGTATTGTTATTCATTACATCCCCTAGGAAGTGGAGACTGATACACCCACGACTAATAGTGACTGTTCTAGAAACTTGTAGAAAGAGATCGAGTTGGTGGGAGAAGATTCTTGATTTGGTTCTAGATGACTCTGGTAGCATCTTTAGAGTATATAAGCCGAACGTAAACACGCGAAGAAGAAGTTGAAAAGTGACAAGTGAAAAGTTAGAAATCCGAAGTAAATAGAAAGAATAAATATCAAGTAGTAAACATTGTTAATGGTTATTTTAGTCCGGTAAAAGTGTAGTTTAGTTAATAAAAATATTGTGTAGTTTGCAGGGTGGAAATACGCCACAGTGGTAATAGGATATAAAACCGCATATTTCAGTTATTTTTTAGCCCAGTGTCACCAGTGGCGTTGCTGCAAACATATCCTCTGATATTTTTTACCAAAAAAGTAGTACACCACTGACATTATTCCATGTGGATATTTTTCCTGCTTGGTCAGTTCTACATGAAAACGGCCTCTTGCGTTTTTCTCGTCAGACGCACAGTTTTTGAATAAAACAATTAAATGCAATTTGAAACTAATTATTAATACCGCTAATGATAAATTTTGTTTTATAAAAATTGTTGAAGCCTGCCACCTTCATTTATTAGGCATGCTTCCGCCCTTCTTTGCATCGAATTGCACTCTCGTTCAAATATTTATGGCGTATTTCGTATTGTTTTACATGAGGAAACTATTCGTACTCTTTAATATTTTAAAGTATTAATGGGATTTTAAGATGACTCCACAAAAGGAAATTCAGACTATTGAGATCGGGAGATCTTACTGGCCATTGCCGAGGTCTTTCTCGACCAAATACGTAATGCATTGTTGCCATTTACGCATTCCAATAATTCCTCATATTTACTGAGATATTCGAATAAAATTAGCAAAAAAAAAAAAATAAATTCAATGAAACACCAAAAATCGATGAAATCATATGATGAGATGATTGAACACCAACAACTTACTTTATATCAACAAATATTGTTTTGAAAATGATGTTCGTAAAAACGTCATTTATTCCAGGATACCTAGATTTATCTGTTCAAAAATTCAAAAATTCAAAATTAGTCAATACTGCTATAAGTGAAGCATTTGAATTTAATGGTTTCAATCAAGAACTGTGCGTCTGACGAGAAAAACGCACGAGACCATTTTCATATAGAATTGACTAGGCTAACCAGGAAAAGTATCCCCATGGAGAAATGTCAGTGGCGTACTACTTTTTTGGTGAAAAATATTAGAGGACATGGGCGCAGGGACAGTACTGGTGCAGCGATAAAATGACTTTTCCAACTTAAAATATGTGGTTTTATATCCTATTAACACACACCAAAATTGAAAATAATATCTAAAGAACTTTCTGAGACGTTAAAAAATAACGATTAAAAAGTAATAATTCAACACCCTGTAGAAAAAATTTAAGCCGTGGCGGACATTATGTTCATATGAATTTTTCTTCATAGAATTACCTAAGGAATTACACCCTAAAATATTAGCACCTCATTAAGGAACACCCTGTATTTTACCAAAAATTTATATGAAATCTATGAAATATCCATTTTTACTTTTTGTCCAAGTTGGTAGCACTTCCTATCACTGTGCGTCGCGTCGGTTATAGGACATAGACCGACGTTAAATAAGAAAAAAATTTCACGATAGTTCAGTATAATTACCGACCTTAAATTCATAATTTCTTTTCAGGCTCATTTGCCACGCCTTGGATAGTGTTGATTTTTCTTTATTGTCTGTGTTTCTTGTGCAAGTTCAATCATACTTCTTACTCTTTATTTATTTTACATCACCTTGTACATTTATATTTACATATTGTCTGTACATTGTATTTTTTATTGCACCAACTATTCTATAATTGGGTTATATATACCCAACAAATTTTTTAAATAAATAAATAGTTTGTCTTAGCCGCACCCTTTATAATTTAATATATGCGATAAACTTCCACATAAATCTGCGGTATCCTAGCCGCATGTTATCCGAGGGTTCTGAGGTCCTCCGGACTGTACTTAATTCCAGCTGTATATCCAATAGATTTCACAGCGACTTCACTACGCTTCTGACAAGAATATTGCTATTCCCTTTACAAGTACTCCGCAGATTCCATGTCATTCAATTTGAAAGAACTCCCATTTTAAATTACAACGCTGATTGCAGTATTCTCTTTCTTATTAAGTAAAGGAATAGTACTTTAGGAAATTATTATTAAATTACCTACATCTACATCTACATCTTTTTATTCTTTGTAATTTCAGAATGCATTAGTGTCTTGTAATGCGATAATTTGAGAATAAAGCAATCCGAATATAAAATAAATTGTACCCGTCGCTTTTGTAGACGATCTCATTTATTCCTTGTTGAATCTATCGTGTTTACTAAAATAATGAGTGAAAAATATTACACATACAATAAAACTGTACACTTCCGTTGAGGTGACATTGTTTTATATCTCAATTTATTCTTATGCGCACTGAATTGGTCTTATCGCTCCCTTAGTTGCTACTATTAGTCCAATAATTATAAAAAATGTTATCTGAGATTTTCCTTCAGTAACTGTTATATACATCACAAAACCACAAAAATCAGTTCTGGGGTGCCGCGCAACCCCCCAAAAAATCACCCCTTCGGTGAAAAAAGCCTCATTTTACTGATAACTCGTTAACCTTTAAAGATATAAAAAATAGCTCACCATAAAAAAGAAAGCTGGACTAATTTCCTAGAGAAAAGTCCTCTTGTAATTTTCTTGTATATGCCATGATTTTTGAGAAAATCGATATCGAAAAAAAATTAAACATTTATGTTTTTAATGCGTACGAATTTTCCTTTGTTTGAAATTTTTTGCGCGCAGCTTATAGAAAATGTTGAATTGCTCAAAAACCAAACAAGCTTGGAAGAAAAATCAAAATAGGTTTTAAAGGGGATATAAAATACTCTCTTGTATACCGATTTTCTCGAAAACCATGGCATATGCAAGAAAATTACAACATGACTTTTTTAGGCAATTAGTCAAGCTTTGAAAATTGAAATTTATCTCTAAATTTTTCTCATAAAGTGGAGCTTTCGATGGCCTATCTTTTAAATAAAGCCTCGTTAAAATCAGATAATAGACACATTTTTTACAGGGGTGTTTCCATTCAGAATGGGCCACACTGTATTATACACGCAGTTACAAACATTAAAGAGTTTGTGTTTGTATTCAGGATCTTATGAAACGGACTTCTATGTGTTCCACCCCGGAACGCCCGCCAACATAAACAATACTTTATACGGATAGATAGGAACACATAAGAGTTTACACAACCCGAAAATCTATAATTTTATTCGATGACTCATTATCTGTAGCAGGTTTTTCTTTCTTTTCCCTGTGTGTTTGGAATATAGCTTCTCAAATTACTCAGCTAATAATTGGTATATCAGGAATTATTTCAATTTTCTTATGAAAAACGTAGCAAGGTTAACGCATGTACTATTGGGAATGTGTATTAGTATCAGCTATATCATAAACGTATCTTCAGGTCCCATGGTCTAAGATCAACTCAGCATATTATATGTACAAATATATGCCTGAAATAAGATTGTATAATTAAATACATAAGTTCCTAGAATAAGATACGTATTGTCAAAACAATAAAAATGTTAAAATGTAAAAATTTATGCCATATAACCATTAAATATTTTTGTTCGGTAATAATATAATATACTTATTATAATATAAACTCTTTCTTTTTCAAACGTATATAAAATAGTTTGAAGCAACGACTTCTTAGAAAGATACGAGCATAACTTTGGACCCACCCTTGCGTACACAACTCGCAATTTCCAAAGCGATAGTGGAGGTATACAAAAAGGAGAAATTTTATTGTGTAGCGTCGTCTAGAAGCTTTTAAGTGAATTCTCCCGTAGACATGTTAAGAGCGGTGTTTCGACGCCTGAAAAAAGAATAATTATATTTGCAGATACTTACGACTTTTTGCTTGACCTGTTTGAATGGTTCCTTGTGTAAATTGCAAGGGACACATTCGCTAGAGATAAAATTATATTAATGTTTATTTACCCGGCAAGATTAGCATAAAGAGATTAACGAGCTCGCCTCAGATAAGTTTAAATTTTAGCGTTCCTTGAATTAATTTAAAATTACCTTTTTACATGAGGCAAAATATTATAGTCTGCTTTTATAGGTCCATAAGGCGTTCAAGAAAAATTAATGATAGGGCCTTATAAAAATTATCTCGTAACTCATTTTGTAGAGAAACAAAGCGTTGGCTGTAAAACGTAATGAATGTCGTGTGTAACTTTTAAAGAAAAACGTCAATTACAAAGTATTAAATTTTGCTACGTAGACCAGGGAAATTAGATCAAATTTGCCCGGAATAACTAAATTTTGACATACAGCTCGGATCGAGATGCGGTTTTCGGCATCGTTTTCGGAAAACAAAAGTAAGGTAAATTACAAATTACAAGAGTTGTTCAAAGTGCATTCCGCCAGCTTCAACACATTTCTGACATCTGCGCCATACAGAGTGTGTAGCTTTACGAATGAAATCAGGATTAGCCCGCAATTTTTCACATTCTTCGAGAATTCTTTCTATTAACTCTTCTCTCATGTTTACAGAGATTGCGTAGACTTTGTCCTTTAAATAGCCCCAGACAAAAAACAAATGGAGCTAAATCCGGTGAACGGGGTGGCCAGGCTCTTGCACCTAATCGACCAATGCACCGTTCAGGATAATTATTGTTTACCCACAAACGGTTCTCAACAGCAAAATGTGCAGGAGCTTCGTCCATTTGAAACCAGCATTCATTTCTTAAATTAAGAGGAATATCCTCGAAATATTGAAAAAAATGGTTATTTAAAAAAATCATTAAATATTGGTCTATTTAAACGGGGAGAAGGATGTGGGGCCCACAAAAAGTCCCGTTTATAACACCACACCATACATTAACACTAAACTCCTGTTGAAATGCCCTAGGGCGAATTATATGAGGATTCTGATGAGCCCAGATTCTTAAATTATTAAAATTAATCGATCCATTATGGTTAAAGGTGGCTTCATCAGTCCAAATAATTTTACTTCCGAAATCGGGATCTTGTTCCATGGCATTTATAACCCAATTACAAAAATTGATACGCCTTTCGGGATCACCTGGTTGAAGGCTTTGGACTGGCTGCATTCGAAAAGCTTTTCTGTGGTCTTTTTACAGAATCCGAAAAACTTTGTTTTTGGAAACATGTACAGCTTGCGCACGCAGCTGTTGGACCGCTCTTCTGATACTTAATTTGCTATTATTGTCAAATTTGGCCAAAATTATGTTTTTAAATCGCCCATTTCGCTGTTCTTCATTTCTTGGACCTCTTTTGAGTCCAAAATTTCTAAATTCTAGGTGGGTTCGAATAAAAACATCTTTAGGTGGTTTCCTTCTATTAGGAAATCTGCGATATTCGCGTACCACGGCATTCAAGTTTCCATTGCAATATCCATAAATAAAATGAATATCCGCATACTCCACACTACTAAACATGACCATTTTTTACTTTTCAATAGAACACTTTTTCCAAAAGGAAATAATACAACTACAGAATAATGAACTACAGAAAACCAAAAAACAACAATGTGATTATTGTCATTCTGGCATTGCATGCTAGATTATTTTTCATTTCTTACAAACATTATTTTCCCTTTTCTTACGACCTACATATAAAAATGAAATTGAAAGTATAATAAAAGAACTAAAGAACAATAAAACACCAGGTATTGATGGGCTAAAAGCGGAAATTATAAAAGAAATTGCAGAGTATATTTCACCTCAACTAACATTTCTTATAAATAAAATATTAGAAACCGGAATATGTCCTTCTGCATTCAAGACCACAATTGTAAAACCATTATTAAAGAGCGGCGATAAAACCGAATTGTCGAACTACAGACCGATCTCAATAATAACAAATTTTACGAAAATATTTGAAAAATTAATGAAACTCAGAATTAATGAATATCTAAAAAAACACAAAATAATTTCGGACAGACAATTCGGTTTTCAAGAACAAAAATCCACTCAAGATGCCATTTCATTTATTACCTCAAAAATTTATAAAGCTTTAGATTCAGGCAGACCAACTCTGGGTGTATTTCTAGATCTAGCAAAGGCATTCGACACTGTGAGTCATACACAGCTGTTAGATGCATTGGAGGATATTGGTTTTCGGGGAATTACCCTAAATCTCATGGAGAGTTATTTATTAGAGCGTAAACAACTCGTTGAAATAGATAAAACAATGAGTAGCGAATGTACAATAACTTATGGAGTGCCACAAGGAACGGTCTTGGGCCCCTTATTATTCATTATATACATAAACAGTCTATTCACACTAGAATCCAAAGGCACAATCATTATTTAAAAATGAAATATTATTTGTTTGCTTATAATTGTATTGAAACATTCTTTATAGGATTTTGCAAACAGCAGAAAAGATAACTATCTATAAAAGAAAAACTTTGTGTAGAAATATTAATGAAATCTTTGCATTCCTTCGATAACCTGAATTCTGGTTATGCTAGCAAATTAAAATCCTAAAATGAATTTGTCTAATTTCTTATTTGACAATTCTCATTCTAACACTAGCATCCACACAGTCCCCTACGGCCATGCAGATTAAACTAGGGGGTTATGTGGATACTAGTTTAATCTGCATGGCCGTAGGGGACTGTGTGGATGCTAGTGTTAGAATGAGAATTGTCAAATAAGAAATTAGACAAATTCATTTTAGGATTTTAATTTGCTAGCATAACCAGAATTCAGGTTATCGAAGGAATGCAAAGATTTCATTAATATTTCTACACAAAGTTTTTCTTTTATAGATAGTTATCTTTTCTGCTGTTTGCAAAATCCTATAAAGAATGTTTCAATGCACAATCATTAGTTTCGCGGATCATACGGCAATAATATACCAAGGCGAAAATTGGCAGGACTTAAAAGACACCTCTGAAAGTGATCTAAAAAATATAAAAAATTGGATGGACCATAAATTACTTACAATTAACTTTCAAAAAACAAAATACCTACCATTTACATGCTACAATAGGAATATACCATTATACACGTCCTTAAATATCGATGAAAACACACAAATATCGCAAACGGACACAATAAAATATTTAGGTGTTACTATGGACCAGCATCTTAGATGGAATCATCATATACAAAATGTTACCCAAACACTGAGAGGTCTACTATATAGATTTAAATATCTGAAAAACATATTAGACGTGGAAAATTTAAAAACCATTTATTATGCCTTGATTGAATCTCGACTCCGCTATGGTATTATAGGATGGGGAGGAGTCGTCAACGAATATTTAAAGAAACTAAATGTTATTCAAAAAAGATTCCTAAAAATAATCTTTGGTAAACCAAGTACTTACCCCTCAGATGATATTTATAAAGAATCCAAAATTTTTGATTTGCGTCAATTGTATTTTACAGCAATAATCAATTTACAACACAATAATAAGGACAATTTAGTAGAAATAGGTCATAACTACCACACTCGACATAAACTCACATCTTATAGAACGCCGTTCTCCTCTAAGTCAATAGGCCAACGTCATGCCGCTTATCTTGGTCCGAGACTATATAATATATTACCGAATGAATTAAAAGCATGTCGCTCCCTATTCGGCTTTAAAAAAAAACTAAAAAAATTTGTATTGAACTTTAATAGAACCGAATTACAGAAATTAATAGAAATGAGACCCTGAATATACGCTACCGAGACGCTACTATTTTTTTCAGTTAGAAATCGCATTTTATAGTCGTAGGTCATCTATTTTATAATACATACATGTCTAATTATTTTTTAACGTTATGGAATGGTAATATGTTTAGCTGTAGGAAAAATTACATAGTTACCAATTTTATTATATACCTATTATATTACCTATTTAACTATATGTGTAGGAGTATATCGTACGTATACATATACGTACGATATGTACTGCTTGTATAGAAGTATAGTTATATTATAAGTACATGTATTTAAATATAAATGTATTTTACAATATTTCAATAATGTAAAAAATTATTGGTAATTCAACCGCGGACAGCCCTGGCTTTGCGGGTTACCTTAGTTTATTTGCTTGTTAATTGAATTTGTTGTGTACTATTCTGTTCTCTGTACAAATACTTAGTAGCTAATAAACAATTATTATTATTATTATTATTATTATAATCACGGCACACTGCTGCATACCAGGAATGCTGGTAATAATGATTACTAATTAATAAAGTTCAGATAAGATTTACTCAAAAACTGATAATTTTAGAGGAAAAACACAAGAGACTTTTTTTGTGTAGAGAACTTCATATTTTTAAGTTCTGCTCATAAATTAATTTAAAAGTGTCACACAATAAAGTTGGGGCTAAATTATACCTAGCCCCCCTCCCCAGTTTCACCCGCTCCTGAATAATTTTCGTACATAGTTGTCACTTTTTCTTAAAAAGCATAAAAAGTTAAATTCCTGTATAGAGTTTGTTTATCTTTAAACGTTTCGAAAATATTCATAAAAAACATCAACTAATCACTTCCCAACCCGTGTTTATAGGAACTTTTTTTCTTATTTTGAAAAGTTGTATTGCTTAGTGAAGTTTGGCCTATGCAATTCGGGACACCCTGTATAGCGAATAAGCCGTTCGAAGAAAATTGCATAGGGGGTGCATAAAATGCATCTAAACTGCATAATTCTCTGAAAAATTCTAGAAATTGATAGGAAACCGTGAAAATCTCATGGGAATCGCTTCTCGGAGGCTTTCGGGGTCGCTGAATCCAAATCTGATATCAAAACTTACCAGGAATGCTCGGTGGTGACTCTTCGGGGTTGAAGGGGGTGAAATCGAGCTAAAAATTCAGTGCCCAAAAATCACGGGGAAACCGCTTTCCGGAGGCTTTCGAGGTCGCTGAGTCCTAATCTGCATCGAAATTTACCAGAGATGCTCGTGGGTGGCTCTACGGTTAGTCTAATGCATTTAGACAGAAAACACTATACAGTTTTTGAAAAAATGCAAAAAGTCTAGATTTTTGCCAATGTGGAAGGGGAACATGGGTAGAGTCTAAAACTGAAAAGTCGGGATTGTACCTGTTGGCCGCCGGTCGCAATTTTGGAAAACGTGAATTACGTTGTATTTCCGTTCCTCTTCGTTTTCTCGGAAAATTTATGAGAACCAAAGTTGTATATATTTATCTTTCATTTTTGATTTAACTTTTTTTCGTAGGAGAAAGAAATGACCTATTATTATTAAACAGTTACAAGCTGTTCAATGAAAACGTAAGAGTTTGTCATTCGACTTGGAAAATATCCGTTCATCTGTTCGTATGTTTGTACGTACATCCATCCCATACCTGTAGAAAGTTTTGGATAGTACGTTTAAGTTAGCTCGAAGAAAAACTCTAATGTTTTTGAAAGAAATCGCTCAATACATGTAAGTTATTAAACATATCATTTAACAAAATGTCTAAAGGATGTTGCAAAAATTATAACATTCTACAAAAACTTAAATACTGTATACTGTACTGTATACTGACTAGCATTTCGCCAATCAAGTTGGCATTAAGATTAAAATTTTCATGCTTACAAGTAGAGAATTAAATTATTTTCACAAAGCTAAGAGTGTACTATAGAATGTTCAACAATTATGAAACTTTATCGTTTATCGTGTTCTGAAATTTGAATCCGTTAAAAACTAAAATCACTACATTAATATTTCATTATTATTTACATTTTAAAAAATAAATAACATGATTAGAATAAGAATTTAGATATAAACTGAGTATTTTTAGTGCCTCAGATAATATAGTGGACTTACTTTTAACTCAAAAAATCCTTAGTTATAATTTTTACTTTTTGTGGGAAAACAAATTCTAAATAAAAGAAATGAATATCAAATCAAGTTATATAATTAAAAAAAAAAACTAAAAAATAAATGTATTAACAATCAGTATATAAATATTGAAATGGACAAGTGTTATTCCACTCACTTTAAATATGTGTTATAAACATATTATATTTATAATTACTTTCGTCTTTACCAAAAATTGCTTAATTGTTTTGTTTAAAATATCTCTACTCAAAGAATATTTCTTTATATGAAAGATATGGGTACTGAAAGGTGCGTTGGCGCCAATTTTCGGACCAGCTGTTCAATGACATTATTATAAAATTACCTACCTCATATACAATGCCTACAATAATAAAATAACAAAGATAAACAGATTTCCAATGCATCCACTGATGCCAAACTTACGGGCTTCGTATAATGCGCAGAACATAGCGGGACTCGTAAAATCCGTGTAATACATCAAGAGTATGTAATTTAACTGCCAGCTACATATCCATAAGTTCAATTATTTCTTAGCTATATTGGCGCTACTGATTCCACCTGAACTTTCTTTCACTTGGTTTAATTCAAATTGCGCGCGTGTTTTGGTGATAACTTATCTAATTTAACTTCAAAATTTATTGCGTTGTGTAGAGTGTTGATTGATGCTCTGTTTTTGATTTTGTGGGTTTGTCAATCAGCAATAATTGCAATGGAGAGCGTAAAAAGGAAAAGAGGTCCCTACCTGTCCGTAATGAATGCAATTTCTTCATCTATCATCTCAACGATATGTAAAACAGTTTCTTTACGCAGTCGAAATTATAATCATAATTCTCAAAATTATTTTCTCCTTTCATTATGGTGTGGAGTCTCCCTTTATACTTTATAAATTGTATAATATCATCGTCATCATCAAATCCAGAATATTGTTATAATTCATTATTGGCAATAATATATTTAATAGGTATAAATCACAAATTAAAAACGAACATATCAATAAATCACATTGGTTTTTAGGTTAGAATGTTTTAGAATTGTCAAAAATTGAACTAAATGCGCATGTGCAAATCCATTAACAGTAGAATAAATCCTTAACTGGCACTTTCAACTCTCTGCTAAATTTACTTTCAGATAGTGAGTTTAACCCTCCGGTAAATTTTACCTGCATATTGAAAAACAGTTTATCTGCCAGATAAATTTTGTATGACACTTAAGCTATTTAACTGGACATTGAAAAACCGGCCCTAATTAGAATAAAAGCTTAACTAATTGTTTAATTGGTCAAATAAATTAAAACTACAAATTTGTGTCTTAAAATGTCCGAAATACCTTTTTTCGGCCAAAAAACACGGTTCCACCCCTTTTTGGAAATAGAGATTTTACGGGTTTGTTATACTCGCCATGACAAGCAATTTCCGCAGGGTCTTCATCCATCTTAAAAAATTTTCCACCCCTTTCCTAAACCGACTCCACTAAAAAGACTACCATTATTTTTGAATGTACAAGTAAACCATTGTAGAATGGCCGATAGCCGCGCAGAGAGAGAAGAAATATCGTCGCTGTTGGATAGAGACAAGTTTCTTAACTACGAACGCAATACAGTTGGGGAAGATTGTTCAGTAAAAGGTGCTCTCTATGCACCGAGAATCCCGGTTTGTCACAGGTCAATTGGTATTTTCAATTGAACAACAGTTCTTTGTTTTTATATTTGAAATATTTGGAAATTATAATATTTAATTGTTTCAATTTCAAGTAAACAATACGATATAGCAAACATACAAAATAAATACACATTAGATTAAATGTAATAGGACTACAATTATAAAGTTTTTTTTTTTTTTTTAATCACTTATTTAACGTCGGCCTATTTCCGCTACTAAGGCCAATCACCGACGCCAGGAGACGAGCTACCCCCAACCTGGAAATTTTGCCGAACCTCTTCTCTATCGAAGAGTAGGGATCTTTTACTTGCCTAACATGTAATAGACAAGGGACCGACTGCTTTACATCCCCTCCGAAGGATGGTATATCCACTATGTAACCCCCGCCTAAAGTTACATACCTTCTACGCATGCGCTGATATACAAGCCGTTAGAAGACGGAGCGAGAACGCTGTGTTTCCCTGGAGAGGCTCACCCATCCAAGTACTAACCGCGCCCGACGTTGCTGCATTTGCGTATCGAAATACGAGTATATGCAGACGTCTCTACGCTCGCTCCTATTATAAAGTTTGAGATAAATACTTACAACACATTTTTTATTTTCCTCTGCTCTATCCAACTTCCGAAGTAATCCAGCAAACAATATTAAATTATTAGTAGCCGGTAATAATATAATGATAATGATTCTGATGATGACACTTCAACACGTGATACCCGGCGGCCAGCCGTGGTTACAAAAAATGTCCATATTTGTACTCTGTCTTTATACACTATTTATAAAATAATTTTTTATGCATTTAAAATAAAATATATTTTGCTATACATAACACAACTGATAATAGATTTGTCCACATACTCTTCAAAATGGCATAATAGAAGCTCCAGCTGTAGATTCCTGCTCCATACATTTTAAAACAAAACTTATAATTTCTTGACAAAGATTTATGTTTTACTTTGCTTTCAAACACAATGATATTTTTTTATAAATACTGCTAGTGATAGTACACGTAACAATGTGTATAAGTAGATACTTCTAGTAGGTACCTGTGCTTTCATTATAAGTTATACACAACAAGCACTTTTCTCGAGACTGTACCACCGATGTTTACACGAGCAAGGAACATAAACGAGCTCCGTAGAGGTGGGCGGGTTTCGACCACTGCGCATCCTAATCTCATCGGTCATTCTAGGATGGTCAAAACCTATACTGTCGTGAGCAGAAAAAAATAGGACAACTGTTTTTTTCTATTGTAAATCTGTCTCTATCTAAATATGTAATATGAATTTTAACAAATAACTGACAATGTTACAAAAATTAAAGTTAGATGTACACAGTTAGATTTGAGAAAAAATACGTTATAAGACTTGTACTATTTTTTTTGGCTCACGATAGTAACAGAAATATTGGGAGACAATTTTGAACCACCTTGTACAATGGTAGCTGGATAACCAAATACAATATGCCTATACCAAATCCCTAAATAATTTGTATCAACTGACTGCACTATATGGGTGTATCTTAAATTGTTATCAATTCTTTACTGCTGACTTGCAGTTAATGATTGTTGCTCTAGAGCTGCATGTAAATAATTATTTTTTTTTAAATTTACAGTTGTTATTTGAGAATCACACAAAGATACCACTCGCCGAAGGCAGTTATTCCACTTTAAACTTATACCGAGTTGTCGTTATTTACGTCGATCCACCACTGTTCCTCTCATACTCGAAAGATTTGAGATGAAATATGTGTATTAGCTCCTCCATCAGACTTTGCTCGTTCCAGCATCATAATGATAATGTAGCATGAATATAATATATGGCGCACTATAAAATTTGTTATACAAGTAACTCTTTTAAGTGATAAAATGTATTAGTTGACAAGACAGAAACGGGTCTCTCAGGGGGATCGTTTACTGTGGCTGCTTTATAGCATTATAAAACAAGCTATATTATTTTTCTCAACACCGATACTTTGTAGCAACAAAGGTGTAGAGGCAGAATTTTACGGACTTTTATAATGAAAAATTCCTACGGATATAAGCGTGGATGACGGATAATGTATTATATAAATAATAATGATATAATAATATACATTTTTATTAAGATGACAAGAGGATATTCTGTAACCTTATTTTGTGGTGCAAGGCTTTTGACAATGTGCAGTAGGATAAACTGTGTGCTGTGATGATGTGATGATGAGGAAGACACTATTTTGCTAGTAAAAGTAAGTAAATAACAGTAACTCCGACAAATGCGAAGTTGGTAAAGGCGTCAGAGGTGGTTGTTTTCTGGCACCAATCCTCTTTAAAAAATATATAGTGAACCCATGATGCGACTTGTACAGGGTGATTCTTTCTATTAATTACTTCAGATGCGCTGAATGATACTTCGTCGGTCCAAGAAATACAATTGAAAATCAGTGGATCTTCTCTGTGCTCTTACAGCATAATTTGACAGTGTATTCATTGGGATATAATTTAATTTTAATTACATATATGAAGAGTTATTAATGTCATTGAATAGGAGATATCTAAATCTCTTGAACAATCTCTGACGGATATCTTTCGGTCTTCGTCAAAATGTAACAAAATATTCAACTCACGATTACGGTAAAAGAAGGTCAACCATAGATAAACTACACAATAGATAGCCCACTCAATGTTAAAATTTTGAAACACAAAACATCAAGAAGCGACACCCCTTGTAGGAACACATTACCATGTGTAAATTTAAATTTGCATTTCTTCCATTTACCTACAACTACTAGGTATGGTTTCTACAGAACACTGTAAAAATGGTTCTGGCCCACATAAAGCAGCAAATTTAAATAATATATATTTGACAATGGGCCTTTACCTCGGCAGAAGGTACAATTAGACCTGGTCTTTTCATCACCAAATAATTAGATATTTAGTCGTTACATTCTCTGACAAATCAGCAATTTCTTTATTGTCAAATAATGTACCGAATAGATAACTAATCGGAGGTACAAGAGACGTCTTAATGTACCTAATTTTAGTGAAAACAAAAAAGTAACACAGTCTCAAATTTAGTAACTACTTAAAAAAAAACAATGAACTTTAAAATTTTTATTCAATTTACATGGAGATTTCTCTTCTTACTTTTTTGTACAAATTCTTTGTATGCAATTACCGGGTCAAAATCTTTACAGGTAACTTTGTCATTGACAATATTATACACAATGTTAAATATAATAATAAACACACATATTAAAAGTTATACCCATAAAAATGTTTTTTAAATACTTCTGGCTTTCACAAAAAATTTCACTCATTTCGGTCAACAAGTTTTGATTCCCTGGAACATAACAAGGCCTCATTCTGTCAGAAATTAAATACAAGTATATAAAATTTGTAGAAGAAACACATGTTAATAAAAAAACACAACTTGTATCTTTTAAAAGCTTATATATTCTATTCTGCTAACAAACTACACCAAACATCTCATTATACGTGCCAAAACTAACGCCATGCTAACGCATACCTAACGCGAAAAATTGAAACATGGCAGATCTGTCAGTTTGTAAACAACATTGCGCCATCTGTTGAACAAGAAAGGAATTCAAAAAATTATGATGTGTCCCTACTACATATGGTTCTGAAAATCGTGTTGTGATATATCGTACCCCTGAGGTCAACCAAAGTATCGCATTGCAAAACGTCCCTTAAGACGTTGTGAATAATAAGAAGAACACTATTCACTATGGTTTATTTAGTGCCAACTGATTCAAACTTGTTCGAGCGAAATAACTTCTTAAAGAAATTATCATGATTTGAGGGAAGAGATCTCAAAATATCAATAGATTAACATATTTCTAGTAGTCAGTTGGTGGCTTGAACTAGTTTAAAGATATTTTTATCCGACTATGGCAAAGCCCAAAAAGAAGGGTTATGAATTTGGCGGTCTATATATTTATGTAGGTAGGTATGTATGTTCCATAATAGCGTCCAAAGTACTGAACCAAGTTTTATGCGTCTTTGAGCAGTAAAGAAAATTTAACAACTGCTTCCCTTAAACAAGGACTTCATCCTTAGACTACTAACTAAGGGTGTTTTACCAATTGAAGTGCGCATGTGGTGAAAGTTACATGGGACAGATAGGACGTAGTATCTCGTGCGGAATCAAGGAACATCAGATAAACACAAGACTTTGGTACACTGATAGGTCGGCAGTGGCAGAATATGTTCATCAGAATGAGAACCATAAAATCGACTACGATAACAGTAAAATATTAGATAGAAATATGCGCTATTGCCCAAATATAATTAGTAGAGAATCACTAGAAATGATGAAAAACAGGGACAACTTTAATAAAGACGATTGGTATCGACTGAGTAGCACATGCAGACCAGCTTTGCCAAGCACCAGTGGTTTAAACAGTCTCAGTTAGCGACGCACAGTTAATGAACAGCGAAGCCAAACAGCGTCAAGATATATAGTAGCAGAACATAACATCTTCAGTCTTTAGAGTTCTTCTGAAGAAGACAACGACAACACCGTGAAGAAATCACTCCAGTAAAGAAATATTTTAAAATATTACAATAACACTGAAAACTTTTCGTCAATAATGAGAACCATTATTAAATATTTTAAAAACATTGTTTGTTGTTAGGGTACAGGCACTCTATGTATATTTTTAATATTAGGTATTAGTAGAAATTTTTAGTTTTTGTTTTATCCGCTTTTCAGTTAAATGGAGGTTAGGTTAATTTGATCTCTTGTTAAGAGTTAGGTGGTGGAATAGGATCATTTCCAGAAATTCGTCCTCAAGAATGGTGATTTATATGGAGTACCTCAAGGGTCTATAATCGGCTTCAGATTATTTCTCATATATATATTAATGATTTGCCCATTTTCACTTTGCTCTACTTGCCGACTATTTCAAATCCTTTTTCTTACCTTAACGAATTAATAGATAATGTAAATAGATCGCAGCAAGAGCTGAGAAATGGTTCCTGGCCAATCAGTTATGTTTAAATCAGTCTAAAACTGAAAAAGTAATATTCAGCCTAAGAAATGTAAAAATGACGTAGACATCTCAATCAAATTTCTAGGGGTCTTCCATGATACAAAATTATCGTAGGAACCTCAAACAACGTATGTATGTAAAAAAGTTTCAAAAAGTCTATACCTACTACTGTTTTACTGTTTTACAAAATCTCAAAAAATACTCTCGTAACTGTTTACTATGGATTAATACATACCACCATTTTTTACGCAATTCTGGCCTGGGGTGGATGCTCCTTCTACCAGTACTATTTTCTGATTGCAACGAAAATCAGTTAGGCTGATTGCTGGTGTGAATTATATAGACGATCGCAAAATAGTATATTCTACAACAAGTTCTGGAATAGCCCATAAGTATTCCAACGAGCGAAAAGTTTGTAGTCCGAGCCGGAGGCGAGTAATACGGTTCGCGAGTGTGGAATATGATTTTCGAAAGTCGTGCGGTATTATACCATAACTTGTTCCGACACAATTTTTAATTATGGAATTTGTAGTTTCCGAAATAATGTTAGAGAAATGCATTTATTCAACTTAAAATCCTTACGTTGTCTTGTACTTACATCCCTCATTGCCTAATGCATATAAAAGTAAATGAAAGCAACTATGTAACTCACAGCAGATTACATAGCTACAAGATACTCTACAAAAAAATGTAACTGATTTTTTCCAGCTAACTGAGGTTAACTAAAACTAGGAAGAGCATCAACTACTTCGGCATAAAGTTTTTTAATTTATTACCCACCCATATCAGTCAAACTGTAAAAAATTTAAAGAAATGAGTGAAACGTTTTCCGCTCAGGAAAGCATTTTATTCATTTGAGGAATTTCTATGTCCGGATTTTAGTCGCTTTAATCTGTGTTGGTTCCCACCTTGTATACGCTTTTGTATTTTAATGTTTTTATCTCAATTTCTATTTTTATGACTTTTACCTTTAATATCTTATATAATACTGCTTGTATATTAACACCAATAAACTATCATCATTATTATATATTAATTAAAATGTTTGTTGCAGGACGTCTTCCAGTTGAACACTCCTGGTGGAGGTGGATACGGGTCCCTGAGTACATCTGAAGTCCAAAAGGATTCTCTTCCTTTGGGGAATATTAGAACTAACAGAGGTGCAGGGACTTTTGTGGAACGTGGCAGTGTGTTTGAGTATCGCCAGGCGCAGGAAAGTGTGTAAACTCAAGTTCATAAATCAGTAGGTTGATTGCATGATATAATAAACACACAGCGTTACATCATGAGAAGATTTTAAATTAACCTATAGAATTCAAGTGAACTTTTGAAAATAAGAACGAATTAGATTATCAGTTATTTAATATTAATATACTTTCTAAAAGAGAACTTTATAATATATTCATATTTTCATGCAATTTACGAATATAGGCGAAGGCGTGTTTTCTGAAAGTATCTTGAAAAATACGTGATTTAAAAAATAATATTTTCACCGTTTTTACATGTTTGTATTAATGGCTATTTTTATAACTGTAATTGAAATAAATGGATGCAGTAATCGGCACTTGAAAGTATTTTGCAAAAGAGAAATGTTATTTTGTAGAGAAGTATTTAGAAAACTACATATCTCAAAAAATTTCTCATCGAAAAACACAACAAAAAGTGTACCATTTATTTTCTTGATTGGATACATTATAAACGATGAAAAAAGGACACAATTTCAAAACACTATGTCTCGCTTAGTTTTTACTCCAGTCACTTTAGACAAAAGTTTGGTGTCTGATCTAGCAAAACATATCCTTCATTATTTTTCTTTTAATCGATTTATTTTGGTATTTTCTTGAAAATATTAAAAATCGAGATCGAGATCACTATGGCATAAAAAATTATTCAAGGTCAAAGTTCACAAAAAACTTTTTTCTGCGAATATCGCGCTTTCTATGGCTTGGAGGCTAATTGAGGTTATTAAGAAAACGAAAGATAACGAAATTCCGTACTACAATGATCTCCTCCATTTTTCATGTACAACCAACGATTTAGGCAAAAATTTGCTTCGAAGTTTCCGTGCAAGGGAAGTTTTAGTTTCCTATTACGTGAACACCAAGTACACTATCTTATAAAAATTCGGTTTCGGTGAGTTTTTGTTAAAAACAAATAAGATTATGAGATTTTCTTACAGTTAAAACTTTGCCTAATATTTTTTTTTAATTAGGTACATTTCTCTTCATAACGACGGACGCCACTAGTGGATTCTAAAATATTTTACCGTGATATAATCTCTTGATGGACAAGTACCTTTCACCCGAATTTTATAAAAATCACATTGTAAATAAGAGTGCTGTGATATAGGAGTCTTGAAATGTGAGACACATTGTATAATATTTTCTTATTTTTTACTGTATAATTAATAGTTAACATATACATTTTATTTAATAGATCGATCAGCTAATAAATACAATACATAGAACAAGCACGTATTCTATGCATGGACTATATGAAATGGAGCATATTATGCCTTGCGCGGAAACTTTGAACCTCATTTTTGCCTAAACCGTTCATTGGGCATAAAAAATGGAAGAGATCATTTTTGTGTAGAATTTCATTATCTTTCGTTTTCATAATAGCCTCAATTGGCCTCCGAGAGATAAAAAGTGCGATATTCGCAGAAACCGTTTTGTGAACCTTGACCTTGAATAATTTTTTATAACATAGTGACTTCGATTTTTAATATTTTCATGTAAACACCAGAATAAATCCATTTAAAATAAAAAACAAGAATATATTTTGTTAGGTCAGAAAAGTCTAATTTCACTGGGTTATTTTAAGGAAAATACATGCGATATGCGACATCTCAAATTGACGAAAATTTCACAAACTTTTCTTCGCAGTTTTCGTTAAAATAGTTAATTCTCAAGATATTTGAAAAAAATTCCCTTCTCCTAATTTACCATATGAACCAATATTTAGGATACTATTGAAAATCAGATTTAGTAACTTCATTTCATTTAGGCATTAATATAATTAAACTTGAAAGTAGTTGTAAAATTACGAAATTAGTGATATTGAATACAGCAATTTATATAATGTATTTGACAAATATAGAATTATTTTATCTACCTAAGGAATAACCACTTCCACATCCAGATTTCCCATCCAAGTCGCTTTAAAGGAAAACATCTTGACTATATTTGCATTCTAGTATGTGGAAATAAATGGTCATATAATTCTAATAATATATAATATTTGATAATTTTTATTTAGTATATACGTCAAATCCCAAATTGCTGTACTCTTACCAGTTCGCTTTACTTACTTTCCCTTTTTTACTCTTATTTAGTCTCCAACCCTTCACCGGAAAATATAATCCAGTTCCAGATCTTGTCACGATATGTACGTGTACCAAACAAATCAATATCTTAAGCCGTTTCTGAGGAAACTTGCTCACAGAAAAAAAATTACAGACAGAGAGACAGACAAAAATTTTGGTTCGCTCAAGAAGTACCTCGGGATAAAATAAGTGAAATGCCCATTGATACGGATTTTGGAATAAGCCTGATAGGATCGTTTCTTGGGCCTAAAAAATAAGGCCAACAGGGTCAGTATCAAAATTGCCCCCCTTGCCCAAGAGAGTGCCCACTTCAATTTTTCTTTTTAAATGGAGTAAATTAAAAATTCTGAAAAAATACATGCATGTAGTAGTCCCAAAGACCTGTAGCCTCAATTTTTGGGGCTGTCTTGGACCCCACTAAGGCCCTTAAAAAAATTTCGAAAATTTTTGTTGTGATAAAGAGGCGCGGAAAATTTTATTTCATCATATTATTTGCGACCACATAAAGCAATATTTAAAGTAGTATAAAAACATCCAAACCCCATGCGTCAGGGCCAAAACTCAACTTGTTCATTTTTTTACAAAAACTCGTTAATTAGATACGAGGAGTAGCTTAGAAAGCTTGGGTAATGAATCAACCCCTGAGGCAAAGCATACTCCCCTGCGACCAAAAGTCACTCCCTTGGGGTAAAAGATGCCCCCTGTGACCCAAACACCATCTTCTCTCGAAAAATGCTATCCTGTTGGGGCCAAGAGTCATCTCGCATGGTTAAATAGACTAGAGAGCAAAAAGACAGCAGAGGTCAAAAGACATCGCCTGGTATTAAAGGTCTTCCAAATAAGTCCCCCCCCCCCCCGCCAGTCATCCAGAATTGGTAAATAGTAACCCCTGGGGTCAAAATTCATATAGTATGCAGGCTAATTTTACAATAATTTTTTCACGTCTTGTAAGTTGTATTGTATATTCAAACAAGGATTATCACCACAATACTAATTGCATTTTTATTTTTTTTTAAATATTAATTTCACATTTATAAGAAGGCAATAACTGGTAATCAAATGAAATTAAGTTCTCAATTTAAAAGATGTATGAGAATAGCTAATGCATGCGTTACCAATGTACATATATACAAGCCCGACGAGAGGGGAGGGGGGTCAGGGGTGTTTCCCCCAGGGCCCGGCGATATTGAGGGGGCCCGGGTTACTCCCGAAGTTGGAGATTAGCATTTGCATTATGTAGAACGAGAGAGGTATACTTGTAAATGATTAGCGTGATACAATTTCAATTTTGAGGAATATATCACCCCCTCGCTCTTAAAATGGCGACCGACATAAATAATATTCAATTCTAAGGAATGTTCCCTTCCGCTTTCCAAAATTTCGATCGAGAAAAGTATTCAAGGAAATACTTCCCCCGCTCTTCGAAATTTTTATAGATATAAATAGTTTATATTATGAATGCCACCCCCCGCTCTTCAATATATCTATTGAAGATTGGTGGGAGTCGTATGTTACAACCCCCCGGGCCCGGATTTTCTCTCGACGGCCCTGCATATATAGTATAATAATAATAATAATAATTATAATATTTATTAATTCATGTGTAGCTGTACATGTACAGATATGAAACGTCAAAATATACATATAAATATACAAACATAAAAGTCGAAAAATATTTAAAAAATAAAAACTATATGAAAAGCCCATATAAAACAGATATAGAAAATAACAATTTTAAAACATATAACATTACACCCTGTACACAAGCAAATAAAATACAATTATTGTATATAACAAAAAGTTAATGGTAAATACGATAAAATTGGTGTCGAATATAAAAAACAATAAGATTGTATGTCACTATCAATCAAAGGGTGCAGATAGAAATTCACCAATGCTATAAAAACATCCATTGATCAACATGCTTTTCATTTTTCGTTTAAAAGTATCATAACTTGGCACTGTTTTTACGCTAGTGTGCAATTTATTATACAATGTGATGCAGGTATAGTTGGGTGAATGTTTGTAAGTCGTTATAGAATGGTGATGAATTCGCAAAAACTCACCGTGTCTCGTACTGTGATCATGCAAACAGGAATTGCTGTTGAACAAATGGTAATGCTTTTTCACAAATGTTACACATTTGAAGATATAAACCGATGGGCCCGTAAGAATTTTATTATTTACAAATACCTGCCTACAATTTTCATTATGTCATATTAAAAATTAGTCTTAAGAGCTTCTTTTGAGCTATAAAAACACGCTTAAGATCTCTTCCACAACTCCAGCTGATAATGTTAAGAGAAATATGAGAGTGAGCCATTGCATAGTAAATACTTAGCAACCCTGGAACATTTAAGACATCTTTCATTTGTAAAATGGCGTAGTACACCCTATTTAATTTCTTACAGACATCATCAATATGTGCATCCCAGGTAAGTCTCTCATCAACACAAGAACCTAGGAACATTACTGTCTCCGAAAATTGTACATCACTGGTCTGGGTTTTATTAGGAATACCTCTTCATATATAGTAATTAATACACTTAGTTTTGGTTTTATTCAATATCAGTCTGTTGCGTTCACACCAAGTGCTGAGGTTACAGATATCATTTTGCATTTTATATTTCAACAGTTGCGGAATATTTGCTGATACGGTGATGGTCGTGTCATCAGCGAACATCGTAACTAACCCCCCAGTGATATAATTCGGGAGATCGTTGATGTATAACAAAAATAGTAATGGACCTAGCACAGATCCTCGTGGAACACCAACTTTTACGTCATGCACAGCTGACTTGGTACGATTGATATCAATGACCATATTTCACCCTTCCAGATAAGATTGGATCCAACTAACTATGTTGCCAGGTAGGTTATAACTGCTAAGTTTAATTGTTAAAAAATTTGGGCACACAGAATCAAACGCCTTGGCCAGGTCAAAATTTAGTGAGGCAACATATCTACCCCTATCAAGTTCTAAGAAAATGCAATTTAATAATTCGCACGTAGCTGATTCGACTGATAATGGTATGCGTATTACTATTACTGAGATATTTAAAACTAAATTAATTTATTATTAGTAGCTCCCAATGTGAAAGTGATATTTTAATAGATCATATTCATTTTAAATATTACTTATATTCTAATGTATTCTAAGTGCATTTGCTTTGTATTGTTCTCTCTTTTTGATAGTTCTTTATGAAGGGGTGAGATGGCGCTAGATGAATTCTATCTTTAAAGAGAAGTAAGTTTATCTACTATTTATTCTATCAGAAATATATATAGATAAATTACGAAAAATTGGGAATAGGTTTTCCGTACGAACGGTTTTTCAAACGGGCTCCACGCTAAGATCGGTTTTATCAAGAACCAAACCTCCAAATATTGTTCAAAATTCAAAAAATTGTATTTATAGTGTTCCGTGTGAGTGCGGAAAACATTACGTGGGTGAATCATCTAGACCTTTCAACGTAAGGCTTGGTGAACACAGAAATTACGCTAGAAGGGGAGAATTTGAAAAATCCAAAATTTGTGAACACGCGTGGGATAATAATCATAGAATTAAATGGGACTCGGCGAAGATTTTGGAAAAAGAGAGCAACGGAACTAAAAGAAAACTTAAAGAATCCGCGATTATTTTATTAAACGAGGATAGATGCGTTCCTAATTATTCAATAGATTTTTGTACTAGTTGGTTGCCCATCCTTAGAGACGAAGTAAGTAAAAATAAGATAAATATAATTTAATGTCTCACGTGACTATGAAAATACATAAACAAAGAACTGTCATGGTTGACGACCAAAAAAGTTTTGAGAACGGAAGTAGATTCTCTTCCGAAACGTTAACTACCTATAGCTTTGATTTTCAGTTTTTAGTTTATAACGTTGTTCTAGTTTATATATTTTCAGGTGTAAGACTTTTTGAAACAGTCAAGTACTCAAGAACCCACCTCTGTTTGATCCGTTTGGCGCAGAGGTTTTTTCATTAAAATTTTTAAATGTTTTTCAGTGGCAAAATACCCAATAAAAAGTAAGAAGAACATTTCTTTTTGTATTTTTTTTTTCATTAGTAACACCCTTACAGGGCATTTTCTGTAATTACAATCTGATCAACTGAAGGCTAACTAGTAATTTAACTCAAAAGGCTTAGTCCTCTCCTTAATATCCCTACGATGGATCGGAGATGGATCGCCTCGACATTGACATGTTGATGGGGTCGTTGCTCATGACTCCTGGCAAATCTGGTTAAAGTCTGTTCAACAGTATTCACTTCCAAGTCATGATGGTTGTTGCTGTTTTTGATATACCAAGAAGCATCAACAATCTTCCTCAATACTTTGTTCTAGAACCATTGTATAATTTGGGTGTTACTTTGACTGGTATAGCCCCACAACTGTATATCATATGTCCATACAAGTTTGAGTACTTGCTTATATAGTACAAGTTTATTATGCAGAGTCAGAGAGGATTGTGTTCAATTATCCAATACATTTTCCTACATTTGATTCCGAGTTTCTGTCTTTTCTTTTCAACATGAGCTTTCCAACGAAGCCTGGCGTCAAGTGTTGCTCTAGTTGCAAATGGGATTTCAGTACCATTTATGCTTATGTGTACATGCTGTGTTATTTTATTCGTAAAATTTATATGAACAAATTTAGATCATTAAGTGATGCTCCACCTATGTATCAAGGTCTGAGTTCTATTCATTGATCTGTGTAATTTTCCAGCTGCTTCTTCATGGCTGTTTCCTATTGCTAATATGGCAGTGTCATCTGCGAACATAGCTATGGTATCATTTTCTAGTTTAGGAATATCGCTTGTGTACAGAAGGTTCCAATACACTTCCTTGCGGCACTCTTGCTTTAATTTCCTTAAATTCAGAGTAGTCTTCATCTTGTTTAATTCCAAAATGTCTGTATTTGTAGAATTAAAAATAAAAAAATTATTCCGCCTCAAAGTCTTTCATCCCTTAATTTTTCATCTTCTTAGGCTTAGAGAAGAAAGAAATCCAATATGGCTCCCATATAGAAGAAAAAAGTTTTAATCAATATCTCAAGAAACAAAAGACAATATTTTTTTCCCTTACTATTACTGTGAGTATGGAAAACGAAAGCATTTCTTCTATCGATTATTAAAAGTATTGACATCTTTATTTCCAGAAATGAAAATATCTTCATCTCTAGAGTAAAAAAATGTCCGAGTAGACAGTATTTTCATATATATGAGTAGAAAAAATAATTTTTTCTAACAAACAGGCGTGGCAGATATTGGTTATTTTCTGCTTCCAACTTTGCAGGGACGAAATTCGTAAGAGAGACATCCTGTACAAGGTTCACTTAAGTTGATATAATACGAACTTTACAACAAAATATATTTACGACGCTACAAGTACCCTGATACATCCTGCTGCTCACTGTTTGCTTTACCCTCCAGTTACGACAGTCATATTAATGGTGTATAAATACACGAAATTGTGCTTCGGGCCTCATACATCTGGTGGAGGTGGTTACGGGCATCAGAACATGATAAGATTTTAGAGGAGGATCTTTCTCTGGGGAATTTCAGAACTAACGCCACTCTAAGGACATTTGTGGGTGGCGGTTCTTGAACATCGTCAGGCTCAGAAAGGCGTATTATATGTTTGGCATTCGCGGTAAATATTTCTGGTTGACACATAAATATGGTGTTATTTTAAATTTAGATCAAACTAATAAATTACTAAGTATTAAGTTGAAAATGATTAATAATGTGATTCAACATTTAATAATAATAATAATAATACTTATTTATTTCAGAGAGGATATTACACTTTCCAATCAAAGGTACATATCAAAAATGAAATATCGTCAAAACAAAAATTCGCTAAGCTTAACTTAGCTTTCAAAATAATCTTCCAAATTATAGGGCTCTAAATTTATCAGCATATTTTTAATTTCTTTTTTAAATTTATTTATTCTTTCAATTTTTTTCCATTTCTCTGGTAGTTTGTTAAATAGCCTTATTCACATATATTGTGGATTCTTTTCCGTTATTTTTAGTCGATGTACTGGGTAGTTTATATCAGTACATCGAGTTTCATAGGCATGAGAAATATTATGAATTGTGAGCTTATCTTTATTTTTAAAAACAAACATTAAACATTCATACATATGTTCTCCAATAATAGTTAAAATTCTGTCTTTTTTTTAGACCCCCCTACAGGTCTCGTTAAAAGCCAAGTTGTGCATTAATCTTACAAGTATCTTTTGTATTATGAATATTTCTTGGATATTATTATTTCCCCAGAAAATGATTCCAAATCTCGCGCTTGATTCAAAATTCGCAAAGTGTATAATTCGTAATGATTTTTGTTTTAAATATTTACAGATAATCCGAATGCTATAACAAATTGCATTCAGTCTTTTGCCTAAATATTTTATGTGTGTTGACCAGTGTAAATGTTCATTAATATACACTCCTAAAAATTTTGCGTTTGTTTAATTTGCCACAGTTTTATGTGTTTCTGTTTTTGTTTGTAGTGTTCTGAATAGAATAATGTTTGTTTTTTCAACATTTAATAGAAATCCATTTTTTGTGAACCATTCTTTTGTCTTCATCATTAAGGTATTACTTTGCGTTTATTATCTCAGGATGATTTTCTCCTGTAACCAATAAATTCGTACCATCCGCGTAATTTGTAATAGAACTATTTTTTCATTAAATATGATATTACCTAGATCGTTCATGTAAATAATAAAGAAAATCGGTCCTGTTATACTGCCCTGTGGAATGCCTATATTTTTTTCCTTTAATCTCATATTTTATTTCTTTTCCATTGTTAATAATGACTGTCTTTTGTGTCCGATTTGATAAGTAAGATTTGAACCATTTTAATGCTGTTCCCCGTATTCCACATTTTTCCAATTTTTCAAGAAGGTATGTATGATTTAAGCAATCATATGCTTTTGATAGGTCAAGAAATATTTCTAATGACAGATGACTTTCTTCAAACCCTTTTAAAATATTTTCAGTAAACTGAAAAATTGCTGTTTCTATAGATCGTCATTTAATGTATCCATGTTGATTGTTGCTTAATAATCCACATGATATCATGAAGTTCATAAGACGATCGCACATTGGCATCCCAAAGAGTTTAAAGAAAGATGGTAATACACTGATCGGCCTATGACTTTCAAACATTTCTGGGTGGCCCTTTTTATAGACGGGTTTAATTAATGCGAGTTTCAGCTGATCGGGAAAGATACCATCTTTAAATGAATTATTCATTATATAACATATTGGTTGACTTATGAGCTGTATACAACATTTAATAATACTTGTGGGAATATTATCATCACCACTTGTATATTTATTTTTTAATCTATTAGTTAAAATAATTATTTCGTTCTCTGACACGGGTTGGACAAACATTGATTAATTGTTTAATTGGATGTTACAATTAAATGGTACATTATCAACGCCTTTCAATAACTCAGGTATTACGTTTATGAGAAAACTATTGTAATCATTGGCTACGTTTGCTGGGTTCCCCTTTAATTCAACATTATTCCTCGTATTTTTACCAACAATTTCGTTATGAATGCTCCACATTCAATAATACATAAGGTGTTCTTCTTAAACTTAGCAATGCGAAGCAGAGACTAAACGTATTTCAAAATTACAATTTCTCATCAATTTTCTACAACTTTGTACTGTAATAAAACAACTTCAAAGTTATTTTTCTCCGCTGATTTCAGATGATCTAAGCAAGCCAATTTTCAAAAATACAATATTTATGTATAAGACACAGTTATGTCATACTTTTAAACTTAACTGAACATATTAAAGGGAATATTTTTATTTATAAAAAATGTTAATGGTCCAGTAATTTTAGGATTTTACCTCTAAATAAATACTGGTGAATTGATTTTTTGCAAATACCATTTTGACATTACTAACAACGTGCAGAAAGTCCATTTCAAAATTTGGTACACTAAGTGAATTATTCAAGGTCAATTGTTGAAAAAAATCGTTTTTTGCGAATATCTCGCTTTCTATCGGTGCTAACTTCAGTTATTAGAAAAGTTGTTTATCTAGGAAAAAGGTTATACATAGATTATATACACGATCAGTATTTTTCGAGATATAAACTCGAGAATGTATGAACTGCACATTGAATTCGTACAAGAAGATCTACATCTTCTCCAACAACAATTGTTGTGCCAAAGATGGATTTTTCCAAAACTATTCCGATTATTAAGACATCAGCTTCATCTCGCGCTTGTCCATTTGTAATATTCGCGCACTCTCTAATTTATTCATCAACATCGAGAACAGCCGAACGGCCAAATGCAGTCGCCCAGTTGTCTATTACATATTCATGCCATGACTGGGCGGCTCCACCCGACCGACCAACGGACGATCCAACCGTGTGCCGGAACAAACCCCCGATGCTTTTATATACCGCCGGATCGGCTGCATACGCTGGATTGGACACTGGACATGCTTGTTGTCAGCAACGAGGGCAAAGAGTTTAATAACTAGAGAAGACAAGCTGACGATTTGCCGGGAGTCGCGGTTTGGTTGCCTTGGAGACGGTAGGCTCGTCGTCCTTGTCACACACCCGGCACACCTCGTACCCTCTCACTCCATTGTTTTACAAAGCAACACAGCCTTATCCGGCGCTCTTTGATTTCCAACAAATAACGTCAATCGTCGCCACCCCTCATGTACTATGCGACAAAGAGAGAACGAACCGTGTGAGAGGGATGAGAAGCCTACAGCCTCCCGCTGCTTATACATTAGGCTTATGGAGCTTGTCTCCTCTATTTTTTAAACTCTTTGAACGAGAGCCGCATGATGCATGGGGTAGGAATATAGGATGGAACGTGTAGGTGTTTGTGAGATGCTTATTTTAGGTTTTCGTGCTTGTTATAACTTTCAGGTTTTTGTGAGATGCTTCTTTTTAGTTTCTATCTGTGATCATCTTCTCTTCTATTCTTCTTCTAAGTTTTCTGTTTCTTCTGTTTTTGAGTCTGGCAGTGTGTATATCCTTGATATTTCTTTATTGTATTCCGTCTTTGGTTGTGCCGTTCTTTTCCAGTGTGTATAATCATTTCCTAGCTTATTCATAATCCTCTCGATTGTTATCCATGTGTAGCATGGCCTCCCTATTTTCAGTTGCTGTTCAGTCTTAGCGCTTTCTTTAATAGGTGTTTCGTGCCTCGTCTTTGGACGTGTCTCCAGTATTTCATTGCATGTGATTCTATTCTTTTGATTATTGTTTTTCCCTCTAGTAATGTAAACGTTTTCTATCGTTTTTGTGATGTTCCTGTTTTTATTAGCAGTTGGATAATGTCCCTTTCAGCTCTTCTCAGGCTTATTCTGTTGACGTTTGTTGCCGTTGCGTTTTTGACTCCATATGTCATCGTAGGCATTATGATGGTCATGTATATCTTTTTGGTTAGGCTCCGTGGTGGTTTATTTTACTCAATGAAGGGTAGTAGAGCTCTTGTGACTCTGTAGGCCGTTTTGATTCTTTCCCTTACTGTTTCCCTCGTTTTTAATTGATTCGCTAGGTATGTTCCTAGGTATTTCATTCTATTCGTGGTTCTCAGGGTGTAGTCTCCTATTTTGCATTCTTCCCCACTTGCTGCACTTCTTTTTGTCAATGGGCCTCGGACCATTATTAGGCTCTTCTTGAAGTTTATTCTCATTCCAGAGGAATTTAGATGTGGTGTCATGTTTCTTAGAAATGTAACGATGTCTTATTCTTCCTCGGTGATGATTAGTATATCGTCGGCGTATGCAAGCACGATGGGGGGGCTTTATCGTTCCATAGTTTCCATTGAAGTTCTGATTCTCCTTTATTGTGCTTTCCATCACTTGATCCAGGACTGTAGTGAATAGTCGGGGGATAGCGGACATTCTTGTTTGACTCCCATATTCTTCATTTTTGATACCGTCATCGGTCCAAACCATTGGTGTCTGAAATTTTGGTTTAATCTCTGTCCTGCTGGAGTGGATTCTATGTTTTCGAAGAATTCCCTGCATTTTTTCTATTCGTGCCTTCTCTCTGCGTCTCTTTTCTCTTTCCCCGCTTCTTTTATCTTTTTGTCAATGTTTGGTGTATGTCGTTTTTCTGTGGCTTTTATTTTCTTTAATTCATCGTTATTTTTTTTTGTGTCTTTGCTTGTTGGGCTCATAGGGGATTTGTTCCTTTTCAACGTTTTTCTCGCCGCTATTTTGATTTTTAAACTCATTGTTGACCAATTTACTTCCTTTCCTGTTAATTGTTTTTCCATTTTTCCTGGTATTTCTTTTTGAGTTCTTTGTTCTGTAGCAGGGAGATGTTCCATCTGCCGTTTACTGTTTTGTTGTATCTCTTTTGTGCTTCTTGTTTCTTTATTACTAGTGTTCTATATAATATTTTGTGATCTATTTTGACGCTTGCTGCTTGTTTTGCCTTAATGTTTTTAGCTTTGTCCCTTATTTTTCTATCCACTAGGATATGGTCTATTTGAGAGTTGAGGTTTCCTTTACTCCATGGTAATACACGGAGTAAAGGAAACCTAACCTGCTTTATTAGGCAGGATAGGTTCTTGTTCCATGTGTTTCTAACTGTTAGATCCAACAAATGTGCTAAGCTTTTTAGCGAGCTTCCATTATCGTTTGTAGGCAAAAATTTTAATTCGTACATACCTACCATTTTCCTAAAAAATAATCGTCAATAAAGACCTAAGTAAGCAACGAAAACAAAAGTTATTATAAGTGTCAATTTACTTACTTTTTTATTTGTATTTTTTTTTCACCTTTTTTGAAATTATTTTTTAAATTTAATGGGCTTGTTCAGCATTTTTTTTTTATTTCACAAATCGAAAGTGCAAGTATAAATTAATGGATCTGCAAAACATCACAATCTTATTCGCACGTTTAGTATCTTAAAAACTATTACAAATTTCCATCTCGCGAAAATGGGGCGTGGCCAGGCGCTACGTCACTATACGCATAGAGTCGGCGATCTCAATAGACTTGATGCTCCTTATTGGTTATAATTATAAGTGTTTTCGAAGTATTGTTTGTTTTGCTTACTACTTGACAGTAGGGGAGTACAATTTGGTGAAATGTCAAAAAATTACAATTTTCTCTCGCTCCTGCCAGAACGAATTTTCGATTTCGACCCTGCAATTTACGATTATAATTCATCGCCGACCTTCTCCTTTCCGCAGACACATAGAACGAACTTCCACTCGACGTATTTATTTAGTTACCAGCGTTTAAAAATTCTATGTTTTTCGACTTTTCAGGTTAAATTTGAAAGGTCCCAGAAAGCCATTTTTCTTACGTCACTTGCGTATAGTGACGTCACAAATGAGCGCTCAGTTTTTGCAACTATTACTAAATTCAACTCCTTATATCTCGAGAACGGAAAAAGTTAATAATACGAAATTTTAAGTGTATAATGAGAATATCGAGTACTATATGAAAAAGTATAAAAACCATATAAAAATAATATCATGGAACAAGCCCATTATAATAAAAAAATCGCTAATAATTTTTTTTAATCGACTTTTCAAACCCCCTTAAAGTTGCACGCTACTGACATGTATTACATATTACTAAGTTCAAGGAATCACCTTATCGAACTTTCCTACCAATAAAGTTTGAAGTTAATCAAGCATCTAGCGATCTTAAGTGGGTCACACTTTATGTATACAATTTTATTTTTTACTTTTTTTGGTCTTTTACTTATTTTACAGAGACAGACAGACAGACAGACAGACAGATAGACAAGACCCTTTCATTTGTTACCAATGTCAAGGGGGTTGTGAAGAGAAAGTATATCCGCCATTCTGGGGCATCCGCCATATTGGATTTAAAATGACGCTACGTAGTTTATTGTATTTTACTCGTTAAACGCTTTCATTTGAGAAATTTATCTTCCATTTTGGGACGTCTGCCCTATTGGATTTGGAACGATATTAGATATAAGTACCATATTACGCTGTCACCGAACTTAAACACGTGTGCAAAATTTCAATACACTTAATTAGAAGTAGTCAGTTAAATAAAAGCTTTTAAAAACTTTTAATAATAAAAGTTTTTAAAAAGTATCCTAAGTTTCGAATACTATACGATCCCTAGACTGCAACTCCAGGCTTTTTGTCCTTCATCAGTACGTTCTGGGTAAGTACGACAAATAGGTAACTTATCGTCAGAGTTGAGTGAATGTATTGCAAACATAAAACGATTCTCTTAAAGATTGTCATACAAAAGTAGTTACCCTAAAGGATCTTCCGTTTAATTTGAAGGACTTAATAGGTTTCAATCTCAGAATCAGAACATAAGCATCAACAGCCGACAATCTAGTCTACTGTGTAGTGTGCATTTAAATTTATTCAAATCATATCAAATTCCTGTTCCTCAATTACATCCGAAATGTAAATTTAATGATAGAATATGCGCGTAATAAATTTTGTATAGGTTATTGATTACACGTGGTTTGATGGAGTGGGTATTTGCACTACTAGTTCCTGTATGACAAATAGTGATTTATTTGGTTCTATTGCAGTTTTCATAAAACAGCAATCAAGCATGAAATTAAATTCCGCCGGCATGTTACAAAATGTATTTTATTCAAATCCTGGATTAAACTTTTGTTTTTACGATGCGAATTTATACATTAAGCCATTTGTCACGTTGATGTTTTAAATATAATATTATTTTATTACTTTGTGTTTATCACAAAACTAATGAATGTTTGTTTTGTTGCAATAGATTAACGGCAGCCATCCCCCCTCCCCAGCACGGAACTAGAGGGTCTTACGTGATATTGTCAATATATCACTTCACATTGAATGAGAGAGCACAGAATTTTACAGATTTATATTCACCACTCCTCGTCTACAGTCCACATGGACTTGATCCGCCTATCGCATAGAAATATAGGTGGGACTAGATGCTTAGCGAATGTAATGTTTCACACCAACCTTGTTCAGAGTTTTTGCATGGCATAATATATAAAACAAAAAATACGTATGAACTATTTATATCGTATGCTCTGTACGAGGCAGTGCAGTACAGACAGCGTTATAAATTACTTAATTCTAGCGAATATTTAACAAATTATTAGTTTTGTTACTATGTTTGAGTGATTTTTGCAACTAATTGTTTAAAATGGCATTTTGGAGGCCTTGTGATAGTAGTGACAACGAAACGGACGATTTTGATACAGAGCCTATACAAGCGGAATTTGAAAATAAAGACTTACACGTTCAAACTCAAAGGGTTATTTTTAATATTTACTCGAGTTTAAAAGGCGAAAATATTGATTCTTCATATAATCAAATTGTGAAGAGGATTTGTAAATTAACCAAATATAGACGCACTACCATTTTTAGGGTTATTAGAGCCGGGGGTTTAGTTGATCATTCTATTAAACGTAAAAGAGTTGGACAAAAATTTCAAAAATTTGATAACGTGTCCAAAGATGTCATTCGTCGATTTGTGTATGACTTTTACAATGAACAGAAGGTGCCCACGTTAGAAATGATTAGGGATAAGGTACGAGACTCTCCAGATTATAACTTTAATTCATTAGATACTTTGCGAAACGTTTTGCTCGGTTTTAGGTACAAAAAATCGGACAAACGAATGGTAGTTAATCAGCACGCATCGTTGATCATCGACACGAGTATCTGCGTAAAATAAAAGAATACCGAGATGCAAATAGAGACATAATTTATCTTGAAGAAACATGGTTTGACACCCATGATGTAGTCCAATACGGTTGGGTAGATAACACCAAAAAGTATAATTTAAGTGCTCAATGTTCTAAGAGAAAAAGAATTATAATTCTACATACCGGAAGTAAAAACAGTTTTCTTCCAAATGCGTTGTTGTCTGCTAAAAATATCAAGCAATCCTCCGCCGACTACCACGAGGATACGACAGCCGAATTATTTGAGAAGTGGGCAAAGGAAGAGCTGTAATATCCCACCAAATTCTGTAATTGTAATGGATAATGCGTCAAACCATTCGCAGCACATAAATCCCGAACACCAACACACGAAAAGACGATATCATTAAATTTATGAAAGGTACATGCTTCGAAATACCAGAAAAAAACACAAAAAAGACTTTATTAAAACTGATTGGAAAGCAAAATTTTAAAAAGGAATATGGCGTTGAAAAAATTTTTGAAGTACACGATCATACTGTTTTACGCCTGCCTCCATATTATTGCGTTTTCAACCCCATTGAAATGGTGTGAGCTGATGTAAAAACAAGACTACGTCAATATAATCTATTCCCACAATTAAGTGGGGTATTCTTAAATAATATAAAGATAATAGTAGAAGAAATAGGCAAGAGTAATATGGAGGAAGTGTGTATCTCATGTGACAAAAAAGGAAAATGAATATTCTATATTACCACCACCTATTAATCCAATTATTTATTATTAATGTAAATACCGATTCAAGTTCTGAAAACTCGGATAGTGACGAAAGAAATATTGTTTATTTAAAGTTCATAGACAAAGCTTTCTTGAAATATGTTTATTTAACGTCGACCTATTTCCGCTACTGACACCAATTACCGATGTGCAGGAAAGGAACTCGTTTTTGCCGAGTCTTTCCTTTACAGAATAGTAGAAATTTGGTTTATCTAAATTCAATAAGAATACCTTTTTTATTGTTAATTGTTAATTATGTGAAAATTAGTTTTTAGAATAATTTTTAGTAATTTGAAAATAAGAAAGTTATGAAAAAATACTGACAATCACCTCCTAAAATTACACCTTAAACAGAAGAGAGGGTTCGACTGACGTCAGTTAAACTAGTGTCCAAATGTCCCATGAATTTAATATTTTAAGGAAGTCGAAAAAATTGAAATCTATTATCCTCATTTTAAGGGGTATGTCTCTCTTATTATTCATTCTTGGGAATAACTTTGTATAAAACCCAACCATAATTTAAATGTTCTACGATTATTTGTTTTATTGTTATTTCATTAATGCTTCCAAATGTCGATTGATTATATCAGAGTTTCCGAAAATACTATTTCATTGTCTGCAACTGAACTATTTTATAAATTTATCATTAAAACGTTTCTACAGCAAAATTATAAAATATCTTATAATGGATGAAACATTTTCTTTATAGGATTTTGCAAACAGTGGAAATAAAAGCTATCTATGAGAACTAAAGGAAAAACTATATATAAAAATATTAATGAAATCTTTGCATTTTTTCGATAACCTGACTTCTGGTTATGCTAACAAGTAAAAATTCTGATTTGCCATTCTCATTTTAACACTAGCATCCAACCTAGTCCTCTACGGCTAAGCAATGTCAATTATAATTATTTTATACCATTCATGGATAATGTCTTAGTTTTGCATGGAACATCGTTATGAGTGGCTTTAGGCTTTTCTGATGAGTCCACAATAAGGACGAAAAACGTTTCAAAGGCTAAGCATTTCCAAGAAACTGAATGAGATTTTATGAAAATGTAATTCATTAGAATGAAAAAATTTTTAAAGACAAGGTACGAAAATAAATTAATTTCAGGCCTTTGCTCTCATTTTTAACTGAATTTACCAATCGTAGGGGATCATGTAGATACTAGTTTAGCCTGCTTAGCCGTAGGGGACTAGGTTGGATGCTAGTGTTAAAATGAGAATGGCAAATCAGAATTTTTACTTGTTAGCATAACCAGAAGTCAGGTTATCGAAAGAATGCAAAGATTTCATTAATATTTTTATATATAGTTTTTCCTTTAGTTCTCATAGATAGCTTTTCTTTCCACTGTTTGCAAAATCCTATAAAGAAAATGTTTCGTTACTATAAGCAAACAAATAATAAATAATTCACTTTTAAACATCTTATAATGGAGTTAAGAAATTATTTTATAAATGTTTTCATGACTAAGTTATAAAATATTTCAGCTTATAAAATTGAATCGTTTTATAACGATTTTTTAGTAACGTTCAATACCATTTTTAACACATTCGAATTATTTTATAGTTATTTCTTACCATCATACAAAACAGTTATATTAGTGACCTATTTGTGACAATTTTACTTTTAATAATAAATGTTGTTCCAGAGCATCTGATATAATTATAATATAGCATTGTACTTGCTGCAATATGGAAACAGCAACAAAGTCATTACAAAACATAATTGTTTACTTGGGCATAAAAATGTGGTGGCTAACAATACAATAAAACATATTTGAGAAAATTGATTTCCTGCGTTAGCTTTGCATTTATATTTAGTTATAATTAAAGTCTTTTTTTAATGAAAATTTGTCATAATTATAGTAAACAAATTTATAAAAAAAATCATTCTCCCAAAATTTTCGCTACCAACATTGACAAGAGTGGTGCAGATCTTGGCATGTCATATAACGGAGAAACCATAGTCTGTTTTTTAACCAGGAGGAGCTTTTTTAATTTAACGCGCTAAATCATACATCTGTGATTGGATAAGCCCTCGCCAGTTTTACACCAGGCAATAGTCGTTAATTTTGACATATTGTGAAAAATTTTAATTTCACGTCATAAATTGTTTGGTTATAATTTCTATTTTATCGTTGCACATTGTATATCAGTTTTTAATCTCTTTCATATAAATCTGAAGGTAAAAGTGGCCAATTACTTGGTGCCTTTATATTGCGTAAATGATATGGATGATGTATAAAATATCTAAAGGTCAAATAGAGGACGATGCATTATATGATGTAATCAAAAACACTGCAGTCGTGTATTGTTGGTTGCCCAAAACGCCAAAAAGGATTTAGTGTATTTTCTGGTTACTTTTATGGTGTGAATGGAACTTTCATATTTACTCCTCCTGGTTTAAAAACAGACTATAAAAGCATCAGATTTAGGACAGTGGAGAAACTTAAAAAGTGGTTGTAAAAATATTAGGTACATGTATTAACAGCGTTTATACTGCTGTAAAATGAAACGACGCATTTCACTCACTGCACTGTTAACGTATCAGGTCATATGCCAAAGTACTGTTGCTTCCACTAGTAGAAGTAACTACGTGTTTTTGGCACTAAATAAACCATAAATAAACAGTTCTGTAAATTAGGTGATTTACTGCCACTAATTTCTAGGTTATATTTATGCAAAGTGAATCAATTATATTTGCAACTCGGTCCTAACAGATTTATCATAAGAGCTTCAAATTTCGCGAAGGTGAGTGATCTATTCTATAAGATTAACGAAAAAGTTACACCAAGGCGCATTATTTTATAGATGTTTTATAGGAATCGCCTAATAATTTAAATATCGTGAAATGTTTACTGCTAACACAAAGATATTTTATAGAGGGAGGAGGGTGGCCATCTTGAAAAGCCAGCGTTCGTGAAGGTAAATATGACAAGATATGAAAATTTAGAATATCAAATGTTAGTTAGAATTTATGGAGTCAGAAACGTGCTAACTATACAGTTATGACTACTAAAACAAATTAGTGTAAGTTACATTGCAGAAAAACTCAAATTCATAAAATTGATATTTATAAAATTTCAAAAATTATTAGAAATCATTAATAAATGTGAGGTGCGTTAAAAATATATAAAAATATGGGCATAGTTCACAGTAAAATTTTCTCCGCATCAAAGATGCAGTTATTGAAAACCAGAACAAGTCTCTTAAATAATTATTACTGGTTATTAGGTATCTAGTATTAAATCACAATGGCATATGCTTTTAGTGTCAAAAATACTTCTTCAACTTTTAGGATACATTATAGAAATCGTTTTATTTTATTAGCGTGTAAGAGCAGCATTTTTTAAAAATTAATGGCTATTTAAAAGCTCTTATAAAACACTGGTTTAGTTGTTTTATAGCAGTAATTTAACAAACGGTGAAGTGTGTCTTATGGTACAATTAAATGAAGCTTTAATAAAACTGCTATATAGTGATGGTACTAAATTTTCACAGGGCTTCTGGAAATGTCTATAGAATTATTTTATAATGGTTTCAATAGGCGTTACAAAATTGCCAATATTGCATTTATAGCTGCTGTCAAAACGTTATGAAAGTATTCCTGAGAGTAACGTTGTTTATAAAATTTGTGTCAGAAACATTCCTACAAATTTTATAAAATATTAAATTGCTGGTTGGGAGACTATCATTGTTTTTTGATCTACTATTAGCAGCAGAAATATCGGGAGACATTTTTTCACCACCTTGTATATTTCAGAGATATAAATAAATTGAATTAATTACGTCTAAAGTAACTACATCTCATCAATCAATATATAAATTCCCTCTTCAAATGTACTTTCCAATCCAATTTAGAGATTGAAAGTCGAGCAAATAATATGTTTGCAACAAATGAAAGTTCCTTTTCGAACAGGAAATATGTTGCGAGGGGAGCTCTCAATGGAATTTCTGCTCTCTTCCTTCGTCTTTCCTTTCGGATGATCTTATATGCGATGAAAAAATGTATAAAAGCTGTTCCCCAACAATATGTCCTTAGAAAATGTATAGAGTCAATATTGCCTTGCTCATAATTGAAATCAACAGATTTGTTTTATAGATTATATCTTTTCCACTTCTCATTTAATAATGTAATCTGATAGATTATATTTTATATATGTTATTTCTATCGGTCAATATTTTTTTACGACATCAGAAAATGCACTGGTTAGTGTAAATGTTTTTTAGAAATATTCATAGGTATACAGGATGGGGCAATAGTGCGTCGGACCTCGATATCTCCAGTTCTACGATAGCTAGAAATTTTTTAAAGAATTGTAAGTAAACTAGATAAAAAAGTCTAACAGGAAATTATTTTCGAACATACAGGGTGAGCCAAGACGAAATTACAGGACCAAGTGCTTTTTTTAAATGCAATACTATGTATGTTAGTACATTTTTTGAAGCCGCTTTCTAGGCTCTATTCATTCCTATATTAGCATTGAATATCTCCCAACCACTTGGATGTAATGAATTTTTTTGTTGATATAAAGCAATCTGTAGATGGATATTAAAAAAATCACCACAGTCACAATTATGGATTTTAAGAAAAACTTATATGAATACCCCAGTTACAGATATCTAATTAATGTTTTTGAATCATTTTCATTTAATGAAGTAGTTTCTTCCGGGTTTTGCCGCGGTCGTCAAACTTGACTTGACGTTTCGCTGATCATGCTGTCAGCTTCTTCACAAGGGTTCCGAAGAAGCTGACAGCATGATCAGCGAAACGTCAAGTCAAGTTCGACGACCGTGGCAAAACCCGGAAGAAACTACTTCATTGGACAACGGCCGTGAAAACCTGCATTGCAACATTTTCATTTACTAAAACTGTACTGGGTGGCCAAAAATTATTATTCAATTAAGAACTTTTTAAATTGAATTTTCTCAATTTTTTCAAATGGAACACCCCGTACATTTTTCAAAGATGTGATGTTAAAATGAGAAAACGAAAATTTTTTGTAAGTACTTCCCTATGACTAATTGCAACCAATTTCGTTTTATTGAGAAATAATTGCAAAATTCAAAAATAAACTTAAAAAAGTGGTTTCTTCAAAGAACTCGGTAGAAAAAATTATAATAAATGTTCCACATGTTTTGATTGACACACATCTCTATGTGCTTTTGAATTGAGGTTTCCACTGTTCCTAAAACTGCCGATGTGATAGATTTAAAGGCAGTTATTATTCTTTCTTTCATATTTTGTACTGTTGTTGGTGTGTCTCTATAAACAATTTCTTTCACGTATCCCCATAAAAAGAAATCCATTTTTGTAAGATCTGGGGATCTGGCAGGTCATTTAGTGGGTCCATTTCTTCCAATCCATTGATGAGGGTAGGTATTATTTAAGTGGTCTCTAACTGCAATTAAATAATGTGGTGTAGCACCATCTTGCTGAAACCACATCCTATTTTGAATTCTTTCAGGGACATTTACCAATAATTGTGGCAGATAGTTTTCCAAAAAATTAAGATAAATAGCTCCTGTCAATGCACCATCAAAGAAATGTGGCCCTATTACATGTTCTCCAATAATTCCTCCCCCAAACTTTTACATAGGTACCATCTGTGTTGGTTATCAACTTGCATAAAAAAGTGAGGATTTTCCGAGGCATAATAATGGAAATTGTGCCTATTAACAAATCATCCAAGAAGTTGACATCATCTTGCATTTTACCTCTGGCCCAATTACAAAATTGCAGGCGCTTCTGAAAATCGTGGCGCATTTGAATATGATATGCATGCAACTTATTTGTTTTTAAGATTCGACCCACAGACCTTCTACCTATTCCTACTAATGAGCTCACTTCTTTTTGACTAACATGGGTATTCTCAACCGTTGCCAGCACCACAGAAAACTCATTTTCTTCGTTCACAATACGTTTTATTCTTTCACTTTTTTTATATTCGACATTTCCAGTTTCCAAAAATCTATCGAGAAGGTTTTGGAAGCTGCTAACATCAGGAATCCTTCTTTCAGGATAACGTTGGTGATAAATTCTATTGGCAAGTAAACAATTTCCGTTTGACTCGCCAAAAACAAAAGTTATGTCTACAAGTTCCGCTTTATTAAAATTCATATTGTACAATTCCAAATACAATTCAATACAAATTGTAATTAACCACCGATAAGTGTGATAAATTCTACAATTTATACCAAACTGAGGTTTTATTGCTTGTCGAATAACGAAAACGGCAAAAAATGTACAAGAAAAATATTACAGTAAAGGTAATAGTCCTTTATTGTAATGTTTTTCTTCTACTATTTACTCATTTCAATGAATTGGAAGAAATGGTCCCACTAAATGGCCTCATTTCAAAATTGCATAAAGCCGTGTGTCAATCAAAATGGGCAACACGTCGAGTACCTATTATAAATTTTTCTAATAAATTATTTGAAGGAACCTCTTTTCTTAAGCTCATTCTTGAATTTGAACTTATTTATTTATAAAACGAAAATGGTTGCAATTAGCCGTAGGGAAGTACTTACAGAAAATGTTCATTTTTCATTTCTACATCACATCGTTGAAAAACATACCGGGTGTTCCATTTGAAAAAATCGAGAAAATTCAATTTAAGGAGCTCTTAATTGAAAAATAATTTTAGGCCACACTGTACAGTTTTAGGAAATGGAAATGATTAAAAAACATTAATTAGATGTCTCGTAAATGGTTTTTCTTAAAACCCATCGTTTTGACTGTGGTGATATTTTTAATATCCATCTGCAGATTGCATTATTTCAACAAAAGAATTCATTACATCCAAGTGGTTGGGAGATATTCAATGCTAATATAGGAATGAATAGAGTCTAGAAAGAGGCTTCAAAAAATGTACTGATATACATTCCATTTAAAAAAAGGCACTTGGTCCTGTAATTTCGTCTTGGCTCGCCGTCTATGTTCTAAATTAATTTACAGTTATAGACTTTTTTATCCAGTTTACCTGCAATTTTTCAAAAAATTTCTAGCTATCGTAGAACTCGAGATATCGACGTCCGACGCACTATTGCCACACTCTGTATAACGATTCATTCGTATTGAGCTCTTATTTTAATCGCGAATATCTCAAAAACGGAGAAACAGAAAGATTTGAAAAAATTATGTGTTCATTGTAAATTACTGAAATATTAATAACTTGCATTGAACAATTTTGAAGATCTGCTAAGTGTTAGGAAGGTTCCTGAGATTCAAAAACACTATTGAACTGTCTACACAACTTTATTACAATCTGGTTTACAAATCTCTACTTTTTTGTGGAAAGTTGATTATACAAAGTCAGATCTCATTTTGATATTATGATGGTTCCTGCCCATATTTATATCAAAGTGTTATCTTTATTTATTTTGATTGTGGTCAGAACAACCTGCATAATATCTTTATCCTTATACGCAAAATGGAAAAAGTTTATAAAAATAATAAATAAGTTGAAGGGTACACATGGTGATAACTCCTCCCCTCTTAGATTGGAAAGTGGGCTCCAATGGCTCCAACACGTTGGGTTCCACCTGGAATTTTGTTTGGAATTTTGTACTCTTCGTTTTTTGTGGGATTGACTTCGTTTGTAGTTTTAAATTTGTCTTCATTTTTTATTGGAATGTTGATTTTATTTATAACTTTGCGAAAGGAAACGTTGAAATTCAGAGGTTTCTTGCTACGTAGTATAATTAGGATAATCATTATTATCATGATAGAAATAGAAATAAATATTCATAGATAATTGAAATGAGACGTTTTTGATAGGTTTTTTTAAATTGATTCAATGGAGATGAGAGATTTGTAACTGAGTATCTTGAATCTCTCTTAGAGAAGGGATTTCAAAGTCAATATAGGGATTTTTTTCATTGATATTTGGTAGAAGAAATGTAGAGTGTGATGTAAGCGGTTTTTCATATGGACAATATTGATTATTGACGTAGAATTCACAGTGTGGAATGAGTGTAACTTTTGTATTTTGAATAAGAGTTTTGTATTGAAATGTTTATGGATGACAAGTATATTCCAGTGTGATTGGTGAGTCGAGAGTAATAAGAAATTCTGTTGATGCCAGGTGTTTTACGTGTGGGCTTTTCATATGGATTGTTGAAGTTTTACAGTAAGGTTCTGCTTTTCTTCTTCTTAAAAGTTCCACGAAATAGTCTTTGGAGTCTAGAAGATGGTCTTCAATGAAGAAAGTATCTTCAATTGGTGCTGGTAGTTGATCCATCCATAAGTGGTTGTCATCAGAATTAATGACCAAGTAGTGTTTTGGAGGGATAATTGTAAGGTTTAGGAAAGGTACAGGGATTACTTGGAATGATGTTAAGAGTGGGTGCTCGGCTAAGATTGGTACTGCTATGGAAATATACATAGTATAACTGTATTGATAGAAGGAAAGTTTGATAGTTTGAAAGCAAGAATTAGGTTGTTCAAAATTTAAAATACTATTTTTAGGATAAATCAATCTCAAGTTAATTAAGATGTAATGAATGTCGGAGGTAGTTAATAAAAATGGATGAATTGTTCCTAATTTTAAAAAGGTAACGGTTTGTTCTATTTGTTGATTAATGACGACTTGTCTATGAAAGTTTGTATCGTGGTTAATTTTGATGAATTGTAATGTTTGTTGATGTTTTAGAATTTGATTTATCATTTCAGAAGTTTTATTTGTAAAGGTATAAAATAATGATGTTCGTGAGTTTAATTCATGTCCTAAGGTTTTTTCATTTGAAAGTAATGTCTCCAGTTTATTTTCAAAGTCCTGAATATCTTGGTTGCAACACCTAATAATGTTATATCAATTTTTCCAACGAAATTGAATAATCCTCTCTTAACTCTTTTTAATCGCCTTGGCATTAATTTGTGGTATTCATTTGTAATGATTTTTGCAAGATTGTCTGCTTGATTAAGTAGTGCTGTCAATTTGTTTTTGATTAATTATTAGTTTTATCTAGTGTTAGTGTATCATTAAGAATAAACATGGTATTATGAAAACTGTTAATTAGAGGTTTTAATTCTGGTTTATAAAGGAACATGTGATAATGACTAATTATTTCTGTTACGATGCCGTCGGCAACGAAAAGTGTGGGGTAGTTAACGGGGTCGAAGGTTAGACGTGTGACTTGTTGTAGAAAGATGAGGATCGATGCTGTCTGCAATGTTAGTTTCATTTTGTCCCTGTAACAAAGGAATGTTGGGATTAGGGGTAGTATTCATTTATTTTTGATTTTATTTTTATGTAATGTGCCTGATGTGGTTGTTACTGTAATGTCATTGTCACTGGGTACTTTTGCTGTTATAAATTTGGGCAAATGTTTTACTGTTCGTTTGTTAGCGCGAACATAAAGAATTTGGTCCGTTTGTTTGTCTAAATTTTTATTTATATTTTCAATAGTGTTATTCTTGATACTTTGGATCTTTTCTTTCATGGCTTGATATAATTTATGTTTTTCTGATGTTGTTCAATATAGTTAGAAATTACTAAATGTGGAGATGTTTCAAAAGGCTTGATCCTGACTCCATGAATGACTTCAAAGGGTGTTAATTGGGTAACGGAATGAACTGAATTATTGTATAACATAACAGCAAGGGTCATTAGAAATTTAAAAGGTTTTTGGTGTTCGTTTCGTAAGCAACGAATGGAATCAGCAAGAGTAGAATGGAATATTTCTACTGGGGAATTTGAATTGGAGTTCTACGGTGTTGTGAAATGTAGGTTAATGTTATATAATGAACAGAAATCTCTAATAAACTGATTATTAAATTCAGTGTCATTATCTGCTATTATTTTATTTGGAATACCCATGTGTGAGAAAAACGGCAAAAATCCTTGCCTTGATGAAAATATCTGATTTTATTTTGTTGGTCAATGTCATTAACAATATATTCAAGGAATTTATTTGAAATTAAAATTTTATTGGTTCTATGATAAATAGGTGATGATTTGAGAATGTGTGTGACTTTCTTTTGTAATTCTGATGTAGAAAATTTAAAACATGTATTACCATTTACTGAAATGAAAGGTTTCAAAAATTTTAAAGTTTAGTTTCAGGTATTTTGTAAAGTAATAAAGTTTCTGGTGTTGTTAAAAATGATTTGAGTGTTATATATATTATTGGGATAGTGTTAGATTCTGTAATAATAATTTGGTTTCTATAATGATTAACCGAATGTTCAGTATAAGGCATGAAAACAATTGTTTTTCCATGAGAAGTATGTTGGGACTGTGTGTCTATTTCTTCTTCAAATTCGTCAATGACTTCTTGAATTTTGTCAATGTCATGGTCTGATTCGTTTAAGATTTCTGTAACTATTTTGTCTAGTTTATCATCATGATTAACATCTGTACTGAAGGTATCGTCATTTAAGTTTGCATACTTTGTTTTGTGAGCCTTCTTTGTATTTGATGGTATGGATGAGGGAATCAATTTCTGTTTTATTACTTTATTATTAATTTTGCCTTGTGTAGAAGATAAGTCATACTTAAATAAATAATAATCATCTAGTTCGGAATATTGCAAGCCATTATGACAAAAATAGATTGGGTAATTATTATAATTATGAATTTCAAAAGACAACTTTCCATTTTTAATTGTTGAAATTGTGTCAGGGATGCAAAATTTATCGTTCTTAATTTCCTGTATAAATAAGTCTGTTTTATCTAAAACATTAATTGGGTTCTTTACCTTTCTTATTCCTTGACCTTTAATCTTGATTGTTGGTGTAGTGTATTTAATGGGTAATTGACATTGATCATTAAAAATTATGTTATCTGAGAAAAAGATGTTTAATTTTAATTTATGAATATCTTCAATACCAAATGCTTCGTCGAAAAATTCGTGAAAGTCAAATAAAGGTTTTAATTTTGACGGGTTTTTTGATAATAAATTGAGGACAAAATTCTTTAATTATTGTTCTTGAGCTACCCGTGTCGAGAAATAACTTAATGGGATGATATTTTAGTTCTATGTAAGGGAAAGCGTTATTTGAAAAAAGGGTATAACATCATATTTCATCAATATTTGTTATGTCTGTTCGTCTGTCTGAAGGTCCAATGGAAAATTGGGGTCTTCGCTATATTCTTCATTTAAAAAACGACTTTCTTCATCTAATAAATCTTAATTGTAATTATTGATTTCTTCGTACTGTTCGGTAAAGACGTCATTTAAATTATAAGGACAAGGTTGGCCTGAACTCGGGAGGTGTATGATTTGTTTGGGTATAGTGCATTTGAGCTTGAGGTTTAGGACAATATCTCGTGCGATTTATTGTTGAGGTCTCCATAGGTGTTGGTGAATGGTTTTTGTAATGAGAATTTTTGGAAATTGTAGAAATGTCCATGGATATTTGGTGATTAGAATAAGGATTTTTATTTAAATTTTCCCATACGTTTTGTTTATTGTTTTGTGAGGGAAATTGTTGTTTGTTATGGTTTTGGAAGTTAGGTTTGTTAATTGGATGAATTTGTGTTTTGGGAGTAAATGATTGTTTATTAAATTGAGGTTGTGCATGGAATTGTGACTGCCTGTAAAATGGAGGTTGTGGATGAAATTGTGATTGTAAAATTGGGGTTGTAGAGGAAATTGTGACTGTAATTGTCTGTAGTTGTAGTGTTGTGATTGTTTATAAGATTGGGGTTGTTGGAAAGGAATATTATTAAAATTATAATGCTGTGGATGATTAAAAATAGAGTTAACTGTTTTTCCATAATTTTGAAATTGTTCTTTTTTGTTAACAAATGAGATAGTATCTTCCAGATTAGTGATGTTCATGGATCTGATCATAATTTTGAAATTCAAAGGAAGATTGCGTACATAAGTATCGAGACTAAGTTGATTAAAAACTTTCGACAGTGCTTCTTTTACGTCTTGCGATTCATTCGATTGAGCTAGTTTAGAAAGAATAAGTGACTGATAAGACATAATCTTATTTCCGAAAGAGGTCAATGTTTCGTTTTTGTTTAGATTTAGATGAGTCAATTCAGTCTGCAATGTTGGTAAATCCAGCGAATCTCCGAATGTATTAATTAGTATTTTCTTTATGTCTGACCATGAATTGATATCAAGGCGTGTTGACACATTAATTTGTGCTTGACCCGATAGCTTATTAATAATTGCCCTTAACATTGTTTTATTTTGAATGAGACTGTCGCTATTTCCATATGTTTCCTCTAATTCATCACACGCTGTTATGAATTGGTTTAATAGTGATGGAGAACCATCAAATTTTGGAATAATGTCAATTAGTAATTTAAACATTTGGAAATTTAGCGTGGGAGTAGTTTGATTTTCCATGATAAAATGAAAATAGTAAAAATAATAATAAAAATAAAAAATAAGAAAAATAATTTAAAAAAACAGAAATTAAGTAGAGAGAAAAGAAATTGAGTGCTAGTTATTTAAACAAAAATTTACAATTTTTCGACCAATCTTATTCTGTAATAGTTATCTGATAAACAGTCAGCAACTATTGCAATTTTTATAGAAAAATTAAAAAAAAATTAAGCAGAAACCAATCTTAAACCAATAGGAAAGAGGAAGGGAAAAACACTTACAACTGGTCAAAGATGTTCAAGTTCCAAAATAGTGGTGGCCGACTGCGTCAATTAGAGAGGTTCCCAAGGTCCAAAAACACTATTGGACTGTCTACACAACTATTACATCTAGTTTACAAATCTCTTCTTTTTCTATGCAAAGTTGATTTTGCAAAGTCTGGTTTTATACTGATATTATGTTGGTTCCTGCCTACATTTATATGAAAGTGTTATCTTTATTTACTTTGATTGTGGTCACGACAACCTTCATAACATCTTTATCTTAATACATAAAATGGAACAAGTTTATAAAAATAATAAATAAGTTGAAGGGTACACATGGTGATAACTTAAGTTACATTGAATAAAAACCTTTACTTTTTAAGACCAATTTTACCATACATGTTTTAAATCCGGATAAGTGCATTATGTCTTAGGTATCGATAAAACAGAACTTCTTCCCAGCATCTTGTAATTAATTGCGATCATTTTAATGCCAAACTAGGAAGCAACCTTGGGGAAAATTCCAATAAAATTGTTTAACTACATCACGGTGTTGCATATTTTATTTAAATCAGTATATTCTGTATATGTCTAGTACGGAATCCTAGTGAGCTTTTTCAGAATGTGCATACCTATAATAAATCTTGTTTTACGCTAGTGCAGACTGAGTGCATAAATTATGTTCTACTTGTAAGTTTTATTTCTGTTCTTTATGTACCAGTGATAAAATCAGAAAGGAACGGAACGAGTTAGCTCATGCATCACTCAGTGTTCGGGGATTTAAAAGTAAACTTTCATATTGAAGCTTAAATTTAACAACATCTATATCATAAATACATATAAAAATGCGGTACTACTATATGGTGCATTTATAAAACTATGCAGACAAAGCTCTTGGATATTTAAGTCAATACGCAATCGACAAATATCGCATCAATGCGACACATTTTTCCACTTTTTCTTGTTAGTGCAATAAAGAAAGACGTTCTATAACAGTAAAATTCTGATTTCATACCTTCTGGGGTATCACCAGGAGTATATATCTGAGTTTTGGACTTCCAAAGCCTATTACGTTTTTTTTAATAAGCAATTTAGTTTTTTGGACAGCGCTTTTTTTAGGTAAAAAGGTGAATATCTCCGGTTCTAGAGGTCCAATCGGGACAAACAAAAAACCAAAATCTTCGTGAACGTTGGTTTTGGGTCATTTAAGTACATATATAACATGCAAAATTGAATAACCTGGATAAAACTCTTTTTTTTTTCTTTTCAATGCCCAGAGACGTTAAGAGTTCCGATCTGCTTCAAACTTTCGTTATTTACGAAAATGCATTCCATAGAATTATTTTAAAAATTATTACAAATTGATAAATTCTCCATACGATATAGGTGCAAACAAATAATGTAATGTTATATTTAAAATATCATCATTAATTTCCTTATTTTCATTTACTAGCCTTTACTTTAGTCAATGCAAAAAGAAAAAAAAAAAAGAAAAATAAAACATGTTAAGTTTATCTTGCGACCCTCTGCTGAAACTGTACTGAATCATCCCAACAAGGATAAAAAGCATATCAAAATGTAATTTTTTTAGCTTGTTTAGTAATATTGGAGCTTTGAAAAGTTGACATCATTTGGGAGACGATTAAAACTACATAGTCTAGGACATTAGAAATAAAAAAAAACGAGAATAAAATAAAGAGTTATGACCATATTTCTACTACTTACCGAGATGTCCTTTTAACGTTGTTGAAATCTGTCAATAACAGAGGCATACAAAAAAAGTTATCAATTCCACGAACCAAACCAATTATTTCCGGTGTATTTTGGCTTGCTGAATCAAAATCCGGTACCAGTTTTGCCCCACCATGTCACAATTTTTTTCTATCCTCAAAAAATAGAATTGCAAAAATTGTATTTCTCTAATAGACCAGGCAAGATAAGAGTTGGACAACAAAATAAGCCGTATATGATAGTGGAATATTGTAGAGCATATCATAACTAAGGAAGGAAAGATAGTCCACTGCCGACTTTCTGGGGTGAAATGGGGAGGATTTTTAAGGGTGGAAAACGGCATTTTACGATTTATGGCTAAACTACGCATCCTATCAAAGAAAGTTTAATATAAAAGTTGTAGGTAATAAAGAGATCTACAACTTATGTTGAAAATATTTTTATACTAACCTCAAAATTTTTCGAAAAATATGCAAAAGACCGTTCTTTCGATTTATTCATTTTTTTTCTTCTACAAAAATAATTCGACTTAGCTCAAACTTGGTGAAAGTATACCTTTTGATGTCCCACATAAGCTTTATTTTTGTGAACGAAAATATTCAACGGTTGTTACTTAATTCAATTTAAAAAGTAAAAATAGTGAAATTTTCAACTGCGATTCCTCATAAATGTACTTATCCGACAGAGTTCGGACAAGGCTCGTTTTTTTTTTGTTTTTACTTCTACTTTTAATAAATAAAAAAGCAGTATATAGTGCAATGGAAAAAATTGCCGGAAAATTGAAAAATCCGAAAATAAAAGGGAACTGTGTAGTAGGGACCCAACGTAGTAGTCCCTATGTATTTCGATGTGCTGTTTAGCTCCATCACCCATCAATTCCTTCTAAATTGCGGAAATAACCTAAATACATTATTTTTCTTAGACTATTTCCGCGATTCACAAAAAATTGGTGGGTGATGCATCGAAATACATAGGGACTACTATATCGAGTCCCTACTACAGATCATTTTATTTTTTTTGTGGGTTGGTGTTATATATAAAACATACAACGAAAAAAGTAATTTTTTTGGATTATTCGATTTTCCGGCAATTTTTTCCATGGCACTATATATTGTTTTTTTATTTATTGAAAATAAAAGCAAAAACAAAAAAAGTGAGCCTTGTTCGAACTCTGTCGGATAAGTACATTTATGAGGAATCGCAGCTGAAAATTTTACTTTTTAAATTGAATTAAGCAACAACCTTTAAATATTTTGATTCACAAAAAATAAAGCTTACGTGGGACATCAAAACGTATACTTTCACCAAGTTTGAGCCAAGTCGAATTATTTTTGTAGAAGAAGAAAGTAAAAAACCGATAGAACGGTTTCTTGGATATTTCTCGAAAAATTTTGAGGTTAGGATAAAAATGCTCTCCACATAAGTCGTAGATCTCCTTATTACAACTTATATATAGAACTGGTGGTGTTAGCACAGGCACACAAAAGAAAGTTGTCCACGGACTAAACCAACAATTTCCGGTGTATTTTGGCCTGCTGAATGTGGTGTCAAATTTGCCAGACCACGTCACAATTCTTTTCTATCCTTAAAAAACAGTTGCAAAAATGCAAAATCAGCACCTTTCTAACTATCTTTTAAGGACAGAAAATAATTGTGAGGTGGTGGGGCACAACTGACACCGGATTCGGATTCAGCAGGCAAAAATAAACCGGAACTGATTTGTTTGGTCCGGGGAATCAACAACAGTTATTTTTGTATGCCTGTGTAATTGATCGGGTAAATAAAACATCAATTTAAGAATATAAGATAACTGGTAAATTTATTAGAAACAAAATAAATGTCCACTCTTCACTTTCAATATATTACAAAAACATGGGAGAATGAGGAAATTTAAATTTGTCACCATTAGTATATACTGGGTGAAAACTCTAACCGGGCTTTCTGATCGCGAGTAGAATACATTTTTGTTGTAACATTTAGAAAATATAGTAAACAGTAGAAGGAAATATTGAGCATCAAATATATATTTCAAGATTAAAACTCAAAAACCTCAAAATTTGGTGAAATTCTAAGTTTATCTCACTAAGCTCAAAATTTTTAGACTACAAGGGGCATGTCTTGCATCCCATTACAAAGATTTTTAACTTAGTGTGTCGAGTAGGTACGCACTGAGTTTTGAAAAAATTAAAATCCAATTATTCATTCTCTAGTTATCGTGGGCGTTAAAAAGTATGTCAGTGTCAGATTCCTTTCTTTGTAGTATGTTTTTAACAAAGAGCTTTAAATATAACAGGTGGCATAAAAGTATGGGAACAGTAGGATAACTTGAAAAATGTGAGCGTGACCTTCTAGGTCATTTGAAGATCACCTTCGCCACTTACAAAATAGACCTTTGAAGGTCATCTTAACTCTCGAACTTCAATTTTCCGACAGCGAATAATAGATGTGTGCCCTGAGATTACACTGGAAATGATAAGAAGTACAATTGATAATTTTTATATTCGTCTAACTGTCAATGGCGAACAATTTAAACATCTGCTGTAATAACAAGACCAGTACGGGAACAGCGGGATAACTGGAAAAATATGAATCTTAGAAAAACACTTTAACTATAAAAGTTATAGGAAATATTCCTGGCCATCTGACGATGACCTTGAATTTGACTTTGACTGACATTAAAGGTAATTTGAAGTTCAAGCCGTTCTCTTCAAATGGGATTTCCTACTTTTAACCCCGGAAATGAAACGAACGGAAAATTTTACGTTCGTTGATGACTTTTAGCAGTTACAAAATTGTGGTGTAAAGATGACTTTTAGAGGTCAATTTTGTAAGTGTCGAAGGTTATATCTAAACGTAAAATTTTCCGCTCCCTTTATTTCCGGGGGTTTCATTTGAAAGAATCGACTTGACCTTTAAATGATCTTGAAGGCACCGGTCAAGGTCAAATACAAGATTACCATCAGATAGCCAGGGAAATTTCCTATAACTTTTGTATTCAATTTCTTTTTAAATAGGATTCGTATTTTTTAAGTTATCCTGCTGCTCCCATATTTTTATGCCACCCGGTACCATAACCGAGGTTCTGATAGCTTGGTTACTTGATACTTGGTTGCCTTATGCATTTGAAACTGCACATTCTTGAGTCCTATGTAAGCTATTTTCCGGATAACTTGGGAGACTATAGCGAGGAGCAAGGTGAAAGGTTTCATCAGGATCTGAAGGAAATGGAACGGCGCTAGCAAGGTAGGTGGGATGCAAGTAAGCTGGCGGATTATTTCTGGAATTTAAAGAGAGAATTACACGAAAAGAAGAGAGCTTCCAAGAGAAAACACCGTCTTAGACTTAGAAGATCGTTCAATAGTAAGAGAGTTCGGTATCATAGAAACAAATTTAAAATTTATCACCAAAAAAGATTTCTTTCTAATTATATTCTTAGATATTCCCCGCTGATTACGAAAATCAGAGTCCCGCAATCCTAAAAGTTGGGGAACATCCCTAAAACGCAAAAAACACCCCTTCTAGATGGCTTTTCGCGATAACTTTAATAAAAATAATAAATCATATGAAAATCCTCTATTTTTTAATATTAATTTGCACTGGTAGTTGATTTATACTAAACATAGCCAAATTATCAGATTAGAGATAATCAAAGAGGGTTAAAACCAATCTATATCGACTTAAAATTAAAGAAATTGGTAAAAAAAAATTTGTTCTATTTTTTGCTTCAAATTTGGTTGAATTGGCGTTGGCGGGCAAAAACAAATTATTCTCTACCCTTACGGGGATAAAATTACCTCCCCCTACACTTGAATTGAAGCAGGCTTTGAAAAACGAGTACGTTTTTTTTGCATTTTATTTTAATTTTCCATGAAATATTACTATAATTTTTTTAATGCGTTTTTACTTCCCTCGTATACCGAAGGGAAGTATTGTGTTCGAGAAAAATTTACCCTCCCAGATTATTTCAGATTTTCACGTTTCATATCATGTAGATTACAAAAACATAGGTTTTTCGATTCCGTCAGTCTGTTTGTCGGTCTGTCTGTTGGTGCATTAACTAAAAAACTACTTGACGGATGACAACCAAATTTGGTAGATACAGGGTGAACCGTCTAAAGGAAACAAATAATGATACAATTTTGCTTTTGCTCAAATTTAAAATTTTCACGTTCCACATTCAAACCTATTTTTATTTTTGAAATTAAAATTTCAAAATTTTTATACCACAAAGAATATAATGGGAAATTCGTCTTCTCTCAAATTTAAAATTTTCACGTTTCATGACATTCTAAACTTTTTCAAAAAAATTTTTGTTTTGAAAATTGAAAAAATATTTTCAAAATTTTTTTCGAAAAAAGAAAAGTTTAAAATTTATCCAAAATTTTTTTTTATGTATTTTTATCACCACGTCCGCCATGTATAAATAAAAAGGGAAGTTCTGTACTTTTACCGATTTTTTTTTATTTCGATTTGGGGCTGTTTTAACCCTCCAAAGTGTTAAAGAGTAAATTTCAAAACTTTTCGGGGTTCCTTGTACGCTTTTAGGGGTGTTCCCTAACTTTTAGGATTGCGGAACCCTGATTTTCGTAATCAGCGACCTAAAAAACGTATATTAAAAGTAGTTTCAGACCAGTGCACCCTTTCGTGCGTTGTGAATGGAGTATTGGTTTGATCCCTTTGTAGCGTCCTAACACCTGTCCAAAGAAACGAAATGAAGAAAATAAGTAGAGAAAATTGTTAGCAATAAAAGGATCTGCAAAAAACATCTCACGTGTTAAGTCCAGTCGGTAAAGTAAAAAATACACCAGAAGCCCGCAAAAAATGTTATCTGAGATTTTCCTTCCGTAACTGTAAGTACGAGGATTAAACATCACAAAACCACAAAAATCAGTTGTGGGAGTGCCGTGCAACCCCCCCCAAAAAACCACCTCTTCGGTGAAAAAAGCCTTGTTTTACTGATAATTCGTTAACCGTTGAAGACATAAAAAAATTGCTCATCATAAAAAAGAATGCTTGACTAATTGCCTAAAAAAAGTCCCTTTTGTAATTTTCTTGTAAATGCCATGGTTTTCGAGAAAATCGATATTGACAAAAATTGCAAAATTTGTATTTTTAATGCGCGTGAATTTTCGTTTCTTTCAAATATTTTGGGCGCGGCCTAAAGAAAAAATTGAATTTGTCGAAAACCAAACGAGCTACGAAGAAAAATCAAGGTGGGTTTTAAAAGGGGTATAAAAGAAAATTACAAGTGGACTTTTCTTTAGGTAATTAGTCCAGCCTTCTTTTTCATAATGAGAAATTTTTTTATATCTTCAACGGTTAACGAGTAAAATAAGGCTTTTTTCACCGAAGGGGTGTTTTTCTTGGAGGTTGCCCAGTACCCCCAGAACTGATTATTGTGGTTATGTGATGTATAATCCCTCGACTAACAGTTACTGAAGGAAAAATCTCAGATAACATTTTTTGTTATGGAAATCTTTATAATTATAGGACTGTCTTTTCAATAAAATCAATGGAAAAAAGTTATAACACTTAAATGATATTATTCTTGAATATTTTAGTTTATTTTTAATTGTAACTTTTTCATTTTCAATTTTACCATAAGAGGTAGACAGTAGAAGATTGTGGAGAATTCGATTTTCTTCAAAACAGGTCTTAGAATTTTTTTTGTGAGAGTTACGGTTCTCAAGATATCGCACAAAAACTGTTTACACACCCTTTCCAAGTTGGCGGCAAAATGGGGGACCTTCGAACCCGAAAACCGAGTTTTATACTCACAGTGGCCCCCCCTACACATGAAAAAAGTAAAATCTTGTCTTGTCCAAAATAGGGTTAATGTAACATTTCAATAGACTATAATGAGATAATAAAGCCATATTTAAAATGACCTCTAGAGGTCAAAAATGGAAAAATATACGGGGTGACTTTATTAAAAAACCAAAAGATACGATAGAACAGTGTTTACATTCTTACCTTTGCTAATATTAAGGACGGGATTTCAAACGGCTCGGTTACAGTTTCCACCCAGGAAACAGAATAGCCAATCAAAGACAAGTTTAATATGTTACAAAAAAGGTACTAGCGAACCTTAAATTGACGCTACAATATAACAAACTTTAGATTGTCAAATACATAACAAAACCCTAACCCCACGGCTCGACGCCTTGGGCATAATAAAGTAAAGATCTTAAACTCGTATTACGTATAAAAATCAGAGTCATATGTTTGAGTCCCTTCATTGAGTTCGCAGCAGCTTCCGCCGTCGACCACTTCCTCGGAAGCTGTACTTAAGAATTGCCGTGGGTGCCTCCTTTTATAGGGTTCCCACTCGGCCCTCAACATTTGTCAGTGCGTGACAATCACGTCTGGCGCTGATTTAGTCGTCTGAACACTGTACGGTCTCCGTTGTTTGTCGTACTTGTTTACGTTAGTCTGCGGAACCATTTCAATCTTCGCTTCCGCCTTAAACTTGTTGTCTTTCTTGTAGCCGAATGTGCTAAAGGGGGCCGGGGGGGAGTTTGTGTGTACGCTGTGGTTTGGGGTGCTATTCCCGGAGCTGTACCCTTGAGTGGTGAAGAGACTTTCCCGGGTTTGGCAAGCGCTGTCGCACATTTCCGGAGGATTGTCGTTGTCTACCTGTAACGAAATTATATTTTATTGAGGATTATTGCTGCTACATTTCACGGTGTATATGTTTACTTGAATTGTCAGAAGACAAGGGTTACGATATAGTGGTAGCTTTGTGAGTTAATATATGGGGATACAAATTGTACAATTTCATTTAATCACATATATAACTATCCACACACCGACAAACTTATAGTCCGAAAGCCAGCGTCACAAAATCTGTACTATTTGTAAATGGGCAGAATGTGCCTTAATGGGTTGTCGATGATCCATTGAATACCCGCCCTTTAGTCAGCCAGGGTGGTACCAGTGCGTTGAGCAGCGAGAGACACGAGGGTGTGTGTAAATGATTTTTTTAAAATTCTATTTGTAAATGAATGAAACTTGGTCGGCAGTTAATTTGAGGTATTATAAACGTAAGTAATTCAGTCAGCTACCTTTGGTGGTGGAGCATTGCCAGTCATTTAAGCGAATGATCGTAGACAAAACAATCTTTTTCATTCCAATGTTTTAATCAAAGTAAATGAATTAAAAGTAAATAAAGGATTTTAGGTAAAAATTTCTGTTATTACCAGAGATCGGAATTATCTATCGGACATGTGGTAAAACCAGGGTTGGCTTTAGGTGGTTATGTGTCAGCGCATAAAGATTTGTACATGTGTGAAACAATATCTTAACTCGAGAATTGGAGATATAAAGGGACGTAATTAACACTGAATAATCATACACAAGTATTTTTCAATGCCGATTACAAGAATAAAAGTATATTACTAATATCTGTTCTAAATGTTTTGGAGTTAAACGTCGGTGTCTTTCTTTGAAAATCCATTTATATCGCGAGAAGGGCCGCTCGATGTCAGCAGATGTAACTGGGGCATACTGAAAATATCAAAATTTTCACAGTCATCACATTCATGCCCGGTGCAGCAAAGAAAGTTTACTTCTTTGCCGTTAAAAAAGTCTATTACACCTGTCATCGTAACAAATCCAGGATTTTTTTAAAGACAATCTGAAATTGTCTTTGTGCCCTCGCAGCAATATCTACCTGTAATTCAAAAATATATTGAGGAAAATCGAATATAACGTTTATTGCATCCACTGTAGTAAATTAATGATGCAGTATTTCTAATGCGCGTGAATTTTCGTTTATTTGAAATTTATTGCGCCGCGCGGCCTATAGAAAAAATCGAATTGCTCGAAAACCGAACAAGCTAAGAAGAAAAACCAAGATGGGTTTAAAAGGGGATATGAAAATACTCTTCCATTTTTGAGGGCTATTGATATTTATTAGTATATAAAAATAGCAATATAATATAGTTGATTTTTTGTGCATCTAACTATTCACAGGCCCATAAAATATAACTGACTATAATATAAGTTATAAACGCATTATCTTTTAGGTCAAGGTAGTACTTACTTCAATGCAGAAAAGCTAGGAAGAAAAATATTCACATTTAAAAATTTAGCAGCATGTTAAAAAGTTAGCCAAAAAAAATCCAAAAAAGGCTGCATATTCAATTTTTTGATGATATTTTTTTAATACAATTTCTTAACTATTAAATGATTAGAAACAATAGTTATATGATACATAAACTCAAAAAAAAAATTGAGCTAAAATCTCCAGATGTTTGGGCCTTTTTTAAAATTTTTATGAAACAATAAAATACTAACCAAACTTTGGCTAACTTCAACATGCTGGTAAATTTGTAAATGTGAATTTTTATTCCTAACTTTTTTCTTCATTGAAGTACTACCTTGATCTAAAAGATAAAGTATTTATAACTTATATTAAAGTCAGTTATTTTTTATGGGTCTGTGAATAGTTAATAGTGCAAAAAATCAAGAGTTAACTGTATTATATTGTTATTTTTATATATTAATAGATATCAATTAATAGCCGTCAAAAATGTAAACACAAAGTATTTTATATCCCCTTTAAAACCCATTTTGATTTTTCTTCCTAGCGTGTTTGGTTTTCTAGCAATTAAATTTTTTCTATAGGCCGCGCGCAAAAAATTTCAAATAAGCGAAAAATTACGCGCGCATTAAAAATACAAATTTTGAAATTTTTTTCAATATCGATTTTCTCGAAAACAATATACAAGAAAATTACATTACATTTTTTAGGCAATTATGATGAGCAATTTTTTTATATCTTCAACGGCTAACGAGTTATCAGGAAAATAAGTCTCTTTTCACCTAAGGAGTGTTTTTTGGGGGGGTTGCGCGGTACCCCCCGAACTGATTTTTGTGGTTTTGTGATGTATAATCACCCCACTAACAGTTACTGAAGGATAATCTCAGATAACATTCTTTGTTATGAAAATATTTATAATTATTGGACTATACGGCGGAACCCCAATTTTAAATTTGAATATAAATCTCAAAAACATCACATATTCAAATATTATCTAAATAAATACTTCGAATGGAAGATCGTGTGATGTCTCTACGGAAAGAGAAAGATTGGTGTTTTGTCGGTATCGTAAATTGCAACGGCGAAATCGGAAATTCTGCTCGGCACGAACGAGTCCAAAATGGCTTTTTTGATATTTGTGACAGGTATTGCACGTGAGTTATTGAGTAGGCCGCCGCTCGCTGCTCAACGCCCCGCTACCAGCCTGGCTGACTGAAGGGCGGGTATTCAATGGATCATCGACAACCTATTAAGGCACATTCTGTTCATTTACAAATAATACAAATTTTTGTGACGCTAGCTTTCATTTTTCCTACGTATTTTTTTCTCCTTATAAATTTGCATATCTAAACAGTCATTAATTTCAAACTACATTTCTTTTGAAGTGAAACTTCTATAGCAAGGTTTAATCCGTTTAACAGTCACAAAATCTGAAATGTGGGGGGATATTGTAAGTGCAGTGAGAGTATCGGTACTATGCTATGTTAATTTGTATTAGCCAGCATCATGCGTATACGTAAAGTGATATGTGTGGGTGTGTCTGCGTGAACATTATATGAGAAGAGGTCGTGTTTTTGCGTTTGAATACAAATTGTATAATTTTAAATATCTGTTGACAGTTTCTGTGTTCACGGGTAAGTGTTCCTATGTCCAAATTAAATAATAAGAGAAAAGTGGAAATGAATCGACTAATACGACGATTCATATTTTAGCACTCAATTCACTTCGACTGAGAAGGGATCGTGAAAAGAAAAAGGCAGATAAACCTCCAAAATACATTGGGTTGATTCTACGGTTGGTTCCTTGTGAAACATTCTTCAATAATTTAAATATACGGGAAAATTATGCTTTTTAATGTTTCAAAAAGTTTTATTAAAACTCTACACGTGTTTCGGCTTATTAGGCCTTTATCAAGAGTACAAGATAATACTAAGTATTATCTTGTACTCTTGTATATTTAAACCTCCAAAAGTTCCTAATAATGGTAGAAATGTACATATCTCCCAAGTACCACACACAATATTATACAATTCTACATAGAATATCATTAGTATGTGTAGTTGGAATCACGAATATTGTCGTTTACGTCATTAATTTATGTACTTATCAAAGACATGATCTATCAGCTTAAATGCTAGCACATTACAAAGGAAATAACAGGAAGTCACGTCTGATGGGGCTACGGCAGAAGTCCAGGCGTGACGATGCGTTTTAGAGATGAATACTACAACAGCTTGTTGTAGCCGCAACCAACGTTCAGCATTTTGTCAGTTCAGTAGAGTGCAGTTGACGCATTTGTCAAATTTAACGACTTTCTATTTCCTTTTGTATTTATAAAAGTTTGCAGTGTTTTTTACTGTAAGTTCCCAGTAATTATCTAAACTGTTGTGTAAATAGTTTGTGAGTGCTTTAGCTTTACTGTTTCTAAAAAAAACTAATCTAAGAGTGAATGCAGTAGCCAGAGATATGGTGGTGAAATTAGTTGAGTACATCAATCAGAAAAAATGCAACGGAGGTGCCATTTTACCTTTGCAAGTAATTCATGAGGTTAATCGCAAAATTAAATGTGACAGATGTTTATGCAAATTTTCTATTAGTTTACTTCTAATGCATTGGGTATTTCTATGCGGACAGATTTGTAAGGAAAGCAGTGAGGAGTATGATACCCCAAATACTACTGTGGCAAAACAAATAAATAAATAAACACCTTTATTGGACCTTTAAATTATAGATAAGACATGTCAATAGAATGCCATATCAATGGCTTAAAGAGAAAAAACATAAATTAAAAGTGTAAATACATTAATGTACAGAGTACCTCAAAAAGAAAATGATTCAATAAAAACATAGTATATGGGTAACTACATGATAAAATGGACATACACCATTAAAATAGAGTAACATACATTTAAATTATCAGGCGAGTTTCGTCTGCAAAGAAAGCATGAATTCATTTATAGAACAAAATGAATTATCTATCTAAAGTGTTTTTAAACTGTTCTTAAAACCGAGTACAGATACGCGATCTTTTATTTCTTTTGGAAGAATATTATAAACACGACAACTAGAGTTAATAGGTCACTTTATATAAAATTCATGTTTATATTTACTTAAATAAATTTAATTTCTTCCTCTAGTGGGATAATTGCATTATGCATAATTTTGTTTTTATTGCATGAATATATGTCAACAGTTTTAACAGATATATAGATGTCACAGTAAGAATCTGGTACTTTTTGAATACTTCACGGGATGATTGATTATACCCAACATTAAATATAAGCCGAAGTATCCTTTTCTGCAGTATGAATATCCTGCCAATGTCACTGCATTGACCCCACACTAAAATGTTGTATGCAATAGGAGAGTAAACGAAGGCGTAGTATGCGTTTAGAAGAACATGACTATGTGAAGAGTTTTCTAGAGAGCTTATTACATAAAGGCTTTTATTTAGTATTGCAGATAGTATTTCGATGTGGTAACTCCAATTTAAATTTCTATCTAGTTATACCCAGAAAGGCTGAGTTTGCAGCTTTGATAACATGATTATCAAATGAAAATGTGTAATTGTTGTCCGAAATTCTGTGCCGGTTTTTAAATTCAAAGCAAATTGTTTTAGCATAGTTAATTATTAAACGATTTTCATTACACCAGTCGCTGATTGTTTTTAGGAGTTCATTAATTTTATTCTTAAGAATTACAAGATTTTCATCAGACCCTACAATTGTAGTGCCATCCGCATAAATAAAAACTTTCCCATGACTTATATAATTATGAAGATCGTTTACGAATAACAGAAAAATTAATGGTTCCAATACGCTCCCCTGGGGAGTTCCAATATTTATGTCGTACATATCAGACACAGCATCTTTCATCTTAACAATTATTTTTCTTTGCGATAAAAATATTTTATCCACTTATTTATAGGTCCATGTAAACCTATATCATACATTTTTTCACATACAAAGGTTTTGTCTATGCTATCAAACTCCCTAGTGAAATCAAACAGGACAGCTACTACGTAGTGGTTTTCATCCATTTTGCTAATTACATTTTAAATTAGATTAACAGTGCCCGACTCAGTTGAGAATCCAAATCTGAAGCCATGCTGAGAACTTATAAAAATATTGTTCTCGTTTAGAAACATTAAATTTCTATTATATACAACTTATTCAAAGATTTTGGAGAAAATACTCAATAACAATAGAGGACGGTAATTTTCGATATCAGACCGGTCACCTTTTGTAAACAACGGAATAACATCTGCTTTTTTTAAGGAGTCAGGAAACTTTCCCGTTGAAATTGATAAATTAATTAAATCAGCGAGGACTTCTGCTGATTCGCTACTGCATTCTTTTATTAATTTGACTGGTATTTCATCCAGGCCTGTAGATTTTTTATTTGGTAATTTCTTAATAATGAGGTCGATTTCATTTTTTGTAACTGGAGTGAAGGACATGGTTTTAGAAACGAATGTAGGTGATGTGCAATTGTTGAGACATTGTTACCAAAATGCTCTTCAAGTTTTTTGTTGACAACATTTGATAAATATTGACCGAAAGTGTTAGCAATTTCTAGTCGTTCATTAATTACTGCATGTTCGAAATTGATTGCTGTTATAGAATCATTATTATAAAAAAATGTTTGTTTTAACTTATTAACAAAGATTCCATACAGTCTTTGCCTTATTATGAGAATTCTCAATGATATTATACGCAGCTTTTTCATTACGAATATCATTCTGTACTTGTTTTTTAAATCTTTTGTATTTATCCTGTAGACGTTCGTCAACGATGTTTTTATTGAGCCAGTTCATTTTTTTAGTACTTCTGTATCGTTCATTAGCTTTTGTGAAAATTCTATTTTACCAGTTACTTGCTTCCTGGAGCGTGATGTATTGAAATACCAGATAAAATGTTCAAAATATGGACCCAGAAAGGGAAATTAAACTAAGGACTTGGTGGAGGCAAGGAAGATAAATGTGAGGTATAAAATTTATATTTTATGTTTATATTTGTTATTTTACAGAAAATTCCTTTCAAATGGTACGTCCATACGTGCCATTCTGTGTCACCTTAAGTTGATTTGATTTGGAAATTAAAAGATGATGACGTGAATGACAAGATGTGTGATTTCAACTCTACAGTTGATGGTTTTATATTCTCTTGAGGGAGAATTTAGACAAAACTCCCATGATCCTGCCACCTATCGTGCCATTTTTAAATTCTGAACAAACAGGAACAGAATACAAATTATTATTATCATTGAATATGAATAATATTATATTCATTTTCATAATACCCTTACTCTTATAACCTATTACATAATTTTCGCACACAAGTTTCACTTCAGTACATTAAAAGTATTCAATGCATTTATGCAACATTTATGCATAAAATACTACCTATACAGTCAGTACTATCAGGACAGCTTTCATATCAAATTCATCAAACAAGCGTGACTTGCCGGTTGCACTACAAAAGTTTCTTAGGTTAGCAAATAGCGCTACACATGAATCTTTCGAATAGCATCCACAATATTTACCTAGCATGTCTTATATACATTCTGAACATCCGTTTATTTTATTATGCAGCCCATAATTTCTACTTAATATTTATAAAATTTTCCGATCTTTCATTGTTTTGTTGATCAGCAAACAATTCATACTGAACAATTTATACTGAACGTACATTATCTTTACTTAATGTTTATTAACTTTATCAAGGCAAACAATTTTTATAAGTATTAATTATTATGATAACAAAATCCTTCGTATGCGACAAGGGAGAGATTTTTAACAAAATATTAGACTTTATAAAGCAAGCTATGTCTTTCTGTTGTAAAAACATCTGCATAAATTCACGATTAAATAATTTTATTTATTTTAATCATTAAGTTTATTATTAGACATTAGATGGCATTGTAGTAATTCAATAAATATTCTAAATCAAATAATGGGAATGTATTATTTGTAATAAGTGTTTCTTTTCTTAACATGTACAATGTTACTACACTTATGTAATATCTGTTTTGTGCTAAATAGAGAGTATTATTATTATAAAATTCTGAATTAACAATACTCTTACTTCAGAAATTGGATATTGACTAATACTGGATATACATTGATTATAAAAAAAACTTCGATTTTAAGATATATCTACTCTATCGCAAATTTGTGTTGAATGTGAATTGTAATGAGAAATTGAATATTGCCAATTAGAAGCAGATGCAATTACCTTTAAGAGATCCACTCTTGCCTCGACATTTTGATCTTTGTGGCAGGTGATGTAGTGTGAAAATCCCAATGGGCGGTCCTTTAAAAACGATAAAATAATGTTTACTGTCCTTACGGTACTATATAGTAATAGTCCAGGCGACAGGGAGATTTTTACTATGTTATTGTGACAAGATCACCTACCTCGCTGATATTTTGCATAGGTACGTTTTAAATATCCCAAATGCACAATAACAATTAGAAAAATTGTGTTTCAATTATCTCGGCTTCTATTGAAACTACGACAGAAGCGATGATACCAGCGTAGAGGGCGCTTCGAGTAGTAAAACTTTGCCTTTGTTTGATTTTCGTCGTAACTGGGGGGTGGGGGGGGGGGGGGAGTTGGGCTAATTTTTTCGGACCAACAATTTTCTTTTTAATGAAATCGTTGATCTGCAACGTGCTTTTACTATTTTATACATATATGAAATTTTTTCATTATTTACTCAGGAGTTATGAACCTTGTAAAATTCGACACAACAATTGTTATGGACATTGTAAGTTTGGAAATATCTACATTCTTCAATAGAAGATGCGAATACATATTTAACAATTCCGTGGTAATATATTAATTTTATTCAGCTTTTCCTCGTATTTTTTACATTCCAATATACATACATATATCACAAATTAAAATGCAATTTTATAAATTTCATGTAACTCTTTTCCACACCACCATAGAGGTTATTAAAAACAACTGTTATTCGAAAAAAGTTTGCCCCATCCCCCAATCGATAACCGTTGCAGTTACGACGAAAGTCAAAAGAAGCAACGTTTTAGTGCTCGAAAAGCCCTATACGCTGGTATCATCGCTTATGTTGTAGCTTCAATAAAAGCTGAAATAATTGGAACACAATTTTTGTACCTAAGTATTAGGTCCATCTCCCTCTCCTCCGGGACTTAAAAAATATAGAATTTCGTGCATTTGGGATATTTAAGGGGGGCTTAAAACGCATGCAAAAATCAGCGAGGTAGGTGACCTTGTCACAATAATTTACCTGTCGCTTGGACTATAAATAATTGCGGTTAGTCGCCGTTAGTCACATACGTTTAGGCCACCAGTCGAATCTGGAGTTGTAATTTTTCTACCTAGGAAGGCTCGAAGGTTAGATATTTCACCTAGAGTTTTAATAAACTATTCAATTTTCTGTTACAAGATTTTTTAAACTCAGTGTTTTTAATGTTGGGCAGTTAGTTAACTACAATTTCGGACTTCGGTAAACTCAACTGGTACACAGATAGATCGAAGAAGGCTGAATAAGTGGGCGTAGCTTAGCTTAATTTCAGGTAAGACCCCCAACCATATTCCACACAGAAATCTATGATGCCTAGGAATGCATAAACAAAGGCATTCAAAGGGCAAAAATGTACATAATTTCAGATAGCCAGGCAGTGTTAAAGGTTCTCAGGTCTTACACCTTGTGGCGTGTGACGTTTCCCTTATATCTCACCGCCATACCATTTGGCCCACTAAGTATATATACTAGCGGCCATGTTGAGTTCGTTAGAAAAGCGTGTAAGGCAGTGGCTACTCCAGCCTTACGGACGAGTTCACGGAGTGAATATTTTCAAGCTCCACAATTGATGACCCTAACGTGATCTGAACACGCAACGTGATTTATGATCTACTCTACACCCTACGGAGATACGCGCACAAGCATGTTCGAGTTTATGAGTTATTTCTTCCTCGAGCATTGCATTGCTTAGCCCCTCTCCTAGGATTGTGCTGATGAGGTTAGAGTACGTCAAGTAAAAAAGTGGTGGGGTATTCGCTTCGTTCCTGTCCAGTTTATCCATCATTCTTCTTCTATTATCAGGTTTCTCGTGACTTTGTCACTGGTGGGGAATGATGTGGCGTGTGACGTTACCCTTACATCTCACCGCCATATCATTTGGCCCACTAAGTATATATATATGAGCGGCCATTGAGTTTGTTGGAAAAGCGTATAAGGCGGTGGCTACTCCAGCCTTACTGACCGAGTTCCGGAGTAGCCACGGAACGAAACGCTAATATTTTTAATAGTAGGGGAGCCCAATAGGGGATTTTGGGATTTACTCAAGCGCGGCAGATTAACATATAGGGAATACCTTGCACCCTGTTGGGTACCTCCACCATATCTAAGCCCCCTATATAGGGCCGCGCGTGTAGGGCAGCCGATCAGAATAGTAAAAAAAAATCCATAGTTGGAAATACTCGAGCGCGTCAGATTAAGGTGTGATGGGTTAATTACATGCTGAAAAGTGTGCGTTTCAATAATCTGACGATTTCAGCATTACGCAAGGGAGTGGGAGGGTCACAAACTTGCAAAAAAAAAACGTCACCTCGACATTCTCGAGCGCGGTCGAATTTTTTTTGTTTTGAAGGAAATAATTCAAGGATAATGAGAAAAATATAATCTGCCGATTTCCACAAGCCGAAGTAACAAAAATCGTCAATAAAGTTTAGCGCGTGCACCGCAGTGAAGCACGTATTCCCCACTCCGCGCTTCTCTCTCCCTTTCACTCTTTCTCTGTCTCTCACTCTCTCGCACCGTTCCCACACGCCAGACATCCCGCCATTGGTGATCAATTACCAGAAGTATATGAAGATGTAGTCATAACACCAGATATTCTAGGGGATACTCCAGATTCAGGTACATTTGCTTTTCAATACTTTAATAATACGCTTTTCATTAAATAAAAAATATATTGTCAAGTATTATAAACGATTTCTTGTTATAGATATGCAGGCTGTGGATGAAATTGATGATCAAATCGAACCAGACTCGCTGTATGATGATAATTCCACGGATGAAGATGAAGATCAAAACAAAATATTTTTAACATGTTTATTTTGTTTCATTAATTTTTTGTGAATTCTGTAAAGTTATCACCCACCAATAAAAGTATCAAAAAGTTTAAAAATATCGTTTTTTATTAACCTCGGTCAAAATTTTTTTACCTGTTATTTATTTATCATTGGTAATTTTATCAGAAAAAGAGATTACCGAAAGTATATATACATGTAATATGTGTTTATATGTATTATAATTAAAAGAAATAGATTTACGTGTGCAGAAAATAAAATAAAAAACTTTCTTTACAAATTTCAACAAAATTTGTAATTTTTTTTTATTTGCATGCTATTTTCCGTGCATTTTGTTTATCACATTCAGTGGTTTAAAAAAAAATCATAAAAATATTTTTTTTCAAACCGTCAGATTAAGAAAATCCCTCCAAATAATCGTCAGATTATTGATCAGCACGACCAGGACATCAAGCTAAACCATCTGTATGAAAATTTGACGCGCTCGAGTATTTCAAAATGGCTATTTTCCTTTGCATTTTCAAAAAGCCGCCACAAGCTTGCGTCACATCCGAATCGTCAGTCTTTTGAATGGGAGCTTCGTTCGGGTTCACTTAACATCCCCTCTGAATATCTGACGCGCTCGAGTAAATTTTTATTTTTCCCATTTTTAACACTTCCGTGCGGCCGCTCCCACCATGCAAACCGGTAGATTAACATACCTCCGTCATCGGAGACACGTGGGGCATATACACTATCAATATCTGACGCGCTCGAGTATTTCCATGTGATTGTTTTTTTTTACATTTTTGAAAGCCTGTAGACCCTTCCCCCACCGGGGAAAGGGTATACATCATATAACCTTTTTTTCTTTCTACCATCTAATCTTCAAAATCAAATAGTTCCCTACGACGCTCGAGTAAATCCCCATTTAGCATCGTGGGCTCCCCTACTTCACACACCGAGTATGAAAGAGCCTGGAAATGCAGACAATCTCTGAGGCAACTGGCAAGAAACAAAAAGGCTGCCTTGATGTTCGTGCCAGGGCATGAGGGAATAGAAGGAATTAGTTGACACCCTTGCAAAAAAGTGCAGTAGCTTCATTTTTTGGACACGAGTCGTTTTGTGACCCATATGGGAAAAGAAACAGAAAAAGTACTACTGGCGAAATACTCCAGGCCAAAGGCAAGCAAAAAAGTTCGTAACATACTCGACTTTTAATAGGCCATTGCCCCTTAATATACCATCTTTAGAATATGGGCAAGGCGGAAAATTACAAATACACAGATTGCGATACTCTCGAACATATTCCTTTCGAATTTAAGATGTTAGTTCTCAGTACGTTAAAGTACCTGGAAAAGGAGGAATTAATACCTAAAAATATTGGGAAATTGGCTCCAATGAAAATCATAAGGTAGATGAATGTCGAACCAGCACCACCATCCCTATGTTCAAAAGGGGGAGGGGATAAAAACATTTTTTCGAATAAATCTCCTAAGTACCACATTGAAATTGACAAGAAAAGAAATAACGAACAAAATGAACGGTCTCATTTCGCTATGAACAAAGGGGATTTAGGTCGAGGAGGTCCTGCACAGACGCCGTTTTTGTCATAAGACAAGGAACAGAAAACTCAATTGAATACAATAATCCTGTATACATATGTTTCATTGACCTAACCAAAGCCTTCAACCGCGTCCAACTGAAAGAAGTCTCACATCTTCTTGATGCTATGATGATGTTGAGGCAGAGGTAAGGAAACAAACAACAAAAGCAACAGGAAAGCAGGGTGTTTAAATAATACAATATGATGCAATAAAAATATAGGAATTGAGGTCAAGACTAGAATATATAAAACAACAGTAAGATTTATCAGAAATATTTACAGCAGAAACTAGACCAGCAACAGCGAACACTAAACGACTATTAGAAACGACGGAAATGAAAATATTTCGCAGAATTACTGGTAAAAGACTTTTAGACAGGGAAGGAAGTGAAACTATAAGAACTGCATGTAAAATAGAAGACATTAATGATTGGGTATCAAACAAGAAAATAAGAGTGGAATGCACACATAAATAGGATGGACGATGGGAGAATACTAAAAATTCCTCGTGATAAATCACCACTAGGACGCGATAGGTTAGGGCGATTTCAAAAGATAGACCGACAACCTAAATGCAGAGCAACAGGTAAATTGACGAAGAATAAACAGGCGATTCACCTAGAGTCAAGGAAGAAAGGAAGGAAAATCATAAGCTTTGTAAAAAGCTTGGACGTCCTGGATAACAATTAATTGTAGGTTAATTCACAAAAGATCTTTTACGTCGAGGTGAAGAATGATTAAAAGAGCTAAGCGACATAATCTACAATCTAGCTAAAATTTCAATTTGGAATATGGATGATATCCTTATGTTTATGTACACACAGTAGCAGAACAATTCCTTTTTGAGGGAAAATAAACAGAAAAAGCGTGAAGTGTGATATATTGTTAAAATTAGAATAACGTCTACTTTTGAATAGTGTAAAAAGAAATTATATTATGTTGAAAAATATGGAAGTCTATATGCCAAATTGGTAAATATTTGACAATATGTCCGATCTGTATTAAAACCTTCTTAGCTTGTGTATGATACCAATATTACCCTTGTATCTATTTACATCAAAATTGGTTCACTGGTTTCAGTGTTATCGTGTCCACATACGCACATATATACACACAGACATTTTCTAAAAACCACTATTTCGTGTTTCTGATCTGAAGATCTGATTTTATCTCAATATTCGATGTTGGACCAATTACAATAACCTCCCAATTTTTATGGTCGGTGTGGATAAAGTCAGACTTGCTCATATACATTAAATAAGTCATATTTTCTTCTCCCTTCGAGGGTGACTGGAATCTAAGACCTATTCAATGGCTTTGCGTGGACGCTCCCACTCATTTTCAAGCATGCTGAAAGCCTTAACCAATATGCGATTCATGTATATTGAGACCTTGCTTTAAGAGAGTGAAAAAATTATGTCCGTATTGAAAAATGTTTCACCCTTTAAAAAGATTTTGAGGTCGCCTTCCCGGTAACAACTCAAAATTTTAAATTAGAAAAGGTTGAAAAAATCATGCTAAAAACGGTGCGTTTTATTAATATCTAAAATATTACTCTCATGAAATGTAAATTTTCGAATTAAATGCTGGTATGATCCAAATATCCCTAAATAGTGAAACATTTTTCAGTATAACTTGGCAAATCTTAAAATCGGTTCAACTTAAGTTACTGAAACAGTGAGAACTCGACAGTATTGAATCGTGTGAGGGCTCAATACATTTGAACTGTATATTGTATGAATATAACTATTAGAGGAAATCAAACCTGACACTTTAATTCACCTAGAGCTACTATTTACTACAAAAGCACCACTAGAAGATTCGTTCGAGGTTCACACCCTATACTAAATTTGATCACACTTCATCCTCTCACTGCTCTCATGTACACATTAATACATCGTGACATAACTCACTATAAATAGAACATGGCTGTGTACATACCGTATAAATATTTGTATTATAGGCGTCCCCATTTGAGGGACTCATACTGTGTTCACTTCTAACTAAAATTGGCAATATATCACCCCCTGGTACGTAACAAGGAGTATTAACGGCGTTCACAGTATCGAATCTGTTGGAGTCCACCGATGGGGAGCTGTGGGATCGGGACTGGCTTCCCACTTTCGAAGGATGCTTCTTGTCCATTTGTCCTTGTTTGTCCAACTCGTCCAGCTGCTGCTCACTTTGCCTCATGTACTCCTGGAACAAACAGTTTGATTAATCTCCGCTGATATAACAAATCTAAACGTTCCGAACTAATTCAGGTTATGTGTGGTTTCGGATCCCTTTTCTGGATATTGAACAAACTTTGAATGGAGCCGTTGAAATTAATCTGTGTGGACAGCGCGTGACGAGTGTCCTATTGCGGAGATATATGTAAATCGCGATAAAGGGTAGAAAATGTGATGAGTAAAATAAAATAAAGTCTTAAATTTACGGGCAGTTTTATTTAGTAAATTTTCAGTGTACGCCAGAATATCAGACACATGGTATTCACGACGGATAACAAAGGAGAAATCGCGATGGGAATTGAAGACTCGCTTTATTCGAGAATTGCATATTTAGTACAGGCAAATTAACAATTTATGCTAACAAAAATTAATAAAAGGATCATCTCTGGGATTCAAGTAGGTAATAACCTGGAGAATGAGATGATGCATTCGTTGTACTTCCAAGTTCCGGGAAAATTCAAAAAAAATTGGAAGAACTTTTTGATTTTCGATTTTTTTGCTCTAGTGGCCAAAATAATGAAAATAGAGAAAGAAATTCTCAGCAAAAGTTGTAGCTCGTCTTTTTCTCTACAAAAAAGGCCTTTACAAATTTTTGTCTTACTTAAGTCGTTTAGAAGATAAATCGAGTTTTCCACTTATAGTTTTAAGCCGCTTCAAAATGCGCGAAAAATGAGATTTCTCCAGGAGTTTTGTACGACCGGGCTCATCGATCGATAATTCTTACTATTCAGAGCCCCTAAAAAAAATGAAAATAACATAAAAT